>CM041741.1:5437822-8263655 GCA_023373885.1 Hestina assimilis | reverse complement strand
CACGGGAGGCATAATTTATGAGCGTTTAGAAATTAGAACAATAGAGTCCCAAATTGTGTAGCGTTAATTGAAAAAAAATTGTTGTATTGTAATAACGCTATTGTTTAGATTGTATTATCGGCATATGGTGTGGCACCTCCTCATGTGACCGGAAAACATTGGATC
Organism: Hestina assimilis; assembly: GCA_023373885.1. NCBI lineage: Eukaryota > Metazoa > Arthropoda > Insecta > Lepidoptera > Nymphalidae > Hestina > Hestina assimilis. The sequence continues at coordinate 8,263,490 of CM041741.1, read as the reverse complement.
ACATGTTGGTCAGATGACAGACGGCCAATAAAATATATAAAAAATGCATACTACTTTAGAAAGGTACCTAATATTTATACTCCTCTATTATATACTTAGTTGTGATTTAATAAAGCGAGCTAAATTCATATGTAAAAGAGTTTTTGTATACATGTGCCTTAGGCGGTTTTGGTAGGCTTTTATTTAAATAGGAGATACAAATGCTTAGATATATGAATGTCAGTCACATAAACATGGCTGAAAAGATTTGAACACGGATGCTTTATTAACAGTATTAACACACATAATAATTTTTATCCCAGGAAAATGTTAAGTTCCTGTGGAATTGTCAATAAACCAACAGCATGATGTATGAACTTGGAACTTGTTATAAATGTATTGACTAGACAAATAACTTTTAGATGTGCACAACAACTACAATAACGCAGCAAAACCATGAGCATTGCTATTTTTAAATAAAGATCGAACACAGTAAATTTATTATAAATTTTTAACCAGTTGCAAAATGGAGGAAGTTGTCAATTGGGTGAAGACATCTTTTTAAATCCGTAGAAAAAGAATATGCCAAAGATACATCCTTAATCTTCTCCTAAGCTAGGTTTCAACTTGTTTTGTAACTCGACCGGTATTTTTGCATGTTTTAGTAGGCGTTTGTTTGATGATAACTAACCAACTGTTGACATAATTAAAAAACAATTGTTTCATGAATTTAATAGCTTCGAGGAACTATGAGACGTTACTGTAAACGCAAAATAAAACATTTCACGTGTTAAGTACGAAAACCGGTATTATTTCAAAAACTACAAACTTAGGTTGTACTTATTTATCTAGCGAAAAACAAATGAGTTTACAACCTCGCAATTTAGTAGTGGAACCGGCTAACTACTTAGTAGTGCTAGGAATAATAGAAATTTCAGTATTTTCAGCATAAATGTATATCAACTCGATAATCGACGTAAATTAGCATTATTTTTAGTGTTGCGTTTTGTTCGATGACTACACCGGAAACTCATAAGCTATTTCTCCCCCTTTTTTCAGCCTCTTTTATCGAGTTACAAGTTGGCAACACTTGGGCCCGGCGAGGCCTCATACATAAAATAAGCTGCAGTAACTGCTTTTTATCACGAAAACGGTATTCTTGCTTGTTGTATGCTTATGCTTAATATATTATTAGAAGAATAATTTATAAATTTATTAAAAGAATTAAAAGAATAATTATTAAATTATACTTTTAAAAATAAATTATTCTTTTAATAATTTATTAATAATTTTTTTAAGTATCTCGAAAACTAATAACAATTCAGATTACTAACTGAGACTACATTTAATATTTCTACTTTAAAAATAGATTTGCTCTATATTTTTTCTATATTTAAAAAATGTTTATCTTAAAATAAAGGAATAAATGTTTAAAACTTATGACAAATAGACGGCGCAGACCCAAAGCAAGCAGCTTTAATGTACCGTCGGCGCGGAGCGAGCTCATCATAAATCAAATCAGTTGATTTTATCTTATTTCTAATCGCAGCGATTAAACGACTTAAGAAATAGTCCAGTCCGTCTTTCATGCGTTTATGTCTTAAGTAGTTTTAATAGAAGGGAGATTGAATTTAATTGCGTAAAGATAAAGTGTTGTTGGTATTATAAATTAAATTGCCTGTTATTTCATGCGTATGATTTTTCTCTTTTTCCACTAAACTTTAAAAAAAAATTAGCCCAATTTCTTCGTAACATCCAAACTATGAGGTTTAGATGTATTATGACTATAAGGTAAATAACATTCAAGATATAATTATTTTCCCATTTATATATTTGTTATAATGGCTATTAGGGTTTTAGGTTCTATGCTTTTTGAAGTGTATGGAGAAATTTAAGTAAATAAGTATACTTTCTAGCTGATATTTAATTACCAGTGGGAACCTATTAAGGCATATTGACGCGTCCCGCATGAGACTCGTTTAATGATCCATCCATACACTCCATCAACGGCCAATTAATAAAAATTACCTCTTACATAAAACTATTAACGTCCAGCCGCGAGCGCCGCCGATAAACTAATCGAAATCATCTCACAGAGCCATAATAAATTAATTGTTTTATTATGTCACAAGCAAGATGCGATAAAAAACCAACAAATTGCTGTAGAATTGAGACATCCCGCTATCTATTTTATTGGACACGTGAAACTTTTACGAATAAAAGCCGTTCTAGGATAAAAACTATCAAAAAATCAAAATGGCTGCGTCGTCGATTTTTCTGGCCTCAGCGTGAGCCTTATGCTAATGAGACCCAAAAACAAACATTGTTACAAGGCAAATGTGTAACATACAATAAAAATAAATTAAATAATAAAGGGAATCGTTAAAATAGAAGAAATGTCCGTAATTTATCCACGAGTCACCTTTTAGGCATTCCGTGGATGCCTTCACGGCGGGGTCCCGACCGCTCCAGTCGCGATCTCCAAATAAAAAGGCGCCACAAAAAGACGTATTCAATAAGCCATTGGCCATTACGGATGTAATCGATGAGATAAATTAATAATAATGAAATTTTGAAGATATACTTTGAGATGTTTTAGCTTGTCCATGAAGTGACGTACGTATCTAGACGCCAAACACGATATAATATGCTAATAGTATTTCTTTTCAAAAGCAACATTCGATGTAGGTACTCGTAATCCGATAGACCTTACGGCTTACGATGGTATGAACGATACAATTTATATAAAAGCATGATGTTTATTTTATCATGAGACTTTGATTTTATCATGATCGGAAACAGACAGATATTATGCTATTTAATAAACATAAAAAACTGAATATTGTGATGTGATTTTTATTTTGGAAGAAAGACTACGACACGACATTACTTATTTATATCACAAATTAAAAACCGATGCTAAGTAAGTCTATGGGCGATTTATTCACTTATATATACTTAAATATAACTCAAAAGAATAAAATATCGATATACCTATAACAATTTTACTTATTAAAACGTATTTATTTACAGACCAAGCGGTAATGCTCAATTTTGCGGTCTAATACCCAACTTTATTATTTTATAGACAGTTTTATCACAGCAAAAATGTCATTTTATTTTACAAGTCCTCAGGAATCGAAAAATAATAAAATAATGAAATCATTTCAGGACCACTTTCTTTTTGTAATCGGTTAAAAACAATTTTTAGGTAGGGACCGCGTTTAATTAGCATATTGGAGTCTTTGATCATGTTTATCAAATTTTACGGTCGCTGTAAAGTGACCTAAAACCAAAAAAATATACATTTTAAACGATTCACAATCGTAAACATAAATCTCATACACAAAATAAACAACCGAATCAACCAAATTGAGATTTTCCCCATTAAAAATGGATCAAATAATGTTACAAAATGAAAAAAAATAATGTCAATTTTTATTATTTTATGCTATTATAATAATAATATAATAGTAAATACGATTAGTAGCCAATATTAAATGTTTTATGCACACCTATTACGATTTGGGTTTTTTAAAAGTAAATTGTTTAATTATTCCGGAAAAGCATTTGGAGACGTGGAACTCCTAATGACGGGATCATCGTCACTTGGATACGTCGTCACCTGGATAGGTGGTCACACGAAACTAAATAATAGGTAGCTACTTAGAAATATTTCACGGGTTTTTATACAATTACGGATACTTTTATGTGGTTGTCTATTATTCGTTAAGTATGTATAGAATAAAAAAATATAAATAAATACCGACTTCAAAAAACGGAATATTTTCTACAACAGAAGTCGGTACTAAGTAAAATATCGGCACATATTCGACAGCAATATGAAGACCTTATACACTGACCGCGCTAATATTTCTCAAAATGTCGACGACAATCGGAACAAACTTATGGCTTTTTTTCGGAATGTGTATTGCTGTTGGCCTTACGGGCCTTGAGAGCGTCACGGAGGGGAGGCTAAGTACATAGAAAAAGGCCGTGAAAAAGGGACAGCCACTGGAGCTCAAATTTGATTCCCCCTTAGGGTGATGGGGGCAGCACTCCGAGTGATGAATATAGAGTGAGGATTATGGATCTTTCTGTCTCTAATAAGACGAAATGATTTGATTTTCTTTCATCAACAGCCTTTCTTTCGTAATGGCGCAGCAGTAGCGAACCAGCCTTAAGCGCCACAGGTCGTGGTTTCGATTCTCGGGGCAGATTTTTGTATAAACCATGCATGCGTTCCGGTCTGGGTGTGGTTGTGCTTGTCCTTGTGTGTTTCCGTACCCCCGACATGGGATATTATTATCGTGGTGGTGGCCTTTGAGTGTGTAGCGTTTATTTATTTATATTATCAAAGAACGACAATACAGCTCCAAGCCCCCCTGGCATTACAAATTTCCATGGGCGTATATGATTTAAAATTATAACAACGAAGTAATAACGAGTCTTTTTCTCTTTTTAACCGACTTCAAAATAAGAATCAAAACAAAGAAGGTCTATAATTTGTCACAAAGAAGGTCTATAATTTGTCTCAATATATATAAATAAATAATAAATAAACGCTACACACTCAACGGCCCCCATTAGGATAATTATATCCTGTGTCGGGGTCCGGAAACATTCACAATGACAAGGACAAACACACCCAGACCGGAAAATATGCCTGTACGATTAATACAAACATCAGCTCCGAGCGGGAATCGAACCCACAACCATCGAGGCTAAAGGCAGACTCGCTACCCACAACCATCGAGGCTAAAGGCAGACTCGCTACCCACAACGCCACAACGGTGTCGTATATATATTATTTAACTTCAAGAATGGCATTCTATATCTCCAGACTCCTTTTTAGATCTTCACAAAACTAATAGGTCCACCCTGCAAACAAAGTCTAAGCGACGCTTTCTTCGAAATCGTTCAAAAAACTTGTTCAAAACACATATGATATAAGTTTATAAAAACTCAACTTATTACAAAACTAATTGTCTGCAATCTAGTGCGCAGCGTAATAATTTTTTTGTTTATATTATGGGCGGAATAAAATAAATTTAGTACGGTTATATCTATAACATGCAACATTTATTACAATATGCCCTTATCATGAGTTTCATGAATTCAAGATAATATTATAATAATAATTTTATGAACAACGATTAGCAAGTACGTTTGTCGGTAATTTCCCGAACAATAGAGCGATGTAATTTTTTATTTTCAATAAAAAGTGTTGCTCTTGTTACTTGAATCTAAATCGCACATTTTTTATGTTCGCAAAATATATTTTCAGTTTCTTTTTATTGAGAGAAGTGCCGACAAAAAAAAATGTGTGTTTGTGTACTAGTGTACCCAAGTAAGAAGTGAAACTTCTTTATGACCTTATTTTTCGAAAAATTATCTACTATATGCAACTTTAAAAAAATTGGTTTAATAAAGTTAAATTAGATAAAGTTTCACAAAATTATTTCCTTTTACCTTATTACTACTAAGATTATTACAGCATTTCATTAATAGAATTATTATATGCTATCCCTACTCCGCTGGAGAAAGTACTCTTCGAATCAACCGTGGTAGGGACAAGAAAAAGATGGCGCGTAACGGGAAAATGTGACGGTAAATTTGTTTTTTACGCCGATAAAAGTTTCACTTCAAAAAAAGTTTTTGCATTTTGTGCATAAACTAGCTAAAAACTAGAAAAAAGCTATAGCTGCAAAATGCGCATGTCTTTAGTAAAATAATTATCTCACTCTACAGCTGTTATTTTTAAAACATGCAATGTAGTTGACACGTTAATATTAGAAAATTAATATGAGGAAATAAAATACGTTAATATTAAAAAATAGATAAAACGTCTAGTGTAGTCAGTTTAATGATAAAACGAAATGAATGATGTACTTTTTAATTTTGTATTTCAGCATTCATGTATTAATTTTTTCATTTAGAACAAGTTATTGTATTACACGAAAATTGAGCTTTATAGAACTACTCTTACTGATTAGATAATTAAGGGATGGGGTCAAAATAAAAATAGAAAGAAAACTCTCGGCTTATCTTGTTTCTTAAATTTTTATTGGTAAATTCACATTCAAATTATAGACCACGATGTTGACAGATGTTACATTACGGGATTTCTACAGATAAAATTTAGTATATTACTACGATACTGTATCGGTATTTTCGACAATATCTACTGCAATAAATAGCTACATCGACATTAGGGTGCGTAAATGCTTCAAAATTTTATTAATCGGTAGTGGTGAATCAGCAACGAGACAGTCAGAAAGTAGAAAATACGAAATACATAGTTACACCATTCGAACGAATTCACGATACAGATCAAACATCAAAAATATTTCTATATTAATCAACTACTCACATCATTACTGAGAAATGATAAAACGCGTGCGAGCCACGACCAATCCGACAGTGGAAACGTTACGTTAATACAAAGTCTAGTATCGATCGTGACTGCATCGCGTATCTTAAATATAGGCAAATATGCCCGATGAATTTATATAAACGATTTTAAGAAACCGACGCTGTCGCGAGCCGCGCACCTGAGATTCAGCGCTCGCGACGCGTCGCACATACACATGTTAACCGCACCGCTCTCTCCATATAAGCATTCCATGATCACGAATCAATTTCATCCCTACTCTCTGAGTACATTACATTAATCTAATTAACGCACGTCTATAGTGCGAAACGGACACGAATGTGGCACAATTGGGACGGTATTTAGGCCAGAGCCTGGGATAAATAAATTACGATAATTTCGTTAGATGATATTAAAAAGTTGTGACTGGGTTAAGTTAAAGGTATTGCATAGTAAATGTAACTGGTATCTGGCTCTGTCTAAGTACCGTGGTACGCGGTACGTGTTGTCGTTAGTCCAGCGGTGCGTGTGGGCGGTGCGAGGCGTGTGCGCTTACGAGTCGCCCCACCAGTCGGTGCCGCCGCCGCTGTTGCCGCCGCCGCCTCCGCCGTACGAGCCGCCGTAGTTCCCACCGTATGAGCCGCCGCCACTGTATCCGAAACCTATTCAAGTCGTAATAAACAATTAAAATTTTGTTCATTTTATATGTAACGATTTTTTAAATTCCATAATTCACATATCTTTTCCTTGTTTAGTTCATAGACCATTTATACTAGTCTAAGTTAGTCTAACAAAAAAAAATAGTGAGTTAGGGTAGTAATGTAAAGCGGGTAACAACTCGAAAATTAGTTGTGATTGTTCTCATATATGAAGTATACGAAGAACTGTGGGATATGTTACCGGAATTTATACTAGACGGACCGGCAGATCGCGGTCCCTGGCGCGGCTGTGTACGGAAATCGCGCGCGCCGAAGCTGCTGGAGCCGAAGCGTCCGCCGCCCGAGCGACTGCCGGCGCGCCGCCCGCCGCCTCCCGAGCGACCGTCCACCGCGGCGCTCGTCAACCAACTGCAACGAAATATTACAATATTATAATTTAGATGTGTAACATCCATAGATATAGCGGAAAATAGATAGTGTATCCTATATATTATTGAAATTGGTAAAAGTTTAAGGATGAACTAGCGCAATTTAGGAAGTGTTTCGAACTAAAATAAAATGGCATGTGCGAAACTAAGAGTATAAATGGGGCTGGGATAATCACCAATGTCAACCATGTTATTCAAGATTTTTGTAGCACAAAATGTTGCGCATTTTTGCATACAATAGTATTATTTAGTTCCCACCTACTTGTACACAGAAGGCGCATCAATGTTCATGGTATAAAATACCCTCTATTCTCCATGTCTAACGTTAACCTCTCTCCTTCATTCCTCCTCTGATGATAAGGCATCGTAATACCACTCCCAAATAGGCTAACGCCTACTTCTTTTCCTCAGGCAGCCCAGTTTGTGGTATTGATAAAAAATACATCTACTAGTTCTATGTATATACATAAATGCCATGTATGTGGTATAAAAAAAGTTTGAAAATTCCTCACCTAGGAACATCTTGCTTAGCCTCAACGAGCAGCTCGACGAGATCTCTCGCGAGGCCGCGGTTGGAATCGTTGAAGAAGGAGGTCGCAACGCCGAGGTTACCCATACGGCCGGTACGACCGATACGATGCACGTACTCCTCCACGTCCGACGGTAGGTCGAAGTTGATCACGTGACGTACATGAGGTATATCCAAGCCTAAATATTGTCATATTAATACGTGTTTCCTATCGGGGCACCTCAGTTGGTGTAGCGTTGATGTATGTAGCTAAATATTTGCTAATATCATAAACATTCTATCCAGGCAAAATAATTTGAATTTATTTGCCTTATTTATGCCAAAAAGTAAATAGCCTCTCTACAAACGAAAATTTTTATAAAGATACACAACATCAAATTACATCAATTAAACAAAACATAATATAATTAAAATGTGTACCCACCTTAATTTTCCATAAAAAATAGTGGCGATTATTTCAAAATCGATTTTATGAAATTTATTTTACTGATATTAAATATATGAAAAAGGTAAAATGTAATTGAAATGACCTCTAGCGGCGACAGCAGTGGCGACGAGTATCGGCGTCTGTCCAGTCCTGAAGCGACGGAGCGCTTCTTCGCGCTCCCGCTGCGAGCGGTCTCCGTGAATAGATGTCACGGGGTAACCGTCTGCGTCCAAAAACTCCTCCAACTGGTCTGCACCTGTATGGAAATTAGTATAAATATAAGAGCTATTCACCATCGTCATCCTAATGTTCAATACCCATTGCGACCATTTAAATTTTTTTCTCAGGTTACCAGGATATGACCGATTACTATTTTTTAAGCAGAGCGATTGCCATCTGAACTTCGCAACTCTAAGGGTAAACCAGTAACTCATTGGATAAGAGCTCAATTATCAAAAGTTAAGTTATCAGATGTTATATGATAATAGAGTAGTCCAAAACTGACATATGTATAATATAAATACCAGGATCTGCCGGAGCGAGAATCGAACCCGCGGCCATCAAAGCTAAGGCAGACTTCAAATAGGTAGTTGTTAATGAACGCGGGAAATCTATATTTCTATTGAGAATAGGTTAAAGCGAATAAAAATAAAAGAAATATATATTTATTGAAAATATTACAAACCTTTTTTAGTCTCGACAAAGACTAGGGTAAGCTGGTCTTCTTCAGGTCGGGAGCGATGCAGTAAGTTGGACGCGTTGAGTAAGTCCAGTAGGAATGATCGCTTATCTGCTTCTTCGACCCATACCACCTAAAAATAAAGTAAGCCTTTAGTATATTAAATTAAAAATAAACAAAAAAATCTTTAAAATAACGTTTGCGGTCGGGGATTCCCCATCAGCTTTAACTTAACTAACTTTAACTATTTTCTGTATCTGAAAAGTCAGAATCTCGATATTAGCTCGCACACACACTCGTATATAATCCTCACATAAACATAACGCTTGTTCCTAACGTTTCTACCAGCCACCACTGTAAGGCAAACATACAACCCACCTGAAGGTAAACGGTTTTCATAGCCTAAGAGCGCTTGCAACACCATCATTTGCAGGTGTCATGCAACCTAGAAATATTGGTTCTTAAAGCTCCTCTGCCCAGTAATTTCAATAGCTACCGTGTCCTTCAAACCAAAGCACGGTAAAGAAGAAAAAAACACTACTGCTTTGTGATAGAATGGCCTTCCAAAAAACAACCCACCTTTTGGGTAATATTCTCAGAAGTAGATCCAACGCGACCGACAGCGAGGAAAACATAATTATAGAGGAAGTCCTGCGCCAAAACTTGTATCTGTTTGGGAAAGGTTGCGGAGAACATGAGAGTCTGCCGTTCGCCGGTCTTGGGCATTGTGTGACATTCGACGATCTTTCTTATCTGCGGCTCGAAACCCATGTCAAGCATGCGGTCGGCCTCGTCGAGCACGAGATGGCGGCAGTAGTCGAGCGCGACGCGGCCTCGGTTGAGCATGTCGACTAGACGGCCGGGCGTTGCCACAAGCAGGTGGCAACCGCGCTCGAGTTCGCGGAACTGGTCCAGGATAGGGGACCCGCCGTATCTGTGAATAATATATTGCATGTTATTTTAAGTGTATATATTGCTGTGAATGTCCACATACACAACAGTGTATGTTAACATACTCTGGTGACAGACTGTTAACATCCACTAGGATGTCAATGTAAACAATCGTAATTTAACCTTTTCTTAACTGGTGATTGTTATCATAGACCAAAACGACTTTATGTTTATTATGAGATAAATCTTTATGCCTGATTTATATAGAAACATTGCTGTATGCATGTGTAGAAAAAGAAGTTCTGGCCCAGTATGTTCCTAAAAGTGGTCAGCTGCATGGATTAAAGAGAGAACAGAGACTTTCTCACTTTTCAATGTACGCCTTTGTACTAATGTATATTAAGAGAAATAAGTTAAAAAACAAATGTGACAAACAAGTATAAAGCCTGTCGCATAAACAAGCAACATCTGATATCATATGTTCATAACTAGTAGTATTATCGTTGTTTCAAACATAGTGATTGAAGCACACATCATTGTGGTAGTTTGTAGAGATTAAATCTCTTTATAATCTACTTTTTTTTAAGCTGATAATACACTTACACGACGCAGGGTCGAACACGTGAGCGGTATGCGAATTTTCTGGCCTCGTCGTAAATTTGTGTGGCGAGCTCGCGCGTCGGCGCTAGCACGAGGCCGAGAGGATACTGTTTACTGCGTTTGATAGGGCTGAAATAATAAAAAAAAACAATATTAAAACGTAATACTTTAAACTTTTTTATTAGCAAAGCTATAAAAATCAGAAGAAAAACACTGAAAAGTGAGGGACAGTTCTATAAGCGAATATCAACATAAATTAAAACAAGTCATTTGTATCTTATTAAAGACTAAACTATGTAAAATAGATTTAAGTGATTCAATAACAAAGATAATTGCGGTCGGCGTTACTTAAAATTTTCAAAATATTATTAAATTTGTAATAATAAAACTTAATTTTTTTAAATATCTCGCAAGCCTACAGAATTCGAATTAACATTCAAAAACATGCAAAAACTTTACTAACATCTATAGAGCAATCAGTAAAAGAATAACAGAATTTATTCTATATTTGAATAAACTATACATTATATTGATGACTTAGATATGTGTGTGTGTCTGTCTCATACCCCATGTGCTTGACGGGCCCCGCTTCGTACATCTGGTTGAGTATGGGCACGAGGAAGGCCGCCGTCTTCCCGGAGCCGGTCTGCGCGCACGCCATCACGTCCCTCCGGCCCAGCACTATCGGTATCGCGTACTTCTGCACTGGCGTCGGTTTGTCGTAGCGGGCGTGACTTATATTCGTGCGCATTAATTCCGTCAGGTTAACATCCTCAAACTAATGAAAAAAACATTATACTTTACAGTTTTGTCTTTACCATAAACGACACGAGACACGTGACCAGAGCACCAGGGGCCCAGGGGTAACATTTGTATTTCACTCAGAAGATTTGAATGTCATTTGGCACACAGGTAGCTTATTATCTCGATTAACACATAGGATACTTTTTATCCCGGAAAAATATTTACTTCATGTGGGATATCAATAAAACGAACTACATGACATTTCAATCACCTCAAATTGAGCACAAAATTGAAAAACATTAGGCAGTCGCCAGTATAACAATTACATTAACGCGAGCAAAGCTGCTGGCTGCTGCTAGTATTATAATATCAAGTAATCACTTACGCTTGTAATGCAGTCCGGTACGTTCTCGCCGCTGGCCTCAACCGGTATATCCTCGTATTTGGAGAAGTTGATGCCTGTGTTCCCAGTGCCAAACAGCTCCAACTCCTGCCGCTCGTCGCGAGGTAGCGGGATTGTCCAGTCGTTCTGGAACAAAATTTATATTATTCAGTCATATTAATTAACAATAATTAAGCCTTTTACTCTATTTTTTTTTATTTTACTGGTGGTATGCCCTTTATTTTAAGAGTCCTGCTATATGTAGAATAACATTCATTTATAGGTGTGAAACACGCATTGCTAACTTCGAGATATCTGTTCTTAAGTCTGCAAAGCCCTTCAAACCGAAACACAGTAATTCGAAATACTGCATATATATAAAAGGCGTCGGGATGTGACGACCCCATCGCCCGCTGTTGGGATAACCTCTGTCACAACAGAGATTATTCCACCACCACCAGTGCAATCAGTCACACCGGTGGTAGGTCTTTTGTTGCTAGAGGCCGGCTAGGTAGGTACCACCGCAGTGTCCAATATTCTGCCGCCAAATAGTAGTGTTTAGGCACTACTGTGTTCCGGTTTGAAGGGCATTGTACGCTAGTGAAATTACTGGGCGAACGAGATTTAAGAACTAATATCTCGAGGTTGGCAACGCGCTGCAAGGTGCTGCAAGCGCTCATAGGCTGCGGCAGCCACTTAGCATCAGGTGGGCCGTATGCTTGTTTGCCAACTTCTAACATAAAAAAAAAACTGCATAGGAAATAATGCTCTGAGGTAGATTATATCGGAAATGCTCTGGTGCCTACCCAGCCGGCCTCTTGGAATAAAAGGCCTATCACTTTATTCGTCATCTTTGATAGTTCCCAATAATAAAGTGAGCATTCAACATTATTACAGGTTTATAATCAAACTGCAAGCAATCACCTCGTCCCTGCGAGACGCTGTACGACGCACGTCGTCGGAGCCCCAGCGCGAATTGGAGCGCTCGCTGTCGGGCCGCGGCTCCGGCTCCTTCCAGCGGTCGTTGCGCGGCGCCGGCGGCTCCTGGAAGTCCTCGTCGCGGCGCACGTCTCGTGAAGGAGCCATCGCTCGGCTGACACCGCCGCTGGCGACCGCTCCTCCACCTCCACCCTCCCCGCTGCCGCCCCAGCGATCTGACTCTGCCCATCGGCCACCACCTGCCTCTGTATCGCCATTTTGGTATCCGGTATCACGACCTGTAGAAATATTTTAACATTCGATTTCGATAAATAGATTTACACACGAAGGGCATATAATTATGTCGTCGGTCGATTATAGACGTATATGAAGCGACGATTTTTTTGAGTAAAAATATTAGTAATGATTTTCAAGTCATTAGTAATATTATTTTGCCCTCCAAATAACTTTGTAGCTTGCGCTAGGTGTGTATACGATAATAGCCCAAGGGGTTAAGAGTTTCTCATCATCATCTCATAAAATAAAAATATTAAGTACGTGCAGTACTCATACTTTTCCGTTTCATTCGGTGAATTGGACAACTGAAGCCATATTCTCCTCCTTCCATTCCTACCCCTTAGGTCAACAGCAAGCGTCTTACACTACTGGTACATAAAATAACATGGGATCTTAAACTTAGGTAACCGCATACGGTAGTAGTTTAAAAAAACTAAAACCAAATAATTAGCTGAACCGTATAACTTTTTGTTTATTCGTCACGAGTAGTTACAGCATATACGCCCAGGACCCTATCCGAAGGAGGCCACGAAGCAGGAGGAGACAATATGCGTTACCTGTTTGCGGCCGGGGCGTCACGGTTGTCTGCACGAGTGATACATGAGGTCTTACTATGGGATTCTGCAGAATTTTAGTGTGTGTTGCCGCCGCTTTATTAGCAACATTCTACCCCTAACAAGATTTTCGTAATGCTACTAGTGCAAGTCCTTGCTAAAATCATACGAATATATATTTAATTTTAAAAGGTTATGCTCAGCCACCACAAAGACGTGAGCGAATTCACAGACACAATCTAGTACTTCATATTTACGCAATCCAAACCTTACATAAAGGAGGAACTATGAATGGCCCACGTGTTCATAAACAATTATAACAATTTCAATTCAAGTTGGAATAAGACCCGTTGTTTTCAAATATTATCACGTTCTCAGCGACAAGAAAACACCAGGAGGAGGCCGGCTATATTTAAATATAAAATAATAAACAAAACTCCATAATTTTTCTTGGTACTTTGAATATTCTTGTTTGCTGGAAAAGCAAAGCTACTGCTTTGTTCAAATAAAAAATCAATAAATTCGTGTCAAAATTAGAAACTATTCATGGTGTATACTCGTTCACTAGTTTTTTCGTCCTTTATTTGTGTCAACATAGGCTATGGTATCGTCCCGGTGACGCCGTCAGAATTCAAATCGATTTAATGCATTACTCTTATACTGTTCATTCAATTACGGTTAAACTAAATTATGCGCGCAGCCATACTAATAGCGGTGATGTTTGATCCACAAAGCCGTTACCGGGCTGCTTAAAGATATACAAAGGGATCAATAAAGGCAGACTTAACAAGAAATTCGAGATTTCAGAACTCATAGTTGGTGATCTGAAACAGGACGTGTTGTTGCTACGTAGCGCTAACGCTGTATCAGAAGTACTGCTCAGTCCATTACGAAACGTAACAATCGAGGCCTAACGCGACAGTTTTCAACTATCAGCAAATAGGTACCGTTAATAAACGAGTCAGCGGTTTTATCTTACTATGCAAAGCAATCACAACAAGTGCGGTAGCAGTCCTGCGGTAGAAAATTTTCGATCTCCAGCTCCACCATGCTTATGTTCCTCTCTAACGTAAGGACAGCCATCGAAGGAGAATTATTAGCATACTAGCATTTGTCCGCGTAAACAGTGATATTTAATCAGTCACCTTTATTGCAATAGAAATAAAGGTTTCCGATACAAATTTTCATCACCAGAGATTATTTTTTCTTGACAAAAATTCATCAAACTCAGTTCAGGAGAAAATTCCATAAGACTCATGTATAAAAAAAATATCATAAAGTCAATTAGTTCGAGTTGTAACCTTACATTTTTCCGGAATAAAAAGTATCCTATGCTATAATCCAGGTAGCAATCTGTGCCACTTCTTAATCCGTTTAGCCATTTTTGCGTGATAAGTAACAATCCAAACATACAAACATTCACATTCAGGGAATGATGGAACGTCGGTAGTGAAACTGCTGCGATTGGAGTCGAGAAGAACGACAAACTTAAAAAGATTTTTGGAACATTGACTTTTTCTTTCAAATTTCATTGAAAATATTTAAAAATCATTGTCTTTAAATTTTTGTTTGTAAGCATAAATGTAATAAGTAAAAGATATCGATAATTTAGTCTTTACCTATATACTCACCGCGGTCCCTGCGCGGGTATCGCGAATCGTAGCCGCGATCGTAGTCACGGTCGCGGTCACGCTCGCGGTCGTCGCGCCGACCACCACGGTCGTATCCTCCTCTAGAGTTGCCTCCGTATGATGAACGGTTGTCTCGTGTATCGTTAGGACGAGAATCTAAGCTGGAACGCTTAGGTTCTTCACCTGGACAAATATGTCAAAACTTTGTATTCGTATGAATTTATAATCTTATTGATAAGATTAGAATATTTTAGTGGCAGACAGGATATAAAAATGAATGAAATGAGTGGTCCGTTTCAGGCGGTTGCCATTGAAGCACACGACCGCTTCACATGAGTAACTTCGGGCAGTGTTAACATTATCAGAAAAATATTAAGGTTTACGAGAAGCATCATATAGCCCCAAAGTATTGTAAAAGAAGAATATAAAATTATAACATTTCATATGTCAAAAATTTACAATAAGCAAACTAACATAAATTATTAAAATAATTTGGATTAAACTAATTGACGCCTAAATTGTATATTTTTAGAAAATTGTGTCGCAAAGTTGCTCTTGAAATTCTCTTTTTAAAATTCGTAATTGCTTCAGTTTATAAATAATCAATCTACTAGCAAAATATATTATTAAAATAATTTAGATTAAACTAGTTGACCCCAAAATTATATATTTTTTAGTAAATTGTGTAATTGTAGTAAGTTTAACTTTTTAATTGAATATCTCAATAGTCAATATGATTTGATTTTATCTTTAGCAGACTTTTATGAAGAAAGGCTTCGGTTTTTTTTATTTTCGTTACTACAGGCCGTCGGTATACAACTCCGTGGATTTACGAATTTACGAACGGTTTGGAAATTTCTAGCTATTTGAAAGTATATACTTTCTGATTGGTCGCATAGAATTTTTTATAAGAATCTTTTAAAAGAATTTTTTTAAAAAGTCCAGGCCGTGAGAAAAGAACAGCCCTCGATTGGACTCAAAGTTGATTCCGTTCTTAGGGTACCTTCTTCTCTCGTAATACTAATCTACTCTCCTAGAAGGTGCTATATCTCTACCACCATCGTCGCCACCGATAAAATTATTTCCTCTAAAGCAACAATTCACGGTTGGTCAATATCACGTATGTACTCACACATCGTCCAAAATAAATTAGTTCCGACGTATTTCAAAGATAAAAATAAATAAGACTTAAAATTAGCTTAGGTTTATATCGTTGGCAAATCATATGATTCGTTTGTTTACAAATGGCGTCTTCACATCAAGCTTACACTAGTTTGCAAAATGCTGAAAGCAAATAGTAATACTTTAAATTTCCCCTCACCTACGGAGGAAATAAAACATTCATTTATTGTGTTTGAGGTTTATATGGAATGAATTATATACTAGAGATATAGTGCTGAAAACACTATTGGTATTGGATTTCGGACATTAATCGGCATATCGAATTTCCCCAAATGTTTTTTTTTTTTCAACGAAATGAGGCGAAACAACATGAAGGCTAAAAACTTTAAAGTTAAATTATAATAATTGAATGTTATTCATACTAAATTGATTTATTGAAGTCCAATTAAGATTAAGTGTACCTGTTGATAAAAAACAGCTTCCTGTTATTTTCACCCAAATTGAGAAGCTGATTTGTTAGATATGATCAGATGAACATTCTAAATTGCAAATATAATATGTAATACAACATTGAACAGTGGTCTAAACCAACACAAAACATTTATATATTGTGGGAATTAATGAAAAAATATACCCATAAACAAAATTTGTCACCAACAAAGAACATGATTTAAAAAAATATTAAGAACAACAAAATTTAAGTGATATATTAATTGCAGGGACTGAAAAAATATGCAATATTAGAATAGTTAATCATTTTAATTTGATTATAGAGGTCACATGAAAGGTCAAAGGCATTTGACCAATGTCACAGACAAAAATCTTGATTTAAGATAAGGTCAATAACCAGATTATTAATAAAAATAGAATAAAACTTTTTCTATAGTGATGTGACGACCCCATCGCCCGCTGTTGGGATAACCTCTGTCACAACAGAGATTATTCCACCAGTGCAATCAGTCACACTGGTGGTAGGTCTTTAGTTGCAAGAGGCCGGCTAGGTAGGTATCACCGCAGTGTCCAATATTCTGCCGCCAAATAGTAGTGCTTACGCACTACTGTGTTCCGGTTTGAAGGGCATTGTACGCTAGTGAAATTACTGGGTGAACGAGATTTAAGAACTAATATCTCGAGGTTGGCAACGCGCAAGTGGCACCTACTAATGGTGCTGCAAGCGCTCATAGGCTGCGGCAGCCACTTACCGTCAGGTGGGCCGTATGCTTGTTTGCCAACTTCTAAAATAAAAAAATAAAAAGACAAAGAAAGTTCCTTCACATCACAAAAGACTTCAACCAAAAGAATTACTTGAAATGTATTTTAATCCTGTAGAAAGATTGTCAAAACTACGGGGGATTCCCAGCTATGATGGTAGGAAACTTAAATCCTCAAAGGTAAAGAATCATATTTCCGAGATTTTCTTTTTTTTTATTATTGGGGAAAGTGAGAGAATACAATGGTAAAGACTTTTATAAAATATTGAAGTAAGTTATTTAACAACCATTGTTGAGTGCTGGTAGTGGGCCGGCCATTAGCCTGGACAGTGCTGGATTGTTTGTAATCATCTTACAAACATCTGTTTCCAACTGTGCCTTGGAGAGCTTAAGCTAGCAGCCCCGTTTGCTATCACATAACATTCGATAATAATCAACAGCTGTTGATAGGTAATTTGGTCTTATCCAACAAGTTACTGGTTCATCCTTAGAGTTATGGATGTCAGACAGAAATCGCTCTATTTAAAAACTAGTAACCTGTCAAACCCAGATAAAAGCAATAAGCAGATCATAAGCACATTTTTTTTTATTTTGGTAGGGCGTGTGACGTAGTGTGAAGAGAATAATATAAATATCTCGGAATTGTAATGTAGAGACAGTAATAAAAGTGATTCGTAACGATAAACATCTCTTTAATTAATCCTGTCCTTACACTGGGTTAAATACCAAGAATAATGCTAGGAAGAAGAATAAAGTAAGTTACTTCAGTCTGTATTTAACTATTTAATTAATTCCAGCCCGAATTTACATTAATGCAAAGAAATTTATAAATTGGGTTATTAGGAAAGAAATAGTTTGTTAAGCACATCCAAGTGCATGTATAATGTGACGTCACAGGTAAAATTTAGTTTCACATAAATATATTAATAACCTAAAATCGAAAGTGTTAAAAATATATGTATAATTAAAAATAAATAAATATGATAAAGAGTTGTTACTCTCAGCTCTTGACCTAGTTTTAAAATGGGAATTGATGGATGGTATTTTTTTTTACATTATTATTAGGTAGCTGTTAAAAAGTTACCTTTTGCTTCCAACTGCCTACGCAAATGCGGAGGGATGTAGCGGCCAGTACTCTTAGGAGCCTGAGGCTGCAAGTCCAGACCAGCAAGCTGTGAAAATACAAAAAAAAATAATAAATAAATAAACGCTACACACTCAACAGCCTCTATTAGAATAGGTATATCCTGTGTCGGGGGCCCGGAAACATTCACAATGACAAGGACAAACACACCCAGACTGGAAAACATGCCTGTATGGTAAACACAAACATATGCTCCGTGCGGGAATCGAAACCGCGGCCTTAAGGCAGGTTCGCTACCACTGCGCCACAACATTGTCAAAAAAAAAACTGATGTTATTAAAATATTGTCTTAAAGTATGTCAGATGACTTTGCATTCAGTCTTTTTCTCTTTTATTAACACTTATTTTTCATCTCTATTGACTATGTGACATAAACTTAGTACCCCTGCAAGCCATGTGACCAAATGTGGTATTTTGAAGATCCTCACTCCCCCTGAACTAACAAAAATCAAATTTTCTCTTAAGCTTTGAATGTAAGTATGAATTTTCAAACCATAACATTTTTATTAAATATATGATGACTTAGACAGAATGTCATATAATTATTCTTGAGCATTTTTTAATCAAATTGATAAAATGGTCTAAAATTTACATATGATCCTAAAAGTAATACTCAAATAAAAAAAATATACATCATCACAAAGACATTAATCGACAAGGTTACCAGTGTATTTTTATTGTGCAGACAATAAAGAGTAAATGAACAAGCAGACAAAATTAATTTGTAATGTATGGTCCAAAAGTTTTGTGACCATAAGTATGTCGGTGAACTTCTATCAGCTCTGCATATGATTTATTCATGTAACTATTTCAAATAAACTATATGATAGTGCCTTTATCTTTCTACAACTTCCTTATTGTCATTATCAGTAAAATTAAAATGAAAAAAAAAATTAGTAATAATAAAATTATGTAGGCATGTATATGTTATTTATAAAATATTATAAAATGCCCATATTTTCTATATTTATAATATACTAAATTAGAATTGGCTTTTTTATAGGTTTATTGTTATCATTATATTGATATATTGGCAACTATAATAAAAAGCGATCAAAACTTTTCAAATGAATATTGTTCAGAGATTTTATAATTAATAAAGTATTAACAATTATTACAAAAACATCAATGGAATATATGAATTAATACATAAATGCTACACACTCAACGAGCTCATACATGTTAGTATATTTTTTATAATTCTCTACTTGTCCAGGTAGCTAGCCCGTAAAATCAATCAGATACCTTAGATGAGCCAGGTCGCCATGTTGGTTATGCTAAGACACGTAAAGTTAAATTTTCCTGATACTAATAAAACCGTGACTCATCTTGAATTATAAATTTTTCAATAAAATCATTATACTAACTTCTATCAGCGAAAAGTATGAGAATTTCATTTATTATATTAAAAATCAATACAAAGTACATGTACATGAGGTACCGACCTGCTGCTCTAGACCTGTTCCATTTTGGTTGGTAACATTACTCATATTACTACCAAGCGGTACGTTTTTTTGGGAACTTTGCTCCAAAAATACTATAAAAACACAGTCTACAATGAATTTTGCACAAACACAAATTCACAAAATCACATGAAAAGACTTCAATTTTTCTCCTCGAAATCACTTTTCATTCGCAGTTTTTGTTCTTCATCTTCATGGATGGTGACTTTGTCTCTGATCATTCATTCATTCGTTCAAAATTACTCACAATGCGACCGAGTTGACATGTTCTTTAATAAAATTATTTTATATAAAAATATGTACCTATATTTTAATTTATTTTTTATTTTCAAATAAAAATAATATTTAAAATTTATTCTTGTATATGTAAATATATGAAAGTATGAAAAATAATTGCCTGGCCACGGAATTACGCGAAGGTTCGCGTAGTCAAGATATGTCTTATCAACGTATTCGCCGAAGATCACGAATTATTAACGTGAATTCAAATGTTCACACTTCTATGTCAAGTAAGTAAGTAGTCGTAAATGTTGCAAATCAAAGGGTTTTGTCGCAGAAAATGTCGTAAGTTTAGTCTTAATATAATTATAAGGTAACGTAACGACCGGTAGCAGTACCTCGGCGACTATATAATATAACTAAGTTTTGTAATATTTTTATAGAATATGTTGTATGTGCCTATATTCTCAAAAACGACAGCGGCATGTTAAAAGAATATTGCTATAGGCCTAGCTTATAGCGATACTCTGATATGAAGTTCTTCTGAATCTATATTAACATAAAATACCATCATGATAATAAAACTGAAATTGAAATTTCAAAAACAAATTACGAGGTCACGGTAAATGAAAACACAAATAAAAAAAAATCATCAGTCTCGTATTTGTTCTTAGACTATCAATTATTTGGTGTCCTGTTTTCATTATGTATAAGATATAAGACTTACTCCGTGCTAAGAATATCCAGTCCAGTTATTATGGAGGTTAGTCAAAGATATTGTATTAAATAAATAGTCTATTGCTCAGTCTACTGTCCTACTCAATTAATTTTTATTTATAATATAAGCAGAAAAAATATTTTTCAGCTTTCTACGCACAATAGGTACATAGCCAGATGAATATATTCTTTAGCCAGGTAATGAAAATCAGAATCGATTATGATTCATTATTTATAAAAGCTTTTGTCCAGTATGCCCGTAGTATCCAGGCCACGTCTCTCAAAGTAATGAAACGGTGAAACCAAATGAAACAACGATGTTCGGATGAATGATAATGAATGAGTCTACTATTCTTGTTACTCTGTGCCACGACTATAGAGAAAGTGATTGACATTGAAAATGGCATAAATTGAAGAATGAACTGACGCCCTCGGCCAATTTGCCATAAACTAAAAAAATTAAAACTGCGCATGCGCGAGAATAGGGAAGGAAATAGACATATAGAAAACCGAACACCGATAATCAGGCAATTTCTTTATATTCAATTATCAGAATTGTTTAATGTTATATTAATTATAAATAATCACTGAGCTCTATAATTAGCAATGATAGAAACTAAGTTTCTGTCAAGAACTCAAGGTTTTCCTAGTACATGCGCACGATGGTGTTATTTAGCTCACCACAGACTAAATGCTCACTTTAATTTCAATCATACAAACCAGCAGTCTAGTATGACAAAAGAATAAGTATGACTATGGCCACGACCCATTACTAATATTAAATTGACAATTGATATGTAGTAATGTATGTCCAGTATGTGTCCAGTTTATATGCGGACGCAAATAAGCAAAACCATGTCAACCCACACGAATGTCATTTCGAGAAAAACGCGTCTGAAAATTTTGAACAACTCGCTTTATATGATTTTTTTAAATATATTGGTCAAGTTTTTGGCAATTTCAGATTTATGGAAGCTATTTCACTTATTTTCACAAAAAATAAGTATACAAATTGCATATTTCGTATACAATATAACCCAAAACATTTAACATGATACATAAATTGCATGATTAAACAATGACTTTTTTAGAAGTTTTAAAGCTTAAAACCGTACAAATATTAAAGAAAAATGTTCTTCAGCCATTTACCAACACTTCTGCATATATAACTCAGTTTTTTCAAATTTGTGGGTTGACATGGTATTGCTTATTTGCGTCCATGTATTATGTCTATGTATGTATCTATGTGTATGTCTATGACATGCGTGACAGGCTGACAGGTGTCTTTTGTTTATATTTTATTTGTGTTCAAATTTTCAAAGTTTTTTGTTCTAATGACCGTAATTAATTAGAAACAAAATTTAAACTGAATTAAGGTAATAATAAATTAATAATAATACTTATATCTCTATACAAATTTGGATGGATATTGTATAGCGTTATTTTTAATTTCCTCAACTCGTTATGATTAACAAAATAAAAGATATAAAGTATAATAATATTCTCTAGAACTCTGTATCCTGTCATTTATAATGTATCATACAATATGTGTGTGGTATGGTCATTATTCCAGGGTTTGTAAAGGAATCTGTCTTTGTTGTTAACATATTGTATCAATAACATAATTTTTTTTTAAATATCTTTAGGTGAATTTGTTCTTTGTTTAATCTTTTAATTTCACGATAATTTAAAATATGAGCAAATTTTAAAATGATTGTATGATTTTTTAAAATTATAATCAATGATAACCTAAGTAGATTGCTTTAGATCTATTCATTATGTTTTACATTTTTTTCAATATTTAATACACATGTTATTGATGTGTACTGTGCATGATTATAATTTACATCAAGCTAGAAGCAATATTAATGAATAATAAGTCTTTCAATTTTTTTTTTTTTATAAAGAATATTAGCAATTCTTTTTCAAGGCATTACTAATATTCCTATTGCCCCTCCAAATAAGCTCTACGCTTGTGCTAGGAGTTGGTACGACAATAGCCCAAGGGGGTAAGGATCGAACCCTCGACTCTCGTGTTAACGGAGCGAAGTCAGCCCTTCTACCGTTGAGCTATTGAGGCTTAACATAAAATATTGAATTATATTTCCACCCATTGGGTATTGTGATAATGATTTGACAACAATAGAACAACCAATTGTGTTTGTAAAATGGTGAAAAGGCATATCAAAATAAAAAAAATATTTTGTAGATGGAGAAATCAAAATCATATACTGTACCACGGGAAAGGCAGCCACCTCCAGAACCTCGTCCGAGGCAACCACCACCAGAACCACGAAGAGCCACAGCACAGCCACCACCCCAACCAAGGGAACGACAGAAACCACCTCAGCCGCGAGAGAGACAACTACCTCCTCCACCAAAATAAAAGCATACTCAAACCCAATACATTAATATATACTATTACTAATGTTAATAATTCGCTAATAATTGTTCTCATTTTTATTAATTAAAAAGTTGTTGTATAGTTTTATTAAATTTTTTTATTAATATTGTAAGTGTATCATGTTATGTATCCAGAACATAGTTTCTGGTTAATTTATTACTGTGTTTACAGTATCTTTAAACTCAGTACCTTCTAGATCACCAATACCCAACAAGGAATACGAAGAATGTTAAAAGCTTGTACCTTATAATCTTTTGTTATGTATCTGTATTATATATAA
Organism: Hestina assimilis; assembly: GCA_023373885.1. Taxonomy (NCBI): domain Eukaryota; kingdom Metazoa; phylum Arthropoda; class Insecta; order Lepidoptera; family Nymphalidae; genus Hestina; species Hestina assimilis. The sequence continues at coordinate 8,239,839 of CM041741.1, read as the reverse complement.
ATTGTATTTAAGCTTTTGAGCACAATTTTTTTTTTCAAATATTAATCTTGTAAAATATAAATTAAGGTTCAACTTGAACTTTTACTAAAATTTATATACTAGTAATTCAGTTACTAGTAATTAGTGTTGATGCCTCAATAGCTCGACGGTAAAAGGGCCGACTCCGCTCGGTTAACGTGAGAGTCGCGGCTCGATCCTGACCCTCGTGGCTATTGTCGTACCCACTCCTAGAACAAGCTTCGAGCTTATTCGGAGGGGCAATAGGAATATAAGTAATGCCTTCAAAAATGCTTTGCTAATATTCTTCAAAAAGAATGTATAACAATAATTTGTAATGTGATGCAGCTAATTTGAGTTAAAATGTACATTTACAATAATATAAACATATACACCATTTATTTTATTTTATGATATAATAAAAATGTCTTTCTATATTGGCTTTCTTTTCTTTCTTTCGGCTTCATAATGCGCCGTTTCGTTTGGACCTACATAAAGTCACATTTAATTATTGATAACAAAATTAGATAATTCTGAAATGTATGGAAATTGGCTTAGACTTTCGAAATACGTATCGTAAGGGTTCCGTGCTTCACAAGGTAAAAAAGGACCACTTATAATTAGGGTCCGACCGAAACTGGTTTTTCAGCCGAAACCGAAACCGAACTTTCGGCCACCCTCTCAGTTTCGGCCGAAACCGAAACTTTTTAAAAAATATTTAAAATTACGTTTTTTTACTGAAATTTGAATTTCAAGTTTTTTTAACATTTATTAGCATATATACGTAGGCAACTAATTAGGAACGGAAAATAATTTGGTTAAATATTTTAAAAGTTTCATTTTATGAGATAATGTTCGTTATAAACTATACTGTTCAATGGTGTGTACTTTTTCGAGGCTAAGAATATTTTATGGTGGTTTATTAAAAAAAAATTATTAGTAAAAAGAAATCTCTCGCATCGAAATTGACCATCTAATTAGGGACAGCAAGAGTTAGTGTTTTATTTTCGATTTTTTAAAAATAAACCTGAAATATAAAGGCGGAAAGCCTTTGTGTTTTTATTTGGCGTCATTCTTTATTTTATATTTTTGATTTCTAAAATTAATATCACAATTTATTACTTAAACATGGGTCATTTATTTAAGTTATGAAACGACCAAGCGAAAACAATTTCATTTCAACTTAAATAGCCATAGCCTAAAATAGCGTATCATTTCATTTACTCCAAAAGTATGGTTTTCAACGCTGTGCAATATTTTAAAACCTATAAAAGAAATTTAGATCGCGGACTGGTAATAGCTTTATAAAAAGTTCCCTTTGTGGGCTCTGTAATTATTGAAATAGAAATATTTGGACTAGAACTTAGTGGCGAAGTTACATGGGCGCTTTAACACGAAAACGATTCAAAATATACTTCACTGTTCATTAAATGATATCTAGCCGGTGAACTACTATCAGTTTTAAATTATCCTGCCAAAGCCTAGACATGAATTCCTTGGAACATTTGTGGTACAACAAACTGGAAATTTAAACCAACTCTATAGTAGTTCCAAAGACGCCTGGAAGAACTTCACTAATGAAACTTGTCATTATTTGATCAAGTCGATGCCGCGCCGATGTCGATATGGCTATAGCTAATAATGGCAATCACATTTAATATAAATTTTTAATAGAAAACCTTTCCTTTTAGATGAATTTAATAATAAATATACATTTTTCTCTTCCATTACATTCTGCGTTCATTATTTCTAATGTTTTCTTAAGTGTCCCTAATTATTTGTCCAGAGTTATATTAGACCGAAGGAGAAGTAAAGTTGAATTTTAATTGTTGCCATTTTTAATTACAATGCATTCTAAAATTTATTTATTCTATCAAGAAAACATTGGTTAATGATCAAGATCCGATCAACATTAAAGAAACGTAATGAAGACGTCATGTAAACTGAAATTACAGAAAATATAAATAAATGTTACTCTTATTATACCAATGTCCCTAATTAGTTGACCACCACTGTATATAATATAGACAGTTAAATACAGTTAAATAAAATAAAAACAAAAAATTCATTAAAGTCATAACCATATTTTTTGTCATGAATATACAGGACTTACTATTGGAAGTACTCTTAAAAAAAGAAACAACTTGTAGTTAGATATACTAAGTACATAACTAACTAGTAATATGTTGTGTTCACAATATTTTAAAGATCAATCTAATTCTTATGTCTGGAGATTTCTGGCCGCGTCAGCGCGCGGTCTCGAGTTGGCTGCGAAGTTTACCGAACAACGCATGAAAACTCACGAACACTCGAGTTTCGGCGAGGCCGAAAGTTTCGGCTATATATTGGCCGAAACCGAAACTAAAGCCGAAACTAGATTTTTGGCCGAAACTGGCCGAAACCGAAACCGAAATTTCGGTCGGTCACTACTTATAATATCACTCTCTTTTACGTCTGTCAGGAACGGATGGTCCTAACAGATACTGAGGTCCTTAGATAGTCCTTATTAGGTGTGTAAAAATCAACATCCTGAGTCAACACGATAAAAGAAAATGGGCAAATAGATTTTCGCAAAAATTTGTAAGTAGGTACCAAAATTTACCTTAATGTTCAACTTTTTTATTGTTCGGAATGTTCCCTTTTAATTGCTACTCTTGCTACTAATATTAATGTCGCACTGTTCCGATTGCATTATATACGATGGACATCGTCGGGTGATGTGAGCGCGACGCGACGTACGAAACGATGGACCTCGTCCTCGCCGGCGAAGACTGTGTTGTGTGCTTGCTGCACAGATGCTGTTTAAGGAGCATTGTCTAATGTAATCATATAGTCAGGGTCTTACATCTCTTCATCTTATCTATTTAGATACAAGCCTGTCTTATCAGAGGATTCGGATGGAAGGTAGTTTGGTCGATTATAAATAGTTTTGCGATAAGTGCTTCAAATGATTGAAAATCAAATTGATTTCAAGTCTCTATGGACATCTAAGTTGCATACGTACGATTCATTCTTCTAGCATAGACGTGCGGAAAAACAGGACTCGCATAGGTCGGTATGTGACGTAGGTATAGAAGCTTTGTATAATGTCACATTATGTCTAAAGGACGGTTACTCACCCTGCTCAGCATCGCATACAGATTGAAGATATAAATTGCTATCCAATGCTCGTCGATTAAGTTATGGAAGGATCAGTATCAATCAATTTTACCAGACCAACCAAACGACTTTATAAGTCCGCTTTTCCAAAATCTTGAAACATCCAATAAAACAAACTTTAAGCCTGCAGCCTAACTACGGTTACCTTATTAATTATTATTCACTTAACGTTTATTATGGTTTTAAATCAAATTCAACATATTATTGCTATATCGTTATCGCCTTTAATATCTCCTATTTGACTTTCTAGAATTTTACCTTAATTAAAATATAATTAAAGAATGATAAATGAGTGATTATGATGGCACGGTCAACACAACACGAATTACAAATTGTTTAATAATTTATTAAATTAATAAAGTTAACATAGTTCATCGCCAGCACCTGTATTAAATAAAATGACATAATTTTTTTTATGGGTTCCTGTGTGTTTTTAGAGCTTAGAGATCTAAAACATCCAACAACTGGTGCCTACTCTATCATTCAAAATAAGCTCGAGTCGAAAATATCGAAGTATTTTACCTATTTTTAACATTGACAAGAAACATTAAGACTAAATTACTTCATAATAAGCGCTTTCTCAAAAATGACTGATTGTATTTTGCTTTTCATTCATTCTTCCAATCCTTACTGCCCACATTCAAAAGAAGAAGAAGGCCCTTCGAAAGAATTATGCAGTTAATATCAAAATTAAACAAGTTCAACGGTTAAACACTCAAAGACACCATTAGGTTAATTAACCTATCGAGGATTCAGATTGACCAGCCGGCTGGCCGTCAGTTTGCGATTTTGACAGAAATAGTCTCATTACCCCGCCTAACTTTAAATATTATTTTTCGGTGTATAAGTGACTAAATTTTTTGAAATTTTATTGTTTATAATAAAATATATTAAATTTTACGCTACACAGAAAGCTTAAAAAATAATATCGTCTTTTACCGCGATAAAAACGAGTTGCCAAATGTCACTTAGTTTTATGAAAAAGAAAGTTGTAATCTCCGTTTTTGGAAGCATTTTTATTAACGGTAAGTGCATTTTCGTCCAAAGACTAGTGTTATTTATGTTGGTCTAGAAACGATAAAGCTATTTCTATAACTGGACTTTTATCTTTTATCGTATTTATCAAAATTTTCAAGCTCGAATATGGATAGCACTTATACGCTATTTTCAAGTATTTCTTCTACAAATTCAATTATATGCGTTTCAAATACTCTACATAGACGCAATTACAGTATTTACATAAACAAATAACTATGCTTGTCCCCGAAAAAAAGAAGAAATCATTCAACAAAAAATACGGAAAACTTCAGTATTTTGTTGTACATATTTACCAACAATTGGCTTGCTGTCATTCAAATTTCAATATAGAATTATATGCTTTATTTTTATAGTGTTTTGTCTCATAATAGTATATCATTATATATTGACAGCTGGAAACATTTTGTTTAGTTGTTCACAGAATAAATTCTACAGGGCGGGTGGAAATTTTATCGATATCGATATAATATATTATTTCATTATTTTATAGACCATTATTTGTTTTGTAATTTATCTAATCATCATCCATGATCATGATTCATTATCAAATATATATATATTTATATATAATAATAATGGATTATAATTCTTTTCTTTTGTCTTTTTTATAAATATATTTCCTAAAAATACAAATGTCGGTCGCATTGTTTGTATGGCGAAGATTACGAGGGAGAACTACTGTTCTCCCGCTGGTATACCGTATACCGTATCTGTGATTACGACATGGACGAAGAGGAGGCCACATATTTATATACCTATAACATTGACTAGATATGTATAAGGTACTCATAAATGAAATTTTTTACTCGAGAGGATTCGAAGCATTCACCGCAACCTATGAACATAATAAACTTAAAGTAGAATTTATGCGTTGCAAACCTAAGGGAGAGTAGGAAATGAGAAGGAAAAAATGTGGGACTGGTGGGAGATTGAGCCTACGGCGCTCTCACTCATCGCACGAAACAAAACAGTTCTCTTATTACCTAACGCCTGATTTTCTGTGAGAGGGTCGTACTCCCTCTGTCGAGCCGGCCCAATTTATGATGGGACAAGCACAGCTCTCCTACTATTAAAAGCCATTAATGATTAGCTATTATTTTAAAATTTTAGCATGGTTTTATTTTTAGTATAGCATTTTATATACTATTTGCAGAACAAAATGCCCGACGGTCTACTTGTCTTCCTTACGCATTACAAATTTAAGTTTATCTTTTTTGGTTTTGGAGAACCCATCTACCCTACGCTTGTAACGACTAGCTGCGCCATTCGATTCGGAAATAACTGTGGCAGTGCTATGGTACGGATGAAGAAAAGGTCGCATTCACCACTTTAGCCATGATATAGTAAGTTTGAAAAAAGTAACTCGTGTAATAAGGACGTGCTAATTACATTAATTTATTTATTTCAAGAAGGACTTTTGACGAATAACGCCTAATCATACTTGAATTGCTCAAAATGAGTACACAAACCATTATATTTTCTTACCGACCTTATTCAAAACGGTTTTTTTCTATAACTTTTTGTTATATGTTATATATTTCTTTTGTTTTTTTATATTAATTCTTTCTTTCTATTTAAGACTTCTGTATTTCGACTTCGGGCTGTGAATTTCCGTTGAAAACGAGACCCTGCTGGAAAACACATTGAATTGTGATTAGATGACGCCGTTGAAAATCGTTAGGGGTGGCCGGCTGTAGACCTTAAGTTTAAGTGATTTTCGATTTTCTTTCTTCTTCTTCTTCTTTCAGTAAGGAAGATTTTTTTAAACCCGAGCCAGTTTAGCTGCCGGCTTTTTATAACTGTTCTATCTAGGATGATAGCATCATACAGACAATAATTGTAAATCTCTCTATAATTGTAAATCTATCTATCAGAATTTATTCAGCCACCTCCAATTGCAACAACTAATGCTGGTATTGACTAGATTTTTGAGTCGCAATTGCCAAAGCGATAGCAATGCACTAAGAAAATGAAAAAAAAATCAAACAGTTTTTAAATCATGACTAGTATACGATTACTTAATAAATTGTACGAAATTTATATTTTTGTTATATGTATAGATTCTGAGAATTATAATTATAATAGTAAATAAGAAAGGATTTTTATACCAATGTTTTTCATTTATACACATTTACTAGGATTAAATTATTTTCGAATAATATTGTGGAATACACTTTTGAAAGATAATGTCGTTTGCGTCCGTGGGCTATTCTAGATACCCACACGTGTCTCTTGGGTAGCGTTAAATGAACAGCACCTTCAAGTGGAAGGTTTCGGCCGTGGTTTTTAATTACTCTCTTGGCAAAGCCATGCCGCTAAGTGATTTTTGTCGCCTTTCGTCATGATGCCTTGAGTAGCCATCCTGGTAGTAGAGTCTGGGCAGTTGCATGGTGTTGCGACCGGTATCGGTACTACTTGGTGTCTGTACTATGTGACTATTCGCGGAGGCTAGCAGGATCCTAAACACGGTATTCCGCTGGCTGACCGCATCTAGTTGGCGAGGTTAATTAGCTACGACCGCTATCTGGTGAAATATGTGTCTGTTTACTTGCCACCTGAACTCGAGCAAATGTTGATTCAAGTCAGCCTAGTCGGAAGAGATGCGGCATTTCTTTGTGTCTCTTACCCTTGGCAGCGCATATGATTCTCTTCAAAGACCCGGCGTGCTGCGCAGATGGTGTTTCTGAAGGATATTAAAGGCTATGGAATTTGTCGTTATATATTCTGATGGCTTACTCTATGCGAAAGCGTCCCCTTGGTTCAACTCTCGAGCGTGATAGTGCCGAAGCACGTAAGCACTTAGCCTACCAGAAGTGTGTGGATGCTCGAGCCTGCAATGCGTCGAATGTCTTGATACTGAAAATACTCTTTAATAGTTTTGCCAAGTCTGACAAATGTGCCCTCCGTAGGCCCGTTTCAACCATATCGGCCGCATTGGAGCTAGACAACCGTCTTACCCATCTTACTCGTCCCTTTTCTTTTGGTCTCCTCTACCGCTATTGCAAAAGTCAGATGGTTCATTAGCTCACACCGCCAAAAGAAAGAAAGCAGAACTATTTGCATTTCTAGTTGCGAAGAATTACCAATTAGATGCCGCTGGTAACTGCCTAGAGATAGTAACTGCCTAGTAGAGATACATATTCAGAAAAAGAGATATTCCAAATACTCAGCACTCTAGATCTGAATAAGGCTATGTAACCTCGAGATATTAGTTATTAAATCTCCTCTGCCAAGGAATTTCACTAGCCTACAGTGCCCTTCAAACCGGAACAGAGTAATGCCTAAGCACTACTATTTGGCGGCAGAATATTTGATACTGTGGTGGAACCTACCTAGCCGATTTCTTGCAAGAAAAGACCTACCACCAGTGTGACTGATTGCACTGGTGGAATAATCTCTGCTGTGACAGAAGTTATCCCAACAGCGGGCGATGAGGTCGTCACATCCTGAGTGAGCGGTCGATCAGAGTAGTCATAGATAGCTGCTCTTCTGACCTTTTGGCTATTAATGCTGGAGTTTTTAGGGGTCAATTCTCTCTGTTATTCTTTTCTTACTACACATTAACAATTTGCTCGTGCCAGGCATAGTCGGATACGCTGATTACAGCACAGTAACGGTGAGATACCTTTCTAGTGAAAGAGACGACGGGGACACAGTACGATCCTTTTTTTTTTTTTTTTTTTTTATTATTTAAATAAAACTCCACGGACTTTTTCCTGTCCGTGCCTTTTTTAACTTTCTTGTCTGTATTTTTTTTTAATTTTTATTTGCTCCGTATATTACATTATGGAATATGTATCTGTACACCGGTTACACTTAAAATAGAACTATATATGCTATATATACCTATTACTATAGATATTATTATTTATTTATTCATCTAATAACTTTTTTTTTTGTTATGATGTATTCATTTCTTCTATTGTGTTGTGTTATTTATTTTTGCTAAATACCAGCCTGCCGCACCGTCGTAAAGTAGTAGTAGTAGGCTTCTCATGAGTTAGCTCACTCCAACGTAGACCTTCTCCCTCGATGGAGGTCAAGAGCTTACCCATATATGTTTAAAAAAAAGCTAATGGGCCTGACTGGCATTGCCTTGTGGTCATGTGCGCCTGAATTGTCTTCTTTTCTAACTCGCCTCTATCGACAGGTCATGATCCGAAATAATCTGGCGAAGCAGCAAAAGCAAATCCTCTCCCATATGCCGGACAAAGATGAAACCAAGTATCTAGTTGACAATAGACTACCGTTTGAAGCTCATATTCGCATAAAAAGCAGCATTCGTTCTGAGAAAAATGTATGCTATGTTGGGCAGATAGAATAAATCTTAAAACCGTCTTTGCAAATGACGTCGAAGTCTCTTCTTTCGCACACCTGCGACTCACTTAAGTCGTCGGGTGAGTCCATCGATTAAAATGTGTTCGGAGCCTTGCCTTCATATCCCTTTTTATCTGATTGTAGACACCGTTGTGGCCTTGTGGGTAGCGAGTCTGCCTTAAGCCTCGGTTGCGGGTTCGATTCCCGCTCGGAGCAGATGTTTGTATTAATCGTACAGGCATGTTTTCCGGTCTGGTTGTGTTTGTCCTTGTCATTGTGAATGTTTCCGGACCCCGACACAGGATATAATTATCCTAATGGGGGCCGTTGAGTGTGTAGCGTTTATTTATTATTATTTATTATTGCTGTTGGCCTTACTGGCCTTGACAGCGTCACCGGGTGGGGGCTTAAAGTTGATTTCGTCCATAGGTTGCCTCCTGTGAGATTGAACTAAATCAATGGACGTCGTCGGAAATGGAGGCGCAAACTAATCGATGGACTCACTCGCAGGTGTGCGAAACAAGAAAGAAACTCTGACTTCATCTGCGAAGACGATGGACCACGTCCTCGCCAGCGAAGGCGGTGTTGTGCGCGTGTCTGTATCTAGTTGGTTTGTCAACTCTGTTTTAATAAATACTATCCTGTCTAGGCAGAGGATCGGGATGGGAGATAGTTTGATTGAAATAGGTTTGCGATAAACGCTTCGAATCGAATCGATTTTAAAACCTTTATGGAGACTTGCACCTTACATGGCACCTTACAGCGCGAGGACATTCGTAAGAAATGTTTTTCGGGCATGTGCATGCGAAAAACCAGGGTGTACGCAGACTTTGTACCATGTGACCTTATTTATTTATATTTATAAGGGACAATTTACTCCTTCTGCCCAACATCGCAAACAGTCTGCCCAGAACGAAAGCTGCTTTAATGCGTACCATGTGGATATGATCTTCAAGCGATAGTCAGTTGTCATTTTATCTTTCTGCTGGATGGAACGGCAAATAAAATGATGACTCCAGGTGGACCGGATCGCCAGTAAGTTCTAATGCGAGGTTTGTTGAATAGGCTTCCTACGCTTTTCTCTGGATTGAATTCAATCTTCCAAGATTTTAAACCATTTGCCTTGGGCATCGGCTGCGGATTGGAGACACTTGGTTAAAGTGGAAGCAGATACAGACGTCCGCGAAGAGTGATAGATAGATATTGTAGGTCTGTCTAGGTATGTCGTTTATATATAATGAATATAGAAATGGAGCTAAAACGGAACCTTGTGGGACTCCATCCCTTATAAGACGAGGGCAAGACAGAATGCCTTCTACTCGATAACGAAAAGTTCGATTTGATAAGTAGTCTCGTATGATGAGTCTATCTGGCAATCATAGGCGATAAAGCTCAAAAGTTAAGCCAGGGTGCCAGAATTTATTGAAAGCCTTAATGGCGTCAAAGAAGAGAGTCCCTGTCGTATTTGTTCGCGCACGGGTGACGCTCTTTAAAATGTGCTCCGTTATGCGGTGGACCTGGTTAAAGCACAAATGATTTTTACAAAAACCAAACTGTTCATCTATTACCACAAAATTATCATGTTTTTGATCCTTGCTAGCAGGATATTTGTAGACTTTCTCGAGAGAGAGTATGCTGATCAAACGATAACTCGCGGGTTGATTCCTTGGGTTTGTGAATATACTACTGATACTATGGCCTCTTTTCACTGATCAGGAAATGAGCATTCTGATAGTAGAGCATTGAAAATAAGAATTAGGAGATTCAAAATTTGAATCAGGAGCCTTTTCAAAATCTTATTGGTGATGGGATCAGGACCTGGATTTTTTATCGTGAGGGCCTTTGATTATCGATTCGACCTCCTCTACAGTGGTGAGGATTAATGGTTCGTCCGCAGGAGCTATGGAGACTTATCTTATATGCTTTCAACTTCGTGTTCACCTTAAATAGGCGCTCGGGTTCTATTGGCCTATTGTCAGCTAAGCACTTGGCCTTGCCGACTCTATCGTTTCGGATAAGTCTACTTATGGATCGCGAAAGCTTCGTGGTTCTTAAGAAAATTGCGAACTAGCCCGATTTGATCAATAAGACCTTTGCATTACACGTGACTAAGCTCAGAGAGAGGGATTTTATTCTAGCGGCTTGAGCCATTGAACCTAATAATTTTGTCTACGAATGCAGTTACGTTACCTATTTGCGGATCTCTGATTTGAGCGGTGAAAGTGCTTATTTCAGCCATATCGATTTGAGCTATGATTTTGCAGACAAGCTGTAAGTCAGTGGTAGATGAGCCTTGTGTGATGGAGGGATAAAATTGTTAGGGCGCAGGGTTGGGAGTACCGACAGTAGTCATCTTAGTTTTTCCGTACGTTGCATCGAGCTTATTCCAAACTGGAATGTCTTTCTGGGCTGGCTTGTACTTGATCACCCCCGCCGGTGACACTGGCAAGGCCAGTAGGGCCAACAGCAACACAATCGGAAAAAGTTACTTTAAATCACATTTTATATTTTAAACCAAGATTGCAGTTAAATTTACCCTAAATTTGATATGTAAAATAATAGATATAGTTTATAAACTGTTTGCAATTTGCATAAGCATTTAGTCGTCATCGTTAAAAAATTTTGTTTCACCAAGCAAAGACTAAGGATTTCGGGATTTCGGACAGACTTGGAGGAGAACGTGCATTTTAGAATCTTAGCACCGCTATAGTTCGCTGGATGGTCTAACAAAGAATAAGAAGATTGTAAAACTGACATCGGTGGCAATGTCAATGAGTAGTTAACTTTTGTTTGTAATATAAATCTAAAATAGAATAAAATAAATATTTTATATGTAATATAACAGGCATGTTTATGTGCATAATAAATAATTCTAATTATAATAATTCCAAACAAAAAATAATGTTATTTTGAGAAAATAAGAATGACATGCGAAGAAAAATAAAGAAAACCAAATTTTATATAAACAATTTTATTTATAAATACAGAAGGAAATCCTGTACGAAAATAAATTGTTTATCGACAATAGTGTCCGGCACTACATGTCAATATAACGTAACCTAAATTTTCGTAAAAAATGCAATGTTTTGATAACATTTTTTTGCTTTATTTATATGAAAACTACCATAAACGTTTATTTGAAACTGATAACTATTTATTCATAATCAATATTCACTACAATTCAACAAAAATATAATTAGATTTCACATAAAAAATAATATAAATCAGGACCTTGTAATTTGACCTACTCGTACTTTATTTACCATTTTTCCATATTTTATTCATTCAACATCAAAGTTTTATCTAAAAGATCTAAAGATAGATAGTTTACCAAGTTTTTCATAGTTTTTTTGTAGTCAATTATTCATCTAAATATAATTTCAACAACTGTAAACTTGTGACACGTACACGACAATTCTGATGTAGGGAATCAAGTTTCAAAGTAGTTTTTGTAAATATTTTATCAACTGAGTCTACTATAACGCACTATTTTTTCGAAGCACAGTTCTTTCTGCATTCATTGCATAGGTATTCATAATACTTATGAATATGATAATCATTTTATTTCAATATAAATACGTCACAACAATTCTAAATGTTTCAACGCCATGAAATAATCTTACTGTAATGATGACTTTTCTGTATGGTATATTTCCAATAGAGAAACTTTTCAGAAATCTTAAACTTTTCACAGAAGATGGATAAGTCGTCTGGATTTTTTTATTTATGCGTTTATCTGAAATGCGAATCCAAACCGAATAATCTCGCGCGTTTAAGCAAAAGTGACAATGACATTTGTCATGTATCAAAGGGTTATAATATTCCGTGTGGGGGGTTGTCGAACACAAGTACGCATAACTAATCAGAGTGTTGCAGCACTTGCCTGTATGGGCAATACAAACATCTAAAACTATTTCGATCAAACTACTTTCCATCCAAATCCTTTGATTAGACATGCTTGTATCTACACAGACCGATGTAACCAACCGACAAAAGTAAGGCGTCCTAAGCACGTCCTGCAAGACCCTGACGATAGGATTACATTAGAAAATGCCCCTTACACAGCACAGACACGCACACAACACCGTCCTCGCCGGCGAGGACGAGGTCCTTTGTTTCGCACGTCACGTCGCGCTCACACCGTCGGGTGAGTCTATCGTATAGAATGCGCTCGGAGCGCTGCCTCCATCTCCGATGACGTCCTTAGCCGTGGTTCGGCTTCGCAGGAGGCACCCTAAGGACGGAATCAAATTTGAGCCTCCGTGAGGGCTGTCCCTTTATCACGGCTGAGTCTCAGTACTCGGCCCCCGCCCGGTGACGCTGTCAAGGCCAGTAGGGCCAACAGCAATACACATTCCGAAAAAAAAAACATCTGTTCCGAGCGGATATCGTAACCGTGATCTTTGGCGTTTTGAGGCAGGTTCGCTACCACCGCGCCATACACTTTTGATGCTTATTTTATTCCTTTGTTAACGAGCTAAAAGGAAAATTGTTAAATAAACTATTTTTCAAACTCGGGTGAATAAGTAAGTGCCTATATCACAACGGAACTATTAGGTAAATTTAATTTGCTGTGTATATATTTCTGAGAAGCTATTATCACATATTTCGTCATTTTAATGTTAAACTCCCACAAATTTGAAATCATGTAAATTTAATAATAACTATAATTTGGAGTAATCAGATCCACTGACTAGCACTGCGTAGGCAACGGAAACTCATTTGACCTTCATGCTTGATAATACTCACATTCATTTTGTCTTCAGCAAGCATTCAACTTGTGACTATTTTAAAATGTGGAGAAAAGTGTTATTTCTCACAATGTTTATTCTGTTGAGTACTTTCGCATCTATTATTCAAGACGATACATACCAAGAGCCCATTCAAGAGTATGATGTTATTATAAGAAACATAGAATACGAAGATTCGCCGATAGAAGACAGTGGATGCCCTGAAGGGTATCAGTTAGATATTACAAATGTGTGTCGAGAGGTTTGGTGATTTATCAAGTTTAAATCGTCTCAGCTTTAAAAGATACGTACAAATATTTTAAGCTAGAATTATATAAAATAAAAGGTAATAATAGACACTTGTAACTAACTATATAAATAACGTAACTATTAGAAATATTTTGTGGTTTTTATTGTGGATATAATAATTGTATAAATTTATATAAGTGGATATTGATTAGAAGGCACGCGTATGGTCACTACCAATAAACATTATATAACATGAAAATCTGACATCTGAAATAATCTAAAGCAGTAAATGTTTTAAAGGCGTTTTTGCATGTTGATCAAAGATAAAACAAATGCCAATCTAAAAATGTTATCTTAATATAAGTATATAAAAATAAAAAGAAGTTTTTTTTGTATCAAGTAATTAAGACATTGTAACTAATACTTAACCACACCCACAGAGTACCTAAAGATTTCATAGATATCTAAAAAATTGTTAACTCGAACTCGAAAATTTGAATCTAATTTTAAGAAAATATATTTTTATGAGCTATAAATAAATGTAATTTGAAATAAGCAATTAGAAATATATATTTAAAAACATATTACATAAAAACAGAAATGTTATTATATTTGTCACAAAATTAATTATTAGGTAAGAATGGAGCAAGGAATTGCCAGGAATCCAAGAGTTCTAAAATAGGATTTGCAATCACGGGAATAGCGATGGAGGCGACATTTATGATGGCACCACGGAAGCGTATCACGTAGTCCACTATGACTTCCTGGATAATGGCGTTAACAATAGCGTCAATGTCACCACCTCCGATAGCTCCGTTCAAATTGGACTGAAAACAGTTATAAAATTTTATTCAAGTATTTGTTCTATTAAACGTATTGTTTAATAATTTATTTTTATTTTTGTTATCTTTATCTATAATAATATTGTGACCTATCATTATTGTTGGCAGGCCTCTTAAAGCAAGGTACCTATAGGTGGTGGTGCAGTAGTGTGTTTTGCATTACTATGTTGGTGTTTGAAGGGCGTTTACTGGGCGAAGGAGATTTAAGAAGCAATATTTCGAAGTTGGCAACGAGGGTTCTAAGGGCTCATACGACAACAATTTACTATCAGGTGGGTCGTGAGCTCATTTGCTAACTTAGTAATATAAAGAAGATGACTGTTGTGGCGGATAAGTAGGCTGGTAGCGAACGGTTTAATCACTGATGGTGGCGGATGATTTCCACTCGAAGCAGAGGCTTCTATTGATCATTTTATTCTTTCAGTGTGACTGTATGGTTGTGTTTGTGTTTGTGAGTGTTGAGTAGGTAGGATTCATTAATTTATCTTAAAATCTATATTAGGTATCTTAAAGCCTACCCTAAATGAGGGAATTTCAAAGGAAGCCCCTTCAACTCTGTCAATAATGATGGACTTTCCGTCTTCTGATTGTTTTAAGTAGAATTTTGCCTTGATTCTGAAATCTTCAAGGTTAAACCTAAAAAGGAATAAAATTTGAAATATATTTAATTTTTTTTTAGTATATTCGCAACTAATTTTAATACTTACTCTGCTCTACCGTTTCCGTAAATGGGAATAGCGGTCAAAAGATCCCCAGTTAGATTGTAAATCTCTGTGAACCAATAAAAGAAAATAATATGGGTCAATTTATACCAAAATAATATGTAATATAAAAATCAAAATAAAATAAATTTATTAGTAGGAGTATTAATTTAGTTTTCAAGTGCTTAATTTGTGTTTCTATATGTCGTGGTTAACAGTGAAGTAATACATCGTAAGGAAACCTGCATGACGTAGAAGAAATTCTAAGACGTATATGTCTGCCAGTCCTAAGAGTGGTGGTCTCTTGCAGAAGGTAGAGCTTAAGTGTCCGACTGGCGACCTCATGAAGTGAAGCGTTCGAGGTTTTTTTGGAGGGTCAACCAATGTATAACCAGTTGTCTCTTAAAGCTCGGCAACGCACCTGTATGTAGTTGTCTGGGTTGGCGGTAAGCTAAACATTAGTTGTGCCGACTGCGGCGGTGATAACCTTACCATTAGCGAGCTATAACATTAATCAAGGCCCACCCCAAAAACAGAAAGGCCTACTACATTAATTACCAATAAAGCTCCACGGTGCATTTATTTTGACCACTTACAACTTACCAGTACTAATGTCGAGAGTAGGTACAGAAATATCAACATCGAATGAGATGTCATTCACATCCAATTTACTTGAATGTACTACGAATCCACCAATGCCAGCAACGACGATGTTTTGTAACTCCAAATCCAAGCTACACAAAAATATTAAATATTAATACAAAGTCAAATATATCTATGTAATCTGGTTAATTTTCTGTGAAAAACAAACAGAGTAGGCATTGGTCAGTATGGGACGTACAACACAAGTTTTGTAAGTCACACATCACAAACCTTGTGTACGTATACATATAAGTTGTTTATATAAACAACTGGACGGACACATTTTTCAAATTATTATTATATATTCAGTAA
Organism: Hestina assimilis; assembly: GCA_023373885.1. Classification (NCBI taxonomy): domain Eukaryota; kingdom Metazoa; phylum Arthropoda; class Insecta; order Lepidoptera; family Nymphalidae; genus Hestina; species Hestina assimilis. The sequence goes on along the minus strand of CM041741.1, from coordinate 8,223,852 downwards.
AATAATTAATATCTAAAAGTTCACCGCATGAGAATTCGGCAGAATCTAGCATTTTGATTAAGTTCATTAAAATATCATTTGGTACAGTACCAGTATATTATGTTTCATTATATATAAATAATAATAAATAAATAAACGCTACACACTCAACGGCTCCCATTAGGATAGTGATATCCTGTGTCGAGGGTCCGGAAACATATACAATGACAAGGAAAAATACACCCAGACCGGAAAATATGCTTGCATGGTCAATACAAACATATTATGCTCCGAGAGGGAATCGAAGCCGCGACTTGTGACGTTTAAGGCAGGTTCGCTACCGCTGCGCCACAACGTCATCAAAATATATGTATATGTTTCTATAAAAATTGCCGGCAGTTTTTAAAAGAGACGATATGCAACTAAAATTTATTGAATAGAAAAAAAAAACAGCCGCCATAATTGTGTATAAAAAATTTATAATGTGCAGAACACTTCTGCACGGTATTAATTTTTTGAGGAGTTTCATTCATTACACAGGCAACGGGGTTCTTATTTTTTGATGAGTCAGAGTTCATTCATTAAACAGAAGTCATTGATGACAATCTAATATGCAATCATTAGAAAACTATATAATTAATACGGGACATAAAACATCATCTGTCCACCAAAAAAGGAGTTACAAATTCCGTTTACAAACGATGAAAATATTTGGACGACGTTGTGGCGCAGCGGTAGCGAACCTGCCTTAAACGCCACAGGTCGCGGGTTCCATTCCCGCTCGGAGCATAATATGTTTGTATTGACCATGCAAGCATATTTTCCGGTCTGGGTGTATTTGTCCTTGTCATTGTGAATGTTTTCGGACCCCGACACAGGATATTACTATCCTAATGGGGGCCGTTGAGTGTGCAGCGTTTAGTATTTATTATTATTATAAATATCGGGTACCAAGCACAAAAAAAACGAACTAAGAATGAAAACCATTTTCAATTCTGCTTACTGTGGAATGTCCTCGATACTTACTTGATGAGACCAGCTGGGACAACCAGGTGGAAATGTTCTAGTTTCAGAGGATCCATAGGTGGGATTCCAAGAATGCCAAAGCCATTGTTGATTAAATTACGAATGAAATTAATCGCCTGCGCAATTAGTATATCGAGCATAAAGTTGAAATTTTGAATCGGGACATCGGAATTGTCTACAACAAAAATTATTTGTGAATTTTTTTAAATTTTGTTTCGAACCGACATAATTGAAATCTTCTGTTAAAATTATATTATTATAAAACAAAATTACAAGTGTTAAAAATAAAAATTATAAAAAGTGTACGGTCTCCGTATTATATGCATGGACAATGGACATACCCAGAATTATAACTTCATGTTTTTGAACATTTGGAGCGGCTGCCACGAAAGCGCACAGCACGAGCACTAATAATAATTTCATTCTGAAAATTTAACATCATCGTAGTTTTACATATGTAAATAATAAATAACGTCAGAAGCATTATTTGTTATCATAAAACGTAATGTAATGTGGTTGTTGCTGACAATATTTTATAGGAATTAAATAAATGTCATTATAATTGGTATACATTTTCAGATAGATACAATAGTTTTGATTGTTGATAAAAATAAGCCTTGTTATAATTTCGATGGTATCGATGTGTTTTCAAGGTTAATAAGACTTAAAATATATAAAGATTAAATATCGTTATAGCTTCCTGGTAAGGACAAAGCATTGTAAATTGTACTTAGCTTAAACAAGAAAAAAAAAGTCAACAATTCTCGCAAGAGTAAGAATTACTAGTGGCTCTTTAGCACAACAGTAGATGGGCTGACTTGTAACGATGCTGGCGCGACGGTTACTTTAATATTCATCATGCAGAAAACCATCGTCGTTCCATATAAAGGATCAAAAATCAAAAGTAATTTTTTAATTATCATTTCATTAATTATTTATCGTCACAATGACACAGCTAATATTGTTTTTTTGAAAAGTATTTAATTTTTATGTATTATTGCATTTTAAGCTATACAAATTATTTTGATAACCGATAATTAGTATGATTCTCAACAAACTACTTTATAAAACTATCTCAAAGTTCTCACCAAGCTTCAGAGGATAGGAAATTTTTGTAATACTAAGAAATCTTATTAAATATTAATTATCAATATCTATGTACCTATATTGTTTGTGCTCATGTTATATTTTTTGTTTATTAATTAAAACGTACTCAGGCTCTAATTAAGTAGTGCCTATCACCTAACACTATATACGTATATACTGAAATAGTTTATGAGCTTCGTCTTTTCCATACATATTATTAATTTATATAGTCGTTATTATTTATAAACCAAATAATTTAAAAAGCTTTCAACTCTATCGTTACTTATAAGTAGGTATATTTTTTTTAGCAAAACTTACCTCGTATCTGACCAATTGTTGCACAACAACTAATTATTCAAAAATAAAATCAAACTCTTTCAATTATCAAATTATATAGATATATTTCAATACCTAAAACGTATGTTTTTTGGTGTACGATTAATCACAACATATCATTCTGAGATAAATATAGATAATAATTGTATCAGTATAATTGATCAATTGCTTATTAATTATGGATGATAATAAAAATATTGTATTTCCCAAAGCGTATTATCTACGAGTATGTAGTTACGTAGTTCAGTGTCAATGTATTCTATTCAAGGTTTTTTAAAACTTCCTATCATATTTAGGCAGTCTTAAAAACAGCTGACATTATTCCACCAGTGCGATCAGTCAATTCAACTAGTGGTAGTGCCACGCTGCACAGCTCTTTCTGCTGCAGCCGAATTGGGCCGGCACGCCCGGGGAAACATCACTCTCTCACAGAAAACCGGCGTAAAGTGACAATTGTCGCGTTTCGTACGGTAAGTGAGAGTCCCGGAGGCCTACTTAAAATCCCCCCCCTCTCCCTTCTATGGACGTGCAGACGACTTGGGAACCTTCAAGAGAAGGGCGTATTCTTTCCTTAAAGATCGGCAACGCGCCTGCATGCCTTCTGGTGTTGTAGATGTTCATGGGTGGCGGTGATCGCTTGGGTAAAAGTTAGCTTTGGTAAATTTAGTTCTTTATCAGATCATTATTAAATTTATACCGGATCATCCAGAAATCATATCCGCCATAGGAAAAAATCCCAATCAGTTCATAAATACTATATCTTACCATTACAGTAACATACAAAAAATCTTATAAATTGTTCCATCTTTTTCCCATATTGAAGTCTATAAGAATTTAAGGTCCTAATTTATATAAAGCAACATGTTTTTACGGTGAGAGCTTAATCTCATCAGGACGATCGTTCTGTCGTATTAATATAGTAAACAGCACTACATATCGAACAAACTTTTTGAGGAACATTTTCATAAATGTTCGTTATCGACAACTTAGACTCGACACTTCTCCATAATGCAACTCCATAATCTCCACAATAGAAGAGCGTGAAGCATATTTTAAGGGTTGTTATAGTTTGCGATACTTGAAGTATCACATAGCCAGCCCAAGGGATAAGAGGGAAAAGAGGGGTTAAGCGATTTTGCCTCTGGCGCTCTGACATGTCCCACAGTACGTAACAGTAGGTACTTTACGCCGATTTTGAATTGTGAACTTCCCCCGTCGACTATCCCATTTGAAGGCCCAATATTTCTCTTTAATATTTTCTTTCTCACCCTTTCCTTCATATTCTTTGGGTTGGTACGGCACATGTGATACTTCTAGTAACGGAAACGTTCATAGGTTGCGGGGATAGCTTGCCATCAGGCGGACAAACCGTCACAACGTAATAAAAATTTATACAAAATTATTCTTAAAAATAGATTTATTTGTCATCCTTAACAAAGACATCATCACAGTAGAGTTATTAATATTCGCCAAGAATCAAAGTTATTGAGAAATGAATTGATGAAATCAATGATATTGTCAATATAGTTATTAAGGAAAAGCTGATTGAACGAAGTAAGATAATCCGCTAGAAGATCCCCAATCATGTCGTTTAGGATATTGTCTATGTTTCCGTCAAATTCCGCAGTCGACTGAAAAATAATGATAAAATCATCAAGAAAAAACAAATTATTCGATATGATACTAAAATCTGATATAAATTAATAGGTTTTATTTTTTGTTAATCAGGTCTAGACGGAAAATTCAGAGTTTTAGTTATCTTTTACGGTCATCCGATTTCATATAACCGATTATCAGTCTGCCACTTTTTCGCCTTTCTTTTATTATTTTTGAAATTTACTTAATGATTTTCCAAACTTCATATTTATAGTTATGTTATACATGACAGTTTTAGTCCAAACCGCACTAATTTTATAAATATGAAAGCGAGTTTGTTAGTTTGTGACGCTTTCTCGCCTGAACAACTGAACTGATATGATGATAAATAATAGTAAGCATAGACGGGCAATGGTAGCGGTTATAGGCTACTTTTTGTCACGAAAACAAAACTTGATGGGGGTGGAATAAGAGACGAAATTCTTAATGGGAACCAATTATTTCTAAATATTATAGATGTCTAATCAAAAATCGTTATTTACGAGGGAAAGCCGCGTGCAAAAGCTACTAAATAAATAAAAACAATAGGGCAATAAATTATAAGCAATTCTTCTTGAGCCCACTGTGGCTAATAAATTGGAACAGGTAGAGCGTGAACAATGAACTGCGATAGAATTTTAAGCATACCAAAATATACAAGCAAAAGTCTATAAAATATGTATAATAAAGGTATTTTTTTTAATAAAATGGTATATTTTTTTATTTTTAAGTGACAGATCATTCAGAAATAGATAGCACATATTATTAGTAGGCTTAAGAATAGGATTTTAAAATTTCGCCTTGTATGTACTTACCATAACTCGCTGAATACTGAACTGGGAGTGAAAAATATTTTTAATTAGTACAGATTTTTCATCTTGAGATTGTTTTAAATATATCTTTCCAGAAAATGTGAAATTATGGATTTCCAGCCTGTGGAGAGAGCCGTGTGATTATTTTAAAACCATCAAATATATATAGTAGAAAAGGGAAAACTACTATGATATAAACTGGTATTGAAGTAATAACTGAAAATATTTACTTTAATATAACTAAATCATACTAAAAATGTTATGTAAATTTGAGTATTTAGACTTTAATTATTTAAGATACGTATTCCAGAATTAAAGAATTGGCCGATCATTTTTTGATAAAAATATCGTATCACACGTTACAATTGCCTTATCTTATAAAGTAATTATTCATTGATAACAAAACAAAAGATATAGAAGCAAATAGGGTAGTTGGTTGTATGTAATTGATTAAAAGTAGATAAAGAAAAAAATACGCAAAAATAATCATAAACAAGAAACAAGAAAATAATAATAATAGTTTTCTCTTACTCAAGTTTTCCTTCTCCACTTATCGGAAACATCTCAAAAATGTTTCCTTGCATTCCATATTTTTCTGTAAAATACAAAATTATAAAAAAATAAAAATGAAACCATAAATAAATAAGGTAATTTTTTGTTTTAGCTATCCAGACTATCCAGATAATCATATCCATAATCCAGATAAAGATCAATAAACTAACAATATAATAATAATAAAGTTTATTAGTAAATTTAAAGTAAATAATTAATCTAATACATGCACATTAATAATTTAATTTTTAATATGCATGTATTTTGAAATTGGTGGTATAATAAATTACATAATTATATGTACCTCCTTATTTTTACTACCCGTTTGCCGGAGGGTAATGTTTTTACTAATGGTATCAAAACTAGGCCAAGCCTGTATTATAGAAACTATTTAATTAAGATTGAGTGAGCAAGAGTGGTTTTCATTACACATTCAGAAAAAAAATTGGAAAGATAAAGAATTGGTAAAAATTTGTATTTAATCCCTTTGAGTCATGTGTTTATTAAATAGTCAAATCTAAATTCAGTCTATGTTATGCTTAATTAAAACTTCCGTACCTGACTGAAAAATGATAAGGGGAAAATTTATGGATAAATCAACGGCAATATCGTCCTTTGTGAAATTTATTTCATTTAGATTGAAATCGCCTAATCCGGTGAGAGTTCCATTTTCAAATCTTGCGTGTAATCTAAAATAACAAAAAAATCTCCATTCTCCATACTATATATAACATTTTTTAGTCGTAAAAATATGCTTTATTGATTTACATATAAAGGAAGGAAGGAAGGAAATAAGTTCTCTCGGCTGAATAATAGATACCACTAATTTTCTTCGCCGTTAAGTTAGCAAATACTACAGCGTCCTCTCTAAGAACTACAATGTTATAGCTGTACGTTTAAGGATGACCTGAGTCACACTCTAACTTCATTCGGTTATGTTGTGCAAACTGAAAATCATAACCGAATATAGTGTGTGACTAAGTTCATTCCGCTGCATTGGTGTGGAATTTAAGAAGGCCCTTCTTAAATTATAACAATAAGTGTACGCCATTTTGTCTACACGAATGGGCCGGTCCATTGCATGCACTTAGAATTAAATATTGCTTATTTGCGTCCATTTATGGCGCCTTACCTTAGAACTTTGTTGGGTAAAGAAATTTCTAAATCTTTGTAGTCGAATTCAAATGGATCCACAACAGGAATATCTTTCTCAATGTAGCCATTATTTATAAAATACTTAAGCATTTCGAGGAGTTGGCGCATAATAGCATTACTATTTAACCGTTCACCATTTTTTGAGTAATTGAAACTTTTCCTTACATCTGCAATAAAATATAACTCAAAAAATTAATATTATTATAAAAGTTACGTTATTAGAACTACAAAATCGCGTCAAAATTTAAATAAAGGAGTCTGACTACATATTAGTATAAGAACAAAGATATTAGAAAAGAGGATAAGATCATAGACCTTATATTTTATAAAGGTATATAATTAAAAATTTCTGTGGCACCGGTGAAGGCTACCAATACTTATATAAGTGTATATAATTATATAATATATAGAAACTTTAATCGAACGAATAAAAGTTATATAATTGCAAATTCGAAATAGAAGCACTGCTTCTTGGAAAATACAAACATATCACAACTATGTATACAATCTAAAAATATTTAATAACAAAAAGAATCAAATTTTTAATGAGATTTACTTTGTATTTTGGACTTTTAAAGCGATAATTGACTCCAACAGTCAGTCCGGCTATGCAAATAAAAGTAAAATTAATTACGTATACCGTTTTGTAAAAATTTGAATATTGACAAATTAGGATATTGAAGAGAAAAAGCCAAAAAAAATTATAAACAAATCGAAAACCTCTTCCTGTTGCTAAATTAGGTTAAACAAAAAACTTCAAAGACTGTACCATTTGTATTTCCTAAGGCGATGGTAGTAAGAATTAAGAACACAATTTTCATAATTTTCACAAACTATTTCCAATATCTTATGCCCCGTAGTCTCAGGATTACTTATATATGAAATATGAAGTAAGTTTGACCATGATTTAATCGATTAACGTCCATTTAGTGTAATCTTTTGGTTACGAAAGCGAAATTTTCTTATCTGTTCCAATTTTTATGGGATTTTGAATGATTATGTACGTATAACGACATATATATGTATATATATATATTGATATGTATATGTGATTATAAGCATTAACTTTACTTACAAGTAATTACTATGATACGAGGATTTTCCCGCTGAATATCCATTCCAAGCTGGTCCAGTCGTGGTGTTTTGAAAAAGTTCTCTTCTTTGATCAGATCAACACAATATTTATATGGGCGATTTACGAATTAAGTGCGAATATGGTACGCAGAAGGACACGGAATGAATGTACGCAGGGCATACTTTACAATTGTCTGAAGCAAACACTATCCAACAAAAAATCGAATCAGAAAAATTATTAATAACCTCCTCCTTTTTGAAGTCTATTAACAAGTATGTTGAATATGCTGTTGATTTGAATTTGAAATTTGAAAGAACTGAGACAAATTAAATCTTTTGTACGAATTGTTAAAGAGCGTTTCACAAACCGCATTTCAGCCTGCAATCAATCTCCTGGCTAAGCTCCATGAAGCTTATTGTGCAATTATAATTGAATTAATTTCCCATGATAATAAAAGAAACGTACAATAGATCCCATGAACTGTATTTAAAACCTTGACACAATTTGGCTGAGCAACGAATTAAATAAACCAAGCTGTTACTTGCCATATCGACGCTCCCATCTTGAGTTTGATAACCGTATATGGTTCAAACGAATCGTACCACGATGCCATTGTACTGAAATGCCCTTAATGATCTAGAGTGTTATGCAATAATTAGTGAGTCATGTCGCCAGATGCCATGGTGTTAAGCAAAGCCTGTACTTTGTGTACTCACTAATTGTCAAAGCAATATAACTTGGTAATTGAACTTCACGATTTTACCCGTGTAGATCTGGTTCGTAGGGATATCGAGATATCGAGTATGCAATTCCAGTGTATGGACTATTTCTGTGACAAATTTCATCTAAATTGGCCCAGAAATTTAGAGATTATCACGCGTACACCCACATACCGGCTCGACCGGAGAAGTACTCTAAGTTTCTGACTAATTTCATCCAAATTGGTCCATAACTTTTGGAGATTAACAGGCATAAATTTACGTACAAATATACTTAAATTAGTTTTACTGGAAATTTTAATACATGTATTTATCTTTTTATAACCTATCTCACTCTCCTACTTGCCTTAGGGGTAGGGTTGCCAACTACTATAGTATATGTATAGTGCTGTACTATATTTTGGGTCTGCGGACTACTTATATACCGTTGAAGAAATATATAGTATGCACGCAAAAACACTATATTTTCCACTACGAACCAAAATACATCAGTAGTGTAACAAAAAAAAAATCTTTATCGTCTTTTTGACACCGTTGTGGCGTTGTGGGTAGCGAGTCTGCCTTAAGCCTCGACGGTTGCGGGTTCGATTCCCGCTCGGAGCAGATGTTTGTATTAATCGTACAGGCATGTTTTCCGGTCTGGTTGTGTTTGTCCTTGTCATTGTGAATGTTTCCGGACCCCCGACACAGGATATAATTATCCTAATGGGGGCCGTTGAGTGTGTAGCGTTTATTTGTTTATTTATTTTATCGTCTGATATCAAAGTTGATTGAAGACTTTTTTATGTTCGTTTTCCGAAAAATAAGATTATTATAGTAATATTTTTTTGTAAGTACTTATTTTTTTATAGATTATTTCTGAAAAATATATTTTGCCAACCCTACTCAGGACGGTCAGACGTTTGTGATGCTACATATTGTTACAAGTATCAGGCAGGTCATTGCCACCTTCGTGGTTTAAATAAATGAGATTTTTTGTTAATACAGCAATTATTTGTTTTGTTTATAGTTTTATTTCCAGAATTTAATGGTTTATCTCGTTCTCTGTCAGTGGTAATAGATCAATGTTAATTGTAAACATTGTTCATTCATGTATATCTGAGTCATCGCTTGTTAAACATAAATTTATGGTATCGTAAAGTTTAGTAGCTGGATCGTTCTATAAAATAATCGAGTGTTTTAGGCTAAATATTTAAAAATACCTTGTTATAATATAAACAGTTTAAACTAGTAGTTTTCACTATTTTTTAAAGGTTTATCGCAAAAAAGAGATTTGAAAAAAAAAAACAAATAATTAATTATAGAGAAAGGTCTAGTAAGTGTAGTATGAATTAGTCTAAATCAAGAAAGTAGTTTCTAGGATATATATAATATAAGTGTTAGGTAGCAGTAATCGTACTACTGCGTTTTGTTCGAAACTCACTCCTATCCTAGGTGGTAACGCAAGGTTATGCCACTGGTGTTGTTCTAGCTATCCAAGTTACGTACTGGATATGCTCGGCCAAACATGAGTACCTCTTCCAAAACAACATACCAAGAACTTCTTAACAGTCAACAGCTGTTTGAGTATCAAAACAGATTGATTTTTATGCTTTGAAATAGGTCAACGGCTGATCACTTATATGGAGCGTGACGAAAGGAAGCCTCTGAAATAATTAATTGACAGCTGTTATGGAAAAATATCATTAGTCACGATCAATCATGTATCCGTTAGATGAAATTATATTCGTTAGATACGAGTGTATTTACTATTTCAAATCAAAATTTTTGCACTATCCTATTAAATTAAAATTTAAACTGAACTAAAGTAATGATAATGGTCTATTTTTATTGGCAATAATGTTATCTTGATATAGCCTATATCTACTTTCTGAAAAATATTTACTGTTTTTACAAAGATAAGTCCGTCCTATCAGCAATTGTGACTTATGAGCCATGAGCTGTGCAAGTATACATTAGTGTCATTTATTCACTTTGCTTACCATTGCTATATAAACTATTGAATATTAACGCACGTAGCTATGTAATGTGAAAGATTACGATATCGTCGTGCTCTACGTATGTGGTAGAGACAGCACGGGTAGGAGAAATCTACAGTAATAAGCGACTTTTAACTTTCTAGTAGTTACCTTATTAATAAGAGTTCTGAGTATCAGCCAGACACGCCGATAGCCTTAGCCGTGGTTCGGCTTCGCAGGAGGCACCCAAAGGATGGAATCAAATTTGAGCCCCTGTGAGGGCAGCCCCTTTTTCACCGGGGCAGTCAAGGCTAGTAAGACCAACACCAATACACATTCCGAAAAAAAAACCCCTGTCCAGATTTATTATTATGTATGTTTGATTATATATGTATTTTATATAAACAAAGCTGATGTGTAATTTTATCTCATTTCTTAATTTGGTAAAATGTTCGCATTCTTTCATAGTTACTCACTACAACTATACTTGGAATAGGATTATCAGTTCATGAAATTATTCGATTGAGTTAATTTATTGTTTGGAATTCATTCGCACCAGGTCTGTTTTTTGTCGGTTACTATTTATTTTAGGCATAACATATAGACTATCCCTATAACTTTTATACATTGGAAGGTCGTTGACTTTTACCTAGACTTTAATAAGCGTTTGGTACAGTTTACAATTTAAAAAAAAATATTAAAATATATATTTTAAACTAAAACTTATTATTTCTTATAAATAAACAAGTTTACATAATTTGTCTCCTCATTTTGAGAACAGGAGGTCTACTCCGATCGTGAAATATCGAAGTTTCGGGCGATTGTTCGGGCCGTTTCTTACTCCGAAATTCGAAACTCGGTAGTCGATCCGATGTTTAGTCCGATCGAAGTTCAAATGAAGATTCTCTTTTCGAATCCTTACTATCCTGAATGCGATGGTCCTTGTAACATCTCCGTATCTAATGCGGAGAAAGCTGCAAAGAACTGTTCAGATTAATATCGGCTACTGAACTTTTACATTGGACTTGAACTCAAAACTCAAAATTTTATACACACCACCTTGATAGGTAGAAATCTACTATTGTCATGTTGCGCCTCACACAACAACGCCATGCAACGATCAATCGTATCGAATCTTTCCGAGAAGATTTATATTAGGAACCTTCAAGTAAAGAGCCTATTTTTTCCGCAAGGCTCTCTGATCTAATGTTCATGGGCAATGGCAGACCTTCCATCAGTTAGCCACCAACCTTTTTGTCTCCTATTCCATAAAAAAGAAGATGATCAATTAAATTATTATTGTGGGGGTTTTACTAAAATTTAAATCATTTGATTTATAATTATAATATATTGAATATAAAATATAAGGAGCTTTAATTGACTTATTTGTGTCAATAGAGTTGAGCAATAATGTAGTTACGTCGTAGAGAACTACGAACCTACGTCGTACTACGAAGAGTAACTCGTAGACTGGCGGCCCGAACAGGTAAATCAGTTTAGGCACAGAATTGGACGCTAACGCACTGGAGCAACAAAAATACGAGATAGATTAAAATATTTTATTTCGTACATAGTATCCTAAGTCGGCTCCAAACAGAATTTTATTTTCTTTGGTTTTGTTGAGATTTTCAGTTTAAAGAATGTGGCAAATTTTTATAATGGGAGTTTTGTTTACGGTTATGGTTTCTGTTATAACCGCCCCTGCAAATGTATACAGTAAGTTATCTTCATTAGTCTTAACATAATATAGTTTTGAATTTATATACGTTTGTAAATATCGTAACTTCCATGTTTTTTTTTTTAAAACATACTTTAAAAATTTATATAGCCATGGACTCTGGCTGCCAGTTGCATCTATATTCTATATATTTTATAGTTTTCTATTCTAAGTTTGAAATCGATGAACGTCAAATTTTTTTTTAAAATTTTACATCTTATGTTTTACTCAAACAACACTGTTTTATTTCAGATGTTGTCGTTAAAATTTTAATAACCATAAAATATTTTGTCTATAAATAGAGTTACATTTTTATAAATGCACTTTGTTTCTTTAGATTTCGGTACGTTTCTATTTTTTACTTTCAGAAAAAGTATTCGTTTAAATTTTCATAATATACTCGTATGCTGCTTAATCAAAGTGCGTAAACAAATGGGAGTTGTTGACTCTAATTATTTTGGCACTGAAATATTTAAAAACGCTATTCGTTCACCATAATGTTGATGGACGTGCCGTTCATTTGGATGTGCTAATTTTTTTATGGCTGTAAAACTGATTCAATTTATCACAATCTAAGTGGGCGCAACCAAATGTCGATCGGACAAAACTATTCAAAATGATTTGTGATTCTCTTGACATTATTTATATTTTTTTAAATGCATTTAATTTCGTTTGTAACTGTTCTTATTTCAAGATCATGTTCGTTAGTCAGTGCCACTTCATCTATATGAATAAAAATGAATGGGTGTGTTTATCCTTTATGATTTCTTAAACTCTTTATCCGATTATGTTGAAACCTTTAAAAAAAATCATAGTTTAATTTTTTTTATTGTTTAAAACCGCTAAACTAGTCTTGAGGTTTCTACTGATTTTAAGACATTGGATATAAATGAAAACAATTATGTGCAAAACATCTACATAAAGGTTTTTTTACACTATGATAACTTTTTATCATAATATTGAATATTCTAGATAAATTTATTTCTACTTAATGTAGTTATGTTTATTTTAGCATACGGGCCACAATATACGATTACGAAAGAACACGATAATCCTAAACAGCCTTACATAGAGGTCCGTAACGCTACATACCACGGCAACGGGCCCAGGGAGGAAGCTCGTGCCATGTGCTCTGTCAAGACTCAAGAAGTCAACGCAACTGCTAATGCAACCATTACAAGAAGACTACATGGAGTAGTTACTTCAAGTATGTTATTATTAGTAAAATAAAAAGAAATGCCTTTAGTCTTTGGAGCTATTGTTGTGATATGCCGATCTTTCATATTAAGACTCGTAAGTTTAAATATTGTTATAAACTTAAGGGGTTATCTTCTTTTCATCAGAAGTCTTTTTTATGTTCCTCAAACATTGTATAAATATAATATGTATGTGGGACACTAATAAAAATAATTAACATCAGTTACGAGATGTTCGATATTACGAGGTGGTTGCCATCATCAATTCAAACTTTATGCATTTACTGCTTGACATAGGTCTCTCCCATGTGCTACAATATTCTGACCTCTACTGTTCTCATCCAGCCAATACCATCTACCTTCTTAACGTCATGTAAGAGAAGTAAACGCTAACAAGGTAGTACTCAGAATTAAGAAAATATCAAATAACTATACATATAAAAGGTGTTGTCTATATGATTTTTATTTTCTTGCAGGAGAGCTCCATTCTTCAGTTCAGCGCCTAGAAGTGATAATATACGGACAGATGCAGCAGTTGTGGCAAAGCTTAGACGCTTTGCGCACTCAAATAGCGGGAGCCTCCAGAGTGTCCTACCCCGATCGACGCAGCATTACCTTTAGATATAGACCTAATACCATTTAATTTTCCTTGACACTTCATGTTATAGTAAAAAAGTGAGGCTACATATTAATGTTGGTCTAGAAATAAACAAAATCACGATTGTGCAAATAAATGCATCTAGTGAGTACAGACAGTAGGCATTATAATGTTCAAGTAATTGCAATGAATGAGCATCAGTTCCATAGCACAAAAATAACAAATAAAACTGTAATGTGTAAAATAAATACGGAAAGCTAAATTATGAATGACATTAGCAGGAATACATCTTATTCTTTTGTTCGAAAATATAATTATGTGCATTTTTTATATATTAAATGTACCTACTTATACGTAAACTGCGACATGAAACGCCAGTTTCGTGCTATGTGTTATAATGTCTTCTGTTTGTTTATTTTTACGTGGAACACATATTTAAATATGTGAATTAGTTATTTTGAATGCGTCTAATATTAATGTCAAACGGATAGCGTGTTAGTTTTTAATTCGTTGAACTTGTGCACATTTCATAATAAGTAATCTTGATATGATAAATACTTTTAAATAAAGCTAAAAAATCAAAATTTACGATATAGACTTTATATTAATAACCTGATTTATTGAGTTTTCTGGCAACAGAGTTTTTATTGAAAAAGATGGAAATAAAGGAATTTGTGTACTTATTACTTAAACATATTTTATATTATTAAAGCAGGAAATACTTAAGCGTTCGGACTTCGGAAACAAGAAACTGTCAACGTAGCATATAATATAATTCACTGTTATTTTTTATTATCTTATATATTGGAATTGGTAGTTTTTTGTTAATAGAAAAGGTTGAACTAGTGCCATCTATGAAGTGGTTAAAACTAAAAAAAATGCCGCATGTGCGAAATTAAGAGTAAGAATGGGGCTGGGATATTGATCAATAACATCGTAAATGCTTGTTAGATGGCGCTTCAATCTAAAACACTTTGTCATTTAAGTTATATAGATGTGCAATCTAGTGTATTCTCCAAAATCTTTTTCTTCCTAGCATTATTCCCAGTATTATACGAGTTCTGCTTATTAATCTTGTCCGTGTTTAAAAGGTTACTAGTAAATAACATAATATATAACACAGAGCGATTGCCATCTGACCTCCGTAACGCTAAAGGTGAACCATTAACTCATAGGATAAGTGCAATTCACTTATCAAGAGTTAGCGATTATTATCACATGTTATGTTTTTATAACCCGGGTCGACAGTTTAAAGTTCCCTCCGAGGCACGGTGACGAGATCCACAAGGACAAACGCCCAGACCGAAACAGATATTTGTGTTGAAGATCAATGCAAACATCTGCTCGAGCGGGAATCGAACCGGCATCCGACGCTAAAGGCAGACTCGATACCCACAATGGTGTCAGTGTATTCTCCAAAATATCTATGCTTTTAACTCAGTTCCAAAACTAGCTAAGAAGCATCGTAGTGAGTTGACATGTCTGATGAGGAAATGAAATGGATTTAAATTTATGTAAATGTATATAATGCCGTAAAATTATAAGAGTATTTTCAGTAAATTGTATAGACTTGAACAATCAATATTTTCAACAATCCTCTGAATAAGCGGTCCTTCTCTTAACCTCTCAACAAACGGTCGGAAAATGACAACCTTATTTAAGATTAAGTTTTAACCATAAACTTACTACATAAGTACATACTATAGAGAGGCCCTTGCAAACAAAATGTCTGAGACTAACTGTTGCTCCATCGGAAATTCAACATTAACGCAACGTGAATAATAAAACTAATAAGAAGATTAAAAATTTAATGTTATTCTGTAGATATTAATGTACAAATATTAACCAAATATATTTTAGTTTTTAGGGATACTTATTAATAAAATAAAACAAATAAAATAATAATGTTCAATTTATTAACAATTAGTAACTTATCCTCAGCGTTAACCCAGTCACTATTAGTAAGATTTGATAATATAATCTTGACTATAATGTATTTATATCATGCCGTCTCTTTCTTACATGAGCCAAATATTAAAGAAATGACAAAGACGGCAATATTATGTACTGCTACAAGTTATAATTCAAACCTTACTTAAATAAATACTAGGTAGTAATAACAAGAAACAATATTCGTTAGTAAGAATAGTTAAAGATGGCGTCTAAGACTTAGTAGTTATTAATAAATATTAACAAATAAAAAAATATTATGCTTCATAATGTTATATCGGAATGTACTTGCAATTTCATATTTTAGTTATTAAAAAAAATGGACAAAATTTGTATGAGATTCAATATTTATATTCTTAAACGATTTCTACAATTAATTGTCTTTATTCATTTTATATATTGTAAATACTGATAAATAAAATCTGTGACTTGAAATAAACACACAAATTGTAATCAGAATTAGAGATTTTTTTTCAATACATAGCGTTATATGGCAGAAGTCTATATCAATATCCCGCATAAAACCTATTATAAACTTAACTACTTTAATAATAAGGTTCCTTTTGACTCATAATTATCAAATCATATATTAAACTTGCATATAAGCTACAGATTAGGTAAATGTCACTGTCAAATAATGTAACAAAAAGTTTGTTAATAATTATAAATATTTTGTTCGAATATTTTGCTTGTATTGCTGCATTTTTTTATTATTTAAAATTTAAATTGTAGGTTAAATTTATATTTTCGTTTTAGACCTTGGTATATATTTTAAATATCGACCTTATCTTAAGCACTTTAAAGGTTATAATGTGTTTATAATGTGCGTTTGATATAACTTCCTTGTATTGTGTTTTTTTAATTCGTAGTAGCGGTGGCTTGAATGTATCGACGTAGTTCCTCTTGCGTGTCGAATATCATAACTGGGAAAGGTGACCCGGGCACGTGTCGGCCTGCCCATCTCACTTCGACACGGTAGTCGCCCGGCTCGGTGGGTGAAAACTGTAACATTCATTGTTCATTCATTTTTTAATTGCTTTGTCCTTGTCATTGTGTATGTTTCCGGACCCCCGACACAGGATATAACTATCCTAATGGGGGCTGTTAAGTATGTAGAGTTTATTAATTAATTTGTGTTATTTTATAATGATCTCTAATAGGTTGTAGGCGTTTTATTGTAAGAGACTAGGTAGACCACCGCAGTGTCAGATATTGTAACGTAAACGTTTCCAACTTTTCCACCTTAAAGAAATGTTGTGAATTGTGACACTTCGCGGTAAACGATCGATTAAGCAGCTTTGTGCGCACTCAGTCTATAGATACAAAGTGGTTCCGTGCTTCAGAGGGTATGTCAAAAATCGAACACGTCTGTTATAATTTTGATAATATTTGAACACTTTCTTTAAAGACTTCAAGGTTCCCCTTTCCAGTGAAATTACACTAATGGTAGGGTAGGGATTAAAACAAATATAATAACACGACTCCTGCGCAATGGCAAGGTGTCAGGTGTCAAATGCCAAGTGCATTGACCCACTTTGTTTGTTTTGATTAAATAAAAGTAAAACCGAAATTTTTATGTAACAACATATTACTACAGTATATTATTGAAATTAAACGCTACATACCCAACAGCCCTCATAAGGTTAATTGTTATATTCTGTTTTGGTTCGGAAACACAAACAAAACTATAACCAACCGGACTAGAACACATTCCTGTAATGGTCAATACAAACTATCCAGGGCAGGAATCGAACTTGTGACTATTACTTTTCAATGGTAGTAATTACCTTGCATAATATAGTGCGGTCCTTTTGACTCTCCCGCTGCATTTCAACGCGAAACGCTCCCTTAGGTCCGCGTACTCGCACGGTCAGTTGTCCTGCGCCTGCGCCGCGCGTGTCACACAAAAATCTAGACTGAAACGTTGCTAAGACGCCTGGTTCTACGCCTGGACCGTATACTCGAACCTAAAATTAATATTAATTTGTTTCAATAAAATATTGTTTTAGTAACTTTTGCATGCTAGTGATGCTTATATGTATGTATATCTGAATACTACAACTATATAATGTGATGAACTTACATTAAAAAATTAGATTTCACGGATAAGAACAATGTACTTTTACTATTATATGTTCAACTATTATTATTGTAGTGATATAAAATATTTATTAGTCTAATTACAAACACAATCGGTCACAGGTGAAAAGGGGGATGACACAATCGGAATGTTTTTGTGTAATATAATTTGGGACACTTAAGCAATATATATAAATATTTTTGTAACTTTTAAGTATAATCACACTTATTTTACACACAAGGATTTGATGGTGGAGCGTCGAAACTTATGAATGAAATATAGTAAGATGGTATAATTTTTTTATGATCCAAAAAAATTAGGGATTTTGAGATCACATTAACACCATGCTCTGCCTTAAACATATATCAACTAAACCTTATATTAACATTTATTTATGGATATTTTTTAAATATCATTATAGCTGGCTCTGAAAGAGGTTTTGCCAAAATACTCCGAAATAAATCAATATCTAAATAATTCGTAGCATCATGACCAAAGCCTTTCTCACAGCTTCGTATGTATAGAAATGAAATAGTAAACTTACTTTGGAAGGGTCCGGCGCGCCTGCGACCTTGAGCACGAAGGGCGAGCCGGGCACGTGCTCGCCCGCGAACTGCACGCTGAGCACGTGCCGCCCCGCCTCCGCCGGCTTCACGTTCAGCGTGAACGTGCCGTCGCCGTGCTCGTACAGCTCGCAGTACGCCACCTAGCAACCAGTATTCATTATTCTTACAGCTCTTTGTTATTATCTTCTGTAGTAGTGGTACAGAGCAGAGTCGTGCTCCTTCTAGCACAAATGGCGCAATTGGGAAGTACTACCCTTTACAGAAATCAGTGTAAGTAACAGGATCATTTCTATTGCGTTCCGTGCGACGAGTGAGAACGCCGGGGACGCAATCTCACACGCCTCACTGTTCGCACGTCATCCCTCTGCAAAAATTATATATCCAATCCGACAGCACAATCGTGTCAAATGAATGAAGTTAGCGCATTTTTATGTATGATTAAGTTGTCAAGCAAGTATACGACCCACCTGAGTGTAATCGGTTGCCGTAGCCTATGAGCGCAGCACCATACATTAATGGACGTCGTCGAATGTCATTTCGAGAAAAACGCGTTTGAAAATTTTGAACAACTTGCTTATGATTTTTTTTCATATATTGGTCAAGTTTTTGCCAATGTCAAGATGTATGTAAGTTATTTTACTTATTTTCACATAAAATAAGCATACAAACTGCATATTTCGTATAGAATATAACCCAAAACGTTTACAATAATAAATAGCATGATAAAAAAATGGCTTTTTAGAAGTTGTAAAGCTTAAAACCCTACAAATATTAAAGAAAAATGTTCTTCAGCCATTTACCAACACTTCTGCATAGATAACTCATTTTTTTTTTTAAATTTTGTGGGTTGACATGGTATTGCTTATTTGCGTCCATTATTTTGTAAGTGTCACTCACGCTTTTCCAACCTCGAGGTATTGGTTCTCAAAATTTCTTTTGCCCAGTAATTTCACTAGCACTTTAAACCGAAACACAGTACAATGGTACCAGTATTTGTGAGTACTGTCTAATAATATGTAATAAGTTTCAAACCGACCTTGTTAGGTCCAGTGCAGTGCGCGGTGAGCTCCCCGGGCCCGGCGCGCCGCGTGTCGATCCACGAGCGTATCTCCCTCCCGACGACGCCCCCCGCCAGCCCCGCGCCGGAGCAGACCACACGAGACGCGTCACCGCTCTCCGAACCGGCCATCACTTTCACAGTTAATGGACAGCCTGCCAATTTATTTCAATGGTTAAACCTAATCTTATTGCCATTGACTTTCTATAAAATTAGTACCTTCCAGAACCCGGTCCTTCCATATAAAAAAAAAATCCAAAGCGTCGCTGGTGCTACACGGTAATATACTTTATTCGATTATGTTGCCTGAATTTTGCTTATGACTAACTTCGTTTCGTTGCGTTGATGTTAAATTTATATATGAGCACCAGCGAATCTGAAATTTGTTTGTGTGATAGGGTCTGTCCATATAATAATATATGAAATAAGTCAACGCATATTGTATTTTTGATGTGGAACACCTTTCCTTTCGCTTTCTTGAAACCTGTGGTCAGATTTTATTAAAAGAGTTCTTGACGACGTTGTGGTATAGTGGTGGTGAGACTGCCTTAAACGCCACAGGTCGCCGATGCGATTCCCAATCAGAGCTGATGTTCGTATCACCCAGACATAACAGACCAGAACACATGCCTGAATGTCTGATGAATTCGCGTCTGGGTGTGTTTGACATTGTTTTTGTATGTTTCCGGAACTCCGACACAGGATACCTCTATTCTAATGGGGTCATTGACCATGTAGCGTATATACATATGTATGTATATGATTTAAGAAAATCATTTCAACCCTTTGATCATTGGCCTGGACAAACAAAGAAATCTACAGAATATTTATATAAAGAATGAAAATAGCCCATCTTCCAAATTACCTTTTACAAGACGTCCAGCCCAGATAACCCTGAGCTGATGATCACCAGGTCTACGCGGGGTGTATGTGGCACGCCATAGGCCAGGTCCAGCCGCCGTCAGCGCTACGGACACCGAATCTCCTTCCGGTGACGTCAACGATGCTTCTGGAGCACCTGGACCCGCTGCGCTACCATCTATTTAAAAAATTAGCGAATTATGTAAAGCTATTTTTTCGGTTGTTGGCATGACAGGTTTTTTAGATGTGAAAGGTATGGCAGTGTTTTGGGAGTTAATTTCTCAGTTGAATTGGATAATAGAGGGATGGTGATAATCTAATGTTAACCAAAAGGCGATTTTATATAAATATATATACAACATACTATTATTATTATTGAATACAATACATTTGCATTTCAGTTCGTTATGGCGATATCGTGGTAAAGGCGTGGATTCGCCTTAAAAAACGGTAAGGGTGAATCCTACAACACTTAAAAAAACTAGTCAACCGTTAATAACTTTCGAAATCAATTTGTTTTTAATTGTCTTTTGACTAAAAACTTTGCACGTGAGGGGATTCTAACTGGAGCCCATTCAGAATAGCCATTTATAAAACTCAATATTAATCTAAAACATAAAAATGGTTCAAAATGTCATTCATCTCCTTGAATTTAAGCCTACACCTGGTAAAAGTAATTATGTATTTAAAAAAAAGTCGTTAAGAACACGTTTTTAATAGTATACACATTTGCTAGGTTAAAGTACCATGTTATCCGTTAAAAATGTAGTGTGAAATTAATAACATATTACCAATTACTTTATTTCAAAGTTTTGTCACCACAAAATCGTCATTACGGTCACGATGACAACTCCAGCAAAATTAGTAAGTTTCTGAGCATGTCGCGACACGTTCCCACCCCGCCGCCCGCGCATCGTCATTTCATCGGCGATATTCACTCGAGACGGACGTCGTGGCGTGTTTCGTTATCATTACCTTTAGATGCAAACATCGATCGCAGTGAATTGTCACAAAATTACGTCATTTTTATAAAGTGTGCTATAACAAAACGGATAGAGGTAAGTAAGCTTAAGTTTACTTATTTGAGTCAGCATTAAGACCAAAAATGCTACGTGCATTTCAAAATGGCTAGGTTAATATGTATAGAGAAATAGACTTCAAAGTAATACGATTTGTCATTACGCTCGTTGTCATTACGCTCATATGTCATAATTATTTCATAGGAATGTAATGATACGATCATGAAGGTAATGACAGAAAATTATTCTATGTATGTTTAATTAAATAATTTTCAGAAACTTTGTTTTATCAAATTCATTACGTTACATTAGATAGGTACGATAGCCTAATGTAACGTATTTATAATTTTACCTAAACTAGCAGGCTAGGCAGTTTATTAAATAAATTTTTAAACTGCTATGTTCGTTTTATTTTTGGATACTAAATGTGTTCTCATTGTTTTTAGGACAAAATGGCAAAACCAAATAAAAAAAAAGAAGAAATTTTAGCACAACAAAGACAAGCAAAAAAACGTCAATATCTTAGAATAAAAAGCGATATTAATTTGTATGAAGAGCAAAAACAAAAAAATAGAGCTGACTATATGAGAAGAAAAGAAAATAAAAAGATTTTGAGCATTAATGAGTTAACTACAAGAGAACAACGCTTAAAGCGCAAGAAGTGGAGAGAGAATACAAGAAGGTACAGACAGAAACTAGCAGAAGAGAAAAAGAAACAAGAAATGCAGAACGTGGTGATTATTAACAATACCAAAGCTCTCAAAAGTCCTACTAAAAACAAACAGGACCCACTAAGGCCTAGCACGTCACGTGGTCAGACTACGACTTCGCCTGACAAATTGATAATAAAGAAAGTGAAGTATAGAGAATTGAAGAAGAGACTAAACTTGTTAGAGGTCATAAAAACATTAAAAAAACAGAATAAAGCGTTACACCAATACATAAAAAGCTGAAAGAAAAAGTGATACCCCGAAATCTGACATTAAGCCTTTAAATTTAAAAGCAATGTTTAATTTCAAAAACAAAAAAACCGAAGCTGACCACAATAGTGCCAAATTACTTCGAAATAAGCTTTTGATGACAATTCATAAGTTTTATGAAGAAGATGTAAACAGTACAATTGGTGCTGGTAAAAGGAGTTTATTAACAGAGGTAAAGAACGCAAACAAAAGCGGTATTTATGTGCCCCTTTTAAAACAATTATATGAGAAATTTAAAACCAATAACAAAAACCTTAATGCCAGTTACTCGACATTTTGTAGGAACAGACCATTTTGGGTGGTGTTCCCTAAAGAATCCAATAGGGATATGTGCATGTGCGCAATCCACTTAAACATGGATTTGCTTTTGGAAGCTTTACATAAAGCTAATATAATAAAAGAGAAAAATTCCATTGAAATTATGGCATCTCTTTGTTGTTCTATATATAACAGCGACTGTTTGAGAAGAGTATGCAGGATATGTAAAACAAAAGTGCTTGATTACAAAGAGTTCAGAAATGACAGACAATTGGAATATTATTCATGGAGGCGACAGAATAAACAATATGTTACAACAGACAAAAAGAAACGAGAAATAATTATTACCGCTAAATCTGCAATAAACGTAACGCCAATCCAAGCCATTCAAAAGTTAGGAGAGGATCTGCCCGACTTTTTTCTACACTGTTTTAATATTTTAAATCAATATAATGAGATAAAGAAGTTAAAAGAAAGGTTGAGCATTCACGAAACCATACTGCACATTGACTTCTCGGAAAATTATGCGATTAAATTTGCTAAGGAAGTTCAAGCTCTCCATTTCGGTGGCAGTCGAAGTCAAATAGCCCTTCATACAGCTGTGGTATACACCCATAATTTTCAATCTGGGAAAGTGGAGCCTATTTCAGTCTCTACTGTCAGTGATTGTGTTCGTCATAATGCATCAGCTATTTGGGCCCATCTGACACCTTTAATTCAACTAGCATTAGAAATTAACCCATTCACTACTACCTTATATTTTCTTTCTGATTCGCCCACATCCCAATATAGGAACAAGTTCATTTTTTACATGATTTCTCAGCTTCACATCGATTTTCCTCAGTTGAACACAATCATATGGAACTACTCAGAAAAAGGTCACGGAAAGGGTGCTCCGGATTTATGTAGGTGCCGTTCTTAAACGAACGGCTGATGCAGCAGTGAAGTTTGGAGAAGATGTTGCAAATTTAACTGACTTTGTTAATATATTGGAATCCAGAGTAAAAAACATAACTATAATACCTGTAACAGAACAAAATATAATAGAGAAAGATAAAAAAATACCGAAAAATGTAGCACCTTTCCGTGGAACTCTTTCTATCCATCAAGTTCTTTGGAAGAAAGAACAGGATTATATCACGTTCAGGGACCTGAGCTGTTTCTCTTGTGAGCCTGGTGAAATATGTCGCCATGGTTTTCACAGTGGATTCATGAAAAATTACAGTAAAACTACTAATAACCTTCAAGAATCTAAAGATTTCGTTGCTCCTTTGGTACGCTCAAAGAAATACTCAAGTGTAAAAGGATTAAATATTGCTAAAAATATTGCTAGCACAAAAGATGTTACTGGAGACGCTGTACCAAAAAAACGACCTATGATCACCGTGCTGCAGGATGTTTTATTAGTCAGTGCCGAAGACAATACTAATAATTTGAAATCCCAGAGTAGGCCAATACCATCTTCGTCTAATCGAACTGCAAAAAGGTCTTTGCATAACAAAGAAAATCAATGTGATGTTGAAGATCTCGTTGCACCAAATATCGTATTGAAGAAACCAAACAGCCATTTTCAGTGATTTGAAATTGATTATTGTCTCTTTTATGTTATTATTAGTTTTTGTTTGTTTACCGAAAAGTGTTTGACTTTCATAGTTACGTTTCTAAGAGGCTTGTTTTTTTTATTTGTTGTAGTAAAAGTGGTTTGATTAAGTCACAATAATTGTAAACACTGGTATGTGTTGAACTAAATTGTCTTATTTCATTTTAACTGTTTAGTTTAGATGATTTATAACTAAGAGGTAGAGGTAGATATAAAAATATTATAAATTACTTCCCACTTTAAAATATTAATATAACTGTTTATTTTCATGTGAAAGAGATTAATCTTCAAAAAATCACGAGGCTTTTTATTGTTATTCATTTATTTTAATTAATTGAAGTCCGAATAAACAATTTCTTTTCATCTTTAATTTTATTTGGTTCTTTTACGTTATGGAGACCTTTACCTGCACAATAAATTGTGTATTTTATGAATAATTTAGCAATTGTCATTACACATCAGTCAGAGTCATTCATAGGAATGAAGATGTCATTCAGTTCCTTTAGGAGTCATTACGTTCACGAGAATAAATTTTAAATTTATGATATCTTTAAATCTAGGAGGAGAAGGATAATGCCAATGCTATTAAAATGTTGATAAAGTGTAGTTTATCAAATGACTGCCAACACACCACCACTATTTAAGGAAAAAAAAAGGTTGATAAAAATTACGTTAAGAACGGAAACTAGTTAGGATTCACCCGTAAGCCATTGGTTCTATTCTCTATCAAACAGACATATATTTTTGTAAGAGTTATTATGCTTCTTTTCGAGTGCTTCTGGTATAAATATAGAGGACAATAAATAGTGTATCCCATACATTGAAATTGGTAAAGATTTATCGGTGACCTAGCAACCACCTATGAAGTGGTTCGAACTGAAAAAAAAAGGCGCACGTGCGAAAGTAAGAGTAAGAATGGGGGTGGGATATTGAACAATGACATTCAAGGTTTTTATAGCGCAAGCGTACGATGGTAAAATATAATTCCCAGTCACTCTACAGATAGCGCTTCAATTTTAAAAACTTACATTTCATTTTACGCCATATACACGCAGAATCTAGTGTATTATCTATATCTATGGTTTCCAGGTATACTTACCAATCGTAAACACAGCTGGTGTATGCGGAGCGGCATGAGCTAATCCCCTTCCGGCTAGTGTGACTCTGTCCGCCGTGTTGCCGGACGCGACGAGGGCCTTCCGAGGCGCCCCCGCTACCAGCGCTCCATTGTAAGTTAGTTCCAGCTCTTGTTCACCGCTGACACCTTCCGCAGCTGTAAGGGTCACTACAGCACGACCAGATACTGTTTCTACACCTGTTGGTACGACATCTTTCAATAAATCTTGAAATTCAAAGTTAAACTATAAGTCTGTTGATATTATCAGTATGCCCTTTGCCATTTAAATTATTACTAATATTTGTATTTGTAATATGTATTTAGTACACACGTTTGTATTGACCAGATGTTTGTATTGGTCATCCATCATGTGTTTCAGTCTAGGAGATTGTGTCTGTGTTTTTTTGGAAACCCAGGCACAAGATATTCCTATCCTAATACGGACCGTTGTGTGTGTAGCGTTTATATAATTATGTAGTAGAAGGATAGAATGTAGAACGAAATATAGAATTAAGTTAACACTTGAAAAAATCTTGTAGGGTCAATAAATTAAAAATGTGACTCACGTTGATGCCTGCCAGCTAGTAAGCATTCCAATGTTCCCGGACCCGCACTACTAGTATCTAATACCACTTTCGAAGGCGCTCTTACGCGCCCCGAGTTGTCGGTGCCCCATCCACCAACCGCTGTTATCGCAGATGTATCGATAACCTAAAATATTGAGAATTGACAATTATAGTATTCCAAAAAAAATATTATATGACATAATAAATCTCAAAAACTTCGTTGGCTGGCTCATCTTGAGCGAATGGGAAATTATCGGCAAAAAGAACATAATTATCTGGAATGAGCAACTGGTAAACATCTGCTGGTCGTTCTAGACATCGCTGGAGGGACGCAGTGGCACCAGACTTGCGTGATCTTCGGGGGCCAAGACCCACTTCGGATCGCTGAGACAGTGGAGTAAGTAATATCATAAATTCCTGTCGTGTGGTTAGGGGTCCTACTCACTTTAACAGAAAACGGGCTCCCTGGTAAAGGCCCCGAGGAGGAGTATATTCTGACTTCATACAGGCCCACTACAAGAGGGATGTAAGCGCAGAGCCACTCCTTCGGAGCACCCGCTAACACTCGACATTCCAATAGACCAGAATCCGTACTATCCTCCTTGCTATCCGTTAGCTTTTCGACCTGAAAAACAACATACAATCTTATTGTTAGTATTGATAGAGCCAGAACTCACTGATGGCACAACAATCAATCATTATCATTGAAATTTCAAATTTATTTTCATACGTTTAAGGTTTATTTCTATTCGTCACAGAAAAATGCCCTGCCATAGCATACCGCCAATGAGCGCAGGGCCCAACTATTTCATTTATTGTAAGCATTATCCATGTATACTAATATAATATGGCGGAAGGTTTTGGCTTCTGTTTGTTTGAAATCGATAATCACTGGAAACACTGGTTCAATGAAATAAAATCCTTATGCATTTGATAGATCATTTGTTGCGGAAAACTATATACAACATGAGCAAATACGAAAGAAAGCACCGGGTGAGCGATTCAATGCATTGAATGAATCGGGCGAGCAAGGCTGCATGCATTACGGAAAAAAGTCAAAATATCTACGTCTATGAAATGGTTGGCTCACTTCGATCTATACAAATATAAAAAGCGAGAGTTTGAGTTTAAGTATGTTTGTGTATAAATTATGTAGACTAGCCCAGAAAAGACACAAAAATTCGTAAATTATGAAATATTATATTCATACTATTAAATTAATTTTCAAGTTTTCACTATAACTGCATATTGGTTTAATTAATTTTAATCCTTTACCTGCACAGTGGGTGCCGTGTCTTCAACACAGTGTATAGTAAAAGCGGCCTCTTTCCCGACATGCGCATGCGCAAGTCCCGTACCGGAGCATCGCGCCGCGTTGCTCGCTTTACCGCTGAGTACTCCGAGAGACACCGGGCTGCCTACAACTGGCGCTCCTGCAAAGGTTGTTATTATTTTAATATTAACTCGCAGGACCAAAAAATCCAAAATTCCCATCTCCTAAATTTTAAATTATATTATTACATTATAGTTAAATTTATATTAATTTTTCCTATGCATTATAAGCGATAGCGAAAAGTAAAAATTTTAACCAGAAGAAGGGATTAAAAATGCTTATATGAAAATGAGGTCTACAATTTTTTTCTCCAAATTAAAGTAGTATTATTATTTTTAATACTGGGCTGTTTAAATATCAGTGTAAAATTTACCTCCATAAGTGATATAGATGCGATAGTGGGCTGGCACTGTGGGTCTTAAGCGGACCTTGTGTGTGTGTCCATCCTCCCTTATATCAATGGGTAGCCGAACTCGCCTGTCGCCTATTGCCTCGCAGATAACTTCCAACTCTCCCACACCGGCGTCTTTTGTGTCGACTAAAACAGACACGGTCAAGAATTATAAATAGATGTATTATCTTAGGTTTTATTAATATCAATATTTTAGCAGAAACGTGAAAAGTAATGTTTAACTACAAAAGAACTTCTGAATGAGGATCATTTCGAGGTCGACAAATCTATTCGAAACCAACACTAATATTATTGTTATGCTATGCTACCTCGTCAATATAATTTCTAAATAATTAAATTCGATTCATCCGTTTCGATTGTATTAAACATTTTGGATAGTTAGTTAGTTCCTTAATATACGAAAATTACATTTAAAACATTAGTGGTAATATGTTTCTCAGAGCTCTATGGTGTTTGTGACGTCACAGTATTCCCACCAATAATCATAGCTTCGTTAATTACTGGTGTAGAACAAAATGTTTTGCACTGAATATTATGGATTTATTAGGTCTATAAATCGGTATCCTCAACTAAATTAGTTACGTATTACTCATTACGGTCTGTTTAGACCTAAATTATTTTTCTTTATTTAGTTTTTACCTGTGAAATTGATTGGTGTTTGTACAATGATGTTACCAGTGGGTAGACCAGATATTATAACTTTATTCGGATCGAAAGATTCACATGTGAACGGGCTGCCGGTGACTGGTTTAGAAAGATGTAGCACCTCTGAAAAAAAAAACAAATTTTAAAATACTTTAAATGAATGCGAAAAAAAAAAATAGTACAAATCACATCTACATCTTATTTTGTGAGTTGAGTTTTGACAATTATTTGTTTGTCTATCCTTATGTCATATTTTAAAACCTACATTTTTACTACTATATAATATTAAATTTTATTTATATCTGAATGCTTGAGATACTTGAAGTATCAACTAAGGAAGGGATGAGAAGTTAAAAATGGAGAGGTACATAGGGGTGGGAGATTGGGCCTCTGGCGCTCTCACTTATCACAAGAAAGGCAAGAGAACTTATGCTGTTACTTTACGCTGATTATCTGTGAGAAGGTAGTACTTTCCTGATTGAGCCAGGCCATTTGTGCTATGAGTTTGGCTCTACTATTACATACTTAATAATAAATTCGTCATAAGCTCACCTATACTGCTCTGTCCAACTTCATTAATGGAATATTCAGCTTGTAGGAGTCCAGATTTTGTTTGGTAACACCTAACAGGTAGCGCTCTAGCACCTGGTCCAGAGACAACAACGTCGAATTCTCTCGCGGGTCGTCCCAGCGTGTCTATACTGAAGGAGGCAACTTTGCCCACTTGCGCCTGGTATAACCCTAAACCAGATGCAGCTACCTGAAAGCAAGAGAGGTGTTCAAAATACTTGAACAAGAAAAAGATGAAAAAAAACCTCCGAAGCATTACAATAGAAGTGAAAACTTGAAACTGGAATAAGTGTATTTTTTTCCAAATTAATTATGTTATGAAAAATTATTCTTATTTCTTAATTTTATAATTGTAATTATTAACATTAGTCCGGTAACATCAAAAGAGTCCAATATACGTGTCGCCATTCTGACGCAACACGTCACATGAAACATGTCGGTGACGCGAATTTGTACGTTTAGATCAAAAGTCGGCCAACACAGCTAAAGTTTTCACTTTGAAAGTTTGCCAACAAAGGCGATATACAATTTTTCCCAATATAGATCACACTATGATGACACATGGCAGATTTTAAGCACGCAGGTATATGGATGGGCTATATAAAATGTGTACTATTATACTATCCCACCTCCTGTCCGTGGTGTGCGGGCATGACGTCGACGAGCAACGGCTCCCGCGCGACTGGCACGCCACTCCAGAGCAGCGCGAGGCGGTGCGTGGCGGCGCGCGAGGGGTGCCACACGAGCTCCATGCGCGCGCCGCCGCGCCGCCGCACCGAGTGAGCCACGGACGCGCCGCCGCACCACACGCGAGCCGACAGTCTGCCCGCACCGGCTCCCGATGTACTCACTGTTTTGAAACATTTTTAAAAAATATATTAATTTTTCTAGTATCTTTAAAGGAGCAATTATTGTATATACATATAATCTTGTAACGATTTTCATTAATAATATATATTTAAGCAGAATAGCTTACTAAAGCTTCGGGGGCGATAAATCGATCTAGCTAGGATTCATTTATATAAAATGTCGTTTTATCTGTGTTTTCAGGCAATGAAAACCCCGGTTCTAGTCAAGATGAGCATCAATATTAGGACAATTCTCAATTTGCATTATTCATTATTTCGTTATTCGTAATTTGTATCTAAATATAATTTCCATAAACACCAAAAACACAATACTGAGCAAAGCTTGGTCATCCAGTTTCTGTTTGTGTTTGAGTCAGGGTCAGAGAATACAAACACAACCCAGATTTGATTGTATTATTAATCAATACAAACATCTGCAAAGAGCGGCAATCGAAACTACGCTAGAACGACCGTATATAACATATTACAGAAAAACATATAGATAATATATAACATAAAAACAGTGACACATTTAAAATTCGAAACCGTAAAATAATTACCAGTAAGTATAGCTGGGCGATGAGCCAATGCATCACCAATGGACAACACCTTCACGGCTGACGCATCCAGCGCTTCGACCTCCGCGATCGGTCCTCTCGAACCTCTGACGAGATACCGACCCACGCGGCTAGCTGGGAACGTGAGGAGACCCGTATCTTCGAGGTTAGCTTCGGATATCCGAGAACCAGATGGTGATATAACTTCTACGTCCGATAGACTTTCATCGATTTCTATTGACGCCATACCACCTATAAAGAAAATATTCTTTGAAACATACCAATCGTTAAATAAAACTATAAAATCCGAGCGCAGACTAAAAGTAATGACTATACGCTGCACGGCCCCCATTAAACTCGTTTTTTGAGGGTCCGAAAACACATATATACATAAGAACAACCACCCAGGCCGGAAAACATGTCTGTGTGCGCAATACAAACATCTCTCCTGAGCGAAATCCGCAACTACATCGCCGTAATGGTTGTCATAATGTAAAATATGTATAAAAATGTTACTCTTTCGTAATTACCGCTTCAAAATCAAGAAATTATTTATTAGAAAGAATTAAGAAACAATTAACAGTAATACAACGAAACATTTACACTCTTTTAGTGTCAGTTGCATTTGGAGGAAGAGTTGGTTCTTAAAATGTCCATACGTAATTAGTCTCATCAAAAAACATGTCCGTTACCATGGCAACACGTAGTATGTTTATGAATTTGCAATAGACGATCAAGCTTGTTTACATACTAATATTATAAGCCACACGCTCTAATCATGTGAATTTGAATGTTATATCAATAAATATAAATCATAATATGGCTGGACGTCACCGCCGAGCCTTCCAATCTTGCTTGCGGTCTTAATAGCCCGCTGCATTAACCCAATATATCACAACTCATTTATCAATTATTTCAGCAACAAATGTTTTATTTAGTATAAACCTTATTAAATAACGTCTTTTTACATAAACAATGAATTTAATAAATCAATAAGAGTTAAGTAATCTCACCAATCTGTACATATGTGTGTGGTTCGCTGACCCGACAGACGAAGGGACTCCCCGGTACGGGCTGCTCATTGAACGTGACGGACACGCGATGCGGTTCCCGGGACACCGGGACGAATGTGACATCATACAGCCCACGGGCAACTGCTACTACCTAAAAAAAAATGTTCTAAAAACCACTTTCCTTCTAGCATTATTCCTGGTATTTGACAGGTTTCTAGGTTTTACATAAAGCGATTGCCATCTGACTTCCGCAACCCAAAGGGCGAACCACTAACTCATGCGATAAAAGCAAATTAACGATTATTATCAGATGTTATGTGGTAACAACTCAGGCCGACAGCTTAACGTGCTCTCCGAGGCATGGTGGGTAGACCCAAAAGGACAAACGCCTAGACCAAAGTAGATGTTTGTAAGATCAATACAAACATCCACCCGGAGCGGAATTCGGGCGACCGTTAAGGCAAGTTTTGGTACCACACAATGACTTGCCACAACAATTTTATACCACCATGGATTATAAACTAGCATACAGCTTCTCTTGTGAAAAAAGGTCTAGGTTAAATTCAGTTCATCTCAGAGTATTCCTAATGGATGGAAAACATTGTGAGGAAAAAAATTTGAGACTTGTATAATGTATATCCACAGTAAAGCAGATAGCTGCATTATTAAGCTCCTTATCGACTTTTAAAGAGGAAGTCTTTGTAAAGCAGTGGTACATCAAGTAGAGTACTACTTATACTTTACTTATACTTAATCCCAATGTCCCATATTCCTCCCAGAACTAATTAACCGGCTCGACTGGGGAAGTATCATAGAAGCCTCAATAGCTCAACGGTAGAAGGGCCGAGCGTTAAGCCGGAGTGGCGAGCTCGATCCTGACCCCCTTGGGCTATTGTCGTTCCCAATAGGAATATTAGCAATTTTTTTAAACAAAAAATCGACGGAATGTACGAAAAACAGTAAGAATAGTATTAGTAATGTAGCGTTTCGTGTGATGATAAGAGCGTCGAAGGACAAATCTTCTAGCTCCTCTATTCCCTTGTCATCAATTCCTTGTTATCCTTTGGGAAGGCAAGTTTAAATTAATTAGTAATACAATCACTTACTTCGGCTTTAACTGTGGTGGAAGGCGTAGACACCACCAGCTCGAGGGTGCCCTCGCCGGCGCCAGCGGCGTCTACGCTGAATGTGACTGGCTTCCCAACTTCTACACCACGCTCTTCATCAGCATTCTCGTCAAGATTAAGCCCTTCTAATGTTCCGTCGAGATCTGTATTAGTTATTTTTTCAAATTACAAGAGCTGTTTAAAAGTTAAGCGTATCAAATTATGCATACATGGTTCGCATATTTCAGAAGTGGTTTCGATTTAGAATTTTTTTCTTATGAAATGGAAAAGTTTAAAAAATATTGTACCTTTGTATATTCAAAATAAAATTAATGATCTTATCTTCTTTCTACAGAATAATATATTTAAATTAATTTTATACGTCATTATTTTTTAGTTCTATCTACTTGTTATAAGCTCAAGATTTGGAAATATGATCAATACAAACATATTATGCTCCGTGCGGGAATCGAACCCCCGACCTGTGGCGTTTAAGGCAGGTTCGCTACTGCTGCGCCACAACGTCGTTAAATAATTTATATACGATAAAATAATGTATAATATATTTGATTGTGCCTAAGTTTTTCTTACCTCCAGGCCCCAATCCAGTAACTCGCACTCTTCTAACATCATACACGTTACACGTGAAGGGCGAGCCCGGTACAGGTCTTCCCGCGCATTGTATTTGGACACTGTGTCTTCCAACCGCCTCTGGTGTATATGTACCGGTGTACCGACCATCACCAAGCACCGTCACTCGCGATCGAACGGTACTCCCTCCTGGACCGGTTACGAATATGGTTGGTTCTCCAGCTGGAAATAAATCATCCAGAATAACATTATGCAAAAGTAACTTATCCGACTGTCTGTTTACGTAACCGTAAGACAGCCTATTTTGATGAATTTTAATTTAAACAAAGATAGGACTTTGGATAAGGCCATTAGGCTACTTTCTGTCACGAAAACAAAACTTGAGGGTGAAATAGGGGACGAAATTTTGTTTGCGGAATCCATAATTTCTATTGTCATAAAGGCGTCTCGTTAACAATAGCTATTCACACAAACGAAGCCGCATGAAAAAGCTAGTAGTTTATAAACAAATGCTACACACAACGGCATTCATTAAGATGGTTATATCGTGTGTTGAGGGTCCGGAAATACAAACAAATACATGCACAATCCCTCAGTTTGAAACACATGTCTGTATGGTCAATACAAACATCTACATGAAACGAAAACTCTGCGCAAGAACAGTAGTTCCTATTTGTTTACATTAATATTGATATGTTTTTTGTTTCTGTTTGTTTGTTATACTATCACGAAAAAACAACTAAACGGATTTTGAACAAACTTGTATCCCTTTGTATTTTTAAACTGGCATATCTCTTATACGGAGCCATCGATAAATTACTTCACACGAATTTCTTGATTTTTTTGAGTCCTCCTCGTCCTTATAACAT
This sequence comes from Hestina assimilis, assembly GCA_023373885.1. Taxonomy (NCBI): domain Eukaryota; kingdom Metazoa; phylum Arthropoda; class Insecta; order Lepidoptera; family Nymphalidae; genus Hestina; species Hestina assimilis. Next base: position 8,190,010 of record CM041741.1, on the reverse strand, counting down.
ATGTGTCACCCCTCTCCCTAGTGTGACGTCTCAAAATTTTTGCAATTTACATATAGATATTATTTAATTAAAATAGTACTTTCAAAATAAGTTAATTATTAAGTGAAATTTTAAAGCTTGTCGTTAAAATTAAATTTCATCATTTTGAAATGTGACGTCACGAAACCTTTTTGTCACATAATCTCACACTTCGTGAACTTACAACCTCCTTGCCCCTTTAAGTGTGACGTAACAGGAAGCCACAGGCAGAATAAGTAAATTTATAATATATTTAGTAAGCACACTAATTAATCTTACCTACATTCTACAATTATTAATTTGAGACGATTTGCAGTTGCAAGTTTATATATTATTTTGTATAGGAATATGTAAAACGCCATTATATCTACACTAATATTAAAATCTAACACTAATAAGCGTTCAACTAAAGCCATATAGTATAACACAATGTTTGAATGATAATATTTGTTTTGAGACACAAAGACAATGCATATAATTTGTAAACAGTACTATTAAAAGTTAAACATCATAGACTAACAAGATCACAAACATAATCAAATAAAGAAAAATGTTCCATTACTATAGTAATTCTTAACAGTCTAAGTCTAAAAAATGTTCTTCAACCATTTACTGACACTTCTGCATATGTAACTCAGTTTTTCAATTTTGTGGGTTGACATGGTATTGCTTATTTGCGTCCAAATATATTAAAACGTTAGAAAAAAAGCCACTCACTATGGAAGCCAGTGAGCTGTATCTCGGCCGGTTCCCCCCTCGCCGCGGAAGTGAGCCCCGGCCCGGTGGCCCTCGCGTCCGCCGCGGCCGCGGGTGCGGACACGATGCAAGTGAAGGGCGACCCGGGGACCGCGTGCCCGTTGAAGCGGACCGATAACGTGTGGGGAGCTGCTTCTGTCGGCTTGAAGTTTACCTGGTAGAAGTTCAAATTAGGTTTAGTTTCTGGTATGTCTTTTGTTTTAGTCGATTTCATAGTTTTCAAAAGCACCAACTGCTTCCTATTCCCGTTATTAACTCAGGATCTGCATATACTCTCATCCTGATTTAACATGTTACTAGTTATTACACGGAGCGACTGCCATCTGACCTCCGCAACCCTAAGGGCGAAGCAGTAACTCATTGGTAGTCTTAAGCATCAACTTACTATATACTATAGACACCCCCTTCCATACACATAAAATTTCCAAACACTCGCTGTTGCTCCTTCGTAAATTTAACATCAACGCAAGGGAACCAATTTAGTCACACGCTAACTTTATTCGATTATCTTACAAGCTTGTAAAGCTAACTTCATTCGACTATGTTGCAAGCTTGTGACTAATTTCGTTCCGTGTCGTTAAGCATTTTGCCTGTTTATAGTATATAATAAGCATTATACTATAGGAACTTAAAATGAGTTTTTACATTTTTAAAATGAAATCGAAAGAAATATGTCAGTGTCAAAAATGGCAATTGCTTCTATAGATGATAATGTATCCTACATTGACTTACGATATACCTACTATGGACCGGCCCATTCATACAGACAATGTCACAGACTCATTGTTGCCCCTTCTTAAATTCAACCCCTACACTAATTTGTCCAAATAGCATGTGACTAAGTTCGTTCCAAATGTAGGTAATAGTTATTACAGAGGGCGCTCTAGTATTCGCTAAGGAAACGGTAAAAATTAATAACTGGATCGTATTTATTCTTTATAAATCGATAGATACTATACCTTGAATCTTGCATTTCCCTCACTTTGAACATAATTGGGCACATTTCTTCCATTCACTGCTACAATAATTTCCAAATTACCCGCACCTGAAATAATACAGAGTTAACTAAAATGGCAATTACAAACAAAAAATGCAATTACAAACAGTGACTAACTCACAGATTTAGATTAGATTAGATTTTTTTTTTTTTTTATGTTAGAAGTTGGCAAACAAGCATACGGCCCACCTGATGGTAAGTGGCTGCCGCGACCTATGAGCGCTTACAGCACCATTAGTAGGTGCCACTCGCGCGTTGCCAACCTCGAGATATTAGTTCTTAAATCTCGTTCGCCCAGTAATTTCACTAGCGTACAATGCCCTTCAAACTGGAACACAGTAGTGCCTAAGCACTACTATTTGGCGGCAGAATATTGGACACTGCGGTGGTACCTACCTAGTCGGCCTCTTGCAACAAAAGACCTACCACCAGTGTGACTGATTGCACTGGTGGAATAATCTCTGCTGTGACAGAGGTTATCCCAACAGCGGGCGATGGGGTCGTCACATCCCGACGCCGGTAAATACTACAAGTCATCCGACCAACTTTTGATACTGATATATGTATTTAAAAATATCATTTTTTAAAGAATATTAGCAATGCTTTTTCACTTTAATACTCCTAATGTCCCTTCAAATAAGCTTGTAAGTTGGATAATGCCCCACGGAGAGAGCACGATAATAGCTCAAAGGGGTCAGGATCGAACCTAAAACTCTCAATTAGATTTTAAAATATAATTACCTGCGTGAGAAGCATTGATAGTAAAGGACACAGGTCTACCAACAACGCCAGGTGATATATCTGTCACGGAAACACGAGAAGCACTATAGGCTTTCACTAAGAACGGACTGCCCTCTACATGACCGCCCATTGCCCCCGCACGAACCTACAACAAAATATTAGATTGTAAGTATAAAGATATCAAAAATGATCTAGATATATATATATTTCTTTTATATTATATAGAGGCAAACGAGCGGATAGCTCCACCTGATGGTAAGTGGCAACTATCGCCCATGAACATCCACAACAGTTGCCGGCCTCTGGGAAAAAGGTGTCTAAACACTCGACGCTTGAAGACTCCTAAATGATATGGCGCATTTTATTTATATTTTTGACGTATTTAGGCATATAGTAGGACTTTATATACATTTTATATTTGTATGGCTACTGTAAGAAAAAAGATATGATTTCAAAATTCATTGGGGTCCCTAAAATAAATATATTTCTAAAGCCGCAATAAAAACAAAGTCCCTTGTCCAATATCCCTATACGAGAAACTTGGCGTTTAATGACAAACGCCAAGTTTCTTGTATAAAGCTACAGTGGTACGGAACCCTGCGAATCCGTTAGGACTTAGCCGGTTCTTTCTAGTTTGCTCTCAGGTAATGTTTGCTTTATTATAAATATAAAATAAGTATATTTTAAATAGTATATAGTAGCTTACTTCAATGCTATGATCCCCAACATCAACTGGCACAAAAGAGATCGAATATCTTTTGCTCGGTTCATTTTCACCCACTGTTTCTTCGGCTGAAACCTGAATAAATTCACACTTAGTCAACAAGCTGAAATATCTCCCAATTCTTTAAATTTTTTGTCTTTTTGATGTTCCGTAATTTCTAAAATGATTATAAAACTTATTTACGATGGGTTTTAACATGTTTAATTTTATACGATTTCCCATATACATTTTATTGAGCGTGTGGTCGAAGCCCTTTTGAATGTCTTGACAATTGGCAAGCATGCATATGTTCTACCTGATGGTAAACAGTCAACGCAACTTATGAGCACTTGCGATACTTGAAGTATCACGTACGCGTTACTAACCCAAGCGATAGGATAGGGATAGGGAAGGCATGAGAAAGGAAAAATAGGAAGGGAATTAATAAAATAATAATTATTAATTTGAATTGTTTGGGACAGTTACCTGAACAGATACAGGCCTTCTTGCAGGACCTAGCACTTCGACGTGCGGCGACGTCGGCGAGTCAACGCTGAATGTGTACGCGTCGCCTACGGATACTTTATCCGGGGACTCCCCTGATCCGGCGCCGATAACACGCGCCGGTGCTGACACGTGACAAACGAATGGACTACCTAAAATATTGTAATTACATTGATGAATGTTACTGGGATTAAATGCCATAATGTACAATGGATTTGAATTATAAATATTGTAAAAGAACAAATATTTTTTTATCCAATATGGTTCAAGTTTTTGTATTGTGTTACTATAGCGATTTCGATTTAGAAATTTTATTTTATACTTAAACTAGTATCTGCCTGGGGGTTCGTCTGCGCTGATTTGTGGCCAGAATTATGTTCGGATAAAAATATCATATTTATAATACGAAAACAGTCACATCTTATTTGATTATTCCTCGTAAAGAGTACTTTTTTATTCAGATAAAATGTACCTAATATACTTTTCTGTAGCGGCTATATGTGGCAGTTAAGAGATTAAAATTTTCAAATATAAAACAATTACCAGGTACGTGATCGCCATTAAACCGCAGTTCTACTGTATGAGGACGAGGATCTCTCGGTGTAAAACTTATAGCATATGTATGAGCACCCTGGGCTGCTGCTGCAGTGGGAACGCGTCCTCCATTCACTGTCACTTCGAGATTCCCAGGCCCGGCTGCCATCGTTTCAACTTAAGAGAAAAATAGCCTTATAAACTTTGTAAATTTAAGAAGAATAAAATAGGTTTCATATTATTGTATCAGTGTTTAGCATCCATTTTACATTACAGTAAAAGTACTTAAACTTACCTAGAAAAGTCACAGGTTTTCCAACTGTCCCGTGTGCAACATCCTTGACTCTTATTGCAGTAACGTCATATACCTGGTAAATCATATACTCCCGGTAAACTATTTATTATTTAGATAAAGTCTTACAAATATGATCAGTATCTACACAGTATTATCGAAAACTAGTTTCTTGCAACTAATATCCATTCAATTGCGCATGCGCAGGTTCAAAGTAAAGCTATTTGTATTTATTTTAAGAAAGTATGTATTGTATATGTGCTATAACTTACTTTTAAGTGAAACGGGCTTGCTGGTATAGGCACAGAGTCGACAAGCACATTAAGTCTGTGCTCGCCGACAGCTCGCGGTACGAACTCCGCACGAAACGTCCCCGTCCCCGCCGCCGCTACAGCCGCCGGTACTGACGCGCCGTTCGGACCTACACCCCACTATGACTCAGCTCACCGCTACACCCTTACTACCCTCTATTTACATTCTCGATTTTCGATCTACCCTCATTTAGTTTTTTTTTTTTTATAAATGTTAAGAGTTAGGGCGAAGCGGATGAGCTTTGTAACTATTAAAAATGTATGTTATGTATTTAAAAATATTTTTTTATTAAACCTTATACTTGTAATAAACAAATCATTTTAATTATAAATTTTAAACTTCTTCATTGTTTTATGAGTGATACAACTTAAATCTAGATTAGTGATAAGTTAATAATAATAAGGTATATGTATAATAATTATAATTTTTAGCATGAGTTAGTAGGTGAATGTGGTTAGTATTGCAAAAGCATTTTTTTTCTTTTTTTCACTATTCTATGTACTACTAAATTTGTGCCACTCAGTCAGTCATTCCTTCAAAAATCCCCAAAAGGGATATCATCCTATGTCTATTCAAAGTTTCATTTCATCTTTCAAAATGAATATAAATTCTGTCATTTATGCCAGCCTGTAAAAGAACCAAAGTATTTATGAAAAGTAAGCTAAAGGCTTGATATTTTTTCAACTTCAATATGAAAAAAAATTGCAGTCTTAATGAAGCGGAACTATTAAATGGCAAGACAGTGGGATATAAAGTTAGTATAAATTAATGATTCAATCAAACATAATAGTAAAACAAAATACATTTTATTGCATACCTTCAACATTGACTTCTATTTGATCAAGTGTGGCTGACTGATGGTGGAGTGTGAGAGCCGCTGGTTGGTGTAGAGGGACCGGTCCTGGTAATGTCACCCTTGCTCCACTGCCACCACCTTCAGATACGTCAATAATAAGGGGACAGCCGGGTACACGCATCTGGGGAATACATATCAATTAACCCAAGAGAAGTTACTGGAATGTATTCTGTTATTCTTGTGATATTATCTAGTATAATTTTATTGGTAACGCCCAAAAAAAAAAATATTTTGAGACACAGGTTAATATTGAGCTTTTAATGTTAAGACAGACAAAATTTTAATAATAGGTTTTTATTTTAGGTATTGTTGTATTTCATATGTTTTTTTTTTACTAAATAAAATTGCAATTACAGACATTACAGATTTTATTATTTGCATAGATAATTATAATGAAATGATGATGTTGTGGTGCAGCAATAGAGAACCTGCCTTAAGCTCTCTATCACAATCCAAATGGGACGACGACAATCAACAGGGTTGAGTGAGTGTGTAGTGTTTTTAATTTATTTATAAGCTATGATTCTTACCTTATTAAATGATACATTGACAATATGCTCACAGGCTTCTGTTGGTGTAAATGATACAGTGAATCTTGCATTTCCCTGTAACAAAGAAATATCTTTTAATGTCATATACAATAAGGTAAATCTTACCTATATGGCTTAATGTTCATTTATTTCATGACAAAAATATAAATATTATGTAACATTGCTAAATTACAAATGAGTAATAATTTATTTATATTTTTAACTCCAACTCCAACTAAGCATGTATCTTGTGTTGGAGGTGGTACAAAATAGCCCAAGGGGTTGAGCCTGCAGTTCTTGCATTACTGGTTGACTATCATAATGTTAACCTGCCATATTTGTATAAAAAACTCACCTGAGGATGAACTTGTGTTGGTATATTTAAACCTCTTGCAGCTACTGTTATTTCAAGATTCCCTTCTCCTGCTTGAGCTGCATCAACGGCAAGCTGGACTGGTACTCCTATGCGAGCAGAGGCCCCACTAGTGACATTCACAAGTTTGCTGTCATATGCTTTACAAACAAATGGTGTCCCCTAAAAATACAAAAATGTATATTTGCTAAACATAACTTGAAAAAGGATAGCAATCTATTCTAATATATTTACTAATTTCGTTAACTGTAATGGTAAAAATCTTTATATTTAAAATAGCATTTTCGTTTATGAGGCCTTTAGAGTTATATTCAGCGACAAAACTTTAATTTTCTTAATTTTCATCTTCAGGGTTTTACCAAAAATTTTGAATAGGTTTTATATTCTATTTGTGGTTGAATTTTCAAATTGGCTCAGAATACACTCACTTAAAGTGGTATTCTGAGCTTGGTTTTTAGTTTTTAAATATTTTAAAGTTTGTATGTTACAATAATATCCTTATATTTACCGGTACTGGTTGGTTATTATAATGGGCTGTGAGTGTATGAGGTCCGACATGTTTCGGTGTGAAACTAGCCACTAATCCTGTAACAGCTTCTCCTGTAAGGCGTACTGGGACATCGCCTCGGGGTCCTCGAACGGTTACAGTGAGCTCGCCACCACCAGAACCCTCTACTCTTACAGAACATGATGCTAATTCACCAACTGGAATAAGTTCTGAAAACCCAAGAAATTACTAAAATAATGTAAATGAAAATTAATAATATAACATGAATTTTGAATATAATTAATTGTCATTTTTGTCAATATGTCATTATCAATGTCAATGTCAAAAGTTCGGAAACTGTTTTATGAGGTCGCTGATTCTTGACAAAAAACAAAAAAGTACATGAAACTAAATTAAACAGTTTATATAGGCTGATGCAGTCTTAAAAACTTTCTGTTTTTGACTTGTGGGTTTCGGCACCTAGCTTAACCTGAAAAGTAGTATTGCTACTCCATCATAGAATATCGACTTAGCTACTGCTGGCTTCATTTGCAACTTGTTCCTACCCTTTCCTATCACAGTGATATAATAGGCTACAGTAGGGTAACCATATGACTTACAATTATGTTTTACGGACAATTTTTCTGTTACTGTTGTTATTTAAAAAACTCATAAAGTTATAATGATGGATATTCGTGAACAGTATAAAAATTAATTAACTATTTTAATTTTCTTACCAACTTGTGAAGTGTCGATTGTAACTCTCTGTGCGGGTGCCACATGAAAAACAAAAGGCGACAGCGGCACTGGTTCGCCATTGAATTTGATGTCAACACGATGAGGTGTTGGTGTTTCCGGCCTCCAGAAAACGAGACAGCGACCACCACCTACTACCTGAAAAGATATTAATTTCTGTGTAGAGCTTCGTCGAATACAAATATTTACATAAAAAATGTTACAACTTGTACTAATCTTGCTCATTTTTACTTGGTAAATAATAATGCCAAAACGTTAAAAAATTATGTATGTAGAACAAATTTAAAATAGAATAAGACGAAACATATAGGGTATTAATTGTCACAGGTAATGTCGTATCGTAATTTTTTGTATCTTTCTAGAAATTATTATTAGTACGAATAAATACAACATTGCCTCCTTCTGAGGCAGTTGAGTAAAAGTATAACAATGTTTTTAATTTGGGATGGACAGGATGAAAGGCATACAGATAGGTATGCTTTAATTTGTATTATTAGCACATAGAATGCATTTATTCCGGAGAAGCATAGGACATAATTATCTACTTGAAATAATTGGACATACATAGTATCTTATGGAATAGAAAAATAGCTAGACGGACGTCCATCATAACAACTGTGTATTTATATACCTGTCTAAATTACTTATTTAAATTTAATACCCATAGAGTTTACTATTATGTATATTAATTAGAACGATATTAGAACTGACCTATAATAACCAATCATCTCTACGGCTTTAAATACAATATTCGTACTATAATTAACTTTTGCAAAACTCCTTAGTATATAATAATTTATCAAGGGCTAACTCAAGGAAGTTAATGGCTTATTAATAAGTCAAGTCTAGGCACTGTCAATAGCAGCAACTTGAAAGGTTTACTTAGTTAAACTTTGTTTAGGTTTATATTTTACTTACTTGTACATGATTAGGGACTTCACCCTCATTGATTGAAATTTCTAATTGCCCTTCACCCGCAGCGCTGGCGTCCACTGTAAGTGAAAATTTTAATTATACAAAATTTACTTACAGAAGGTCTTTTTAAATTTCTTTTTAACGGAGCGAAGTATACTCACTTGGAGAGAAGCGAAAGTGTCAAAATTACAAAACCTCTCGTTATATTATGTTCAAAATATCAGGCGTAACTTGCTAGCATCATTACGAAGTTTATTGACAATAAAGTAGCATAATTATGTATATAACTTTGGACGGCTAGGCGTTAGTATTTACAGTTAATTTTGCATATGAATATTGATCTTAAGCAAAGTTCATGATGTAAGGATTACGTTAACTAAGAGATAGTAAGTAATTACTTAATTTAATTTTGTAGCCTCAATAGCTCAACGGTAGAAGGGCCGACTTCACTCCGTTAACGCGAGAGTCGAGGGTTCGATCCTGACCCCCTTGGGCTATTGTCGTACCCACTCCTAGCGCAAGCTTCGAGCTTATTTGGAGGGCAATAGGAATATTAGTAATGTCTTGATAAAGCATTGCTAATATTCCTTTAAAAAAAAAAAAAAATTAAAATTTTCGACAAGATCTCACTAACAGCAGGCTTTCAGTTTTATAAAAAAACAGCGTGTATTTTATTTTATAGGTAGTTTTATGTTTTCATTTTTAATCTGTACCAATATTTTGTTGAAATAGCATAAAACGAGTTAGGCGTAAATGTGAATGAATGGGAATGTCGAGAATATCAAAAAAATCCGGCGGTAAAATATTTCTGTTTTTAAATCGCAGCTTTTGTATTTAATACATTTTGTTGTAAAGCTTTGTTATGTATTGATAAAAGGAAATTGCAATTCGAATTTCAACTTTTAGCTCAATAGTAAAAACTTAAGTGCTACAACATATGTGTGATTTAACTGCTTATAAACAATAATAAAACTGAAATGAAATAGGAGTTTCAATGAAAATATACTTGTTGGGACTGTCATAGAGTTTTTAGATATGATACTACTACTACAATACTTTGAAGTGTATTAATAGAATATGCATGTATGTAAATAAATAATAAATAAATAAATAAATAAATAAACGCTACACACTCAACGGCCCCTACACACGGCCGCTACACACTCAATATCCTGTGTCGGGGGTCCGGAAACATTCACAATGACAAGAACAAACACAACCAGACCGGAAAACATGCCTGTACGAATAATACATACATCTGCTCCGAGCGGGAATCGAACCCGCAACCGTCGAGGCTTAAGGCAGACTTGCTACCCACAACGCCACAACGGTGTCAAATATGTATATCATATATGTTATAACAAATGACTCGTCGTAAAAAGTTGCAACTTAAGTAGGTATATATAATAACTAGCCAAAATGCCAAACCCTAACACATAATCGGTTAGTGAAATCATTTGACGCAAATAAAAATAACTTTCAAAATCTGAAATTCAATTATCTCCTGGTGTATTGAAATAAGTATTAAATAAATTCTATCAAGATACCACAGTAAACATTTACCTCTAAATTGAGACTGTTGTCCGACCAAAGCGTTGCCGATGTCAGTTACTTTGATAAGGCTTGCGTCATACACTTTTGCAACTAGTGGACCAGCAGCCAATTTATCTTCACCGATGGAGACCTGTCAACAATTATTAAATTATTTAGTTCTAAGCTAAGTTATGTTGAGGTGTGTTCAGATTAAAAATTTAAAACCCACCCTGGGGACCTAACATGAACTCTTATTTCTATTCAAATAACAATCTAAGAGTCGAGTTACATCACTATTTCGTACCATGACAAATATTACATATTAGTATTTATTTATCGTTAACATTTCATGTATTATTGTTATTTATATTTAATTTTTTTTTTTACTATATGTCTATACATTTTTTTGCACGCCTACCCACACTCTTTCTTCCACGTCCAGGGTTGGCTGGTAGAGAATGCTTTTAGCATTATGCCAGCCTTTTGTGCACTTCGTGCAATAAAGTATAAATAAATATATTATTTATATAAAACCGTTTTACTAACTAAATTGAATGGATCGCTTTTAAATGGTCTAAGATGGATCGCAATAGAATTGTTAATAAAAGTTCATGGTAGCCCCTCCCGATGTCAGTATTCAGTTTACTTTCGCTGCCGGCACAAAGTTTGTCAAAAGTATAGTATATTAATTGTCATATCAAAAGCTTTTTATACATAAATAAAATATATAAATGTAAGTCCTAATTTTTTTTTTCCGTTATATTAACCGCTTTCCTACATTATATAGAAACTTTTTACTGATATACTGTCTTTGACGTTCAATTTAAAAGTTAGTACGGAATGTTAGAAATTGTATGCAATATTTTTCATAATGTATAGCGCTGCCGGTCCTTTATGAATGCTGTACGTAAAAAAGAAAAGAAAGAAAACGAAATATTTTACAGTGTAGTACCTAATAGTTTCTTATTATAAGGTAGAATATAAAATATATAGAGGTGTATATGTATATATAGAAGTGTCACTTACTTTCTATTTATAAATTACATAATATACCTATTGTGTTGCTAAATATAAACGCAATATAAATTTCCCTTGTTTACCGAGACCTCGACCGATGTGAGAGTACAATAGGTTATTTATGTCAGTTTATTTTAGTAGTGAATGAGATGTTACGAGATTATTATCTTGTGAAAATACTGAAGTGACTATACATTTATGGTTCAACAGCGTATGTTCAATTGTTCACCGTCTTTTGTGTCGTTATCGGCTTAGTCATTATGTTTGGACCTCCCTTCATTGCTCTATAGGTAAAGGTCATAATTCTAAATTTAACGTGACATTTTCGGAAAACAGAAGTATACAAAATATACTATTATACGGGGACGTCGATTACATATCAAAGCAAAGTTTGCATCAAAATATTCATACATATTCGGGAAACATAAAATATTCTAGACGCATTACAGAGTTTGGGACCTTTTGTATGTAAGGGTTGGGTAGTATTTGTTAAAAGGATAAAATGATTGGGATACGATTGATGTACCGTTCTGAGATTAAATCTTATAAACTGGGTAGGTGATAAGTCGGTAAAGTTTTTAACTCTTTATTCGACAAAGAAAGATATCGATGCATCTATACATTCGATCTTTTTGGCTACAAACAGAACTGGAAAATAAAGCCGAAGCATTGTTGAAGTTGTTGTCAATTTTTAGGTACAATGATATACATAAATAATAAATAAACACTACGCACTCAACGGCCCCCATTAGGATAGTTATGTCCTCTCTCGGGGGTCCGGAAACACATACAATCACAAGGGCAAACACACCTAGACCGGAACACATGCCTGTATCGTCAATACAAACATCTGCTGCCAGCGGGAATTGAACCCGCGACCTGTGGCGCTTAAGGCGAGTTCGCTATCGCTGCGCCACAACGTCGTCGTACATAGGCACAATTTTATATCGAATTACATAATTATAATATATATAGTACAATGGATGTGTAAGTATTGCTTTTAAGTCCAATGTTACAATATAAATTTTATTTGAATGGTGTATCTAGGGATGTATCAATGATATCTTTAAAGTTATACGTTAATAGAACTTCATCTACGGATATTTAGTTTAACGCATAGATAACAAATATACCTAGATATGAAGCTATTATTAACTTCATAGCCTATCTATGTAAATACGACCCGTGCTTCGACTTTACGATTCCCTTTTGGATTCACTCCACCTATTTTACATTAACGAACTGAAGATATATCTTGTTGTTTACTAAATTCATATGCTATCGTAGTATATTAATTGTTAATAATGTTGATTTTTAAATAAAAAATCTTTCTTGCTTGGAAGCGGCTAAAGTATACAAAAATGGAATTTTATTGTGTGAAATCGCTTAAGCGGATAGTTTTCTTTACAAATAAACTATATTGTTATTAAACTAAATAAATAACAATAAAATATACAATTATTTGAAAAACCAAACAAATCTTTTTATATAATAAAAATCCTGATAAGCCTTAGAACACGTCGAAAGGCAAGTAAGTGGTAGCCGTAGTAGGTATTAATTTAACAAACCAAGTTCATTAAATTTTGCCAAGTTGAAAAATAAATTGTTTTTGCTTACATCAATTAAATGTGTGCCAACTTCCTCCGGTGTGAATTCGATGCGGTACACACCAGGCCTTTCCACTACGTCTAGCACCCGCGCTGTCACTGGCCGGCGTGATGGAGCTGTTACAGTTACGCCAACCTAAAAAAATACACTATTAAAAAAAAACTACCGAAAATAACTGCCCTCATCGCTAAAGGACATATACAGATATGCCCATTACAAGGACAAAAGCCTGCTACTATTTTGCAATTGTTACATTTAGTACACGTGTCTAAGTGTTGCTAGTAATTTTCGCACTTATTACGAGTATGTTCAAAAATCGACCTTCGTTCGATTTTCGCAAATGTTACCTGGAGATAGGTGGAAGAGGGGTAGAAATTTCTCTACATTGCCAGTTATACTGGCAGAGATCTTCCTATTAAAGGGCATGTGTGCTAAGTAAAAGAGCATGCTCATCTTACGCATGCTAATGAGCATACTTTTTTAGTTAAGGTACAGAAGGAAAGTATAATAATTTGAAACCAGAGATTACGGGTATTCTGCTTTTACATTTCGAGAAGTTTAGTTCCACAGTTCTGAAGTCCTTGATTATATGGAACCATCCAATATTGTTCGGGAAAGTGCTTTTCGAAGTCACTAAATATCGTAAATTTTTATACATTCAGAATGTTAGATCTTCTATAATATGTTAATATGTAGAAAAGTATTTGTAATTTCACAATTTGTTTCAAGGCTGATTGTTTTGAATAGTAGTGAACTTTCAAACATCTTGAACAATTCCCAATATCTATGCTGATATTTAAATGAAAATAAATTAGTAATTGCAATTACAATTGTAATTTTAATTTGTAAGTGGCGTAATTTATGATTAAAATGAATATAAGTCGTTACCTACTTATTATGTTTCTAACCAACAAAAAATAAGTTTAATTCAATATTATTTTAGATAGGATTAAGAAAACGAATTTATAACAGCTCTACATGACAATGCATACGAAAATTATTTCGGTGAAAAAGTATTTTCCATTTCATGAACCAAATAGCTCTTTGCCCTAAATAACTTCGAAATGAATAAAGCTTTGCATTTTTTAAGCGAAATTTTCATTTTTCAATATTGTCAAATTTAGTTTCGATTGAAAATTGTTCGAACTTCTCTGGGAAGTTATTTCAATTATTTTACGAAAGCGTTTTTGTTATGGTTATACATTTTGACCATGCATATCACATGCATATCATATAGTTTGTGATTACACACAATTTAGCTACATTAGACACACTATTAGCATGCTACACATTAAATTTCCCATTAGGATAGTAATATCTGACATACAGACACAATGGTCAGTACAAACTTCTACCCCTAGCGGGAATCGGACCCGCAAAATGCATAGATACTTGAATTTAATGCAAATTGGATACCATAAAGTATAATACAAGGTTAAAAATATTACACTTCTGTATTCGTACTATTGTTTTAACTAAATTAATGAAACCGTTATAAATAGCAATGGTCCTTTAAATGTTACTAGATAATGAATTATTGCATAATGCAAATGTTTTATGCACAATAGTAGTTCGTTTCTATGTATACACTTTATATTATATTATTATTAAATAATATCAACAAATAAAAATACTTAACTCAAGATATTACGATGTTATTTAATAATTACTATTACCTGGAGACAAAGAAAATTCAAAACTCAAATACAAACAACCATCAAAATTTGTGGTTATTCGTTTTTACGTGGGGCATTTGGGTTGCTTCTTTGTGTTAATTAAATGATAAGAGTTAACAATTAAGCTTGCTCATATACATTATGAGTAGGTGCGTTTGGGCTACATGCGTTGAAAAATGGTTTTATTTAACAGTCTTCATAAAACTTTGTGAGTTCAGCCAAACGAACAGTGGATAATTTACCGAGCGGATATCAAAAGCTTTGCGAGCTAATGTAAAGCAGATAGAAAAAAAGAATATCTGATAACATCGTGCTGCGAAGAGGAACGATGACGTATAATACTAAAAGGTTCACTGTAGCGCTAATAAATCTAAAATTGTAACCGCTCTTACAAAATGCGAACGCTTTTACACTGAATGAAGGTAAATCATGCATCTGTGGCTCTCACTTTTTATGATACGTGTAAGTATGCGCCTACCATCTAGTTATACAGCTATTTGGTTCTCATACAGCGGTAGCAGAATGCTTAAGAGTGCTCTAAAAGTCTGGATTTCGGTCAAAGCGTTGTACCCTGCTTTTTATTTGCCACACAAAACGGATAACAGAAGTTTCTGGCACGCTAACTTTTACGTATATTTGTACAGTTGTACCTATAAACAATTATGTACGGCTGATTTGTTTAGAAAGTGGAACAAAGTATTCAAAGTGAGGTAATGTTTTCAACTGGGTTAACTAACCATCTGCTTAATTACATCTTTGAAATGTTCGTAACATTATTTCTGTTCAAATGGTATAATAGGGTGATAATAATAGACAAGTTAACAGGGTTAGTTGTATGTTATTTTATACTAGAGATTAAGACTGTTTTTTGTGAATAATGTGAAGGTTGCCCGATTCATGGTGGCAAATGCCTGGTTCTACGTACCTCATTCTTGCTAAATGTGGGTGCACCTGGTGAGGTGGAAATCTCAAAGACGGCCGGCACTCGCGCAGGGATTAGCCTCGTTGGCTCCCCTCCGCCGCCGCCCGCCGGCCCAGCCATCACGTCAACCTTCCACGGAGATCCTGAAAATATAAAGAAAATAAATATTTTCTTTCACAATTTTTATTACAACTGTAATGAGGTTTACGAGCAATAACTCCATTGAGATGAATATTAAAAGGAAATTGAAAATAATTATCGACATTATTACTTGACAAATTACTACGAGTAGTGCTTAAAAGAATAAAGCTACATTTATTTTTAAACTTAGCAATAGCAAACATCACTTTTCCGAAGACACTTGGTTGTATTTACTCAATACTCGATGTGTTTGTATTCAATGTACGTAACTTTACCCGCGGACAGTAAACAACCGATATTAAATATGAATGTTATTTTGGTAAAGTTCTCGAAGCGTAAATCAAGGCAGTTTTGCTTAATCGATTACGAGTATTCGAGAAAATGGACTAAAGTATAATTGCAGACAAATAAGCTCTCGCTAAGTGGACAACAAAACAAAATGAGAGGGCGATCAATCATTTTGTCAAATTGTTTCTAGTTGACGGTCGAGCTGTGAGAAAATGGTTTTATGCAAATAAACGATTCACAAATTACCCACTTCGTTTTGAAATGTTTTGAATGTTCAGTACAATTTTAAATAGCCTCTCATTATTTAAAATGGGTTTTGGTTATATAATGTTTAATCATTAAAGAAAATTTAAATAATGAAAGTACATTTTTTATAAAGAGAATATATATTATACATATTAAAGACTTGCTTCTAGCATCGGGTGAAATAACGATTTTCATACAAACTTTGAACCCTATTTCACCATTTTAGGGATGGAATTAGAACGTGTTAAAGCACGTGTTTCATTACCTTTAATATGGCACAAATTTTCATCGTATGTCTTTAAGTTGGTATAATATTTTTTAAGTTAGTGAAAGTTGCACCCAATCGGTTAAGCTGTTTCTAAGATTAGCGCAAATTATTATAATAATAATATTTTTATACAGCAATTCACATTTTTACGAAGGTTGTCTGGAAGAAATCGGTTTTTAACGATAAGATCACTTATTGTATCTATATATTAAATTTTAAGCTTTACTTATGTTTTTTTTATGTAAGCGCCTAAGTGGTATCCAAGATACCTATTCTATACTATATCTAAAGAAAATTTACATAATTAAAAAACGACGAGAAATGGTTCGTATAATTTACGTTTTTCAATCCTCGAACCTCGTTTCGTTACTCTTCATGAAATACCGACGAAAACTCGAACTAATTTACGATGAAAAACATTAAGGTTTCAAGTTCCAGCACCAATTATAATTTCCCTCTTACAATGCTAGCCGTTGAGAATTATTCCAAGCCGGGATTGATTTTGAATAAAAAAATAAAAATTATTTCATTGTAAAAATTAATTAATAATAATCGTATAAAGTTATCCGTTCGAAAAAGCATACTTTATGTTTACTACTAAGTATTAGTATAGTAAGTACTAATACTGATAATAGTACTATCCGTACAATATGGACGTTAATTAGCAGAAATCGTGCTATCGTTTATCGTTTTGAGTTTTTCAATTGCTTCCCGAGCTGCTTTCTGTGAATCAAGGCATGCCTTGAAGTAAGTTATTGTATTTAGATTTCTCCTTATTTTTCTCGCGTATGGCTAATCAAGTATCAAAGCTAAGTTATCGAATAATAAAGTGAATACCAACAAGAACTCTTTACGACCCCTTGAAGAGGCAGACGCTTAGTTGACATACCATTATAGCCTAATTATAGCATCTATCCATAGACTACCCACACCTGAAGCTGCTTAACATATTACTCGTTTACCGACTAGAGAACCCGGCTATTAGTCTCGATTATATAATGGTAACAACAATAGTGCGCTTGTTAGCTTCTATATATTGGTACTGTGGGTAAAACGTTTACTGCGCTAGTTGGACTTTGAAATCAAAATGCTGACAGCGTAATACCGATTGCATCGAGATTAAATTGTTACTCAGAAAGACTTTTTCAACTCTATTATGGAGATTGATTCCAATTCATTTTAAAAAGATATAAAAGAACAATGGCTTTGGAACAGAGGTCATGAAGAAATTTCATTTTAAATTCAGATTAAATCGTGCATGGCAGATTATAGATATACGTACCTACTACTTTAAATAGCTATAGGTTTTTTGATCTCTTTATTTTAAAGTCAGTTAGTTAATAAAATATTTAGTTACTTTAATGTCCCTACCTAAAGGTCTATGTTCACGTAAACAGTAAATCTTTTAATGAAATATATTAGTAACCCCATCCGACAAAATAAACATAATAATCGGTTTTCAAGGGCTGAAATTATGACTTAATATACATAAGAAGTTAGATGAATTTTCTATCAATTCGAGGTTCCTAATTCGTCTCAAATTTTTATGTACGTTGTTCGATTACTAAAAGACGACTGGACCAGTTTGAATAGTTAATTTTCACTTTAAAAAGTATATACCAGTGGGCCATCATTATAACTTGGTCAGAATCTGATGATGGGAGATCTTGGAAAAATCTAAAAAAAAAAATTTAATATTATAATTTTAATCAATTTAAAATACGTCACAACATAATAAATCGGCAAATAAAGGAATGTGTGTTTGTTAATGAATTATGAATGCTTGAACAATAAATTGCAGCAGGTGATGCCTAAACCCGTCCGCTCCTCCCGTTAAGGCCCTACTCGCTTTTACGGTATACGGTACTTATTGAATGCACCATCGGGACTAATTAGTGGCTTAACTCAAACTATAACGTCGCTCTTTCATAAGAGTTCACAATTCACTATTAAAATCTTACCCCTCTATAAATTCAACTTTTTTTAATGAATAGATTATTTTGTCTGTGTATCGTTGTGACTGTTTAAAAACGATAGAATTCAATCACCAACGGCATAAACGCTATAATATATGTAGTAGTTGCATTTTGAGGGTGCCAAGGGTCTTTATTTCTGAAGTCCTTGAAAAGATCCTCATTAAAAATTACAAAGGGGTTATTGGTTAAGTTCTAAAAACAAAATCAGGTCATATTTGGCACAGTAAAGCAATCGTGAGCCTTGTCCATAATAAGTTATAATAATTATTTATATTAACTATCTATTTTATTTATAAAATAATAAAACATATACCATTCATATTTAATGGACATATACATAAATACTCTTATCTAAATCATGTTTCAGTTTGTTGTATCTTCTGCACAAATATTTGCTAATATATTTCTAATCATACGGGAAGTTTTAGATTTTTTATGACAAAAATTAGATTTATTAATATGGTAAAATATTTAGGCAAAACAATCTCAATAAAGCATTCGTGTTCATTCTTATTCCCATGTTTAATAAAGAATTACTCATAAACAGTCTTCATTAGCATTTTTCAAGACATGTCTGATAAATAGACATTTACCTTATCGTTAAAATAAATATTATCTCTATAATTTCATACGCATTGATTATGATTTATGATTGTCAAATATGAAAGGCGAAAGATGCTTATCACAGTATTGATTTAATTTTATTTGCCCTTGTCAAAATTTAGGACCTGCTACTTACCTTTCTAAATATTATAATGAATTACGAAATAAAAAAAGGTATTTATTAATTAATGATAACAATTTTTTTATGTGACTGTTGGTAAGGAAGAGTACGACCCCACCTGATAATAAACGGTTGTCGTTGCTTATTATTCACTTTTAGGTGGCAACCGCGTATATGCCGCTACCATTGTCTCTCAAAAATATAAAAATATAATAATAATAATATAAAATTTGCCTACCAAAATTTAAGAGTAATCAATTTTTTTTTTCATATGATCGAGCCTTCCATATTGCAAATACCTAACTTAAATTCTTGATCTAACAGTACGTAGTTTGTTTTAACAGTACGTAGTTAAGGTAGTAGTTGAAGGGTATATTTCTACTAAAAGTATCATATAATATAACACTACAATAACGAATGACATAACAATGGTGAAAGTTACCCATCAAGTCTTTCGGCATTGTTCAGGCTACAATATGTATTAAGGGTCTTCTTAGTTTTTGATTATTGTTGCTAGAAAAGAATACAAGGTGTAACATAATTGAATACTTAAAAAAAAAAGAAAGCGTTTGTAATCCGGTGTTATCTTTGCAATGGTTAAATCAATTTCGAAACTTTGAGTAAGTATTAATTATGTAAGAACCATAATAGATATGGGAGTATCGCAGGGATCTATTTTCGGACCAACCTTCTTTCTTAGATATTATGTTAATAACTTACCTAGTAGGTAGGCAAACCTTGTGATAGTATGGTTTGCTGATAACACTTATTTGATTCCTATGATTAAATGAAGTTAACACTATACTTTATAAATATTCTTGTTGTTGACATTATATTTAAGAAAAGATTTTTTATTGTTGCATTTTGTGAAGGCATAAGTTAGCCAATTTTATCTAAGAAAACTATATTCAATGAAAGCTTTCTGCGTTATTTTCTCTAATTTGTGCCGGACGGGCCGTAATATCCATATACGTTTTACCGTGACCAAAGCTTGCGTGAGGTCACGAATAACAACTGTAAATTGTAGCTGTGATTGAACATGACATAGAATTGTACTTTTAATTTAATAAATTGTAAGGGAAATTGTATTTTTACTGTTATTTTTAAAGATTTAATATTATCGATTTATATATATATATATATATATATATATATACACATTTGTGCCTAAATATATATATAAATTTGTAGCATTGACGACTTTTTACTATATTTAAACTTTAAATTATTAAAGTGCTAAAGTCACGTTTGGGTGCTAGTACCCGGCTTCCCCTACTCGGTGACGCTGTCAAGGCTGTTAGGGCCAACAGCAGTACACGTAAAAAGTGCTAAATTCTGCCTTATTTTTTTACTTGAATCAAACCATGTGTGTGAATTTTGTAGACAAAGGCAGACTCCCATGTTTGACGACCAATCGGAACCTACATTCAAAGCTTAGTGGGCTCTGGTTATATGCAACCGGAACAGATCCCAAACGACTATTGGCTTTTAAGGCAGGTTCGCTGCTACTGCACCAAAACGATCATCAAACATGTCAACGTTAATATTATTTTAAAAATGTCATCTCGTCAATCTCATGCACTACATGAACATAGTACTTTTTTCGATTTTGGCTTTCACATCTCGTCATATAGTTTAGACAGGTTTTAAATGGGAATATTTTGACATGTTTTATAGGACGTGAATTCTTTAAGCAGTATGAAATGTGTGTTACATATGCTCTTCCGCTATTACTAAGTTTTCACTTTATATCTCATTTCCTCTATTACATATGATGTTTATGACTTCGCCGTAATAACATTTCTCGGAATCAAAGATTAGTATTACGCACAATCTCGACGCTTTTGAACTTCTTAATAAGATTGGGAAATGATTGGCGTTTTTTATTTTACGCTTCGCTTACGTGAATTTTTCGTATTCATTATAATTTGTAATTCAAATTCTAATGTAAAAAGAAATATATAAACAAAATTACTGAACTGAATGTGATGAAATTTCTATTAGGTCGCCCTGAAAGTATATACTTTGAAATAAAGAAAGATTTTTTTATTTCGGTTAAGAATTATTAACAAATGAAGCACATAAGAAATGTCAACCTTTATTTTTTCACCCTTACGATTGTATTTTTTTCATGGAATTTAAATGGGACCAAATGGAAACCAAATGCAAGCAAAAAAATCTAACCATTACAAAAATGCTGGAATTTTGGGGTAACAAACAGAAAAAGCAATAGAGTTGAAAACCTCCTTCAAATCATATTGCATAAAAGTGTGTTTACATATTACATAAACCTGAACAGATTTATTAACAAGCTTTACTGAATACTATAATGTATCCAAATTGAGAATTTTTAAATTTAGACGCCACTTTGTAGCGGTTAATAAATATTATAATAAGATCTTAAGAGATTACAGATAATTTACTACCATAATCCGTAACGAATGAACCGATTTTGAGAGGAATTTCATTAGTACTAGCATTTCTCAGTTGCGTCAATTAGTTCCTAAAGTGTGGACCCTATTTAGTTCCTTATGTCCTTAGAAATATGATCTTAAGTATTTATATTTTTATTCAAAATAAACAGGTCTTCTTCTTCTTATCGAGAGGTTAGTGGCCAACCTAGTGTCAGAGTTGTTCAGGTCGCTCGTACGCCTCTGACTTGACTTTTCGACTGTTGTCAAATTGTCAACAGCCGGGAACGACTTTTTACGAGCCCTTCGAAGCACGGAGACAATCGGTTGAAATACCACTATGCGATCACCAATCTAGTGACTGACCGCGCCTAAAGTTGCTTAACCTAACGATCGTTTACCGATTCGTGGGTGCACTCGGCTATGAGCGTTTCAATAATAATAAGCAGGTGATAGTTGTAATTTATTAAAAAAAAAGTTGGAAAATGTAGTTTCATTAAAGTCTCTAATGTGAGAATTATTATAATATACAAAAGCCAATGTAAAACTTATGTAACATAACGTATAACTAAACAAATGTATCACATAATTATAATTATATAATAAATAATTAAATGAATTCTTTCAAGTAATTATACCTAAGCATAATTTACATAAATAGTAATTTATACCCCATAAAAACCATTACGCAATAATATGTAAAAACGAAATTCATCTAACGACCTCTTAAATTTTGAGTATAGGAAGTCTTCAAGCTCGAAAGAACTTAATAACGCCTACGCGTATGGTAAGTTAGAATGAGGAGTACTTCCGCATTCTTGAACATAGTAATACACTTCGAACACAATGATTGCTCAAGTATGTGCGAAAGGATAATGTGAAATCCGTTATATTATAAGTTCACTTGTTATATTATAAATTCTTTGATTTATTAACAATCTTTATGTCTTCTTCCAAAACACATGCAAGGCTTTATAGGTCACTTTCATTTTTTTTTGGTAGAATATTAACAATGCCTTTTCGAGGCGTTACTATTATTCCTATTGCTCTTCTAAATAATTTCGAATCTTACTTAAACAGCCCATGGCATTTAGGAAATTCATAACAATTTTATCTTATATTTTATATTAGTATCATTAGAATGATGTACTTATTCTGTTTGTTATTAGTACAGGAATCTTAAAAATAAGGTACGTTTTTCTAATTCTGTAGATTACATAATTATGTCACAAAGTATATATACCAAAACATTGCCAGTTTTATTGTAATAATTAATATACTAGAGTTTTGAACGTTTTTATTTGCATAGTATAAATATTTTTATTATTATTACTTTTTAATTATAAGGTAGCTGAATGAATAGAAAACATGAACTTAATCAAATGATAGGGTTTTAAATCCGAGGATACACTTCTGAGTATCTTTTTACTTTGTGGCTAAGGAAAATATAATCCCTACCTAAAATAAAACCTTGAATGACTAGGCCAAATTTTGATACATGAGTATGGGTCAAATTTCAATAGATCACGTAGCAACTAGTTAAGAAAGATTTACTATCTTTCTTATATTAAAAGAAGAGTCCTTGCCCAGAAGTGGGACAGTAGTGGGCTGTTACTGTACTGTACTACTATAAAATGTATATATCTATTCTGACAAAGCTACTCTGACGTTAACGTCACGAAAAATATTTAGTCACGAACAGATAAAAGTCAGTTGGCAATATTTTCTGCTAATGGGACGTGTAAATAGTTGTTGGGAAAAACCATCAATACTTTGTATTTCTAATCTTAGTAATTATATGTAAAAACTGTACATTTTTCATACTTATATATAATATATAACCTAATCAAGTCAGTTAAACTCATGTTGTCAAAAGTGGTGTACAATAAATAGTGTGTATTCTTATCTACAAGATGTAATTTTATTCATTAGTTACGGGGAATGAGATTTACTCACTTAATAATATATATATTATTTTCTTTCGCATTATCTTTCGCATTACTAATATTCTTATTGCTCCTCCAAATAAGCTCGAAGCTTGCGCTAGGAGTCGGTACGACAGTAGCTCAAGGGGTGGGGTCGAGATTGAACCCGCAACTCTCGCGCGACAATATTTAAAAAGTTGTCATTGTAACGAAGCGTCACATTGATGGTATCGAGACGATGACTTCAATATTCATCATGCACAAAATCTAGTAAATGGCTGATGAAATTTATAAAGACTACTGAGCCGGAATCATTTCATATATAATATAGAAAAAATAAATAAAAATAGCCTCTGTATATTGTATATCTATAATTTCATTTTACTTCTCCCAAACAGTCCAATTGATGCAATTTTTCCAAGGTTAATAGATTTCAACCAATTGTTAACAGTAATTTAAGCCGTCTGGTAATTGTGCACTGCATTCGAAACGAGCACTTGTGAGTTGCGTGCATCTCGTCGACCTTCAAATGGGAGACTGTATATGCTATCAAGATATTTGTTGAATGATGTACCGGTAAGGAATGCGAGAAACCTTGCCGAACGAATCTTAATATTGATATTGTGGCAATTCTTTTACATGTGTAAGGATCAGACAAATAAAAATTTGATTAATATAAAAAAATAAATTACTTACGTATACATATTACATTTGTAATATAGGAAAGAAAATAAATGTCACAAAGATCTTTTCTCAATATTATCTTAGATACTTCGATCGTTAAACGATTGATAGGTTAAAAAACTTTAGGCGCGGCCAGTCAATAGACGAGAGATCACATAGTGGTATTCAACTGAGGATCTCCGTGCTTCGGAGGGCACCCAAGGCTGTTATCAATTTCATAGTAGTTGAAAAGTCAAGTCAGAGGCCGGTACGGCGACCTGACAACTCTAACACTAGGTTTGCCACTAGCCACTTGATAAGAAGGAGAAGAACTTCAATCCGTCATGATTTTTACTTTGGTTGCGGTTGTCGGTTGTGAATTGTAGACGCTTAGTTGAACAGCAAGCAGATACAGAGGTCGTGTATAGAAAGAAACTATCGACGAAAAATGTGAAATGGACATTTTAAGTCGATAAGTTTTGGTGTGCAGTTTTTTTTTTAATTAGGACAGTAGGGCAGATGACTTTACTCCAACTGATGGAAGTAAAGTCCAAACGCGAAGGCGGCCAACAGAGTTGTGGAATGCAACCGTATTAGCCACCCTTGACATGCCTACCCCCAAGATGCCTTTTCACGCCTCGTTTGAAGGAGCCCAGATTGTAGGAAGGAGAGAACACGTGAGCCGGCAAAAATGAGTTCCACTTTTTGGAAGTACGACAAAGAAAAGAATTGGCAGAATTGTTTATTCGACAATCCTAAATTAATTATTATGGTGGTGGTATAATTATTATAACTTTCTGGAAGGTCTTAGTGACATCGAAAAAGACAGACGGGGCTGACCTGCTTTGTGAAATTTATGATGCTTATAACTTATCTATTAGTCACGAAAGGAACATCCTCCTAAAATGACGTAACAAATTACTCCTTGCAGTCTCATGGTGATCCAATCAGGTACTGAATTTATTTTTGCTTCTGTATAATTTACTAAATTAACATATAAATAAACAGTGTTTTGGGAGATTTTTAAAATGTAGTCACTATTGATTAATTTTTAAGATACACAACAAACCATTATCATTATTCTACACATATAATAATTAAGTATACCAGATTAACTTGGCTATAAAAAGTTAACCTCTCAAGCCTGCTTTTGATAACTTGTTTTGTAGATTAGGCTAACGTTATGACGATTAAATTGTAGATTATTACTTGTAAAATAAATAGACATCATAGTTCAGTATAACCGTTAGACGGCCGAGTGTTTTATGGGAAAATATTTTATTGAATTTATTACAAAATTAATTCCATACTATGTTATATTCCAATGAATAAATTGGTTATAAAGACAGTTAATTATATTTTTATGGATAAGCCTATGGCTTTTTAATTTTTTTATTGCTGAGGCCGTTGATTGTGCAAAATATTTTTAAAATCAAAACATTACCCTCGATATTTTCATTTCAATCAAGTCTAAGTTATATTCAATTTTGTAGCTAGTTACATACTCGTAAGTCCAGAATCGAGCGAAAAATTGCAGTTATTTTAATATAGAACTTACTTTACTCAGAACCAATGAACTATTACCATAATTGTAAAATTTGCATATCCTTTTCCGACATTTTCTGAGGAAATATTTTTAAGTTCGAATTCTATAGATTTTTCAAGGATTTTACATTGCTTTTACAATTCTTAGCTTTCCAACTTCCTTTGCTACTTGCGTATCCATCGAAATTGAAATAGTTTACTGCAAGCTCCTCAAAAATAATTGTGTTGCTTTATGGACCTTTACGGATCTTAAAGTATATACTTCATTAACCACCAATGTGTCGATTCTAGAACGAGTTCTAGTAAAACATTGCAACACATTTAGAACTACGATTGCAATTAAAAAAGATTGGGAGCCGCTGGTCTAGAACATTCGGTTATTTATTTTATAACAATAGTATATATATAGCAAATTTCTCAGTAATCAAAATTCCTTTTGAAAAGTAATAACTCGAGTGGAGTTTAACGAGTTAGTATTATTGTAAGTGCCTTAATGAATAATTAAATTTCATGGAAATAATTTCACTAAACATCCCTTGTCAGGTTTATTATATTGACGATAATTAAATTCCGTAATGTTTAAATTTGTAGCGTTAAAATTAATATAGACCAAATGACGTTTGTATGGAGATGGATACTTGTCTAAAATGTACTTAAGATTTATTATATTCCAAGCACAAAAAAATGGAAGTTACTTGAATGAGAAGAATAAAACATTAATATTTGTTATTTTTATGTTAAACTAACAGTTTAGTACAATTTTCCCCAGAGGTCTGTATTTGGCATGATAGGTAGGTAGGTATATATTTGCCGATGAGAATTCCTTCCATTTCTATCAACCAGTCAGTCAGACGTACAAACATTGTTTTTATTTTATACAAACATAAGTAGCAAACAAACAGGCTGTATCTGCCTGATAGTAAATAGTTATCCTAGCTTCTAGCCCCAATCTCCCACCTCATGTTTCCTTCCCTTTTTCCCTACTCATCCTTTCCGTACTTTCCGTACCTGAGATTAGGGATAAGAGGAATAGGAGTAGAGAAGGATAAGAATGAGGACTAAGCGAGTTTTGGTCTTGAGCAAGTATAAATGTTAATTCATTGTTGCTCAGTGCATACGACCTCCTTCGATTCGTATACAACGGTTCTTTCCTTATCAGTATACGATAATGATAATCAGGCCTAGCCGAAGAAAGAATAGTTTGCTGCGAATTTCATTGGGATTTAACACATTAGGCGTAATATCTTACTTATTGTTATGAATGGGAATATTGTAAGTATATGCATATATGGGATGTTCAGATGTTTGGGACTTAATCATGCAAGAACGGCTACGTGGATATAGACGAAATTTAGCAGATATTATTATTGGAATGAACACATATGATAATTCTTATCTCGGAAAAAAATGCAAGATTCCTATGCTTTTATAGCACTTTAATAATATAATAAATAATTGTTTACGTAAAATTATATTTTAGTAAACGTTTAAAGTCGTTTCGAAAACAGAAAATTATAGAAAGTATTTCAATTTGAATCAAATTTCATTTTTTTAAAAGCGAAAACTGATGGAAATCAATTTTATTTATATTCGTTATTTATCGATTTTTAAATGATAGTTCCCGTTAAGTAGTGGACAATTTCTACAAACAGAAATGCGACCTTCTTTAAGATTCACAAAGCGTTGGGCTAACAACATTCCAGTTAATCTTACCCAATATTCAAGGGGACACTCCTTTAGTGGTCAAATGCCAAATACTGGCATTTCGATGTTTAGAAATTTAACTAGCTGGGCGATATAACGATAGAACCTTGAGATATACATAATTTATCCCTTATTAACTTGGATATTTTACGATAAGAGAAAGTAGGACAGACAGTTGGTATATTTTAAATTCAAACCAGTGGTTGACCTCTTGTTGATCATTGATTCTTCCTGCCTTTAAGAATATATTTCCTGTATTGGTTAAGTTCAGAATACTCGAATAATAAGCCTTGGGTCTATGTTAAGGTAATTATTTATTTCTTAAGAATAACGTTCCATAACAAAATAATCGGTTATATAGATTTACTAATACAATTTTGCCTACGGTTTCGTTCGAGTTGATGCAGTTGTTAAGCAGAGCATCGTTTGAATTTTCTATCCTCAATACTTTTTCTGGGTGAAAGATACAAACACCATGTAAAAAGTACGTTATTTTCTGATTTTTTCTCATGTGATTCGCATAATATTAGTTTCGATTTATGTTTTTGAACATTTTTTAATATTTTACATATTATGTTCAGAAATTGTTCGATTAGCTATTTTTTTAAAATTTATAAAGTGAAAATATAGTTGAAGAGGAATAATGAATTATTTAAATGATGCTTTTAAGTGTTAAATGATTTCATTTTTAATAATATTTAAATTTATTTTTTACCAGTTTTTGGCAATCTCGTAAGTATTGACAATGTGACCTTAGTTTAATTCTTTTGAGTTATTTCAATGTAGCTGATAGTTTTTATTTTATTTTTGTTATTTACATCCAATATTGTAAGTGTGTAAGTGAATTTTGTAAACAATTCTTTGAGAAAATAAATTCTTTAACCACATATAGCAACATATTGTTTAAATATCAAAAATAATTACAACTGTACAAATCATGTCCACGGGAAATAGTGATAAGAATGCTAGCTGCATTTCCCCGCTGAATCGCAAACCCGATTCTTTGGAGCCCTCCTGTCATCTGTGCAGACAGTGAATCGGGGTGTAATATCTTTTAGAAATTGTTTAGCACTATAGCTATATAGCCCAAGTATTTCTTACATAAATACGTAATAAAACTGCGTATTATTTGAGGCGATTTGTATTGTTCGAGGGCTAGCGTGAGACATTAATATGCAGAATGGTAAACAGGATAATCTAGTAAAAATTACATCGTTTGCTACTTGAAGGTTGTTTCATAATAATATAATGTATAAGTATAGAACTATCATATATTAATATCGCTTTTATGAGTGATTATTGTACGTAACCGTATATGCATATGGTATGTTCATTTATTGGATTCTAACAAACGAGGTGTCGTTAGATTCGTCTTAGTGGTCGGCTTGTATTAAAAAGTTAAGAAGTTATTATTAATAGTAGTGGTAGAGTGCTGTTATGTATGTATTGTATGTCTTTAGCAGACGTAATCATTATATCTCTTAAACCTGGACGGCAAGCTTGCCATCTAGTCTTTATGTAGTAGAATTATGATTTTTATGTGTATTTATTAATGGTTGATAATGATTTGTACGTAAAATTCTTAATAAATACTTTTTCTAAACTGTCTATTTTTGGAAATCTTTAGCCTTAAGCATCCTAATGTATTTTAAAATAATGACGCATTAATTTTTTTCGATTATTAAAAGGTTAAGTAACACCGATTTCAGCTATCAATTAACCGAGTGGCAATTTAGTATATTGAGTTAATTAACCTAAATAGTTTTCAATAAATTTTACTATCCAATATCACTAGCTTGTTTTAAATTGAAAAAATATTTATATGAGTCGAATCAAATTATTATTAATAAATGCCTCATCCAACTAATTTAGTAAAGTGCAACATATATATTCATATAAGTGGTAATAGAAATCGTATTTTTATACTTATAAAAACTCAAATGCATATATAGAAACAAGATGTCACGTAAAAGTTACTTATACAAGTACGGCACCTGCAAGAAACAAGTTAAAAACTGCATTGCGTCTGCTTTCGAAACAGCTCGACCGCGGAAAAACGAGTTAACAAACTACCATTTATAATAGTCTTTATATTGTCCCCTGCACACTATTGGATGGGTTGGCCATTTAATGATTTATTTAATCGCTGTCTTAATCCCTTTTCAATGCCAATAATTTTGACCATTATATAAACCCAACTCCCGTCGTGGGGATGTTTTGCCTGGCCTCAGGATGTGACGACCCCATCGCCCGCTGTTGGGATAACCTCTCTCTCAGCAGAGATTATTCCACCAGTGCAATCAGTCAGACACAATGGTGGTAGGTCTTTTGTTGCAAGAGGCAGGCTAGGTAGGTACCACCGCAGTGTCAAATAGTAGTGCCGGCAATTACTGTTTGCCGTGTGTTTGCTGTGTTCCGGTTTGAAGGGCACTGTAGGTAGATTTAAGAACTAATATCTCAAGGTTGGCAACGCGTAAGTGGCACCTACTAATGGTGCTGCAAACGCCCATAGGCTACGGCAACCACTTACCATCAGGTGGCCCGTATGCTTGTTTGCCAACTTGTAACACTGAAAAAAAATACGTCACATCTTCATAAAGATTTTTATCTGTAACTAAACTCTTAAATATTAAATCTGTAACTTGTTATTTATTTATATTTATTTATTTATTTAAGAGATGTTTTTATATGTTTTGTTATTTAACATTTTATTATAATAAAATTCAGAGTCAAGGCTTTAGCGTATCGCGGTTGAAATTCAACACACCTTGTTATCTGAGATTCGCGAGAATCTTTGTATAAATTAACTCGATTCACTGATTATCAGATCATATGTTCATTAAAAAGTTATTTTCTAAAAATTGAGTATTTTTATTGTATATTTTAGTGTTATGAACCTGTCTTAAGCGCCACTGATGCGGGTTGTTTTTTGTCAAGCCAGCTTAATGGATTTTGAAATATTATGAGTATAATTAATTCTTCTTAATCGTGGGAGAGTTTTACAAATTATAAAAAATTAAGTACCCATTCATATAAATATAAATAATTTGTTAAATAAACATATATTAATGATTTGTTATATTTATAAAATAACAATTTTTTCACTTCACCAGGTCGTAACTCAACAGACACAACAGTTTTTCTATTGTTATTGTTGTTTCTGATGGTTTCAAGGTGTTCAATAATACAAATTTAAAATGTATAGAAAGTTTAATAATTAATCGTTAAGTGATAAGGAAATTATCTAAATAAAAATAAATCGATGTGTGTATGTGGTTATATGTGTATGTATGTTATCTATAGACTTCAAAACGGCTAGAGAAATTTTGATGAAAATTTTAGACAATCTTCAGATTTGCCAAGAATGTGATTCTGTGATGTTTGGTATTGATCGGATAAACATTAGATTTTTACCCATGAGAAGCTGGGGAGGATCGCTATTTTAAAATAGAAATTCAATACATTAAAGATCCCCTTATTAATTCGAGTACATAAAGGTTCTAACGAATTTTTAAAAGGCGGATAAATACCGAGTGTTTCATAGAAATTTTATTTATAGTAACGGTGAGTAAGCAGTTTGAGTTGAGATGTTAAAACAGTAATAAAAGAAATGCTCGAGCATTCATTATGTAATAAGAAAGTGATAGTTTCTTCGTGTTAGAATATTTTGCTCTTACATTATATTAATGCTAAACACTGAGACATTTTTGTTAGGTTTGTTAAATCTTCTATGTATCTGAACCAATTTTGAAAATTATTTTATGTTGCGTACGATTTCCTTTAAATTATTATAAAATGTAATAACGTACCATATGTTACTACATTTTATAATAATTTATGGACTCTGGAAATATATAGTGATACTTTTTACAGTGTATAATCTAATTACTCAAGAGGTTTTCATTTAAGTATCTGTGTCTTAGTTTGAAATCGGTTGATTTTTCGGGTGCCTTACACAAAAGGCTGCAGAAAATCAGAAAAAATCAGCCAAAGCAGAAAACTATTAAGTACTATTAAGCCTTCGTTGTCGGTTCGTTATTCGTCAGTCAGTGGGCTGTATCTCACGAACCGTAATTGGTAGAGAGTTGTAATTTTTGCGGAAAGTGTGTTATATTTTGTGATTTTTTCTTATATATTCTACGGTGATACGGAACACTTTATGTGCTCCGACGAGCATTATTTTTTTATTTTTCAAACAGACAAACTAAATCTACGGATCAATTGTATAGAATTAAATATATAATTCAAAAGACAGACAACAATATTTGTAAATGCAAAATTTATCGAGCATATCGACTCGAATGCGACAATATGGGAATATGAAAATTTCAATATCCGATTTTCATTGTTAGACTGTCAGACGTCAGACTAGAGAAGTGTTGCATTGCAGACTCAACAATACTTGAGTCTTTGCTTAGAAGATTACGTCTTTATTCAACTGAACAGATGCGCTTTCGCCGCTTTGAATATGTGAAAATCATTTGAATTTGAATATTAAAGAAATGATCACAGTCACTGATGACGATTATTGTATTACTTTACATAATCGATGGCACAATCGATGGAAAATGGCACATCTAAGTCACATTTTACTGTAATTTGACTATCGAGAACTTATCATTATTTATTCCATTCAAATAAATAAAATTGAAGCATCTGCTTGTAATGTAAAAATTACAGTTATTTACTTAATGAATACGGAAGAACTTATGTTTTTGGCTAACTCATAAGACTCTCAATAGATAACTGATTAAAAAGAGTATAAGAGGCCGGATAAAAAATAAACTAAACAATGATTCGTTAGACCACGCTAGCAAATACACGGTCTCAGCTAGTCTGTAATATGGATTAGCTAAGTTTTATCACTTTCAGGTCGTGGTTTTTTAAATTGTAAATTTATTAGTTATAAAAAAGAAGGTCACGAGTTATGACAAAATTACCTATATCGATACCTTATGATAAAGGTAAATATTAGCAATAAGCTTGCTAAGACGCCGTTATAATTTATATTATACACTGGAATGTACATTGGATATTATACATTGGATACTCCAACCGCGACTTCATCTGCGGTGATCTTAAAATCCGCTCCAGAGTCAAAATCGCTCCAAATTAATTTTAAACTAAATAATGTTTTATAAGCCACAGCAATATGGTATAGATTTCAGTTGAACACGTCCTGTAGCATGTTTTTGATAATCCCATAGGAACTGAACATTTTTCCGGGGTAAAAAGTATCCTATGTTCTAATCCAGGCAACAATCCGTTTAACCGTTTATTCCCATTTGAGTAGCAAACATGCAAACATCCCAACATATAAAATTTCTTATTTATTATATTAGAAGAATATTACATACCTATAGCTTATTATTTAAAATTCAGAGCCATTATTATTATTAAATTATATAAACATGTAGTTTGTCGGCGATTATAAAAGTTTATGAATCATAGATATATTATAACACATTTACTATAGAGACATATTAGAACAAGTTCGTGTTGTACCCAACTATAATAACTTAATTGATATAATTGCATGTAATACATTTATGCTTTAGTATTAATTAGTGACCGACCGAAATTTCGGTTTCGGTTTCGGTTTCGGCCAGTTTCGGCCCAAAAATCTGGTTTCGGCTTTAGTTTCGGTTTCGGCCAAAATATAGCCGAAACTTTCGGCCTCGCCGAAACTCGAGTGTTCGTGAGTTTTCGTGCGTTGTTCGGTAAACTTCGCAGCCAACTAGAGACCGCTCGTTGAAGCGGCTAAAAAATATCCAGAAATAAGTATTAGATTGATCTTTAAAATATTGTGAACACAACGTATTACTAGTTAGTTATGTACCTAGTATATCTAACTACAAGTTGTTTCTTTTTTAAGAGAAAAGAGATTAGTAAGTCCTGTATATTCATGACAAAAACTATGGTTATGACTTTAATGAATTTTTAGTTTTTATTTTATTTAACTCTATTTAACTGTCTATATGATATACAGTGGTGGTCAACTAATTAGGGACATTGGTATAATAAGAGTAACATTTATTTATATTTTCCGTAATTTCAGTTTACATGAAGTCTTCATTAATGTTGATCTGATCTTGATCATTTAACCAATTTAAGTTTTCTTAATAGAATTATTAAATTTTGGAATGGAGTGTAATTAAAAATAACAACAATTAAAATTAAACTACTTCTTCTTAGGTCTAATATAACTCTGGACAAGTAATTAGGGACACTTAAGAAAACATTAGAAATAATGAACGCAGAATGTACTGGAAGAGAAAAATGTACATTTATTATTAAATTCATCTAAAAGGAAACGTTTTCTATTAAAAATTAATATTAAATGTGATTGCCATTATTAGCTATAGCCATATCGACATCGGCGCGGCATCGACTTGATCAAATAATGACAAGTTTCGTTAGTGAAGTTCTTCCAGGCCTCTTTGGAACTACTAGAGTTGGTTTAAAATTCAAGTTTGTTGTACCACAAATGTTCCAAAGAATTCATGTCTAGGCTATTGGCAGGCCAATCTAAAACTGATGGTAGTTCACCGGCTAGAAATCATTTAATAAACAGTGAAGTATATTTTGGATCGTTTTCGTGTTAAAGCGCCCATGTAACTTCGCCACTAAGTTTTAGTCCAAATATTTCTCTTGTAATAATTACAGAGCCCACAAAGGGAACTTTTATAAAGCTATTACCAGTTGGCGATCTAAATTTCTTTCTAGGTACACAGTTTCAGTAGTTTAAAGGTTTGAAAATATTGCACAGCGTTCAAAACCATACTTTTGGAGCAAATCAAATGATAAGCTATTTTAGGGTATGGCTATCTACGTTAAGATAAAATTGTTTTCGCTTGGTCGTTTCATAACTTAAATAAGTGACCCATGTTTAAATAATAAATTGTGATATTAATTTTAGAAATCAAAACTATAAACTAAAGAATGACGCCAAATAAAAATACAAAGGCTTTTCGCCTTTGTATTTAAGGTTTATTTTTTAAAAATCGAAAATAAAACACTAACTCTTGCTGTCCCTAATTAGATGGTCAATTTCGATACGAGAGATTTCTTTTTAAATAAATCACCATAAAAAATTCTTAGTTATTCTTCTTTATAACGAACATTATTTCATAAAATTAAACTTTTAAAATATTTAACCAAATAATTTTCCGTTCCTAATTAGTTGACTACGTATATATGCAAATAAATGTTAAAAAAACTTGAAATTCAAATTTCAGTAAAAAAACGTAATTTTAAAGATTTTTTTAAAAAGTTTCGGTTTCGGTTTCGGTTTCGGCCGAAACTGAGAGGGAGGCCGAAAGTTCGGTTTCGGTTTCGGCTGAAAAACCAGTTTCGGTCGGACCCTAGTATTAATGATCGAATAATTTCATACCAGTCACGCAACATTGGACGGAGCGATTGTGTGATCACCTACAAAACACCACATCCGATAGGGTAGATCGTGTTTAACGGATATTAACCACTAACCTACATAATAATAAAGAATTATTTTCTATACACACAAACGCAACCACACAGACACACACTGAACAAATAAGGGTGCGTCAAAAGTCCCTACAAAAGAGTTCAACGCACGTTTCCGCATTGTCTTTACGCGTTGAAGCGAAGCTTACAGGATATCCCCTTGACTGCATCATTTTAATTGGTTATTACTTATATAATAGTATAATCGGCATAGAAAATATAACCTCGCTACGTAACTAATGTCACACGATTTGGTACCGGTTTCGTGTCAAACTTGTTAAATGTGGGTCGTTTATTATTCATATTAAAATTAATAATTCATATAAAAATTAAAATAAAATTGACAATGTATTTAGTAGCTATTATCCCATGAGACCAATTTTAATTTCGAGGATAAAACGTTTTCGGCATTTACGAACTATTTTAATTAATAAAATCGATTCTAAGGTAATAAATTGCCTTTAATAGAATCAAAATCATAAATAATTCATAAAATAAAAAAGTTGATAGTTTAAATGTCATGTATAAATCAAGTATATATATAGCTATTTCCAGAGTTAGGCTGTTGGATAATATTTTACAAAGGCAGTGACGTGTCTCGCCCACACCACATCCCGCTGACATACAGACGGATGCGAGAACTCAGTACTTGTGTATGCAAATAGAATCACTATTGGAAGCAGACCTTTGAAACACGGAAACGCTCCCTCGACGACAGCTATCTGGGGCAGTATAATGACGTATGCCGGAAAGAAATCACAACAATAACACTTTCATACACTCACTACACTGTATTAATTAACACTGATAACTTCTTCTAATCACACGCTCAACTGATCTTAAGATAAAGAGCAGCGAGACTCTGTTAAAAAGTTTAATATGTGTTAGCGCGTATGCGAAGGAATAAACGACGGAACTGCATTTTGAATGTTGAGAGGTGTCACCTCGTTCGAATGCGACTGCGGCCTAAATGTCAGTTGCGGTGCGCAGGCACCGAGTCGCCCGCGCCCAGCCTCGTGACGTCATCCAAGTATTCAAAATGGCGACGCGGAATTCGAGAGCCTACATACCGTCAGCACCCGCAGATTCAAATCAATCATTTGTTTGTGAGATTTTCAGTTTTAACAAAATATAAATCCATAAAACTGTCTTTTTATTTTTACGAGTACGATACTATTTTTTTTATTTTATTGGTTTATCTTCTCTGATTAATAGATAATTATTAGTCTAAGCTAGGTATTTTCCAGCAAAATGTGTTTTTGCTTTGTAATTATATACTTGGCATTTTTATTCTAAAAATACGATAATAATCTATAAAATAAAGCTGCTTACATTAAGCCCATGTTTGTAATGTACATACTTATATTGTATGCAATCGGTACAAAGCCCCTTTCACTGACACGAATGAGACAGATGTGTATTCGTTCCGATGAATGAATGGCTAGCGCTAGAAAGAGACGGATAATACGATTATGTGGACAGCCTTCAAAATAAGTAATTTTCAACTTTTACCCTAGCACTGTCTCGTCACCAGAAGCTGAGCAATAATCTAGCAATTTCTGAAAAATTATTAATAAATGCCTCATAAATAATATTATAAAAATGAGTGTATGTTACAAGTAGATTTATAGTATGTAGTTTTTTCAATAATCCATTTTAATAATAACTATTATAGTAAGTACATAAAAAACTATTTTTGCGTTATAAATATCCTGTATATTTTATAAAAAAAATACTTTTCAATTTGAAACCTATATCAAAATGTATACCGAGCGGACAAACTAATTCCCATTTTCACGGCCCAGTACTCACTCGGTACTCAGCCGCCGCCCGGTGACGCTGTCAAGGCCAGTAGAGCCATCAGCAATGCAAATCAATTTAGAAAAAAAAACAGACACAAATGCGCGTAAATATTGCTTCTCATCCATCCAGATTTGAGCTGTGCTTAATCCGCAGACACAATTGTTTTTCTATTGTACATACTCGTCGCGTTCAATGAGTTAATGTTTCAAATTATTGTTTCCAATCTGAAAAGTTAGCTAGCTTTTGTCAAGTGTATAGTCAATACCGGACTAAGGGAAACGATAGCGAGGTAATAAAAACGTCATAATAAGAATTGTTCTTTATCTGCAATATCAAAGCCTTAATAGCTCAACGGTAGAAGGGCCGACTTCGCTCCGTTAACGCGAGAGTCGAGGGTTCGATCCTGACCCCTTGGGCTATTGTCGTACCCACTCCTAGCGCAAGCTTCGAGCTTAATTTGAGGGGCGATAGGAATATTAGTAATGCCTTGAAAAAGCATTGCTAATATTCTTTAAAAAAAAGAAAAGTATATATGTATATAGACTATTTCTGTGTGTAAGAACACATCGTACAATCAAATTGAGCAATGTTGACAGATACTGTACTATGCTATTTAGTAAACTGAAGGAGGTATTTTAGAAAATCTATTGTTTAAGCAAAGCGGATCCCACAATACATACAATGCATACTTTTGTGTCGCAGATAATAATTATATGCTGTCTATATTGGAGTTCCTCTCTGTATATCCAAATTCCTTTATTAGATCATCATCAAAATTTACATGGGTAATAATTTATACAGGTTCTCGACCTCTTCTCTTTTGAATTATAAAATCATGATATTAATGACTAATTGTGTCGGAAATAAAGTTATGAAAGACAGAAGGACAACAGGTAAAGATCTGTTTGTATATTTTTTACTATATTCATAGAATAGAATGCTCTCAAATCTGTTTTGTTGTCAAATAAGTTCCCGTCGTGATCAATTATTTAGTCAAGTACTTCGAAAATAAAGAGCGAAACGTATTATATTAATACAACTGAAGAGCTTATTATTATCCTCGATTACTGAAACAAAATTGTTTTGTAAAACTTTGAAAAACTTTTTTCTGTATCTGGTCCATATACCCAATATTCGCACTATGTGCTTTCATCATCTTTCATAATACGGCCAGTGAGTAGAATGCTCTTCCGGCGTTCGTATTTCCGAACACATACAACCTGAACCTCTTCAAGTTGCGAGTACACAGGCTTATTATTGGTAAGCTCGCTCCACCGTAGACCTATCATCTATGGCTTCGCGCTCGATGAAGGTCACTATTTACGCATTTTTAAATTAAAAAAAAATCGGTTTCGTTGATTAAAGTCCGATGTCCTTTTTATCAAACAGTCAACAACAACAATGAATAACTAAAATAAGCATTGTATCATACTAAAAAGATAACCACATCTGTATAATTTAAAATACACTTAGGTACGTATTTAATTGACCATTGTTAAGAGCTAATGTGTTTAGCAATGGCGACCTTCACGTTGAAATATATATTGAATGTTATAGACATAATAGTATGATATTAATAGCTATAGCAACAATGAATTTGCGTTATATCTTGCATATATTATGGTTCTATAATACAAAAGATATATTGTTATAAGTTCATTGGAGTGTAAATGTATTTAGGATTAGGTAAGCGAATCTATTTCATAAAGATGATTATCATATAGCGCTACCTGCTCAACATCCTCTATCTTACTCCTTATGTGGCGGGGTCCGGATACACACAAATACCAGTACAACTACTTAGATGGAAACAAATATATCTATATCATAACTTTGAGAATAATGAAATATTGAGAATACTACATTATATACAAATGTATAGCTCACTCCTAATAATGATAGATTAGACAGACACAATCATTGGAGATCAAGAATGTTCAGATATAAATAATTTCTAACAAACTTTGTTTTATTTTGTTGATGACTATGAAACGTGAGTCTGACCAAAGAAATAAATTCCTAGTCACAAAGAGGAAAATCATACAAAAGTTCTTAAACCTCATGCAGAGGTTAGACCGCAGCTAAAGAATTAGAAGAATTGGGCTGAGCTGAATATAATTTAGGATGAAAGGCACAGTTATACATTGTTACTTGGATAGGAGTAAGTAGGAACACATAGGATACTTTTTATCCTGGATAGATAATAAGTTCCCGTAAGAATAATCAAAACTTAATTACAGGATTTGAACTTCGATATAGACTCTCGGTCTGTTGCTTTTTCACGTCAAAGCCTAGAAAGAGATGACCAGGTATAGAAATAGATGAGAAATACACCTTTTGCTACAAAAAGGAACCATTTATTTTTATTGCAATAAAGTAAAAAAACGCTATATCCACGGGCGAAGCTGCGAGCAAATGTGATATAACTTAGTTTCTGCTAGATATACAAAATATTTTTTTTTGGTTACAGATAGCCTCGGATTTTATTTAATAAGCTCAATGTTCACGACCTAGACATTAGAATGATATCTTTTGTTCTGCCTACATTCATGAGAATACACATAAATTAGTTTTTTTTTAAATCCCATTGATCTGTCAGGCATTGTAATTGATGCGTTCAATATTTTAGTATGTCTGGTAATGGGAGCGCCTATTGTTTTATAGATAAAGTTCATTACAGGAACACTATTTTTATTGGGTCATTTATCACAGCATTCAAAAGCCGGAAATGACATCATATTTTGTTAAAAATACTAAAAATTACCACACATGGATTATATTGTTATTCCATATTTAAACGAAATATTCAAAAAATATTAAAATACATATTATATACTTAGTTAGTCTCTATAATGTACATTATATAATCTATTGTTTATAAACATAATAGTCTTTATGTTAAGTTATTCGTCAATTTGATGTACTTACAGAAACGTTAACCTCACTCTTTTTTCAAAGTTTAATTTCTTTGTTTATTGTTACATAGAGAGATTAGTATTCAAACAGACTTATTTTTATGGTATATTTTTTAAAAACAATTATACGTAACCGACTATTTGCATATTAAAATTTAAAAGTAATAGCTTAATAATCTTTAAAAGTCTTTGTCATTATTTCTGGCAAGAGCGAAATTAAATTCAAACCATTTTTCTTTTTAACAAATCTGTAATATTTATATGTTTCTGATTTTCAACATTTTGTTACACTTTCCTATTACACCTGAAGCATAAAATAAGAATTTATTTGAGATACGTGTAAACTACAGAGTGGAAAAATGTCTACTTTCTCCTTTTAAAGCTTTCTAACGTGGTACGAATCTTCACATTATATTACGTGTTACGTAAATAGTAGTAACTACAATTGTTTCACGGAGGCGTGGACAGTTGGATACAAAAGTTTTATTGAAGCATTTTTTATTTATTTAGTTTTTACTGTATACATTATATAAATTGAAATATGCAAAGGCGTTTCTTCCAACCTCTCATGAAGATTGTGGCAGAAACAAGTATTGAACATACAAGAGATCCAATTACATAGACAGACAATCAAATAATTATCTCCTTTTAATTCAATATAACGCACCAAAAACTAAACAAATACAATATGAATGAAATTGGAATTCAATTCTGTATGTTACATAGTAGCATACCGATAGTTGTACCTAATCGACACAATCCGTGTTACAGTATAAATATAGCCGATATTGAGAGAGAAACTAAAGAAAACATCTTTCAATTTATCTAATGAAACTTAAACTGTTTATACCACTGAACTTGTTATGACGGACATATAGGTACTCGTACACGTCCGTGGACTAGTCGAGAAAACTGACCCGTCTCAGTATGACCACAAAAACCATGATAAACATACCTGTAGATAGTAGTGACTGGCAAACAGACTCGTACTATAAATCTATCAATGCGTAAACTATAGGCAAGCTTGTATTTGGCAAAAACATTAAACTAGAAATGCATGACAGTGGCTTTATATCGTTTAACGGTTCCTAGCAAGGGTTATAATCAAATTACTTACAGTCCAAAGTACTGACATGCAAGCTGTTTGCAAGTTTGTGTTACAAGTCACCAGTACCTGACACTTACTAGTATTTGGCAAGCTATTGGCATGTGTGTCACGGGCGAATGCTTTCAATGCAACACTTCCTCTATTTTACAGTGTAACTAAAAGTAATTTGTACTAGTTGGGCAAAGGGTTACAATGTAAAAGAAGTAAGTCTTTTAATTGCTGTTTTTAAATTAAATTTGTGAAGTATTATGTATACAATTTAGATTGAAATGAATTTCGTTAAAATATAATTATGTAATCGCATTGTATAGGTTGTTTTTAGAACGATTAATATCGGTAGTAACATTATATGCATAGCGTAATGCCTAAACTTTCATGTATCTGAAAGTAAAGTAATTTACAGGGATGTGTCATATTAAGTGAAAAAATAAAGTGTTCTTTATAATTCGATTCGATTAAAATTGATATAAACTTACATTAACTTTATAAAATATAAAGTCCTATGGCAAGTAAGATAAAATAAATTGAATTTATCAGGTAGATATGTCGATGGAGAGAATCAGAAGCGAGAGAAGCTTTTCTCGAACGTTGCTACGTATTTGTGTTCGCTGGAGCATTATCAGGAACAAGTCGTAAAGGCATTTGTGGCAAAATATATCTTGGCAACCAGAAAATTTGCGCTAGCGTTACAGTCAGACGACAAAATATAAAAGTATACGTTTTCCTTTACATTTATAGTTCGTCGTCCATATATATAATTACATATATTTATTACATATGTTATAACATAGATATCATATGATTGTACCGCTTAATTTATAATATCGATTTTCAGTTTCCTGATTCAAGCAATAACTATTGACATTTTATAAATTGATTAAATAGTTTTTTAAAATCCTGTATCCTACAATACAACTTTTTTAAAATCCTATATGCTGAATACAAAAACGGTTGAACGGATTTGGACGAAATTTGAAACAAAGATATATTTTGTTACCTGGATTAAAATATAGAATACATTTTATCCCGGAAAGTTTCCGTGGGATTAACAAAAAAACGGATAGAAAAATTTAAATTTCAATAAGATGCCTCTTATGGAATCTAGATTACTATTATTATTAATGAATGATAATAGTAGAAATAAATGGGATTTTGGACAAAAACGTAAGCCACATTTTGTCACGAAATAAAATATGCCCCATAACAAATCGTTATTTACTCGTGAAGCCTCTGACAGACGCTAGTTAAGAATAAAACACAGTATAAATGTACTAGAAAAGTATATAAAATCAATTTTGGATACTTATGTTGATTACTTGATGTGATTTAACAGACTCTGATTACGGAGTGTGTATCGATGACACAAGCAAATGTAGAGTTAAAACATCATCTCAGGATAAGTAGTCCGTTTTTCACCATATCTAAGGCAGTATATGAAAAAGAGCATAGTTGGTATCGTAAGTGGACAATGGACATAGACCACGGCATATGGTTTCCATCAGCCATCCATATATGCTTGCCATAAGGGTGGTGTAAGAAAGATTGGACCAAGTTCATGAGAAACATAATTGTTTTTTCAATCAAAATTTATATAGTAGAAATTAATTATTTGTCACAACTCTTACGACTGCAAAAGTATTTATTGATTCGATATCTGAAAATATTATCTTAATATTACAAACATTTAACATTATAACCACAGATAGAATAGGGTTTTCTAATATTAATTTAATTGCGTAGTTTGAAGAGAAAATTTTCATACGGATTTACTATCGCGATTCAGTATGCTTGATCGACGACCAAAGCTGAAAAAATATGAAGTCAATATATAGCTAAACTTACCGGGTACATGTTGATCGTTAAAAGTGACACGGACGCTGTGAGGCCGGAGCACGCGAGGCGTGAACGCGGCTACATATTTGTGACCGCCGAGTGGTCGGACCGAACTCGCCACTAGTGTACCATTGCCGCCAGATACTTCTAATTCCAGCTGACCTGGTCCAGCTGAACTTGCATCCACTACAAAAGAGTTGGTTATGTTTAGGCTAATGCATTACTATCTGAACTAAGCTTTACACGATTTTAAGACAGAAATAGTTAATTTACCTAATTACCTTTTTTCAGTAAAAATTTTCTGCTATAATACTGCTATATATTCGACACCGTTGTGGCGTTGTGGGTAGCGAGTCTGCCTTAAGCCTCGACGGTTGCGGGTTCGATTCCCGCTCGGAGCAGATGTTTGTATTAATCGTACAGGCATGTTTTCCGGTCTGGTTGTGTTTGTCCTTGTCATTGTGAATGTTTCCGGACCCCCGACACAGGATATAATTATCCTAATGGGGGCCGTTGAGTGTGTAGCGTTTATTTATTTATTTATTTATTTATTTATACTTATTACTATTCCTGTCTTGAAACGATATTTGGATATGAATTTATATT
Organism: Hestina assimilis; assembly: GCA_023373885.1. Lineage (NCBI taxonomy): Eukaryota > Metazoa > Arthropoda > Insecta > Lepidoptera > Nymphalidae > Hestina > Hestina assimilis. The sequence continues at coordinate 8,146,839 of CM041741.1, read as the reverse complement.
CAATTATATTAAATTATATGAGATTTTAATCAATTTTGTAGCCTTAGCTTACCAATATAGATTTATCCTTTTAAAATAACGTTCAAAGTTTGGTTCATTAATTCAACGACTCTTTCATTTTGTTTATTTAGATTATAAGCAATGCTTTTTCAAGACATTACTAATATTTAGACATAACTAATATTAAGACATTATTAATTTTTCCAGTAAAGCACTTATATTATGTGTTAATAAAGTTAACATTCTATATTTGTGTCAAATTGTATCCAAATCAGTTCAGCCAACATACAGTTCAGTCCAACAAACAAACTTTAATTAACAATTATTGTATTCGTAGGATTGCTTTGCACTTACCTATAAACTCTACAGGTTGGCCAATGATTCCTTTGTAAGTAGGCTTAATGATTATTCCTTTTGCACCTGTATTGTTATCCCGTTTAATTGGTCTGTAACAATTAAAATTATAAATGACACTCAACACATTCCTTATCCATAAAAATACAATTTTTAGAAAATTTAAAAGTTCATATATGATTCATAGGACAGGGAATCTGTTAAATAATTTAGTCATACATAGAAAAAAGCTATTGTTATTATGTTGTTATACCACTAAATGAGACACATAAACACACAGCTAGCTTGATGGAAAGCAGTTACTAAGCCTATGTACCACAAAGCCTATGTTTACAGTCCTCTGTGAAATAAGAGTAGATGGCGAGGTTTTAACTATGAAGGAACGGAAGAGGATAGAGTTGGTAGGATTTGGCCCACTGGCCCTCATCTTGTTGTTATTTTTTTGGTGAATCGAAATATGCAGTTAGTTACGAATTAGATGCTTTGATAAAGGACTCCTTAATAATAGTATTTCTCACAAAAGAAGGAATTTGAAAAAATGGGACAAAATTATCGGACTGGAGACTTCTGAACTCGAACCGGAAAAAACACAGATAAAACGACATTTTCTAAACATAAATTCCAGCTAGATCGATTTATCGCCGCCAAAATCCTCTGCTTATTAAATTTCGTGAAAATAAAATTATATATATATATATATATATAGCCGATTATAGCCGCAGCCATATACAAGAATTGCTCGTTTAAAGGTATTAGATTTTTTCTATTTAATACGGATGTCTCTAACTGATAATATGATGATACCATAATCGAAGTATTTATTAGTTAGTCATTATTTACCGTTCATTCCTTTAATGGTTAGGCAGCTGATCCACCAATCAGATTTTACCCACGGGTTTTCGCGTGTGAGTAATTCTTAAATGAAAAAAGTTATAAACTTAGAAAGTCAAGTTCTTAGTCAAATTGGTTTAAGCAAAATTGGATAAGAAAATTTTCGAATTAAGAGTGATTCTAAATTAATCATTTTTTCGGTCTTAACTATTGTTCGAGTCAAGTGCGTTGTGCATCACGCACAGTTGAGACTAAAGGGTTCCGCAGCTTGGTTATGAAGAATCTTAAGGACTTTAAAAATAATAACGAATTAAAATCGACCGCAAATGAGTTGGTAAATTCATAGTAATTATTAAAATTAATATGAAAAACAAAGTTATGGGAACAACTTATATATCTCTAAATTTTTTTGACCTATCTTCTTCAAACTAAATGTGGATGAAATTTCATGTGGTAAGAATAAATTTTCCAGAATTTTAAATCCCATAGTTCAAAAGTTAGAGTTCAAATCCCGGACACGATTTTTAAGACTTTGGGAGCTTATATCTCAACAACTACTGGCTTAATGAAAAAAGTCAAAATCAAACCTCGTTATCATTTTGACAGACCTATACAAAGATACCTTACACGTTGACATACATTGATTTTTTTTTTTTAAACTTAGTTACATGTATGACTGTCACATACGGACTAACGGACAGACAGACATGACGAAACTATAAGGGTTCCGTTTTTGCCATTTGGCTACGGAACCCTAAAAATCACGCCAATTCATTGAACGACGACGTGGTTAAATAACGAACGAAAATTCGTATGTCGAAACTTTAAGATTTATTATATCAGTAGGATGATTGCTGGTTGGATTTGGAACAGATGTGTTGGACGCACAGATTTCGTTCCGATCTGGGTGTTTTATGTGTGTTTTTAGATTCTCCATGCAGGATACGGATCAGTGTGTAGCGTTTCGGTAAATTCATTTTATACATTCTAAATAATTATTGAACAATGCTAAAAATGAAACTCTGTTTAAACTTTAGCATAAGTAAATAATAAACATTTTTATTGCAATAATAATTTGAGTTATTTAATTCTATAGGATAAAAACTGAAACACAGTACTATACAAATAAAAAAAAATCTAATTATAAATGAATCCTATTGTCACTAGAAATAATCTTCACTATGTATATTTTATATAATACAAAATGATTTCAAAGAAATCCTTCTTCGAGATCGTTACGTCTTTTAAGAACGTAAATTATTTTTATTGATAATGAAGGGAGATCCGAAGTGACACAATTTAACACTTAACTTTTAACGATGTTTCATTTAAGATAAGACATTGTTTTAAGCAATGAATAATGTTGTTATATTTTAATGAGCTTCATTTTGTATTTTTAAGTTAATTTATAAAAATAATAATCTTATGTGTTTGCAATAACTTTCAGAAGGAGGTGATCACTGATAAACTCATGTTAGATAGGGTATGCTTCTTTATTATTTTATCCAAGAAAAATAAAAGAGATGTGCTAAAGCCTCAAAGTATTCTTATAGTTGTTGTCCTAAACTCTTATTTATTAATACCCACGACCTCTACATTCACATTGTAATTGTATCCTATGTGTTGATTTAAATTTCTTTAGGCCAGAAACGGAACATGTTCCATATTTCAACATAATCGAAATAGTGTTTTAAATATTATATAGATTGTAAAATGATGTTAAGCTGAGTAATTAGAGAACCTAGTTGACTTATGGAAACTCAAGGAAAGTCTATCCCGCCAGTACTGTAATATAATACAATATTTTTTTATGGCTGGCTTTGTGTGTATTTTGTCTTAAGATATTATTATCATAATGTTTGTTAGTTTATAGTCAAAATCGAAACCAACATTGCATCCCAAGTGGTAATCTAACATTATTAGGGGGTTCACCATTAACTTTTATATATTCAAAATCAATCCAATTCAATTCTGAAATTCAGATGTTATATGCGAATGATATTAATATATATGTCATAATATATTTTGGATGACATTTGAATCTTAATAAGAGTTAATGGTAAGCCCGCAGAACTCCATACACACAAATACTGTTGTAAGAACGATGACTTTACAACCACACCCACAGGTCATTCAAGTAATTCCCAATTCGTTTTAACAAGAGTAAAATAAAGATATAAATAACTTCATTTTGAACAACAGACCAATAAGGAATCTTGAACCCCTATAGAGCAGGTAAAGAATGTAGAATTTATAACATCGGGATCTCGTTTCTACGCTCAAGTGCTTTATATTTCTTTTATAGACTTCTTATTTTATTCCAGGCTTTCGTTTCAATCTCACATCAGTTTCAATTTATTTATAAAGACAAAGCAAATAACATTACGGATAGACCACTGCTATTTTCTTCAAGAAAATGTATACGTTCGTTTTGAAAACATAAGCTCTTATGTATTCTTATTTTATAAAAGCTCTATTAAAATCTTTAAAAGAAAAATGTTATGGACAAAAAAAATGAGGACTTATTTATATAGAAACATAATTGATTAATAGCAAAGACATGACAAAGAAAAGGTTAAGAACCTATCTTTTTTGGGTTTCATTTTAAATCTATCTTTTAATGTATAATTTTATGCCACAAAGACTGTAAAAAACGCAGATCTCGCCTGAGAGTAAGCAGTAACCCTATAGGAACTTGCTACATTAGTGTAGCTTGTTTTTATCCAAGGGTAGAATGGGATAGAGGAAGGCAAAGAACAAGCAAGAAATATGAAGATACAGAAAGGATAGGAATTTGGGTCTTCGGCTCTTAATTTCGTTGAATAAAATGAAAATGTAACACTTGATTTTCCTAAATTTAATACTCTTAACTTAGATATACAGGTATTTGTATCTTTTACTTATAATCATATCGCATACCTGAAACGTCCGTGTGCTGCGTCCGTCTCAGTTCGGGCCCCCCCGTTCGGGTCGCGGGGGGGCCTATTGGATAAAAAAGACTGCTGTTGCTGTTGGTGCTTTTCTTCAACGCTACTGTAAGACGAGTCTCGCACCACGTATGAGCTTTCCCGTACTTCACGTTTCGTTATCTCTTGCTGAATAAAAATAATATACGATCGCACTTTATCATAACTTAGCATCACTTAACAAGTTAACATTTTTATTATAACTTATCGACTTTCCCCGGTTTCGTACTTGTAAAAATCTAATTTTATATTAATTATATAGAAAAGTTGACAAAAAATTGAGAAAAAGAAATTATTGATTCGTTTGCTACCAAACTTCACAGAATCACTCGCTGGGCTAGTATGAAGAAAATTTCATTAAAATTAACGAGGCCGTTTCGGAATCCTCAGGGAACATACATAAAATTTATTTAAGAGTAATTGCATTGTATATAGTATCTGCTATACAGGAAGAATGAATCGGACACTCAAAAGATGCATTGACAGCAATAGTATTTTTAAAACTTGAGTGCTTTTAGAAATCCAGTGAGTGCATATTTAAACTAATTCAGTTCTGATCACAGATCTTTTTACAGATACAGTTTCGATATAAATAGACATAGAAATAGAATACTTACATGGCTCGTGTAGGTGTCGGAATCGCGTTCATCGACCAACTTGTCGAGGTGTCGGTTGAAGGAGTCCCGCGAGAAATCGCTGAACTTGTTCATTTGTGTGTTCCTTTGCGTTTCACGATCCAACGTACTTTGTCCATAGCGATCGGTCGTTGCCTCGAGACTACAAATATAATTGTATTTTATTTTGAAATCATAAAAACTTAAATAACTTCTGTTTGTGTGACTTAATACTTAAAGGGATGGGCCGATTTTGATGAAATTTATGTATGTGTTACAGTGGATTCGAGAATGGTTTAGATTAACAATGGAATCTTGTAGGGGACGCTGCTATCGGGTCTCAGGTCCAGATTTTTTTTCATTTTCAGAGCAGGGAAAGGTCAGCCAGGCCCGTTAGTATCATTAGTGTAGCAGACCCAGACAGGCATTGTTGTGACAACAAAGGCTTGACTTTTTCTGACATTTTTAACAATTATCTTCATATTTCAACCAAATTATATGACCTCTGTCATGAATCATTATTAACGATTGTTGAAAACCGCATGAAAATCCGTTTAATAGTTTTTGAGCTCATCGCAAACAGACAACAGACGCGGCGTGGGATTTTGTTATAATATTATGTAGTGATATCCATGTGTACAATACTGACCTATTATTTCCAAACATTTTCCTTGTCGTCTCAATATTATCCCAGGAATCGTTTTTTAAACGGTACGGTTTTCCTCCTGGATCTCCTGTATCTGCTGTACCTTTTTAGAAAAGTAAATTATAGTTGTATATATACTACTTTATATAAACTTAATTAAAGTTAAGTTACTTACTTGGACTTCCATATCTTTTTACTCTGTCCGTCTCTAATGAGGATAGCGGACTACTTTGGTCAAGATTTTCTTGCGACCCGCTGTAAGAGCTGTACATTTTATAGTTTGACCGCTTTTCCACAACTCGCTTTGTCGTTGTCACGGGGCTGTATCGATCGATGGGGCTACTAACTCTGTACCAGAAATGAAGTATTATTTATGAGGGAAGTAATTTTATTTAATGGTATAGTAATAATTCATATATACATAATTTGGGGCAAAATTAATTGGCTACCATTTATACTGTACGTTTGAACAAAGGTGATACTAGTAAAGTGTCGAACACGATTTCATGTCAAGTTAATTAATAACGCCAATTATCGTTTTGATGTGAGGTGTGTATTGCGAATATATTTTGAATATATCGTACCGATCATTTGGACTGGCTCTTCTGTTCAAAGGACTATCTTTCCTCGTTAGCGGGCTCGTTCGACCGATCGGGCTTGTAGCTCTGTACGGGCTGCTAGCTCTATATGGGCTGCTCGACCTAGCAAAATCGAGCCGTGATCCGTTGCCCAAATGTTTTGATGTTATTGGACTAGCCGTCCTATTCCGAGAACTCTCTGAATCGTACGTTGAACTATAAATATCTCGTTTATTTAACCTCGGATTCGAATACGAATCGGTGACATCGTACGTTTTTTCTTTTATATCCGAACCAAATGAAGATTTGTAATAATCCGTTGAGTTCCGTCTCTCTTCACGGCGATCTATTGAACTCGAACTTTGCTTTGTATTCGTTTCATATAAATTGTAGTTATTGTGAGGACTCTCAGACCTCAATCTAGTGACTGCAAAAAATAAATAAAAGTAAGAAATATATTGCTAGAAAAAGTATTCTGGCATTTTCTATGTAAATATTTTACCAGGGCTGGATATTCTCGCATACGCTGGTGACGGGCTGGCACTGTCACGATGTTTCTTGGACCGTGCTCCGACTCTGAACACGTGTGGCGAACCGTGAACATCGTATCCGTTAAAGTAAATATATAACTGTAAATAAATACGTCTATAAATAACAAACAAAATATCTTCTTCTTCCTAGCACTATCCCTTTGCCGAGTAACCAGTAACTAATTAAATTTAATTACCTATCAAGAGTTAACGATTATTACAATATGTTATGATAACAACTAGCACCGACAGCTTAACGTGTTCTCCGAGGCACAGTTGGGTCACCCACAAATAACATCAATACAAATATCCGCCTCGAGCGGGAATCTAACCCTCGGCCGTCAAGACTAAAGGCAGGCCCGCTACCTTAACAGACATAAGCTTAACAACAAAGTTTAAACATTACAACTCACCCTATGTTTTCCAGGCGCTTTAGGCATAAACGTAGCACGATATTTAGTTGGCGATAGCTTCTCTAGCGCACACATAACGCTTCTTTTATCATGGACAATGTCTAATTGCAGATCACCTTTAACGCCACAACCACTTGTATCCAATTCAAAGGAGTGCGGCTTAAGGGGTTCAGCTCCTTCTAGAGCACCAGTACTAAGACGTACACCAGCTGGGTCAAACACCTCACACGTAAATGGCCCTCCCTATAATATTTACACCATACCATTATAAATCTTGAAATATATTTTAAAAGTATATTTGACTAAAAGTCTTTGCTAAATCATCAAACCTGAATATGTTCTCCTTTATAAGTAATAGCAATTGTCCAAACACCAGCTTCATCTGGTTGGAATGTGGCACTCGAAGCAGTTGTTCCGGGAGCTGATGGTGGGGGATGACGTGCCTTTAACGGTACCGCACGGCCACTAGGTGAGTGAGCGGTTACATCTATATCTTCTCGCCGTGGAGCACCTAAATAAAAAAAGGGTTTGATAAATATTTAAGAAACTTCCAAACTGTGTATTCAGTGTGACATAAAAAAGGTATGGCTGTCAGGATTTTATAAGGATAATAATGCTTTGTTCTCTATACCAACCTGTAGCACTGACTAGGACCTCAACTATGCTTCCAGCCGCACAAGGAGCCATACCAGGCGGCGGAACCGAAACCAATCGTGGTAGCACTCTAAAGAAATATCTTCCATCCACTCTAAAAATATATATTAATAATGCGTCAATCAATAGGACAATCAATATTTTAATGAGAAGAAGACCGAACTTTTTAACGAGAATAACAACCGTCTTTTGTTTGGAGCTTCACCTACTTTCTAATCATCATACTCACTCTTACAAAGACGGAAACGCGTAATTTATTTCTTAATTTTAAGCATTCAGATCGAGTACAAATTGTATAAATGACTCTCTTTCAATAATACATAGTTACAATTTTGTTGTAAGTTTAACATTGTTAAATGGTCTAAGAGTTCTATAGAAAAATTATAGAGTTATAAATATACTATAATACAAAATTATACGCTATAAGTAACATCAATAAATTTTTCCTATTATTGTCGAAGAACTACATATACAAGGATTAATTAGATTACTAACCGTGTTTAATTGACCGTTACGTTAATTTATTAGTGCTAATGTGTATGGTATATATATTACCTGATGTCATCCACGGTAAGGACGATTTCATGCATGCCCGCGTGTTCAGGGACAAATTCGCCTGCACCTTTTGAATCTAGTTTTAATCTTGACTCTTGTTCTAACGGATTAACAATTGACACTTTCACCTCTGATATCGACAATTCGTGTGATATACTTTCCACTTTTATATAAGTCTGCCAAAAAGAAAATAAAAATGTAACTTCTATTTAAATTCTATTTTGACGATGCAGTGGCGCAGCGGTAGCGAACCTGCCTTAAGCGCAACAGGTCGCTGGTTCGATTCTCGCTCGGAGTAGATGTTTGTATTTACCATACAGACATGTTTTCCGGTCTGGATGTGTTTGTTCTTGTCATTGTGCATGTTTCCAGACCCCCGACACAGGATATAACTATCCTGATGGAAGCCGTTAAATGTGTAGCGTTTATTTATTATTTGTTTATTTATTTATTAAATCTTACTCCTGAGTCTAAGATAGCACGAGCCTGAGTATAGATTTGAATCACATACTCAATGGGGGCCCATTTTGATAGTAATATCCTGTGCCGGTCCGGAAACACACACAAACACAAGCGGACCCACTCATACCAGAAAACAGGCCCTTATGGTTAATAAAAAAAAACCTTGATAGGAATAAGAACTCGCCACCATCGGCGTCAAACATCTCATTTTGCTTATTCAGTTAACCAGAAAGTTAAAAACACGTTTTAATTTACGACTTCAAAATTGAGATGATACTTTGCAGACTATTTATTTATTTATTTATTTTAACATTTGTTATCATATTATTTTTTAAAAAATAAATTGTTATTTCTCTAAGAAATATATTTTGTTAAACATATATTAAAAACTGTAATTTGCTTTATACTGACTGGTTCTCCAACCCTTCCTGAAGTCGAGTCTAGTGCTACTCGTAACATGTCGTGAACAGGTGGACGAGGAGGTACATTGCGGAACTGAGTGGCCCAAGCCATTACACCCAAGTGTTCCACGTCACTTTGACTCATATCTTTAGCTGATAACACAGGGTGAACTCCTACAAAAATATTTTATTCCATCAATCTCTCATAATTTTTAGATACTGTAAACTAAGTGATTGACACTAGACCTACTAACATTCTCTGAGAATTCATAAATAAAAGTTATTTTCTATCCCTCCAGAATTATACTTTTTTCTGGATGGTTCTGAGGCTATGTCTTTTTCTGTACCATGACAAAGTTTATGCCAAATTTTACGATGATCGGTTAAGTTGCCTAAACATTAAATAGTAACAAAGATATAAATAACATTCGGATTTAAAATAATGATAAAACTTCTTGCAATGATTTTTTCAATGTTATACAATTTAAAACATAATATAAACATAGTATAATAATTTAAACATTAATATCGTATAGAACTTCGTGGAAATTGTAGTTCAAAATAGAAACGCTTCGGAAATGATGCAAAATGTGTATTTAGTAGTTTATTTTCCCAAGTGAGCAATTTATATTTAGATCAAAGGGGCAATAACAGACCGCAATATTATGTTTGGTACCCACAATGTTTGATAAATTATATTTTTAGTGCAATACATTATGTCTGTCATTTAATCGTATATGATAATTATCATTAATCAAATAAATCGAAATCGCCAATTATCATAAATTAAGTGAATCATTTAAATTAAATAATACCACAGTAATGCTCTCGCAATTTTTGTTACGCTTATCTTTATACGATTGAAATTTGTGTTTTAAAATAGTAAATTAAAAAAAAAGGTTTTACCTAATTTTTGCCAGCATCGATAGCCATTTGACAGTTTTCTTCCCATCTTGCTGGGTCCCGTCTCAGCCTGCTCGGCGGTGGCGCTGGTCCACCCATCGATCTTACCAATTCATTTGCCACACGACCATCATTCCAATCCGTCTGAAATAAGATTATAAAATTATAACAATAATGACATCAAATCATACACGTTAAAATTTTATTCTATTGTATATTGAAGTAAAGTTTGAAGTTAGTTCTTTAGTAATAATAAAATATGTAGTCGAAAAATACCACTGTAACTTAGAAATTTTCCCTTAATATGAACTCATGTTTAAATAGTTCCAAAGTTAATTGTTTCCAGTAAGATAACAATTCGACGTGTACGGTTAGTATTAGTAGTAGGTATGTATGTTGTTTTGGTATGAATGTGTCGGCTTAGCTGGGAAATTTGCTCATAGAATAGTGACGTCAAATAACATTACATATAATGTGATGTTTTACTTTTTGAGCGTAAGTACAGGATTTAATGAACATTGGCTAAGGTAAACTACATTTCATTATAAACGAATCGTTTCATTAATCTTATTTTCTTAAACAAAACAATTCATTACCGCCAACATAATAAAGCCGAAACTTTATAAGTAGTCCGCTTTTATTTACGACGTGTGTTGCTATCTTAGTAAAGTGCTTTAAGTCGACAAACAACAAATATAACATTATGTTGTCATCATAGTACAATACACATATATTACTTGTTACTTAATATCTTGTATGTTTATATTCAATCTATTATAAACACACTTCTCAACTTTCCTGTTTGCCTGGTATGTAGAAAATGTTATATCTATTATAATAACGAAAATAGTAATTATAATTTAACAAATCACCGCCGACTTTCTAAAAAGAGTACCTAGAAGATCGTTTCTTCTTAATTTGTCTGTTTTATAATATTATATTTATTAATGAATACAATTATTACTATTATTAATTATTAATGACAAAACAATTACAGTTTGCAATATCATTGACTCATTGTTTAGATGACTTTAGTTGACTTTATTGACTGTTTAGGGGAAAAACATTAAAGACTCTCGCACTCGGCATAGCGTATCTTCCGTAGTACTGGCTATCTTATTCATTTCAGAAATTAAACTTTACATAGGAGTAGTTTTAATTGACTTTAACCTTCTGTATTCCCTTAATAAAGGTAATCAAAAAGCGAGATGTATATTATATATTTAATAAGCGTTGGGAGGAAGGCGCTCTCAAAAAATCGCATCGAATTTAAAACAATTCCTACCTACATTTGGTTTAAGCTAGTGCAGCTACGAAATTGCGGCTAATATTACATATAGATTATAATCTTTAAAGATACCTTAACAGCTTTAATTCTATTTTTCACGGAACAGAGATTTTTTATCGTGTGAATCAAGATGTTTGTCAGAATTTTAAATAATTATTCATAGGTAAGTATTATATGACTCATAGCCTAATGATGGAATTAAATTTTTCATTGTCTTCAAATATAATTTGTTTTTACTATGCCTTTATAATTACTTTAAATGTAGGCAAAAAAAAAAATTACATTAAAAATACAGTGTTGTTTTGTGTTCTTATGTAAAAACCAGTACTAATACTAGGACATAGTAATTAAAGAAATTAAAAATTACAGCATACAGTACGATCCTTTACGTAAGACCCGTCACACATATGAAGTGTATATTATTCTACACACCTGGCGCGTAAAAGTTTCACGACGCAATAAATATATTATGTACTCACCGTGAAATTAGTAATGGGCCTTTCCAAGCGAGAATTGACCCATTCCAAAGTTGACTTAACACCTGAAGCATCAGGTTTCATGAAGTAGGATAAGTAAGTCATTCCGGATAGCTCATCTAGCCAGGGTGATGCTAGATACTCAGGTTCCAATACCATTGGTACATCTAGCTCTCTATGAGCAAGCTTCATAGCCCTTCTGCAATTTTCTATGGCTTCATGGCGATCTGCAAAGAATATATTTTGAAAGTATATATATGTATGCATGTAAGTATATATAAAGGAAGTGAATTTCTTACGAGATTTTTATTTCAAAACTACATTATATGTCATATTTAATCGAAGTTGCACGAAGTATTTTATGTCGACAATTAACATTTAGTGCCAACGACAGTAAAGCGAGAGAAAACGAAATCTTATTATATTTGTTTCTTAACTACTAATACTTATTTCATTGTACTATTGCATCTGCAATTTTAAAATAAAATGAAATAGCACTGGATATTTAAAAAAAAAAACAATTAAATTCATAGGGCGCAGCATGAAAGTTGCAGCAGCCATATTTGCTATGTGATTTGAGAAGTTCTTGAAATGTCCGATGAGAAGTTGAACTGATCATCGTTATATTTCACAGTTAAGTTTATTTTATTTCCACGATAACAAATTCAAATAACCTGAGATCATCATTAGGTTTTAATTTTAAGTTTACTTCATTATAGCGATACCGTAGCTAAGACCGTAGGGGATTACTCCGAATGTCATTTATGTGCTTATAATTAAAAAAATACATCAAAACTTGTCTACGTGATAAAGAACGGCCGCTGAACATACATAAATTATAAGATTTACGACCAGTCTCCTTTTTTGAAGTCGGTTGGGATATTAAGAAAATATATATTTATGAACGAATAAACTATTCCAATTAATTTAGGATGAGGAAACTTAATAAATGTTTGATGTTACTTAGGCTTCTATACTGAATAAAATCAATAAGGCTTTTGAGGGGAGATAAAACAGATGTACGCGTGAAATAAAAGCGGCATAATCAATCATCATTTGACGTGAATAACATTTTTGAAGAGTAATTAATATTGCGAAGGATTTTTAAAACATTTCAAACATGATATGAATTTTAATATAAATTTTCATTGAAATATTTTAAAAATTTCGATGACTTTTATCGGTGTTAATTAAAAAATTTAAATTAAAACTTTGATTTGAATTTTATTCAGTACTGATACTTTTGTGGGTCAATGCTAAGAATAAATGAATACTAACTAAGCTCCTTCCAATGAGGGAAGGTACCAGGCTTGCAGAAGTCGATAAGAGCAGATAATAGGACTCCGCTATTCCAGTCGGTAGTGAGGTTACCAACTCGACATTCCGGTAGAGCTGCCTGTAGCCATGATAACATAAGTTTCCTGTAATTAAATTAAGCATATTTATTTTCTGTCGCTGTGGTATAAAGCCTACTTTTGACCACGGTTTTGGTATCAATTAACATCTGAGACAGCAAATAGTATTGGTGAAAGAGATTTTGTTAAGTCAAGGTGCTGTCCTTTTTTGTCCACGTAACTCAAAGATCTTTAGGCGTCGGTTACAATTGTTATTACATGACATCTGATGATAATAATTTTGAGCATGGACACGTTACTGGAAATCGCTCTTAATAAAAGTGAGCTCGCTAGTACGTGAAAGATTTGGATGAGAGTATACGAAGTGCCAGGAAAATGCTTAGAGAAGAAGAATAATATATAATTTTCTCATGATTTTGTGTGTTATTTTGTGCAGGCTGATCTCCATAATAGCTATCAATCCAGGTCAGAGATACATAACTGATTCCGAATAAATAAATCACGAAATATGATTATAAAAATAATCCTCACAGAATGGCATTAGTCATAGCGTAATAGCGTTATAAGATTATTTTTATAATTTAGAAATTTGAGTTAACTAAACACTATCGACAAGTTATGTAATCGCAAAACTGTGATGAAAGTGTACAAATAAGGTGTATTAGGATGTAATGCAATCGTAAGCTGTCGACGCCCGCGCAGGCGCGCCGCGCTAATTGCCAAGTCTCGCGCTGCGTCGGCGCAGTAGCGTGTGGCTGCTTAAAACAGTTATCTATTATACTGGCTCCGTGTTCCTACAGTCTGATTTTGATAATTACAACAGATAATGTTATTTTGAAGCGGTAAATTAACAAAGCTTATAAAAACTGTAATTACGAAGAGAATAACCGTTTCTTTTATTGAACTAAAATATTCTGAATGTTATATAATTTATATATTTCCATATTACATTATATCACTCTCATAATTTGTTTTTATTTACGCCGGGAGGCAAATGTAGAAGTATACTCAAAACACGAAGGTGGCTAATACGGTTGCCGAAGTTGAACTGCACTAGCTACTCTCGCTCTACCTAACCGCTAGATGCTTCAGGCCTCGATTGAATATTAGGTATCATAAAAGACAAAGCCTCACTGTCTTTTTTTTTTGGTTCAAGGTGAAATACTATGTGGCTAACCATCCATAGACTGACTGATTAAACTGCCCCTGATAGCGAGAAGTAATTATGGAGTCGTGTCAAAATCTCTACTAGTGTACTCTACGCCCATAATATAAACTTACTTTAAATAAAATGTACTAAACGCGAGTGGAGAGATACTTAAGCAGGAGGTATTACTGGTTAAATACCTTCTAATAGTAGGTTTACCTGGGTGGAAATTTGCTTCTTCCAATTTGGTAACGTACTATAAGTGACCAGATCAATCCAAGAATAAGTTTCAAATTTCCATTGACAATATCCACGTTCCCTGAAAAATTAAATAATAATTTCGATAAGAAACTGTACTTACTATGTAATAAATTTCATTATTATAATATTTTTTTATTATACCTATATTAACAAGTTTAACGCCATCGTCTTCGATGGCTTGCAAAGCGGTGGTAACATTTTCCAGTCGATGGTGCTGGTTGGTAGGGTTTGGACTCCAACCTTTTAATCTTCTACCCTGTAGAGCTTCTACCAGAGAACACAAAACCGTTCCGTCTCGTAAGTCTTCAACAAGGTCCAGTACCTGTTATGATGAAATAAAACTCTTTTATGAAAATTTTGCATTTTCTTATAGACCATTTTTAGGTATTTGACCATGTAAGTCAGTTGAGCGCTGGAAAGAGGTGAAGAGCCCAGCCACTGAAGAATTTACTAGGATGATTTTGAGGATAGAATATGAGCATATTTCGCATGAAAAGAACGTAGTGATTACAGTTAAACAGACATTATACGTTACGATAATTTTCTTTTTCGAACTTCTCTATCAAGTTAACACAAATTTCATGTTTCAAATGTATTAAAAATAATTCTATTAGGTTAAAAAACAGTATATTTTTAGGCTTAGGGGCTTTCAAAGAAAAGAAGATTGATACAAATATTTTCTTATGTCAGTAAGACTTAGCCCCTTTAGGCCTTTAAATTTTAGTATGGTATAAAAATATACTAAAGAACAGCTTGAACTGTTACTCAATTTAAATTAGTCACGTTATTGAAAATCAAGTACTCCGTTACTGGTTTATTATTGTTTTTGTGACTAGTAATGTTGAAATGTTTTATTTGTTAAGCTATTTGTGTATTATTACCTTAATGTTCACAGGCTTCAAGGTTTCATTCACCCAATTTCTAAATGTGTTTGCTTGAATTTCCACCCAGAGATCTTCATGGCCTTTTATGGCCATGGCCTTGGCAGCTGTTCCTTCTGGGCTCCTTGCTGCCAGGCCAGCCTGTGTAATCCGACCTGCAGACCCTTCTGGAGTGTGGGCTTTTAAGCCCTGGTGCGTTACTCTAACACCTTCCATATTGCTGCTCAATTATCAAAACGACTGAATAAACCTTTTTTCATCACTTCAGTCATTTTTACACACGTTTGCGACATCTGAAACAAGAGTTTGAAATTTTTATTACTATTTTTATTATATATGTGATACAAATTTAAATCTTCGACGGTCTCATTCAAAAATATACTAACTATATACAGAAAAATTCATTGTACATATTTTTTGATAGTACTTAAGTGCTACTGTTGATTTTGCCGGCCCATTTATACTACAAACAAGGATCTAAATCTAACTTTGGTTATACTATAGACTCTTTATCTCTATGTCAATGTCTGTGTTAAACAATACTACAATGTGCATGCCGCTATTTTTTATAGTTGAAAGATAAATTCCTACGCATTTTATTTGATACTTTAAACAACCTTCGTAGTAATGTGTGAATCGTGCTGTTCGTCAATGTCAGCGGCGCGGGTGCTAAGGGCGGTTACAGATCAGTGTTTTATACGAGCCTATATTGTCGTTTTTTGAAGGCGTGCTTTTTGCCACGCGCACAACTCGTACGAATGTTGAAGAACTTATAAGCAAGCTCTTAGGCGTGTCATTAATTTTGAATCATGAATAGATTCAGACTAGCGTTTTTATGCATATATTTTCGTTTCTAATTTTTTTTTCAACGCTCGTAATAAAAGGCTAGTCTCACATATGCTACTTCCACCGTTTGAAGCGTACACGCCGGAATAAGCCCGTGTACGCGCTTTCGATTTTTTAAAGCTCGTGTGTAAGCACGTATGCCGAAACCATCATAGACGCTAGAAAAAAAAACGATAGTCTGAAACCGCCTTAAGAGTATTCAGCAGATTGATGACGTATTGTCACTTGCGTCGTGATTGATGATACTTTCCAAGATTTTTTTTCATAGCGAAACCTATGAGCGCTTTGAAATTCCTATCGGTATACTGTAATGAGTTTGTAACTATGTCAACAGCCTAGCGGATGCTACTAATGCTTGTATTTCGAACAGTAAAGATTAAGAGCCCTCGAATAAAGCGCATATTGTTTGAAAAATCTTTGAATTAGTATAATAGATAAAAATATATCAATTATTTACCATTATATAGGTAAAAAAAATTATGTTACGACCGGCCGGCGTCGGGACGTGACGACTCAATCGCCCGCTATTGGGATAACGTCTGTCATAGCAGAGATTATTCCACCAGTGCAATCAGTCACAGGTTTTGTTGTAGGCAAGAGGCCGGCTAGGTAGGTACCACCGCGGCGTCAAATATTCTACCACCAAACAGTAGTGCTTAGGCATTACTGTGTTCCGGTTTGAAGGGCACTGTAGGCTAGTGAAATTACTGGCTAAAGGAGATATAAGAAACAATATCTCGAGGTTGGCAACACGTAAGTGGCACCTACTAATGATGCTGCAAGCACTCAGAGGCTACGGCAACCGCTTACCATCAGGTGGGCCGTATGCTTGCTTGCCAACTTGTAACATAAAAAAGCGTTAGCAACTCAGAGCACAAGGACACAGTTGATAATGACAAAAGGTTTTCCTCAAGATTGAAACTATTTCGACATCATTTCGACAAAATTGGTTCAGGCATTTAGTTGTTAAAAGACAAAAGTAAATAGATATAGGTATATGTATATGTACTTCTAATTTATAGCAATATTAATGCTGTTGCTAAAATGAGTAATAATAATTGTAAAGAATGTAGTGGAATGAATAGTTTGGAAATTGCATTAAAGAAAGAGTCTTGTGTAGATAATTTAAGTTGTAAAGAGTAATAAAAACTAGTTACATTTAGTGTAAGCTGTTTCAATACGTAAAAACTTCACACGTATAAACAGAGAAGTCAATAAAATGGCTAAAAGCCTCGCAATAAATTGTAGACTGTTAAATAAGGCAGAAGACATAAAATCTTACATAAAACCCCCATAGACTTAAAACAGGTGGGTCCGCACTCTTTGAATTGCCTCTTTTAGGACTTCTTGCCGAAATCAATATTGCCCTTGTAACTCCCCCTAATTGCCGAAGCCGTGAAAATATCCACTTAAAATATATTTATATATACAAAGAACCTTTCAACCGAATTTGCTTTCATGCAGATTACTTTCAAAAGGCACCTAATTAGTTCAAAGAAAACGAGGAATTTACTTCTTATACTTAATATTGAAAATGAATATTTGTGACTTAGTTTTTAACAATGTCAATTGTGATTTAATCTTCGTAAAATTGTTACAGAAGTTTTTAGATTTTTTGGGATAACATTATCCTGCCAGTCAAGCTTAGCAACCAAGGTTTTTTTCCTTCCACTTGGCTTTTTATGATATTGCTTATTCTAAAGAATTTAGATGGTTACATTATAAAAAAAACTTAATATAAAGCATAAATTATTTAAATTAGCCTTATTTACTATATAACCTTATTTTTAGCGCAATAAAACTCACTTAGACAAAAGCTATCAATAATATAACAGTATATTTTAGTAATAGTAGAGTAATGAGAGGAGTCCAGCACTAATGGGTGGTTTGACTGGGGAAGTACTACCTCTCACAGATAATATCGATTTTAGTCGGTGTGAAGTAATAGTATCAGTAGGTACTGTTGCGTCTCGTGCGTGATTGAGAGTGCCGGAGGCCCAATCTCCCACCCCTTTTATTCCCTTCCTTATCTTATTCCAAATATCGCTAGCGTTTATAGGTTACAGTAAGGAGAAGCGTAAGCTTGTTTTCCAAACGTCGTGAAATAAAAAAAAATAGTAGACTCTTGATAGTTTTATTTTCGTTGTACTGAATCCATTATGTGTGAGTCCGATACCGACTGGGTTGGTTGGTATTTTTTACCTATCCGATAATTAAATGGGCATCGGTGTTATTGTCCTAAAGATATGCTGACATTAATTTGTTTAATTCCGCGTAGGCAAAACTGATTTTAAATTGGTCCATCGATAAATATTAATGTTGATATTGTATTGAACCGATCCACTGTGGGCCGAGTATTTGCAGCGACGTCATGTCAACTTAACAACCGTCATCTCTATTTTAGTTGATATGACCAACAATTTATTGTTGTACATACAGTCCTATTATTGTTGATGCTTTACATAAGTGTATTGAAGTATCTATACCAATATTGTGACGACGTTGTGGCGTAGCGGTAGCGAACCTGCTTTAAGCGCCACAGGTCGCGGCTTCGATTCCCGCTCGGAGCAGATGTTTGTATTTGACCAAAGATGCATGTTTTCCGGTTTGGGTGTATTTGTCCTTCTTATTGTGTATGTTCCCGGACCCCCGACACAGGATATAACTATCCTAATGAAGGCCGTTTGGTGTGTAGCGTTTATTTATTATTATTATTTATTATGAAGCTGAAGAGGTCGTTTGATTGGTTAAACACGCTAATCTCTGGAACTACTGATCGGATTGAAAAATTATTTTTGCATTTGATAGCACATCTCTTAGGAAGGCTTTAGGCTTTCAAATCACGATATTATACTGAGAAGCTGAATGATAAAGAAAGTGCGGGCGGGCGATTAGACGCGGTTAGTTGGTGGAAGAGGGCTGTCTCACCCGACGGAAGCGACGACGCGGGCACAGCCAGTTAATAATAAAGATACATATTTTTTATTTAGTCCAAATATAGGAATACAAGGACATTATCTGTACACCAAAAGGCCGATACAAAACATCTTTCCGAGCAGATATCGAACCCGCGACCAATAGCGCTTAAGGCTGATTCACTGCCACTGTACCAAAAACTTCTTGAAATTATTTTTCAATCAAGTTCTTAATATGATTCATTTATAAAGGTATTACCTAGTACATATTAATTCTTTGGAATTATGCTTATTAGGTATACCAATTTAAGCTTTTTGATTGTTTTTCAACGTTTTACGTGTATGAAGACGAGGGTGAAAGTATTAATAATTTTTTTATTTTTTTATTTATTTATTTTATGCAAACATACAGTACTATAATTATTATAAACAATAACATATAAAACAGTCTTAAAACCAAAATAGTTTCCAATTATTTGTAAATACATAATTAGTTGACAATGAGTATAGACGCTTTGTAATGGCATAAAAATCTAGTCTTCAAAACATTTTTATTTAAATTTAATATTAAAATTTAAAATTTAAAAAGAACAATAAAATTAAATAAATAATCAATAAATGTCCATGCAAATTATTTATAAATACTTAAAATATATTGTGAAATAAACTTGTAATTAATTAGAAAAGATTTTTAAAGGTGTTTTTCTTACTAAATATTTTTATATACCTATTTGTATATTCTATTTATAAAATATGAACAAGAATTCCCATTAAATTCTATACATAGGTTTATTTGATGTTGCCTTATAAGGTCAGCGTATTGTAATGGAGCTATTTATGTAAAAATACTAATTACTCATCTTATATGGTTAACTGGTCTTTGTACTTCAAGCAAACACTCTGACTCACGAGGCAAGACATGCATTCAAAATCAAAACCTTCCATAATAAACACCGTATAGTAGAGAATCTCTTTTTTCTGATTGTGTATTGCTGTTGGCCCTTCGAGTACTGAGGAAACTTGGAAAAGCGACATCACTCTCGGATGCTCAAATTTAATTTCATTTTTATTCGTATTCCTCTTGCGAGGCCGAATATGGTGAGAGGAGTACGCGCTACAGTTTTGACGGTACTCATATTGATCGCTTATTGTCTCGTCTGCCTAATTGCACATCTGATAGAAAATGTACAGTCAGTTAACTTCGAAATTTATCTGTCCTAGAAAATTTTTCCTTGAGATGGTGGTACTTAGATTTCTTTTTAAATTACACCCTGAAAGAGCTATAAAGTTTGTCTGGAAATAAGTTA
This sequence comes from Hestina assimilis, assembly GCA_023373885.1. Classification (NCBI taxonomy): domain Eukaryota; kingdom Metazoa; phylum Arthropoda; class Insecta; order Lepidoptera; family Nymphalidae; genus Hestina; species Hestina assimilis. The sequence continues at coordinate 8,126,456 of CM041741.1, read as the reverse complement.
ATTACATTGTCAAAATATACCTAAGTGAAAGGCTTATCGTTTCATATGGTTACAACGATACGTAGGCATATAATCCAAAATTAAATGTGATTAAGCCACGAGACACATGCTGCTCTGTAAAATTTATTTATATCAAAGTTTTCATTCTTCAAATTAACCTACAAAACTTACTTTAAATTCAAGATAAACTCTAAGATTAAGGATAGATAAAGAAGATAAAAAATACTTCGATTTTTGTTCTGTTCTAGGATTGCTGTTTATATTCGCAACACGTATACAGTTACTGCTCGGATTTAAATTAGGTTTCCATGTTATATTGCTTTGAGTCTAGACGATAACACTTACGTTTAGTTTTTCATTTATTTTGAAACAAATCCCTTAATAATATAAATACCAACATCACAATTATTTAATTTGAAATTCAAGAATATCAAATAAAATCATTTTACTTAAAGTACACTTGTTACAGTATCCGTGAATAGCATAAGCGTTAGGTTTTCCGTATCTGTGTTTGTTTCCGTACAATATAGAATAAAGTTGAGGAGTGAGTTAAGATGTAGTTCTAATTGAACTGTTTTGAATCTTACTGTAATATCTATTTGTTTAAGATATTCCAAACAGAAAGACGTTTGAAACAGGTAGAAACAATATTGAAGGAAAAGCTAATACAAGAAAGCAGACGAGCTTTTCGACAATTGGCAATTCCTTGAGTCTTGCCGATCTATCAATCCCTTAAGACAAAATCACCGATTAGAACGTTCTATTTAATACACGCTATAACAATAACATACATTGCAAAATTGCTCATCGAGCACTCTATTCTTGGAGTTTCTATGAAATATCGAGTCAGTAATTCCAAAGAGGACTAGAATTTCTGTCATATCACATAAGATTAGCAATATAAAGTGGCAGCGCTCTGGGAGACTTGCATTCAGCAATGGCTTATGATGGTATTGATGATAATGATAATAAATAAATAAATAAATAAACGCTGCACACTGAACGGCCCCCATTAGGATAGTAATATCCTGTGTCGGGGTCCGGAAACATTCACAATGACAAGGACAAATACACCCAGACCAGAAAATATGTTTGCATGATCAATACAAACATATTATGCTCCGAGCGGAAATCGAACCCGCGACCTGTGGCGTTTAAGGCAGGTTTGCTACCGCTGCGCCACATCGTCGTCAAAGATAATAAAGTTTTATAGAGATTTACACCTTATTATTATATAGCGATGTGAATGCATCGCTTACCAATAGCGATAATGTGAATCTCTACATCCTATATTATTATTGATATCAATTTCTCATTGTTATATATGGAATGTATTGAAGATAATGGATACTTACTTAAGAAGCTTATATTATGGAAGAACGTGTATTGGTTAATAATATATAGCTTGATGGCCCAGAATACACAGAGCAATAAATACAAACAAGTAGCGTGCAATAGTTAGTGATGAATTCTGTATGTAGACGAGTCTTTTACGCAGGACCTTCGCGGTGTTTTGAAGCCTGCGGCACTGTTTACATTTAATCCGTGTTTGTGTGTGTGGCTCTAAATTATTTATTTATGTAATTATGTGGGTGCCTATAATATGTACGTTAGCAAAGTGCCGCAGTAAAGAATTTATAGTGTAGTAAAACAATTACCTCGCCTACGATATTGCATATTTTCACGCTTTCCTTTATTCTTTCGAGTTTTAAATTTTTCGCTGCCAGCGAGAACAAAAAATTGTACAATATTTTTTTAGAAATATTAAATGATTTTGCTTTCTTTAAGAGTGTTTAATAAGAAAATTAATCATTTTTTTAAATTTATTTAAAGAAGACTATATCTTTTTTTTAATTTTTAGAATATTTTTTGATACTCAAGAGTATGTTTATTTTTAGCTAAATTTAAAAGATGACTAATATTTTTTTTGTTCGGATGTTAATATTTCATTTTAATTTATATATATTTTTAGATATATATAATACCCGAGATAAAAAAATAAACTAAACATTCAAAATTGTTTTTATGTAAATATGCCTAAGGCAGTTTAAATCAACGGTGGTTTTGTAATTAAATTCATTGTGCCTGAATTGACAAGCCACTACACATTCACCAGTGGCACATCATTGTATAATGTTTTAATCAGTTCTTATTATATACGTACTCAAATGATATGCTTGTATTGCTTTTTGCTATTATTGTTGCCTATGTACATAAATGATTATGCCAATTCTAATTTAATTAGATTCTCATACAATGGGCTTTAATTTTTATTGTATGCCATTCGACGTTCGAATAATGAAAGATTTGGTTGATTGAAATCACAATAAAACGTATACACTTTGTAAATTTGATGTTACAATAAAACTTCACGTTTCGGGTCCAGAAGAATTTTTTTTTTTGGAGTGTCTACTACTGTTGGCTCTAGTGGCCTTGACAACGTAAGCAGTGGGGGCTGGGTCAGGAGACAAATAGTCTAGAGCCTATATAGATATATAGATATATATATATATATATATATATATATATATATATATATATATATATATATAAATATATTGTATTTATGTTAATATACGTATATCATTTTATAATTATTTATTAGTATGCTATTTATTTATTTTATGATTTACTTATTACTTAATTTATCTATGTATATACATATATTTATCTATGTCTGTAAATGTTTATTTATGTCTTATCTATTGAACACCACCTACCTTCCTAAACTTAATTTATTAATATCTCTGTTCTCTCAGGTTGCCTAGCAGAGATTGCTCTTTAGCAATAAGGCCGCCTGATTGTGCATATTACTGTTTTAGTCATGTAAAACTTTTTGTTGTTTTTTTTCCTATGTGTGTATGTGTACAATAAAGAATATTATTATTATTATTATTATTAGAGCCTGAGAAAGGACATTGGGTACTTTTAATGCGAAAAAAGTTTGTAAGGGGTTGATAAGGAGGAATGAAAAGTTTTATGGAAGCATCGTCATTTTTAGAGCTAGGAGCTTGAAATTTTTTTTGTGCTATTCATTCGATATAAATGAATATTGTTCGAGCACTGAGCCATAGGCGCTCGACCATCTGCGCGGCGGAAGGGGGAACGAGGACGGTGGCGGGCAGCGGGGCGCGGGACGAGTGCGGCCGGGCGAGTCGACCGTCAACGCCGACCACTTGCCATCCTCCCACCGCAGGCCGACGCACGTTCCGTCTAATATCTATTTGTCTATTTGCAATAAAAGTCTTTATACAGTCCACTCGCTTTCCTTTTCTCTCCAACAAATATAGCATTCAAAGTTTGTAAAAGTTTACCCTCAATGTTGTAAAATAACAATATTACTATTCCCTATAGGGGATGAAAGCAAAACGTTATTGATGCGGGCGAAGCCCCGAGCAGAAACTAGTTACACAAAGTTCTAGTTAGTCTAATAACAACACAACAATTTCACATACAAACATTCTAACGTACATATGTTACATTCGTAATTGAAATATTTCAAATCCCTCTATGCAATCTGTATCTCATTCCATGAACGGATCCTTCATAACCATGTTTCCAATATTATAAGCGAAGTTAATATTATGTTTGGGAAATTTGAAATTCAACATTTACAATTCGTTTATAGAATCCGGATGATAGTTAATCAAGTTTTCCCAGATATTTAATATTAATATATTTTACATTTCCATTTGAAATTATATTAAATAACTTTTTAATGAGGAACTTTTATATATTATATGTTGGCGCATGACGAAATATAGAACCTATTTAATACGTTGGATTAGAAATACAATATTTGAAAAAGATGTCATTCTAACGGAGCGTCACAATGATGGTTATTTCAATATTTTATGATACAGAAAATTATTGTCGTACCGCATATAAAACGACGAATCGTTGAAATCCGACGTAGTAGTTACAGTACTGTGCAATTTATTGTGTTATCTAGAAAAGTGATTAAAAGCATTGTTGGTTACAATAATGTTAATCTAATTGAATGAAATTCATAAAGGCTCTAGACTATCATTAGCTTTGTTTGAATAAAAACGAATACTGATAAAACCACAGGCGTGGTTTTATATATATTTCATACTCTGATTTTCAAGTTAACTTAACTTGCAGGATGACACCTACAAGTTTTATTTTCATGACAAAAAGTATTCTATTTCCATCTGTACCTAAGTTATTGGTAATAAAAGTAAAATGTACTCAATAAACCAGGCGTTTCTAGTGGCGTTTATTATTTCGACGGTAGTTATCTAAAGTATTTTCCATACTATGTTCTTACATCAAATATTCAACATAGATATTAAACTCGTATTAGTTTAGTTTAAAAAATACTTTGCGTGATTGATTACACGTTCTTAATAAGTGCCTGGTAATAATTATGTCTATCGTCTGGTCGTTATTGGTTGTCGGTGTGGTGCTGACACCCACTTGAGTTTCTATATGGCGCTGTAGAGGTACAAGTGTTAATTATAAATCAATATAATATCAATTGATAATAACTACGTATTTTATACGTAATGTTAATAGAATATGTAGATATTATTATTTCAAAGTAAGGGGTGGATTTTTATTTTTTTATTATAACACTAATTATAATTTTATTCAGTGCTATAATAATACATATATGGTCCCTTAGATGACATTAACTTACATGCGTGAAAAATATCACAAGGGAAAATTATTTGAAACCGATTTCAAAAAAGAAGGAAGTTCTCAACTCAGCTGTATATTTTTTTACTTTTCTTACATGCTTGAAAAGGTTCTTTTTTTTCATTCTTTCATGTCCCATTTAAATTTCAAGAAGTAATACCAGACCTAAGAGTGAAAAATACGTGGGGACAAATTTTTATGGACTCAAATCTTGTTAATGATTTATTTTTTTATTGTATACATAATATTGACTTTTATGCAACAAAAAATATAATTTATAGTATAATATTTCAATAAAAATATATAAAAAGCATTCATTTTATTACTGCTAATTCTATCTTATATTGTTTCACTCCCGTGCGAAATCGACACGTGAAAAAGATGCAGTTTTGATTCTCAGAATAAAAATAGCGATGCGTCAGTCGCAAACCGAAAGAGGTTATTGTTCTTTTTGTTACTGAGCTGACCCTTAGTACTTATTTTCCAGTTCCCCGAAACCAGTCGTAAACGAGTTCAACCTGAAGTTTCTTAATAACTCACTGTATCCATATAAGAGAGTACGTAATAAAAAGTAATTGTATAATTCCTTTAAATTGAGTAATGATTTATTTTTCGATACAAGATAAATCGTATTATTATAAGAACATTGTGGCGTTTTGGTAGCGAGCCTGCCTTTGGTGTCAACGGTTGCAAGTTTGATTCCCGCACGGGGCGGACATTCATATTTATTTTACAATTAATGTCTGTTTCGGTCTGGGCGTTTGTGCTTGTGGGTCTGCCCACCGCGCCTCGGAGTGCACAAGCTGTCGGTCCCGGTTTTTATCATAACATCTGATAATAATTGTTAACTCTTAATAAGAAATTGCTCTTATCCAATGAGTTATTGGTTCGCCTTGTTCGTTGCAGACTTCAGAAGGCAATCGCTCTGTGTAAAAACTAGTAACCCGCCAAAGACGGATAAGAGTAAATTGGACCCTGTGCAAAATACCGGGATAAATGCTAGGAAGAAGAAGAATAATAATGCAATTGTCAATGATCCGCTTTTATTGCATAGAAATGATTGGTTCCACTACAAACTTTAATTCCGTATCCCTTAAAGATTAGTTTTTGTAACAAAACTTTACCTTCTTTAGGATCCTATAATCGCTACACACTTAACGGCCCCCATCAGGATAGTTATATTTTGTGTCGGGAAATTTACACAATGACATGGACAAACACACCCAGATCGAAACAGATTGCCTGCATGGTTGATACAAACATATGCTCCGAGCGACAATCGAACCCACGACTTCAGGTCAGGTCACGACGGCAGGTTCGCTACCGCTGCGCCATAACGGTCGATCGTATCTATTTTTATCCCATATATATTTCCATCTGAAACATTCGAAATTATACTTTTCCGTGATACGGGACCGTAACGGTGTTTCTTTCAAGTTTCTAACTTTACAAGGAAGTTATTTTGATTTATATGCATGGCGATAATTACATGCACTCACGCGCATGTGAAATACGACATTGGCTTAGTTGCATGCTAATATGTTGTTTGTTGTGGGAAAAACTTCTATTTTTTACTATTGTTCAATTGCATGTATTGTGTTTTATTGTAAGGCAAATTTCACAAAGCGCTAACTACTCCTGATTAGTAAACTAAACGCTAAGTAGTTGGTCGTCTGTTCTTGTCATAGATTACTGTATCTTTGTGTGGGTGTGCGTATGTGTGTTTGTTTGTGTGTACGTCAATGTGTTAATATTTATTTTGCTTCTATTAACTACCTGTGTCGGTTTCGGTTTCACTCGCTGGGTTTTCAGATTTATTGTTGTTTTTGTTGGACTAAACCCAAATTCTAATTCTGTTAATATAATTTTGTTAATGAATAAATGTTGCCTAAGTTCCTCGTTATAAAATAAGCTATCTGCTAGGGTAGTCCTGTCAAAATCCTTTTTACCGTTTTGGCGATTACCCGGAACGGACAGTTTTTTCTTATAAATAGATACCGTATGTACCGTACGTTTTTTTTTATGTTAAAAGTTGGCAAACAAGCATACGGCCCACCTGATGGTAAGTGGTTGCCGTAGCCTATGAGCGCTTGCAGCACCATTAGTAGGTGCCACTCACGCATTGCCAACCTCGAGATATTGGTTCATAAATCTCCTCTGCCCAGTCATTTCACTAGCGTACAGTGCCAAACCGGAACACAGTAATGCCTTAGCACTACTATTTGGCGGCAGAATATTTGACACTGCGGCGGTACCTACCTAGCCGGCCTCTTGCAAAAAAAGACCTACCACCAGTGTGACTATTTGCACTAGTGGAATAATCTCTGCTGTCTCTGTTATCCCAACTGCCCCAATGTGCTTTTCTAAGCATTTAATGAATAATTGTTATAACAACCGACAACACATACACACCAGTTTTATTTTTTGTTTAGAGTGTATATTTATTTTGCTATATAAATAACAAAATGAAAGTAATGAGTTTTATTGAAATACAAATTACATATAGATAGCGGAGCCTTCCTTAAGCGCTTCCTTAAAATATTTCACCTGCGATTCAGAGTTTGTACAAGGCAAATCCAATTAAAAGCGCATTATAGATAATGGCCTTACACGCTTAGAATTAATAAGAGAATGAATAATGGGGAATCGCCGCTTAATTTATTGTATAATTTTATTTTTAACGAGGGTCCGTAGCGTCGTGCTTCGTGCTCCGCTGCCTCAAATAATGTGTGAAACCATCGGCGCAGAAAGATGTCTATATCTGTACTACCGACTACCTACTTCAATACGGTTCGTTATTTAGTTGATTATCATTGAACATCGATATTTAATTGATTTACTTTCTAATATGTATGTATTGTTTAGTATTGAGGTTACTAATATATTCTTTTCGGATGTAATTATATAAAACTGGTCAGGTGCGTGTCGGGCTAGCTAAGGGTTTTTGTAACACCATAGAATAAAAAATGAGTTTATTGTATTCATTTTGAAAGGAGGAGATCGATAAGTTAAGAAAAGAGGCCTCAATCTGACAAAAAATCAACTTTATTTTTTTAATGTTTCTCTTTTTACTAAGATACAGAACACTAACTTAGCGCTACCATAAATTAAAAGTAAAACTGAAACAATTTTTTATTTACGATAAAAATCGAATTTTTGAAAAAATATTAAGTGTCACAAGCAAACAAACAAACTCACTTTCGTATTTATAATATTAGTTAGGATGTAAGCTCTAGATAAACCAGTAACCAGTCAAATCCGGATGAGAGTAACAAACAGGCCCTGGGCAAAATACCGAGATTAATGCTAGGAGGAACAGTTAGGATGTGAGTTCGTTTACTATAATGTAATTGTTGCCATTCATTTTGTATGCAATGTCTTAATTACTACTACTAATTAATATTTTGCTTAAAGTTTCCATGGTCCATTCGACGTTATTCGCTGCTTTAATAATATAATAACTACCAACTCAAAATTACTTAACAATACAGATATTATCTTATTTTAAATGAACCTACTCTAATATTACAGAACACAAAACATTAAACAACATCGCCTTATACATAATTATATGAAAATTATTACATATTATCTGTATATATAATTGCTTTATTTCTTCCTAGCATTATTCTCGGTATATTATTACCCAGGGTCTGCTTGTTACTCTTATCCGGATTTGACAGATTACTGTTAGTGTTTACACAGTGTAATAACCACCTGACATCCGCAACCCTAAGGGTGAACGAGTAACTCATTGGATACGAGCAAATTACTTATAAAGAGTTAATGATTATTATCAGCATATATAATTGCTAATATTACAAAATACATATCAAAGCTAATCTTAAATCATTATGATTCATCAACCAATTAACTTTAGAACCTAGTTTAATATAATAGATGTGTATAAATATGTTTTAACTCATTAAGTCAAGTCACACAGAGCAGAGCAAACGAACTGACAAAATGAATACCTAAAATTTAATACAGATAAACATTATTAATACGAAAGTAACTTATTTCGTCTGTTAAATTTTCAGCATAAGCCACTAGACAGTTTAGATGAATTTTGTTACAGATATAGACAGGACTTTGGACAAGGATATGGGCTTTTTTTGTCACGAAAAACAAAACGTGAAGAGGTTGAAATAGGGGATGCTAGTTTCGAAGAGGAACCTTTCATTTCTATTGCGATAAAAGTGCGTCGTAAACATTCGCGGTAGCGGTTAAAGATAGTTTGTTTATAAATATTTATGAATTTTATGAATGCAAGAGTTATTTTCCTCTTTGCGGTGTATTTTTTTTAGCTGCCTTCGCTTTAGACTCTACGTAAATTTACAATCAGTTGGAGTAGAGTCACCTGTCCCAGGCTAAATAAAAACACAAACCTTATCTACTGGTATGGTACCTTGTGACTAAACCTACCTTACATTATATATATAATATAGAAATAATATATATTTAAATAAATTAATAATTAAATGCACATAAATAAATCGCATAAAACTACGAAATTGGCACGTGTATCGTCTAGTGGCCAGGACCCTTGTTACGTTGTGATCGTAATAAACCGTGTTCTTTAAGAGCATCAGAGGCAACAGGTTCAACTCGACAATGGAAAACAATAATACCTTATTTATTATATAGTTTAATTATATTAGTGTAATATGATTATCATAATAAAAATATTAATATAAGCCAATAAAGGCTAAATGGTGAGATAATAAATATATCCCTATACTTTCAACACCTCTTACGAGTAGCTGAAAGTAGTCCGCTCCTCCAATTCTTATATACTTAAACTCTATAGTAAAAATATAAAGAAGAGGGGAGATCGATGGCCCTCTACACACGCCACCGACTGTGGGCTCCAACCATAGCTACGAGCCCTCCCGGGTAAGGGATAGGCTATTTATAGTGCGCCTGCGACACACAATTTGATTGTTATAACGTGAAAGGACATAGTCCTGGTAATATATATTTATAGTGATTTCGTTATCGGGACGCAAGATTTATTCTTTTATATTGTTCTTATTTTCATAGCATAGAAAGGGATCAAGCCCTGATATTTAGTAATAGTATCGATTAAGACCGAAGTCGCATTATATTTCTTATTCATCTTTGTATGATAAGGCAAAACGCCATAATAAATGAGGACAAGCCCTGGTCATTATATATAAGGAATAAATCCCTGGTTCAGATATGTATTCGAACATTAAACCGCCAGGCGGCATTCCGTAAACACAATGCTATAATCGTCAGCCTCACCTTAGTGAAGTAAAATTCATCAATAATAATAAATAATATCATTTATAACGTATATTTGTCATACCACTATATGTGGTTAATATAGAGTTTATATTTATCATAAACTTCACCTTTGTTAAGGTATTTTCATCAATAATGCTATTTATAGCGTATATTTCTTTTATCACTATATATGTGTAATATAGTATTTATAATAACCTCACCGTAGTGTAGGCAAATTCATTAATAATTATATTTATAACGTATATTTCTATTAACACTATATATGGGTCATATAGTATTGATAATATTCAATTCTTTATAATATCACAACCGCAATTCCTTAAAACTAAGTCCTACCTAACCCTACCTAATTGGTATTTAAATAATCTTTTTCTCTTATAATTAATATTCGTGGGCTTATATCGTATTCGTAATCGCATTGTCTTACAACTAATATTCTTTGATTTATGTCGTTTTTCTTATTATAGTTTTGCATCATTAAAACCATAGCACTTGCTCACGCAAGGTTTGGCTCAATACTCAAACATACATCCGAATCCAGTTCATTATTTAAGACGTGATAAACACGCATGATAAGAGTTAAGCAGGCCACACTGTCTAATACTAGTTAGCTATCTCGAAGTGAGAAGCAACCAGTTGCCCTAATAGTATGACATGCTACAATGTCAATTATAAAAATCCCTATTGCTAAGCTAAGGGGCGTCTCTAATAAGAAGACGAGTCATTTTGCTACAAACGATGTATAATATTCCAGCGCCTCAGCAACAAACCGAACTACATCACGGCATCGACCTAAGTCGCACCACCGCAGAAATTCTAATCTGTATCACTGGGGCCGCTTCAGCAATGGACCTGAGGAAACTACTGCATCGATATAAATCGCACCACAGAGTCAACCCCATGTCAACATCACATCAGCAAAGTCAAAGGACCTCACTCGAGGACACTATAGACATGACCAAAATCATATCGGAGCCTCATACTTAAGCATCGGGTCAACTAAGATTAAAAATCCTCGGGCCTCGCTTAAGGACACTATAGACATGACTCAGGTCACATCAGAGCCTCAAACTCAAGTATCGGGTCAACTACAACTCGCCAAAACATTATACACGTATACAGCTGAAATATAATTATTTATTAGTTATGACACATTAATTCTTCCCAACGCATATTTTTAAATCTTCATTGAATTCGCTTCTTCTTAGGTTTCAAATAATCCATTAGATTCTGAAACATAAACAATATTTGCGCCTAAGCATTACTTTCACTATTATATTCACAATTACAATATCACATAATATTACAGAAACAAAGTAAACTTCGTTTCTTAATATGTATCAAACATATATACATTCATAATTGACGGACCTGACCGTCATTAAATATTTAATTTATAATAATAAATTATATTCAATATATTTCAACGATATAAATTTGCCTTTAACATGTATACATCATATTATTCATATTAGATCTCTTTGCCAGTAATCATAGGCGGACCACCATACCGTCATTATTTATTAATTATTGTATATATATTTAATATATACTTTATATATATTCTTTGCCATGCATCACCAATCACCATTAATAATATGTATAAAACCATATACGAAGATCGGAAACCTTAACTAGCATTCTAGCAGCATGGCCGCCCGAACGCACCGCCTTGGTAAACCGTCCACATATACGCGGGGGTAGAGACGTCAGACGGGCACTCACCAAGCATACGCTCGGAGACACCTTCGCCGACACCACACCCCTTATATAAGTGAAACAGCTGCAATGACATTCGGCACCTGACTCCGTGATTTTCCATACATTTTCCTTTTTCTATGGAAATTTTCATACAAAATTTTATAATTTTTTGATTTTGTAAAAATATTATTTTCAGGGTATGTCCATACTTAGTATTACGTTGCACATAGTCACGTGGTCGGCAAACGATTTTTAGGTTAAGCAACTTTGGGTGCGGTCAGTAAATGGATGGGTGACCGTCCATAAATAGATTCATATTATAGAAAATACATTGTTTTAGAGATTTAAATAAAGTGTAATGTTGAGATCGTCACATGACAATAAAAATTGAAGACACGAAGGGAGAATAAGATTTATCAGTGAAAAGGATATACCAAATTTGCACACGCAAAGAAAAACGTTTCCTCATCAGTAAAAACATACCAATGCTATTTTCAAGTTACTTAGGTTCCTATACTTTACGAGCTTGATTAGTTTTAGAGTTCCACGTTTTGTACATTAACATTAACCCAAATAGATAATTTAAGTGATATCTTAATTTTTCTAGGTAATAAAATATAAATTAATTCCTTCGTTAGTTCAATAACTTCTAGAACAAACTTGTACGTATCTATGTATTAATGTATTATTTGACCGCGTTTAAACATTTTTGTACATATTATATATTATGTTGATATTATATAACTCGCTGTACATACTCGCGGCTTCTCGCACGTGGTTAAAGAAGTATGGTTTTTATTTATATGAATTATATAAATAAAATATAATAATAAATATTATATTATATAAATACCGTCAATCATTTTTTCAAACAAAAGTAACTTATTTTACTCTTATAACATCATCTATCTATCATTGAAAATCCATTCAAAATTGGTCTAACCATTTCGGAGATTAACCTGAACAAATAGCTCATATTTATATAAGCTGTTATTTTTGGCATTCTGAACAGTTTTTTTATTTTTATTGAATTGAATTAGGTTATAGTAATAATTATATTATTAGGGCCCGTGGTGCTATTTCCAGAATACACAATGATATTGTTTACACAAGTTTAAGAGAATTGAGGTATGCCTTAATAGTTATAATTTCCACTACACGATAATGAGAAATCAATTAAGTAAAAAAAACGAAACAAAGATTCAACTTCTGAAAATGTAATAAATTACAATGATTAATTTATTATTACAAATAGTTTTTATTATTCTTAAGCGACAATGTTTTACCGATAACGAGAGGTTAGGGCGAGTTATTTATTGACATTCCCGATTTTACGGTTCTTTTGTTGCGAATAAGATAGGGCTAACATTTTTTTCAGTAAGCGTGAGTTATGATCTTTTTGCTTTGTAATGTATTGGTTATTTATTTTCTAATAAGCATTTTTTTTATGTAAGAGGGTCATACGCGCAGGAGCTTCGCAAGATACTAAGCGATCACCGCCGCCCATGAACATCCTCAACAACAGAGGACATGCAGGTACATTGCCGATATTAAGACAAAAATGCGCTCTTTTCTTGAAGGTTCTCAGGTCTGGTTTAGACTGCCAGTGGAAGTTGGTTCCACAGAGTGCTTGTGCGAGGAAGAAAATGTTTTCTAACTGGTGCTGTTGTATGACTTGCTTATGTAAATACATATAATATTACCTTTTGAGCGTTTCATATACCTAAACATACATAATATATAGATAGTTACTTGGAATTTCTCATCGAAACGATAATAAACGCTACATATTTATAGTTTTATGCTTTTATGACTTCATTTGTTATTTAAGTTTTTTTACTATCATTACCAAGTTTGTCGATAGTAAGTACATTTATAATAAATTTGAACTCGTATGTTTTCATTACTTGACTTTTTTAATGTTTAATCTTTACGAGAAAAGTTAATAAAGAATAAATCTCTTTATCTCTAAATCTAAATGAATCCTTTATTTTCACGAGAATTTTATAACGGTTAAACAACTTTTTGCGGAAAACAAGAAATTAGTATTAATTGCTGAAAATAAGAAATTAGTAATTCGATTTTGGTAATTTGGTAATTGTAATGTTTTGTAAATTATATCAATAGGTGGTAATAAAATATACTTATACTTTTAAATATTGTTTCTCTCTTTATAATTATCAATAGTAGAGTATTAATGTTTTCGTCTTTAATAGACAGGCTCGGCCAGGACTGTACAGCTACCTCCTCACAGTGGTCACACATCGTAGTGAAAAACCAGTTTCCTTACTGTCGCATTCTGCTTCAGGGCTGGGTGTACTAGAGACCTAAACACCCACTTCCTATTCGTTCTTACTTTTCTTCCCAACACTTTGATCCATAGATTTAATGACTATTACCGTTAAGGGCGTATGCTTGCTTTTTGGTTAGTATTTAAAAAAGAATATTTAAAGTGCTTAGCCGAATTGACAGCTTTTTTAAATTATTTTTTTAATTATTTCATCCTACCATTATTCCCGGTATTTTATGTACCCGAGATCTGCTTATTACTCTTATCCGGATTTGACAGGTTTTTCTACATTTAATATGCACTGAAAAAAGAATAATAGCTTTACTCGGTAAATAACTAAACCATTTATGATTTACAGTATGTATCTGTGTAATAATTGCGTTAAAGACATATTGTAAGTTTTCCAAAAAGGGGGAGTGGCTTCCAAGTTGATGATGGTGAATTCGCTTTCTGGAAACGAAAATATACCGGGCGGAAAATTTACGTTACTTTCAATTTCAATAAAAATTTAAGTTGAACCAGGGCACACAACTAACTGGCTGTTATTTTGAAATCAGTCATTATTTCTCATTAATACTAATACACGATAAAAATCAGCATGAATTACGTCACGTAATCGTAAATTATCGTATTATGTTTTACTAATCATATCATATTAAACAAATAATTTATAAATTACATAGGTACAATAACATTATAAGTAGGATATTTATATGTAAGTTTGCACTAGCTTCCGGTACGATTGCACGCGCTATTGCGTATCCTGGATTAGCACATAGATTATTTTTCGTTCCGATATCTCCCTAGGACCAAGATCTTTGTAGGTAAAATTGCGGGGCGTAGTTAGTAGTTCTTTTATAAGGAGTTAAGTAAATATTCCTTGAAATCGTAACTAAATATGAAACTTGTAATATATAAATAGATAGCATTTTAGTCACGACAATTATATTTTTTATAGAGGTTTTACTACGTATAAATATATTTATTCTATCATGAGTAATCATCGTCTTCAACGCCAAAACTTTTCATTTTAAAAACTCTTATAAAAACACATATTTTTTAATTTGTAAATGATTAAAATATATGATTTTTACACAATTCTTAACCTTAATACACGTGCGCTGTGGGCGGAGTGCGAACAGATCACAGGATGATGTCATTAAGTCGACACTTTACAATCTTTGTCACCCTTATTACTCGAAAAGGCTTTCAACGCTACAAAGACTGTATTGACACACTGCTCTATTTTGGTTTTGTTATGCAAGCTAAGGAATGCGCGCGACCGGTTGTCCATACTTACTCTTATCCATTCACAAAATTAGATGCACCTGTTATATACCGTACATTTAAAATATACACAAAACTATACTTGATAACTACTATGACTTAACTGTATACACTCAATGCTCTTGTAGAGCTATAGTAGAAAAAACGGTTGAATTATTTTTTTGCACTGTTTACCTTATTCCAATTGAATACAACAACAATCATTTAGTCATTGCGTCGTAGTCTCACTGTTATTTTACTAACACTTAATACAAATATGTAGCCGTCGTTGGGTGCGCGTATGATCGCATGCGCAGGCGAGGCACTATCTGCGAGGAGTGACGGAGGCGCAGGTTGCGCGGGAGGTCCCCCCACCGCACCGACAAGGCTGCCCCAACGCAATGGCATTCCATCTGTGACGACAACATGCCCATTTATGTCTTTGGACATGGTTGACGGCCACAGCGGCCATATGGTGTCTTGCATTCGGTGCGATTATGTTTTTCAATGGGACCATCGTAATAATGGTAAATTACTTGAAGGTGTGGGATAATAACGTTAGAATGGCTTACCGCGCATTCCGTCGTGACGTTGCGTCTATTCATTGCGACAATTGTGGTTAATACATATAAATTTAAGATTTTTCTTCTAAATTAATAATAAATCCTTTACGTGCATTAAATTAAATTTAGAAATCTACGGCTACTGATAATGCAAGCTGTAAGCCCTTTTTTTTGTTCGTAATATTACAACAAACTTATATGGTTTGCAATGTAAGTCGTATCTGTTGCAGAGGTATTCTTAAGGGAAGGAAAATGTTTTTGTAATTTAGGTCGGCATAAATTAATAATATACGGCCCTACGTAAATGTGTTCTGCAATGTATGGATGAGTTAAATTGGATTCAAGGGTCGCTGAAGGTTTAATTTGATGCGGGTACAGTGCTGCGATACTAAGGCGAAGAGAATTTAAAGACATTTATTTCATGCCCATACAAAACCCTTATTAAACTAGATAGCTATCTGGATTTCTATGTTTAGTATTAGTTTTAAGTCTTATCTGTTGATACTTTTTATTAAAAAAAAAACTTCTGATTAATTCTAACACAATCGAAGCAAAATTTCAAAATATTCGAACGTAAATACTAAATATTAAATACGTTAATTTATATGTTATTTTAGATAACGAAGTAATCGTGATAGATGAATTAAACTAAAAATTCAAACAAAGATTGGTATTATCTTTTTAGACATTACATGAAATAACTGTAAGACATCTTCGATATTGTCTCTACATCTCGTTAATCCAGCGTTACATTTCACTTAATCCTCTTTGATATTTCATATGGCTGGCATGATTCAAGTCAAGCGACACAACGGACCGGGTGTGTAGGATTGTGTGAGTTCCCTAACTCGTGAATAAATTTGAATGGATGAGCAGACCACGACGACATTTGGCCTACGGACACAGGTGCCGGTTTTCCGTAGCTATAAAAATTCGAGCTGCCTCGGGAAATTGGGAGTAATTTTCAAGTAGCATTCCAGAGTGGGTCTCGTTTTATTGATGCAGTGATTTTCTTTTCAAGATTTTTTTTTATTTTGTATCTGTAACGCGTCTGAGTTATGTTTATTTGTATTATTTTATTGTAGTTTTTTGTATACAGTTTTCATTATGAAAGATTTGCATTATATATGGAATAGTTGTATGTTTAATGTTTTTTACATGAGCAAAAGGGCTGAAAAGATTTGAATAATAATATATTATCATAATATAAGATATAAAGATAGGATAACATTTTTATCCTATATTTTTTTACCTTAACCCAATAGTAATGTCAGCGCAAACAAAGTCACGGGCAGAAGCTAGTCAAATTACAATTCAACATTTACATTTGTTATTCCATGTCGTATTGCATTTCAAAAAAGAAAATAAATAAAGTTTTAAAAATATTATAAAGTATTCTTGCAAGTTTTATAAACGGGAAATAGCAAGGTCTCAGATGGAATTAGATTTCCATCTTAGTGGGCGCAGGTGAAACATTTCAAGGAAAATTTTTCAATACATGAAAAATTGAATCGGTGTACGATACGTAGACGTAACTGATGTGTTTTGCCTTCGCTTACAATTTCTTACTCGTATATACTGGGTGCATTGATTTCCGCATAGTGAGAAATATGGTTTATTTTATTACATTGCGTACATTATATTATACACCTATAATTGGACTGTTTTAATTTAAAAACTACAACAGAATATAATACCTTTATCATAGTTCTATAAAGAAACGGGATTATACTTTAGGTTTTAGCCCTGCAAACAACGCAAGGTTGGGCACTACAACCATTTTTTTGATGTTGGTAGGAAATCCGCTACCAGATTTCTGGGTTCCTGGGAATGAGAACCGGATTGTGTGGGGTTCCATGACAAGGTGGCAATATCACGCGGCCCCACTAAAACCTTTTTGGTGGTAAAAATGGCAAAAAATATATTATAGTTGAACCGAACCGAAACTTATGAAAACCGCAAAAATACCTTCGTCACCTATATCTACATTTTACTATTATAAATATTTTTTGCCGACTTATAATATTTGTAAAAATCATGTTTATAAAATTTCAACAACACTCAATATTTTCAAGAACTCAAATAGCTAATATTATTTTTGTTGCGACTTTTAAGCATAGTGCACTGGTTTTTTCGTGTTAAAGTTTTTCAATAGTGTCGTATTAAGCCCGATGCTCTGTTGGGGAACGTCCAAATCAATGAATAGTCTGTTGGTCATACTGATTATAAAAAAGCAACTGAGAATTTTTTATACTCTTATATATTCTCGTTTATTATGAAATAGTGGTTTGTTTCAGCAATTCGCGAAAAAAGTTTATTCTATTTAAAACTACCCATAGTGAGGATTTTACCGAAAAGAATAATGTTTTATATGAATATGTGTATGCATATTCTTTTTTAGGGTTCCATAGTGAAATGGCAAAAATGGAACCCATGTAATTTTGTCATGTCTGTCTGTCTGTTTTTTTTTAAATATTTTGATTTATTATACTTACACTATAAATTTTACATAATTTAATGTTTACTTCTACCGGTTGTTACCGTTTACTAAACATCAAGAATTTAGACTTTAATATAATTTTGTCGTCAGCAGACGCGGTGGCTCATTAGGTACTACACCCGTGTCGGGTAACTGTATTGCAATTTATAGCTTTCTCGTTGTTTTTCATAATTTATACGATAAGCAGACCCGACGCCGTCACAAGCCCTTTATAAATTTCAATAAGCTTGATTTATAGCGACCGTAAAAACTCGTGTTTTTAATTGTTACCGAAGCTTTCCTTTATAATGCGACTAACGCAAAATGCGTAACGGATAATATACTTTAAGAAAACAACCTCAAGTTGTTTACTTGTTAACGCAACGGCTTTAAATCCAAAATAATGTTGGAATAGTCGCTATTATCATTATAAATGGATTTCCGTGATAGCGTCATTGTTTGCATTTACTTATCGCAAGGGTCCTCTCGATTGTGTTTCGTTACGAGTGGCTCACGTAGTAGAGAGTCCTTTCTTTGACTTCTTAGACATTCTAGGGACACGTTGTCGTCCACTCGAAGATACGTGATTCGCTTTAAAAACTATTTTGGAATCTAGAGATATACCATCAGTGCTATAGAAAAAACAACTAAATACCGGTGAAGTCTTTTAATTGTCTTGTTTTGATTTTAAATAACGTACTTTTTTGATCTTTATGTTTATGATAAATGAGATTAAGAAAAAAATATACATTAAAATTTCATGACGATTCAAAATTTTATTTTTCCTCGTATCTGGGAATTCATTTTATCGGCTTATAATGTATTGATATATTTTCAGTTTTATAAGCCTCATCCATACAGGAAGGTTTAATATTTCTCGTTAATCTTATTTTTTATTTTTGTATTAGCATTGTACGTTTCTCATCTCTACATGTACGAAATGGCATTCGAATTTAATGATCTATTTTTATTTTATTTTTCCCCGTATCATAACGTTTCTGGCAATAACATACAATAAAAATAAGTACATCATAATAGCTGTCTGAAAAGAAATGTTTAATTTAAGTATAAGCTGATAATAATTATCTGTATGTAAGATTTGTTTATTTAAAATAATAGTACAAATGGGTAACATTATTACACTTCGGTGGTAAGTTCTGTTATAATAAGTTTAAAAAAGAGGCCCTCTTTATATTAAACATGCTAACTTTACGTGATTGACGCATCGTCAAAGATAAAAAAAAAACAGAATACTAATGTCATAATGATAAGGGATGTTTTTTAAAATTATAAATGGGCAAACGAGACGACAGCTCCACTTGATTGAAAGGTTCACGTTGCCGGCCATAAAACCTAATTTTTTTATTACCAAAACTGATAAACATGCATAGCCCGCTCTGAAGCATCGAAAGCAGTTATCGTAATCTATGTTGAGTAACGACGTTAATAACGTTGACACTTGAGATGACGAGTTAGAGGTAAACAAAGGTAAGAAGATAGGGTTTAGGCCTTACGTGCTCATCCATATCGAACGAAACGCAGTAGGACTTTTGACGCAGTTATACTGTGTGTAGCCGACTCATTCAAAATAGTGTTCTATGGAATGTGATGATAATCAAATGAGAATTATGATTATGAGTGGTCCGTTTAAATAGTCCTTGAATTAACAATTATAATATTTATATGTAAGGTGTGAAATGTTAATCGTCGTTATGTAGGCGTCAGCGGTGGCTGTACGACAAAGACCGTTTGATCTTAATGGTACAGTTATTATTTTTTTTTTATGTTAAAAGTTGACAAAGAAGCATACGGCCCACCTGATGGTAAGTGGTTGTCGTGGCCTATGAGCGCTTGCAGCACCATTAGTAGGTGCCACTCACGCGTTGCCAACCTCGAGATATTGGTTTTTAAATCTCGTCTGCCCAGTAATTTCACTAGCATACAGTGCGCTTCAAACCGGAACACAGTAATGCCTAAGCACTACTATTTAGCGGCAAAATACTTGACACTGCGGTGGTACCTTCCTAGCCGGCCTCTTGCAACAAAAAACTTACCACCAGTGTGACTGATTGCACTGGTGGAATAGTCTCTGCTGTGACAGAGGTTATCCCAAGTTAATTGAGAAGTTAGCATAAAATAATAATTTAAATGCAATGTTTTTGTATCTTCTTTAGTAATCTAAATTACAAATAACAAGTCAACTGGGTAACTAAAGGAAGAAGTTTCTCAGTTGGTTTCTCAATTCGAAGTGAGACCATTCTCCAATATGACTGACTCTATTCACTTATGGTGGTAACCATTGCGATAACAAATAAGATCACGATGCTTACTAAAAACTAAGCATTACATTCATCAAATTAATTACTTATTATTTAATTATATTTTTGACCCTCATAAGTATATTATAAAAGGACCCACGGAATACACTGTAGCTCAAATTCCGGTTGTACCTAGTGCAGTATCAGGATGGGGATTACTATTTATCTTTAAAATTATTTACCCATCAATTTAAAATTTTACAAAGATAAGTATGATTCTAATTAGTTTTCTGTATAAGCGTTTGCAAAACGATTTAAACAGAAGTAGTATTTTTTATAAGCAACGATATCAAAAGTTTATTCATTTCATTGCAAACCGACTTAACGGAACGAAAAACGCATTAAAATTTTCGCCTTTCCTCGTTACTTGTCTGGCATTAACACTTTTATGGTTCAGTAGTAAATAGCATAAGCTCTGGTCATTACACAGCACTAGGATAACAACGCTTTAGTGCACGTTTGAAATTGTTTTTGATTTTCTAGTATGTTCTGATATATTTAATACTAAAAGTCATTTACGAATTAAATACAAGCACGGTACACATAATTTGCCCCAGGCAAGGACAAAATGCTATGTTATTGAATATTATATAATAGTTTAACAGTTGTAGCGACATCTACACGGCTTAAAATGGCTCTCATCATTTGACTCTTGTCTACATTATGACATAAAAAAATGTTTTAAGGTAAAAGGAATTGCTTCTCTTCAAAGTTTTCGCTGTAACATGAATCTTGGAGTAGTTTGAAACTTTACAAAGGGAGGTAACTTTGTAAAATTTCTTTAACGTCAATGTTATAGTAGACTCAAATTATTAAAAAAATATAATGTTTATATGCTTATGTTAGTAAAATATATTTGGATGAATCGATTAAGGAGTTACCAGAAAGATCTGGACAACAAGAAGACAACAAGAAAGTAAAATATATTTGGATGAATCGATTAAGGAGTTACCAGGAAGATCTGGACAATATTACTCAGAGAGTGCGTGAAAATCTTTAAAAATTTATAAAAAAATTGTATCAACAGTGGTGCATAAATATAATACTGTGTAACATGCGTGTTGTCGATCAAAGGGCTAAAACGTGATGCAGAAGAATGGGTGAAAAGGGAGAAGAGTGGGGATTTAGGTCGCCAGCGCCATTCATTGATAGAAACGTAACATTACGAAAACTGATAACTAAAGTCAATGTTCTTAACAACTTCTCTGTCCTATGAATCATATAGGTATAATCATATATGAACATTTCAATTGTTGTTGTTGTTATTATTAAATCCAAGATTTTAAATGTTATTAGAAAAATAATTAAACGTGATTAATTATCTTTCAAAGTGAAATAGCGGAGACCGTAATGGGTTCGTAATTATTTTAAAATTAAGAGCAAAGTAGAGCTATTTTGATATGCGAAAATCGGAAAGACGCTTGTGGTAATGGATTTTGTATAAGATCGTCCACGAAGTGGCTGCTACTCGAGTTAACGAAAGCAGTTCTTCACTGCCTTAAAATGGATAAGAACAATATTATGACGTTATTTCAATTTTAAATTTTTCATCTCCCCGAGTCTTAAAATAGAAAGAATTAAATTAAAACTTTTTGAAGAATGCTTTCGTTTCCAGCATTTATCTGAATTGAGTTTAATGCTATTTTTAAAAGTATTTCTATACATATTTTTTTGAGGAAAAGAATATTTTTATTCTGATGATGAAAAAAAATCTTTAAAGAATGCGTTTGACCCCTTGGTCTTGGATGTGTTCGTATATACTTTTTATGAATGTGCGAGACGAAAACACAATGTCGTGAAAAATCTAGATGATCCATCTTTTTTCTCCTTGTAGTGGTAGAACTGTAGCAAGTACATAGAAGAGAGAGACCGTTAACTCTCTAGTGACTCGTATGCTTTTTTACCACCTTTGTGGCAACACGTTTTTTTGCAAAAAGAGAAAGAAAATGGAAAATGATGACACAAATAAATTAAAAAAAATAATTGAAAAGATACTAGTCTTGTTCAATTATTTATTTTAGCTACATTAAATTTTTGATTAAAGTATATTATAACTATATAGTTATAATATACTTTAATCAAAAATTTTAGGAAAAGGAAAAGCCATCCATGTATAATAATTATTGTACTGCCTTAAAAGCTTCGGGTTGGTAATATGAGTCAAGCTACTTAGAGATTATTGTTAAGAAAGTTTACTTGATTGAAATAAGTTCTTATAAAATCCCATAAAAGTTTATTATCCTTGCAAATTGGAACAGCTGAGAACGTTCAAATATTTATTTAATTTGTGACACTCAAAGGGCCGCTCCTTAGCGCCTTTCCTGGGCTGTTTGCAGACGCGCGGCGCGGCTTCTGCTCCAAGTTTGCGCTACCAACTTAAATACTTTTAAGAAAATTAACACACATTCTGAGTAAAATGGGTACAAAAAATAAATATTGTCAATCTTTTATTCATTTAAATTTTTTATACTATTGTTATCTTTTTTGTAAGATTACTGATTTTTTATGGGATGAATCTTCTTGAGAAAAACTGTGAATTGAATTATTTTGTAGCTTAAAGATTTACTGCCGCAATGGGAAATCTTCGAAACAACTTTTCACAAATTTATAAAATCTTTTATTTTTTTCAAATTGGACTAAAATTTAATTCTTATTTACGATAAAATTTAATTTTTGCGTTTGTCTTTTTAAATCTATTCCCTAACATCAGATTAAATGCTTATAGGTGCTGAAACATATTCATTTGTTGACATCTTCAAAGAAAGAAACAATACGGTTTTATATAGCTGGAAAGAATTTGACAAATTGTAACTTTAGAACTTTGTCGACGTAACAACAAAGTGTGGTGGCGTGGAGTGTACAGGAGAGTTTAAAATGCCTCGACAGCTTATCCGAGCAACAAAGAAACGACGGTGGTGGGCGCGTTTCCCCGCTGTGCTATTTACCGCTTTACTTACTGATACACTTTTCATTGGGTCCACACCTAAAATATTTTCTACAAATGTAGGTAACTTTTTCTTTTAAAATTTTGCATTAGTCATATATCTCTTTATTTAAATTTGGAAAACTTTTCTATCCGAAAAGTGTATCCAGTATAAAATGTTGTAGTATAACGTTGATATCAAACTAAAATCTGCTATGCGAACTTTTTTGTGATATCAAAATTTTTAGTATTAATTATGATTACTTATTTCTAGTAACCAATCCAAGGTACAAAAAACAGCGGTACAATATGCTATGTGGAGCGGTTAAAGTACTGTCGAATACAAATATTTTAAAATCACAATATATATATAAGTATAGTTTTATACATAGTTATAGACTTGTACTACTTATATACTATGGACCAGCCCATTTACAGGCCAAATGTCAAAGACTTTTTTGTGCCCTGGTGCCACTTCGTTAATTCAATACCAACCCACGCTACCTTCATTCGCTTGTGTTGTGTAAATCATAATCGAATGAAGTTTGTGTGAATGAAGTGTTTGTGACTAAGTTCATTCCTAATGCAAATTGTAGTTCTCAGCGAGGGCGTAGAAGTCTTTGTCAAGTTAACAGTGAGGGAAATTAGTTCGCTCCACCATATGTATTCTTTAAAAATCGATGCAGATAGTAAATATTGGTTTGACAACAGCGACATATCGTTGTGAGATTACAAAAAATGAAAAGTAAGAAAGATGTTGTGTATTGATGTACGTCATCTACGTCTCTTGAGAACGGGGTTCCGTCTTGCGTCAGATGTTCTGTTACATTTGCAGTATCTATGATTTTACTGATATTTTCATTTCTATGTTTTGTAGATTCAATTTGAGATTCTACTAAAGTTTCATGATACTTCACGTCATGATACTTTATTAAAGTTAAAATACTTTATTGTTTGTAACTAACTAGATAAGGAACATCAGAATCTTATACTTTATTAATTATTTTCACAGAAGTAATTATTATTACGCAAAATAATTACCTATTATTGCGATTTTTTTATGGAAGTGATATCTATATTATGTTAAGAAATTGCATTCAATAGAAATTGCAAAATCAAATTAAAAAAAAAGGAAGTAATTGTACTTACACTTATTAAGTTATAAGTTTAAGTAATCTGATATGTTAGTAAAGAATTTTCAACATAGGTACTTCAACAGAGCGCTTTCGCTCTGTCGCGCTTTTAATAGTACTTAATTAAATGTTACCAGCTGAAGAGATCCATTGTCTATATTCGAAGTACTTCATTACATCAATCCAATCAATCAATCAGACCAATCTATCTTCCTTTGAAAAAAAATATCGTCTGAATCGATAAATAATGATATGGGCCATGTCGATGGGCAGTTATTGATGTTGGTTAAACATTTCTTTTTTATGCTTCTCTTATTTGTGTAATGAGTTCTATTTTAAACAGCCAACAAAAATAAATATAAAATTTAGCAATTAATATATACTTCCAATATTTAATATAAATATAGTTCTAGAAACTTATAGATAGCAACAATTATATTGCATTAAACATTTGTATTGGCAATAAAGACAAATTCATTGTCACTATACCGTCGCATAAAAAATTGTATAGCTTTCTGAAACACTTGATCTCTAATTATATTCGTTAGTAATAAATTAATAGGTTTAAAGCAAAATTAAGAAATACAATATCTTTTCTTCGGCATTATGTAAGCGTTATTCCACTTCGGGCCAGTGATTTTATGGTAATGAAATCTTATCATCAAGCGCTTTGTAGCTGGCGTGTTTTACGTCTTTTCTAAAAGGCGAACCTAGAATATAGCCATAAAAATCTATCCCTTCTCTTTTCCTTCGAAATATTCTACTAGGTGTATTATATGAATATGCATGAATATGGTACCAATCGGATGGAGAGGCGGCAACGAGTTACCTACCGTCTAACGCAGATGCTAACCGGACACGGGTGCTTTGGCGAGTACCTGTGCAAGATTGGTAGAGAGTCGAAACCGATGTGTCACCAGTGTGGCGGTGACCAGGACTCCGCACACCCTCGAGGTGTGCCTCGCGTGGAACGGGGAGCGTAGAGTCCAGGTCGAAGAGATTGGAAGGGACCTCTCCCTGCCAGCAGTTGTATCGGCGATGCTAGGCAGGGAATCGGCATAGGAGGCCGTTGTCTCCTTCTGTGAGACCGTTATGGTCCGGAAGGAGACGGCCGAGCGGGATCGACAGAGGGCCGATCCTGCTAGACGCCAACGGCGGCGGAGGCGTCGACCCCCTGATGCCGCTAGCCATCCCGGCCCCTCAGCCCCGTTACCCGGGGCTATATAAATAGGGCTCACTCTTGGGCCGGGGACGCGCAGAGTGGGGTACCTGTGCGTCCGTGATGAGCGGCCCTAAGGAGGACGGCGGTCGGTGTGGTATAGACTGCCTTGTGCACTTGCATAGGAAGCGCTTGCCATCTCGCTCCCCCGGGACCGAGCTCTGGTACCAATGGGAGCACTGTGATGATGTCAGGTCGCGTTGGTTTGTTCTGCGAGAGTTCCCGTAACCTGACAAACACACTGAGATCGGCCACCGAGGTTTTAGTGGGTCCCCATGACGTTTCCACCTTGTCATGGAACCTCACATAACCCGGTTGTCCCTCCCCAGGACGCCGCGTATCTGGTAGTAGATTTCCTCCCCGACAAAAAAAAAAATAGATAACACAAATTTTTCCACACAATATACACTGTTCAACCCGTGTCCGTGAACATTTTGGTTTTGATTGATTTTGAAAAACAACAAAAAACGAATTATGGTGTAGCCGTTCTGAAGTTATGCGCGTACATGCATGTATTTATGCGCATGACTGTCGAAATCGAATGCGAATTTTTAAAGTTTTTAGCTGTCGTTTTGGTAATAATTTAAATAACGGATGAGATATGTTCTCAATATCCGCATACAACGAGTAATCCAAGTCTGAATAGCTCCGTAGCGCTCGTTATAGTCCAGCTAGGATGATTTATAGCCAGCCAGCTACAACTTGCTGTCTCTTGATTAATTACTTCACAGGGGAGAAAATATGACACATCTTTTCGACTTAATTTTTGAGTCTCTAAGTATTATTAATGCCTTACTTAATTACTAGTAAATCATGCAACCACGCCCGTGTACTGTATTTGTTATGGCGGACAACCGTCTCAAGATTATTATTTTATTCCATTAAACACATATCCAAACAACTCCAAGTATTTACGGTAATTCATTTTTTTTTATCCAACAGGAAGCTAACATTTTTCCGGGTTACAAAGTATCCTATGTGTTAATCCAAGAAACAAATTATCTGTGTGCCAAATTTCATCTAAATCCTTTAAAGTACATAATAGCACTAGTAGTCCAGGACCTACAGTACATAATATGTTATTTTCAAAAGTAAAATGTTCTTTAGTAACTGCTATTTCATTAGATATTTGAATAGGCAATTATAAACTAACTCGTAGCTATGTTATCATTGATTCGGAATGTTGAGAGTCGCATCATGCATAAATATACATTTTAATTTGCATATAAATTAATTAAATGTATTTATTTCCTGACGCATAACGTATGCTTTTAAATATTATAGATATTTTATTTTATATGTCGGCTTCAAATATTGAGAACACAAATTTTGAATCAGTAATCGATGATAATTAATTTTTATGTTATGTAGAGTTCCGTTTAAATGTGTATATCTTTTAGTCATGACGATTGGGAAATAAGCATACGCTATGAACGCTTGCGACACTTCTTAAAGGAACATCACATACAACCCAAGGGATAAGAAGCAAAAAAAGAAGGGAGCAGATTGAGCCTTCGACGCTCTCACTCATCGCACAAAACTGCTATTTTACGCCAATTTTCTGTGAAAGTTAGTAAGTACTTCATCGGTCGAGCCGACCCATTTTTTTCACCCAAATCCATATTCCAGAATTACATCAATGCAACGCGATTTATACTTCTTTGAAAGTAAGTATAAAACAAAATCAAATTTAAATATCGAGTAGCATTAAAAGAAAATAAGCAAATGCTAGTTTTTTTTTCCTTTTTGAGATCCGTTAAAAACAAAGCGCTACAAATAAGAAAGTGCGCTTGTTTTCCCTTAATAGATGTCCCGTCTCCTTTGTTGCAGACGGGGGTAAGTGTTTCATCATTCATGTATTATTCAGCTTGTTCGATGATCGCGGGCGGAGGTAAGCCTCTCGTTAGGACGGCGAACTGATCCGCAACCTTCTATTACCGTAGTTTCCTGAGATTATTTGTAACCATTTATGGTTGGAAATAGTCATTATGTGTAAGGAAATTTTTATGTATTAAGGATAAAAATATTCTAAGATACAAAGAATTTCAATTCTTCTTTTATTTAGTACGTGTATTATAATTATTTCTAATATATAATTATTGTGAATCAATATATGTAAAGGGAAACCGATTATCGTAATGCTGTTGAACGGCCGTCAGCCGCGGGTTTTTTTTCGGATTTGTATTACTGTTGGCCCTGAATAAGGGCAAAAGATAAAAATATAGGTTCTTTTAGGTAAAAAAATGCGATTAAGAAGTTTTTTCCATAATAAAAATAAAATTATAATAAGAGGAAAGTAAATATTTGTTAACTACTTGTTCGTTCAAAAAAGAATGCTGCATAATATTGTTTAACGTGATTTTTGTGATTTTAGTTAATGGAGCGTGGCAGTTTCCATTCAATTATATTCTTATTTCAATGGCTTTCAGTCACGTAAAAAAATATTTCGCCTATGGAGGATGGAGAAAACGCGAAGGAGATTGATCGCTGCGGTTGATATAACATCGACAAAGTTTTGAAGACGGAATAGAAATACACAATTTATCAAAATTGCTACTATTTATCGATTATAGTCTTTGAGATACACCAGAAAACGTCAAAAATATCATTCTTCATATTCCACCTCTTTTCATTTTCTTTTATCTCCCGTTTCGTTCCTTAATAATACTACACTTTTCGCATAAGTGATATACCACAAACATGAAAAAATTTCAAATACTTAGTTAATACGACAAAAGACCGTGTGTTGCCTTTAGTCTTGACTGTCGCAGGTTGGATCCCACTCGGGTTGGATGTTTGTATTGGTAAATATTTGATATTTGATAATACAAATATCGGTCTCAGTCTGGGCGTTTATCTTTGTGGGTCTCCCCGCCGTCCCTTGGACAGCACGTTAAGCTGTCGGTTCCGGTTGGTATCATAACATATGATCATGATAGTTAAATTTTTATAGGTAATTTGCTATTTTCTAATGAGTTTCTGATGCGCCCTTAGGGCTGTAAAAACTAGTAACCTGTCAAATCCGGATTAGAGTTATTGTCGGGATTAATATATAAGAAGAATTATTACGACAAAATAAGTCAAACCTAAGTTCCTTTCTACAATCAGTACCCAATATTTTACTGGGATTGCTTTGATCTACGAAATTGTATAAAGTATATATGTATAGCGTAGGCAATCCTACCTAATCTTAGCAACCCTTTCTAAGTTTTATCTGTAACAATGGGCAAGATTTACTATTATATAAAGAAGCGGACCGCTCTTTCATGCTTTGATCTCGTAGAGATTTAGTAGTTATTGACTACAAAATCCTACTTGTACAATTAAAAGAGAATAAAAAACGTAGATTTTGTTCAAATTCGACGGCTCAATCTAGGGCAAGTATCTCTGATCTTTCAATTACTTAATCTTTGTTTCAAATTCGTTTTTCAATGTAAAACCAAAAATCGTAAGGAAATTCGCAGTGAAGCAGTGTTTTTTTTAAATATTAATAAGTAGGAAAATGGGCGGATACTTCCACCTGATCGATGTTTAGTGGCTACTATTGCCTATGGTAGCGTACAACCCCAAGGGGGTCGCAGTTGCCGCCCTTTAGGAGAAGGTATCTTAATACCCGACGCTCAAATACCCCTAAATTGTACCGCACCAGAAATATCTCAGAAAGAAGATCATTTTAAAGTTTGCACGTGCGTGAAAGAAACGAGTTTGCCTTCAGTGTGTTGGATTAAGCTCCTAATATTTGTTCTTAAAAGGAGAAGAGGTCTTTACCCAGAAGTTGGAAATGAATAGACCGCTACTCATTCATATAAAATAGAAAAAAATCTGAGATAAACCAACAGCTTACATTACAATTTTCTTGTACACTACATACAAATATCTAAATAATATCCGAGTAAAATGGCTGTGACATGTGGATAGGTTGTTGGAGAAACTTTTTCGCCATTTGACTCCAAAACGTTAAAAGATTTGTCAATTTTGACATGTTAAAAGGGAAAACGGGCAATATGCTCACCTGATGTTAAACGATTACCGTCGCCCATGAACATATACGACACCAGAGGACATGCAGGAACTTTATAAGAGGCAATTGGTTATTCGCTGGGTAACCTCGGAACCCGACTGACGAGTTTTTCACTAACGTAAGGTGTTAGTTCTACCACCAGCAGCCAGCAGATTAATCAATATGGATGGTATGATAATAAAAACAAGCTAGTACTCTAGCTTGTTTATATTTTTATGCAGATTATGTATTATTACTTAGAAAAATGACATTTTATTTATTTATTTGTACATTTATTTTATTTATTTAAAACCAAAACCAAGTAAATACACAATGAACAAACTATATGGAACTCTGACCTCTAAACTAGGCGTAACTTGTATCATAGAAGTTAGCAACATTACTAAATACGGGATACGGTACAAAAGCTATAATATTATATTCCTTACGTTGAGCGAATGAATTCCATACCTTTACCTGTTTTAATTATTTAAGTTATGCGGAGTATTAAATCTTAGGGATCATCGCCCTTTTCCAGAAAGCTTTCGCATTTAGTATATCAGATTATTTCAAGAAGATAATATCTGTCAAGAACTCAAGACAAAAGGGAATTTCATTTCGAAAGGATCAACGAGACAGCTTAAGGCGATGCGAACTCTAAATCACAGAAAGAACAACTTAAAGGATCACCACCTCTTAAAATTACGGGATAAATAATTTATAGGTGTTGAACTTACTTTATGAGATTATTATCGCTTTATATTTATGATAATAATAATAATAAACGATACACAATCAACGGAACCATCAAATTGGTTTCTGTTGTATATAACCAAGGAATAAAAAAATATTAAAAATAATAAATATTTTATACAACAGACGTCGATACCTTAAGTGATTTATGTACTTTTTGTACGGGTACTTTTGTGTATGTGTTTTATGTATTTTGTTTCTGAAAAATATTTCATTTCTTGTATTTTTACTGCCGAAAATACCACTAAAAGTTCACAGGAAATACGCAATTTCGTTTACTTGGGTCCTTTACAATTCAAGAATAAGAAAGGTTCTGAGATAAAAAAAAAATAATAATTAACTAAATATGAGCCCATAAAAATTTTATTCTATTTTCCACTTATTTTTCATGAATTTTACCATTTAAAATGGAAACCTTCCAAGTAAAAAAAATTCCAAATCGGTTAAAGAATGTCCGAGTTTTTTTAATAAATTTAAAAATAAACGTTGCACACTCAACGGCCCCCATTAGGATAGTAATATCCTGTGTCGGGGTCCGGAAGCATTCACAATGACAAGGACAAATACACCCAGACCGGAAAATATGCTTGCATGGTCAATTCAAACATATTATGCTCCGAGCGGGAATCGAACCCGCGACCTGTGGCGTTTAAGGCAGGTTCGCTACCGCTGCGCCACAACGTCATCGTCGTCAGTTTTGAGGTAACAAACATAAAACGACAACCGAAGCCTTCTTCTTTTTTGAAGTTGGTTAAAAAAATCATTCAATTTATTTTAACGGTTTCAGTTTTGTGTTGTATAATGTGTATCTACATTTGTATTCTCCTGTGTTGAATAATACTTCATTTTTAGATATAAATAAAATTATTCCTAAATAAATAGCCATGTATTATTTTGCAAAATTGCAATCCTTGCAAGCAACAATAATGTTCTGGCTTCTTACTGCGATCCGTCAAGACTGTCGTAACGATGGAGCTTAGCAATTTCCCGAGAAGCTTGCACAATAGAAAATAAATACAGCAGAAGAAAACATAAATTTTAGCGGTTATTCATAGGAAAATTATAAAACCAGTTCATATAAAATAAATTATGAATAATCTTTTAAACTAACTCTTAGATATAGGAAAGAGTAGTGAAGTGTAACTGCTGAGCAATGCCTGATTAATAGAAGATATGCCATAGAAAAAGTTTTACTAATAAACTAGTACGATACTCAAAATACAAATTAAAAACATGAAAAACTCAAAGTTTATGATTGTCAATATATTTTGTTCAAATAAATAAGTGTGTTTATAAAATAAATAGTGCAGATGTGTATAAAAATATATGGAACATACACGCCTTTAATATACCTACACACCCGAAAAACATTAATTTGAGACAATTAAGCCTCAATAGCTCAACGATTGAAGGGCCGACTTCGCTCCGTTAACGCGATAGTCGGAGGTTCGATCCTGACCCCCTTGGGCTATTGTTGTACTCACCCCTAGCGCAAGCTTCGAGCTTATTTGAAGGTGCAAGAGGAATATTAGTAATGCCTTGAAAAAGCATTGCTAATATTGATTTAAAAAAATGGGTAAATGGACGACAAGCATTGACTAAACTTGAACAGAAACATTCTTTAGTTTAAGAATGATTCATACGTGCTACTATTGTGTAGATTTGTATGTTTGGTAATAATGCTGTAATTTGCTAATGCTATAATTTTCATAATCGTTCATGACGATCTCTTGCAGATTTGCAAATATAGCTGTATTATCAAACATAAAAAAGTTTTTAATCGAGAAACAATGACATGCTTCTTTCACGCTTTCGTTTAAACGAAGTTTTCTAAAATTTTGAATATGCTACAACCCTTGGCTATCTGCCATGGACGGATAGACAGAAGTTTTAAAGCCAAATTGAGCACCAAAGTATTCCCGAAATATGCACTAAATTGTTAATGTTAAGCTAGTGATAAATTCGACCATAATTATTATTGGCAATTACCGAAATTTTATTTTATTGATTATTAGCACTAACACTCGTCAACCGTTTTGTTAATTAAATAAAAAGAACAGAAAAAGTCATCACTCAGTTATTTAGAAAGTAATAATTAATAATTTAGTCGTGATCTTAATTAATATTATCCGTCAAACTAAGTTTTCTTGTTTTTCTATGGTCATACCTCGCATGCTTCATCACTCATCCGGCCCCTAACTGTCCATGTCTGTAGACAGCCGTGCAAAGTCAGGCATAAAATCTTGTATATTTAGTAATTTTGGTTAGTGTTAGTTGGTAATCCATCAACCAAAATATCGGATAGATCCAATCATCAGATCCTCTCCATGATCTATCAATAGCAAATGTCAAAGTAATTTGTCCGTTTCGAAATACAACTCCAATTAATATACACACAAGAACGACTCTTATGAGAAAAT
Organism: Hestina assimilis; assembly: GCA_023373885.1. Classification (NCBI taxonomy): domain Eukaryota; kingdom Metazoa; phylum Arthropoda; class Insecta; order Lepidoptera; family Nymphalidae; genus Hestina; species Hestina assimilis. The sequence continues at coordinate 8,093,458 of CM041741.1, read as the reverse complement.
ACAAACACTGTATTATATATTGCTTAGCTTTTTGGTAGTATTTTGCTTTTTTATATTAAATGGAATATATTAATATATTTTAGGAACTGGTTCCATGTTATATAAGCTTTTTTATTATGCAAATATTATTAATACTATGTCCTAATAAAGGATTAAGTATAAAATTATTTAAGCAGTTTGTCTATCAATAAAGTAATTAATAAATAAACAATAGCTTCTTTTATGTAGTCTGAAAAACAAGATCAAAATCAATTAATTATTCTTAAATTAGTCCAAACGGTTTTGGGCCACTGCTTCTTATTAAGTAGTGATTAATATCGGTTCGATAAGTGTACAAATGAAACGGCAAAGACGAGGCGATAGTTTTCTCACGAGTGACGTAATTAATCAAGGGGGAGTTGTAGCGGACGCCGGTAGCTATAAATCATCTAGACCGAAGTCTAACGACCAACGTAGAGCTCTTGCTACAGTTTCACCTACTCATGCTTCTTTGAACATTGGAAATACAACTAAAATACTTTAATTTTAAGAAACTATATAAGGAGGATATTACTAAAGTTCAATGACCCAGATATATTATGTTATATTAAAATATTTTTTTGTAACATCTGACCGCGACTTCGTCCTCGGTGATCTTAGAATTGGTTCCAGAGATATCTGAATCATTTGTAAGTAATTAATCTTCCAGAGACATCCATACCAAATGTTAATTTAATATAATAGCATACGGTTCACCTGATGGCAAGGAGTCACCGCAACCTATAAATGCTTGCGATATTTGAAGGATCACACGCGCGTTGCCAACCCAAGGGATAGGCAGAAAGGGATAAGAAGGAAAAGGAAAGGTACAGAGTAGGGAAAAATGCAATTGTCACGATTGTTATCCTCGCCTTCGGATCGGGTGACAATAATTGCAATTAATAATACACACAATTAATTTCCTACTTTTCTGCCTAGGCGCGTAATTTACTATTTTCAGAGACGTAATTTTAGTTTGAAATAGTAGCAACTTTTGAAAATTTCTTACCAAAATGTTATCCAAGAAAATACTTGGGCAATTCTTCCATATCAGCGCCTTACAATTTAAAGGTATCCGCGTGAGAAAACTATTTAACATAAATTTTATAAAGCTTATGTGTTTTTAAGAAACTTGCTAGCATAGACACGAATTGAGACTTTAGGAGCACATTGGCACATTGGCGTTTTGGACGTCTGCCAGGAATGGACTTAAGAAAATTTACTTCCCATAAAAACGTTAACAAGATCGCGACCTCTTCATAAAGTGTACTGTTTCAGATTAAATCATTTTAAAAAGTAATAGGATAAAAAACAGGTCATTTAATTACAAATAATACAGTGTCTATGTTTATATATGTTTGATGATATTATAACTCACTATAAAAGTGACACAGTGATAATAACAATATGTTTATAAAAAGATTAATTCCTACCTTCAGAGTGAAATGACAATAAGGTTTTTCGAATTGGACACATAATTTTAACTTTATTTTAGTACACTCGCTTACAAACCTGTACGTAAAAATTAAGTGTAAATAATAAATGTTATAGTATATAAATATGTAGTTAGGATCCGAAAGCAGAAACAAGCATATCCACCCAAACTCGACCAAATGTCTGCATCGTCAATACAATAATCTGGCTCGAGCGGAAAATCGAAGCCATTGACATTTAAGGAACGATTGTCTACAACTGTGATAGGCTTGGGTAAAAATAATAATCGACATATCAAAATATCGATATTTTATCATAATTTAATTGATAAATATCGTGGCTATTTTTTCTCCAAAATTATTTATATAGAATTCAATATATTTTTAGCACCAAATGCAAAGCCCCGGAGTATTTGACGTATAAATACAGCTTTTTGCTTTTTATAAAAAAGGTCACCAAACACCAATATTTGCCAATTATTTCGATATATCGATATTTTTACGGTACAACTAAAACTATGTATAGATTATCGATTTACCCATATGTTTTTGCCCTTGCACATCCCTAAATTGCACCACAACAGTTGCTTAAAGTCTAGTTGTATGAAAAGGCAACGAAAAAAATAATTTAAGCTCAAATCTGCAGAAGCCGAATGCCAATTATTTCACGTAACAAGCATTTAAATGACATTATAGAAATTCATATCCGATAATCTCATTCGGCTGAAGCTCGACTAAGATAGTTTTCTCTGAAGTAAAGTAATTAATCAAACATAGGAACTGTTGCCAGCTATTAATCATCCAGACCGGACTGGATCTGTAACGAGAACAACGGAGTTATAGGTTTTACTTATTCAACCTATTTGTAGATCGGCACAAAGCTATTTTAAACCCAATAAAAAAAATTAAATCAAGGTGTTTGTTTCGAGTTTCGTCGTTTCGAGGTGTTTTTACCAAACTCTTCCGACACGGATCGACTGATTGTTATGAAATTTTGTGTACATATCGGCTAGCATCGATTTTTTACAACCATAAATGTTAAGGGTGGTCCAACCCAATTTTTTTGGAAATTTTTATTTTTTTATAATGTATGGCACCAAAAATAATGTAATGGCACTAAAAATACATAAAACCCTAAATTTTGATCCTTCTACCATCACCCCTATTTTTTAATAACGAAGTTCAATAATTTTTACCGGTGTCACTTCTGTTCACAATTAGACTCAAGGGGACCTGCTATCGGGTCCCAGACGACGTAAACCCGGCCCGTTAGAAAAAAATAAAAATTAGTAACCCCCGGCACTAAAAAACTCTAAAAAGGAAAAAAGAAACTCTGGGCCTTATAACTTAATTTAAAAAATCTTTTAATATTTTCAGGGGACCGCTAAGTGAAGTATAATTAGTAACTTAATTTTGACATTTATCTATTTTACAAGGTCTAATAAGATCCTATAGTGTTGGTACCCGACGTAGCGATGCTCATCTTAAAAAAATTAAACGTTATTTTAATGAAGAAAGGCCGGGAGAACTTTTTACCGATTCTTTGTGTAGCGAGGTTATTAAAATTTTTTAATTTTAGTTACTGCATTAGTATATACATAATTTTCATAAATAAATAAAATATCTAAAATCTTGGTATGTAGTGCATTAATAATTTTAATATGCTTGGATCGACAGATTTGGAAATTATAAACTTTTTAAGTTCTAAAGGATAAAGCTGATAATTTTTTATTGTGCTGGGTTGTTATTATTGTTTTTAAATTATATAAATATTATTTAGTTTATTTTACTGACTTTCTATAAGTATATCTTAGCTTTTGTTGTGATGTTTGAATCTGTATTTTGTAGGGTATCTCATTCAAGCCTCCAATTATTGAAGGGTGAGAGCTACCTGGCTTGTTGGAAACTTTTGATACGATGATTGGGTCTTAATCGAGCATGAAGCCTTATATTAAGGAAACCTACGGAGTTCCTAACTACATAAAGATTCATGTTACAATAAACAATTCCTTTATTAATAAAATATCTTTATTCACTCAATATAATTATTAAATAAATATTATTTTAAAATTATTTGCAAGTTTCCACACTAATATTTTAGCCTTCTTTATACCACATAGAAATCTTAATAATATAGTACTAGGAGTCGCATATCTAGCATGACCGGGTTGTTGCAATTGGGACTTATGAGCCACGAGTGGTCCGAGCACAATTAGTACGCAATAGTTGGAGTACTACTAGAATAATCACCTCGAAATTTATCATATCCGTTGTTTCGCCGGCTCTTCTTGGGTAAAGGTTTAATTTTGGAGCCGGTGGTAGAATCTTGACTTTCAACAAATGAGTTATATGCTTTTTACGTTGAATAAAAATATTTGATTTTGATTTTGATTGCGATGATGATGACATATTAATTTATAAATATAGCAAATAAAAACGATTGGAATGTTTTAACTTACTTAGGAATTATTCAATTAATATTTTGCGATAGAAATCTGAGGGTGTTTTCACCGACTCGTTGCCTTCACAGGTAACAGAAAAGCTGTTTCATTTGTTCGCCTAAAGAATCAGGATTGCGATGCAGTGGGGACATGCAGCTTATCATTAGCAATCTTACCACCATTACCCGTGAACATGATTTTTTCAATTGTAATTATTTGTACATAGTGTTCATATGTTGTACTATTAGTTTTCATTAATAGTAATTATAAGTATAAAAGTCTAGTAACTAAAATACAGCTTAGACTAGTGTTAAAATACACTATATTTATATAATCAAACAAAATAAATATAAAATATAAAAATACATATACTTATGATGACCTAAAAATATGTTAATGGTTAACTTTACATCTTTATATGTATTTTACATTTATATACAGTTTACTTTTATACACATTACTATAATTAAAACAAAATAACAACTTTATTGTAGATATGTTTTTATGTAATAGTTAAGTTTATTTGTTGTAAAAACTAAAGATTTAAATTCTTTATTTATTTCACATAATTAAAATTTTGAAATTCGAAGTGGACTATATACAAACAAAAAATAGTAACATTCAGTTCCCGAATAGCTGAGGTATTGCGTAAAATAAAAAAGAAACATCTAAAAACACGGAAATCGAAAACTGTTCCATGTTGAAAACGGCTAAAAGCCAACTTAAATATTCAATACACAACTTTTTTGTATACTAAGATATAAAAAGAGAATAAAAAAGTTTTATAATTAGGTCGACGATACACAACATTATAATATCAAGAGATTCGTATACGCGATACATAATAAATTGGATTCGAACAAACTTACGTTATTACGTTTTATTTAAAAACTTTTCTAATTTCGTGAGAAAAAATGTATATAAATTACGCAACCTTAATATTGTTCAGCAACGCTTGTTAAATAATTATCTAAAGTGATAACACAGTAAGACATACAGTTATTGACCATTGATAGTTAGTGGTCACCTGAATATAGATTAGAAATGTCCAAAGCACATGACAAGCTTCGGACAAAGCTAATGCGTTCTAATTGAAGTTACGTCTCCTGTGTAATTATGTCTCTGAGTACGTACGTGGAGAACTACGTTGAATCAACAATTTACAGGAAGCAACAAAACAACAATCCATATATGGACGCAAATAAGCAATACCATGTCAACCCACACGAATGTCATTTCGAGAAAAACGCGTTTGAAAAACAACATGCTTTATATGATTTTTTTAAATGTATTAGTCAAGTTTTTGGCAATTTGTGATTTATGTAAGCTATTTTACTTATTTTCACATAAAAAAGCATACAAACTGCATATTTCGTATATAATATAACCCAAAACGTTTAAAATAACACATAAATGGCATGTTTAAAAATGGCTTTTTTGGAAGTTTTAAAGCTTAAAACCCTACAAATATTAAATAAAAATGTTCTTCAGTCATTTACCAACACTTCTGCATATATAACTTAGTTTTTTCAATTTTGTGGGTTGACATGGTATTGCTTATGTGCGTCCATATACGATGTCAATTATTATAAAGATATATTTAAAAAAAATAGTTTACTTTACGACTTCTTCATTAATCTTATTAATTTCTGGCATTAATCCCAGTATTTACTAGGGTTTGCTTGTTACTTTGATCTGGATTTGACCGATTACAAGTTTAAACAGACATCTGACCCCTGCAACCCTAAGGGCGAACCAGTAACTCATGGGATAAGAGCAAATTACCTACTTAACACTCAACGATTATTATCAGACAGATTGACCTGCTCTCCGATGTACGGTGTGGAGATCCACAAGTATCAACGCCCAGATCGAAACAGGCATTTGTAAGTTTAATACAAGCATCTGCCCTGAGCGGGAATTGGGAATCCAACCCGCTACTGTCGAGGCTAAAGTCCGGTTCGCTACCAACACGCCAAAACGGCCGTCAATTTCAGCTAGTGTCCTCGAAGGGCTCCCTCCATTCTCGATGAGACATGATCCATGTTTCGACTTCGCAGAAGGCACTCTTGAGTTGAGAATAAACTTTCGAGTCATGTGAACAAAAATATACGAAAAAAGTATATAATATATATTAACAACCACCGCCCTCCTGAAGTCGGCTAACAAAAGGAGTTTCATTAATTTTAGTATCCCTACTATCCTTCAGTCGTTCAGATACATTTTCATATTTACTTTTCAAATTATAATGGTGAAACTATGAGCTTGTCTCTATATTTCAATCGAGAATATAAAATTCTTTAACGGAAATTTTATGACATGCAAATTGTCGAGGCAAATTAAAACTGCAATTTTCAGCGCGCTGTCGAATTCTGGTAGTACAAACGAAACTCTTGTGTAAAATAAAAGTACAGTTACATAAATAACGAGGTGCTGTTCCGAGCGACGAGGCAGATGTCTACAGGAAGAGAATACGTAACTTACTTTAGTAAGCAGGATTTCGTCGATGTTTTACATGAATGCCGACATTTTAAACGTGTTGAAATTTTCTAAATAAAAAATGTAGTCACAAAATAAACACACAATTTGCTGTAAAATAAAAGATAGTAGGCAATTAAATAATTAGAAAAGGAAGATGCATATTAACAAAAATGTTTCTTCTGCTGGATGTTTCAGACAGACCTAAAAGTTAAAACCTTCCTATGAAAATTAAAAATAATTCGTTACAATGTACATAACATTGTAACGAAATATTATCATTAATTCTTACAGAGGCACTGGATTATATTTAAATAGTATGCATTCTCATGTTATATTTTGTCCATGTATACGTAAGAAGAATAATTTGAAAGGTCTGTTAGTTAAAATAAGCTAGGCTCGCTTGAATTTTAATGTGCTAGCGAGAGCGTTGTCAAAATTTATTTACGCCATGAATATGGGACTTGCCTGAAGCGTTAATATCATAAAACCTGGGTTTGAAATTATTTTATCAGGTTCATTTTATAATTGTTTTATTTCTATATTTAAATTAGTTTTTTTTATTTACAAAATCATAATGTTTTATCTTTCCATAACTTTAATAAATATTGTATATATGCATTTCTTGGCCGCCGCTTTCTTAGAATCTGACGTTCTCCAAGCCTTCTTAACCTACCATCCATACTAAGCATCTTATCTGCCAATTTGTGTGGAAGTATTTGATATATAATAGAGGAAAGCATTAGTTTAACAGCCGCATCGAAAGTGACTTTTTTCACACACTGATAAGTGATTTATGTGACAATTTTGCGTATAACAATATATTGGAGTTATTAGACGCAAAAGATTTTAGACTGCTTATTGACTACTTTTCAAAATCCAAGTAATACTTTCAGGAGAGATATGAATGATATTTCATTTAAATAATAATAAATGATATTTCATTTAAATTCTTTATTGTATACACAAGAGAACATAGTACTTGATTTATTTAATTGTTAAAGATATCGACTATACTCACGCCAGATTTGATTTTAAATTTGCGACTCATTCCTCGGTTTTTCCTAAAATGGTTTTTAATAGTGTGAGTCGCTTGGACAAAGTTATTACAGTTTCATAAAATGTGTTTCATGTTTATGTATAAACCTCACTCTTACTAAAGAATTACATATATCTATATAACAGTGTATTATACTCTACACAAAATATAAAAAGGGTTTGTACTCACAAAAAGTATGGCCAAGTTTTACTAGTAATATTATCTACGCCATATTCGATTAAATTTCAATAATTTTCTTGTAGAATCATTGCAGATTAGAAGCGATGTCTGTTCGTGAAAGTTATATTCATTTACTTCGAAACTGGAGAATCTGTCAAAACAATCGAGTTGTTTCGAAGAGATCAGAGAGACAGCTTAAGTGCGCGACAAGCCTATTACGGTTTATCGAGAAACGCAATACGCAGCTCATGATAATTGAATTGAGATAAGGAAATACGGGATAGAGTGTTGGAAAATATATTTTTATGATAAAAAGTATTATACTTTTATACATCAAACTTTGGATAGGCATTCATTGTATCCAACATAATAAATATCCTACTTATCTAAACTAATATTATAAAAAGGAAATATTAGATTTATTGATTTCCTTAACATTACTTGTTACGATTTAAACAAAAAATTACACGACCTATTTTGAAAATTCTTTCACCATTACAAAATAGCATATTTAAACAGTAACATAGTCTATGTTAAATAAAAAAAAATAGACAGACAGATGTTTCATGTCCGATAATTTTTGCCCATCGTGTAGTTATTCTGTGTTTTGTGAAAAAAATATTTAAAAAAATACCAAGCAAAGTTGGTCAGTAACATTAAACAGTAAATCCGCATTAGTTTTTCATATTTTTAAATGAACTGACAACAATTTATGATTATATGATATGTACTGTATCAAATTACAGCGCACGTAATTAACTAATATTATTAATTAAGCAATATTATGAAAAATGTTTAGTAAGTAATATTCCATGACTGAAGTGGAAATTATTCATGGATTTTCAATAAGTGTTAGCAACGAGGCAAATAACGGATTTTAAAACGCAATCACCGAACGCATTAGAATCGGATTAATGTAAAAATGGCATTTTTATTCAGCGACGCTTAAAAAAAATCCATTGTATAATATTACTTTCTATTATAAGCGGATGATATTGCCTAGAATATGGACTTCTCCCTTTTAACTCACTCAGAAATAAACACTCAAAATCACGATTGGTCACGATTTTAAAAGACAGGTACAAGGTTATTTGCAATTTGAAATTATCTAAGAATAAACAATTTCAAGTTATGTAAAAATAAACAATATTGACAGAAGACTAATTGGTACTACCAATACCTAAATCTTAATCTGAATTTTAGCGTGAAAGTTTCATTTAAGAATCGATAGAAACGCTAAAATAACTATTTTATTTTCGATCAAGAATGTTTAAACTTTATTGCTTTAAAAGACAAAGGAATAACGTATATAGAAGAAAATATGGTAAAGCACTAGCATTAAGTCTTATTCTCATTCTAGGAAACTGCAATTTATTCTTTCAAAGAATATTTTACCGGCTTCAAAGTGCTTATATTCTAAGTACTGAATTATATTTCATATACATCATGGAAACAGTTATCAAACGCTTAAGGATTTGTCTGAGAGTTCTAGGAACAACGTAATTGCGTGAAGACGTCGACGGAGCTTATAGCATACAAGAGGTTTTCCAGTGCATACTTGCTTAGCAATTTGCTTAGTACGATTCGTAATAAATAATGGGTCTCTACTAACTTAGAATCAAAAGCCTCCTTCTCTTTCTCTCTATATCGTTCTTTCTCTCTCTTTCCCTCTCTCTCTCCTTCTTGGTCAAAATCAAAAATAATTATAAGATTCTTTTGTAACATCGCAGTAGTATACTACGGCCGTAAGAAAAGTTAAAATTAGAATATTACCTATCTCTGGCTGAGGCTCTCGAACTCCTCCACAAGGGCCTTGCCAAGATGGGATCGACCACGACTGTCATATCAATAAGAAATAAAGAAGATCATTAACTTCATTCATCACTATCAAATCAATAAAATTTAACTTAATTAGCTTTGAATTATGTTAACACATGACTGCTTCATACTCCGAGCATCAGACGAGTTGCTTCTAGGAGTCATAGCGTAGTGTTATATAGCTTATAACATTCCTTAATAAACAGATTATCTAATACAGTTTTTCAAAACACATTAGTATTTCCTGATACAAGCACACTTTATATTATCTGCGTGAGGTGCACCCTTGCCGTCATTGTCTTAAAATGGTAAATGCTTATAAACAGGCCACTCATCGTAAATTATGGTAAATATACATATAATGAAACCTGGCCAAATTATGGATCTATTCAATAAAAAAAAATGGACAAGTTGTTGTACAATAAAAAGTAGTAATCGATACAATGTATAATTGTAAGAATAGTAGTATTAGTCTTGTTTGTTAATAGGCCGGCTCGCCCGGGAAAGTAATACCTTCTCACAAAATTTAGACATCAAGTAACAATATCCATACTATAGTATTGCGTTCGATGAGTGGGAGCGCTGGAGGCCCAAACTCCCACCTTTTCATATCCTTCCTTTTATTTCCCTTATCTGTCCCCGTATTCCCTTGGTTCGGCAACGTGCTTGCAATGCTGATAGTATTGCTTGTGTTTGTATGCTTCGGTGATCGCTTACAAACATCTCAGTACGCAAAAGGTAGATAGATAACATAAGATGAAACAAAAATATAAAATAGAATCCGCACAGTCACATACTAATGATCTTCCTACGCCGCAATCCCTACAGAGAGCATTATTTGGTAAGTAATTGCTACGTGATGATTACTTAGAAATTGGGAAATTAACCTTTACAAAGATTAAAGGCATATAAAAACATTCTTTATATAAAAATTACATAAGGATTCATTGAAATGTACATAAGTATGTCATTAATTTAAGCTAAGAACACTTTTCGCTCATACAATAGAATTAGTAAGTAAATATTAATGTTGGAAATTCGTATTTAGCCGTAACTTTTGATCTATATCTATTAAGATCCTTTTGGCACGTAAGTTTGTATACTTCTGCAGATCCTAATGACTTTGATAGTGTCACTTATGCCAGTATTAATACCCTGCTGTGAAAAGTCGTAGGTGGCGTGCAGTCGATGCCTACGTAAGTCGTCATGTCGTCAGTTCATACACATAGAAATCTCTATAGTAGAAGCCGCATAGCCACTTGGCCTTGTGGCCGCATTGTGACTTATGAGCCACGAGTGGTGTAAGCATACATTAGTGTCGTTTATTAGCCCTGCTTACTATTGCTGTATAAAATATTCAGTACCTTTGTAACATTTTGAGAGGTATCTTGAAAATATGTTTTCAAATTAAATATTGTACATATATTATGATATTTTTGAGATAAGTACTATTTAAATAAAATACATAAATAAATAAACGCTACACGCTCTACGGCCCCAATTAGTATAGTAATTTCTGGATCCACATCCTGTGTTCCAGAAACACACACAATGACAGCCACAAATACACCCAGACCGGCACACAATTATTGTCAAAACAAACCTCTGCCCCGAGCAGGAATCGAACCCACGATCGTGCGGGAAGTTCGTTACCGCTGCGTCACGGCCGGAGTCTTGAATACCTACGAGAAAGTTATTGGATCCAATTAGCTTCCAAATATATCATTATTCGAATATACGAATAAATCTTGAATCACATACAATTTTCTCTGAATAACCTTACTAATTGGAATTCAACAAATTCACGTAAATATCGACTCTGAAAATGTGTTTTCGTAACTTGATTAAAGGGCTTATGATTTTGTGATTTTAATTTGTTTACCATTATTATAAACTAGTATATGCCCATGGCTGCCCCCGTGTGAATAGCGTTTTGTAATGAGGCATGTTCGTTTTTTTTTGTATTCCACATGAAACTAACAGGAGTAGATAAAAGTATCCTATGTGTCAATCCAGGTGGTAACAAACTATATTTGTGTCAAATTTCATCCAAATCCGTTCAACTTTCACAATTATTATATTTATGTAGTAAGATTATTATTATTAAATACGTAAAGTGGGAGTACGGATAATGTTACTTGATGTCGAAATTTTGTGGGAAGGTATTACTATCCCGGTCGAGCCGGCCTATTAATACTGAAAACAAGCAAGACTAATACTAGGTACTATTTTTACAATTATACACTATAATGCTAACTAGTTTTTATTGTACAAGAACTTGTCCATTTTTTTAATGAAAAGATCCGTTATTTGGGCAGATTTCATTATATAATTTACGACACATCACGCAGATTAACATTACCTATATATATATATGTGCTTAAATGGGAAAATACTAATGAGTTTAAAAAAAATATATTATATAATCTATTTGTTAAGGAATACTATAACCTATATAACACTTCGCTATGACTCTTAGGAGCAACTGCAGTTTTTATTTTTTATTATAGTTTTTTTTTGACTAATCGGAACAATAAACAAATATGTATAGATATATGTACTTGTGGATGCTTTAATGCTTTTAACGTGTCAATTATGGTTACTGCATTTAGGTCTAGTTTGTCGTAACTTGTTGATAGTTTAACACAGGAAGGAAATTCAAAGTCCTTAATAGTTTTAATACAAACTGTGTAAGCGTTGGTGCCACACACATATTATACCAGCCACAATCAACTGCAGGCATACATTTATATTTTATCTATACATATATTAAAAAAATGAAATATCTGTTTGTAATTCCAAATTAACAGCCTTTCACTCAATTTAATTGACACTATATACGATACTAACATAAATTTTTTTTAAAATTTTTGTATATGACTGTGTTTGTGTGTCTAGCTGATGTTAGAAAGAGTAACTTAAACTACTTTTATTTTAGAAAAGGAATTAGAGTTTGATGAGCGCGTGTGACGCCGCAGGTGCAGCTTGTATATCATTAAACTGAAAAGTGGCGTATTCAATATCCTAAATAATAAATTATACAACATAAATTTTCTTTCATTAAAAATGATTTTTAATTAAGAAAATTTAGATATGATCTTAATATATTTGATTAAATGATTATTAAAGCACCCTAATTAATAATATGACGTCAAAAAACATTTCTCAAGGACCGTAATTAATCAAGAAGCTGGCACTGCCGGTACCGATAGCTATTATTATTATTTAGGGGCAAATAAACTGGAGACTTACGTAGCGGTACTTACTCCTACAGGTTATCAATAACTCCAAGGGCTTGTAGCTACGTTGTTGGCCTTTGACCAAACAATAAGGCCTTTTCGTGGAGGTTTTCATGTCATATCGGTTCGGAAAAACCGACCGCGATAGTTTACATAAAGTGGTTGTTAGTGGCAAAGAATAACTTCGAAATACAGTTGTCGTAAATTGTCGACGGCAAACTGTAATGAACTCTAAACATACTTGCCACGTACGTAGGTAGGCAAAATGATGGCACGTTTTGCCTTTTTTGTAGAAAACGAAAAGTTATGTCTGTAACTCTTTAGGTTAAACAAAAAAACAGGTTTATTACGCGTTACATAAACTATTTATATTAATATTTAAATTAATGTTTTCATTTTTCTTATTAAATAATGTCATATTATAGTTAGTATTCGGAATTTCTGTCTATAGTAAAATGCAGCGTGTATCTTATTGTACGGGTTGGGCAGCATTTCCGTTACACTTATAGATTACTTCGCTGGCATGAAGCCCAGAGGCTATACACTCTTTGTACATGTAAGCTATTTTAAATGCAGGTTTGGGTTGATAGTATAATGAATAAAGAGACAGAAATCACTCAGTCCGTTGACCGAATTAAAACCAAAATGATATGATTGAAAATGACTTACCTGATGGTAAGCGGTTGTCGTAGCCTTTGAGCGCTTGGAACAACATACATACATTTGTAGGTGTCACACAAGTGTAGCCAATCTCGAGATATTGGTTCTTAAATCTCCTTTGCCCATTTATTTCAATAGTTATAGCGTCTTTCAAACCGAAACATAGTGTACCTACAGCTTTATGGTAGAATAACTGTCACTGCGGTGGTCCTGGCCAACCAACTACCACCACCTACCTCCCACCTACCTGGCCGCAATAAAAGGCCAGAATAAGTGTAAGTGGCATCATGAGTGTAATTGATTTAATATATCGTGTTATTGAAATTTCTAAAAAAAGAGAAAATGCTACAGGGTTCACGCAAATTTGCCTTTTATAAAGTTACTAACAAAAACCATTATAATATCCGAAGATTTGTATACATAGCACAAAATAAATCAACGATAAATAAACTTACGCAATAACGCTTTATTTAAAAACTTTTCTAATTTTGAGATTTAAATTCAGCTAAGTAGATTATATTTTGCCTAGCCAATTTTTAAAAGATTCATACATAATATGTTCAGTGAAAACTCCTAACCAGTCAAAGGCACTTTTAAGTAAATAATTAATAAATAATTTTGACCATAGGCTTTCGAACTCGGTACTTTTGGAGCTGGTTAAAGATTGAATAAACCACAATTCCACATTAAAAAAAATTACAGATAAGAGTGCCTTCAAATCTAAGCACCTGATGTTGCCACGCTTATACTAGTGAATTGAATTAAAACGATAGTCAAATATTGGTTCAAAATCACGTGAATGTAATCGCCAAGCAGATTAACTATAAAATTAGTTCAAAATTAATTTTGCCCGCAGCGGAATATTCAAAGCTTAGTACAACTCCTAAATAGTTCTAGTGCTAGCTGACGTTATTGTTACACAAATTGCGTGCTCCATGTAGACGACAGTGCACCGACCATAATAAACAGCCTCTAGATAATTATATTCGTAATATTAAGCAATTTACTTGATATATTTAGAATATTAATTGTTAGGTTAAAACATAAAGTTTTTTTTTTTTTTTGCTTGTAAAAGACTATCTACATATGTAAGAATGTAGAACTGTACATCCCACGTTGACTTTTGCGAGACCTGTTTTTTCCAAATTCCTTTGCAATAAAATCCATCAATTAAATTTAATTCAAAATTGTTTTTACGCATTGCTTCGAAATCGAGCTGCGAGCTCCGTAGGGAAATGAAATTGACATGATCCCAACAAATCTGGATAAGTAATTCATATCAAAACTTTTACAAGCATTCTTCAAGAATGAATTTGTATTTATCCACCTAAAGATTACCAATCGACTAACGTACTTAAGAAACCTACATCTCCAAGAGACTTAAGCAAGTTCTGCAGGACCTCGACGGTAGGATTACGTTAGACAATGCTTTGTATATAGCACAGACACGCTAACGACACAATCTTTACTTGTGGAGATGAGGTTATTTTGTATGTCGCGAAACGCTAACACCATCTCTTGACGGTTGATGTAAGTTGATCTCTTTTTGATGATGTCATAACTATGCTATGGCCTCCCAGTAGGCAGCTTTAGGATGTAACTTAATTTGAGCATTTGAGTTTTTCCGGGTAGTACTCGGTATATCACTATCACTGCTATTAGCGCCTGGAAATCTGAAATAAAAAATCACTTAATTATAGTTCAATAGTATTATTAAAAAATAAATATAATCTAGTTATCACATTGCTTGGGGGATTATATTTTCAAATATTGTTGTAACGACGTATGGAAAATGATAAAGCGTTTCAACTATCGTTACGCTATTAGGGTCCTGTAACCAGTTTGTAGTTTGTTGACAGTTTAACACAGGATGGAAATTCAAAGTTTAGCAAAAGTCCTTAATAGTTTTAGTGTAAACAGTGTTACTGCTGATCATATTATATCGAAGTGGTTTTCAGCGCAACCTACAACCTACCCTACTTCAACTACTATATGCAGCTAAGGTATTTAAATTAAATGTTATTATTTAAATTTTAAATGTATTCTGCTTGCCAATTTAATTTATAAACGTGGTGATAATGCTCGAATCATGATTTTATAGCAAAAGTTTTATGTTTTTAAAACGCATTCAACTTGTTCACTAGTCAAATTTTTAGACCTTTTTACACCTTTAAACGAGCACACGGCTCTCGTGTTACGTGGTTAACGCGTCAATTTTAATTCGTGAGATGTACATTGCTATATGAAGTTGTAGTAGATTTGGGAAAAGTAGGAAGAAAATGCTTCTGTATTGGGCCCTCTCACAATTGAATTGAAATTAAAGGTCCCAGTGCTCTTATTCATCAAGGAAACGCAAAAATACGGCTACGATAAGGATTACCGACTCTAAGTTGCTGTACCAACTTAGAGTCGGTAATCGTTTTGGAAAGGGATACTTGCCTGACAACCTTTTCATTCAACAACAACAGCACAGCTGTTAAACTCCTAAATCATTTCTTTTTATGTCATGACGGTAAGCTGTTACCGCAACCTATGAACGCTTGGGATATTTGAAGTATCACATGCGTTTTGCCAACACAAGGGATAGATGGAAAGAGATGAGAAGGGAAGGGAACATAGGGGGTGGACATTAGAACTCCGACTCTCTCACTCATCGCACGAAACGCATAAGCACTGATATTGTACTTTAAGCCGTTTTTTTGTAAGGGGTGAGGGTAGTACTTCGAGCCAACATATTTGTGCTAGGAGGAGTATGGATTTTTTACTTTTAAAGTATGTTTAGGTTACAAGCAAAATTTGAAAAGGTATAATAATAATAATAAAATCAAATGCAATTGAATACGTAAATAACAAATGTGCTCCTTCAATTCTCGCAGGAAATCACACGGGACCTACTGCAGAACCTTTACATAATAATAATAAAACTTATAGCTACGTGTCTCACGGGACTCCACCAAGAAATAATAGAATAGATTCAAAACGACTTGTCATTACATTAAACTTTTTTGTTTTTACATAAACTTTATAATAGATCAATCATCTACTACAACTTTATGTAAAATCAATATGTATATTATAGTAATTTTTGAGGTTTCGAATGTGATGTCGTAAATAATTACATTTAACGCGTGCGGACCACGGGCAGTAATGAATAAATCAAAACTACTGGATCGATTTTAATCATTTTTTCAGTGAATGACATAGGCTATATATTTTATTTTCAGTGAATGACATAGGCTATATATTTTATACCCGTGCGAAGCCGGAGCGGGCCGCTAGTATGATATAAAACATTACAGGTAATCAGAAGCATTTTGAATATTTTGTATAACAAGTGTTGTTTTGCGTTTAAGAATAAATAATATTTCAATGTAATAACTTTTTCTAGAGGAAATTAAAGTATTCTGTTTGTAACAATATTTAACTTTTTCATTCACTTTTTAAAAATTGTTCGAAGTCTTCTTGTTTGTAAAACTACTTACTAAGTATGCTTCGGTGGTAAGCCTTAATTAGTTACAAACAAAGTACAGTCTATTAAGAAAGTTCGATAACTAATTAGACAGACGATCGATACTGGTATTAGTGAATTGTTGGCCTTTAATAAGTTATATGAATAAATAATCTATAGAGCAATATTTTATCTTTTCAACTATGCTATAACTATGCGCTATGTACAGCGCTATTTTTTCCATAGCAACTTTAACAACTGAAATTAGAACCACACTATATAATATGTAATCTTTTGTATATCATGGTCTTCTTCTCCTTATCTGACCACTGACCACTCGGTCAGTGGCTAACCTAGTGTCAGAGTTGTTCAGGTCGCCCATAGGCCTCTTACTTGACTTATCGACTGTTGTGAAATTGTCAACAGCTGAGATCGACTTTTTACGTGCGCTCTGAAGCACGGAGACGCTCGGTTGAAATACCACTATGCGATCACCCATCTAGTGACTGACCGCGCCTAAAGTTGCTTAACCTACCGATCGCTTACCGATCAGTGGGTGCACTTGGATATGAGCGTATCATGGTTATGATATATGTCGGAAATAAATGGAATATGTGGTGGTAGTTGCTACAGTGACTCAGACTATAACTATAATGCTATAAGAATGACAATAAGGATAGGCCGAGATAAAATTCCAATGCCAACAGAATGGCAATGAGAATCAGGATGGGTTGGGACGGACCGTTGGCCGTACACCAAGACGCAATCATTAGAAACGCGTACAGATACGTAATGAATGTAAGTGGAAGCAAACATCAATATCTAACTACCGCCATTGTCTAGTTGAGATCGAATTATCCCGACGTATATAATGGTATATACTGTGTTAGAAAATAATCAGAACAGTCAAAAGCTGAATCGTAATGTATCGATGTAAGGCAGAGATAATAAAGACCACTTTTTCAATAATTTAGACTGATTAAAGAAATTCTTGTTGTGCTAATGATGTATTTTATAAAATTTATTCTCCTCCCAGGTAACTTAAGTACTTATTATCAATTATAATAATTATATTTGAGACTGAAAATTTACAATTAACATGCTATCCTTGAACCCGCCTCTGTATGACTTATAGATGATTACATCGATTACAAAAGGTTACCGGAACGAAATACTCGTAAATAGCTACTTAAAGTTTATTACACTGCAAAATTTCATCGTTTTCTTGAGCTCCGCGTTATCGCAAGTTCCCGTTATCGATTTATTTCATGTAATAAAATCGTGTTTGCACATGCTAATCTCCACAATGGGTGTAAAATTAAGAATAAAATTGTGCACACAGATTATTTAGCTTGGATTAGAACTCAGGAATTATCATCATCATCATCATCATCATCATCATCATCATCATCATCATCATCATCATCATCATCATCATCATCATCATCACCATCATCATCACCATCATCATCATCATCATCATCATCATCATCATCACCATCATCATCACCATCATCATCATCATCATCATCATCATCATCATCATCATCATCATCATCATCATCATCATCATCATCATCATCATCATCATCATCATCATCATCATCATCATCATCATCATCATCATCATCATCATCATCATCATCATCATCATCATCATCATCATCATCATCATCATCATCATCATCGCCCTATAGACGTCCACTGCTGGACATAGGTCTTGCCCAAATGCTCCCACCGGGAACGACCTTTTGCCGCTTGCATCCAGCGGCTCCCAACGATTCTTTTTATGTCGTCGTGCCACCTTGTGGGAGGTCTGCCTACGCTGCATTGTCCAGTATGGGGTCGCCATTCCAGCACTTTGTGAATCCAACGTCCGTCGGTTCGACGAGCTAAGTCGAACGTACGAACTCAGGGATAGAGAAGACCAACTTACAATGTCAACCTAAAGTATTTTTCTAATGAGATTCATTCGACGATTTTGAGCTCAGGAGACTCAGAACTTCTTGTACTTCCCACTCGCATCTTTTTTGTAAGCAACGATAATTACTTTCTACCAATAAGGCACCTTGCGGTGTTAAAAAGTTTTTGGACGTTCTAATGGAATGTACGCAATATCGAGATTTGAGGAAAATACTTATAAATTTATAAAATTTAAGTTCACTTAATTTTGGTTTTATTTAACAATATTTTATCTTCGAGTAATCAAGCTATTAAAATATGTAAATTTGTAAGCTAAACTCCAGTTATATCACTAGTATCTACACAGTTAAACTCGAGGGTGCATACAATAAAATAGTACAGTAAAACAACACGTTATTTACAACAGGAAAATATTTTCACATACGAAGTAAATAAAATACCTATGGTTTTTGACAGTTTCCTCTTTATATTTTGCACTCCACTGTTTCGTGGTTACGTGATATTTTAAACGTTACGTGCTTGTACTCGTAATATAGATTTAATTTTTGGACGTACCTGCAATACTAACCTGCTCACTATCAGGATTAATGAAAAAGTCAGCTTATGGGTAAAACTGCCACAGAACACGAATACAATAGCATTGAAAGTATTTTTTTATGTAGGAGGTAAACGGGCAGGAGGCTCACCTGATGTTAAGTGATCACCGTTGCCCATGAGCACCAGTTAATAAAATAGCGTATGTTTATGTCAGCGTTTAGAATTTAATGTCTTAAAGTGAAACGAAGCTCATATTTTAGTGTACGGATTGGGCATTATTTCCATAACTCTCTTTGATATATTACTTCGTTGGCATTTATCCCAGCGGCTATAACCTCATATTTTTCAAGAAAGTAAGCTCCAAACGCAGGCTTAGATTGATAGTGTAAATAATATAATGAATGCTGGGTGAAACAGTTAATATTATTCTTAAACATGTTGCAACTTGCAATAGTAAAAGCATGTCTATATGCATTTTCTATACGCATATGTGACGCTTACATTATTTTTTTCCAACCTTTAGGGCTTGTTTAGGGCTATCCATATATTACGTCACACGTAAAAGACTATGAAGTGTAACATTGTGTGACAAGGGGTGGGAGGGGTCCAAGTTTCATGTTGTCACATTTCAAAATCTAATATACCTATGTTTTTAAAATATATTAACTACTAGCTTTCAACACAAAAAGGTTTTTTCAACTCAAACCAGTACTAAAAAACTACTTCCTGAGATGAGTATGTTTAACCAAACAAACAAACTCCTCAGATTTATATTATTCGTTCTTCAATATGTTTCTGGAATCTTACTAGTTACAAGGAATAACAAATGTTTACTGCCTTGAAACTAAGGACGTATAGATTGTTTTGATACAAGAATTTTAAGAAAAGCAGCAAGATAAGAGGCTGGACTTAAAAAATATTGAATGATTTTTAAAGAAACAATAGATATTAGGTACAGTTTGTACTCTGTATAAAATCTTATCAAAATACATTCAAGTTCAAAAGATGATATTAATATCTCAATCGAGGCAACACGTTTTTCAAACAATGATCTGTAAAAGTTTTCTTTGTAACGAGTATATGTGCATATCAAATTTAGAAAATTTAGTTCAAAAATATAATGGAAAATCAAGGAATAAGAGGGGAAATACGGTAGACTAATGATGCAGGAAAAAGAATTTTAATATCGTGCAAAAATTTAAAAATGAGTTTTCACATTTTTGTCGTCATTCAATTTTCCCCTGGATGGAAGTCAACTGACTCGCTTAGTACTCTTTGACGATACACTAGCGAAATTACTTTTTCGCAATAAGTGAGTGTGACTTTTATTTTTTATAGAAACAATGTTGGTAACAATATTGCTCCAAAAAGACCTTATAATTTGCAGTAATTTTTTAATTCCGAATAATCATCAAGAACGAAATGAGTGTGCTGTGAGTATTTATACTGATAATGAGCTGTGAGTATTTATATTGATAATGAGTTTTTTTATAGGTTTTCTACAAAAAAAAAACAGTCTATTCTATACTCGATATCGGATACTCGATTATAAATAAATATATTTAAATAATAAGCCAAATCATCAGATACCTACTTCAACAAAACACAAATGGTTACTATTAAAATTAAATTTGTTGTTAGGAATATTGTTTTCATAGAATACTGTTAATGCAAAATATTAAGCGTTTATACTATTGCTACGCGTACATTACCCGTGTAAGGCCGTATCACTAAGTTGTTGTTTGTTGACAGTTTAACGCAAACAGGAATTTTAAAGCTTAGCCAAATTCATAAATGGTATAAATAATATTACCACAACACCAAATTATACTACTTCAGTTAAAATACCCTACAGGCAACCCAATGTCATCAATCTCACAGAGAAACGCTAATTATTTTACGCCCATGATGCAAGGGCAAATTCTTTTTATATAACTGTGTAATGTAGAATTTAGGAACCGAGAACACCAGTAAAGCCCAGTTGATGCTCTACCAACCTAGTCCCGATCCCCCTGGGCTATCAGATCTTAATCAAGATATAAAATGTGTCGACCCCTGGCTATGTCCCTCCCTACAGATCGCTAATGAGGAATATCGAATAAATAAAAACGTAAAAACTAAGTGCCTAAATCATCTATGTCCTTTAAACTACAGGTCAAGACAATGTGACAATAAGATTCAAAATTATAAAAGAAGCCATTGCAATTGTAAATGTATATTACAAATGTGTTAATACTTTTCTCACGGGAAATCAAACGAAATTCACCGCAAAGCCTTTCAATATTAACAAAACTTAAATCTATCCTATTCCGTCCCACGGGACACCGCGATGCTATAAAACTTTTTTAGGGACAGTAAATTTCTTTACGAATTTCCTTAACGTGAAATTTTTTTTGTATAAGTACGGTATACTTAGATCACCTAATTTCTAAGAAAAGGCCAGTTATTTTAATAGGGGCCATGGCATAACGTTGCTGCTTTAGAGATAGATTCCATATATATTGCAACTATAACTTCTTCACTCACCTAACTTTCATATGTAGAGCCTGCGACTTTTTGTAAGTCAGTGACAAAGAAGAGCTATACTATAAGAGCTGGCTTATTGAAACTGAAACCAGCAAGGCTCAAAACTCCTTACTAGGAGCCATAGGAGTATTCTTACTTTATTTCTGGTACTAACCAGGGTCTGCATGTTACTCTTAACCGGATTGACAGGTTACTGAGTGTTACCATCTGACCTTCGCAAGACTCTTTTGAGTAAATCTCTTTCGTAACGCTTTTCATGACTAAATTTTACTATTCATACTTTTTTCATATCAGGGCTTATATGAAAATCGTTTTTTAAAGAGTAAACTTCAAAACAAATTAGATAAGTTTGAAAAAAGCTTTAGAAAATAATAAGTTTCAACACTTGTACGTAATATATCTTCTCAAAGGATAGGTAATTGGAAACAGGTACCTAACAGTTCATTATAGTCCAGCGTAGATAATAATAGCTTAGAGCTGCCGGCAGTGCCAAGTCTTAGTTCTTGATTAATTATGGTCAGTACCAATTGGCTTTCATCAACGACCGTGCGGAGCATTGGGAGCGAGTCTGCGTTGAACCTAAACGATCGCGGGTTCGATTCCCGCTCGGGGTATGTGTTTGTATTGATCTTACAAATATCTGTTTCGGTCTGGGTCCCCCATCGTGCTTCGGAGATCAAATTAAGCTGTCGGTCCCGATTGCTATCACATAATATTCGATAATAATCGCTCTTGATAGGGTAATTGCTCCTATCCAATGATTTACTAGTACTCTGTGAGGGTTGCGGAGGTCAGATGGAGGTTGCTTGCAGAGCCAATAGGTATGTGTAAAAACTGGCAACCTGTCAAATCAGGTAAGAATAATAAGCAGACCCTGGGTAAATGTAAAACCGGGAATAAAAGCAAGAAAGAAGAGGAGGCTATAATATAAAACAGTATAAATACGGAACTTGTAGCTACAAGCAGCAAATTAAATTATGTCAGTTATGTTCAATTGCACACACATAAAATATATTTTAAAAAAATTCACACAACAATTAACTCGACAAATTAAAATTTAATTAAACTATATCATTATTGCGTTGAAATTTTCAGCGCGCTCTGAAATTTTCGCAAACAAACGTAGTTGTTGTGTGAAATAAAAATAGAGTTACATAAATAACGAGGCACTGCACAAAGCGGCGAGGCAGATGTCTGTAGGAAGAGAACACGTAAATTAACCGGAATTTCATACATGTTTTACATAAATGCCATCATTTTTAAAAATAAATTGCTCTTTAAAAATGAATAATTGTAATTAGATACGACTAGCATCCGCCCGTGGTTTCGCCCGCGTGAATCACAACTTTTAATGAGGCACTTTAATTGCAATAGAAATAAATGATTTCCAATACAAATTTTCATCCCCTATTTCAATCTCTTGTTTATTTTTTCGCGACAAAAGTTCATCAAAATCGGTTCAGCAAGTTAGGCTTGGAAACAGAGTCATATGTTACTTTCGCATTTATAATATTAATAAGTATGAATTCCATAAGACTCATCTGTACTGAAATTAAAGTCTTGTAGTACATACGTTTTTTGTTTCAAAATCCAAGTAAACCAAGATAAAAAGCGCTATATCTTATGTGCTAATCAATGTAACAATCTATCTGTGTGCCAAATTTCATCTAAATCCGTTCAGCCGTTTTTTGCGTGAATGAGTTACAACCATACATTTATTAAATTAAACATTCATATTTATTATATTGGTACGTTTAGTATGAAAGTTTGATTTTAATACCAGACTTGGTGGGTTTGCTAACATATTATGTTTACATGCACATATGGATAAATGAATATAGAAGTTTATGCTTCCATAAGCACAGTTGTGTAATGCGAATATGTCCCGCGCAGTCACACTTCTTGTTAAATTTCGTTGTCAGACCGATTAAAATTAGCACAAGTTATACTTTCATTTTTTATTGTTTTTTGTTTTTCTTTTATGAAAGGGGGAGTATTGTACACACATATTATATGTATAGATTTTCATATTGGGAATATGATGCATGTACACTTAGTAAGCAATGTATTTTAGCTTAGTCTCAATAAATATCCACAGGCACTCGGCCGTGTCAATAATAATCTTTTATTATAACACCTCCGCCACAATCACGAACGGCGGAATTGAAAAAAATGGAAAACTATAGTTTTTGTTAATTGGTGAGCTGACATATTAAAAAAATATTTTGGTAGGCGTGTGTGCATGTGCGTATGCATGTACAAATTCAAAATCGTGAACATGAATGTGTTTGTGAAAATCGGTGTATGTGTTTTACCAGCGATGCGTGATTAAATGTTTGCAGGTAGTTTTAGTAGGGGAGCCCACGATGCTAAATGGGGATTTACTCGAGCGTTGTAGAGACCTATTGGGATGCAAAGCTTAGATGATAAGAAGAAAAAAATGTTATATGATATATACCTTTACATCGGTGGGGAAGGCGGCTATAGATTTTTAAATATGTAAAAAAAACTGTTGCATGGACATCCTCGAGCGCGTCAGATATTGATAGCATCAATGCCCTACGTATTTTTAATAATGTACGTATGTTAATCTGATCGTTTGCATGATGCGGGTGGTTGTATTTAAGGGTTGAAAATGAAAAAAAATTAATCGAGCGCGTCAGATTTTCTAAGGGAGTGTTAAGTGCACCAAAAAAAGCTCTCATTCACTAATCTGACGATTTCGATGGGACGCAAACTCGCGGTCATTTTCATAATGTGCAAAAAAATCGCCATTTTGAAATACTCAAGCGCGTCAGATTAAGATATATGTGGTTCATTTTTATGTTCTAAACATACTGTCTCATAATCTGACGATTATCTAGAGGGATTCGCCTGATCTGACAAAAAAATTAGAAAAACGGTTCACCTTAAAGGCCATCCCTGCAACTTCCCGCTAATTCCATTCCTGGGCGCTTAAAATTCTCGCGGTATTTTAATCGCAGTAAATAATTTATAGCACTGTGCGTGACATAAATCATTTAATGATGATTCCATCGACAATTCGAGGTTATCATATGTTTCCTCGAGACTTTCGGATAACCGGCTTGCTCCGACGATATTCCAAAATATTTACACATTTTTTTAATGTTCTTACCGAAAATTTAATTGTTTTTTGTAAGGTACTTTCACCACAAAATACACATTTCAAATTAATATCACTCATATTAAATATTTATATACTTGAATTCACACAAATAATATCAAAATAGCAAAACGTTGCAAACACGTTGTAAACAGTATACCACGAGTCTTTATGATCAGCTGTGATGGCGTCATGGCAGCAGAAACCAGAGTGGGGACGGAGTGAGAGAGTAATAGATAGAGAAAGAGTGAGAGAGGAATAGAAACGCGGAGAAGGAAATGTAGGCATCACGCAACTGCACGCATTTAACTTTATCGACGAATTTTTGTTATTTCGGCTTGCGGAAATCGTCAGATTATGTATTTTTCATTATTCTTGAATTATTTCCTTCAAAATAAAAAAAAATTTGCTACGCTCGACTTACAACTTTTTTGCCCTCCCCTTTTTTACGTCACTCTCAAATTGTCAGATTAGTGGAATATACACTTTTTAGGATGTAATTAACTCACCCTACCTTAATCTGACGCGCTCGAGAATTTCTGATGGTCAATTTTTTTACTAATCTGATCCTGTATCCTTTACGGGCGGCCTTATATATGGGCCTCATGTTTTGTGGAGGTACTTAACCGGGTGCAAGGTATCCCCCTGTATATTAATCTGTCGCGCTTTAGTAAATCCCGAAATCCCCGCTTGGGCTCCCCTACTATTTAATGTATATGTGTGAATATGCGATATACAACATGTCAATGCCTACTTTTTAATTTCTTCCACTACATCAAGTACGTATCCAATAACTTAATTTGAGAAAAGTCAAAGGAATACCTACACATAACGAGAATAATTAGTCATTAGGAAGACGACCGTTCTGGCATAGTGACAATGACTTTGCCTTAAAAGAGAATGGTAGCACAATTTCCTCTCAAGCCAATATTTATATCTACCAAACATGTCATATCTACTTTGATGTGCTCGTGCCTCGGAAAGCACTCAAAATTGTTGATCCCGATTGTTGTCACAAAGCTTTTCTTGGTAGTTTACTCTGATTCAATAAGTTGGCTCATTGTGACGTTATAAAGATCACCAGATAGAATCTGGTGAACCTGGGAAAAAGTAAAAGAGAGAGAGAGACAGGAAGAAAAAGAATGAAACAGATCTTCTGTTTTACAAAAAGGCTACTTCAAAGGACTAGTTTTAATTTTAATTAATTCACTGTCGAAATTGATATCAGAATTACCTGAAACGTTAGTTTTATTCAACCTAAATTATGAACTTACTTTACCGTGCTAATTTTACTGTGCATTTGTATAAAATTGTATTGAACCTCTCTCTATTAAATGTTATACTGTAATGTTTGTTTGGAATCAAAACGATTTGATTAGTTTATTAATTCTCTCTATTAGTGTACATTTGAACAGCTAGTTTGAATTTAACTATTCATATTTATATGTAACTATATACAAATATTCTGTCCAATCTCGATTTATATAACAAAATATGCAGTGTAGATTTTGATATGGAATATTTTCATTTTCATATTAACAAATGTCGTTGAGAAATACTATGGTATACAAATCAATTTTTCATGTCGATAATTATTTTAATTAAATTATGATCTTTGATTTTTAACCCAAATTGCTGTTATTTCCCCATTTTACACGGACGAAATATAGCTTTATAAATAAATAAATCAGCGCTTGACAATGACAAGGACAAATACACCCAGACTGGAAAACATGGTAAATACAAGCATATGCTTAGAGCAGGAATCGAACCCGTGACCATGTGGCGTTCAAGGCAGGTTCGCTATAGTTGCGCCACAACGTCAACAACTGTTATTTCGTATTTTACTTTTTAATGGAGGCAAAGGTATTAGTATTTAACCATTAACTAGGTACATTCTTCATACGCCTGTATTTCTTAAAAAGTATTTTCTTATATCCACTAGATCGAAAACCCAAAATCAATTAATCATATAAATACAAATAACATTATGAAAACCAATTAATCATATTATAATCTTCAAACTATAGTACTACATAGTGTTATAATTATTTTAATTATAAATTTCTTGTGGACCATTGCAGATTGAAACGGTATCTGCTTATGAAATCTATATTCAATTACTTCCAAACGGGATATCTGTCAAAACAATCGAGACATTTAGAAGAGATCAGGGTCTATGGATCAGGGTGACAAATGCTGTTTGATTGAACGACAAGCCCATTTATATTTATCGAGAAATAATTATACAACATTGTCTTAAAAATAAATCTAAGCAAATTACGGACGTAAATACTAACTACGCCAAATAATACACATGAACGACAAATATTAAATTTTATTATTATTTTTTAATATTCCTACTTATTTAGCGTAAAATATAAACCCAAACAGTTATCAGTTTTCTTTCTAATTAATTCTTTGTTAAAGATCAAACCTACGGCCTAATTAAAAATAACCTAACGTTTCGTACTTTCGAAACTTGGTTCTTAAAACGCAATTAGTATCGTAATGTGATATTATGATTAAATTACCGTCATACTAATTAATAATAAACAATACAATTGTAATTAATTGTAATTAATAATAAACAAAACAATCAAGTTGTAGAATTTCAATAGTATATATATTTTTTTTGATATTAGAGAGGCCAAAAAGACAGGAGGCTCATCTGATGTTAATCGAGTACCACTGCCCCTGAACATCTGCTATAGTATGTAGGTGCTTTGCCGACCTATAAGATGTAACGGGTTATACGCTGGCTGACGAGCAGTCACTTCACGAGCTTTTCATAAAAGAAAAGAGGTAACTAAGTAAGATTTTCAGCCCTATCACCAGCCAGGACCACTAGAATTGCCGGATATACATGCCTTAGAATTTCTTCTAGGAATCGCAGGTTTCATCATCGTTTGTCCCTTACCGTTAAGATGAATTTGAAACCCACATTAAGCACCCGAAAACTCAGAGGTGCATGCCTAAATTTGAACCCGTAACCTTCTTTTACTCCACTGTCATCATTTTCCAAAACGCGACTTAATAAGGATGACTTCAAAAATTGTTGAACTATAATTGTTAAAAATGTAGTTGCAACAATTCATTCTCAAGCTTACTCAAGATTGATTTCATAATAGCGTTGGCCACAATACATTAAAAACCTGAAACACAAATGTTAAGTTGTTTGGACTCGTTTAAATGGGAAAATTTATTTTACATAATATATTTACACATCTGTCTTTCTGTAAAATATGAATTGGATTTTGTACATACATATATTTCTACTAGACTTACAACAAACGATATGGATGTTGCCATTTTCCACAATCAGCTCAAACACAATGGATTTTCATGTTACACTTTCGAATACGAATATAAATCTGAAATTTGTGGAAAGGCTTTATTTCTCTTGTTATTTTATTTCAACAATGAAATTGACGCTTTCAGACTTATACAATTTCAAATATAGAAAATGAAAATTATAATTATTATTTTTTATGCTACAAGTTGGAAAACAAGCATACGGCCCACCTGATGGTAAGTGGTTGCCGTAGCCTATGAGCGTTTGCAATACCATTAGTAGGTGTCACTCACGCGTTGCCAACCTCGAGATATTAGTTCATAAATCTCCTCTGCCCAGTAATTTCACATGCCTACAGTGCCCTACCAACCGGAACACAGTAATGCCTAAGCACTACTATTTGGCGGCAGAATATTTGACACTGCGGTTGTATCTACCTATGATACATTTCGTATAAGGATGAACCATGAGCTTGAAAACCTGATTCGGGGGGAAACCATAGTCAGGTTCTGCAAATCACAAAGGCTTAGATGGGCAGGTCACCTGGAAAGATTGAGCGACACCAGATCTGTGAAAACCATCACGAAATGGACTCCGCAACAGAAGAGGCCCAGAGGAAGACCCAGGAAGCGGTGGATGGACTGTGTCGAGGAGGATTTGAAATGTATGGGCAAGAAAACATCTTGGAGAAAAAAGCCCAGAGACAGAGTGATCTGGAAGAAAATCGTTGAGAAGGCCAAGACCCACAAAGGGTTGTAGCACCGGAGGAAGTTTGAATCTACCTAGCTGGCCTTTTGCAACAAAAGATCTGCTACCAGTGTGACTGATTGCACTGTTGGAATAATCTTTGCTATGACAGAGGTTATCCCAACAGCAGGCAATGAGGTCGTCCCGACGCCAGTAAAATATGTCCAATTTTTTATAGAAACCAATCAAGAACTTAGTATATTACAAGTGACGAGGTCACTGCTTATTCGGATGGCACGTTTTTATTTCCTTCATATTTTACCATTGTTAAATATAGAGAAAAAGATAAATTGATAAGCTATACAAGATCAAAAATTTAACATTATTAATATTTTGCTACAAACGACGATTGTACAATGTGAATTTGTAAGATATTTTCCGAGAACATTCTAACAAATTCAGAGAACTTATGTACTAAGTACCCTATTATATTTTATATAAAGCTTAAAAGCAGTTTTCAAACGATTAGGGACTCGTCTGACAATTCTAGGAACGACGCCATTACGTGTACACGTAGAAGCTTACAGTTAACAAGAGGCTTATAGCTTGCTAGTATCTCGTGTATCATTCATTGGGCATAATACGCTTCGTGTACTCTGATATTGATTTAATATTTTTAATAAAATATCGAAATAAGTATTTATAACTGTTAAAAATGACTAACGCCAATTTATTCATTTATTCAGTCGACGTATAAGCAGTTATCGCAGTCCATGCCGCGAAAAAAGTTTTGGGCTACCACATAATATAAAGCATGAGGAATAGGAGAAGAAGAAGTGCAGGATGGGCATGGTTGAGCCTTCAACACTGTTACTCCACATCTATATTCTATGAGAGTGTTGTCCTAGTTGAAGCTGCCATTAATCACCAAAACAGCAACCCTTTGCTATTTAAAAATTCTGAGGTAAGTATATAATTAATTTGCAATTCTAATTTTTTTTAAAATAAAACATAAAAAGCCGATATGTATAATGTTTACAAAAAGAAAACAGTCATTGAATATGAGCAAACAAATAGCTATTTTACAATAGAAAAACCATTACTATAAAACTATAATTATATTTGTATAGCTTCAATGTATTATTATCGATGTTCGTAATATATCAGGCCCTTGCTTCGCATATCCCGTGCTCCTATCGTCGCGCGCGTTGGATAAGTCCTGCAGCTAAAATGCGCTACAGGCGCCGCCTCCCATTCCGGTGACATCTTAAGCCGTGGTCCTATGGACAGTATCAAATTAAAGACCCCATACCGGGTGTCATTCGGCCTAGTTCGATGACGCTGTCAACCCTAGAAGGGACAAGAGCAATACACAATCAGAATAAAATATGAAACATCGATATATTGAATATATCGATAACCGTAACTGTTAAACACTATCGTTACACTATTAGGGTCCTGTTACGAGGTTGTCAATAGTTCATAGTTCACCACAGCAATGAAATTTAAACTTAAGCGAAATTACAAACAATATTAACGTTGCACAAATTATATCGATGTGACGACATAACGACGACCACAGGCCAACCAAAGAGCAGCGTTCTCGTTTTAATAGCAGTAGCAATTTATTTGCAGATATCTATAAATATTTTCTTTATTTATGCTGTCGATGCAAAATGCGGTGTACATACTCGTATTTAGATGCTTCGATGTAAGCTTAATTAAAATACATATATCTTGCTGGGTATTCAGCTACAAGTTTCGAATTAATGTTGCACTACCATCTGCCAGTGACTTCATCTGCGGTGACGATAGAATTGTCTCCAGAGAGAAATGAATCATTTCATGCAAATGAATAAAGTTGCATTTAACTTTTAGACGGTAGTCATTATTGCGAGCGGACTCACAAACAGAAGTTTGTATTCAATAAAATGTGAGATAAGTCATTTACTATATTTCTGTATGTAAAATTATATGAATATATTTTTTTTGCAATCCTAAAACTTTTAAGTAAGAAATTATAATAACAAATGGTTTTACATAATTCTCAAAGGAAATCACTCGGAACTCATCTCAAAACCTTTCCATATTAACAAAACTTAAATCTATTCCTTTTCATTGAAACACCGCAAAGGTTTCGCCATGCTATTAAATTTAGTTAGATAGTAGCCAGTTTGTTACTGCTTGTTACGAAGCAAGACAACTCTCGCTAGTAAATATATTATGAAAAATCTTTAATTTTCTGGATAATATTTGGAATGACTTTTTTAAACAAGTGAAATAGTAATAATGACATGCACTGTGCCATATTGTTTATTCGAAGTAGCAAAAGTGATAGCAGTATTTCTTCGTCAGAATCAATTCTGTTGTCTTAGTATTCAAAACACGGATTACAGGCGTTTTCGAGATCGCTGCTTCTTCGCGGGATGTTCGCTTCTCCTACTAGCGAAAAGAATTAGGACCTATATCAGCCACGCTGCTAAACTTATAACTAAGAAAACCGAGTTTTGAATTTGAATTTGCCACTTAAGGTTAAGGTATACGTTAAGCTATTTAATTATATATTTTTAATAGCTTTTTTATGTTACAAGTTGGCAAACAAGTTTACGACCCACCAGATGGTAAGTAGTTGCCGTAGCCTATGAGCGCTTGCAACACCATTAGTAGGTGCCACTCACGCGTTGCCAACGAGAGATATTAGTTCTTAAATCTCCTCTGCCCAGTAATTTCACTAGCGTACAGAGCCCTTCAAACTGGAACACAGTAATGCCTAAGCATTACTATTTGGCGGCAGAATATTTGACACTGCAGTGGTACCTACCTAGCCGGCCTCTTGCAACAAAAGACCTACCACCAGTGTGACTAATTATTGCACTGGTGGTATAATCTCTGCTGTGACAGAGGTTATCCCAACAGCGGGCGATGGGGTCGTCAAATCCCGACGCCGGTAAATTACTTTTAATTAAAATTAGGTTTACAAGTCATCTGTATAAGTATCTATTATAGTCATATTTTGCATCACAGTTACCAAGTACTAAATACATCTTAACTCGTGCGTCATCCGTCTTAAGTTACAGTACAATAGCACTATTTTTAGCGCTTTTATTATGTCAAGTACAAAATTATACATACTTATATCTCTACCTATTGTCAAGACGTGCTTTTACTGTATAAAACTACACAGGAAATGACATTTGTAGATTATTTATTTCTTAAAGAAAATATACAGTATTTTATATTTTGTATAACTAAATTACATCCTATTAATTAAGTTTCCACAAATAACATTAATACGTAAAAATTTATCTTTGTACCACTTTCTAATCATATTTTGAGTACGGAGGAGTATAGAATAAAGTTTAATGGAGAGGAAGTGCAAAAAGTTTAAATGTATATCAAATAATGATGTGAAGTAAATTTTATAAAATAAAAATGAATTGTACTCATTCGTTCAAATCCATTAAATGGCAAAGAAATGTCTCTCATTTCTAATAAACCCTTCTAATATTATAAATGCATGAAATAATAGTTTCTATGGGGAACCAATTATTTCTATATATATTAGTTTTTTAAAAAGAATATTAGCAAGGCTCTTTAAAGGAATTACTAATATTGCCATTTATACCCTCCAAATAAGCTCGAAGCTTGGTCAGGATCGAACCCTCGACTCTCGCGTTAATAGAGCGAAGTCGGCCCTTCTACCGTTGAGCTATTGCAGTAAAGGTTGTGGGAAACCGCGTGCAGCTTGTTTTGCTCAATGCATTGAAGAATTTTTATCACAAATGCAATACCTTAAAAATATATTTTAGTTAGCGTCAACGCTATCGAAGTTAATTCTTTTTTTATTTCCCTTTTGGAAAAATAAAGTCTTGATAATTTCGCATATGGTGTGAACGTTGTGGCGTGGGCACATAATCAATTTCCTGAGAGAACGCCTCAGACACTTTTCATGGCGGTATATTGTGTATATGTTTTTGAAAAGTCTTTAATAACATAAGTATTGTAGGGAAACTTAACACGATTGAAATATTTGTTTTTATTACAAATAATAGAAATCTAAATAATAAGGTAATAGAATTATTAAAAATCGCTTATTATTTACGAAACACGTGTCCCCGCCTTACCGAAAGATTTATATTTAGACCCACCCAGTATGGGAGAGGCAGCACTACATACTCTTACGTATTACGAAACGCAGTTCACGACGATAACGTAAGTTTCACATTACATTGATATGTGCGCTTACAAAGCAAAGTGATTCAATGACACTAATGCACGGTCGCATCGCTCGTGGCTCATAAGTCACAATTGTGGCGGCAAAGTCACGTGATGTTTAGTATCTTATTATTAAGATTTCTATTATGAATAATACTAATGGATTCAATATTTTAGGTTAAAACAATCATACTTTAAATTTTGGTTTTCGACAAAAACATCTAAAATTACGAACACTTGTAATATGGATATATCAGCCGGTGTTTTAACGAAAGGCAAGTATTAATTGTTGATTTCTGAACTAATGAGACGGCTTTAACACCCTTCTTTTATTATACAATAATTATCGTCCTTTGAACGTAACCATAGAGCAAGGCAATACCATTTTCTTGTTATGTAAACAAATCATCTATACAACAAATCCTTCAGGACTACTTTGCCATGACGTTTCAACTTCTCTTTGAAACATAAAATTCCTATTATATTTAAATATTTCATAAAATTCATCAAAATTCCTCAACTTCAACAATAACATATATGTAGTGTATAGTATCGAAAAATACGGTTATAAACCTCAATACTGGCGTAGTTAATGAAATAAAAATAAGAAAAACCCATAGGAACAGCCAAAAAATCGAAATTGGCAATTTTGTTTGGGAATTGCTACCTCAAATTACTTTCATAGACGGTGATCAGATTTTAGGTTTTTTTTTTTAAGGCAAACCAACGTCTGCCGATAATTAGAATGACAAAAATTGACAGCTATCGAAGATAAATATTGTTACTATGTATCTCCATATCGACTCAGATTCAATATAGATGCAGACCGCTTATTATACTTATAATATGAACTTCGTCTTCTCGTTGACGTAGGTTCCTCTTGTGTACAATAAAAATAGTATAATATAAATAAAGTGGTATGTGGGTGTCCAATAACGAGGCAGATATTTTCTAGAACGAATAAAAAACTTTCATATGCTCATAAAAGCAATAAAGATGAGATTAGAAAGAAAAGTCTGACGGTAGTAGAGCCATGCTTCTCTCAGCACAAGTGCCGGTTCGACCGGAGAAGTACTACCTTATCACAGAAAATCGGCGTAAAGTAACAGTATCATTAGATACTGTTGCGCTTCGTGCGATGTGAGAGCGGCGGAGGCCCAATCTCCCACGCCTTCTGTCCTATTCCTTTTTATTGCCTTTCTCATCCTGTCCCGCCTGTTCCTTGGGTTGGCATGTGATACTTAAAGTATCGCAACCGTTCTTCATAGGTTGCGGTGACTGCTAAGTATCAGACTGTATGTTTGTTTGCCAACCATCATAACAAAAAATGTCAAAATCATACCACCTTATCATTTTGAAAGACCTGTCCAAAGATATCTCACACGTTGACATACTTTGAATTTTTTTTTTCAACACTCAATTACATGTATGGACTGCTACCCTTAACAATTATATATATATAAAGAGCCAATAGTCTCCGAGTAAAATGACTGTGACATACGGACGGACGGACAGACGGACATGACGAAACTATAAGGGTTCTATTTTTGCCATTTGGCTACGGAACCCTCAAAAGAATATCATTTTTTATCATGGTGCATACAAAATATAATAAAACATAATAAAATATAAATATAATAAAACGCAAAATAACAGGTTTTTAATAAATGCAATACACAATTACGTTTTCAATTTTCTTAGACGACCACGATAACAGGAAGCAAACAACAATTTTTCAACTCCAAAGAACCATTACCTTCCCCTTCGTCCTTTCAAATGAGTCTGATCCATTAGCCACATGCTGTAATTCGACTCACCGATATGGAAATATTGTTGATTCATCTTATACCTTGGTAATGATCACCTTATTCCATTTCATTTGTTTGATGTATAGAGGAAAATTAGATGATAACCGTTGTCGCGTGTTGGTAGCGAGCCTGCCTTAAGTTTCGATGGTCACGGGTTCGATTCCTGCTCGTGGTGGATATTGGTATTGAAATTATAAATATCTGTCTCGGTCTGCGCTTTTCTCCTTGTGGGTCTCAAAGCACGTTATGTTGTCACGTTAATTAAATACATAATTTGCTCTTACCCAATGAGTTACTGGTTTGCCCTTAGGTTTACGGAGGTCAAATAGCAATCGCTATGTTTTAAAAGTAGTAACCTGTCAAATCCGACTAAGAATAATAAGCAGGGCCTGAGCAAAAATACCAGGATTAATTCATTAATAAGGAATCATTAATTAATAATTAGAAAGAAGAAGGAGAATAGAAGAAAATTGAATACCTAAATATACATACAGTTTCGCAAATTTTGCTTTAAGCTAACTATTACATGGGTAATCCATTATCAAAATTATGAACGATGATCTAGATATGTCATTTTTATTTTATATTATATTTGATACGGCCACTTAATGGTAAACAGTCTCAATAGACTACCAAGTAACATATACATATAGGTACCAGTACTATAACGAGCGTATTGCTGACCACAGAAAGTAGAACGAAAGAAAGTAAAGAAAAAGATAGGAAAATAGATACACACATTGAAAGAATAGTTCTTCCAACGAATACACACATAGATCTAAACGCAACGCCCAGTCATGTTAAAAACAGCAAGGCTGTTCTACTACAAAATGTATACAATCTTTAAAAACAATAAAGATTATTCCACCAGAGATTATTCCACCAGTGCAATCAGTCACACTGGTGGTAGGTCTTTGTTGCAAGAGGCCGGCTAGGTAGGTACCACCGCAGTGTCCAATATTCTGTTGCCAAATAGTAGTGCTTAGGCACTACTGTGTTCCGGTTTGAAGGGCATTGTACTCTAGTGAAATTACTGGGCGAACGAGATTTAAGAACTAATATCTCGAGGTTGGCAACGAGTGAGTGGCACCTACTAATGGTGCTGCAAGCGCTCATAGGCTGCGGCAGCCACTTACCATCAGGCGGGCCGTATGCTTCTTTGCCAACTTCTAACATAAAAAAAAAAAACAGCTCTAAATGCAGAACCATTTGTTACCCTGTCTTGGGTTAACCTTTTCATGTATACACATATATTTAAACGTTTTACAAATTTCTAACATTCGAATGGAGTATACGCAGAATACTGTAACGATATTTAAAAGGCATATACCAGAACAAAATTGTAAATTTTCATTTCCTACAATGCAGCGTAGTTCAGTTTATTTTATTGTTAATAGTTTTTGTTGCTCCTATACAATCTTATAAGCCGATGTAGTTTTTGCCAACTATCGTTAGCGTAATCTGTGACGCATTCTAAGTGCGTCATACGCTCTTACACGCGTGTTTCATTTCGTGCTTACAAAAAACAAACCCTCTTATTAGCACACCTCTTACAATACACTCAAACACACGGACACACACACACACACCTGGTACGCTCAAACCAGCGTGGTGGTGACCACCAGGTGTCAGTACTCAGTAGGATATTTAATAAAGTTTTATATAACGCGTTTATACGAGCTTATAATTTCAACGCTCGTACGCACTTAATGCACATATACGCGTTTTGAAAATGCGCGCATGAATATTATACATAAATATATAACGGAGATAAATATCAGTGCATTAACTATTGATGTTACTTTCGCACATTCAGTTAATAGAAATACATCTGCAAGTCTAAAAATAGAGTTTAAGCTAGCTTAGTCCGTTCATTGTTGGTTGGCTCTATTCAGGTTAATTGTGGACTTGAAACAAAGCATTTGGAATATAATAGTCACTAATAAATTAATAAATGTTTTTCTACCCATTTCTTACACAAAAAGCTATATTTCTACACCTCATGACATAATATCACATATATTATATATATGTACGATTATCAGATAAAGTATCTGCTTTACAAAATAAGAAAAGTTAAGTTTTGTACTGACATAGGAATCCGCAATATACTTAAAAGAGAAAATATTTCTTGGGTATCGAACTCGTTATATCGTTCGTATCGTTATGACTTTTGGCGAAACTTGTGAGGGATTGTATTATATGTAAATATTCTACAAATTAAATTATATTTCTTTTATCAAATGGGAAATTTAAAAAAAAAGTATTTCGTTCATTGATTCTTTGTTCCTTATAATATTTTGTAGTAATATACAATTTAGTATAATTATAGAAAATCATACCTAATTATTTTAGTGGAATCAAAGATTTTAATCATGAGGATGAATCATGTTAAAAGTGTGATAAGTTTTTATTGAATGAAACCCTTCTTAAAATTCCTTAAAAAACCTACGCTACGGACGCTTTTTACTTTGTTCCCTTTTTCAACGTCGCAATGACACATTCATTCATTTTAAATTAAATCAGACTGCATGCACTTTAGAACAGAAAATATCTCGTACCGCATTCCGACTAAATACTTCTCCTCCTGTATTCGTTTGCCTATAATGACGTCACAGCATATTCGGGGTATTTCCGAGGAGAAGGACTAACGTCAAATATTCTTATTTAAAATTCAACATAGTTTAGAATTACAGTTCTTTTGTAAGAGCTTATAAAAACGTGGAGTAAAACAGTAGATAACAATCAGTATGCAATAAAATAATTGTAATCAATTCGAGCTAACTACTGGAATCTTGAAACTTATGGCTTGGTAATTTAGAAATGTACTTTCAGACACTCAGACCCTAAAGAAGCGTGGGTAATTAAAAATAGACGCTTGGTTGGATTCACCTGTTCACTTTAAACGTGAAAACAATATTATTACGTTCAGCGTACTGTATTGAAATGTTAAGCTTAAAGAAACTTTTAATTTCAACTTACTTTCTATTCGATAATCTTGCTCATTCTAGAAGTGTTTTCTCCAGGTCTCTCATCAACACATTATTAAGACAGAGTAATTTATTATCCAGATTTTGCAGGTTAACACTATAATAGGATTTGTCATTTTCACTTCGCGAGCATGTAAAAGGCGAACCGGTAATCTTCTTGTTGGATAAGATCAAATTGCTAAAAACACTATTGAGAATTTACGCTGAGTATACGATGATGCGATAAAAAACGGGACTGAGAGCTGGAGAAATCAGCAAGAAAAAAAAAAAAAAATTTCTTGGGTATCGAAATCTTGACTTTTGGAGAAACATTCGATAACATTCGTACAATATATAGTCTATTTACGCAATTTCTTTATTACGAAATTTTTACTTACGAAATTAAATTTAACTTATGATAAAATTATTGTGTTGGCTAGCGGGTTAGGTTATGGTTTTTATAAGTATTTAAATAAAGTTCAAAGCAAACATTGTATACGAAATACGGTAATATTAGAACAAAGGCGTGCACCAGTTTAAAATTTAGTCTCTGAGGGTAATTTCCAAGCATAGAGAATATTTAAAACATAGCTTTGGCTTTATATTTTCTCATGTAAATCCCTTTTGCCGTTACAAGGAAACTCTTGCCAACTCTTCTCAGCTTGTGACAGAATGACGTACGAAACAAAAAATTTAAATTTGCTGAAATTACAATTTGGTATTTCGTAATAAAACTGTGTATAACTAATGTGTGAGTGCGAGGTAATAATAATAAGAAACGCTACACAGTCACTGCTAATTCCAGTAATTGCTTATTCCAGTTTTAGTGATTGTGTCTTACACCACTACAGACGCAAAAACATCCCCAGGCTGATTGAAATGCGATGTAACAACTTTTATCTATTAAGCAAAGCGTGCGATAAATATTCCAAACTATATTACTATACTTAATACAGCTTAATTAATTTGTTGATTGAAAACACCGACATTTTAATAAAAATTCTCTATATTAATTTCCCTTTAAATTAAAACCTATTTTAATTAAAATGTTCGTAAACGTTAAAAGCGATATAATTATAGTTTAAATAAAATTAAAAGAACTACTCTTTTGCAATTTGCTAAATTCCTAATTAGCGTTCTAGCGTAATTATTGACAGAGGAATTCTTAGTAGAAAACAGTAAAGAAAATTTTTATATTTTAGACTGCTTTGTGCATTTAATTTTTCATTTATCGAAAAATTATTTACGTAAAATTAGTAGTTACGAAGTAAAGTTCTATCTAAATTTTTTATTTCGTTTTTTTTTTGTCAAAAACAGCAGTCTTGAGATTATAAATAGAATTACTGTTTCATCGCAATTATAATGTTAAAATGTTTAAAATACCGAATTATATTTTAATCATAACAAGAAAAAAATGATAATTTTATATCACGTCAGATATTAAAATATAACAACAGATTGTTCCTATTAAACCAGTATAACACAATTAAATTAAAAAATCAGATTTTACTGAATGTAATTGTATATCAAGAGCTTCATTCGAATCGTAATTGCTTTTATTTTCAATTATAATTTTCTTTTTTTTCCAATAACCAGACCGTAAAAACATTTTTTCTTGAAATTTCAAGCTCCTGTGTATGATAGCTGAACACGCAATGCGGTTAAAATTAGGATGCAAGAAGCGGAAGGTATGTGCGGATGCAAAGCGCATATTCAACTGGCTAGCGATAATAAGGATTAAGAAAGGCTTCGTCTAATTCTTTATGAAATTGAAACAACTTTACCGGACCTCTATAAGCTCACCCATACGAGAAAACCGACCTGACTTCGCTGGAATTTCGTAGCAAAGAGTTTGAAGAAAAAAAACTTTAGTGCAAAATTCAATTTCCATATTTTTCATGTATCAAGATACATATACATAGTTTTCTGGTTTTTCGTAGAAAGTATATCTCTAATTGTCGATGACATTTAATGGCAAGTTTAACAAATCAATTTATTCTCAAACTTATATCTTTATGATTTTGAAATTCATATGTATTTTTGTTGAAGTTTTTGCAAGTGCTTATTTACTAAAAGGTTGCTGTAAATACATTACTTATCACATAAGGTAAATGCTATTGGAGTTATGAAATAAATATTATAGTTCAAATTAAAAACAAAAAGAAATATATATTTTTTTTAAATATATTAGATGCTAATTTAAAATTATATTCACTTAATATAATTTCAAAATATATTATTATTACACATTGATATTATATTAATAGAATATAATTTTTATAATGTATAGATGTATGTATCTAAACATACACTCTAATTCTTGAACTAGATAACGCTCCAAGAGAAGTTTGACTTTGTGGGATCGTTGGATATCTCTTTTAATATTTTAGTTCGCGTTAAAGCGCAATCCTCTCAGCCAAAGCATTTGTTCTCTGATTTTATATTTTATTTATCAACCTACTCACTTTGTATTTGCCTTGAATAGGGTTTTTTTTTTGGTAAAATCCGTTTTTTTGTTGTAAATATTTGTTGTAATAAAATATTTAATGAACTCTTGTATTTTTTTATAAACTTTCTCTGTTTCCACTTCGTCCTTCCCTTTTACCTTTGGGTCGGCAACTTGTATGACATATTACGGACAATATAAGTGTACAACCGTAATTTAATGTTATGAATGCGAAAGTGAGTTTGTTTCTTAGTGATGCTTTCACACCTAAAACGTATATGAATATTGTATGGATATGGAGGACTATGGTGACCGTTATAGGCTACTTTTTATTGTAGAAACAAAAGGGGTGAAATAGCCAATGAAAGTTTGAATGGGGACCAATTATTTCTATAGTGCATTAAAGGTGCCTTATTAACAACCTTAATTCCAACGAACAAAGCTATAGGCAAAAGCTAGTATTATATAATAAACAATTTCAGAGGCGAAAGTTTATTGCCACTTAGTAATTCGGATTTCGTTCCCTTATGGAATAAGGTTTATCCTTTCATAATCCCAAAATATCGTGTGCTGTATATGACGCATGACTGTATCTCCAAAAACTTCTTACACTAGAATTTTCACTTTTCGCTTGCAGGCTACCTTAATAATTATGCAGTATGAAATCAAGCAAATTTTAATATTAGATGTGAAATCCATTACTAATTTAGTTTATATTGTTTAATATTTGTGTTTAAATTTTTACCCGACTGTGCGCAAATTCTGAGGTGGGTAATGCGTTTATCACTCTATGTATGTTTATTCTTTTGTTGTACTCTAAAGACTCAATGCGTGGGTCGATTTCAATCACTCTTCCATTAATCGTATAATTTCTATTGATCTTGCTAGTGTAGCTAAAGGCGAAAAAGTTATAAACATTCTCCACAGTGATAACCAGACGCCATATTATCAAAATGAAAATAAAAAACAAAAATCGACGAACTTCGCTAGCTGGGTCGTCTTGAGTGAATGAAAAATGGTTTGGCCACAAAAGGAGCAAATCTGAAACCAGCTACTAGTAAATATCCAGTGAGACGTCCTAGATATCGCTGCAGGGATGCAGCGGAAGCTGACATGCTCGATCTTCTATAGAATTGGCGAGAAGTTTTGGAGACCAAGAACTATTTTGGATAGCTAAGCTAGCGGAGTAAGTACCTAATTATAAATTGGATGCATATTTTAAACACTTTTAAACATTTAAGAGACTTATATTATGGGTTGGAGATCTAAAAACACACACAAAAATAATAATAACCACTCAGACGACACAAATAATGTCCGAGCTAGAATCGAACCCGTGATCATCGACGCTTAAGCCAGAGTCGCTGTCACTTCAACCACAGATCAGACTTGTCAGATCTGTGAATGCAACATAAAAGCCACCATATACATTGCTTGTTAAAAGGTAGAGGAAGCTTAATACGGACATGTACAGAAATGTCTATTTTCATACCAATTTTGAATAGACTTAATTATATAATATGTAATAAAAATAATATTTACGCTGTTATGTTTACATTCCAGAAAGAAAACAAAACTGTTCAGAATTTAATTAGTAACAGAACTTTCATAGTGAAATGTGTTTGGTCGTTGTATTCTTAAAATTTAATACTTTTAAAACGTCTGTGTACTCTTGATAAAGTGTATTTTTGCTGTCACTTCACGTTTTTGCCAATTGCTCTCTTTTACGTCAGTGAGCAAGCCATCGTCAGAGACGAGTAATAAGCGAGTGAGTTACATTCCGTCTGGGGAAAAATTCGATGACGGGAAATATGTTCGCGTTTGCGAAAGTCTAATAAAAAAACCTTTGGTCATCGGGGGCGTCCCAAATGCGTTCACAGGTAATTGAATTTTTATGGAAAACTCATTTTAGATTTCTACAATATTAAAAATTCCTTTTTTTTCGTCTTGGTTATTCAACCCAGTTTCATCTGTTATTCTTTGATTATTCGTTATTTTTTATTCTTAGTTTTTATATTTAATATCGTTATATTCACTACTTGCTAATGCTAAAGCTGTAGGTTTTAAATGACGCGCCAAGAATAAAAGTGACATTTTAGATTATAGTGATAGCTTCAATGTTATTAAATAAAACTAAATGGCATAATAAGTAAATACACTCCTATATCTTTTGATATGACGCCTACGCAGCACTGACAGCATTATGCAACTGACTCGTTTCTGAACGGCTTAGTGATTTTGAGTTTTTTAGTAACGTAAATGCCAAACGTAATTAATTACCTGTAAATGGGAAAATATATTCACTCATGTAACCGGTATTATAAGTTATTGTTATAGCTGTTTAGACGCTCATAGCCAGGTTTACACACTGTTAACGATCAGTGGGTTAACCAGCTTTAGGCACGGTCAGTCTATGGATGAGTGACCGGATAGCACGTCACCTTCAAACGTCAGAGGTCCCGCCAAAATGTCGGTCTCAGTTATTGTGAATTTGTTAAAAGTCTATATGTAAAGTCAGACTATACGGCCACCCGAATAATTCTTTAAAAAGGTGGCCGCTAACGGCAAGATAAGAAGAGAGGAGAAGAGGAGAAGATGTTATTTCATGTAGTATAGCTACTTAGTGGGGATGGGTCGGCTCAATCGAAAAGTACTACACACAGAATATTGACATGAACTATCTGTAGTATAACAGATTTACCTTATACTATAGACAAGCAGTTCCATAAAGATGAAATGTCCAAGACTCGCTGGTTCTGGTAAATTCAACATCAACGCAACGAAACGAAGTTTGCACCATAACGGAATAAAACCAGCGTGTGACTAACTTCGTTTCATTTTGTTGATTTTGGATTTACGTCAATATGGAAGGTCCTGTCTATAGTACGGTTATATTGTAAGTATGTTTAGTATCTGTTCTGTTGCAATATATGCACTTTAAGGGTGTGTCCTGGAGTCTAATTCCTTCTATTTCCCTTAATTTTCCTGACCTCATTCTTCTTATTTTACATAGTTTGTCAATTTTAACAAAATACTTTGTTGATAGAGATTCCAACATCGATCGTCTATTTAATTAGTTCACGAACTTTCTTCATAGAAAATACTTTGTTTCGAACTAATTAAGGATTACTATCCAACTATGTACATTGACTAATATTAAGATACTGTCGATAAAATAAGAAATGACGAAATCGAGGAGTCGTTAAAAATATTTAATCCACCACTTTGTAGTGGCGGCCATTTAGGACTGATTTTCTTCTAACATATGTAAGAACAATCCCGATTAATCTACCTTTCAAACAAAATCAAAATTGTTTCATCTGTTTGGGAGTTGATATGCCACAGACAGACACACACACAAACACATTTAGCACATTATATCACCCATCACTTTTGCGTCGGGGGTTAAAAAGTAGCAACCGCCAGTGCGTTTAATTTTTATAAAATAAAGGAGATGATTTTATTTGTTATAATGCATCAGGGTAAAGACAAATTATAAAAAAAAAAACCCTATTAGGTGTATAAAAATCAAGGTCCTACTAGGTGTATAAAAATCAAGTTAACACGATAAAAATATATCGACAAATTTAGATTGTCGCGAAAACTTGTAAGAACCAAAATTTACCTTAATACTTAACTCTTTTATTTTTCGGAATTTTCCCTTTACTTTTAGGTTAACTGGAAGTACCCTATAGGTTTCACAAATCCTATATATACATAGCTTTTTTTTTCGGTATGTGTATTG
This sequence comes from Hestina assimilis, assembly GCA_023373885.1. Lineage (NCBI taxonomy): Eukaryota > Metazoa > Arthropoda > Insecta > Lepidoptera > Nymphalidae > Hestina > Hestina assimilis. The sequence continues at coordinate 8,049,429 of CM041741.1, read as the reverse complement.
CTGTTGGCCCTGCTGGCCTTGACAGCGTCACAGGGCGGGTACATACGTAGTTGAGTTCGTGTACGAGTCCGACTCGCACTTGCCCAATTTTTTTATTATGTATATTCACTTTAAGCTGTTAATCTAACAAGTTTTTGTAAAGTTCATAGTGGGTTAGTGGTACTGGTATTAAATAAAAACCATTACTTGCATTATCGTAATCTTTTTATTAACAATAAAATGAATCGAGTGCATACATAATTGAATTCCCAATTTAACTTCCACAAGCTTGTTATCTACTAAACCATTTCCTTGCCTTGCTACGAGTACCGCCGCATTTTAAAAAGTCTGTTCATCTCGAAGACAAAGAATAATAGTGTTTATTATAATTACAATCAAATTAATTACGGAACTCCAATTTCATGATGAATAGAATTCCTTATTGGACAATATATCATTAAACAATTAAATATTAATACGATAAAAAGCCCTCGCATTTTCGTTCGCATTATGCGCCTTACCAATTTATAATCGAGAAATATAAGAAGTCAAAATTGTATGGAATATATAACAATAAATAATTTTTTATTTACACTTTAAAAATTGTATCCTATCTATTATAATCTCGGGTAATTACGAAATGAAGCATTCGATAAAACTATAATTTTTAAATTACTATAAATTTCGCTGAATTCATCATTGTCGTTAACATCATAATGAAACAATTTTTTGAGACATAAATTATATTCGACCACACGTTAAAACGGTTTGTAGAACATAATTTGTTAAAAACTACGAAAACCATAATACATGAATAAAAATTGTGGCCGTCAGACATTTTACAACAGATCAGATCGGACACCAACATTACCCTAACTTATACATAAACAGAATATATTTTGGTTGCATTCAAGTATTTCTTAAGCAGATTCAACATTTCAGACCTCCACCCATTTTAATAGAACACCCGAACCCCCTCAATATAAAAACCAAACAATTGGTGATCTTTTTGTAAGTTTTTTAGTACTAAATTCAAATGGAATAGTTATTGTTAGAAATATGAAAATTAAAAGAAAATAGATTTATGCATATGAAATAGCTCCCTTTAAATTATAAATATATAATTGTTTTTATCTAACGTAACGCTTCCTAAGTCTGCTTACGTAATACTTGACAACTCCCTTCACATGAAATGCACCCTTCCTCCAATTATGTAAGCTCGTGGCTCAAAAAAAAACCGTTCCAATTGAAAAACAGCAGCTTACAAATACGTACCATAGATAAGTATTTACAAATTTTCCTTAAATTCAAACATTATGAATTACTTACGTAATATCCATAAACCTTGGTTCGTTTTGAGATTAACTACGACCATTCAATAATTAATATATAATATCTTATTCATAAAAAAGAAGATTCAAATCATAATTTATAATTCTAACCATCAACAAGAAAACTTACACAGATGAATTTATGATAACGTTTTATTTAAACAAATATTGGTTATAAAGAATTTAAGTATAAAACATTTTAAGTATTTTGATTAATATTTTATACAATAAAACATTTTAACTACTTATATTTAGTTGGCAGTTGTGATTTAAATTTAATATTCGGATGTATGATCTATCCATATTAAGCTACGTCTCTTAACATACATATTATATAAGTAACTTTATGTAACGAATTACAACATTCTATGGTTGCGTAATACGTCGGACAAAACTGTTTCAGATAACTTTAATTTTAAGAATATAAATACATAGATTACTATACGAAATTCCTTGATAATAAAAATTATTCTTAAAGAATTTTAGTCACACCATCAACATTTCTTTTAAAATAATAATTTTGAAAGGAAAATATATTATAGAATCAAAAGTATGACATTTGTGAAGATCCGAATTCTACAATAATTAAAGCTCCATTATATAAATTACAAAGTTGACATTTGTTTATATAATTCATTAACTAATACTTAATTTGGCGTTACATTAAATAATAGTTGATATAGGTACAGTATCTAAAACATTCAACACAAACTGGTATTCTGGCGTATAACATCAGACATATTTGTAAAACAAAATTACAATACACTGCATTAGCAGGAGTCATGACGATCCCGCAAAATTACTCCTTTTGTCAAAGTATGTACACATACAAATGCTAAAATTCACAGAGACAATAGCCCTATAGGGCTGACATGCGAACTGAACCGAAATAAACGCGGACACGCCGCGCTCGACCTCACTGACTCCACTTCACACTTCGACTTAAACAACATTAAAGATAATATTGTCTCGGCAAAATCTCACTCCACGAACACTCGTCAGTTACATCGAGTCGTATATACTAAGTATATGTATATAAATTTGATAAAGTTAATTCGTATTTTAATTTAATTTTTTTAATCATAAAAACACTTCAATAATGTCCGCGTCGTAGATGGGGAAATGGGATTGTTCGTTCTCACTTTCAGCAGACGGGCAGGCGAAGCGACAGCGGAGGCATGGGCGCGCTCAACGGCGAGGCTCGCTGTTAAATGATGCTCTCCCGATTGCGCTCGTTATCCTCCTGCGAACTCAGGGAGCTGGCCCCATAGATATCCATCTCAATTTCTTGTGACCTATAGTATAAGCACGACAGTATTCATTCATCATCTTCCAATTAAATATTCATACTGGATTCATATCACAGTATTTCTCTATAGTATAGTTACCAAGATTTATATACATTTTTATTTTATTAAAATCAAAATAAATGTCAACTTAAGGATATAGGTGGTGTCACAATTTATTCATTCTAACCTCTTATAATATTAGGAGTTGAGATATAGTGGGAGACGAAAAGAAATTGCAAAAACAAATGGACAAGCTGCTAAATCAATTTAGCAAATTTTCAATAAAATAATACCTCTGCTCATTTTCCCATTCTTTCTTGTGTAATTTTACTGTCAGCTCGTGTTTTTCCGTTTCGACTAAATACAGGCGTTCACGCAGCCACTTGATCTCACTCTCGAGTGCCTCTTGATTGTCAATTTTTGCATTGGCGCAGCAAGGCCTAAGCGTGCCGGCAGCCCCCGCAGTACTGCTTCGGACACTGGACGCACAAGAAGCTACCGGAGACGCTACACGAAGGGGGCTTACTGAAGAACTGCAAAAACAAATATTTATTGACTACCTATTTTAATATCATACGAGTATATAAGACGCTTCCCTTTGCTTTGGGTGTAGACTGGACAAGAGAAAAACTACACGAGGCACGTATATTTTATAATATCAGATGAGGAAAGAAATTGGGCGAATGGAAACGATTAATAACCGGATTAATCTGTCTAATATCTTTAAACGACCAATACATATAAGAAAGTCTTTTGAAGAAGTACTTCGTTTTGTTTATTAATTTCTGTGGAATACTATACATAATATTGGAAAGTAAATCTTCTTATTCCTAGCATTATACCCGGTATTATATTTACCCAGGGTCTGCTTATTACTCTTATCCGGATTCGACAGGTTATTAATTTCTACAACCACCTGACCTTTGTAACCCATAAGCTACCTGTTAAGAGATTAAGAGTTAACGTGCTCTCCGAGATGCTGTGTGGAGACCCGCGACAACAAACGCCCAGACCGAAACAGATATTTGTAACATTAATACAAAAATCTTCCCCAAGCGGACATCGAGCCAGCAACCCTTGCGGCTGAGGGCAGACTCGCTACCAACACAAAATCAAAAACAAATCTAAATTCGAAAGGGGTAAATGTTTTTAAAAACAGAAACTCCTTGTTGGATGTCGGTTACAAAGGACAATAGTTTTACAGCTGTATATAGTTTACATGGAAATCAAATCATCAATAATTTTAACTAAGATTATTATACACGATAAATCTAATAATAATATTAACGGACATGGCAATTAGCATTTGGAAATACAATGATTGCCGAGGGACATATTTTCTACTGTAAATATAAATAATAAAGCAATAAACTAAAGTACTTAAATAGTAAAGTAGATATTTTATTACAATGTTTATACGCCTGTTTGTTCTATCCTAATAATAAGGTACTAGAAGACGCATTATATATGCGAAATCTTTGTATAACTTTATCGCCGCAATTGTGACTTATGAACCACGAACGGTGAAAGCAAGTATTAATGTCGTTTTATTCACTTTGCTTGGCATTCGGATCGGTACAGGCGTACGTAGCAATATAATGTGAAACTTATGATATCGTCGTGCTCTGCGTATGTAGTCGTGACAGTATAGGTGGGAGAAACCTAGCGGCAACCGTGTTTCGTAAGTAATAAGCAACTTTTAAAATTTCTAGTACTATCTGATATTAGTATGTGTTCGTATCGTGGCCGGATTTAGAGAGAGCAAACGGGGCGAGAGCCACGGGGCCACCACATAAGAAGGACTTCGGAAAAAAAATTCAAATTCCGACTAGTAAACATATTTTCTTCGTTATATATTTTTTTCGCTTTTTCGCAATCAGGCGTCAGGTAATTAATATATCTAAATCTCAAATGGTCCTCATAAGCACTTAGAATTTACTACCTATCTTGAGGGATTATCACAATGGCTCGGCATCAGCCTTGGGTGTTGGGTATTAGATTCCGTGTCTCAGCTATATTTTATTACTTATTGAAAAACCGTACTGAAAAAAGTTTATTTGTAAAATAATTTGGGGCAAAGGGGCCTCCGCTCTTTTGCCGCCCCGAGGCCTTCACACCTCTAAATCCGGCCCTGGTTCTTATGTTTGTCTATGAGCATTACGCAAATAAAACTATATGCGCAAAATTAGATGCAGTTTTCAAAATTATGTTGTTAAATTATTAAAGCTATCGTGAGACATAATTAACTTAATGTAAAATTTAAACGGCTAACACTCACGTTCAATCGGTTCGACTCAGACGAGTGCGAGACGGATCGCGACCGCGAACGTAACCCACTCATCCTGATGAAGGACCTCCGATGAGTCCGAAACTAGTCGGTACTTAAACCGATTGAACGTGAGTGTTGGCCGTTTAAATTTTACATGAGGTTATGTTGTTGTTGGTCTAACACGAATTCTGGAATATGAAACATTCCAGACTTGAGTAGGTGGTATTGCTCTTTATACATTAGTTAGGTCAAAAGGAGATTGATTTTCATTGTTACTTAAAACTGCCCGCGGCTTCGCACGCGTGAATAGGATTTTCCTTTCATTTCCTATTCCCCATTGTAATTTTATAATACCCTTGATGGTAAAACTTTTACCTACAAACTTTGTATACCTATTTATTTATATCGAATCAACAGCCTGAAATAAGTTTCAAACTTCTAGCTCCAATGACGATACTTCCATACAACTTTTCATCCCCTCTTTTCAACCCATTACAGCCCATTTTTCGCATTAAAAAGTAGCCTATGCCCTTTCTTAGGCTCCAGATTATCTGTGTACCAAATTTAATTTAAATTGGTTTCAGTAGTTTTGGCGTGAAAGCGCGACAGACAGAATTACTTTCGCATTTATAATATTAGTTAGAATGAAAAATTACCTATATAGATGGTCCCGGTAGGAAGGCGGGTGTGAAGAATGCAATGGCGGAGGCATAGGTGCGGGCGGTAGATTCATGTCTTCTATGGGTACGCGCCCACTTGTCTCCACCAATCCTGGTGTGGACTGGCACCGACCCATCGCCACTATAAATAAATCTTATTTCAACATAAATCATAACATAATGTCAAGTATAAATAAATATCCATAGCATAAGTGTTAATGGAATACGGTATAAAAGCAGAAATATATTGAAATACTTATCTCAGTATCATATGTAGTAAATTTCTTCCTAAATTTTTGAATTTATGTGTGACTAACACCAATGTTTGTCTGCATCAACGCAACGGAACGTTAGTCACTCGCTATATTCATTCATTCATTCTATCATATAGCAAGCTTGGTATTAACGATTTATATTTAGCTTCCGTTAGGAGTGCGTACGGGAATAGACTGAGGGGGTCAGGATTGAACCTGCAACTCTTACATGAAAAGAGTGGAGCCTTTAAGCCTTTGAGGTGTTGAATTTTTTAAGCCCTTTAAGTGTTGGGCTATTGAGGTGTTGAATTTACATAGGAGCATTCATTGTGTGCATTAAAGAGCCTGTCCATTTGTATATACAGTTATTCTAGGATTATTGCTTACAAATACCTAATACCTTTTTCAAGAGGAGCTTTCTTATATTTTTCAAGTCTCTTGACTGCTATTGCTTCAAGGCGGACTCTGGCGGCGGGATACTCCTTGAGGACATCCCACATGTCCTTCTTGCTCAGCACGAACAGATCCGAGTAGCCGACGGAACGCACAGACGCTGTCCGCCGGTTGCCTGTCGACGTGTCATCCACACACTCCGTGCCAACCATTTTCGGGCAAAATATCCGTTTTAACTATTCCGACTTCGATTTTAACTCTATTTAGGTTAAAGATCGAAAACGAAATAGTTCTCAATACACAAAATTTAGTTTTGACAGACCAAAAACACTAACAGAAAAGAAAAGAAACATTTGTTTCAAATGTAAATTTAACAAAAAAGAATTGCATGTTTTTATAAAATATGTTAAAATTCCGTAAACAAATGAATATAATATGGAATTTAAGAATCATAACATTTTAAAATAACTATAAGAAGCGATTTCTATTGATTTCGATTTGTGCTTCAAGACAAAGCGTTTAGGATTTAAAAATTATTAAACTAAATAATTATTAGTAAAAGAACTAAGCTGTTCTACTATTTTTACAGCGCCTATTTATGGCAATGATATTTTTAACTAAAAAAACAATTACCGTAACGCAGCTTCACAGAATGATAAAACCTTATAACTCGATAGAATAGAACATGACAATATTATTGGGGGTTTCATGCACCAAGAGGTCACGCCAAATATAAATTATTTAGGGAGGATGCAAAGCGGTCGGGGACACTGCCTTCAATACAACCAAAGGAGATGAAACTAGAAGCAAACAAACCACATGACTCAGGGCTGTAATATGAAAAACTAAATAAGTAGCTATTAAAACCATAAAAAAATCATCAGCATAGCTTACCGTATAGTGAATTAATTGTTGAAAAAGTAGTTTTATTTTGAAATTTGTGTGAATGATGCTTTTAATGGTAAATGGTGGAATTGAAATGCACAAAATGTGTTAACGAAATAATAAAATGTGGAAGCTTGTGGTATAAACAGTATCACAGAACGTCATTAACGCCAAACGATTGCCAGAATTGCGATCATCTGCTAGGTTTATGTATTTGGTCATCGGCAGTGAACCGAAAAGCGTTAATGTACGTTCAAGATTGATGTCCCAAAACCTGTTGCTAGCGTCGCGGCCGCTCCCTCGGCCTGATTGCAGCGTCTCCTCGAAACGTTTGCTTTTGCTTTTAAAAACTTTTCAAGAACGACAAAAGTAGAATAATGGCGTGGCGTCTCGGGCCGTGGCGATATTTACCAAGTTGTTTACCTGCCGTGCCCATGTTCAGAATGGAAATTTCGCCAAAATAAGAACCCGCCTTGAGTGTGGCTAACACTGTCTTTCCGTTGTCACCGACCACCTGCAGTTTGCCTCGGTTTACTATGTACATCTCCTTCCCGACTTCGCCTAGTAAAATATTTTTAATATAAAAATAGTATTTACATTCAAATTTTTGTTTGTTTGAGAAAAAGGTAAAATATTAATACTGACCTTTTCTACAAATGTAATCGCCTGGTGAAAACAAAACAGGCCGTAGTCTCAAAACAAGCTCGCACAGAAATCCAGCCTCGGTGTTTTGGAAGATTTCTACCCTGTTTGGTAAAAGAAGAGACTATTAACATTGTGAAAAGAGACAAAAAACATCAAATCAAGTTTTAATTACTTCTGGAAACGAATTTGTGTATCCTATACATTGACTTTTTACAAACTAAGGACCGACCCTTCCATACAAAAAAAATGTCCAAGAATCGCTAGTGCTCCTTCTTAAAGTCAACATCGACGCAATGAAGAGAAGTTGGTCACAAATTTTCTTACATAATCGTATAAATTTAGCGTGTGGGGGTATAGAAAGACCTGTCCTAATAAGTCTATGATCCCATACAAATATATGTCATGAGAGCTGATGGATATATAAAATAAATTGAAATCTGAAGACAGTAACGATTAATAGAATTTCGCTTTAGCATTCTTAATTCTTAGGTATTTCCATTCTTATTTAATTAGAATATCTTGTTTTATGTGCACCATTCTCGATATTTCTTTTTGTAATTCCTGGCTTTTGTTTGCTATAGCTTATATTTCTATCTCTATATATTTATTTATTTACTGTATATATGCGCAATAAAATGTAAAACCAAAAAAATATGAAAAATAATAATTTCATAAATGCTGCATGAGTTTTAGAAACGAATTCGGCAATACACGTTGCAAACGGCGATAGCAGTGTTAAAGTGCAAAACAAAACACTTCGGAGAACCATTTGGCGACAGAAATTTACAGATCGTATGAAGGAACACTTTTGAATAATTCATGGGCGTAAAAAGCGAGTGTTTCTGTTTTTAATTATACGACACGGAATATTAAACACTAACTGCTCCTTCTGAGCCGTAACGCTGTCACATTTTCACAACAACGTTTTTGCTCTTTAATGTTATCATTAGAACTTTTCTTATGAAGAAATAGATGTTTTATTAAAAACTAACCTTCACGCATACAAGCTAAAATACTATCACTTATATATTAATATACCTTTTCAACGTATCAAGATGTACATTGATAGCGATTTCCGCTTTAAGCTTATCAGGAAGGCAGGAGACGGCCTTTTCCTCGTCGGAACATTTTTGCGTCAGCCACAAGTAATCAAACCATTTGATAACCTTAACTTGTAGATGATTGGGTACACGACGCATCCTCATGTAAGTCTTCACACCGTCTAGTTTTGCTGCAATAATAATTAGGCTGTTTAAAAACCGACGACTTTACCTACCCCAAAAGCAAGCCCTATTCAAGAAAATAATATTTTTTTTGTACATTGATGAAAAGTTTGCTTTTAGTCCCTGGTGCGAACATTGCCCGATTCTCTCCCGGCGAGACGACACTATTACCTCACTTTACCTCCCGGTAACCTAGCAACTGTAAGTTTCAGTCATAACAAGGTCTAAAACCGAACTTTTTATAGTTGGAAAAAAACGTATACGCACCACGGGGCTAATGTAGGATGTTTCCACCCACCACTGTCACGATTATCATTCATCAATATTCCGTGGTTAACAATGTCCTACTTTACTACTAATTATTAGATAATTTACTAATATCTAATATTAGACGACAGTTGACAAATATCGTCAGTATCGTATCGTAAGTGTTAATAAACATCAGTGAAACTAGAACCAGACGAATAAAAAGACAGAAATAGCTTTCAATTTTCATTTATAATACACGTACAAAGTATTCATGTACAAAATGTTCATTATAATATACATGAGGAGTAGAGGCTTGCTTTTTCGAGCTAATGGTTAATCCCACAATACCACTACCTAATAATGGTGTCCGTAAATGCATTTCCTAATGTAAAAAAGGCGTTGATACAAGCACGCTATAGAACTTTGTAACATTTATGTTTATTTACATATTATGACAAAGGACAGTAGGAACAGAACTGTTAGATGTTGCCATAAAGCATTTTTAATCTTTATAAACTTTATAAACGAGTAGAAGTAGAAGTACTAAGTTGTCCTAAAGTTAAATTATAGCGCTTTAGATATCTTAAATCTGATTAATAAACGGCCGAAAATTTAGTTCAATTAAAGTTTGATTAAGGTTTCGAGTATCTAGTACGCAGTTTGAATCATAGCTCAAGTTATTTCTTATCATCTATTGTTCTTCTAATAAATATTTCTAACTTTCTGTATTTATTGATTTGTGTAAATTTAATCCATATCATAGGAGCTGGCGAAGACAGCTCACTGAGCAACGAGCACCGAAACGATGTTTGCTGATCCAAATATTTTCATGCTGGTTTATTTAAGTAACAGATGCTATTTTAAACTTTAGCATAAAAGAACATGACAACGTAAATATTATATAAATTTCTTAAATCTTTGTTGTATTCATCCTTTGTCATATAGGTATTAAAAATATTTTTTAGAGTTCCCTTTTCTGAATCAAATGTGGTTCAAAGGTTTTTCTGCGAAAGTAAATTAATTTTCAAATGTATAGTGAGTGCGTATAAAATATCGAAAAGGGCGAAAGCGCTTTCTCAGGATAAAAAGCCAACATTGCTAGTCTTTTTTTATAGTTATATAATAAAATGTAAAGTGTAATATTAATTAAAAATACTTTTAAAGCACTCCATAAGTTAGATATATGTAGTGTGATATTAGATACAAATGTTAGTATAAACTATGTGACAAAATTCATTAAATCGTGTAATGCTTTGAATTACCAGTAAGCCATCGCTAGAACCAAGTTTAGTTCTCTAAGTTTCTCGTTTCGTCGCCGAAACGTCGAGATTTCGTCTAAGTTCCACTGAGCATGCCGTCGACCCCCAGGTTGTATCAATAGACTATCCTGGGAATATACTTAGCTAATTGCATAAGTTTAGCTATTCAAGACGTTTTCAAAAGAGCTTCGGCGCTTACTTCAAGCTCAATCACAGTCTCAGACGGTACAAGAACTAAAGTATTTCAATATGATGAAGGGATACTTCATGTTGTTAAAATAGTTTTAGTGAAATTTGCTTAGTACTTGAACATCATTTTATTATATAGTTACTATTACTTTGCAACAGTGTCTATAATAGCGATTTGTTTTGTAATACTTTTTACACTACTAATAAGTAAGTAGTAGTAATGTAAAAAGCATTAGAAATGGGTAGAATACTACTACTAGTTGGTAATTAAACTGTATACCACTGTTTAGAATAAACCGAAGCTTGCAATATTGATAGTAGTATTACAAAAGTGTTGTCTCATAAGGGTAAGACGGAGAAGACGGGGTAATAATTTGAGCAGTTTTTATAAGCCTCAATGACTTATTGATTACTAATAGGAGAGCATAATTCCCTAGCATTTGATACCTGATACCTTAGTTGCTAATATTCTTTTAAAGTGATTTTTCTCAGTCGAGCCGAACCATTTATGCTCAAAGCTGCAAAGCACATAACATAAAGTTATTAGATTATTAATTTAAATAAAACGACCGTTTTAAGCTATTTAACTTTATGATTAAATTGGTACTTTGCTTATTTATAATGTAGACGTTTAACAGAAATTTAATTTTCCTCCAACGAGGTCCGTACCCGGAAATGAGCCTCATTCAACGTACCACGTAAGTACCTCGAAACCCACCAATAAAATTTTTATTTCTCTCTTTCACTTTATTTTCTAACTTCATTATAGTTTTGTAAGAAAACTTCGTTGTTAAACAAATTATATAATTGCAGTGGTATTATAAAGTTATTTTACGTACATAATAGGTTTTGTAAACATTTTTTTCTAATTCAGATATAAATAATATATATTGTAAGTAATGTAACCTGTTTTATTACACATAACAATGACTGACTGACGGACCACTGACATAAACAAGCTTAGTTTGTAGTTAATTTGCTGGTGATAGGGTTTACATATCCGCATTGTTAGTTACCACGCTCGTGAAGTGACTGTTGGTCACCTGTGTTTCGAGGTCAGCCAGCGTATAACCAGATACATCTTAAAGGTCGGTAACGCACCTGTATGCCTTCTTGGTGTTGCAGCTTAGCATACATATGCATAGCAGATGAGCCCCTTGCCCATTTTCCCCCTTTTACATAAAAAAAAATGAAAATGGGTGACCTTTTGGTGTTGCCACTAAACGTCTCCATGCTTAGAAAGAATTAAATACCAATCCCGGCTCTTATTAATTAGGTAATAATCAATAAGTCAAGTTCAAGTCAGACGCCTATAAGGAGACTTGATCAACTTAATCAAGTCAACTTGAACATTAGGTTACCCACTACATAACAAGGAAGCAAGCCATACAAAGATATACAGGTAGTAGAACGTAGTGCAGGACAATTTAATGCATCCCGTACATTACTCCACATATTAGATAATCACTTGGATGCCAACTGACCAAGGAATCAATCGATGTTTGATAACAGAATAGAAACTTAGCTCATTACAGTTACTTCAAAAACCAATTACTTTTAAGAAAGTACCCCATTAAATAATTGACTTTACATAGAATTTGAATGTAGCAAGCTAGCAAGTATAAAATTATTTATGAATGCGTTTTTAAGATAAGATTTAGACCAATATGAATACTTATTTAATTTTGTTTTTCCACAGGTCAAGAATTATTGAATAGCTCAAAAGTAGAAGGGCCGACTTCTAAATCGATACTCGTAGTTTCGGTACTTATTCCCTTAGGCTATTATTATACCGTCTGTTAACACAAGCTATACATAGTTGGAGGTGATATAAATATTAACAGGTTCCCTATCCCTTAAATCATAAACATATGAACATTACAATTCACAATTTTGTCTTATTTATGCAATGAGTAATGACTACCAAAAGCATTGCTAATATTCTTAAAAAAAAATGGTGCTCAAGTCTAAGTCATGGTGTAATTTCTATTTTGTAATTTTGTAATTTCAGTTTTCTACGTTAAGTATTTTCCGAGAAAGCCCTCTGTAATAGATGGACAGGCGGACATGACAGTGATCTAATAAATATTCCGTTTTTCTTTTTAAGGTGCGAAATCGTAAAAGCATCAACACAATACTATTTAGGTATTCATATGTATATAAAAATAGAAAAACAATTTGAACGGTAAACAGACAAATTTTAGTAGTAGTGAGAATGCTTCTCCTAGTACAAATAGACCGGCTCGACCCTCTCACAGAAAATTGGTGTACAGTAACAGTGTCAGTATAACTGTTGCGTTTCGTGTGATGAGTTCTCTCTGAGAATTTTTCTCTGAAAATCTCAAAATCATACAGACGAAGTCGCAAACTGACGACAGTACTGTATAATGAAGAATATCTCTCTATATTAAATAATGTATGAATCGCGATGGCGTTTTACTCCACTCACATAAAATATTCATAAAAAAAAGAAACAGTGTATTTATACACTCCATTTCACTCCCAGCTCCAATCATGTTTCTTGTTTCCGAATACGTAACTTATGTATAGAGGCTAATTGCTCGAATTCACGAAATTCACTTATATTTTATTCATTTCGTTATCGTGATATATTTACATCAAAATATAAAACGATCAAAATTAAAGTTTCAATTCATTTGAAGCTTCGCTTGCTATATGGTTTATTAAGATTTAAAAAACCATACTAATAATGGCACCCATTAGAATAGTATACATACTTATGTCGAGAGTCTGGAAATACATAGATACAAGCATGCAGCAGTCATGATTCGTAAGTCACCAACATATGCACAGTCTTGGCCTCTGAAACCATCTGAACTTCGCACACATACCTATTCAAACAAAGCCCGGTGTACTATGATTGCGTAGATTCGACGTCAAGACTAACAATTTGAATACAAACTAGGTATTTACTGCGGGAGTGACTGCACTGCGAAATGTTCTACGATTATAAACAGCAAACAACGCTTCTGCTCCGTATATAGAACAATAGGGAATAGGTATTCAATGTGCCTGCTTAATGTTTTGAGACAAAAGCGAGGGAACAAAAAAATTTTACAATCAGAGGTTTCTTTTTGTTTAGTACTAACTGTATCTTAGCTAGCAAATTATATATTAGTCGTAGGGTGTTTTCTTGTTTTGTGGTTGACATCGTTTCATAAAGCATCTGGTGAATAAAGATGGCAATGGTGGCATGTTGATAAAGGGTGGGGTAGCATGACATGGAGTAATGGCAAGGCATGGGGGGGTATGGAGTTGGGGTGACAATGGATGAAATGAAATGAAATGGTGATGAAAAATTATGGTGAGAAATGAAAGGGCACAAATAAACTTCGTTGACACCGCGCGTCCAGGGACACGTTTTAATTTTTTTTTTTGCGTAATATTATTTTTCTGTACATTTAAATACATAATTATAAAATGTTATGTATGTCTTATTGTATACAATACAATTAATTTCAAGGTTATCCTACAGATATATTAAAAACGTACCGTAGTAAAAACCTTTTAACGAAAAATGGTTAAACTTACAAAACGCACCTTTAAAGTTTCGTTCGAAACTTTTGCCGGTGTTCAAACAAACATACTGTAGCGTTTAATTTCTCAGCGATGTCAATTATGACCAATAAAAAATGTTTTGATAAAAGTTTTAGGGCACCTTAAATTAACACCCGTGAAATTTTTTATATATTTTTTTACCTATATAATAAAAAGAAATTTAATATGGATTTATATACATTATATTTATACTACATTTATAGAAACTATAGTTTGTAGTAATTATAGCTATAGGAATAAATTTATGTGATACTTTCCACAAAAGACTAACATTTATGAAATTCAATACTAGAGAAGTTCAATAGAATATCGAAAATTCATATCCAATATCCATAAAATTGAAGAGGTCTATTCGAGTGCAAGATTTCATTTATCGAAATATCTCACGTCTATTCAGTCCGCGCGAATAACATTTCACGATACGATTGCGATTTCAATGACATTGTCGAAGTTGTTGTTATGGCGAAGAGGCACGAGGTGATCGCCGCGCGCCGGCCGGCGAGCGATGAAAGCCGGCAGTGGAGCGTGGAGCACGGAGCGGCGAGAGTTGATCAATTATTGTCGAATTGCTAGGCTCGGGAGGCGCGGCGGGCATACAGAGTACAGACTGAGACCTTCGGGGCTTCGGGCGGACGAAGCGCACGGAGCGGCGTGTGGATCGATGGCAGGCGGACGCGCGCGGGACGCTCCGCTCCCTCTGGGATGGGGCGCGGCGCCCGACTTTCGCCGAGCTATTTATAGCATTCAAGCCGCTGACCTATTTCGCTGCAGCGCCACCGAGGAAGGTCACGGATTCAGCCTGCTCTCTGTCGTCGCGGCGCCATTGTCTTTTCAACCGAGCTGCAGTGCTAATTAAAGTTGTTGACACTTTGCCGCTTTCTATGTATAAAATGCTCATCCCATCCTTGCCTCGCATCGATCGTAGAACTTACATGTTGCCACAATGTTCTTTTTTATTTTTTACCTTGTAGGCTATTTATACTGCGAGCTCAACCAGCCAAGAGCACGTGTCGAAGCGAAAATATTAAGAGAATATGAAATGTAGCACTTTCTGCGTAATATAATTTATAGGTTAACTCGGTTCCATGAATTCGTTTGTCCTCGCGTTAATGGGAAGAACAAAGGCATAGTTTACAAGGTTACCGAGCGTCATGTAATAAAATTTGAGGGACAATTGAATTTCCTAAAATTGAGGAAGGTTTGGCATTAGTGTTGAATAATTGCGGTAAAGGAGATTGTCTTGTCGAGACAGGGATGGCCGGCAACACGTACTGGCGCGTGACGGCACGTCTACCTGCTTAGCGCATTATTGTCCACCTTGCAACGACGCTTTACGAAATACCGCTCGCTTTGATCGCTGCGAGCATTAACATTATTCATGATAGAGCTTATGATTGAGATAAATAAGAATTGTACTTTAGAACATCAAAAGCATATATTGAATCATCACAAGAATTATATTGATATCGTTGTTTCAATAAAGAGTAACCGTTGAAGCATAGTTGAAGTCAATCCAGGTTTTATAGCGATATCGTTTATCGAAAAATGATAAAACAACGCAATCATGAACGAGTAACATAAAGCGTATCGAACATTTTTCTTTCACTAAGAATGTTAACATTCAATCATGCTCATAATTGAACGCGTTGAACCCGATCGGACGGACGGTGAATTATTGTGCCCAAAATAAAGGACGTTTACAGCCGTCATAAAACGTTGACTTGTATTAGAGGCAGGGTTCATTTGTAACTACTATTTAAATGTCACCAGGTGATAGCCATAAAAGTTATTTTCGTTGGTAATCTTCTTTTTATAGATATTAATCAAAACAAAAAAGATTTTATATATTAAAATTAAGCATATTTCGAAGGATTATAATTTTTGACATACTAAAGTTTATGGCAAATAAAAAGTTAATATTAACGCTTGAAAAATAATAGTTACCAACCGACATTATTAAAATAAAAATAAGAAAATTCATTATATTTTGATGTTTGGTCACTAAGCCTTTAAATTTTATTTAAAATTCACAGGAGTGGAGTATGGTTATAGATGGCCAATTTATTTTATGTTTTTTTCTAAAAAACTTCGAAATGCTTAGTACGTGTGAAGTTGCCAAAATGTCAATAATATTCATGTATAATAATATCGATGGCTCCTACGTAAAATATCGTATGTCCAAAATTACGATTTTTATAATTTGATTAATTCGTAATTAATGTATTGTTTATTATTTAATCCCGGTGACAGAAATTTCAAAATGTTGAAAATTGAAAAGTTTTTTCCCGTTTAAAGGCGTATGTTATTTTTGTGGGCGCCGTAAGTAAGCGTATTTACTCTAGCAATATTTTACGGCGGAGGGTTGCGCGGGAGCAACGAGGAGCGGCGAATCTTAACTATCACTTACCGGACGGTACGTGGGAAATGCGCCAGTTCTCTCGGCTCTTATTCGTTTTGCATTTACGTAATTTAAATTATAGTGTGAGATTTAATAATGAGTAAAAATAACTCATGTTCGTAATTGAGACGGAGCTTAAGAGCTCAAAGACTCGGTTATATTGCTTGTGAGGTCGTACAAAAAGACAATAATACTTTGAATGATCATTCACGAGATGAACAGCAGTATAATGCACTTATTAATAGCAGTGAAAGCAATAGAGCATTAGGTAAGTTACTAAATACACATATAAGTTTTAAATATGTATCGTTGTTGTTAACTATGTTTGAGTTTTTTACTAAACAACTTAAAAATATCGTATGTAACAAATACAATATAGTACGTTGCTTTTTGGTCATCAAATTATATCGTATGTAATAGTTACAGTTTTGTACGCTGCCCGTCGAAGCAATTGTTTTATCGTATGAACTACGTACGAGTATATACGTCGTTTTTTTAAATGTGACTTTTATAGTATGTGTTACTTACGGTCATTTACATTGCGGAATGGTATATGGTAACTTTAACATACAATTACTTACGTGGCAATTGCTAAAAAAAGTAATATCTTATGTTCCGTTTTCTTCAATTTTAAAGTCTCCATTAGCAACTGAAAAATGGAAATGGAAAAAGAAACACTTTCTCAAGATGCTCGAAGAAGATTTTTCAGAAACACTACCAATCCTACCAAATAATGACTCTGGCAGGTATACATTTATTACAAATACTTTGTGTTAACTTTCTAGTATGACTGACGGGTGTATGATTTCATAAACATATATATATACATTAGATGGAGATTTTATAATATCTAGAAGTTCACCTTCAAACTTTGAGGAAGATGAAGTTCATACCTTGCAAGTTCATTTACAGCTTATGCCAAATTTAAAAAATACAACACTTGAAGCTAATGGGTCCACCCATTCCTTGGATTTTAATAGTTCTATACTAGTTAGCACGCCACCCACAGTAAACACTAGCACTCCTCATTCAGAACTTGACAACGATGATGCAGAAAATATATTTCAGAATCATTCTATTACGAGAAATAGTCCGGAAAGCATATCAAATCAAATATTTCTAGTCAACATAAAAAGCATTACACTTATTTGTCGAAAGTCAGATTCTACCACCGGCTCCAAAATTAAACCTCTACCTGAGAAGAACCGGCAGGAAACAAACTCAGGGTTTTATCTTTTTTGTGTATTTTTAAAGTGATATTGGGTTACATATTATTTTGTATGTGTATACAATCCTCATCCGTTATCACCAAGCTGTGATATTAACCGTTTGAACATAGATTGTGTGAATGTTTTTTTCCTTAGTATGTAGGTAATTTCATACGTGAACCACTTTCACAACTGTCCAATTTTTCGGGTTATTCCACACCTCAGGCATATATACCATTATCTTGCAATTGGAACAACAGGTGTCCCAATAACTGGACGGCAAAAAGCAAGAAAGGATAAAGGTAATGTTAGAAGAAGGCACGAGCATCAGTGGATTGACACAAAAAGAAAAACTTTGAGAAACCTCGGTATGTAATACATAAGTCGAAAAAGTGTGACGAAGCCAAAGAAAAGTTTTGGAAATTAGAAGATAACCGCAAAGAGTGGACTTATGTGTCTAACGTAGTGACTAAAAATCCCAAAAAGAGAGTTTTCGTTGACGTAAAATCTCGAAGCAAGCACACAATCGAGTACAAACTGCCACTACCAGCCAAACCCAAAGGAAACTCTCAGTTGAACTATACTGATATATATGTAAAAAGCAGTTTTTGCAACATTAGCAGTTAGTGAGCAATTTGTTTACTGTTATAGAGAAAACTGATTTGTGACATTTGGCAAGCGCGGTAAGCATACTAACCACCATCGTAAGCTCACAGAAGATGTCATGAAAAGCGTATGTGACCACATTAGGTACTTACAGCCGGTAGAATCCCATTACGTAAGTAAAGATTCTTCAAAAATGTATTTAGATAGTACCCTGAACTTTCAAAAACTATTCGCCATGTACAATGAATGGTTTGATCCAAACATTTATTACGAAAAGGAAAAAACAGAGCGCCATTACAGAAAACACACATTTTGAGAAAAGGGACACACTCAGCAAGAGAAGGCGACAGCGTTCGTGCACTGGTAGAAAGGTGTGCAAAAAATAAATTGATATACACTCCTTTTAAATGGCTTGCATTAGTGCGGTGGGCAAAACAAGACGTCTTAAATCAAATATTATAAGTATAAACGCTTATCATAAGCTCGAATAAAGTGTTTGTTTAGGTATTTGTTACAAATTTAGTTTTGATTCACCAAAGTTATATTATAAGCCTCGTTATTATTACCATTGACAATCGTAACCGTTAGACGATTCAATCTTGATAATCTATTGATCTTAATTTCTTGACCGTAGAAGATTAAATCTTGATTTGACTTACAGTCCTGAGATCACTAGGAGGGGCAGACCGAGACAGATCGCGTTCTGTCTCGGGGTACGTGCTTCACCTCGAGCCATGATAACCTTATAAATTTAGAAGACATTTTCTTCCTCGCACAACCACTTTATGGAACCAACTTCCCAGCGGTCTTTCCGAACCAATACGACCTGGGAACCTTCAAAGAAAACAGCCTACTCCTTCCCTATAGGTCGGCAACGCACCTGCATACCCTCAGGTGTTGCAGATGTTCATAGGCGGCGGTGATCACTTTACATCAGGTTACCTCCTGCCCGTTTGCCCCTTCTTACATTAAAAAAAAACCTTGCCTTGAACTCTGATGCCACTAAGCTTCTGGGACGAATTCTTTTTCTCCTCTTCCAATTGGCCAGTTAATCCGTACTCTATGTCTCGTCGTTTCCATCATTTACACGATGCATGATTCCACCCAGGACGATAAGGAACCGTCAGGCTGATAGACAGCCTTGTCTTACTCCTGCGAGAACTTGTCTTGTCTTTGTGATGTCTTTAGAGATTTAGTGTGCGACTTTGCAATCGTAGGAGAACAGAAGACTGAATACTAAGTTTTATTGCTGTTTTAATTGTGTTTATTTTTACTGTGACAAGGGTTAGTACATTATTGTCAAGCCCTAAGATTTTATTTCTTTACATTGTCTATTTTATAAAAGTGTACGTACAAATAAAAGATTTTACTCAAATGATTTAAAATCAGTCTTGTTTCATTCATTTTTTAAATATTTTTCAGACCTAATCAGCACATGCGATACTATTTTATTCGTCATGGACAAAGTAAAATATAGTATGTCCACCATACGTCTTATTATTCCAAATTAGTGTCAATGTAAAACATCGTAAGCAAAACATACGATATTTTCTGCTTACTGAATCGAAGCGTAAAAAATCGTAACTTATACTTAAGATATTTGTATACTGCGGACGTCCGGCGTAAGGCAGCGTAATAACAATATCACTAAAACTATTAATAATTAAACCTTTGTTTTCATACCTTTCCATAAAAAAAGGCATTTTCTATGTTTGGTATGAATTTCAAATATGTAGCTTTGAATTTAAAGAACAAGCGTCGGTAAACACCTTTAATAAGCTCTCCTGTAAAGTATGGATTTTAGACATACGATATTTAACGTAAAGAGCCATCGATATTATAAAATGAATTATTGCCAATATGAAACACATTCTGTAATTTGATTCG
Organism: Hestina assimilis; assembly: GCA_023373885.1. Classification (NCBI taxonomy): domain Eukaryota; kingdom Metazoa; phylum Arthropoda; class Insecta; order Lepidoptera; family Nymphalidae; genus Hestina; species Hestina assimilis. The sequence continues at coordinate 8,029,127 of CM041741.1, read as the reverse complement.
AATCAATTAAAAACTAAAGTACTTCCAAGCTTGGCAGTTCATACATCAAACATCTAACTTTTAATATAAAATAAATTATTATAAATAACAATTTTTCAAGTTTCATACACACACATATCCATATCTAATAATATGTTCATATTATAATGATCCATTAAGCGATGATATTGCCTCATAAAACATTCCAATTTAAAGATTATTTAAAAAGCATTCAACTCATACTTTGGTGGAGTCAATCATAATTTATATGCTACTCGATTGCATATTAATATTCGATGATTTCAAAAACCGACTTCAAAAGGCAGTGGTATGTTCGTAGTAATACCAAGAGAAGTATTCAATTAGTCATTAGCCGTTAATTAATCATAAAATAATACAATATAATAATCCTACATTGCTTTTTAATGAAAAAATTATTTCATGTTGATAGGAACTGAAATAAGTAGCAATGGAATTTATAACTTACCCTGGAACTCCTTCCTGGCTGTGCTGACAGAGGTGACGATATTCGCAACGTGACCCAAAATCGTTGCGAAGAGAAGCAAACCGAAAAGAAGCTGAGCGATTACGAAGACGTATTCGCCTTTGCTTCGTGGTCGAGGTAGATCACCTGTCAACGTATAATTTATTTAATATCAAGATTGTAACGATATTAGATACCAATACTTACATATTTACAATGTATACTATATAAATAAAAACAAATTATTAAAAGAATCAGAAATCAAAACTATTAAAAAGTACAATCAATTCAACAACATATTAATGTATAGTAAAAAACATCTTGAGCCTTTAATTAAATTGTAATGGCGCAGCCCCACTACGACGCACGATTCAGTGGGAGGCCACGCGACGCGGACGTGTTTATGATAGCTCGTGAGTTCGTTTCTTCGATATCGTGGATCTACGTTTCCACTACAGCGCACGCTATACACGAATCGTTTTGACAGCCTGAGCTGCGTGGAGGACGTCATTATAATTTTTGAGCAAGTGCGTGGAGCAATTACGTCATAGTAACTATATAATATTTATTACAATACAAAATCAATTTTCCCATCATATTCTTCGTTACTGTAAGCAGTCACGATTAAAATGCGCAATTCTAAGCAGAAAATTTTATTCAAGTTAAATCGTGACCCAAACCACAGCGTACTGCACGTTTGTAGGTAGTGTTTTTCGTTCAACTTATTTTATACGCATAAATATTAAAACTCTGACCACACGTTTTCAACATACAAATTAATATCCTTTTACTGAAGTGAAAATTGCAAGTTCAATTTTGAGTAAAAAAATATTTACCGTTTTAAAAAAAATCTATAATACAACGCATATGCAATGATAGCAGAAATATACTACTCAACAAATTATTACTCATAATAGAATAAATTATTTATCAGATATAGATATCGGTGTTGGTAACTAGCACTAATGATTCCGCGTTCTTACCAAAGCACGATAAGGTGACTCACAAGTACTACACCTACATAAAGCACTTCTGTGAGGAAATCCACCCTGGTACCGAAGCATAAGGGCACCTTTTTTATGTTACTAAGTTGGCAACCAAGCATACGGTCCACCTGCTGGTTAACTCGAGATATTGGTTCTTAAATCTCCTTTGCCCAGTAATTTCACTAGCCTACAGTGACCTTCAAACCGAAACACAGTAAGGCCAAAGACACTACTGCTTTGCGGTAGAATATTTGACACTGCGGTGGCACCTACCTAGCTGGCCTCTTGCAACAAAAAGTGAAATAATACGACTTCAATACAACTACGCCACATGTTCGTCAATTAACACATTCTATTTGTCATATTGTAATTTGCAATTAAGATGTGTGTGGCCTTAAGCCGCCCTTACATTAGCAACATCAGAGGATCAATAAATTACTATTCAAATATTAGTTCGGGTACAATCGAAATACCTTAGATTAGTGGGATTAGTAGGTGTTCAACTGTTATATAATTTATGTATATTATAATTATACAAATTTAAATTGAATTTACGCTTAGATTAAATTAATATACAAATTATTTTATTTAAAAATCATAATATTTAATAAACCAAATTTAAATAATGTTATTTGGAAGCTACAACGTTTTTATAAACATAAGGTCGAAAAACTTTATACAGAAAAGTATATTTTTCTAAATAATTCGAATGTACAATAGTTTTTACAAAGTGTACTACGTGAAAATAGTTTTCCGGAAAAGCTTAACATAAAAATTCAAAGAATAATTGCAAATGTAGTTTTATATAATTTAATTTTACACATAAAAACGTTTGGAAAAATATTCCATTCGAACTTAAGTAATTCAAGTGCTGATAATGAGAAATTTAAGTTAATAATTATATTTTAACCATTTTGTGGCACAGCGGTAGCCAACCTCTCTTAAACGCCACAGGTCGTGGCTCGATCTGCTCCATGATATGATTGATATATTTGACCATATAGGCATGTGTTGTGATATGTGTTTCTGGAGCCCCGACACAGAATATAACTATCCTAATGCCGTTGACTATGTAGCGTTTATTTATTTATTAATATTTCGAAGAAAATTTAATCTTCGATAAAATTGTATTTATGTAAGAAAACCTTAAAACGAACCCTTTAAGAAATCACTAGATAATAAATTATTCTCATGAATTTAGGTGATGGTTTGTTCTAAGTACTTGAGCTTAATTACATCTTGTGAGTTATTTATAAACAGCTTGTGAAAATGGACATTAATCTTACCTAAAAATCCAAATAAATTCTTTATTAAAAATAAACGTAGCTAAAGCTTAATCAACTCAAGCAGGTTCCTTTAAAATTACTATTAAACACTTGGATATGGCTTCTTGTCTTTGCATAATTTTAACGGGTATTGCATTTTATGATAGTCATAAAGGATGAAACAATGTCTCGAGACTATAGCGTTATTAGCGATCGTTTCACCTTTGCCTAGCGTAGCGATCATAATTGCATACTTACTTGTGACTTGCCAACTTATATTCTAATTAAATTTCTTTATTTGAAAGTTTCTGGCATTCTGGCAAAATTTTAAAAAGGAATTAGACGCCCCGGAAGTGTTATAATGTGACAATAGCATTTATATTTTTGTTTAATATTATTTTGTACGCATTTTGTATGTGTTTAAGAAAAGTTTTTTGAGAATATAGGTTTTAACTTTATAATTAATACTATGAATTTCACGGAATAAATAAATCATTTTTTGAAAATAAAATAATAGATATTCTTTTTAGTGTATAGATTATCTATCTTAATATAAAGAGTTAGTACATTAAGGTTTTTCTATACGATAATCTTTCAATGGTGTATGAACGCAAGGCCATCTCAAGCTTATCAATTCAATAAAAATCATTTCCTTTATTATGTAAGCCGGACAAAAGTTGTATTTTCTGGCCTAAAATGTATTTTTTAAACCTAAAATAAAATTTTCACTACTTATGCCACTACAGAACACAAATTTAATGAATAAAATTTTAAAACTATTAATTAATTAAAAATTAAGCAAATGTAAATATTGATTGTCAATTGTCCAACCCAATCTATGATACGAAATGATTGGCGCTGTCATTACGCGCGTCTTTTCATATTTACACTTCAACAGCTCACACATTTGTACAATTGTACAATTTGTACATGCATTGATTTTTTCCACATTTTGTTACAATTCTATTTAAGCTATTCAAATCGATATCACTTGGTGTTATTAGTTTTGTATTTTGATAAGATATTTGTTATCTATATTCATAACTAGCTGCATACGCATTATTTAAATAATTAATTTTATCATTTTCTTACGCACTGATTTCTAACAAATTCGCTTACTTATAAGAAAATGTAACTAAATGCTTAAAATAACATTGTATATTTCTAAGATTCTCATACTGTTTACTGTATTCAAGGCTATTGCTAAAAATGGATCTCTGTTGACCCTGTCTGTGTCACCCTTGAGAAGCGATCTGTCTTCTGGCGCTTGCCTGCTATTGTGCCAGCTTATACCTCTAATATCCTCTTATCGTTGGGATGAGTTATGTTATAAGAGCTCTTTCGGGTTGCTTTCGACCGTATATCATTTAATATTCGAAGTGCCTCTTTCTAACCTTTATGAAGGATTGCAACATTATCGTAATTTATTGCAAATTTAAATAATACTATAGTTATACGTATTTTTAGATTTTTATATACTACTCTTAGTGAGAAACAAATACATATTTTACTTGATGAAATGACTAGCAAAGTAATTATCGTATCCTAAGTAGATTAGCAACACCCGAGGCAATACCTTAACACCTTTATCGAAGGGAGGAAGGGAGAATAAAAAAAAACTGACCACAAGGGATAGTTTTGGGCTTCCAACACTCAGAATCATCGAGCAAAACAACACAATACGCAACACTGCTACTACAAGAAAATATTCTTTGTGGATGAAAAAAAAAATCAAAGGTTATGCTTTGAGTATCAGACACGGAATTATAGAACGAAACTGTACAGTATGGATACTGAATTCACGGTCGATTCATACCTGAAAACCAATGCACAAATCGATCTTGTACAAATCGATGCAGATTGCTCTTTTTGTCCGTTCGTTCTACTCAATTGATTTTAATTATAAACAAGATACTTGCGCTTAATAGTGGTTCAAAATATAACTCTGATGTAATTATTAAAACAGGCTGGAACGATTTAATGATTGTATCATTGGAGCGTTGGTCGACCATACCGCTTTCACCGCATTTGGTCATTACTTTAGGGTCGGCCCCATTTGCAGTACACATTTTCCTGTCACGGTAAATAATTTCTGTTCCACTGTTTACGTTTTATTTGACTTTGTAAAAGAATGTTCATTTCAATGTTAAACTATAAAGATGATTGTTGTTGGAAATAACAGCAAATATATTGCCCATTTTACATAATTTTGTTATGTTTTTGTAAGTTAATTTCATTCCTATTTTCTAGGTATAATTTAATCAAAAAAGATTTATTAGAAGCTGTATTCGTCTGACTGCTCGGAGGTAGACCACAAGGCGGTGCGGTGTCGGAAGCATGCGGTTACGTCGGCGAGCCGCGGTATTTGCCTTTGTTTAAAAAGATAACGACAATATTTTGAATATTCTAATGTAACCGGTGTCACCGGCCTTGGAATGTGTGCCCGCTGTTGGGATAACCTCTGTCACAGCAGAGATTATTCCATCAGTCACACTGGTGGTAGGTCTTTTGTTGTAAGAAGCCGGGTAGGTAGGTACCACCGCAGTGTCAAATATTTAGCCGCCAAATAGTAGTGCTTAGGTATTACTGTGTCCCGGTTTGAAGGGCACTGTACGCTAGTGAAATTACTGGGCGGATAAGATTTAAGAACTAATATCTCGAGGTTGGCAACGCGTGAGTGGCACCTACTAAAAAAAAAAAGTAAAACTTATTTTTTTGATCCATGTGTAAAATTACATTTTATCTGTTTAATTCCTAGCACTTAAATCCTTTATGGTGATGATGAAGGAACTTTAGATGGTAATATACGTTTTTTGTTTAATTTTCAATTTCAAATTTCAAGCACATGGCTGAGGTATTATAACTATTATATAAGCCGATGCCTGGAAAAATTCTTCTGTATTCTAAAACATTTTAATGGAATCATTCTACATACGCTACATACAACAATTTTGGAAAGAAATTCTTATGATAGAATTAGTGTCTGTACAACAGGTGTAGATCACATGGGAGACAAAATAAAAAAGTTTGCTCTATCACTGACGCTCTATCACTGAATCTACAATTCAAAACACAAGTTCTTATAGAATTTCAAAATTATATAATTAATCTACTGTTATTATGTCAAATTAATAAAATTGGATATGTTATGAACCAATGTAAAATATAAGAGATTTATTTTTCGCAACCTCGTTTTTCTTGTGAAATATTTGACAGCTATAGAAAATCGACAAAAATAGCACGGTAAATAGGGCGGGCATCCCTTTAAAATATTGCTTTCGAAATGAGGGTCGACATCGTTTAGAACCGTCACAAACAGGCAAAGATGCCTTAATATTCAAATAATGGTTGAAGTTTTTGAACGATCCTATCGATGACGTAGTAGTAACTCAATTTGTTGAAACCGACGAATATAATTAAGATTTTCAAGTAATTGAACTTGGGAAACTAAATGGAGGCGTTATCGCTTCTGCAAAAATTGCTTCGGAGCGAATCAGATTAGTTTTTTAGAAGGAACTGACGCTTTTTTTATTGTCTATTGCTACTGGCCCTACTGGCTTTGACAGCATTACTGGGCGGGGGCGGCCGAGTTCCGAGACATAGTCGAGAAATAGGGTCAGCCTTTGCGGAGGCTTGATTTCGTCCATCGATTGCCTCTTGCGATGCCGAACGACGGCTATGGACGTCATCAGGAATGCAGGCGACTCATTCCAATCCATGGACTCACCTTATGGTGTGAGCGTGTAACCAAAGTTGCTATGGACTGTGTATATGGATTGAAAAAGAATAAAGAAGAAAAATCGTTGATATCATTAGAAAAACAAAATATTATAACAATATGTTTTCAAGTTGTAAGCAAGTAAATGCTAATTCCTGTGCAAAACGTTTTCAGCCTCACTGAATGCGTTTACTTTGTCATTAAATTTCAGACAAAAAACAAGATCTTTTATTACAAAGACGATTCCTCACAACTCGTTAAATTTTGTCCTGATGTCGTTAAATTTTAAATTACAATTTACAACGACGTTTTCTTTTACTAACATCAATTTGATATTTTATTATTTTTGATGTTTCACTCTCAATGTTTTTATATTATGAACTTTCGAAATGAAATTTTGCCTTTCAATGTTTTTTCCTGAGGCCTATAAATAACGACATAAACTGAGCTGCATCGGTTTTTCGTACCATGACATATATAAATGTAATATATACGTCATGGTACTGTAATTACATAGTCGTTTCATTACATGAATTGAATTGTGTTTTGAACACTAATAAGAGAAGGAAAAGAAAACAGAAGATGGGATATGGATCTTTCAATCTCTCTGTGAGTGGGAGTGGAGAGGAGTAGTAGAGCATCTTCTTAAAAAAAAGCGCATACAATATTCAAATCGAAATTCAACAGTTAAAAGCTAATGATATTGTTAGTAATTCTATTAAAATAATTATTATGACAAAGAAAAGCGGATGAAACCACAAAACGTAGATAGCAAGTAAACTCGTAAGCCTTTAAAGGCTCTCGCATTACCGCAACAGCGTCCCGCATACAGTAACCGACACCGTAATCAAACATTTGAAAACTTCGCGCCGAGGGTACCCGCATATTATTAAAGTTATTATAAACTCCACTTTACCAAACTGGACGTCATTATGGTATCTTATAGCGTAAATAACTTTTTGAGTATATTTAGGTAGCATAGCTTACAACCGTTTATTGTTATTACTGAATATTAGTAGCTGCTCGTGGCTTCGTCTGCGGGAACTTCAAAAGTAATCATTGAGATATTAGTTTGGACTTTTATTCGAACATTTATGTCCTGTTTCATCCCACACACAGATCGAAATTACAAATCGAACTAATATTTTTTTTATTTTTTATTATTTGTCTAGATAAAAAGTTTCATGGTTTTATCTTCGAGAATGACGAACTTCCGCACAAACTTTCATCCCCTTCAAGACTGTACCTTATTTCTGTAAGACCAGTTCAGTTGTTTAGACATGAAAGCATAACAAACGTACAAACTAGTATTTAAATAGTTATCAGTTTAGATTTCATTACAAAATCGTGTAGTGATTCATAGAATACACCTATTTACAATATTTCATATAGATAGCGCCAATAGTCTCCGAGTAAAATGATTGTGACATATGGACGGACGGACAGACGGACAGACGAACGGACGGACAGAGGGATATGAGGAAATTATAAGGGTTCCATTTTTGCCATTTGGTTACGGAAACCAAAAATAGTAATAAAGTATGGGTTTACTTTTCACGTAATAGTTAAACATATGGTAAACAACATTTTAAGTTCTTTAGTTCGAATCAAATATCATCAGTTTCGTAAAATAAACACAAAAAAAATATCGCTACCAAGAAAACCAGTAATTTAATAAAAACCGTTAGCAAAATAAATGTAACAGGATATAAACGGGGCCACAAATGTTACAATATAGGGGGAATCGATCAACCCTGTTATCCGACCGGGGCCAATATAATGGGACCACAACGAACGTTATCTCAAACAAGATTTCTTTCACTAAATTCTGAACCATAATTTAACGTCAATATATTGAATATATCGGTTTGATATAAAATTTTGTATGTTATGAAATATTATATTTAAAACTTCTTCAGTGAAACTTCGATAATAGGTATAATACTAATTTCGTCTTAAGATTCTAATTATGCACCGTGCAACAAAAAAAATCTTTATTATGTTAGACTAGGCAAACGGGCAGGAGGCTCACCAGGGGTCTACCATGAACTGATATTTCTTATTGCGATTCAAATGATGAATATACTAGCGACATAACATGTCAGCAGCATATTACTAGCTGTTAATTATTGATCAATATATTAAGTTAATAGGAAGTGACGGGCAATTACGTTCAATTTATTTTAGAAAGTTATGTCACGCATTTACTACCTGCACATGACCGTATTCAATTGCATCGCAATATAATTGCATGTTAAAAGTTCATAGTATCCCCCTCGATGTTAACAATTATCACTACTCCTGAACGACTGCACCACCAGAAGGTATGCAGGTGCCCTGCTGACTTTAAAAAGTGCAAATTCTATTATGATACTTATCACTTTAAAGTTAATGTTAGTAATTAAATTTTAAAAAAATATTCATCATTAATAATTTTTAAAAAACTATCTTTATTGTCGCTTTCATATTATTTTTCTAAAACTAAAAAAAAATTCGTTTGAGTGCTAGAGAACTTAAAAACATTGCACTACGTTATTGAAACGAAAAAAAAAAATGAAGTGAGCATAAGGAGCAGCACTGTGTATTTAATTTCACACCGCTATTGTTCTAAGAAGTCTCGTGCTAACAGACACTTAGAAAGTTGCAATTTTCCTTATCCCTCGATATAAAATCCAGGAGATTTTCTCTTTAATATTTTCTCTTCGTTCCGAAAATCGAATTAGTGGACCGAGATGTCTACCTATTCTTTTACGATTATTACGGTGAAGCCATCTGAAGGAAAATTTTAAATGGCACACGACTGCCTAAAGCTTTAGATATAAGAGTTTAGATTTTGAATTTTTCCTGTTATACTTACACAGGCAAGATGGAAAATTGTGAGATTATATTTACGTTTTTTTATTAAGCGAGCAAGCTTTATGATAAAAGTCAATTAAGTAAAATACGCTTTGTGAAACAATCTCACAAAATATACTTGTCACTGTCTCACAAACATTAATGCGTATAATGCAAAAAGAAAACATGTACAAATTATGAAATTATATCTGTCAACGTCATTTTACTCTTAAATCAAGAAGATTAGACTTATACTGTATAGTTAATCCCAATGTACATTACGAAAAATATGAGTATGTCATCTGAAAGGTATTTTCTGATATTAATATATAACAAAATACCTTTTAGATTTCTATTTACACATATTAATGTGAATTAGTTTAAGTTTATATGGACACCGTTGTGGCGTTGTGGGTAACGTGTCTGCCTTAAATCTCGACGGTTGCGGGTTCGATTTCCGCTCGGGCAGATGTTTGTTAAAATTTCTGTCTCGGTCTGGGCGTTTGTCTGTGGGTCTCCCCACCGTGCCTCGGAGAGCACGTTAAGCTGTCGGTCCCGGTTGTTCTCACATAACATCTGATAATAATCGTTAACTCTTGATAAGTAAATTGCTGTTATCCAACGAGTTACTGGTTCGCCCTTAGGGTTGCGGAGGTCAGATGGCAATCGCTCTGTGTAAAAACTAGTAACCTGTCAAATCCGGATAAGAGTAATAAGCTGACCCTGGGTAAAATAAAAATACCGGGAATAATGCTAGGACGAAGAGTTTAAGTTTATATGGAGAAGAAGTGCAGAAACTTCCTACTCCTCCTGCACTACTGAGTTTGTTTGTTTATACGCTTCCGCGCCGCTGAACTTTTCGATGAATTTTTCTATACCTATAGATGGCTTTTTAGCGATAGGAGATGAAAATTTCCATAGGGATCCTGTTATTTCCGTATTGAATTAAAAGTGCCTCATTAAAAATCACTATTCGCAGAAGCGTAGCCGTGGATATAAGCTAGTAATGCTAGAAACATCTAATTGTATTTTTTAAAGATAAATGTGTAGCCTACACATTCAACGGCCTTCTCCATTAAGAAAGGAGTATCCTCGGTTGAGGTCCGGAAACACACAATGCAAGCACAAACACACCTAGACCGAAATGCATGTCTGTATGATCAATACAAACATCTGTCCCGTGGGGAAATGGAACCCACGATTATTGCTGCTTAGGGCAGGTACGCTATAGCTGCCCCACTGGGACTTATGAATGTGGGAATCAACATAACATGAATTGATATAACGAGCGAATATATTGTTATAGGCCCGTGTAACCTCGACAACAATAAGTAGATGTACGCAAATGCAAAATTCAAATGACAGCCATTAAACGAAATGAGGCTAGACATTCAAACACCTCCGCCATTTCCCGGTGTCATTATCGCGTTTACTATAGTTTCTGTGCAGATATTTGGTTTTTATCGACAGGAAGGAGTAAATCGTATCTCGAAATATCAATTTTACACCAAAGATCTCTCTTTTAAGCATTATTAGTCTTTCCTGTACAGTTTTTAAACAGAGCGATGCAACTAGATAAGAGATGCAATTAGATAAGAGAAAATTATCTATAAAGATAAATTTTCGCCAAATCCATTTTACAACAAAGATCAAAAAGTTAAAAAATTACCTCTCCGTGCGCAGCAATGGATATCGCATATATTTTCTTTCACACATATTCATGCAATACTACCAGTTGCATAGAATTTTGTAATACAAAGAAGTCAAATTGTGTACGACCCCATAGCCAACCGGCAGAAAAACCCTTTAAAATTATTTTATTTGTATTGTTTTAAATTTTAAATAAAATGTTATTAACGCTATCGGAAATGTGTTATATGGCAATCGACTTTATAATATTTTTTTTATTAATTAAAATAAATTACTTTTTTTTACAGCTTTTTATTATTTATTAATTGTTAAAAATGCATGTTCCCTGTAGCCATATACAGCTAATTAGCGGTTATGTTTCATCATTTGTGACTTACCACACACAATATTATTTTGTTATTAACTATTATTAATTGGACATGTAGGGATTGTGAAATACATTATATACATGTAATATAATATTTAATAAAGCGTATGTAGTTTACATACGGGAAAATCTTGTCACACAATATTGACTCCAAAATAATGAGTCCTGAGTTCCGTATCAAAAGGAACCCTATTAGTGAGTTGAAATTTTCACAGAGTACAAGAAAATTTATGTTTCTTCTACAATCGTATGAAACCCTTTATTTGCAAGTCTGACACAGACTTGGCCAATTTTATTTATATGTTCTTGACACACAGTTGTGGCGTTGTGGGTAGCGAGTCTGCCTTTAGCCTCGACGGTTGTGACTTCAATTCCCGCTGGGGCAGATGTTTACATTGATCTTACAATTATCGTTCTGTGGGTTTGTCCTTGCGGGTCTCCCCATCATGCCTCGGAGAACACGTTAAGCTGTCGGTCCTGGTTGTTATCACATAACATCTGATAATAATTGTTAACTCTTGATAAGTAAATTACTATTATCCATTGAGTTACTGGTTCGCCCTTAGATGGCAATTTCTCTGTGTAAAACCTAGTAAACCTGTCAAGTCCGGATAAAGGTAAGGATAAGCAGACCCTGGATAAATACTCGTATAGTACCGGGAATAATGCTAGGAAGACGAAGAAGCAATATACCTACTTCATACTTTTATTTTGAATCATTTAATCAAAACGTCTACAAGTATAGTGCTATAGATATAATCAACACATAAGTGTTGATATAAATATAAGAAAAAGAATGTAAAAGTATATTGAATTATGATATTAAAATCAATTTAACCCAAACTTTTCATTACTACATCAAAATAAAAATATTTACTTGTAAAGTAAAGTCGTTTCACTAGTACATAATAATGAAAGCATTTTTGTATCATAGAAAAGAAACGCCCCGGGGATTATTACGCTTCATTTAAAATTTTGCTTCGCTAAGAAAAAAATAGTATCCGCTTTCGAGAGATTTTCTATTTGTACGGTATTAGCCTTATAAATAAGCGCTATCTTTCCTGCAATTATCGCCCTATTTATGAGCGGAAAATGTCGACCTCCGGCTGAGTTGGTCGCACCCGATACTGTTTATTATTGAAGCAAATAATTATTAAATTAATGTTCAACTACTATATTTAGTAAGATGATTCGGATTGTGATATATTGGAAACAACTAAGGAATTTGAAAATTCATCACGTAATTAATAATATTACTATTATTAGTAATATATCTTTACGGTAGTAGACGGATGCTTCTGTACGCTAGTAGACCGATGCTTCTCTCAGCACAAAAGGGCCGGCTCGACTGGGGAAGTACTTCCCTCACACAGAAAATCGGGCTCAAGTAACAGTATCATTAGGTACTGTTGCGTTTTGTGCGATGAGTGATAGCGCCGGAGGCCCAATCTCCCACCCTCTCAAAAAAAAGGAAGGGAACGTCCTTTTTTCCCTTCTCATCCCTTCCCTCCTGTTTCTTGGGTTGGCAAAAAGGTTGTGATACTTCAGGTATCGCAAGCATTCATAGGTTGCGGTGACTGCTTACCATCAGGCGGACCGTATACTTGTTTGCCAACCGTCATGACAAAAAAACAAAAAAATCGATGGTCTGTGTATAATTTTACGACATTATGCCGCAGCGGTAGATAACCTGCCTTAAGGTTCGATACCCGCAGATGTTTATATTGATTATACAGGCGTGTTTTCCGGTCTGGGTGTGTTTGTGCTTATCATTGTTGTGTTATATGTTTCCGGTTATCAGGTTTCAGGTTATAGCTATCCTGACATAGAATATAGTGTATTACGTTTATTATTATAATTCTTTGGCACACTCTGCAGCCTAAGCGATTTTATGGATCTTAATAAATATGGCGTCAAAGATTCATCTTAATCATGAAAGTGATATCGGATATAAAATAGCCAGTAACACCAAACGCGATTATTAACATCACGATAAGGAGTCGAGTAATTGTGATTAGCTATTAAATTATAAATATATAATTAAATTAAATTTTATAAATTTTAATTAAACTCCTTCTCACCGGCGTTAACCAAAAGTTTGTCAAAATCTTTTCTTCTAGCTCTATATTTTGGAACAAAATACTAAACAAAATTTAACAAATACACAAAGATTGAACCACTCGGTCACTCTATTTTAATTACGAACGCACCTTATAAAAAAGATCAAACATTTAAATTCTTTGTTGCAACATATATATATATATATATATGTAAAAGCCTTAATAGCTAATTGAAAGTACGAAAGAAACGTTTATATAAAACATTATATAAAACCTTAATTTCCCATACAGTCTGCATTGAGAATAAAGCATCAAGGGATTTGCGTAAGGCACGTGCTGGTACGTTTCACCCAGCGGCAATTTAAAAGCCATCAAAATACGTGAGTTTTATTCCTATCGTATAAATTGGGAAAAAACGAAAACAAGAATGTTATTTTTTTCCGCTTCTGAACGAATATTTTCTGATGAGAGAGATTTAAAATAATTTCCAACAGAAACACTTAACCTTTATTATTATCCAACATATTTTCTTTTCAGTTTAAGCCACAATAGCGCTATATCACATGGAATAAATATAATGATGATTAGATGATATCCTGTTTTACTAAAATAAATTACAATTAAGTGATGTCATAAAACTATCAAAAATACAGAAATTATTTTCATATGTTATATAGGTATTTTAACAGGTTAGAACGACTATAAACTATCAGTGAATGGGGCGTGTCAGTCGACTCGAATATAGACAGTGCCGGATGTCGATAAACAGATATTCAGCAGACACTTCAAGTCGATAGCGCTCGACTCGAGGGAGCTCCTCACAATATTTTCTTTCCTTTGTTTTTTTCTCAAGACCAAGCAGTTCTAGGATCTCGTTTAAGATTCGTAGAAACGTAGCATCGTAAAAGAATCTGCGATGTGACTGAGATTCGTAATATAATTTTTTTTCTGTTAAGTCACCCGGAGAAAAACACGTTTTGTAATGCCGAGCGCCTTTTACGAGATTTTTTTGATGAATATATTGTTGCGTCATAATAAAATGATGTCACGTAAAGTAATCTGTGCAGCCATCAGCTTTAACGACGTCAGTCCCAGCGTGCGCTTACGAGAGCTGTTTCAGAAAGAATTGACAATACACGCTTAACACGATTTACCGTGGGTTAACTCGGCTTTCGGTGCGGGCTTGTGAGAAAATATTGAAATTTGAATCAATCATAGAATTATTAACAAATAATAAAAATTATAAAAAAATGTGGTTAATTTCATATTGCTAATATTGTTTCTCTTTTAATTAAATTACGAAATGGTAACAGGAATTTTATATAAGCTTACTTTCTTATTACATTTAAATAATAATAATAATAAACACTACTCTCTCAATCATAACGGCCCCCAATAGGATAGTTATATCCTGTGTCGGGGGCCCGAAAACGTACACAATGACAAGGACAAACACACCCAGACCGGAGAACATGCCTGTATGGTCAATACAAAAAAATTCGAGCGGGAATCAAACCCACGAATGGTGAGACTTAATGCAGGTTCGTTACCCCTGCGCCGCAACGTCGTCTCTATTTGACTATTTAATTTAGGCGCTCTTAAGAAGAGATTGCAAGCCTTAAATGTAACGAAGCTCGATGGATAAGTTAAGCTCTGATAAAATCGAGTTGGTTAGAAAGAGTAAAAGATTCAGAGGATCAATGTATGTATTAGTGAACTATAAATACACAAACTAAACATGATGTTTAAATGAAATCGTTCACAAGAATGTTTAAACACAATAAGATTGTTTTACATAGCCGCCTTGTTTTAGTCCATAAGCTGGTCTATAAAATCTAATAACAAAAATAATTTGATTCCAAAATAATCGATATTCTAAAATAATCATAAACTCAAATTTTAATCTTCGTTTTTTGTTATGTAATATTTTAACAATGGTTATAGTATTTCCATAATTTTTTAACGTCATTA
The DNA here is from genome assembly GCA_023373885.1 of Hestina assimilis. Lineage (NCBI taxonomy): Eukaryota > Metazoa > Arthropoda > Insecta > Lepidoptera > Nymphalidae > Hestina > Hestina assimilis. The sequence goes on along the minus strand of CM041741.1, from coordinate 8,013,812 downwards.
ATAAGTAAAAGGCGGAATAAAATATTACGAACACAAAGAATTATTCAAGCATAAGAGAACAGCTATGAAAGACTTAATGCCACTATTGTCTACGTGTTCACTACCGACACGGTTGTTTGAACTTTTCCAAATAAAACAGTCACGTGTCACAAGAGTCATTCAACTTTATATCTGTATTTATTTATTAAGCGCGGCTAGTACAGTTGCAGTAGGCAAATTGCGTCACTCTCGCCTTGCCTATTCACAAAATGGCTCTTCGTTTCGTTTGAAGGAACTCAGATAATAATAAGGAAGGAAAATGTGTGCCAGAAATGAATTCCACTTTTTAGAAGTGCGACCAAGAAAGGAATTGGAAAAGTTCTTTGTTCGCGATGGAATCGATGACAGAGTTATTCGGTGGCATCGGAGACCGGCACGAGTAGTTCTTGTTAAGAAAGAGGAAGGTGAGATGAGGGTGAATAATTGCTACAAAAACTCACCGTGAACTATTAAAAATTTAACTATTTACTTAACTATTGAAAAACAAAATACCATTTTTACTAATATAATATGAATATAAGATTTATTAACTGAAAACAGTATTCATATTTCAATACAACGCTAAAGCAAAGTCAAATTTAATTATTAAATTCAAATTTTTACCCATCCTTATTATTTTATTAATTCATCACTTTCTTAGCAATCTCGCTATCCAATCTAATTTTCTTGAATAAGAGCATCTATTCTTCTAACTAATTTTACTTCACTACCGAACTCTACTTTGCTAAAAAACGGGTTTAGCATTATCTCTTTTGGGTGCAAGCCAAGCACAGTTCAGATTCAAAACGAACCAAATTAGAATGATTTTAAATTTTGCCAATTTTAAAAAGTAATTTTACTAACAAATTCTTACTTCTTACATTTAATTAATGAACATTGACGTTAAAAACCTGGTTATCCTCACAATATCAAACTTACTAAAAATCATTGTTAAATTTCTACATAAAATTTGGTATAAAAAAATAAACAAAAACTGCGATGAAGCCTATTTTGTACTGACCATAAACAAATATGTATAACATAAATAATAATAAAAATGTCAACAATAAAAACCACGAGAATGTCATTATTATATAAAAATCTGCCAACAAATGTTATCACAAAGAACAATATTTCTTCAAAATATTTGCGAGCGGGCTATCTGGGTGAAGCCAGCCGCCAAAAACTACGTTAGGGATGCACTATGGACGTAAATTAATGATCTTGCCGACTCAAATTGCGGATCAAAATATTATTGACAGAAACCAGACATGCTATAAATTAATAGACCAGTATCAAAGACCCTTTCACCTTTAAAGTTAGGATGAATGAGAATTGTGGCTAAAGAAAACCTGTTACAAATGTAAAAATTAATATTGAAAAAACTCACCTATCGTTGTTAGCGCCAAGGTGCACCAGTAATAACTCTGTAGATAATGTTTCACTACATCCGCTGTCTCTGTGTCATGATACACCCAGTTTTTACTACCGAACCCATTGTTTTTATATATTATATGGTACAAGCACCCGTTCCAATGAAATATCACTAATAAATAATGAATTAAACTTGTCGATCTAAACAAATTAGGATAGTTCGTGTGCCGCTCTGTACGGTCCATAAACGCCCAGAAACGGTAGATCTTCACAAGTCTGAAGGAGCGCAGAATAGAGTTGAAGCCAATGGACAGGTAGAGGAAGTCCAGTGGCAACAGGCAGAGGCAGTCGATGTAAAATGTGGTCGAGTTCATATAATGCGCCCTGAGCTTTGCCGCATCCGTCTGCAGGACGCCATCTTCTAGGTATCCCGTCCGAAAGTGAAACAGAATATCCGCCAAGTATAGAAAATCCGAAAAATAATCCAAGCAGAACCAAACTATTAATGTCTCTCCTGAAACAAAAGCTTGTGTTAAATGAAAATTGCTTAATCTGATGTTTATAATAATATTATACTATTTTATAGAATATTATATAGACTGTTAATATAGTAAACTGATTTTTTACGCTTACTTCCTTTTACTTACTTTTTTTTTATTTAGAGGCTTGTAGCGATCTAACTATGTCTGCTCATCTATAAATTACACTTACTCGTATATGACCAAACATAAGTAAAAAAAGTCTAAAATTTAGTCCTAAATTTAAACTTCCTTACTTTATATTTATACTGGATAGAAGTTGTCACATCTATAAAGTTTAATGACAAACTCAGGCGGACTTTATTACTCTATGACAAACTCGAACAATGCAATACCTGAACGTAACTTTCAAAGTATCGCACTGTTTTTGATGTGAGACGTTTAACTCGGAAAAGCTGTTTGTATAAGTAATTTAATTCTCCGCGAAACAAGTTGTGGAAAACGTTGAGCGTTCTAAGACGCTGCAACCTAGATCGTTGTACTAATCTACAACGTTACCTTAAATGGAAATGTCTTTTGCATAAGAACGAGAATCAAAATTGGATTTTTATCCATTTAAGCATTTTCATTCAAGTCCATCCGTCGGAGGAAATGAACAAAGGCGTTATATAGAATCCATTCTTTGATATGACCCATTGTTTGACTTTGACATGACGTTCAGCCAAAATAGGAATTACGTTCCACGGACAAGAACTTATAAAATAACAATAAAAATTTGAAAGTGTGAAAAAGAGGGTCAAACTTATTATTTATTTGTAACTTACCGTTAATTTCTTGAAATGCGAACCTATACACGATAACCCAGAGGTTGTAAAGGAAGGCCAGTGAGACTACCATGGACCAGTAGTAGCACAAACGGCCGGCGGGGTCAAACACGAATGACCAATGCGGGCCCGCCCGGAGGCGCCCACTGGTGTATGTCGACCGCCGTCTGAGCCCTCCTCTGCTGCCACTGCACAAAAAAAAAAATTAATAAAGCTTCGTCCTTATAGAAAGTAACCTTTAATAATTCAATCTATTTTAAATCCAAAATAAGTATTAGGTAAAATATTGGAATATATATAATATAATAGTGTAAAACTAATTCACGGTACACTTAACAACACAATTGAAAACACAAAGGATAGTGCAACTAAATATATATCATCAGATTATGTTACAATATTGGTTGAAACTCATTTGATACTGTATATTATCATAAATCAAAGACGGTGCTAGTTCAAACGATGTGGTAATATGAGACGTTTAGATATCAGATGTACTATCACTGATATTAGATAGACAATTCATTATACTATTACCACAATCAAGACTAATTCAAACGTTTAATTATACAAGTGATATACCCTATAATATATACGTAAGTTACTCCAAAGTTAGCTTTAGGTGTTTGTTTGAAGTTAGTAGTTTGCGTTCAATATTAGGGACTGCGTAATCCCAGGTCGGAATAATTGAATATCACGCTTACCACCTGAGAGTAGGCCGCAAGGATATCACAAGTGCTTTCAATTAATCTAGGACGAAGACCGGAAGGCTTTCCGACTACATTGCAGTAACAATAATAACAGATTCGTTATCTTTGATGTAATTTCGAATACTGGATGTATTTGGCTAAGAGTCTGCAAACTTTTAAATAGAACGAACTTTTGTCCGCAACTTAGTTTCCATGAAGGGAAGTTAAAGTGACGTCTATACATTGACTCGATTCTCAAATCAAAACAATCACATGAAACAGCTATTTTAAGTGAATTAATATAATTAAATTGGGAATCATCAAAATATAAAAATAACATTACGTCGTGTCGTATTTGATATGTTAATTTTAATTAACTACATTTAAATTGAAACAGTTGTTCATTACATAGTGTTCGTAAATATTACGTAACTCGTTGTGCGCCAATTAATTTAAAACAATTGCATAACTAAGTTTAATTTACTGAAGCCAGCTAAACTATTGTATTCGAAAAGTTCATGCTTGATTAAATGTATTCAAAGGAAACAGAGACAATAGTTTCTAGTGGTTAAAACTTGTGAATCGCATCGTTTGGACCATGTCGCTGCACTGCACTGCACTGAGTTTTGTACTTCATTTCAAATGTAAATACTTTTATGTGACTTTTGGTGGGCAGACATTTTTCATTTCTCTTACGTTATTATTTCTAAAGCTATCCACTAATTTATATCCCATGAATTTATGATAATAATAGGTAAATAGAAATTGACAATTAACTAATGATTAAAAATTTTAATATCAGCAGATTGTTTTTGATTGGCGTTTGACTTTGGAACGACTATGTTTATTCTATTCTATATATCATCCATTGATGTAAATGCTACATCAATAGATGAGCTGACTTCGCGTCCGTTACAATAATATTACAATGTAGGCAAACTACCGGTTGAACTAAGTGAAACTTCATTTCGATTGTTAAACTAATTAATATAACATGAATTTTGTAAATTGTTCATAATTATAATATTTGAAATAGAATTCTTACTATAAAACATTTTAGTATTAAAAATATCTTTTAAACACTAAAGATTCTAAAATGTTTTACAGGTTTTGTAGCATGAGATATTTTTCTAACTCACAAATGATATTAAATTTAATCGTTTGTAATATGCATTGACTATTATTAAATTCAACATGTTACACCTTATCCATAATTACAAACGCTTCCGTTCGTGGTTCGTGCACTATTAGACAAACATCGATATTATAATTAACAAATTAGTGATAATTGACGATGGAATATATAATTGTATATAAGACCAACGTTAATGACAACCATTAGTTAATTTTGCCTATTCTATTATAATTTCTGAATATTTTAGGTCACGTTGTTTATTACTGTATCAACAGCACATTACATACCTTCAGAACGACTGCACCAAATTGAATAAATCTTTTTTGTTGTGTTAATTGTCGGAATCGGGAAGTTTCTGTGGAACAATTTGTAACACCTAATGTTTGTAAGAAGGTAGGTAGTGTATAGGTAGGAGACCTAAGATAGGAATTTAAACTCCAACGAGAACGAACGGGATTAAGGGAATAAAATTTTACTATTTAAACATACGAAGTCCAAACGGGCCGCTAGTAATTATATACATTACTAGCGGCCCGGCAGAAGTTGTCCTGCACCAAAAAAAACTGGGACCCGATAGCAGTGGGTCCTGTGTTTAATTGTGAATCTTAACCATTCTCGAATTCACTGGAACTCGCACAATAATTTCATCAAAAGCGGTCTAACCGTTTACGTGCAGTTCAGTGACATACACACGTACAGTAGAATTATGTATATAAGAATATTTACCTATCAGTTCCGTTGCAATGCGGTGTCGCGAGATGATTGTGAGAATGATGCGGTGCGGGCGTGGCGGGTGTGTGCGGTGTGCTGCGCCAGCCGCTCAAAAGTGGCGCTTCTCCGCTAGCACCCAGCAGTTTTAATCTAAATAAAATTAAAAAATTTAAATAGCACCCGACAAAAAAAAATTGATTTGCCATTTTGTGTTGGCTGCCATCTTGGATTTGAAATGAATTATAGTGTATAGTATTCTACATGTCGAGCCCTTTCATTTGATACCGATCTTGGACCGATTTTCATCAAACAGCTAAGAACACTCCTGACTAATTCATCTTTCGGTTCATCCGTTCAGAAGCTACGATGCCACAGAGAGACAGACACGTAAAACTTATACCATCCTGTCGTTTTTGCGGCGGCGGTTTGTTAATTATAATTAAGGTAGGTGTCTAGTTTAGAATTTTCTGAAAATTGAAATATTTTTTATTTCATGTTTTAATGTCTTATTCCATCGTGAATAACATCCTAATATTTGGTGAAGAAATTTGCCATAGAAAAAAGTTATAGCGGTATTTGTGGGACAAGTCGGAACGCGGGATCGACATCTGCGGAGCGCAGAGTGCCTGCTGTAAATCTTAGCTCGGAAAAATCAGTTTTTGTTAAATAAATACTCAATGTACTAAAATAAGCTATTGTATATTTAACTAGCTGTGCTCGTGGCTCCGCTTATGTTAGTGTAGTTTTGTAATAATCCCACGGTAATCTAACATTTTCCGGGATAAAAATGTCATATCATCATATGTGCTAATCCAGGGAATCAGCTATGTGTGTGCTAAATTTCATCCAAATCCGTTCAGTCATTCTGTGCCGTGGTCGGGGCCACTACGACGACTCGGCGCGTTTTAGCGAAAGCGTTTTTTTGTAACGTCGTAACAATATAAATATTTGTTTGAATTACTTAGTGAAAGACACAAATTTTATCTACTTTGAATTTCGGAGACGATAGCACTATTTATTTTTATTATAATAAATAAATTACAGGTAAAATGAGCAATCCAATATAGATTACATTACTGTACACTATTTTGGTTATAATGTTTTCCTTATAAAGGACAGAACGGGAGATATATGGTGTTGCGGACATTTTTTAGATCTGTTTGAAACAATACGAACATACACTATCCTAGTGTAGCTCTAACGATTAAAGTAGCGCACCCTTGCATAATTCTCAGATGGCACGATTTTTACCTTTTTTTGGCATTATATATTATGAATACTTTATAGCCTGCGTATTCTTTTGGTGTATATTTCATGATGCAAATTTCATATTATTATAATGCAAATTTCATCTAAATCCGTTAAGTAGTTTTTGCGTGACAGAGTAACAAACATCCATCTATCCAAACCATTCCATTCTCACAAACTTTAACATTTATAATATTAGTAGGATTACTACTTGCCACGTTTATTCTATTAGTACTAATGTTGATCACTTTCAAGGTATAATTCTTATAAAATGTGTAATATTCCAAAATATGTAAAATATAAATTAGTGTGTAGAAACTCAACCTGAAGTTATATTAGTATCCCTTACTTAGTCGGTTGGTCGTCTACGAGTTTTTCAGATTGATTCCAATAGTGTTTGTGTTTAGAAATGTGTCCGTACAGAAAAGGCACGAAACATTCGAAGTCGAAGAATAAAACTATCACACAGGTCGCACTGTTTCCAAAGCAACCATTTTTTATTTATGTTTATTGCTGCTCGCCTTACTGGCCTTGACAACGTCATCGGATGGTGGAGCCGAGTACTCGCGGGGGCTCAAATTTGATTCCGTCCTTACGGTTACTCCTGCGAGGCCCAGCCAAGGCTAAGGACGTCATCTAGAATGGAGGAAACGCTCGAGCGCATTCTAGTCGATGGACTCGACCGACGGTGTGAGCGCGTCGCGACATGTGAAACAAGGGACCTCGTCTTCGCTAGCGAGGAAGTGCATGTTTGAGCTGTGTATCGAGCATTGTCTAATGTGATCTTATCGTTAGGGTCTTGTAGGGCATGCTTAAGACGCCTTACTTTGGTAGGTTTGTCATCTATGTCTGTAAAGATACTGTCTAATTAGGAAGTTCTGCGAAAATTCTGTTTAGGATCGAATCGATTTCAAAGTCTGAATGAAGATTTGCGTTACGCACATACCATGGACAGCCCGAAGCCACGCGTAAGAAACATTTTTGAATTATTTATAACCGATTTATTTGTCTGGTATGTGATTTATTACCGATTTATTTATCTGGTACATGTGACAAAAAACAGGATTATTGCGTGCTAAGCGGATATGAGCTTCGAAGTCAGTCAGTCAGTCTGTTGTCGAGTATAACACCTAGATATTTTGTTTTGTCTTTTCACGCAATAGGACGGTCAAATGAAGTGATAACTCCAGGTGGACCGCATCGCAAGTTAGTCTTGATTCGGAGTTTGTCGAAAAGGCTTATGCTTTTCTCTGAATTGACTTCAATCCTACAAGATCTGAACCATTTGCCTAGGGTATCGGCTGACGATTGGAGATGTTTGGATAAAGTGGAAGCAGCTACAGTAGTAGTATACAGAGAGGTGTCATCCGCGAAGAGTGCTAGATGAACATTGTTAGTCGGCCTTGGTATGTCATTTGTATATAGTGCATAAAATGGGTGCTACAACGGAGACCTGAAGGACTCCTACTCTAATGGGGCGAGGGGAAGACAAGATGCCCTCGACTCGAAAGAGGAAAGGGCAATTTGGCAATTAGTCTCATATGATGAGCACGAGTCTGTCCGGCAATCTTAGGCGATACAACTTATTAATGAAGCCGTTGTGCAGACTTTGTCGAAGGCATTGGCACCATCGAAGAAGAGGACCCCTGTAGTGTTGGTTTACGGTAGGGTGAAGCCGTTAACAATGTGCTCTATTATGTGGTGCACCTGGTTGATACAAGAGTGACTTTTTCGAAAGCCAAACTGCTCGTCTATAATTATATTTTTAGCTTTAAGATTATAGAGGGCGTTGATTCTAGACGTTCCCGAGAGAATTAGTTTACTAATCGTACCGAGAGTTGATTATTCAGAAGCTTGAACACCCTAAATAAAAATAAATAAAAAAACAAAAAAAAAAAACGAATGTACAACAACACACTGGTCGATCGTGCCTAATCATACGTGTGCAGGCAAGGCAGTCGTTGAATTAGGTGTTAGTATTTCTTCTGCAATATTAAATGTAGGTCGCATGACACTTCTCAAAATGATGTAGACCATGGGCTGCACCATAAGATATGCTTCGTATGAATATGCAAAGGCTGACAAGCAATGCGGTGACGAAAGAAGGCCGTATGGTAAACAGGACAAAGAAATTGAAGATGAAGCTGAACAGGAATCTGAACTACTTTTATATGGCCCAGGGATAGCTGATTGAACCATCGTCAGTATTAACTCGATTATTATAATGACATTAAACACTAAATAAAAAAAAAAACTTCAAATGCGTTTTATATGAAATATTTTTTTACACCTGGCGGATAGATAATCTCCGCAATCGCTAGACATATTTTGATAAAATTTTGTATGATTCATTATTAAGTTAGTTTTAGGTAATTCACCACCTTTCTAACAAAATACAATATAAAAATTTAAAGGCCACAAAACCGTGCAAAAATAGGTCGATTTTCAAACAAAGTTATTCCAAAGCCTATTTATTTCTTTACTATAATTGATTTTTGGAAAAAGGTGGTGAATTACCACGTGGCAAACCTTCCTCTTTAAAATGACGTTTCCTATTTTTGTTTCAGACATGCCAATCTTGAGATAATGTGTCCGCCATGGGAACACCTTTTTTTTGAGGGCACGACATTGGCACCCTGTGAAATTTCACAAAAAATGCTAAACGAAATAAAATCACAATTTCCTAGTCCGTACTATTGTCATTATGCCTGTATACACTTTTATTATAATGTATAGCAAACAAGCTGAGAAAACCGTTTTCGAAAAACAGCTTATTTTTCCCTGTCTAGACTAGACACCTACCTTAAAATTATGCTATGCTGCTATGCTGCCATGAAGGCTGCCAGCTGGCAAATATACATGCAGAATAAACAAATTACCTTAAATATTTTAATATTAGAATAATAACTAGTAAGTCAAATATTATACTTATTAGTAAGTTTTATCAACTTTGATATGTTACTTGAGGACCAAAATCAAAAATTCACTACATATAAAATCGATTTAACGCCGCACGAGATGGTGCCATTACAACTTAGTTTTCCAAATGCATCATGGGACCGAAGTCTGCAGATCCTTATTCGATGTAAGCTGTCGTTCCGTGAAATGAGATATAAAATGCTCAAAAATGTGAACGGTTCCATTGCGGTGATGTTGCTCGGTTTGCTCATATCTACACAAATATTATCGGCTTAAAATACCGGAGGCGAGATGTTACGTTTCACAGGATATAAAGGTGAATTGAAAACTCCAGGAAAATATTTTCAGAGCAGCTTTTACAGTTTGAGAAAAACTTTTTTGATAATTTATAAAGAGCAAAATTTGATATACAAATTCTGCCTTTTAAATATTTAAAAACTTGACTAATTGGCAAAAAAAAACTTTGAGTTAACTTCACATTTTTATCCACTGGACTCGACGATTTAAAAGTCGATTCTATAAAAATGTTGATTGTTAGAAAAAAAAATAATCTAGAAATTGCTAGAAGAGGTTTTATATTTTTTGTTCTAATTGAGAGTTAAGCGGTTTTATCGATAAAAGCGGAAGCCCACCGAGTCAACACTCATGATTAAGGCACACTTCTGAAGAGAGTACTTTCATTCCTCGGCAAACAAGAGACAGACCCTCGAACCACTCCACCGCCGACTTAATAGGAGCAAGTATAAAGACGTAAGAAAATTGATACTTTTCGAAAAGATCGCGTCAATTGTTGCTCGCCTTTTGCTACGCATAATGATGAACAGTAGCGTGCGCTGGTAAATTTAACTTTCTCATAAGGAAATCGCAAAATCTTTAGGTGTACATAACATTTATGGGAGTTACATATATCTTCTATTTTAAATACTACCTTCTATGCAGCATCTCCTCCATGAATAACGATTGCAAATGAGGTACCTTTATTACAATATAAATCATTGGTACCCAATACAAGCTTTGATCAATAGCAAAATTCGATTGTATTTTAACTGTGTGTCTCCGTGCTTCGGAGGGCACGTAAAAAGTCGTACCCAGCTGCTATCAACTTGATAATAATCGAAAAATCAAGTCAGAGGCCTATACGTGAGATCTGATGAACTCTGACATTTGGTGGGCCAGTAACCATTCGATGTGAAGAAGATTATAATCGATTCATTGGAATTTGTATCAGTTAGGATACATGAATTATTGTTTTAAAAGAATGACAGAATCAAGCTGCTATCCGCATAGGTATATGTAAAACAGATGTTTCATTTAACACAGCCAATAAACACTTATAACATGTGTTCAAAATGTTGCGTTTTATTAGTATCATTGTAAAATTTTAATGGGACTCTAGAAATTTAATTTGTAATAATAACAATTATATATGGAAAAAAGTAAAAACCACGCCTTGAAAATAAACTGACATGTTTGGAATACCAATCTTTGGAATTTTAAAAACAAATATTATCAGTAATTTATGAGCTCCAGTTGCAATTCACCTCTTCATACTCAATTCAGTTACCAAATTATTGTATTGTCATCTGAATAAAATACACTTGCAAAGTTTCATATCATTATAACTTCGTTTGAAAACAGAAAGCAATGCAACTTCATCTGTGATACTTAAAGCATCTCTTTTATCACCAAGAACGTCTTGACAGATACTGATTTGTGTGATATCAAGTGATATCGTTTTTCCATCTGACCGAACGCTTCGGGTTGGACGAGTTAGCCCTTTGTGTCTGTAAAAGGATGATTCCTTTTATTTTATTTTTCTCTCGTTTACTTTAGAACAATCCAGACTAATAATATAAATGTGAAAGTTACTCGGTCAAAAAAGTTGTAAAATGCTGAACCAATTTTAATGAATCATTGTATAGAAATACACACATAATAAATAAGCTACTTTTTTTCTAACAAGACTTTATCTCTAAATAAGTTGTCTCAATAACAATCGTTAGTGATGTGGGCAAAGCCGCGGGTAAAAGCCAATGTCATATAACATTTTTGTGGTTGCAACAAATTTGCACCATATGTTTCAATCACTGCAATATGGTTCTAAAATATGTAATTTATTTTGTCAATAATTTTTTGTACCAAATGCGCATTGGAGCAGGCAACGTAACACTCCCAATCTATATCGCTCCAAGAAACTTCCTGCAAATCCTCTTAGTTAATTACTATGTTACAGCCCATGATATTGCTTCAATCTACTTTGCTAATCAAATCGATTTGATTACACCTTGCGGAAAATAGTTTTTGGTTTTATGTAAATGAATACAATATTAAGGCTTGTACTTTCTACCCGTTATTCAGCTTGCATAAGCCCATAGACATCGCCTCATTTTCATTATTATTTCATTACTAAAAAGAGCCATATATAATAATAAATAACGGTCTTTACTATAACTACACCGCAGTGTCAAAATTCTGCCGCCAAATAGTAGTGCTTAAGCATTACTGTTTTCCGGTTTGAAGGGCATTGTAAGCTAGTGAAACTACTGGGCATAGGAGATTTAAGAACCAATATCTCGAGATTGGCAACACGTGAGTGGCACTTACTAATGGTGCTGCAAGCGCTCATAGGCCACGGCAACCACTTATCATCAGGTGGGCAGTATGCTTGTTTGCCAACTTGTAACATAAAAAAATATACCGGAATATCTACGCAAGATTTCAGTATTTTTGTCCATTTCAAAAATATATAAATTTTGTATCAAAAGAAATATTCCAAGGCATAATTAATATGTATAAAATGCTTATTTAATCAAATTACCTTTCTCCCAGTATTAGATGCTTTAGAAATATTTATGGGATTTCCGTGAAAAAATTAATTAGTAATTTAATTACCTCGCAATTCTATTTGTTTATTTTTGAGGATCACGTCATAATAATAAAAAGTAAGGCTTATGAATATAAGGTACCTACTTATTTTAAAATTATAATGTGCTATCGTAAAATATTCAAATAAAGATCTTAAAATATTTAGTAGAAACAACGCAGTTATAATGAAGTTCCTTTATATAACACTGGTCGCGGGTTCGATTCTCACTCAGTGTAAATATTTTTTACTATAACATGCGTATCTTTATATTCAAATTTAAAGTGTTTTTAAGGTTCCGTACCTCAAAAGGTAAAAAAGGACACTTATCTACTCATTCTCTTGTTCGTCTGTCCGTCCGTGTGTCACCACCTATTTTCTCAGAAACGGGTGAGTCTAGTAAGTTGAAATTTTTACCAGATACAGAGGTCTATAGTCCAAATAAGGTGTATAAAAATCAAGGTCATGAGTCAACACGATAAAAAGATATAGGCAAATTTAGATTTTCACGAAAACTTGTTTTAACTACAATTTATAAATGTACTAGGTACTGTTTCAACCTAGGGTCCACTAAGCTTATTATTAGCCAAAATTCTAAAATAAAGTTGAAATACACTTTAAGCAAGTTATACCAAAATCAAATTGTCCATGGACTATGTATAGAATAATTAATGCAACTATGACGCTAAAACTTCATAACTTACTCCAACATACAAAGCTACCTGTTTATCTTCAGTTTCGAAACTAAAATTCAACTCGCCGCTCAAGTTTACTTTTGACCTGAGTAGTATTAATATAATATCCAAGTTAAGCAATGACAATATTTAAACAATATACAAATTGCCTTTTGCTAGGGAGTTCTCCTAGAAATTTGTACCGAAGGGAAATCAAATCTGACTTCGTTGTATCGATTTTAATAATATTATAGTTGTAACTTGAACTAATAAAAATCGTAATTTATTATGACACTTTGCACTTCTTTCCTAAAGTATTGTATCTATCTTTTTTCATCACCCCAAACGTGCGTAAGATATGTTGTTGATAATTACGTGTAAGCGTAATTTGCGTCATAGAAGAGCTAGCGACGGCCGGAACAAAGCGGTTCTAGAGACGACATCGGACACAACGTGCGCACCATTATAACCTATCTATCTAACAAGCATTATAAATAGAAAGTTTGGATGGATGGATGTTTATTACTTTTTCACGCAAAAACTACTGGACAGATTTTGATGAATTTTGGTACACACATACCTGGAATAACATTTTTACATTAACAAAAAGTATCCTATACTTTTTATCCCGGAAAAATGTTGGGTATCCGTAGGATCACCAAAAAACTACAAAACGCGAAAGGAGCCGTGGGCATAGCTAGCCACTAATCAATGAACGAAATCCTCATTAGAAAATTCCCCTTACACAGCACAGACAAGCACACAACACCGTCCTCGCCGGCGAGGACGAGGTCCTATGTTTCGTCGCGTCGCGCTCACACCGGGTGAGTGTATCGTATAGAATGCGCGGAGCGCTGCCTCCATCTCCGATGACGTCCTTAGCCGTCGTTCGGCTTCGCAGGAGGCACCCTAAGGACGGAACCAAATTTGAGCCCCCGTGAGGGCTGCCCCTTTATCACGGCTGAGTCTCTGTACTCGGCCCCCGCCCGGTGACGCTGTCAAGGCCAGTAGGGCCAACAGCAATACACATTCCGAAAAAAAAAAAGAACGAAATCCAATGTAATTTTTTTAACGAACATCGAGGGCTCGCAAAACACCCAACATTTGCCGGCAACTACAAAAAAACGGTTACGGATAAGTGTAAAGAGCTTTATATAAAACTAGAACAGCTGATAATTTGTCGGGTGTTAACCCGACCAGTGGGAACGGGCTGTATCGTCGAAGAATATAACTCTCAATCAGCTACGAACGCTACGACGTGGTCTACGTACCTACGAGAACTTTAGAAAAAGATCACTCTGCCTAGCGATGAAAGCGATCCATCAACTAGGTGCGACATAGGTACTTAATTAATTGAATATCAAAATAAACATAATATATGTATTATAAATTAGACGTTTTAGTTATGGAAACTAGAGAGAAATTTCCAATTCGACATTTTTATGTTGTTTGTATGTTACGCGATACTTTAACTATTTGTAAACTGATTTTAAATTTTTTTTTAAATAAATTGTAATTATCCGTCATCGCTGTAACTAAATTATTGTGGTCTATTCAGCGTCGGCTGTTTTTTAGTCTGTCAGCTTACAGAAACTTACTTGGTTTACTTATATAATTACTTGCCCCTCCAAATAAGCTCGAAGCTTGCGCTAGGAGTGGGTACGACAATAGCCCAAAGGGGTCAGGATCGAACCCTCGATTCTCGCGTCAACGGAGCGAAGTCGGCCCTTCTACCGTTGAGCTATTGAGGCTTTAAATAATAAATGTATTACCTAGCTTTATGTGATCGTCTCGAGCGCGACGAAAGGTCTAGCTCGCTAGCGGCGGAGCACGCGGTGCCAGCCTGCAGCGAGCCGCGCGATCCGCCCAGCCGCCGAGAGCCCAGCCGACAAGTCATCATTTCTGCAATAAGTAAACTTAATTAATATACAATTTATAGCTACTTACTATATTAAATAATTCACGAGAACGCTTTAAAATATTTTCTATCAACAGTTTCAACTTAATTCATACATAATCATGTATCATCATCATGGTTTTGTATTTTTGAGGGTAAGCACAAACAGAGACGCTTATTATCCTATGAACGTAACAAAACCAATTGTAATCTTAGTATAAAATCAGATATAATTCCATTGAGTTTCAATTTAAAAAAGAGATCAAAGCGAGAACAAAAATTCAAACGCTCACTGGCTGGCTGTATTTTCCACTGCTTAATCCGTATATTGCTTAATTAAAAAAATTTACTTCACAAAAATCATAAATGTTTTTTTTACTTGAACTTACAAAGCAATCCTATTCCTTGGTTTCGTTCAGAATAATAAAAAAACAATTAGATAAAAAGTATCTTAAACGTCTATCTTCAATACAATATAAAAGAAAACGCCAAAATCTGTTAACGTCTCGTAAGGACGAAGGTCAAATACAAAGAAAACAATAGAGACAATGAAAGCGAGCCATCTTGCGAAGCAAATAAAATGAATAAATCGAATAAAGCCTATTCTCGCGACGACTCTTTTTATAAACTGTCGTCCACAATTTTGTTCATTGAGGCCCCACTCCCCTTCAGTTCCGGTCCAAATTACGAGGATGAAAGTAACTCCATTGTACCGCACGGTGATATTAAAAAGCCGATAATAAAAAAAATCTAATGCAATCAGCTTCACTAATACGATGCGAATAGGACCTAAGTTTAAAAACACGATCAACCGTGTATTTCTGAGTAAGGGTTAAGTATGCCAACTTCAATTGCAACCAAGCGTCGTAGACTTCAATTGATTTTTTTACGTAAAAGCTCATACTTTTGAACGTCAATTGAAGCCTTTCATTTACAAAAATAAAATCATTGCAATTAAGCAATTTAAGGCACTAAATAAATGTAGACGCAGCCTCAATAACTCAACGGGAGAAGGGCCGAATTAACTCCGCTAACTAACTAACTTCTGTCCTGAATCCTAGGGGGGCTCTCGTATCTACTGCTAGCGCTCCTATCTATTAGGAAACAATTAGTAATGCATTGAAAAAGCAAAGCTAATGTTCTTTAAAAAATAAGCTTACATTTATCTTGTTCAAAATGCATTTAATGGTAACGAGATTAAAAACGTAATTGGTGGGTAAACGCGTTGTGACGTCATAAGTGTAAATGTAAACAGCCGTAGCTGTATATAGTCACACGTACGTTGTTTCATTCGCAGCAGGCAGTGGTTTCGGTAAATTTTAATGACACGTTACGTCGCAGTGCGGAGTACGGGTGCGAAAAGCCAACTCTGGTTACCGTCTCCCTGCTTATCATACGTTATTGCCGTATCTGGATAAACAGATTAAATTCGTTATGCTGGCTTTTCCCGCAAAAAGATTAATTCGCTGGTTTAATGAGGGCGCGCTGTGTTGAAGATTTCATTATTTCACATTGACGTCAGTAAGCTTTTGATATGATGATTCAATATTGCAGTTCATTTTTAAGATTTGTATTACTAAAGTTCTCGCATGCTATGCAACTCTGTTTGATCTACCCGGTACGAGGGCAAAATACGAACCTTTTTCAATTTGTGATATCTACCGTTTGTTTGAATTTAGTTATTGTGTGAATTCACAACCCATATTACAATATGTTTACAATTCAATACTGACTATATTTACAAATAAATACAACTGTACAAATCATGTCCACGGGGAATGGTGGCAAGAATGCTAGCCGCATTTCTCCGCTCAATCGCAATTTCTATTCTTTGGGCGAAAAATGAACCAGCCCTCCTGTCACCGGTAAAGGCTATGAGTTGGGGTGTAATATATTCGAATAGGATTTTAAATAGCATAATATTTTTGGAATAACTTAATATATTATGATAATTAACTTCATCTTGATGTCCCTGCCACGATTTAAATGAATTTCATCAGTATTATTTGGAAATAAAATGACTATGAATCACAAATATACTTTTACTGCCAATAAAATTACCCATTCGTATAAATTAAATTATGTAAATTGAATTTAAATTTTAACTTTGAAGCTCTTTCCGATGCCGGAACCCTTTGTGATGCGTGATCAAACACGCACTGACCATTTTTTTATTCAGTGAAATCATATTTTAGACAATACATAAAATAATTTAATTCCTTTCATTTAATGATATTCGTACCAATGAATGAGATTATTTGCTATATATATCACTTTTTTTTTTAAATAAAAGTGCTTTTTTCTAATTTACACGGTCAAATTAAACGATATATTCATATTAATAAGTTACTGAATAAAAGTTTTTGAAAATGTACTTTAATCCTGCTATTAATAAGGATGTGTAGTATTTTTACTTATTACAGAAAAAAAACTTCTTTTACCTAGCGTTATCCTTACTAAATTACCTCCACTTTGCACGGCGTTGAAAATTGTCTTTTTCTTTTATTTTACTAGCAATACGACGACCTCAAGCTAGCGCTTTTTTGCTTACCAGATATCTTGCTGCAGGAACGATAAATAATAAATAATAAATAAATAAATAAACGCTACACGCTCAACGGCCCCCATTAGAATAGTGAAATTCTGTGTCGGGGGTCCGGAAACATTCACAATGACAAGGACAAATATACCTAGACCGGAAAATATGCTCGCATGGTCAATACCAACATATTATGCTCCGATCGAACCCGCGACCTGTGGCGTTTAAGGCAGGTTCGCTACCGCTGCGCCACAACGTCGTCCACAAAAACACAAAATTAATCCAAGTAGAATTAACACATTGGATACTTTTTGTACTAAATTTTATCCACATTTGTGCAACCATTTTTGCGTGATAGATTAACAAACACCCAAAAGTCAAAAAAATCCAAACATACAAACTGTCACATTTATAATGTTAATAGGATGTATTTAATTCAGAATATTTAATTATTATAATTTGTTTAATAGGCGCTGACATAATGTAGGCCGAAAACTGGCAAGCGGAAGCGTCGGACGTCCAGGAGCGAGACGAATGTAGACTTGAAAGAGAGGCCATGGCATGAGCATTATAACCAGCAATAGTTAGTCAGGTTGCGGATAATGATAATAATGATTTCATTCTTTCAAGTCACCATATGAATAAAATAACATATTAATATATTCAAGTCACAATATTAAAATACTAAATGAATATTTGTCTTGTCCACAATAATAAGATACAACCTTATAATAATTTGAATAATCTGCAAACTCCTTCCAAGTATAAGCACGCTACATTCAAAGACAATACACGGGTATTAACTCTTCTATTCAAAATAATAATGGCAGCGATAAACGGGACAAGCTACCCTTAGACCCACGACCAGGAGAGCCTTTCCAAGAGGTAAATTACAGGGATTCACCAATTATACCTTCTAAGTAAAGGCATCTATACTAATATTATTAACAGCTAAGATTTGTTTTTTGTATGTACTCATATAACGAATCTCATCTCTGAAAATGGTGGAATATCTAAAGCTGCTAAGTCAGTCTACGAGTTTATTTAAGATTTATGTCCTTGCGTTTGGGTGTTCGACTAGTTAAGATTTAGTAAAAAGTTAGATTTAATGGGGTAACATCACGGGCAAAAGTTGATATAATATAAAATGGGAATAAGCCAAGTGCGTGTCGGACTCAATTATAAACGGTTTCGTACCACGGCGTAATATATTTCTTACGTTAATCCTAATAATATTAACCCCTGGGTACATAAAAAATACCGGGAATAATGCTAGGATGAAGAATCCTAATAATATTAACATGAGAAAATAATTTAGAGTTCGTTATATCCAGCAAAAAACGTCAAAAATATCATCAGTTTCTTTTTTTTTATGTTACAAGTTGGCAAACAAGCATACGGCCCACCTGATGGTAAGTGGTTGCCGTAGCCTATGAGCGCTTGCAGCACCATTCGTAGGTGCTACTCACGCGTTGCCAACCTCGAGATATTAGTTTTTAAATCTCCTCTGCCCAGTAATTTCACTAGCGTACAGTGCCCTTCAAACCGCAACACAGTAATGCCTGAGCACTACTATTTGGCGGCAGAATATTTGATACTGCGGTGGTACCTAGCCGGCCTCTTGCAACAAAAGACCTACCTATTATTAAACCAGTGTGACTGATTGCACTGGTGGAATAATCTCTGCTGTGACAGAAGTTATCCCAACAGCGGGCGATGGGGTCGTCACATCCTAACGCCGGGGATTATTTTATTGGGACCTACTTTATTTTTAAATTTTATTTTAATTTTTAGTATTTCTTGTAGTAGCAGCAACAGAAATACACATTCTTTGAACCTTTGGGCACGGAAATATAAAAATAAACACAAAGTTAAAAGTTTTTATATAAAAACATTATACTCAAAATATTCGCCATCTTATTTTAAATAAATTTACATAACAATAACAAATTTTAATATCTTAGAAGATAAAAACACATGGCTCATAGCGCACAATACAAGTTGAGATAATGTCAACACATTTCTAAAGGTATTGTTGAGAATAAAGGGGGCTATTGTTTTACTTCAATGCCCCTGAAAAAAATTATGTGAAATGGAATGGAACACGTCGAGTTAAGCAACTGTTGAATCGGCAACGTGACTATTATTCTATTAATGTTGTTGTATTTGTGTTCTTAATGTTGGTCGCAAAAAGATTGTGTTTACGATAATTATTGTATATAAGTATAGATAAAATACGATAACATGGTGCAACCCATCAAAATAAAAAAAGTGCGTTGTGGACCACGCACAGTTGAAACTAAAAGGTTCCGCAGCTTGGTTATAAAGAATCTTAAGGACTAAAAATAATAACGAATTAAAATCGACCCCAACAACAAGTTGGTGATTTCATAGTAATTATTTAAAGTAATATGAAAAACAAAGATATGGGAACAGCTTATACATCGCTAAAATTTGTAGACTTATCTTCTTCAAACCAAATGTGGTTGAAATTTCTTTTGATGTCCTACAAGCCCAAATTTTTCCAGAATTTTAAATCCCATAGTTCAAAAGTTAGAGGAGGGACACAATTTTTATGACTTTAGTACCTAATATCTCAACAACTACTGACTTAATTAAAAAAGTCAAAATCAAACTTCCTTATCATTTTGAAAGACCTATCTAAAGATATCTTACACGTTGGCACACATGTATGAACTGCTACCCTTAATTCTTATATATTTTAGTATTTAATTATAAAATCGTTGTGTGGTTCATAGAATACACCTATATAGTAAATTTTGTGTAGATAGAGCCAATGGTCTCCGAGTAAAATGACTGCGACATACGGACGGACGGACAGACGGACATGACTAAACTATAAGGGTTCCGTTTTTCCCATGGCTACAGAACCCTAAAAAGACGTTTGAATGAAAGTCTGACAAAAAAAAATTAACTAAGGTAAATTTAGGTTTATACAATTTTCGCGAAAATCTGAAATCCATATCGTTTTATGGTGTTGACTTTTATGGTTTACACCTAATAGGGAATATAGACCTCAGTATCTGGTATATAGGCATGTATTCCGGTCTGGCTGTGTTTGTCCTTGTCATTGTGTATGTTTCCAGACCCTAGACACAGGATATAACTATCATAATGGGGGCCGTTGAGTGTGCAGCGTTTATTAAAAAAAGTGCAGCTTGCTAGAACGTTGCGTTTCTGAAAAAATCAGTGGTGACACCCGTGTCATTGTGACCGGTTAAAGAAATATATCACTCTCCATCATACATGTATGTATTGATAGTTCCTTCCAAAATTCAAATAATGAAATATATATAATTTAAATGATAGAGTTATTCTATAATAGGTTTATTGTGAAAGTTCAAGGTTTTAAAGAAACAATAGTTTTTTGGTGCCTGGGCCTCCGGTAGCACGGGAAATTTAATCTAAATCGGTACTGCCATTTTCAAGTAATCGAGTAGCAAACATACAAAAGAATATAAAGTTATTTTGAAGTCGGTAAAAGAATTATTTAAGGAAACAACGAATGCAAACAAAACTATTAACATTGCGGTAACAGATACTTATATTAATAGTACCGCATACAACGGTAATATATTACACGCGAAGCGTTATTTATTCACTAGCGTAATATATATTGGAATATATTACGCCATTGAATCTTTTTGCTACAAATTCATTAAAATATCCGAATAGTTTCGAAATGGAACAGACTGTCCTATTAAGGGCGGTCTCAGACGAGTGCTTTATATGAATCTTCCTCTTCCTAGTATTATTTCCGGTTTTTGCCCTGGGTCTGCTTATAACTCTTATCCGGATTTAAGAGTTTAATAGTTTTTACAAACAGTGATTGCCATCTGTCCGCCACCCTAAGGGCGATCAATAACTAATTGGATAAGAGCAAATTACCTATCCACACTTAACGATTATTATCAGATGTTATGAGAACTACTTAATGTGCTCTTCGAGGCAAGATGGGGAGACACGCAAGGACAAACGCCCAGACCTAGATGGATATTTATAAGATCCACACAAATATCTACCCCTAGCGCGAATCGATCTCGCGACTGTCGAGATTAAAGGCAGGTTCGATACCAACACGCCACAACGGTCGTCGGTTTATATGAATATAACCGTATAAGCTCGTATAGGTGCGTATAGGCCCGTCTTTTACTACACGCGCAACTCGGAAGAGCGCTGACGCGCTTATAAGCTCGTAAAACGAGTAATATAAGCTGACGTTCGCCACTACCGGTTCTAGTGTACACGACAGAATTAGCCCATGTACACGCGTTCGGCTTTTTGAAGTGCGAAATGTAGCGCGCTTCTAAGAACTTACGCCAAAACCATCAGTATGAGCTTGAAAAAAAAAACGCTAGTCTGAAACCGCCCTTACAGATGCAAGGGTATACGATGATAATTAAAAATTCATGAATTCATCCTTAATAAGATGATGCTTCAGGTACAAAATACTTCAACCAAGTATTGCATGCAAATTTTACCTCTCATAGCAGTAAATATGTTTATACATTAACTCTAGTCTTCCCGTTAGACCCAACATTCAATAACACCGTTTTTATTTTTATTTTTGTTGTTAAGGTTCCGTAGTCAAATGGCAAAAAAAGTACCCTTATAATTTCATCATGTACGTCTCTCCGTCCGTCCGTCCGTATGACATAGTAATTTTACTCACGGAGACTCTATGAATACGAAATTTAGTAAATAGGTGTATTCTATGAACACCTACAGAATTTTGACGTAAAATATATAAAAATTAAGGGTAGCAGTATATACATGATGGTTTAAAAAAAATCTGCCATGTGTGAGGTAACTTTGAATACCACCAATTGCGATACAATAAAGTAAGTAACTAAGAAAAAAAAAGTTTTTGCGTTAAGACTGAATAAAAAAATACTATAAAGAGAAAGTTAATAATTTGAAGATATTCAATTATTTTTTTAACAAGCGCGTAAATGAAAAATATTCCTGATTTCATTCACGCTACTTGTGCCATATGTATATAACACTTAGCCAACTTTGCACCGCACTGCGACGCAACATAATATCATTAAAGCAGAAAACGGAAAGATACACTTGTTACAATTAAGTCCAAGAATATAATTGGAAAAAGCAATTTTTTTCCCTCCTTTTTAACCTCCTTTTTAACAGACACAGATTCACCCGTAGCCATGTGGCTGTTGCAATTTAGATTTAGTTTTTTTTTCGTTTGAAATATGATTTAATCAAGACTGTTCTTAGCTCTGATTCAAGAAAATCTGTCCAGTCGTTTGAAGATTATCATCTATTTTCTAGTCGATATTGTATGTCAGGGGGCCTTTGTGAACTCTTATTGCGATACAAATGACAACCTAAAACGAGCTACATCACTATTTCGTACAATAACATATCATTTAAAATCTAAATCGTTTTACCTGAATTGAATTTGATCGCAATACAATTGATACAAAAAGTTTATGGTAGACAATACATCATTTCTATTAGCAACACTAAGAGTATAAATTAAAAATACTACTTCTAAAAAAGAATAGCTTCAGTTATATATACTACATAAATAAATCGTTTGGAAAATTTAAACATGAATTTTTAAATGCAAAAAAGTTAAGAATAAAACAGAGGCTTGTGTATTAACAGTAAAGCCTGAAAAAGACTTACTTTAGTATACTCGTAAAACTGTACGATTGATCGCGGTGCGTAACAGAATCAATACAAAAAAAATGAGTAGAATTTCGAAAGCCTATTCTACGATACGACACGCGAGAACGGTCAGATTTATTTTGCATTGAAACACGTCGAAATATCCATTTTTATAGAAAACGACCGAATTAATCCTTTGGATTCCGCATCATGTACCGTTGAAAATTTTCATATTGAAAGAACACAATAGCATTACAAAATACGCATTTTCAAAAGGAAAATTATTTCAAATAGTCTAAAACTAAAAGATTAGTCTTTTAGTTGACTATTTAAACTTTCTTTTTTTTCTTTTCTTAATAAACAAGTTAGCATGTAATAAACAAAAATCAGACCAAAATAAAAAAAATTGGTACTGTTCTTTTCGTTTGAAAATCTAACCAAATTTCATCTGGTAAATAGAAGAAGCCAATGCCAAGAAAAAAAACGTGGAAAAAATAAAAAATAGAGATGTGCGGTCGGGGGACACTCGTCAGGAACTAAGTTCCTTATGTTTTTTCTTCTACTCCCAATGTAAATGAAATGAAATCTGTATATTTCAATAGATTATATTACAAAAAGAGATATGAACTGGATTTCTACTAAATCACACTACACGTATGCCACGTTTTCCTTTAGAACTCCGTTCCAAAAATTAACAAAATCATTAAAATTAAAACCTTATCATCGAAATTATAACCTCATTCTTCTATAAAAATATATATTACACTGTGTAAACAGAATGTTCGAGAAAAACTCGTTGCTTATTACAGCTGATGCTTTTGGTGCATAAATAATCTGGGCATCAGCTTGCCATTTTCAAGCTGTTCTGATAACGCCCGGTCATGCATACCGCACAGCTGGTTAATTGTATCAAGCCGCCAATTAATGTATCGTTTGCATTGACAAAGTAAGGGTTATTATTTTATTCGTGAAAAATCAAGAGAAACATGTGTCGTGTGATGAAAATAATTTTTCAATATTCTTTTTGAATAATCGCGCGTTCTGCTTTTCTTATTTTAATTTTTTGCCTATATTTTTTTATTATGCGTTATTACTTTATTAAGTTATACTTCTTTTGGCGCGTTAGGGAAAAATGATGAGAGTAAATTTTTACGATGCGCGCGCACAACGTCTCAAAAAACCGACACCCTGAATGTAGCTATAGTCAACATTTTAGTTTTTGTATTAAATACATTTCTATTGTTAGTGTCGTTTTTTCTACAAACGTAGAATAAGGCGAAAGGTAAAATTTTTGAAAAGATTTTTATCTTATTACGCCAAAGAAGTATAACTTCTAACGTGTGTACATAAGTACACACACACTTTTTATTTTTCATAAAAGCCTTACATTACTCCTTATCTCAACTATCAGCTAATGCAATTCCCGTGTAAATTGAATAATCAGATAAAAAAATGTTTTTGTTATAAATACCGTGATATACTTTCATATGTTATAATTTGTATAGATAAAACACTACTTCCTCGTTTTATCGATACGGATAAACTAATATTGTAACTTAAATGCAGCTTGCTGCAACCAAGCGAGGAAAGGCGCTGGCTCGGATCAAAGTTCCTCGTCTGAATCATAGTACTTACTGCTTCCTGACAATGGCTGCACGTAACTACATATAAATTTACCTTCAACGTAAATGCATTTGGATTTGCATTTGATTTGATACGCGTAAGAGTACTTTGACAAAGTTGTTACTGTCAACATTTTACAGGATTTCGAACTTACTTAATCTGAGCTACTGCCGCGACTTCGCTCGAGTAAATAACGATTTTTAATGAGGTAACTTTAATGCAATATAGGAATTATTGGTTTCTAATACAAGGTTTCAATCCTTATAAAATAAGGTACCCCTTCATGATTAGTTTTCACTTATTGTAGCCTAAAGCCGTTTCCATGATCCCTTCTATAGCTATACCAAAATTCATCACAATTGTTTCAAAGGTGTAGGCGTGATAGCGTCGCAAGCACACGAACACACACCGAACTTTCTTATGCATTTATAATATTATCGTAGCATTTCGAGTAGCGTGGTACATTTTATGAATTTAGGAACAAGCTTTATCACGAACAACTTCGTGACTTTGATTTCCGCTCACACACATTTTTGAAATGGGTGCTGTCCTTGAGAGGATACCCACTGATCAGACGGACACCTGAAGCTGTCGCTCCCGAATTAATTTTATTGTGTATTGCTGTTAGCTCTATCGGCCTTCACAGCGTCACCGGGCGAGTCGCTTCCGGTTGTTATCACATATTATCTGATAAGAATATTTATCTTATTTGGTAAGATATCTTTAGATGAGTTTTACCTGCATGGAACTAAAACTATGCTTATAATAGCAAAAGCGGCATTACCTTAATATGCTTAATTAGAGATAAGAGAGATTGAAATGAAAAGGACAAAATGTGACGGGATCCTGGTTGGGAGGAGAGAAATTGAGCCTTCAACAATCACAACCATCAGGGCGAATACTGCTACAGATATTTATATGCGAGACTTATTCGTTTTTAAGTCCACACCAATTTTGTTAAATTTTGGTACAGAATTATTAGATTATTATTAAATATGTAAATAATTTAAATAAAATTATAACGTTTGCATTTTCCTAAGTTTCTTTACATTTATTTCAAGAGCCAAGATATTAACAATTTTCCTGCACGCAATGCGTAACCCATTCTAATATATTATTTAAATATATAAAAATTAATATTAGTAAAAAATAAACAGATGTTTGTTCGAAATACATAATAAGCACACTTATTCGTATTTGTAACTGTACTTTGCTTTACTATAAGTACAATCGCAACATAAAATAGTTAAGATTTCCATATATATTCTTGTTTCATTTAATTACTTTCACTAAGCAATTACAAAAGCGGAGTTCAAGAAACTCATTTATTAATGAAGTAACGTAGTAGAGCTATTTTAATTTCATCTGCTATTCGCTCCAGTGGGTAACAGAATGAAAACAAATAATCGACAATATCATCCAAACGTGCTTCGTTTAACGAAAATATTAGCTTTTCGTTTACTTGGCTACATGAAATCTATATAAAAATGATTTCATTTAAATTAAATTCAAGACATAAAATCCACGAATTTAGAATTAAATTCTGTTGCAGAGTTTTCATTGAAATAATAAGTTTTATGCCATTATAGGCCTCCCACAAAGTGGCACGACGACATAAAAGTGTCGTTGGGAGCCGCTGGATGCAAGCGGCACAAGATCGTTCCCGGTGGCAGCATTTGGGCGAGACCTATGTCCAGCAGTGGACGTCCATAGGTCGATGTTGATGATGATGATGATGATGCCATTATATAACGCTATACACCCAACGGCCCCCTTTAGTTATATTCTGTGTTGGGGATCCGGAAACATACACAGTGACAAGGACAAACACACCTAGACCGGAAAAAACACCTGTATGGTTAATACAGATATGCTCTGAGCGGAAATCGAACTTAAGACATGTGGCGCTTAAGGCAAGTTCGCAGGTTCGCATTATTATATAGCAATTTAAAAAACGTATATAAATCTAAAACTTCAACAGTTTTTTTTATTCTACCACAAAGAAAACAAGTTTGTGCGATACCTGGTGACATGGTGACAATAGTTACAGCAACATCGGAACCACTAAAGATGTTAATTTTCTTCATCTATTGAAGCAGCAAGAGTAGCAAGAAGCAGAGAGAGTAAAAAAAAGGTAAAAAGTAGAAGGATTAAGGACAGCGAGGGGAGGAAATTGACCGATACGCATATTAATAATATCATTAGTACGGATTTTGCCGAAAACAGCAAATCACTGTACTTATATTCATATTTACGAACATTTACTCTTCTGTAGGATAAGTAGAAAGCAGTAGACTAACGCTAATTACAACCGTAATCCATAGAGATGTCATGCGATCATTAATTAGGGTAACAAAACGAGAAAACGGTACGCTTAGTGATTATAATGTAGACACAATAATACCGGCGCTTAAAGTAATTTACTTCGGTTCCGTTTTTCTTGTACGTGTCTTGGCCGCATGTTTGTTGTAACGAAGTGCACTGTTACTCGTTTGTTACTTGAATATATATGGGTTTGAAAGGTTAACTTATATTGCTGTTTATTTCGGAAAAAAATCTCTAAGAATATTTTTATAATTAGTATAATTGAATTTGAAATATTTGAAATTATAATTAATATAGTGTCTATATCTCATTTTGTGAGCGCCGAAAGCCCAAACTCTAACTCCCCCTGTCTTTTCCTTTTCTTCTTCTTAGAACTAAGGTCTCATCAGGCGAGTCTTAAGTTTGGTTGCTATCGTGTGTGGCATTTAGTAATAAAGCTTAGACATTGCTGTTTGTTGCAATTTACAATAGCTGTATATATGTATGTATGTAATGTATGTAACATTGTGCAAAGCCATGGGCTTAAGTCAAGTTTATACTTTTCATATTTCAATTTAAATATTTAAAAAAATTGGTACAAGTATTTTAAATTTAAAAAATTTAAATCACGACGAATCACTTCAATTAAATGATGATTTCCGAGTAACGTTTCGAGGCTATTAAGCGATAAAAATATTAAAAGTCGACGTAGAATGATGACGAGCTAATCAAATTTCGCGACTTTGAGAAACTTGTCGGCAAGGTCTGAGATTCAATTAGAAGATACGCCGCCTCTGCCGTCTCTTACACCGATCTGTGCCGTGCCCTAGAAGACATGCTATTATCCATATCATTTGGAAGGAGTAACTTGCACACCTAGATCACAATAGTATCATAGATTAAACCATATATATATATATATATATATATATATATATATACATATATTCCAATCTATATATATATATATAGATAGATTGGAAACTCAACTCGTTCAAACGATCCTGCTGATAAATCCCGTCTGGATAACAGTAGACAGTTTATATGCTCCGATTTGTTAGAAGTTAATTTACGAGGTTTGCCGTGAAAGTTAACGTATTTAAGTCGTCACGTAAGGATTCTTCCTTATACCTCCTCCAAGCGCGCATTTGCCTGAATCGAGATCCGAGCAGAACGAGCATTGTGCAATTCCGGGGGTATACTAATTGTTTGTGCGTCTGTTTGCATGTGTGTCTTTCATGTAGTTTAAGACTAGACATAACTAAATTAATTTAGATATCTCTAGATATTTATTTTGCTAACTCACCATACATCTTTTACAGTATAGAGACCCGGCCGTGAAAAAGAGACAGTCCTAGACTCACCATACCACTATTACAAATGCCATATCCATAAAATCATGACAATGAAAATAATATTACAAAAAAAAATATTGTATATCCTGTAAAGCAACTTCCTTTTATTCAAATATTTGATAGCCAGAACTTTTTCTATATTATATCAACAAAAAAAGAAAACTTTAAGTCGCGAATCCCAAGTGTTCGGGAGGTCGCAAGGATTACAATAATATTAATTTATTAGAAAGGTCGCGCTAAAGTTTTCGACCTCAATCGGCTAGGGGGTCACGAAAGCTTTTTAATACTGAAATATTTTCTTGTTATAAATATTTTAAGTTGAGTAAAATATTAATCACTCAGCAACTTAATTGTATAAAATTAATCTTCTATAGTTTGAAATCTCTAAAGTATAAAAAGCCTTAAGACATTGATGTGCTCAATAAATACCTGTAATTAGAACTTTATACCTTCGTCTATGTTTATAAAAAAAAACCTGACTGACATACCGACTTGGACTTCAAAAGATGTTATTTTTCACAGGTTTTGTATTTAAAACCTTAACATGGATTTTCGAAATTCAACCCTTACAGTCATGAAAAGGAGTTTGAAAGTTTGTACGGAAGTCCGTCATTTTTAAAATTAGAAGCATGAAAATTTATTTATTGATGAACAATTAAAGACAAAGAAACACGTGTTGTGACATTGTCTAAAATTCTTTCCCTGAAGGTTTAAAATGAGGGTTCAAACTGTTTTTTAGAATTCGTTAGTAATTATGCGAGTAGCAGTATCCTTACTGTTGCATTTCGTTTGATGTGTGTGAGCGTTGAACGCATAAAATCGTATCATGGCATAGTATGATGCCTTTACAGGAGTGAATAAAGTGATCAATCGCGATGACCGTTCACTTATTTGCCCCTTTGTGATACGACATTCATATTTCTGTAATAATATCCGTAATGCACAAGCTGGAGATTCATGGAAATCCCAAATGAAAAACCTGTGTATATGACCTTTGAGAACATCTCTCAGTAGGAACTCATAACATTAAGGTTTTTAAAATCAAGAAAAATAGAACAATGTATTTATCGCTATGAGAATTATTATTTGTGGCAGCCTTGTAATATTTTCTTTCCCAGTTATTAAGAAAACTTAGCTAAAAGGAAAGCGGAAACTGCTTCTACGTGATTAGTCGAAATTTATCATGTGCCCCGTTAATTGTGTTCGAGCAGTTATAGTTTTGCTTAACAACTTTCCCAACAACAAAATGGTTTTACCGAGATATACACGTAACAGAGTTGGTAACTAGGAACAAACTATTACTAGACAGACGGTTGAAGATTGAATTAGACGGATACGCTCTAATAGTGAATTAACATATGAAACTGTATGCGCTTCAGGCTAATGCAGTTCAGTTACTGCAGGTAGACGACTAAATGCTTTAATTCTGAAATCTCAAAACTGTGTGCTTAATATTTTTCATTTACTCGGCACAGTTCATTAGGTTTTAGGTCTTTAATCTGTATTTATATCTGTACTAGTACCGGCCCGTGGCTTTGTCGGCGTGAATAACGTTTTGTAATCAGGGGCATTTATTGCAATACAGCTAAATTGTTTTCGATACAAAATGTCATCCTCTATTTCAACCTCGTATTTTTTTCGTGGCAAAAGTTGCCTAAATTGTTCTTGACTTGTCATGTACTTGTTCAAAGTCCTATCTATTTTTATATCAAAAATCAGCAAATTCGATTCAGCGTTTTAGGTGTGAAAAAGTATATATTTATATATTTTACGATATGAGATGAGATGACCAATCTTAACGGTTGCATTTCGTTTCGTCATAACGATTGATCGAACTTAACATTTTGACATGATAAAAAGGAACGTGTGTTTTAATGCAGGTAACAATCTATATCTGTGCTAAATATCATCCAAACTTGCTAAACTTCGCTCGCGTGCTACAAATTAGTTGTTTTTTTTTATTGTGCGGGACCTAATTCTCTTTCTAAAATAAAAGTATCCTTAATATCTCCTTATAACTTCAGCTGTCTGCCAGTCAAAGTCCCATGAAAATCAAGATCACACACACACTTTTGCAGAGATTAGCCATAACAAAAGTACATGCACACACATAAGTTCATTAGTTATTTTTAGTTTTATGTTCATGTTGTATGCATTTAATAAAAACAGATAAATCAAATTCATTCACTTGTTTAGATTATTTATTTCTTCTAAATACACCAGGCTAACGTTACACTAGGCACTGGGCTAATGTGTATGTTAAGGTTATATAAATAAAATAAGAAAATCCTGAACAGTCGTTAATATTCCTTACGAGCTTATGCATTATGCAAACATTCAATACCATGGTCACAGGCAATATGCAACAAGAAAATATATTATGGAAATAGATAGCCGCAATCAATCATGTTAATTGGTGTTTGATGTACGAGAATGTACCTAATTGTATATCGATGAGATATTTAAGGGAATAGAGTTTATAAATTCGAGTTTTTACACAAAGGACGAAAATTATGGGGCAGAAAGCGTAAAAGTGCGAACAGTGCGAAAACTGCTACTTTACGTTGATATTCTGTGAAAGTATCTTTTCCTCATTAATGGGAACGTTCCACCAGTGAAGTACTATCCCCTAACAGAAAATCGATATAAAGTAACAATATCAGTACTATTTCGTATTGTGTGATGAATGAGGGTGCCGGAGACCTAATATCCGACCCCATGTGTTCCCTTCCATTTTTACTTTTCTCATCCTATCCCTTGGCTTGGCAACGTGAATGTAATACCTCAAGTAGCGCAGTCGTTCATAGGGTAAACTGTGACTGCTTAACATCGAGTGCGCCTAAAACAATGATACTTTAAACAGTAAAGCTCTAACTACGATTTTAATTGGCGAAGTAATAAAGTTTAAAATTGTAAATTGAAGTGTTTTATTTATATTTGAAGAGGCTTGCCTGAATCGTAAAAATAAAAGTAGAAGTCGGAAGTAAAATGCTAGATTTAATCGGGAATCAATAACGAGAAGCCCCCGTCATAGTCGATAACTCATACTTATTCTATTAAAGTTGTCCACCGCCCTCATTCTGTTGGCACCGATGCTATTTTTAACGCGGCTAAAGGCGCCTGGGGGTAATTAATATGTACATTCAGCCGCCTCTTTATATGATTAGTTTTACACCCGCACCATTTTAAAATATTTTTCCTTAAATATCTATCAAATCATTCCCAAGATATTATCTTTTAATAATCATTTATGATGTTATCATAAAAACGTTGTTATAACCTGGCAATTTCTTCATATCATAAAATGAATTTTTATTTTGATTAAATGACGTTGGCAAACAAGCATACGATCCACCTGATGGTAAGATGTTACTACCTATGAACGCTTGCGATACTTAAAGTATCACATAGGCGTTGTCAACCCAAGGGATAGGAGGTAACGGATGAGAAGGGAAAACAGGAAGGGTATAGAGAGATTGGGAGATTTGCAGCCTCCGGCGCTCTCACTCATCGCACGAAACCCAACAGTGATCTGTTACCTTACTCCGGTTTTCTGTGACTGTATTTCCGCGGTCAACCGGCCCATTTGTGTTGGAAACAACACGGCTCTACTACGACAATAAAAACTAAAATATCAACCTAAAATTAAACTCAGTTCCTAAATAGAATGATGCAACAATTTCAGTTCATGTTTAATCCATTTGACCTAATTTTATAAAAGGTCATATTGTGCCAGAAATATTTAATAATAGTTTAACATTTAAAATTTTCTCGGAAAATCATAAACATTAGTGACAAACAGTTAAGCATGCATCTTGTCGACCTCTTTGGTTCTATACCTAGAGAAGTAGAGAAATGAGAAGGTTGTAGGAAAATGAAGATGACAGAGATGAAGGCAGTTTGGACCGTGTGCTCTCAAATAGTTATAATAATACTTGACTTTGATATTCTGCGTTATAAATGTAAAATAAATAAACGCTACACACTAAGCGGCCCTCATTAGGCCAGTTGTCCAGTGTCGAGGGTCACACATATACATGCACCAACACCGAGATCGGTGAACACGCTTCTGTGGTCAATAAAAACATCTGCCCCGAGCGGGAATCTAACTCACAACGTTTGGCGGTTAAGGTTAAGGCAAGTTCGCTACCGCTGCACCAAACAGTTGTAGTAGTAGAGTACTTGTGTAGTCAAACAAATACAACATGCCTAAAACAGTATGGCTATGGCAGCGATATTTTTAATACCACTTAGACTGAGAAACAGAAATGAAATATCAAAATGTCCAAAACGTGGTGTAATAAACAACACAAATAGACCTACCAACACAAATCCAGAAAGCGTGTCAGAAACTGAATATAAAAATTGTAGCAAATATTCATTTTTAACAACTGGTTTGGTGATGGTAGTCGAACCTTAAACATGGATTCCTGTTCAAATGTATTTTCACTTGAACTTACTAAACACTGATTACAATATCTATATTAATGGGACCAGTACCCGTAGACTCTAATATAGACTTCGCTTTGCCGAGATACAAAAATGTATTGTAACCCCTGACGCAAAAACGACAGTATTATAAGCTTGGCGTGTCTGTGTGGGCGTGTGTGTTTGTCTGTGGCATCGTAGCTCCCGAACGGATGAACCGTTTTTGATCGTTCTTTTGGTTCGTAAGCAGGTTTGATCGGCAGGAAGATCTGTTCAGGCGTTTCAAGGTCATTCGCTCCTTTTCTTAGCTTCGGTAAGAATCTTAGAAGCATTCTGGGTATTTATGACTGTAATGATGGGTCCATATGTTTTCAAGCTTTTTTAGGCGTGGGTTGCTTAAGGAATCGAAATTAATTAGTAAAAGTAATCAGAGGATGCCAGTTTACTCGTAGCGGCTGACTCACTACAAACCAAATTGCAAATATTCTTCTTATCTTTATGATCGTTTCAAATTTAAACACATTAAATTAATAACATAAATTTGTTGAGAGGAATTTAATTTACATTTCCCAGCAATAATTTTATCTAACGCAGTTAAAGGGAAGGGATGCCGTATAAAT
This sequence comes from Hestina assimilis, assembly GCA_023373885.1. NCBI lineage: Eukaryota > Metazoa > Arthropoda > Insecta > Lepidoptera > Nymphalidae > Hestina > Hestina assimilis. The sequence goes on along the minus strand of CM041741.1, from coordinate 7,980,457 downwards.
TAGAAATTGATAGTTAAATTAAATTGCAAGCGATTGCTAATAAATGTTTCATTACTCTTTAAACGTAGAAACCTATAAAGGTTCAATAGATTTCTCCGAAGCTATCTTTGATCTCTATTTAATAAATTAAAACCATCTGATTCTTGCTATACTTATAGAACAGTTTTAAATTTTTTGAATGATTACACACTTATTAGAGAAAATTTGTTGAAGTTTTTTAATTTAAATGTTTTCCATGAAAAAAGTTTATTGTTATCTCTAAGTATGGAACCAGAAAAGAAACAGTTATGAAGTACTCGCTTTTTCCTAGCACATCTTAAGTTTTTTAAAAGCAATTTTTTTTTTTATAAATCGGTAAGTTCTTGACCTCCATCGAGCGCGAAAGCATAGATGAGGTCTACGTTGGAGCGAGCTTACTCATGAGACATAGGCTTCTCACCTTGAAGAGGTTCAGGTTGTATGCGTTCGGAAATACAGACGCCGGAAGAGCATTCCAATTATAATAATAGTTGCAAGCGCTCATAAGCTACGGCAACCGCTTACCATTAGGTGGTCCGTATGCTTGCTTGCCATCTTAGTAACATAAAAAAACCACATCACCAACTTTGCGTCATCATCATCATCTCATTTTGATTTTTTCATTTCATTTATCAGTCCATTGCTCAGCAAAGCCTTCTCTGAAGGTGTGTCACAATATTTTATCCTTTGCTGTTCTCATATAGAAAATACCACTACCTTTTTAATGTCCACCAGGTCTCAGTCCACAGAGCTGTCCTACGCTTACCGATTTGCGGCCTCCATTCGAGAACTCGTCTGCTCCGTACTTATTTTCGTGATACAATTTACCAAACTGGATTACAAATTCTCAAGACTATCGCGTTCAATTAAAAACACCATCATCTTTAAAATGAGTATATAAATTTTTAACACCTGTCACCTAACAAGATAAAAATACCTATTCATATCTTTAGTTGTAAATTTTAAAATACAAAAAATATATATCAAATATTGTTTAAGATAAAGGAATAAAAAAGGTCCAAATTGCTGAGTAAGAGTTTTCAATTAAGCACGGGGGTCAGTTATGCAGTTAACAAAGTTAGAAAAGTGTTGAGTGACGTCGACAGAAACACAAGGCTTTTTAGAACTGGAAAAAGGTCAAATTGAGTAGCAAACGAAATTTTCTATAGGAATGCTTAAGTGTGGAGCATTCTAGTGGATCAATGAAATGCGAACCTGATAAATATCACATTTGACACAATGGGAAGTTCGAGCATTTAATAAAATTTATGTTAGTAAATTGGGAGCATGATTCATTCAATAATGCCATAATGTAACAAGTAGTATTTAACTATTAATTATTAATAATTAATTAATCATTTAGTGGTCCAAGTGGTCCAATATTAAATGATATATATAAAGAATAAAAACTGATTCTTATCATTCTGTATATAATAATTTAAGTTAATTAAATCGAGCCAAAGCATGAGTGGTTAGCATATTATGTCACAAAGTAATATAATTTCATGATACATTCATAATAAAAATCTTAAAAGCATTTTAATACAAAAAAAATCCTTAAAATATTTGCAAAGTAAAAACAAAACGTGAGTCGAATCTTTTTATGCCTGTCGAAAACAGACCGCCCACCACTTGTTACATGTTTCACAGCGATAATGAGTTTTCATTATATTTTCCATATAAAACAGGTAGTAACAAAACCCTTATTAATTTTTAAAAGCACTCCAAATCCCAACGAACCGTGTTAAAAATAAGGGTCAAGAAAATTACCGATAGAGATTTCTATTTGTAATTTTCTTGCATATCTGATTGCATAGCTTTACATTAGTATTAGATCTAAAGTACTTACTACCTATATTTACAAATGTATATACATGATTCTCCACCACCACAATTAATACTATTTTAGTTTGGTTTCTTTTTAACTTTTAAACAGCTCATTGAGTTAAATTTTATTGTGACCACTGCAATGTCACTATCATAAGAAGAGTGATCTGCGTGTCGCAGTAAATTTGTGAGCCTTCGTACCAGTTACTTGCGATTACTACCGTGTTAATTTATTCTATGATTCAAAAGGTTGCAAAGTTGGTATGTTTCTTACTGAATCACTCAACACTCTCAACTCAGCACAGATATAGATAGTTACCTGGATTAAGACATAATATATTCATTATCCCGGAAAATGTTACGTTCCCGTGGCATAAACAAAAAACTAGATATAGTCTGTTAAATGTAACTTGAACCCTGCGCAGTAACACGTTTTTGGGTCTCAACCGTATGCGGTATGAGGGGGCCGGGTTTAGTACACTCGCTCACGGTTGTTTTACTTCTTTAATAATAAATTATTAAAAAATTAATTAAAATATAAATTAGTTTTGTCAAGTGTGTTAACATTTATTTCAAGATAATGCCTCGACCACAATCAACTTTAAGGAGACGGGAGAGAAGGATGGTATTTGACGTTTATATTTTTTTTAAAAGAAAATAATATAACTAATTCTCTGAATAATACTGCGGAAGATACGAAGAAGTCTGTTTCACTATTAATAATGTATATTAAGATTTTTTTTTTAATATAGACACCTTTTTCTATATTATTTTTTTATTCGATTTAAGTAATTAATAACGATAATAAATAACTAATTAATTGAATTTAGAAGAAATAAAAACTATATTATATACTTCATTCACCGTTGTGGCGTTGTGGGTAGCGAGTCTGCCTTAAGCTTCGACGGTTGCGGGTTCGATTCCCGCTCGGAGCAGATGTTTGTATTAATCGTACAGGCATGTTTTCCGGTCTGGTTGTGTTTGTCCTTGTCATTGTGAATGTTTCCGGACCCCCGACACAGGATATAATAATCCTAATGGGGGCCGTTGAGTGTGTAGCGTTTATTATTATTATTATTATTATTATTATTATTATTATTCCGTTTTCCTACTTTACAAAGAATCGATTTAATAAGACGGAACCAATATTTTTGTCTAACATTTTTGTCCATTATTGTACCTCCGCAGAAGCGGCCATTTTGGTTCAAGTTACATTTAAGGAACTATACAAGATTTGAATTTAGATAAGATGGGGTAAGTAAGTAATACTAAAAGTTATCGATATTTGATATAATAGCAATAAGTAGTTCTTATTATGTGTATAATACGATTCTTAATAGAAATGAAAAATAACTCTTTATCGTAAAAATCATTCATTTCTCGCTTGCATTGATGTATTCATTCAAATAAATTGAATCGCTATAATCTTTTATCAACCGTCGCTCTGCAAAACTGTCAAACCCTGTCAACGTTCAATTTATCGAAAGCAGCGGGGAAACGAGCGACTATTTGAGACATTCGAGGTTTCGTCACGTAGTAACACGTCGGCTATCCGTGGCGCCATTATGCTGATACCCTGAACCAATATGAGAGAGAAGTAAAAGCGTACGCTAAAGAGCACGTATCGTAACAGCGCGATTTAGTTTCTGAACTTATATTTATATCAACAAATAACAGAAGTACTGAACGTTTGATAAATACAAATTAGTAGTTTTTTGTTTTTATTTCTGCTTTCGTAGCCAAATGGCAAAAACCAAGCCTTATAATTTCGTCCTCTTCGTCTGTCCGTAACAGTCATTTTAACACACTCGAACACGATTAGGTTTATCCATACGGGATTTAGTAAATAGGTTTATTCTATAAATCGATACCCAATTTTGTGGTGAAATAATAGAATATATAAAAATTAGGGGTAGCAATCCATGCATGTAATTCAGATTTGAAAAAAATCCAGAGTAAAGCAACGTGTGAGGCATGTTTGTATAGGTCTTTAAAAATAATAAGGAGACTTGATTTTGACTTTTTTGTTCAAGTTAATACCTACCTATTATGATATATTATTAATTGTAGAATTGTAAATAGAATAATTTTAGATGGGGGACGTTTAAAAACACATACTTAGACATTTAGTAACTTTAGAGGCGTAGAAGTTTTTCGTATAACTTTGTTTTTTTTTTCTATAGCGAAACCAAATCACTTTATTAAAATATTTCTTAAATATGAGGTGACTATGGTAAAAATTAATATCAAAAGTGCTCTCAAACAACGAAATTTCATTTTAGAAACTCATTGAGTGTGCAGCATTTATTTGTTTCATTGTTCTCTATTTACATAATACGAATTAGCTTAAGATACATATCTAATTCGCAATGTTAATCACATGTATCACATACATTAATCCTAAACTACAGCAATTTATCCGAACGCCACGCATTAACCCGATGTCAAACTGCAAACTGACGCGGACATGGGAAAATTAACGCCGTAATAACGTTCCAGTAACGAGATTTTACAGAAAAGCCATTTGATTACGAGAATATACATAAAAAAATTTTTACGTAAAAAACAAATTGTCAATGACATAATTTCTTGGTTGTTAAATGAATGCTTTACGAGTACATAAAGGTAACTAAATAAAATTCACTTATAAAAATGGATTTCAATAATTTCAGATTTAAACTAAAATAAAATTTTATTGTGCCTAAAACTTTCTCTATTACGCTTTAAAGTTGTCAGGGTTAGTCAAAAAGTCATTCAGAAAAAGTACTGGTCATGTGCTAGTTACAACTTAGTGCATGACGGGTGAAACCTCGGATAATGCTAGTGCTGGATAGATGTATAAATAATAATAAATAAATAAACGTTGCACACTCAACGGCCCCCATTAGGATACTAATATCCTGTGTCGGGGGTCCGGAAACATTTACAATGACAAGGACAAATACACCCAGACCGGAAAATATGCTTGCATCGTCAATACAAACATATTATGCTCCGAGCGGGAATCGAACCCGCGACCTGTGGCGTTTAAGGCAGGTTCGCTACCGCTGCGCCACAACGTCGTCAAAATATATATCAATCAACGTCGTCAAAATATATGTAATCAATAGATGTATAAAACATTTCAACAACTTACTTATCCTACTTAACGTACTAAGCTAGTTTTTTTTTTTGTGTAAAATGTAAGAGGGGCCAAACAGGGAGGAAGCTCACTCTAAGTTCCATCCATACCACCTCGATGTCTGGAAATCCACAACAGCGCGATTTAGAAGACATTTTCTTCCTCGCACAACCACTCTGTGGAATCAACTCCCGCCGGCGGTCTTTCCGAACCGATCCGACTTGGGAACCTTCAAGAGAAGAGCCTATTCTTTCTTTAAAGGTCGGCAACGCGCCTGCATGCCTTCTGGTGTTGCAGATGTTCATGGGCGGCGGTGATCACTTAACATCAGGTGAGCCCCTGCCCGTTTGCCCCTCTTACATAAAAAAAAAAAAATAAGATAAGCAATTACCACCGCCCATGAACATCTGCAACACCAGAGGACGTGGAGATGCGTTGCCGACCTTTAAGGAAGGAATAGGCTCTATTCTTGAAGGTTTTCGGGTCGTATCGGTTCGGAAAGATCGCCGGCGAAAGTTAATTCCATAGAATGGTTGTGCAAGAAAGAAAATGTTTTCTAAATCACGCTGTTGTGGATTTCTAGACATCGAGGTGGTAAGCGTGGAATTTCGAGTAGGAAGCATTTCGACCAGTTACGTAACGTTAGTAAGCTTGCCATTTTCGGCTCGATCGGCGACGTGAAGGTAGTCTTCACACAGAATATCGACGGTAATATCCACCATGTATATGGTGAGAGAGAGCTGGTCCCATCTAGCATGCCAAATCAGTGGTGTAAAAAATGTAAGCATGAATACATACTAAATATAACCAAACTAGACGAAATTCTAAATATCTATACTTATAATATCTATTTGCCTATCATTAATCTAAAGAATTCACAAGACGGGTCACAAAGCACAACATTGACACATTAAACGACGCCCTGGTGCACGCTTCAACGCTTCAGAATGACGTCCTTATGAGGTTTTATTGAGCTCTATTGTGTGTATGATAATCAATAAAATACGCAAACGTAGCTGCCAAGTGCTACTAACTCACACACACCGTATTCAACAATGCCAACAAAACTTACAAAGAGAAATCCTACAAAACCAATACAATGATAGCCTACAGACGCAATACAAACTGTTGAATGAAATTACAATTTGTAATTGGAACTCAGATACCGAGAGCTCATTTCCTATATATTCCAATTAATTACATTCATGTCCTCGTGTACGTTGTGATAATGAAGAAAGTTAGTTAATCCCCCCAGTATTTATCTGAGTCGTTTCCGACTCCTCATTGCGCACGTATTCCGCATGAATAATTCCACGTTATTTACTAAAATAGGAATTCTCACATCTCTACGAATAGCTACTTTACCATCGAGCACTTTAATAAAATATCCCGACATTTGGGTCTAAGTGTCTGTGATAATGGCAAATACTAATGTTATCTGCGCCTTTATGAATTTAATAAACAGTTTCGTGGATAGAATTGTAAATGTACGATTTTTGAAGCAATTCCTTTGTTTAATTCCTGTTTTAAAAACATATTGACATTACAAAATGCAAATGAATAAGAATTAATTATAAATTTTAATCACGAACATAATGTATTATAATACAAATTGTTTTCGTTTAAACATTTCCGAGTAAAAGTTTTAACGAGCTTCGTGACAAAAGTTATTCTTGCAAAATATCGAGTGTATTATAAAGAATTTTAAACTACGTTTTATCCAAGGCTAACAGTAAAATGAAAATATCGTAACTACACACACAGTATATGAATATTGGTTTAGCGATATACAAATATAATTCAGTCAGTTTAATTTGCCATATCGTTATATTTACTTTTAATATTAACCTAAAATTGAAAGCTAAACTAATTTTAGTTGTGGCTTTCAAAACACTAAATTGTAAACTCAGACCTTGAAATAAAGAAATTTTAAACATCAAAATCACTATTTAATTTTTTTAATAAACTTAAATTTGGTAAATTATTTCTCATCCATATTTTCATCTACACCTACATGACCATCCCTTCCTTTTTCCCTTGGACACTGTAACTTAAAACTGATCAAGCACTTTCGAAAATAAAAACCACCCAAGTGCGTTTTGGGCTCGCAAAGGACTGACGAACAGCAGAGGCTTAGTAATAAGGTTCTATAGGTAGCTTTAGGTATGGAAACCCAAAAATTTTAGGTATCTAACCTATATTAAACTTAGGTTAGTTTCATATAGAATGGATTAAAATTACATACATGCATAACGCCGAACTGTTCAAAGACACTTTGATACTCATATTTCCTCGCTGCATTAATAATAAGGTAAATATAACAAAGAAACAACCACGTACAAGCGTACCTTACCACATCCGTGGCAATGTTAATGATATTATCCATCCAAATGCGGCTGTTCAAAATTTCGCCATTTAGTTGAACGCGAATTTCCTTACCTATATAAATTAATCAAGCCGCTGGGCCAACCCGCGTAACTTAGATTTACGAGTAACCTCGGCTCGGTTGCCGTCGCCGCGCCCCGCACTACACAACTCATCAATTTGTTCAGGACACACGACTTGGAATCCTGTTAATTAAACTATGCCGCCAAATGAAAGCTACGCAGTGTAGATGTTTCTCGTATAAAATTCTAGTTTTCTACTTATATTTCGAGTTTGAACAAATTACGGTCGTAAAAAATTAACGCGAGGGAGCAGATTTTTATAAATTACTAACAGATATAAAAATGTAAACTGTTTGTCGACGTATTTAAAAAGCAATTTTAAAAATATATTTACAAAAATCAAAAACTTTAATCGAAATTCCTTGGAAAGGATTCACCTTTTGCAGTCGTGTATTCTATGGACTTTAAAAATGTATACTTTATCATATTTTTCTCATAAAGTGATTTGTAAAGTCTCACCGAGAATAAAGTATCATTAACCTTATAAAACCTTTTCGAGCGATTCCTCTGTTATATGTCATGTAAAAACAGTTTTTTTTTTGGTTTCAATGAATTTGTAGGATTGAAATTTCATTAGGACTGTACACTGTAGTAATTAAAAATTTAAAGAAAAACGAACGTGCGTTTATTTAATATGTTTTCCACACAATGTGGGGAAGGCTAACATTTGTAATATAATAACATGGGGCAATGACGTGTTTAGAATGTTAATTACATTATATTAACAACAGAATACAAAAACCTTTTCAGTTCTCTGTCAGAACTTTTTTTTAATGTTTTCATTCGCGTTATATTATATTAGGTGGATATTTTTTTTTCACATGTATGCTTGGGTTTTCCTTCAAGGCAGGTGAATTAATATGAAACTTTATGTATTTAAAGCTTGTTTATACCTTTTACCATATAGCAGAGCTTTGGGCTGGTCATTACAAAGGAATCTTTAAAATTTTGTGATATTTGGTAATACATCATGTAGATCCTACTTACCTCTCTCTGAGAATAACACTTAAAAAGTTATGAATCACTTATTAATTGAAGAAATTTAATTTTAAAATTAAAAACGTAAACATTAGAATACAGTTAAATAACATACTTTTGGCGGAATTAGTACTGAAATGACGTAGAGGGTTATTACGCGATTTTAAAACTATCACATTCATGCCCAGAAGACACTTAGTTGTTTTTAAAAACTAATTTGAAAATTAAAAATTAAAATGTAAACAAAATTTGGATGTCATTACTAATTTTGACAAGTAAGTATGACTGGATATGAAACATGAATATCTAATTATCTACTACAGATAACGTAACTTTCGCGTTTTAAAATTTATCTTTTTGTCATTTTTATTTTATCATATATATATATTTTGTTTTATATAAATATTAGTATAATTTATTAATAATATTTTATTTACATTTTTAACTTTTTGCCATTTTTTTATTGCTTTATATAGCTTTGCATAATATTATTAATTTGCATGGCATTGCGTAATCTGTGGTGTCTCATTCTGTTTCTGTAAATACATTGTAATATTTCCTATATAGTTAGTAATTATTTTTCTAATAAACATCATTGTAATTTAATAACAATGTTTCATTTTAAGTAGTAAATTGTTGGTTAGGTCTGAGCTTATGTCATATGCCGTAATCTGCTGGTTTGGTTAGGTTAGGTTAGAACATGACCATCGCACGAGCCGAGCGAGCGTAGCGAGCGTGCCGCGGCAGCGGCCGGCTCGTGCCAGAAACGACTAGTCCTTAAAGAATTTTCCTTTTTTTTGTTAGGTTTAAATTTTATTTAAATTTTCATTATGCAATTTTAATAAAAAATATTAAAAATTGTTGTAAAAATAAATTAAATAATAAATATTTTATGAAAATTTTTTTCGCTTGTTAATATTTTTGAACGAAACTTTAGTGTAATATTAATAATCTGTAGCTGTAGTATTTTGTTTCTGTGTTCTGTGATCGTCGTCGTATTATTTACTGTTTACGTTAAATATTTCAAAGTTATTTATTATTTTTTTATTAATATTTTTGTGTTTAAAGAAAAATGAGTGATATTTTATAGATAAAAAATATTCTATTTATTATTCTAACCTCTGATTATGTCAAAAGTTTGTGAAATTAAAAGAAAAAGTGATAATTAAGATGTTCATAGTATATATTTTAAAATTGTTTTTTTTAGTTATTTATTTTAATCATAGGTTTTTAAATGGTTTTCTCTTGGTGACGTAAGTGGTATCTCTTAAAATTATTGCAAAATAACATCAAAATAATAATATTGTTTTGGAAAGAAGTACCAAAGTTTGTGAAATTAAAAGAAAAAGTGATAATTAAGATGTTCATAGTATATATTTTAAAATTGTTTTTTTTAGTTATTTATTTTAATCATAGGTTTTAAATGGTTTTCTCTTGGTGACGTAAGTGGTATCTCTTAAAATTATTGCAAAATAACATCAAAATAATAATATTGTTTTGGAAAGAAGTACCGAGCTTTGTAATTTTTAGTATAATTATATAAACGATTTATATAATGCTCGGGCGAGTAAATTCTCATATTCTCACTCTTATACATACTACACTCTTACAGGATATAAATGTGAAGACGCAGTGACGCGCTGTCCCCTCCGGTCTCGTCCTGTGTACTCATATAAAAAGAAGACGGTGGTGGTACATCTAAAAGCGTTATATAAGAAAGGCCATAGTAAATCTTTGTTTCTGATTTAAAATTTCAATATTCCGACTTGACATGGTCAATAATAAAAGATTAATCAGAAATATATTCATATGGAATTAAATAAATTTAAAAATTATCACAGTGGGTTTCAGCCGTCAAACGTTATAAATGCTTAATTTAAATTTAAGTGCTTTAAGTAAATGACATTACCAATGAGACTGTGCCGACTGGCGCCAAGACTGGGCGCGGGCGGCGAGTCGGCCGGACGCAGCGCGCCGAACGCGCCACCGCCGCCGCCGCCGCCCAGTGGACCGCCCTCCAGCGCGCCTTTAACAACACACACACTCCTAGAAGTCAACTTCCACAAAAACTATGCACACCCAATAATATAACCAAAAATAGCATCAAATATAAATAACAGTTTCACTATTTGTAATACCTCGATGGTGGCAAGCAAGCCTACATCTCACCTGATAATAAGAGGGCTCTATGGTCTATCGAAGTTTGCTTGCTTGGTCAGTTTTTTGACATGCTTGTTACGATGGTAAGAAGAGAGAGAGAAGGATAAATCAAAAAATGGTCAACAAAAGGGACAAAGTTTTGCACATCTGACACTCTCAAAAATCGAACGAAACGCAACAGTATTGAAAGTGCTACTTCACATTTTGTATAAGACTGTCCCTCAATCGAGCCGGTTCAATCATTTCAAAAACACTTAACTAGGAATCAAACGATAATATTGATATGTTGATTCAATTTTAGCCAACCGAGAAGATAATACAATTTCATGCTTATTTCATTGGCCAAATGTTAATGGCGGTTAAATTATTCTTCTTATCTAAACTTTAATAATAACTTTTACTATAACTTTTGTTTAGAATAGTATAGTTTCACACAAATATTTAAGTAAATCTTTATATTATATACTAGCTGTGCCTATGGCTTTACTGTCGTTAATGTAGTTTTTTGATAATCTATAATTTTACCCTGGATAAAAAGTATCACGAGAATCTATAGTTTATCCAAGATAAAAAGTATAATATTTGTTAATCCATACAAAAAAAGTATCTGATTGCCGAATTTGAAAAAATTCAACATAGCGAAAACGGTTAATATTAATACACAAATATATTATGTACTTGACACTTTACATTATAACAATATCAAAATACAGTAATAACATGTATTTGTCATTATGAAATAAACTCCATATTGCTCCATAATGCACATATCCAGATGCACACGAATCTCCGACGCTATGAAAACCAATTCTAGTTTTGAAACACCAATAGTATAGACTTTTGTAGAGTTCCTGCAGTGCGTCTACTGTTCATTTTAGTCGATCATTTCGACTTGATAGTTTTCCATCGCAATGTAAAGTAATCCTTATAGCTATATATATAAAGATCATAGTAAAAGTAAACAAGTCCTCATGAAAAATATGTTAAAATATATGGATATAATTTGATTTGCTTTTTATACTTGTTTATGTTACTTGCGTTTACTTATTTCAAATACACGGGTTTTTTGTAAATAAATATTTTTATTGTAGGGGGTAAACGGGCAGGAAGCTCATGCTAAGCTATTACGATTACTTTTATATATTACTATTATATGAGCCTCTGCATCACGAGAGAGCATGCAGGTGCGTTGTCGCCCTTTAGAATACATTGTTATATGTATACGCTGGCTGAGTTCGATCCGCGACGGACCGCAGACACACAGTTTTTTATTAAAATTATTATTATTAGTGTTTCATATCTATAGCTACGGTGTCTGTTCTCTTGTTGTACGGTGCCATTGTTTATGGTTGATGATGGGTGAAAATTCAATTGCGCCCCAGATATATTTTGCATTAAACACACAGATGTTTGTTTCGGTCGCAATATTTGTGCTTGTGTCTGCTATTGTTTTCGGATGTGTACTTAAATTAAATTTCATAATCTGTATTCGTCAACATCATCACAATTCAGACAGCTATCAATATGTAATTCAAAGCCATTGTCGTTATAATTAAATAATAAGCCCATTAACGCATACGCATACATTATTCAGAATATACAATAGCATAGCGAACTACTAATTACTGCATTAGCTTCAATTATTTTGATAACTATTGCTTAAAATCTTGAAACTGTTTATCGTTGCGTATTAGAATCAAATTTTGTTTTTTTAACTTGGTTAACTATTTTCGACACTTTTTTGTCCCTTAAGAAACCTTTTAAAATTCTCACAATCAAATTATTATTATAATGTTTTTTTATATAATGTAAATACAAAATGAACATTTCTTTAATGCTTAATTGAATCGAACTTATTTGTAGACACGAGCTATAGGGGTTAGATCTTGCTCAAGCACATAAGCTCACTCTGGAAAATACTCAGAAAAATACTTCGAAGGAAAAGACTTATAACGTTATATACGTAAAGAAAAAGTAATTTATATACTATAGCTAAGTGATAATAACTAAAAGGCCGGTAACATATTTTTTACGAACTGAAATATAAAGGCATTTTCTGTATCATCTTTATACTTAATCGATTATTTAGCAAGAAGCTCTAAGAAATACAATTTTATTCAAACTGCGTTTCCCCGAATAGTCGTCAATATAAGTAAGGCAGGAATCTGATTGGACCATTCAGTTTTCAATAAAGTGTTGATAAGGGTACAAGATGTATAGGATACTCCAAAACCTTTCGTGGCAGTCCCATATATTCAAAGGCTTTATTCTTGAAAATGAAAAAAACAAATGACCTAAAGGAATATTAGTAATGTGACATAGGAGAAAACTAACCAAAAGCCAACTTAAAAATGGACCATTTTTAAATTTAATCTATATAGCAAACATGTGTGATACCATTTCTAATATACTCTATACCACTTCTAATATACTGTATGTTCTTAGTTAGATACTGACGTAGGTTGTGAACGACGCGCAAGGGAGTCATCGTCTTGGTTTATACCCTGTAATGTGTCGACATCGATCGTCACAATTATAGGGTCGCATTAAGTAAGGCTATACGTCGTAAATTGCGTAGTTTCGCAAGTTAAGATTCTATTATTAGATAGCTCATTGATTTATTCACGTTCCAGCAACCCTATCGCTAAGCTCAAATTTCGTAGACTTATTAGATATAGGACATAATATTTGTTTATAAATTAAAGGTACGTATATTTGTTTATGTCTAAATACTGAACCGGTAATTTCTAATCCACAAATGGTACACGGCATAGAAACTTCACAAATATATTTTAAGAGCAAAATGTCTCATCTATTTTGTAACATGAAATGTACCACCACGAAGAACACCATTATCGCAATAAATACGACACGTAGATTTAGGGCTTTGCGTTCGCTGACTTTCAAGTAAAATAAGCCAAGGGAAAACCAAATTTTATAAATTGCCGCTAAACCTTTAAGATAAGCTCCAACCATACAAGTAAAGGCCAAAGACGTTTACCAGAACGAGCGCTATTATAGGGGCGACGATATTTAAAAGAAGGATTCAAGAATCAGTTTTTATTATTGATTAGATACTAAAGTGTAAAAATTTAGAAGTAAAAAATAAACATAGAAATGGGAGGCCAATTTTTAACAGACTTTAGTTTTAATTTTTAATCCCTTCTAATATTATTAATTAACTCTCTGTCGCTTTCAAACCTAAACCATTGAACTGATTTTGATAATATTTGAGTATAGAGATTAGACTAGAGCTTGGGAAAGGCTACTTTTTATTGCAAAAAAGGCTTGAATGAGTTGAAATTGAGGATATATTTAATAGGAAACCAATTACTTACATATTGCATTACAGGCTCCGCATTAAAAAATCATTATTCAAGCGAGTGAAGCCGCTGGCAAAAGCTATTTCTTTTATAGTTGTACCTTTTAGCAACAGATTTTATTCACTCAGTATAATTTGATTTTTACAAACTGTGACTAAACCTACCTTACTTTATATATATATATATATAAATAATATATATTTAAATAAAGAATAATTTATTGCACGAAAATAAATAGCATAAAACTACGAAATTGGCACGTGTATCATCTAGCGGCCAGGACCCTTGTTACGTTGTGATCGCAATAACCCGTGTTCTTTTAGAGCATCAGAGGCAACAGGTTCAATTCGACAATGGAAAACAATAATATCTTATTTATTATATAGTTTAATTATATTAGTGTAATATGATTATCATAATAAAAATATTTATATAAGCCCGTAAAGGCTAAATGGTGAGATAATAAATATATCCCTATACTTTCAACACCTCTTACAAGTAGCTGAAAGTAATCCGCTCCTCCAATTCTTATATACTTAAACTCTACAGCAAAAATATAAAGAAGAGGGGAGATCGATGGCCCACACACGCCACCGACTGTGGGCTCCAACCATAGCTACGAGCCCTCCCGGGTAAGGGATAGGCTATTTATAGTGCGCCTGCGACACACAATTTGATTGTTATAACGTAAAAGGACATAGTCCTGGTAATTTATATTTATAGTGATTTCGTTATCGGGACGCAAGATTTATTCTTTTATATTGTTATTGTTTTCATAGCATAGAAAGGGATCAAGCCCTGATATTTTGTAATAGTATCAATCAAGACCGAAGTCGCATTAAATTTCTTATTCATCTTTGTATGAGAAGGCAAAACGCCATAATAAATGAGGGACAAGCCCTGGTCATTATATATAAGGGAATAAATCCCTGGTTCAGATATGTATTCTAACATTAAACCGCCAGGCGACATTCCGTAAGCACAATGCTATAATCGTCAACCTCACCTTAGTGAAGTAAAATTCATCAATAATAATAAATAATATCATTTATAACGTATATTTGTCATACCACTATATGTGGTTAATATAGAGTTTATATTTATCATAAACTTCACCTTTGTTAAGGTATTTTCATTAATAATGCTATTTATAGCGTATATTTTTTTATCACTATATATGTGTAATATAGTATTTATAATAACCTCACCGTAGTGTAGGCAAATTCATTAAAAATTATATTTATAACGTATAATTCTTTTATCACTATATATGGGTCATATAGTATTGATAATATTCAATTCTTTGTAATATCACAACCGCAATTCCTTAAAACTAAGTCCTACCTAACCCTACCTAATTTTTATTTAAATTATCCTATTGTCTTATAATTAATATTCTCTGGCTTATATCGTATTTGTTATCGCATTGTCTTACAACTAATATTCTTTGGTTTATGTCATTTTCGTATTATAACTTTATATCATAAAAACCATAGCACTTGCTCACATAAGGTA
This sequence comes from Hestina assimilis, assembly GCA_023373885.1. Lineage (NCBI taxonomy): Eukaryota > Metazoa > Arthropoda > Insecta > Lepidoptera > Nymphalidae > Hestina > Hestina assimilis. Next base: position 7,965,068 of record CM041741.1, on the reverse strand, counting down.
CCCTTTAGCTCAATACTCAAACATACATCCGAATCCAGTTCATTATTTAAGACGTGATAAACACGCATGATAAGAGTTAAGCAGGTCACACTGTCTAATACTAGTTAGCTATCTCGAAGTGAGAAGCAACCAGTTGTCCTAATAGTATAACATGCTACAATGTCAATTATAAAAATCCCTATTGCTAAGCTAAGGGGCGTCTCTAATAAGAAGACGAGTCATTTTGCTACAAACGATGTATAATATTCCAGCGCCTCAGCAACAAACCGAACTACATCACGGCATCGACCTAAGTCGCACCACCGCAGCAATTCTAATCTGTATCACTGGGGCCGCTTCAGCAATGGACCTGAGGAAACTTCTGCATCGATATAAATCGCACCACAGAGTCAACCCCATGTCAACATCACATCAGCAAAGTCAAAGGACCTGACTCGAGGACACTATAGACATGACCAAAACTATATCGGAGCCTCATACTTAAGCATCGGGTCAACTAAGATTAAAAATCCTCGGGCCTCGCTTAAGGACACTATAGACATGACTCAGGCCCATCAGAGCCTCAAACTCAAGTATCGGGTCAACTAAAACTCGCCAAAACATTATACACGTATACAGCTGAAATATAATTATTTATTAGTTATGACGCATAAATTCTTCCCAACGCATACTTTAAATCTTCATTGAATTCGCTTCTTCTTAGGTTTCAAATAATCCATTAGATTCTGAAACATAAACAACATCTGCGCCGAAGCATTACTTTCACTATTATATTCACAATTATAATATCGCATAATATTACAGAAACAAAGTAAACTTCGTTTCTTAATATATATCAAACATATATACATTCATAATTGACGGACCCACAAACCGTCATTAAATATTTAATTTATAATAATAAATTATATTCAATATATTTCAACAATATAAATTTGCCTTTAACATGTATAGATCATATTATTCATATTAGATCTCTTTGCCAGTAATCATAGACGGACCACCATACCGTCATTATTTATTAATTATTATATATATATATATATATTTAATATATACTTTATATATATTCTTTGCCATGCATCACCAATCACCATTAATAATATGTATAAAAACCATATACGAAGATCGGAAACCTTAACTAGCATTCTAGCAGCATGGCCGCCCGAACGCACCGCCTTGGTAAACCGTCCACATATACGCGGGGGTAGAGACGTCTGACGGGCACTCACCAAGCATACGCTCGGAGGCACCTTCGCCGACACCACACCCCTTATATATGTGAAACAGCTGCAATGACATTCGGCACCTGACTCCGTGAATTTCCATACATTTTCCTTTTTCTATGGAAATTTTCATACAAAATTTTATAAATTTTTGATTTTGTAAAAATATTGTTTTCGGGTATGTCCATGCCTTAGTATTACGTTGCACATAGTCACGTGGTCGGCAAACGACTTTTAGGTTAAGCAACTTTGGGTGCGGTCAGTAAATGGATGGGTGACCGTCCATAAATAAGTTTATATTATAGAAAATACATTGTTTTAGAGATTTAAATAAAGTGTAATGTTGAGATCGTCACAAAACAACCCTGCATAAAGCTACATAGAGCATTATATAATCTGTAGTACAACGTAAAATATAGCAGGCTTATTTACTAAAGTCCACTCTTTTGTTTTTATGGCGCATGTTAAGTGAATTTATAGCTGTAATTTTTCCATTTTACTATAGGTATTGTATCTATATGCGAGAAGTTTTTTATAGGGCGTTTTAGTGCCCCATCCGTGCTACGACAGCATATGTTAGTTATCGCGTTTTTTAATTGATAGAGTATCGTGTATAAGTACGAATTTATTCAGGAGCTCGCAATAGTATACTCTGACGTAATAGCTGTTTTTCATGCCGATGGTCGCTGATTAAAATCTTACTCGAAGTGGATAATTGTATTGGCTGGAAATTAGTATTAAAATATATTCAAAATCTTAGGCATATGAAAAAGATAGCTTGTTGGGTTATGAATGTACGACATGCTCATGTTACTGTCTTCGGTATCTTAATGACCTAATTATATTTTATATTATATATTCGAAATTAAATCTATCTGTCAAGGTTGCTCCCCTAAAGCACTGAAACGATTTTCATAAAATTTGATACAGATCAAGAATTGGAAGTAGACTCCTTTTTATTGTGAAAAAATCTTAAAACTTTTTAATAGGAGATGAAAAATGTCGCACGAAAAATCGTTATTCACGCGGGCGACGCCGCGGGCAGAAGCTATATAAATTGCAATATTAAGATGTGTATCTATAATGTATAAAGTTTAAAATAAAATTACTTTAGAGAGCTGACGGTGTAAGAATACCGATAAATAAACATTTAGCTTCTGTTCGAGGTCTCGAGATATTGGTTTTCTTGTAAATCCTAGATAGAAATAAATCTTCCATTGTTGCGCGGAGGAAAAGAAATACAATAAACCAATCAAAATGAACAATACACGATTGTCTCTGTAACCAATTACATCTAGTCGTGGTTTGGGTAACTGATCATTATTCATAACATCGTTTTCAAACCAATATATGCTATATATAAATCATTATCGTGTAAAGTTTTGTATGAATATATTTTAAAAGCTACTTTAAATGATGTCAATATGTTAAAATGTTTTCAACCGACTTCAAAAAGAAGGAGGTTATAAAAATGTGATTTAATAAAACTGACTTCAAAACTAAAAAGCTAGCTTATGATACATTCTACCTACCAATCACAACCGTGCAACCAAAAATATTGTTCGGTTAAAATAAACGAAATAATGCAATATCAGAGAATATCAAAACCAAATTTATAGAAACGTCCGCGCTCAACTCTATCAGAACTTCACATCTTCCTTACTTGGCTAGAAATATAATGACAGCTACGTTAAATTTTTAGGCACCTATCCAACTTTCAAAGCCACGAGACCTAGCTTGGTTTAAATTATTCCATCAATCAAAATGTTCTTTATCAGATCAGTTAAAAACTGTCTGAAAGGATCTAAAATCCTAGTTTAATTGAATTATAAAACCTTATTTCAAGCCATTTACAAAGAAGGAGATAAGAAATGGAAGAGGCGAGGAGAGAAGAGGATTAATCTACAATATTTCATTCTAGGCCGCCAAGTGATAAATTACCTATTAATAGAAAAGAAGAAGACAAAGAAAATAAAAGAAGAGATCGGAAGTCATTAAAATATACGAATTAATTGTGTAATTGTGTAATTGATCATGATTATTGTTTTTTTAAGTCGTTTTTAAACTTTATAAAACAGTAACATCAGAGCCTACAGCTGGTTCTTCTCGACAGATCCAAATTTCAAAACAGGACGTTTCAAAAGTAGTTTTAAAACGCTTAACAATAATTTTTATTTTTTGATATGTTTGTAAATAAAAGTCAAAAAAAGTCTTCCAAATTATTATTTATTTGTCGAAAACAAAGCAAAATGAAAACCACTGTGTAATATAACTTACTTAAAATTTTCCATTGTGAAAACAATCATTCTCCGAAGCCTAGTAATGTTACTTTCTGCAGCGACGCTTAGAAGTGACTGAACTGTAGGTCAAAGTTCTCAACTTGATACTCAATCGCCTAGAAAAAGCTCTTGAAAACTGTTTAGACGATAGAAGAAATATAAAAGAAACAACTTTACGAATCACTTTTCACAAAGTGAATGTAGAATGGTATTTGCGATATTGTATGATTTAACTGGGCTTAAAAAAATATAAGATTGTAAATGTAAAATCTTTTTTATACTTCGGTGATCGGAAACGACGTAACTGCGAACTTATAATTTATTTCACGTTTGGATACCTATACCAAAGTGTTGTTTATAATTTATCAATTATCAATATATTAATATTTTATTAATGAATGAATTCGTACATTTACGATAGTAGAGCCATGTTCCTCTGGACACAAATAGGCCTGCTCCACTGAGGAAGTACTATCCTCTTACAAAAATCGGTGCAAAGTAACAGTATCAGTAGGTACTGTTGCGTTTCGTGCGATGAGTGAGAGCGCCGGAAGTTTAATCTCCTATCCTCCTCTGTTCGCTTCCTTTTTGTCTACTCATCCCTTCCCTTCTGTTCCTTGGGTTGGCAATGCGCATGAGGTACTTCAAATATCGCAAACGTTCATAGGTTGCGGTGACTGCTTATCATCAGGCGGACCAAATGCTTGTTTGCCAACCGTCATGAAATAAAAAAAAGCAATTAAATCAACAGATATTAACAATGAATAAATAAATAAATAAATAAATAAACGCTACTGAAATAATTGTTTTAGGATTTCATTCTATCACTAAGCCTCTTAGCCACAAAAATAAAAGTAAATTTCTAGTTCTGTGTTCAGACATCACTACTTCAATTGGACGAATCCAAATCGTTCAAAACATTCATTTTTCATTAGTGAATGAATTGTCTCATTTAAAAATAGGTAACACACATTCAGAGACAATGGAATATTGCGTTCTGTCACTTACGGCCGTAAAAAAAGTCAACTCTAGTTCTGTGTCCTAGCGTCATTACTTCTACTAGAAGAATTATGATAACAAACAATATTATCAACCGATGTTTGTTCTTCCACCCGGTGACTCCGTCAAGGCTAGTAGAGGCAAAAGCGATACACATCATCCTCACCCTTCCGTTAAGCCCTAGGTCCGTTGAAAATGTAAGTCTCTTCTTTCTAGTATTATTCCCGGTATTTTTTCCCATACCTGCCCCGAGCGAGAATTGAACCCGCGATCGTCCAGGCTGAAGTCAGGCTCGCTACCAACACGCCAAAACGGTCGTTAAACCGCAATACACAATCAGAAAAAAAAAACATATAAACAAAACAAACTTTATAAACCTTACATCGCCATTGCCACTGAACATATTATAATCATACAAATGAAGTATAATTTTCAAAACTATAAGTAAGTATTGTATAACACTGATACAAACGAAACAATATTAAATAAGATACAAAAATATAAATCCAAAAGAATCTCGAGGCAAACTTACACAGCGCAAGAAGATGCCTTTTTAAATTGATCTCGAACTAAGTTATATACTTTAATAAAAGTATATAAATAGCATAGAGATCTCACAACAAATTCGAATCCAACTCTCGCTCGAAGCTATTCCAGTTTTGGGAACAATACGATCGACATAAACCTACTTTATGCGAGGCACCGTCAGTGATTTTCAATGAGTACGAATTCGTTTATAAGAGAGTCGTTTTAAAATTTTCGTTTATAAATAGAATATGTACGATTTCACATTACTTTTGTTTTAAAATTACTACAATTTTAATATTATTCGTTTACATCAGCAAGAGGGTAATGCTTTTCGGGTTTATGCTTGTTGGCGCATGACGAAGGATAGAACCTATTTAATGCGTTGGATAAGAAAGACAATATTTTAAAAGATGTCATTCTAACGAAGCGTCACATTGATGGATACTTCAATATTTCACCATGGAGAAAATTATTGTCGTACCGCATATAAAATGACGAATCGTTGAAATTCGACGTAGTAGTTACAGTGCTGTGCAATTTATTGTGTTATCTATTAAAGGGATTAAAAGCACTGTTGGTTACAATAAGTTTTTTTATAATGACAACCTACTTGAAATTCAATACTTAGTTTGATTCAAAATGAATACTGATAAACCACAGGCGTGGTTTTATACTTTTGTTTTCGGGCCGTAGCCTAGACAGCTCAATAGAAGTTAATAAAACAGCTGTCGTTGGATTCGTCTTAGTCATCAGATTGCTTGTCACTCAAAGTTAAGCGGCACAAATTGCGGTTTAGAAAGATTTAGTGGCGATGCGTATTGGTAAATGCGATGATATGCAGTCGGGTGTCGGGTTTTATGCTTTTGTTACGAACGGTACAGTTAATAGATAGATTTTTATTATTTATTTTGGAACAAATATGATATAATACATTGTGTAGCGTTTATTATTGAAATTATAACAAATGTATGGTAGGCATAGACAGGTTGGATTCCCGCTATGAGCAGATGTTTGTTTTGACCATACCGGCATGTGTTGCATGCATGGTGTGGGTGTATTTGACTTTATCGTTGTGTATGTTTTCGATTCTCCGACCCAGGATATCAGTATCCTAATAGAAGCTGTTAAGTGGGTAGCGCTTATTATTATTATACTATCCTGTATTATATTTAGTAATATAACTAAAGTTTATCTTCAAATAGATTTTTGATAACAAGCTTAATTGAGTGAGAAAACAAAAAACTATTAAGTGAATTGTAAGTAATATAAGAAAATTTATGTCATTTGAATAAATGTGTGAATAAAATACGTTTGAAAGGTAACCGCCACTTCCAATAAGAAGAAAACGGATGATTAGTGACTACAAAAGTCAAGTTTTCTGACTCCTCGTCTGGCGATTTGCCAGAAACCGTTAAAGGAAATAAGTTAATATAGAATCTATACAAGGTGAAATAAATTTTCCACTGTACGAAATCATTATGTCGCAAACGTTGGAAAAGTCGACCATCTGTGGATATTTTATGATTGTCTATAAATAGCTTGCCGTTAGCACTTTAGAAACGGATGTCCATCAAGTCCGCCGGCGTGGAGATTTGGTTTGAAATACAAATTATCTACTGATATAACGTATTTTTGTCCCTGATAATATTATATTTAACTTTGAGATTGAGTGAGAGATAAAATTTATAATTTAACTAGCAGGCCCGGCAGACGTTGTCCTGCCCCGAAAAAAATCTGAAACCCGATAGCAGTGCCCTCTACCCGGTGAAAGTTTGTGATTGACTAATAAGGCTATTAAAAAGCAGGGGTTGGTGATAAAATAGTGAAAATTTAGGGTCGTATGTATTTTTCAATGCCACATAATAAAATAATAAAAATAAAAAATTTCATCCAAAAAATAAAAATAAAATTTTGGGTGGACCCCCTTATCACTGAGGGGTTTGAAAAATAGATAGTAGCCGATTCTCAGACTTACTGAATATGCATTAAAAATTCATAAGAATCGGTCAAGCCGTTTCGGAGGAGTATGGGAACGAACATTGTGACACGAGAATTTTATATATTAGAATAATGACCACAGAATTAAGGTTAGGTTAGGAAAGAAGAAAGAGATTTATACATTTTATATATATTGAAATAGATTCACTTAATATCACATGTCAGGTGCTGCGCTTTTTTAATACTAATAACTAAGAAATAATTAGGTTATGCTAAGTTGATGAAACTGAGAGTACATAATCTTACACATGATTATGTACTCTCAGTTTCATCAGTTTACATAATATTTTGCTTCCAACTTTATCCGCATAATGAAGACTTCTACACTGAAATTTTCACACCTTTTTCACTATTAATCAAGCACATAGAACGCCAAGTTGTGAGCACGCTTAAGAAGGAATAAAGTTAGGTGTTCACTGGCGTTTTACGTCATCTTCATGGAATCTCATTAAGGCTTGTTCAAGTTTCTATCTATCTCCACACAGGAACGTATATTCAGTACTCATCGAAATTGTCGAAGGCGCCTTTTTCCGCCGGAACCAACTCTGATTTATATTGGATCCGATTATTGGCATTTCCCTTTTATAAATTCAAATATTCTTTTGGCTTTTGGTGGCAAATTTAGGAAAAGATTAATGTAATATCCGCTTTTGTTCAATGTAAATTTAGATGACACGTCATGTAATTTAACAGATGGCTCTTATTATAAATTTCTTTCAACTATATTTTTATCATTTTCATTTATCAAAAATATTTATTTTTCATGGTTTATTTTATAAAACTTATTTAATACAACCCTAAAAATTAAAAGCTAGAAGATAAATCTCAACTTTAAGCGTATAATTTAATAGCAGCTACTAGTAAGTATCTTCCCTTTCGCAATCATATTAACCCGTCAGCATTAAGCGGATATAGCCGCTCCGCACCTCTGACTATTAACCTCGGGTGAGATTATTTTATAAACACATATTAAATTCAAACCAATTAAGATGAATTATATTTCGTACCCTTACGTATACGAGGTTAATAATTAGCTAATGTTTCACATTTTGGATGGTTAAAATAATTATTTGATTGTATTGCAAATTCTGTTTTATTAAATAATATTTTCTAACAAATGCAAAAACTAGAAAGGAAACTTGACATTTCATCTACTCTTCTTAGAATAAGAATGATATACTTTAGAATATAGATATAGCTCAAAATGTTATCTCACTCCCATTCTCGAAAATATATTCCACAAACAGTCACATCGTAGACAATCAATACCTTTGAGTAGTCAATAAAGCACTTGACACATTAAGCTCCCTAATCATCATTTGCCAAATGTTTACAATTTTCTGTTGTTTTGAATGTATAGTAAGCAATTATGCGGTCTAAGAGTTTGAGCGCGCTTACAGAGAAGATATATATTATATTCACTCTTGAATTTAAGGTATTTATGTTATACTTGGCAGGGAACACGGAAGCCGGGACAGCGTTCCATAACTTTGCGGCATGACTTATAAAAAGTATGGGTTAGTTTCTGCTGTCCATCCATTGTGGGTTATAAAATAAGTCTTTTTTGATATTTTTGAAGCCTCAATAGCTCAACGGTACAAAAGCCGACTTGTAATGCAGTTAAAATGAATTGCAGTTTCGGATAGGCTATTGTCGTACCCACTCCTTTTTTCTTTTTTTTTTTACTTGGAGAAATGCAGTTACGCACTCGAGCGCCGGGACGGGTGCAATGTCGCCGGAGGTGTATGGACTCGGAGCCGAGCTCCGCTACCCACTAAAACTCCAAGGTCCCTTCTAGCGCCATAGAGGGACGTCGCGGGATCACCGAAGCATTCAACCGCGACGCCCCGGCGCTTGCCCCGAGGGGCCCACCAGGAGCGGCAACGTCGTACCCACTCCTAGCACAAGCGAGACGCTTAGTTGAAAGGGAAATAGAAAATTAGTAAGGACCTGAAAAGCATTGCTGATATTCTTTTAAAAAAAAAAGTTTCTAAAGTCGTATGCCATTTTTACGATAGAAGCTACGTACGTAAAATCTTTAGGTATATGTTTCGTTGTACGTCTCTTTCTTAACACAATGTCTCATTGATATTGAAGAAATAGATATGAAATTTGTCTCAAGAGATTATACTACGCTTAAGGTTAAAGCACTTTTACTCACGAAGTCGATAAGTGAAGTTTGGAAGAACACGTAAAGTTTTATTTCGCTAGACTTTTGTTTCGATTCGAATTCACATGTTACGTACGACGGTCTGAGCAATTCAAGGGTGAAACTTCTGAAATAAACATTTCTACTTAAAATGCAATCCTATTCTTATAGTATATCAAATGATGGTAAAACATCAATCATATTTTTGATTTAAACTAACTACTAATACTTAAAGTATTTGCATAGTTTAAAGTCTAAATGAACAATGCCTATGGATTGTAATTATTACATTCTGTGATCTCATCGCTATGCAAAAAAATAAAATTCTACCTAGTGTCTTTTTGTAATATCAAAATAATAGCTTTTTATTGAGTGTGTAGTGTGTGTGGCTGTGTATGAAAGTATATACGATACTTATAACAATTTCAAATTTGTTGCCTCTCTGTGTTTCTGTGTGTTTGTTCCAGCTACATTCCAAAACGATTGGACCGATTTTAACCAGGCTTTCATTGGCAGATAGCTGGTGTTATAAGGAGTACCATAGACTAGAAAAAAAATTAAGTACAGCGTAGTAAAAAAAAATTAAACAATAATTCTGCAAACCATTCGACTTGAGCCACGGAACAGCTAGTTTTAATCCAAAAGACCAGAACTGTGAGCAATTAACTAAAAAGCTAAATTTGGTAACTATGTGAAATATTTAATCGTGAGCGCATCATCTCGCAAGTCGCAAGGCCTATCCCAGTTTTATGAGAGGAAAGGTAGGTAGGTACTCTTGAAGATGTTGGTCGTAAACTGTGTAGTTTACGAGGGCCGGTGTGTGCCTTACGTACCCTCACTGTGTACCCGAGTGATGCATTTTGGACATTATCATGCCTGCTCATAATAAATTCAGTTTGAAATAGCCGTAGAACACTGGGTGATGTAAATCACGTTGATTTTACTGTTTGCTCGTTCATATGTATGCTTAGGCATGTAAGTACGCCGGTACACGGCTGTCTACTTAATTTTCTGTTGTAAACAGTTACGTAATAAAATTTAAAAAAACATGGATACATTATTTACCATTTTCTGTTTAGCTTTAGTTTAACTGATATTCCTTTTATTTAGCTAACTAATATTCCTTTATAGCTTTTTAGCATCTTAATTTAGTTTTTTAGCATATTAATTTAAAAAATTAATATATTTTTTATTTTATCATTCCTTCGTTTCGTTTTTTCATGTTTTTTTTCTTTACTTGATATTTACACATATATACGTAGATATTCGTATCATTACAAATTGTTATTTTTAAGAACACCTTTACTATTTTTTGTCTTACATTTCACCAAGCGAAGCATACATTACTTAGCAGCAAACATAAGTAATGTACTTGGAAAATCCGATTTTTGTATGTATGTATGTTTGTATGTACGTATGAGTGTTTGTTTCTAACTAAATAATATTCCTCAATATATTTTGAAGATACTTATGATACTGTTAGAGAAACCAACGTTTGTATTAATGTTTATTTAATTATGTAGTAAAAATATATGGAGAAAAAAACGAGTGTAATCCAAGTGGCGCAAGTCCAAAGGAATGAACGAAAAAACGACATAGTAAATAGAATATAAAAGTAGCGTAGATATAAGAAGGTAAGGTAACCCAATACCTGACTAAAGTATATGTAAATAACAATTTAGCCGGTACCTGTCGCATGTGTACATATCTACGTTGCTGCCGCATATTGGAAGTTGTGTATTTATATTACATATACGAATCGAATAAAGTTCATATTCTAAAAGAAAATAAAAACGTACTCTGTTGACATTTCTCGCTACGATATCATGCGGACAGGAAATTGAAAAATGAATTCGTGTAAACAATTTTTTTAACAATTTAAAAATAAAGATGTATTCACCGCTTTTATTTTTCTCATACGATGTTTTTTTCCCACAAGTATTGTTTAATTCACTGTTACGAATCTGCATTTATTTTACATTGGGACAATATTTATTTTTAATCAATAGTTTAATGAATTGTTTTGAATTTAAAAGCTTTGTTCTTTTATAATGTATGGATCGCAAAGTTGCTATAGCAATAAAAAAAAATAGCCTGTTAATGTTTGACTGCTGGACAAAAGGTTTTGTGAAGGTGACGACGTGAGAAATGCTTCCAACACGAAGGGAGGATCCTCCGACCAGGCCGGTGATATTGCCTGGCGGGTCGAAGCCCTGGGCCGAAGCCCAACGACTTACGTTGGAAAGATGTATATATATATAGGTGAAGATTGTAGGAAACTCTGATAGCGCGATTTAGGATCGTGACGTTCGTTGGTCGTTCATATCGTTGCGTAGTATAGTCCTGTAGGTGTCACTGTAGCTTGATGTGAGATGTGACAATCTTGTCTTTCTAACGAGTTGCGTCGTGTTGCATGTAGATGTCGCTACAGCTTCTTTCCCGTTAAGAGAAGGATAAGGATATTTGTTTAATTTTGTTCCCCACGCTCCTCCACTGCGGATTGGCGAATATTCATGTATCACTAATCCTCTTACAGAACTGGTTATCCTACGATGTGTTCCGTCAACGTTAAAAAAAACACGGGACAAATTCGACACACAAATTAAGTACATGATAACTCCTCTGAGTACTTGCCCGGTTTGGAACTCGCATGCTTGGGTATATTTTTTCAACTATTATCATCTACTATCATCATCTTATTAAATCTTTATATTGTGCCAACTCGGCTTCATTTTAACGCAATTAGTAGATATCGTTGTAACCCAAATTTACTAAATAATTATAAAACGCAATGCGTAATTGCGCAAATTAATGAACACTCTAAATAATGTAATACACTCGGCAAGCGACTGCGAAAAACAACTATAATTAACCTAAATAAAATATCACCTCTAATCTTGTACAAGCAAATGAAAAACACAGTTTTAATTACATCCTACTTGACCGGGGACCAACAGAAGGAACTCGTTCTCTGTGAAATTTCTGCAGATGATATAAATTTTTTAAATAATAACAGCAAAACAAAGAACCTCATTAATATATAATTCTGCTTTTTTGTGGTAATTTATATATTTTAGTTATGAAATATATAATATTTTTGTGCAGTGTGTTGAGTATTAATGTTTTGCGGTATAGTTTTAACGCTTTAATGTTTTGCGGTATAGTTTAAAATTTCAAAAATATTTTTGATAATTATGGCTTTTGCTTGTTAATTACATCCACATAAAATATCATTTTAAAATTTTTATACAATAAAAACAGTCATGGAAACTGAATAACTATAGTATATTTTATTTTTAGATATAATATAACTGTAACTATAATATGAATAATTATAATTTCATGATTAGTAAATTGAAATTATCAACAAAAGTCCAGTAAAATACAATTAAAAAAACAAAAATAAAAACATAAAAACAAAAAAATTTAGCACGCGTCGCCAGTATAACATATCACATAACATGAAGCATGTAGGTGACGTGAATTTATACGTTTAGCCCATGATTAGCCCCTATCAAAATTTTAATTACTAATTTTTTGTACACCACAATGATGACAAGTATTAATACTTTGATTCAAACGTGAGACACATTATCACTAAATTAACACCAGTCATAGCTTCGTACACACGATATCAAAGGTAGGAGAGGTGGGAGAAAGAGGATAAAAATGTAGGGAAACAGGGAAGGGTGCCAGTTAAGCAGATTGTTTTAAGCAACACCTTAGGCCAATAAATTGTATGTGAACTGGGTTTTAAATATTTTAGATCAGGAGAATTCTTTTACTCGCTTCTCGAAAGTCGAATAATATGTTGAAATATTTACTAACATACCTATTGGTTAAGTAGGGCCGCATTATAAAATAAAAATAGTTCATCGGTATTTTAGTTAAATTTTCAAATATTCCCCATCACGTAACATCCGCATAGCACGTCCAGCTTAAGGGGCTAATCCTAAATAACCTCCCTCATAACACTTGCGGTCAATGTATCGGTTACAAATATATTATATCATAGATACAAACAAGACACTCCCATAGTATCACATATACTCGTATAATGTCTTTTTTTTAATACTACGTTTGCAAAAAAGCTTACGGCCCACCTGATCGCATAACCTTTAAACATCACGGATCGGATCTAAAAATATATTGTTTTTTTCTATATTCAAATTTATCAAGGCTAGAAGTGCTAGCGAAAAAGTTTTGCTTATCATGGGACGTCACGGCAATTAATAGATTAGTGTTATTTTTTTTTTATGTTACAAGTTGGCAAACAGGCATACGGTCCACCTGATGGTAAGTGGTTGCCGTAGCCTATGAGCGCTTGCAGCACCATTACTAGGTGCCACTCACGCTTGCCAACCTTGAGATATTAGTTCTTAAATCTTCTTTGCCCAGTAATTTCACTAGCGTACAGTGCCCTTCAAACCGGAACACAGTAATGCCTAAGTACTACTATTTGGCGGCAGAATATTTGACACTGCGGTGGTACCTACCTAGCCGGCCTCTTGCAGCAAAAGACCTACCACCAGTGTGACTGATTGCACTGGTGGAATAATCTCTGCGGTGACAGAGGTTATCCCAACAGTGGGCGATGGGGTCGTCACATCCCGACGCCGGGCAAAGATTATGAATTAAGTATATTAATTTAGTTGAAGCCTCAATAGCTCAACGATAGATGGAGTAGGTCCTTCTTTCTCCTTCGCTCCGTTAACACGAGAGTCGCGGATTGGATCCTGACCCCCTAGTACTATTGTCGTACCCACTCCTAGCGCAAGTTTCGAGCTTATTTGAAGGGGCATTGCTAATATTCTTTAAAAACAAAAAGTGTGTAAGAATTATTTAAGGCTGTCGACAGCTCTAAAAATTACGTATGGCTGCTGACTGACGCGATAACGCTGCATGGTATAACATAAAATATATCTTCGAACGAAACACTTATATAATAACGATCGAACATCACAGGTAAGTTCGTTTGATCACTTACTATACTATTACTCAAAAAAGTAAAACCCGAATAAAATGCAAAACATAAATATAAAAATAATATTATTTATACCATTAGAAACAACACCATAAAAATATTTGTCTCAAATATTTTACATTTTATTCTATTTTTACAGTAGATGGGGCAAACGCCTTGGAAGCACCAAAAAGTGATTACCTCCGCCTATAGACATCTGCAGTACTTGAATAGGTTCTTACTTTTTCAAACCGTATATATTCGGAAAAACAGCGGGTTCCACATTGGTTGTGCGAGGCATAAATTAAGTTGTCGTGTTTTAGACAGACGTCGAGGTTATGGGGATGAAATTTAAAGATCTAACGCAATGCTCTATGTTGAAATTCAGCAGCCGGGATTAATCTCAAAATTTCCTCGGAATATTCTTCTTAATAGATGAGACAGAAGATTATAAATATTTCTTACTAATATTATAAAAGTGAAAGATTGTGAGAATGGATGTATGCTTGTTACTCTTTCACGCAAAAACTACTGGACAGATTTTGATGAAATACGGTACACACATAACTTATTACCTAGATTAATACAAAGGATACTTTTTATCCCCGAAAAATGGTGGGTTCCCGAATCATCAACCACTTATGACCAAAACCAAAAACACATGACGCGAGCGGAGCCGCGGGCACAGCTATAATAAATAAATTAAATTACATACGCTGTTGTAGTTATATTTACTGCCCCTAGATGAGTGCAAATAAATGTACTAAGGCAAAGTTTTGTCGAGTGGTCACCCGGTCCTCTGTAAACATACATAAGTACATAGATACGTCCCGCTGCGCACAGCATAGCCCTTTTAACAAAATAGGCTGCAAATCTCTCATTTTCTTGCGCCTTGCTCGCAGTCTTTAGTTATTCATGCATGTAGGGATTACAGAATTTGTTGCTATGCCCGCTTTCTGCGAAAATGCGTGGATTAACTCACTCTTTAAGAAAATAAAGACTTAAATTGAAGAATATTTTTATAGATATGACTATAAGTGGCATCATACCGGCTTTGTGTGATAAAAATCTTAATATTTAAATAAATATAACCTATTTTAACGACTGCTAAATCTAAGTATGATGGAAGAGTAGGTAAGTGTTTTAGCCTTTCCAAGCAAGAACTACTGAAAGGATTTAAATAAAATTTGTCACACAGATAGCTTATTACCCGGATTACCACATACGATTGTTTTATCCCGGAAAAAAATGTTGGGCGGTGGATAAAAGATAGACGTAACATGTACATACAAAAACAGAATAATTGATGACATTCTCCTTCTTGAAAAGTACCCACAAAGAAGAAAAAGACCACAAGTTCTATATAGAAAGTTTATTCTTTTTGCTAGTGAAAGGCTTTAATTTTTTACATTATACGAGTACCGCTGTTCTAAGTTGTGCTCACATAGCGTACGCGGGGGATCGTTCGAAACTTTTCTGGAGAGTTAATTTTACTAGTCTGTCGAGTCCAGACCTAATTAGTTTGTAGGGCCATTTCATTAAAGGTCTAATAAGCTACTGAGCACTGTCACAAAAGGCTTAGAGGGAGAAACTCGATGCATTAATGATTTCAAGGGTCTGACAATACTTTTAATAAGCTTAGCATAATCCCCCAAGAGCTAAAGTAACGAGATGGTTAAGCAAAGGTAAGGTTTTAATTTTGGTACTTGTTAGTCTCGTTATATGTACCTAACTGAAATCTCGACGAGATGGAGAGAGAGATTTTGTTTAAAAACAAATGTTTTTTTTTTGTAACAGGAAAAAATATGATTATTTGTAATAGATGTTGGATTCTCTAATAAGTTATCTAGATCCTCCAAATTGTAAAGGCTTATCAACTGTGTTCAAATTGTTTTTACATTCAGGCCGTTAAAATATGCTGTTGTGTTTTTCCCAAACAGAGACGATCAATATTATTTTCATATTATCTTTTAAAACACGAAGCACTAATGGTTATTATTCAAACAAAATATTTAGATAAGCTAGTAACTTAACTCATTTAAAAACACACTTTGTTGAATAGCAGATAAACTTGAATGACCCGCATGAAAACAAATGCTTACGAAACTGAACCTTTATAACAAGAAACGTATTCTCGCTCTTAAACTTAAACGACAAATCACAAAAGTTAAAAAGATAAATATCAGGATTAACTTTTACTTCAAAAGTTAAGCGAGACGTTAAAACTAAATGAAGTTCATTTATCAAGAGCTCTTATTGTCAAATATAAATATTATAAAAAAGTAAAACAGTACGATTAATTAATCGGATTTCAGAAGTATTAGAAGTATTTTTAAAATTCTTAGACCCCCTACTATTTTTCCTATTTCTATGCCCCTCGCCACCAAGCGTGGTATTTTGAAGGCCGAGAGGGTCTCCCTCTGAATTTCTCACGTAGTATAGATTCGTTCCCTTTAACAGCGTGAATTGTTTTATTGTTTAGTGTTTTACCTGATGGCAAAATAAACATCTCCAACAGAAAGGCTCTTACTTATACGTTGCCGGCTTTAGAAGACGATGACCGATGATAGAAACTCATTGTAACGTAGATCATGTTACAATGCGGACAACGTAGGCGGAAAAAAGTGCACTTTCAGAGGAAGAACAAGCAATTAAATTCTTGAAATGAACCACCAGCAGCAAGATTTGCGCTTACTGAACGTGAACGTGATGAAGAAGAAGCCAATCTTCTACCTAATAAGGTAGAAGATTGGCTTCTTGTAGAGGCGGTGAAACACACACAATGAGCTAATATCCCTTAGGATAATTAAAGACAAATATATTTTTATTTTAAATTTTGATTTACATAGAAAAGGAACTAGGAATATTAAATGTAGTGCTGGCGAATAAATAATCCTTGTGTTGTATGGATATTGTATTATAATTAAATATACATACCCGTGAATGTGGCGCTCGTGGTGCGATCGGCTAGGTCGGGGCGGGCCGGCGCGCCGCCGCCCGCATGCTATCAGCTAGCCGGCGCAGCCATCTCGTCCGCGTGTGCCTCCTCTCACCGCCCTGCGCCTAAGCAACATTGACGCTTCAGTAACTGATACTAAAATATTTCCTTCTATAGAATAATCCTAATCAAATTACAAAATAAATAAATATACGTGTTGAAGATTATATTTTCGATGTAAACGTGTTTTCTTCCAAATTGTCATATTCTACCTCACGTGTTCAGTATTCACAATAATTAACATTACAATTTCAAAATTCACAAGAAATACAAAATCTTTTTTTGTTTGAATATAAATACATCTAAACGTCGTAATAAATAAAACATTGCATCGCAGAACGAGTCCAAACAGCAGAATATACTCTAAAATAGCTATACATATATACTTAGTCGGTCAAGAATAGCATTGCACTCTCAACCGTATAAATTCAAGCTCGCAGACGAGAACACTGAGCCACACCCGATCGATACTTATTTATTATTACGATGTTGCTGTCCACAATATATCGGCAATTCTTTATATTTTATATCAACACTAGTATATCAGGATGCTGAACCTAACCAGGAGATTTAATTTAAGAATATAAAAACATATATTAGGTACATATAATCATATGTATTTAATAGTGGCTTGTCCTTCTAATAATTACTGTTTTTATGCTACCGAAGGCTATGAGCTACCTAATGGAAATTAGATATCATAAACTATCTTTTCTAGATGAGGGATAGGTGAAGAGAAGTAGTGCGGTAAGCATAAAGAGACAGAGGAGATAAACGGACCTATTGAATAGTCAAAATGTCACCAACTCCTTGGTGCCGCTTCGCAAATTCAACATTAACACAATGAACTGAACTTAGTCACACGCTAACTTCATTCTGTTCTTGAACAACATAACTAACTTCTTAGATAGAGAGGCTGCTATAGTAGTTGCTAAGTAAACGGTGAAAGAAATTAGTTCGCTCAATCATATTAATCAGCGGATCTATTACTACAGCTATTAAAATATTTAATTATATGAAAAATAAAAGTACGTGCCAAGACTTTATCTGCAATATCCTTTAAATGAGAGATATTTATAAACTCAGCTTTGCATATTGTTCAATAGATATATTCCATCAAGTATTTCTTAAGTTCTACCCTAAGCGCTAGGTGTAAATCGGTTTAGTAATTTAAGTTTATAAACCCAAAACAAGTAGTGACCGACCGAAATTTCGGTTTCGGTTTCGGTTTCGGCCAGTTTCGGCCAAAAACCTAGTTTCGGCTTTAGTTTCGGTTTCGGCCAAAATATAGCCGAAACTTTCGGCCCTGCCGAAACTAGATTGTTCGTGAGTTTTCGTACGTTGTTCGGTAAACTTCGCAGCCAACTCATGACCGCTCGCTGACGCGGCCAAAAAATGTCCAGAAATAAGTATTAGATTGATCTTTAAAATATTGTGAACGTATTACTAGTTAGTTATGTACCCAGTATATCTAACTGCATGTTGTTTCTTTTTAGGGTTCCGTAGCCAAATGGCTAAAACGGAACCCTTATAGTTTCGTCATGTCCGTCTGTCCGTCCGTCCGTCTGTCCGTCCGTATGTCACAGTCATTTTACTCGAAGACCATTGACTCTATCTATACGAAATTTACTAATTAGATGTATTCCATGAACCGCACAAGGATTTTGTAATAAAATCTTAATATATATATGAATTAAGGGTAGCAGTCTATACATGTAACTGACGATTGAAAAAAAAATTTCAACGTATGGCAACGTGTTAGATATCTTTGGATAGTTCTTTTAAAATGATAACGAGGTTTGATTTTGAGTTTTTTCATTAAGCCAGTAGTTGTTGAGATATTAGCTCCTAAAGTCGTAAAAATCGTGTCCCCCTCTAACTTTTGAACTATGGGATTTAAAATTCTGGAAAAATTTGAGCTTGCAGAATACCACATGAACTTTCATCCACATTTAGTTTGAAGAAGATAGGTCTATAAATTTAAGAGATATATAAGTTTTTCCCATAACTTTGTTTTTCATATTACTTTCAATAATTACTATGAAATTACCAACTTATTTTTGCGGTCGGTTTTAATTCGTTATTATTTTTAAAACCGTTAAGATTCTTGATAACCTTACCATCACCCATTTACGCCTGTTTTCTCGATTTATCCAAGGCATTTTAATTACGATATCTTATGGCAGAAATTAAAACTCACTGGCATGTCTGAAGAGATCAACAGGATTTTTAAGTTTTGGTATAAGAATCAGGTTACTGTTGTGCGATGGTCAGAGAGCTACTCAAGGTCTTACAGGTTGGAATGTGGGGTGAGGCAGGGTGGCCTGACCTCACCCAAGTTGTTTAATCTGTATGTGAATGCTCTAATACAGACGCTCAGTAGCACTCGTGTTGGATGTCATATTGACGGAGTCTGTTTTAATAACATTAGTTACGCAAACGACATGGTTCTGCTGAGTGCATCTGTCTGTGGGTTAGCAAAACTGCTAAGTCTTTGTGAGAACTATTTCAAACGTCATGGCTTAGTCTATAACTGTAAGAAAAGCGAATGCATGGTCTTTCAGGCCAGGGAAAAATCGATTCCATCTATTGTACCTGCTATCAAGTTACACGGGGTTCCACTAAAGAGAGTTGAATGCTTTAAATATCTTGGCCATGTAGTATTCTATGACTTGAAAGACAATGCAGATATTGAGAGAGAACGCAGGGCTTTGTCTGTTAGGGCAAATATGATTGTTCGCAGGTTTGCTCATTGCTCAATGCCAGTCAAAATAACGCTTTTCAGAGCTTACTGCACCACATTTTACCCTAGCAGCGTGTGGATAGACTATACGCGGAAACAGTACAACGCCCTGCGTGTACAATATAACAATGCTTTCAGGATGCTAATGGGTATGCCCCGTTTTTGTAGTGCATCGGGGATGTTTGCCGAGGCGTATGTGGACTGTTTTTATACCATTATGCGAAAGCGGTGCACATCGTTGTTGCGCAGGATTCGTTCCAGCTCAAGTGGCGTCCTGAGAGCATTTGTTAATAGATTCGATTGTTTGTATGTGAACCACTGCTGTCAAATTCACGTGCTGACAAATTAATCCTGTCTTAGGTTAAATAAGTTTTAGAAATTACTAATAAATAGGCGTAAGATACTTGTTTTACTAACAACATATGATCCATTGTTGACCGAAATAAAGTTATTATTATATATATTATTATATAACCATGCTGCGGAACCCTTTAGTTTCAACTGTGCGTGGTCCACAACGCACTTGACTGCTAATTATTTAAGTTTACTCCCAATAGTAAGTCCTGTATATTCATGACAAAAAAATGGTTATGACTTTAATGAATTTTTAGTTTTTATTTAACTGTCTATATTATATACAGTGGTGGACAAGTAATTAGGCACATTGGTATAATAAGAGTACCATTTAATTATATTTTCCGTAATTTCAGTTTACAGGAAGTCTTCATTACGTTTTTTTAATGTTAATCTGATCTTGATCATTGAACTGTTTTCTTAATAGAATGATTAAATTTTGGAATGGATTGTAATTAAAAATAGCAACAATTAAAATTCAACTTTACTTCTCCTTCGTGCTAATATAACTCTGGACAAGTAATTAGGGACACTTAAAAAAACATTAGAAATAATGAACGCAGAATGTAATGGAAGAGAAAAATGTACATTTATTGTTAAATTCAACGAAAAAGCAAAGTTTTGTATTAGAAATTAACATTAAATGTGATGGCCATTATTAGCTATAGCTATATCGACATCGGCACGCCATCGACTCCATCAAATAATGACAAGTTTCTTTAGTGAAGTTCTTCCAGGCGTCTTTGGAAATACTATAGAGTTGGTTTAAATTTCCAATTTGTTGTACCACAAATGTTCCAAAGAATTCATGTCTAGGTCAATCTAGAATTGCAGCCTTTGTATTTCAGGTTTATTTTTTAAAAATCGAAAATAAAACACTGACTCTTGCTATCCCTAATTAGATGGTCAGCCAGTAAATGAGCAATTTCGATACTACAGATTTCTTTTTAAATAAACCACCATTAAATATTCTTAGCTTCGAAAAATTACACACCATTGAACTGTATACTTTATAAAAAACAGTATCGCATAAAATTAAACTTTTAAAATATTTAACCAAATTATTTTCCGTTCCTAATTAGTTGACTACAAATGTATACATGCAAATAAATGTTAAAAAAACTTGAAATTCAAATTTCAGTAAAAAAACGTAATTTTAAATATTTTTTAAAAGTTTCGGTTTCGGTTTCGGTTTCGGCCGAAACTGAGAGGCAGGCCGAAAGTTCGGTTTCGGTTTCGGTTTCGGCTGAAAAACTAGTTTCGGTCGGACCCTAAAAACAAGTATTCAATAATCGTATGGAATGTAATATACTCCTGTATGAGTTTTCGACATAAGATAAAATGTTAACGAGGTAAATATTTTGTCGCAACAGAGGCATGGACATTAAAAATATTTTAGCAATTCCGCATACACGGACAGAGCTGAAACTGGCGGCCAAAAAGAGGCTATACGTTCGACCCGCATGAAAAAATATCGTTGACATTATTTTGATAAGTGTGTTACTCTTTTGTTTTCACCAACATTTAAAAAAACGCACAGTTTATTTTCAACTAGAAACTGTATTTTTATACAAAGTCGTTTTTATATGTTGGCGAAATAACTGACTTCGGCAAGTTTGGATTTGTTTCTAAATATTATAGATATTGTTATTATTTGAACTGGCAATGATTGAATGAAAATGAATGAAGAATTTACATTGTTATAAATGATCAAAAAAGGCAACCTGTATCAATTTTTTCTTTAGTTTTATCATGATATTGCTAACGCTTCACTGTTAGCACCCATGGTATTTATAACCGAGACGAGATATTTTTTATGAACCATTCGAAGCAACTTACTATAAAATATCGTTTACATAATATTAATACAGGTTTCTTATCAATATGGATATAAACAAACGATAAATAAACATAGCCTCTATATTAAACAAGCTTTATTAAAGTTAATTCGTAAAGAATCGAAGTGAATGAAACGAATGAAAGGTAACAAATCGAGCAATGACAGTTCAAATGTCACTCCCTGAATTACACTGAGAGCATACGCGACATGAGGACGTAAGCGGCGGATATCTCGGTATTTCAAATTCCCAACCTGCCGTCCACGTCACAACAATACTCGCCATTTATTTGTACCTGCTTCTGACAACCACTCATTCCTGAAATGTTTTCGTTGTTCTGGCTTTCGAAAACGAAGCGACAAATGTTCTAGCGCAACCCACAAATCGCAACACAGGAAACTTTATCGTATTTTTGTTGCGTGTAGTACCTAGTATGTAAGTTCGTTCATGTATGCACAATTTTTCACAATTCATGTATTTTTAAACGACATTAAAAAGGAGTCTACGGGAGGACCTATTTACCAGACTTACCGCTCTGTGATTTTTTTGTTCCTAAAAAAAAGACTTGAATGGATGGAAATTTGCCACCTTTGAGGAGATAAAGACTGCATCGCTGGGAGAACTCAAACTTATACTCTTCCAAAAAGAGCATATCACAATTGCTGCCCAGATTTAAAAAAAACGGTTCCAAAAGTATACAATGTCTATGTGAAATTACTTTAAAGGGAACATAATAGATATAGGTGAATAAATATTTTTCGAGAAAACAAAAAGTCACCTTTTTATGTAAGACATAATACAGTAAACTAACTAAACTCAATAACGGAAATTGGCCGTATTTGTTAGAGATGATTATCGCCTTTCAACACGGTTATTGATATTGGAAAGGCCAAGGGAATTTAGCAAATTTCAGATCTAATATACATGACATATTACACGGGCAAACTCATCCTTTACTCTGAAACCCAATACGAAGCTATATTATGTACGACAGTAGAGTGGTTGAGTATCTTATTAAATTTCAAAATACGCAATAAAGGGAAATGGAGTAATAAATCTTTTTACATTCATCAAAGATACGAAATACGCTCACAAATATCAAACGTTACTAAATCACAAAACGTTGAAAGGTGGGTAATCCGTTCCTTCGTACATTCGTACGAACCGATATTCCATTTATATAACAAGCTTATGGCAGACCGGTGAGCACACTCACTGTTGCTAAAAGCTTTCCTACATCACCTAAACTGGCTATAGTTAAGCCTATTCTACTCAAACGTGAAGTTTTATTTAATTCGATTCAGTTCACGCTATACAGTCTAATCAGTTTCAACAGATTCAATCTTGCGTTTATATATATTAACAAACAAATTGTCATGACCCTAGAAATCTTTATAATAAGGTACTAGAAGTCGCATATCCTCGTGGCTTTGTCACCGCAATTATGACTTATGAGCCACAAGCGGTGCAATCATGCGTTAGTGTAGTTTATTCACTTTGCTTGTATAAGCGCACATAGCAATGTCAATGTAATACGATTACGATATTGTCCTGTTCTGCGTATGTAATAATGACTGCATGGGTGGGATGTATCCATCGGCAAGATGGCAACACGTGGTTAGTTTTTATTTTCACGTTAATTTCTATTAGCTTATTACTAAGATTTATGTGGTCATGACACTTGGAAATCTACTTATAATCAGGTGCGACAATGCGTTACTACAAACGCAAAAAAAACGTATCAAAGCTGATTTATCCAGAGTTACGTTTAATATTACTGATGTTATATGTACTGATGTACTAGTTATGTTTAATATTACTGATATATTCATTAGTGCGATATTTTCTATGCATAGTACGAAAATAATAGCTTAAAAACTAACTAGCTAAAAGAAGTACAGATGTAGCAGAACGAAAAAATTATAATCTTGTGCACCTTGTTAGCTGCGAAAGAGGTCAGATGATTAAAACAAAGGAATAGCGTTTTTGATGCCCTAAGCGTTGGAATAAAGGTACATTTTGCCATTAGACTGAAAACTAGGGAATAAAGAAAGTAAGTAATTATATAACTTAAATTTTATTATAAGTGAATGACTTAAAAATCAATGATAACCTAATAACATCAACCACCATATTTATATAAATAATTAGCAGTCAAGTGCGTTGTGGACCACGCACAGTTGATATTAAAGGGTTCCGCAGCTTGGTTATGAAGAATCTTAAGGCCTTTAAAAATAATAACGAATTAAAATCGACTGCAAAAATAAGTTGGTAATTTCATAGTAATTATTAAAAGTTATATGAAAAACAAAGTTTATACATATATCTCTTAAATTTGTAGACCTATCTTCTTCAAACCAAATGTGGTTGAAGTTTTATTTGATGCCCTACAAGCTCAAATTTGTCCAAAATTTTAAATCCCATAGTTTAAAAGTTAGAAGGACACAATTTTTATGCCTTTGGGAGCTAATATCTCAACAATTACTACTGACTCAATGAAAAAAGGCAAAATCAAACCTCCTTATCATTTTGAAAGACCTATCCAAAGATATTTCACACGTATCACTCAGTTACATGTATGGACTGCTACCCTTAATTCTTATATATTTTAAAATTTTATTACAGAATCGTTGTGCGGTTCATAAAATACACCTATTTAGTAAATTTCGTATAGATAGAGCCAATGGTCTCCGAGTAAAATGACTGTGACATACGGACGGACGGACCGACGGACAGACGGACAGACGGTTATACGCACTTTGTAGTAGAACCTTGATATTTTCAGCATGAATATTCCGGCTAGACCGGAGAAGGACTACTCTGACACATTATGGACGTGAAGTAGAAATATCTCTATTACGATTAGTTCTGTTATAGAGCGCCTCATATACTCTCCGATTTACCGCTTACTCTTTAGCCTTTCATTAGGCTGTGTTTCCAAGAGAGACGTGAGAGGATGCTAGGGAGGGACATATTTCTTAAAATCAATAGAATGTCTTCATTTTCTCAGCCCCGATTAGTGCAGTTATTGTGAGAACTGCTTAGCGGAGCTAGACTATGTAAGTTAAGCGATTCTATCGGTTCTTAAAAAACAGAACCCTCACTACCCTGAGTAGCGTAGCGCCCCAGTTACCTATCTGTTACCCTGGGTTTGTATCCATCTATCGATCCTGATGGTTGGCAACAGAATTTATATAGTATTTTTTTAAAGAGTTAGTCCTAAATTTCCGTAACAGTTTGATGAGTGTAGTGCGCCGAGGCTCAAACTCTTACCTCAAACGCACCTCGGGTTCCTCCTCTTACCTCAACTCTCTATCAGATGTATATAAAAATAATAAAAAAACCTCCCGCTTTATTGACGTCAGTTAATCAGTTAGTTGAACGTTTACCAGACACTACAGTTTTTCTTTTGATTGCGTTCCGCCAGCCGTTTTCAGTAAAACAAAACATTTTTTAAAAGGTTAAACCACCTTTTAAAAAATGTATACCTTTGTTACCTTTCTTGCATCTTTTAGTACAATCTTAAGTCCTATTCTTCGTTAAGTTATCACTGTTGCCTCGAGCTTCTGTTTGAATTATCTTGGTAAATACTGTCTTTAGAGCAAATTTCTTGACTCTAGCTAAATTAAACCGTACACACGAAAGAGGTAAGCAATTTCACCAGCGGTGTACTTGACTCGATTTGAATAACATTTAGTCACGGGAAAGCTCAGTTTGCATTAAGATACACACATTTAGATATAATAAAGATATTTTGTTTAGTAAACTAAAAGCATTTTCATTAAGCGCAAGAGCTGTATAAGTCAGAATGCTAAATTTAACCTAAGATAAAGCACTGTTGTAACATAAATTTACTTTTAAAAAATCTTCTAATTTTTAATTCTAATGCAATTTTTTGTGATGAACAAATTGTAATTATATTCTAGCATCAGCCTGCGGCTTCGCCCGGGTGAATAACGTTTTGTAATAAGGCCCCTTTATCGCAATACAAGTAAATGGTTCCCGATACATACTTTCACTCCCTATTTCACCATCAACGCTTTTTTTCATGACATAAAAATACTACGTTCTTGTCTAAAGTCCGATCTACTTCTCTACCAACATTTATCAAAATCAGAAAAAAGTTAAGAGTTATATAGAATAGACGGAGCTACTTTCACATTTATTATATTAGGTTGAATAATAATAATTAGTCTACATAAGACCCATCTATCTCGAAATTTAAATCTTATACTTCGTTTTTTGTTCATCCCTTGAGAACTTAACATTTTTCCGTAATGAAACCATAAATCCAAATATCCTATGTGTCAATCCAGGTAAGAATCAGTTCAGTCGTTTTTTAATGATTGAGAAACAAACATCTAAACATCCACAATATCCAAACTGTATGTTTCACATTTATTATATTAGTAGGATGTGGCACGGAAATACTAGAATATCTATCTATAGTGCCTGTAGCCTTTTAATTGTCTCGTAGATAGGTACTACACTCACACAATAACGATATGATGAACATTTTTTTTTATATAAACCTTGAGTTTCGGTAATATTCCCCGGTGTCCGGATGTGACGACCCCATCGCCCGCTGTTGGGATAACCTCTGTCACAGCAAAGATTATTCCACCAGTGCAATCAGTCACACTGGTGGTACGTCTTTTGTTACAAGAGGCCAGCTAGGTAGGTGTCCACCGCAGTGTCAAATATTCTTCTGCCAAATAGTAGTGCTTAGGCACTGTGTTCCGGTTTGAAGGGTACTGTAGGCTGGGCCGAGGAGATTTAAGAACCAATATCTTGAAGTTGGCAACGCGAGAGTGGCATCTACTAAAGGTGCTGCAAGCGCTCATAGGCTACGGTAACCACTCACCATCAGGTGGGCCGTATGCATGTTTGCCGACTTGTAACATAAAAAAAAGATGATATAACATTGAGTCGGCCGGCGGCCGATTTATGCAAAAAAGTAAAACTATGATTCGTAAATAAAGAACATCAACAAAAAGAACAGATGCAGAATATAAATTTATGATTATATATACACGATATTATATAGTGAATGAATTAATCCCAGAAAAGCATGATTGAGCTTTCCATTCTAAACTAAAAGAGTAGTAACTAAAATTTTTAGGACGCACTGGATAATCAAAAACTTTTATCTTCAGATTGTTCAAGTTTTTTGGTTCTTTATTAAACAAGCTTGCTATAATCGTCAAATAGCGTACATTGCATTTAATGCTACCCATAAAATGTTTTTACGGACTACCTAAAACGTTATATTTGCGAGTGACCGGTTATGGGTCGTTTGGTTACATTCATTCAAATAATCATTCTGTGGAACATAACTAGACTGTTTACGTTGCAAATCATTTTTGATTTCCTTTAGAAATCCTTAAGGAATCCTCTTTTTTGGTTTTATTAAATTACTCATTTTTTATTGCACGATTCTAACTTTTTTTTAACCAAATGACAAAAACTTTATTATAAGATTATTATAATTATGTAGATGAAATAAGAATTATTTGTATAGTAAGATTACAAAAAAAAAAAAGTACTATGTCTCTCCATAGAGCATACATATAACTGAGCGTTGGGATAAATCTGGTGTAAATAAGCATTTGTGAGATCGTTAGATAAATCTTCAAAATAGTGATGAGGTTTTAAAATAACTTATTTCTATAGTCTGCAGTTGATGCTTGGCACTCTTTCTTTTTATATGAGACTAGCGGCCCGCTCCGGCTTCGCACGGGTATAAAATATATAGCCTATGTCATTCACTGAAAAAATTATTAAAATCGATCCAGTGGTTTTGATTTATTCATTACTGCCGCACGCGTCAAATGTAATTATTTACGACATCACATTAGAAACCTTTTGTGTCAAATATTCTGCCGCCAAATAGTAGTGCTTAGGCACTACTGTGTTCCGGTTTGAAGGGCACTGTACGCTAGTGAAATTACTGGGCGGACGAGATTTAAGAACTAATATCTTGATGTTGGCAACGCGTGTGTGGCACATACTAATGGTGCTGCGCGCGCTCATAGGCTACGGCAACCACTTACCATCAGGTGGGCCGTATGATTGTTTGCCAACTTCTAATATAAGAAAAAAACCTCAAATATTATTTTTTTTCTCCACTATTTTTATACATATAAACCTTCCTCTTCAATCACTCTATCTATTAAAAAAACCGCATCAAAATCCGTTGCGTAGTTTTAAAGATTTAAGCATACATAGGGACAGAGAAAGCGACTTTGTTTTATACTATGTAGTGATATAACTAGTAGTGATAATAGATAGGCTATGTAAAAGTAAAGAAAAACTACGCGAGGAAAACTGGCAATAAACGTGCAAAGTGATTTTAACACACAGAAGACTATTATGTATACTTTGATTTTTAAAATCTGTTACACTAATAATTAAGAATATAAATAGATTTTTTATAAAGAATATGAGCAATGCTTTTTCAAGTCAGTACTAATATTCCTTTTTTCCCCTCCAAATAAGCTCGTAGCTTGCGCTAGGATTGGGTACGACCATAGCCCGAAGGGGGCGATATTACTTTGGCCGACTTTTTGTTTTACTGCCGTACTGGATTTCTAAAGAGGTCTAAAATACATAGCCAAAAATTTCAGCTCAATTCATGAAAATTAATTGATTCTCTAAAAGCCCTATTATATTCTTTCTTTGCTACTATAACAATGTTAACAAGTAAACAAGCTCCCGAAATGGTGAGACTAAAAACAATTAAGTTGGAACGATTTTTCACAGAAAGATCTTCTTTTATTCACATTCTTTACTCAGTGTGAAAAATAAATTATCTTTTATGAAATGAATAAAATTATAAATTGCCTACATTTAGGATAATATAAGAAGACATTAACCTAAATTGCTTAGTTTCATAGCGTCATCGTGTCAAAATAAATTAATATTTCGCTAAGGAACAAATCCTCCTCGAATGAGAGATGTTACTTTATTTCTAAAACATTTACTTTAGAGCTAAACTTACTTTAAATATAATGAAAATAAGAAACGTAAAAAGAAGAATAGGTAGCAAAAAAATTATAGGCATATAATTATGAAAGAATATTGAGAAAGATATAAATTAAATTCAATTCTTGAAATATAAAATAGAGAAAAAGTCACAGAGAATTAATTTGAAATTAATTCTCTATGACTTTTTATTTGATATTGTAATTTCAAATGAATATATCAACTTATTGAAATGCTAATATTTATATCAACGTATGGTTTATTTAAAGAATTCTTTCAAACAGTTTTGAAAGCAATTTAACAAAGAATATTATTCCAAAATTAAACAATAAACTGTCCTCCAAAGTATGAAGTTTTACTTAAATGTAGATTTTAAAAAATTACGACTTAAGAAAAGTAATGAGTAATATTTAATATGTTCAATTATTTCGAATGATATTTCTTTTAAAAATTCTTGTTATTTCTTAAAATTTTTCGTGAACGATATACGAGATAATATAAAGAGATATATTTTATACTAGGCCCATAAAGAAAACAATAATTATTTTCACTGCAAATATGTATTTCATAATATAATTATAAAATCGACGTACAGTTTTTTAAGTTATTGATTTTTCGACAACGCCAATTATAAACGTAAAATCTATTGTTAGGACTAAGACCAAAATCAATACACCAATTTAAATCCTTATTAAGAAGATAATAAAATAATTTTAGTGATTATTTTCAAACATTAATATTACTAAATAAGAAGAATATTATAAGAAAACGAGAAAATCTGTCATCGTATTCATTTTGATAAAAGAAAAACAGCGCACGTGCGCGACTCTATCTCCTCCGTGTAGAGGTTAAAATACAACAACTACCCCAAAGCCACCAATGTTAGTAATTCATTCATTTTTATGCCACACTTGGATGCGCTAACGAGTTACTGAAAATCGTTATCGAAGTACGACCATGCGGATAAATTGACACATGCAACGCACCAACTTACACATAGATTCACGGTCGCGGCTTCTTTACATCGCGCCACAATCGCCGGTCCTGGTAACGGTTTCACTGAGCTGTAGACAACGAGCACATTCACTGCGCGGGTCACCGGTACCGTTTCAAAGTCCACGACGGTACTCAAACGACGTGACACTATTCTCCCGGGCTCCGAGGGCGTGTTCGCGGCGGTTCGCGGGTCAGGTGTTGCACGGTCTCGCGGTACGGTGCGGTGCGGACAAGCGCTTGCACGGGCCAGCGCCGACACACGACAGCCTCCGTCGCAATGACGAAGCGGCCGGGTACGCGCGCGCGCTCTGTGACGCAGCCTCCCGATCCTATACGACCCCCGCCGACATCTCTCGACTGTGGGGTGAACAAACCCGCCATACTTCTCCTTCTAACATAGTGATGAGGTTAAAAAGGATTCAGACTTTCTCAGAGCATTGTACCATTCAATCATCTTTAACGTGAGAACAAAAAGAGTCTTAGACTAGTTGTACAAAATAACGTAATGCCGAACAGAAATTTTCAAATGCCAGTTAAAGCAATATTAACATGGTTATAGTGTCATTGTTTTCTTTGAAAAATCTCTTTCGTTTGTATAGAATCGATAAAGTATAATATTATGATTAAAATAAACTCTTACCGATAAATAAAACCAAGATACCGGCAAAACACTTCTACGCGCAGTTCCCTCATTGTGGTATGTTATGAAAACACAAAGAATCATCAAAGAAAAGTTATTGGGTCACTGCCGGCAATTTAATATATAAAAGATGGATTTTTCTTTACAAGGCCGTTCAACTGTGGCAAAAGATAATTTTAAGAGGGAACTGATGTTCTTTCAAGTGAAAACTTCCGAAAGTAAAACCGGTTTCCCTGTTAAAATACCTTTTATATGCATTTCATTATAACGAGACAATAGGGCATAGTTAAAATATACAGGTCTCCTTCTTCTTCCTAGCATTATTCCCGGTATTTAAATAGTGTCTGCTTATACTCTTATCCTGAATTGACGGGTTACTAATTTTGACACAGAGTGAGTGCCATCTGACCTTATGATAATAACCGGGACCGACAGCTTCACGTGCTCGCCGAGGCACGGTGGGGGATAGGTACCCAAAAATACATCTACTCCGAGCTGGAATCGAACCTGCTCATTGTGACGTGCACAACGCTCGTGGGTATAATGAAACAATATAGATGTCATAATATTTCATTTTCAAAAATGTTTATTTCATAAATGTATTTAATAAAAGAACCAATTTATCTCAAATGTAGAGTCCCAATTAACAATTTAAATGTTTGATAACGCTTTAAAATTGTTCGATGTTGATCGAAAACGATTAAAATGGCGCAAATTGATATCCCTGGGAATGTGGCAGATGACGGAGAGACGAGAAAGCCTTCGTCTTGCTATTCAACAACACTTTATACTCTTACCATCACTTATAACATCAATTTAATTATACCTTTATGTACTGGTATTCTTCTAAAGAATAAAGAGTATGCTTTCTAAAGAATAAAATATATGAAATTAAAATTATATTACTGTAAATGTTATTATAATCAACACATAAATATTTTTATTCTAATATGTTGGAGAATAGCTTGCATTTTTAGAAGGAAGGTGCTTTTTTCTATGGCTATTTTTAGCTCTATAATTTCCAAGACAAAATTTGTGAAGTTTTGAAATAATTTCTAATCGCACGCGCTGCCAGTAAAAAATGGTTTTTTTTTATAATATAAATATTTACCGTATTCATAACTTTAATTACCTCACTGACCTTTATCTTAATCATGCATAGTGTAAACGTAAGGCTAAACTTTACTAAATGTTAAAGCCTGTTACATCAATTAGAATATATTTTCCTTAAATATTAACAATTGTTAAATCTTATTCTTATAACGCTTTTTTTTACTTTTCATGTCCCCGCTAACCTTGCGTTAAGCTTACATTGAGTGACAAGAGAAGTGCCCAAGAGATTAGAATCGAAAGCACGGCCTTTTGACTCACAATATGTCCCTAACGAGTAATTATTAAAATACAGATTTTCTTTATATTTACCTTGTATTAAAAAACTCAATAATTTAAGGGACGTTAATTTGATCTAATGGCTGAAATTAATTTTAATAGAATATGATAAATAAATAATAATAATAAATAAACGCTACACACTCAACGGCCGTCATTAGGATAGTATTATCCTGTGTGTAATAAACATTTACAATGACAAGGCCAAACACACCCAGACCGGAAAACGTGCTTGTATGGTCAATACAAACATCTGCTCCGAGCGGGAATCGAACCCGCGATCTGTGGCGCTTAAAGCATGTTTTCCATTAGTATAAGATGACTGATCGTCTAGACACAATAATAGTGTCGCGAAACCTATCTAGAAATATGAACTATTACGACATAATTATTGATAATTATAAATGAGGTCGAGTTGGTGGTAATGTTCGTATCAAAAACAGATGGAACAGATCAGACGCAAAACCGTTGGATTCCATGTGAGTGAATACAATAATCAGCACATTACAGTTGTAACTTGTTATAATCTAAAAATATTTAGTTAAATATGTTAAATATAAATATGCGAAAAGAATAGAACTGCCGACAAAGAATAGCCTGATTCTGTGTCGGCAGTTTGGGTTGCTATTATTTAAATTTGGGTTGCTTTTTTCCCCAGAGAAGCACTTGTTATTATGTGTACAATTGTACATACTTAGTAGTTAAAACATTTATTGAACAAAAAAAATTTATAGAAAGCGAACGAAATTTGAGGCGAAAACTAGTAAATGATAAGCCCTAAGAGTTGATGCACTGCCGAATGTCTACGTGTCATTTTATTTTCGTGTATTTTCAATTTCATTATGTATATAATTATTCAATTTCATTACATCATTATTTAATTATATAATAAACTCACATTCGCATGAATAACTTTATCAAACAATTTTAAATAAAACATAATTATAGCCATGATTGAAATTCGGCTCTATTTCACTACTAGCTTTTGCACACGGTTACGCCCGGGTAAATCCGATTTTTAATGAGGCATTTTAAATAGAAATATATGATACCCAATACAATCTTTCACCCTCTTCAATTTTGTTTCCACACAAATTGTTTTTTAAAATCGGTTCAGCAGGTAGGGCGTAGTTAGCTATAGAACCACTGATATATGACATTTAAAAACATGCAATTAAAAATCGGATCACGCTGGCGAAGCCGCGAACTGATGCTAATGACTTTACGAGTGATGAAATAAATACTTTTTATTTCCGTTAGACATTATTAAACCAATTTAACTCTGTTATAGCAATATGAAACTTACTTGTAGTGTACAAACTCTTAAATTCTTAACGTTCAGCTAAAAAACATCTTGTTTATCGACGTCTATATTATAATATTGTAACGCGTAACGCTACGCTTACCAATAAGCGAAGCCAAGCCAAGCCATCCCAGGGAGCTAGCAATTCCAGCTAGCTAGCCAAGCCAAGCCAAGCTAAGCCAAGCCATGCCAAGCAGCTAGCAATGCCAGATAGCTAGCAAGCCAGACAGTGAGCCACCTAGCCAGCCAACCAGTCAGCCAGCTAGCAAGCCAGACAGTCAGCCACCTAGTCAGCCAGCCAGCTAGAAATGCAGTCAGTCAGCCAGTCAGCCAGCTAGCCAGCCAGCCAGCTAGCAAGCCAGCCAGTCAGCCAGCTAACCATCCAGCCAACCGGCCAGCTACTTACAATGCCAGTTACTTTATTTTTTTTAAAGAAAAAGCGAGCAAAGACAGTTGATTGTCAGTATTGACGTTATGTTTTATGAAAAGTGTGGAATAAAATGGATAGAAAGATAATTATAGAAGAATCGTACTTTATTTTCCCTTCTGTTTCAATGGTCTAAATAGTTTATTAGAAAATGGCATACTAGACAACATCTATGTTAAATAGGTAAAAAAAAACTATTGGATAACAATACACACCACTCAATAGCTACGAAATTTATATTGTGCAACGTAACGTAGATGGTGCTACGAATACGTATACACTCCGTAGCAAACAAAGAACATCAGTTACGGCCACCTAATTCCTTCCCGAGCTCTCCGCTAAATAATACACAGATTTTATAAAACAGACGCGGTTCTTTGTTTCGTTGAAACCGTAGTAACTTTTACACGTTGATATGCTTTGTGTTACATTGTATCGAAATATGTACTCGATATAAATTGAGGTATGCTTTTTTTAAATAAATATACAAGGAAAGCCATTCTTTCTTTTATGCCATGCTATAATATATTATATAGTTGGTTTTAATTTAACGCTCAAAAGTCAAAATGGCTTAATGAATTTGAACTTCATATTTTCGCATTAATTCCAATACAAATAATAATACAAGATGGATTTTTGTAGTTATTTATTCATATCTCAGTTTTTGTACTTGGTTTTGTTCCAATTTACTAAAAGGAGTTTTTGTACATTAACAAAATACAACAAATTTACTAGGCAACATTTTTAATCATACATTGGGTAAACTATACTCTACAGTTGCATCACAATCGAAGTCTACGACATCATTTTGATATTCCAATGACATTTCGAAGGCATCGGGATCATCAGTTATTTTGTCAAAGAAATAGCTTGTGTTAATATTCGAGACAGATTTTCTATAATTAACATCACAACGGAGACTTTTTCTCGGACTATGTTTGGGGGTTGAGCAATTATTTTGAAGTAATCTTTGACGAATAGATTTCCTTTGCTTATTCTCGAAAATCAATTTAACAAAATTACTATTAACTTTCGCAGTTGTTTCTTTGGAAGCTCTAGAAACAATATTGTCTATAATATCAGAGAGATCTATATCATCGTCTGCACTCATATCAAGCATACTTAGGAAATGTTTATCATCTGAAACATTCTCTTTATCACTTCCTAAGTCTTCTTTGCCATTGTCAACAGATTTATTTTTGGAGATATTATTAACACTATTGTTCAATGTATCTGTTAGTTTTGACTTTCTCTTCTTAATTGGTTTTATGTAACTATCTAATGTATTTTTAGCTTTCGTTTTTGCGTTATTCCTTAATTTCCTTTTAAGTTTATTTACAGAT
This sequence comes from Hestina assimilis, assembly GCA_023373885.1. Taxonomy (NCBI): domain Eukaryota; kingdom Metazoa; phylum Arthropoda; class Insecta; order Lepidoptera; family Nymphalidae; genus Hestina; species Hestina assimilis. Next base: position 7,929,911 of record CM041741.1, on the reverse strand, counting down.
ACGCTGACATTTGCTTTACTGTTGTTGAGGTTTTTGTTAGAAAGACTCAAATTCTTCATAGATTTATTAAGAGTAGCTATCGAATCTGTGGTTTCTTTGGGTTTTCTATTATATTTTCTTTTCGGTTTAGCATTTTGATCACCATTCAGATTGTCATCTTTCTTCTTTCGCGGTCTGGTTTTTTTCTCTTTTGGTGGTTTTTTGATAGATTCTTCATACATTTCAACTAAAGTCTGGATAATATTGTCGCATGAGATCTTGCCTCTCGGTTGATATCCATGGGGCTTGTGTGTCTTCACCTTCTATAAAAATAAATTAGTTAATATTTTTAGCGTTAAATATTTAATTTTTTGCGTCCTATAGAAAATATTACAAAAAAAATTGAATATTAAAATTGTAACACATTATCTCTCTTTTTAAAACTTTGAGAAAAACTTTTTCATTTTCGTATTACATAGCAAAAATAAGGAATCTCAACATACGATGAATTCCAAGTGCTTTAGAAATTAAATCAAATATGAATTTCAAATTAATGTACCTTCAAACTGGTTATCTGGTATCAGAGCCTCATACTGTCCATCAATATCAGCCCACAAAATTACATAACTGGGAACTCCTGTGAAAATAATATACATTAATTTTTTTTAAGTCGCTTCAGTCGCATATTTCGTTTACACATAAAAGTTGCCCCTGACGTAAATTTTAATTAATGTTATTTTAACAAACCCACCTCGAGGGTTTCTTTTCTTCTTTATTTCAATGGGTTTTAAAGTTCGACAAGGTACATAGTCCTGCAGATGCCATTTCGTTAGCAACGGCAGGAATTTCTCTACACAATATCTTTCAGACCAGTCCAATTTATACGACATAATTTTCTGAAAACAATATTGTTTATTAACTTAAGAATAAGAAAAAAAATAATTTTAATTATATTATCTATATACAATTAAAAACAAATCCAAATAATTTTATAACTATAGCAAAAAGAACACAGGTTAAAAATTGGCATTGCTTATAGAATGGAAAATTCCGCCCGATGTCAATAAACAATTCATTTGATATGAAATACGTAATGCACGTTATAGTGTAGTTCATTTTATAAGGCCTGAATTACATTTATCAACATCGATTTGCATTTTCTCTATAGAAAATAGCCATTTTGTATACAGATGCGTACGCATCAATTCTCATTGCAGCATTGATTCGCAATTCGATTTTTTTCTGTATTAAATGCTTTTAAGTTTAAAACTCAATTTAAGATTTTAAAAGATGCTTCAAGTATGCTTAAGCATGCGTACGCATGAGAACGGATGCTTAAGCATGCATACGCATGAGAATGGATGGAAATCAAAGATACGCCGATGTACTTGGTTAGTAATGTAGGTTATAAATGTAATTCAGGTCAATAGTGATAAATACTAAATTAAGCATATCCCATGCTTGTGGCCGACGATAAATTAAATAATACCAACCTCAAGCATTTTACATTCACTCAGACATAAAAAAGTACTATTAAGTTCTCGAATATTATACATAGAAGTAGAATTTAATAGTCGAGTTATATATAATAACAACCGCTATCCTGTGGCAAGAACAAAATACTTTTAAAACTACATCTCAGTTACAACTTCAAAAGTCGAAACGCAAAATTATTTTACAAATGTTTCATAGTTTCAAACAATCAAATACCACGAATTGAATTAAGCTCGGAGTTGGAATCTTCAAGCTGTGGATGTCTATATCTTCTGGTGTGGTATCCAGGAATTCCTTCATAACTTTCGGCTCAGGGAACGGTATTCCGGACGACAGGGCGCGGTTGCGGAGCGACAGTTCACGTTTTACTTCCGCTACTTTTGACCTACAACGAAAAGTATCTCAAAACTTGGATTAAAATACTGATTTTATTAAGATATTGGTATGTTTTTTAAGACGACCATTGTGCATGTTGGTAGCGAGTTCGATTCCTACTCATATTACAAACATCTGTTTCGGTCTTGAGGGTTTCCCCATCATGCCTCGGAGAGCACGTTAAGGTGTCGATTCTGGATACATAACATCTGATAACAATCGTTAACTCTAGATAGGTAGTTTGCTCTTTCTTATCCGATGAGTTACCTTAGGGTTGCGGAAGTTATAATTATTATTTCAATCGCTCTGTGTTAAAACTAGAAGCCTGTCAAATCCGAATAATATTAAAAAGCAGACCTTGGAAAAATACCGGGAATAATACTAGGAAGAAGAAAATTGGAACATAATTTAATTATAACTTAAGAAATTTTGTTGGAAAATAACTGATTATAAATTCAATATCGAATTTTTTTTTTAAACTTTTGAAACTTGACAAAGCTTACAAAGATGTAGTATGATCTTTATTATATCATTTCCACGGAAGGTAAACAAAGAAAAGATTTTTTTCAACTTCTGTTACAAAATAGAAGCAATTCATTTCTTTCAGTAAATAGAGCAATTCATTTTCTAAAAAAAATCTGTAACTTAAACGGTATTAATGAAATATTTAGGCATATCTACAAATTTTAGTGTAGTATTTATTTACATTAGATAAATATATCTTTAAAACTAATTTTTTTTTCACAAACGTGACAAATTTATGAAACTCTATATAAGAAAATGCTCTGTGGACGTCATTACTGCAAGAGAAAGTTGTTCAAGATATTAGTAATAGTCTTTAAAGCCCGACTACAGACTAGACACACTAAGGCCTCAGATGAAGGATTAGAAGCTCAATCTGCTACGGATTGGCGGATATACTCATGTTTAAGAACTTCTTTCAAGTCATGCAGATTTCGCGATTTCTCTCTTCATCGTAGAGCACGAGACACATTCAAAACATATAAATAAACATTTCAAATTCTGAAAAAGCATTCAAAGCTGAACTGGAATTGAACCCACGACGACGTTCGGTTGAAGTTTAGTTTTTCTATGTAAAAGGTGGCAAACGGGCAGGGGGCTCATCTGATGTTAAGCGATTACCGCCGCCATTGAACATCAGCAACACCGGAGGGCATGCAGGTGCGTTGCCAATCTTTAATGGCCAATTTCTATGCCATATCGACTTATGTCGACAATACATAATGCTTTAAAAAGAAATGCAAATTGTGAAAGTGCAATATAGAAATGCAGATGTGAAAGTGCGATGAAGAACGTCTGAGAAATATTCGCGTAGCTTATTTAAAATATCGACGTTTATGACGTCTCAGATAAAATGTACAATTCGATTGAATAGCTCGCAAGGTTTAACAGAGATGAATCTGTACTAAGAAGCTCGGAGCAAGATAACCCTCTCAACGCTTCTTTGATGCGAGAAAGATGCTAATTTTATCGCTATTTACGGAGACGTTCATTTTTGATATGTTTACTTTTTATATTTATTTTTTTAACTTGCATCATTAATGAAACTATTAAAATTAATCCAGTCGGTTATCGTATCAATTTACCGGCGATTTAATTGAAGTGCTTTGGTTTTGTCACTGATGTCAAATATTCGATCCAAAAGCATAGTTACTCTTCGAAAGTTTAAACTTTCTCGAAGTAATATATTTTTATGAAATCTTAGAATACAAACACTCCCCGCCTTAACCCAGAAAACAAAGAGATCGATTTGAAAAAATATGAATACTCGTAAAATCTATCCAAGACAGAAATAGGAACAGAGCATATTTAGTTTAAGTGGTTGCCGTAGCCTATGAGCGCTTGCAGCACCATTAGTAGGTGCCACTCACGCGTTGCCAACCTCGAGATATTAGTTCTTAAATCTCGTCCGCCCAGTAATTTCACTAGCGTACAGTGCCTTTCAAACTGGAACACAGTAGTGCCTAAGCACTACTATTTGGCGGCAGAATATTTGACACTGCGGTGGTACCTACCTAGCCGGCTAGCCGGCCTCTTGCAACAAAAGACCTACCACCAGTGTGACTGATTGCACTGGTGGAATAATCTCTGCTGTGACAGAGGTTATCCCAACAGTGGGCGATGGGGTCGTCACATCCCGACGCCGGTAAGGAGTCTCCTATTCCAACCATAATATGAATTTGTGAAATAACTTGCGTCCAGTTTTCATACAACCCTTGTGGTTATGCGGTCTGAGAAAGCACCACAGGTACTATCGAGTTCTTGTTGAATATAAAATAAACGAATCTTGACAAATGCTTGGAAAATGCTAGTTTGCTAGTATAGTAAGCTTTAATTGTTCAGGTCATCTATTTTGCCCTTGATGAAACCTTAAAATTCATGTTGACAGCTGGGATCGACACATTAATTCATTCGTGAAACACTGGTCTCCAACCACCAGACTTAGTTATACGAGGGCGTTAAAATTAGCCAATAATAAGTCCCCTTAAATATAAATTTACTTACTTGTGTCCATTATCCGTACAACCCTTTGTGTGTTACACAGACAGGGCAGCCGTTCTTGGTGTGAGTGCGGCCCACGTGACCGCAGCGGTCGCACCGACCCGGTAAAGACGACCAACGGGTTTGATCTTCGTAATGTTTCGCATCGCTCACCCATGATACTAATCTACAAAAAAATGATGCTAATTCCGTCATTAAGTTACATTATGTTAAATTACCGTGCTTTGTTTCAGTTTTGGAGATAATATAAAGGGAAAAATACAAATTCAGTAGGTACCTACTAAAAAAGAACGCCTAAAAATTACCTTTAATTTTTATGTTTTGTCTTATATCACGATGGGAGCAAGCACACTTTCCATCTGATACGTATTGCAAGATCAAGAGCTAGGATAATTCAAAAAATTATAATGAAGAACAGATTGGAGCTTGGCCCTCCAGCGCTCTGACTCGTCGGATAAAATGAATTATATTAATACTCTATGATCAGGTAGTACCTACTCCGCCCGCTCAATTCAGCACATTAATATTAAGTAAGGTTCTTATCTTATCAAAGCGCCGGCGGTTTTATCCGATACTATTTTTATACGAGAGAATCCTATTCGTATTGCAAGAATTCCACCTGACGGTAAGCGATAGCCATATGCCCATGAGCACTTAAAGCACTATTCATTTGTACAAACAAATTTGTCATTCACGCGTTGCCAACCTCGAGATATTGATTCTTAAATCTCCTTTACCTAGTTTCACTAGCTATTGTACTTCAAACCAAAACACAGTACTGCACAAAACACTACTGCTTTGCGGTAGAATATCTGACACTACAGTGGTACCTTCATAGCCAGCTTCTTGCAATAAATAATAATAATGGCAAAATAAAGCGCCAGTAAATTTATTCAGTTACGAAGCAACTTTTTATTATTACCAAAATCACCTGTTTATAGCTTGTTCCTCTGGCACAGTATGGAGGAAAGAGACAGCTGTATTTATAGAAGACCCACAAGCTCCAACGCCATAGTCACAACCACACAGCAAAGCCAGCGCGACCATTTTATTACGGCCGAAACCTGAACCAAATATTTAATATTAATTGCGCGTTTTAAACGACTTTCAACTTTAAATACTCATAAAGATAGTTATATCTTGTGTCAGAGTCCAAAGACACATATACACAACTGCACAATAATGTTTTCAGGCCCGATGTCCAATCTGTGACTAATGGCGCTTAAGGCAGCTTCACTACCGATGCACCACAACGGATGTGAGAAATTATCCTTGATATAAATTGAGGAGTTTTACTGTCATATGCTAAGTCTTATGTCAATTGATTTCTGAATGAAGCCGGCAATCTAAAGCAATGAGTTGGGACACACAATCATAAACATATTCTCTATAGTTGTCATCCAAATATTATGTTTTTGAGGATACTTGTGCAAAAATTTGAAAAGTTATTAATAATGAATATAGAATAATTAATAATTCATACAATTATTTAAGTATAAATTATAACCACCAGTACCCATATGCCTAAAATGATTGTTGCATTTAAGTGAATTTTTTTATTGTGTTAAATTGTATTGCCAATACTAATGTAACTTTTTATTATTCTTTAAGTAGAGTTTTTTTAGTAAGATATATAAAAAGAGTAATGTTTTAAGTATAGTAACTAAAAAAATAAAATAAAATGTGGTTGGTATCTACCATTACTCTTATACATTTTCTCAGCATCGTAAGACTCAACGGAACCCTGCGTCGCGCCACCTCCCGCCGAGCTCGACACGCTGAAGTTACGATACACTCGCTTAGCGCCATAGGCGAAACAGTCAGAATCTTGAGACACCACCGCATCAACAAGCTAATATAATAAAAAAATTGGATATAAAAATAATCAACTATAGTCCTTCAACCTATTGTTATAGTTATTCAACTTGTAATACCAAGAGTTGATTTAAAACAGAATTATAACTTGTATATATTTATATAATATTTTGCATTTCAAGTATAAACTGACAAACTAAATAATTTAACATAGATTTCCAAAAATTCGATAAAATATTTTATAATATTCAATTAGTGAGGTTCCATAAACACTCCTCGTCATTGACCAATGTAATAAATATTTTAAAATTAAAATGATGATTACTTAAATACAAACACCTTTAGCATTTAGTCTTGAACAAGTAGCCTCAGCCTCCCCTCGGCCTTTGATACATCTTACACCCATACTTTTTAGGAGAGTTTCACACTGTAATATTATTAAGCTTTAAATATTAATACTGAATTTTATCCTAAAAATGATTTGTTGTTAGAAAAATTACTTATTGGTAAATTTTTATGGCTTAAGTGTAAATGACCTGAGCATTTAACACTACTTAACTGATGGACATTTTTTATGTGACTTAGTTGGCAAGCACATATTACTGATGGTAAGCAGTTGTCATAGTTTCCATTTCCAAAGCTTTTCATTAGTAAAGCTTTGTGCCCTACTGTGAACATCTATAATTTTGCATAATTTAGACAATAATCTTACAAAGATTGTAATTATATATAGTGGCCACAAATTTACAATTATAATTCTGTGATAGTGGCAGTGGCATATGTTTAGTGTGTGTATTTCTGAAAACTATCATTAATATACAATACAAGATTTAACTTTAATTTAAGTTAACCTCTTATATATTTGTTCTGTAATTAGGCTTACTCATCTGCATAGAATTCTCATCAGACATCAATTTGGCAGAGAGCAATTATGAAATATACACTCCAAGGCAATACTTTAAAAGTATGGCTTACTTCTTTCAAAACACCTTTAAATCTTTTCCTAGACACATTAGGGCCTTTTGCCTTAGCAGCATCTGATTTTGGTGCAGCTCCACGAAATTGAATAGCATTTCTCGCAGCCATAACATCTTGTTTTATATCTGGGGCATCTCCTTCCAGCACAAAGATGGGACTTACATCAGCCAACAGCAAATAAACAGTACGAAAAAATAGATTACTGAAAATAATTAAGATAGTAAGTTATTTCCAACAAATAGAACTTTATACAAAATTATTTGGATATATATGATAATATTACCGTAAGTATAACTTAGGTTGAATATGATAATCTGTAACATTTTGACTATCACATACCCATCCTGATAAATCAACGGCAACTGTTTCGCCACGTATCTATAAAAATAAACAGTTTGTGCAAAATGTACCTATACTGAATTATTAATCATTGGAATTATATATTAATATAATAATTGTAGTGCATACTTCATGTAATGATTTTTTCTCACTAAAAGGTGCTAATACGGTCCATAAACCTTTTATACCCATTATTCATAACCATTATTAGGCTAATCAAATTAAGTAATGTATATTCGGTTTGTAAGATAAATAAAAATTATTATTTCTTTACTTAATAAAATGAATTAACGATACAACGGCATCCAATTCAAAATTTTAAATATAACGCTAACTGTTACAGTTATGTCAGATTGTAAGAATGACTATTGACAAGGGTCAAGTAGAGATGTTATGTCTTTCAAACCGAAGCTAAAACCGGTATAAAGCTTCTAATGGTTTAAATTTGGCTTAAAAATGGTCCTCCCATTAAAAATTAAAGCAATTAATGAAATAATTGAAACTAATTTCCATAACTAGAATAAATATAAATGTTTTTTTTAATATATTTTATCAACGAACAGTCATATTGATATAAAGATTGAATATCTATGTAAGTATATAATATCGATAGTGAATGGTGTTGTTTCCAGCCGTAGTCCAACATGAATTGATAAAATGACACAGGCACACAGTTTTTAGCTAATACTCCTCTATCTTCCTTTTTGTCTAAGATTGAAGAGTATAAAACATTGACATTTGACAATGACAATTGACATGATATGTGCTCTGTGGTCGCAACTGACAAGTAAAAACTTATGACAATAGTGACAATACCCACAACACAAAGCCATAAACAATTTCAAACAAAAATAAATTCATTATCATTATTCATTAATCGTAATACTTGAATTAATTGTATGATAAGTAGTAAAAATATAAACCATGTATGACAATAAAGTTGTAATCGTGTGCTCATACTATTTATGTTCACATGTATGCGTTGATATCTCTCTTTATTACAACATAGAAGGGGCTCGGCAACCGAAAATTCTTATCTTTCCAACCTAGTGATAACGAAATACTGATTTAATTGCATGAGTATTAATTAATTAACATTTAGAAATCATGTCGTATTTAAATAAATTGAATAGGATATGGTAAGTTTGCAAATATTATAAGTGTGTATAATTATCCTTATTATTATATTAAAATTTATAACTAATTATTGAATTCTTAATACAGTGTAAGGTTCAATCATGCACACCAGCTTAAATCAGACATTAAAAGAAGGCACATAGATAAAGTGTTGATAGCAAATCGAGGAGAAATAGCTTGTCGGGTTATGAGAACAGCTAAAAAATTAGGAATAAGAACTGTTGCTGTATACTCTGATGCTGATAAACATGCAATGCATTCTGAAATGGTATACTCAGTGAATTAATTGAGTAGGTTTAGTTATTAAGTAGTTATATTATGATTTTAACTCTTTTCAGGCAGATGAAGCTTATCATATTGGACCGGCTCCATCTTCTCAAAGTTACTTAAATGCTGTAAAGATCTTAGAAGTAGCTAAAAAATCGAATAGTCAAGCAATCCATCCTGGTTATGGTTTCCTGTCAGAAAATGTTGAATTTTGTGAACAGTGTGCAAATGAAGGTGTTATTTTTATTGGTCCTCCAACTGCTGCAATTAGAGATATGGGAATTAAAAGGTTGATTTTTAGTATTGTTTTTATTTAATATCTGTGGACATGATTATTATGAATTGTAAAACTATTAGTAATTTTAAAATCATATCATTTGGAAATGGCAATATCTGTAACTTGCTATTTAACTGAGTAATATTTACTTCATGTAACATAGTAATTTAATTATAAAAAAGGTATAAAAGTAACAGTTTGCAACTGTATTTTCAGCACATCAAAGGCAATAATGTCTAATGCAGGAGTACCTATAGTCAAAGGGTATCATGGTGAAGACCAAAGTATAGAGAAGCTAAAGGCCGAGGCTAAAAGAATTGGCTTTCCGTTAATGATCAAAGCCGTCCGGGGAGGTGGTGGGAAGGTAAGAAAAAAATATAACATTATTAAAAAAGATATTTAATTTTATTATGTTACCAGCTTCTGCCAGACTCTTCACCTGCAATTATGATTTTAATACAAATTTTGAGATTGCACTTGATTTTAAACTTTCACACAATATTGTCTTACAATAAAATGTTATACATATGTTTTTTATAAAACTATTAAGAAAAAGAACTTTTATATTTCATACATAATTATTGTTTCAAAATGCTCATAAATAAAATACAAGACAAATAATAATTAAGTGTTTTTTTTAATTACTTCCAGGGAATGAGGATTGCAATGACTGAACCAGATTTCTTGCCACAATTGGAGTCTGCAAAAAGAGAATCCTTAAAGTCTTTTGGAGATGACAACATGCTTCTAGAACAATATATTACTGACCCCAGGCATGTGGAAGTTCAGGTATGTTAATGAAATTCGAATTATTTTATTTGAAAATTAAAACTAAATTTAATCATGTATTAAATTTAGTGTTGTACTAACTTTGCCAGCAGCTTCGCCCACGTGAATAAAGATATTAATACAAACTTTGAAACCCCATTTCAATCTTTTTGATTGTTTGTGGAATAGCAAAGTTCCATGCTTCTACTTTTAAAAATGACAGACCAACTATACAAACTTTCAACCTCTTTTTAACCACTTCAAGACTCGAATTTTAGAAAATATTAAAACACATTTCTTTAACTTAATTGGTCGCCGAATAACAAAATTTTATGCTTCTAGGTTCATTAATGACGAACTTTCATCGCTTAACGGTTAGATTTCAAAAAATCCTTTCTTATTACGAACTTACTTTTTAAAAACAACTGAAAAAGTTCAGCTGTCAAGGTCAATTGTTTAGGCTGGATGTTGATAAATCAGTTAGGTCTTTGCCTTTTTTATATAAAGATGTATATGTTAATTCTAAAATATGTTTATGTCGAAATTTTGCCTAACAGATCTGATATAAATATTTTTGTTCCCGTGAAAGCTTCACGACACAAAATATGTATAAAAACTCTTGGAATTAGCTTGGAGAATGACATCCACCTGTCGAGGGTTGAAAAAGCCAATACTTATTTTACATCCATGTTGCTTATCTTATTGATATTCAAATTTATAGAGATATAAATTTGTTTTGTATGCCCATCAGGTGTTCGCTGATATGCATGGGAATGCTGTTCACTTATTTGAGAGGGACTGTTCAGTACAGCGACGTCATCAGAAAATTATTGAAGAAGCACCAGCAGTAAGTTGATTTATAACAATAACCCGTTAGTCACTTACCGAACAATGATTGCATCTGGTTATAACTATCATCCCATTTTATCATTTCTACCGGAGAAGATTTTGTGTATACTGATTTTAAACTACTTATTATGTTTTCGTGATTTTACTCATGAACTTTACATAACTTCTGGTTGCTTTATTGTTTTTTTTTGTTTGAAGTAATTTCAAACTCACACATTCATTGATCCAAAGGTTACTTTAAAAATGCAATTTTGAGATTAGTTAGCGCTTACGATGCTCGATCCTAATAAGCTTAAATTATTAAATGAAACAGAATACCCGACTGCATTAAAAATACTAAAAAGAAAAAAAATTGAATAGAAAAATCAAACTTTAAACATCGATTTCTCCACAGCCAAGCAATATATCGAAAAAAAATATTTTAATTTTACGTCTTATTTTGTCGAGTTCTACGAGGAACCATCATCTTGTGGGGTGCTATAAGAATTGCAATAATTATTAGGGAATATATATATTTTCCCATGGGCACCATATTGAAATAAAATACCTTATGTCACTCTCACTACTTAGACGAATCTAATGATAGTTCATACGTTAAAGGGCCCAAGGCCTAAGGCTATAGAGCGTCACAAAGAAATAGACGATATATACACACTCTCGAAAAACACTACCCTTTTTAGGAAGTCGGGTAAAGAAGAGACGAGAAGGCTCTATATAATCTCTTAATATTTACAGCCCGGTATATCAGAGGATACTCGCAAAGCACTGGGCGAGGCGGCCGTCCGTGCAGCTAAAGCGGTAGGGTATGTCGGTGCTGGTACGGTGGAGTTCATTCTCCACCGAGTGACGCACGAGTTTCATTTCATGGAGATGAATACGCGTCTTCAAGTTGAGCATCCCATCACTGAAATGATTACTGGTAAATTTTATCTACAAATAAATAAAATTGAAGTGTCGATTTGTAATTCCAAATAAATCGTTTTTCACTCTATGCATATGAAAGTGTATACGGAAGTCACATAAAAGTCGATTTTTGAAATTTTTGTCTGTCTGCCTTTTTGTTTTGGCTAATCTCTGAAACGGGTGGACCAATTTTAAACTTTCACGTGCAAATAGCTGATGTTATAAAAAATGTCTGCTAGTATATGAATGAAAAAAAAGGTATCAGAAACCCATAACAGACCCAAACACCCAGACCCGAACACAGGCCTGTATGGTGAATACTGGTCCGAGCGGGAATCGAACCCACGACTTGTGGCGCTTAAGATAGGTCCGCTACCGGTGCGCCACAACGTCATCAAAAATATGTATAAATAATTAAATATTAATTTTCTAAAAATTACTTTTAGGTACAGATTTAGTGGAATGGCAGCTACGTGTAGCAGCCGGGGAGCCTTTGCCCTTAACACAGGAAGAAATAGTCCGTCGGGGTCACTCTGTGGAGTGTAGGATTTACGCAGAGGAGCCACGGGCCGGATTCCTTCCCCGAGCTGGAACGTTACACAGACTAACACAACCAACACCGGAGGAGCATGTCAGGGTATGCACCAGCTTTCCTCTCCGTTACCAAAAAAAAAAATGGACAAGCCGTTATTAAGAAAGTAAAATTTGTTGCCGTAGAAACGAAGTTCCTTCATTGCATTTAATTTCCCACCATTATTTTTCTCCAAGAATTTATTTTTCACAATCATATGCTACCTCTTGCCACCCTTTTCCACCCCACTCCATGCAACTCCTAACTCCAGTCCTCGCAAAGAAATCTAAACGCAAGGTAACGCTTCTTTCAACATAATTTCCATTTTTGTGCGCTCGGTCTCCTGCGCCAATCTTCTTAATAAGGCACATTGTTGATAGCGATATACATGGATGAGAAATGATATTTTAGTGGAAAATTTATATAGCTGAAGCTCTGAAATGTTAACAGATTTTTTAAAATTATATATCTAAAAAATATGAAAGAAAAGAATAAATTAGATGCTATAAAATTTATTCGAAAACAATACATTTTTTAGGGATGAAATTAAGCTTATTTCTTTTTCTGTACCTCTGGAACTATATACGCAAAATTTCATGATGATAGCACTTGACTTGAAATCGTATTCATATCATATTTGCATTAATAATATTAGTTAGGATATCTAGAGATACAGTTTCATTACAAAAAATAATAAATAAACGCTGCACACTCAACGGCCCCCAATAGGATAGTGATATCCTGGGTCGGGGGGCCGGACAAGGACATACACACCCAGACCGGGTATGGTCAATACAAACATCCGCTCCGACCAGGAATCGAATCTTCGACCTGTGACGCTTAAGGCAAGCTCGCTACCGCTGCGCCACAACGTCTTCAAAATGCAACAGTGATATTTCAAATATTAAAAATAAATTACTTAATGTTATTGCAGGTAGAAACAGGAGTTAGGGAGGGGCAAGAAGTGTCCGTTCACTATGACCCCATGATTGCTAAACTTGTTGTATGGGGCAAAGATCGCGAGGAAGCTCTCGCGAAAACCAGACAGAAGCTTTCAGAATACCAGGTAAGGATTAGTGTTATCAATCAATTTATAAAGGTGGATTTGACTTTTATAGCTATTAGTATACTTATTTTTAAACAGTTTTTTTTTTTTGGAATGTGTATTGCTGTTGGCCCTACTGGCCTTGACAGCGTCTCAGGGCGGGGAGGGCCGAGTACAGAGACTCAGCCGTGTTAAAGGGGCAGCCCTCACGGGGGCTCAAATTTGATTCCGTCCTTTAGGGTGCCTCCTGCGAAGCCGAACCACGGCTAAGGACGTCATCGGAGATGGTTTAAACAGTTGTCATACTTAAACTTAATAGACAGAGAAAACATAGCCATACCAACGTGGCAGACGCTCTTGTCTCTCACAAAGAAGCCAGGAAAAAGGATTTACTATATAATAAAAATATTTTGTCATTGATTGAGTTTCTTTATATTGAAGGAGAGGATTTCCCAATGAATTTGCCATGGGCCTCAAACGGTACAGTTACGCCACTGGCTCCTGATACCATATTTATCTTCTGTTATCTCAGAACTCCAGCAATAGTAACAGAAATAGCTTCTATATAAGCCTGACAAATTAACTTTAAAGTCTTAACTTGTCAATTCACTGAAATATAAGCCTTGAGCTTATTTTAGGCACCAGTCTCCCACAGTATTAAACATCGATTATTTAATCGTTTTAAATAACGATTATTATTATTACTTCTGTAATACCTAGTTCTCTTCTGTGATACCCAGTTCTCATGCATATATCAATAACATTTATTTCATTAAAATATTATTTCATTGAGACCACAATAAAAGTAATTATACCCTCCTGACCACCAGGTAGCAGGCTTAGAGACGAACGTAAATTTCCTCCTACGCCTGAGCGGTGCGAGTGCATTCGTAACGGGCGATGTTCACACTGCCTTCATACCGCAACACGAAGCGGAACTGTTCCCAGCGAGCGACAATCAATTGAATGAAGAACGAGCTATACAGGCTGCTCTTGGATATGTAAGTTTGACATTAAAAATAAGTTTCAAGCTTTCACCTCTAAAAATTACGATACTTCCATACAACTTTTCATCCCCACTTTCAACTCCTTACAACCCCTATTCGCATTAAAAAGTGGCCTATGTCCTTTCTCAGGCTCTATGTGTGTACCAAATTTTATTGAAATTGTTTAGTTTTGTAGTGAAAGAGCGACAGACAGACAGTTACTTTCGCATTGATAATATGAAATAAGGATTTTATCTGTTACAGTTAATAAAATCTCAGATTGAAGTGCATTCAAATGACTCATGGAAAGGTATTGAAGTGACTCCTACTGCGTGGAGACCTAATTACAATCTACAAAAGATAGTAAATTTAAAATATGACGATAATGGTAAGTGTAAAGAAGTAGCATTAATTTTGTTACGGTCTGATTAAAATCCTAGAAAAAGAAATGGAACTTCCCAAGTAAAAGAACTAATCAATTGCAATGGTAGCATCTAAGCTGCTGGTAGTTGAAGTATTTTAATAGTCATCAGCTCTTACCCGTGGCTTCACCCCCGTAAATAATTAATGATTGATTCATCTTATTTACTTTCATCTTCTATTTCAACCTCTTCAAGTTTTCTTTTCGCGAAAAAAGTAGCTTGTGTCCTTTTCCAAGGTCTTAACTATATCTCAATACCAACATTTATCGAAATAACTTTTTTATATTTTGTAACATATTTTTTTCTAAATTTCAAATGAGTAATTTATATTTTTGTTTTGATTAAATTTCTTAATTAGCTAAAGAATGCGTCTGCGTCACCTTATATAATTATAAATTTACTCGTAATAATAACGTGGGATGTAAGCATAAATAATTATTTTAAGAGTGTTTAATTAAAATGATTTTAAGAAGTAATGACAGATGAGTGAGTGAAAGATAGACATGAGTGAATGAGATGGATAATTTTGTTTTATTGCTGGAAAAGTACTACGATCCCGCAATAATATATACAAATTTTAATTACAGATATAAGAGTCACAGTGACATATGACAGTGTTCCCAACACATATATTGTGAAAGTAAACGACGGAGAGCTGAGATCAGTCGAAGCTTATCTGAAGTCAACCGAACAAGGTCTCAGACTGATCTCGAAAATCGGCGATAAAACTAGCAATGTCGGCTTGATTACACATGAGAATGAATTACACGTATATGATGAGGTATGTAAAATTACAAGTTTTTCTCCATAAATAAGGATTCAAAGAGCTACCTAAGAGAATAATTGCTTTCCTGACACTTTGTCTTTGACTGTAAAACACGAAGTAGAGAAGTTGACAAAAGTTGTTGCTTAGAAAAAATAAATACTTTGTTTAACTTTTTCTCGCTAAACAATTAACTAATTGTTAAGTAAAAATATATAATATACAACAATTTATCTAATATGTAGAGGTGATTTCAGACTATCATTTTTTATAACGTATGCGATCGTTGCCGCATACGCTCTAACGCGTTCGCTTCATTTCGCGTTTCAAAAAGCCGAACGTTTGCACACGGGGTTATTCCGGCGTGTACTCGAACTGTTGCTGGATAGTGACATCACCATAATTTATAATGCTGTATTTCACGTGATTATAAGCTTATAAACGCGTAAACGCTTTTAAGAGTTGCACGTTTGGTATAAAGTGTGCCTATACGCACCAATATGCTCTTCAAAAGACGGGCTTATACGCTCGCTCATATAAAACATCATATATGTTCTGAAACCGCCCTAAGAGGATATCCACTCTCCTGATCTCGTTGTCGTCTCGTATGCGTTATTATGTGCTTGATTACGTTGATTTTGAAAAATGGCGAAAATACACGATATTTGCCGAAACTAAAGTTGGGGAACTTATCCGTTTGCAATTTGGTCATACGCGGCTCGATCCCCTGTTCCCTCTAAGCACCTCACCTAATTAATGTACGTCCCTTAAAAAGATACATATTATGTTATTAAGAATAAAAACTTAATTCCTATTAACTCTTGATCAATTCGTTTACAGAACGGTCAAACGGTAGTTAAACTGCCAAGACCGAAGTACCAAGCATTGTCGGGAACAGACGCGACTGCGTCCTCTGATAGCGCGTGCTCGCCCACTCCGGGAGTTCTCGAGAGGATATTGGTCAATAAAGGCGATAAGGTGAGATTATTTTTCCATTAGAAGATTTGGACGCAAATAAGCAATACCATGTCAACCCACATGAATGTCATTTCGAGAAAAACACGTTTGAGAATTTTGAACAACTTGCTTTATATGAATTTATTTTTTATGTATTGGTCAAGTTTTTAGCAATTTCAGATTTATGTAAGTTATTTTACTTATTTTCACAAAAAATAAGCATACAAACTGCATATTTCGCATATAACCTAAAATGTTTAAAAATACATAAATTGCATTATTGAAAAATGGCTTTTTAGGAGTTTTAAAGCTTAAAACACTGAAAATATTAAAGAAAAATGTTCTTTAGCCATTTAACAACACTTCTGCATATATAACTCAGTTTTTTCAAATTTTGTGGGTTGACATGGTATTGCTTATTTGCGTCCATTTTATCTCTGGATTAAGAGACAATTGAGAACATTTCATATTTTAACCAGCCATTTTATTATATCTATAGCGTTTTAACTGTGTATATGAATTTATACCCCAATTTAGCTCGACTACGCACCGCTATGTTTATTCTAAGTCATATACGCGGTGAAGTAACGACATGATTTTGCTTTTTTCTTTTAATTGACAAAACGAGAAGAGGTTGGAATGATAATAAAAAAATTTGATCGTTAGTTGAAACTTGTGATTTTTGTAAACGAATCCCGAGGCGTTTCTTAATTTCATTCTCATTACTTTTATTAGAGCCATTTAAACAAATTGTTCCCTGACTATATAAAAAAAATCCATTGTAAACAACCATTGAGACAGAATGAGTGAATTCTTGCGATGCTTATACAAAGTTATTAATCTTTATTCTATAAAGTCTCGTTGGAGTCAATTAGCGATAGCAAGAGAACGCTAATTTTTAGCTATTATTTCGTCTCTTAATTTTTGATCCTTTAGCAAATAAAATGTATCATTCACACAACAATATAAACCAAAAATATATGACAAACATTAAAAAATGCAGAAGTACACACACAGAGTAATCGATGTGTTGTCGCGAGTGATTGTTGCTATTTTCATCGAGTTTTATTCGTTTCTGCAGCGGTAATTGTTATTGTTATTGTTTTATTTGGAAAACATACAGCATTTAAATACAGTTTAACAATGAAAGAGCTTAGCTATTACATTAGCCAATTAAGTTTTCACTAAAAATATAATACAATAGTGTGGGAATATATAACGAACCAACAATTGTATTAAACATATTAGCTTATGGTACAAAAAAGAAAACCTAAAACGTGTTCTAAATATTCTAAATTTACTATATCAAAAACATGATGTACTTATTACTAGTTATACATTTTGCCTTAATGCGGAAATAAATTGAGTAACCTTATGACGGAACAAATCAATGTGGGTGTATTTATTGTTATAAACAGTACATACTCTTGGTAAAAAGCTATTTTTTCCAAAATTGGTTTTAGAGATTGGTATTGAAAATACTTTATTATTTCTAGTACTTATTTTAGGACACCAGAATGATATTTTACTTAACAAGTATGGAGAGTCTATTATGTTATTAATAATTTTATAAAGTAATAATTGGTCTTTTTGTTCACGTCGCAACTGTAGTGAAGTTAAATTACAATTGTTTATGCTACCGAATCTTCTCAATATGTATTTCTTAAATTTGTGCTGAATTTGCTCAATCATATCTATATAAATAGCATATTGAGGATTCCAAATTGATGACGCATATTCTAATTGAGACCTAACCAGGAGATAAAAAAGAATTACTAAAGTATTAGCATTTTTAAAATCTTTTGAAGAACGTAAAACAAATCCAAGCATCTTATATGCTTTTTTCTTTATATTAATTATATGTGAGTCAAATAACAGTTTACTATCCAAGTGTATTCCCAAGTCCCTCACCTCGGTTACCCTAACTATTTTTTTCCCAACAAACAATAATCATACAAAATTTGGTTAGATTTCCTAGTAAACGTTATGGTAGAACATTTTTTTATATTTAAAGATAAGCCATTTGAGACACAATATTCACAAATTCCATCTAAATCACTTTGCAATTCCAGACAGTTTTGTTCTGATTTAATAATATGGAAAATTTTGGTATCATCTGCATATAACAGCACTTTTGAAAACTGGACATATTCTACAATGTCGTTTATAAATATATTAAACAATAACGGACCGAGGTGGGAGCCCTGGGGTACTCCAGACTTGACAGGAATGAAGGTTGAGATGTAACCTTTAATGGAAACTGCTTGGGTTCGATTATGCAAATAAGAAATTAGCCATCGCAGCAGATCACCATGTATACCAATTGCCTCCATCTTTCTAAATAAAATATCATGCGAAATCTTATCGAAAGCTTTGGTGAAATCGGTATACACGGCGTCAACTTGAAGGTTTTTATTCATTGCTGCGATGGTAAAATCTAGCATTTCACATAAATTTGATTCTGTCGATCGCTTATTGATAAACCCATGCTGAGAACTAGTCAATAATGGTCTAATGGCTGGAAATATATTATCATATATAATCTTTTCAAAAATTTTCGGTATAACTGATAGCTTGGATATACCTCTATAGTTACGGACATTATGTTTATCGCCGCTTTTATGAATAGGGACAATAATAGATCGTTTCCATGTCTTGGGTAGATTACCCGAGGAAAAAAGATTTTTAAAAAGAATTGTTAAAGGAACAGCCAGTTCTACACTGCATTCTTTTAAAAATTTAGGATGTATGCCATCTGGACCACTACCTTTAGTTATATCCAGATTTTTTAAATATTTTTCAACTATTTTTTGATTAAAATTAACTGTTCCAATGAGATTTTGAAAGGTTTGCTTATTAAACACATTATTGCCTACGTTATTACTATTTTCAAATACCGATTCAAAAAATTTATTAAATAAATTTGCTACAAGTTGTCCTTCATTTGCTACACAATCATCTAAGTATACAGAGTCAGGTATGTTGTTACTAATACGCTTAGTTTTAATAAAAGACCAGAAAGCTTTGGAGCTATGTTGTATATTAGCCTCCGTGCGTGAAATGTACGAATTATAACAAGAACGTTCTAATTCTTTAAAACTCCGCCGTAACTCCGAGAAAGTATTGTAGTCACATATTCTACCGTATATTTTCCATTTTTTATGTACTTTTAATTTTTGATTTAGCAACTTAATTAAGGAACGGGAATACCACCTCGGATATCTAAATTCATTGACAATAAGTGTTGACGGAACATGTTTTTGAATTATGGAGTTAATAATAGTATAAAATTCGTCGATTGCATTTTCAATACTCATATGTCTTAAGCAGTCATACCAATTTATTTCATTTATTTCCTTATTAACTTTTACGTAGTCAGCTCTATGAAAATTAAATTTTGTATGAGACGCTGTTCGCAGACTTGACTGTATAACATTTAATTTTACCATTATATTTAATGCTGGATGGTGACCATCCTCAGGTAAAGACAAAGGATCTGCCTTTGAGACCGTACATTCTGAACTAGATATTGTTAAGTCTAAATACCTGTTATTCATATTAGGTATACAATTATATTGTAACCAACCAGTAAAACATAAAAAAGAAAATAACTCTGTAACTAAAAGATTATGAGTTGGATTAACGATAACTAAATTAGATCGATTTGAACACGGTTGCCAGATGGCATGGCTTATATTAAAATCTCCTATTATCAAATATTCATCATTGGGAAATTGAATATGTAAGTCGGATAAATATTCATATAGTAGAACAAGTGACGCGGCATGATGAAGGTTTTGAGGGAAGTAACAGCAATACAACCGTAATTTTCTCGCACCTAAAGAAATATTTACATTTGTTACCTCTGCATCAGGAAACGTTGGGAGAGCGTATGTTTGTAGGTTCCCAACATTAAACTTACGGTGAACGGCTACTAAGGTACCACCACCCATCTTTTTACCAATCTGCTCAAAGTTACGATCTGTTCGGTACACATTGTAACGGTGATCGAATAGCTTTGTATCGTAAATTCCCGGTAACAACCATGTTTCACATAAGCACACAATATCATATTCGTTATTTATTACATTTCTATAAAATTCATTAGTTTTTGTTCGTAAGCCTCGGACGTTTTGATAAAAAATCGTTATAGACATCTTAAATGCGACAATACAATTTTACTTACGATTATTAAGTTCGAGATTTTTTTAAATAAAATATTCGTACTACACATCCATAAGCATAAATAGAACTGTAATAATTTACTATAAACACCTTCTATTTTTATATTACAGTCTATACTAGAAACGCATAAATAAATCTTAATAAATAACAAGTAGTTCTGTAAACGTATTATGTCGAAATTCACAACCGTACTGCCAATTTTATTAAAAGAAAATATATTTATAGGTAAGGGTAATGTATGATTTGACTTCAATAACACAATACAAAAAAACTTATAAATAGAAAAAATATTATGTATGCTAATATTGTGTGTGTAATACATAGAATGCTCTATAACATTAAAACTTAAGTGTATAACAAGTAAAGCTTCAATGGATACAAAATAGTGCCTCACCATGTTTTCATTCGTATACATATTAATGATAAACCTTAGTAAAGGAATTACAATAACAACAGAGTAAGCCCGACTTGTAAACATTTGGTATGAATTATATAATTTCTTAATTTTTAAGAGTTTGTGTGTGATGCAATGAATAAATTTTAGTATTTTATTTCCGCAATTAGATTTAGGTATACATTTAAAAAGTATGATATATATACTTATATGTAAGGGTGTATCTACCTTATATTTACTACTTATATAATTTTTTTAAACATTCCTCTGAGGTAATATGTATAATTTTAGCATTATCATTTTTACGAACCATTATGGTGCAATTACGAACCCAACAGTATGAATAATTTTTCTCTTTTGATCTTAATTTTGCTTTACGTAAAAGTATTTTATTATAGCTTGACAGGTGATCATTTATGTAAATACGATTTTGGTTTCCGGGGAACCCAATATCACAAGCTTTCAACTCTCTCAGTCGGCGAAGAGACGACATAAAATCATCTTTCTTGTATCTTGCTAACATTTTGACAATTATAGGCTTTGGTCTTGAATTATCAACGTCATTTTTCACTGCTATTCTCGTGACAAAATCAATATCGCGTTCCGGGTCTAATGGATAACCACTAATTTCAGCTAAAGATTTTATGACGTTGTTGAGATTTTCGTTGCTTTTATGTGGAATTCCATTTATCTGAATATTAGATCGACGCACCCATTGCTCATTTTTAATATTATCTTCTATAATAGAATTAATTTTTTTCTCCATTTCATTTAAATTTGATTGGATGTCATCTATTTTGGTAACTTTCGACTCAACTTCGGAAACTCTTTTATCGATATCTTCTATTTTTGAAAAAAATGTTGTCTTCAAATCTGATAAATCATTCTTAATTTCATTTAAATCAGTTTTAATAATCTGAATAGAAGTCAACTGAGACTGCATATCGGATATCTGAGCAGAAATCATTCTAAGTGAAGGTTCATCACCTCTGGTTGGAGAAATCAAAGATAGGGTATGCGGAGATTGTTTATTATTATCAATATATGAGGAATCCTGGAAATCTTCCTCACTCGATTTACTATTATTATCCACAGTTTCTATAGCAGAACGAGCAGGGGTTTCATCACATCTTTGTACTTTAAGAGGACAAGATGGACATTTCCAGGCTAATTTATTTTTGAGTCTATTGTATTGGGTTACGGTCATATTTAAACATTTTATATGGTAATATTTTTTACAATTGGAACAAATCAAAGCTGTAACATCTTTAACTGATTTTGTACATGCCTCGCACTTCATATTATTTTAAGTGCGTCAGTAAATGCGAAGAAATAAATCCAATTGTTAATTTCTTACTTGAGAAATGATTCTGCGCATTCAACTACCGACGTTGTCTTCGTTGTTGGTGCGTATAAAATCACTTTTAGTATCAACAATGAGTGCACATCACTGTGGACGACTTAGGTAAGTAGTTATATTATTGACTTATTGTTATAAAATATATATTTGTGATTATTGTTATAAAATATATATTTGTGTGTATGACATTATGGCGCAGCGGTAGCGAACCTGCTTTAAGCGCCACAGTTCGATTCACGCTCGGAACAGATGTTTGTATTGACCATAAGGGCGTGTTTTCCTGCCTGGATGTATTTGTTCGTGTCATTGTAAATGTTTCTGGACCCTAGACATGGGTTATAACTATCTTAATGGGGGCCGTTGAGTGTGTAGCGTTTATTTATTTATTTATATGCATAGACTACTATGTAATATGAACCGACCCCTTAAAAACACAAATTGACAACGGAACTAAATTGGTCGCCGCTAACTTCGTAACCGTTCGTTGGTGATGATTTTATGAGGGAGCACCAACGTTTTTATGACATTTTGTATCTATTAAAGGGCCGGTCCATAGTATGTAGTAAATCTATGCATATAGGCTAATATATTATAGTAGAGAGCTAATTAATATCGCCATTTTTATTTCACAACATAAGCACAACCCAGTTGAACGGCACGCATGCTGTATGGTGCTATATTTTGCAATGGTGCAATTTATTTATTTATTTGAGAATAACAGTAATAAACAGGCTTAACCTAAAACGTTACATGTTCAATTTTTCTACTGCAATGGGAATCGAACCTCCTACTTCTCAAATTTTTGAAAAATTCATTACCACTGCGCCGCCATGTTTGTCACGATTAGTGTAGATTTCATTTTTTTAGTTACTAAGTAACTATGCAAAATAAAAATTATTTGTTGCGTATTTCAATGAAATTATTCATATTTTATTCATGTTTACATTACGATTTATCTTGAGCTGTCAAATTTCAATGCCGTCATTATAAGCGCAAAAAGTATTAATCATATCGATAAAAAATATCGATAACATCCGCACTTTTGTTAATATATTTGTCCCTTTATACTGTAACGTTATGACTATTGTATATGTATTTTTAGAGGGTCGGTGAAGATGAGAAGGAGGTCACTTCAGAGGCTTTAATCTCATTACTTGCTTTATAACTTACAAAATTTAGAGGCGGAATACTTGGAAACTTGAAGACTCAAAGTTGGATCGTGAAGATGATTATCCTATATACTAATAGATATTATAAATGACAATTTGACTTCTTATGTTTTTCGCAGACCGAAATTGAATTATATTGCATGTTATTTATTACAATTGTCTCTATATGCATTCTGAAGAGTTGTTCCAAGGACTCTAAGTACAAAATTTGATATCGTTTGGTGGTTCAAGTTTAAGTAGACCTCGGGGCGTTTTTACAATCGAAATAGGCAGTTATTAAACTGGATCTTGATCTTGATGATTGTCATGGCAACGAATGTCGAAGTGGCCGTAGCCAATGAGCGCTTGCACCACCATTAGTCGGTGCCACTCACGCGTTGCCAACCTCGAGATATGGTTCATAAATCTCCTCTGCCCAGTAATTTCACTAGCCTACAGTCCCCTTCAAACCGCAACACAGTAATGTCTAAGCACTACTATTTAGCGGCAGAATATTTGACACTGCGGTGGTACCTACCTAGCTGGCCTTTTGCCAAAAGACCTACCACCAGTGTGACTGATTGCACTGGTGGAATAATCTCTGCTATGACAGAGGTTATCCCAACAGCGGGCGATGGGGTCGTCACATCCCGTCGCCGGTTATATGAATAAACATTATACTATATACTATTTTTACCTTCCTATTATTATTAGCAGCAACTGTTGCAAAAATTATGCTATAATTATGTTTGTAAATTTTTATTTTCCCTATATTAAAATATTTTACAATGTAAATAATACAGAAATAACATGAATACAATTATATTATTAAATGAATTTAAATCAAAATATACAATACAATTTACAGATCATAAAAAGGTTTTTATTTTCCACGCTGAATTCCTAAAATTACCGACATAGTATTTGTATTTTCCTCATCGCTACGGAATGTACTGGTACACTTTTAGTACAAAATTGATTGTTAAATAAAGTAATACTTCCGTCACAGCTTTGCTTTTATTACATATCTTACTCGATTTTCATTCTACTGTCATAGTAAAATGAAATAAAACCTATCTGCTTGATCATGATGCTTGCTGCTGCTGCTGATCGATAGTTTCGAAAGTAGGTATCACAAATATACATACACCGATTATTGTTAAAATCCCAGCAAGGAAATTTATTTTATTTTCTTTTATTTTAACTATTTATTGTGCACTACAAACTTAAACTAATATTATCAAGGAATATACAAAACGGTTATATCGTAAGGCACAAAAGGCGGTCTTATCGCTCAAAGCGATCTCTTCCAGACAACCTTAGGGAAGGAATAATAAAGTTACCAGAATAGGCAGGTGATGAACAACATAAATATTATAATTAACTTACATACAAATAATTACACATTAATACATACAACTATTAAACATATAATAATATAAACTAATTAATATTTTATACAACTGATATAAGATAATATAAGTATATGTATTTTTAATAATATGTACATATATAATGAATCAGGAGTTATTATTATATATAAGGAAATGCCATGGGAGTGTCCAGCATTTAGACCAGGAGAGGACAAATTCCTAATTTAGGACCCAGAAGGGACAAAATGACTATTTTCATGAATAGTTTTTAGTCTAATAATTAAAAATTTAATTCTTTTATTCGTGCATTTCTCAGTATTTCTCAGCGAGCCAGGGGCTGCGGCCCTTGTACCCCAACCTCTTTAAGCCCATGGATGATACAGTATTTGATAAATCCTTTCAAATTTCTTATCTCAGGTGGTGAAAGGCCAGCCGCTGTTCGTAGTGATCGCTATGAAGATGGAGTACGTAGTGCGCTCGCCGAGAGATGGCGTTGTTGCAGAATTAGCGAGCTTCAAACAAGGAGACGCAGTGGGAAAAGGGGCTCAAGTTGTACTACTGCAGGGAGAAAATTGAGGCTTATATAATATTAAATTACAATAACAATCAAAATCGAATTCCAAATAATATAACACTTCAAATTAAAAACTGTCTGTTCAAAGTCTATTGGAATATCTGTGTATTAAGTAAAGTAATTTAGAGGAAGAAATATATTTTTATACTGGTGCCGTATATTATATGTGATTTAATAAATGTTTTTCTATGGCTACAATGTGTTTATAATAACGCCTACTGTTCCTTATTATTTAAGACAATCATATCTAACGTTATATCAAATAATGATAAAAAACAAGGTCGTTGCTTTGCGGAATAGATTCGACAAAGCTTGGAATCTTAAACGATATCTGATTCCATTGCGAATTTATCTATCGCAATTTCGTGGCCTAGAAAAAAAACTGATAAGATTCTATTTTATAGTCGGCCTATAGGGCTCTAGAGCGACCTTGGAATGCGACTTTCAACGCGCATCTATTGATAATAATTCTAATTTCTTTTTTTTTTTTTTTTTTTTTTATGTTAGAAGTTGGCAAACAAACATACGGCCCACCTGATGGTAAGTGGCTGCCGCAGCCTATGAGCGCTTGCAGCACCATTAGTAGGTGCCACTCACGGGTTGCCAACCTCGAGATATTAGTTCTTAAATCTCGTTCGCCCAGTAATTTCACTAGCGTACAATGCCCTTCAAACTGGAACACAGTAGTGCCTAAGCACTACTATTTGGCGGCAGAATATTGGACACTGCGGTGGTACCTACCTAGCCGGCCTCTTGCAATAAAAGACCTACCACCAGTTTGACTGATTGCACTGGTGGAATAATCTCTGCTGTGACAGAGGTTATCCCAACAGCGGGCGATGGGGTCGTCACATCCCGACGCCTTTAAATTATTCCATTATATTTATTTCTAGTACGTTTCTGCTCATTCTTTTGCTAAATTACAATTAAAAACAACAACAAGAGGTATTTTTCTCGGAATTGGCGAACGCTAAGCATGACGACGCTGTGGCGCAGCGGTAGGGAACCTGCCTTAAGAGCCACAGGTCGCGGGTTCGATAAGATGTTTGTATTGACCATACAGACATGTTTTCCGGTCTGGGTGTGTTTGCCCTTGTTTTTGTGTATGTTTCCGGACCCTCGACACAGGATATCCACCCTAATGAGGGCCGTTGAGTGTGCACTCTTTATTTATAAAAAAAAATATTTATTATGTATATAGATGCACTCAAAATTACTAAGCAAGAAAATTCCAAATTTTAAGATCATTTTCATTCACGGTAATGTTTTATAGCTAATAAATAAAAAAAAATACCCAAAATTAGCCTTAGGTCGGCTGTATGATAACGGTAAAACCGTTACTAAAATATATTATCAAGTTGAACATTGCTTGAAGAGTACTGCATGTACCTACTGATTATTAATTCCTATACATAGGTATTTACGGCCTATTTTTATTGATTTCTAAAATTTTTAATAAAATAATATTAAATATTTGAATCTGCAATACATGGTGATATTCTATAGTTATTTATACCGGACTATAGATCAATTGCTTGACATAAGGCTACGCGAAGAATCGAAATGCTTTTGGTAAATTGCTTCAAACGTTTAAAACTTTAAATAAATTTCATAATTACTTTATTATTATTATGTTTATAATTTTTTAGAAATATACTGTCTTATATCATTTTTTAGAAATATATTCCTGGTACAAAAATTAACTCAAAAGATGTTTTTTGTCTGGCAGAATAATTGATTCCATATTTAAAGTGAAATAGTCCCAACTATTTCATGTTTCGCGAAAATCGGAATTTAATACGATTACCTTCTTAGTAATAATTATAATATTAATTAGTATAAATACTAAGGCCTTTAAAGTAGATTTCGAAGTCTTACGCATGATATTATTGCATGGACTTTCGTTCGTTAGAACGATATATTAAATATCGAGTGCCTATTGATAAACATTAGGATAAGATAAGTAATAGAACCTTGACAAGTTAACACGGGGCATGTGAAAGTTGTTCGTGAATAAGTTAAATTGTAAATTATACAAGGCCGTTATCACAAACAGACGGCAAAATTCAATTCAATGTATCATCGGGGGCGTAGCTCAGATGGTAGAGCGCTCGCTTAGCATGCGAGAGGTACCGGGATCGATACCCGGCGCCTCCAAAGGATCTTTTTATTTAATATGTAATTATAATGATATTAAAAATAATTTTAATTATGTTTATATAAAAAAAAAACTAATTTGCTTTGTTATAAATTTTCAATAAAAGATAAAAATATCAGATTTTTTTACATTAACCTTTTTAACATTCACCTTACATTTTATTAATGATATTATAGTAAAACTGTTAAAGTCTGGAACATATTAATTGGTCCAGATTTCATACAACCACACACAGACATTTATACTGAAAATCAAGACTACAAGTCTTGAATTTCTGTACCTAGTTCGTTTTTAGGGTTCCGTAGCCAAATGGCTAAAACGGAACCCTTATAGTTTCGTCATGTCCGTCTGTCCGTCCGTCCGTCTGTCCGTCCGTATGTCACAGTCATTTTACTCGGAGACCATTGACTCTATCTATACGAAATTTACAAATTAGGTGTATTCCATGAACCGCACAAGGATTTTGGAATAAAATCTTAATATATATATGAATTAAGGGTAGCAGTCCATATATGTAACTGACGATTGAAAAAAATTTCAACGTATGGCAACGTGTGAGATATCTTTGGATAGTTCTTTTAAAATGATAAGGAGGTTTCATTTTGAGTTTTTTCATTAAGCCAGTAGTTGTTGAGATATTAGCTCCTAAAGTCGTAAAAATCGTGTCCCCCTCTAACTTTTGAACTATGGGATTTAAAATTCTGGAAAAATTTGAGCTTGTAGAGTACCACATGAACTTTCATCCACATTTAGTTTGAAGAAGATAGGTCTATAAATTTAAGAGATATATAAGTTTTCCCATAACTTTGTTTTTCATATTACTTTTAATAATAACTATGAAATTAGCAACTTATTTTTGCGGTCGGTTTTAATTCGCTATTATTTTTAAAACCATTAAGATTCTTTATAACCTTACCATCACCCATTTACGCCTGTTTTCTCGATTTATCCAAGGCATTTGACCTGGTGAATTACGATATCTTATGACAGAAATTAAAACTCACTGGCATGCCTGAAGAGATCAACAGGATTTTTAAGTTTGGTATAAAAATCAGATTACTGTTGTGCGATGGTCAGAGAGCTACTCAAGGTCTTACAGGTTGGAATGTGGGGTGAGGCAGGGTGGCCTGACCTCACCCAAGTTGTTTAATCTGTATGTGAATGCCCTAATACAGAATTACAGACGCTCAGTAGCACTCGTGTCGGATGTCATATTGACGGAGTCTGTCTTAATAACATTAGTTACGCAAACGACATGGTTCAGCTGAGTGCATCTGTCTGTGGGTTAGCAAAACTGCTAAGTCTTTGTGAGTTGACTATTTCAAACGTCATAGCTTAGTCTATAACTGTAAGAAAAGCGAATGCATGGTATTTCAGGCCAGGGGAAAACCGATTCCATCTATTGTACCTGCTATCAGTTACACGGGGTTCCACTAAAGAATACTTTAAATATCTTGGCCATGTAGTATTCTATGACTTGAAAGACAATGCAGATATTGAGAGAGAACGCAGGGCTTTGTCTGTTAGGGCAAATATGATTGTTCGCAGGTTTGCTCGTTGCTCAATGCCAGTCAAAATAACGCTTTTCAGAGCTTATTGCACCACATTTTACCCTAGCAGCCTGTGGGCAGACTATACGCGGAAACATTACAACGCCCTGCGTGTACAATATAACAATGCTTTCAGGATGCTAATGAGTATGCCTCGTTTTTTTAGTGCATCGGGGATGTTTGCCCAGGCGTATGTGGACTGTTTTTATACCATTATGCGAAAGCGGTGCACATCGTTGTTGCGCAGGATTCTTTCCAGCTCAAGTGGCGTCCTGAGAGCATTTGTTAATAGAAGTTGTTTGTATGTGAATCACTGCTATCGGATTCACGTGCTGGCAAATTAATCCTGTCTTAGGTTAAATAAGTTTTAGAAATTACTAACAAATAGGCGTAAGATACTTGTATTACTAACAACATATGATCCATTGGTGGTCGAAATAAAGTTATTATTATATAACCATGCTGCGGAACCCTTTAGATTCAACTGTGCGTGGTCCACAACGCACTTGACTGGTAATTTTTTGTTAATCATATGGGAACCAAACTTTTCCCGGAATGAGTAGTATCTTGTGGTTTAATTCCGATAACAATCTGTCGGTATGCCAAATTAAATTAATAGGTTTAAATAATTTATATTAAAATTCTTTCCTATTTCTTTAAATAAATAGTCTACCTACTAATTTGAAAGCCATATCGCTACGCATTAAAATATATGAGTTACAAATGATATTTCAAAATAATATAGTAGGTACAATGTGTCTTCCTCTAATGGCCTCAAAAATTATCGCGGTTTGTCTACCGAGGTCCTTATCTCTTGTGGTTTAAGAAAACACACGATTCATTGTTCTATTCCCGTCGCGTTGTTAACCGCTTCGTTATGTAGGTCCCTTGGGTCAGATCGTAAAATTTTATTAACGATATTGTAATTAGTTTTAATCAAACTATCAGGATTATTTATTGAAGTCGTAAAATATGATTTACACTTTTACATACTATTATTTAATTATAAATCATTTGTAATCAATTTCAAAGTTGTATAACAATGTAGGTGACCTAAAAACACATTGTTAAACTAACTCACGATTTATGATGATTTTACTATTTACACGGTAAATTCAGTTTTATAGAATTCAAGTAATTTTCATCGTCCTTTTGCATATAAGCGTAGTACATTCGATAAGCCAGTTTTATTTCGAAAATTCAAATATAAAAAATTTTACTTAATTAAAGTATCTTGAAGTATATTTACGCTATTACACTATATGTTTTTTTTTCTTCGAAATAAACATTAATAGTAATTACAGGGTAATTATTTAACAAATGAATTTCTAAATAACTGTATTTGTTACCTAACCTTATTTATATTGTAGCCATTTAGTTATTTACATTTATTGAATAGAATTCTTGGTTTAAGTAGGGCTCATTGTTTTTGAGCTACTTTTACCTGGCTCTGGTTTTCAACTTATTGATTTTTTTCTCGACATTCCTACAACAGCTGATCGTAACAACAAACCCACATGACTGCATTTCCATTGGTCCTCGAGCCACCCTTCGTATATAGCTTCTAAAGGCAGGCGCATACTAAAAGTGGTATATTAATAACTCCTCATGGCTGTTGTAATTTGTTGCGTTACAAAGAAAGGCTATATTAATTGCATTTTTATTAAGTGCCGTTAATTAAAGTCGATTGTAAGTTTAAAACACTTATTATGTACCAATGTACATTCACTCAGTTTATACTGAGACAATAAATCTTATTGTAATTAATTTAATCATAAAAATAAGCGAGGTCAACGAAGTTTACAGTCAGATGAACATTTCATTTTTTGCTTAAAGAACAAAATTATACGCAGAAATGCTTTATTTTTTATTTATACACTAAGAAACATTCATTGTTAGGTTATCTTTTAAACACGCCAATGTGTATAATGCTTTACCAGCATTCAAAAGATTTGTCGGTAACAGGTTAGGATTACAATGAAACAAAAAAAGCTCAACGTAGCAAGGGAACTATGACCAAGATAAAAATAAAGACGTAGTACACGTTATAAATTATAATTTTACAAAATTAATTACTCTTATTTATTTAGGAAAATATTTAAGTATAATTGAATATGAAAAACAAAACGTGGAAAACGTGCTTGATAGAAAATTATCAATAAGAAAGAACGTGATTAATTTAAAGACGTGATCTTTCTTTTAAATATTTCAAGCGTTGCGGAATAAAACTCAAGTTACGACCTTAAGCATTATGAAAGTAATTGTAGTCACGTGTTGAAACAACTGAAATACTTGGATAAAATATGTTTAAATCGTGTGCTAATAAATGATATTGAATTTAACAATATCATGGTCGAATAATAGGAATCATGAACGTTTTATTAGAATTTGAAAATAAAACAATTATTATTTACATATAAAAAGCGATAAAATATCTCATTTGTTTGCTCTAAATAATAATTTATTAAAATAAATAAAAATTTAGCAATCATATTCAGGCTATTAGTAATTACCTTAAATCGACTGTAATTAAAATAAAAATTAACAGTTTTACAAATAGCAATAGGAAATAAATAGCGAGCAAAAATAATTGTGTTTCATCATCAGCTATTTGTTTATTGAAGCAATGAATTAATCGTTATTTATTTAAATGTTTTTTATTCTTAAAATAGAGCCATAGCTGAGTCAACATTAAGAAAGGCAAAGTGTCGAAAGCCAATAAGGAGAGCAATTTATTATTGAAGAAATAATAAATAAATCTTTAACTGTTAATTTAAATTCAAATTATAAATGCTTAGATTACATTATATACATGTTTTTCGACGTCTATAGCATATTACAGCTTCGAGCAATAAAATCATTAATGATTTAAACAAGTATTTTTAATGACTCTACATTATGATTGTCATTTGTAAAACACGATCGTTTTTAGTTTCTATTGTATTCTATTTACTTATTATATAATTTGGTTATTTAATGTACTATTCTGATAATTATAATATCATTAAAAATTACTTAATCATTGAGAAAGCTGTAACTTTTGTTTTAGGAAATCTTTTACGAAAATTTCTTTCGTTATCAATAGTTTACAAACCTGCTATCGGTATTATGAGAAACAATTAAGAAATAACATAGTTATTTACGAGTGCAATTATTAAATAAAACTTGCCGAGTGCGTGTCGAACTCGCACATAAAGGGTTCAGTATCATGGTAGAATAAAAATAGAAATTTTCTTGCACGGACCCCATTTAATTTTGAAAAAAAAATATAAATTTTATTGTTTTTTTTTTCATTTTTATTATTTGTTGCAGCGGCAACAACAATACATATTTCAACACTTGTAATGCTTTTATTATAAATGCAACTAAGGCTTTGTAATAAGTTTATTTGGTAACCTTTCAGTACGCCACCCTAAAAAGAAAATAAACCAAAAAAAAGTGAAGTAAAAAATATGAATGGCATGAAATAATGTCAAAACATAGTTTATTATATAAATAGGTGTTATTGTTACTAATGCCAACGTAACGGTTCTGCTTAGCAAGTTCCTGCTAAGTTCTCTTTCGCTTTCGTTAACAGTAAACACTTTCATTAGTTTTTGATTGCATTTGCATTCTTGATGACGAGGATAACTATTTTTACATATAAGTACGAAAATATAATTATTATCATCGTAAAAATATATTTGGAGAAGTAATGAAAGGCTTAGTGAATACATAGAGTACAATAGAAGCCCTAATTAAGTTTAATTCGCCTAGTTAACTGGGCAATAAGTGCTTAGAAGCGTCATAATGATCGAAAATACGACGAGCTTAGATGTGTCCCAATTATTCAATTTGTGCGTAGATGTAACGAGGCTACGTTAATAGTGTTGCATAAGTAGAGTGCATCTGCTTGACATTTGAATCGACCCCAAATCCGAATAGAAACTGTGTCACGTATTAGCCGGCAAGCGAGTACCGGCATGGTCGCGGCGCGATGTTGACGACGGTGAGCCGTGAGTTGCGTTGTGCAATCCCGTTAGCACTCCTCCACTCCACGTGCGAACAGAACCGGCGCGCCTCAATGTCGGCCGTGGGCGGCCGCCGCCCGCTGAAAATAGCGAGCCGACCCGAACTCTATCAAAGGCCGATGATTGCCGAGGGCAGCTGTTTCACTCGAACACGCAAATTATCCTTAACTCCTTCTCACTCGCGCGAACAGCTGAGTAT
Source organism: Hestina assimilis (assembly GCA_023373885.1). Lineage (NCBI taxonomy): Eukaryota > Metazoa > Arthropoda > Insecta > Lepidoptera > Nymphalidae > Hestina > Hestina assimilis. The sequence continues at coordinate 7,896,512 of CM041741.1, read as the reverse complement.
CAAAACAAAGAAGCGAGACGGGCGGTCGCCGCTCCTGCTCGCCGGCCGGCCGGTGTCGCGCCGCACGCACGCCAGTTCTTGTTTGAATCGTGTCTATTGAGGTCGTCCGCAGCTAGCTTGCGCGCAAAGTTTACTGCCGCGAAAGGGTTTTCCTTTGTCCCGATCTTCGAGGACCTTGCCCTCGTATTATGTTTCCGCGCGAGAACCGCAATCAGCCTCGGCCTATTGAGGAGCCGAACTTTGTTCTACGTACGATTTCGCGTCGAAATTCTCGTGATTCTCCAAAATTTTGCGACGGTTATCCCGCGAAACGCGTGCGCCGGGCTATTTGAAAATTTTGAGTGAACTTGTGTACGAAAAGAGTGCGAACTGCCGGATACTATTTGAAAGTCTAGCTGTGTATTTTTTTTGTAAAGAAAGCGAACTGTACACATCATGTCAACCGGCAAACGTTTAGCGAAGCGCTCCATCATAGGGACTCGCGTTGCGGCTCTTGGTGACGATGGACTTTATTACTCTGGTATGATTCAGGCTGTGAAAACGCCAGCACCATTCCCGGAAAACAATAATTGTATCAACTTAACCCCCAACACCCGTTATACGGTGCGTTTTGATGGTGGCAAAATGAGTCGCGAATACCGCGATGCAGAGCTCATCGGACCCGGTTTTCGTGGATTGGCCGGAGTTCGTCTTCAGTCCGGTCAACGTGTCTTTCTTACATACAACGGCCGTGAAGTTCGCGCCGATGTCCTGGAACACGATCACGAAACTGACGAACTCAGAGTTCAGATACACGCCCCTGCCGCCGATGTAAGAATTTAAATATATTTTTTATTACTAACCTAATTTTTCACGCTCTACCATTTTAGAATTTAGTTTTATTAAATTTCTCTATACGACTACGTAACGTGATGAACGTCGTCTTCAACAAAAGACATCAACGCAAGTATGTAGAGTTTTGTAATTTTCAGAAATCGGCCAGGCTAATGTGCAACGTTTATAAATTTCACAAATAACTTGCATGAATGTCATGAAACGTTCAGTCATTGGCATCGCAGCTGTTGACATTGTGACAACATTGATGAAGTTTAGACAAAGGTTTTGTGTGACAGCGGAGGAACAGAAAGTACACGGACGCGTGCAGCAAGCTATTGACCCCGACTGCACGTGGAGCAAATGACGTGCATCGTGCACCTAGCCCCGGCCGCTCGAACCCGGCGGCCCGGCTCCGCTGCAGCAACTACGCATTACCCACTATCGTATGCAACGCACCGATGCCACTTATCGCCGGCCGGGGAGATTATTCTAGTCGCCAGTGACCAATTATTTCGCATACGATGGCTAATTTTATTCTTACCGAACCAATAAAACTCGTCTTATCATACTTATGGACAAAAATTCCCATAAAACCGTTTACACAAACATTTAGTCGCGTTATTAGAAATGTCATTAAATGTTTTAAGAGCTACTAGAGATAAAATAAACATATGCTTGGACACAATTCTACATCATCATACTTGTTTACGAGTAAAGAGCATAATTAAACTCGTGCGTCACAATCATCATTAGGCATTTATCGAGGTATGGGACAAAACCGTATTTATTTATTGTTCGAACTCGTTAAGTATTGAAAGCAAAAACTTTCCCAATAACTAATATACAATTTAAATTTATCAACAATATAATTTTGTTCTTTTACATTTAATCAAACAATGCTTGATTAACTAGTCATAATCGTCAAATTGATAAGCTACTGTAGATATTAAGGACAGTGGATGGATAAACGTGCAATATTTGAAATGAATGAATGCGCGAGAATGCGTTTCACGTTTTAAATTTGATCAAGAGATACGACTAAAGAGCACACGCATGTGCGCTAAATTCCGCCGAATGCGTACCGTTACGCACTGAAATGGGAATTTCAATTTATCCCACGTTATTATAATACATCCTTCGATACATTTTACCATCATACACGTGTCAAATAGTCACATATTGAAGACTACGATGTAAAAAATCGTCAACGTTAAAATAATATTGTAACATACGGCTAAAGACCAGCTCCGCAACGACTCACGCACTGAACACAACTCCGCAATCTTATCGCCTGCGCTAATTACATTGACCACAATACTATTTATTTTCTTTAAATCAAGACCAGATAATTATACAATTGACCAGTTGCGGCATTTTAATGTGAGCAAAAACGACTAGTTTACTCCGAAATTGTGATCGATTGACCCATCCAACTGGTTTTTGTCTCCATATATTTTATTGTAAATACCAAGGGTTACGCATAAAATAATGTAAATATTCATTTCCTAGAATTTGATATTCTTATTATCTTAAGTTCTTTTACTATGACGTCGTAAAAAATTGTAGATTTGACTGTTGGTACAATCAAAGAGCTGAGCGGCGCGTGCGCCGGCCTTGCGCGTAAACACGGTGACGTCGCATGCGATATCAGCATGACGCGTTGCCACGTTCTGTCGCTCACACGTTTAGTAATATTTTCGATAACGACGCTTAAATAGATAATTTGACAACAATAATGAGAGACTAATGCATTGAAATTAAAAATTAAATTAACGTTTTAACCAACAATAAAAATGATGAAGCAATGATAAAAATATTACGCGTATTTATATATGATGTATAGGCATTATCTAACAAAATTGTAAATATTTTATAAAAACAAGTAAATTACGCAGTTTAGTTCTGCGTCCTAGTGTCTGATAAACATGCTTACGAGTTTAGATGTTATTGCTGTAAGATTACGTCAAAGTTGCATAAAGCGATAGGTGTTCAATTCTATTCAAGGAAGGAATAATAATATTGTTTTATGTTTAAGAAAATTAAAGTCATGGGAAATCACATTCACCGTCATCGCGTACTTATATGAAGGATGGAGGGTAATCATTATCAGAATGACGCGGTATTCCCCGGTACAGCGGCCGGCGACGCCTGCGCTCGTCACGTTATTTACAATGTTTTTACTCGGTAAATCCAATACACGCTACGCGGAATTGAATATACAAGAGTTTCTGACTCATAAAATTTAGTACATAATAGTATTGCGTTCGTCATAGAATCTACGTATCTTAGATTTACTAGTCACTGCTAAATTTGTTACAAAGGATCATTTGATCCGAATAATAAAACTATTTAATATATTATATCATATATATTTATGGAATATTTTAAAACTACGACAAATGCTGCGAGGGTGATCATTATGTAGCAGGCAATAAGTTATAAAAATAAAGAGTGCGCGTCCGAGAAATAAGGTCACCGGCAGGCCCGGAACCACATAACGGTATTTGTTACAAAATCGCGTCAAGAATTATTTTCACGTGCGCGAGGCGCCGTTCGAACCGTTAGTCGGTGGCGTTGTCGGCTCAGCACCGGCTAACCTCATCGCCGACTTGTTTCGTGCTAAGTGGAACGCCACTGCTAATGACCACAAACCAAAAACAATTCACACGAGTACCAAAATTGAATTTCGATACGATGACTAAATACAATATAACTATTGTGGTAGGTCAGATTAATATTAGATTTCGCTTTTAAGATATCCGATAAAAGCTTTTTAGCATTTATAAAATACTTTATATACCTTAAAATATCTACATTGCTGATATCGTAAGAGTGTCGATCGGTCACGGATCCTGGTGGACCGCAAGCCGCGTTGAGTGTGAAAGTACCACTCACACCTGCACTGTTTCAGAGTCATTCACTTTTACACATAATATTGCGGTACTTTTTTAATCATCTCCTTAATGGTAGTGACTATCCAGTTTAATGGTTAAAAAAGTACTATATTAATTATATTATTTTAACAACTCTTAAAACAACACAAAATTATTCGGCATGTGACGATGCACAGCATCTGTGAGAGTGCGTCATACTTCCCTTTCGAGTTCTAGCCAATCACAGCGACTTTCGTTTCTTTCGTCCAATGAGCTTTCGACCAATGAGCGCAGAGTAATGTCACGTGGTCACAGGTGTCAACTTAGGGAGGGCTCGAACCGTTATTCTTCATAGCGTCGTTACTTCTCGAGTGAACAACATCACAAATTTAAGTAAAAGTGAAGTGAAGTGAAATACTTAAATTTAAGATGTTGAAAAAGTTTTAAGTAATAATTTCCAGATTATATAAGTGTTTGCAATGGAGTAAATTATTCCGTTAACATGGAGGAAGCCATGTTGAAGGATTGTATCGAGCCTTCAGGTATTGGTAATCTACCTCCGGTATCAAGCGAGTATAAATTTGAGTAATTTAGAATGCTCGGCACCTTAAGTAAAACGGCAAACGCGGTAAGTCTGATATATAAATTTAACTAATCGAGTGATTATTTTAACGAATTTGTTGTTAACTTATTGTAACGATTTATTGTCTGCAATTACCTGGGGCGCATTCGCTGCCACCAGGAGAGTCCAGGGCCGGCGGGAAGCCGGTGCCGAGTCCTAGTTCTCAATCATTGAGCTTAACGTTAAACATGCCGCCGCGGCCATCCCCGACTGTGCATTGGAGCCGCCGCGTTCAACCTTACGTATATTAGGTACCGCAGTTCCGACCTTTCCACATTCAAACCTCGGCCGTGGGCACTGCTTGAAACATTTCAATCTTTTCACGATCCGAGCTGGAAGGTTGTTCGGTACACTTATGCCCTAAAGATGCATAACACATTGCCAGGATTCTTTGAACAAAACATTTAATGAAGAGCTCGGGCAATTTATTAAGGGGTAAGATTATGTGGCTAATTCGGTGAGAATAATTGTTGCTATATTTAATACCTATTTTTGACAGAATGTTACTTAGTCGAAATTTACAGCAATTAGTGGACGGGACGGCATTGCCAGATAGTGTTATCGGCCACAAGTGTTTTGATGAAATTTCAGCAAAATTTAAACGAGACTCAAAATTTCACAAAACGAATTAAGAAATAATACAGTTTGTTTTGCGGAAAGCGAAGCTGAATATGTAGTAAACCGTCGCGATCGCAACGAGATACATTATAAGAATTTGCAAGAGGGTCTGCGTAAGATACAGCAGAGTTCAAGATGCTTGTTTAGTGAGGCTCTTCTTCAAGCATATATACAAAATACAGGCGACATAGATAAGTGGGTTGGTTCAACCTGGAAAAAGAATCAGTCCAGACGAATAAGATTTTAATAATCCAAGTAAGTGGTTTTTCAGTATCGGCAAGCCATTCGAGCCATTCGAGCGCATGATGGTGAGCTGCCCAACAAGAATAGAAATATAACGCAAGCTTCTTTAAACGATCTATAGAATACAGAAGGTCTTACAGAAGGTAAGCTCAGCCAGTTAAAAGACAGCTGAACAAATGACTCAGAGTCGAGTGCAAAGTGCGAGGGGGCTGCCTCCCGAGCGTATCGGAGGCAGTGGCAGATGGCTCGGGCTCCGCAGACTCTTCTCGGAACCGGGAATGCGTCTTGTCATTTACCTCCCGACCACTACTTGTCTACCCATCACCAAGGACTTCGCTGGTTCGAAAGCGCTCAATGACTCCCCGACTTCAGAACGGGAGTTTTACTGGGGCTGTCTCCGAGCGTATCGGAGGCAGTGGCAGACGCTTTGGGCTCCGAAGGCCCTTCTCGGAATTATCACGGGAATGCGTCTCCCATTTACCTCAGGACCACTACTTGTCTACCCATGACAAAGGGGTCTACGCCGGTTCGAAACCACTCATCTATAATGTCAAAGCAGATCGAATTATTACTCCGCCAACGAATGATGGAGGTAGTGGATCGACAAAATCTATCCTCCAGGTTTTTATCTTCAATGTTTCGGAAGCAAAAGAACCACGAAAGAGACGGACCTATATTCAACCTGAAACGATTGATTCAGTTGAGGATGCCAAAGCCTATCAAATTAATAATTGTGTCCCTTCCAGACTCCTCGCTTTCTTCAGACATTAGATTGGGTGCGAAGATAGATCTGTCTTTAGCCACCTTCCAATGGATTAGTATGCCACCAAGCCGTCAACAAGAACTACTTGAATAGTCAAAGATCTGATAGAACAAGGCATAGTCCGGCCAGAAAAACACCCAGGTCACATTGCTTCTTCTTAAGAATCGGCTATCAAGATCGATTATTCGAGATGACGTGCCTTTCCGGCATCAGCACCACACCTGTTTCATGCTGCGTCGCGGAGACTCGGCAGACGAAGGAAGGTAAAGTTCTAGTATCGTAGACTTGGACGACTCCCTTCTGATTTATCAGAACTAATCCAAGTTAAGTCTTTCGGTTGCGAAAGTCTTAAGACTCATCATCTATGTGGGCAGAATCCAAGCAAAATCTTCAGGCCGTGGAAGCTTAAGATTCTTGGAACATCTTGGTTGGCAGAATCAAGCTGTCTTTAGGCTGCGGAAGCCGTAAGATACTTGGAACATCTTGGCTGACAGAATCCAAGTCGTCTTCAGGCTGCGGAAGCCATAAGATCCTTGGAACATCTTGGTTGGCAGAATCCAAGCTGTCTTCAGGCTGCGGAAGCCGTAAGATCCTTTGAACATCTTGGCTGACAGAATCAAAGTTGTCTACAGGCTGCGGAAGCCGTAAGATCCTTGGAACATCTCTGTTATTAGAACCCAAGTAATCTTCAGGCTGCGGAAGCCGTAAGACTCTTGTTATATATGTTAGCAGATTCCAGGTAAAGTCTTCAGGCTGTGGAAGCCGTAAGATCCTTGGGACATCTCGGTTGGTAGAACCCAAGTAATCTTCAGGCTGCGGAAGCCGTAAGACTCTTGTTATATATGTTAGCAGATTCAAGGTAAAGTCTTCAGGCTGTGGAAGCCGTAAGATCCTTGGAACATCTCGGTTGGTAGAACCCAAGTAATCTTCAGGCTGCGGAAGCCGTAAGACTCTTGTGATATATGTTGGCAGAATCAAGTAAAGTCTTCAGGCTGCGGAAGCCGTAAAATCCCTGGAATATCTTGGTTGGTAGAGTAGTCCTCGGGCTGCGGAAGCCGTAAGATCCTTGGGATAACAATTTGCAAATGTTTCTTCGACATTTCAACAAAATGACTCCGGCATACTAAACTTGTTAAGAGATGGTCTAGTGCCGCGGAGCTACATGCTGCTCGGTACCAATTCACGTAAAACCAACCATGCTTTCCTAGCGACGGACGCTTCGGACATTAGCTGGGGCGCCCAGTTAGATGGAATGATAATGTCTAGAACGATAGTCTGGTGTTTGGACACCGAAATAAAGGAAATTGCACTGAAACCAGAAAGAATTGCTTTCAGTAAGAGCTGCATTTAAAGCAAAAGCGAAAGTTTTCGAGCAACTCGCAAATACTAATTAAGTCACGTGAGCATTTTGGAGTGCCATCGTCGTTTTCGAAGTTTAATATACAAATGGCAGGTACTCCAGATGACTTGCTTGGCTTTATTACAATCGTACTTATCATGCTGTACGCGCAAAAATAGGGCGGAACACGGTGAACAGTGTAAGTTGAGAGGTGCACTTGACCTACTAACTTCAAGCCCGTCTAGATGCATGGGACATCTTAATAACAGCGGAGTGCCTCCCTGGGATACTCGACATCATTGCGTACAATTTATTTCTATGGAAACTTCCAGCAGAATGGCCCCTCCTGCATCCAGCTTCCAGGTAAATTATCCAACGACTCTGTACTCCTCAGATAGACGTCTTTGCGAGCAAAGAAGCTGAGGCGTTGAGAAATATGTTCAACGCATTTAGCCGAAAGTGGCGGTTTCATCTGGCGTGGACTTTTCCACTACAGAGCCTACTGTGTATGGATAATTGGGGCTGGAACGATTTTGCCAACGAGTGGTAAGAAGCTGAGAAAGCAATGCTCATCTCTAGATGGAGAGAAGTCCACGTGAAGAAGTACCAGCTTGGAATATTTGATTTAAATGGTGCATTATTGTAATTTTAAGCACCCATATGGTACCAAAAGCAGAGAAACCTACATTTTAGGATCCAAATCAACTGGTTGCCTGGTTGCAAGATAGCTTTCCAGTCAAGGAAGCTGATGCTCGAAGGATCACGAAGGTCAGCTTGTATACTTCTTCTAGCGTCAAGTACGTAATTTAACTTTTAAGTATTTCACCTGATCTTTACATAGATGAAGGCGATTATCGTTTATAACATCATTGTAGATTATAATAACCTTTACTTTGGTTGTGAAAAGTAACTAATTGCTGTAACGCTTTATTTGTTACGATTAAGGGTTCCAATAACTCAGCTTAACGAATTGCTATTGGCAATCAGTTAAAATAAATTTTAAGAGCAGCCGGCATATCCGCTGCTCCAGGTAGTATGTATAATTTTGCTAGCAACAGAGTGAAGGTAAATCAGGGCCTTCACATGAAAGGCCTTTCAGTTAATTTGAAACCAGTGTCTTTGTTTTTTACATATTTATAATCTAGGGATTTTCTTATTGTTCAATTTGAATATCAATCATTGGTTTTTCAGTAATGATTATAATATAATACTATTATTCTCTGTTACAGACCCTTACTATTCCTCTTTTTATAATATCACATAGCGTCGGTTCGTGGTCACCAGGCAGCTAATAAACACTTCTCTCACAGATGCTGTGCATCGTCACATGCCGAATAATAGTACAAGTTTTACAAAACAATAAAACTTGTATTATTTAGCAGACGATGCACAGCATCCTAATAAAACCTCCTGGTGAGAGACTCTATGAAGAATAACGGTTCGAGCCCTCCCTAAGTTGACACCTGTGACCACGTGACATTACTCTGCGCTCATTGGTCGAAAGCTCATTGGACGAAAGAAACGAAAGTCGCTGTGATTGGCTAGAACTCGAAAGGGAAGTATGACGCACTCTCACAGATGCTGTGCATCGTCTCTGCTAAATAATACAAGTTTTATTGTTTTGTAAAACTTGTACTATTAATAATGTCTGATGAAATTGATTGTTAACGAGTAAGTGAAAAGAAATCGTCAAAGGAAGGAACACAAATGCCGCAATATCATATTATGCATCTACAATAAAACAAAATAAAAATAAAAACTTGCTTTCACCACAAGAAATTCCACACCACAAAGGCTAAGAGAGCAGAACCGTATTTCAATTTATACTGTACGACTTCGTTACGAGCGAAAGGATTTCAGAAATTAACAGTAATGTATTGAAACGCATGATTTTTCATCACAGGTTTTTTAGATTAATATAGACTACGTATTTAGTGTAGCGTGGCAAATTTGCGTGTAGTATATCCATTTCACTTGTAAGAAACTTCTCGTAAACATAAATTTATTGACAGCGATGTTACGAAATGACAGGAACGGGAATATCATAACATTCGAAATGTTGAAAAAAGAAAGATTTTACTGAAAGTATCATTATATCTTTTGAAACTTCGCGCGCTGCAAGATTTGAAATTTTGTACTCTCTGTACCTGTGACTGATAAAATGCCATAATAAGGCATAAAAGTATCTTGTAAAATTCGGCTTAACAGTTTAGATTCTGTGGTGATTGCTTACTACTGTATTTATTTGTCATCGAATTAAAACTACTCTTCACAAACAATCTCTCTCAGCTAGGTAGTCAACACTCTCACTGATTAACACACTTTAATTTATGTACTAGTAAATAATATCATAAAGTATTTATTATTTATTAGTTCAAAAATCATTAAATCATTCGAGTTTGAATGTTCCGATGTTACAAGTTTCTCCTTCGATAATTTCCAGTCGTACGTGACTTTTTTGTCGAAGCAAATGCGTGAAAGGAACTGGCGAGCTAATATCGACCATCGCAATGAAACCATGGGAAGAGAAAACGACGAGTCCCAGCGCGTACGCACCATGTTTATTATACGCATACGAACATCGATACAAGATATATCGAAAAACGAATTATTTGTGATTTTGTCACTGATTTTAAACCTCTCAAAGTCTTGTTTACCAGTAATCTGAGGATATTTTAAATTGTGTTTGTAACGAACTTCAAATCGATTTCTGTAAAACGGCTTTGGGATGTCTAAAAGAAAGAAATCTACCCGAATTTGTCCCAATTATTTTTTTATCAAAATGTCCAGTAAGTTTGTGAATTGGAACAATGAACTGGAGCTAACAATTGTAAAGGTAAAGGACTGCAAACAGACTTTAATTGAAAAATGTGTATACGCCATAGTGTTTGTAATCGCCATTGCATCAATCAGAACATTATTTTGACACAAACTTATTGGATGTCAAACTAATGAAATAACATTATCTCTATTCTCTACGACTGGAAAGAAAGAAATCACTTCAACGTGTTCGAGTCGCATTTTCAATAGATTTCGTAACTTCGACGTGATATGCACCTAGTGACACTGTTTCTAAATAAATCAGGGTTGATAAGATAATATTGTTAGCTGATTTGTATACAAGTCAACAACAGGCTGTCGAGAGAACCATAGTAAGCTATAGGCCACGATGTAGGTCACGAGCAGGATATGCCAACTCAGAGCGAAATTAACGAAATCAAGTAACGAATTAAGTAAAATCGAAATCAAGTATGATTGTATAATTCTACGGCGGGCTGTGTAGATTTAAACTGGTCTTATGACTAGAACCTGTGTCTATGTAACTAAAGTAAAATCGCAATATCGGCGTAATTAAACTGGAAATAAATATTGTATCAAAATATACTCTATATAATTTTAAATTAAAAACTGTTCTTTTATCGACATGCGGTATAAAATAAACAAGAAACCCAATCCAGTTTATATAATCAAAACAAATTTAAAACAAAATCGTCGAGTCAAAAGTGCTACTGGCTTTTTACGTCATTTTATTCCATTCGAAGAAAAATGAATTATTGTAGTAATTATAGTAATTTACTTATGTAATGTAGTAAATCCATTACAGACCAAACACTATCAATATATTTTATTTTTTGTTTCTTGAATGTTATAAAATAAACTTATAGACATTTAGATGTTTGTTTCAATAACTGAGTCCACAAATACGTGATGATCATAAAATAAAACTGGCCATAGTAATACGAGTTGCTAAGTAACACAGAGTCCTACCACTCACAATAAAATAGCTCGACTAATGTATTCGACCTACATTTAGTGCCAAAACAGCGAGATGATTGACCATTTAATGATGTCAGACAACCGTTGCAAATTTAAAACCATCGTTTCTATGTGGTTTTGGTTCGAACTGAAATATCTTATTCTACAGTGCGGTATTCAGACATTACACTACATTTGCGCGGCCTAGACAGACCATTATATTTATTCTGGAAAGATTTTGCAAAAAAAATCTGTGCAATGATTTTGATTGTTGTTATATTTTCGCCTATGATGAAGTTGTCATCCCGCAACTGCGGCGATGGCAAGGCCAGCCCTTTGTGGGTGACCTCATTGTGTTCGCCTTGGAATAGTTTTATGATTCGTGCACCGCTACTGTTATCTGAACACTTGGATAAATTATACAGAATCTCTATTATTTAATTTCTGTACATCAAAAGTTATGTTAATCAAAACATAAGTAGACTGTGTTTTGTCGAATTTAGAACATCACTAATAAGCGATGCGTAATAACTCGTTTTTGGATTTGGTTTTACAGTAACGCACCGTTATTCGGTCGGCCGTACTCTTAGCAGTGGCTTAGCTTTGACAAAAGAATCTCCTTAAATAAAATCAAATAAAAACAAACAATTTTGACAAATAAAATAGTAATGACCTTGAAACGAGGAAACAATGCGGTAATGAATCTAGATGTCGAAGGTAAAGGTTATTAATGATTCACTCTGCAACATTGCTTTAGGTGCAAGAAAGTTGACACAGTGGTGACGCAAGGTGTCGTGAGACTGATGATAAGTATCAGCATTGCACTTCATGCAAGACTTTTTATATAAGTGAAGATCAAGTAATAATTACTGTCGGCGTGAGGCGCGCTATGCGCGGGCCTCTCCGGCACGCTGACCCACTAACCCAGAAACGTTGATATTGAACCGACGACGCACAACCCGCATTCGAAATTCGACCTCCACTTGTGTTTTCCTTTTTCGTGGTAAAACTTTAATAAAGATCAAATTTAAAGCGCACAATCTGATTTAAGTTTAAATTATTTTAAATTTAAAACAATCTATTCCAAGTTTTCTATGTACCTGCAAATCTTAATTACTAGCATTAATAGCTCATTTTCTATTGGTAGAAACGAAGAACAGCTAACGATAGTTTATGGGATGAAGGTGGCGGCAAAGCTACAGGTCGCCGAGATAACTGTACTGTTCGCACTGCGTATATTACGTTTTTAGTCGAACAGGTTCCCGGTATCCGTTATCAACTAGTGGGGAGTTGTTGGACCCGGTCCGTTTTTGGGTCAGACTGGGTCATGACGCCTGCGTACTCGATAACCGACCTCTCGAAGACATATAACCCATTTCAAAGTCTAAGAATAGAGAGGCAGCTGTACTATTAGGCATCTCAAGGTGAAACGCTCACTTTTCTAAGCGTCGCACGTAAATGATGCGATTATGGCATCACGCTGGGTGCTATGTCGAAATGAGCTGCGTGTCCTTGTGCAGATTTCTCGTTCAATTCCGTAAGGCCATTTTGGCCTTATACGTTTTTTATTTACATGCATTTGATCTAGGATACGCGTCTACTACTAACATCCGCCCACGGAGAGAGCGGTGAATAACGCCCGTGACGTCACAGTGGCGCCGCGCCTACGCGCTCTCTCCGGCGCGCAGTGACGTCGATTCTGAAATTACGGTGACTTACGATATGACGTCATGTCTATCAATTGAAACCTTCAATTGTTTAGACCAATAACCTAGGCCTCGTAACAAATAAAGCACGCCAGTCTTGCATCAACATTGTCAGCGCTACGCAATAATGATTTCCTGACAACGACAGCAGTTGACCTACATGGTCAAATTAATATATAGCTAACAATATCGTCTACAATGCCTTGTGTTGTTTAATTTCAGTTATGAAACATTTCTTACATATTCTTTTTTTATACCATTAATGTTCTACATAGATAAAATATGTGATTTTCTAGGGGATTATTGATTAATGTTCTACATAGATAAAATATGTAATTTTCTAAGAGTGATTTTCTTCTTTATTCCATAAAGATGATCTACGTCACTGTAAAGTACTTTAGCTAGAAACAGATAGAATCGTGACCTATAGCTTGTAACGTTCCAACTAGGTCACCTAACTTAGTCCTGCGCCCCAGTCACTCGATAGAAACGACCTGGGTCATGAATATAGGTTTCATGAAAGCTTATTCATATTATTATGGATAAGTTGTCCTTTCCATGTAAGTAATTATCTTTTGCAAGTAATGGGTTTCCCACTAAAAGTGATTTTCCTTATAAACGAATGAGTTCATGGCTCGTTTTCGCTCAGGATTACACGCACACAGAAGTATGATTACAGCAATAAAGAATGAAATGTTTGTTTCAAGAATAAAGGTAATAAAATCGCTGCTTGCATTTGGACATGTAATGTAGGTCACGGATTTTTGGCACAAGGTTGGTTGCAGTCCGGCAGGGTGGTGGTTGCGTGCCTCCGCTGTATCCGCCTTGCAACCAACGTTTGTATTCACTAAACATACAAGGCCGCCCGCTCCGTGCCAATCGATTGCTCGGCTTAACTGTACACATCCGATTTCAATACCTGAATCTTTATCTGTCTTCAAAGTGACCAATTAAGACTTGTTAATAATTCGATATGTCGTATAAAATGAAGGCATTGTAATAAAAAAAATTATGTAGATATATATAATTTTCGAAGCTTCTTTATTTTTACTAAAACTTCTCAAAAACGTCGGAAACGTGGACGTGCACTAACTAGGCAATAACCACAAATGGTGCAATTTAATTATTCATATAAATTATTTTATAACAAGTTAGTTTATGATTTACGAAGTAATACGAAAGTGACACGCCTCCAGCGTTTCAAAATGTTAACTTATTCATACTTCGTGAGCCCTTTAAGCATGCAACATGTATGAGTGAATAAATATTTAACAGCACCTCAATGCTAATTGTTGAATTTATTTTTATAATCTCGTACATTATTTTATTAGGAATTTATCCAAAATTGTAAACCACGATTGTAAATTTTGATAAAATTTAGAAGAAGTATTCCCAAAAAATTCATTAAAGCTCCAATTTAAATAATAAATATTTGGCCTTATAGAGTTATTAGTAAGGTTGCATTTCGTATTATACAGTGGTAGCTATTGACCTATTTAGTGGTGCACGATCGCCTACTACCATCAAATTGCTTATGCATGCGTGTCAACGTGACTCCGACAGCAGGCTCACTGAATATTTAAAGACAACGTCGTCCATCTATCACCTATTCTTATCAATCAAAGACATACATACCTTGTGTGAAATTACCATTTTCTTCACTTTTAGTATACGCTTCATATGGGTATTTTTGCTTTTGTAACTAAGTACTTTACAGAAAATACATTTCTATTTTTATTGTATACAGATAATACTTATCTCCATTTTTATCGTGCAAGTTACTTATGCTGTAACTAGCTAGTAAGTTGCAATGTTATCGGTCGTCTCGGCTATGATAGACCATTGTTTTCTGAACTACAAAACAATAAACTCTTAGTGCATTGTCCTACCATAGAGGTAGCTTTTAGTGTCGACATTTATAGCGTCTACACTTTAGTTACTACTCAAGTAAACAGATTTCACTTTTCTACACTTGTTCTCAGTGACCCGCGTCTAACCGCTATATTTTTATATGAATAAAATTGTAAATATTTCAAGTTTTCTTTTTAAATTCTTATCATTTAGATTCTTAAAAATAAATACGGTGATGTATTATTTTGTTTAATAACAAGCCAACGTTATCAATGTTGATATTATTATTATGAACGAAATAGTTTATAACCCGGAGAATTTTAAGCAGTCTCTGAATATATATAGATAAAAGTAACAAATGAGTAACGAAGTTGAAGATACAACTTCATCGCAAAACATTCGCAATAAATAATCGACGCATACGTAAAACGACGTCGTCGATACTCGGTAGGCACGACAGCGCAACGCACGCGTCACACGCGTTCAGCCAATGACTCGCTCTATCCTGCAGTCAATGCCACTTGTTTGCACTGTAATGTGATAACTTTCGCTTCAAATACAATACTATTACAATGTCTATACAATTATGTTCCGATGATTAATCGCAATCACCTTTGTTTTCTTTAGAAGTTTTCAAGAATTCCAGGAAATCAACCTGTAATAATCTTCACTTGAAAATAATGAATCTTTTTACAATGCTATTTGCTTTATTTTGCAGCTATTAAAACCTATTCATAATTTAAGTATAATGAAACAATAAATTAAAAAACGCTTATTCGAAAAGTATGCATAATCTATTTGGCAAAACTGCAACATCGGCATGCAATATAGAGCCGGTCGAACTTTCGCAATCCAGATTCCAGTAGTGTCCAGCGTACTGCATTTGCAACTGTAATTGGTAAAAACGTAAATATATGGAGACGAAAAGAAATTATGTGTTGATATCTGAACTCTCCTTTAGTGCTCTCAAGTAAATGTAAACTAACTAAGTATGAGATGCACTCAAAAGAACGTAAGGTATGACTTTTATGTGCTCTTTGCTCGGTTCGGTTATTAATGATTCTTGGATCTATTACAGTAATAATGACGCAGTATTATCAGTTATCATGTCAAAGTCACTCGGTGACTTTCACTGGCATTTATAGGCGGCCAAGTTTCGCCATCGGATCGAGCAATTGTGCAACAGTTGTCACTTTTTTACATAACGCGTTGAGAGCTGGTGGGGGAGAGGAGGGATGGAGCGAGAGGGAGGCGACCGCGATGAGCGGAACTGCAACTGCGCGGGCGCACGCTAACCGCTATTAAATGATTGGCATTGATCTGATTTACTTAGATTTCGACATAATGCTCTAGACACGATAAGTTGTTTTTATTATATATTTATTAATTAAAAACCGGTGTCAAATCTTATTTTCTTTAATGCGATTTAACAGGGTATGAAACAGACGACGAATAATCACGACCTCTTGTAATTGGAAGTGTAATTTTTTACGAGCAAACAATAGAGATAACATTGAATATTGAGATGGTGGTTGTACCAACGACTTGGTAATGAATTAAACTTAATATACATAGACATGCCGTTTAATACTAGCAAAATGTCCAAAGTTTCTTTCGTAAATTCGCAGTAACGCAACGAAACAAATTTTTAGTCACAAGATTGCAATATATTCATTCGAAGTTAGTGTCAGAACTTTGCAACATAACCGAATAAATTAAGCGGGTGACTAAAATGGTTTCGTTGGATTTACGAAGGAGCTCCAACGAATCTTTTGACATTTGTTCTGCATGGAAGTGCCGTTCTTTAGTATATATGTCATTGATTATAGTTAATTTGTGAAAACTTCGAAATTGCCGCACATACGTAATCTTACTTATTAAAACGACTTTCATTGTTCCGGTATGAGCGGGATACCGCTCTCAGCCACGTCCGCGCACACCAAATCACCAAAAAGTGAAAGTCAATGATGTGACCAGCGTCTTTGGTACTCACGTTCACCGCCCGACACGAATCATTATCTGCTACTATAGAAACCCAGATAGCCTTCGCAATTTGAACTTTGAAACCTTCACGTTTCAACGTATTTTCAAATACAGCAAGTTCTCAATTTTTTTTTATCTATCTATGGTATATCTGTATAACATTTAGTGTTAGAAAACGAGGCTAAAGATTTTAATCATTAGTCCAATTCAATAATGGTTTAGAAAATATTCCAATTAACCTTATTACATGATAATGCGAAATTCTTAAAGGTAAATGACGTTACTTTAGAATGGATACTTACATATGTATTTCTTAATTTAATAAAACTAATAATAAATTTATATTTTTCATAATGACGTTATGACAAAATTATTTCCACTAAATTTTATTGCGTTCAATGAAATAATTTAGTTCAGTGTTAAATAATAACCGCCTAATCAAACCATTCGCTTTACTGACGTATAAGAGAAACTCAATCGTAAACCAGTTGGCAAGCACGCGTTTTACATTGTATTAATCATGTGAACACGCGTTGAAGGAAGCTCAGACGAAAATGCTACCAATGTCAACTACTACTAGAATGTTTATTGCTAATATTATCTGAGACTGCGTTCTTGACGTAAAACTGACGAAGTTATTTCAAAGCTCCTCTAATAGCCAAATTACTCAGTAATACACATAAAAATTACTACTTCTCTACGTTTACATTCTTCTACGTCACTACTTATGTAAGAAATATATTTTGAACATTTAGATAAAAGGATGAATATTAATGACGTGGAATGCATTTAAATTCGCATACTGCTCTAGGTCATGACGTCATCCACATACGGACCGCATGAAGGTCGGCCATATTGATCTCGTAAACTCACCGTTTTCTGTTCCAAGGGCTTATATCACTTTTATGTGTATGTATATACGCCTAAATGAGTTTAAAATAAGCATATCCGCCAAACCCACAAAGGCACTTTTAAACCAAGATTTCATAATAGTCCATTCCTACGTCAAGATTTACAATTACTAAAGAAAGACGACATAAAAAAGATAGACTTTTAACTTTACAATCAAGTTATTACGTTCATTTTTGTATTTAATATGGTTTCTTTGTTATAGGTGCCTATAGAGCTGAGGAAAAGATTAGAAGAGATAAGATTGCTGGAATCTCGAAAGTCAGCGAGACTTGCCGATGTAGATACGGATTTCGCAAGACTCGCGGACATGGCCGGTGATCGCCGCCGAGCTTCCGCCACCATAGAAGTGCCAGCGCACCACATGCAAGGGTAAGGAATTTTATACTATTACTGAACAAAATTAACGGTATTCATTACTACGACTTTACGACAGTTTTATTAACTTTATAAAATCTTACTTTCGAATTTATTTATACTGGTTTCTGAGTTGAATATATTATAAATTTTAATTATATTATGAACTATACCTACTTATCAAAAATCCTAATCTATTATTATCTACACATAATTAGACGAATGTTACAAAGAGAGCCCAGAATAACTGACTACTAAAATTTCTATAAAGTGGTAAGTGGTAAATGGAAGTATGTCTTTTAAATAGAATACTCTTAAAGCTAAATAACAAACTCTTCGCATTGAACAGCGATAAATTGTTAAAAATATTACCCTGTATTAAAATAAACAGCTTTAAAGAAAGCAACAAACAACTTTAACTACACAGAATGAATTAAAATATATTAAATCAACCAATAAATGATTTACTTCTAATAACTTCCTGATGAGTGCGCTAAAGTTAAACCACTCCTTTACCTTGTACCGGATAGTTAAATTATTATGTAAAGTTTAAACTTTAATGCTGATTTAATTTAAATTATGCAAAAGAAGCAAACCTTCTCGAAAAAACAGAAATTCTTATAGAATGTTTACGTAACTGTAAACTACTGCTAAAAAACTAAAAATTTAATTAGGATTACAATTATTATTTCCGAAAATTGCTAATTTAAGTGATATATCATATTACTTATCCAGATCTGGGAAGTAATAAAAATTCAAATGTCTATATTACTTTGCCTTGAGATACCAGTTTACCTCGTCGTCAACGAGGAAGACCGCCTCTATTGCAAATAAACTGACCTTGCGGTGCTCCCTTATCAAATTCGCACATTCTATTCATTGTTGTTAAACTTACTTCCCGTAAACGCAGTCGTGATTTGAAAATTGTAAAAATTAACAGCAAAATATCGTATGTATATTGAGTTAGTGTGCTAAAAGGTGACCTCACTTTTAGTTACGCTCTTTCACGTAGCATTATGTACCCGTATTGTGGTAGGTTAACTTGTAGGTGTAATCGTTTACAATCGTGCATCGGTGAAGTGGAGCCGCGCGGGCGAAGTTGCGAAATCCTTAGCGAACACATTAGAAACTGGATGGAAGTGTTAGCGCGGAGTACGGGCGTGTCCTTGTCACACTTGCCTACATTCTGCAACTACCCCCCCACGCCCCTCACCTCAAGCGAGCCACAGACAGGGACAGACAATGCAACATAGAGAACCATTAAAAAATTCCAACCGCTTGATTATAATGCATTATAATACATTGAAAGAAGCTGAAAATAATCTCCTTCCGAAACTTTATTAAAACTAGAAAGTAATATGTGACGGAAGATTGTATAAATATTAAATATTGCAATTCGTAATGTATTTGGAACCGGAACAAACAGCATTAAATAGCTAGCGACATGACGCTCGCCGGCACCGCAGTTTCACTTTTCATCATGACGCCAGTGAGAGGTGAGACCTCTACTCGGTCCACATTTCACAACAGTAGCCAAAAAACGCGTAAGAAATAATAAGTGGAATTATCAATACTATGCCGATTAAAGAACTTTCATTACTGAACTTCGTAACTAATCTTTCTTTTTTTATTAGACTAAAGTAATGTTAGCACGAAAATATAAACGGAGTTAAGAAGATACAAATGATACTAGGTATATACTGATTGTTTTTGAAACCGTTGAAATATCCATTATATTGTATACATAAATCGGAACCAAGAATCAAGTTTTACGGTTTTAACGATAATAATTATACCTACTGTATATCTGGTTTCATGGAATTAGATAATTGAAGCCACATTGGCCAACAATAAGACCTCCTGTATCGACAATAAATGTTGATGCAATTTATCTCCTACTGATTTTATCAATACTTCAATGTTATAGAAATCCCATTCGTGACTGGAACAAATTTGCAATCACGGGTCTAGACCATGGCAAAGTGAAAGCTTTAAATGTTTCGTTTTCCTTCATTACAGCAACTACTTTTACCACATCTTGACATAACTAACATCATGAATACCTCTATTGTACAATTAGAAATGACTGAATTGAATTTTAAATGAATCAACAAATTCGAAGATGGCGCCGAGTTCGCTTGATACTTGGCGCGGCCGCCATGACACAGTGACCTAGTTTTAAAATGGAACAAAACGACACACTAGAGAAGTGCCACATGCAGCTATGTCCACGGACATATTATCAAAATTTCGAAAGGTGCGCTGTGAAGTAATAGTATATTATAGATCCGAGCAAAAGGACATTCTAAAATAACTTCTCATGAAAAATAAAATATTTTAACTTATAATTAAACTTCCTTTAATAATAACGTATTGTAATTTTCAGTATATATGAAGCCTTTCTACGTCTAACGTCCTCGAGCAGGTAGAACCGACATGCTTAGTCGGCCAGTAGGACAACAGCACAACCCGCATTTTGATGTCGCAAGCATCGGGTTGCTATTTATCATACCCTCTCTGTTTTATAATTTAAAAAATGTAATAATCAAAAGTGTTGGATTAGTCTAGCAAAATAATCACGTTTCAATTTCGCAACCATTTATGTAATACGGTCACTCATCACGGAACACCTTTTATAAACTTTCAATGTCAAAAATGGTAATCCCTTTATTGACGCTGTGTTGTATGCTAATGAAATATTTGAGTGTCACGGGCGAGTAACACTAGCGACAAACCACGCATACCGACCTATTAGTAATGTGTTACATGTCAACCGTACCATTGTAGGCAGTCATAGAGCGATTCAATTAACAAATATTTGTTTTGTGACCATGGAAGTTAAATATTAATATGAAGATAATAGATAAAAATCCTAAGATATATTTGGCTAATCTATGACGTTAAACTTCTTACGACATTCAAGTAAATACATATAAACTTTTCATAAACCAAATTCCGTACTAGAGCTAATCTAACTTGAACATGTTATCGCAAAATAATATTTCATATCCTTTATTGTGATAAAAACAGCAAAGCGAATATAAATATTAAGGAATGTTACAAAGGTATCGGTAGCATATTGAGAAACAAATAATGTGGACTGTGGAGTTCTATTTTGCATACGTTTGCGCAACATCGAAAGAGAAGGAAGGCGGTAGAGGGGCGGCAGTCAGCGCTGGAGGCACTTTCTCGCTGGGCACGTTTGCTTTCGTTGGTGTTGAGGTCCGTTATCTCATTTGGCAGGTGCGAGCAAGCGCTTTCCTAGAGAAAGTGCTACAAAAATTTTACATTCAACATTATGCAAAGTGATTTTGTAAAAGTTATACGTCGACATTTTGAATAACAATACACCATAGCTTTGTACAGTATTTATTATGAAGGTCATATTAAATTGCTTAACTTTAGGGAAGGATATATGAGCGATTAGTCATTCGAAATAATTAAAGTATACGCTGACTTTCCATCGACCTACCTGCAGGTTATTACACCGCTTGCGGGAACAAAAACTGTTCGGCGTGTAATTATTCTTCGAAATTGGATGATTTAAAGACTTTGAATTTTGAAACATTCAATTTATACTTCAGAGAACATAATAAGATTGAACAAAGATATTATAAGAGAAAAGACAAAGACGTAAGATATTCACATATAGAATATAACGAATTCAACAAATAAAGTATAATAAGTAAACTGTACAATAAAAGCTATTTATAATCAGGAGGGAATATATTTTTTAACTATTTGAAGACTGAAGGCCATATAAAATACATAATATAGTCAAAGGTTTAAGTCTAAATAATCCGTAGGTACAGTTAAATATAATTATTGAAAAACGAATAAAAACAAGATTTTTCTATTGGCAAAATAAATAAAGAATATATTTTTAAAATAGTGAGCTCAAGTAGATTGAACAAAAAATCGATCGAATAAATTAATTGTAACAGAAACACAGGAAATCAAAATAAAAATCAAAAAGCGTGTTAAGCAAACCTGGCCAATATCTAAAGTGAATAGTGATTGGCTTATGGCTAAAGCAAGAGCAGCGATGACCTCATCTCGGTAACGGAGTGGGGCTTGCCGCTACAACAGTGGACAAAACTTATTGCGCTGGCTCAATTACACTTTTTTATCCGCAAAAATCACCTCACGACCTACATCAACTGCTTGCATGACAACGTCAAAACAAGCAAACTTTTTACACGACAAAAATACTTCAGCCGTCGTTTAATTGAATCCTGAAAATGACCTTGCAATGATACTAAACGCATTATGTTGTTAATAGTCTTGATGCAAATAATTATTATGTAACAATACGAGTATGGTAACTAAAATTAATTCTTGTCACGCCTACAACTTATTACTTGATATACATAATTATCTTTGCCATATTCCAATGTATTTTATGCGAATATGAAAACATAGAATTATGCACTTTATTAAAAGCTAATTACGAAATGTTAACAAATAAATGTTATTCTCATTAAATTCTTTATTCCTACTTGAACAAAAACAATTATAACATTTTTATTAAAACGTATATTTCAGTTTTTCTTATTTCTGAAGTCTTCAATCATCATCATCACAAAATTAATATCATAATATGAAACAAAAAGAAAAACGAATTAATGAAGTCCTCAACAAGAAGAACACTCTCCTTTTCGACGTTGGTTAATTATATTATAAATCTTAGTGAAAAGCTTAAGCAATCAAATCATTTACACTAATGAAGCAGGAAATGATTTGAATTGAATAAGCTGAACACATGCCTTAGCGATGTGTGGTAAAGAGTATTTAAATATTTAAAAAACCGTACATATTGTAAATATTAAGTATTGTAAATAGTTGGTATCAGTAGCGAGTTGGTGGCGCGGCAACAGGCGGCAAGGTCGTTCTCAATGTTACGTATCTACTATAATCTATAATATAGTAAGTTATACTACGAGTTCGCTGTGAGGTAAGTGTGCACAGATGCCGGCTGCGGCCGCCAAACGATTTTATTATTGTTGATTAGTTTTAACTGCATCTAAGTTCTCTACAAAAGATGCTACCATTTTTCCCGCAAAGTTTTTACTTTTAACCAGATTTAGCATTGACTGCATTTTGAGAGATTGCGATTGATACTTTGTAGGTCTAGTTGATAAATAAAATATGAAATGGCTAATCGCGTCTCCAACGAACAAACCAACAGAACCCCAAAGGAAAACCAAAGACCCGAGATTTAATATATAAATATATCTGACAATCGAAATAGAGACTAATGAAAATCTTCGACTATTTATTATCTAATCTAGATGAAATATTTATTAAATAATGTTGAATAAATCAGCTTTAGCTTTAATAAACTGATCAATGAATGTGCAAATCTTATGTCATACGAGCGTCCGTAGTACCTCATTGATTTACATTAAACATTTACTGCAACGAGCATCCGCGTTGTATCTGACGTAGAGCAAAATGAAATAAGAACGAAATTCCATTGAACCTCGAAAACATCCATCTCGATAAGCGAGAGGCGATACGTTTCATGTTACGTCAGCGTATTAGAGGAAATTACGTGTCTCTGCTATTTTTACGCGGGCGTGCGCCGGCCGGCGAGATCCAATTATTGCGACCAAATAAGCAGAGTGCGCAAAACTCAAGGCATTGTTATATCCGATCTATACTCTTCCGAATATTCTCAATAATTATCACAATTAAATCTATGACAGTGAGTAATTATCACATGACAGTGACTTTGAGAACTAAGAACCTTTTTATCTAAACGTTATACAATGCAAGTAGATAAATATTTGCAATCAGATCATGATCTTTCCTGAGTACCAGTGCTAAAAGTTGATAATGTAATTGACACCTATATTTATTATAATATCTGTAGGTTAAAAAAGTTTGCCAAAGAAATTATGAACATCGTTTGAAGTACGTATTTTGTAAAGGTGACCTGCACTAATTTTCTTTGAATAGGATAGCGACCCTACAAAGTTCGTGGTCCTACGGTCGGCGAAGCGGGTGAAATGTGAATACACGCCCGCGCCCCGTTTCTGTAGTGCACTTTCCGATCATAAAATATATTTAAGTACTTATTATTACTTATTTTTAAAATTTATAATTTAGCTCTATAATTTATTGATCGGATTAAAATTGTTGTGGTGTGTGGGTAGCGAGCCTTATTTTAGCCTGGACGGTCGCGGGTTCTGTTGCCGCTCGAGCCCAATTATTGTAACTTTGTAAAGATCTTTCAAATATCTGTTTTGATCTGGGCGTTTATCGTTGTGGGTCCCAACGTACCTTGGAGAGCACGCTAAGCTGTCGGTCCCGGTTGCTATCACAGTTTCTGACAAAATAATCGTTAACTCTAGATACGTAATTTGCTCTTGTCGAATGAATTACTGGTTCGCCCCTAGCGTTGCGGAGGTCATATGGCAATCGCTCTATCTAAAAATTAGTAATCTGTCAAATCCGGATAAGAGAAAAAAAATACCGAGAATAATGATAGGAAGAAGAAGATTGATGCGATTAAAATAAATAAAAATGTAAATAATTCATTAAGATTATTTTGTATAAATAATATATAATAAAATATCAAGATTTAAGTAATAAATTAATCTAAAGACGGGTCTCAAAACTAGTTTGACAGTTAATTTAATAGCAATAAGTTGTTGGATATGTTACATAGGTCAGCGATCCTAAAAGCGAGTCAACGTTCGTGATTCAACGCCGCCTGTTGCTCGCTCCTAGGACGTCTACTCAAGTAAACAGCCTCCAGGTCAATTATCTCGGGTCTTTGGAACTTTAAACCTTTTTTCCGAGGGTCAAAGAAGATCGAAGTTCGACAATTTGTAAGAAAGTCATATATAGAAGCTATAATAAATTCTTTTAGGCAATATTTCTCAATTTATAGTCGTGAACATTTAGCAAGTTCACATACATGTATAATTGTGTAATAGATGTTTACTTTAGAAAAATGTGTTAGACACCACGAAATTGTCAAAAAGTTATAATAATATTTATTAGTCGTTGACGTCTTTTCATTGTAAATAACGCAGTACGGTCACAACGTATAATATTGATAAAATATTCACTCGTCATTTCAGGTATTTACACTGTGACTGTTATTGAATTGACGTATTTAATTCTGATTAATACGGGGAAAATAATTAAATATAATATTAACATTTATAAACTTAATTAATCAAACTTTGACTACATTTTTGCGAAGAAGAACATTTAAATTTGTATTCTATTTTTAACTGAAAGATATGTATATTTTTCTTTATATATACCATGCTAAATATGTAAATGTAAATTGCTAAAACATTTATTTTGATAAATGTTAAATATTATCAATGATCTTGAATCTTGAAGGTTAATTAAGAACAAATTGGGTGTATTATCGGTAATCTTTATAAAATTCAGACATGTGTATAGTATGGTGTAGGTTATCTGCAAGGGCATTGTACTGAAATTACAAATAAATATTACGGAATATAATTTTCATAAATAAACAGACTTAACAGTACGAATTTACATAACGATTTCATTTAAAGATTTTTATATTTAGCTACAAAACTGGATAAAGATGTACAAAATCAAATGTGATTATTATTATTTTTATTTAAAGGTGATATGTCTGCCACTTTAGGGCTGTGATCTTCGCCCTAATGCAACCTTTACCTAATAATAATTTTAATCTAATTGGTCTTCGAGACATCGAATATAGAGTAACCAGAAAGGTTATAGTACGAGTGGTAT
The DNA here is from genome assembly GCA_023373885.1 of Hestina assimilis. Lineage (NCBI taxonomy): Eukaryota > Metazoa > Arthropoda > Insecta > Lepidoptera > Nymphalidae > Hestina > Hestina assimilis. Next base: position 7,870,927 of record CM041741.1, on the reverse strand, counting down.
AAGTTCAACGAACGCGCGTCTTATTTCTTATTATTATTTTATTTCTTATTTCGTTCTTCGGTATCTTGAACTTATTTTGAATAGAAATCCTATTAGAAGACTTTATTAAACTGATTTCATAATTTCATTATACTAATGGTTAACTTATATACTAATAAATATTTATTATTAATCAGTAATAACTAATGTGAAAGACCTGAATAAACCCAGGTCACTTTTAACATTCAAATCTCTATCCAATATAATTTTTGTCTTGTTGATTTCAAAAAGATATGGCCACGGATTTAGAGGTGGTATACACCTCGGACCGGCGAAATAAACTAAGTGGCCAACTCGTAAGTTTTAAAGTCTATGACTTTGACCACAGAACAAGAAAATACCCTAGCATTGACAGATATGAGGAATGTTGAAAGTTTAGTCTAATATATTCACGTTTTCGACTTGAATTTTTTTCGTGCTGAATGTGATATAGTCGAAAACAGCTCAATACATCATGTCCTTTGCATATTAAGCGAACTTCTCTTCGCATACAAAATGTTATTTCTTAGAAAGTGGGTAGGAAAAAGGTATATCAAAATTGTAATAAATATAAGTACTTTAATGTTATAAGGTTCATGGAAATTATAAAATTCATCCTATTGCAGATCGCGCAAACGGGGTCCGAGTAGTTCCTGTGATTTAGGCTATGGAGAGAGAGATGACCAGATGAATGAATGCAATGCGGCACTTGTACTCATGTCACTCAGCTGCTCACCGAATTCACCTCGACCAAGTAAGTATAATTATATAACCTTCGAACTGTGTACACTGAGACTAATTACCAGACTTAAATTCTTTGAGACAGATATTTCCCCTGAGCCGCAACTATTTAAATTCGTGATTTCAACCGTTGACAAAAATAGTCATACCAAACAGTCTAATTTTATACATGCGAATATAGCTCTGTCTCTGTTTGTCAGTTATATTTTCATGAGAATCCCGTAATAGTTCATGATAAAATCGTGGAAGTTTATTTAAGTTAATAATAATAATTTCAATCAATTATCCCTCTTTGACGAAATTCAATTTTATGAAGTGATAAGAAGAATACTGGTAAAATATTCCATGAATTATTTTCTTTTTAAATTATTCTCGTAATATCAAATACTTAAGAATTATGTAAGGGAGATCACGCTACGTCGGCTGCGTAGTTACGTTAAGCGATGGTTCAGAATTACGTAATGAGTACCACCTGCGATGTTAGAATGTAGCATATTATTTTGCTAAGTTTCGACTTTCATATCCAAGACGCTAAGTCATATCCATTTGAAGAGCGGGGGATCTTGAAATTGTTTTAGCAAAATTATGCAGCTTATTTTCTTTATTGTACATTTTAGCCATTTTAGAGTTTGGGTTCTAGTCTAGAATATACAAAATGTTGATAACGTCTAGACAGAAGTCTAGACATCGTCTAGACAGGTATTCGTAGTAACTCCACTCTCGCGTTATGAACTCCAACCAAATGCGATCTCGTAACTTGGATTAAGCATATTTCACCAATCATTATTATTCCTCTTACAAAGAATTACTTTGATTTCCCACGAGAACAAGCTGTTCTCACGTAATAAAAACTTTGTATTAGTTTTATCTATTTTGACATGAACGATATTTAAACATAAACGCATGAGTTCAGGAATGTTTCATATCAAACCATCATAATATAAAGCGGATAGAGAAAAGAGTATGAAGTAGTTATAATAGCATTTTTTACATTGTTTTAAAACTGATACTTAGTTGATATGAGTATAATAAAAGAAGCCTAAAATTACAAACTTTTAAAAAGTGACTTAAGCAATTTTTGACGAAATCAGTGTAATTAAAATGACAATATATTTATTTTCATTGGAGGATAATATTGCACAATATCATTCCGAACCGCTACCTAACCACTTTTCTCATAAAAATTTACGATTCATCTTCAGCGCAGGTCTAATGGCTGCACGCAGTATATGTGCCGCGAGAAAATAGCTGTTCTTACGAGTGAAAGTGGCCGGCTATAGTTCCGTTTCGTAATTTATTGCTGTATAATTTTATTTGTAAAGCTACGCACTTGTAACTGCTTAATTTAACATCTGATTCTAGTTTAAAATATTTTACATTTAAATGGAACTCTATATTTATGGTATGCTCTTAAAAAAACAAGCTTACTTTATTAGATGTCAGTTTAAATCAAAGAACTTTCAAAAATTGATTTTATCATGTGAATCTCTTGTGCCAGGTGCGTGGGGTGGAAGATCATCAGTGTCTCCTGGGGCAAGCAGCAGCTCAGGCTCATCATGGCGATCCGGCACTCCCTCCCCTCCGCCTGTGTCGTCATCTTTCAGCGACGAAGGCATCGCAATGGACTATGAAGATATACACCCGCGCAAAAAGAGGGTACGTATTTTCATATATAACATTATATTATAAATATGGGTACTAATTACAATTAACTATGTTATCAAATGTGAACGTTATAAATTTGAGATACCTATTAGGAGGCGTTGACAAACAATATTAAAAGCTATTTTAATTATAATATATTTATCCCGCGTATCTGTTGATTGATTACAATTATTATTAAATCACAAATGAGGTAAAGTCACCGTTACAAGGTGCGTGTAGAGCTGTAACAATCATTTGAGACAAAATTACTCGCACATCTTGTTTAACGTGCCCAGCCACCGTACCACCGACTTCAATTAGACCGTGACACAGATCATGCTCGCTTTCATATCATAACCGAGCAAATGTGTGTTTAAGTAAATTACGTTATATATGAAGCAGATCCGCCGCGACGCGTTGTAAATAGAGCGAATTAACACATAAACGAAAGAGTTTTCTTTTCTCAAGAATGTTTATTACCGGCACCATGAGTATGCAACATAAAGGAAGTATTTCATGACGCATAAGCGCGTGATTCAAGACTGCAGATGCAGGTCAATCTTTTGTCTAAACTGTAGCTCTAAGCAATATTTATGTGTCATAATCTTTGCAAGTTACTTATAGGGTTAACAAAGCATATTTTGTATTAGACAGAATGTATTAAACATCACTTTCATCGGTAAAACACCTGTTCGACATCGTTAAAGGCCATTATGTCATGACTATAGGCAATTCCTATTCCTGGTTGCATAAATCTATGAAAGTCAATTTAGGCGTAGAGCATTTTCAAAAGCTATTGTTTACGTTCCAAAATATTATTTTATCAGTAATAAAGCCTTGCTATATTCGGCATACAGATAATGAGATGAATCGATTTTGAAACTGCTCTCATAGATTATCGATGTGAAATAGTAGTTGAGGTATTTTCATAGACTATGATCGCCGTAGGTCTAAATTACCATTCATTTTGGCACGCTGTTTTTGTACTTTGAACACTAATTGTAATAATACAGTTGTAAATGTGTAATAAGTTACTATAACCTTTTAGCATTAGGCGGACCGCTGGTTTATCGACATGGTAGTAAGATTAATTTTATAAATAAATAAATAAATAAACGCTACACACTCAACGGCCCCCATTAGGGTAATTATATCCTGTGTCGGGGTCCGGAAACATTCACAATGACAAGGACAAACACAGCCAGACCGGAAAACATGCCTGTACGATTAATACAAACAACTGCTCCGAGCGGGAATCGAACCCGCAACCGTCGAGGCTAAAGGCAGACTCGCTAGCCACAACGCCACGACGGTGTCACTTATTTTTTATACGTTTAATACGTGTATATTAAATGCAACAAACTTGAACGTTTTTATTATTATGATAATATAATCAATTTTGCTATGCATCATAAAAAAATGTACGGATTTATTCTTATATTTAAATTTAATAATCAAAGTTCAAAATGTAAATTCCCTGAAAAATTACTGAAGAAATAACGGTAATCTCCGATCCTATTTTAATATATTTATAAGACCATATAATAATCCACTAAATAGCCACTAATCGAAAACATTCGTTTTGTTTGTTTGTAATATATTTATAATATATCCTATCTATCTATATTATAATTTATGTCCGAGTCCTGATTCACCCAATTTTTTAGAGAGTACTGGTAAGTAACCTATATAGGTTACCAATATTAAATATTGCGATTAAGATTTTAAAGCTTATCTAATGACAATACATCAATGTAAAGCAAAGAACCATCCAAAATATTAAATGCTTCACTGTGCGGATTTCTATTAGCAATGACAAAATATGAAAATTTTGAAACGCACTTCGAACACGCTTACGTATAGATCAGCTGCAAGTTACAAGAATATTTTACGATTTACAATACACGTGCACAGTTCAGTGTATCGTACAATGTCAAGGCACAGTACTGTGGTCGCGTTATGTAATTCTATTATAACTTGTCATAAATATCTTTACGACTGCATTAGCGACAATTGCGTCCAACCTCACCTACATAAGCGCGTAAAATAGTCATGATTTCTAACGCCCAAGTTTGTCATTATTGGTAAAGTATAATATAGAAAACTAATCAGAATTAGCTAAATGAAAAGCAATTTTTTTACAACGTAAAACAATTGTATCCTTGAAATTAATTAACTCGCGATCCACTTACTTCTATGGAGATTATTGTTCACGTATTACGAATGTTGAAAAATGAATTAGATGTTTTTGTTCAAGTGTAAAATATAGGCCACATTTTTAACTTATGTAATTTATGACGTTAGAACAATACCATATTTTCACCGTAACTGACGCTCTTGTGTTTTTTTAAACAGTATACGTTTTGACAATAGAGAACTTTTAAACACGATTCGAGTTTAAAGTTTGTTAAAGCGTATTCAGCTTTGTTATGACCACGTACTCTTTACTATTCTTGTTCTTTGTACATATTGTTATATATGTAAGAAGCTTGCTGCAGGCCGTCTACGATATCGACATTTCTTTAACGATTACGTAATTTATACATAACTGACGCAAAGGCTTAGTTGAACAAAGAACATTTATGGGTGCGCTTACGTTATTTACTTATACACCGTTGTGTGATACTAAGTAATTTTCGATGTAAATATAATAGTCTTACAAGATTTGTTTAAAAAAATGCTAGGACTTTTGATTAAAAGCTGCGTGTATTGTAAGTCTTTATGCAAGCGTTGTCATTCATACGCAGCAAATAGTGTTTAACAACGGCGTATTGTTTGGCGGCAAGACGTTCTCGCCCACGTTCCGATCCAACCTTGTAGTTACGGCCAAAATCTTGTGGGTGGAAACGCGCGCGTTAAAAAATACTATTCTTACGTAACGAATATTTACACGACTCAGTAGTGGCTGCATTGAGAAACAAGATTAGCTATAAAAACGAAAATATCCACTTTTTGCGAAGGCTAAAACATTAATTCATGAAGCTCTACATTAACCATTGTCAAAGTCATATTGTTTGAATTGTAAAGGGACACATAAATACAAATATCAAGGCAAAATCCCTATAGAAAACTAGAACGATAGACTCGATTTATCGAAAGAACAATCGAAGAGGGCATAGATATGGATATAGATAAAATGGCTGAGGACTCCTACGCAAATGGCAAGCAATACTAGCTGACTATTATTTGTGCAACAATGGCATGCCCCAGACTCGGTGTCGCCTGTGGAATTATCACATGAGCACACTTGGCAACCACTTTGATTACCAATGCAAACGGAAACGCTAGTTACAAATGCGTCAGAAAAGTGACAAGAAGACGACAGTAAACAATTACTGCATAAAAAATCATAGCTACTTTGCACTTTGAACCTGTCTTCAAATTACAAAATCCGTTCAAAAATAAGCAGAAAATGTTATATGAGATGTATTAGAATTAGCTGTCGATATCATAACGGTTGGAAATTTAATGAGGTGATTTTTAGCGCATGACTAACGCTCGATTATTGTGCAGAATTAGTATAATCTTTCCCCGGTGTCAGCACTCGGATTATCGGTCCCAGGGTCGGCGACCTGCTGCCCGCTGGCCAACACATGTGGACGGAACCAGTTCCTGTGAACCACTTACGCCACACGGCACAACGCGCCGCCCTCGCTCTGTCCCAAAAAAAAGCCAACTACGTCACAGCTTAACATTCACCTTTAAATTTTTTCGTTAATCGTCATGGTTGTTGTTATGTTCAATACCACGCAGTTTTTGTAATTACATAAATAATACAACTTCCAGCTGTTTTCTTCGTTAGCATAAATTAAAGAATTACCTTGAACGTTTGTCGCAACGAATATTATTTTATATGTATAGATGCAAAATCTTTTGCTAACGTGTGTAGGAGTGACGCCAGCTGGCAGACCTTGGGTAAGGACATAGCTATTATAACCAAGCAAGGCCTTGTAAGCTTTCTGCATGCAATATAAACTTGTATGTAATGTCTTTTTTATGATAAAGACCCGGTATTGCTTATCAGGTAAATTAGTAGAGAAGTGAGATATTTTAGTTACTATTAAAAACTTTATAATCGTCTTCCAAATTACAATGGACCACAAAAAATATTTAAATAAGCGCTTTCATTGGCGTCTACCCTAAATTCGCTGCAACTCTGGTAGATCGTGACCTGGCCCGCCTTCGCTTGCTTCATTATCCTTTCCCAGTATACTGTCGAAATATAGCAACTTTTATTTGTCATTGTCATCATACTTGCATTAGTTCTATAAACAACAATGCTCACAAATCACAAGCATCAGTTGATGTCATTCTTCATTTAATTCCAAGCTAGCAATGGTTTAGTTACTATGGTATATAGACACGTGGAAAGCTAGCTATGTAGATTACACGAGCACCGGTAACTCCGCCCCTGGCGTGCTGACGTCGTCGGCTATCATAACAATAGCCGGGCGCGTTGCATCAGCGCACGCGCATTAAGCTCGCCTCTTCTCATTGCATAATCGATGCAGCGCCCATCTTTATACATCTGAATCGGTTTAACACTTAATTTATAAAAATAATCCTAATTTATTAAAGATAAATATCAATATATTGACAGATTGTAGTAAAATATAAACTTAAGGAGGACAGTAAAACGTTATCGACCTTAACTTTTAAAAGTCGTGAACAAAATTACCTTGCAAGGATATATTCATAAGGAAATGTCTTATCAGAGAAATATCAATATGGAAAACTGCGAAAAAACAGTAACCTTAAAGAAAGCGCAACTTTATCGACTGGCACGTGTAATATCGGTAGCGTAAATAATCAACAATATATTGAATATGCATACAAATTATTGCCATTTTAAGATATCTAATGTACATTTTAAGTTGGAAAATAGGATTTCATCTTTTTTTAGTGTATCTCCTTTATCAATATCTAATAGAATAAGTTACGCTATTTTTATGATTTCTATTTCACAATGCAACAAATGTATTTTTAAACAGTCCGGTAGGCATCGTTTTTTGAAAACGGAAATTAGAGCAAACGAGTTCATCATCCAGAACAGCTTCTACAGCGACTGGTGACAGCATGTGGCGTACACCAGTTTCGTTAATCTTAGTTAATACGTATTATTGGTTATAATTAGGGTCCGACCGAAACTGGTTTTTCAGCCGAAACCGAAACCGAAACCGAACTTTCGGCCTTCCTCTCAGTTTCGGCCGAAACCGAAACCGAAACCGAAACTTTTTAAATATATTTAAAATTAGGTTTTTTTAATGAAATTTTAATTTCAAGTTTTTTCAACATTTATTTGCATGTATACATTCGTAGTCAACTAATTAGGAACAGAAAATAATTTGGTTAAATATTTTAAAAGTTTAATTTTATGAGATACTGTTTGTTATAAAGTATACTGTTCAATGGTGTGTACTTTTTCGAAGCTAAGAATATTTTATGGTAGGTTAATTAAAAAAAATCTCTCGCATTGAAATTGCTCATTTACTGGCTGACCATTTAATTAGGGACAGCAAGAGTTAGTGTTTTATTTTCGATTTTTATAAAATAAACCTGAAATACAAAGGCGGAAAGCCTTTCTATTTTTATTTGGCGTCATTCTTTAGTTTATAGTTTTGATTTCTAAAATTAATATCACAATTTATTATTTAAACATGTGTCACTTATTTAACCATCTGAAAACAATTTTATCTCAACGTAAATGGCCAAACCGTAAAATAGCTTATCATTTGATTTGCTCCAAAAGTATGGTTTTCAACTCTGTGCAATATTTTCAAACCTATAAAACTACTGAAACTGTGTACCTAGAAAGAATTTTAGCTAATTTAATGGCTTTATAAAAAGTTCCCTTTGTGAGCTCTGTAATTATTAAAAGAAAAATATTTGAACTAGAACTTAGTGGCGAAGTTACATGGGCGCTTTAACACGAAAATATACTTCACTGTTTATTAAATGATTTCTAGCCGGTGAACTACTATCAGTTTTTATAAAAAGTTCCCTTTGTGAGCTCTGTAATTATTAAAAGAGAAATATTTGGGCTAGAACTTAGTGGCGAAGTTACATGGGCGCTTTAACACGAAAATATACTTCACTGTTTATTAAATGATTTCTAGCCGGTGAACTACTATCAGTTTTAGATTGGTCTGCCAATAGCCTAGATATGAATTCTTTGGAACATTTGTGGTACAAAAAACTGGAAATTTAAACCAACTTTCTATTAGTTCCAAAGACGCCTGGAAGAACTTAACTGACGAAACTTGTCATTATTTGATTAAGCCGATGTCGATATGGCTATAGCTAATAATGGAAATCACATTTAATGTTAATTTTGAATACAAAACGTTGCTTTTTAATAATAAATGTATATTTTTCTCTTCTATTACATTCTGCGTTTATTTTTAATGTTTTCTTAAGTGTCCCTAATTACTTTTCCAGAGTTATACTAGCACGAAGGAGAAGTAAAGTTGAATTTTAATTGTTGTTATTTTTAATTATAATCCATTCCAAAATTTAATAATTCTATTAAGAAAACATTGGTTAAATGATCAAGATGAGATTAACATTAAAAAACGTAATGAAGACTTCATATAAACTGAAATTACGAAAAATATGAATAAATGCTACTCTTATTATACCCATGTCCCTAATTAGTTCAACACCACTGTATATAATATAGAGAGTTAAATAAAATAAAAATTAAAAATTCATTAAAATCATAACAATTTTTTTTTCATGAATATACAGGACTTACTATTGGGAGTAAACTTAAAAATAGAAACAACTTGTAATTAGATATAGTAGGTACATAACTAACTAGTAATACGTTGTGTTCACAATATTTTAAAGATCAATTTAATACTTATTTCTGGAGATTTTTTGGCCGCGTCAGCGAGCGGTCACGACTTTGCTGCAAAGTTTACCGAACAACGCCCGAAAACTCACGAACACTCGAGTTTCGGCGAGGCCGAAAGTTTCGGCTATATTTTGGCCGAAACCGAAACTAAAGCCGAAACTAGATTTTTGGCCGAAACTGGCCGAAACCGAAACCGAAACCGAAATTTCGGTCGGTCACTAGTTATAATCAGACTAGTTTTTTCTTGACTGATCTTACGATTGCCCTTGTGATTAAATGTTATATGTTTACATCTATATATATAAAAATGAATCCCTGTATTCCTTGGTCACACCATCACGCGTGAACGGCTGGACCAATTTCACTATTTTTTTTTGTTGTGTTTGTTATTGTTAGGAGAAGGTTCTTATGACAGAAAATATTAAATATAAAGTAAATTTTAATTTTAACAGTAAATACCAGGTTCGTATGGAATCGACGGGTAGGGAAGTTCGTGTGGAAAAAATTGTCTTACTTAATGTTTGTATACAGGTAGATAGTTTATAAGTGAAAGAACCAAGAACGAAATTAAAACTGCCACGGTATCGGGATAAACAGAACAATTTACCATGCACCCGGGCGAAGTCGGATCGAAGTCGGGGCGGGTCGCTAGTAACTTATAAAAATAAACTACGTGTTGCTTCGAGTTAATTTTTTTCATATCGTCTCATTCGCTATCTATATAAAATCAACCTGACAGTAGACATAGTTGTAAAATAATAGCTACGACCCAAAATGTGGGCACTTGACAATAGACATTTTAATTGAACAAAAAAGCTCAGTATTGCCGATCCGCATTAAAAAACTACGAATTATTAAGAAATTCGAAACAGGCTGCGTATTCACTATTCTGTGTTATTTATTATTAAAATTTGAATTTCATATAATAATAATTGTTTGTTTAAAGTAGTCTCTTATCAAAGCTCTTTCAAAAGCGGTTTAAAAAAATACACAATAAATGATAATGATAGATAAAAATATCGTATAACAGTGTAACACCATTATAATTTGACGATTTAAAAGTGCTTATATTATATTAAAAGAGTCACGGGTGATTATAATTCTATTGTTTAAGCGTATGGTATTATCGATAAGACATTTAAATAAACACATTGATTATGTAGATTATACAAGCAAACGACTCTGTGAACTTCAACCCGACTCTACTCTATTATTTGTTATCTCATTTTCTATTATTCAACAAACAAACCTACATAATATTGTCTAACTTACGTTTATCTATAGTAATATACAAAACAATCTTAGTAAAAGTTGTATGTATCATAAAACGCCAATACTTTGTTATAAATTAAACTATAATTATATTATTACATGAATATATTCTTAAAATAAATCAAAATAATAAATATTATTCATAAGGATTTTGCTAAAAAATTGTTAAAGCAATCGATAAGCGTGGTCCATAATGACGTTGATGTCGTCAATATTGTGTTTCGTTGAAGGCCGTATTATCGCCGTACGTTGATAAAATAAGCCAATTGTTATCGGGAGAGACGCGAATGACTTCCTCGTTCACTCAGGGCCATATCAGACTCGTGTAGATAATAATTACAAACTCAAATCAACGTTTTGCTGATACATATTACAAACAGCCTCTACCATTCCTTAAAAATATTTATATACGAGATTTTGGAGATTTCTAATAATGATATATACAATAAACATAATTCTGATATGTTATAGGTTTTTTCGAATATAATTTCATCGTTTTTCTCGATTGAAATCCAATGAATGAATATTGTGTAATAATCTATAAACACCTTACGTAATTGAACAGTTTATATTTTATTAACGGTATCAGCGTGCTGTATCTACAGTATATCTAAATTCTTGATAAACATAAAAGATAAGAAATTTGTTGCTGGAAGCAAGGGCGTTTTGCTGTCGCAGCAGCGCTCACGTGAGTACAGATGCCTCACGCTCACTCTTCGTGACAACCGCATCACATACTTCTTAAGAATACGGGTACATGTGTTAAACCTTCCAAGGACCTTGACAATATTTATGTATCTAGTCAGAACGCAATTAGCTTGCTGTCTCTCGCGATTAGAAATAATAAAACTAAAACATAAATAGATCAACCTTGCCACATCTCTATTGTTAAATGCTTTTTATTTTTATATTTTTCCTATTTCATGGTCAGAATTGCAAATAAATACTACGTAACTATTAATATTGTTTCCTTGATCGATATTACATTGTGATGCGCATCCAATCTTAAGTTTTTATCGATACGTTTCGTCACCAACCAATACTCCGTTACAATCGGCGTTTGCGCGAAAAAATATGTTTTTTGTCTCAGAGAAGCTTGGTTTCAAGGTTCATACAATATTGCGTTGTTGCTAGTGTATTTCAACACGAGCGAATAAAGCTATGGCCTTCGCGTTCTATATTTAAAACGCGGAAGACATTGCGGTACTAGAAGCGCGCAGATCATTCCCCGCTCAGTAAACAGTTAGGAGTGTAAATTGCAGGCAGCGCAGGCGCGGAACTGGTCGCTCTGCGCGGGCGCTGGCGTACACCTATGGAACGCCCTCCACGTTTTGCGCGCATGAGCACCCGCTGCCTGATTACACGTACCTACATGTATTTGATTGTGCTTTGACCTCCTTTCGCACTGTCAACCGTCACGTTATTGAGTACAACGCTTACGTAAAACTCGTATATAATAATGCCAATGCAAAGGTCATACGTTACTAAATAAAAGATACGTAATTGTTATTATTGAATTTAACGTTGTTAAATTTAAGCGAATGCTACCCTTTTTAAAATACCCTACTTGTTAGTGGGTTAATGATATTTTGATGTTCCCTTATAGAATTTACAAATGTATTAGTATAGGAGCATAAATAGGACGCAAGTATTCGTTTAAATTGTTTTACAATTCCGGTACTAAGCAAGTTGTTTGCATAAATTGAATACCGTTACGCTACTTAACCTTCGAACGACGAACATTCAGTGACCCTAGTTTACTATCAGAATATATTTATACAGGAAATATAAAGGGCTCAGCTATAACTACTCGACCTCAGCGTTAAAAGAATAACCTTTGAGATACGATCGCTTACGCAATGAGCTTTATGGTAAAAGATTGTCCTGTTATTATTTTACACGAACATATGGTTATATAAATATTACTTTACATGCTATTATTTACATATAACTTTATATGTTATTACTATTTAAAATAATGGAGAACATGTTAAGGATTTCTTCTTAAGATTTTCGCTTCATTTGTATGTATATAAAATGGCCAATAATTACCCTAAAAATAACATAATTACCTTATTTATTTAATTATTTACTTTGTGTAATGTAGCTTTCGTTTTATAATAATTTTCACCGTTTCATTAAAAGTATGTAAGAATTATTCAATCAAAAGGGGACACGAAATGCGAACGATATAGTATCAAACTGGGACAATTTTGTAGGTCGTACGCACTTGATGAGCCTCAATATTAAAAACTGGTAACACTTAACTTGATAACACATTCATTAACATATCATAAAAAAACTACATATAATTAAATTAAGGAACAACTTTTAAATAAAAGTGTTAAGAATACCAATTATTTAAGGAACAATATTCTTAAAAAGAACTATAGTATTAATGAATCAGATTTCGTCAAATTTACTTCTTTTTATAATTATTAATCGAATGAGCAACTAGAACGGTAGTTGTAATAGCTTTTATTCAAGTACTGTGGGATCGCGTTGTGCAATAACGAATATAGGTTACATCCATACGAGCGACCTAGATACATCGATTGCATTAGGCACTAGAGTCCTTTGTGTCGGCGCGACTAAGCATAGATAATAATTCTATTTAAATAAGGCCACCCATTTGACTATATGTAATAATACAGTCGAATACTGATTTTACCTAAAGGGGTTAAAAATTATAAAGTTACAATTCAAAATTATTAAAAACATCGCCTACGTTTTCTAGTAAAAGACTAAAGTTGAAAGATGTCGCTATGTTGCGCGCGAACTTCAGTTTTGTTGTCGTTCTATCTCGCTCTTCAGGTCATCGCCCGACACACCACACGACTCCCTCGTTCTAATAACCCTGTGCATATCGGTAGCCCGATACATTATCATTTTCGTAGTATACGAACCCTCATCGTACATATTCTTTCAGCCTAAAGGGTCATTAAAAATTTAAACATATGGTTCTATGTGTGCGGTCAACGTTAAGTTCACGCACCCTACACGAACGACCTTGGTTCGGTCAAAAACACGGTGCCATTGCAGGCATTGACCAGAGAACGATAAAAAAGAATCTAAAGTTTCGGTCACATTGACTGTATAACCACTGATCACGTTAAGCGATTATTTATAGTAGCTTGCACAATTAATAAGACCAAAGGAAGTATTTTACTTGCGTGCGACACGACATTGAGGGTAATTAAATAACTAATGCCTTTGTTGCTAATAATCCTTTGTGATATTAAATATGTCGTTTAATATATATGACAAAATACTTTTTCACATCATATGTCTGACGATAGAATAGGAATGATTGCAAATTGTTTTCTTTTCATTTATATTAATTGTATCAAATGTGCACGTTTTAAAACAAATTTAAACTTGCTATATAATTAAATGTTTTAAAGTAAAATAAGATTGGCAGATCTATTTTTCTTAACGTAAATGCACGTCTCGAGGCAGTGTCGGCGGATAGGTTAGTTAGGATTCAATGCGTTTTTTTAACCGGCATCGACGGGGCATTGACTCCGATGCCGGGGCACTGCCCGTTCTTGACAGTTCAAATGTTTACACTTCACATCTCGAAGGATCACTCGCTACTCACTTCTACTGATTCCTTTCCTAATACGTTCTACTTCACCGGACGATTCGTAGTGCTTCGAAGATTACGATGACATCACTCAACATGTTATTTAACCCCATACAATTAACATACCTATGTTTCGACGAAGATAACAGTACGTTGCTACTTAACTTACTATGAGTCTATGGTAAATGTATTACAAAGTCCCTACTAATATTATAACATGCTTTAAAATATGCATTACCTTAAACAATCATCATGTCATAGACTTATAAATAATTTCAATAAGTAATGACCGATAGTTAAATTGAAAAACAATATTTAGTGACCGCGTAGGTACCTACTACCTATATAAAGCGGTCGGCAGCGAATATCACCGGCGCGGGCGGGAACAATGGCGCGGCGAGTTCATCAGACGCGATAATGAGTGGTCCTGTGGGTTCAACAAACTTCCCATTTTACAAGTAATATAAATTTTAGGTGACATCAAATCTGTATCATTGGATTCCACGAATTAATGCATGTTATAAATTGTCTATTTTATTTTCTTTTATACGTTTGACGATCTGCCAAATATTTAGCGACACATGCTAAATAATTACGTTGTCGAATTGGATGTCTATGGCTCAACTAAATTAAGGATAATTAATTAAATTGATAAAATAATGAAAAACAAAAATTATGATTGCTGTTAGGTACAGTAGGGATCTTAGAAGCGGTTCTGCGTGCGTCGGTTTAAGGAAAAAGTGAAATTGTAACAAGCCAGAACCAGTCGAGGTCGGTGACCAGCAAGGCGTCTCTACTGCGATTGGCGGCTGCCCCACTGGCTGATTCATCATTACAGCTTGGTCCGCTACCTTACCGAATTGACGCCAGGACCTCTGACTCACATTATGCAGTCAGTGCAGTCTTTTGTCACTGCGTTTAAATAAATCCTCTTAACTTGATTTCGTCTTTACTTTTTTAAAACTTTATCAGTTATTTTGTAACGTTTATAGTAGAACGAGTCTCTACGCAAAGTTATCTTTTAAAAATCGTTTCAAAAGTTGACAAGAAAGCTATAAAATAAATAGTATATAGGTAGGTAACATAATGCTTAAATAAAAAGTACGGTCGTTTTATTTTGTGATTTTAGCCAACGAATAACTTTATTGAGGCATGCCATTCTTAAACTTTTAGCAGATTAATTGACATGACAACAATATTCAGTAGTGACGCAAGAAAATATTAATAAGAATTGAAAATGTCGTTGCCTTTAATGACCTCTACATTAAAGGCTACGACAATTGAATGACTTTTATTGTAAATATGTTTTACACAATAACAGTTATGCTTACATTTGTCCCCAAAATGTTGTTTGCTGTACAAAGAGAGTTGAACCGATTAATTAGTAGGATTATTTGCCATAGAAAGAATATAATATTATTAATTTTATCAATGACTTCTGAATGTATAGCCTTTTTTCGCAGGGCAGGCCTTTACCCTAAAAATATTTTGAGCCAAGGTCTAGGTAATTTATTTATCATATTACATATTTTTATTGTGACTTGAAACAAATATGCATACAATACCAATCAAAAAAGCAGTAAAAACTTATTTCTCAGAACAAGAAGAGGCAAACGAACGCGTGAAGTTTCTTGCCACCAGGAATTTTTTATATGTTCTTTGTGTGTTGGTTCGGATTGAGTAAAAAACGAGTGATGAGGGTGAACCGGAGGGTGTGAGGGGAATGTTTTGGCCGGGTTCAATGCATCCACGCCACCTGTAGGGCAGACACTATGAATGTGTAGCTTAACATACACGTATTTCTCTATATTATGTTATTTTAAGTTCACATGTTAAAATGGTTTCGTAATACAGATTTACGTAAAATTATCTATAATATTTTTGATAATTAAAATTTCTTACCAATAGCATAAAATTGTCGCATTATTTCATTTCAACCCGTTTAAACGTCGTCAACATTTAAATTACATGAATTATATGTTTATCGTCAACAAACATAGGGGGTGGTTATGATAGTTATATAGTAACAACTCGGTTCAGTGACCCCCAGCGCTTTTAGCCCCATTTGTCGTCATGGGGTGCACTGCAAGGAACATTTGATGTTCATTGCTTTCTTTTTACTTTTTAAATCTCACTCCATACTAAAAAGACGTTTTTGACTTTTTATATTTTTTATCAATAACAGTAGAAAACAATTTTTAGACCAATTATTATCACTTTGTACCATGTTAATGATTTATTCTCATATAGGTAGGTATCTAACTATCTACCTACCTCCGTGAACAT
Organism: Hestina assimilis; assembly: GCA_023373885.1. Taxonomy (NCBI): domain Eukaryota; kingdom Metazoa; phylum Arthropoda; class Insecta; order Lepidoptera; family Nymphalidae; genus Hestina; species Hestina assimilis. Next base: position 7,854,524 of record CM041741.1, on the reverse strand, counting down.
CCGCTTTTGTTCTAATCATAATTATTATCGTCCCTTATTGTGTCATTAGAATGAGCATACTGTTATGTTTATTATGGAAATTTCATTATTCGTTTTCCTTCTCCAAAACAAATCTTAGAATAAAAAGTTTGTTTGTAAACATTTTGAGGGCTGTGTTCGTTGACAAAGAGTGTTTGTAACTCGCAGCGTGGGCAAGCTACGTGAAACGTGACCAAATATCCTACTTTTACTAGTAGTAGAGCTACCTTTACAAAGATGTATATTAACATATATTAACACTAAGTGTTATACTTCGATACTCAGGCAGTAGGTAGGTATATAATAAATTAGTTCATTCATTCAGGCTTAGTTAATCTAAAAGACAACTTGGCATAATAAAGTAATTAAGTATGTAGGTAAGTAGTATATATTTTAAAATGTTGTGCAACATTACACCTGTATTGACTAAATATGAATTAGCTATAAGTAAACTTGCATGTCCGTCGGTTTTGACCGGTTGAGTTGGAAACTGCAGTTACCTGAAAGATGTTGCATAATTACAGTTTACAAATGCTGGCCAGGCTTACACTGTAAATTGCAGCACACAAAGAATACAGGAGAACACAGTACGCCACACCATGCAGCATTCAACTCATCTAAAATATTGGCGTCCTCTTTACACTCTGTACGAATAGAGCAGGATGGCACCAAAACAACTTATCTAGTCGCGTAGCGTTGAAGTAAATAAGTAGAAGGTCACTCAGATGAAACAAACATACGTGCAGAAGCGAGCTAAAAAGAGATGCAATGAAAACAAATCAATAAGTCATCTCGTTTCGCCGAAGAAAGAGACGGCGCAATAACAAACCGGCATTTAAAGCCGGATCGCGTTTCACTCAAGCCGTAAACGAATGTAAACCTTAACACTAAATGATTATAATAGTTTTTCGATTGTCGTGTATTGTTTATCTGTGTTCTAGAACTTTGATGATGGAAGATCCCGTTGTTAAATTCACTAGGCTAGCACTTAACAACAAGTAATGTTAATATATATAACAAAAAATATGTTCCTATTTAAGAACCACTGACAACAATATATATTTGTAACGTTTTATTTCAATTTGATTGTCATTCTATACCCAAATAAATACTACAATACGTTATATTAAAAGGTATGTAATCTTTTATTAATTAAGATAAAGAAAACTTAAAGGCAATTTTTCACACTTATTACTACATAAAGATATATTTGAAAGGAAACATATTAAAAACTGTTGCTAACCACCCCTTGGCCCCGACCTTCTACGTTTCTGCCCACCTCCCTCTTGGCACGTGAAGCCGGCCCTCCCTTGGGCGGCTTTGCACATAGTAACCCGACAAGCCGTCACTTACAGCAAAAGTGGTCGAAAATATGATTGAAAAGAAAAACATAACTGTATGATAAAATTTTAATAATAACTTTAAACATATATGAATTCAAAAAAAAATAGTGACTGTAATTACCGTAGTAATTACGTATTTTAAACAAAAGACTTTAACCTATATAAACGTTCTAATTACGGCGAGATAAAACAACAGTCTGCACTGCCTTGTGTTTGCATCTCGGCCAACTGCCACATGTACTATATCGTCGCAAAATAAACATATTATAGCTTGTATGCTACATCCAACTGCACTTCATTGCACACATTGAAATGATCCGGCACGTGTAAAGCGTATCGACAGCACACTATTGCAGTAGTCAGGGACCGCCACGCCATTATGAGATAAAAGTATTTATATACAAGTGCATGACTGCAGGTTGCAGAAGTAGATTGAAGACGATTTCAAATGTGATATAAGAGATAATAAATCTTACAAGTATACTGTTATTTATTATGCTAACAGTAACTGATAAATAGTATTCTCTCTAGAAAAGTCTGATTCAGTATTTATATTGCATAATCTTTAGTATTGCAAAATGATTATTTAGCCTTATTTTAATAGTGTGTACTTACGTTGGTTAAAGATCGCTTAATAAACTCTGTTTGTAGGACCTAGTTTATGTTCACTGTAATATCGAGGGCCTAAACTAGGTCAGTGGTGCAGCGAGGGACGGGCCCGCGGCGGTTCCACCCTCTTTTCGCGAGGGGAAGATGACTCATTCAGCTACAATATTAGGCGATACTCAAAATTGTGTGCAACAGTATTGTGATTTAAAGACAATCGCCTGTATTCAAAACATTTATCGATATGTCAAAACATTTACAATATGAAAAATAGCATTTGCCCGTATATAAATCATGTATTTGGTTGCTTATTACATTTTTAGTGCCTGAAATCTTTTCGCTTTAACATATCGGAAAATATTAACTTTATTTCATTCGACATTTACATTAGTGCAAGGTTTATATTGCAATAAATTTTGTAAAACATTAACATTACATTACATTATTGATCTTAAAGCTGAAGTATAATTTGTTTATAAAATTGACATTTTAAAACTAGTTTAAGCGCTGCTTTGTTTTCAATTGTAATATTAATTTTTGCATAAATTATATAAATATTTTATAGTGTGCTTTAAATAAATGACTGGACTCAACATTGAAATAAAATATTAGTCATAATTCCGTTTTACTTCCGAAAACGCTTGTTTATCTCTTTGTTTTATGCTGTATAATAGCTTGTTCAAGCCGAATAGGACGAGTAATTGAACAATAACGCGAGTGACTCTTGTGTTACAGTATTATCTCGTTACATCTGAAAAACTTAAAATCGAAACAAAGAAGTCGCAACCTTCATAGAACACCCTTGGCCGTGGTGTTGCGACCTAGATGGAGGCCCCGCGCACCTCCCTCACTCCCCTGACCTGACCTAGTTCTAAATGCACTTGATATAGCCTCAGTTCCCTGGCGTGGACCGACGGTGCCACTCCGAATGAGCACCCCAATTTCGCGTCCCTGACACGGTGGTACTTCTGCAATCTATTTATCTCTCTAGCCGCATCAATAAAGACAGTGACGTTATATATAATACTGTTGCTGCTTTATGAGGTTATTTAATGATTCTATATGTTGTGTCTTCATTTGTCTCGTTTTTGCTGTTGTTGTGTGCCGCTGTCAAAAGGACAAAAACTAGGAATTCGCTAAAATGCCTGCATTGCAACAATCCTAAATTAATCGATCACGACTGGCATTGAATCGAAGGTCGCTTTTAAAATCTTTGGCAAAGCGTCTACAGTCTTACCTCGTGACGCTATCAATAATAATATTTCTACGTATGCCATAGCGATATGTTAATTATTCACCTCGCCTCTCATTGCAAAACCCATGTACGATGTACGTTGTACATACGCTGGATAATTGTTTCCGCTAAACATTAGCGTACCTATAACTAGTTACGGTAGGCGGTATTGTAGGTGACATTGCACATAATGTCAATGTAACATAAATCCAATGCCAATATCCCATCAAGGTTTAAAAGATTATTATTTGTAAAACCGGAAAACGTTTGAGGTGTTACGAAAAACGTAGTACATCTAGTTAAACATTTTAGCTAGTCATAAATAATAATAATCAAATTATATTTACTAAGTAGTTATAATCTGCGTCAATATCAGATCTGGTGTGAGAATATAGTCTTACATGGTAATTATTTATTGTTAACGAATGTAAGTTGCTTGCGGGCGGGTGTGGCAAACTGGCAAAGGACGGCAGCGCTGCACAGCGCAGAGAGTGAGACGTTGCGACATCGGCAAGGCCGCGACCTAGAGCGGTTTCCGCGCAATATTTTATAAGCTCAATTTAACATTATGACCCTAGCCGTATTCAACCGTGTCATAATAAACAGTAAAACGGCATAAAGCCCTTGTCCTTAAGGTAGTTCAATAAACCTTTAAGTACTTTTAGCCATGACAATAACAATGACTATTTTTAAAACAAAATGAAAGAAACTGCTCAAATATTCCATTTTTTCCATTCGAACATTATGTTTATTATTCAACGTTTATATAAACAAACCTTTCTTTTGTTTCAGATCAATAGCGTCGTGTTCGAATGCACATGGAGAGGCTGTGGTTATATCACCAATACGTGTTCTTCAATCGAGGCTCACATCAGACAAACCCATTTAGGGTATGAACTCATTTAGTTCTCTAGTTGTTTAATTACCTACCTACTTGTGTTCACATACTGAATGATACTTACATAGAGATAACCTTAAACTTTAAACTTCTCGCTATTAATACGAGTATCTACTTTTATCGTATGCGTTTCTGATTGTGCTTAAATCTACTGACATTTTTTACTACATATTTAGTAGATTTTATTAACAATATCGTACTTACAACAAAAATGGGCAATCTTTATATAACGCTTTACTATTGAATGTACACGAAATAAATTAACAAATAAAGAGTATTATCAGATTAAGGACCTCCCATCTAAAGTTAAGGTACAGTAAAAGATATTGAAAGGCCGGCCCTCACTGACCCGGAAGCAGCGAGGCTTCGTGACAAGGTTATCCGCTACATGCCTAGCTCTCGCAAGCTCGTTACGCACAAGGTCACTGCGCGCCTTCTTACATAACACTACCCTGCTCTGTATTAATATCGATTACATCTATAAGTGGTTCTTTAAATTCAATCTTGGGCCAGATTATAAAAAACAAATTAATTGGACCTTTTTTCGATAGTCCAAAGAAAGAAGGCGAGAGCGATCACGAGGAAGAATTCTACTACAACGAAGTGACTGCGCCGGCACCGCCGCCCACACTCTCCCACCGAGACATGTGCAGGCCGCCGCACGAAGATCCCGACTACCAGCGGCAGCTCGTCGGATCCTACAGGTGCGTCCGTCTCATCAAGACCTTAGACTATTTTTAACCTGCCATAAATACTGAGCTAAATAACTTTTCTTTGTCTGAACTAAAGTTTACAATCTCATGATTCAATCCTTTGTAGCTCGTAGTCGTATTGCTCTAATATCAACAGAATAACAAAGAAATCTAAATAGAGATTTTAAAAAATAAACGATAAATCATAACATGTTCTCATTACAGGCAAGGACTGTTGTCAACGATCCAGAACGGCTCAGCTAGGCCCATAAGCATTCCTGTAACGCATTCCTGGTCCAGCTCTCACTCACCGGTAAGTGTGTCACGAAAAAATCTGTAACATTTTTAATTTCAAAATAATTTATATTGATAAGGGTGAAATTTTTCAATATTCAGTAATAAAATGTAATTCCAGAAACACCTAAAGATCTCCGGAGTAAGCAGCTCACCAGGCAGTCCTGGTCGTCGTCCTCGCTCGGATAACAAAAAATGTCGCAAGGTTTACGGCATGGACCAACGTGACCTCTGGTGTACTCAATGCAAATGGAAGAAAGCTTGTACACGTTTTGGTGATTAGCACATGCGCCGATCGCTCGCCTCGACGCGAGCTGTGACAAACATTAAGTGAACAGTTTCGAACGTTTTGCTACAAAACAAGCAACATTCGATGCGTCGGACTCGTGCGAAGATGTAAATCATACATCGTGGGTGAGACTATTCCGTGCGCGGGATGTGATTATATAGGTTAAGGTAAAAAATTATATTATGAGTTTTTATTTAATACAAACTTATACGGAGTAAAATATATTATAAATATAATTATAAGGGAGACATATTTTTTTTCTCTATGAATGTGGCTCGTATTTTGATTGCAAAACGAATCATTGCCCACGTATTTTTGTAGAGCGGTAGATTTGCCTTTACTGTGACACGCGAAAAATTGTGTGTCGCTCTCGGTCAGAGACTGTGAATAATAATGTTAAGAGTAGAGTTAAGGTTAGACTGAAACAATGCAAAGCAGTGTGAAAATCATTGTTACGAACAAACTACGCATATTTGAATTTCCAACTTGTCGTCGACTATTTATTCTCAGTTCTATTTACGTTCGACCAGATATACTAAGTTGACAGACAGTATTAATCGTTGCAATAATAATTACATATATGTATTAAATGGACCTTCATTTTTTTTTATGTATACCTAGAAAAATAGTGTAGTGACAATTTCATAATATTTATTATAATCTTTCGAATAATTGTAACATTAAATACTCAAACAAATGATATTTTACAAATGTGATACAGGAAATAGAAATTGTCTATATTGACAATTCCCCTAGACGAACCTAACAAAAAAGTGACTCTAATTTGCAATTGTTTAACGGTTACGGAATAATTATGTAGTAGGTATTTATCGAAAAAGTTATTTAAAAATAAATATGCCCACTAAAGGCTTCGTAAATGTGTATCAGTATGGAGTCAGTGAATCCGTCCACGTCTTCGCTATCGTGCTTTTATCAGACCTTCAGATAACAGTATAGAGTATCAATGTTTTCACACTGTTTTCGCTCTTACTGCGCAGCCGTGCGCACAATACTAAGTCGACTCGGTTAGTAAGCATTCCAGTCGCAATAAACTTCAGTGATAATTATCACTAATTATATGTTTTGACTGAATTAATAGATAATAATGAATTAAAGCATATAGTAATATGACTTAGCGCCGTAAGTTATCTCAGATTCGACTAAAAGACTACACAAATTTAGACTTAAATTTTTATGAACATATCTGTACCGTATACATTGTAGGTTCAATTTGAACCAGGGGACAGCACTCACTGCCGCCCGCTTTCAGCGTAGGATCCACGAGTGCTGATCATATCTATATGTATGCAGCGATACCGTACACTTATGAGGAAGGACCTGTGCAAATGACGTTTTGAGGTAACATCGTCGTGTCGAGAATAAGATTGCTATTGTCTAAATTGTCATTAGAAACAACTAACGTGAAATTGAACAAGATGTTGTGATACATATACAATGTTGTAATCTAAGTTAAATTATACTGACCAGCAATAAAACGCCTTACGAAGTTCGTACGTATGTTATTATAATAAAGGAAATGCCTTTGTCGCCGCTCTATGTATGTGATCGAAGTAATGATCGCTATGGAGATCATTCGGAGCAACATCTCGAAGACAAAAATTGTGATAAAAAAATGAAACAAGACAAGATAAGTAAGTAAAGGCGATTGCAAGCTGCAATATTATTTGTTAAGTATTATATGGTTATATTTGTAAATAGATAATTATATTGAGAATTATATTTAATATATTCTATAAAAGTAATAAAATATAAGCAATTTTCGGATATGTACATAAAATAAAGTGATATTGCTGTTTACTGTTACTTAATGTGATCGTGAAACTTAAATTTTTGTACGAAATTGATATCACTATGTTCTTAAACATAACATAAATATCTATTTTTCTCGTAGCTAAATTAAGTAGCGCGGTATTTCGAAGTCCCAAATCAGTTATAAGTTATTTTTGTCAGTGGTGTAAAACAACAGAGTAATCATCATTGCGAGAATAGACTCGTCTGTGCCAATTAACAGTATAAGTTTAGTCTGGGAGCTATTTATATATCTCATATATTTTTCGTTACATTATAGATATAAAATAATTTATATCACAACTATATTACGTAATATTATACTCAAAAGAGATTTTTGAAATAAAAAATAATACATATCTCGTTGCTTTATAAGTTCAGATCTGAGACTCTGCGAGACAGAATATCTTACAGAGGAATTGTAATTTAAAAATATTCATTTACTTTTCGATACAAACCGCCAAAAAATTCTTTTACATTAAATATTGGACGACTTTAGTTTCTAAACTAAGATGGAAGAAGTAGATATGTTGTGTCACAAACTGGTATTCTTTAATATAGTCATTTATTATTATTAGCCGTTTAAGCTTTCTTTGACTTCAGATTTGAGCGACATAAAAAAATTAAGCTAAACCCCGCCGTTAAGAATAGATCAATGATATTATTAAAAACAAAAAAGCATCTGTAAAGTCGGAAACGTTTTTATTGGCATCAGATATCATACTTGTGAAAAAACCTTACTTGCCATAGCAAATCAGGAGTAGGTACTTAGACTTTTCGTCTTTTCTTGCATTGCTTAATAAACAAATATCTTTTAATAAACAAATTGTACCTGCATATATAGCCAAATATAATTTTCATTTCAATAATGGTTGTGATAATAAATCATTTCAATGTCATTGATAGCAATGACATTGCATCTTTAATTTTGACGCAACGAAACTCCGCGCTCACCAAACCAAATGATCACTGTAGAATAAGGCAACAACTCAGCTAGCGATTTGTCAACTGCCATATTGTAAGGATTTAGATTTAATCGCGTTTTAGATGTAGGTAATAAATATAATATAGATTTTAATGATATTTTAAGTTGAAGTCATAATGTAGTATTTAATAATTTTAAGTACAATGAAATTGTTTTACCTACGATATAGGTAAAATCATTTTACTGAAACAAAATTTTTAACTCCTACAAAATCGAAGGCTTAACTAAATTATGCCTTTCTCTTGAATTTCTCTATTTCTGTCTTTATATCATACATAATATTTTTAAATAAATTTTAAGATATTTTTAAAGATTTGCCGATGAACCAAACTTGATGTTACTGTTTTCTTATATCTCGCTATTTTCTCGAATCTTATGTTTGTCTTTTATCGAATAGAAATTATTTACAAATTTGGCTTACAATAAGAAAGGCTATAGTAAAAATTTAATTTAATCAGACACCGAAGGGATTTTCATATTGTCATTAATCATTTCCACATATTTTTCCATAAATAATTTGATGACTACTCGAAATCCCTACACCAAGTGGTGCTCAATAAACCTGCTTGGTTATTTAATACGCAGATCTCAGTTTAATTTGAAGCTATTAGATTTATGTACATATAAATATTATTAAAGTTCTACTTTTTCTATATAAATAAGAAATGTATTTTTAATTATTTTAGATAAAGACAATTTTATTTTTTCTAAACAATATGTAAATAGTTTTACGTACCTATTAATTTATTTAGCCAAAATTTTGCTCAATATTGTATACACTCAACACCAAAGTCATAATAAATATAAAATTTAATTTAATCACGTCAGTACAAAGAACGCATAATTACACCGCAATATACACCCGATAAGCTTGTGTTAGCAATCATTTACATTGTGCAAAAAAAGCATCCATGCAAAAACCAAAAATAATTAAATAATGATAACAAAAATTTAAAAATTCATTAAATTTAACATTTAATCACTGCTACTACAGCTGAGTACATTGTTCAGTACCGGAGTGACGAGCCCTAGTCCCGTCTAAGTCTATATTTTGTACTGTTTTTGCTTGGAACTGGACTGCGTGTGAATTTTTTTTACTTTAACAAAAGAGTGTATTTAATTTATTATTAAGGTTAATTTTGTTTATAATGTGCTGAAAAGTATATATAATGCTTGATATTGCATCCGTCTACATTACACAACTAATTTAAGACATATAGTTAATTTTTATGATCCCGTACAGACATTACATTGTACTTAGCGAATGAGTACCTTTTTATATAATAAAGATTTTTTTTTTTGTTTTTAAAAATAACTTGATATTATTTATTCTCTATATGGCCTCGTCGTCGCGTATATTAAATGTCTGAGTAATATGTTATAAGTCTGTATTTTTCGATCCATTGACTTGACTGTTAATATAGCTCTTCTATTTTCGACGAAAGAAACAAGGAATAGACATAGCCTTACTATAAACTATAGACATAGATAGTTAATTCATCACCAACGCAACGAAACAAAGTTATTCCCAAGCTAACATAATTGTGCGGAACAGCTTCATTGTGGCTTTGGTGTTGAACTTTCGAAAGGGCACCAGCAGCAAGGAGAAGAGCCTGTCCATAGTATATAGTAAGTCTATGCCAATATAAGATTTTTGGCGTTGCTTATAAACATCCACTTGCTTATAAATGTCAACTTTTTTTCAGAAAACTACATTATATTTTGTTATATAATATTCTGTGCATTCTGTATATCAATCTCAAGCTTATGTATTACTGTACAAAACGTAAATTGTGCACCATCTACATATATTTCTTGTCCTTATCAAACTTTCATAAGGTAGCTTTATACGAATGGGAGTTTAGCAATATAATTTGCCATTTTAGAATAGCTGTTTGACTTACCTTGTATAAGTTAAACGGGCACATATTATACAAATGGCAACAGTCTTACTTGTTTTATCTGTGTTTTTTTCGAAATTATTATAAGTCCATTAAAACTTTAATAGTTTACATATAGGTTGATTATTATATATATAGCTATTATATTGTATTATCCTTTGCTATAAAGTTGTAAAGTTAATTTATAAATAGTTTAGTTCTAAAATATATCTACCAATATCCAATCTTATACTTTTACTTTTTTTACAACTAATATTTTATGTGGGCAATAAAATTTTATGAAAATATGTCTCCTGGAAAGTACGTACTGTAAGCACTTTGTGTAAAAGTTTAAAATTTGGACATGAGGACCACACGCATTATAATTCAATTATAATTAAATCAACGTCAGACCTTATAACATTGTTCCTTAAAATGTTACAATAATGCGATTATATTACTTTGGCAAACTAGTAAAATAGTAAAGATTGTCTGTTCGACATTTGTATTATTTCTTTTTTATTTTGAACGCAGAACGCTTCGGTTATTCGAAGCCTGAAATATTTTTTTAATAAACTTGAGATTTATTGATTACGTTTAGTAAAATGCCTCTGACTTGGTGATATGCACATTTCTCTCAATGCTAGCATATCGTCGACGCATCGGTTTCATAGTTACCATTAGTTTTAAGTATATAAAATTATGATCAATCAAAGGGTATTGTTTGATATCGATCAGGTAATTATGTAGACATATTTTCATGTTGTCAATATCACAGCAGTTTTTACCGAAACTGTCAGCTCAGACATTAGGGTTTCTATATTTTTCATTAATTATCATTTTTGCATAACAAAATAGTGCTCAGGAATATTTTTTATTGGCTTGTACAACACATGAACGTGAAAAAATAAGGAAAGGATAACTAGCTGGCAGTTGATCTACTGTGATATTAATAATTCTATTTATTAATCTTCTAGATTATTATTTATAAATTAATGTTGAACGTGAATGTGTAATATATTTACAGAGATCATGTTAGATTTAGGCAATGTTGTTTTATACTGTACCTAATGCGAAGGTCCAGAATGTGTTCCAAATTATTGATTTTAGAATTATAGATATTATATTGAAATGTTTTTGTTAATAATTCTTGTTTATGAAGTTTCGTATGACTATTATAATAAACATATTATATATAAAGAAGCGTAAATATTATGATTGTGTACATCACAAATATCAAAGTTTTGTAAACTTAAGTGCTGAGAGCTCTCTATAATAACTGAAAATTATGCAAATATTATTTTGTATAGTTGTACTGTGTAATGCATCTGAAACTTTGCTGTGAAATATTAAGTACTCATAAAAACAAATGTTACACAGATAAAAAAGAAAACATGTTAAACTTCTGCAAATAGACTAATTGTCTGAATTATTATACCTCAATTAATTTTAGAATAAATTTACGTCTTGAAAAAATATATATAACGATTATTAGTACTTACGTGGCATTATTTCGCAATCCTTGACTATCACCTTCAGACAAAGATCTTAAAATATCTACAAACTTTATTTAATTTGTTATTTCACTTTCATGTACCTATGGAAAGAAAAAATGTCCACAATCTTCTTCCAAAATGTATCAATTGAATTGTATGGAACAACTCTTGACCTTATATTTATTTGATCGTGTTATTGATATAAATTTACAAATATAAACATTTAGATTAAAATTTTGTTTTAGTATCTTCATCCAATTGAATCTCCATCCGCTATAACCTTAGAATTGACTCCACAGAGAAATGAAAAATTAGTATGTAAATAATATTCCACATTTAGGTATACTTACCAAATATCACGCGAATACGTCTTTTAGTTCGATACCGTGTCTACTCAACCCTATTTATCCAATAATTTCATTCATCCAAATTCCTTCAGTCGTTTGTGTGTGGTTGAATAATAACCATCCAAACCTAATTCAAAGTAAAAACATCCTGTAGTTTTCTGATAGTCCCAGGGGAATATAACATTTTTCTGCGATACAATTATGCTATGTATTAATTCCAGCTAACTTTGTGCTGAGTTTCATTCGAATTGGTTTAGCCGTTTTTGCATGATTGCATGAGTAACAAACTTTCACATTAATTATATTCGTAGGATTGCATAAAATTGTAAAATTCATAGAACTTATCAGAAATCATACTTATAGCTATATTCTACAATTAATAAGTCCAAACATAAACTTTATATACGGACAGGCCTTTCCATATTAACAAAATCTCCAAAAATTCGCAGTAAGTCACAATAACAAGATTGCAGTCTTAGACTAAGAATCTATTGCAATAATATATAGTAATGACGTCAGCGTCAATTGCTTGCATTATAATTGAATAAAGTTAGCGTAGCTAATCTCTACGCGTTTTTTCTTTACGGTAGGGCCTCTCCTTTGTTAAGCCAATGGTCGAAATAACGAAAAGGAAAATCTATACGTATCTAATTATATTGAATGCTGGCTTGTTCTGAATGTAACAGATTACGATTAAAGTTGCCAAATTTGCAGGGTTAAACATTGAAGAGAAAACGGACTTGCAATATTTTTTTTACGCTACATAAACTGTTTGCGTGTTGCGTGAAAGTTAGTAAATATTATATTAGTTTTTACGATAGTTGTTTAAGCTATCATCGTAGTTGCGTTTGAAACAAGATATATAAAAAAATGAAACTGTGATAGAAGCAGAAGTTGCATTTTAATAAATTCAAAAATGATGTTGTTATCGTTATCATGAAATATCATAAACAAATTTATTCCTATAATGTACAAAGCATTATTAGAAGCAGGAATTTAATTAAAATAGTATATTTTATACTCTCATACTACCAGCTTATATATTTATTGCGCTCAATTTAAAACTTTTAACAACTATTACAAAATAATACAGAATTTCATTTTAATAACTGGCATTACTAAATTGTATAGACATGGAGACTACATAGATTGCCTGTCAATTCGGCGTAAAATGTCAAAAGGTGGCCAAAAATTGAAAAGCCGCATTAAATTGACCATGAACTAAAAAGCACCATCGTACGCAGATAACCAACAGAACAGTTACGGAACGGAACTGTGGAAAATTTCAACATCTTTTTAAATAGAAGTAAAAATCTAAAACTACATAAACCCCAATATAACTACCTATATAAACCAAATAAAAGATAAATTAGTATCTTTTGTCAGACACAAGTCCGCATATTTATTACTTTTATTTTATTTTTTAACATTGATAAAGCTCAGTGACTTTTTTACAATTAAACTTTATTAAACAAACCATTGAACAGAGATATATCTTGGCAATGTTCTAAGCATTAAACTTAATTACGCGATAATTAAACAACTTGTATTATACAAGGACAACCATTGACCGCCAAATTGTAGTTTTTGTGCAGCTAATTTGCTGAGAGCGTTAGTTGATTCTTGAATTTTAGCCAATTTCATTATATGGGATCCGCTATCTATTGTGTATATCTATGCTAAATTCTCAAATTGTTGAAATTGTCAATGTCAAAATTAATCTAAATCAACAAAAAAAATTGCCCCTGTTCATTGAAATTACATATTAGTCATTGGTTAATGTAAACAGTTTTTGATTTTCAACTATTGCATTTTGTACAATAATTTCATTGTTTACATCGTTGCATCTAAGCTGCACCCGTAATGGGGGCCGTATTGGGAATATGCTCGGCAGCGCAGGTGAGTCGGATCAATATGCCTTTGTTCAGTTTGTTAATTCATTGAAAATATTTATATATATGTCTTTTAATGCTGCTTGTTTATCATCATCTTCCTATTCTAATATCAAACGTTATAAAACACTCTGTCTGTAGTTGTAAAAATAGTATTGTATAGATTTAATTACATTAAGAGAGATGACAAGGATGTGTGACCTCTTAATATTTTATGATGTCAACTTTGCAAAACTAAAAACAATAAAAAACATACACAGCTAAATGCTGAACTAAAAAAATAGTGAAGGTCAATCAGAATCATTATCTTTTAAATAACTGCAGATTAAAACATTTGTAGTACTTTTGCCTAATATTTCCCAACAGTTCATTTGAATGATGAATAATAATAAATCGTAATGATGAATAATAATAAACAACAATCATAAATATTGAATGATAGCGTTCAACTTGTTTTATTTCAACCATATTAGTACAAATAACTAGTAAAATCCTTATTTTTACTATAACTACATGAAAAATAATACAAAAATAGCTCAGATAATATATTTTCAATACTGATAAAAAACATTTTTATTAAATTTGTCTACAAATTTTATATCCTAGTCTTGCTGGAAGGGCCTGTCCATGTAATTATTAAAAGTGTATGGTTTTAACTTATTTATTTATCAATACCAAATCTCAACTGATGGTAACTTTGTTTGGTAATTTCACATGTGATTGCCAGATAAAGTTGGGCAATAAACTAATTAAACATCTCAATAGTTGTTTCAAATAAAAAGTGTAACATCACCCTTTTTCCAAGTTCTTGAGACTAACATCTAAAATTAGACATTGGCTTAGAAATTATATTTATTGGTTGTCTTATTCTAGCTGGCCTGCTGTTGTGGCAGTGCAGCATGCTCACTATGCTGCTCAGCATGCCCTTCGTGTGCCAACTCCACATCTACTCGTCTAATGTATACACTCATGCTGCTATTAACTATGGTAGTAGCATGTATTACTCTTGCTCCAGGGCTACATGAGGAAATGAAAAAGGTTTGATATTAGCGAGTATGCTAGTTTTGAAGTTTTAATTTTAAGTTAAACTAGTAAGTCAAAAATTGGCCTTGGATCATTTTATACACGAAGGTCAACTTTATACTTGTACAACATTAAATATTTGTGACATCATTATTGAGCCTAATATAATATGTATTCAGTACAAATGTCTGAACTATTTCAAAGGAGATAATATACAGTTTTTTGTTTCTCACGAAAACTTTCAAGTTTAACTTGAGCTGTATTGTTACCTAAGCCATGATATTAAACATTTTAAAGATAAGGTACTGGTTAGGGGTTGATAAATTATATGAGCTATGTATAAGTTTTATATTATGATTTTTTTATAATATAGTTGTGTTAATGTTCAGCTAACTCTTTATCAAACACAAATGGAAATTACTATTTTAGGTACCATTTTGTGCAAATTCGACAGGATTAGTTCCAGGCAACTTTAAAGTTGATTGTGATCAAGCTGTGGGCTACTTGGCAGTTTACAGGTTTGTAAATACTATTTGTTGTGTTGTAAATACTATTTAATGTTAAATAATTATATAATTTCTTTTTCAAGAATATTAGCAATGCTTTCATAAGTCATTATTAATAATATATTCTTAATATATTATACTTTTTTATATTGTTTTTTTTTTCAGGATTTGTTTTGCAGTATGTCTCTTTTTTGTTTTGATGGCATTAATTACAATTGGAGTGAAATCATCAAAGGATCCTAGAGCTGGAATTCAGAATGGGTAATATATAATAAAAAAAAGGTTTTTTAGATTCTATTATATTTATAATACATATTAGCTAGTCAACGAAACCTTTTGTATGGCCAACGGAAAGAGTGCACAAACAAAGCCAAGCTGGCCTGCTGCTGCAGTCATTGCTGGACAACATCGACTCTTACTGTTCTTTTTTGCTGGTTGTTCAAAATGCAGACTTTACTTAGTAATATTAATTATTAACATAAGCTTAAATTTGTTTTTTTTTTACAATAAACAAGTGAAATAATTTATTGGTATATCTAGGTTCTGGGGAATTAAATACCTGGTTGTGATTGGTGGTATAATTGGTGCTTTTTTCATACCTGAGGGACAATTTGCTTCAACTTGGATGGTATTTGGAATGATAGGAGGATTCTGCTTTATTGTCATTCAGCTTATATTGATCATTGACTTTGCTCACTCATGGGCCGAGAAATGGGTTTGTAAGTACTACATGTGATTATATTTAGACGCAAATAAGCAATACCATGTCAACCCACACGAATGTCATTTCGAGAAAAACGCATTTGAAAATTTTGAACAACTTGCTTTATATGATTTTTTTAATGTATTGGTCAAGTTTTTGGCAATTTCAGATTTATGTAAGTTATTTTTACTTATTTTCACAAAAATAAGTATACAAACTGCATATTTCGTATATAATATTACCCAAAATGTTTAACATAATACATAAATTGCATGATTAAAAAATGGCTTTTTAAGAAGTTTTAAAGCTTAAAACCCTACAAATATTAAAGAAAAATGTTCTTCAGCCATTTACCAACACTTCTGCATATATAACTCAGTTTTTTTATTTTGTGTGTTAACATGGTATTGCTTATTTGCGTCAATTTGTGCTTTATTGTCCCTGTACATTTTATTAATGAGATTTTTATTTTTAGCAAATTATGAGGAATCTCAATCCCGTGGCTGGTACTCGGCGCTGTTATTGGCTATGTTATCATGTTATGCACTTACAATTACTGGAATAGTACTGCTTTATGTTTACTATACTAAGGTAAGGATAAAAAAAATATATGTATATTTCTTGGACATTAATTTATAAAAAATAAACACATATAATGATTATATAGAGGTTTCCCTTCACTGTATGTAGTAACGACAAGCACTTTACGGATTATATTTTTCTTTTACAGCCAGATGGATGTGACTTATCCAAGTTTTTCATCTCATTCAACCTTATTCTGGTTGTAATTGCGAGTTCCATCTCAATCTTGCCGTCAGTTCAAGAACACCAACCGCGCTCTGGTCTCTTGCAATCTGCAGTTGTTTCACTTTATGTGATGTATCTTACCTGGTCTGCCCTTTCCAACTCTACTGGCGAATGTAATGCCAGCATTTCGGCAACTAATCAGGTATACTACGTAAAACAATGATTTCTTTCTAGTATTGTCGGCATTCATAAAAAAAAAAAAAATTGAAATTACTAAAAAAATATTTTTAGAATTTAAGATTTTATAGCTCTTATTCATATAAGACCCTATAACCTATGCCAAAGACATGAGTCTGAGTCATGAGTTATCTTTAAAGATAACTCAGATGATGATGAGATGATGTTAATGACAATTTGGAGCCAGACATACATTTTAAATTTATTTAAAGTTAAAAAACCGTATTTCAAACCATAAAGAACCATATACATAGTATGGTACTTCATTGTGAATAATGGTTAAACAAACCTATTTATTATCTATCTTCCCTTGCCATATAAAGTAACTTAGCTTCCAATAACATATATTATTTCTATTTATTGGAATATACTAAATATTAACAATTTATTATTAATGTTTAATGTTACATAAAATTTTACTACCTGTATTTAAAAAAATTTGTTTGTCCTTAATTTACATTAAAATAAAGATATTTTATCAGAACATATTATATTTAACTATGCTTATCAAGGAGTCTAAAGAAGATATATATTGGGTATGTATAATGATGTAGTGAAATCATTGGTTCCTGCTTGAAAATATTGACATTATGGTTATTAAAATATTTACCTTTTATACAAAATTCTCACTTTTTTTATTGTTTTACATTACGTGATAATGGTTGTTGTGCATAGTTGTCATCAAGAAAAAACCTTGGCTTTTGACAAGATTATTTCCTTTATTGATATTACTTACAATTAATTATAAATAATAACCTAGGCTTCTAAATTCCTTAGCTTTTTCTTGTACACCTGGTTAATGTATCTTTTTTTTAATTTCACATAGTTGTATACATAGTTTTGTCTTATCATTTCTGTCATAAACATAATTAAATATTGGTCGCACATAATTATATCCCTGAAAAATTTAGCATAAGTCATATTTGTCATTATATACATTTTTATTTTAATATTTCATTGATATGTTTGTAATTTTATATAATGATCTATTTTTCTTCTCAGTCGTCATTCGACAAGCAATCTATTATCGGGCTAGTAATATGGGTATGCAGTGTTCTTTACTCATGCGTGCGAACTGCTTCCTCTTCTTCGAAAATTACTATGTCCGAGCATATACTGGCAAAAGAAGGAACTGGAGGTAATTATGTATTAATATATCCATTAAAAGTTAGTATAAACAAATAAAATAAAAGATTTCCATAAACTCCCTATCACGTGATATCTGAATCTATAAGCTCGATTGACTTGAAATGTTGTATTTTCACTAAGAATGAATTTTACAATAGTAATATTGAGAATAATCTGGAGCAAACTATTTTAAGCGAGCGAGCGGCGGCACATATAAATAATTTTACTCAAGTGAAATCGCAGGCATAAGCTAATTATTATATAAAATGTACTAAATGCAAAAGCATGTGTAACGACTATTAGATATTGAATTAGATATATAATTATATTAAATACTAACTCATGATACACTCCCTGGGAACGTAACGCGCTGTGCGACGCGACGCAGGTCAAGGAGGGCTCATTGCTAACGAAGGTAAAGTATTCGTCATAGCCTTAGATAGATTGCATAAATCAGGGCATCTTTGGTATCGGATTGGTAATGGATGTTGTTGTTGCTTTGTTGAAATGTATCTAATATTGCTATCATTATAAGGGCTTATCAACATTGATTTAACGTTGCATGCTTGACCCATTTAAGTTCAAATTGTAGTGGTGATGAATTTAACAATCAATATTGGTGACTACGAGAGATATCATTGTAAATGTGCAATTATTTTTTTATTGCAAAATCATTGTTATGGCCTATTTATGATTTTAATTTCACATAATATGTAGTGTGGATTTCATGGTTTACTGATTCAATAAATCATCGAACACATAATATAATAATGAATCATCACTCATTTCATGTTACATAGACGTTTTAAACTGCATATTGATAAAAAAGAGATTTAACATGAAAAATATAATATTTAATTAAATACTGCCAATGTGCCTGCCAACTAGCATTAGTAAATTGAGCGCTTACCAAAGAAAGCTAATAGTTGCATGTCGGTACGCTCATTGAGCGCAGGTTATGATTCCATAGAGGGTGACGGCGGGGAGGCGGGGCGCGACGAGACTAAAGTGTTCGACAACGAGGGAGAGGGTGTCGCCTACTCTTGGACGTTCTTCCACATCGTGTTTGCTCTAGCCACCCTGTATATCATGATGACACTCACCAATTGGTACAAGTATGTACACCATATATGATATTTTTAATTTAGAACAAAAATAGATTTTAATTTCAAAATGTTTTAAATATTATAGTTGTTTAAATTTACTATAACGCAAATAATGTCATGCCTTATGATAATGAGAAGATCTATACATGTAGTAAAATTTTAAATAACTTATTTCTGTACATAGAAATTTAAAATGATTTAGTGGTATTTATAACAGAAATAGAAGACAATCTCATCCTGAATTTGTGTTTTAACTGGGTCAATATTCTACATGGACAGAACAGTTAAGAAATAAACATATAACGTATAATAAAGAGTTGGTTACATTGGTCTTTAATCAAATATTCCTGAATAGAGTAATCCCTGGGAAATGAAAAAAAATCATGTTTAAAAATAATAATATATTTAAAAATAAATTTCTTTTGTCCGAGCAGCCCAAGCTCCCAGCTATCGAAGGAAAATGTGGCGTCAATGTGGATCAAGATCACATCGTCGTGGCTTTGCGTTGGCCTCTACGTGTGGACCCTGGTCGCACCCGCCGTGTTCCCGGATAGGGACTTCAGCTAAAGAGACATACTCTATAATATTGAGATTCAATCTGTAGTACTTTTCCTTATTTCACATAATTATGGATCTCTATTCTAAACTATCTACTTGAAGTTATCACCATTTCATAGTTTTTCATACTTTCAAATTTCCTATTGTATCATCATCCTTTCATCGTTTACTCATATTTTTCCAAAAGAAAATTACTATTTTGCATTTGTAGCTAACGCTTTAAAAAATTATGAATATTAACAATATTAAATTTTAATCTATGTAATTATTTTTTTATATTTTAAGTAAAGTTATTAGTCAGTAGAAAACTGGTTTTTTAATCTTCATGAAACATCCTTAAATTGCCATATCAAAATAATTATATTTTTTTCAAGTTGTCATCTCTCTGCACATTATAGTTCAATAATTTTGCATACTTTTTGAGCAATTTTCTCCAATAACATTTGACATCTCTATCACTGAGATTATCCCAAATATGCTCAAACCCTCTTTCTGCTATTTCTTTAGCTAAAGAGTCATTATCTTTAAAATATTGTACATATTTCATTATTTCTTCTTGAGTTGCTTTTGGACCGACTGGCACATAATGTAACCAAGGTTTGAGGGACGGATAAAAAAATTCTAACCAATCTTCTCCAACATGAAAGACTAACGATTTACAAAGGAATAAATGTTTCAAACGAAAACTAGCTGCTACTCCTCTATAATTAAATAGATATTTATATTTACAATGATCTTCAAAAGAAACTTCTTTCGCTGGTGGTGCATGCAGTGTGTCCTAAAAGAATATAATATTATGATTGTAACAGTCTCAAAGAGTGATGGTGAATCTCTGTAATGCCAATTGATGCAGTTTTGACTTGTTACAATTATTTTTATGGCCTACATAAATATTTACTTTGATGTGTTGTGTTGCTTTAGTTGTGAGAATATTGTGTTAATGGATGCCATTAATGTGTAGCTTTTTAGCCTTTTATTCTAAACAATAGAACCAAAAAATGGTACTATATCAAGAGGTCCTTAAATCTTTTTATTTGAAAATTAATTGCAAGTTTATATTTTTAAAACATGTGAAATGAAATAGATATTAAATATACCATATTTTTGATTAATATCAATTTTGGATTTGTTAACTTTTTATATAACTATATACTTTTTTTTGCAGTTATCATAGCCTATGCTCTCTTCCTGCACCACAGACCACCACCAGGCATTGCCAACCTCGAGATATTGGTTTTTGATTCTCCTTTCCCCAGTAATTTTACTAGCTACAGTGCCCTTCAAAAAACAGTAATGCAACTACTTGCAGTAGAGTATCAGACACTGTACTGGTACCTATCTAGCTGACCTCTTGCAATAAATGGCACATTACGATTAGTCATAGAACAATAAGTACAAGCATTACAGCTATAAAGTGAAATTCAACTTCATTTATCCAGCAATACAAAACTGAAATAAAATTTCAAAGCATTATACTTGAATTACTAACAGCATCTGACTTCCATGCTTGATTTTTTGTATATTGAGCATCAACTAAGTCTGGATTTGACCTGGACAGTAAAATTAAACTATCTCTTTCTTCACTTGTCCTTGAACCCCTGAAAAATACTTTTTCAACTTTCTTTTCCCATGGCCATCTAAAATTGTCAAAAAATAAAAATAAAATACATTTTAAAACACATCTCTTAACTGAATTTAATGCAACTACCCTTACTTTTTAGCTGCAGTAGAAATTGATTTTCTATGTTCATCCCATCTACCAATACCAGTGGGATATAATTGTATAGCTGGTCCACCTTCCCAAAAACTCCATGTGGGGTACATGATATCATAATAATCTTTAGTCTATAAAGAAAATCATTTTACTTACATTACATCTTAATTCATTGCTAAATTAAACAAGAATAGGTTTTTAAATTAGTTAACTAAAATGTAAAATTGTTAACCTTACTGAATGAAAATACTGGTGCCTTTTTATGACCCCA
Source organism: Hestina assimilis (assembly GCA_023373885.1). NCBI lineage: Eukaryota > Metazoa > Arthropoda > Insecta > Lepidoptera > Nymphalidae > Hestina > Hestina assimilis. The sequence goes on along the minus strand of CM041741.1, from coordinate 7,832,748 downwards.
TGCCCGGTTTATTTGTGGCCAATCTCTGGTATTAATTGACAGTTCTATGTCAGGAAGTTTTGGGGCTAAGATTTTGAGGTAATGTTCGATTCCAGCACACCGTGCCGGGAAATGGCATTCTTTATTGCGGTATATCTTTCCATTTATAATCTAAAAAATAATAATTAAACAAGATTTCTAACATAAATTATAAATAACTCAAATACTTTTTCAGTAACCTAAAAATACCTGATATTTTGTTCCCTTAGCTTGAGCTAGTTCAAACATCTCCTTGGTAATTCCACTACTGAATGGTTCTAAATCATTTTCTATGACATTCTTATGACAACTACAATTCACTCTAACACATGGCTCATACGCTTGTAATGCGGATTGTATTGCATTATTTATTTCTGAGGTCCATTCATTAAGTTCTAAAAAGAGTGAATACGGTTAAGATATGATATATTGTTCGAATAACGGTACTTGTAGGAAAATGGAATAGGTCTACCTCTTACCTCTACTATATTTATTATGATTTTCACCACATGTATGAGCATTAGAACAAACCTCATTATTTTTATTACACCCTACTATTATTACAATACTAGATAGAAACGTAAAAATCTTAATATTACTCATTACTTTTGAATAAAACTTTGTTTAAAACTTCTGTTACTAATGTTTTTAAATACGGTTATTTATAAGATAAGAATACAATAACACTGAACAGTGAACACAAACAGTAAACAATACTCATTTGGCGGTTTCGGTTTGGCACTGACGAATTGCCGGCAATGACATGACAATTGACAGCTGCCACTTACCATGGTCATGCTGATTGCTAACGTTAATAATAATTATTATACATAGACATTCTATGTCTATGTATAATAATTATGACAATGTCTATGAATATTTCACAATAAGGGTATATGCCCACCGGCGGCAAGAAACAGCTAAGGATAAATTTGAAATCGAAACGATGACCAAAATAGGTACTAAATCAAAGCTGCCAAACAAAGCGTCGGTGAAATTTCAAATTTATTCTCATAGTTTTAAGTTTTATTCGTATTCGTCACATAAAATCCCGTCGTGCCGTGCCACCTTAGACAGAGGCTCTAAGTGATGTGCTAACATGTATAAAGATAATTTTCTATTCGAATTCAATAAAATCCGAATCGACGAAATTTTGGTTTATTTAGCAGCCCCTAAGGCAAATTAGTGAGGACTGTACTTATGGTAAGTGGGACTCTTGCCCTGCCTACCCGCTTTTTTTTTTTTTTTTTTTTTTTTTTTTTCGAATGTGTATTGCTGTTGGCCCTACTGGCCTTGACAGCGTCACCGGGCGGGGGCTGAGTACTGAGACTCAGCCGTGATAGCGAATAGCCCTCACGGGGCTCAAATTTGATTCCGTCCTTAGGTGCTCTCCCGCGAAGCCGAACCACGGCTAAGGACGTCATCGGAGATGGAGGCAGCGCTCCGAGCGCATTCTATACGATAGACTCACCCGACGGTGTGAGCGCGACGCGACGTGCGAAACAGACCCGTCCTCGCCGGCGAGGACGGTGTTGTGTGCGTGTCTGTGCTGTGTAAGGGCATTTTCTAATGTAATCCTATCGTCAGGGTCTTGCAGGACGTGCTTAGGACGCCCATTACATCGGTCTGTGTAGATACAAGCATGTCTAATCAAAGGATTTGGATGGAAAGTAGTTTGATCGAAATAGTTTTGCGATAAGCGCTTCAAATGTTTGGGGATCGAATCGATTTCAAAGTCTCTATGGTCTACGTTGCGAACGTACCACGGACAGCCCTGAGGCCATGCGTGTAAGAAACGGTTCTGAATTATTTGTAATTGATTAATTCTTCTGGCGTGGACGTGAAAAACAGGCTCGCGTAGGTCAGTATGGGACGTATACAGGCTTTGTATAATGTCACCTTATTTCTAAGGGACAGTTTACTCCGCCTGCCCAACATCACATACAATCTTCCCAAAACGAACGCTGCTTTATCGCGTGTCTTGCGGATATGAGCTTCAAAGGTAAGTCTGTTGTCGAGTATGACGCCTAGATATTTGGTTTTATCTTTCCATGGGATGGGATGATCGAACAAGGTGATAACTCCAGGTGGACCGGATCGCCAGTAAGTCCTAATGCCGGGTTTGTTAAAAAGGACACCTACGCTTTTCTCGGGATTGACTTCAATCCTCCAAGATATAAACCATTTTCCTAGGGCATCGGCTGCAGATTGGAGACGCCTGGTAAGGGCGGAAGCTGATACAGAAGTCGTGTAAAGAGCGGTGTCATCCGCGAAGAGTGCTAGATGAACACTTTTGGTCGGTCTCGGAATGTCATTTATATAAAGAGAGAATAGGATGGGAGCTAGCACGGAGCCCTGAGGGACACCTGCCCTGATGGGACGAGTGGATGACAAGGTACCCTCTACTCGAAAACGGAACGTGCGATTCGACAAGTAGTCTCGTATGATAAGCACGAGTCTGTCTGGCAATCCTAGACGATACAGTTTATAAATTAAACCGTTATGCCAAACTTTGTCGAAGGCCTTAGCGACGTCGAAGAAGAGCGCTCCAGTAGTGTTGGTTCGCGCTAGAGTGAAGCCCTTTAGAATGTGCTCCGTTATACGGTGCACCTGGTTGACGCAAGAGTGGATTTTACGAAAGCCAAACTGCTCGTCTATAATTATGTTTTGGCCTCAATGATGGCCTTGATTCTTGCTAACAAGATTCTCTCGTAGACCTTCCCGAGGGAGTCTAATAAATTGATCGGACGATAGCTGGTGGGCTGATTTCTAGGTTTGCCTGGTTTATGAATGCCGATAATCTATGGCTTCTTCCACCGATCGGGGAAGGAGCACCTGCTAAAAGAGCGTTGAAAATAAGGACTAGGATATGTAAAATTTGAACAGGGAGCCGCTTTAGCGTCTTATTGGTAATGCGATCGGGACCTGAGATTTTTACCGTGGAGTCCTTTGATAATTGATTCGACCTCCTCTAGAGAAGTACGGGGTAGTGGCTCATCTACCGGCGCTGTGGAGACCCTACTTTCGACTTCCGAGTCGACCTTTAGGAGGTGCTCGGGGTTTACAGGATGCGTGCTTGGGGAACATTGACTCTCCAAGCTGTCAGCTAAGCATCTGGCCTTATCGATATCATCAAATGCGGGTGGTTGATTTATATACATAATAGGGGGGGTATAGTGGCGACGGTGTCGTTTCGAAGAGCTCTTGCTAACGACCAGTACGCGACGTGAGACGGCTTGAGCTCTCCAAGACGCCGGCCGAAATAGTCTTTGTAGGGCACGGAGTTGTCTCCGGCTGTCGTCAGTTGGGCAAGAATCATGGGCCCTAGTAGCTGCGTTTTTTACGCGTAATCAAAGATTTTAATTTAGCTGGAAGCTCCCACCGCCCTGGAGGGTGGTTTGAAATCTCCCTGGAGCACTCGGTTAGTTTATTTTGAATGTATTTCGAAATATTAGTGGCGGCTGATTTCGCAACTTCAGCGCTTTCAATAAAATCAGGAATTTCATTGAGCCACGGGGAATCTAAAGACTGTAGCTCTGAGTCTAGCTTTTTCCAGTCTACTATGGTTTTAGTGAGAGGAGTCTGATTTTTGTCTGATACAAGCTGGATTTGGACGGGGCGATGGTCTGAGTCTAACTCGGACAGTGTCTCTATGGAACGCAACTGGAGAGTCACGTTTTTCAAGATGGCGATGTCGAGAAGTGCAACTGGTTATACGCTGGCTGAACTCAAAACGCGGCTGATGATTATCTTCACGAGTTTTTCACCAACGTACACTGCTAGCTAACCAGTCGAGAATTCAAGCCTGAAGACGAATGCTATATATAGGTATTACAGCGCTCCAGACATTAAGACTCTAACAACAGAAGTGTCTAGAATGTCGACGTTACTAAAACGAAAGTACTATTAAAGTAAAATTAATAATATGGGTAATCGCCAACTAGATGTAGTATTTTTTTAAATTGCCTATTCCTCTTTTAGGAGGGTTCTTTGTACGATTTTGCCGCATCGAAAGAGTTAAGTGAACGAAATACAATTTATATAAAAGTAGAAGCAAAAATTAATATCAAAGGTTTTCAAAATGTTTTCTAAATGACTTTATTTAATAACATAATACTCGATTCTAAAGTTACTACTTACCAAAAATATACACATAAGCCGCTGTTATAAATTTTACTGAGTTTTATTCATTGCAATCGAAATAATATGATTGCATTCTATAACCTTATAGCCTGTATATTTTGAGAAATCTTTCTGAAATAACAATTATAAAGGTGAAATAAATTAGTGAATAAAATAAAACATTTTTTGTGTTAATTTTAGCTAGTACCAATGTTTTAAGTGGGGAGATATAGTTGGCTCGAACATCACGAAAACCAAAACTTGACTAGATACAACTACAGATAAACACTACGAAGACAGCTACATTACATTCGTGCTACACGTGTCATCATCAGCGTTAAAATTTAATAAATTTTATAAAATCCTTAGACATTGACTTCGCTTTGATATTTAAATAAATCATGAATGTAAATTTTAAGTTTTCGCCAAGTTTATAGTTATTAGTGACTGAGACACAAAATAATACAATGCTATAAAATAATCATATTCTTTTTATTATTCAAATTTTGTAAAACTGTAATGTATATAAGTACAATCGAAGTGCATTCAATTAACAAGTGGAAGATTAATTGTTATTTTGAATTACTAATAAATGCAATAAAGAGATATTGATAAGTTACTTTTTGTGATACAGAATATAGTATGAAAGGTCTGTTTTTATAGACGTTGGACTAATACAAAACTATAAATAGTCAAATCAAAACCATTACACAATTAAATTTTAACTCCTGGTACTAATAGTTTTTTTTCTGTTACATCCAACTCTTATATAAACGGACCAAACATAATATAATCTGAATGTTAACATATTATAATAGCACCTGGACCTTCAGTTTCTACTCAAATACAAATAATCAGAAGTGCATTTATACTTACACAAAATAAATTACAAAATATGAAATGGTCCCAAAAACTGATTAGATTTAATTATACAAACTAAAATACAACTAAAGAGCACCTATTACTTTTAAATGAAGGCACCAAATACATAAATGAAATATATAAAAAAATAAAAGAAAAAAGAAATTAGCTACACTTTTACATATCAATAATACAGAGATATAGATTATTCACTTGGAAAGTTTATGCTGGAGTTGATCAGCAATAGCCTGAAGGAAGTCTTCTGTATTCAAGTACATTCCCTCCTTTGTGTTGGCCATTCCATGAATACAAATGACTAGATCTTTGGTCATTTTGCCACTGTCTATACATTCAACACAAGCCTGTAAATAAAATTTAATATATTAATTTTAGCTATAATAATTATATGTATACTTATAACAACATAATATTCAAGAGTTTGTTTTGTTTAAAAAAAATACCATAAAATCTTTTAGAACTGTATAGCCTGTTTATTGAGAAGGATTATAGACTTATAACATCAGGTTACGAAACAGTGACCATAAACGCGGGTGAAACCGCGGAAACAGCTAGTAATTAATATATTACGTGAAACGCAATCCTTTCTACACTTTTGAAACATACATATTCCGCGCGACGAAAGGTGAGGTTTGGCAAGGCATTAAATTAAATAAAGAATCGTTTGTTTACATTCATGCTGTGTAACGTTAAGCACATTTCTGCCCTTGATTCAATGAGGAATCAATTCATCTTAATAAATCCACTATGACACCAACCTATGCTAGAGGATCGCTAGTTTATGGATTACACACAATCATATTGATCTAGGATTTTTGGGACACTCATCACTGAACCGATTTTTGTAAACTTAGGTATAGAAATAGATGGGCTTTAGTAACCAGACTTAAGTATACTTTTTGTTGCGAAATCAAAACTTTAAGAGGCGATATAGGGGAGGAAAATTTGTATCGGGAACCATTTATTTTTATTAAAATTGCAATAAAAGTGCCTCATCAAAATTCGTTGTAAACGCGAGCGATGACGCGGGTAAAAGCTAGTATAAGTAGGTATATACTAATTATATTTATAAAAGTTATTAAGCATTATTAAGACGCATCAATCATTGGTATATGCCTGCATGTGGTACTTTAATAGATAAAAGGAAAAAAAGATAATGAAACATTATCATTTTGCTTTCATGTGATTTAGATAATAGCTTTCGCAAGTAAGATTATTGTGATATTACAAAGATATATTATCATAAAGCATTTTACTGCAATCACTTATATAGTAAATCTAAAAGTAGCCACCTCTTTACATTGAAGTTTTCAGATTTTAATTTTGGTTTTAAAACTTATGGAACCTGAGAGGAGATGGATTTTTTATGGCCTTAATTACGGTCAAATCCACGCGGATAAAGTTGGTGAAAAATGTAGTACTATGAGAATTCGATTAGTCAAAATTATTACTAGGTACATACTTACATAGCATCATTTAATGAAAACAATGGCGTTAATTATTTATACTGGAAAAAAACTTAAGGTGAAAAAGGATCAAATCTTGTGCAACTTTTCTTACCTCTTCTAGGGATACTGCAAAGCGTTTCAATTCTGGAGTGCCATCTAACTCAGCACGATGTATCAGACCCCTCGTCCATGCGTAAATGGAGGCGACGGGATTAGTCGAAGTTGGCTTGCCCTGCTGATGCATGCGGTAGTGGCGAGTGACCGTCCCGTGAGCCGCCTCGGACTCCACCGTGCGTCCATCTGGACACATGAGCACTGACGTCATCATGCCAAGTGATCCGTAACCCTACGAGTTATAAAGTTGAATTACAAAATGCGATATACGTTAAGCGTGAGAAAAAACTTCGAGTTTGCTATTTGGCAATATTTCAAAATCCAAAATTTAATCTGGGTCATAGTAATTAGCGGTCTAGTTATTTTTCATTCATTAGACATATAAGAGGCATTGGGACAGTATAATTAGGTAAATATATTTTTGTTGGAGAATGTAACATGTTATTAGTACCTGTGCTACCACGTCGGATTGGACATCACCATCATAGTTCTTGCAAGCCCATACAAAGCCCCCTGAGCTCTTCATGGCCTGCGCTACCATGTCATCGATTAAACGATGTTCATACCATATCTTTGCATCCTCGAACTTCTTCTTATATTCACTGTGGTATTAAATAATTAATTTAATTTATATTGTATCTTTATATTAAGATAATTATTATTTAACACAATATAATTAAAAATGAAAAAATAATAAGGTCTAGAATCCAAAAGATCTGATCGCCAGGAGCTCTTGGGATATAATACCTTTCGTAAATTTCTTGGAAAATATCCTTAAACCGGCCATCGTATCCCTTTAAAATAGTATTTTTTGTTGATAAATACAGAGGCCATTTCTTTTGTATCGCAACCTGCAAGAAATCACCATTTTAATATTAATGATACAAAACGTTGTTTTTTATTTGTTCCCAAAATCCTAAGGGATTTTACCTGAAAACTGGAGTGAGCAAAGGAACGGATTGACTCATCTGTATTGTACATGCCCATAGCAACGCCAGCGGATTTGAAGTCATATAATAGGCGTTTTTCTACAGTTCCATCTACAGCCGTAAAGACCATTTCCATCTGTTCAAAATAAATAAAAAACATTTGAATTTATAGAATGTTATCAGTGCAAATAAGGAATTAAAACGTCTTCGGGTACCTTTCCAGGTTTCGAGAGAACAAAATCTTGAGCTTTGTACTGGTCTCCATGGGCATGACGGCCGATAATAATGGCATTAGTCCATCCAGGAACAACACGGGGAATGCTCTTGCACAGAATGGGCTCACGGAAAACGGTACCACCGAGAATGTTTCTGATAGTACCATTTGGACTTAACCACATTTTCTTTAATTTGAATTCTGAAAAGTACTGATCCGTCAATAGTGTAGTAAATTAAATATTGTAATAAAAAAAATAATAGTATCTTTGTATGTGCAACTAATGTAGCTTATTATACAATAATTGGTTGATTTTTTCGTAATGCGAGGATAAAAAAGTGACCTTCAATCTTTTTTTTAATCACCAGAAGTCCCAACCAATGGTCTTTTGGAAAGCATTTACCATAACTTATCTTCACTAGCAACACCTTAGGACATCACCGTGTGTTGGAAGATAAGAAGACAAACACAATATAAGAAGTCAAAAGAAATACGGTTTATGGACCTTCGGCGCTCACATTCGTCGAACGAAAAGCAACAATACGAATACTGCCACTAAAGAAAGATATTCTGAGAGGGTTTCCTGGGGTCAAGCCAGCCCTTCCACTGCGAAATAATAAGATTATATGTATATGTACCTTCAACTCTTTGTTCGTCAGGAGTAATTGTGGCGCATTTTATACCGACATTATGTTTAAGGATAGCGTGCGCCGCATCGATGGTTACTTGATCTTCGGTGGCGTCACGGTGCGGCAGACCAAGATCGAAGTAGAGGCAATCTAGCTGTAGAATTTATATATATTTGAGTCCCTTTTTTATATATTTAATAGTGTTTTTATTTTCAATAATAATCAGAGTTCAATACCTTTTTTCACCAAATACCTCAATCTTTAAGTTATCCATAAGAAGAGTCTTTTCACCAAATTCGTTTTCAGTTTTTTTAAAGAATATTAGCAATGCATTTTTTAAGGCATTACTAATATTCCTATATATTGCCCCTCCAAATAAGCTCGATGCTTGCGGTAGGAGGTACGATAATAGACCAAAGGGGTCAAGATCGAACACGCGACTCTCGCGTTAACAAAGCGGAGTTAGTCCTTCTACCGTTGAGATATTGAGGTTCCAAAGTTGTAAAATTGGTTTATTGACTTGATAATAATTGATAAAATTTTAGGTATCTTAAATTAAATACAATCATTTTGTATTGACGTATTTAGCTATTTTACTTATTTTACAAATGTATTGAAATAAAATGTGCCTAAAAAATGTACCTAGATTCTTGAACATTTCTATGAAGCAAAATAAGCATCTACTATATTTGTACTTATTTACAGTACAAACAGCGCTCTAGTAAACTCATGATAAGAATATGTCATAAAAAACTGTGATAGCTGCATTAGCGATAATATTTCAATTACACGTCACTTGGGTTTTTTTATGCGTACCATGCACGTACATATGTATATAAAAACAAAAAAACGTCTAACAATGTAAAGACGAATAATATATGTATATTTTCAGGTAGCCACTTATTATTTTTGATGGAACGAGAAGGCTGTATGTGGTAGGAGCACGGTCATTCAATTCTGTACCAAAACCAGTTCATGGCATCGTTTTTTTAACTAAATGTCCTTTATGAAGCCTGTTTCGGATAAACTACTTTCATTAACAACTTCGAAGTTTATCTTGTAAAATATATTTGCACATTGCCGATATATAGATTATTGACCCCTTTTAAATGCGCACCGCCCAGTCCCCACAGCAAATGAATACTGTAAATATTATAAATTATAATAAAGTGTTCGTATATTATGTTTGAGTAAAAAATATATTAGTACTTCGCTCCAATGTTCAAATATTATCTTAAATTACCTTCATTAAATTTATTCAATAAGTTGTATGTATTACAATGGAACAAATTATACTTTAAATAGTCAGTGATTAATAATAATCTTTGTGTATTGGGTGTTCTTTGTGTTATTGATATATTTTGAGACGCATCATATTGAGTATTATATATATAATGCGAAAACATTTATAAATATTTCATAATACTAATATTTTGATTTATAATCTCTAATCGTGGAAAAAAACGCAAAGTTAAAAACAAACTTATAGATAATAAATAACCAATACGTTGATATTATGATTGTGGGGAACCACGTCGCAAAATTAGATTCCATTCTGTCCGTCCGATCGTCACTGCCATTTTACTTACAGGAACTACTTTTACTTATTAACATAAAATAAAAGAAATTTAATAATAAAGTAATCAAACTTCGAAGTTGCAGACGGTGTTCTGATAACCATCAAACCAAAGCATCAGTTCTCGTATGTAATACTTATTTGCAATTAAATGGTCATTATCACTATATACTTCATTTGATAAATATAGTTTTGGCGCAGCGGTAGCGTACCTGCCTGTGCCACAAGGTCAAATCGCGGTCAAGGGTTCGTAGGTTGTGTTGACCATACAGGCTGGGTATATTTGTTCTTGTCATTTCATTGTGTGTGTTTCCGGACCCCCCACACCAGATATTACTATCCTAATAGTACCCAACAAGAGAACAAATTGAAAAAGCGAGTTTGGTTTTTAAAGCGCGAAATAAAGCGCGTGTGTAAGCTAAAACAACCCTCCAAAAAACGCTTATCCGCAAACGCCCTAAGACCAATTCCAGAAAAACGTAATTTTAAGTAAGTAAAATAATATTTTTTCCACAAAAAAAAAATACTTATAACACATACATATATTGTTTATAGTTCTCTTAGGCTCAATCGAAATGATTCTCTCATTCACTACTTTAACAAAGCACCACAAAGAAAAGTAGAGAGACACATCAATTTATTTTAATTGGGTTTAATAGCTCTAAATGATTAGGTCTTTGTATTCAAATGTTAAAGTAACAATAAAAGATACACAAATAATTAATGTTATCAGAATTAATAACTAAATGTGCACATATTCAAAACAAAGTTATTAACAAACAAATATTATTGTCATTGTTTTAATGTTTTATGATTACTAGTCCTCCTCCTTTAGGTCTATTGGGTAGTATTATTATGAGAAACATTTTAATAAGGTAAATCTATTTTTTTATTTGAGGGCCAAACAAGCAGGAGGCTGGCATGAACATCAGGAACACCAGAGGTCATGAAGGTGCATTGCTGACCTTTAAGATGCAACTGGTTAATGCTGGTTGAACAGCAGCGGACAAGCACACACTCCATGAATTTTTAAACAATGTACAGTGGTAACTAACCAGACAGGCATTGCCATCAGCCCTACCACCAGCAAAAAAAACACCACTAGAATCGGTGGATAAATATGTCTTAGAATTGCTTATATAACATACAGGTTTGCTCATGATGTTTTCTTTCACCATTAAGAATAAGATAAATTTGAAACTAATTAATTAATTAAATTAACTGAATCAAAGTAAGCACTTGAAAACTCAAAAGGCTCAGCCTCCTCCCTGTACCCCTGACCTGTTGAAGTCTAAGTTTTTTATCCAGTGGGCCATCTCGGTAACAAATTAGAAATAAATTACAGTAGATATCATATCTTTGATAGGATGTAATATATGGGCTTTAGCTTGTGTGTATCAATGTCATGCTATTCATATAATTTTAGTGACTAGGGCAGTAATTACATACACTTTATGTTACTATTAGTGTTTTTAAATCATGTAAAGAATTATTCATTTGAACAAAACCTTATTAATGTTTTATCTACCTAAATTTGTCTACTCTTACTCTTGAGTGACAAATAATATGATTTTCTATTATTTAAATTATTTAATAATATAATTAACAATGAGCAATCTCAATACCTTGACAAATGGAAAGATGAGTTTCTCCTTAATTTTTTCCCAAATGATCCGTGTCATTTCATCTCCATCCATTTCTACGACAGGTTGTGCTGCAACAACTCTTTTGGCTGTTGCATCTGCAAATATATAATTAATGTAAAGTTAAGTATTGACAATAAAAAAATTGGTGTACATACAAAAATTTTGCATAAAACATTGACTTTTTTATCCAATAAAACATTGATTGACAAGCATTAGAAATAAATAAAGACCTAAATTATTTTATTGGTCTTTTAATTTTTAGACAACTAAATTTAATTAATATCTCTTGATTGAAATATGAAAATTTAAAATATGCTAAGTTTAATCATCGTTAATTAAAGTGGGTTTTAATCATTGTTCATGATATTACATTCTATAAAAATCACGAAATCTATTTTTTTTTCACACATAAAATCATCGCACACGTTGCTTGCATTACTTGAAATCTTGAACAACTTCTTTATAGCCGGATCTGTACATACCGTTACAATAAATTTTATTTATATGGTTCAAATTAATATATTACATTAAAATATAATGTGATTAAAATATCAAATAAAATTAATTTCTATATAAAGAATTACTTACAATTCCTCGTTGAAATTGCGGTTTGTTCCGAAACATATTTTAGTAAACGTCTAGCATTGTTTGCAGCCATTATTACTTTTTAAAATACGTGATAGAACAAAAATATTTTGTAACTTAAATTCGTTTAATTTCTTTCTAAAATCGTTCAAATTATACAACTTTACATGTAAGCGCACGAGCAGCTTATAAAATAATAAAAATAACAAAATATAAACGTCAAAACGTGTACAGCACAGCTAGTCCACAGACGTCAGACACTAATTTTACCATAGACTAGATGCCTGAGGCCATAAAATACAGATGTGTCACTAATATTACAGTCTTGCCTCCTGTCCCTATAATATATCTCAACTCTGATGAAAAATAACAATCCAAGTTGATGGCTTCAAAAAAAGGATCCGTAATCACTCATTAAATGAATGTACCCTTGAGTCTTGACGAAGGTGCAGTATCCCATTTCTGATTCAAATGGGCAAAACTTCTCTATCGCATCTACGATAGAGAACTGTAACGTCCCCCACCCCTTAAATTATGTTGAATTTTTATTAATGTTTTTAGTTACTCAAGTGTGTGCATTCTCGTATAGACATTAAATGTAATAGAATTAGGTTATATATATATATATATATATATATATTATTGTTTGTGTTGTTTCAGGTTAAGCACCAGACATTAATTCCTTCTATTTGTGGGCGATGCAATCTGAAGACTTAATCTCATCTTGACCCCACAATCTTTCTGCGTGTTTTCTTCATTCTTAGTGACATTGGCGAACTGATTTTTGGTAAACACACACACACACCTGAAAGCCATTAACCTAAGAATTGAATTGAAACAAAAACAAGGAAATATTATACTTGACTAATAGTGTATAGATACCTACGCAAAATAAGTTCAAAAAGAGATACTACTCTAACTGTGGCGTACTAATTATTAAGAATTGCATTGCGTGGCGCTACCAGACGTGACTATTATATAAAGCAGTCTTTTTACACACACACACAGACAGAGAGAAACCATTTAGCTCGATAAAATCATCCATAGCATTTCTTGATCTTCACCAACGCCATGTCAATGCAAAGTCGACTTTGACGCTAATTAAATTTAAAATCTTTCCCCAACGAAAATACGAAACTTGAAGAGTCCAAAATGAACAAGTTGATAATCCGATTATCCTTTTTTAAACTTTTGACTTCGTTATCGTAAAATTATAATATTTATTTAAACCCTTAGTAAATTTTTAGCAATAAAAATTATTGTCGCATCTATCAATACCTAAATTTTATTCTTTGATGTGAGTGAGATCGAATGCCGAACGAGGCCGCGGCCGGCAGGCAACGACACCCGGCGGCGGCCGGCACCATCCGTCCGCCAATGCAATAATAATATTCTGTGCTTTCTGTGCGGTTGAGCTGGATAGTTGCTCATTGTCGTATTTCATTCATTTATCAAATAAACTATTGTAAGAAAAATTAAACTTTGCATATTGAATTTTAAAAAATACAGATGATAAATCGATTTTATATTCGGATAACGAAGTGGTAAGTTTGATATGATTTCCTAAAAGTCGATTCAGTCACAGTTTTTGCTACAGCATGTGTTAATTTTGATAAAATAGACTACGCTGCACCTAAAAGCTTACTCTACCATAAAAATAATTATGAATTTGTTAGTCGTTTAATTAACATTATAAGTTGAAGTAGGTACGTGCAAAAATATATTATTTTTGCAAAGATAGGTAACATTTATTGCTTTTTTTTATTTTGTAGGTGTAATTATTTTACTTTCAGTAATAGATTTAAATTGTTAACCACAACCTACCACCAAAATCATCATTTATAATTATATTATCGAGGGTTTTCTGGATTTTTTTGCTTCCATATCGAATTGAACGTCCACGTAAACAAAATGTAAAATAACCGGTGTGATTGTTCACTATTCGTAAGTTGGAAGATAACGACAATGGAAGATAGTATTGTTTGTTTTTGGTATACGGCAAACGACTGAAGCTGGACTGTCTATTTACATGACAATTAAAAATAAATCCTATGTATTGTTTTGTACAATATTATATAATTATTATACTCTAAATCGGTTCTACAATTGACGGAGAAATCGGTGAACATACAAAAACATACATACATCTATGTATACAGTCGAACATAAAATCTCTTTTAGGTAGGTATTTTGGTTTAAAATTCAAACTACTAAATCGACTTTCATGAAATTTAAATGAGACCGTTTTGCAACAAACCTCTTTCGAACAAAAAAAAAGTATTATCAAAATATGTCTATATAAAGACGAAGTATGCCCGAACACATAAAAAAAAGAAATATCCAATTTGAGTAGCTATCTCCTTCTTCTTTGAAGTTAGTGAAAAATGTTTATTATTATGCCAAAAACTTTTCACAATTACAAAAGTTGTTGGGACCTTCTTTTAAGTAAGACAATACTTGTACCAGAAGATCCCGCTCTTCCATAGCATTTCAGTCAATAAATTTCTTACGGACATAATTAACTAATATAATCTTGTAAGTTAGTGGGAAAAACTATAAGTTAGTGGGAATAATAAATAAAATAGTTTTTACTTCCAAATAAATTGTTGCTGTATTCCATATTATACATACTGGCTTTGTCAGCGTCGTGTAGTAAGATCTAGTTATGAAAAAAGGACAGATGTGGCCGGAACAGGGCTCAAAATTAATTAAAACCTGGGGGTGCCAATCGCGAACGCCACGGACGTCAATTCGAATCCATATCCGAAAATATCCTTTTTGTGAATGCCCAACTGCTTTCGGATACACGCTTTCGCGCTAATTTAAGAGTGTGCGCTCTCATATATTTTTAAAATTAAGGAGTTTGTTATTCATTTTGCGCTACATCTGTATTTTAAGTGCAGATAATTATAACTCTATTAATTATATCAAATACAATCAAGATAGGTTGGTTCGGTTTAGCGAGAGTTTAGTGAGAGCCGACGGTCCGTGCACCAAGACGTAATTGTTAGAAATGTTTACGTATACATCACTGCAAAGCTATTTATAGAAACGTACTGACAATGAACGCATTGAATATCTAACTACCGCCGTTTTGGCCTAGGTGAAATCGACCAATATCCAAGTCGGTAGCGCCGTTTTGCTGTAGTACACATCGAAGATCTAACTACTCCCGGCTAAATCGAAATAAACATCAAATATTTATAATCGAAGAGTTCCCTTGACTTTTCAAGGGCCCATTATCAGAACTTGGCCAAATTATAATGAGTACAACTTGGAAGTACGTATACCTTATGAATAAAAAAAATCTTCATTCATATCAAATTTAGAAAATCAAATTTAGAAAAAAATAACCCCTCATTTTTTGGAAGTCGGTTAAAGATGTAAGGATTACCATTGTGTTGTACGTATGTGGTACCTACGTCTGATACTTTATAAAATCTGTTTATATTTTTTTCTTTTATTTTAATATAGATCCATTGACGTATTTAAAGAACGGGTAAAAGCGCATTACCTTACATTCGAATGACGACGCCTATAATTATTGTTTTCATTTATGTATTTATTATATAAAGTTTAAATATAATAATATAATAGTTTAAGTATGTATATTTGTGTATATGTATGTATGTATGTATATTGAATATTTATTTAGTTTGTTGTTTATATATTTAGCGTTAGTATTTACGTTTATTTATTATAATATTTATTGCGTAATTTATTAAATTTACGTTTATATTTACATTATTATATTCTCTTTTAGCCTCACTTCTCAATCTCCTTGCTCAATATCTTCAACACAAAGGTTGTCTGGAAGAAATCGCTATTAAGCGATAAGACCGCCTTATTGTACAATCATGTTTTTATTTTTATTTCCTTTTATATTTTAAGTGTTTATTTCTTTCTGTGTGATGTGCAATAAAAGAGTATCTATCTATCTATCTATCTATAGATTCAATTATTTCATATTCGTGGTTTTGACGTAATTTTATAAAATACAACATTTGAACAAACAATTAATGGCGTATAGATACCTATATGGTTTTATATCAATTAAATGAAGGCTGACACACGACCATACTTACACACTCAAACACATGCTGGACTTGACATAATATACATAAAACAACACAATCAATGATCGGTATGAGGTTCGTGGTCATTGACCAAATACTGGTGACGTTTAGGTCAATAACCATAGCTGACCTTGAATATGCCTTAAAGTGCTAACTAAATCTATTTATTATCAAATATATATTAATTTATTGTAAAAATAGTAATGTAGGGTTATTACGCTACTTAGCGACCGATTAGCAGTGTCGAACTTTACGTCCAACGTGTCCACGGCGTCGCGTTCTTTCTCGTTCTCGCGTTAAATTTGGGGTATACCTCTTCTTCATCCTAGCATTATTCCCGGTATTTTTATGTACCCAGGGTCTGCATATTACTCTTATCCGGATTTGACAGGTTACTAGTTTTTACACAGAGCGATTGCCATCTGACCTCCGCAACCCTAAGGGCGAACCAGTAACTCATTGGATAAGAGCAATTTACTTATCAAGAGTTAACGATTATTATTAGATGTTATTGATAATAACCGGGACCGACAGCTTAACGTGCTCTCCGAGGCACGGTGGGGAGACCCACACGGACAAACGCCCAGACCGAGACAGAAATTTGGGGTATACCTGTAGATTGAAATGTATTACACCTTCAGGGATAATTATATTGAGGACTTCAATTTCATACACAATTTTCCATTTAAATTTTTTAGAAAATGTGAAAATACGTATTTCTTTATTTTTAAAACATCAAATAGTTTCAAACATCTAGTTTAAAAAATGACTGACCTTCCATAGAAACTTTCAACCCCTTTTTCACCTCTTTAGGGGTTGAATTTAAAGAAATGGTAAAATACATAGTTACTGTACTATAATTTTTTTCACTAAAAGAACCCAAATATTATCCGATTTGATTAGTTTATCAAAGTATTCATAATATTAATAGCCTCTATTTTTATTGCAAGCGATATTAAAGATAAAACATTATGATGACGCTATGAAGATATGAGTTGTAAATAATGTAACAAAATATTCGTCAAACATAATAATTAATAACTTACAAATAATAATAAACTACGCAATATTTTACAATAGAATAATGTGAGTAAAACTAGGCTCACGCAGGCGTACATAATTTATGTAAATTTAAACAAAGGTATCATGAACATGTGTTAAATATTTTTAGACTGTTTGCCGTAAAATCAAATTAAAATGTGCGGCTGCGTGAGAGTGCTCCGCATAGGTAAGCCGCTCCCGAAATCATGGCAACGAAGACTCTTCAGCTCATCCTCAACACCGCCGCCAGTCCAAGGAGTCCCGTATACAAAGCTTAGTGTGGGAGTGCCGAAGGAAATATGGCAAAATGAAAGAAGGTATAAATATTTTTCACAATAAAGTAAAAATAGTTTTTGCTATTTTGTAACATCAACTTATATGGATCAGTATTATGTTCCGTTATGAACAACAGAGATATCTACTGCGCAGTTATTAACCGCATATGACTTTTATTAGATCGATTGATATTAACTTTAAATCATCAGTTGCGATCAATAATGTGATTACGTAACTTTGAATGTAACAAAGATCAAATTTATATGCCTATTTTAGGGTCGCTGTAGTACCAGCAATAGTAAGTAAATTAGTTAAAAAGGGATTTAGTGTAAATATTGAAGAAAACGCTGGTGCATTAGCAAATTTTCCTAATAAGACATACGAAGAGGCTGGCGCTAAAATCACGAGCTTAAAGGATACTTTCCAGTCAAGTAAGTTTCTTATATCTTTATAGAATCGAAATTATAAAGAAGATCTTATCTTTTATGCAAATTTCGAAATCACAAACCTCTATTATACATACAGGTACAAATTGAATACCTAGTATCATTTTATTTATAGATAGAGGTACCTTATTTAAGTCTACGCGGTAGTATTCTTATACACTATCTATTGAGTATCACTATCCATTATAATATTTTGTATGAGTATTCAATCATACTTTATGATTTCAAAAGAATATTACAAATATGGAGATATTGTTTCAGATATAATTTTAAAGGTTCGTCCTTTAGCGGAAAATGAAATCCAAAATGTAGCTGATGAATCTACGATCATATCTTTTCTATATCCAGCCCAAAATCAGAATCTCATTCAAAAACTGGCGACTAAAAAAGTTAACGCTTTCGGTAAGTTTTTGGTTTTATAAAAGTTTGATAGTGTTTTTTTTTATTAAGACTCATATTTCGTTCTTATATTTAACGCTTAAGCTTTGTTTGATATTTTGTTTAGATTTTAAAAATAGATATTTTTCCAGCTGTCTATTCCCGTTACTATAATTTTATTTTACTATTTCTCTTTGCAAGCAATGGACTGCATTCCTCGCATAAGTCGCGCACAAGTGTTCGACGCATTGAGCTCAATGGCGAATGTAGCGGGTTATCGCGCTGTCATCGAAGCAGCTGCGCATTTTCCGCGCTTCTTTTCTGGTACGTGAAATTATCATAATTCAAAATAAAACATTAAGGTAACCCGTCCAGGCGTCTACCAATTTGAGAATGCCTGGTCTAAAAACTTAAACAATCGATTTAAGAAGCAGGGGATCGCAATAATTTTATTAAATATACGCAATTCCGTTGATGATAACTTTTTTCCTACCACGATTAAAAGTTCACTCTTTGTCCCTTATACGAGGGAAAAAAGTGCCTGATTTTCTCCCGTCAAAATGACACTAATTAATTCAGTTAATCTACCGGTACGCTTAACCCTCGTACCAGCGACGAAAAGCGAACTTTTCATCTTAGGAAAAAAATCGTATAGGCACCACAGGAAAAAAGTAGGACGTTGGCAACTAGACATTGTAAGAATGCTTTACTTTTCTTTCTAGATGCATAATGTACTATTATATGACACGCTTCTGTAACTCGTAACTCATAGCTATTGATATTGAATTTACGAACATGTAATCATAAGATGTAATCTGTATTTCAACAATTTTTACTTTATTTCATCTTTAGATACATCAGCATAAAAATGAGTGTTCCATAAACACTAGATTGACTACATCTCTAACGAGATGTCACATAGTGGTAGTAGTAGGTGTGGTGATGATGTAAATATTATTAAAATATAGTATTTATAAAATATACGTATGAATTTTATACAATACAGGATAGCTTAACGACGTAACCTTTGGTTCTTCACAGGTCAGATAAAGGCGTCTCGACGGGTTGAGAGATAATTTATCCCGTTCTCAGTTCAAATTATAATTAAAATGAGTCATCATCTTAATTCATAATTTCGTCGACCGTTCTAGCATAGCGGTAGAGAATACTTGCCTACCTTTTAAGTTTTATTTCGAATGATCTATTTGCGTTCGGAGCAGATGTTTGTAGGTATTGACCATACAAACTTTTTTTTTCGTTGTGGGTGTTTTCCTTATGGGTCTCTAAATCTTTCCGTTCCGCACCCTTAAGTCGATCATAAGTATAAGATTTTCTTGAATCAAATAAGGTGCTGGTTTATTAGACTCGAATCAAAAAGTAATTGATATTATTTACGAGAAGGAAGAGAAATCACAATTGGTTACGTGGCTCCCAGGTCAGATGACGGCAGCAGGCCGCGTGCCGCCGTGCCGCGTGCTGGTGGTGGGTGGCGGCGTGGCGGGGCTGGCGGCGGCGGCGCAGGCGCGCTGTATGGGTGCCGCCGTGCGAGCCTTCGACACGCGCCCTGCCGTGCGCGAGCAAATAGAGAGTCTCGGCGCACAGTTCATTACTATGGATATAAAGGTATAGATGAGCATCAAAACCCCTATGTTTTACTCTCTTTCTTGCCTCCGCTCTTATATCTTATCTCAGTACAGTTTTATTGTTAATACAAACTACAGTCCATACTGTTCGTCAGGCAAGTCGTATGAAAACACAGCTGTAAATAATTTTCTCGCAATCATTATAATACATTATGAAGAATATAATATATATATAATATATTATATATAATATATTCATTATATTAATATAACGATTAGTACCCTTTAAGTACATCATTCAGTGTTACTATTTATTCCAAACATTACATAATATACATAAATCACATAAAACAATAATAAAATTAGAAGCACCCATGAAGAAATGATGTTCAATCGTGATAATTACGCTTTTATAGTTATGCTACACATTTAATGACTTTCTAACTCAACATGTGTCGTGTTTATAATCAATCACAAATGTTGTTATTAAGACTTTAAGCAAGTAGGTACAATATATCTTAGCTAAGTCGTTGAAATTTATTAGATCCTACTTAATATTTTAAACGCGAAAGTTTGTATAGGAGATAAGTAAATAAATAAACGTTAAACAACTTGGATTGTTCAGTTCCTGTAGGTGTTATCAAAACACGAGTAACATGACGTATCCACATGAAATTTTGTATATATGTGTCTTAACTATGAAATAATAAATAACTTTTAAACCGTCATCCGGCATAACAACTAAACCTTCGCTCGTGTTCAGCCGCGGGATAGGCTAAATCAAAACTAAAAATGACATAATATCTAATATAATTCATTAAATTGATTAAGCTAATATCGTATGCAGTAAGTGATAACAAAATCACTATCGCTATAACAAATATCACCTCGAAAAAAAAACCTCATATTTATCGTTGTACTTATGTAGTGAATTTATGATTTACGTGACTTGCCTGTTTCTTTCTATTTAGCAATATAATTTTTATCTGTACGTTATGTTTGAATAAATACATTTGTTGAAATTTTATATTGTAATTTACATTCGTCTCAAGGACTATTTTACAATGGTATTTAAACATGTTGCATGGTGCACCGTGCACTATACATATAGACAAAACATTTAACGTATAATCTTGTTACAATTATTTACAAAGAATAGTAAACATCACGACACGGAATGATTATCAGTGACTGCATCATTCGTTGTTATAAATCTTTTTACGTTAAGTAATCTATTTTATGTCTTTAAAATTGCTGCTAATCTCGCTAAAACTGGAGAACGGCTGGGCCGATTTGGCTAATTATGGTTTTGGAATATTTGTTGAGGTTCAGGGAGGGTCTAAAAATCCGCGATAGATAGATCGTATATCTATACGAAGTTCACAAAAACAATATCAGTACAGATATGATATTTTTGTGTAGTTTCATTATGAAATTTATATTTTTCATTTATATAGAAAAAAAAAATCAAAATCCATACATAACTGGTGAAGCGTTTACTTACAAAGTGACAAAAACAAAATTGTATAACGAACGAAGTCAGATAAAGATCCTAATAGGAAGCGTTGAAAGAACCACCACCTGTAACTTGCCCTCCAACATACCATCATAGCACACACTGTTTGCCATAAAAGCTACATGAGTGTGTAGCTTTACGGCCCCCATTAGGAAAGTGATATTCTTTGTCGGATCAAAACACACAAAAGTTCAAGGACAACACTCCCACACCGGAACAAATGCCTTAATGGCCAATGCCAACATCTGCTCCAAGAAGAATCGAACACGCGACCAAGAAGAATCGAATACGCGACCTACGTCGCTTTAGGTACCTACCTAAAGCGACGTAGGTCGCGTTCTGTTTCAAACGTTTCTATTCTCTTATAATTCTGTCTAACGCCAATGGTAATGGTGGTTAACAATTTTTGATACTACATAAATACAATAATATGACATAATATCTAAATTGACTTAAAAACTGAGTATAATTTTCAGGAAGAAGGATCTGGCGCTGGTGGCTATGCTAAGGAGATGAGTGAGGAGTTCTTGAACGCAGAGCGAGCACTATTAGGGAAGGAAGCTAGGACTTCTGATGTTGTTATTAGCACAGCACTTATACCTGGAAAACCAGCACCCTTACTTATTTTAGAGGTACAAAAATATTACATTAAATGGTCATGGTCGCGAGGTCGATTCTCGCTCTGGACAGATGTCTGAATTGACAGATATTTGATTAGGCCTGAGTGGTGGTGGTTTTGTGTTTGTGTGTGAAAATACACAGTTTAACACAGGATATTTTTGTCCTAAAGATGTAAGTCGAGTGTCCAGTTTTTATGTTTTTTAACAGGTTCCCTGTCCCAGGAATCATATATATGTATTTATGAACATTTCAATTGTTTAGCTATCGTATCTACTGTCTGGACAGTGAATAGCCTCCCCGAATGATATATTATCCAGTGTAACCGATGTTAAAAGTATGATAAACTAAGATTAGGTACCATGGGCGTAGCGAGGTAGGAGCAAAGGAGGGACGGCTGCCCCACCATGAAAAGTATAATGAAATGGACGAATATAATAGATTTTGAATTGTTTAGCCAATAACTGTTGGTGAGAATTGTAATTTTGCCCCCTCTGGGCCCTAAACTACGATTTTGCCCTCCCAACTACGCCCATGGTAGGTACTAACTGTAGTAGTAGTAGATGGTTGTTCCACTTTTAGGATGCAGTTCGAGACATGGCCCCCGGAAGTGTGATAGTGGACCTGGCTGCAGAAATGGGTGGCAACATACAGACGACCACCAAGGGCAAGATCACTAAGGTGCATGACGTCACACACATTGGTCTTACTGATTTGCCCAGCAGGATGCCCGCCCACGCCTCCACGCTGTACGGCAATAACATCTCAGCATTCCTCTTCAGTTTGGGTAAGTTTATATAAATTTTACTTTTTAATTGCTAGTCCTGCTCCAAATTTTCTTTTAAGTTATATAATAAGATAAGGAAAACTTGCATCAAAACAACGAAACATATTTTTATCGCTTCAAAAATCTTAAACAAACAAGTTATATAATAATTAATCAAATCGCTCTCCGATTGATTATAATCTTATCGTGAATTTTTAATAATATTATATATTAAGTGATTTAGTTGCAATTGCGACTTGGGCGTAATTGTGATAAGGATCAGTTGTGGCTGACATCAATTACAGTATTAAGGGAAGATCGAGATAATAAAATATTAATATTTATGTTGGAAGTGGGATTGATAATATACATTGTATGTTTTGTATGTTTGTCATAAAAACTATAATACATTCAATTACAATGACACTGATAATGGTTTTTCTATATAAAAAAGAGAAATATATGCACCAAATTTTGTGTTTATATTTTTTTAAGTTTATTAGTTTGCTAAGCGCCATTTCATAAGGTTATTCCTTTTAATTGGCATCCTGGTAATTTCATTACTTTTGTAGGTTCCCTAGTAGTATTAGGTTGAATCCGATAAGAGTAGGTTGTGAGAAAAGTCGATAATTATTGTTTAAAGAATATTAGCAATGCTTTCTTCAAGGCATTACTAATATTACTTTTTCCTCTCCAAGTAAGCTCGAAGCTTGCGCTAGGAGTGGGTATGACAATAGTGCAAGGCAGTCAGGATTGAATCCGTGACTCTCGCGTTAACACATCGGAGTCGGCCCCTCTACCGTTGAGCTGAGCTTGAGGGAATGAAGTATTAACTCAAACAAAACATTTCATACCCAATAATTGTACATGAAATTTCTAATAAGTAATCGAATCAGGCACGGAGGATCACTTCCACATAAACCTTGAGGACGAGGTGACGCGAGGAGCCATTGTGCTGAAGGCAGGCGAGCTGTTGTGGCCGGCGCCCCCCGCGCCCTCCACAGCCCCTGCGCCCGCGCCTCCCCGCGCCGCCGCCGCCGCCAAGGTCGAACCCCCAAATCCCTTCAATGAAACGCTTAAGGACACCTTCTTGTATTCCACCGGTAACTATTTATAAGGGTTATAGATTATAGACTATTTATAATGTTAAGAGTTAGAGCCTTGCCATTTTTAGCGTTAAGGGGCCTCTGGGGATCTGAAGACTGGGACATTACGACCCTTCCACATCATCAACTTGAAGTACAGTAACAGTTTCCGTTGGGCGTCTATGCTAATACTATGACTAATAAACATTTATTCATATATCAGTGTTATACCATGATTTGAACTCATCGTCAGATGTTAAAGGCGTCGGGATGTGACGACCCCATCGCCCGCTGTTGGGATAACCTCTGTCACAACAGAGATTATTCCACCAGTGCAATCAGTCACACTGGTGGTAGGTCTTTTTGTTGCAAGAGGCCGACTAGGTAGGTACCACCGCAGTGTCCAATATTCTGCCGCCAAATAGTAGTGCTTAGGCACTACTGTGTTCCGGTTTGAAGGGCATTGTACGCTAGTGAAATTACTGGGCGAACGAGATTTAAGAACTAATATCTCGAGGTTGGCAACGCGTGAGTGGCACCTACTAATGGTGCTGCAAGCGCTCATAGGCTGCGGCAGCCACTTACCATCAGGTGGGCCGTATGCTTGTTTGCCAACTTCTAACATAAAAAAAAAAAAAAAATGTTTAATTTTTATGTTAACGACATGTTATGTATCTTATTTTCTAAAGTAATTGAGTGTGATATCGTGTAGAGATAATAATTATCAAATGATATATTATACGCATTGCAGTACCATGGTGAATAGAAGTTCTAATCCTTCTTAACATGAGAGAATAGAATATAATAAATAATAATAATAATGTATCCATCCATTAGGATAGTTATATCCTGTGTCGGGGGTCCGGAAACATTCACAATGACAAGGACCCAGACACCCAGACTGGAACACATGCATGTATGGTCAATACAAACATCAGCTGTTCCGAGCAAGAATCGAACTCACGATCTGTGGCGCTGTTTCGCTACCGCTGCGCTACAACGTCGTCAATGTTATAAAGTCGGTTAAAAAGATGTAAAAGGAGCAAGGGTTAAACCCTGATACCTGTAAAATATGATTTCATTTACAAATATATATTTTTTTGTATTTATTTACAATCAAGATTACAACATAATTTAAAATTCAATACCATTTTTTTTATTCAGGTATGGCTAGCTTAATAGGGCTTGGAATGGCGTCACCGAACCCAGCATTTACAACAATGACTACAACCTTAGCTTTATCAGGTATTTACAATTTTTATTGAACAACATATTTTGCATTATTTTTATTAGAAACAAGATGACTGACTGACTGCGTTGGTTCAGTGACCCAAAGAGGATCTTGGCCTCCGACACTAGAAAACGCCACTTGTGACGGTCCTGCACCACTTCGCGCCAATCGGTGAAACAAGATGGTAGAAGATAAATATTTTAGGTAGTTTTTGAGTTTATTTTAATCCAAAGTTTTGCTAATAAAAGCTTATTTGCTTCAGGTGTGGTCGGCTACCATACAGTTTGGGGAGTGGTGCCAGCTCTCCATTCTCCCCTCATGTCGGTCACCAACGCTGTGTCGGGTATCACGGCCGTCGGGGGACTGCTTCTAATGGGCGGGGGGTATGTCCCGGAGACACCTGTTCAGGTACAAAAATTAATTTACAATATACTTGTAGTCAATTAAATACAACTATCTGTGTGACCTTCCCGAGATACCACAAAAATAACTGAATAAATATTATTTGTATCGAATTAAAATAAATTAAAGTTAAATAAATAAATTTCATTTCATTTAAAATTAACATTAAATAAATTGAGAGACTTCACTGTGTTTGTGTCCTAAAGGACTTAAAACAATAAATACCCCGGAATTTAGAGTATTACAGTTATATCGATTTAAATAGCTGATTTAATTATTATAAATAAACGCTGCACACTGAACGGCCCCCATTAGGATAGTGATATCCTGTGTCAGGGGGTCCGAAAACACATACAGGGGCAAGGACAAATACACCCAGACAGGAAAATATACTTGCATAGTCAATACAAACATATTATGCTTAGAGTGAGAATCGAACCCGCGACATGTGGTGCTTAAGGCAGGTTCGCTACCGCTGCGCCACAACGTCGTCATTATTATTATTTTCCATGATCTTTAAATCATTTTAAAGTATATTTTTATTTTCAGTGGTTAGCGAGCACTGCCGCTCTTATCTCATTCGTAAACGTATTTGGAGGATTTTTAGTTACACAGCGGATGCTGGATATGTTCAAGAGGTATTATTTTTATGAATTATTTTTTATAAAATTTATAAACTTATAATTGAATGTAAAGTCAATGAACCTATGTTTTGATCAGGCCAGGCGATCCTCCGGAATACGGATATTTATACAGCATACCGGCTGCTGCGCTTCTTGGAGGGTACCTAACTACTGCAATGCAGGTATGAGTCATTCATTAGGTCCTTGATTATCACTACCGAATTATTATGTTTACTTTATTTATGTGATTAAGTTGGCAAAGCAAGCAAGCATACGGCCCACCTGATTGTAAGAGGTTATCGCAGCCTTTAAACGCTTGCAACACCATTTGCAGGTGTCACAGGTTGCCAACCTCGAGAATTCTTAAATCTCCTTTACCCAGTAATTTCACTTCATACAATGTCCTTCAAACCAAAACACAGTAATGCAAAATGCATGCTTTGCGGTGGAATATCTGACACTGCATTGGTACTTACTTGCTGGCGTCTCGCAGTAAAAGACCTACCACCAGTTTTTTTTATTATATTCATCTCTTAGGGATATCCAGAAGTGCATCAAATGGCCTACCTCGCTTCTTCATTATGCTGTGTGGGCGCGCTGGCCGGACTCAGCTCTCAGACAACTGCAAGGAAAGGAAACTATCTGGGAATGGTTTGTAATTTTTTCATTAATTATAAAAGTTTATTGTACTTATGTACGCACGTAAGAAGTTATATTTTTCTGTCGTAACCAAAGAAAAGTAACTCCCATGGTGTTGGGCATAACAATAAGGCGTGCATAGACTTACTGTATGCTATGAACCGGCCCTTTCATATAGACTTGTGTATTTCTTTCTTCTTGAATTGGGCATTCGTCTGTTTAAAAGAGCCTATCCATTGTAAATAGTAGGTCCATGCAGCTGTGATTGTTTCGACATATTGTTTCTTTGTCCAACATAATGTTGCTGCGCGCGCGCTTATTCAGAAATCATTCTCATCATTTTCTTAAAACGCGCCTAAACAAGTATAACTTCAAAAAGAGATATCATGACAGAATTCCTATATGCAACTGATGATTAGAATAGGCATTCAGAGAGAAAGAGACAGCTACATGACTCATCCCAAGTCCGTCCTACTCATTGTAATCTTGATGACAATAGCATTAATCTCTTGATCATTGTAAAGGCATTGAGACATCAAAGATGAAAAACATTATTCCTAGGTTCATAATTTAAATTTTAAATTTAGAATTCGGGGTAAATTTACGTTTTAAATTACATTTCGGTGTAAATTGAATTTTTTTTTGTTTAATACATTTTATTTTAATTGTAAAAACCTAGTAGTAATGTTCATGTCTATGAATATGGTGATAAAATTAATTTGTTGTGAAGAATAATCAAATTTTTTAAGCCATTTTCGTACATCCAAATTTTAATGAGGCAACTTGGGTTTAGCTCGTCTAGTTGTGATGAATCTTTAGTAATATGAGGTTGCATACATTTAATAATTTAAAAATAATATTTTAAGAAAAGTATTCTATATATTTTATCTTTTCATAGATCGGTGTATCTGGTGGTATAGCAGCGACCTTAGGTCTGCTAACGCCAAGTGCTGAAGTCTTAGCTCAAATGATTGGCGTGGCTGGTATTGGAGGCCTCATTGGTGGGACTATTGCTAAGAAGATTGAGATTACTGACCTACCTCAACTAGTGGCTGGTTTCCACAGGTAATAAATCTTAAATAGTATAGAAAAAAATCATATATAATTTTGAAAAATATTTTTTGGTAAACACTAAAATTTAACATACCCTGGGTCCCCGTGATCATGTCATCACATGTCATGTCTCACACACACACAGACACACACACAAACACACGCGCGCGCGCACACGCACGCACGCACACACGTTAAACTAATCATACACCCTGGATCGGTGGTTAAAACTTAAAACATGCAATGATAATATATTGTCAGTATATTAACAATCATAATATCGGCCAAGTGGTACTAGGGTTGTATTATATAATATTTAATTGATTAATTATCGATTATAGTCTAGTGGGTATGGCTGCTGTACTGACATGCGTAGCGACGTATATGCACGACTTCCCCGCCATGGCGCTCGACCCCACGGCCGCGACGCTCAAGACCTCGCTCTTCCTCGGCACTTACATCGGTGGAATTACATTTACGTAAGTATTTAATATTTATACCTATAAGCTAAAATCGAATTATATTTTAAAAGCCGAGATGACTCAATTGATAGAGAAGGTTGCTTTAACCGAAGGTCTTTTGAGCTATTATGTGCTTAATTTTTCTCGTGTAACGGTGAAGGAAAACATCGTAAGAAAAATGCATCTCCTGGTAGAAATTGCGAGATATGTTTATCTGCCAACGCTAGTGATAGGTCCCTTGCTGGTGGTAGAGTTAAATGTCCGCCTGGTTAGCCACCACCGTACATTGGTGAAAAACTCGCGAAGTGGCTCGTCAGCTGTTTTTCGAGATCAGCCATAGTATAACCAGTTGCATCTTAAAGGTCGGCAATGCACCTGCATACCTTCTGGTGTTGCAGGTGTTCATGGGCGGCGGTAAACGCTTAACACAGGTGAGCCTTCCTGCCCGTTTGCTAACATATAGATGTTATCGTAACTTGGGCTCTTCTATTAATTTAATATTTTTATTTTATTTAATACATAATTATAACAAAGATTCTACATAAGACACGCATATGACATTCTGATGGTAAGCAGTCTTTGTATTTGTACCCTGTCACTTCTAATATAGAAGACCTCACTGTGATCATGTTAAGTGTCACTTGAGATGTAGGGTAGGAAGGTTGAGGAGGAGGATGGTTAAGGTATAGTGGATGCAGTAGGTAGCTTAATTGTTTGGCATGTATTGAACAAAACGGCCCATTCATCCAGGAAACAACAACTTTATCTGGCAGGTTTATCCGCCCAGTGACGCTGTCAAGGCCAGTAAGGCCAACAGCAATACACATTCCAAAAAAAAAAAAAAAACTTTATCTGGTTACCTATAAAAGATGGCTAAACGATATATAAATGTAGGTATTTTATGGGCGAAAAGAAAAACTCTAAGAAACCTACTTGGTCCGAATTTACAATAAAGTGTATTTTTATATAAATGTAAAATTATATTTTCAGTGGATCTTTGGTAGCATACGGTAAGCTTCAAGGAGTGCTATCATCGGCGCCATTACTACTACCAGGCAGACACGCCATCAACGCCGGCCTGCTGGCTGGCTCGCTGGGCTGCGGGGGAGCTCTGTTAGCGTTCCCGGAACTTCCCGGACTACCGCTACTCTCCGCTGCCGCCGTTCTCAGCGGTATACAGGGTTTGACTCTAACTGCTGCTATAGGAGGTATGAAACTATTTAATTATATTAAAGTAAAAAAATTAATTGTTCACAAGGTTTATGTTTTTAGTAAAAACTTAAAACGCCACCTAAACAGCAACCGTTTTTTTTTTAAATGAATGGCATAATTTTGTACCAAATTATTATGTCCTCAAAATCTCATAAAATCAATAACCACCTGAATCTCAAAATATCCCACTTTCATATTACATATTTAACCCTAACCATAGAATTGATTATTCTTATATTACTTCTATCTAACTCGAAAGTCCATTAGCAAATATTACTATATTTGACATTTTCCTAAAATTATTATTATAGAAACTCGAAATCGGCTTTAAAAAAGTTTACTTTAACTAGGTAAATATTACATACACGGTACATTTTACTAATTCGAAATATATAAAATTAAACCTGTGCTATAGGTGCGGACATGCCTGTCGTAATTACTGTCCTGAACAGTTACTCGGGCTGGGCGCTCTGCGCGGAGGGCTTCATGCTGAACAACTCCCTCATGACGATAGTGGGAGCGCTCATCGGAAGCTCTGGAGCTATCCTGTCTTACATCATGTGCAAGGTGAGCATATATACCAAGGCTTATACCATATGATTATATTGTAATACTATAAATATGGTCATGAGAATTATTTTGATGTGTGCGTGTGTGTGATATAAAAAATTGGAATGATTCTTATTAATAATTTATATTTAACATAAAAGCATATCAAGTCTTAGTAGCTAGGTACCTTTGATATATTTAAAACTTTTTCACTACAATGTTATTTTATGCATTTTCAAGAATTAGTTTATGTAATAGCCGCCGGATAGTTAGCTAAGCTGGTATAGCTAACCGGTGAAGTTAGTGAAGCCGATCTGTATAAGATTGCTAACTAACTTAGCAAATTTTTAGGCAGTTAGGTGGAAATTAATGTTATTAAAAAATTAAGAGTGGTGTGTTCAACATTTCCGATATATATTATATTTATTTAACTGATCGAGTTATGATTCCGCGGCTGAGCAAGAGCTCTATCGGTGACGTCCGAAGTTATGAACTTAACGTTGTAAGTTGCAGCGCGATGCAGGATTGTCATGATTTTATCTTTTATCGAGTTGAGTTATACAGCGAGTAGAAGTCGGTACAAGTAAATTAGAAACAAAAACCGACTTCAAAACTGTGAGACTGACCGTGTCTAAACTTGCTCAACCCACCGATCGTTCACCGATCAGAGCGTGCACCTGGCTATGAAACCAGGCGTTAAAGTCTGGCGTAAATAAAGAACACTTTGGCGCAGCGGTAGTGAACCTGCTGTAAGCGCCAAAGGTAGCGGGGTCGATTCTCGCTCGGGCAGATGTTTTTATTGACCATACAGGCATGTGATCTGGCCTGGGTGTGTTTGACCTAGTATATGTTTCGGTATCACTATCCTAAAGGTTCCCGTTGAGTGTGTAGCGTTTATTTATATATTTATAACTGGCCAGGCAATGAACCGCTCCCTGCCCAACGTGATCCTGGGCGGCTACGGCGTGACGAGCGGCGGCTCGGCGCGCCCCGCCGGCGCCACGCACACCGAGCTCAACGTGAACTCCGTGGCCGACCTCATCAACCGCGCCTCCTCCATCATCATCACGCCAGGTACGCCCATCACCATTTAATAAAACTGTTCTAGACGGTGAAAAATAAGTTAAATATAAGGGGATATCTTGAAGCATATGTACATAACATACATAATTTAAGATTTATATAATTACTAACGGCTTCTTCAGTGTGAATAAGATTTTAATAAGGCACTTTTCAATTTAGAAATAATTGGTACCACATACAATATTTCATCCTCTATTACAATCCCTTCACAGCTTTGGTCGCTACACAAAGTAGCCTATGTCTTTTCTCAAGGTCTAGTTTAAAATTGTTTCAGGCGTGTAAGCGTGATAGACAGACCATATTTTTAAAGAGTTTTTTTAGCTGTTTTACTTGTTTAAGTTTTAGATGACCCTTGATATCAATCAAAACATTTTTAAACATAAATTAAAAGTAGTCAATAACAAATAATATATTTTACCGTTCTGTTTGTTCACTATAGCTGCTTTATACTCAGTATTAATAAATAATTGTCTTAACAGGCTATGGTTTGTGTGTGGCGAAAGCACAATATCCCATCGCTGAGCTGGTGGACATGCTCAAAGGCTTCGGCAAAAAAGTGCGATTTGCTATCCATCCTGTTGCGGGTAAGTCATACTCAATTTCGGCAAACACTGTTGTCTAAATAGTTTAAAAGATTATAACCAAAAATCAAAAAAAAATTGCACCCATTGTGATTATAAGTAGATTTTTCAACACTTTGGTATAGTTTTTGTACTCGTAGTGAAGTGCTTTAAGTGTCGCAGATTCCATTCCCGCTCGAAGCACATGTTGTATTGACCATATAGGCATGTTTTCAGTTCTAGGTGTGTTTGTCCTTGTCAATGTGTATGTTTCCGGACCCCCGACACAGAACATACCTAATGGGGTAGCCTAATGGGGTACCATACGTTGAGGGTGTAGCGTTTATTTATTCATTAATAATTATTGTAACTAGGACGTATGCCCGGTCAGTTGAACGTTCTGCTCGCTGAAGCTGGTGTCCCGTACGACGATGTATTCGAAATGGAAGAAATCAATGAGGAATTTCCCGAAACCGACTTGGTGTTGGTTATTGGTATGTAATAAATTTATTATAATATATTGTAGTGTTATTTATATGTATAATCAACTTCATAAATAAAATGTCTTTTGCAGGTGCCAACGATACGGTGAACAGCGCGGCTGAAGATGACCCCAACTCTCCTATTGCTGGCATGCCTGTACTTAAAGTTTGGAACGCCAACCAGGTAAATAATAATAAATTACTTGTATTCATCGTATGTGGCTTACCGTTGGACCTTTTTAACATAAACTCGTCGAAATAGAAATAACACCTGAGATATGGTCAACCAATCTCTGAATGAGGAGGATACACTCGTTGTGTGACTTTAATGAGATCTTCAAGACAGATCACACACAAAATCACAGAACAGAACTTCACAAATTACAGGTCCAAATCACGGGTCAATCGTATTCCAGAAGGATAGCAGAGTTTTCGCACTTGAGCACTTGTGTCGCTTGTAGTTTCTTCGCTCGTTGCTCAGAACTGACTCGCTTAGTCGACGCGCCGGGCCGCTTATATAGTGCGGAACACGGGTTCCAGAAAGTGCCGTCCACGGAATGTTATGCGGCACGATGGAAATAGACAGAAAGAGTAACGAGCGATTTTGAACGTTTTTATTTTATGTTAGAAGTTGGCAAACAAGCATACGGCCCACCGGATGGTGAGCGGTTGACATTGGTTCCTAAACCTCCCTTGCCCAGTAATTCCCTACCTACCTAGGTACCTTCCTAGCCGGCATCTTGCAATACTAGGTCTACCACGAGTATTTACCACCAGTATCATAAGCATAGATAAAATGATTAATGTTTATTGTATAAAAATGGTTTTGCATATTGTATTGTCAACAGGTGGTAGTAATGAAGAGATCCATGGGTGTGGGTTACGCAGCGGTAGACAACCCCATCTTCTACAACCCCAATACTGCAATGTTGCTCGGAGACGCCAAGAAGACCTGCGACGCTCTGCTCGATAGAATCAAACATCTCAACGCATAAATACATTAAGAAACAAACTATAACATTTATATGTAATTACAGATTTTAGAGAATTTGATTAAGACTAAGTTTACTTTTCTGACTAGGTTATTGTAAACAAAGGTAATCTTTTCATGTAAACGCTTTTTAAAAATGTAATGGCAACTCTTATATATAGATAAATAAAATTTTATACATGTATGTTTAAGAGAAAGAATAATATTATGGCATGATAAACGAAAGGCATAATTATAGTCTATTTACAGTTAAATATTTTAGGAATAAATATTTCATAAACAGATGTGATAGAAGTGCCTTCGCGAATTTATTTTATTACGCTTGAACTTTATCTTTCTCAAATGAGATTTTTATAATAGTTATACTGTAGTAGACCAATATTTTAATACTGTTTATTTGCATTTTTATAAGTTTTTACAATTTAATTAAAATTTTATCCCATCGTTGTTAAATCTAGTCTTCCATTTTTTAAATGTAGTTCAGGTTGCCTTGTATTGCCAAAAACGTTGAGGACTTGAAGAGTATATTATTTACGCCATATTACAAGTACTAACTGCTAGAAATTTTATTTTAATGAAATTCTTCGAAATTTATTAGAAGTTGTTAGTAATAAATTGAATTAAAATAAATATTCAATAAGTAGTCGAATTATATCTAAAAAATATAGGAGGTATTGTTTACGTTTTTAATTTTAGCGATGAGTGTTTGTTAAATATGGAATTGTGATATTTCATGTATAAAACCTTCACATTCCATCACAATATTTTTAAAGTTACTTCTAAACGGGCAATATTGTCTACCTTTTTAAATTTATATCTTCAAGAATATTACATTTTATAAATAGCCGCATCAGTCGTGAGCACAGATGGGTAGTAGTGGAGGCAACCTCGCGCATCTACACTTTTTACAATTGCACGAAAGTGTACAGCCGAATGACACGCGAGGATCGACTGACGAACTAATCGCTTGCAGCCTCTCCGCCCCTCACCTTCTTTGATCATCCATCAAAAAGACTGCAAGACTGAAGAAAAATTAACTAATGCGGTAAAGTTTGTGGTCACGACTAATGCCGCCTTTATATTACGAAATTAATGAGATGAGATTCTTGTCAAATGTCTTAAAATATTTTTCGTACACCTATGTAAATCTGAATTTATAATTGTATTGAGTGTTTTTGTACTAGATATAATAATATAAAAATATATATCAGCGAATTAAATGTTCCCAGTAGTTTCAATTTTATTACTAGACACCGAGTTTTGATGCCATGACAAGTTTTTGATACAATACTTTTTCGAGTTAATAAATTTCAATACAAATGTTTGTGTTTTTATGTCTTCCTATATATTCAGTAAATTAAAATATATTGTAACTAAATAGTTATTATTAATTTACTGAGCTTAAGTTAACGACTAAGCAGACAAATCTAAATAAATAAATATGATTGCTCAATATTTTCAGTTATTTTTATATCATTCCACATCATACGTTCCACGATAAATACATAATACATAAACGCTACATTATAAACGGCCATTAGGATAGGGTTATATCGTGTGTCTGAAAACATACCCAATGTTCGATGTTACCGTTATTAACATCGAGCAAAAACTGATATAATGCAAATTATGCATAAAATGATATGAGATCATATTATTCTTTTTTTTTGGTTAGGTTATCATTATTTTTTTATACCTACTACTACTTAATCAGGCAAACAAGTAAGTGGTAAGCAGCCTGCCCACAGCCTGCCCACAGCCTGCCCTCCGCTACAGGAAGCAGATAATAAAGCCAACTTTTATTGGTAGCACCACAAGTTGCGTTACCAGTTATGATTTAGGGCTAGCGGCTCCTAAGGGATCTTATCACAAGATGTAGGTAAAAAAAGGAGGTGACAAGGAGTAGGGTTTGGTCCTTCTTCGCTCACACTCATTTAAGTACAACAATACGATTACGAAATACTGCTTTTCCACCTGGTTATTCTGTGTCAAAACATTACAGCAATACTAACTTGTAAATATTTAAGGGATTTTTTAATCTGTTAGGTGTTGATCACAAATTGCACTACGTTAGTACGTATAATAAACGTATGACCGCAAACCAAACTTGACTCTTAGTTTAATTTTTTTTAATTTATCCAAGTATTTAGACTAAGAATCTCAAACAGAGAAGACTGAATTATTTAACACTAATAACTTATAATAAGTATTAAATACTTATATTAATTGAAAGAAAAAAGTTTCAAAACTGTACACCTTTGAGTAATCACTAGACCTAGAATAAGTGTGAATTTCCTCCAGCACAAAGTAAGAGTCTTCCAACCAGGCGGGTGATATTGCCTTAATTAATACGCCATAATATAGATTACCTCATATCATAGAGCTCAGTTCTCAGTTACCGTGAAATACTATTATATTATAAAAAACTACATTCTCATATGGCATGAATTACATTTATTAGCATTTCGTTGGATGGTTTGTATACAATTATGCGCATCGTATACTTAAGGATGCTTTCGCACGCTTGCGCATATATCGGCATACTTAAGACCCGCAAGCATGCTTTTAACTTCTGTAGACTGCTGTTGTATGTTTTTAGAGCAGTAGGAATTTGTATATGAAATAGAAAGGTCAAATATAAACTAAATATATTTAGTTACCACTAATACAACTATACTAGGTAGGACGCATGCTTCAGCACATTTGACGGCTGTTTAGTACTGTAACGTCTTATATAGAGTGTTACACTGATAAGCATTTAAACTAGAAACATGCGAAATGCTTTATACAAAATAGCTATGCTGTATCCTATAGAAAGAATCCTGATTGATGCTGATTTATGTCAGGCCTCAAAATATATCTAATTTTTCTGTGCTGGTCTAAGAGTGGTCCTATTTAAATGTATATATTTGGCAACACTGCGTAAAATTAATCAATTTTTCTTTAACAGTAAACACTTAACCGTTAACTTCATTTTCTGTTTTTCCGCACTTCAGATTTCAACATTTTTAAAAAGATTTAAAACAGAAAACAATTTTTTTTTTAGTAAAATGTAAAATATTTGTATAATGCTTCTTTTTTAAATAAGCAAAATAACATTTTTTAGTTCACAGTTTTTCTGTCCTACAGTTCAAGTTAGTAGTCTTTGTAGGTATTTATTTCTGACATATCGCATAGTGCTTCTTCTTAGAATTTTTTAGTTTTTAGCGTAGTCTGTTTTATTTTAATTTCGCTGTTCACTTGCAACGCAACGCATCAAGTGCACTGCTCGTTCTCAGCATGGTATGTTCAGTTTTCATCTTAAGAATATTTGTTATAGGTTCTTATTATGTTATAAATAATAATGACTCATTGTAATAATTTTAAAAGCTGCGGCTAAAAGAATATTGTACGCTATGTTTATTTATTTTCTAGTATTATATATTAAAAATATGTTTTAACTTCATATAATGATGTTTCTTAATATAATTATAGGACAGTGATAACAAAATGACAACAAACAGCAAATTTGCTTTACCAGTGAATAGCGATGAGGATATAAGTGTACTGTCGGTTATCTACAGGTTCTTCAAAAAGGTAATTTACTGATTTTTTGTATGTTAATAGTAAATACATTAAGATAATTTAATGCGAAATTTTCATTCTTTGAATTATACATGAAACATTTAAATCAATAATTTATATTTTACATTGAAAATATAATATGAGACTTAAATATTTGTCAATTTATTGATATAAGTTCATATAAGTACAAAATTTCATATCAATGGTTAATGCCATCATCTCCCGTGGCAATTGAATAAACCTTGGATTGCTTCCAGAAAATTTACACATAAAAGTCTGCATATTCAAACAGGCACAATCACATTATTCAAATCAATGTTAAATTTAAGTAGTTAGATTGGTATGCCGGTTAGTGTTTATGAATCAGTATGACCTTGAAGGAGCTGTCTGAATCATTTAAAAGTTATTCAACCTCCATTTATCATTACTATTTATTATTTACTACTATTTTTATTTGATTTTAATTCACCTTTAATGGAAGTACCTACATACACTTGATTATTTTCTGTAATATTCTTTAGGATTTTTAATTTTTTTCGAAATGTAAAAATAAAAAAATTAATTATATTACATGATTTCATATTGTAATTATGTTAAAAACCTAACAGTTCTAAATTGATATACAACTTTGTCTAGTGTTTTAGATAAATGATTTGTGCTTTATAATAGGTTATTTAATATAAATATACATTTGTATGAAAATTTATCTAACTTTTAGAATGTAATGTTTAACTAACAATAATTAAATATAAAAAAAAAATTATAGAGATGACATTAATAGTGGTTTTAGGTGAGTAATGATATTATTATGCTATTCAACCTACACAAAAAGAAAACTTTATTGTTTAAGCATTTCAACCGTCATTATAGGCTAAATGGTTTAAGCATTTCAACCATCATTGGCTGGATGGTTTTAATAAAATAGGCATGTTGCTTATACTTTAAATGGATTGCCTCGATCGGAGACTACCATCTTTGGGATATTTGTATACCATCCCAAATGCAAAGAATATTGACATAAAGTAACAAACACACTGAGGCATTTTGTTTGTATGCCTATTATGGGGAGTGTGCTGATGAGCTCCATAAACTCATATTCATTTTACTACCAGGCGCAGTGCCGGGTATCAATAATATCTGGTCAAAGTGCGCATAGTGCGAATGTTGGGTACATTCGCACTATGCGCCTTCGATATTCAGTGCGCACGGTCATAGGTGTGGAGTGAAATGCTCTTCCGGCGTCTGTATTTCGGAACGCATACAACCCTAATCTCTTCACCGTAGACTTCATCTATGCCATCGCGCTCGATAGAGACGAAGAGTTTAAAAAAAAAGATATCTCCAAATAAGATTAAAATCTTTTATATTAAAAGCATAAATGTTAAAATTACTAATTATTACGATAAAACAAATAAGAAAAATACTGTATTTCAATTAGGTTCATTTAAATTTAAAAATTTCGTACAATAACAATATATCCCATAATTCGTAAAGATAATGACTTGATAAAGGTGACATCATTCATGCTAAAAATATTCCCACTGGACAGGAAGTTAACTCATATCACGAACCTCGATGATGGCCTCTAACTAATATAAACTATTGGATTACCTTATTACGCTTTAATGTCACATATTAGAAACTAGTTTATGTTGTACTATACAAGAATTTAAAGATTATCCAGTGTCGAATTAATATATGTTTATTTTAACAACATTAAAATATGTTCCGTCAAGTTA
Source organism: Hestina assimilis (assembly GCA_023373885.1). Lineage (NCBI taxonomy): Eukaryota > Metazoa > Arthropoda > Insecta > Lepidoptera > Nymphalidae > Hestina > Hestina assimilis. The sequence continues at coordinate 7,794,214 of CM041741.1, read as the reverse complement.
TTCGTCGTTAAAGAAAGCAGCTACACACAACCGCCTTAATCTCAGTTTATGTATACAATCTACACAAATAAATGAAATTGAAGTGTCAGTTGAAGTGAATTCCAAAGTAACAGCTTTTCACTAAATGCATATGAAAGTAATAACTAAACTTACATAAAAAATCCAATTTTAAAAATTTTGTCCGTCTGTCTGTTTCTGTCGTCTTATCTCTAAAACGGCTGGACCTTTTTTAACGGGACTTTCACTGACAGATAGGTGATACTTTTATTTTAGAAATCAATTCGGTTTCCAGGCAAACCGAGCCGCGGTCGCAGCTAGTTTGTACATACTTTTATTCCGTATAAAGTCATTTGCGAAGTCCATTCGTAAACCTGTCCATTGATTGAACAGCTACCTCTACTACTTTAGTACACACACATAAATTATTTATCAACGTGTTTTTATTTATCACTGAAGTAATATATTTACTTAATGTACTTAAATAATATTTTCGTATTACCTACGATCTATTGTAATATTACAACGTTACATATAATTAATTAATTATATTTGTCGGCATGACATCACGTAGGCGGGGCACAAATTCCAAAAATAGGGACACGTATAAAATTTTGTTTGCTAGCTTCCTATCTTGTTATATATATACTTATGTGAGTTAAGTGGTAAAAATAACAACATACCTACATTTTCTTCCTCGCACAACCACTCTGTGGAATCAACTTCCGCCGGCGGTCTTTCCGAACCGATACGACTTGGGAACCTTCAAGAGAAGAGCCTATTCTTTCCTTAAAGGTCGGCAACGCGCCTGCATGCCTTCTGGTGTTGCAGATGTTCATGGGCGGCGGTGATCACTTAACATCAGGTGAGCCTCCTGCCCGTTTGCCCCCTCTTACATAAAAAAAAAAAAAAAAACCTACATAGTTTTATAAAAACTAAAAATATATAACAGTTTCATGTTGTATCTTAAAAAGTAACAATTTAATTATTACGGTTACGAAAAATCTTAGAGTATAATGATACCAACTTAGGAATATGACTGTGTGAGGGACAACGCCAAGCGTGGAATTGTTATTAGTTATACTTGTACCGCGTTTGTTGGAGTATAACGCATGTTATTGATATAACTTAGACCAAACTTGAGCTGGTGTTTATAAGACTTTTATTTTAATAATAATGATTAAAATTACCGAAATGCAAAGAATCATCTCCGGTATTAATGTTTTTTTTTAAATCATAATGTTAACCTTAACAATTTTGCCGTCGTATTGTTTACATTTCGTTTCTCCATATTGCGAAAAAATATCTTAGACAATATAATACTTACATGAGAAGTAATTATCGACGAGGACGTGACGAAAATAGTTGGAAATATTAGCGACTATTACTTAGATTAATTTGCTAGGTGCTCTACTAGCAATTTATATGTTTATATGGTGTAAGCTACAAATTAAAAATAATAATTTGATAGGGAAATAATTCACAAACTAATTAAATGTTATCAACATTACCACTGTTACCCGAAGCTATAATTAGAAAATACTTTAGACTCGTAATGGATATGGTGAGTTTGATTAAAAAATTAAATATGCTTAATTCGCTAATTTTGTTATTTTATTTGTAGGTCGCAATAGTCGGCGCTGTATACCTGGTAGGTTATATGCAATGGAGCGTCGCTTGGCTGATCGGTCCCGTGATACTGTCGGTGATGCGAGATCAATGGCGGAAGGAGAACGAGTATCGCAGGAATTTAGCGAAAACTGCTGCCATATCGTCGGAGAAAGACATCGTCCTCGCACGTCTCGATGATCTTCCCGCTTGGGTAATTTAAATCCACTATAAATTTTTGTGGTACTCATTCGTTCAATAGAAATTCCGTTGAATAACTAAATACGAAGAGAAATCTCCGCAATTTAAACCACATAGATCTTCTCTGTTAATTAATCGAGAGTATGACCTGTCCGTGCGGAATAATTAAAAATCTTAGGTTGCACAGACATACAAACCAAAATTCTCGTATAAGATTTTCTTATATATCAAACAAACATCTATATATAAATCTTTTTTTTAGGTTTTCTTTCCTGATGTAGAGAGAGCGGAATGGTTAAACAGGGTATGTAATGCAAAATGGGTAATCTTTATATTATGTGTATTAAAATTTAAATTGATGTTTATTTTTTAATCAGATCTTTCTTCAAGTCTGGCCGAATGTTAACCATTATGCTAGGACGCTTCTAAAAGAATCCATAGAGCCAGCGGTAGCCGAGAGCCTGTCTAACTTCAAACTTAACGGTTTCAAGTTCGAGAGAATGATTCTCGGCACTATTGTAAGTATAAGTATATAATATAAATATATATATAATATAATTATGTTTCTTAACTTTTGCACAACTGACTCTCTCTTGGTTGGTGGCTTGAAGATTGCTTGAATTCTTATGAACCATATTATATATTATAGAATAGATTTATTTAAGATCTAGACTCAAATAGAGGGAGATAGAGATGATCTTTAATATGAGCTGAGGAGAGAGGGCAATATTTTTTTTTTTCTTCATAAGACGCCTATCACCATAGAAGAATATCATTTTAGAATACTGATAGTTTATCATCAGGAACACATAATCGATGCAATTTTTCAGGTATACCAAGTAGTAATTACAAACCTCGAAAAAGATTAATTGAGTATAGATTTTAAAAGAAGTATGGTTGAACAGAAAGTCCTCGAAATAATCCTGAAAGGTCACCTTGCTGATATGATGCTGTTGCAAAACAACCTCTATTATTTCACTACTAACTTTTATTATATCTCATATAAAAGGTTGATAAGGAGCTTAACAAACAGACATGAGTCGGATTAGGTATCAAATTTACCAAAATGTACTAATCCTACTATATAAAAATACCTTATCTAATTAAATAAATGTTCTGAATATTTATTTAGTTATATACAACAGTTTCAGAACTTTCCGTTCTGAAATGTCAAGGTTTTTAACAGTTTTCCTGTCCGCTGAACCAGATATGGCTCAGTTCAATTGCTTAATTATTCTGTCTACTATCTGGACTGTGAATGGGTTAAAATGACTTAGAAACTGTATATTTTGAAATACATTAAATAGAAATTGTTAATGAATATAATAAAACAATGTTGATATATTTATTGTAAACAATGGAAAAGAGGGATAATAAATTTAATAAAATAATATTTTTATAAATATTTCGGGATATTACATGTTATTTAGACCAAGACGTGGGTACTTGGATATTATTCAATGTCACATCTATTACCAAATATCTGCTTTAGATAAGTTTCATTATTTGTTCCTTACAAAATACAAATAATCATCAAATATATAATTTAAACCTCACATTAATTTAAACCTACATAGAAAGGTGATCTCATAATTTTACAACGTAGGTGTTATAAATACGATAACGCAACACTTCCATTTCATAAATAAGAAAGTAATAGTAGTACTGTTTTTGTTATGGATATAATTGGATCAAAAATATCGCAGTAATATTTAATAAGCTTCCCTTGATAAGCAGAAAAATACCGGAGCGACCCATACGACACCACCCTCCTAGGCGCGGTCTAGCTTAAAACGCCCCACGCCCGAACCGTCTGACCCTGTTAGCTTCACCGGGCAGTCGAAGGTGCCACCTGCACAATCGACTCCCGGCTACTGAGCCCCCGGCACGACAAGCCCAGGGTACCGCAGAGTTTGACCTCTGCGGTTGGGGGCCTCCTTCTAACCTTAGGTAACAGGCATTTATTGCTTGCCAGCCATGCTAGACCATGATGACTTCTTAGCATCAGGCAGGCCGCATTTTTGTTTGATACAATTGTATAAAAATGAGGTAATAATACCAACTAATTAAATGATATGGGGTTACGATACATTACGTAAGACGCTCATAGCCGCGTGCGCTCACTGATCAGTAAACGATCAGTGGGTAAAGCAATTTTAGGCGCGGTCAGCCACTAGATGGGTTATCGTAGTGGTTTTTTTTTTTTTTGTTGTCGGGGAGGAAATCTACTGCCAGATACCCGGCGTCCTGGGGAGGAACAACCGGGTTATGTGGGGTTCCATGACAAGGTGGAAACGTCATGGGGACCCACTAAAACCTCCTCGGTGGCCGACCTCAGTGTTTTTGTCAGGTTACGGGAACTCTTGGAGAACAAACCAACGAGACCTGACAATCACATGGCTCCGCTTGGTAGCGGAGCTCAGTCCCTATTTATATAGCCCCGGGTAACGGGGCTGAGGGGCCGGGATGGCTAGCGGCATCAGGTGGTCGACGCCTTTGCCGCCGTTGGCGTCTAGCTGGATCGGCCCTCACTCGATCCCGCTCGGCCGTCTCCTTCCGGATCATAACGGTCTCACAGAAGGAGACAACGGCCTCCCATGCCGATTCCCTGTCTAGCATCGCCGACACGACTGCTGGCAGGGAGAGGTTCCTTCCAATCTCTTCGACTAGGACTCTACGCTCCGCGTTCCACGTTCAAGAGTGTGCTGTGCGGAGTCCTGGTTACCACCACACTGGTGGCACATCGGCGTCGACTCTCTACCGATTTTGCACAGGTACTCGCCAAAGCACCCGTGTCCGGTTAGCATCTGCGTTAGACGGTAGGTCACCCGTTGCCGCCTCTCCATCCAGGCTCCGAAGACCGGCAGGATGGCTCCGATGACGCGTTTGCGCGCGTACCGCTCTTCGCGAAGGCGGACCCGCCACAATTTGCTTAGTACGATTCGTAATAAATAATGGGTCTCTACTAACTTAGAATGAGACGCTCATAGCCGAGTGCACCCACGAATCGGTAAACGATCGTTAGGTTAAGCAACTTTAGGCGCGGTCAGTCACTAGATTGGTGATCGCATAGTGGTATTTCAACTGAGCGTCTCCGTGCTTCGGAGGACACGTAAAAAGTCGGTCCCGGCTATTATCAATTTGATGACAGTCTATAAGTCAAGTCAGAGGCCTACGGGCGACCTGAACAACTCTGACACTAGATTGGCCACTAACCACTCGATAAGAAGAAGAAAACGATACTTTACGGAGGAAGGGTCGTAATATAGACTTACTTTCTAAAATGGACACATCATTTCATAACGACAAAATGGCTCGGACTCCCCTAGTGCCCCTTTCAACATTAAATTCAACACCAAAGAAACGGAACGAAGTTAATGAAACTCTAACTTCCTTCGGTTACGTTATACAAATCATAAACGAATATCAAATTAAATTAGCCTGTGATATCTTCGTTCTATTACGTTGGTGGCTAATTTATGAAGGAGCAACAGCGAGTCTGTCATTTGGTCTGTATGAAAGGGCCGACCCATAATACATACTCGTAGTGAGTCTGAGCCAACACAACACAATAATGACGACGACGTTGTGGCGTAGCGGTAACGAACGTGCCTTTAGCGCCGCGGGTCGCGGGTTCGATTCCCGCTCGGAGCCGATGTTTGTATTGTCCATACAGACATGTGTTCTAGGTTTGTCCTCGTCATTTTGTGTGTTTTCGGACCACCGACATATTACTATCCTATTGGAGACAGTATAACATGTGAGTGTAAAGGGTTTAATGAAGGCATGTAATTAAATAATATATATTTAATATAGGTGTAAGCAATAAAGTTAAAATAATGAGTCTTTTATTTCTTTCGTAGGCACCGCGCGTTGGAGGAGTTAAAGTGTACGATAAGAACCTTTCCAGAGATGAAATCATCATGGACGTAGATCTATTGTGAGTTCGTTATCTTAAGTACATAATGAAACATGAGTAAACGATTATTAACTACTTTTGTGTATCGTAAAGATAAATAGCCGCATGCATGCTAAATGACTTTATTGTTTGCTCTCATTTTAATGTTTCTATGACTAGTTCATTATACTTTTAAATTTCTTCTGACTTATGATCGACGGCTACCGAAGAATTGAAAAAAAACGACAAAATGCCCGGTCTATTTCAACACCGTATATAAAGTTATTGATATTTCACACTTATGTAATACATTAAAAATATGCACCTTTTTAAAAATATATGTGCCGCTACTTTCAACCGTGTTTTTTTGTTGAAAAGTAATTAATTATAAGTCATCGCGACGCCATTAGTTTCTATGTTGCTTTTTGGCGCCTTACCAATACTTGGAATTGACCTACTTTGTGACACACCTATTTAAAAACTTCTGCCCTAATTTATTATATGCACAAACTATTGTGTATTGTTGTGCAGTCAAGCGGTACCTTACATGATTAGTATTTGTCCATTGACTGATGATATTTCTATAGCGCGAATATACACATGGGCTCAGCTGTGATTAAACATTATAACCGGACAAGGACGTGTCAGACTAGCACATAAAGGGCTCGATACCACCGTAGAATATGTAAGATTAAGTAGGTATTTATCTATTACAGTTCATGAGCTAAAACAAAAACTTCAAAAACAATTTCCGTATGAGGACCCCTTTATTTTCAACTTTTATTAAATTTTTAGTATTCGTTGTTTTGCAACAGAAATAAATATTCCGTGAAAATTTCAACTCTACGTATTACGGTTCGTGAGATACAGCTCGCCGACCGACGGACGGTCGGACGGACCGACAGCGGAGACTTAGTAATAGGGTTCCGTTGGCAATCTATGGGTATCGATCACTGAATATGTACTTTTTGTCGAAATATGTAAATATATAGGTACTGTAATTTTCAGTTACGCCGGTGACTGCGATATATCATTCGTCCTTCAACGTATCCGAGGAGGGATTAAGGATCTTCAGGTAGAAAACATATATTCTGAAATTTATTGTACAAAGTTTATGTGCATATTTGACGTGATTCAAATGTCTTGTGAATATGTATGCAGCGTATGCTTGTATGGAAAAGCAATTGTCTGTTAAAGAGTAAAGCGTTTGCATCCTGTTATAACGATCCCTATTACAGACATAGTCTCGCCTTGTAGTTTTCTATTACGCCAAGTGAAAAATGAATGTATATATGTGTATAACAAAGGTATATATTTTCAGCTTTATTGAAATAAGACTATTCGTTATTAGTTTAAAAAACAATAACCTACATCAATAGTACGCGATAAAGGGTTACAAATGTTTTTTTTTTGTTGGTATTAATAATCTCGAAAATATTACTTATAATTAAATACATTGTTTATAATTTACTTAAGATATCGCACAATAAACAAACAAAAATAACCGAATTGAGAATTTTTTCATTAGCGAACAGCGAACAGCGGTAGCGAACTTAGAAGCGCCACAGGTCACGGATTCGATTTCGCTTGGAGCAGGTTTTTGTATTAACCATACAGGCTTGTGTTTCGGTCTGGGTGTGTTTGTCCTTGTTGTGTATGTTTCTGGACCCCCGACACGGGACTATCTAAATGGGGGCCGCAGAGTGTGTAGCATTTACTTATTTATTTATTTCACTTTTATATGATAATAAATATTCAACATGTATAATACATACTTGTATTATACAAAATGCTATGTCGTTTGCATTTTTCCTTTTGGTAAAACTTATCCTCCCGTATATAAAAGAAATAAACGTTTTAAGTAACATTAAAGAAAGTAGGCATGTCATAAACAACATTTTTGTAACTATCAGATCCACGGTATGGTGCGTGTTGTGATGAAGCCTCTTATCACCAAGATCCCGCTGGTGGGCGGCCTGCAGGTGTTCTTCCTCAACAACCCTCAGATCGATTTTAATTTGGTTGGTGCAGTGGACGTGCTGGACATGCCTGGCTTAAGGTATTTAGTATTTAGTGCAACAACTCGAAGATATCATATGGATCACAAATGGGCTAAGTTTTTTGTAGTTTAAAAATATTCGAAAAATTATGATGTGCCCTTAATTCGCACTTATCCAATCGTCTTAATAGGCAATTTACTCTTATTTAATGTAATGGTTAGCCTATAGTTAATATTAGTAACCCTGACCCATAGGTCCTGGGTAAATACCGGGAATAATGCTGGCAAGAATATTGTTTGTATAGATATTTTTTTATGTCAGACGGGGACAAACGGGCAGGAGGCTCACCTGATGTTAAGCGATCACCGCCTCCCATGAACATCAGAGGGCATGCACGTGCGTCGCCGACCTTATTTATAGGATACAACTGGTTATACTCTGACTGACCTCGAAACGCGGCTGACGAGCAGTCACTTAACGAGTTTTTCACCAACGTCGGGTGGTAGCCAGTCGGACCTTTTTTTAGACCATACCACCATCATATACATGTCTTAGAATTTCTTCCACGATATGCAGGTTTCCTCACGATGTTTTCCTTCACCGTTAAGTACGGGATGAACATTTTTAACCTAATTAAGCACTTGAAAACTCGGTGGTGCTTGCTCGGATTTAAACCCGCGACCTTCGGTTAAAGTCTACTTTTTCGATCCATTAGGCCATCTCGGCTTGTATACTAGTGAATTTTAAACTGTAAACTATATAACTTACAGTGACATACTACGTCGGTGCATCGTCGAGCAAATAGCGAAAATGATGGTACTGCCGAACAAGCTGCCTATAAAGCTGAGCGACGAAATACCAACGGTTGATCTGCGCATGCCCGAACCAGAGGTAATGTAGTTAAGTTACCACCAGGCAGACCGTTGCGGCGTGTTGGTAGCGAGCCTGCTTTGAGCCTCTTGTCGCGAATTCGATTCCCGCTCGGAGCAGATGTTTGTTATAAATATATGTTTCAGTCTGGGCATTTGCCCCTGTGGGTCTCCCCACCGTGCCTCGGAGAGCACGTTAAGCTGTCTGTCTCTGTTGTTATCATAATATCTGATAATAATCGTTAATTCATCATAGATAATTTGCATCTTCGCTCTTTGGATTGCGGAGGTCACTATGTAAAAAAAAAATTGTCACCCGTCAAATCTGCATAAGAGCATAGCACACCCTGGTCAAATACCGGGAAATAATGCGAAGAGGATAATCAGGAAGACCGTATGCTTCTATGACTGATATGACATAAAATACATAGAAACAATGTCAATGCTGAAGAGTTTCTGTTCACGCATTTTATGTATTTTTGTTGTCACGAATTTGGAAAACGTTACTCCTAGTAGAGTGATTATTACTGATCTAGTTGTTGTAATGAAATTGCAGAGCTTTATCACCCGTTAGAGAAATTATTGTTGTCTATGGTTATTATTGTGGTTTTATTGTTTACCAACCTGATATTTATTTCTATAAATATATTTTTTTTTCACCTAGGGTGTTCTTCGCATTCACTTGGTACAAGCCCAGAATCTTATGAAGAAAGATGTCTCAATGTTGGGTAAGTGAAAATGTAAAATAAAAAAAAATTATTAGATCAGTAAAATAATGGTCGATAACTTATTTTTTACATATTACGCTATTACGCATAGTGAATGCTTTAAGCTGTCTGGCTAGATGTGGCATATGATATTGATTCATGATTTGTAAATGTTTTATGTCCAGGTAAGGGTAAGTCGGATCCTTACGCCATAATAACAGTGGGCGCTCAGCAATGGAAGACGAAGCACATCGATAACAACATCAACCCACGCTGGGAGTTCTGGTGTGAGGTAAGATCTCATAGCAAAATATTATACCAACTTGCACGGTTACGGGTAATGCTTAAGTATTAATTATATCATATTTAAAAATCTTTTAATACGCTTGTAGATTCGTTTAGCGGACACATCTGTTAGCTGTTCTTTTTTCTAAAATTCTGGAATGTGTTCGTTTATATATTTATGGTTATTTGGTGAGTATATTTACTGTGTTTGTTTCATTCTCCATAGTACCTTTCTATGATAACTCAATGTATTGAGAATTTATAAGTGGTTAAAGTTGCAATAGTCTGTGTAAATAACAAGTAATATTTTACATACTCGTATTTTAATGACAAACTGCTTTGCAATAGTGTTGGGTTAGCTTTGATTATCATTTTTTCCGTGATAATTTATAAAATTGTTTGTCATTTAAAATGCGCTTCATCGGGTTTGTGCAGCCTTTTAATCATCTTTTCATCATTGGACTGGAACATGTAACAGAAATTTCTAGAGAAACAAGAAAATTTTATCTGAACTTTGTTTTAAAAACCGTAACTGTACCAATTTATTATATACAGATTATATTTTATGATTTGTAGTTTTGAGAATCTTGTAATATTTTTTCGGATAAAATTCTCTGTTATTTTAATATATTTTCTAATTTCTCTAACGCTTATAGAAACGCCTTACTGGAAAGATTTCAATAATCTACTTTTTTCATTAAATAATCTTCGAACTTTTTTTATTATATTAATTATGTAGAATTCCTTTCAAAATATTCAAGTCTTTTCAAAATTACATATTCTTCTAACTCTATAACCAAGTGTTTCGTTCCGTTTATTTTTCTTCCAAATTTCTAAATAATATTTTTCGCCTGATACGTATTCTCCAAGCTTGTTTTCTCGCATTCGCTAAATTGGCCTGAAAGAGAAATGATTTTGTTTTCCTTACTTATGTTTGCGTGGGACTATGCGCGTTCGGCGTAAAGGCGCGTATATTGCAATCGATGGGTCAAACGTTGGAAATCGAAGTATTCGACAAGGACGACGGCAACAACGACGACAAGCTCGGCAGGTGAGTGCGGTGGTGGCGACGGTGGCGACGGTGGCGGGCCGCGGTAGGTGACACTTGCGAGACCACTTCGACCTTAACGCTCTGATCCCTATATTATTGATAGAAGCTAGTTATGCCCTCTGACGGGACTCCATCTCTATGCGCGTTGCATAACCATAGCAACAAGTTGCGTGTGTGTGTGAGTACAACTACAAAATATATATTTATAATGATACACACACTATCTTCCCGTTTAAGCTGCGCTTGCGCTTTTGGTTTAAATTTGAAATCTAGTATTCGACATTATTTACTTTTAATTGAGTAATCACTCACATTGAAAATATCGTATCGTACCTATAGTTTATAGATCAGTAACTCTAAATTGCCTCATTCAAAATCTGTCCGGTCCTTTACGTATATTTAATATCAACGCACGGTATGGGTCAGAGTTGTCTAGCATACATAGTCTTCATTTATATAGATGATTTATTCAATTAATATAGTTAGGTTTGCACGTCTAAGTCAGGTTGGTGCTGTAGTTGTATGCTTGTAATAGTTGTTGCTTTCGATATTATAGCCTACTAAATACTGTGTGATATAAGAAAATGTCTTTTATAAATTCTTATAGACTGTATAAAAATATCATTTTCTTAATTCACACTAAAGACAGCTTTATATGTACACACGATTTGGAACGTTGCGTATTAATTTTGAAAGCATTATTTCGTACGCAATATTTCAAAATTACTTAAATATGCCATAGTAATGACACTACGCTTTGACTATCTATGTTAGAAATATATTTTTAAAGTAGTGTAGTAAGTAATAATTACATATTCATTATCGTACTTTAATATTATTATAGGTATCTCTATGATATAAGGGTGACTTCGTGTATGGGTAAAAATTTCACGTTAATGTTTTGAATGTATTTCAAGTTTTCTCATTAATTTAAAAATTTTAATTTAAGTAAAGTGTTTTTTTAGTTTATGTATCTTGATGTTTTTAGTTAGTGCTCGTTTTAAAATTTTAGGTAATATTATTGAAGTTTATACTATGTTTTGATTATTTTATTCTGAATGTGTAGCGACATTATGATTCAAATTTAGGCAAATAGGTATTTTAACATATTATGATTTGTCCGAAGGCAATAATAAGCTCAAGAAAGGGTCAAATGCTGCAGTGCGAGCTGTGGGACTGGGACCCGGGGATGGGCATACAGAACGATGACTATCTCGGCAGGTCCGTTCCGCCCCGACTCACTCGTAAAGCGGGCTCTACACTAACGCGCGAACCTAGTGCGAAACTTTATTCCCACAACAATCGCTTTTTTGTAGTTTATTTTGCCGCTAATATCACGTTCGCTACGTGACCATTACATTTGTTGTGGGTATAAATCTGATAGTGATCGGAAGAAAAGACTTGTGGAAACGGCGAATGGGTTCGTGGCGCAATTGTTGAGTCCGCATGACGCTTTGTTTTGCGTTTTCCCGCTCAGTGGATCTTTATAGCCCTCTTATAATATGGTCTGATGCAATAGAAATTGATGTATGAATTTTCGAAAAATGAATGCGTTATTGGTTGGTTTTCTCGAAAATTATAAACATAATACATTTTTTACAATAATTATTATTTATAATAAAAATGGTATGTGACCAGTTTGCATGCTTATATTTTAGTTTTACTACTATTGTGATAGATCATACTATTTAGGTTTCTTGTTATTTAAAAAAGTAAGTACATACAATTAAAACGAGCAATATAAAGATCCTATGCGTTCCCAATTTTCATATTGTAAATTTGGCTTGATCGTGTGGTTTGTCGTGGATTCACAAATTCGGTAAATAATTATTTCTAAAAGGATTAGTAACGGTTTTAGCTGTGACTCTGAGTTTTATTTGTTAGATTATTATATATATTTATTTAACTGAGCTATTTATGTAAGTAAATGTACGTTTATATAATGACTGACATTGTCCGAGTGGCTTTGCAAAATTAATAACCCTAACCCGTGATATACGTGTTTTAATAACTTAGATTAGATGTGTAATATAAATAGTGGTGGGTTGTGACAGTCTGTGCTGCGACAGAACGCGACGCGCGCAACCATACAGCTATACGACTGGGACCGGACGGGCAGGGATGAGAAACTTGGCAGGTCTGTCGCGAGACGAATATAATATCACATGTTACATGTGCATCGTACCTCGAACACATGCATTCACATGTACTCACGTTGTTTAGAGAATATAATGCATTTTGTTATCATCGTAGGTCTCACGTCATGTTCAATGTCATGGGACGATTCCACAACTGTGTAATCCATACTTTATAAGTAAAAAGGATTTAAAAGGTATATCATTATGGATTGTGATGTGTTATGTAAGAAGTCATCAAATTGCACAATTTAGAAAAAAGTAAACTGAATAAATTTCTGATTTAAATTTTTTGTTTTCATTGCCATATTTTAAATGAATTTAGTTTTTCGACGGAAGCATTTATAACATAAACACAGCCTGCATGCAACTGTCACAACACAATCAATAGCTGTATTCACGCTCCTAGACACAGGTTTAGCCGTTAAATAAATTTCTTAAATGACAATATCACATTTTCATGAAATAGCTAATTAAAAATATTTTCATTTAAAGCACGACTGTCACAATGATTCTTTCACTAAATTCTCTTATACAAATAAAACTAACTCGGTATAAAGGCACGGTTTACAAATTCTACTTTTTTGTAAATATTATTGACAAGACAACAGCGCAAAAGTAGCTTCATTTTTCTGATTATGTCTTCATATTATGCTAAAAAATGCTTCTCTGGAAGTAAAAACTATTTATTGTAATACTTTGTGCTGTTGCATTAATATATTTTAAATACAATATCCGTCTTATTAACAAAGTGGTGTTAGAATTAATCGTGCATGTGATATGTTATTTTTTTATTTATGTTAGTAACAAAATTATTGTGATATCGAAAACGAAAATCGAAAAATTATCCTAATTTATGTTTTAACCTGCTTCGCTTTTATAGATATTGTTTCTTGTGGAATGCGTGAACAAGAAGGTTTTATGATTTCTTTTTTAATTAATTAATATTTATAAATATTTCACAGATGCTCTTTAGATATTTCCCAAGTAGTACGCGCTGGACGTTTGGATACGGTAAGCATTAAGTTCATATTAAAAGTAAAATTATATCAGCTATATGTCGTAATACTTTTTTTTAATTTTTAGTGGCAAACTCTCCAAGAGGCGAAGACTGGCAAAGTACATTTGCGCTTATCCTGGCATCGCTTGTCTACTGATGTAGCAGATCTTAGTCATGTAAGTTGGTAATACGTAATTCTTCAGTATTAAATATTCTAATTTATGTAACTGATGATTTATTATAACGATCCCTTTTTAGGCTCTCACCGAAATACAACTTGTGAAGAACGCGGAACTAAGTGCTGCAGTCGTGTCAGTATATATTGATTCATGCAGGAATCTACCAGTAAGTGTTATTTAGTAATATAATCACCATATTTCTACTAGACTGCTATGTATTTTTGATCATGTTTTTATGTGCTAAATAACTTAGTGAGTTTTATCAAATAAGATGTCGTTAGATTACATAAATTTGAAGTTGCAAAGATAGGAGTTTTCGATAGAATAATGGCAGTCGAGTTTTGACGAAATTACGAATCAACAAAAAAAAACAGTCATAATATACGTATTATGTACGTACGGCACGTACATCACTGGTGCGATCACTATATAATACGTGACCGACTGACCGTATAATGGTATTCGAACTGAGCGTGTTCCGTTCTGAGGAGAGCTCGTAAAAGTCCGGTCCCAGTACACACTCAACGACCCTCATTATTACAGTAATATCCTGTGTCGGAGGTCCGGAAACACTCACAAGAACAAGGACAACCACACCCAGACTGTAACATATGACTGTATTAAGACAAATATTTGTCCGAGCGGGAATCGACCCCACAACCGGTTCCGCGTAGATAGGTTCGCTACCTGTTCATTTTTATATAAAATATTTATCGCAAGTCCTATAATATGGTCGAACTGAAAAAAACTGCCATTACGTTTTTAAAAATCTTCTTTAATGAACCTACTTGCAGCAACAATCATTTGTATTTTTTTTAATTATTGTAAATAATTGTGGACTTAACTACGTGTATGTGTGTAGAACGCCCGTGCGCAGTCCCGGCCGGACCCCTACCTGACGGTGACGGTGGGCAAGCGCACCGAGAACACCGCCGTGCAGATGCGCACCGACAGCCCCGTCTACGAAATCGGATACTCGTTCCTCGTACAGAATCCTGAAATATCTGTTCTCGAAATTAAGGTACGTATACGTTGTCAACAGAACGGGATGTCTCGCTGACAAATTAATTATAGTGAAACTATTAAGACTAACAAAACCTACTACTAAATTCTACATCTAAAAACCAGACCAAGTGTTTGCTCAATGTTATTTTATTTTTCTAAGTTGGCAAGCAAGCGTATTGCTCACCTGATGGCAAGCGGCTGCCGCAGCCTATGAGCGCTTGCAACACCATTACATTAGTTAGATTAGTAGGTGCAACTCACGCGTTGCCAACCTCGACATATGGGTTCTTAAATCTTCTTTTCCCAGTAATTACACTAGCCTAAAGTGCCCTTCAAACACAATAATGCCAAAGATATTACTGCTTTGCGGTAGAATTTTTGACACTGCGGTGTTACCTACAGAGCCTTGGATGTCTGCCCAATTTTCTATTTTCTCCTGCTTCAATTTTCTGTGTTTGCAGGATGATTGTTACCATCAGCCCTAGAGGCGGACATGCGCAAATTATTTAGGACCCCTTTTTAAAAAAAATTTTAAAACGCTGTAACGCAAAAACGTATCGACTTAAGGACCTTTACTGACTGGACCAAACAAGCAATTGATTCCGAAACACGAAGACTTCTATGTTATAGAAGAAAATAAAAACTATATTAGGACTATATAATATATATTAATTACACGTGTGATAATGACATTTTTTGTTTAAAGGCAATTGACCAAAAGACCGGTAGTCAAATCGGACAATTCAGTTATGGATTATCCGCATTACTGCGACAAAAAAATCTCACCATGTTGAACCAGCCGATGAACTTACAAAGATCCGGACCGGAGTCGAAAATTATCTTAGCCTTGCAATTGAAGGTATGAAAAAGTCACAAAGTTATTATATTATAAATTATTCTTAACTTTTTCTTAACAATAACAGTATTTAATTTTAAAAGTTCTACTTTGTTATTTTCAGATTTTAAGAGAGGCGATAAAGGAGGAAGATTTCGAGCCAGAGGTAGCCTTGTCCCCCGCGCCCTTCACCCCTGCCCCGCACGAGCCCGCGAGCGTCACGGAC
Source organism: Hestina assimilis (assembly GCA_023373885.1). Classification (NCBI taxonomy): domain Eukaryota; kingdom Metazoa; phylum Arthropoda; class Insecta; order Lepidoptera; family Nymphalidae; genus Hestina; species Hestina assimilis. The sequence goes on along the minus strand of CM041741.1, from coordinate 7,778,218 downwards.
GGGTCGCCGACCCCGCAGATTGAACCGGGTATAAAATTATAACATTCGTTATTAACCAGGGCTGCCACCACTCAATGGATATAGCTTGTGAGATTCCGGGAAACTTGTCCCAAAAGAATGCTAAAATCAGCCACATTCAAAAATTGTATCCTCTAATATATTTAGTGTGTACAGGTGGCCTACCACGAGTTCTTATAGCAAATGACGACCTAAACTGAGCTACATCGCTATTTTGTATCATGACATGACATATTTATATGTCATTCTCATATACATATTTGAATCGCTTTACTGACAAAATTGAATTGGAATGCAATAAAATTGTTACTACAAGTTCGTGGTAGACTCCCTTTTTTTTTCTTTTTTTTTACTTGGGGAAATGCATTTACGCACCCCCGCGCCGGGACAGATGGTGAAAGTGGCGCGGGGAGTGTGGGACTCGAGGCCATGTGCAATGGTCTTTATAGGACCTGGCCCCCATACCCACTAAAACAAGGTCCTGTCTAGCGCCATAATGAAACGTCGCGAGATCCCTGGCGCATTCAACCGCGACGCCCTTTTTTTTTTTTTTTTTTGGTGTGTGGACTCGGAGCCGAGCTCCCCTACCCACTAAAACTCCAAGCGGGATCACCGAAGCATTCAACCGCGACGCCCCGGCGCTTGCCCCGAAGGGCCCACCTGTGTAGGCAACCTACTGCCGCCATATATACATATGTAGTATATGTATATATGCGGTATGTATTTGTATATACTAATACATATATACAAATACATACCGCCGCGCGCGAACGCGCCAGGCCTTTCGGCCTCCACCTTGGGCGGCAACATGCTGTCGCCATAAATACATATAATACATATATACAATACGCCTCGCGCTTTCGCGCCCCACCGACCGGGACCAAAAGGCCCCGGCAAACCCAACCAAGGGAGCCCTGGGTCCTAGGGCGGGCGGTAGACGCCCTGGACTAAGTTTGGACGATCCAAAAAATATAATTGGAGGTTTAATTTTCAAGTTTTAGAAACTAGAAATTCTAGAAATTGAAATTGAAAATTACAGACACTTATAGCAACTACTAATTTATTGAGAAATTGAAATTTAGAGTCACTTATAACAACTACTAATTTCTTGACATATTTTGTGATTATGAAACCGGGGAATAAGCAGAATCTTAAAACGCTTGATCTAGCTTCGAATTCGTTAGGACAGCAGCCTCCATCCAGTTTCTATTATGCCTAGTTCTATAATATTATATTTGTTCTAAACTATACCCAAGAATTATATCAAAATATCTATAATGAAGATTGTAATCAATTCTAAATTGATTGATACGTTACTGATTTCGAATTTTTCATATTTTCAGTAAAACTCCCAGCACAACCTGCAATCGCTGAGATTAAGGATTTAGAGAGTCCTGCTCAAGCAGCGAATCAACAAGATAACATATCCGAAAAATCTATTCCGGTTGAGCAAATAATAAAGTCTGTTGGTACGTTAAGAACCTAAAAATACATAAATTATGCATATAAATATGATTATTGAAATTGATTGAAAAACAAATCTTTACAGACGTGCCTCAGGAGAGCCAAGTTCAGCCGGAACGAGAGTCGCCAAAGTTAGTACACAGGACGTCTTCAATTACAACGTAAGCAAAATACTTATATATTTCTCACTGTAGCTGTGCCTGAGCTCGCATGGTCTACAGAATTATTGTTTTGTTACGTCTAATCTATCGAATAATTTTGGAGATTAGCCAGAATAAACAAATAGACAAAAATCCACATTAAAAATTTAATTAAACTTTTATTGATATCATATTAGAGTTGTTAGAGTAATTAAAACAAAATGTTGACATCATATACTTATATTATACTATGCCTGTCCATTGTAATATACTGACTTTGTGTTCCAAACTTGTGACTAACTTGGTTCCGTTTTGTTGGTGATGAATTTACGAAGGAGCACCAGCAAGTCTAAGTGTCATTTTTTCTGTATGGAAGAGCCTGTCCATTGAATGTAGTAAGTCTATAGGTAAGGTATCCAAATTTGCCACTTCAGGCTTAAGCCTACTCAGTAACTAAGGTTCTAAATTATTTAAAGCCTACTCAGTAACTAGGGTTATAAATTATTTAAGGCTAAGTAAGAGCCCACGTAATAAGGACTATTGGAATATAAAGAATATGATTTGCTAACTCTGATTTCTGAAATGGCGAAACTGTCCCGAATACTTAAATATTTTGTTATCATTATTATTGTCACTAATATTTTATTATTTGATTTAGCTCTTGGTGAAGCTGGACTTGGTCGAATCTTATTATCTCTACGTTATAGTATGCAAAACCAAATAATGTATGTCGTTGTACACAAAATTATGTAAGTATTTAATTTATATTATAGCAATTTATATAATGTAATAATTTACACAGTTTTCCTCTCCACATTTTGTTTACTTCACTTTAGAAAAAATTTGTTTAAATGATGATCAAAAAATATCTCTTACATAATGACTTATGCAGCATTGTAGAATTTTTAAGTTTTTTTTTTTTTTTTTTATGTTAGAAGTTGGCAAACAAGCATACGGCCCACCTGATGGTAAGTGGCTGCCGCAGCCTATGAGCTCTTGCAGCACCAGTAGTAGGTGCCACTCGCGCGTTGCCAACCTCGAGATATTAGTTCTTAAATCTCGTTCGCCCAGTAATTTCACTAGCGTACAGTGCCCTTCAAACCGGAACACAGTAATGCCTAAGCACTACTATTTGGCGGCAGAATATTGGACACTGCGGTGGTACCTACCTAGCCGGCCTCTAGCAACAAAAGACCTACCACCAGTGTGACTGATTGCACTGGTGGAATAATCTCTGCTGTGACAGAGGTTATCCCAACAGCAGTTCTATTTAATTAAGTTTATTTTAAAAAAATTGTTTGTGAATAGGAATATACCATTGAAGGATCCAAATAACGTGCCCGATCCTTACGTCAAGCTGTATTTACTGCCTGGAAGATCTAAGGATTCTAAACGGAAGACTAATGTATGTATAAACACAAGTTTCACTACCTGAGTTCAAAATTCATTCATCACAAAAAAAAAAAATGTAATCCTTCATCCAATATGGCGGAATATGCACATTTGACATTTTAGTAGACATTTGCAGTAAAGCTTTTCTAAGCACTCCAGAGATGCAAACAAACATACAGACATATTTTATGAATATGATAGAAAATTGAATTTAATCACTTATTTTTAGTCCCACACGCAATGTATACATTTTTAATCTGAAACCTATTTTTTTTTTAAAGAATATTGCTTGCAATGCTTTTTCAAGGCATTCCTAATATTCCTATCGACCCTCCAAATATGCTCGAAACTTGCTCTAGGAATGGGTACGACAATAGACCAAGGGCGTCAGGATCGAACCCTCGACTCTCGCGTTAACGGAGCGAAGTCGGCCCTTCTTCCGTTGAGCTATTGAGGCTTCGTTTTTGTATTTATATTTAATATAACTTATGTTTTTGTATTTAACATAACAGGTGGTGAAGGACAACTGCATGCCCGAGTACGATGAGCAGTTTGAGTGGGCCATCCCGCTGGCCGAGCTGCACTCGCGCCAGCTCGAGGTCACCGTCGCCACGCACAAGGGCTTCCTCGGGGGCAGCCCCGTCATTGGACAGGTACTGTGTGTTCATGATTACTGAATGATGAATTTCTTTATGTCATTATGCATACAAGAATGCGGTCCGCCTGCTGACAAGCGGTGGCTGCTTATGAATTCACTCATCGCACGAAACGCAACAGTACTGATACTGGTACTTTACGCCGATTTTCTGTGAGACGTTAGTAGTCCCCGGTCGAGCCAACCCATTTATGCTGGGAAGAGCATGCCTCTAATATATTATGTATTAAAATTTGCGTCATGCATGTTTAAGTTGATGTTTATAAATAAGGGTCCGGCCAAGCACTCTACATTAGGGTTGCGATAATTCACTTTTAATACCAATTGTCGCCAGTCTGGTTGTTGCTTACAATATTTTTTATGGTCAGCATTTTTCTAATGAGTCATGTATCAATTACAAATGTCTGGTAATCTTTACTAAATTGTTGTGGAGCAATTCTTACTTATTGGCTTGCATAAAAGTCGAGATCTTAAAATTGTAAATTTATCTAGATTTTTTTATACCGCATTGGTGGAAAACAAGAATGGCCCGCCCAAAGGTACCGTATGCGTTTTGCCAGCCCCTAAAACATTTATTTTTTGCTTTATTACAATATAATATTTTATTTTCTAGAAAGATCAAAAAATTACTAATTTAGATTTCTCAGTTAATATTGTAATTCTACTTATAGGTGATTGTACATCTAAACCAGTACGACATTCGTGAAGCTAAAACACTGTGGTTTGATCTTTTACCAGAAGCATCACCAAGAGAGTAGAAATGAAGCTTAGTCAGATCTTACCTTGTACGGCAAAACCATATTTAATATTAAAATGATCTGTATTCAATATATTTTTTTATCTTTTTTGCTATCTCAATGTATTTTTTTGCATTTGCAATATGTACCAATCTCATACTTTTTATCAAAAACATTTATTTCTATAATACTAATTTGAGATGGGACATTACCTCGAATAAGAAATTATTTAGTCTAAATGTATCTTATGAATGACAAATTTATGACTGTTATTTATATGTATTTGATTGCTGTTGAAAAAAAAAAACAAATGTTTTTATTTATACAAAAGTTTATTGTTTCGTAAGTCTTATGAATGTTGTATATCATTGTTGTAATTATATTTATAATGTTACTAATTAAAGGATGTTACTTAAATATCAACTTAATTTCAGCTTATGAATAGTTATATTCTATTAAATAAGTGTAGTTGTTGTATTATGTTCAAATATTGCTTTATTTAATGCTTTTCTAACAGAAGTAAATATTTTTTCCATACAGTCTTTTTATTTTAACAATTATATAAATAGGTACCTAATTTAATTGTTCCTAATGTAATTATTATATATGACATTACATATTATTTAATATCCACTCTTAAATTTTTTGTACTGCAAAGCATTTATTTTTTTTTGACAAAATTCATTAAAGTATAAAGAATGTAATTGAAACTATATATTTTACTTAATAGTACTATATTGTTTACAAAATGCTTTCTATTATTTCACCATTCAGATCAATTGAATGTTTCTTACCGATTATATTATAATTACAGTCTTTCACATTTAGTTTCACACTCCACAATGACGGATATCAGCGTTCTAAGGTATTTGGAGTTATCTTTTGTGCAATGATTTTTCCATAACCACCGCGCCCGCCATCGTAATCTGTACGATATTCATCACGAACCTAATAAATAATAACAATTAGGATATTAGTAACAGAAAAATTTGGGTTTTAGTAACAGTTAATCACTAAACTACAGAACTAGACGCCTTTCAGACTCTAAATAAAAATATACCAGTTATAGTATATTTTGTCATGTAAATCAAGGAATAACTGATTTATTTTTATCAACCCTGGGGGCAAATGACTACACCACTGATGGTAAGTTGAAGGAGAATTAATTTTGATGTAACTTTCACAAAAATGCTTACTGTTTGAGCCCTCATTGTTTATAAACCTTCAAAACTTTTATATACAAGGCATATGCTCAGAAAGAGCCATTGTAACAAAACTGTTTAGTGAATTTTAAAATCTATCCTGCTTCTTGTTTCAAATTGAGTGGGTTTCAGTTCTTTTTTTATTTGTACTATTTTGTGTTTTGTGTTGTGATTTTTGTTTATAACTTTATCCACAGTACTTCTCTATCTAATATTCTCATGTATTAATAGTAAAATTTGAATAAAAATTATAAATTTAAAGTACTTAGTGCAATTTTTCAGTTCTATAAAAAAATATTTTTATTTTAATTATCAACAACTCTCTCCATCTTAACTTTTATATTCTGCATTATAGTTGATTATTTTTGTTAAAAAATTCATACTATATTCTTAATTTAATACATCACAATAACAATTGTTAAACTAAATTTTCATTTAACCCTGCTTTAAGTGCAGTGGAGGTAAAAACAATTGAATAAATAGTTCTGACTTTTTTTTAATTATTAATGAACAACTGAATTATTTTAATACAATATTAAGTGCAATAATTATAACTTTATTGAAGATAAATGTTATTTCAAATAAAATTATGCATGCAATAACTTGGTAGAGTATGATAAATTCAAAAGCTATTTTGCTGTACTTATGAACTGACTCAGTTTAAAAATAACAAAACAGAATTCCTTAGATTTTAGTACTGTACCTTGCAAACATAGAACACTAAAATAAAATTAAACCTCAACCTAACATTTATATAACATACCTTACAAAGGTAGTAAATAGAAATATTATAAAAGTATTTTTTTTGTACAATAAACTACTGATTACAGTATTCTTTCTTTCTTTCAAAAGAAGCTGACATCAAAATTTTTATATTTATACATTTAATATGTATTTCAGAGAAGAAAATTTTAACTTTAAAAAAAAATGTAAATAAATAAATCAACTAAATAAATATATGTTGCACACTCAATGGCCCCAATTACGATAGTGATATCTTGTGTCGTGGGTCTGGCAACACATACAAGGACAATGACAGATACATCCAGACCGGAAAATATGCTTGCGTTGTCAATACAAACATATTATGCTCCGAGCGAGATTCGAACCCACGAGCTGTGGCGTTTAAGGCTACCACTGCACCATAACGTTGTCGTAAAATAATATAATATGCTACCTGTCCACCAGTTTTTCCTCTTCCATACTGTCTACCTTCAATAAATCCTGCATCCCAGTCACATCTAATAATCCTATCATCTAATCGGGTACCATTTATATACCTGAAACAATATATAATAATTGCATTAACTAAATTTTATAATAAAGCTTATTGTTACAAATCCAAAGGCCCTGCCATTCAAATTAAGAATAGATGCAGATGACCAATTTACTACAACTTTTGGTGTGTTGTCACTGTGCCTTAAGCATAAGCTTGTTCTTAAATACATCTAATATGTTGTATTAACAATAAATTTGTACTAGTGTAAACTATAGAATAAAAGAAAAGTCATACAGAGAACATGAAATGAAAACTAACCTCATACAATTCTCTGCATCTTGTCTAGTATAATATTCCAAAAAACAGAAACCACAAGGAGTTTTTTTATATTTATCTAAACCCATTATAACTCGTCGTATATCACCACATCGCGAGAATAAATCATAAATTTGTTCTTCTGTAGTATAAAATGATAAATTTCCAATATAAAGTGTTGACGAAGCACGCAGTAGCTTTTCTTGTTCACTCCTTGATCCCTGAAAAAAGCAACAATAGAATGCGCTAAGTGTATAAAGCTTCCAATTTTTAACGACAACTCCAAAAATTAAACGACGAAAACCATATACAAATTTCATACATTTACCTTAAAATGCTGATCTCTATAAGAACTTATTTCAACAGAAGAACTCATGGAATCGTAACTTCTCTTCATAGCGTTAAATTAGTATTGTGTTCTATACTTAAATTATTTTAACTATTTTCGTATTTGGATGGGCACACTTTCAATATATTTGCGAAATGCTAACAATATTAAGATTAAAGTTAATGTTACTCTGAGCCCTGAGGTCAAACGTAATTCTGTGACATTGACAGTACAAGTGACATGTCATCTTTTTTTATTATTTTCCCCAGATTATAGACATAATATACCGTTGACTTGTATTCTGTAAAGTCACTGAAATTAAAGCGCCACATTGAATTTACTGGCAACTAATTAGCACCTTCGTGCGCAATGCGCATGCTTGACGTTACTCAAGCACAGATAACCATAAGAACCGTTATTTTTTTTAAACAAGCAGAGATAATCTAAAGAACGGTTAGTTTTAGTTAGGAAATAACGGACATGTATGAAAAAATTCAGAATGTCTGAAAATCCACAACAGCGCGATTTACAAGACATTTTCTTCCTCGCACAACCTCTCTGTGGAATCAACTTCCGCCATCGGTCTTTCCGAACCGATATGACTTCGGAACCTTCAAGAGAAGAGCGTATTCTTTCATTTTAAGGTTGGCAACGCGCCTGCATGCCTTCATGGGCGTTTCCCCCTCTCACATAAAAAAAAAATAAATTTAAAAATCTAAAATGCCTAAAAAGAAATATATATGACAAATTTTCAAAATTAATTCATAAGCCCAGTTTAAATATAACCTAAAAACTTATGCACTACTTATATATACCAAAAAATTTAAATAAATTGGATAAGTTAGTATCTTTTTTTTACCAAAACACAGCAGTCAGATTAATCCTCCTTAGTCTTAAGTGAGCTCCTGTTCAAGACAAGTTTGGAATAGTCATATTATTCAAGCTACAAAGACTACAAATTAAAATTAAAAAAAATATTATATTAATAATAATAATTATTATTATTATTATCGTTTAGTTCAATCATTCAGATCATAAATATTACAGAAATTAATTAATATAGTTTGGATTTAAATATAATAATAAAATAGAAATAATGTACATAATAAACTTATCATTATTTTATTTTATTAAGCAATAGAACCCATTAACATATAAGAATGGAACCCGTTAAACCGTGAAAAAAAAAGGTTAAGACGAATGATAGAAAGGAAAATATAAATAAATAAATAAATAAACGCTGCACACTCAACGGCCCCCATTAGGATAGTAATATCCTGTGTCGCGGGTCCGGAAACATTCACAATGACATGGACAAATACACCCAGACCGGAAAATATGCTTGCATGGTTAATACAAACATATTATGCTCCGAGCGGGAATCGAACCCGCGACCTGTGGCGTTTAAGGCAGGTTCGCTACCGCTGCGCCACAACATCGTCTATATGAGATAGAGTTTTTATGTTAAGCCAAACTAGCCCATTTAATTGAAATCAATCTAGGCTTTAATACTAATAATAATTATATTGTTCACATTATATGATTATAAGTGTACGTGTGTGTGTATTTCAAGTAGGTGTCTCCAGTGAACTTAGGTAAATCAATAGAAAATAAAAATACACAATTTTTTTAAAATAAATTTATCATAAAATAATAATCGACGTACAAAGGTTATTTACCATAAGTACAATATGTAGAATAATTGGATATTTTATTAAAATACTTTTTCAACAATACTGAATCCTTATTTATTAGGTACATTTTGCATTCTCGTTCTATTATCAAATCAATCAAGTGAAAAATTCTATAAAATATGTATAGAAAATAGTTGATAATAAATGAAATAAATAAATTAATATGTCTGTAGGTATATCACTTAAAGTAAAAAAAATTTATACATCACTTATGTGAAAACTACGTTATGGAAATCTGAATTTCTTTAAAAGAATTAGTATAATGTATAATCTAAGTAGGTATATTTACAAACATTTATTGATAAAGTTCAACAATCTTAGTAGCTTAGTTGTAGGAGGCTACTAGGCCGTTTTTTTTCACAAACCTTTCAGTGCTTCCAAGTCTCATGTGACCAGATTTTAAATAATTTTAATATAATAATTATCGAAACTTCAAAATAAAATTATGACTAAATTGAGTATCAACCAAAATTTAAGTAGTATTAAGTTATAATTACATGAAAATTGTATGTACATATATGTACATACTATTATTATATAAAAAAGTAAAAGTTAATTCAGAAACGCTCTTAATAATAATGTTATTAAAAATATTTTGGCTAAATTTGTAATAATTGAGCACACCTTTGTTTTTTTTAACATAATATTTTATTGTTATTAATTGTCTTTTTGATGAGTAAATATATGAAAAAAAAAATTGAAAGCAGCTGATTTTTAAGAAAACGTCATATATTTTTTGCATTTTTAAAATTGTATACTCTGAGTACATATTTGCATTAAGAAATGATTTTATCATAGAAATTGACAAGTACGTTTATGGACATGCTTCTTGCGGAGAGCGGCTCGCACTGCCTCCTCAAAGACCTCATGCATATTTTCTCGCTCTAAGGCTGAACACTCCACTAGCGCGGTCGCACTGAAGTAGAAAAAAACATTTTGAAATAAATTTACAATTTATGAAAATCTACCTTTAATGGGGCTATGAAAAATTACCAGCCGCAAGCAAGTTTGGATGGTCCTTATTGACACTTTTATTAGACAGAACTGTTATATAAATAAGTTTAATACATATACTAAATGTAATAAAATTTAGACAAATTGGGAAGCTCCTTCTTGTCAGTTAGATATTTGTTTTATAAGAATACGTCTCAAGATCCGGGATACGGTAATTTTTTACACGACACACGATGATAATTATGATGATAGCATTAAGGACGCGTTTGCAAAATAGATAGGTAGCGAATCGCACTACTACATTCACACGAAACGATCACACAAGCGCACGACTGTGATCGGCGGGAATAATGAACGGTAAACTAATTTTGAGACTTTAAATGTTTAATTTTTTGTGGGTATATTTTATACGTTGTAATGTTAGTAAGTAATAAATAGTCATATTTGTTTTGTATACTTTGTGTACATAAATATTGTAAAAACTATTTTTTTCTTATTTGTATTATTTTTATTTAAAGGTTATTTATAGGTAATAAAAATGTTTTATATGAATATTTTTTTATTGTCGTCAATAAAAAAAAAATTAATAAGATATTACCCCTGAGCATGATGGAGTTACCTGATGATGTTTTTCGACGACTGCTACTGTAACTGCAAGATGAGTAGGGCTATGTGTGCCGTGCTTGTGATCGTTTAGGAAGTTACAATGAGACCTTACCATCCGAATTATTGGAGTGATCTGAAGGTCTACTTCGATGACTGATACAGGATCTGCAGCATGAGTAGGGTTATATGTGCCGTGTTTGGAATCTATTTGTTAGGTACGGTGAGACATTACCATCCGAATTATTGGAGTGATCTGAAGGTCTCCTTCGATGACTGCTACAGTATCTGCAGTATGAGTAGGGTTATGTGTGCCGTGTTTGGGCTCTATTTGTTAGGTACGGTGAGAACTTACGTCCGAACTTGTTGGAGTGATCTGAAGGTCTACTTCGATGACTGCTACAAGATCTGCAGTATGAGTAGGGTTATGTGTGCCGTGTTTGGGCTCTATTTGTTAGGTACGGTGAGAACTTACGTCCGAACTTGTTGGAGTGATCTGAAGGTCTACTTCGATGACTGCTACAAGATCTGCAGTATGAGTAGGGTTATGTGTGCCGTGTTTGGGCTCTATTTGTTAGGTACGGTGAGAACTTACGTCCGAACTTGTTGGAGTGATCTGAAGGTCTACTTCGATGACTGCTACAGGATCTGCAGTATGAGTAGGGTTATGTGTACCGTGTTTGGGCTCTATTTGTTAGGTACGGTGAGACCTTACGTCTGAACTTGTTGGAGTGATCTGAAGGTCTACTTCGATGACTGCTACAGGATCTGCAGTATGAGTAGGGTTTTGTGTACCGTGTTTGGGCTCTATTTGTTAGATACGATGAGACCTTACGTCCGAACTTGTTCGAGTGATCTGAAGGTCCACTTCGATGACTGCTACAGTATCTGCAGTATGAGTAGGGTTATGTGTGCCGTGTTTCGGCTCTATTTGTTAGGTACGGTGAGACCTTACGTCCAAACTTGTTGGAGTGATCTGAAGGTCTACTTCGTTTAGAAAATATTTATCAAATTATCCTTAAAATAAAGTATCAAGAGTTGTAGTTATAGTAAATTTTTTCTATATAATATTATATTTTAGCGATCTTATTTAATATAACCTCCTGCTTACAAGCGACATAGCGTCCACTCACGAAGGCGTCTCAGCGCCGACTAATATTTTACTAGAAAATTTTGAACAATAAATCATGGCAGTCATCAAACAAAATAGGCCTTAATGCAACAGCTTAAGGGACAACTTTAGAAGCTAAATATGTGAAAAAGATACATTTGATATTTATTTTTTTCTGAGCTAATGTGTCGTATTATTATAAATATCTCTTCCTAGGGTTTGAGTTGAACATGTCTTACTATTAGAGGTATTTTTTTAAATTGATATCACGTAAGAAATAGTTTAAAAGGCTACCTAAACTCAGCTCGATATCGTTAATTTGGTGTGAAGAGGCTCCGGAAAATCGGTTTTACTATAAAAATAATAAGAAAATTTCATATTTTTTACAGCGTTATTAAAGATAAAGGCCTGATCTATTCATAGCAATTAAAAGTTCCATTTAATTTACTTTGATTTTGTCGGAAATTAGATCGAAATACATCTATTTTTCGTCAAATACGTAAACGCGCCCTTAAAAACCAAATTGTTTATGAGGAAAGAATAAACTCGCGGGCGCGGATTTTAGTCTTGAAAAAGTAGTGTCCCAAGGTATAGTAATAGAAACACTACTTTGACTTACGTCCGGCTTAATTACTACATTAACGCGAGTGAAGCTGCGGTCAATGGTTGTTCATTATAATTTTCCTACTTCAGAACAAATTACCATTAAAAAATGTAAATAAAATATATTTAACAATACAATTCGGACATACAGGGAGTCTCTTGATTTTATATCTCATTACAAGCCTTTATCAGTGTACGTATGATAATGGCCCTGATAACGCAGCTGCCAGTGTTCGCGGCCGATAGCTGCAGCCAACCATTTTTTATTAACACCATTATAGATTACACACGTTTTTACAAAATCAAAAACATATGCAGTTCTCAATGTAGATATGTTGCTATTTGCCAGATTTACTTCGGGATCTATTAGGGTAAAATATATGGATAAAAATTACCGTATTTTCTTTTTCAAAGTCTTTCCTTCTTGTGTTGTAATAACGGCTTTGTCCGACGCCCTCAAGTCGGTTTTCGTGGCTGTAAAGATAATTAAAAATCATTATATATTAAGTCGACCTTTTAACATTTTTTCCATAATAAAAAAAGTCAACGCTAAGCGTCCATTGTATACCTAAAGTGGGTTTATAAAAAAATTATAAAAATGTAAACTGTAACTGCTAACCACAAACATTCCTGTAGCGCTTTGTTAAATAAGTTCATCCTTATTAACACGCATTAGGTCAATGATCATGAATTGTTGTAATGAACAATGCGAATTTTATTACATTTATAACATAAACGTTTCCTTAATTATATTTATAGTATGCTATGATTATATGTTTAAATTTATAAAATAAATGTTTACACCGTTGACACCGCTGTGGCGTTATGGGCAGTGAGTCTGCCTTTAGCATAAACCGTCGCGGGTTCGATTCTTGCTAGGGCAGATGTTTCGGTCTGGGCGTTTGTCCTTGTGAATCTCCTCACCGTGCCTCGGAGGGCACGTTAAGCTGCCGGTCCCAGTTGTTATCACTTAACATCTGATAATAATCGTTAAGTCTTGATAAGTAAATTGTTCTTATTCAATGAGTTACTATTTCGCCCTTAGGGTTACGGAGGTCAGGTGGCAATGTAAAACTCAGTGTAAAAACTAGTAACCTGTCTAATCCGGACAAGAGTAATAAGCACACCTTGGGTAAACACTCGTATAATACCGGGAATAATGCTAGGAAAAAGAAATGTTTAGTAATAAATATTGACGACGATGTGGCGCAGCGGTAGCGAACCTGCTTTAACCGCCACAGATCGCGGGTTTGATTCCCGCTCGGGACAGTATTTGTACTGATCATAAAGGCATTTATTCCGGTCTGGGTGTTTGTCCTTGTCCTTGTGTATGTTTCCGGGCCATAGGATATTAATATCATAACGGGGGCCGTTGAGTGTGTAGCATTTATTTATTGTTACTAAGTAAGCATAGGTAATTTTTCTAAAATATGGCTAGGTAATATCGCCATAATAAAACAAGAATTATGTAAACCTAAATGTACGTGAGAATTAATTTGAGTTATAAGCGTACAAACAGACATACAAAGAAACTCTGTGTTTTATTGAGTAAAAATAAATATAAGAATGAACTTACCTACGAGTACAAGAGGAACCGACGCACTAAAGTGTTTTAGTTCTGGGTACCATTTGTGCATCACATTCTCATATGACGACCGGCTTCCCACTGAGTAGCATACTAAAAAGCAGTGTGTCTGTAAAAATTAATATACGTATTTACCGAAAATGCAATTTTTCCTGTCACAACTATATTTTGAAACAAACAATGGTGATTGACCAGTACAATCTTCATTAGAAATGTATAAAATAAGAGGCACACGAATTAAGCTTTACTAGAAGAGGTTTCTTTTTTTTTTAATCTTTACAATAAAACAATTTATTTACAACCAATATCACACCATATTTACAATTCAATACTAACAATATTTACAAATTATAACATCTGTACAAATTAATGATCTCCAAGGGGGTGGCAAAAATGCTAGCTGAATTTCCGCGCTGAATCGCAAAAATGTACATGGTAGTAAGAAACCATTCTAACATTATTCTTGGAGTTTGCTATGGAACGGATGTTTGGTATAGAAAAAAAACCAATATTAAAGTAATATGAAGATCACTAACAATACAAAATAATCCTACTAATATTATAAATGTGAAAGTTTGTTTCTTTGGATTTGGATGAAATTTGGTACCAGATAGTTTATTACTTGGATTAACAATGTTCCTTAGTAATTATCAATTTGTACAAAACATCAATGGCATTTGATTTATATGTGTCATAAGTATCAACAACAACTTTTAGACGGACGTCTGACATAACGATTACATTAAGCTAGCGAAGCTGTGGGCATTTGTAGTTATATGTATTAAGGAATGTTTTTTTTTTATTTTTTTAAGCTACATACGGCCGTAAGCGGTTGCCGTAGCCTATGAGCGCGTGCAACAGCATTAGTTGATACCACTCAAGCGTTGCCAACCTCGAGGTATTTGTTCTTGAATCCTTTTGCCCAGTAATTGATTTGATTTGATTTGATTGCATTAGCCTACAGTGCCCTTCAAACCGGAACACAGTTATGCCTAAGTACGTCTATTTGGCGGTAGAATTCATCGTTAGAAATTATACATACGTTATTATATGATAATGGCCTTAATCGCTCATAATCTTCCTGTCCAGCAGTGTCCCAAAGAGCCATTTCCACTTCTTGCCCATCGACTGTAATATGTCCCACGTAGTTATCGAATCTGGAATATTTCGATCGTCAATCAACAATTATTAGTTTAACTAAATAGTAAATAACAATTAAGTATATGAAATATATAATAGTGCGTATTTTTTGTTGATAGGATAGAGTCAGTCCTACGATCACGTGCACTGATGCATCGATGGTCAGCGATGGCAACCTACAAATTAATTCATGTACGATATTAGTTAACAAATTTAGGTCTTAAACGATGCACTTTTCTGAAATTTTACGAATTTTTTACTTTAACGTAGCGTCTCCAATCCGCAGCAAGCACGAGGCTCGAGCACATCGACTATTTTTAGCAAATTCTACATTAGAACTTAATAACGACCTCATACATTTGACGATATCATTTTACTCGATCGTAACTTTCAGTGAAAATTAGACCTCAATAAATCGATTAAATCTCCACATAAAGTACATATAAAAAAAATCGATCAAGAGAATTCTCATCCGAATCACCTGATGAGGCAGGTATGTCATGTAGAGAAGAGAATAGACTAAAGCCAGAGGTCCTAAGCACATCCTGATGATAACTTTATGTTAGACAATGCTGCCCCGTACACAGCGCAGACGCGCATATGACAACGTCTTTACCGGCGAGGACGAGTTTCTTTTTTCGCATACCGTATCGTTCTCACACCATCTGATTAGTCCATCATCTACTCTATTTACTCGACCGCGTCCTAGTATCCAGCCGGATGTCACCATGTCAAAAGTTATGTGGAAAATTTTACGGGACTTTTGAAAATATTTTTAGTTCTAATTTTCAAAGTATCTTGACTATGACGCTTAAGTAAGTGTAACAGATGGGCTACACAAGCAATATTGTACGGTAATTAGTTAAGTATAGTACACGGATATAGTAGAAAACGGCCTTGGCCAGCAATTACAATGGGTTTCAGCAACGGTCATTGACTACAAAATGCGTGGGACCTTGGTATGTATTACAGTGATGGACTGTAAGGAAGTTTTACTGTAGGCGTGCGTCAAGTGTCTTAAAGAGGAAGCGGCGAACTCATATAATAGATAGATGCAATACCGATACGTATATGATTTTATAAATAGTGCGCTCGAATTGCTTCGCACATTACTAATAATAATATTAACTGCACGATCGCATTCAGAACCGGAAATTGGGACTCGTATAATTTTAATGACACTTGTATTAATAGCTAACTTATCTTTTAAGTGTTGGTGATCATTCATTATGTGAATTTATTAATAACAGGCGCCTGATATGGTTACTTTAAAATAGTCTATTTGCAATGGAAATATCGTCCTCTGAGATTGGATTTTATAAATGTGAATTCATGATAATATATAATTTAATAATAGTATAATGAAACCATTTTTTTTTACAAAATTTTCATGCAAGTTAACAACTGCAACTTTCCTAAAACTCTTTTACTACAGAAATGCGCATACATCGCAAAGGTCTACACCCCTACATAGTTGACGTACCCATGACACATACGAAACGCTTTGCTTCCTCGTTTCTGATACGCACCGCTAAGGTCTGAAATAGCCTTGCGACCTCTGTCTTCCTCACCTCCTACAGCGGTGTACATTTAAATCAAGAGTGAATAGGCATCTTCTAAAGACAGCGCGCTGCACGTTAGGCTGTGTCAACACTTAACATAAAAAACTCTTAGGGGTCGCACACTCAAAAAACTTGAAACTTCTGACCTTATTTGACTTTATTAAAATATAAAACCTATACACAATTTGAATACTATAATACAAGTACGAGTTAAGAAATGTTGCTTGTAGTAAACTTATAATGAAATAAAGATTTCTCTACGGAATTGGTATTACACTTGATAAATAAAATGAAAACGAGACAAAACTACAGATTTCAAGTTAGCCTAACTTAAAAACTGTGGATAAATCTTTTCATATGAAAAAATAACCACGTGAACAATAATTAATCTCATTAACCTTTTAAAAGTAACATATGTTACGGTAATTATGTATTGTCCTTAGTAACTGGATACTACTCGATAGTATAGCTCTGTATATTTTTTTGGTTAATCGTAAATTATAGGTAATTAAATAGATACGACTTAGATGCATTGTTAAAGAGCTCCCTAATAATAGTTTTTCTTACAAAAGAAGGACTTTGAAAAAAAAGGGAAAAAATAGTGAGACTGAAAATGAACGGGATTTCGGGGGCGATAAATCGATCTTGCTAGGATTCACTTTTAGGAAATGTGGTTTTATCCGTGTTTTTCCCGGTTCGAGTCCAAATGTCTCCAGTCTGATTATTTTTTCCCCCAAGAATTGGTCGTATAAAGGTATTAGATAATATTATCAATGTGAAAGTTTGTATGTTTGGATGTTTGCTAATGTTTGTATGTTGAACGAATTTAGATGAATTTTGGAACACAGATAGCAGTTTGTATTAACATGCTTTTCATCCAGTAATATGTAAGATTCCTGCGAGATAATCAAAAAACAAGCTACAGGACAAACTAAAGTAACTAGAGGATTTTAGAAAAACGAAAAATAACTGTTTGGCAATCGTGCGGCAAAATAACTACATATTTATTTACAACCAATATTGCAACACATTCACAATTCAATAACTAACAATATTTACAAATAATTAAAACTGCACAAATCATATCCACGGCGTATAGTGGCAAGAATGCTAGCTGCATTTCCCCACAGAATCACAATCCCGATTCTTTGGGCGAAAAATTAGCCAGCTCTCCTATCACTTGTGGAGGCAATGAGATGGGTGTAATATCTTTTAGAAATTGTTTTGCACTAACGCTCCATAGCCCAAATGTTTCTACGGCCAAAAATAATATACGTATATAGAGCAAAGCCATGGGTATTGCTAGTTATATCATAAATTGAAAAGTAGATACGAGTATTATTATATTACAAAGTGACATCAGATAACTATTGATTTGTCATCCGGAGATAAACAATAATAACTGGTATGTATACATTGGTATTATAATTTACTATCCGATATTCAATTTATATGCAGGTAGGTAGGTATCTACTTATATTATAGAAGGTCAGCGTTCCTTCGAAAACTCAACAAACAAGAAACACTCATCATTACGTCACAGTCACATATTTTAAGTTTCCAAAAAATATTCAAATTTTTTTGATATATTTTAAAATTTTACTGTTTGACAAAAAAATAAAAGAAAAGATCACCTCTGAATTGATCAATTTTTTTATGGACACTATAAAATATCTTCGCCATATAATAGTTGTAATCATCGTAATAGTTTCAAGCGATTTTGTAATTCTTTGTTAGTATCACAGAGTTCACTATAGTCAAAGTTTTCGTCCACCTATAGTCTATAGTCTCAGGCGGTTGATGCTGATGATGATGTTAATAATAACGCTGAAAATCGTTTGGAAAATTATTTTTTTAGGTATGTATACAATTTATTGAAGCATTTATAGATTACCATAGTCAGGTTTTTAATGTTAACCAATAAGCGAAATTCGAAAATAGCGTCGCTGGTTAGTTAGTAGGGTACATCGGGCACTGTTCAATACTTCCTCCGATTACAAAGTTTAATAAATAAATAGATTAATAAATAAATAAATCTAATTAACGATTAAATTTTACGATGATATTTGCTAAGATATCGAAAGTTTCTCGAGGGTAGTAATATATACATATTACTACCTTTAGTCCTCAAAGATTACTTCTTACGAATACTAGTTACCTACTACTACTACCTACTAGTGTGAATCATATTAGCAGTAGCATCATCATCAAATGTAAAGAATTACAAAAAATATAATTCTATGAACCACTTTAATGATTGTATAACGTTTATTTATTTATTTATTTATTTATATTTACCGTTCTTAAATACCTACATACAAGACGAGTTAAGTTGTACTAATTCAAAAGGTTCAGGATTAAATTTTATTATATTGAATCAGTAATGATAATTTATTTGTACTATGAATATTTTAAGAAAAAAGTTGCTTTGTTTTTTTATAATATAGCTTATATTATTATTTTTTTGCTTTCTCTGTCCCTATGTATGCTTTAATCTATTGATGAGGTTTTTTTTAATAGATAGAGTGATTGAAGAGGAAGGTTTATATGTATAATGACATCCATTAAATACTCCAAACTTAACCTGCGCGGGCCACGGGCAGTAATTAATAAATCAAAACTATTGAATCGATTTTAATCATTTTTTCAGTGAATGTCATAGGCCATATATATTTTATACCCGTGCGAAGCCGGAGCAGGCCACTAGTATTTTATAAAAATGAGTAGCCAATGCAATATATTAACGTTTACGATTAATGGTAACCTTAGAGTTAGTTGTGATTTCTTTTCACTCTCGAGACAGCGGTCAAACCTTTTGACCATACATACAATGTGTGCTGGTTTGGGTGGTTGTGTTTGTTTAATATGTGCGTGGTTCCGGACTCCAGACACAGGATATAACTATCCAAATATTATTCAATTAAACATTTATTGGATCGGTCACAATATGTGAAGAAATCGCGTCGAAAATTATGGAGCTTCTAAACACTAATATTTTGTAAACGTACCTACCCAATGAATTTGTTTATGGGTTTTTTATTTCAATTTCCGTCACTAATATTAACATGTATTTAAATTTATGAGCATAATCTGTGCCAATATAATTTTTTCTTTTGTTGTTGTTATTTCAACTATTGGAGGATATGCCAAGGTCTTATCACTGGCGGATTTCCCTGTAGGCCTAGCAGATTTTACAGAGCGGCAAATTATGAAATGTATACAGTTACAGACAAAGTTGCGTCACATTCAAACTACATACACATCGTATATTTTTCTTATAAAGAAATATTTCCAGGGAACACATTTTTCCGTGAAATTTTCATGAAATGGTTCATTGAAGTTCAAAGACTGTAATAGGTTTTATATCATCATCGTAACCAATACAGTGACATTTAACGATTTTTTTACCTATTTTATTGCTATCGCATAAGAAGAAGTTTGTAATATAAACAACATATTATAGAGGCTTATGGGTATTTACGCTAGTGAGTCACAAAAATGATAACCAATTTGTGAAGTCATTAAAGGAAAATATAGATGTATTGCGTAAAACGTGTCATGATTATATACATGTAGTTTTTGATTTACATTTACAACTAGGCGACTGCAAAGATAACGACGTTACCGCATCAACCTGCTAATTTTGACACGCACGACGAGCTCAATCAGCGACCGACCCATTGACCTATAGTCGGATTTGGCCGACTTACTACTTAACAGATTAGTTATCAAATTTACACTTACACTGTTGGTACATATTCCTTTGGGAATTCATTCCTTGTGTACACATACAGAAGGCAGGTTTTGCCAACCATTCCATCGCCCACCACTGTTATCTTGAGTCTCGGCACTGTCCCCATAGTGTAAAACTCGGCATCCAAGTTATAGTAATAAACAATCCAGCAGTCGAAACAACAACGTCTATTGTTTAACACTCGTTTTAACTACAAATGTTTCATATCGAATTTTAGCGATGATTTGATCATCGGTGAAACAAATCGGTCCTTGACGATTCTTATCACTCAGTGATGTAATGATCTTATCAAACTTGTAGAAACACTTGCGATAACGCGGCAAATTTAACAGAAACAAGGCGCGCGCGCAGTTTCGTGGTTAAATGCGAAATGATCACAAATATTAAAATGCGCGTGATTCACATCGGTTTGTCACAGGCCACAGCTAAACAGCCGCCTCGTTCGTAATACGCGCGCAATGCCGGCAAGCCTCGACGAATATAATTCCTAATTAATTCTATCGACGTATTCTGTCCAAACTTTGTTAACAAACGAATTACGTCAGTTTTGTATAGTCTGCCATCAATAACATTGAAATTCGATACATACTCGATACATGTTTCATACAAAATTATATTAAAATATAAATTAAAAATAAGGTTTTTTTTCTTAACTATCCCTACATGCTTATCTTAATTTGGTTATAAAACTTAATGATCTTTATATTAATTATAGTAATTACTATTAAATTTCAAAACATATTAACATTGGTTTTAAAAATGAAATATAAAGCTATTGTTTTAATAATAACTATTAATAAAATAATATTAAATTTCTTGTTATTGTATACCTATTATGTTACTTGTTACCAGATCATCTCAGATTTCCCAGGTAATTTTCCGACCATGCATTCGTAATAGTGTCCGTAATGGGTTGTTTGAATAGCTTGAATAAAATAATTCAGCATCCATTCGCATTGAGCACGACAAACCTATAAGTATAGTATGCTAAAAATGCTTACGTACGCTTTAAACTGCTATAGCTTCCCTGTTCCGTCTACGTGATCGTCCAATTAAATCTCCTTATCTTTGATTAATTCTCCATTCTCAGGCGGACTCATGCATGCTTTAATGGCTTTAATCTCTATCTTTAATCAAGTGTTACACATAAAAGCATTTACAAAAGGAAAATGCGAAATTCGATGCTGATAAATGTAATTCACGTCGAATAGAAACGGTTTTTCTCTTGTGTGACAATATATCTTTTTACTAGCAAAGGTGGCAAACAAAGCTACGACTTGCCTGATTGAAAGCATTTAGAGTGGGCTATGTTCCCTAGCACTAGCTATACCAAAGGCATCACCTGAGTTGAGACCCGATAAGGGAGCTGGAAAAGAAAGGGGACAGAACTTGCACGGTATGGGCACTCACTATGTTCGAAACGAAACATACATACTGCTTCTTCACGTCTATATTCTGTGTGAGTACACTCACCGACTGAGTACTTAAATAAAACTTGTAACGTCGGGTGGCTCAAATGCCCTATGACCTTGTCCTATGTCTTCAATCTTCTTTATGTATAAAAACTTTAAGCAATGTTAACAGGGAAAATGTATGATACCTTGTCACAACTCTAGGTGAAATGTAAAAAACGGATTTTGATTTTTAATAATTGATTAATTAATAATCCCTAAAACTTAAGTTACGTATTCTATGCTAACAACGATATGTTATTTAGATAAAAACCTACTAACCACTTTTTTCAATGTAATGTAAGCCGCACTTGTCCAAACACTTTTTTCGCCAACTACAAAAAGTGGTGTACTCAGAAATAAACTAATATGAAAAGTCTGGCTAGGTCAGCCATATGTTTAAAAACATCAGTTCAAAAACTGATGTCTTCCCTACTTTTAGAACATCAAGAAACTTTTTAAACTATTTTAATTCTATTTACATATATCTATCACTAAAATTATTAATTGGATGATACAGTAACTGTTACAAGACTTAATCTATCAACCAGACTTTACTTTTGTGTTACGTTGGGAAACGCACTTATGCGTACCACTAGTGGTAGTGTGGGGCTCACCGCTCGCTAGTCGAGCTAAGTACTGCCCACTAAAACCCAACGACCCGCCTGGACCATAATGGTACCCCAAGGGCTCTCTTTCGCAATCAACCGCGACCTCCCGGGGCCGATCGTCAATAAAGGGAGCCCTAGAGCTCCTTCTACCGACCTTTTTAAATAAGTCGTTGTGTAGTTGTAGTCCCTCTACCCGACCGAGCGGCGTGATTTTTTTACAGGTTGTCTTTCTGTTCCACATTGCGGTACACTAAGGCCCCTGCAAACGTTAAAGCAGGGCGCCCTAAGGCACCCTTCTACTAGTTAAACACCTAAAATGCGTGAAAAAGTACATATTTCTATATAAATAAACGCTACACTCTTCTCCATTAGATTAGTTAGATCCTGTGTCGGGGTCCGGAAACACAATGACAAGCATAAACACACCCAGACCGGAACACATGCCTGTATGGTCAACACAAACATCTGCCCCGAGCGGGAATCGAACCCGCGACCAATGGAGCTAAGTCAGATTCGCTACCGCTACGCCACAACGTCGTCAAATTATTTTGTTTCCTTAATTATTATGTCATTATAAATATTTATTTAATGAGAAAATTATCAGGTGCACATGGGAGAGTCGAGAAATCGATTACATAAGTAAACAAGTAACATTTTACATTGATTGTCCATGATAAGGCTTTTTTAATATGTAGTAGTGTCATCAAAAAACTCAATTACACATGACAACCTGTAAAACAAAGCATGAATGATAAATAAAATGATGATGCCCTTCAATGAATTTATGAAGCGCATCAAAGGATTTATGAACCTTAGTTTCATCTTATTCTACATGAAACTAGAGTCTAAAACAAACACTAAACATAGTGATTTAATATTTATTATATAAATTAAAAAGGAACATTGTCAAAGAAAGGATTCAATTAAGTCATTAATGAAACAATAATAAATTAACTCTAATTATCAATACTAAAGGTTTAATGAGATCAATCAGTTAATTAGGCAATTAATTAGCACATGTTATTTGGTAACTGTCAATGTTAAATTGTAATTTTCAATTACTTCAGTTTTACAGTACCAATACCCTCAAGTATGAGCTCCTCTTTAAGAGCCAATACTTCCCTAAGCAATTCTTGGTTGTTAGCTTGTAGCTGAGCTATTAAAGCTCTTTGTTTTCTTTCACGATCCTTTAGCTGCATGAGAGTTGAATCACAAATGTCAGCACATGGTGTGAAGTTGTCTGTAACAAAAAAAATATAATAATTATTCTGTAATTGTGGGTGAGTGATATTAAATATATTAGTATAGTTTAATTATGTATTCTGAAATACTCATTACATCAAAAGTTTGTGAAGTTATGTAAAAACGTGAAAATTTGAATGTTGATATTATGTATATTTAAATTACATTATTTTTATAATAATCGTATTTGTATATAATTTAAAAAGTTTCCTTGCTTTATAAGTAGTATTTGCAAATTATGGTAAGAGTATTTAAGCGATTTGTTATTGATACATCAAAAAATTCAAAGATGATGTTATAAAGCATGACCAAAAATTTACATAGTTATAGAAATACCTGATTTGTATCTTAGTCTATCTGAAAGCTTATCATTTTCAAGCTTCAGTCGTGCTATTTTATTTTGTAAGCCTCTTTCAGTGGTTTCCTTTTGTTTTTTTATTTGACTTAATTTAATCTTTGTGTCTATTAGTTTTTGATACACTTCGTTAGACTGGTCTGATACCCTTTGTGCAGATGCAACACAAGCTTTAGACTCATTCTTTTCAGTGCTCAACTTTTCTTTTAGTCTTCCAACTGTACACTAAAATTTAGAAAATTCTTGTATTTAACAGTATCATGTCTTTAAATACATACTTTAACTAATTAAAAAAAAAACACTTACATTTAGCTGCTTAGTGTTATTTTCAAGAATATGGTTATGCTCCTCTAAGTTTGCCACTTTTTCAGAAACATTTTTGTAGTGATGCAAAAGTGTCCAAACAGAATTAATAAGCTTAACTAATGCGTCAGGGCATAAAGTATTATTCTCAATATCAGTGTGCGGATTGAAAAGGTACTCTATGTTTAGCAGGCTAAATTCCTAATGGCAAAAATATATGAAAATAAATTAAACATTAGAGTTAACTTTTTTTTGTCATATTTTGACAATTAATAAAACAACTGTTCAAAATTAATCCAAAATAAAGAAATAAACTTTTACCTCACTTAGTCCGATCATACATTCTTTTAAGTTCTTCAGTGTGCACGGTTCATAAATTGTCGCCTTTTTGAATTTGTAATTTTGTAATAGTTCTTTAATTTCATCATCTAAACTTTCATTATCTGATGAAGACATTTTGAGTAATTAATAAATATATATAGGCGCAAATATAACGCCACACTTGTGCCGATTTAATTAAAAAATAAAAAGAAATGGCACAGCGAAAGTTGCGAAACTATAACTTTTTGACAGACAAAAGTTTAAACTTTTAAGTTTTAACGAAAAGTAGCATAGGGTTGCTACTTATAAAAACTGAACAAATATTATTGTAAATTAATTTAGTGTGATTATTAGAACCAAATAAAAAAGGAAATCATAAGTTACCATATTTTCAGCTTGATTTATTTTATTCAATAATCCAATGTTGTTGAATAATTTATGTCAAACGATCAACAACTAAAAAATTCACTAAGGACATTACATGCGTTTTTAATGTGAAATCTTATTTCTATCAAGTATAATTCGTTATTATAACTATAAAAATAGTGATCTCCCCTTCAAGCCTATTTTAATTTATCATATTAAGAAATATAAAAGGGCGTCTATTTGAGACGACATAATACAGTGTGTCGCGATTTATTTGCAAATTATTATTTTTTGCCACAAGCCTAGAACTATATTTTATTCTTTGAACAGAACGGCGGTCCATCATTCTAGGATTAGGTAAAAATAATCGATATATCAAAAAATCTATATATTTAATAAAATAATCGACAAACTTAGTTTTTTAATCAATATCGTGTGTCGCATTCGATACATTTTTTTTTTAATAAATAAATAAACGTTGCACACTCAACGGCCCCCATTAGGACAGTAATATCCTGTGTCGGGGTCCGGAAACAATCACAATGACAAGGATAAATTCACCCAGACGAGAAATTATGCTTGCATGGTCAATACAAGCATATTATGCTCCGAGCGGGAATCGAACCCGCGACCTGTGGCGTTTAAGGCAGGTTCGCTACCGCTGCGCCACAACGTCGTCATTTATTTAAACCAAATTCGAACCCTCGGACTAGTTAAATATATACATATAACATTTTTCTTTTTGTAAAAAAAGAGACCAAGGATGCTTTCAATACTACACTACTCTAATTCATATAGACAAATTAATGTCACAATTAATGAAAATTGTAAATTGTAATTCTTGAACCGGTTACCACATTGTCTTTGCCGGTTACCGGTGTCGGGGCGTCGGCAGTTTCACTTTCAGATTCAGAGACATAACAAATTCTACATTTAGTTCATGTTAACAAAACAAATTCTAATGAATTTTTGTATACAAACGGAAAATTGGACATGGGGACATAGCTTTTATCGCGAAAAAATTCCCGAACCTGCATGTAATAGGGGATGAAAGTTTTTAGGATGAACCCATCCTTTCGATTGCAATAAAGCTGCATTATTTACACGGCAGCCAAGCCGCAGCCAAAAGCTGGGATACTAATAAATAAACGCTGCACACTCAACGGCTCCTATTAGGATAGTGATATCCTGTGTCGGGGTCCGGAAACACATACAAGGACAAGAACAAATACACCCAGACCGGAAAATATCCTTGGATGGTCAATACAAACATAGCTGCTCCAAGCGAAAAACGAACCCGCGACCTGTGGCGTTAAAGGCAGGCTCGCTATCGCTGCGCCACAACGTCTTCGTACTAATACAACCATTCTGTCGTTTATTCTCCATAATTCAGTCATTTTGTGACAAATAATATGGGTATTGATTATTTTATCCATATATAATTAACATTTTAAGATTTAGATGAGTAGTCATTTATCATTACAATAAATAAATATCACTTTACTATCATAATAAATTAATTCAGATAATAAACAAAAAAGTCTAATAGGTGAGATATTAATTTATTTAAAATAAAAGACATTATTTAATCATGTAGTTTCATGGCACTAATTTGTAATGACATGGAGATAAATGTGATTCATATTACATTATTAAAGTTCAATAGTTAGTTAGTTAGTTATTTATATGAGTGTTGAGATTTTCAAATTAAGTCTTATACATAAAATAAGGATAATAAAAATTTCTTTTATACAAAAAAAATATATTTATAAGTAATTGCTGAAAAAAGGGTTAAAATTTTAAGCAGCTCGAACAGAATAGTATAATGAAAAAATATATTTATTCTGCAGTTTATAATTTTATGTTACAAGTGATCCGAGTTAGACTTGGATTATATTGTCATTAGTTTAGTTAAAAGGAATGCAGCCGAAACCGATCCACGCTATACACACGCTGGAAGTGGGCGGTTCCGTAGACACGTGTCACTTTTTCTTACTGTGATCTATTTGAAATTTGTTCTGAAAAAAAAAACATGTAATATTAAGTAACTGGGTTATTAAGTCATTTTTTCCCTTAGAATATACAGAACCACTAGCAAAGACAAAAAATATAAATATGGAACATTAATATTAATGTGATCAGTTGTTAATATTAATATAATTGTAAACAGAAGATATAGATGTAAGGTATATGATAAGAAGTAACTTAGGTTACATTTATTTTAGAAAAAATATTTAAAAAAAAACAACAATAATTCTCTAGAATATGTGATGCAAGCCATTTATAAATTATTTTATTTCCCATTATAATGTTTTACCTTTGCTAAATTAAGTCCAATCTCGCTGAGTCGCTTGTGTTGGTATGTTAACGGTTCATGGAGTTTAGCGTCGCCTCGCTTATAGAAATCACTGTAGTCAAGGCGGAATGCGAGCGTCTGAAGGGAGACTTCCGTGTGCAAGGCTAGCTTCAGTATTAGTGTTGTCACATGACCCCTGATAAAGCAAATTATTTATACATTATTTTTCAATAAAGTATCACCTGCATGATTTACAAATTAACGTGTGCGATCTCACCTATATGTACGCGCCCAAACATTTAAATCTGCTTTTCGGTTGGCTAAGAACTGTTGGAATATTTTTCTCTTCTCCTTATCTTGTGCTTCATCAGCAGCAGTGAACGCATATTCACCTAAAACAAATTAAATAGTAAATAAATGTCTTAAAGATATCTACCCAAGCGGTTAAAAAATAAATGACTAGAAGTACTAAGCAAAAGAAATTCAAACATTTTAAGTTTTAATTGTTAATTGTATTTAATTGTACATATGCATTACCTCGTGCTACACGTTCAGCTTTCAGTTGTTCTAATCGATCCCGTCGTTCCAATTCCGCGTTTATACCGGCGTGGAGAGTCGTTTCGAAACTGCGAAGAGCTAACGTCTCGTTTAGAACATTGCCCAGGTATGATTGGAGTTCCTATAATATATAAAAAATAAAAATATGTTAAAAAAGGCAAAAACGAAATTAACAAATTCTATTGCAAATTTTATACAGATTTAAAAAAGACTTGCAAAATATAAATATTTTAAATGTAAGGTTCCAAAGAAAGCAAGTAAACATGGGTCACATTTATTAGCCAACGAGTTAATAAGATTTATTCAATGTAGGTATTTAAAACCTCATTCAACCTAATCAACAGCCGACGTGTTGAACTGCTCAAAATATAAAAGTAGTTGGCCGGCGTTGAATGCTATGTTGTCGTATAGTTCCTTAAATGTAAGTTGAACCAAAATGGCCGCTTCTGCGCAGGTACAATAATGGACAAAAATGTTAGACAAAAATATTGGTTTCGTCTTATTTAAATCGATTCTTTATAAAGTGGGAAAACGGAATGAAGTATATAATATAGTTATTATTTCTTCTAAATTCAATTATTTATTTATTTATTATCGTTATTAATTACTTAAATAGAATAAAACAAATAAATAGTATAGAAAAAGGTACCTATATATAATAAAAAAAGTTAATGTACATTATTAATAGTGAGACAGACTTCTTCGTATCTTCCGCAGTATTATTAAGAGATTTAGTTATATTATTTTCTTCTAAAAACGTAACTATAAACGTCAAATACCATCCTTCTGTCCCGTCTCCTTAAAGTTGATTGTGGTCGAGGCATTATCTTGAAATAAATGTTAACACACTTGACAAAACTGCTTGACTTTTATATTTTAATAATTTATTATTTTAATAATTTATTATTAAAGAACTAAAACAACCGTGAGCGAGTGTACTAAACCCGGCCCCCTTCATACCGCATACGGTTGAGACCCAAAAACGTGTTACTGCGCAGGGTTCAAGTTACATTTAACAGACTATACCTGCGTGGTGTGGTGTATCATGGCGTGTATGGAGTGTCGGTCGAGCGCGCGGTGGTGCAGCGCGAGCAGGCGGTCGAGGTGGTGGCGCGCGGCGGCGGCGGCCAGCAGCTCCGCCCACGCCGCCTCCGCGCCCTCGCAGCTCGCCTCCTGCAGCGCGCCGCACAGCCGCAGCGCCTCCGCGCGCAGGCACGACACGCGACGCATCAGACCCCATACCTCTGAACAACACGAACCACGAACGTTTTAAATCTTTTTAAATACGATAATGTATGGAAGTTTCATACCGTTTCATATTACATTTAGCAGGTATACATTTTTTGTGGCAAAGAAGTGTTTTCCCACATTCACAGCTTCGGCCTCTTTTATCATTCTTGATTTTGTTTTTAAGTAATTATTCTAATTCAAACTATAAAAGCGAAAGTGCGTTTGTTTGTCACACTTAAAAATGTATAAATAAAATTAAAATTTGCAAAGACTTCACCAGGAATACAAAAAGATATGCAAAATGCATCTCTCGAAGAATAAGGAATAACAAACAGTCATCCAGCATATCAACTCACTACTGACATGAATACGCTTCAAATGACTAAACGGATCATAACATTTAATTCGACACAAGCGAAGTAACGAGAATTAGCTGTTAATAAATGTTTACAAACAAAGTCTGAAGATATAGGGAAAGTAAACCAAAAACTCCTAAGTGAATAAAAAGATTTCCAGTGTTATGTGGTGTTAGATTTAGGTGTGTTATAATATTTAATATGTATGTTAGTCTGTAAGGTATATATGTATGGGCCCTGTCGCCTGATTTTAAATAAATAAAAAAAAAAAAAAAAAAAAAAATACAGGCGTCGAGATGTGACGACCCCATCGCCCGCTGTTGGGATAACCTCTGTCACAACAGAGATTATTCCACCAGTGCAATCAGTCACACTGGTGGTAGGTCTTTTGTTGCAAGAGGCCGGCTAGGTAGGTACCACCGCAGTGTCCAATATTCTGCCGCCAAATAGTAGTGCTTAGGCACTACTGTGTTCCGGTTTGAAGGGCATTGTACGCTAGTGAAATTACTGGGCGAACGAGATTTAAGAACTAATATCTCGAGGTTGGCAACGCGCGAGTGGCACCTACTAATGGTGCTGCAAGCGCTCATAGGCTGCGGCAGCCACTTACCATCAGGTGGGCCGTATGCTTGTTTGCCAACTTATAACATAAAAAAAAAAAAAAAAAAACCGACCGGGCATGTGCTTGAGCCGCTTCTGCAGTATGGCGTGGTCGCGCCACGCGTGGTGCAGCGCGTGCTCGATGCGCTTGACGCGCCACAGCTGCGTGAACAGGGCGCGGTAGCGCGCCGCGCACGTGGCCGGGAACAGCGTGCCCAGCGGACCGTCCACGCGGTACTGCAGCGCGAACACGTCCCAGCCGTTGTCCTCGCGACCGTCACCTACTCACAACACTATACTATTCGGCATTCTATTACATTTACTTTTTAAAATATGGAGGTTCTCAATTCGAACTGTAATTAATTATTGTTGTGGTTGACTTATTATTATTAAGCGTGAAATGGATCGCACATTACGAGCCATTAATTTTCACACATTGTGCTGAAATGAGGAAAGTGTATCCAACTAACAAACTTGACAAGCTCTAAAGTTTTGCCCCATCCCCTAAATCAATACATTTATAAATATATCCTTCAACATAGCTAATAACCAAAATTACTAACAGTTAGGGTACAGGTTGACGTGTAGACGCGCGAGAACGTGGGGCGGCTCGAACTGGGCGTTAGTGGCTCGGACGGCCGCTTCCAGTGTGCATGTTAGATTGTGCACGTATAATGAAGTGGCCGGCTTGTTTAACTCGTCTCTGCGTAAAACATTGACATATAAAAAAAATGATTTAAAGTTTTTGATTTCAAAATTGTTACATTTTTTTTTTTAAATAAATAAATAAATGTTACACACTCAACAATCCCCATTAGAATAGTTATATCCTGTGTCAGGGGTTCAGAAACATACAGAATGACAAGCACCAACACATCTAGACCATTAAACATGCCTTATGGTCAATACAAACATCTACTCTGAGCGGGCATCGAACCTGCAACCTGTTGCGTTAAGGCGGGTTCGCTACCGTTGCCGCCACAACGTCGTCAAATTGTTTGGTTGAGATTTTACTTATAAATTTGAAATTTATTATTGTTAAAAAACTTGACATCTTCCGCGGTGTTACATCCACAATAACATCGCGAGTATCGTGGTATACGTACTGCAGGAGCGTCATGAGATGGTGCACGAAGTCGCCCTGCGCGAGCAGCAGGTACCGGCGGTGCGCGGCGAGGTGGTCGAGCAGGTGGTGGTGCGTGGTGAGCGCGGCCAGCAGGCGCTGCGAGGCCGACGCGTGCGCCGCCGCCACGCCCTCGCGCAGCCCGCCCGCCTCCCACCACGCCGCGCTCTCGCTGCCCGCACCCTCTGTACGATACACTTATCATTACTTTAGATTCGGAACGTCAGCAACTGCGATTAAACTAATAGTCACGTGGTTAATGATATATACCATTCTTTTACTTATCCAAATGATAGTCATTTATGGAAATGTATCGGTAATTTGAATGACAGTAAACATTATTAAGAAATAATAAAAGTATATCATGGCAAAGGCTCAGATAATAGATGCATATACACCGTTGTGGCGTTGTGGGTAGTGAGTCTCCCTTTAGCCACGACGATTGCGGTTTCGATTCCTGCTCGAGCAGATGTTATATTGATCTTACAAATATCTGTTTCGGTCTGGGCGTTTGTCGTTGTAAATACTCATATAATACCGGGAATAACGCTAGGAATAAGATCATCTTGAGAGCTGCTTTTAGTATTTTCCCTAATCGATTAAACTCTTTAAACATGTCCAGTACATACCGGCGCGATGCTGCTCGAGCAGGTGGTGCAGGTGGTGGTGGTGGTCGGCGGGCACGGGCTCGTCGGCGCACGCCTCGCGCATGAACACCACGCTCTTGCCGGTCGCCAGGATCTGCGCCGCCTGCTCCCGAGACATGAACGATGGTACCATCCACTCCCTGTGTACATTGTGAAATTGTTATATTGGCGTAAAGCATAGAATGGACCAGGATAGTATATCAACGTCAAGCAGCATCCTCATTGTACCGTTTCGTTCGATGGGTGTGAGCACTGAAGGCCCAATCTTAAGCCCCTTATATCTTTTCCTTTTCCTTTTTCCTTACTCTTGGGATTTGGCTTGTTATACTTCTGTTGTCGCCAGCATACATATAGCTGTATAATATATACATATATAAACTACAGTGACCGTTTACCATCAGGCAAGCAGTTTTTAAGAATATTAGCAATGCTTTTTTCAAGGCGTTATTAATATTCCTATTGTCCCTCCAAATAAGCTCGAAGCTTGCGCGAGGAGTGGGTACGACAATAGCTCAAGGGGGTCAGGATCAAATCCGCGACTCTCTAGTTAACGGAGCGGTGTCGGCCCTTCTACCGTTGAGCTATTGAGGCTTTAATGTTGATATAGAATTTCACGAAAAAATTTTATCGTTGATTAATTAAGAGTGAAACATTTAATTACTATCTTCATTCTATATTTCTTAATATTTTACACTCACCTCACTCTGTACTTGTCATGCCACATTCTGTCGATGGGTACGCCACTTCTGCTTTCAATGAAGAACTCGTTAAAGGGATCATCGATTTCTCCTGTAAAGAAAGGAGAAAAAAGTGAATTAAAAATACCTTTGTTCTACAAAAACTAAAACTTCTATCAATCACTTTAAAACATTTCGGAAATAATGGTATGTCATGTTCAATTTCATTGAGACTATTTAAGGTATTGTGTACAGTATACTGACAAAAAAGTCAACAGACACTGACACAGTAACTTTTAAATTTATCATTTAAATTCTTAGCTAAATGGCCTCCAGTTGCGCGAATTTAGCACACATTACTTCACCAATATTTAGAAAGTATTATAATACTAAATATATATATAGTATACTATCCGTGGTACAATTTAATACAGCCTTAAGAACGGGACAAATGTAGAAAGACGATCAAAACCGGCACGTTGGTTCCAGGCAGACACGACCCTCAGTCAGGATACAATAATAATAAAAAATAAGAAGAGAAGATGTATAGTGTTGCAATAAATGAGTAATCCGATGACTTTCATAGCCGTAGTTCAGCCTCGCAGGAGGCAACCAATGGTTCGTCCATTGGTTGCCTCCTGCGAGATCAACTTTGGACAAAGGCTGTCCATTTTACTCGGCTGGGTCTCAGTACCCAGCCAACTCCAGTGACGCTTTCAAGGACGGTAGGGCCAACAGCAATATACAATTAGAAAAAAAATGAGTTTACCATGCAGAAGCCATCGCGTTAGCATGAGGAGTAGCGGATAGGTGAGCGCGGTGAGCAGCCGCCGTGCGAGCGTCGCCACGCGCTCGTCGCCGTGACGGACGAAACGGTGCACACACGACGCTAGCTCCCCACCTGGATAATATGATTTCATAGATATCACCGCAAAAGACCTGATTTTAAGTACAATATTGATACCTGTTATGTATACATTGTGGTGTGTGAATGTAAAAATATCTATTTTAATTATATTTTACCATAACCTTAAGTTTTTATTCAAAAAGATACGTGCCATTGATGTGCGCTAGTACGAAAGTATTTTGTTCCGTTACAAATTGTGTAAGTGGGGCCAAGTGTACCACAAAAATAAAGTATTCCTTCCATCTCAAAACTATTTATTTAATAACCCTAACACCAAAAAGGTTGGTTACACCAAAAAGTGTTTAAGAGTCTGGAGAGTAACATGTTAAGTTAACTAAGGTTATATTTAGTGTTGTCAGTTTCAGCCATTTGTTACAAACCTTTTTTATGGTGTGCCGTATGTGCAATATTGGCGAGCCATGTCAATCGATGTAGAGGTTCCTGTGCCCACACGCACACACGGCGTAAAGTACCCCCTCCACCATCACCCTCGCACACCTACATTCAATTAATTAGTATAATAAACATAATTATACTGCAAGAAGCCGTCTATGTAGGGACCACCGCTTTGTCAGTTACTCTACCGCAAGGCAGTATACTATGTTTCGGTTTAAAGAACACTGTAGCTATTCCACCAACTAAGCAAAGGAGATTTAAGAACCAATATCTCGAGGTTGGCAACGCGTGAGTGACGACTTCAAATGTATAGTGTTTTAAGCGCTCATATACTACGACAACTGCTTACTTGGACGCAAATAAGCAATACCATGTCAACCCACACGAATGTTATTTCGAGAAAAACGCGATTGAAAATTTTAAACAACTTGCTTTATATTATTTTTTTTTTATGTATTGGTCAAGTTTTTGTCAATTTCAAGATGTATGTAAGTTATTTTACTTATTTTCACATAAAATAAGTATACAAGCTGCATATTTCGTATATAATATAACCCAAAACTTTTAAAATAATACATAAATTACATGATTAAAAAATGGCTTTTTAGAAGTTTTAAAGCTTAAAACCCTACAAATATTAAAGAAAAATATTCTTCAGCCATTTACCAACACTTCTGCATATATAACTCAGTTTTTTAATTTTGTGGGTTGACATGGTATTGCTTATTTGCGTCCTCTTATAGCTTATATATTGCCAACCTAATCACATAAGAAAAAAAAACAT
Source organism: Hestina assimilis (assembly GCA_023373885.1). Taxonomy (NCBI): domain Eukaryota; kingdom Metazoa; phylum Arthropoda; class Insecta; order Lepidoptera; family Nymphalidae; genus Hestina; species Hestina assimilis. The sequence goes on along the minus strand of CM041741.1, from coordinate 7,743,519 downwards.
TTCATTACGCATAATAAATTACTATATACGAACCTGTGACTGCAATAGGGCGATAGTTCGATAATATTCTGTAAGCTCATCTCTTATTGAAGCTACCAGTCCTTCACCCATTAGTCCTGGAATATGAACATGATACCTATAGGTAGCTGGTTAGTAATAGGTATACTTCATATGGTAGATCGTACTGTGGTCTATTTCTAATTACCTTAGACCCGTGGCCTTGCTCGCGTTAATGTAAATGTTTTACTAAATGACAATCTAAAGATTATTTATATATACTTCGAAAATAGTTTTTTTAATGAAATTATTTTATGAAATATCTGCACCGCTGATATCATTTTTGCAAAATTTTGTGATCATTGTCATGATTTCAGAACCAGAACAAAATACAAAATCATTTTCATTAGCATCTATAAAGTCTAGTTTATTTACCAAAGTAAAAAATAAATAACCAGTTATATTAACAGGTTCCTGTTCCATGAATCATATACAAACTTGTTTCTATTTTATGGACAGGGAATGGGTTAAAATGAATATATTTTAACACATTAAATACCTTGTGGCATAAGTCCTGAAGCAGGATCAATGAACTCCTTGAGGCGATCGTGAAGAAAACCAAGATGTGCGATACGAGAATACAACGTCTGAGCTGGACGGGACCACACGCCCTCACTTCGTGCCTTCACCCCCGTAGCTGCCAATACTGCGTGCCTGACGCATGCTCGTTCGTTTATACGATCTTTGATTCATAAAGAAAACAATCCAAATATAAGCAAGCGTTATACATTTTCACAAAGTAATTTGTGGACCATTTCAAGGCTCGGAAGATTGATCATACAGACATTTTCTGGTCTGGATGTGTTTGTCCTTGTCACTGTGTATGTTTCCAGACCCCCGACACAGATATAACTATCTTAAGAGCCGTTGAGTGTGGAGCGTTTATTATTTAAATTTCTCAATATAATTATGTGTTAAGAGTGTAACAAATTGCTTATGATAATATAACATTTCTAAAATATAAAATATTACTAAATGTGCAATGGTAAAAAATGGTAAGCATTCCAGTGGACGCGTAGCCATGTTGTACATGCGTGGACACTACAAATAGATACCCAAACAACACGATCAGCATCCACTCGCAGGTTATGTATGCGAGATGTTAGTTTTTTACTATGGCAAAACCATGATCAGTTGTTGTCCAAATCAAGTATTTCTTTGCGCTCAAACACAAGAAACGATTGCCCTGGAAGACCAAGTTGTACATTTTTTATATTTTAACCCAGCCTAGTCACTTGTAGCCAAAATTCACACCATAGAAACAACATTTAATTGTATCATCCAGATTTTTGTGTGGCTCAGGCAAAATTCTTAAAAATTGTTAAGTTTACAATTTTTAAAATGTATGTCTAATTGACAGTCTTTCAGGTATTTATGCATAAAGTATACCCTTGATGCCTGTTAGTGAAAAAAAAAGTTCCATATTAGAATATTTAGTATGTAGGAAAGTTTTTCACCATTAGTTTGCAAAGCAACTGCCAAATTACTGTTGGTAGATGGTAGAGTTTGGTTGGAGGCTTGCTGTTTAAGTGCATTGCTGCTCCAGCTGGTTGATCCTATTGTACTTTTACTAGTACTGGATACAGCTGCCAAGCCTAATGCAGGGTTCTGGAAATATACATTTTAATTCAAACATTACTTTTATCATAATATTATATATTATATGCAATCAAGATTATGTAATAAATCCACTTAATACAAAAAAGTAAAAAGTTTTTGATTACAAAAATGTACTTACAGCATTTGCAAGATTTGGTATTGGAAATAATTGTTGTGTAGATTCTGAGTTCTGTGGTGACTCTGAGAGGGCCAAAAGTAATGAAAGTACGGCAACTCTTTGCTTCAATACAAACTATAAAAATTCAAAATCATACTTTATTAGCTCACTTTTACACATAAATATATATAATACTATAATCTGAATATTTAAATACAATGATTTAGGTGCAATATTACCAACAAAAAAATTTAATAACCTAGATTTACAGACAAATTTTAGATTTGGTATTAGAGACACTCAAATAAACACTTACTTTAAAGCCGGATGTTTTAGGTAAATAAAAAAGAAACTGAAACATATCCTCCAGACATGACAGCCTAAAATATTATCCATATTGTTAAACCTTTTACTATAATGAGTCACAAATAACACAATTTCATGTACAAGACGTTACCACCATGTAATTTCCCAAAACTTTAATTATTATGGCAAACTATTTGGTCACGCTTTGAGAAGTAACCCTATGATTTTTTATGTTTTTATGGAAAATCAGATAAATACTCATACCATAGTGATAAAATATAACTTCCAAAGTGGTGAACTTGCTTTAATTTTATAGAAATTTTATAATAACTAATATCAACTTTTTACCCGTTTTTCACAATGTTCTCACAATTTCACAGATAAATAAATAGAATAGTGTTCCATTTCACACATGCCTTTTTATCTTATTTCTGGGTGGTCATAAAAAAAACCTAACACGAAGGTTTAAAGCAGGAGCGAACCGCCAATCTGTCACTGAATCTTAAGTTTGTGAATTTTTTGTTAAAATTATTCTGTAATTGCTGGAAAGTGAGTGGAGTGATTAAATATCACTATGTAATGGTCTTGTAGTTTAAAATACCAATTACATAAAGAGTTTGTGAAATTTTGTGAGAACATTGTGAAAAACGGGTTGGTATTAGCTATTTTCAATTAAGCTTTTTATTCATAAATAATAGTATTTCTACAAAATAAAAGAGATTTCATGCCTTATTAATAGTACTAGTAAATCAAGGAAGGTTTATTCAGATGATTTGTTATTTACATACCCAAAAAATCGTAGGGTGAGATATAAATGGGTAGCCAACTATTTACCTATTACTACACTGTAGTAATCAACTACTAGTAAACTTACTGAATTTTTTAATTTTGCAAATGATTCATTGAACTTGTCAGCATCTCTTGCTGAAAAGCCAGCTAAGCGAGAATGAATCTTTTGACACAGTAGTCTCTCATCTTGCACTGTACGAGATTTCTCCGTTGTCGACGACAAATATGAAAGTGCAAGTTCATAAGCTCCATCTAAAAAATCATTTTTAAACTATATAATATTACTATAAAGTATTACTGAATTAATAGATTTACCTCTTTGACGCTTTAAAACTAAATTCTTCAAATAAACTATCGAATCTTGCATATTGCAATAAAAACATTTAAAAATGTCGAAAAATTAAAATAAATAGTCCAACAAAGTGACAACTATATTTAAAAAAGGAATCATACCTGGATCAGATGACAATCCTTCGCACAATTTATGAAGTAATGTAGCAATCGTACTTGCTTGAGAATCCATCTATTTTATTTTCCAATAAATAGAGCAAAAGTTCAATCAATATATATATAATTACTAGTTTGAATGCCAAAATCTTCAACCAATTATTAGAATCCCATCTAAGAAAAGGAAATTAATATGTAAATCTTACGAATATACTAAAAGAATTGATGATTTATTGTCAACTAAATTGATTAGTTACAATTAAACTCACAATTTTCCTTTTTAAATTCGACATGTTTACAATTTACTGGTTATTCTAAATTGAATTTGACAAGTGACAGACGATTGAATTTGACACCATGTTTTGCAGTGCTACCAACGGCGCAAAATACTTACCCCTTAACCAATATCTAAGAACCCCTAAAATCACCTCCATTGCTTGGAAATCCCCCTAAAAACTTTACAACAAGTAAGCTTGCATATATATTAGCGTATTCTTTATATTAGCGTATTCTTTCCTAAAAGGTCGGCAACGCGCCTGCATGCCTTCTGGTGTTCATGAACGGCGGTGATTGCTAAACATCAGATGAGCCTCCTGCCCATTTGCCCCCTCTTACATACAAAAAAAAAAAAAAAAAATATATATAAGTTGAGGCGCAGCGGTAGCGAACCTGCCTTAAACGCCACAGGTCGCGGGTTCGATTGCCGCTCGAAGCATAATATGTTTGTATTGACCATGCAAGCATATTTTCCGGTCTGGGTGTATTTGTCCTTGTCATTGTGAATGTTTCCGGACCCCCGATACAGGATATCACTATCCTAATGGGGGCCGTTGAGTGTGCAGCGTTTATTTATTTATTTATAAATTTATATATATCAGCATCGATTGCCATTATCATTATCTAGACACCAATGGCTACTATTTTATATGAAGATACGTACACTACAATCCTCGTTACATCATTTTATTCACATTTCGCATTTTAAAAACACTTAAAAGCACACTCTTACACAGCACACAGAGACGTTAAACTATGCTTAAGCAAACATTCACAAAACGGATGACAACGGACAAACCAAAGATAAGCGGATATAATTATTTATTATCGTAGACGAAGGATATGGAAGCGCAGACTAAAGCAGCTAAAAGCATCCTTAAACGTAGCATACGCTTATAAATGTGTTCAAAACTATCCAGCTAAATACAAATTTATATAAATACTAATAATTGTGATTCAGGGTATAAGCTTTTATAATATTTTTTAGTTATAACTTATTATCTGTATAACATAATAATATTTCACTGCTCACTGAAGATTGCATATAATAAAGCTTCCAAGTCTTGCAAGAGGGCCTACGTAAGGTCGGATGCCCAACGCATTGCACGAATAGGCCAAAGTCTAGTTGCGCACCCCACGGGTTCGCACTGCTTCTGGAGTCTGGCCAAAGCCGTGCAACGGAACTTCTGCCAGCCTTCGCTGCTTCCGCTCAGGTGTCCGGATGGTTTACTGGCCCACAAGCCGCAGGATAAGGCCGATCTTCCGGCTAGCCTCTTTGCGGCTAACTCGCGAATCGACGATTGTAGCACGTTACCACCTACTCTTCCCCACTGTGGCTACACAATGCCTGACATCAAAATCAGGCAGCGTGACGTGCGCACAGTGCTGCAATCTCTTGACGAGCGGAAAGCCAATGGACCGGATGGCATACCGGCAGTACTGTTGAAGCGGTGTGCAGCGGAGCTATCTCCAGTGCTAACGCGCCTGTTTCAACTGTCTCTTTCATCGGGAATTGTCCCGGGAGCTTAGAGAGAGGCTAATGTCCAGCCTATTCCAAAAAAAAGAGGATCGTTCTGATCCGGCTAACTACCGAACGATAGCTATTACCTCAATAATGTGTAAGGTTATGGAACAGATCATAAACAACCAACTGATCCATTACGTAGAAGATCACTGTCTTATTAATGATCGACAGTATGGGTTTCGATCAAGGCGGTCCACAGGTGATCTTCTAGCGTACGTGACGCATCTTTGGGGTGAAGCTATCGACAGGTATGGTGAATCGTTGGCCATCAGCCTAGATATCACCAAAGCTTTCGATACGGTTTGGCACAAAGGTCTTCTGCCCAAGCTTCCGGCATACGGTCTGCCAGCTCAGCTCTGCGACTGGGTGGCCAACTTCCTGACCAAGCGCAGTCTCCGTGTCGTTGTTGACGGCTACGCTTTACAAACATACGCAGTGAATGCTGGTATACCTCAGGGCTCAGTGCTGTCCCCTACACGCTTTCTGCTGCATATCAATGATATGCTTCCTCTTGGAAACATTCATTGCTATGCAGACGACAGTACTGTGCATGCAGGATATTACAGGCACGCAGCCGCCGGCCGTGCAGACACCGAAGTGAGTCACGCGAGAGTCTTGTCTTTGAGATCAATCGGATGTTGGATCTCATCGTCAAATGGGGTGCTGATAATTTGATTGTTTTTAATGCCAAGAAGACTCAGGCTTGCGCGTTTACTACTAAAAAGTCACCATTCTCCCCTCATCCTTCGCTCTCTGGCACTTCGTTGTTGATTCGAAGCAGTATCGCCATGCTTGGGATGAAGCTTCGCTGTGACCTAAATCCCCAGGGATCACATCGAAGCAGTTATTAAAACTGCTTCACGTAAACTCGGAGTACTGAACAAGTTGCGGCGTTTCTTCACGCCACAACAACTGTGCCTGCTGTATAAAACGCAGGTACTGTCTTGCGTTGAATATTGCTCGCACCTCTGGGATGGCTCCGCTAAGTACTTGCTTGATGCCCTGGTTCGGTTGCAGCGACGCGTCGTTCGAATTATTGGTAATGGGGAGGTCTCTAACACCCTCGAATCTCTACAACAGCGACGTGAGATTGCTGCTCTCAGCGCTTTCTATAGACTATTACCACGGTGAGTGTTCAGAGGAATTAGTTTCCCCTATCCCTCCCTCCCCCTTCCATTCAAGAACTACGCGTGCCGGTCTCCGATGTCACCGACTAACTGTGGCATCAATGCCATCGCGAACAAAGAAGTTTGCCAACTCTTTTCTTTGTCGCACTTCAAAAAATGGAATGCTTTACCGGCAAGCGTGTTCCCTCATTCTTACAACCTCCTTCCTTCCTTCAAACGAGGTGTGAAGAGGCTAGACTATTTTATATTATCGGTCTCTCTTCTTAGTGAGATTTAGTCGGTTTTAGTGAGCCTGAGCGAGAGAGCAAATGTCGGTGTATATATATATGTGTATGCGGCTGCGTATTACAGCTTTTTAGTAAGAAGTCAGCGTGGTGTGTTATTATTTAACAGTGCTTGTGAATATTTTTATATCTTGTTACATATATTCATTTCATTTTTTTGTCGATATATTTATATATACTAACACCTTATGGACACTCTGTCTGATTTAAATTAATATTATTATTATTATTATTAAAGTTTCACTTCCATCGTGTGTGAATCGCACACACACTTTTTTTTTTAACTTTTTAAAGTCATAGTCATTATTCTTGTAGATAAAAACTTGTTTTCTCCCTAAATTTAAGGGGAAAGCCTTTGAGTTGGTAACACTAAAGTTTTGATATTATTATCATATAGCAGTATTTTTCAATACGGTACGCCACCCGTAGAAAGACGAGCCTCCTTTACAGGTTGAAAAATTCTCGCGACACCTCGGACCACAGACGAAAATTTAAAATACTAAGTTTATGATATTATCTACATTTGATTATCTTTTAAAGAAAGGAGGTAATCGAATCGATCGTGCTTTTTTGTATGTTTGTAAACTGATTACTCGATGACAACTGAACCAGTTAGAATAATTCTTTTTTTGTTTCAAACTTTGAAAGGGTTACTTCCCGAAGTGATCCCATTTTAATCTAGTCCGGATCTGTCGATTGGACCCTAAAGAGATCTAGGGAACTCTTCAAATTACAGGCAGTTAAGGCTTCGTTACTCACAGGTTGAAACACATGGTCATAGAGTGTGGCGCAATGGTAGAGGAAGGCAGAAGCTCTTTTGACCATGACTGTGGCGACTAGTGAAGCAGTAATTGCTAAATTGTTAAATAGGAAAGATCGTACGAATATGCATCAACTGTTTAAATTATCATAATATATTAGACAAAGTATAATGCTTGCTAAAATATGTTTTTAATATTTTTTATTTTGTAATAATCGCTTTATAAAAATCGATTTATTGAGGCAAAAACCGGTTTTCCGTAATCGATTATCTTTTTACATCTCTGGTCTAGTGTAAACTGCCATTACATCCAGTCTACTGAAAGATCAACGAGAAAAAATGAGCGATTGCTATTGGTCCTTGTCTAAGGAAAGTCGTAATGACTTCTACTTTTTCTTTCGTTTCACTCTTTACGCTATCTGTCTCGCTCTTTCGGCTCTTTTATTATGAGTAAATATTTATTTTATCTCCAATTCTCCATCTTGTTTTGCTAATTTTTTGTACAAATTGTGTCCTACTAGTTTGCGATAAAATAACGAAGTTATTATCCTCATTTATTATTTATAGTTTATATATATCGTCTAATATATATTATTAACCATGCATTGTAAAATAAACAATCATGGCTAGTAGAAAGTGTAAAGAGAAACAAAATGTGTCTGGGCTTGTGACGAAAAGATTTTCAAGAAGTGATTGTAAAGGAAATTTTGATAATTTTCCATATTCATTGAAGAAAATCTCGGTAAGTTTGTCGTATACAAATTTCGTTATGACCTAACCTATTTTTAAAACAATTCATATAACTTTGTTACTGAAAGCAATTAACTAGCTCTATTCATATTTCATTATTATTTAATTACAATAAATAGCACATTATTATGTAACGAAAAATTTACTCATTTTATTATAAGAGAAATTTAAATATTTTAGGGTCCTACGTTACATTATACCTAATACAAAAATGTTACTTTTGCATTAAATTTTTGAGCTAGCATTTGAAATTATTCCCTGAATTCAAAGGTTTATTAATAACTTAAATTTAAAATGAAAGAGTAAATAAAATCCCTTGTTTTATTTTCTACATATTCATCATAATGTCTGGATAACATAATACAGAAATTTTAAATAGTTTTATTATTCTTACAATCATTGTACTGAACTAATGTATTTTAAGACATAAAATACTTAAGAATTTCAATGGTGATAGAAGTTTATTATATTATGGTAGGTGTCAGTTTATATAGCAGATGATTATCTAATAAAACCAACATCTTTTTAGAAAAATGCACTTAACCATACAATATAATGTTATAAAATAATTTTGAGTGTGTACTGTTTATTTATTTATTTATGTAATTGTATCAATACATAAATTAACATTTGTTTACACCCAATATAACATTGTACAATTTAATACTAACAATATTTACAAATAATTAAAACTACAAATTTTGTCCACAGCGAATGGTGGCAAAAATGCTAGCTCACAAGCTGCATTACATTAACAGTATATACTTTTGTTTCCAGGTGCAGAGAGTGGGTAAAAGTAACAGGAAAAGAACATTTGGCACACTTACCAACTGAGCGATTACACTAAAATAAGTTTATGAGTGGTAAACATTTTAAGGACTGATTTAAAAAAAGAATGCTATACCATTTCTGTTGCTCAATGCTCCACCCTAATCAGATGAGATGAAATTATAAAACAGTTATATCTATTAAAATATTTTACCAATTCTATTTGAATAAAATTTTGGTTTGATTCGATTCGATTTATTTCTCAACATATCTATATCTCAATTTATTACTGATTTTGTTTTAGTGGTAAATTGAAATTAAAATAATGACAATTAATTTCTTATTAAACAATAACCACTACAACAAAATCAGTAATAAATAATCGCAAAAAAGTTTTGAAAAGCTAAGCGCACATCACTATCGGTGGAGTATTCATCGATATCGATAATTTTTTATCGACAGCACGTCACTAATCACTGCTTTATTGTAATGTTGGTAGAATTGGTTGTTTTTTGATAGTTGGTAAGAGAGCGATTCTTTAGGCTGACTATTCACGATGGTCATATTGAATCTATGGGACTCCAGTCTCTTACTTATTTGCTCTGTGATTACATCAATAGTGAATTATTACATGCAATTGTAAAATATTTTACGATTATAATTTATAAATAAAGACATTATTTACATGATGCTTTCTCTATTTGTGATTTGGTGTTTGTTTTAAATTAGAACTTAATCATAAAAACAGAAGGGTAAACATGAGTTTTTCAATAGATGAAGTAAATTTTCTCGTCTACCGATACTTACAAGAATCAGGTATTAATAAAAACAAACAAAATTTCAGACCCTGACAATACTTTTGTTTATACATGATGATATAGAAAATTTTCATGTTTTAGGTTTTCATCATTCGGCATACACATTCGGTATTGAGTCTCACATTTCTCAAAGTAATATTAATGGAGCTCTTGTTCCGCCTGCCGCTTTATTAAATATTTTGCAAAAAGGTCTTCAATACACTGAAGCTGAAATCACAATAGGAGAAGATGGTAAGGAAAATAATAATTTAAAAATCCTTGTGAATTTGTTACTTGATCTGGTGAGTCAAAGCCATGGAAATCACGATTCAATAAAATTTTTGCTTGAGTAAATTTTTTAATTTTGTTCGTTAGTGATAATTGGTTACTACTTTGTCAACTTGAATGCTTACACATAAGTTGAGACAGTTTGATTATTGTAAAATATAGTAGAAGTTGCTATATTTTTTAAACAGTCAAATGCATAGTTATATTATTGTCAATGGAAAGCAAAAACAAGTTTTAGGTTCTGTTTTACTAAAACTAACACTAAAATTGCTATTGTCCTAAACAACAGTATTAATAACAAATGTAAATACTCTTATCTTATTCCGTAGATACCACTTATAAGTTGAGAAAGTCTGTATTATATAGAAATACTACTATTATTTGTGAAAGTCCTTGTATTACATAGAAATACTATTATTGTAATAGTATTTTAATATATAGTAGTTAAAAATTTATGTGTTTTCACATAATTCCACAAGATTTTGATATAATTTTCATATAATTATATGTTAGAATACATATTGTGCACTTTTCCATAGTTACAAAATGATTATCACAAAAAGCATTAAAAATTTGTTAAATTGTGACATCAACAACATATCAAACTACTGTTTAAGCTTTTAACTAGAGCTTGAATTGTTTTCACACCTAAAAATAAAGTAATTCTTAATATTTTAATTATTTAGTTAAATCAAATTTTTATACAATATACATTCTTGGTGATATTTTTTTATTAAATGCTAAAAAAAATTAAAAATTTCAATAAATTGTGACATCTAAAACTTAACAGAGTCGGATAGGTTAGCTTAGAAGGCTTAAGGCTAAAGTATTAAGCCTTCAGGTTTTTTTTTGTGACCACTCAGAAACAAGAGCTTTGCAAAGCAGTGCTCTGTCTAGTTATCTGATAGCACTATCTGGTGAACTATCTAGAAACATAGTGCTTTGAATAGCAACTGATAGTGAACCCTACAATAGAATCTACATTTACTGTTTACAATAGAGATTCTTTCGATTCTAAAGTAGTTTTTCAGATTGCTGCATAGGTTTAGTAGACCTTTAATGAATCCAGAAAGGTTTACGGATATAGACAGGTACTTGTATGGCTACTCGTATTTCAGTTAGCCTATGGAATTTATCACGCACAATGGTGCACTTTCAATAAGTGTGGAACATAAAGTCCAGATAAACAAAACATTCACAGATAATTAACCAAAAGTGCGTTCACAAGCTTATTCAAAAAGCTTCACTAAAAATCTGGACCTTTTTATCATCCTTTATTTTTGTAATTTAACTACCTATCTTCCTAGATCACTAGCCAAGTTTTTATATAAAATTATGTGGCAGCTGTGGCCGATTGGTAGACCAAAATTGCAGCCAAAGTTTATGGCCAAAACTTATCAAAACAGAGATAGAAGCTTTGGTCAGTTAGTAATAAAAATAATTATAATATGTTCCTTTATTATATTGCTATATATTTTCATATTTCAAAAACTTTAATACTTAAAATTAAATTGTTTTTCTTTTTTATTTTCAAATTTTACAAAACACATAAAACAGGTACGGAAACTCGTCTCACAGAAAGCCTAAGTTTAATTGATGCTGTCACTCCTGACTATGTTGCTACACGGCAAAACACCCACAATGCACAAAAACAAGCTAGCAAAGAAGGTTCAGGAGGTTCAGGAGGAGAACAAAATGGAGTTGATGTTAGTATATTTTTTTTTATATTTCATGGCTTTTCATTGTTTTGCCTTGGAACCTTGATTTTTTTATACACCTATCAGGGACTGTAGAACTCAGTATCCGGTATAAATTTCAACTTGCTAGGTACACCTGTTCCTGACAAAATTGGCGATGACACACGGACAGACAGACAGACAAGAGAGTGATAATATAAGGGTTTCTTTTTTACTTCTTGAGGTACAGAACCATAAAAATGAGGAAGCCTTGTTAAATTTGCCTTTTTTTAGAGTTCCGTAGCCAAATGGCAAAAACGGAACCCTTATAAATTTCGTCATGTCCGTCTGTCCGTCCGTCCATCTGTTCGTCCGTCCGTCCATATGTCACAGTCCTTCCTTTTACTCGAAAACTATTGGCTCTATCTATACGAAATTTACTCAATAGGTGTATTCTATGAACCGCACAACGATTCTGTAATGAAATTTTAAAATATATAAGAATTAAGGTTAGCAGTCCATACATGTAACTGAGTGTTGAAAAAAAATTTCAACATATGTCAACGTGTGAGATATCTTTGGATAGGTCTTTCAAAATATAGATAGAGAGGTTTGATTTTCACTTTTTTCATTAAGTCAGTAGTTGTTGAGATATTAGCTACTAAAGTCATAAAAATTGTGTGTGTGTCTCCTCTAACTTTTGAACTATGGGATTTAAAATTCTGGAAAAATTTGAGCTTGTAGGACATCAAATAAAATTTCATCCACATTTGGTTTCAAGAAGATAAGTTTACAAATTTAAGAGACATATAAGTTTTTCCTATAACTTTGTTTTTCATATAGCTTTTATTAATTACTATGAAATTACCAACTTATTTTTGCAGTCGATTTTAATTGGTTATTATTTTTAAAGGCCTTAAGATTCTTCATAACCAAGCTGCGGAACCCTTTAGTTTCAACGGTGCGTGGTCCACAATGGACCTGACTGCTAATTATTTTTAATTTAAATGTTTAAATTGCAGCCTATCAATCTTCAAGGAACCCCATGTCCTGCTCCTTCAACTACTGGAGGGGCTGCTACACCAAGTGCCCCTGAAACTATGGATGTAGTAGATCAGTCTATTGAAATACCAGCCAGTAAAGCAACTGTGCTAAGGGGACATGAATCTGAAGTATTCATATGTGCATGGAATCCTAGTACTGATCTTTTAGCTAGTGGTTCAGGAGACAGTACCGCCAGGTATAAATTTTGATTGGATTTGACTTCAAAAAATATTAATTTACAACATATTAATTAGTGTCACCTGGTTCTTTTTCAAATGATAATTAATTTTTTTAGGATATGGGATATGTCAGATAACCCTGCCACTACTCCTAATCAGCTAGTATTGAGGCATTGTATTCAAAAAGGTGGTGCTGAAGTACCAAGTAATAAGGATGTGACGTCATTAGATTGGAATGTAAGTCCTTCACTATATTTATTACTAAATCATGTTATATAAAAGAAACTATAATTACATTTGTTTGCAGTGTGACGGTAACCTATTAGCCACTGGATCATATGATGGTTATGCTCGCATTTGGACAACAGATGGCACATTAGCATCCACTTTGGGCCAACACAAAGGTCCAATATTTGCCCTTAAATGGAACAAACGAGGAAATTATATTTTGAGTGCCGGGGTTAGTAGTAGCAAATAAAATATAGGCTTAAATACAAAGAGTATTTATTATTTATGATTTATTCATATTTTATTTTTAGGTTGATAAGACAACAATTATTTGGGATGCTGCATCTGGACAATGCACTCAGCAGTTTTCTTTCCATGCAGCACCAGCACTTGATGTTGACTGGCAAACAAATAATTCATTTGCATCATGTTCTACTGATCAATGTATTCATGTCTGCAGATTACATGTTGACAAACCTATTAAAAGCTTCCAAGGCCACACAGTAAGTAAAATAAATCAGTATAGAATTATAATCAAAAACTTGATAATACATTAAGTATTCATTATGTTCTAGAATGAGGTAAATGCCATTAAATGGGACCCACAAGGTTTACTACTTGCTTCATGCTCAGACGATATGACACTTAAAATATGGTCAATGAAACAAGACTTTTGTGTACATGATCTAAAGGCTCATTCAAAGGAGATATATACCATTAAGTGGTCCCCAACTGGACCAGGTACTCTAAATCCTAATATGAATTTGATTCTGGCCAGTGCATCATTTGATTCTACTGTACGCTTATGGGACGTAGATAGAGGAGTTTGTATTCATACTCTGACCAAACACACAGAACCAGTATACAGTGTTGCATTTTCACCAGATGGAAAGTTTTTAGCCAGTGGTTCATTTGACAAATGTGTACACATCTGGTCTACTCAAACAGGAGGTCTAGTTCACTCATACAAGGGTACAGGAGGTATTTTCGAGGTATGTTGGAATTCTCGAGGTACCAAAGTAGGTGCAAGTGCTAGTGATGGAAGTGTTTTTGTATTAGATTTACGTAAGTTGTAAGAGATTTATAATTTTATTTCTGATAATAATTAACTATAGTGACAAAAGAACTGATAATATATTATTTTGTCAAAGTCTTTCATTCTATATTAAATGAACATTGTTTCGATGAAATAAATAATAAACTTGAAAATAGGATTCTTATGCCAAAACCACTCACGAAAGAAATAATAGAAAAATTAAAAGTTTTTAAAATTTTATTTAACAATACTTATTGGCATATCTATATTTTGTTTAAAATATGTACTTGTTTTATGTATGAATTAAAATAAAATGATATTTTAAAAAATATTTTGTCACATTTTATTTAATGAATAATATCATATTCAGAAAATATTATTTTCTTCAAAAGATTGGTCTTATAAAATAATATGGGCTGCTTCCCCTCTTTACTTTTACCCACTTATTTATATGATCCAGGAAGTAACTTAAAAGACCTTTAGGCCATTATTACAATTCCATGGGTCTTTTGTAGGCTAACAAATCATCATGTTTATAAAGTGTGTGCAATTTTTCATACATATATTTGAAGAAATACAGTAAGTTATCATATTGTCCATCATATGAATTACAAAATATGTGATCTTCTTGTTCATGGATTGGAAAATATTTAGTTAATTCATTGTTATAGTTTTTACTGCGTCCCCATGCACACACATGCAGTTCTAACAATATCTGATGTAATGCTTCAATTGTTGAAAGATACCATCTAGGGCTACCTTTTTGATGACGCCAAAACTGTGATATCCTGTTTTGTAAAACAATTTTTGGTATTCTTTGTAATCTTTCATCAGCAAATATACCTTTGCTCTGGTTCCAGGTACTATCTATTAAAACTAATCTAGTAATAGGTAACTCCTGAACATGATATATTTCAATGCTATCATAATTTTCATTAAATCTTTTTGTCATTAATGTGCCAACATTATATCCAGAAGGTAGTTCAGCTAAAACATGTTCTGCATAATTCTTCGAGATATCTTTACCTGTAAACAACTCTTTCACAGTGCAAGCTTCTGTTCCAGGATACAGTAATACTGTTTTTCCATCTATCACATAATCTGGTATTTTGGGATAAGTGTAAATATTCACATCATGAGGAGCCAATACAGCCGCATGAGCTGCAGTACTTTTACCATCAATTTCACGTTTGTGTTTAATAATATCAATTTTTATTGGTAACTAAAATTGAAAATAAACATGTTATAAATAAAATAAAGAGATAATAAATTTATTGTAATTATTTTCTTACATTACATATAGGTATTCTTCCTTCCAAATGGTTAACTGGAACATAACAAGTGTAACAAAAATACATTCTAGACTTTCCACATTGTGGACATGGACTACGAGTAGTTAAACTATCTAATATAACTGTATCTGAGATTTTAAATCCTTCGAATGGTTTTTCATCACGATTTCTCGCTTCCTCACTTTTAGGATTCATGTCTTACAACTGTAATTGCAATACGGATATTGTATTGTAAAAATAAAATGATAAGGGCTATGTTTAATAACTTAATAAGAAAAATTGTTTAAAATGTCTTTCAAATTTTATAATTTAAACTTTAAACAAAAACTTCCTACATTTCAAACAAAAATATGAAATAAAATATAAATCATTCAAACGGAATCAATTAAAATGACTAGTGAATTTAGGCATGTGTCGTTCGTGATTGAACGAATCAAATGAACCGGGTCGTACGAGCCGCGCGACCCATTGGATCATTACGTAAAAAATGATTCGTTCGTTCTGCCGTGAGCTATTGAGCGAGGAGAACGAAGTGATGCGCGAGCCGATGCGACCCGACCCGACCCGTATGAGCCGAAGCCTTTTTCGGTGTTGACCGGCTCCTCTGATTATTTAAATAATCAATTTATGAAATAAATTATTTAAATATTAAATCTGGTTATTTAATTATTAAATTTAAATATTAAATTACATTCATATAAAACAGAATTGCTAACAGATGGAAAGCAATTTTGTTTTATAACAATTAAACTAAAAAAAATTAGACTCTTCCTGACATCTATTGGCGTGTAATAATACTTTTATTGACTCAGAAAGTAAAGCTAAACTAAAGCTGCTAATAGATGGCGTTGTAAAATATTATTCATATAATTATCAACATTATATTTATTCGTATCTAAATAATTATAATTTTGATAAACACGATAGACCCTAAAAAAATATCTCTCTTCAATGCTAGCCCTTTCTCGAACATATTTTCGTTGTTATATGAGGTATTGAAAATTGAACATAATCGTGTGGTTGTAAAATACGAGTTTATTTAACATTAATGATTGAATCTTTGAAATGAATCTTCTTATTCTTAAAATACCTCTATTATATTTACTCATTTTTATTAAGTGCGTTCATGGAATTATTTGCTACGATTTTGTGTTTTATTTGTGAATTTTTTTCATAGTACTAATTGATTCATAATAATTTTTAGCAGAGATGTGCAAAATAGGTTTTATTGAAATTTGAAATGTATTTAAATAAAAAGTCCATGATGAAAGTATTATATGTGTTAATCCAGACAATAATTTATATTTTAAAGTAAGTAATGCTTAGTTAATTACAACTATTTAACTTTTATAGTTTCATTAATATATTACAAAAAGAGGTCAAAATGTACTGTACCTATGGCATATATATATATATATATATATATATATATATATATATATATATTATATTTCTTCAGTTGTCTTTTTCCCTATTTGTATTTTGTATTATAAAAGTCATTTTATTAAAACGCGAAATTATCTAATATGTGTAATTTAATAATTGTTGAAGCTATCAAGTTAACGCAGTCGCAATGGTAAGAGCGAGTAAGATATAAGATTACGTCCTCTTCTCAATAGTGCGAATATTCCACGAAAAATTTCGTTTTGTGACCTTGAAATTGTATTCCCTTGGAACAACATTTGTTAAAAAAAATATATTATTTTCAATTTTAATAATTTAATAGCTATCGCGCGTGACGATATAGAGTTTTATTAACCGTTACAATTTGTATAAATATTGGAAATTTTGAAAGGCGATTCTATATTGTATTTTTGTAAATAAGATTGTATAGAAAAGAAATTTTTTATTATATTTTTATTTTATGAATTTGTTTTTTTGTTCCAAAAAGTAGATAATAATATAATACAACATAATTTGTTAGCTTAAATAATAAGTAGCAGTCTACTATTATAAATTGAAATACCACAGGTCGTGGGTTCGAAAATTTTATGACTCATATCTATATATGGACGCAAATAAGCAATACCATGTTAATATAACCCACAACGTTTAACATAATACATAAATTGCATGATCAAAAAATGGCTATTTTCGAAAGTTTTAAAGCTTACAACTCTACAAATATTAAAGAAAAATGTTCTTCAGTCATTTACCAACACGTCTGCATATATAACTCGGTTTTTTCAATTTTGTGGGTTGACATGGTATTGCTTATTTGCGTCCATATAGTAGCTAATGTCTCTACAAAAATAAGTCTTAAGTCAGTAGGACTTAATTAAAAAAGTTGAAATCAAACCTCCTTATTACTATTTTTAAGGACCCATCCAAAACTGCCTTTATTTTTCTATTCGCTGAAATTTCAATTTCAAAAAACTTTACGACAAAATTATATTGTGGTTCATAGGATACACTTATTTACTAAATTTCGTATAAATTGAGCTGATAGTTGCAGAGGAAAATTACTGTTACATACGGACGGACAGACGAACATGATGAAATTAATTATAAATTCGGAACTCTAATATAAAGATTCCGTTTTGTAATTTGGTTACGGAACCCTCAAAATAATGACATATTATATATCCAAGACATCAATGTTTGTGAGTCCAAGAATGTGAACCATATAAGTATTGAATTCTTTAAGTATTTGTTTAATTTACTGAGCTAATTGCTCTCTGATGTTACACGGGTCGCGAACCGAACCAATGGTTCGTTTGAACGGGTCGTTTGAACCGGGTCATTTTATAAATGGTTCAGTAATGATCTAGATCACTAAAATTGACCCAAATACACATACCTACTAGTGATGATTGGTGATGATTATTGACATATGACATTTGAGTATGGTTTAGATTGACATTTATGAATACTACTATCTACTAGTTAGATATAGACATGGGAACTAGACTGCTAGTTTGTATGGCGTAAAGTGACAGAAATTAAAGACACATCGAATTCACCGGGAACTAAATAGCACCATCGGCCGCATACGCTACGAAAATCCTTACAGTACTCGAGCACATAGCCACAAATAAACGATGATTTTTTCACCCAAGCACAGATAATCAAAAAAAAAACTTATTTCCGCAACACTAGGAATAATAATGACCAAATGTTAAAAATTTCCAAATGTGCAGTAAATTCGGGTATACCACTGAAGTGAAGGCGCCAGTTCATGCAGTATATAGATTGAA
Organism: Hestina assimilis; assembly: GCA_023373885.1. Classification (NCBI taxonomy): domain Eukaryota; kingdom Metazoa; phylum Arthropoda; class Insecta; order Lepidoptera; family Nymphalidae; genus Hestina; species Hestina assimilis. The sequence continues at coordinate 7,724,976 of CM041741.1, read as the reverse complement.
GATCTGAGAAGAGATATTATATTGAAAATGATAATTTAAGCATACACTAGCGTTACCAATGAAGTGGCTAAAACTAAAAAAATACAAACGGCACGTATTTGTAGATGCTAGTAAGAAATTGGGGCTGGGAAATTGTCTATTGACATTCAAGGATTTGTAACGTACGTGACATTGTTATTTAATTCCCAGCCAGTTGTTTTGCAGCGCTTCAATATTAAAGACTTTCTACAAATAGAAAAAATATGAATTAAAATTTTGAAAGCTAGTGAAAGGATAATTTTATTTCACAAAACTCGTAACAATAACGAATTTTCAAAAATAAAATCTTAACAAAATTATTTTCTTTAGAGTACAAAATATACAGATAACCAATATCTTGAAAGCCGTTAGCTGAAAGGTAACAGTGTATGCTTAGTTTTATATTATAGATTTTTATAAATGACGAACGTAAAAAATAATTAAACAAGGTCTTACTATAGATCGTGATTTTAATAATTATAATTTGTCTAGAAATTCTGCATATTTATTTCAATTTTCAAAACATAAAGTACAAACGAAATACGATACATGTACCAAAACAAATCCTTCAAATATATCATCTATTTTCGTTATTACGTCAAAGTGTAGTGCTTATTTGTGATTTTAAAATATTTTTTCTGTAATTCAAGTATAAGAATAAGGTAAAATAAATTTTATATTAAGAAAGTCTTTAAAAAATCTCTTTTACTCATCTACTTATCTTTAAATGCTATCTTGTAATATTCTTATTGCCTTTAATATCTTGTTTAGGATTAGGACAGTGACGCCATTTTGTCGCGCCGGCTGATCAGTAATATTATTTTTAATGATTTTTACGTGATATCTTATTAAAATTCCTACAATATGTCAGCTTAATAAAGTAGTCTTGACCTTAGTTGTCCTTTGGATAATACTTCTGCTGGAACCAATGATCATACTAGCAATGTGAATGTATTGATTGTGTGTTCTTTACCGCAAAAATGAATATCGAAAGGGTGTAATTTACTCTTTTTGTTGTAATATCTGGAGATTTTGTTTCATAAGTGTATGTTTTTAGTTACTCTTTAATCGTAAAATGTTATTCTGTAAATTAATACTTGTCTTATAAGTACTTACATTAAAATCATGTAATACATATAATTTAGTGAATTTGTTTGTTTTTGTAGTACTGATTATATGATACTGACTGATATTTATTGATATTTCAAATAAAATTATATTGTTCAAGGAGGGGGAAATGATTAGAGATATGTTACAATAATGACAATATCTATGAAGGAACAAGATCAGATGCCCGGGGAGGTAAGTCCTAAATGTAACTTATCTTCAAATAAATTTATGTACGAGTTCTTTAATAGTTTATTGGAATCATTGTCACTTTTAGATGTCATTCCCCGAGGCAAAGTTAAAGGCATTAGAAGAGAAAATTTCCCATCCTCGCTGGGTAGTGCCAGTTTTGCCTGAACAGGAGTTAGAAGCACTTTTGATTGCGTCTACTGAACTGGCTGCGAAAGGTTGGATTTTGAGAATACATTGATTTGGTTTTATATTTATAAAGATAAACAATAAACGCTGCACACTCAACGGCCCCCATTAGGATAGTGATATCCTGTGTCGGGGTCCGAAACACTATATAATTATTTTATGTTTGGCTGTTTTAAAATGGATACATCCATTTTAAAACAGCCAAACATAAAATAATTATATACTTATACTTCTGATAATTTGTAATCATACAAAGACATCAAACCTATATGATTTTGTAGGGCAAAATCTCAATTTCCACTGAATAATATGGAAAACTGATGTGCTGTGCACTTTTGGATTATTGCATATCCTGTGTTAATTTTTTTTGTAACAAAAATACTTTCTAGACTTTCCACATTGTGTTGATGGACTGCAAATAGTCAATCTGTCTAATATAACCCTATTTGAGATTTGTAAGCCTTCAAAAGGATTGAAGGTTATTTTAACATTTTCCAAAAATGGAAAATGATGAATGGTAACATGTGGAACATAGTAGGCATGTTTATACAAACATGGCATTGAGGGTACCCTTTCATGCAATAGCTTTCAGACTTACCCACGCAAGTGTTATGTTATGTGATTTCAATTAAGGATTTTATAAAAAGAATGTGACATCTGGTTTTGTGGTAAATCTGCATGTGCCGGTCTGTAAAACAGACATTCCCACTTTAACATTTTGTGGTTCTTTTTCCAGAAATAAGTTTGCTTCTGATGATTAGTTTTTAAAGCAAAATAGCAAAAATCACTATAGCTAACATTACATTATGGAGAATTGCTGTGTCACGAAATTGTAACTTGTTTTATTTCATACAAGTATAAGGTTTAAAACAAAGCAATGTTCCAGTCAGCTTAGGAACTAATAGCCCACAAAAATTTGCTTTGTTTGTTTAACACATAGCACTTTGTAATGAGTACAGTCTGTGTCCAAAAATCATTCCATTTTATCAACAATTGTTGTTGACATTTTTAAGGATATTATATATAGGATTAATAAAAAAGAAGAATAAATGTTTATAGCAAAAATTTTATATATTTTATTATTATTATAGGTGAAGATATAAATAATGCTGCCTGTCAAAGGTTTTATAATGATGCATTGACAGTGTCATTTACAAAGGTTTTAACTGATGATGCAGTCTCATCTTGGAAAAATAATATACAGCAATGTGTGCGTTCAAATTGTGAGAAGCTCGTTAAATTATGTGCCATGAAGTTGGATGATCCTAGATTTTTACATCTGTTATACATGGCATTTAATCCAAACAATAAGTATGATTTCATATTACTTTACTTTTGTTTAACACAATGATTACATAATGTTGAACAGTAATTTTTATTTTTTAAGGTTTCATACTTTCAATGCATCAAGATCTTGTGAAGGATTATCAGTTGCAAATATTTCAACAACTGCAGGTCAGGGTTCTACACAGGAACCAGAAGTGTTTGCTCGATCTCAAGATCATCGTTCACCAAGAGGATGGCTTGTGCATTTGATTAATATGTAAATGATAATCACATTATTCACTTCCTTCTTTTAATTGATTAATAAGGTGTAGTATCTTGAATCATTTTTTCTTTTAGATTTGGCCAAGCAGGAGGTTTTATTAAAATAAGAGAAAGATTTGAATCAATAATGGGTTTTAAGAAATCAGAATTAACAACATCAGTTATAAGTGAAGAGAAAGTTTTAAATGAAGTAATGGAAAAAGAAAGTGAAGAATCAAAAATAAATTCTACTGAAAACATCATCTCACTAACAGAAAGCATGGAGGTTTGTATATTTTATAGTTAACAGATAATACAAAATAAATTGATAATTTCAACAAAACTGATTGTATACAATAGAGTTGACTATACAATGTTGTTTTCAGAATTCACTAACTAGAAGCGACCAACCATCATCTCTCGAACAGTCTACCAGTGGAGAAACGAGGGTGGCTGCTGTGTGGCAACTGCTGCGGCCTTTAGGTCTTTGTCATGATCTCCTAACACCTCATACTGTCACTATTTACCTCTTACCTGTTTTGGTAAGTTTTTACTATGTCATATATATTTTGTGTTGAAGGAAATAATTTAATTAAAGAAAATATTTTAATTTTATTATTTAGCTAAAAGAGAATTATTCTGTTACTAACACCATATAATCCGTCTAGATATTTCTAATCCCCTAAGCTTACACCTTTCTCAATATAATGCTACCTCAAATAATTAAAATAATATAACCAACACCAGGGGTTTTGGTTATATTATTTTGAAGAAAATTAAAGAAACTTCAAAAATTGTTTGAGTATAGTCAAATTTCAGAAAGTGTGTAATTACAAACTTAAAATGCAAACAATGTATTAGTTTATTGAAAATAAAATTTATTGTGATGATGATTTTGAGAATTAACCAATCCCTTGGTTGCTTAAAAAAAGATATGACAATATTTTTAAAGCAAGTCTACGTAATTCGTAGTAAACTTATAATCAATAGGAAACTTTGTTTTATAACCAGTAGGCTTTGTGCTTTTATATTGAATCAAAAATTTGTATTCTGAAGTTAGACAGATAATTATATAAAAATTATATTAAATATATTGTTATGTTTATAACTATGCTTTACAGGTATTAGATGATTAGAGCCATATTGACTTTATTTCATGTCCTTAATTTATTGTCATATTCTTTTTAGGAATGCATTCCAACATTGCTAGAAAGCCTAACAGATGACGAATTGAAAAGAGAAGCTCGTGGAAGTGAAAGTAAAACAGACACTGTGTCATGTTTGATTCGAGCTTGCAAATGTGTTTCTATTAAGATTCCACAACATCACAGCTTATTAAAGTGTAAGTGATTTTTTAGTTCAATGGTGGAAGGGTTGAATTGTAATGCAAGAGTTTCAGGTTCGATCCTAGTGCAAGCTACACAGTTAGTTGGAAGGGCAAAAGGAATATTAGTAATTACTTTAAAAAGCATTGCTAATATTAATTTTTTTTTAAATTTTATATGAATTATTGATGTGTTGACATTTGTAATATTAAAAATTATATTGTAATTTTTTTAATTGTAAGTTTTATTATAATTGAATATTATGTTTGATTGGAAATTTAATTAGAAACCTAATGGTTATTTTATGCATGTTGTCAACTTAATTTATTTATAAAATCTAAATTTCATATTTAATAACCTGTTTTACTTTAATTAGCCAGTGTTGTTGATTTAAACTTCTTGCAGCAATATCATATTCTGATTTAATTCTAAGTTAATATTTAGTTTTTATTTTTTTAATAGGATAATTGAAAATCGATGGAGGCAGTACTTCAGAACAAGGTTCGGTTGTGGACCCTGTAGCTGCTAAGGGGCGGAATTATTGTACCTCCCCTGAGCTGCTACATTGTCCGTAACCGGCCTGTAATCATCGTTGCACACAGAATCGTCACGCCGCGTCAGCTTCTTATGCATGTTTATTTATAAATTGTCATCAATTATTATAATTACATAAAAATGAACTATTTTGGATTATGAGTTAATATAATATATATATTTTATATTATTATGTCTTGTTGTGTGTCTTTTTATGTCAAGGGTATATTAATTATTAATATCTCCTTGTAAAAAAATGGATTGTATGGATTAAAATTAAATAATTTTTTTCTTGTAAAAATTATTTTAATATTATTATATTGTATTAATAAATAATAATAGTGAGTCAATAATTTTGAAACTGTACAAAATGCTGAATACTATCACATAATATGTATGATAACTCTTATAAAAAAACTGCCTTTAAATTTTGACAAAATGATATCATAATTTGATAATCTTCATTGTTCTATACTAAAGAGCAGCCGTTCTATACTTGACAACCACTTCCCATACATACACAAATCCAAGCTCGGCCTTAAAGACAGTGCGGGCAGGAATAATTCTACTCTCCTTCATATAACACTCCTTTGTAGAACTCACTATTTTTATTTATTGTCTCTGATATAAATATCAAAAGAAATGTTTACAAGACATTCACTTTGGCCTTTAACACATTAAAAGTCCTGTTGACCTTAATGGGTAATATAGCAATTGTTAAACTATTATGTCTACTGTTGGGACTCTGAATGTGTTAAGTGGTATTTATGTTATTAAATCTTAAACATTACAACAGACAGAATTGTATCAAAATATTATGTAACTTGGTTTTATTGCTGAAGTGTTTACCTTTAATAATTTTAGAAAAATACAAAGGGCTTTTTATTTTGCAGCATTAGAAATGTTTCGACTGAAGATGATTTTGCGTTTATTACAAATGTCTTCGTTCAATGGAAAAATGTCTGCATTGAATGAAATTAATCAGCTGATTAGTACCATTTCACAACAACCTAAACCCGAGTGGCTTACGCCGGCTGTCATTACAGTAAGTCGGAATTATTTTTTTGTTAGGAAATTATTATTTACTTAAAAATTAATCTACTCAATTACTGAATCCACGGATGTACAGCATTGGTAATTCTTTTGGGACCTGCATCTTAATAATTATTATTATTGGTTTTCATTTTACTAATTAATAAGTGGAAAATGTCAGTCAAATGCTGGAATGTGGGATATGTTAATTGATTTGAAATTTAATATTAATTTTATTTTTCAGACTTGGATTCGTGAAAACAGAGTAGTGGATATAGTTTTACGAGATTCCCTTCATCAGCCTCAGTATGTCGATCGATTAGAGAAAATGCTAAGGTTCATGATCAAAGAGAACTCTCTGACGAGAGACGATTTGGATGCAATATGGAGGGCGCAGCAAGGCAAACATGAAGCTATAGTCAAGAACCTTCACGATCTGCTCGCCAAACTAGCATGGGATTTCACTCCCGATCAGCTGGACCATTTGTTTGATTGTTTTAAGGTAACATTTATAAGGAAATATTTGAAGCGACTTTTTTCATCTAAAAGATTAAATGGTTTTGTTTATTTGGCTTTTTGTTTTCAGGCAAGTTGGGCAACATCAAGTAAGAAACAAAGTGACAAATTGTTAGAAGTGATACGAAGGCTAGCAGAAGATGACAAGGATGGTGTAATGGCAAATAAAGTAAAAAAAAATATTTAAAAATATTTGACGGTTTCACACATACAATTTATTCCTTTTTAAAGCTTCCTTTCATCTTTTTTAGGTACTGGTACTGTTTTGGAATTTGGCACACTCTGATGAAGTTTGCACGGAAATCATGGACGTAGCATTGACAAATCTCATAAAAATACTCGATTATAGCTGCAGTCAGGATCGAGATGCTCAAAAGACTCTTTGGCTGGACAAGTATGTATATCATATTTTTTTAGTGACCGTGTGCTTCGAAATAGGAATAGCGTAATTCTGTCACCTACTAGAGGCAGTTTAGTATATCTGCTGTAATCGCAGCAATCATAAAGACAATTATCTACTGTTACTTGTTCTCTACTCAGGTGTGTTGAAGAGCTGAAGGGTAACGACAAGTGGGTGCTGCCGGCTCTGAAGATGATGCGTGAGATCTGCTGCCTGTACGAGGCGGGCGGCGGCTCGGGCGTGAGGCCGCACGTGACGCGCCAGGAGCTCATCGACCGCCTGCAGACGCAGCACTCGCTCGTCATCCTCGTCACCGACTCTCTCACCCAATACATGGACGCCGTCAGGATCAAATTAGCTGGTTGGTGATCTTTAAAGCCAACTTTTATTAAAAATATAGCTATGCTCCTTCGTAACGCACATAGGTTGCAGCTTATCATCAGGTGGACAATATCCTTGTTTTCTATTACTTCTGGATATTTTCATTTGGATGTAGTCATTAAGTAATCTTCTGTTTTCACAGAAGAAGGTGAGGTTGATTGGGATAATTGGTTGCCTGATGGAAGGTACCCGCATGCGGCCCAAGTTCATGAAAGGCTAAGTTTTCTTCGTTTTCTTCTTAAAGATGGACAATTGTGGCTTTGTGCTGAACAAGTAAGTATACATCTGTCTTAGACATTTAGACTTTACCTGACATCAGTTTGCAATAAAATACTATAATATTTATTTTATTTTAGGCAAAACAAATTTGGATATGTCTAGCAGAGAGACCGGCTCATCTAGGGGATCGGGAGGCTTGTTTCCGATGGTTCAGTAAACTTATGGGCGAGGAACCTGACTTAGATCCAAACATAAACTTACATTTTTTTCGTCGAAACATAATGACACTGCCGCCTAACTTATTAACTCACTCTGGAATAAAGTGCTTCGAAAGGTTTAGTACTTTGAAGTTCATCAAAACAACAAGTTATTTTAAAAGCATTTCGAATCTTGTAATGATGTATAATTCCCTCTTTGCAGGTTTTTCAAAGCTGTCAATTCTAAAGAAGGTAAACTTAAAGTCAAACGACGTAGTTTTTTACTAAACGATGCTGATCTCATAGGGTTAGATTATTTATGGAGGGTGAGTTTTTGCGAAGTTATATAAATTATAATATTTTTGTTCGTTTTACTGAATGTAGTGTTGTTGTCCGGTACGTAGGTGATAACGGAGTGCGACGACGAGATATCGGCTCGCGGCACGGAGCTGCTGCGCGAGGTGTGCACGTGCACGGGCCCGCAGCTGTCGCCGGCGCAGCACCACGAGGCCTTCCTCACGCACTGCTGCGCGCGCACGCAGCGCCTGCAGAAGGACATGGAGCTGGGCGGTATGTCACATCTCACACATGACATATGAGCAGCTCCGCCTGCGCTCATTCTTCGCATCAAGTAGCGCGCGCTTTTCCGGTTTCCTGGAACACATTTCCGTCCCTTTTCAAATCATTCGAATCATTTCCATACACAGGAAAGCGAGAGAAAAGATGTTACACATCAAGACCACAAACATGTCCCACATCCGTTGACATAATCAAAATCTGTTGCGAGAGTTTTGGAAAGATCTTTTGTAATCTTAGAGATCTTTTCTAAATGCAATAATTAGATTTTTTATACAATGCCATAATAATAATAATAATAATAATAATATTTATTTAAATCAGACAGTGTCCATAAGGTGTTAGTAACAATATTCTTAAAGTTATGTTAGTAGCATTTACATCAATATTATATAAAAAATACAAATAAATAAATAATATTGAAACTAATGGAGGACAACTTCGAGCTCGCTTCAGGTGGTTAGAGTTTATGGAGGCTTAATAGTATGTAGTTTTACCCATTGCTTTAGTATCGGCGAGTCGAAGTTATCCGCCAACGCACTCAGTATAGTGTTGGAGCTCCCGCGCAAGCGATGCAGCATTGAGGCACAGCGCTTGCGCATGACCGCACCGAAACTGTCCACCCCCGCTTCAGCGAACATACCCGAGGCACTGCAACGTCGCGGCAACCCCAACAATGCCCTAAATGCGTTATTGTATTGGACCCGTAGGTCACTGTATGCCCTCTTTGTATAATCAACCCACAGGCTGCACGTGTAAAAGGACTGGCAATATGCTTTAAACAAAGTGATCTTAACTTCTTTAGTACAACGTGCAAACCTGCGGGCCAACATATTACAACGAACCGACAACGACCTACGTTCCCTTTCAATATCCTCATTGTCTTTCAGATTCTCAGTGACCCAGTGACCGAGATATTTGAAAGCCGACACTTTTTTGAGGGCTGAGCCGTATAGAGTCACACTTGGCATATACGTACATTGTTTATTGTTTGATTTCAAAACCATAACTTCACTTTTGTTAACATTGTATCGCAACCCATGAGTCTTAGCATAATTCTCGCAAACGGAAAGCAGCCTTCTCAAAGCCCCTACCGATGGACTAAGCAGTACCATATCATCGGCATAGCTTATATTGTTTACACACACCCCGCCGACATGACACCCTATATGAGTACTGCTCAGCTCATCGAGCAAGTTATTTATGTACAGATTGAAGAGCCTGGGTGAGCTCAAACCCCCCTGTCTCACACCACACTCCAATCTATACTTATCAGAGAGCGAGCCTGCCCACCGTACACGATTACTCTGATGTCCGTACCAATACCTAAATAATGACGTAACTTCATTGGGAACATTGCTTTCATTCAATTTCTCCCATAGCATTTTATAAGACACGAGGTCAAAGGCCTTTGTCAAATCAAGAAAGCAAGCATACACAGGTGTTTTTCTTGATGTGTAGTAGTGTGCAGTTTGTTTTAGACACAATATAGCACTCTCCGTTGACAGACCAGGCCTAAAGCCAAACTGAGCGTCATTCAACAGGAGGTGTTTAGCTAAGTGCTGATCCAGAAGGCTATCCAAGACCTTGGCTATTACTGTGGCGAGAGAAATTGGTCTGTAATTCGATAAATTAGACGGATCACCAGTCTTATTTTTAATAATTGGTACAACCAAGGTTTGCATCAGCCTGTCAGGAAGATAGGAATGACCAATACACAGAGTAAAAAACATCGACAATACTTTCGGCAGATGTGACCCCGCATGCTGCAGGTGTTCGATGCTGAGGCTATCATGACCTGGAGATTTCCCTCTAACCATTCTTTTTATCACGGAAGAGACATCTTTCTCTGTAAAATTGATAGTCAGCTCCTTACCAGTGACCTTCCTGTGATAATAACAATTTACCATATCTTATTTATTTTTATAAAAAACTTATTCTACAAGTCTTTATCCTAATTTTTCTTATGCTTACTTAACAGCCCTAAAAATATTCACATTTTTAGAAACTCTTGCTTGTTTTGCTATACTTCCAAGTATAGATATTCATTATATCAGTAATTTGTTTTATGTTTTTTTTACTAACCAGGTTTGTATTTTTTCAGATGCTGCAGAATGTTGTACAAGAATGTGTAGAGTAATTCGTGCCATACAGGAATATATAAATGAATGTGATAGAAGATTTACTGTGGAACGTCAAATTCTACCGGTCTATAGATCTGGTAGAGGCAGGCAATGTACTATAATAGTGAGATTTAATTTTCAAACAGGCCAACGACAAATTGATGATATTGAACTGTTCTCACACTCCAATGAGACATTGCATTCTTTGCGCTCTGCTGTTCAGAGGAGGTAATATATATTTTGACTATAGTTATGGCAGGCACTTTTTTAGTGATTAGATTACCAGTACAGAGTATTTTAAAAAACTTTAATCACATTTTGTTTCAGGTTAAAGGGTTCTTCTGATGGCAACATAAAATTAGAAATATATGTAAATAAGTTAGAGTTGTATGTAAATGGAGAACTTTTGGATACAAGTTATGACCGTAAAATACTCTCACAAATACCTCTTAGAGATAAGACTGTGATTATTGCTAAAGTAAGATATTTTATGTGCTAATCTTGCATTGTATAAAGTATATAATATCATTTTACTAGCAGATCTGGCCTCGCGTTGTTGTGGCATTTAATATTTAGTTGAATTCATTTTTGCTCTCATTTTTAATTTCATTAATATTGTTAAGATAGCTTAGTAGTTATTTGTAAGGTTCTTTCTGGATGTGAAAATCGCTAGTTTTGGGATATAAAAAGAAAATTATTGGGATAAAAAATATCCTATCTTTTAAGTCTGACTACATGGTACGGGAATCTATATATTAAAATGACAAAGCATAAATCCTCTGTAATGCACATATTTTTCAGTATGATTCTTTTAGGTTATTACTAAAATTATTTAATTCATAGGTATATGATGGACAAGTATGTGGAAGCGGCGGCTGTGGATCGTCAAATGAATCCAGTAGTGATTCAAGTACCTCATCCCCTCCACTGCCCCCGACACCAGAACACGCTTTACCGGGAGTTGTTAGTATATTTGAAACGAGATATAGTCAATTTTTGTTTGAAAGTCACTTTAAAACGATATATCTGTTTCAGCTTTTCGCCCAAGGGTCATGGTATCTACCATTTATATTAGATTTGGAACATGTCGGTATAACAAAGGGACATGCTCAGTTGACAGAAGCGGCGCATCTATTATCGCAGATTTGCCCAAGTCATAAACAAACGGTATGGTATATCCTACTATCCTTTAGTTTTTAACATTTAAATATGCATTTACGCATGAAACCCCACGAATTATCGGCGCCACAGTGTGACACCACAGGTTCGCGTAATCACATCCTACTATCCTACTTTAATATCATAAATGTCAAAGATTGTATATTTGTTACTTAAACCATGTAAATACGGCTTAAAGCATTTGGCTATCTGGAACAAAGGTGGACGGGATTAACACATACGATGTCTACTGGAAAAATGTTAGGTTTCTGCGAGATAATCACAAAACAAACGTAATTTCTATTTAAAATCTGGTATATAATTAATTAATTATTATGTGTCTTATGGAAGTGAAAAATAACTTTAAGATGATTGTATGGTTGGTTGATGGATAACAATAACATTACGCGAAAGGAGTCGCGGGCATGGCTAGTAAATTAAATAAATCATATTTATTATAATTAATAATAAATCAAATTTTTAAATTAAGCAATTTTTTAGGTGGAAAAATTAACAGAAGCCCTTCTTAGTCGAGATGATTCTAAATTAAGGGATATGCTTTACGGACCGGCCCCACCTACTGTCGCATATAATGTAGAGGTTTGTAACAATTTAATTATTCAGTATATTAATTTGTAAAATTTTTGTCTGAGCGTCTGACCGATTTTGATAGGTGACGTTATCAAAATCAATAACTTTAAGTTTGCCCACCATGTGAGAGGGCGGGCATAGCCAGTCCAAAATACGTTTGAAATCTTAATCTTAACCGTCGACCTTGTGGCGCAGCGGTAGCGAACCTGCCTTAAACGCCACAGGTCGCGGATTCGATTCCCGCTCGGAACAGATGTTGGTATTGACCATACAGGCAAGTTTTCCGGTCTGGGTGTGTTTGTCCTTGTCATTGTGTATGTTTCCGGACCCCCGACACAGGATATAACTATCCTAATGGGGGCCGTTGAGTGTGTAGCGTTTATTTATTTATTTATTATAATGTTGTTATAACTTGAATTTTTCTACAGGTCTTGTACAGTATGGTGATGCCATCATCGGATACAAAATTGGAACGTAACCGTAGTTTTCAACTGGCATGTGTGAAGAAGGCACCGCTATTAGTGCAATGTCTGTCTGACACTGAGTTTTTAAATGCCGCCGCGCCGCATACGAGAAGGTATGATATTTGAGGCCGACCAGACCTGTCCTTTTAACCGCCACTGACTAACAAATAGTCGTGTTATAAGTTTATCGTGTTTATCTGTCTTTCTGTCTGGGGCATGGTAGCCTTTTTTTGTTTTACTTGATCGAGAGTTTTCTATGCTACGATTCAAGAAATTCGGTCCAGCCATTTTAAAATCATCACCTATTACATTATAATTGAAAATAGATATCGGAGGTTTTAATTTTTATTTTCAGTTTAACAAATCTAATAATTCTCTTTGTTACAGAGTTGGCTATTTAGCTTTAGTAAGATTGGCTAAACTGGCATTATACACGCTTGGCCACCTTTTCGAAATACTGGCACCTGATGGTTCCGACACGTCCGTAGATAAAGAGTTCAGGTAAGAAAAGTTGTTTAGAAATTAATTATACAGCTATTAATAATGAAAAAAATTTTATTCATTATAATTTTTATTCATAAATATTTACAGGATGGACGTCACGATATTGCGGGAAGCGTTGCAAACGGTACCTAATCATAATTGTGAGCTAATTGTCAAAGCTATTGCTGAGAAATTGGCGAATACCTTAGGTGAACAGGTGATTATTAGAAAATAATTCTATTATTATATTTAATGGAGTGTTTATTAACCCCTGACCGAAAAGAAATTGTGTTATAAAAAAAATTATTTTCTTTATTTACAATCAACATTACAACATATTTACAAATCACTACTAACTCTTGTTCTGACTTTTGATAGACAAAAAACCGTTAAAATAATTTTTATACTCCATTTTTATTATTTAAAAATGTTGAACGGGGCCACTGTGAGCCTATGTTACTTATTTTAATGTCGGTGCAGATGGTGACGAGCGGCGAGGACAGCGACTCGGTGTCGTCACTGGTGTGGTGGCGCATGCCCACCACGGCGAGCGTGCGCGCGCTCTACGCGCTGGCGCACTCGGTGGCGCAGCCCGCCGACGACAACGGACTCGTGCACTCCGATGATGTCATTCGTGAGCTTCTTCGATTCTTATATACCTGGTTATATTCGATACTACTTTGGTAAACTCTTATATAGTAGTGTAATATTTTTTATAAACACCATATTGAATAAATTGACTTGATACGGACGGACAGACAGACACGACGAAACTATAGAGGTTCCGTTTTTGCCATTTGGCTACGGAGTCCTAAAAACGGTCTTGTATAAATATAAAGAAGGATATTGGATTTTAAAGTGAGGATAAGTAGTAGGGACTAATAAATTAACCATTGACGCTCATTAATAAAGTCGGCTTGGTAGTTATAGCTAATTGTAAATAAGAATATAAATTAAATAATATCAAAATGTTTTAAACAAATAGCATATTGTAGTTTAGTAAAACAAATTAGTATAAGTGGATTAATATTTACAGTGGTGCGAGAGTGCATGGAGGTTGTTACCATATGCATGGCACTTGGTGGTGGACATCTGGAATCTCTACTACACGAAACATGGTGGCAAGATATGGCATTGCACTTAATGATTGATTGCCCCAGCGCACAGGTTGGATACTAATATTTATTTTATGGTACACCATATTAGCACATAATTTATATATATATACAGTACCGGACATAAAAAAGTACGCACCAACCAATGCCCGTTTTATAAGCAATTCTTATCATTATTATGATAAATAACCAGACCCTAAGCAGTGTTGATGAAAGTGTATTATATTACCTTTATGCTGACGTTAAAACAAAGTTTCAAACACGTGAAAATCAGAAATAGAACCATTTTACCGTTAAAAGTACCTGTTATATACTGGACAAAAAAAAGTACGCAACCGACTTTTACATATTAGCAATGGTGACTACAAAGCGATTTTATCCCAATGAAGCATAGGTATGCAAACGGTATCTAACCATAAATATTTAACGATTTTTCAGCAAATTATCTAAGTTCTGAGTTAAGTACGGTAGCAACAAATTCATGATGGCGAAAATTTCTATTCAAGTCCGAGAATTAGTAATTAAAGACCATAAAAAGGGTATTTCTAAAAGACAAATTGGTCGAAGATATGATATAAGTGAAGGTGCAGTGCGAAAAATATGCAAGAAATTCGAGGAATTAGGGATAGTCTGTGATAAGAATGAACGAGGTAGAAAAAGAAAAACCACCGCTTTAGACGATCGCAAAATAATCAGGGAGGTGAAGAAAAATCCGACTATTACTAGCCGTATAATCCTTGAAAATACAGGTCTAAACATTTCCGACCGAACAGTACGTAGAAGACTTCGAGGAGCAGGCTTAACGAATAGTTTTGCACAACGTCGCCCTTTGATTCGAAAAGCGAATAAAATCAAACGCCTCGAGTTCGCAAAAAAATACGTCGATAAGCCAATTTCATTTTGGAAAAAAGTTGTTTGGAGTGATGAGAGCAAGTTTGAGTTATTTGGGCATAAACGAAGATCGCGCGTTTGGATTAAGTCGGGCGAACAGCTTCTCGAAAAAAATGTCCAAAAGACTGTTAAGAACGGAGGAGGAAGTGTATTCGTGTGGGGGTGTTTTGCATGGTCAGGGGTGGGAAATTTGGTACGGATCAATGGTATTATGACCGCCGATGTTTATATTGACATCATAAACGAAAATCTAGAGGAATCGCTTCTAAAGGTTGGGTTGCAGGATGAATTTCTCTTTCAACAAGATAATGATCCCAAGCACACGGCCCGGAAAACATCGGCCTTTTTCTGTTCTTCACGAATCAAACTGCTGGATTGGCCTGCTCAATCACCAGATTTGAATCCAATAGAAAATCTGTGGTCTATTTTGGACCAAAATGTTAATAAAGGAGATGTGACGAACAAAGAAAAACTATTTGATGCTTTACGGGAGGCCTGGGAGAAAATTGACGAACAACAAATTCACAATCTTGTTGAAAGTATGCCTCGGCGTTTACAGGCTTTTATCTCAGCAAAAGGTGGCCATACAAAATATTAGACGCGCGATGTGATTACTTATTTTCTTTTTTTATTGAGGTGCGTACTTTTTTTTGTCCAGCCGAAAATGGGCATTCCGCAGTTTAAATTGTTTTCAGCGTTCAGCTATCGCAATATTTATATAATGTTTCAGTAAGAATGTAAGTTTGAACAGATATGCTATGGTAAAAACCATTGTTGAAGTACTCCATTAACTTTTTTCGTAAGAAATAAACAGTTATATTGAATTTTGAACAGCGCGTACTTTTTTTTGTCCAATACTGTATATATATATATATATTATAGTAGATACAATAATAGAGAGAACCTTAAGGCTTGGAGCGTAAAAAAAATATTGCTGTATATATTTCATATTATATTATTGTAATTGTTTGATATGTAACAACTTAGGATTTTTATCCAATATGACTGAGTAAATGAAAATATTCTCGTAATGACGTAATAACAATAATGAATTAGCAAAGTCTAAATAGGTCTCTGGTTGTTCCAGGTGCGCGTGTCGTGCGCGGAGCAGCTGCTGGCGATGTGCGCGTGGGGCGGCGGCGGCGGCGCGCGCGACGCGCTGACGGCGCTGGGCGGGGCGGGCGGCGCCGCGGCCACGCCGCGCCTCACCGCGCACGCGCGACACGCACAACAGTTCCTGCAGCTGCTGTGCCGCCTCGTGTCGATCGCCGGGCCCACGTCGTGCATCCTCGACGACCTGGCCATTGAGGTTTTTACCATTTTTAGTTACCTCTGTGGGTCAATTGGTATCACAACAAATGAATGCAACCCATATCCTAGATTGGCTATGAAGTTTTTTGATGATGCCTAATTAAGTAATAATTAGCATATGAATTTGGGTTAGCATATGAAATGCTAGTCATAATGGGTAATTTTATTTTGTTTTAACAGTATTACAAAAAAAATGTTTTTTATAATTTGTTTATCTATTTATATTGTAAACTAAGTTTAAATATTTATAATCATTACATGTTTATAAATGAATGAATGCTAAATTTAAGATTATACTACCTATACAAACTTTTTCTACCTAGCATTATACCCAGGCTCTGCTTATGCTCTTATCTGGATTTGATGGGGTACTACATTTTTCACAGAGTGATTTCCATCTGACCGACGCAACTGTAAAACCAATCAGCAAGTCAATGGATGAGATCAAATTACCTATTAAGAGTTACCGATTATTATCAGATGCTATAATAACAACGGTACCAATCTATTCTATCGGTTATACTACCTATAAATGCAACCAAATATTTTAAAATACATATATAATTTTAATTATTTTTGCCAGGTCAAATGGCTGCGAGCCGTGCGCGCTAATCCAGCAACACTAGATGACACTTTACTAGAAGGTCATCTTAATCTAACCAAAGAATTATTTACTCATGTGCCAGCTCAAATAAAATATCAGTATGGGGCTCATCCCGACCATATTGATTCTGGACTCATAAAGGTAAAAGAAATAATATTTCATTAAAAATTGTTTATATATATTAAGTTATATCATTTATTTTATATATATTATTTATTATATCATTTATTAAAAAAAAAAAAAATATCATTTATTTATTATTGATACATAATACAGGAGGTGACGACGGAGTTTCTATGGCCGTACTCATGGGCGTGGTGTCGCATGAGTGCGGAGGGCGGCGAGGGCGCCGAGGGCGACGGCGCGGTGCCGCTGTGCCGCACGCCGGGCGCCGCCGCCGCCGCCACCGACCTACTGCTGGCGCTCGTCAACGGCTGTGTGCCCAACATGGCCGCGATCGCAGAGCTGCTCGACAGGATGTTCTACAGTGGTCTGTAACCCAACAGAATAACGTGCACGAGGGGAAAGCCCAGATCTGTCAATTGTTTTTTATCGGACAGGATATTCCAACCATGTCTTGGAATATGCGTTAGTACTACATTTAGGGTGGCCAGTTGTTACTTTACAAAACCATTTCATTAACTCTAAAGGGAAGACATATATGGTCCGTGGTACATATCCGATACAATTGAAAATATCAAACTAATTACATGGTTTTGAGTGATGTAAAAAGGAGTTAGAATGGACAGAACCTTAAGGATTTTTAAATATAAATGCAATGTACAAGAACTTAGGTATGTGGGTTTAGTATATGGAAATCGACATTAGTAAATGGATGCATATAATTTTTCATATTATACGTTTATAAAAAACTACCACAGAGTGATAGCTGTGTGATTCTTTTGTTAATCTGAAACGGGACTGTTCGCAGATAAGACCATGGGTCTGACCGAGTGGGAGTACATGCCGTGCGTGGGCCCGCGGCCGGTCGCGGGGCTGGTGGGGCTGAAGAACGCGGGCGCCACCTGCTACATGAACTCCGTGCTGCAGCAGTTGTACTGCGTGCGCGCCGTCAGGGATGTGCTACTGGCAGTTCAAGGTTACACTCTATCTGTATTATGAACACACTTATTCAATTCAGTTCAGTATGAACACACTTATTCACTTATTCAATTCAGTCAGTCACTTATTAAATTCAAAAAAAGTCAGTGAAACCTCATCAAAACTCTTTTTAAAATTGGTTTAGTTCTAGAAACACATACTGCCTACATGCAAACGAAAAAGTTATATGTGCAATGTACAATAATGATATTTATAATGGGAAGCTCTAAATGTGCTGTATGTTATACACAATTGCTCACTTTCATGAATAGGTGCTGCAACTGATCCAAATGAAGATTTTTCTGGAGAGTCTCATCATCACAGCATCTTAGAGAACAATATTGAGGTATATATGACAACAAGTATTTAAGTATATATTTTTTTTAAACTGCTATAAATATGTTTGTTATATGAAATATTTGTTCCAGAATAATAATGATTACAATATAACAATCCTGAAACAAGTTCAGGCTATATTCGCGCATTTACATTTTAGTAAACTTCAGTACTACGTTCCGAGAGGACTGTGGGCGCATTTTAGGTAAAAAATAGATCTTAAGAAATACTGTAATATGCTGAAGTAATGGAGGTGCGTAATTGTTTTGAAAATGTGTTTTAGGCTTCAAGGAGAACCAGTGAATTTACGTGAACAACAAGATGCCGTCGAATTTTTTATGTCACTGGTTGAATCACTTGATGAAGCACTAAAGTCGTTAGGTCAAGAACAACTAATGGCAAAAACTATGGGTGGGACATATTCAGACCAGAAAATCTGCAAGGGGTGCCCTCACAGGTAACACAATTAGTTTCTTTCTGTTACTAAATATAAAAATATTAGCAATATTTTTTTTAGGCTGTTGCAAAGGAAGCTATTTTTTATTATATTTTGGTAATCATATCTGTGTATATTAAGGATATATTTGTAAGATAATTTTAATCAGTTGTATTACTTCTTTGTAGGTATTGCAAAGAAGAACCATTCAGCGTGGTTTCTCTTGATATAAGAAACATGTCACGGTTGCAAGAATCCTTAGAGGCGTATGTACGTGGAGAACTATTAGAAGGCGCCGATGCTTATTACTGCGATAAATGTAGCAAGAAGGTAGTATTTTTAAACATGTTTTTTTAATTAATAAAATTAAAAATTAAAATTAATGAATATTTTTTTTGTATAGGTTGTGACTGTGAAACGACTCTGTCTCAATAAACTACCTCCAGTCTTAGTTATACAATTAAAACGCTTTGAATATGACTTTGAGAAAGTATGTGCTATAAAGTTCAATGACTACTTTGAATTTCCTCGCGAACTGGATGTTGAACCATACACAGGTAATCATTTTGAGACACATTATATTTTATAAGCTTACTATCTTGCTTCATTTAAACATGCACAATATTTATTACCACAACAGACTGTAAATGTGATGATCCAAAAGTGCTTAAAGTTACATTAGAAATCTTAATAATTCATTTTAAAGGCCTATTTGAAGAATTTTTTGAGTTTCAGTTTCCAAGTGATGTACAGGATAATTAAAATTTAAAAAGATTTTTTTTTATTTCGGCTATGAATATAAAGGACTGTATGTCGTCAGCGTGGGGTCTGGCGCGCGCGGAGGGCGACGCGTCGCTGTGGGAGGGCGGCGCCGAGCGCACGCCCGAGACGCTCTACCAGCTCAGCGGGATCGTCGTGCACTCGGGGCAGGCGTCTGGCGGCCACTACTACTCTTATGTGCTGCTCAGGTAACGGTTTACCTTTACAGCGATTAGCTGGACAAACAAGCACACGCATCATTTTCATTTTTTTTTAAATTTCATGACGGTTGGCAAACAAGCATACGGTCCTCCTGATGGTAAGCAGTCATCAGGAGTCATCACCTATGAACGCTTGCGATACTTGAAGTATAACCTGCGCGTTGGCAATCCTAGGGATAGAATGGAAAAAAGGGAAAAAGGAAGGGAGCAGAGAGGGTAGGAGATAGAGCCGCCGACGCTCTTTACCAATGTGTCCAACATGTAATAATTTTTGAAATAGTAACTAAACGTGTAAATAACACAATTAGGGACAACGGTAGCGAAACTGGACGGTGGGTGAAGCTGGACGACGGTGATGTGTCAGAGTGCGCCATGCACGATGACGAAGAGATGAAGGCCCAGTGCTTCGGCGGGGAGTACATGGGCGAGGTGTGTTTTATCAACATTAATATCAGTATTTAAATTAATTTTAAAGGAATGGCATCACATTTTTCTCTTAATCACATATGTTCTGATTATAGTATCAGTGAATATTCTTTATTAGCTGTAATAAATGACCTTTCTCATGTAGCCCATGAGACTTGATTTCCGCGCTTATTCGTGGTGGACCTTTGTGCGTGTCAAACCCTCTGAGGTTCCTCCTGACAGATGTCGAAACTTTTCGTCCATTGTACCATTAACAGGTTTTTCCTGCATTCAGGTCCATGTGACATTCCCGTATAAGTTCGATTCCATATTTAACAATATTTAGTAATAACAATAATAGAGAAGGAGTGAAGTACTGCAGCACCAACCAGGATGATACTGATTCTACAATCTATCATCTCTTTAACTTTTACTTCATTAGGGTTATAGTATTGGCACACAATTTGCTTGATATTCTGAATTATAGGCTCCAAGAAGCATACGAATTTTTAGATTAAAATCAGCTAAGGAGAACTTTTGACGACGGTCCATCTGTATAGATCATACAAATAAAGTAAATCTTGTTAAAATTGCATAGTCGCGAACTACTGTCACATATGGCATCCGCCAGAATTCTAATTGTACATGTACATGTAATGTCTGACTACTGAGGAAGAATCCGGTATTTAAATACTTTTTGAGATATTGATTCCTTATAATGTTTCAGGTGTTTGATTCTACTATAAAAAGAGTGTCATATAAGCGACAGAAGAGGTGGTGGAATGCTTACATGCTCTTCTACACAAGGAAAGATATGATCGAAACGTCTAACCTCGAAATATCAATGCAAACTATGACTCTTAAGTGAGTGTTATAAAATACATTAGTAATAATTTTAATGGTCTGAAGTTTTCATATATGATAAAATTCAACTTTTATTCGAAATATATTTAATGTAGCCAGTTTGATAGAATGGAAACACTAAAATTTTATTCAACATAACATTTAACTAAGAAAAAATTATCTTGGTTTTTATGTTACAATGTATTAAAAATCACCTACGAAGTTATAGACGTAAATTTTTTCAATAGTTTATTTCTCCAACTTTGCTAACTTATTTATTACAGAGAAAGTGCCATACCGAAACCAATCTGGAATTCAGTTCGTCGTAGCAATATTGCGTTTTCACACAATCAAGATCAATTCAGCATTGAACATTTCAATTTTATGAAGAAACTTTGTTGTATGCGGCTACAAGTATTGCCTGGATCTCAAAGTTCTGTTTGGGTAAGAAAAGATGTATAGTATGTTAAATGTAAGTTGAACCATGAGCAGTAACCCGTTTTTGGGTCTCAACCGTATGCGGTATGAAGGGGTACGCGTAACTATAGCAACACGGCGACGCTAGACCCGATTAGTACAATCGCTCACGGTTCTTTTAGTTCTTTAAAATTAAATATTAAATTTAAATATAATTTATTTTTGTCAGATGTGTAAACATTTTATTTTATTTGAGAAGATAAGGTGTCATCCCAATAAGTGACAGTGATTAAAAATGTAAGTTAACTTTTTTTTTTTAATATAGGTACCTTTTTCTATACTATTTATTTGTTTTATTCTATTTAAGTAATTAATAACGATAATAAATAAATAATTAATTGAATTTAGAAGAAATAATAAGTATATTATATACTTAATTCCGTTTTTGCATGTTATAAAAAATCTATTTAAATAAGAAGAAATCAATATTTTGGTCTAACATTTTTGTCCATGATTGTACCTGCGCAGAAGCGGCCATTTTGGTTCAACTTACATTTAAGGAACTATAGCTTAATAGTTATCTATTTAATTAATAACAAATGCTATTACCAAATTGACTTTAATTGTTAAATTCTAGGGACCGGAGCATGAAGAAATGTCAATGCTGGCAGTGCAATTAGCATCGAAGTTCTTATTCCAAGTTGGTTTTCATACTAAGAAAACATTGCGCGGTCCACCTTCTGATTGGTAATAATTTTGTCTACATATATATAAACTTAAATATAGAAAAATTAAATGAAAAAAGTTGTAATAATATGACGTCTTCTATTTACAGGCATGATATTCTCTGCCATCATTTAAGATGTTCCCAGACAATTAGAGCTTGGTTTGCAACTGATCTCTTCAAACATCCGCATAGGTAATTAGCTCGTTGTATTTATATAAAAATGCAAGTAATAACTCTGCCTTACTTACAAAACTTTTTTTGTTGTAGGTTATGCGATTATTTGCTCTCGTGTCCAATAGCCGAAGTCAGGGTGGTGTTCACGAAGATTATTGTTTTCCTAGCGCACTTCTCAACCCAGGATCCGCCAGGTTAGTTGGGTTAACAATTATTGCTTATACATAATTTGTGTGTATTATATTGTAAAAATTTAAAATTTTAATATTTAAGTATAATTATATGAACTTATATAATTATTAAATTTTTTATTATTGTATTATAGCTTATATACTTAGTTCATGAAAGTATTAATATATATAAAATTAAAAAGAATATCTCTCTACATAGTTCTTGCTGACATCACTACATCCTTCTGTTGTACAACCTGAAAATTTCTTATTTGTTGCTCTTTCTTTTTAATCTTTATTAATTTATATGTATATCACCAAATATTTATTTTTATTTTTATAAATCGTATGTAGTGTATGTGTAGAATGCGTAGAAAGAATATTATGTACATTATGATATCATTGATTATCGTTTATTGTTCCATAGTGGGGTGTGGGTTCGGGTCGTGGTGCTCGCGCGAGGAGGCGTCGTCGCTGTCGGACCAGCTGCTGTGCAGCGCGCGCGCGCTCGCCGCGCCGCCGCACGCGCACCTGTCCGACCACCGCCACCTGCCGCTGCTCTTCAACCTCTTCCACGCCTACGCGATGCTCGGCCTCGCCGAGCGGCACCAACTGCTAAGGGTATTCTCTCGATACATTGTTACCGCTTTGTGTACCCAGGGTAATAGCGTTATACTACCTAGCCGGAGCCTATTATTTATTAAAGAATAAAACCTTTCTCAATTATAAGGCTATTTAACAAAAATATTTTTTTTACAATCAGTCCTGTAGTTCTATCATGTAACGAGGAAATTATTAATTTTCATACTTTGCTGATGTAGTAGCTATATTATATTGTAATTTTACAGCTTAAGATTTTGGACATCGTATTGACGGTTTGCGTGGAGGATACGACTTCGTCTATTGGAAAATATCAATATCCAGAATCAGCTAAAGTACACCAGGTAAGATATACAATCGTCAATCAACACGAAAAAATATACGCAACAAAATTGATAGAGGACTTAAGGTAAAATCCTGATAACATAATATAACGATCAGGTGGTGTGTGCGCTGGTGCGGTGCTGCGACGTGAGCGCTCGCTGCCAGTCTGCGGGCGCCAACGAGGGCGCGTTGCCGTTGCCTAACCCCTACGCGGACCCCTCGCCCGCGAACTCCCTGTCGCCGCGCCCCGTGCTGTCCGCCGCCGCCGCCGACGTGCTGTACAATAGGACAGGGTTCGTACCACTCTCTGGTTCACACCCTCATTCCCATATTTGTTTGACAATTTTCTCATATGAGAAAAAATTGCATAAGCCCTCAATCGCCAAACTATCTAACCGTATAACGAAATTGCCAGACGTATTAATAAAGGTGATATGAGGTAACAGGGGCGGAAAAGATAAACTAGTTAAAAAAAAAATATCATGAATACTCATTAGGTCCTACATGAAGAAACTGACGGAAGAGTGTTGCGGCTGCGATGAGGGAATTAGGTTGCTACAGTTCTTGTGTTGGGAGCACGCGGGCTGGTCTCGCATGGCGCTGGCTGAGCTTCTCTGGCAAATGGCGTACGCTTTCTGTTACGAACTGCGCCGACACGCCGACGCACTCACAGCTCTGCTGCTCATGGAGGACAGTTGGCAGCATCATCGAATACATAACGCTATCAAGGTATATTTTACCGTTATGAAGAAGTTTGATAATTCTTTAAGATGTATGTCAATGAAAACTTTGAGATTACAGCTTATTATTAGTTAAATCGAATATATATTTGCCTTATTTCTAATTGGGTAAAATTGAAAATTAATGTTACTTATTGACCAATTTTTCTTAAATTATTGTGAAAAGCTATCTTCAAAATTTAGGTATCATCCACTCTATCGTCAATATTTCAGGGCGTTTCGGAGGAACGTCCCGGCCTGCTGGAGACGGCGCTGCGCGCTCGCAGCCACTACCAGAAGCGCGCGTACGCGTGCGTGAAGCTGGTGGTGGGCGTGATGTGCCGCACGCCGCTGTGTGTGCGCGCCGTGCACGGGCAGGCCGACGCGCGCCGCCGCTGGCGACAGCTGCTCGCCTGGCTGCAGGACGAACTCGACCGCGTTAGTTGTCTTGATAACTCGATAACGGACTGCCCGAACCTACGAACCATAGTGAAGTATTTTTAAAATATAAATAGCATATGCAGATCTCAAACAATTAGGCATTTTTTTATATTTATTTTTTTATTTTGATGTATGAAAGTTGTAAAAAAGTAAAAAATATTCTCCGTTAAATTTGCGCCATCGCATATTTATTAATTACAATAATTATAGTAATAATAGTATTATAATTATTAGAACCAATGATATAGATCGATTAACGGAAGTTGGCGCGTACAGACATTCGTACATTGCGAATGTGTAATGTCTGTTAATAAGCGCGGCGCATGACGTCGCACTTCACATTCATAATGACATGTCTCTGTGGCTCCTTCGCACGCGGTCCGTCATATGAATGTACTATGATAAGATTCGATTGCATATAGTAATCAGTTTTACATTATGCATTGTACCATATCGTATCGTAACACCAGATTTGCTTTCAGAAGTATGGGCCGGGAGGTTACGGTTCCTACGGTACGTGGTCGCCGCCTAGCATTTCAAATGAAACATCCAGTGGATACTTCCTGGAGCGGAGTAACTCGGCAAGGAAGACTCTTGAAAAGTAAAGATTTTGATTATTTTTACTGATGCACAGGTTTATATGTGGTATGTTTGGTAAAATTGATGGGTTTAATATTTTATCTTTATAATAACAGAGCATACCAGCTGTGCCCCGAAGAAGAGGAAGAGGATGAAGAGTCTCGTGAGGCGGGCTCCGGCTCGGGCTCGGGCGAGGCGGGCGACGACAGCGCCGACGAGGACGCGCCCGACGACGACGAGCAGGCGCCGCGCCGCCTGCAGCTGGCACCGCCCGCGCCCCCCGCGCCTCCCGCGCCGCCCGCGCCCCCCGCCCCGCCCGCGGGCCTCTGAGTGCATCTAGTCCGCCGCTCGTCTGTGTAGGTCGAGCCGCACCGGGACCGCACCGAGACGTAGTTTTGTTCTGTGATGTTAACGATACGTGTACGCTCGCCCGCGGCGACGCCCTGCGGCGCTCGGGACGCGTTGCTTACTTTGTAATTGTTTATGTAACATAATGTTCCGCTTTAAAAGTACCATAGTATTTATTATTTTTTCTTATTGAGACTTAAGATTCTTTACTTATTCGATAGGAGGGTTTATTTTCTATCGGCGCAAAGCATATTTAATATTTTATTCTTGTAAGGAAACGTTATACGTGTTTGATCGACTCCGTTCCTCAAGAACTTCGACCATAACTCTTGGAACATGGAAAAAATAATTAAAATCAAGTTTAAATATAATTTAATTACTTCATAAGGGGTATATTGTAAGCCATTTAAGTCTGCTTTATCACAATGAATAAAACTGCTAATGAACGCTCGAAAATAAATTTCAAAAGCCAGAATTTTAACAACAGACACATTGTATTATGGTTTGTTAAAGAGCCAGAGATTCTTATGATTAATATTTTTTATATTTATTATCAGGGTTTTTTTAATAACATTTTAATAATTAACAGATGAAATTATTAAAACTGTAATAAATTATAATCAAATAGCAGGGCCACTCTTGAATTTTATAATATATTTTCTGAATAAAAACACAATAGCAGCTTAAATACTAACACTTAAACAGTATATAATATAATGTTAGATTGCACTTTAGATAGTTAAAAGTTTGTTTTGTGTGAACTATAGTAACCACAATTTTGCTTATTTGAATAAAGACTTATGTTTGCACCTGTATAAGAATAATATAATAAAATTAAATATTTGATTATTTGTCTGTTTAAGATTATGAAACTTTTAAATCTCTAACAATAGTTAGCGTTTAGGTTTCAATTCCATGATACATTTAAAAAAATCTTAGAGAAATTATACTTCGCAATTACATACACTTGTGGCCATACCAGGAACGATTAATACGAAAGTCAAATAAATGAACTGTAACTAGAACTTTAATGTTAAGTCTCTGATATGTAGAGTATATAAAATTTTACATTTTGCAAACGTAAAAAAAATATAGTCAAAAGAACCTATTGCCTCATCGTCGAATTACTATACGTTTTCCTTCAATTTAAATGATCTCTGCGATTTTTCTTTATCAACTACGTCTCTTTCTTAATAAGCGTCAAAAAATAAGCAATCCGTATTGATTGATGAGGATTTTTTTATTGATCAGTAATTTGTTTTCAAATACGAATTACGTTCATAATAGTGCCATAATAATTCTCATGTTCTTTCCCTTTACAAATAATATTCTAAATAATTCATCATAATTATATTGTTTCTATAATTATTTGCTATTAACCTACAAAGTTGAATTGATCATATTCTAATGTTATAAGTCTCAGTCGTTCCTAATGATATGGTCACCATTGTATATTTTTAATATATCATGGACTGAACAAGTTGAAATTGTTTTCGAGTGTTTGTTAATTAATATCCTGCTGTTGCCGACATCATCCAGTTCCCGACATCACATGCGTAGTACATTCACGAATGTAGAAGTAATGCTGCTCTATGTACTTTGACTATTTAATTTATTACTTTTAGTTAAAATAAAAATTAGCGCGTTAAAGGATCATTTTATATATGTAAAGTTTAACTTGTATGAATAATTAATATCTCGTTTAGTTACATTTGACTGCACATTTGTGGTTGAGGCCGGATTGTAAAAGTTTGGCCTAATGCAAGCACTATGCTACGATGTTTTATAACTTTATTGCTAGCTTTATAATAGTAACAAAGCGTGTAGAGAGTGTAGGTATTATAGATGTATTAAACACTAGTCTAACAAGGAAATGTTGCCACGTCGATGTACTGCTTTGTATTATATGTTATTTATTTTAATATTCCATAAAAAGGTTGTATATTTTTTCCTTTCATTTTAGAAGATAATTCGTGGCGTCACTCAGGCTATCAGGGGAATGTATGAACTTGGTGTGATACACTCGTATATATGGAATATTACACTAATCGTTTTATAAACAGTATTTAATTAACAACTAATAAAGATTTTAATCACACTTAGGCATTTTAAAACATTTTGTACAATATAGGAGAGTAAGTTTGTTGGTATTAATTTTAATTCTGAATAGTTGAAGGATGCAATATATAGTTTACACAAACATATTAGAGTACCAAGTCTTTGCCGGGTTGCCACCGTAGCCACAGTCGTGTAGTCATGTAGTAGACTTCAATGGTTATCAAACATAAATGATGTTGGTCTCGATGACCTTGTGCCTTACTTTTGTTTTCGTTGCTCAATCAGTTGACACCTGATAGTCTGTACCGTCTATTAACCGAACTAAAGATTATCCACTATATGAAATTTTATTTGAATAGCTTAACTAAAAATTATTTTCTTTTTGAATATTTTTAATAATAATTATAATCGAGTAACCATCTTAACACTTGCATGAGTGTGATAATGTTTCCAAATTAAGCAAAGCTTGGTGCAGTGACCGTATATTGTTGTTAACTTTATTACCAAAGATGGATTTATTGATTTAGGGTAATTGGCGACCCTTTTTCTTCATAGCTTAGTAATTGAAATATTTTGTATGTTTTATAAAATGCAGAAGTTGATAAGGTTTTGTTAAATAAAGAAAAATGTGATCGACCTTAGGCTTAGATAGGTGAGATATTTGAAGATGATACACAAAACTAAACTGCCAAAACACATTCAACAATTTTCAAATATGTGCGAGTATCAATGTCGTGTAAATACCATCGTAACCATTCTTGAGTGTTTTCATTTTTTATTATAGGGAAAAATAAATGTTCGAATAATAAAATGATTCGTAAAGTAACGTTTAAAACGTAAAACACTGAAGTTAAAATCATGAGTCTTTTGGAAACCAGTGACAGCAATGGTTACATTCAAAATTGCATGCCCATTCGCCTGAACAGTGTAAAATCATAATTGATAAATTTATTATAAGATCAGTTGAGTTTTGTATAAGGTTTCTATGGCAAATATGTAACGAATGGCATTTGACATTTATAGAATGCTCTCAGAAAAGCATTCAAATATAATAAAATCAAAATAAATTTTGAAAAATTTTTGGGGTTTTATTTTGTTTAGCACTTAGATTATTATAGATTTATAATGTTTACCCTATTGATAAGGTCATTCTATTTTATTGAATCCAATTTGAACAATTTTCGCAAAAAAAATTAAGCAATTAATAAAGTGACCTGTGGCCTCTGTTGTTGATAAATCATTAACGAGGAACATGTTATCAGCCAAGCAAAACTTACATAACTTATGATCGCGTTAATAGAACAGTACCACATTGATTCTACACGATGGAGAAATATATCAGTGTTAAAGATTTGGAAGATGCCGCTTTGGCTTTATTACCGAAAAACGCTCGAGATTATTACAAAAGTGGCGCTACGGAAGAATATACGCTAGCTGAAAATAAACGCGCTTTCCAGAGGTAATGAATTTTTAAGAAAATATCTATAATTAAATACTTAAAAAAATTACATATAAGAACGCTTCTAAAAAGATTTTAAATTAATTATTTGAAGCGTTGACAATATTTATTATATATTTTCGCCTTTATGAATTCCATCCAAGTAAGTTAACATTATAAACAACTTATTGTAACCAACAATGCTTTTAATCCCTTTATTAGATAACACAATAAATTGCAAAGCACTGAAACTACTACGTCGGATTTCAACGATTCGTCCTTTTATTTACTGTTTTTTTTTACGTTAATTATATTTTTAAATCCTTTTAATAATTTGCAGACTGCGTATTCGTCCAAAATGCCTTGTCGGCTTAACAAGTTTCGACTTATCAACCACTATATTAGGGGAAAAAGTGTCAATGCCTGTGGGAATATCACCTACTGCAATGCAAAGAATGGCTCACCCTGATGGCGAAACTGCTAATGTCAGAGGTACGGTCTGTTAAATTAAAATTTCGTTACGAAACTACTTACTGTGATTGTTAATACCAAGTCCTTCTTTAGTGACTTTCGATAATCCTTTTATTTTAAGAAATTGGGCGGCAGAGACTAGTTCATCCAAGTTCTCCTCTAAACACTTAGTTATCCCGCAATACATGAACTCCACTAGACATTTCAGTACATTAAATCTCATTTTTAATATAATGAATGGTTCTCCGGTTTGTTTTTCTAAAACTTCCTACAGATAACATGCAAAATATTTTATATATATATATATATATAAATAAACGTATAGCAATAAATATGGTTGATATTTTTAATTACTTACTTGAAAATAAGCGCTACTCGCAGCAAGTACTGCTTTGTGAACACGCAAAGTGTGCGAGTTGCACATCAGTGTCATGTCCACCATTGATTGCATTTGTAGAAGCTTTCCAAAACTTGACATAAGATGCTCTGAATAATCTCCATAATGCAAACTATATCGTATAGGAGCCATTTAATTTTTTCAAAATTTACTTTGCATGTCTGACTGTATCTCTATTTTCCAAAATGAAAACTTTATTTTCTAATATACATAGTGCATTTGAAATTAATTTGTACTTATATTTTTATAACCAACTGCTTATTTTATTGATAGAACCAAGTTATTGCCATAGATTGCCTATGATCTTATTCTATTGTTTTCTTGTTTGTTTGGAAACGCAATGGAATAAAAAAATCAATTTCTTTCATGATCACCGTAAGAATGTTCGATTTATTATAAATAAATAAACTATCCAAGCAAACGCCCCCATTAGGTACAAATATCTGTATGGTGAACACGAACATCTATCCCGAACGGGAATCGAACCCGCGACCTATGGTGGTTAAGGCGGGCTCGCTACTAGTGTGCAACAACGATCGTCAATTTTATTGACTAACTGACAGAACTTCACAATGTGATTGGCTGCAGACTGACCATTTTATTTATAGTTACTACACAGCTCAATTCCTATGCAAAACATTTTCAAGTGTAATTAACGAATTGCACATTATTTATTTATTGTATTTACATTAAGGGTAACTGACTAGCTGAGTTCTCACAATAAAATGACTGTTACATTTATAATTATGCAACAATCACCTATATATTTGACTTCTCTTTTATTATGCTCTAGACTGACTACAGTATGTTTGTGTACACAACTAAGTACTTTATCCAACTGTCAGAAAATAAGATGTACTAATTTTGGAGCATGTTTCTACCTCTTAGTCTATTATAACTAGAACACAGTTTTCAACATCTTATTTAAAGTGATAAGTTGTCAATTCTGCATTGACATCAATTTAAACGCATATTTAGCAATAAAATTTTTGAACATATTACATGTTCAAAAATATTATATATATATATATATAAGATGAATGAAAACAAAGTTAGGATACTATGTTATAGCCAA
This sequence comes from Hestina assimilis, assembly GCA_023373885.1. Lineage (NCBI taxonomy): Eukaryota > Metazoa > Arthropoda > Insecta > Lepidoptera > Nymphalidae > Hestina > Hestina assimilis. Next base: position 7,693,987 of record CM041741.1, on the reverse strand, counting down.
TATTTAAAATTGTAAAGTATGTCACGTCTAGTGTCCTTCAGATGGTCGTGACTGTCATTTATTTTATCTTTTCTTATCTTTAATATTGTATAGAATTTATAGCATTTTTAACGTGTTGTTCTATTTAAAATGTAAATACGAGATTTAATCGTATTTTTTATTTATACTGATTTTACGACTGGTACATATATTTTTCTATAATATATAAAAATTAAGTATTTGAAGTTTTTGTCTATCACTACCTGCCTACCGTAATGGCGCATGATATACCTAGTTATAATATGCATAATTATCAGGAAGTAAAGCCTAAAAGTTTTAAGCCATTTATTATTTTGGTACATATTTTTAGTGTACGAATAATTCCAATAGGTATACGAAATTGGAGAAAAAACTGAAAGGAAAGTACTCCTCAGTCTCATAGATGCTGCGCATCTCCACAGAATAATGAGGTATTTTGTTTAGTTCAAGATTAAACTTTAACGAAATGCTTAATTCCTCAGCTGCGCAAGAAGAAGGCGTAATTTATACATTGAGTACAATTTCAACAAGTTCCATAGAAGAAGTAGCTGAAGCCGCTCCAAGGGCTATTAAGTGGTTTCAGTTATATATTTACAATGACAGGTAAACATGTTTATGAAAAATCCATGACAAAATAATAAATTTCATCATTATTTTAATTTGGTTATTTCAGGGAAGTGACACGAAAACTAGTTGTAAGGGCAGAGAAGGCTGGATTTAAAGCAATCGCACTGACCGTCGATACTCCCATTTTTGGTTTGAGAAGAGCAGACGTTCGTAACAAGTTTACTCTCCCTTCGCATCTGAAGTATGTGTCTACTATAGGTAGAAGATAGATATAGATAGAAAAGCGAAAACTAGACGCATTAGTTTTCGCGCTTCTTATCCTATTTCATTCGGTACCTTTACTTTTTTCAGACTGGCTAATTTCGATGGTCATTTATCTAATAAAATACATAGTACAGGAGAAGGTAGTGGATTAAATAATTACGTTAATAATTTATTTGACAAAACTTTGACCTGGGATGAAATCAAATGGTTGAAAAGGTAAATATTTTCCGAAAAGAACAAACAGTATTTTATTACTAAAATAGTAATACGAATTGCTATTGTAATTTATAAACGGCGGCGTAGCCAGAAGTACGGCGCATACAATAAATATTTGCTGCTTTCTTTGTGAAAAAATTAGTAATGTTTTAATTTTGTCATATTTCACTTTATTTCCAGAATATGTTAGTCTCTAAATCTTTTTCTGACATCAATATTTTCCGTTCCCTTGGAAGCTTCGTGATACAAAGTATTCATAATCACACTTCGGCAAAAATGCCTCAACTTGCCAAAACTTAAAATCAAACCATTAACTAATTTTTGAGTTTTGAAAATTTAAACAAACGAACATTAAGTTTTGTTAAAGTAAAATATAGTCACAGAATTAGCTCAAGATCTGGCTACGCTAGTGTAATAAACATTAAAGTTACGAGAATATGTTGTTTTTACAGTATCACCAAGCTTCCAGTCGTGGCGAAAGGAATCTTGCGAGGTGATGACGCAGTGAAAGCCATCGAAGCTGGTTGTGATGGTATCTTAGTGTCTAATCACGGTGCGAGGCAACTGGATGGTGTGCCATCTACAGTTAATATTTATTCTTTTAAATATATAAATAATTCTGATAAATATTTACAGTGTATTAGTAAAATAATTATGCGTTTTATTTTAAGATTGAAGCTCTTCCTGAAATAGTAGATGCGGTGAAAAATTACAAAGTCGAAGTTTACTTAGATGGAGGTGTTACAACGGGCACAGATGTATATAAAGCATTAGCTCTAGGTGCTAAAATGGTAATTTGTTTTCTCTTATAAAATATAGGAAAGGCAATAGAAATATTAGTAATCCCTTGAAAACAGCATTGCTAATATTCTTTAAAAAAAAAAAAGAGTATCACTAGAATCTTCGTTTGTATTCATTAGAAAGGACTTGTTCTGCAAGTTCCATGACTCTTACGAAAATCTGCCTTGAACACGAATTTGTGAACTGAACGTTATAATTTTATATGGTCAGCAGGTCGGGATGTGGCTACAACCATGACTCACTATTTTCTCAAAGCAACTGGACTAGAGTTACCAGTATATTATGTGTAATCTAGTATGGTATGAATTTTACTAATATGTATGTCATATTTTAAAGGTTTTCGTTGGTCGCCCTGCTCTATGGGGTCTTGCTGTCGGCGGTCAGGCTGGCGTTCAAAGAATGCTAAGCATATTCCGGAATGAGCTAGAATATACGTTCCAAATCGCAGGTTCATCTACCGTTGCGGATATTACTAAAGATATGGTTCGTCATGAGTCGACATACAGCAGATTATAATATTTTATGTATGACTATGTGGGTAAAGTCTATTGTTATCTTTATTTAAAATTAAATACTACGAAATTTTTTTTGAGTATTTATTTTATTATAAGTTTTCGATACAAATTGTACAATACACTTGGGGTCATATATTGTTCATGAGGCCACATGGTTCTTGATATTTTCTGTAGAATTTTTATAAAATAAAATATTATATTTCTTATAAGCAAAATTACCAGTAATAAACAAAAAAAATACATTACCTTAAAATCGCACCCATATAGATTTATTCCAAACTTTAATCTTTTGACTGTTTGCTGTAAGGTCGTGTTCCTTGTTAGTTTTTGTTTTAATGAAATAGTATCATTGCACGTATTGCATGAACTAAAATTATCGATTTCAACATTATATATTTTTTCCATAGCAGTTTCATTCTTGCTTTTATCAAAATACAAAGATAGGGCGTCTCTGTCACGCATATAATTGGTAAAACTGTAACTACAGGACGTTGACTTAACTTCATTGACCGAAGTATTCACTGATTTATCCCTTTGCAAAGGTTTCTTACTTCTAAATATATCCTTGAAAGATGTGAAATTTTTAACTAGAGTTGCGCAAGATCCATTGATGATATCGAAGAATTTGGCACCAATGGTTTTGTTATGTAACTTTCTATTTCCTAACGGACCATTTAAATATGTATTTTTTCTAATTTCCGCTTTTATGTGACGTTGTTTTATTGCTGGCGATTTTAAATTTGGACGAAAAGATGATTTCAATTTTGTATAATGTAACGTGGTTTTATTTCTTGGTGTTGAAACAAAAGGAGGTGAGAAATCTAATATACTTTCTGTTTCTCTATTTGATATACCGTTAGCGTTGTTTGTTGTTAAATCTCGGTTGAAAGTTAGAAAATTTTGATTGTTAAAGAAGGTAGTTGTGTTATTCTTCGTCAAATGGTTTTCTTTTATGCTATGTGGATGAAGTCTTGTAGTTTGATATTTTTGATTCTTATTTAGCAATTCATTGTCTTTAAACAAGAATGAAAATGATAGATCATTTTTATCTTTAGTTAGCGTCGGTTGCATTAAATTTGCATTTGTTTTCAATTTCGTATTTTTACTTGATTTTTTTGTTACGTCTGTTTTACTACAAGGATTCGTTTGTTCTGGACTAAGATTTATATTTCTATTATCATTAAATAGTTTTTTGTTTGTAACACTTCTGTTATCAGCTCGAAGCATTCCTGTTACTTCTTTAAAAATATTTCTAAATAATTGGTCTGTTTCATTTAAACCCTCGTTTGATATGACATGTCTTCGTTCATTGACAGTAATTTGTGTTGTATTTCTATCATCAACAATGTTTCTTACGCTGACGTTTCTATTGATTTCAATACCTAAAACTATAGTTTACCAATCAAGTTTACGATTTTGGCATTTCCTTACATTAACAGATTTAATCTGTAGATATTCTTCATTAATTACCTTTATTATGAGTAAACAAAATGATCGAAGCCCATTGACCTAACTGTAAAAAAAGCAAAATAGTATTAAAAGACAAAGACGACCGTTGTGGCGTGTTAGTAGCAAGCCTGCCTTTAGTCTCGGCGGTTGCGGGTTCGATTCCCGCTCGAGGCGGATATTTGTGTTGATTCTCGGTCTGGGCGTTTGCCCTTGTGAAGGAGACCCACCGTGCCTCGGATAGCACGTTAAGCTCTCGGTCTCGGTGGCTATCACAACATCTGACTATAATCGTTAACTCTTGATAGGTTTAGTCTTATCCAATGAGTTACCGGTTCGCCCTAAGGGTTGCGGTGGTCAGATGGCAATCGCTCTTTGTAAGTACTAGTAATCTGTCAAATCAGGATAAAAAAAGGAGTAAGAAGCAAACACTGGGCAAAATACCGGGGTTAATGCTAGGAAGAAGAACAGTATTAAAAGACAAAAATATAATTTACATGATGCAATAATCACTACAATTGACGTAACTTAGGCTAGTCGAGGGCTTAGTGCATCTTCCCAATGCTCGACAGAACGCAACAAGTAACTAAATATTTAAAAAAAAACGGAACTATGTCCAATATTTTTGTATTTTATGTAAGTTAAGGAATCGTGTTTTACCATATTCGATGAACCGTATCTGTGCAAAAGATACCGAAGATGATCAAATAAGTGAGACGACTGCAATAATATGTGTTTATATTCGTTCGTCGTATTTTCAATAACCGTGTTCAGTAGTTGCAGACAAAACTGATTTTGTAAAGATTCTCTGCAAATTGACTTTTCCATCAATTAATTATAATTAAGTATATAAATTGTTTTTTGAGCCTAATCAGCGTAGTGTGTAGAAAACAGACTTAAATCTAGCATTCAATATTCTACTGTAAACAGAATAGAACAAAATAACTTCGGTTAAAATAAATTACTGATATAAAACTACTTTGTAAACATTATTACTTTAAAACATAAATGACAAATCATTTTAATTTTTGATTTGAATCTGGCGCCCAAACTGGGACAAGTACTAAAAGCATTAATTTTTTTTTTTTTATATTAGCAATGCCTTTTTCAAGACATTACTAATATTCCTATTGCCTCCAAAATAAGCTCGAAGCTTGCGCTAGGAGCGGGTACGACAATAGTCCAAGGGGGATCGAACCGGCGAATCTCGCGTCTCGCGTCTCGCGAAGTCGGCCCTACTACTGTCGAGCTATTGAGGATTAATTTGTAAATTAAATTCGAAACTATGTTGTTTAAGTTTTTGTTTTTACAAATTATCGTACCTTGTAAATATTGTCGTTCCATCGCATTGATAAAAGACTATTACGTTGTGACGATGGTTCGTAAGTAAACTTTGTAATACAATGAATATATCTGTAACACCACTACGACAACGTCGAACACACTGTAAATTTTAATAGTAAAATTAATATTTTATTAAATGGTATCATTTATTTTATAATTTATAACTCTTCGGTCGAAAAACGATGTTACATTTGATCGTATCACAAAACGCGTTCACCTGACCAGCGGGCTTACCATTAATTCTTAATGCGATTCAAATGTTCTCCAATATATATTGTGACATATATATATTTATACGACATCCTCATATAAAATCTGAATGTCAGAACTGAATTGGATTGATTTAGAATCGCTATAAGAGTTAATGGTAAGCCCCAGTTGGTAAAAAAACATCCAAACAATTTTTATAGAAGCTTTGTGATTAATTTTATTTAATGCTATTGTCTAATCTTGACAGTATCGTGTTATAGGAATTTTATTATCATAAGTGTACGGAGAACCCTTGGTAGCGAGCCTGCCTTTAGCCTCGTCGGTCGGTCATCAGAATATAATCATTATCGTTAACTCTCGACAGGGATTTTGCTTTTATCCAGTGAGGTACTGATTCGTTCTTAGCGTTGCGGAGGTCAGATGGCAATCGCTCTGTGTGAAAACTAGTAACCTGCTAATTCCATATAAGATTTATAAATTGACAGACCCCAGGGTCTGCTTATACTCTATATAGGTCTTCAGAGATATCCAGATAAATACAGGGATTAATTCTAGGAAGAAAAAGTGTTATAAACAACTTGCCACACCCCATAGTTGGTTTTGGTTATTAGTAATAAAACTGTTTAAAAAAATAGCCTTCAGTTGGTATACATTCACAAAAACAATTTGGATATAATGATAACGGATAATAAACTTGGATATCAAACTGAGGAGTTTCATTCTCTGTCTCCAGGCAGAGAAAATTATGAAATTAACATTATACACACTGAAGGCTGGAAGCATATACCAAATTGCGGCATAATATCATCTGGTGAAAAAACTTTTTTTTTATATTGATTTTTATACATTTATTTAATAGCTTATAATTATGTGCAAGCTCACCAATGGTACGAGATGTGAGCAATGTGACTGATTATTCGCGGAGTCGCGACACGCCTCGCTGATGCTGCGGCAAAGAGCCTTCAGAGTGTCTTGGTGCTAGGTTGGTAGTAGAATAAGATTTACAACAATAAAAAAATACATAAAAGTAAAACAAAATTACTAAAACAGTGAGCTTAAACGAAGCTCAAAAATCTTTCTCGCTGATTATATTGAGTGGTTAATTAAATAAATGTAATAAATATCTAACTTTGACAACGTTGTGGTAGTGCGGTAGTGAACCTGTCTTAAGCACGATAGATCACGGGTTCGATTCCCGCACGAAGCATGTATTAGTATTGACCATACAGGCATGTTTTCCGGTCTGGGTGTGATTGTCCTTGTCATTGTGTATGTTTCCGGACCCCGACACAGGATATAACTATCTTAATGGGGGCCGTTGAGTGTGTATCGTTAATTTATATATTAAAAAAAATATATGTATGTAATAATAATACTTTGATCCATTTATTATAACAAGGCTAAATAACATAGACTTATACTATACACAGGTCTCTCATGCAGACAAGATGTTAAACTATGGCACGCCTTCTGAAATTCATCAACAACGCAACGAAACGAAGCTAGTCATAAGCTTGTAAAATAATCGAATAAAATTAGAGTCACAATCTTGCAACGTTATCGTGTGACTAGCTTCGTTTCGTTCCGTTCATATCAAATTTACGCAGGAGTACCAGTGAGTCTAACATTTTATCTATATGAAAGGGCCTGTCTAATGTCTATACTTCTATAGTATTTAGTAAGTTTATGCTAAATTACTAATTTATTAACTTATCACATACTTATATATTACCGAATTTCTATTCTATACTTTGTTTTTCTACATTTTGTAGGTAGTGCATTAACTTTATCGTAATTTGAAGGTATCAAGGACAAAAAGACCAAGTAAGTAGAAGTAGACCAACTATTGATTACAGTGATTTCTTAACAATCTTTACAAGAAATGTTTTGTTTATTGATATAATTCTGTTTCTTCTGGAAGCCTTCAAGGGAATGGAAACTTTGATCGTGAATTTTTAAATTTGGTTTTACTCTATGTTTGGCTCCATAACAACAACAAATTAGTCAGTACGGCAAGATTCCGTAGAATCAGCAATAGAGCGTAATTTCATACCAACATAAAACGTGTGAAAAGGTTCGTCATCGCAGCTAAGCAGCCACTTATTCGTATCATATTTTGCGCATAAATATATAGCGATTTCATCCTCGATGTCTGTCCTTCCTCATTTAAATACAGTAACGCACTTATTATATTGAGTGCTATAGTTGCTTTAGTTTGAAATCCACTGTTTAAGACGAGAAGTATTTTGTCATATAAAGGATCGCATTTTATAATACTTTTCTTACATTTATCCTGTTGATAAAAATATTATGATATAATTTTATAAATGAAATTTGTATTTTTTTTTAGTTCAAAATAACAGTTTTTAAAATTAATATTACACTTACCGTTGATAACAAACATATACCTAAAGATGGAAATATTGTTGTCAAAACGTTAATATCATTTGAGCTGTTTAATAATTCTAAAACTTCCTGTAACTTAATTTGTAAATGAATACACAGTAATAAAGAGAGAAAATAAAATAACTAATCTGTAACAAATAGTACCTGTTGTAGATTTGAAATATTATAATTAGGATTTTGCATTTTATAACCTTTAAAAGATTTGTATTATTTATAAATATTTATTTATCAATATTTACCGCCAGAATTTAATAGTCAATAAAAGTTGAAAATTAAGCTGTCAGAATTCCTGTCAATAATTGGACGCAAATAAGCAATACCATGTCAACCCACAAAATTGGAAAAACTGAGTTATATAGTGAAGAAGAAGTGTTAGTAAATGGCTGAAGAACATTTTTCTTTAATATTTGTAGGGTTATTTGTAGGCTTATTTGCGTCCAATTATGGCGTAAAGTGACAGAAATTGTTTAAAATCGGACCATCGCACGCATGCGCTAGAAAAACCTTGATAGTACACAGATACTTAATTTTTTTAAAACTCAGTGTTTTAACATTAATATAGAGCTCAGTGATTTTTATAATTTATAAAATATTACCGAACAAGAACAAATCGTAGTACCTAATTATCAAAATGTAAAATCTCTTTGTAAGTAGTCCATTTTATCTATAAAATTATTATAAATTGTATTAAATTAGACCGAATACCAAATTGTCAGTTATCGTAGCCCAAATTGGCAGTTCTATGAGGGTATTCTCATTCCTTTTCCCGTGCATGCGCAGTTTTAATATTTTATTTCAAGATTTCATGTAAATTTACTGAGGGCGCCAGTTCATCTAATTCGTACTAACTACAATTTAGGGATCAACTATCTATTATGGATATCTATGGATTTATATATCTATGCTGTTCTATACTTATTTGTTCTGTGCTATGCTCTATTGTGATCACTCATCACCATTAATTGTCAATTTGTCAAAGTTTAAACTTCATACTTCATATAATCAGTGTCACCATATAATCACAAAATTGTTGAGATTTAGCATGGGTAATGTGCCGCGGAATGGTTAAAAATATTCAATTTTGATTTTCATGTAATTTTTAAGCAAAGCATAGTAGATTTTTATAAAAATGGATGTCGGAGAACTGCTTTCGTTCAAAGTAAGTGTTATTGAAAATAAAATTCAAATAAAATGTGATCTTGGTTTGCAATAAAATGTTTTGATGTTCTAGCCGACTCCGACTCCAAAAAGACCCAACGAAGATGAGTTAGAAGACTCCGATGAGGAAACCAATCGTTCTGTAAAATCACGCCGTAGAAATAAACATACGTCTGATCGTTTTTCTGCTTATAAAGTACTCCCCAAGGAACCTTTGATTACAGATAAAGAAAGAGAAAATATCCTTAAATTCGTTGAAACAGAAATCACAGAAGTATTAAAATTTTTACTATATCAATTTTGGTAAAAATCTTTAATGTTTTTTTTTTTAATTATTACTTTTATTTAGGGTGAAATTCTTGATGACACTGCTGTAAAAAAATTAGTACTCAACTTTGAGAAGAAGGCTCTTAAAAATAGAGAAATGAGAATTAAATTTCCAGACCAGCCAGAGAAGTTTATGGAGAGTGAAATTGATTTGTTTGAAGCATTACAGGTGATTATTAACTTGATTTTTTAAATCACTATTGTACAGAGGAAATACTTAGTTGCAATATGCTATTGTTCTTTATAATAATTAATAAGTTAACAAGAATTACATGGGCATATTTTATGTATGGTAATAATTTCGCTATTATTGCATATTGTTGTTGCGCGTGCAAAACCATGCAAGAACAGTTTGTAAATACCGCGTATCTTCATTTTTACAATTTTACAGGAGGAACAAAAACTTCATAACTTGGTAATTTATAACTATATTACTGACTGAACTTTATAGTAGCTTCTTTGCTACTTATTTATTAGGAATTTAATGGAAATCTACTAAGAACTTGTATAGATTTAGTGGAAAGTCACTTATGCGGTTTTGTACCAGCAAATTAAATTAAAAATAGTATCATTTTAGCAGATATGCGGATGTGAAATAAAATACGTAATTATTATTATTGATATATCATTGATATAATTTCTTGTACAAAAAACGGACAAAAATAGCATCTTCTTATAAGAAATTAAAAACCTGGACTAGAGAGAAACTTAAATTTTTAAAATAAACTTGAAAATAACATTGTTAACATTTGTTAATTATCCGTATTATATACAAAAATATTATTTTGTATGATTAAGTGAGTATACGCTAATATTTTTCGTAATTTATATATTTCTCTGATTACAATGAAACAATTACCATCGCTTAATTAAGAATAATAAACTAGACAGTCTTCTCGATTCTCTAAAATTAGAGCATTTAAATTTTTATTAATTAATTTCTTAGTCAAATATAAAATAATAAAATAATTTAATGTTTCAACACCAAAAGTACTTTTGAGAAATATTTTGCTGACATTCCAGCTTTGACAACTGAATCATTAATTTCTTCTCCAAATGTTGCTGAATTACTAGTTATTAATAATGTTAAATCATGTGAAGAAGAAGGACATTAATAATGTATTCAAAACGATTGATATGAAGAAAACAGCAGGTTTATAGGGCACATCTGTAAAAGTAATAAGCTAAATTATAGATGTTATTGCACCGTATCTCGCGACTATATTTAATGATTGTGTCAAGTGTGGAATATTTCCTGACTTAATGAAATATAGCAAAGTAATACCGTTATTTAAGTCTGGTTGTACGTCAGACAGACCATCTAACTTTAGACCCATATCAGTTTTACTGACTCTTAGTAAATTTTTTGAGAAAATAATGTTAAATCAGATGCTAATGCATTTTAATAAATATAAACCAATGCATAACAATCAATTTGGTTTTGCCAAGGGTCGCTCGACGTCTGACGACGACGCAGGTATTATACTTCTTTCTAATATTTATGATGCCTGAGAAGAGTCACGGGATGCACATGGTGTTTTTTGTGATTTATCTAAGGCTTTTGACTGCATACAGCACGAGCCGTTGGTCAATAAGTCGAAGCACTACACTATACGCGACGATACGATCTTCTTATTTCCTACTTTCAACATAGAATTATGAAGATCTACGTAATCAGTTAGAGATCTCAAGGTATAAATGTAAATATGGGAGTCCCACAAGCTCCATTCTCGGCCCATTTTTCTTTCTTGTTTACATTAACGATTTACCATACTTTGTGGAAGGATCTCAAGAAATAGTATTGTTTGCTGACAACACTTCTTTTCTTTTTAACCTTAAAGACATAGTATTAATTACAACGATGTAAACAATGCTCTTTCTAAAATACTTTGTTAAGTTAGCCAAGCTAATGTAGCTAACAGGCTAAATTAGCTAACCAGATCAGCTAGCTAGCTAGCTAGCTAATTTAGCTAACTTTTTTAAGCGGCTTGGCCGGCCTAATTGTACAGCCCTATAATATATTAACTTCCAGGATTTAAGTGCAGTAGCGACAGTTCCTGACCAGTACCCATTATTGGTGGAGTTAAAATGTATTAATTCACTATTGGAACTACTTTCTCACGACAATACTGATGTATCTACTAAAGTGGTAAATCTTTTGCAAGTAAGTAAAACAAAAATATAATTTCGAAATAATATATTATAATGTATATTATACAGTTTTTGAATTTTTGTTATAAATTGAGGAAATCCAATTTAGATTGGTTAATAATAAGCATTTGTTTTTATTTATTTTAAGCACCTATTTTTATTTAAATATTTTAATTAGTTTAAAATAGGAATTAAAATTAAATTTAGTAGGAACCATCAAAACATACTTTCATTCAATGATTGCATCTTATTTTTATATTTACTATTTGTAGGAATTAACCGATGTAGATATTCTTCATGAGAGTGAGGAAGGTGCCGATGAATTAATTAATGCCTTGGCTGAAGCAGAATGTCCCGCCTTACTACTTCATAATCTGTCCCGTCTGGATGAACAAGTACCAGATGAAAGAGATGCTGTTCATAATACATTAGGTATATTCTAGCTCTATTATCGGATTAATATATTATTTTTTTAAATGCTCTAAAAATTATCAGGTTATGTAATGTAATGTTGAAGAAATGAGATATAAGAATATTCGTATGGTGTATATTTTAATTAAGAAATAAACAGTTTGTCTAACACATATTATTTTGAAAAATATATTTATTTGCTCGAATTATTTTAAATGATTGCTCTTCAAAAATTTAAAAGAGACTTAATCATAATATAAAGTCAGTAACGATTCAATTATTATAAGTATGTGTACTTAATGGATAGGTTGATTTATTGATTATATTCATGTAGAAGTTAAATTTTTTCATTATTTATTGCTACAGGTATTATTGAAAATATAACTGAGTTTAGACCAGAATTATGTGTTGAAGTTGCAAAACAAGGATTTATACAATGGATACTAAAAAGATTGAAGGTATAGTCCCATAATTATTTGACACCAAGTTACTGTTGTTACATAAAACTACTACAATAGCTTTGCTCGCAGCTCCGCTCGCATTGATGTACATTTTTGACAACCCCAAATTAAAGCTTCCTGAATTTACCGGAATAATAATGATCTTATTTGTTCATCCAATCCAACGCCTCTTTGCCGAAATGCGTCAAAAATTTTCAAGCCATTTCTGAATTATCATAAACACACAGACTAACAGTTAAACATTGGATATGGGTTATTTTGCATTATTTCTGTAATATCTTCCACAAATACATCAACAATTAACAGAATACATTCATTTATAATCTAATTTTAATTTTTGAACACAACAGTTTTGTAGGGCTTTATTAATAAACATTCTTGTTAATAACAGTCTCCTTTGTTTTTAAGGTAAAAATTCCATTTGATGGTAACAAATTGTATGCAACAGAAATTTTATCAATCTTATTGCAAAATACACCAGAAAACAGAAAATTGCTTGGAGACCTTGATGGAATTGATGTTCTGCTGCAACAGCTAGCCGTAAGTTCTCAAACACTAGCTTTTATTTTATTCAGGGGATATAAAGAAGAAATACAGATTTATGATTCTTACACTTTGAATAAATGTAGTGACGGCATTAATTTTTATGGTATAAAACATTTATCAACATAGCAGTATCTTAAAATAAGATTACAGAGAAACAGGAAAAAATCGTACATAAAACACATACACAGTATTTATACACAAATAGCAAAATAAATTTTAAATAATTTTGCATAATTGAAATTCAATGCCGTGCACTCAACTGTATAGTTGACAACTCCGCGCTCTCCGGCTTTGGTTTAGTGACATTAGTGGGTATTCTTAACAAGGTGAAGCAGTACTTCAGGCCTGGATGCTTCTGACGCTGTATAAACTCAAGTTCGGTCCTGCATGGAGTACTGTAGCCACCTATGGGATGATTGAGCAAAATATCAGCTTGCCCCACTTGTCGCGGTGAAACGTAGAGCCAAATGACTGATTGGCGACATCATCTTAGTCACCCGTCGGAAAGTCGCCGGTCTGTCTGTATCATAGAGTTAACTTTGGGGAGCTGATGAGCTCTATAATCTCATACCGCTATTTTCATTCTTCTATCGGTATACCAGGCGCACTGCGGGGTACCACCTATATCTGGTCGATATATCCATCATTTGCACTACGCGCTTACAATCTGCATACATAATCACATCACACATACCTTCGCGCTCGATGTAGGTCAAGAGTATAGGCATCTTAAATTAATAAAATCTCGATTGTTGTTGTTGTTGAATTGTTTAAGTCACTAACTTAAACAATAAATATATAATTTATATGTTTAACAACAACGGGATCGGGATGTGATGTGATGGTAGGTGTTTTGTTGCGAGAGGCCGGCTAGGTAGATACCACCGCAGTGTGAAATATTCTGCCGCCAAATAGTAGTGCTTAGGCATTACTGTGTTCCGGTTGAAGGGCATTGTACGCTAGTGAAATTACTCGGCAAAGGAGATTTAATAACCAATATTTCGAGGTTGGGAACGCGTGAGTGTTACATCAGTAGAAGAGTGTTGTATACGAGGTTAACATCAGATGGGCCGTGTTTGTTTGCCTTGTAACATAAAAAAATAACTAACGGGTCACAATCTTTAGTATTACTGTTTTGCGTAAGTTTGAGTTTAATATGCTATGATTTTTGTTTACTCTAGTTTTATAAGCGTCATGATCCAAGTGGTCCTGAAGAGCAAGAGGCTATGGAAAATATGTTTGATGGGCTCTGTTGTGCATTGATGGAACCTTTAAACAGAGACCGGTTCCTGCGGGGAGAGGGTTTACAACTTATGAACCTTATGCTAAGGTTGGCATAGTTTAATGTTAATTTGACAATTAAATATTAATATCCTTTTATCTTTCTGGACAAAGTTGATCTGATTATAAAATAAATGTTAAATTGGTAATGTTTTGAATTCATGCATAAAAATTATAGATATAGATTAGTGTATAGTTAATAAAATATTAATAATAGATTACCAGATATTGATGATGGCGTAAAATTGCTGCATTCAGTGTATAGACTGTAACTTAAACTTATTTCGATTTTTTAGAGAAAAGAAAATGTCTCGTAATGGCTCATTAAAAGTATTGGATCATGCTCTAGCTGGAGCCGATGGACGAGATAACTGTAATAAGTTCGTCGACATTTTAGGACTTCGCACTGTATTTCCTCTATTCATGAAGACCCCGAAAAGAAAAAGATTACTAACAGTTGATCAACACGAAGGTTCTTTCATATGTTTTACTGATAAACTATCTTTTTGCTGTGACTAATGCAGTGAATATAATAATTTAATTTTTTCAGAACATGTTGTTTCTATAATATCGTCGATGTTACGCAACTGTCAAGGTAGTCAGCGGCAACGTCTCTTAGCTAAATTCACTGAGAATGATCTAGAAAAAGTTGATAGGCTGTTGGAATTACATTTTAAATATATGGATAAAGTAGACCGTACTGAGAAAGAAATGGAGGTATTAGTTTAGTTATTTATATATTTATAAACATTGTAACAAACTATATTTTGGAGGTAGTATATGTTAGTATGCTTATTTAATATTGATTGTAGCAAGAAGGGGACGAATTGGATGATGAAGCACAATACTTGAAAAGGCTATCTGGCGGCTTGTTCACACTACAGCTCATTGATAGGATTATATTAGAGGTATTTTAATGCTGTTTCTATCTTAGACAATTTCTCAAGCAATGTCAATTAATAATTTTTGTCTGATTGACTTACAATATGACCAATAATTATGTTATCAACTAACCAAATTTTCTACTCACACAACCTGGAGGTAGATGTAACATTATTAATATTGTTCTTTATTATGGTATTATTATTAGTATTCCATAATTACGATTGTGGTAAATTCTTAGGTATGCACAGCCGGGCCGCCTACTATAAAACAGAGAGTGCAGCGTGTTCTGTCCCTGAGAGGAGGATCATTGAAAATCATTCGGCATGTTATGAGAGGTAATTTTATATTGATTTTGATAAATTCTTTTAACAGTAGTGGACCCTTGCTCTTTTGGATAAGAATAAGCTAGACTGACGAAGAAGAAGTTCTACCATCATACTGTAATACTGACTTAAATTAGGAGTGAGGTCTCGTTTAATGGGTGTTAGGCATTGATATAGAGAACAATAGTCATACTGAATTGATATTCAAATAGTATCCATGATAAATCTAAAATTTATTATGTTTCGAATCATCCAAAATTTCGAGATAAGTATAGGTAATAAAAATAATAAGCATTAGAACTGGCAAGTTAATACCATCAAAATAAAAAATAAAAAGAATTAATTGATAACCTAATAATTTAAAATCATCAATCAATCAAACGTGTCATTTAGACTATAAATAATGATATATTAACAGAATACGCTGGTAACTTGGGCGACGCGGGCAGCGAAGAGTGGCGCCAACAGGAGCAGCAGCACATACTACAGCTTGTTGACAAATTTTAAAATGTTATCTATAATCATTTAAGGGAATTACTTAAATAAAAAGAATTAAACATTAAAATAATTGTATTGTATGTGCATCATTACACTAATAGTAACATTGGTAACATTGAACAAAATATGCTAATGTAATTCATAAAAGTGCAAGAATAAAACAAAATGTTACACATTTACCGTTCTAAAAATACAAAAAACTTGCACATTTTGTGCATCAAACAGTTTGTCACAAATATCACAGTAACATGTTTATCTCCGCTTCGACGGCTCAAGTCTCGAGGCAACATATTACACATTCAACAAGTCAACATAATTCGATAATTAGACCGCAACAACCTTTAGTCCGCTAGAACTATATCAAATGGCGTAATTCATAATAAAATATATGTATAAAAGTCCTATTTTTTATGAACATCTCTCAAGAAGGTTAAAATTATTCAGTAGAAAATTTTAAATTGAATTATATTTCAAAAATTTTTGGTTGACAGATTTACATGTATAGGTAAAAATATTAGACAATTCTATTATTAAAATTAGAAATAGTATCATTATCTCAAGAAATCCTTTACATCATTTGAAGTGCAACTGGTTAAAGATTTTATCTTTTTTTAAATTAAAACTGGAAAGTGCTTCTTACTAATACTTATGAAGGGTTGTTTATACAATTTTAGGAACATTTACTTATCCGTCCATACCAAAACCTTCATGGATTTTTTTCACCTTTTCAACCGCATTCTCATATGAAAACTGGAATAGCTTTGAAGTAATTTTAAACAATTTTTTTACAAGTTAAGATTTAATCCTTTAATTATATTCTTTATTAATATTTAGTACTGCGGGCTTACCATTAACTTTTAGTGAAAATCTATTTCGATTCAATTCAATTGTGACAGTGAATCAGTAATCGATTCCGATTTTATATGAGTATGACATATACTTATATATGTATGTTACGAAATCGCGATGTAGCTCAGTATTGGTCTTCATTTAAATCGCAATAAGAGTTAATGGTAAGCCCCCTGATCTCCATAATTATTATGGATAAAGGCCAAGTACGTAATAATAAAAACGAAATGCCATCACAGTTTTAAAAACATATTTTGATAGTAGTGAGTCAAACGATACATCAATAAATGAGTAAACTATAGCGTGTAAGTGCAAATACTACATTGACACGCAGTGAGGCACATTTTTCCAACATCGCAGCTGCGTATGCGCGTTTTTAAATTATGCGCATAAGTTGTGAATTTGGATCCCTAGTCAACATTTTGATTTTAGCTGTAATTTGTCATTAGATCACAATCAATACAGACCAGCTGATCTTCACGGTGAACTTTAATTGATTTTAAATAACATTTAACAGTCAGTCAGAATAATTTATCTATTTTATTGGAATCAACTTTGGTTATTGATTATTTGTATACTTCATAAAACGTAATAAGCAATAATTATACCATTATAAAGTACCTTTGTATACTAAACTATTTAATACGAAAAGTCGAGTAACATGGTGTAGTACACAATTCGACTTCACACCATATAATTATCACAATGAATATTCACAGATTAGAAGTTAACATTACTTCGTATTTTCTATTAGAGTTATATTCCTGTGTTAATGTTAAGGTGTGTTCAGTCATAATATAAATCTTTATAAACTATATAAGGCGAACCTACAATACGATAACAAGTACTTAGTAAATACACGCGCTTGGGGAGCACGAGGCACTGGTGGGGTTGTTAGGAGCAGTCCTTGCTGAGCATCCTCCTGAACGCGTTGGGAATGTCTTCGTTGGTCTTGGACACGTTGCTGCCGCCGAGCAGCGTGGGCGCCGGGATCGAACCCATCTGTATCCCGTGAGCGGTTTTCAGTAGATCATAGTTAATTTTCTCGGTCACCACTGAGTCGTTCCTATAAAAAAAAATTACATAGTTCCTTTTTTTATTGTAATTTGTATCAATCTACATATTTGTAAAAAAAATATATACTAGAAATTAAAAATATATACATAATCTGAAGTTGAAGCATTCATGATTAAATTAATTAATTATTCATTTTTTAACCAAAATGAAATCGTTACTTTGATTATATAAAAGTATATAAAATATGAAAGTGTATTTGTATGAACTTTTTAAAATAATTTTATTTTTTAATGATAACTTTGTGAAGTAGACATAAAATATAAGTTTGGTACTTGTATTCCGGGTGCGTGGTGACGAAGTTCCGCATCCAGGTGGCCATGGTGTATCTCTCCGGCGGCGCGGCGCTGGATCAGCTTGAGGTACTGCTGCACGGAGCAGTGCGTGTCCGCGTCCACGTCCATGCCCGACAGATACGACTCTATCAGCGAGATCAGACCGGGGAACACGCCCTCCTGGTCCACCCACACACACATTTTTTTTTTTAAATGTTAGAAGTTGGCAAA
This sequence comes from Hestina assimilis, assembly GCA_023373885.1. NCBI lineage: Eukaryota > Metazoa > Arthropoda > Insecta > Lepidoptera > Nymphalidae > Hestina > Hestina assimilis. The sequence goes on along the minus strand of CM041741.1, from coordinate 7,675,730 downwards.
CAAGCATACGGCCCACCTGATGGTAAGTGGCTGCCGCAGCCTATGAGCGCTTGCAGCACCATTAGTAGATGCCACTCGCGCGTCGCCAGCCTCGAGATATTTGTTCTTAAATCTCGTTCGCCCAGTAATTTCACTAGCGTACAATGCCCTTTAAACCGGAACACAGTAGTGCCTAAGCACTACTATACTCTCTTCAAATAAATAAATACTCTACGGCCCCATTAGGATAGTGTTATCTTGTGTCGAGGGTCCGGATATACACAAGTACACACACACACACATACAAATTTACACATTATCTGCTCCGAGCGGGAATCGAACCCGCGACCATTGGCGCTTAAGCTGCACTTTATTGAATCCGTTCTAAATTGCATTTTATGATCATCGTTAATATTAAAGCAAGGTGTTGGACAGATTTATGTTTTATTGTATACATACGCAGCTTATGAACCTAATATTTTTTAATTTTTTTTATGTTGATTGTATTTATAGCAATAATATATTTATAGTAAAATAGCGTTTGAGGACGTCATAATATTAGTAAGCAATAGTCCTATATATATAATGACACCTTCCCGTTGACGATCTCGTCGACGGTCAGCTCGAGGTAGTCGTCGGTGGCGGCGGGCGGCGCGTCGGCGGCGGGCGCGGCGGAGCGCGGCGCGCCCACGTCCCGCCGCCACCAGAAGCGCTGCGAGCCGCACGCGCCGCGCCGCTGGGCGCGCTGCATGTTCTCGTCCACCTGAGCGGTAACCATACAACCAGTATATTTTAACAGGACTATGTCTTTTTAAGTGCTTTGTAACGATGTCCTCGAAGAAAGCTTCGGGACACATAAATGTCCCATTTCTAGATAATTTTAGTCAATACTCCAAACCATACTGGATTGGCGTAGTGACTATTTAGGTTTATTATGTTAAGCAATTGATGGCATTTATAATAATTATCACAAGAATAATCCCTAATAAAAAAAATTGTTATATTAAACAAAAACTCACTATTTGAGGAAAAGCATAAACCAAAATTACTTGCTACTTTTTCATTATTTATAATAGTTAAATATTGTGGTAGGATAACAATATATAGTTTCTTGTTTCTTTATTTTTAACAATTTTTTTTGTATTTCTTATTGAAGTGGTCATTTCGTGAAAATATCAACTCTCTACCTATTACGGTTCGTGAAATACAGTCCGCTGACAAGCAAACGAACGGTTTCACAGCAGACGCTTAGTAATCATTCTATAAAAATTATAATTTGAAAGATTATAAAGCATCACATTAAATTGAACCGAAACTCACTTTGCTGATCGGCATGACGAAATTGAGATGATATGAGAGTATGACCCTCGTGAGCAGCACGACGAAGCAGACGTAGGCCGCGTTCTCGAAGTCGGTGAGCTGCGCCTCGCACGGGCGGAACTCCACGCGCCAGCCGATGGGCGAGTTGGGCGGCGGCGGCTTGAAGCGCATCGTCTGCCAGTTCGTCGACTGAATGTTCTGGATAGATATGTTATAATAATAATTTACATAAGTTGTAACATCTTGTAAGTCAACAAGATGTAATTAATATTACGCAAATAGGAGCACGATGGATAGGATAGGTTGATGTAAAAAAAAGTGTGGTTGAGAGACACCCGCCAGAAACTGAGTTACTTAAGCAGTTTCCTTAACTCCGAAAAAAGACCTAATATTATAAATATGAAAGTTTTGTATTTTTGGATATTTGTTACTCAATTACGGCTGAACAGATTTGGATGAAATTTAATCGATGATTAAAGATGATTTAGCCGATTCAAAACCGATAGTTGATATGATTACTGGTTATGTGACGATTACTAGCAATCCTAAACGCAAACGTTATTGCACCTCGAAGTGGTCGGTGTCACTCTTGTCGTCCTGGTTGACCTTCTCCGTGAAGAGCGAGACGGTGTCCCGTATGAAGAGGTGCGCCACGTGCAGCGCCAGCGGGTGGTCGATGCCGCCCTCGCGCAGGCGGCGGTAGATCGCCGCGTCGTGGACTATGGGAATGTCGTTGTACCTGACAATATTTATACATTACAAGGATTTGCTATATAGCTATATCAGCTTCAATTTTAATGACATTTTAAATAGCAATGAGCATGCTTATATTTTAACGTTATCAAGAGGTAAGACGCTCAGTTTAACTGATTGATGAACGACAAGTGTGTTGAGCAGCTTTAGGCGTGGTAAACCTATGGATGAGTGATCACATATTTTAACTGAGTGTCTCCGTGCTTTGATCCCGGCTGTTATCAATGTGATAGGCTTAATATAGGCTAATGTGAGATGAAGTTAGTAAATTGCTTCTAACATTAACATTGACAAAACTTAAGGATTTTTCATACTAACTTCTCATGATCAGCAGAGAGATAGGAATCAATGGAATCGTATCGGGACTTTTGTATGCGGAACTTATTCTCCTTGAGCGGTTCGAGGCCGCGCTCCTCACGCGTGCGACAGTCCACCGAAGCGGAGATGACGTTCCAGCGGCAGTCCACGTCAGTGAGGAATCCACGGTATATTGGTGAAGCGGCTGATAAAGCCAACTGAAAAAGTATTAATAGGTTCAGGTAGATTTCACATAGAATAGATGTGTGAATAGATAAATTTTATAAGCAAAGTAAAATTTTGCAAAGTCGAATGGTAGAGTTAAAATCAGTGGGATCCTTTAGGTGAATGTGGGACCCAGTATAGGAATATGTAGGTATATGTAAAAGTCACCGATGAGTTGACAGTTTTCAAATTGTGAATCAAATATTTTTTATGCAATTAAAATAAAGAAATCTTGAATGTATAAAAAGATTTTTTTCGTTCAATTTAAAAATTCTATGTCTAAAAATATAACATATTTTATGTTAAAAAGTAAATAAATATATAAAATATCTATACCATTATGGGACACAGGGGTGCGAGTTGGTCGTAGAGCGTGCGAGCCTCAGTGATACAACAGGCCTGGAATGTAAGCTGAAGGCAACAGCAGCCCATACCGAAACCCATTGCATCCATATACACACAGTCCGGCCGCGCCACTCCTGGCTCCAGGTCATGAGAATTGTCAACTGGAATCTTTGTATTTACATCACGGTATACTGAAAATTAATTAATACATTACGTATTATTGTTTTGCAAATCGTTCCCTGTAAAAGACAAGTAATATTCATTAAATTTAACGCGTGACTAATTAGTATGACTTACTTGGAATATTGATGGCAACCTTTTCACCCCTTCGTTCTCGAATGTTCGAAGTTAAAGTCTTAAAACGGGGATGACCAGGAAATATTCCTTCATCTGGGAAGAAATGCGACTTTGTTACACCCTTATCTGGTGTCGGAGAATATGGCGGACTTGTAAAGCCTGGACACCCAAGCCTGTAAATAAAAATAAAAATAATATAATATACTTATATTATTTTTTTAACAATGTCGAAGTATATACACGATATCTACTGACGTACCTTGGAAAATTTGTGATACTCATTATAACTTCGCCCTCTTTCAAAAAAGTACTTGCTTCTCCTCTACGATACTTCATATTAGCCTCTACTATATTGAAATGTGCCAACAAACCGCCGTAAGGCTTTCCTGGGGTACCTTCAACCATGTACGCACCATATTCTGGGCGCCACAAAGATTTCACATCTAGAAAATATAAATGTTTGAAAAGAAAATTTATTATTTTTATTTTATGGACCTGTTCATAAAAAACTACTAAACAAAGATAATATCATAGATTCAGAAATAGACAAAATATTTACTACAACTGAAAATTTTTAAATTATGTATGTATTTCAACAAAAAAAATTGTTATTTTATCTGAACTCTTTTTACTTGAAATTTCATCAACTCTGCACGCTGATTATCTAAATTCCAAGTAACTATAATAAAAGGGAAACGTTGATCTATGAAGGTTGTGTAGTGAGTTCCATGAAATATGAAATTATGACAAATAAATTATAAAACTAAATTAATTATTATAATTTCAAGAAAAACGCCTTTTTTATAGCCTTAAGGTAATCATTCAATCGTAACACAGTTTGATAAAAACGATAGATCAAAATCCTAACAATATTTTTCCTTGAATAGCAAAAAAAAATATATAATAATTAAACGTTCGACCAATCAAACATTATCACTTAATAAAGTGGATAATAATCCACCAATACATAATGATAAGTGTTTATTCAACACGTAATATAAGACTTCCTTATTGTACTATTTAAGTGTAAACGATTCATTGCCTTGTGTGTTACTGTTACTGTATACACTAGATAATTAATTCAGTGACTTGCAGTTTTGAAAGATAAATAAAAGAGGATGTTGTGGTTTGTTTATATTTATTTAGATCGTATGTATTGTGTTACGTTCCCACGTGTCGCCGATACCACGAATAAGCAGACCACCGGGTTTTCGCCGTAACTATTAAATTAAAGTAAATAAATGATTTAATCAGAAACAGAAAAGTGTTGAGTCAAAATATCCGTATTGATTTATAATTTTAAATTTAAGATCTTAATGTAATTTAATTGTAACTCTTGCTTCTCACATCGATCAAGTAGTAGAGCATTTTAGTTGTAGGATTAGCCGCATTTTTTAAAATATTATAATAAGATATTTTGGTTTTTTAAAACCTAGGCTGCTGTCGAACATAATTATTTTGAAACTATCTCAATATTATAATAAGTGATCATTGACATCATAAGGGATCTAAGAACAGACTAGTCAAAAAGTTTAAAAAAAAGTTGGTTTTTATATTACGTAGCATGAGCTCGACTTTAGGAATATGTTTTAAATGTCAATTCTAAATAATATATATATTTTTTACTTTAATTCAGATAATAATAAAACGTATGTTTGTTTGCATGTATACGTGTCAATTACGTACACATACATTAAGAGGATTGATTAGGTTGCAATTCCCACCATATTATATAATTATAGTAAACGACCACTGACGTCATCCGTTACGGATATTGATACTTATGTTTTTCTTTCAAGAACATTATTATTAATTATAATTCCTTACATTGTGTAAGATATAGATTAGCTTAGGAATAAGATGTAACCGTAATTTTAATTAATACACAGTATTTTTAATGAGTTTGTTTTTTTTTTCGATTTTCCGAAAGTAGCAAATGTAACTTGTCTGTTTTCGTATCTTTATTTTTTTGTATATATATTATGTATATATATAAAAGGCATTGTCCTGAATGACTGTCGGATCAACGCACAGCCTAAACCGCTGATCGTAGAGACCTGAAACTTGCAGGGTTTGTTCTTTGTATGACGTAGGCATCTTATAAGAAAGAATTTTCCGAAATTTTACTTTTAAGGGGTTGAAAAAGGGGGGCAATGTTAGTAAGGGACGACGCGATTCCTTAGTTCAATCTACTTAAAATTTTGTATAAAACTTTTTTAAGATGATTGATGGAAGACGTGTTTCTTATTTTATTGAAATTCATCCCACAACGGGGTCAAAAAGTGGTATAAAGTAATTCTGCTTCGCAGTTTATATCATCAGAATCGGATTGAAAACTCAATCCGATTCATGGCCTAAACATGAAATAATTTTTTTCCAATTTTTTAACAGGTGTTGTTTTTAAAATGTAAACGAGCACAAGGAAACAATGTTTCAGAATTCAACCCATAGGTAATCATACAGGTGAAAACGATTTTATCTTTATTTTAAGGAGTTTTTTGGCGAACGATTAAGTCGCGCTTTAAAATTTTCTGAAATTCCATAACTGAAGAGGTGAATGAAGGTTCAAAGTTTGTATTAAAATCGTAATTCCCACGAGCGAAGCAGCTGGCAGAAGCTCATTTATTATAAATATAATCTATATTACCCTCTTTGCCTATTCAAAGATAGTCTAATACAAAGTAGTACTTTACTTTACAGGAATCAAATTGTATTCACATGGAATTTTATTGAAACATAATTTGAATTTTAAGTTGAACTGAAGCTTATTAAATTGGCGAAACATCACCATACAGTTATTTTGACATGTTAGATAAATAATTACGAAAATTCCAAAAATAACTGTTTTTTGTTAACATGCCTAAATATTCAATCTCAGTTAGTTGAATGGGAAGCAATTAATAAATCTTTAAGTTTCAAAAATAACTATGTTATAAGTGTTATTTAAAATATACTTTGTGGATCTGCCTGTTCTTTTTCTTGTAGTTTAGGAAGAAGTTCCTCTGCTCTTAAGCTAACTGTTGCTCGTTGATTTTTATCATCAAATTTCACTATAATATACTCCACCTAAAACAATTAAAATGATAATTTACATCCACCACATCATATTCTTGAGATAAAATTCAGTAATGAACAATTACAATTATATTTATAATTTATTATTTTTCATAAAAATTGGTCAAGCCATTTTGGAGGACTTTGATAACCACCACCAACACCGCAAAACAAGGATTTTATATATTAGATGTAGCCAATTTTCTTTTTACTCTAAATAAGATTTCACATAACTGTATGGTTCGGTGTACTAAGCCTAGAAACTAACTGATGTAAACAAATTTATCTTTTTTAGAAATTTTGCATATTATATAACTTTTATACTTGTTTATACTAAAGATAATTGACAATTTAATTATGCATATCCTTCACATATTTTTAGTGAAATTAGTAAGAATTATCCTGTTAAGCCAGGCTTGTAAAGCTAACAATCTTTCAGGAATAGTCTTAACAGACTCATTTGTTCACCAATAAGCTAAGCATGGAATTTAGCTGGAATTACAATTTGCTTTATGCCTTAGATTTCACAAGATTTCAATGATAGAAAAGCTAAAAATCACAGGACCCAGACCATTATACCTGTTAAGTTTGATACAAATATTCACCCAAAGCAGAATCAACCAAAATCAAATTAAAAAAAAGTATATTCATATTGTTCTATTGAAACAAAAATATGTAACTATAAAACGGAATATTGAAATTACTAAGCAGCTTTATTTTTTATGTAAGTTATTATTTACATCTGTTACATCTTTACATATAAATAATTTGAATAGAAATTAAGTTATCAGTTAAAAAGAAGTATATAATTAAAATACAAGAGTAAAACCTTTATTTCACAACACTGCACAATGTTTATAAAATATTTTAATCAAATATAAAACATGCATGTTTGATATTTTTAATAGGCAAAGTTAAGGTATGTAAGAAAATGTATAAATATATTATTGCACAATTTAAGATACACAAATGAAATCATAAGTTACAAGTTTATGTATATTGTAAACAAATTTTTAATATATTTTAATTATAAATGCAATTATTACACTTCAAATTGAGATTAATTTTATAAACCTAAAGTCATTCACACAATAAGAAATTATAATTATTATTAGAGGTACAATTAAAAAATCCAGATATATGCAAAAAAAAATTGACTTACCTCATCTCCCCATTTGAGAACATCGCCAGTACGGTCCCGTAGCTTGCTATAAAGATTAATAAATTGCTCTATTCCATGGTGTCGCACGTGTTCCACTAATGCCTTCGTTTCTTTCCATGAAAGTGGGCTACCTTCTGTTAGCAATCCCATATTAGCCTCTTGGATATTCCGAAAATTAAAACGCGACTTGAAAACACTTTTAGCAAAACCACCAAAAGAAGCAAAACTTCTTACGTAAAAACAAAAGTCCATCTATTGCTTACATCAATCGAATTAAAAATGTACCACTAAAATATTAGAACTCCGATATAAATTAATTTTCTCTTTGATATGATTTAATGAAATAAAAATAAAAGATAGTAATTATACAGTAAATTACAAGAAATAGAGACGGTAATCAAATACACGAAATATAAACGGAATGATATTTTAGACAACAACTCATTATGACATTCACATATAAATAAGACAATAGACAATAGATAACAAGCAGTCAAACATAGATATATAATAGTATAGATGACAATTAACAACTGTCAATGAGGGAAGACCATAGATTAGAAAAAACTTAAAAACACGTTTCAAGCACAGAATTATTATAAGAATTATTTTGTTCTTATATTACTTACAATTTTCGTTTCTAGTAATATATACTTTTATGGTAAATCGTATTATAAAAATAGTGATCAATCCCTAATATCTGACTGACACCGTGAGACTGTATTTTACTCATAAATGAATTGTATCTTTTTCCCATGGTGCATGGTGCATGGTGCCCTTATTTATACCAATATTATAAAACTGAAAAGTTTGTTTGTTTGTTTGAACGAGTTAATCTCTGGAACTACTAATCGGATATGAACAATTCTTTTGAAATTTGATAGCATATTTCTTGATGAAGGCTATAAGGCTAAATAACAGAACGATACAATTCTTAAAAGCCGAGCAATAACAAAAAACTACAAGTGGTCTCATTTGATGGGAGTGAAGCTAGTTAAAAATATTTTAATAAGTGACAAATGAATCTAGGTTTCTAATGCACAGTTTTTCATTTCTAAAAGAGATAACCAAAATAATAATTTATAAAAAACAAGAAATATCACGGTTGCAAAGCCTATATATAATATACAATAACCGAAAGAGATAGTTACACTAAACAAAATTCAAAATTCAAATTGGGTCAAAATGTGAAACTCACATAGATGCTTGAGACTGTTTACCTGTACTATTAATTTTATTTATATCTGTATATTATAATGATATTGTTTAATCTTTTGTGAATTGTCTATTATGAAATTTGACATTCAAACTTCAAAGTTTAACATTTAACTATACGAAGTTTTGTGCAGTTTTCATTTTATTATACATTTTCTATTTTTCTGTGTATCCAAGAATCCAAATGAATTTTATAATAAACAAAATTAAACTATTTGGTATAGACGAAATTCATATATAATAAGTAAAGATTATTTAGTTTATTTATAAATAGTCCGTCGTATCGCCATCATGGTACCTGTAGCGATTGAGGGTTGTAATCAAGGGACTGAAGGTGGAGGAGCTCGCAGTGGTTCGATCTCGCTTGGCTTACTTATAGATTTTATAGTTCAAAGAACATACGATGAACTTACTGTTTTGGCCGAGTTGTAAGTATTTATACATATTTTCATTATGTTTTCGGTATTACATTTGGAACAATCTTTTAAACCTTTAAGTCAGTCGTCACGTTCACACTGTCTTCTAATGTACATTTTTATCAAACGGCTACCCATTTATATCTCACCCTACGATTTTTTGGGTATCTAAATAACAAATCATCTAAATAAACCTTCCTTGATTCACTAGTACTATTAATAAGGCATGAAATCTCTTTTATTTTGTAGAAATACTATTATTTATTAATAAAAAGCTTAATTGAAAATAGCTAATACCAACCCGTTTTGCACAATGGTCTCACAAAATTTCACAAACTTTTTATGTAATTGGTATTTTAAACTACAAAACCATTACATAGTGATATTTAATCACTCCACTCACTTTCCAGCAATTACAGAATAATTATTAACGATTATAATTTTAACAAAAAATTCGCGAACTTAGATTCAGTGACAGATTGGCGGTTTAATAACATCACAGATTACATACGACAGTGAATAACATAAACAAGAAAAAGGGTTTCAATTCATACATAAACATTTTTATATCAATAAATATTTGTATTATTTTTTTTTACTATTTTGGCATTTGATTTTTATTCAAAACTCGATTCAGAGTATTCCGAATCGGATGGGTTAGGTTAGAAGGTTTAAGCGGGGGCGGAGCGCAGCTCTGCTCCCGCTTTCAACCTTCGTGTTAGGTTTTTTTTTATGACCACCCAGAAATAAATAAAAAGGCATGTGTGAAATGGAACACTATTCTATTTATTTATCTGTGAAATTGTGAGAAGATTGTGAAAAACGGGTAAAAAGTTGATATTAGTTATTATAAAATTTCTATAAAATTAAAGCAAGTTCACCACTTTGGAAGTTATATTTTATCACTATGGTATGAGTATTTATCTGATTTTCCATAAAAACATAAAAATCATAGGGTTACTTCTCAAAGCGTGACCTATCAAACTGTTGGAGCGGTTGTATGTATATTAATGTGTATTCGCTTGACGATAACTACAGAAACTTTAAACCAATCCCTTGAATAATTAAGTGCATTAGTTTATTAAAATTTTAAGTTCGAATATTAGCTAAATTGGCTTAGGAGTATAAAGGTATGATGAAAAAAAAATATTTTCAGTTTTCAACAGATTATTAGCTTATATTATTTCATATATTTGCTTCTTGTATTTATTTGTATTTTATTCACAGGTTGCCACGTAAAACTGATATGGAGCGCAAAATTGAAATCTATAAGTTTAGTGCCAGGACCAGGCAACTGTTTGTACGGTTACTTGCATTGGTCAAGTGGGCTAGCAGCGCTACAAAAGTTGACAGATCTGCCCACATAATGGGTTTCTTGGACAAACAAGCATTACTATTTGTAGAAACTGCTGATGTTTTAGCTCGAGTGGCTCGAGAAACATTAGTTCATGCTAGGTTATTATATTTGTATTATTTTTTAGCAAAAATTAAAACAACACTGTACTTAAAAATAACATTATTCTCTGAGCCAGTTTTAATTATTTTTTAAAATGTTTGTGGTTATTAGTTGTTAAAACAATTTAAAATAAATATTCGTTTTTGGGGTTTAATTGGACTAAGTTTAGTCAGCCCCAGTCCGAGACTTTGGTCAAAGTAGTCTCGACTTTAGACTCAAGTTTGTTCCGGCACTCAATTACATTTTCCCGAGAAATATTAGTGTGGCCGTTGCATATAGCATCTACAGTGCTGTCGTTCGCATAGCAATGAATGTTGGTAATGTCCAACATTGTCACATTTCAACAGTCATTGATATGCAGAAGAAACAAAGTAGGGGACAGTACGCAGCCTTGTGGGACACCAGCATTGATGGGTTTTAAGTCAGAGCATGCACCGTCATACCTTAATAATCATACCATATATAAAACTAAACATGTTCTTACATTAATTATTATTGAACAGATTGCCTACATTCCACATGGCAGCAGCTGTAGAAGTACTAACACTAGGTACATATAGTCGTTTGCCAGCTGTGATACGTGAGAGACTTGTACCTCCGCCATCACTGACCCCTGCAGAACGCCGCTCTACTTTACGTGCCCTCGCACATGTGGTACGACAACGTCTTACAACTGCTTCACTACCAAGTGATGTTAGAAATTTAAAGGTATGAGCAAGGATATTTTATAATGCTAATTTGAATTTTTAGTTAATTAGAAGTATAGAAGAAATTAATATTTTACAGGTGGAAAATGGAAGGGCAACCTTTTCTGTAGGTCAAGAATTTAGTGTTTCCCTGACGGTAATGGGCGATGCGCCAAATTTACCTTGGAGACTATTGGATATAGCAATTTTAATACAAGACAGTGAAACTGGAGGTAAGTTGTGTGCCGCCTTTTAGCATCTTTTGTAAAAAAATTATTATTATTTAAGTACAATAATAATTTTAACCTTTGCAGAGGGTAAACCTTTAGTGCACAGTTCTCAGTTGAATTGGCTTCGTGGAGTAGCCCAAGCTCGCTTAGCAGCTGCTGGCCTCGGTGGGGCTCTAACAGCTCTCCGCTATTTCTGTCGTTCACTGTCTTTGGAATTACTATACACACAAACTCTTAGACTCTGTCGCGATCGATTGGCTCGTCATCTACAAGTGGATAGGTATATACCAGGCCAGAAGCTACAAGTCTCGTATTGGAGGTCAGTATATTATTAACATACTTTATTTTTAAATCTTACATGTTCGGAATTTATTGCATGAATTACGGTGATATATATTCGGTCAGAAATTAAAACAATTGGACCTGAATAGATATATATCCTATTTCCAAACAAACTATATTGATGGAACCTAAAACATTAATAGAATTTTAAAGTCTGACTATCAGTAAATAAGTTTTATATGTTTCGTAAAAATATTTCTATTGAAATTATATTAATTCTTATATTTTATCTTACTGATTATATATTTTAAATCCTGCCTATATTGCTCAATATGTATTTATAGAGGTAAATAATGTACAAAGTGATACATTTATATATAACACATGCTATAGTGAGATGTTGTCGTATGATAGAGAGCTGGGCTGCGAGCTCGGCTACCGGTTGATCGTGGGCGCGGAGTGCGAGTCGCTGTGCGTGTGGCACGTGCCGGCGCTGGCGGGCGGCGAGCGCGTGGCCACCGCGCTCACGCCGCACGCGCCGTCCATGGAGCGCCTGCTGGCGCACACCGTGCACGTGCGCTCCCGGCAGAGGCTCAACGATCTCAAAGTGCTGCTCAACGATTTGGGGGTTAGTTCTCTATTTTAAAAATATAAGTTTGTAGCGAACAAGGAATATTGAATAAAACATGATGAAGATGAATTTTGAAACGTTAGATATGTTTATATTTCAAAGACAGGTACAAAGAAGATTCTTTTTTTTACACAGAATAGAAATATATTGGAATTACATATGAATTAATGATGAATAATTAATATGCCTTCCATTTGACGCCTGTGTAATCTGTGCGTGATCACCTAATACACAATTTCTTGTTGTTTTTTCGGATGTATTAAATCGGGTATGCTTCATATACTGATTTCATATATTATCGCGATCAATGACTCTTAGAGTCAAACAAGGAATATCCTCAAAGCTAAAACAGTAATTCCCCATGAGCGCTTCCAAATTGCAATTGTTTATTTATACCTCAGTATCTGAAATTTTGTACGTGCGAAATATTCCGCACTCGTTTAGCTTTTACAATATATCTCTATATCTAATCTCATTTGTGACATCGAGTGTGGTGTATCGTGCAGGTGGAGTGCAGCGTGGGCGGCTGGCCGTGCGTGCTGGCGTGCTCGGTGGTGTGGCCGTGCCTGCGCGCCGAGCAGCTGCTGGTGTCGGTGGGCGCGCACGGCGGGCGGCTGCGCGCGCGCGTGCCCGCCTACCCCGCCACGCCGCGCATGCCCGAGCTGGCGCGCGCGCTCGCCGCCGCCGACCGCGCGCTCGTCAGGAGCTTACTCACGCACCTCAGGTACCGGTAGCGACCCGCGCACAGGGAAATGGGACATAGGCCCTGATATATTAATCACTGAATAATAAACGTTTATCGGGATGGTTTTACATGTTTTGTTGTGTATTGGCTGCATGTCGGAAAAAGTCTCTTAAAGAAAACTGAAGAATTTAATTTAACATCCTGTCCCTACCGCTACCGCATTATAAAAATATGTACAAAATATTTTTCTTTCTTCTATTTACATTCAGTTCGATTGTAATGTTGAAAACATTTTAGATTCTGGTTAGTGGCGCGACGATGCGAAAAGACTCTGCAACATCTACCGGCGAGCGTCTGTGAACACCTGCCGTTCCTCCACGGTCCCGACCATCCCTTGAACAAGCTGTCGAACGACAGACTATACGTCACGTTACATAGACACACTGATCACATACTAGTAAGTAATTTTTCATTACCATTCATCTATGTATACTATTTATGTATAAAACAACAAATCTGTATTGTACAGTGAATCCTGCTGTAGATTTTAGGAATGAAGTGCCTTAACGGGTAGGAATTGAGAGGTACTAATTGTCACGTAGAAAAGCATTATGTTCTCTCCATGTGACTGTCTCTCTTCCTCTTTCTATTAGATACGACTGTGTTTGAACATGCGAATACGATTTAATACGTGGCCAAATGTATCAAATTTTTATCTTTCATATCCCAGGTGGTGGAGATGAAGGAGGTGGCTGCGGGCGGCACGGCCACCACCAGCTCCAGCAGCAACAGCGGCAGCGCGTGCAGCGTCGTGCTCGCCTTCCACCTCGCCGGCGCCAGGCGCTGCACGCCCGACGAGTGCGAGGACGAGGTGACGTCACACTGCATGCTAGATACCAACACAGCAACTAACCGACTTAAGGCCTGCAGTGTGGGAACTAGTTACTGTACCCTAATGTTCTGTAAACAAGACAAAGTCATCACAGTCAACTTTTTACGGTATTAGAACCATGCTTCTCCTAGCACAAATGGGCCGGCTCGGCTTGTTCCTTGGGTTCGTTGGCATGTGATATTTCAAGTATCGCAAGCGTTGATAGATTGCGGCTATTGCTAAGTAATAAGGTAGACCGTATGCTTGTTTGCCAACTGTCATGAAAAAAATTACTGTAATTTTCCATCTGGGATCAGGGCCAGGAAGGGAAATAGGAGGAAAACTATGTGGAAAAAATTTACAACCTTTGGGTGTCGATATATAAGTGTTATAAAAGTACCAAATATTTTAGGCTTCATCCTCTTCTACGAACACAGCGACTCCGGCGACAGCGCGTGCTTTTCTTAGATTGCATTCTATCGTCGAGCTCGATACATTTACATTGACTCACGGTCCCTTCACACCGCTCGATACTCCAGGTAAGTGGACAAATCGTAGATTATTATAAAGGTGATGTCATTCATAGTAACCTTAGTTTATATTTTATTCTATATAATATTAACCTCATGACAAAAATATACCAGTTTGACAAAATCAAAATTATTTTTATTCAAGTAGACTTTCAAAAAGTAATTTTTTGAATAGTTAAACGCTACCGACGGTTGGGTTCCTCTTTTCAAATATATGATTACAATTGTATTATTTGTTATACAATTTGGTTCTTGAATGAGATCCAGCATAAGAGTCCCAAGCATTTTTATCGAAAAAATATTCCTCTAACGAATAATATGCTTTATTTATAAGTTTTGACATGAACAATGATAATGAGTGATGTTTTTATATTGACACAGGCATGCAGCCGGGCAAGCGCAAGCTGTCGGCCGCGAACTCGCGCGCCGTGCGCGTCCGGCAGCCCGCCTACTTCCTGCCCGAGCTGGCGCACGTGGTGGCGGCCGCCGACGAGCGCGTGCCCTTCGTCAACTTAGCACAGGAGGTCAATTTACTATATCGTTTTGTGTACTGTTGCTAGAATGTCATTTTAAATACCGATACATATATTTTTAGAACTGTTGGAAAATTTGTGGCTTATTATCTAGATTTGAACATAGAGAAATCTTTACTCGGATGTGATCTTAAGATCTTTCATTATCACCAATATGTGGTTAATTTATTAAATATTAAAAACAACGTAATAAATATTAAAATTTCACTGCATAAGTTAAAACAACGAAACGACAACTGTATCCATATTGAGACAGAGTGTTTCAAAATGATCCTAATGATTAGTCACTTCACACATATGCATTATGATCGCTGCAGAAAAATACTGTTGTCATATCCGATATGATTATCAACGGGCTAATTCTGACAAACTACATAGATTCCGGAATATAACAATAGTGAATGTGTTTGTATGACAATATATAACATGTGGATTGTGTCGTGTGTATACAGTTGGCGGCGCGCGGTGTGACGCACGGCGGCGTGCAGGCGGAGTGGTCGGGCTCGGCGCTGGGCATGCGCATCGTGGCGCTGCCGCGGCCCGAGGGCGCCGGCGAGCCCGCTGCGGACGCGCTGCGGGCGCGACTGCTCGCCGCCACCGTCCGCCTCACCACCAAGAACCAGGCGCGCGTCTGGACCGCCGAGATCGTCTTCCACGGCTCGCCCGTGCCTACGCCCAATCCTAAGGAGCAAGGTACTCACCTACAAAGTAGAAACTGACGCAACACAGATGTGTACTCATACACCACTTCATTAACTTTTTAGATATCCTAATTCTACAATTAATTTCAGTATTTTTTTTTTTGTTGAAGGCGAACGACGCTGCGTCTATTTACAATACGAGCTCGGCACAGACGCGGGTCGTACTGCGGACGCGTTCCTTGCGGACTGGGCTGCCATCGTCCACCTGCATACCCTTCTGTACGATTTTATGCTCAGACCCAGCCAAGGTATGTCATTAAAATCATTCATCAAGGAGAACTCTATATAATTTTCTAAATGCTTATGATGTGAGAGGTTACATGTCTGCTGTCTGTTACGTGTACAAATTGATATCAATGTAACGATGTACCCAGAGCGTGAGTCGCTGTGGGCTGGCGTGTGCATCCGCTCGTACACGTATCGGTCGCTGGTGCTGGGCTTCGGGCCGGCGCAGCGAGCCACGGCCGTGCTGCAGTGGAGCGCGGCGGCGCAGCGCTACACCGTCGCCACGCCCGCGCACCAGCCCGCCGCCAACGCGCACCACCTGCTGCACCACCACCTCGACCACTACCTCAACTGGTACTATTATAACCAACAAAAGAGATGCATGACATATGGAATTATTTAAGTTATATTGAATTGAGAAAGAACAAAGTAGTAATTCGAATGTGTTTGAGTGAGTTGAATAAAAAAAAATTAATCAGTCAATCCATTTTCGAGATTTTTATATTAAATATGCTTATTGCTTAAGTGTACAAAGCGAGCAAATAAAAAGAACGCAGTGGCATGAAAATGGGTTTCAGCACAATAGTGCTTATTTAACGCTCGCTGTTAAAAGATCTGTAAACATCGTTTTATTAATTGAAAATAATAATTCGAGGTGTCGATACAAAAAAATTCAACAACATCACGAATAAATTGCATTGTATCGATATGTCCAATTATAAAAAGTAATAATAGCAATGTGTATGTACCCAGGCACAAGGACCTAATGTCGCTGGGCGTGGTGCTGCGCGAGACGTACGCGCCGCTGCTGGCGCTGGGCCGGCTGCCCACGCTGCCGCAGCTGGGCCTGCACCACGTGCGCACGCTCATGCCCACGCCCACCTTTACGCTGCTCGCACACTCCTGGCGAAAGGTGGCAATACTATTTACTACATACATACTATCTACTACACATATTATGTCAAAAAAATTTATCCAACTTCAAAAAAGAGAAGTAGCTAAGTTCATCTGTAGTTTTTATGTATGCTTACCAATAGCTTTGTCTGTTATGGACTAACGTATTTTATTTGTGTAGGTTGTATTTTGAGTAAAACTTTTGGAGTGATCCCGTGTGACTAAAAACTAGTGACCAGAATCATATAACGGAACCTCTTAAAATAGGCTAGAAAAGCAGAAAATTGCTTTTTAAAAATATTGTAAGATTTTAAAACAATATTGCCAACATTGTTTTAGCATCGTGATATTTTATAAGTTTTTCTTTGGTTGTAACCAATTATTAAATAACCAAAAATAAATTTTCTAAATAATTTTACACAGATACGCATAATATACGCAGGCGCATATTCCATTGAAGTAGGCATTCGCGGAGGAAATATGGTGACGATACGTGACGGCTCATTTTCAAAATTCGACAGAAGCTCAGTCGTAGATGAGTTTGCTCCAGCCCATGGGCTCAAGGTATTGGTTATATATTTATATTCATAACTATATAATAAATTATTTTGATAGTAAAATATTCATACAATAAAATTTTTGTTTTAAAGACTTTCCTGTCACGATATGTTGATGACAACATCAGCGCGCGCTTACTGGCGGAAGATGACAATCCACCGTCGCCTATGTCCCCGATGCCACCTGGTAACTACTCCATTTTCATTTGTAAAATTATATTAAATATTATTATAATTGTAATACAAAACAATTTACAGGTGGTTTACGTTTCCCCGCACCGCTTACTCCTCCACAGCCACACACCCCACATTCAGCTCCCTTAACACCACATCCGGCGTCGCCGGCTCAGCATCAGGTAATTTTATTATTTAGCTTTAACATACATAACAATAGTTGGAGATTTGTATTAATTATGTTAATTAATCAACAGATGGGCGGTGGTTCGTTCAACTTGACGTCCCCGCCGGGAGCGAGTGGGGCGGGCGGCGGCGGCGCGGGTGGAGGTGCGGGCGGAGGAGGCACCGGCGTGTCCGCGTCCCCGCCTCCCCCTCGCGCCCTCCCCGCTGGCGCCCGTCGCCTCGCCGCACCCGCCGCCCACGTCTCCCTTTACAGCGTGGCCGGCCTCGCCTTCTCTACCACGCCCATCGCCGGGCCACCACCCGTCTCCGCGTCATCACATGGATCACAAGGGTTAGCCGTCGTCTTAAGTAACTTATAACTCGTTTATAAGGGTATTTGGTCATGCATATGATATGTTATCAGGTCCACAAACCAGTTCATCAACTACCAGTCGGAGCATGAGTGGCTTGGGAGGTCGGGCGTGGGGCGGCACGCCGGGCACGCCACTGGCAGTCAGCAAGCTGGAAGCTCTGTGCTCACCCGCGGAGCCTCCACCCGGCGCTCCGCCTGGACCCCCTCTCGCCCCGTTGCAGCGCTTCCTCGCTTGCGTCTACATGAAACGCGCACTCCAACGTTTCGTGCACCAGGAAGATTATGTATGTAACAATGTTATGAATTTTGTAGTCAATTTATGTCTTGGTAACTACTAACATTTCCGAATTTCTTTTGCTAAAATAATTTTGCTCCTCTCAAGCCATAGCATTGGCAAACAAAGTCTATCGACTATAAATTCCTAACTATGTTTAAATAATATTTTCTCCAGTGTTATTAACCTGAAATAAAATTCGTTATGTGTAAAATTATATTCGTTGTCGTCGACGCCGTGTAGTTGACGATGGGTGCGACGGACGCGACGTCGCTGACGTTCCGCTGCGACACGGCGGGGCTGGCGGCGCGCGTGGCGCTGCACCCGCAGCACATGCAGTCGCTGCATCTACAGCTGACGCCGCTTGCCGACGTCAAGGACAACTGGTCCGCTGACGATCTACAGGTTCATATTAAGCATCAAAATTATACTACATTTAAGAAAGCTAAATAGATAAAGTCACTTCCGTCCGGATGGAGTTATTATTAATTGTATATCTTTATGTTCCTCGGTACTTTAAGGTAGCACTGAATTAAATATTGTGATTCTTTTAAAACTGTTTTAAACCAAGTCTGATAAAATCGTATGTGTTATTATTCATGAAATATGGCCAATTATTAGGTAGGAGGGCCGCAGATACATTAGCATAAGTAATAAAAATTAGTATGTAACCAGGTGATGGAGAAGTTCTTCGAGCAGCGCGTGGCGATAGCTCCGTACCGCGCGACGGCGCTGCAGGGCTGGGCGCGCGCGTGGGGCGCGCCGGCGGCCGCGCTGCCCTCGCTGGTGGCGCTCATGCGCGCCGACCTGGCGCCCGTCGCGCCCGCGCTGTGGACGCTGCACTGGGTGCTGCGCATCCCGCCCGCCGGCCCGCTCATCGTGCCCGCCGGACAGCCCGCCGTGCTGCTCGCCAAACACAAGATACTCTTCTTTGTGAGTACTAGACCGATTATACTAATAAACACTTCTTTGAATTATTATTGACTTTTTTTTGTTATATTGTTATTAATAATAAAATTGTTTTATTAGATATGCTTAACGCGAGGCGAAACACAATTGGTCCTCCCTCTGGTGTACGACGTGCAATCAAATGCGATGCAGATTGCTGAGCGACGAGATGCACAGCAACCACATCTCAATGCAGTCAATTTACATTTGAAGCGGTGGGTTCCCAAAGACCTTTCGTGTTTATGTTTATGTTTACATATTTTATTTTATCTTTGTTGTTTTCCAATGATTTTGTACAGGTGAAAGTATTTTGTAGAGGTGAAAGTATTTCACATGGGTGAGATATAAAATAAATCGTGGCTATATATGCGCAGGTTCGCTGAATTCAATCAGGGTCACGGCGAGTGCATCCTGTGGCCGGCGGTGCGCGACCTGCTCATCAACTTCACGCTGCCGCAGGACGCGCCGCAAGCGCCCGCGCCGCCGCCGCCCTAGCGCGAGCTGTCGCGCGCCGCCCTGCTCTAGTGGGAGCACGACGAGCGCCGGGACCGCGCCTATCTGTGACACTCGTGACGTGCCGTGACGTGCTGTGACGTGCTCGTGTGTGCACTGTGTCGATATCGTGAAAATAATGTGATGGATTTCATTGTTGTCATTATGTGTATTGTAAAGACCGACTACTGTTCTTGAAAATTTAAATTTTTTTTTTTTAGTTTTGAAGTCTTTATTCTTTTTATCTAAATTATTTTTTTTTATTCTAAATAACTAATTATCCTTACCTAGTGATCTCTGATCTGATGAAATATGTTATGGTTATAAGTTGAAACATTGTATGATAAGGAGAATTGAGTTTTAGTATGCTTGCCTGAAACAGTATACAGTTTATACATACACTTCTCGGCGTTGCATTGCGTGCTTCAATGTATATAATTCATATTCATTAGACAATAGCGTCGGCTAGCATTTGATTATTGACTTTACTATTTTTATAAAGATTTACTCTATAAGCAATGTGTTTTAAATTACTAGTTGTAGCTAAGTGAAAAACGTTATTTTCATTTTGTTTCAATACGATTAAAATTCAATGTAGTATTCAAATTTGTTTCGATAGTAAGATATTTATCAAGGATATTATAGAATAAGTTTGTAATATTTCTATGTATTTTGAAAAACAACATAATTCTAAATGAAGCTGTTACTCTAATACGCCTTAGTAAATAGTTGTAATTAATCAAAGATATTGTTCATGTCCTAGGTTATAATTGTAAATTATATTATATAAATAAATATATAAAAAAGTCACAAATGCTTATTTAATACCATTAATATACAATGACATCTCGTATGTATAAATATTATAACCTATTTGGACGCAAATAAGTAATACCATGTCAACCCACAAAAATTAAAAAACTGAGTTATATCTGCAGAAGTGTTGGTAACTGGCTGAAGAACATTTTTCTTAAATATTTTTTTTAAACGCTGCACACTCAACGTAGGGTATATATTTGTAGGGTATATATTTGTAGGGTTTTAAGCTTTAAAACTTCTAAAAAGCCATTTTTAATCATGCAATTTATGTATTATGTTAAACGTTTTGGGTTATATTATATACGAAATGTGCAGTTTGTATACTTATTTTTGTGAAAATAAGTAAAATAACTTACATAAATCTGAAATTGCCAAAAACTTGACCAATACATAAAAAAATCATATAAAGCAAGTTGTTTAAAATTTTCTAAGGCGGTTTTCTCGAAATGACATTCGTGTGGTTTGACATGGTATTGCTTATTTGCGCCCATTTATAAATATTATTCATGACTTCTTTTCTAAAATTTACTTATTTATCATGTCTTTGGTGGTAAAGGATCTATTCCTTTGAGTTATCTCACTAAAATTAAAAGGTTCAAATCTATTGAAAAATAATATATTGTGAAATATTTCAATATCTTGCCCAATTATGATCAATAAATAAAATAAAAAAAGGAAAAATTACTTAGTTTTTGTAAAAAAGAATATAAGCTATTTTAAGGAAAACTATACTCAGAATAATAAATGTGTTTAATATTCAGAAACTTGACGTAATTTATTATTTACATTAATATATCCAATAAAGAAAAACAATCGGTATTAATTTTAAATGAATTATTATAGTTTTTTTTACAAACATAAATTTTGATAATACTTTTCGGGGTGTCCTCAACGAAATTTATTTATTTTAAAATTGACAGATAATTTTGATAAGTATTAACAATCAAAAATCAGTAATGATTATTTGAAGAATTATTAAATTGTTAGAGTAACGAACATCAAATTATAAAAACTTTGAATATGGTAAAATCCATTTGAATCATTATTTTTTCTTACATTTCTTACGTTATAATTTCCAAATTAGAAAATGGCTGCCCTACGAAATCCAACACAACATTCTATGGAAACTATTCTTACATATGAAAACAGAGATTTGGTAAGTCGCTTAGATAATTATAATTATACAGAGTCTATTATTATAATCTAAGAATTAAATTAAGGTAAATCGTTATGTTATGAGATTTTTAAACAAAAATATAAACAAATTATAAATGTCGCGTCCGCACTCTTCTTGGCAGTGGTCGAAAACCCCAAATCTCTTGCTTTGATTTTGGCAATTAAACTCCGCTATTCCATACGCTTCCGAGTTCGTTTGTTTATTGTTTGATTTTGTGCTTGGGAATTGTTGCCTGTTCGCATAGCCGACACTAAATCGGTTCGGCTTCAAATGCTTACAAAGTTACGAAAACCAAGCCAAACACAATCCACACGTTTGAATTTGTGACGGCTTGCTAAGGTTTGGCAAGCGTGAGGACGCGCCATTAGAATTCAAGGTCTGTTCTTTACAATTATTATTGTTTGTACAGCAAAGCCAATGGTCAGTGGTATGGTCAACTGCTCACATACCTGGTATGGACAACGCGTCAGGCGGCGGCGCTCAACGAGGCGTAAAAGGACGTCGCAGGTTGAGAATTGGATCATTAGCTCTGTGTGCTTTTCTCACGATGCATTGCCGCGTAGCTGCTTCAGCACTCACGGGAGGATTTTGTTTGTATTTAAATTTACTTAAGAAACATTCTTGTTGCTTAACAATTTTCTTTGTATTCATTAATCTCATTTACTTTCTCATAGTTATTTTCATGTTATTCCTGATAATGGCGACAGCGCTGCTTGCAAATCCGTTAAGACACTTTGAAGTTTACCTCGGTCAATGGAGTATAAGTGGGCCCGGCCGCGCTTTTCGTATTTTGCCTATGTTTGAAGGTATATCTCTCATAGCGATAAAATGAAGAGACGTGTATAATATCATTGTTTTTCAATAATAACTTTTTTTTAACCTTAACGTTTTCTTCGCAAGGAATTGGCTTTGCGATATGTATTAATGCATTAGTGCGAGCAATACTTTGTTGTACCATCGCTGCTATAGCTGCTTTGTATGTCGCGCGCTCTGTCTCAGATTCTAAATTACCGTTTACATATTGCAGGTATGTTACGGTAGTGTTTTGTTATTTGTATACTCAATTTATCGTAGCTTTTACTATCATACGTCGTTTTGGTAACTATTATCTTACACCTTTGACCTATATTTCAGAAACTTTGATCTTGAGCCTTACGACCCTATCATAAAAACTTCTTATTTAATGCTTAGAGAGGTACTTTTTTTGTTATATTTAAAAGTTGTAGGGTTAATGAACTTTAAAACATGCGTACGAAGAATATGTTTTTAGTCCAGATTTTCATTGGAGGCTGCTCAACTATCTGAGGAAAATTTCGTAATAGAGCATGTTACAGTCGGAACGAATGATTTCGCGTGGAGAAATATAACGAGTCTAACGCGCAAAAGGTAAAAAAAAATTTACAGATATTTCTTTAAAATTTAATTCTTTAATACTTTTAAAGCTTTGAAGTCAAACAGTTTGGTTTCAAAGCTATGTATCAATAATTTTCATGTAAAAAGGTTTTTGCTACTCCACGATCCTTGACACCTATGAATCATTTTAATTTAAACTTAGAAATTCTGTTAAAAAATGTAACAACATATCAGATCAATCCCTCATTAACGAACACTATCGAATTATAGATAGCATGAGCAGAGCCGCTTATTAAACAATTTGTTATGCTTGCCTGAATAGTTTATACAGTTATTTAACTATTCGATCGAAAAATTACTTTTATTTAGTAGCACGCATACAAGATGAAAATATAAATGAATTGTTAGAGTAGTACCATGATTCGAAATATTCTGCGCTTGTAAATAGCCTTGTTAATTTAATTAAATATGGCTTTCTTACTTTAAAAAAAAGGAATCCTATAAAGTGTTTGTAACAAATAAACAATTTCAGACCAATGCAAAATATTTCTCGAAGAAGTTTTCCGCACCAATTAGAAACGTGCAATGAAAGCTACGCTGCAGGTTATCCTACTCTATATAATACACCAGCGTATAACTTTTTTTAGTAAGTATAAATTGAAAATTCAGTAATACACAAAAATTCAGTAATAATGACCAATTATAACAGGGAAATTTTATAAGAGATTACGAGTCTCACTATTTCCATTTCTGAGTCTCAGTATAACCATTGCAATGAGTAATGAGAAAAGTGAGACCTACCCAAAATAATATAAATACAAATGGTAAAGAAACCTAAATATCTCTAACGTACACAAAATATTTTTTTTCCTAACTGAGACACCCAAGGCTTTAAAATGGGTTGTTCAGATTGTTATTACTTCTGGAGCTTTTAAAATTTGTAGTAAGTACTATAAAAATGTGTAAACAGAATTGTAAAACTATATTTTCGTTTTTAGTGTGGAGATAGCTTTATATCGTGAAGATGATTATTTTGAATACTTCAACTTACCACTTTTATTTTGTATAGTTTTAGTTTGGTGTGTTTTATGGCTCGTATTAATAAAGGAACGCTTATATCATGGCAGGGTAAGATTAATGTTATTTGTTACGATAGACATTTGACTTATAAATAATTTAAAATTATTAATATATTCAAATGATTAATAAGAGTAATTGTACCTAATTTACAGTTAATTTGGAATAACTTGTACTCATGGCTAATCTTTGTGCCATGGGTTTGGACAATATTCCTTTTGATCGTTGCCGTTATCAAACTTACAACTTTACCTAAAACCTTGCGATTCTTTAAGATTGGTGCTAAAGAAGTTCTTTCTGTATGTGTATTATTTTTTTGTACATAAAAGTTGAAAGTTATGTATTTAGTTAATAATTTCGTAACCATATTTTTTCGGATTAATAAACAAATCACAGAATTTTCCTTATCTTACCTACTAACACTACGTATGCTATTTTGTACAAATTAGCAAGATAACCCTCCACCCCTCCCCCTCATCTATGACCACCCGTAATATAGTCAAGATCGCGCAAGCGTGCGTATTTTTATAAATGCCTCCCTCTTGAATGGTTCACGTGGAAGGGACATGGGCGTAGCCAGCATCTAGCCCAAGGGAGGGCAAAATATTTTTTTTAGGGCCTAGAGGGGAGAAAAATTTCTATTCTCACTAATAGTTGTTTGTTAAACAGTTCAAAATGTAACACATTTCTCTGTTTCTTAGTATTTTACAAGGTCCAGGGTGGGGCAGCTGCCTCGCCCTTGCTCCTACCTCGCTACGCCTACTACGTAATTAAAATATTACAAAATTCAACAAATTATTCTTATTTAGTTTCTTTGAAAGTTTGTTTCCAGGGCTTAGCAGATGCTCTAGAGGTATCAATGTACATTCATTCGTCTAGTGTGGGCACAGAAATCATCCATGGAAAAGGATTAAACCACTATGGTAAGTTATCGTTTTTAGAATTTTTTACTCGCCGGGTATCAACGTGAACATATTAATTTGTAACCCTACGTCTTCTGTATGTCAAATCAGGGGCGGATTTTGAGATAAATTAGGGTAGGAGAGGGTGTCTAGTGTAGTTTTATATCTCGGACACTTTACATAAAACATATCCTTTGAAAATTTTCATGAAGTACTCGGTAATAAAAAAAACTTAAATAATTCACAAGAACTCTGGTTATATAATATATTGATTTTATTTTTGAGACGATGTTTTAAACGATCACTATTGATTTAAGCTTCGGGACACATAGATCCGCACCTTAATGGTGAAAATGTATGGCATAGCGGGCTTTTGCTCCTGCTAGCCGGACTGCATTCGGCTGGAGCCGCGATCTGCGCACTAGTCGATTGTATACAGCCTCATAACAAAAACACTTACAACATGCAAGAAAGTAAGTAAAAACAGATTGTTATATAAAACACATTTTTTTTTTTAAATATTTGCTTATTCGAAACTTATATTTCAAGGTATATTGTGGATTTTTCCCATGTACTCAAAGTGTGCAACAATTAATGACTACTCTCATTTTACGTAAGTTGCTTCTTAACCGACTTCAAATAAGAAGAAAGTTCAATTCGTATTTTTTTTGTACATTTACTCAATTAAAAGAAGGAAAGAATATCGATTCGTATAGTTGGTCTTTCTAGCTGGTCGCATGGTAATTTGGCCGAGCTGATGATAGGTCTTGGAGAAATAGACGACTGTAGCGCTAAGTATCAAATGTTGTTTATTAAATTTGCCCCAGCAGCATGTTAATTAAGTTATTAGTATAAAATATATTTAACGTTGTCTTTATTTAGGTCTACGCTTATATTCAGCGGGTTAACGATTTCGTATATGGTCGTGGCGTTTGTACTCGTTAAAACAGCTTTACACACAATATTTGAATATAAAGTTAAACTAGTGTAAGTACTTAGTTTTCTAAATGAATATGTTTTATAATGTAACTTTTCACTAGTTATCTTAATAATTATTGTAAGAATAAGGGCAACACAAAACATTGTTATAATAATTCCGTTCATATTTCGTATTTAGTTTTGCAGAACAAATGGTTGTGGCTACAACAATCCTGTCCTGCATGGGATTAAGTATTCTTTTTGCTACAACTGTAAGAATCTTTTACAATACATATTACACTTGTGTAACTTTAGGAAGAACATAATCTGTCTTATTTTTACTATAACTGTAGGGCGGTGTCGCGATGATAGAGAGTGTTGATGCAGTCATGTCGGGGGTTGCGACGCCCTTCATTTGTCTCTTGGAACTAGTTGCGCTACTATACGTGTATCGGAGTCATGACTTCATATCCGATATGAATATTGCGACTGAAGATAATGCATGCTCATCGAGAATTGATACTCAGTGGCAGATTATACCTTTGATTTGTCTGGTAAGACAGTGCATACACTAACGATATATATTAAACAACTTAGGTAATGAAGATATAAAAAAAGATTTTCTTGGGAGCACGTAGCTTTTGGCAAAAGACAAATTCTAATTAGTTAAAGAAGTGAATATTCCTGTAAATAATAAATTCAAACACATAAAATAATAATTGTAAAATACTATACATAATTCACGCAGTTACGAAAATATTTACATGAAAATATCCGGAACATGTAAAAAAATATTATATATATATATTTTAAATTAATAGGTTTATAGGTTTTCGTTTAATATTATATTTTTGTAGGGTTTAATAGTATTGAAGACGACAATGCTTCTGAACGCTGAAATGCCGGGGCAGTTCATGTGCGCAGCGAGCGCGGTGCTGGCGGCCATCGTTTTCGCGCCCGCGCTGCGCGCCGTGCGGAACGTCTACGCGTACTTGCGACCCATGCGTCGGAAATAGTCTTATGTTATTGCATTTACGGTTGTTATAATAAACTTTCATGTATATTTATAAAGTGTAAAATACTTTATTATAAAAGGGGTGTCGAAATTAAAAAGCCAGTGATTGAAAATAAACGTTTATTCTTTCAATCATTTAAAATATTTATAAATATAGAACTTTGTACAATGTATTAACATGCGTACACATGATATGAATGCTGGTGCGTGTCGTAGCTTTTGAGCTTTTTTGGTAATTGTTTATTGATAAAAGAAACATATAGGGCTGAAAACACGCACGTCAGAACCCAAGCGACTGTCAGTCGCCAAAGTTCGCAAACTAATATGTAATGGATTAAACGTCCACAAGCGACATGGCAAATATTAGGAACGCTTAAAATTTTTAACAGACGGAAACGGTTAGGTTACCAGATACAACACTACTCTAACCTACGATTGTCTATTTCACGATTAAATTAAAATATCACAATATGTACATATTACTCAATACTATTCAATAATATCAATATTACTAGAAGACACAAAAGTTTTAAATATCCGATTTAAGTTATTCAAGATATTACACAGATCCCAAAACTAGCTACACGATTAGAACTGCCAATAGTGGAGATGAGACCCAACTATAAAAAATATGACTTTATTTTATTCGATTTGGTTTATAGTTGCACAACTTGATATCACAAATCGCACGATCGAGGACCGCGCCATCCGTCATATCGATTATCATAAATATAATTTACAACCGCCGATCCTTCGAAGTTCCTTCGCTATCACTCAACAGTTCAAAATAATACTATCGACCGCTTCCCGGACCGACGTCGATCCGTCCAATACTACAAGGCACTTGTCACACTGTCCATCGGGAACCGTCCCCCATCAGATCGGCGCGCATCAGAGGGAGCGCTGCGAGCGTCGTCAGAAGCGGCGCAGTGCGGCGGCGGCGCCCGCGGCCGCCTTGCGCGTGGGCTGCACCGACAGCGGCGCCACCAGCACCGAGCCGCCCTCGCCGCCGCCGCCGCCGCTCGCGCCCATCTCCTGTTGACAAATTATCCAGTTTTACTTACATTCTATTTCATTATCGCAATCGAGCAACTTGTCTGTACAATTTCTACTAGTTTGTTAATCTATCAAGTAATTCTTACATCGTATATGTATAACACTAATATCAACATACACAGTCTTACAAAAGGTTAAAAAAGTCTCGTTTTGTTTATCTTTTATTGTGTTATATATCTCAAGAATAAGTAAGTTTTTTTGATAGTAAACGAGACCGATGTGCTGAAAATGGCACGATGGGAACGCATACAGAAGCAACACTGACACCCAAATATATTTACTGTCAACAACAGCTTCGAGCGACAACCAAACCCACGTCTATAAGTTTACAGTCCTATTATCATTTTTATACGAGTACAATTATTGACAATTTTAATAAATATAGATTCGAATTCAAAAATAAATATCTTTAAAATGCCTTAGTGTAAAATAGCCAATATGTCGCTTGGTAATTGTTACTGATATAAGGTAAGTACGTACGTTAATGTTATTACAACTGGCGAGTCTCATCTGCGCGAGCTGCGAGGCGGGCGTCAGGTTGGACGTGGAGCCGAAGGGCGAGATCATAGACGACATTGCCCGCTTCAGCTTCGAAGGCGTCTTGTTGAATGAGAGCGCACGCCCCACCTACGTATCACCTTGTTTTATATAGACCTTGTATTTATACCAAACAGACTAAGTTTGTGTTTAACTAAGTTTACTTAAATTTGAAATTTAAAAAATACATTCCAGAAAATATTAAAACATTAGATATAAGAAAAAAATGTATTGATAAATTCTACCGATCTCCACGCCAAGTATATGTACAATTAAATTGTGTTATTTATTCCAGTACAATTATTACAAAATATAAACAAAATAGTAAAGTGGATTGAAAACTGCTTACAGACCCAATGGTATATTTTTATTTGTATTTTTTTATATTTTGTTTATATTTTGAATACAACCAAATTGAAAGTTTCGTATTTAAATAAATGTTCATGTTGCAAGTAATGATTTATAATTATTGTTAATTTTCAAACAAATTAAGAAAAAACACCATAATATGTAACCAAATGAGAAATAGAATGATATGATTAGTAAGTGAACCTGCATGACTGTGGTGTCTTAAAGAAACTACGTGAAATATACAACGATACAAGAAATAGCCCAAAAACCTCAGGTATGGCACGCTCACAAACATTTAATCACAAATGATCTTGAGCAAAGCGTTAATTCTAATGATTCCACATAATGCAACATATTTCAATGTCATTAAGAAATGGTTTAGACGACACGATGCTGGTTAATTATTTTAAAAAAGC
This sequence comes from Hestina assimilis, assembly GCA_023373885.1. Taxonomy (NCBI): domain Eukaryota; kingdom Metazoa; phylum Arthropoda; class Insecta; order Lepidoptera; family Nymphalidae; genus Hestina; species Hestina assimilis. The sequence continues at coordinate 7,646,339 of CM041741.1, read as the reverse complement.
TGTACTATTTACCGATGTGTAGACGCTGATTCCTGCTTTGTAATAGTATATTATCTAAGAATAGAAATTAAGGAGGGGTCTTTAAAAAGGAATGAGATTGTTTTTATAATTTTGCTGCATTTGTCAGTCTGTAAGTAATTTATTTCAAAATAAAATTAATTTTGTTTTGCATACAATATGGATCATACAATTATGTTAACCAAAAATTGAATTTTTTTTATAAAATATACAAAAAAATGTTATTGACAAGATGAGGTAGCATTTACTCAATTTTTCTTTCAACTGGAAACTATATAATTTACTACATTAATTTGAGGGCATAATTAATTAGAAAAAGATAACTATCATATCACACTTTGAGTTAAATCATTTAACACTTTAGTTCATAGGTTAATGGCTTCCAGCTGTGCTAATTTATAACATTTTTACCATACAAAAACCCTCACATGTCATCTCCGTTAGCATGTGACAAGTCAAAATAAATCTTACGTTCACAATGAAAACAAATGCGATACAAACGGCGGGCACGTTTGAATATAAAGTAACAGTGATATAAATACAGGAAGCAGCGTGCGCGATGGTATCGAGAGCGATGTGTCGGTCGGTCGAGTGGGCGTCAGACCTGTGCGAGTAAGTGAGCGCGCAATACCCATGTGTCAAGCAGGACGGCGCCCGGGTCGGCGCGCAGCCAGCCGCCCAGCCCCGCCAGCGCCTCCAGCTACAACACAGCGCGCGATACGGCACACGTCACCGACACAGTTTCAATACTTTGCCACTTCACAATACTGTGCTTTCTGACGAGTGCTCATATATTGACACACTCCTGCTTGATTTCAAAATGGAAACTTCGACTTTTCCTAGCCTTTCTTAATTTGCATGAATTTTCTCTAATTTCCATATAACCCGTTGTGTGGCCATTTTGGGATTCATTTTTACAAATTTATATTTTTATTATTGTGAAACATAACCACGACGAAGAACGGACGATGAGTCATCGGTCCAGTTTAAATTATTTTTACAACTTATCCCTATTCGACCAATACATCGTACGTTCGTCAATCGTGTAACGTCTTACTAAATTATTCTCAACTAAAGTTTATCTTGTTGAAAATCCAAATTATATACATTTCCTCAATATATCTATAGCTATATTTAGCTTAGCCATTATTATAATTACCAACTATATAGTCTGGTATATAGTAGTTAAATCGAGACAACTATATATTATTTAATTTTAATTAAACGATAATTTTAATACACTCGTTATTTGAATATACAAAATAAATGTGACATATAATGAATTTTGATGTCTGGCGTACGTTATAAAGGTATTAAATTTTGAAATATTGACTCATGCTTTAGTTACTGACCGGCTTACAAAATTTACACCGAAAATGTTATTAATTGTTACTATTGATGAAAGCTAAACTATATATAACTAAGACTAACCCATGCTTATAGCATTTCAAATTTAAAAAAAAATAACTATATTCTAAAATGTCATTTAATGTGATTGAACTTGATATCTATATATAACTTTTAACATTAAAGACATAATCTAGCCAGTATATAAGGTTCAGTATAAATGATGTACCTTGATTCTGGTGCGAGCGGCGAACTTGGATACCTTAGACAGTGTACTGAGCGCGAGGTCGCTGGTATCGATGTCGAGCTGGTGCGACTCTAGACACGCCAGGAACTTATCCTGTCGTAGTAAAACATTTAGATCATTTTTTTGTAGTTTTCGAGAAAAAACATCAAAAGAGATAATACCTAACAGGTATTATCTCTTTAGTATTAGGGCTCCATAGCCAAATGGCAAAAACGGAATCCTTATAATTTCGTTCTGTTCGTCTCTCCGTCTAGTATAGACTAATATATTAGCTATACAAAATTTAGTAAATTGTATTCTATGAACCGCAATTTTTTTTTAATCTAATCATAAAATTTTAAATCAACAAAACAATTTTGTGAAAATCGGTTTGGCCATTCCGAAGATTAATGTATAGATAGATTATTTAAAGAATACAAATAGGATACTAACGGCATCAGCCTTGCAGACGGTGTTGGCCATCTGCCGGCAGAGCTGTCGGAGGAACTGCGACTTGTCGACCGTCTCGTCCGTGATCATGAACGAGTACAGCTTCTCCTTCAGCTCCTGGTTGCTCCGACACATCAGAGCGAACACGTTGTGGCAATCTGGAATGTGTTTCATATTTATTGTATTCTATTACAAATAAATTAATAGCTTGGGATGAAATGTAGCACATAGTTAGTTTATTATCAATTTTAATCGCAACGGCACCCATCGGCGACCCAATTTGAAACTCAAATATCTAAGGCAAAAAGAAACTGTGATTCTAGGGATTTTGTTTCGTTATAGTATATCCATACCTAAATAGCTAATTTTTGAAGAGGAAGCGATTGGGTTAACACATTGGATACTTTAAGGGATTAAGAAAAACATGATACAGAACGTATTCACTTTAGATTCGGTATAGATGTGTCTTTTGGACCTATATTTGCATGCAAAGAATAAATGAATTGGAGCCAAGTCGCGGGCAGATGCTAAAAAGACACAAGTGGTTAAAACTTTTAAATCTAAATAAATAATTTATTTAAGCGCCTTTTTCCCTATAAAATCTAAATTTTCAAATGTATAGTGACGTAATGAGGTATGCCAAATATATAACGAATTAAGTTATTATTTAAAGCCGTTTTACAATCTATTTTTTTTTCGGAATGTGTATCGCTGTTAGCCCTACTCTCTTGACATCTTCACCGAGCGGGAGCCAAGTAGAGATCCGACCATGAAAAAGGGACAGCCTTCACAGGGGCTCAAATTTGATTCCATCCTTAGGGTACCTCCTGCAAAGCACGGACAAGGACGTCATCGGATATTACATTTCTACAATCTAACCTTCAGCCTCCCGTATGTCGACGACGCGCTTGACTGTGCTGAGAGGCATGAGCGAGATGTGTCGGTAGGGCTTGCTGGAGCCGATGCGCATCGTACCCGTGCCATTCGTCGGACTTTTACTGTTGAAAGCCTGAAAATATTGTCAATTAAAATTTGTTAACCTTTATACTATGTATTTAATAATTCAATTTAAGAAAACCTAAAATTAGTATTGTTACTGCGGAGTTTAGTTCAGTAAGAAGCAACATCTTAATGTATAAAGCGATTGTGGTTCCAGTTTCATAATACAGATACATTTAAATTAATTAAGTTAACTATTCTTTAAAAACATGTATATTCACCTTAGATCTTTTCTTGCAAACTTCCATCGTATCCGTGAAAAGAAACAGCACTAAATGATCTCCCCGACCAGAGAGCTCCTTTGAAAGTTCCACAACTTCGCAACGAGATACAAATGATCTGTGCGATGAAACCAAATGAGCCTGCAAGTAATAAAATAATATATTAAAATTGAAAACTCGATAAAACTATCAAAGATATTTTATAATCTGAAAAAAATGAAAAGAAGTGATTTACAAAGGCAAACCAAAAATCTTTCAATTTTTGTGATGGTAATTCCATTAAAATTTTACGCAGTTCGGGTGGCTGCTATTAAACATGAACAATCACAACCAATTTTCGCCAAGAAAAACTATCCCTAGTTAGATAGCTAGAAGGGTTCAACAATTTATGAAATAAGCAAACGTCTTTTTGGTCGTGAAATAGGCGCGATAACAACGCAATGGGAATAGCATCATTATTACATTTGGAATACTGTGACAAGCCCACTTCGATAACTGCTATCCTTCATGCTGGCGCTGGCTTGTCCATATAAAAAAAAATGTGTGCGTGTACTAGTGTACACAAGTAAGAAGTGAAACTTCTTTATGACCTAATTTTTCGAAAAATGATCTAGTATATGCAACTTTAAAGAAATTAGTTAAATAAAGTTCAATTAGATAAAGTTTAACAAAAGGCTTATATTATCATAGACATGATTACAAATAATTAATATAATAATTAAAAATAAAAAATAATACAATTATTTCATTTTACCTTATTACTACTAAGATTATTACAGCATTTCATTAATTGTAATAGAATTATTATATGGTATCCCTACTCCGCTGGAGAAAATACTCTTCGAATCAACCGTGGTAGGGACAAGAAAAAGATGGCGCGTAACGGAAAAATGTGACGGTAAATTTTTTCCAACGCCGATAAAGAAGTTTCACTTCAAAAAGTAATTTGCTGACCGGACACTGGTCGATGTCGTTGTAGATGTCGAACATCTGCAGCTGCCCCTCGGTCTTGCGCTTGTCCTCGTTGATGTGCGACATGACCTCCCGCAGGCCGGCCAGCGCCGACACCAGCGCCGCGTGGTCCGGATTGCTCTTGTGCGTGTGCTTCAGGATATCTGAACAAAAATTATACCTTTTTACATATAGCACCTTTAGAACGAAAACGACATAAATCAAAAATCATAAAAATAAGTGTTAAAATATTGACACCGCACAATATTTCGTATATTATATTTTGTTGGTTATTTACGTCAGTTGTTTACGCTCGAATATGGCTATGTTTGGAATATCGTTACATCAATTTGAGACTAATTGCTTTCGTTAAAACTATATTTTGAAAATATCAATAGGGGAATTAGTTAGGCTGCCTTATTGTTAAAAAAAAAAAAATTTAATACATCATGGGGTGATGTCAGTTAAAACTTATATATTTGTAATCTCACTAAAAACTGAAAACAACTTTTAAAATCCTCATCAATATAATGGTTATGAGGAATAGTAATTTCTAACTCACCATCTAATAAAAGGCTTATACTGGGTAATCGCTGTACTGGTCTTATTAATAGTTCCTGTAAGCTTTGTCGTCCGCACTCCGGTTTTGTTTGACAAATTTTCAGGAATGCATGAAATCTAAAATACAATAATATATACATTTAATCTAATTATAAAGTTTAAGTAATTAAAATTTTTAATTCATACCAAATAGTTCTTTAGATCATTGACATTCTAATTTTTTTTCATAACTTGAAATTTTTATAAGTATCTATGGTATTGTTATTTTGCAACTGACCTAGGGTTCTCACGATCGCACTGCTGCAGCATCTCCTTGGTGTTTTCGAAGAAGTTGACGAAGGGCGGGTACGCCTTCACCATGTCGGGCGTGTACTTGAGCACGAGCCGCCCGATGCTGACCTCCTCGCTCCAGTGCGCCTGCGCATAGTGGAGCTCCTCCAGCATCCGCCTGATTTTAATGTTATATTGTTAGTATTAAAAGAACATAGTTCAGATTAGAAATTTAAAAATTTAGAAAAATATAAAAATTGATTTTTAAAATAATCAAATTCGATTATGATATTATTTTGCCAGTAGATATTTAATAATATCTTTGGATATAATCGACCTCATACTGAAAGTGTTTAGTGGTTAATATAATGATAAATACTCACTGGTGTAATTCATAAATAGGCGGTAAATTGCCGAAAATAATTTTGAGTTCTGTGTTATTGAGTAAAGCTTGATTTTTGCCATAACTACTATCCTCTTCGGCCATCTCTTCAAGTGGTTGTTTAAACATCTAAAACATAATTTACAAATATTACATTTACAATTGCTGATATGAACAAAATGTCATCTCAAATGCTTTCAAATTCAATGCATCCAAAAAATCTCAAAATACTTACATTTACAATGGTGTGTAATATTCCGACATAATTTGATTCTGTCTGAAGTAATTCCATAAACACTTGCTGTCGGGGAGACATCAATTTTCGGACCACATTATCAGGTACTTCGGACTCTATAAAATATACAAATAGTTTCATTTATGTTTTATCTGTGGAATAAATTAGATGTAAACTAAAATTAATCAAAAATAAGCAGCTGACTCGATAGTCTTTCGGTGTCTTACCTTCGAGCAGCTGCTTGCCGTCGGGCGAGGGCGTGCAGTCGAGAAGGTTCCCGGACAGGCTCAGCAGCACGGCGTCGCCGACCGAGGAGCGTCGCTTGTGCAGCGCCGCGTCGCCACCGCGCAGCTTGCGCTTGCGCAGCCGCTGCAGCGCCGAGGGCGTGCCGCCCGTCGCCGCTCCCGCGCCCGCCACCTCCTCCGCGCCCGCGCCCACCGCCGCGCACGGGCCGCCCAGCGACGACCGCCGCGACACTTCGTCCAGGTACTGTATCGTTATAATATAGTACGCATTATCAATTATTTTTTAGCTTCATAAAAATAATTGATAACTAATTAACTAAAATCGCACTTACATCTTTGAAGAGGTATTCTCTTTCGTCCTGTGCCTCCTCATTCTGCACTGATGCCCAGAACCACTCCGCTTTGACGACGTGAACGCGCGGGGGCTCGGGTACAACCTTTGTGTAGTGCTCGTCTACCACCTAAATCATAATATAATCATTTAAAAATGAAACTGAAACATACTCACTTATTTTTTATATTCTTAAAGATTGTGACAATGAACATAATACAAATGACAATACAACTAACTCACACCTCATTGTGCACGCTCTATAAGCTCCTACACATTCGACGTAACATGCAAGCATAACTGCGAAGAGTTATTAAAGTATCTCCAATCGCTCGTTGGCGATTCCCGAGAGGGTCGATGATATGACAAGCTTAATCTAATATTTAGTAGAACTGTAATTAAATGGGGTTAGTACCGGTAGCGATAGTCCATGGCATTGCGACAAGGCGCGGGCGTCGCGGGTGGGGGGCGGCGAGGCGCGCAGCTCGGCGCGGCGCGGCGAGGGGGTGGGGACAGGTCGGGGGGCGGGGCCGCCGCGCTCCGCCCCACCGCAGATCGAGTGCCGGTGGGCGCGGAGCCATACGCTCTGAGGTGTCTTAAACACTACGGAATCGTCCAACTCATCAACGTCCGCATCTCTTACCGGTGTTCTCATATCTGTGCTGTCCACCGTGTCGACTTGGACAGGAGATACATCAAAATTCATATCGTCGAGATCTCTTTTCGGTGTCGATACGTTTTTAAAATCTGTAGGAAGATGACAGGCATCTACCTCGACCGTGTTGCGCTCGGCTCTCTTTTCGTATTTCTTTTTACGTTCGCTTCTAAATGAAGCAGTAAACGATTTTACGCTTCTTCTTAACTTCGATGCCGATTTCACGGTTTTAGAGCTTCGTATCGAAGCAAAAGAAATATCAAAGAATCCAGACTGTTTGCTCATATTCATTGAGGATATAGACGTATTATCAAAATCTCTAATTGGAGAAGAAGTCGAAGCTACAAATTCTCCCGCTGGATCAGTTGGCTTCACACTGTCTGGACTCACGGCTTCCACGGTGATATCTCCTGACGTTTTAGAAACGGAGTCCTTTTTTGTTCTTTTAAAAATGGTAGGTTTATTTTTAAATTTAAAAGAATCTTTAATTTTTAATCGTTTGATCGATTTCCAATTCGTATCTTCTGATTTATCGGGTGATAAGTTATTCGTATCCACCGTGCTAACTTGAAAATTGGAATCAGTCGAATTTCGACTTCTTTTTTTGCCAGAAGAGATAGTAGTGTTCGAATGTTGTAATTCCTTGTTGCCCTTTGAAACTTGCAACATAAATCCCGGCTCATGTTTCGGGTCCAGATCGCATAAGCTCTTTGTTAAAGACGAATGAAGCGATTCCGCTTCCGTCAAACAATCGACTATATTAAATACATTCAACGACTTATTCCTAAAGACTTCTCGCTTTTCCTTGCCATTACTTCTAGCACTGCCATGTATTATTTGGGAGAGATATTTATTTTCTTTGTTGCTAGTTTTAAACTTTCTAATTTCAGCATTAGAGCTACTATTAGTCTCGTGGACTTCCGGACACATATCATCTATGAAAGATTTCCCTATATTAATAATACTGATATCTTCAGATTGAGATTTCTCTTTATCGCTTAAACTATTTCTAATACTGTCTCTCGCGATTCGTAAGCGCTCCTCTCTCTCGTCTTGGACATTATTCTCGTTCGTTTCGTTAGTTTGTTTGTTTGGACTAGCGCGGCGGCCCGAGAGTCGAGCTGATAGTCTACGATAGAGTGAGCTCTTTGGAGTTGTCTGGGATCGATTTGGAGTAGATCGGAGGGGCTTGGAGGATGTGTTAGGACTGTTCAGATGGGGTGAGAGGATAAGCGAACGACCGAAAGTCTCCCCATTGGCCATTACCTGAAACATGTGTGAAACACACCACGCAATGATGTAATGAAGCCATTCCAAATACAAACATGCACAACGATATCATTACTATTGTGATAGATAGTTAGAGACACAGATAAGCGGATAATTTTATAAGAGATTATTTGTACAATTATTGTTCTCAATGTCGCTGCTAACGTTTCATTATAGCATTTATTTAAAAGTCATTATAATAACAGAGTTTATTGGAATAGGGTAAAAAGTGCGTAAATTACCTACAACCATTCATCAAAGCATAGTACAAGGTCATGACATGAATAGAAAGCAAAATGATAAATAGTAACGAAATGTAACTGTGAAATGACAAATGTAAACAGAACATTACAAATACCGTAAGACAAATGTTATGAGCGATATGTCTGCGAATAAATAAGCTATGATCTGAGATAGTGGTAACGTTTACAGTGGTAAAAGCCATGGTGTATCTACAGCTAGTGAAACAAAACACTTGAACAGACAATGGGTCGACTTCGCGCCGTGCGGGGAGGAAGTGACTACTGGTGCTGGTACTAACGCAACATAATACAATTGTACGCATAATAGCCTTGTAGTAGGCCTTTAATTGCAAGAGGCCGACTAGGTAGGTACCACCGCAGTGTTAGTTATTCTACCGTTAAGCAGTATACTGAGTTTCGATTTGAAGGATATTGTAGTTAGTGAAAATACTGGGCAAAGGAGATTTAAATACCAATATCTCGAAGTTAGTAACGCGAGAGTGACACAAATGTATGGGCTCATAGGCTACGACAACCGCTTACTATCAAGAGGGTCGTCTGCTTGTTTGCCAACTTGAACGCATCATATACAAATATGTCGTAATATACTTGAGTGTATCGCTTTATAAACATGCGATTTAGAAATCGATGACGTCATATTTACGCAATCACAAGGTCTACGGAGCGTTTTATTTAATCTGTCCAATTTGATCTTTCGTTTACACGTAAATTTTCAAACGATTAATGACAATGACAACATATCGTATACGTGCTAATAAATATATGTAGGAAAAACGGAAAGCGTAATGTTATATAGAAACTAAGTAAGTAACTACCGCTAGCCATAGTTCTTATTCTACAATGTAACTAATAATACTGTTTGTGTACCCAGGGATACTACGTGCATGCTAATATTATAATACTAGATTTACTGAGTAATTTGCGATATAAGTCTATATATAATTCGGCATGTTAAGTATTCAGAGGTAAACGCCCTGCAATTGACGTTTATAAGAACAAAATCATTAGCGTATTCATTAATTATTATTGGTGGCTTCGTTCATCATTTCTTTAGATTACATTAGTCATTAGTGGACCAAAAGTAATTATTCACTCTGTTTTTTAATAATTATTAGGGTGGATTACGGTTATTCAAACTATGGTGTGAAAATTTATATTTATTATATTTAAAAAAATCTAAATATTTTAAAAAACGAAAAGATCACATTTCGAATATTCTCACTTATACAGATCGTGTAGCTATGTTGCAAGTGTGTGTGTGTATGTGTTACAATAGGGGAAAGTGTACTCACGACATGCGTGCAGTCGGTGTCGTCGAGCGCGCAGGCGGCGCCGCCGTTGCTGGCGAGCACCTCGGCCATGTGCTGCGTCTCGTCCTCCGCGAAGCCGACGAAGCAGACGCGCGCGCCCGCGAACACTCGCAGCTTGTGCTCCTTCTGCAACACAATACAACCACGTCAGGGCATGCCCATTCTTATTATTTTGTAGTTTCACTAATATGTTTGTGAATATCATCACTAAATTTTTTTAATGATTTCCTAAATCAAAATATTGTAATGTAGCGAAATATAATATATAATTTTTTCTCTTAAATATAATAAGAATAAATACATAGTTTAATTCAAAATCTATCCTTTTCTAACAAATACTAGTCCGGAAAAACATATTATATTTAATAGTATATGGATAAACAGAATTTCTATTTCTTTTCATATGTATTATTCTTACTATCATGGCATCGTCTGTCGCGAGGCAGGCGGGGTCGTCGCGTCGCGCCCAGCACGCGTCGACCCACGAGCGCGCCAGCACGGGCAGCCCGAACCCCGACGCGTACCGGTACTTGTCGCCCGTCGCCGCCGCCGCGATCAGGTGCGTCACCTTGCTCGACATGTCCTTGCGGATCGATCCGCCCATGTAGTGGATCAGTGTTATCAGGTACGTCTGTACAACATTCGGATTCAATCATTAACTACTCAGGCAAGGTACTGGAAGCTTAAGCAGAAAAGTTCAACAAAACAAAAAACAGCAAACAAAGCGGACTAGAAAGAATAAATTGCATCGATTCATGCAGACTTTTTTATTGTAAAGTACAAAAACAATTAAAATCAATGTTTTTCTTTTGTGTATAACGTCGGCGACGAGTGAAAACCTCTTAAGTGGCGAAAACGAAATTTTGCAAGAGGGATTAAAACGTCACCTAATTTTGTTTAAAATTTTTGTATAGGTCGTAGTTTTAATTTATCATAGATTTAGTATATGTTGTTGTTAATCATTATACTAAATTTGGACGCATTCAAGTTAGGATGTGTGAAATTTTATAACTAAAAAATAATCCTAATTTCTTTAAAATACAATTTACGAGGCTTTCACGCGCGTTGCCATCGGTACTATATTTTCATTTAAATATTATTATTTATTACGACAAACGTACAAGTTCATCCTTTTTCCGGAATCCCGAGAAACATATGACAGCTCCTCGCATCGCCAGTGAGTAGAGCGGACGCGCGTTCGAGGGCGGCGGCTCGTCGCGCTCCGCCAGCTGCAGCACTGCGGTGGGCCCCAACACCCTGCGGCAATAAAAAGAACGTCATCATCATCAATTATATTGTTTAGCATAAAACTTATTTGTTTTGTATACGTAATATGCATCGTAATGTTAACATTAAATCACAAAATAGGCTAATTAAAACCGAGGCATTATATATAGAACTCAATAATATTGTGCAATACTTGTAATTGCACAATACTATTGAAAGTTTAAGGTCAGTATTAAAAGATTGTGCAAAGATTTAATAAGCATACATTTTATTGCACAATAATATTGAAGGTGTGTACAAGTCGTATTAACGATACATTACTAGCAAAATTCTTTTATCGCCATTACTCACGATTCAAAAGTATAAATCGTATATAAACTTATATTAGTAAAAGCAATAAGTCATTCGGAATTTGCAGGCTAAAACGTTTTCATAAATTCCTTCACATTAATCATCCTCGGGCGATTAAATAGAGCCACTTGTGTCCGGGGTTGTGATGGAATACAAGAATAGATACGCTTTAAATAGAACGAACTGTTAGGTCCTACGTAACCATTTATTTGTCTTTAACAGATGACTTCCGACTAGGGCTGAAGCCGGAAGGATGAAACGCGTAGCAAAACGCTAAAAATAAACCGAAACGATTCAATAACAATCTTACCTACCTAGATGTTTTATTTACATACAGTCAGTTATTCTTGTATTAAATACGATATAAAATTCACCGAACGTCGATTAGGTATGATTTATTGACAGTATTTACTGAGCATCACACATGGTATTTCCTCTTCACGTTCAAATTTACGGTTTTTTATGTATTTAATAAATTTTCAATAAATATTGAATACAGATACATTAATGCTGAATTGACGTCGCATCCAATCAAACATAAACGTAAACTGAAATCAAGCTAGCATAATCTGACAGTATTCGTGAAAAATTGAAAAATTGAAAAATTAAAAGCTGTTCTTCTTATCGAGTGATTAGTGTCAGAGTTGTTCAGGTCGCCCGCCTTTGACTCGACTTATCGACTGTTGTCAAATTGTCAACAGCAGGGACCAACTGCACGGAGACGCTCGGTTGAAATGCGATCACCCATCTAGTGACTGACCGCACCTAAAGTTGCTTAACCTGCCGATCGGTTACCGATTAGTGAGTGCACTCGGCTATGAGCGTCTCAAAAATATGCTGTAACATTTAGGGAATCAAGTCGTCGAACTCTCAAACGTTCTATTTTACTAGCTCGAAATTGATTTAATATACTACTAATATAATAAATATCAATGTGCGTATGTTTGTCTGCTTGTTATTCAATCACACAAAAACGACTGAATGGATTTGGATGAAATTTGGCACAAATCTTCACTTGGATTAACGCATTGGATACTTTTTATCTCGGAAAATGTTAGGTTCCTGTGGGATGAACAAAAAACTAACTGCAGGGCGTATATACTTGGAATTCTGTTTGGATGAAAACGGATTATGATGAAATTTAGCACTAGATAGCATAATTTCTGGGTTAAAACGAAAACGAAAGGATAATTTTGATCCCGGAAAAATGTTTGGTTCCTCTAGAAATATCAAAAAACATGCTACGTAACGTATTCAATTGAAATTCGGTATAGATGTGTCTTATAGAACATTATTTACTAACAAAAGATTGATTTTTCCCTGGAGCCAATTGTAAGGTCACCAAAATATAATTGCAAGTATATGGAACATCTTGAATCCTCACGAGAAGCTACCAAATGCTATTCTTACATTTGGCGCATGACTAGGATTATTTGATAAAAACAAGTAGCCGACTTCAACAGCCTAATTTTGCAAGCGATAATATGTAATTTGCATTTATCCAATAATGGGTTAGCCGATCTATCTAAATTTCTATTTAGTACCTACCTGAGTTAGGTTGACTGTTGTTTGAATACACCAAGTTTTACCTAAATTAGCTATTATAAATCAAGGAGCTATTCAAGAAAAAAATAATTTTATACAGAAATCGTCTACTGACGAGTTCATAAAGATCGTTTATGATCACGTAGGTACATAAAATTCTTAAAAATAAATGGGTAAATCTTTTTGATTAGTAATATTTTGATTAAATTATGTGAATAAACGATACAAATACGCCGTATTTCTAAGATTTAAGATATTCATACGTATAATTTAGCTGGAAAAGTTAGTCATGTACCTAATAATTCCTAAAATCAAAACTAACGAAAAATTAGAAAAACAAAACGAGTTCCGTGAACTCGCTGATGTTGATTGTTGATTATCATTGTTTCGGCTGCTGTACAATTCGATAACTAAATATGCCGACATGTTAAACTGTTGATGATTTAATAGGTTAGACGAGATCGATGAAATTGTCAATGTTATTGTGGGCGACAGGCTGGCGTCTCGTGACGCGCAGGCGACGCGCTGCACGCACCACGTCACGGACAGGATACTATAACTGCTATGGACGTTAGAAATAGTTCTGACTAGTTACATTCCCATTCCACGGAACATATAATGTAAGCAATTATCCAGATTAAATTGGGTTATCCGTGGGCTTTGCTTCTATTATTATGTCACATGATCATAGACTCATTGTAATAAGTATAGCCTGTTTTATGCGATATTATAAAAGCATTGACACGAGTCACAACAAGTGTTGCGGTTAACTTCCAGTTGTATGTTGTTGTTGTTGTATATTTTCTAATTTTTGAAGGCTTGCATTATTTAGCTTCATTAAGCAATATCGATAGTTAAGTCAAATACATACAATACGATCAATAAAACGAAAACTGTTTTTTTTTAATATAAAATGAGAAAAAGTCATAAGCCCATATTAAATACAATATTATGGAAGAATATAGTTATGGATAATCTGGGAGACTTTGTGCGTATTCTTCTTTAATAATTATTTTAACAAGAGTAAATTTATAATTGAAATAATCTTTTTAAATTTGCTTTACTATCATGATGTCAAAACCTTACATTTCATATTTAAGTTGTACCGAATCTGGTGATTTGGGTTCAGCTAAATGTTGCGGAGGCGGTTCCTCTTCCTCAGGCGTTGCTGGTAATCGCGTAGGTCCCATTTTATCAGCAGATTTAAGTTAATATTTAGCACTTCACTCAGTTATAAAATCAAATACTAGTCCGGCGTGGGTTCCACGCACTGGTGACACATCCGTTACATTCATTGGCACTGAGATGTATCATCGTGAAAATATCTCTTCACCATTCACTATCTACGTACTCCACAGACATACCCTCCACCGAATATAGTTTTACAAAATGATCACGATAACAAAAGCGATTATTTCGATTAACACCTCAACAAAGCACAGGCGGCACGCGCGTTATGCGTTTCACGTTAGATTGAAAAACAGCCGCAAGGAATGTAAGGCCGAAAATAGCAAGGAGCGTCGCGCGGCCGCAAGGGCGACTCTCGCGCTACGACGAGCGTCGCCGCGGCGCACTCACTCCTACCCGTACCTTTATTTACATCATTCGGTGAAATACACTCACTAAGCTTACTATTTTTTATGAGTGGAAGGTTCTGTGAGCGTGTAATAACCCCGGCATAATATTCAGGGTGAGGTTGACTATTAAATTGGTCTTGCATGTCGTGGCGCCAACAGTCACGGTGAATGTGTAATTTTATTGATCGTTTCAATTCCAAGTTAATATACCAATACGAGGTTGTTTATCATTAATTTATCGAAGCTGAAAAAATAAACTATGCTCACTGAGGAACTGGACATAACATGGATAGGAAATTAAAGTGTACATATTGTAGCTCGTCATATGTAGTGTCAGTAATTTTTTAACAACAGGAGATACACAGACAATATGTCAATGATACATTAAAATTAATTATAATTTACAAATTAATATTTGGAAAAATCGATCAACCATCCGTTGATAACATTAATAATTCTTATTTTCCTGAAGATTTTTTTTTGAAAAGGGGTAAACGAACTGGGGCTGGAGACTCACCTAATAGTGATTATCTCCGCCCATGGATATCGCTAACACTAAAGGTAGGTATTTCATTTTTGTTGCCTGCCTTTAAGAAAAGCATATACTCTTTCCTTAAAAGTTTCCGTGTTGTAACGATTTGAGAAAACCAGCGAGGTACTGATGGCAGGTGGTGCCGCGGAGTAGTTCTATATAAGGTAAAAATGGCATCGAAACTTGCCAAACATCGAAGTAGTGTGTATGTAATTTAGAATTTTGACGCTATGTCCGATAAGTTTAATTAATTATTTACCTAACATCATATTAAGAAAACTTTTTCTGTTAATGTCAAATAATATTAAGTTTTATACACGAATTTAATAGCGAAACTTTAAAAAGTTCAAAAGAGTGAAAATATTATAAAATAACACGTAAAATAAAACTGTTTTTTTTTGTAATCTATCTCGTTTTTTATCTATTTCTATACAAATATTGTAACCTCAATAATGAAAAAACACATTCAATATCAAATTTGGTATGATGTTAATTGGAACAGAACAAGAAGACATCAAATAGTTAAGACAGTTTATCATTTATGATACATTACGCGATTTATATGAGCTACTTGAAAATCCACTATGGATGTATCTACTCTGTTAGTTTTTTATTTGAAATGGATACTAGATATAGGCTATTGGTATTGGATATGTATTATATGAAAGATTTATTGTTATGTATAATAGTACATATTACATCAAAATCATTCTACGGAACCCTAAAAAGTGGATTTGTGATTTTTCTTTTTCATCAAGATAATTGCTATAGACATCTCTCACCACAGATCTCTATTTGGAATAATAGTTACGTTTCTTCTTCGCTTCTTGGTTAATTCGCGATTTACAAGTAAATATGTCAATAATCCATGATTATATAATTTTTTTTTCGATTTTCAGGATTTTTTTAGAAAAACAAAAAATTGTTATGGAAAATAAAGTGTTCGATTGTATTATTCAATACTGACACGAAATGTTTTAATTTTGTTTCAGTAAGCTTTATAGTTTTGAAAAAACAAAAAACAGTTTAAAAATTTTCATTATCTTTTAAGTGTAGTCCAAGGTAACAAAAAAAATGAGCCAAAAATTTTGTGTTCAATGTCAATTTTGAAAATTTCCAAAATTCAAAATTTTACAAATTCAAAGTTTTTCTTAGATCTTTGCTATATAACAATAGAATACTTCTGACCAAAATTTGTCTGAATAGAAAGGGGTCAATTCCCTTTAATATTAAGTTCCTTAAATTTAAAACACTACTAAATATCAGCATGAGGCATACCTAATGAGCTAAGAACTAAACCTAAGTCTAATATATTACATTTTAAAGAGCTAAAAAGTTGTGAGAGAATCGTACCGAACACATTCTATTAGAATACGTTGTCGAAATCTTAAAAACTCTAATCAATTCTTTTCTATTAAAATCAATGTCAGCAAACCCAGGTTTATGAGGAGGCTGACTTTACTCTTTTATATCTAATGCCCTTTCTTATAGATTTTTCATTAAAATATTTCTTCCGCAGAACAGAACATAGTATCTTAGGCCCTGTGCGCACTGGTTGCACGACATGGCCTGCCTTTTTATATGCCAAATAGAAATAAAACTTAAATCTATGAAACGAAAATTGAAATTTCAACGATGATGACCGATTAAGCCGCGGCATGCTAGCTGCTTAGGCATATTGCGTCAGTGTAATTTTAAATTTAGCCAATAACGGAACTAAAGTTTTTCCTGTGCAATTGTAATTGTAAATGTAAAATTTACATAATTATGCTGAGCAGTTGTTATACAATAAGAGCAATATGTTTTACTATATTTTTAATATATGATCATTTCGATTTATGTTTAATTTTCTATTTATATTTTATAATATTTTGGCATCATAAAGTTGAACGATATTGTCCAAAGTAATAAGCCATGAGTCACATCGTTCCCAGGAATAGTGATAAGTAGATATCCAAAATTAATTTTCGGCGAGCAAACAATCGGCGCGACGGCGGCCACGCACGAAACAATAAACAATTAATCTCATCAATTGGTATTCGCTTATGCACTGTAACAATGAAAGCATCCACCTCGATACGTGAAATAAAGTAAATACGGCCGTTCTGATTTACGTCCAAGTTAAATTTACGATACATCATCGTGTCTCATGGCTGGTGCGCTGACGACGATCTCGCTACGTGATCCGCTTATCCTTTGTTATGATAAGTAATCTCATTTGAATATGATTACAAATGTAGAGATGTGAACCATTTAAATCATTTTATTTCAAAGTCAATCCCTGTCGCAACTTAAACGTTGTATTATAAATAAAAGCGAAATTACAATTGTCATGTAACTTTTGCATGATTGATTTATATTATAATAGTTATCGATAGTATAATAGTCCTTGAATAATGGCTATAATTCCCTTAATAGTTTAAAGTCACACAATTCTATCGTATACTTAAGGTCGGTGGCAAACTACAAACAATAAAAATGACATGCATCTTACACTTTTATTTCAAAGTAATATTATATGAGTTAGTTACGGAAGTAAGAAAGTCTCAGATATAATTCTTATCCAGCTTCTTTCAACATCTTTGACGGTAATCAAGTTCTCTATCAATTAGAAAGTAGTTTATCGATCAATAATCATCACTTTTTTTAATGTAGAGCTGTTGTCGAATCTTTAAAAAATGCAGATTTCAAATCTAAAAAGCAAATAATAAATACAACAAAAGTTGGTCCTAAGTAAAATGTCGCCACAAGAGGTTGTCAAAAAAGGTGACCAATGTTTTTTACACATTATGTCAATTAAATAATATTAAAATTGTAGCCTCCACATGGGAGATTTGAAACAACAGCAAAAATACATTTTCAAAAATTGATGCAAACTCGAGAAGTCTGCCATAATGATAATTTATATGTATACATTCATATTATTAGTATTTATTCATTATATATATATATATATATATATATATATATTTACATATTAGTATTTATTTATCGTTAACATTTCATGTATTATTGTTATTTATATTTATTTACTTTCTTTCTTCCACGTCCAGGGTTGGCTGGTAGAGAATGCTTTTAGCATTAAGCCCGCCTTTTGTGCACTTTGTGCAATAAAGTATAAATAAATAAATAAATAAAATAATTTCTAAATTTGCCAATAATAAAACATCGTTTAAAAAATCAAGCTTTGCGTTTTTGTGTTTGAAAACCAAATTTTTTTAAGTCGGTTAAAAACAGATCAGTAAACAAATTTTTATTTTTATTTTATATATAAATTTGAAGACTAAATGACTTGCCACTTTAAAATGATCCACATTTGGGTAGCATACTTTAGGGCTTGGCTTGCGTATGCTTGTCTCCGGACAATCTTATTCAAACTACACGATATAAAACATATAATCTACTAGTAATTAAAATGAACATCTATTTATATAATCTATATATTTAAAAAGAGAAGACCTGACTGACTTATAAACGCCCAGACCAAAACCCTTGGACCTAGAAAGCTGTTTTTTTCACAGGTGTTGTTGGGGTTGAAAGTTATAAAATTCCACCCCTAAAGCGGTGAAAACGGGTTAAAAATTTGTATGGAAGTCCGTCATTTTTAAAACTAGAAGCAGAAAACTGTGCCTTTTGGCGACAAAATTAAGGCTAAAGTAATACGTGTCTTCCTTTGAGATCGAAATTACGTATGTACGAGTAGTTGTAGGTAGCCATTTAAAAATTATATTTTGTGATAATCCTATCTAGCCTAGAGTCAACCATTTCTATTGACCAATAATTCTGTAATATAATTAATGTGTGCAAAATTATATTGTCACTATTACCAGCGGAAACCGAAGTTGGACAGTAAAACGGAAACGAGTTCATTATGATGCCAATTTTTGAAACCATATTTCAACAACTAGCTAAAAGTAAATTTTCGTGTTTATTTGTGGTATTATAAAAAAATAGTGATTCAGATTTATTTATCTACTTATTTGTTACATGAAGGTACATATTTTTTGCGTAGCGTGGCATACAGCGTAGGTGAAGTTAAAAAATTGGTGATGCGCAGGCAAGCTTCAGCGGAGATCGTTAGCCGCCGTGAGGTGTGCCAATATTTTTTAATGGCAAATAACGATCAGTTTTGGCGTAGTCGTCAATGTGTTAATAGCCCAATATAAAAACCGTAACTCATTGATTCACTAGCTTGATTTTCTTTTATCCCAAACCTTTATTGTAATAATTTTGTGCGTTATATAACTACTCCGATCGTACCTTATTAATGTTTTGTTGAGCTTAATTTATAACAGCTAAAATATTATCTATTAGAATATAATTATGTACGTCAACATTAATATGTACTATACATAGAATTATTGTACATTGGAAGTTGTATACTTTATCGTAATTTTAATAGCAATGGTTATTAAACCATTAAAGATCACACAAATTCGTACTCACCTATATTTGGCTTTGTGTGCTGCATCGAAAAGTTCTCCCTCGAAGGGTGCAGTCACTAAGTAGGGTGGAAGCGCTTGCTGCTGCTGCGGCGAGGGTAGTGAGTCGGGCCCTCGTACCGTCGCCAGCACACCTAGTCGCTCGCACGCCGCGCGTACTCGTTCACACTCGATGCATGTTTCGCTCACGTACACACACGGCGTTGGCGAGCCTGACAACCGTCAATAAGGCATCATGGTTTGTAATGTTACCCAAATACAGCCGGAAGTTATCGGTTAGGCGGAAGACATTTTTATATATAAAAAGGAAAATTCATTACATATTCACGTACTTATAATTAAATTCATAAATGTTAGGAGGTTCTGAATTGATTTTGGAGGCATACCAACTCATAGCGTTGCGTCGTAATAAATTTGTTGCTTCTACGACTTTAGAGTATAGTTTTATATCGATGTCACCTAAATTTCATTGCAATAATTTGTTTTTAGTTGTGAATAAAATTACGAGTTAGATATATCAGGAGGAATAACTTAAAAAAACTTATTATATAATAATTTAATATGTTTAATGCTGTTTTGTCCTAAAGCTAAATATGAGGGAAACTGAACTCTTTCAGTCTTTCTTGACGTGTATACTATACATTTAAAAAATAATATTAGCACGAAGTGGAAACTGCGCAATTGATCGATTCTCCATACTATAAATCTTCTTCGTCCTAGCATTATTCCCGGTATTTTATTTTACCCAGGGTCTGCTTATTACTCTTATCCGGATTTGACAGGCTACTAGTTTTTACACGGAACGATTGCCATCTGACCTCCGCAACCCTAAGGGCGAACCAGTAAGTCATTGGATAAGAGCAATTTACTTATCAAGAGTTAACGATTATTATCAGATGTTATGTGATAACAACCGGGACCGACAGCTTAACGTGCTCTCCGAGGCTCGGTGGGGATACCCACGGACAAACGTCCAGACCAAGACAGAAATTTTAACAAACATCTGCCCGAGCGGGAATCGAAGCCGCAACCGTCGCGACTAAAGGCAGACTCGCTACCCACAAAGCCACAACGTTCTCCATACTATAAATATATGGTTATAATATTCTAAAGCTTTGTTATAATATTCTAAAGTTTGTTTAAACGCGTTCGGATCTTTCATATCCGATTTAGTAAAAACTTTTTTCATGAGACAGCGTATCGATTAATTACGTTGCAAATATATATTATAATTCATTATAATAAATATATGTTAATTATATAACACTATTGTTATATTTTATGTATATTAATATAATATTTAAGTTTTGTTTTTTGTCAATAATTCATATGCACTTAATTAATATCATGTAGATATCGTCCGAGCAACTGATTAAACATTTGTTTGTAACTGGTAACGGGTACCCACAGCACAGGCTTTGCCTAGTGTGGGACCACTGGATATTTTATATTGCTGTAAAGTACTGTGTGTTAATAACATTTTTTATTTTTATAATATACTAGCTACTGCTCGGGGCTACTCTCGCGTGAATAACGATTTTTAATTCGGCACCTTGAAATGCAATATACATCCCCCATTACAATCCTTCATCCCCTATTTTAACTACTTCCCGAAAAAGTAGTTCCCGAGGTCTATCTAGTATATCTCTGTAATAAATTTCATCAAAATCGCTTCAATGATTCAGGCGTGAAAACGTTACAGACAAAGTTACATTCGCATTTATAATATTAGTAGAGTTAGCAGGGATTTTGTAGATATATTAAATGGGTTTGAATACAATCCCTAGAGCAGAGTAATGCCCTTAAATGATAATTAATATAGGAAAATGTAGCCAAGTAAGTATAAAACATATAAGAAATTGACATGTATACCTATTATAATTACTCACTATTTAAATTCGAGTGAAACCGAAAGAAAAAGTTTAGAAATAAAGTTACGTTGCACTTTTTGCAAATTTATACATTTTTTATATAATACAATTTTTTTTTATTTTTTTATATTTTATACATTTTTTTATATAATACAAATTTATTATCTAGGCAAAATTTATGCAGATAATAATTACTAAAATAATGAAGGTCTAAATTGCTGACGCAAGTGCGAACGTCATCCGTGAGATCTGACAGTTGGAACGCTAATCTTAATATAGAACGTTTCTGTTCAAATTCCAAAGAAGGATATATTTTAGTATTTCGCGTAAGGAAGTCGTGAGACATAAACATGATTTATCTTGATTACGACAAATCGTAATGAGAAGAACCAGATGTCGTGCAGTAACTCCTTTGATCCCTGATAAAGAATCAGTTCACAATTGAATAACATTTCATATATTAATTGCTGTTCATACTGCAGTAGGTATTAGTTATTTCCGACACTATACATTACTTATTTACACTAACGAACTTATAGAGCTTCGATAACGACACAATAAAATGCACTTTTAATTTTAATCATTTTTAAACGTGGTTAGGTTTTTAAATACGTACCATACGATATTGAAATTACTTCAATCTTCAAATATATTTTTTGCCAAACGCAATGTTTTCAAAACTTTTAATGTGTATAATATGTAATGTGTAAAATCTAGCATGTTATGTTTGTCGACCTTTCGGGACGTGTTCCCGTGGCTTCGAACGGTTCAGGGTCGCTGACTCACGCGTACGCCGCAAAGGGAACACCGGCAATTTTGGCATATTATTGTACTAGGTGAAACTTCACTAAGCACATAATGACTTTGTAACAAATAACTCTGTTACAACATCTGTAAGTTTTTACGTCTTATAATTAACATTTTAAGCCGGTTTGATCAGATTTATGAAATACCTCAATTGTTTTATCTTACTTCTCAGTTGTCTACAGCGAAGGATCATAATGAATACTTTATTACCGTCTTGTTATTGCATTATTATTTTTAAAAAATATTGACCATGTATGACACTTTTTAGTAAGTAGAAAACAAGGACTAGCGATGATTTATTTACATGATATTATTACAATAAAAACTCAAACGTCTAGGTCACTAATCTTGTCACGCAAGGATGAATTATATTGACCTTAAAGCTCACTCAAAAGGGCCTTGAAAACATGTACGCAAAAAACTGAAGCAACCCTTTGTATAACTCAGATGTAATGTCACATATTAAGGAAAAAATAATCGAGATATATTAAATGATTTGATATGGGTGTTGTTTGAGCATTCGACATGCATTTCATGCATGCGAACTCACATCCTCCACCGAGGTAAGACCGCAGTTGCTCTACCAACGCTAGCATGGTTGGCATGCGTGCCGCAAACCACGCTTTACGCCATCTGTAAAAGCTTTGCGTATCAATAATTTAATTTAATGAAACGTATTCATGTTGAGCTCCAAAGTCTAAGTCTATACATTGTAGTTGTAGTATTGTTACATTAATGTAAGCAAAAATAATGTTGTCTACAAACATTAAGCAGACAGAAATTCGGTTTAACTGCACTAGAGGGTTAAAAGCTATAATTTTCAAAGACGGCGGCGAGATTTTGTTCCTTAAAAATCTTGACCTGTCCCAAAAAGTAAACATGAAAAAATGTACGTTGATTTTAATGTATGAAAAAATAATCATATTTGGAGTATGGTTGTAAGACAAGGTTATAATGATGATGATAAAAATACATTAAATTCATTAAAAACTGAAATTATTACCACTGTTCATTTAGAGAATTTTACTGTACCTTTGGCAATGTTGTCACAATTATTATTACCATATCTGACAATAGCTGTAAATGATGATACACAACATACAAATTTAATCTTTGTTTTTCGTAAAAAGGTCAAACGAGAATTAGTTTCTGAGACCATGGGTTCCAAATTTCAGACAGGTAACCATAAAATTTGAAAAATTTGTGTCATGTTTTCACTGAACAGAAATATGTGTTTTCAAACATTTTGGGATCTGGAGTGCAAGTCTAACTCACACTTGGCCAGTTTTTAATATTTTTTTTTATTTCATTTAAGACTCATATATTATTTGTACCATTTTTACAATAAAGCAATATAACATTGAAAAAAAAGTATGTTTTTGTTTTTTAATTTTTTTTATGTTATTTGCTATATTCTGTAAATATACATATATTTTGACTACCTAGTATTTACCTAGTAGTTTTGTATTACAATACATAACTAAAAAAAATATACAAAAGCAATTGGAGAAATATTATGTTCAGTAACTTATAACAAAACAAATTATCACTAAATAAATAAATAAGTATTAAAAATTGTCTTAGTTAGGATTTGTAACCCAAAACATGACCACATCGGTGTTAAGGAGGAATTATGCAAAAGCATTTAAGGTGATCAAAGCACGGAACATGTGTTACGTGAACGAGGTGGTGGAACCTCGACAATATTTATGAATATACTACCAAAAGAATGAATCTTAAATAATTGGAGTACAACAGCTTATTAATAACATAGCCTTAGCAGTTATATTTGTAATAGACATAACGATGACTATCAAAACTTCTCATTTATTATTACACTGTTATTTAATCTAATCATTTTGTTTTGATTTTTTTCTTTATTTACAACCAATATTACAACATATTTACAATTCAATACTAGCTATATTTACAAATAATTAAAGCTGTACAAAGAATGTTCACGGGGAATGGTGCTTGCCACCATAGCTAGCTGCATTATAATTGTTTAATTGATATATAAAATGTAAGTATATGTATATTCTGCCTTTATAGAACAGATTGAGCTGTCACACAATATGAAGTGACAATATTCCTACTACTGCTTTATTCGATTTATGAAAGTAACAGAGGCCTTAGCCAAAAAACATTCAATGTCTTTCTTTTATTCCTCTTACGATGGTAGGCCTTTTACTCCACAAGGCCTACTAATTCAGTCAGTCAGTTATTCTACTGTTAAGATGTATACTGAGTTTGGGTTTGAAGGACACTGTAGCTAGTGAAATTACTGGGCAAAAGAAATTATTTAAGAACCAATATTTCTAGGTTGGTAAAGCATGAGTAACACCTACAAAAGTATGGTGTATACGAGGTATACCATCAGGTGGATTATATGCTTGCTTTCCAACTTAGACATATAAAAAGGTAGGAACCCCTTGAAATATTATCAAGAATGATAGTATACAGAGGCTATAGTAACGGCTTACCATGATGCAGCATGTATGTTTCTTTGCATAATTGTTGTACTATTCATTCATATTAAGCAATTTTTAAATACACTTTTTTACATTTCTTAACATCTGATAGTAATCGTTAACTTTTATTAGATAATTTGCTCTTATCCACTTATCCAATAATTTACTAGCCTTGTGGTGGCTGAAGTGAGAAAGCAATTCCTGTGTGTAAAAACTAGTACCCCATCAAATCCAGCCAAGGGTAATAAGCAGACCCTAAGTTACACACTGGGATAATGCTAGGAAGAAGAAGAATAGGATTGTCTACTTATTTGTGGAACTTATTCCTGAATGAATAATTAATAATTATAAAATAACTAGTATGCCTAATCATCTATTGTTAAGGAAATGCATATTTTGCTAAAATCTTTTTTTACAAATTATTATTACAAAAGTAGATTTTACCACTAATAATAGTAATCAGTTTTATTTATGAGTCTATAAAAATTATTTATGACTGTTTTTTTTAATATAATTATAAACTTGACCCGATATAACTAATTAATTTTACTAGAATCATTAGTTATGATATGAATTTCTTTTGCCCGTTCTCAGGTAAGTTTAATTTTGGAACCCATGGTAGAGTCTGACTTTCAAATAAGTGATAAGCATCATATGTTGTATAAAATATTTGATTTGACAGAAAGTAGTAATTTAATATTTTGAGAATGTTATAGTTTAAACATAGGACAAAAAAAAACAAGTATTATAATTATGGTAAAACTGAATGACTGAAAAAACACTGTATAATTTTATAGAATATTTATTTGACTTTTCTTCTTGAATTCTTTGAGTCAAAATAAAATAATTATAAATACAAATAAAGACGACTTTTCTAAAAAAGTGTACTAAATAACCCAATATTTGATAAATACAAAAATTACATAACTTTAAACAATTCTGTTTCAAGTATTTTAAGAAGAAAGAACGGCAGTTAAGTACCCAAGAATAAAGAACGAATAATTAAATAATCTATTGATATTTTAAAAATTAAAATATTTTTATAGTAACACGGGTTTATTTTTAAAAATAATTGATTATGTTAGTATTTTTTTAAAGTAAACACACTGACCGCCGTTTCACATATTATTTTTAATAAAGTGCAGAGTACGATAATAATTAACAATATTTAAAAACTTTTTAAAAATTTTGTTCATAGAAATATTACCATCATTCTCCTGATTTTTGTCAGTTGCAGCGGTGCTTCCTGTTTGTGACATGCCCTTAGACATTTCGTCCATCTTGCGTACCACTTATTCGTTATATCAATCACATAACACAAATAACAATACTATTTACAATAACCAATAATACACATATATTCACTTCACTTTATAGAACAGGTCTTTTCAGTAAAAATCGTTGATCCCTCCAATCTAATAACATTTCTGAAATTCTCAATAACACGACGTAAACGAAGCGAGTACAAACGAACTGTTGAATGAAGTAATCATAGATAACAATATGTTGGTAACGTTGGTATATGAATAGATAATATTCATTAAAATAAAACGATTTCTATAATTTTTGATAATTTCAAAAACAAAAGTAGAATTACTTCGACCAAAATCATCTGGATGATTTAATATATGAAGAATGCGATTACATATTATTACATATTATTTACTCTAAAAAGATAAATTTATTATATTTTTAAATTAAATAAACAAAAAAAGATCTTATCAAAGTTTATGAGATAAGACAGATATACATACATTTTCGTTTATAGTAAAAGTACATATGGTAATTTTATAGTGATATGTGTAAAATAATTCCATAATCTATAGACCAGGAAGTGGGCGTGATATGCAATGATTCTGTAGAAGAAGAACGATTTACAAGGCTCCTCGCTCGCTACCAAGCAGTTCACACACTCTATGAGTGAAGACTGCAGTCGGATAGTTTCGTATCCGCTACCTAAGCTTCATCTACGCTAGAACCGAGAAGGATTATCATTCACTTTCTTTTCGATTTATATGATAGTCCCATTACTAGCATGATCTATTCTTATATAATAATAATAATCATATATATAATATGGATGCATTGGTGCCCTCAGCGAATAAACTGGAAATAAAAAATTAAAACTGTGAATGTGCAAGTAAGAGAAAGATTAGGAATTGGAAATACACATATAAAAACTGTCAATTTGGCAAATTCTTTGTATTCAGTAATCACAATTATGATTTTCAGACAATATTTACCATATTTAAATTTTTCACACCTGTGCGCTACTATTCCTATATTTATAGTGTTGCGAAAAACCAAAAACCGTTTTTTGGTTGTGCATACGTTGGATGGTGTTATTTAGTTCCAGGTGAATTCGCTGTGGCGCTGCCACTTCAATTTCAACCACTTTCTAATTTCTATCACTTTACTCCATAAGTGATATGGACCAGCAGCTTAGTCCTCCAAGTTCTAGTCTATGGTATAGAGTATGGTTGTGGTCTATGTAATAATGATAGATGAGGATGATTTGTTTTTGTTGTAACTTGTAATTTAATTTGATAATATATATTACATGATTGTCATTGTCTCGAAGCAGACAATTTGAAAGATAAGATTAAAGAACGTTTCTGATTATATTAGCATATCGATAAAACATTACAATGGGATAGTAATAAAGTAAATAAAACGGTTGTTGTGTTCCTATATAGTGACATTTTTGATTTTAGTGCATTATTTCAGAATGGAACATTTTGGCTTATCTCATATTTTATACGAGCCAGATAAATATAGTCCAGATACATTGGACTTATTAGCCGATGATGAAGCGAGGGAATATTGGTTAAATACATGCGAAAAACTTGTAGAGAAATATGTTAATTTTGCACTATCTAATACAGAAGACCCAACAGTTG
Organism: Hestina assimilis; assembly: GCA_023373885.1. Classification (NCBI taxonomy): domain Eukaryota; kingdom Metazoa; phylum Arthropoda; class Insecta; order Lepidoptera; family Nymphalidae; genus Hestina; species Hestina assimilis. The sequence goes on along the minus strand of CM041741.1, from coordinate 7,618,883 downwards.
AAATACGAGCTTTAAAGTTTAAAACATGTTACGTAGAAGCATTAAAAGAGCTTAGAATTAATCCACTGTAAGGATTGCTAAATCTGATATTTTGTAAATCTTTTTAAAACGTGAATTAATAAAATCCGTAATAATGGCTTTCTATTTTAGTGCACATGGGCAATTGACTATACGATTGCTCCTTGACGTCAACGAAACATGCCTGCGTTCTCAGGGGTTTTTTGATTTGTGGAAACAACAAAAACAATTTGAAAATGAAGCTGCTTTAAGGAGTTTTGCAGCAAGATTAACAGAAATAGATGCCCTGCCTGATAATAGAGAAAGATGGACAGAATTATGTAGGGGTGTTTTAGCTGGTAACTTACATTGGCTGTTAATTGATAATATTTTTAAATATAAACATTGCTTAATTAATGTTTTTAAACAAGGTAACATGTTTGACTGGGGTGCACAAGCTGTTACTTCGATTTTAAACTGCGGACTATATGAAGCTCTGCAGAAAGATTCAAAAAGGCCATGGTTATTTGATGGCTTAGACAAGTGGATAGATAAATTGGAGGTAATTGTAGTGTCATATTTTTAACGTATATTGTACATTATTTTTGCCCTGAACAAAAAACTTCTTTTTATATAATTTTTATTACAGAAAACTGTTCACCATTGTGCTGCTATTTTTGTTGATAATAGTGGTGTAGATATAGTTTTGGGAATCTTGCCATTTGTAAGAGCATTATTACTGAGGGGCACTTCTGTAATTATGTGTGCTAATGAATGGCCAGCTCTAAACGATGTTACCAATGTTGAATTAGAGGAAATACTACAGCGTGCATCTCTGATCTGCCCTGTCCTTGCTGCTGCCATGGCTACTGGAGATTTAGTAGTTAGATCTAGTGGCCAAAGAGGTCCTTGTCTTGACATAAGAACAATTAGTGTAGGTGAGATAGTCATCATCATAGTAAGAATTTTATGTTATTTTAAATTATAATTTTAACTAACCAACATAACATTTTTGTAGGTCTTTGCACAGAAATGAAGATACGAGGAGTAGATTTAATAATTTTAGAAGGTATGGGAAGAGCATTGCATACTAACTTAAATGCTCGTCTTGCTGTAGATTCTCTTAAACTGGCCGTTGTGAAAAATGCTTGGCTAGCGCAGCGTCTCGGTGGTCCATTATTTTCAGTAATTTTTATTTATGAAGATAAGCCATCAGGAACAAGTTAATTTTACAAATGTGAATGTAATACAGTATTCTTTAATAGAACAGTCACTGTTCTATGATTAAATTTCAATAAATTTTAATTATTATTCTCTCAATTAAAGCATTCACATTTTTGGAATGTTTACCCGTTCATGTTAATGTCACATAGCATTTTTGGAATATATTGAGTGTTACCTTGAACTGCTTTTTATTTATTCAAATAATATAAATTCAAAAGATATAAATAATCTTAAATGTAACAGGACAAAATATTTAATAGTAAGGGATTTAAAATATTATATTTTAAAATAAACAATGAAAAGTGCTGGGAAAAGGAAACATGATTTCACTAAGTATATTGTTTATTTAAATAAAAAATCTAACATCTTAAACTCAAAAGTATTTTAATAATTCATTAAAGTAAAAGGTATATCATATGCTAAGGGATTTGTAGTATATAAACAACATGACTGTTACACTGTACAACAAATTAGGTAATGTTCGTAAATCATATGATATAAAAGAATGTTCCTATATTCTAATATGATTGTAAATTTGACAATCATTAACACATCCCACTTTTTCACACATCCTAAGACAAAAAAGGTAACACTACAATGTACCATTTAATATGGTCAACAATGGGTGAACTTCATGAAGTCAACAACAAATCAAAAACTTCATTATACTTTGAAAGTACTTTTTTTGGAAATTAAGACCTATTCAACCAAGCAATTACTTTAAACAATAAGTAAGCAATACTTATTGCATAAGCAATCTTTTCTTTCTGTTGCCTTTGCAATTGTTCAGCTTCAATAGCCATAACACGTCGATTTAATTTGACAATCTGCCTTCGTAAATGCATAAGCTCTTCAGAAGCTGAAAGCCCTTCACCATTGCCCATTGGTGGTGTTGGATCTCTAAAATATTTAAAAAATCATTATGGTAAAAATGTTTGTGAAAAAAATCAATTAATTAAGACAAGATTTTTAATATGATTTCAGAGATAGAATCTGCCATGTACATATTTATGAAAGTAATTATCATTTGTTTATATACCTTAATACAAGACGTGATTCTGTCATAGTTGATTCATTGAAGTTATCAGAGGTCCCTGATTGGACTCCAGCTCCAACAGAATGCATCATTCGAATGTCCTTCATTCTTGGTGGTGAGTTGGGCAAATCATTAGGATAGTCATCAGCAGAAGGGAAATAATGTTGATCAAGTGTGATTACACGTGGTGGTGTGCTCACACGTACCATTCCAGGATCAGTTGGTAAAACTGCATTGTCTAACTGGATTTCCCTTGGTGGTGCTTTTGTACCTTTAATGTATAAAAAAATTAAAGCAAGGTAATTGGGAAACTTGCTACAATAATAATTGTGAAAGATTCATTAATTCTTTATAATTTTTATTGTGTCCTTTAAATATTATGCTCCACAAGTTAGTTGGTCTGCTGTTTTTTTTAAGAAAGAATACTAGCAACTCTAGGTGTGTAATAGCCCAGGGCGGTCAGGATTGTAAGTAGGTTGGCATGTAGTGAGACAGCCTCAGCAGATAAACCACAATATGTTTAGAAAGAATGATTTACTGTCTTTTCAATACCCACATTATGAAGGTATAGGTAGCAGGTATGTAGTTGGTTCACTAGGATGTTCAGATGCTTTCTTTGCCTTTCTTTATAATTTTTAGCAAGCCTTTGAACTTCTTTCTTAATTGTTCTCATTTGTAGGCTTACATAAATTTTAATATTGGTTATATCCCATGGGACATTACTAATTGAACGCAATATGACATTTTGTTACCTCTGCAGAATAGCAATGTAATATATTCATCAGGATTGTTGAATAATGACATATAAACTTTGTCTTTTGAGTTGTCTTTGAATAATAATATCCAAACATAATTCTTGAAATTTTGAAAAGGGGACTTACAGTTTTCTAGCCACCATTTTCTGTGATTTGAATTTAATTATAACTGTTTGTAAAATATATTTAGTTATTCTTGAAATTTAAATATTTTGTTATAAGGACCAATAGCTTACTGGTTATAATTACTGGTTTTAGTTATCATAATGATTGTAAAAAATGTAATTTATCTGACGTTTTTGCAAAGTAGATAAAATAATTGCTAGGAATATTTAAGTCACATCAGGGAGCAGTGTAGCAGGTATCTCAATCAAGTAGCATTTTTGAACAAAATTTATAGATTTTTCATTGATTGTGGATAACTTTTGATTGACTGATTTAATTTTTAAATTATCAATTACAAAACACTGAAATATATTTTGCACCATTATTTGTACCTGGATTTATCATTTTTAAGTGATGTTTATTTTTCCTTGTAATCAAAACAAAATATAAGGAAAATTAATGAGTATGTACTTAATGGTATTATTATGATTGTTTAATTAAACATAGTATAGTATTAGTCAACTTCAAAAGAAGCAATTCTATGCTTATGTGTTTGAGAACTTTTATTTGTCGGAAAGAATTTAACAGGTTCCATAAAAAAATTGTGATGATCTGATGACAGATTCCTGTAACAAAGACCAAAACTCTACAAAGTATAACTGTAATATCTTTCATGTGATCTTACAGTTGGTTCATAATACAGATTCTATTGTGAAAAAAATATAGCAGATGCTCTTTCAAATACAAATCAATATAGGAAACTTTGTAATGTGATCCTAAATTAAAAATAATAAATATGTATGCCACAGATATCTTTTCTTATAGTCTTGTACTAAATAATACAATTTCATAATTATCTTTAATACAAGCCTTCAATGATGTTAATATATGAAAATAATAAATGAAAATTTGTAAAGTGTTATTTCTAAGATACAAATAATATTTTGTGCATTGACATGGTTGAAGTCAGTTCTAAATCAATTAATGAATAAATTAAATTTAATACTTTATAGCAAAAAAAAAAAAAGTGAAGAAAAACAAAAAGACAAAAAGTGAGAAATAGTTTTTTTTTAAATTGTTTAAACATATTTTGTAGCCAAAGCTGCATACAAGTGTAAAAATCATATGCAAATAGTTTTGGTCTATTAGGGTTAGTTTTGTTCTATTCTATTTAAATAGAATATTATGAAGGAATATGTTGAATGAGAATTTCTTCAAGGCTATACCAATATCAGTTTGGGTAATTTGAGTATATTATGGATAGCATAGGATACATTATATCCTTATTTGTTGTATTAAATGCTAATATTTTTTCATCTTAATATATGTTTCATAATATATATCTCCTACCTATATGCTGATCTTGGCCAACTACAAGTATTCTCTCTGGAACTTTCATATCAAACTTTTCATTAGCATAGTCCCATCCAGTAACCATTCCATTTGGAGTATTATCTTCATCATCTATGTCACCAGTGGCCTAGAACATAATAAAACCCACATAATATACTCAGAATAATATTTTGAACAAATTGGCACCTAATCAAAATATATTTAACACTTTGCTGGTCATTTAATGCAAATTATGAAGCAATTAAAAAGAAAATTCTGAGTGAAAGTCCAAGTGTTTCTTTTTTAGTTTCTGTCAAGATCATGATCTTCAAAATTGAATATAAAGCATCATTTTTATATACATTGACTTATGACAAAGTACCATGCATAAGCGTTCCACTCGTTTCGTTACCTTTTATGAGGTATTGTGTACATTTAAGTAAATAAATAATATTTACCTTGATTCGTTGAGGCACTGTCATATTATGGCTCAGAAGCCGAGTGTAAGATTCGTCAGATGTGTAGTTCATTATTATATCCACAAAAGTAGGTTAATATTTAATTTAACACACAGTTACAGCTTCTGCAATAGTAGAGTTTTCATTAACGTAAAAAGATTAAATCATATTCATATTATAAAGCATTAAATAAGAAAATGTTTCGTAATAGTTAAAAAACTATGGTTTTAGTGGACTCACCTGTTTATGAAGGATCATAGGAATTTTGCATAGATTTTAAAATACTATAAATTAATAATTATTTAATTTACCTACCTACTTTGAGAGTAACTGACAGCTATTAATCCATGTCTGAAATGACAGTGACAATTTACAACCAATGACCAAGCATCAGGGGTGCTAGTAGAACAAAAAGATGGTACAGATGTCCTTTAAAGCTGATATTAATAAAATAAAGATTGGTACACACAACATTTACCATTAAATTTAGAATTAATGAAAGAAAAAAGAATGATGATTATTTATCAGTTGTACAACTGATAAATAATCATCATTATTATCATAGCGTTAAATAGTTATCATCATTATCATAGAGTGAAGCCCTTTTGCATTCCGCTAAATAGCCAATGTTATTTTATGTATTATTTTAGAAGTCAGGTTGAGTTAAGTTTAATTTCAAGTGATCAGTCATAACCTTTTTGATAATTTAGTTATACAATGCAATTGCACAGCAACTGCAGGTGCTTCCGTTTTTGTAGTTAAATGGCCTAAGTTTTATTTTATAATTCAGTATATCATAAGATGATACGAAAATAAGTCTTGCACTTCATTGAATATTATTTGAATTCTTTACAACTAAAGTCAAAAATTAGATACACAACGTTAAACGTTATATAATTAAATTACAACATTGATTGCATCCGTTCTGACTTCAAAATTAAATTGTAAATTCAAACATGAATTTACAATTTAATAGACGACGTTGTGGTGCAGCGGTAGCGAACCTGCCTCAAACGACACATGTCACGGGTTCAATTCCCGCACGGAGCATATATTTGTATTTACCATGCAGGCATATTTTACAGTCTGGGTGTATTTGTCCTGTCATTGTGAATGTTTCCGGACCCCGACACAGGATATAACTATCCTAATGGGGGCCGTTGAGTGTGGAGCGAATATTATTATTTTTAATTAGGTACCTAAAGAATAATTGATTGAAAATAATGTAGGGACTAAGGATGCAACATTGTCCACTTTAGCATAAAATGATCTAATATCCTGATATATAATAAAAATACAAATGAACAGAAATCATCAAGGAGGGTAAATTTTGTTAAAAATATCGATATTTTCAAGTTTGATTATCGATATTTAAATTCTGACATTTCGTCTCTAATTACACCAATATCGGTATGAGTTATATACCTATAACAACCTATAACTATTTAGATATAAATCAGTCTACTGAAAGATCAACGAGAAAAAATGAGCGATTGCTATTGGTCCTTGCCTAAGGAAAGTCGTAATGACTTCTACTTTTTCTTTCGTTTCACTCTTTACGCTATCTGTCTCGCTCTTTCGGCTCTTTTATTATGAGTAAATATTTATTTTATCTCCAATTCTCCATCTTGTTTTGCTAGTTTTTTTGTACAAATTGTGTCCTACTAGTTTGCGATAAAATAACGAAGTTATTATCCTCATTTATTATTTATAGTTTATATATATCGTCTAATATATATTATTAAACATGCATTGTAAAATAAACAATCATGGCTAGTAGAAAGTGTAAAGAGAAACAAAATGTGTCTGGGCTTGTGACGAAAAGATTTTCAAGAAGTGATTGTAAAGGAAATTTTGATAATTTTCCATATTCATTGAAGAAAATCTCGGTAAGTTTGTCGTATACAAATTTCGTTATGACCTAACCTATTTTTAAAACAATTCATATAACTTTGTTACTGAAAGCAATTAACTAGCTCTATTCATATTTCATTATTATTTAATTACAATAAATAGCACATTATTATGTAACGAAAAATTTACTCATTTTATTATAAGAGAAATTTAAATATTTTAGGGTCCTACGTTACATTATACCCAATACAAAAATGTTACTTTTGCATTAAATTTTTGAGCTAGCATTTGAAATTATTCCCTGAATTCAAAGGTTTATTAATAACTTAAATTTAAAATGAAAGAGTAAATAAAATCCCTTGTTTTATTTTCTACATATTCATCATAATGTCTGGATAACATAATACAGAAATTTTAAATAGTTTTATTATTCTTACAATCATTGTACTGAACTAATGTATTTTAAGACATAAAATACTTAAGAATTTCAATGGTGATAGAAGTTTATTATATTATGGTAGGTGTCAGTTTATATAGCAGATGATTATCTAATAAAACCAACATCTTTTTAGAAAAATGCATAACCATACAATATAATGTTATAAAATAATTTTGAGTGTGTACTGTTTATTTATTTATTTATGTAATTGTATCAATACATAAATTAACATTTGTTTACACCCAATATAACATTGTACAATTTAATACTAACAATATTTACAAATAATTAAAACTACAAATTTTGTCCACAGCGAATGGTACCAAAAATGCTAGCTCACAAGCTGCATTACATTAACAGTATATACTTTTGTTTCCAGGTGCAGAGAGTGGGTAAAAGTAACAGGAAAAGAACATTTGGCACACTTACCAACTGAGAGATTACACTAAAATAAGTTTATGAGTGGTAAACATTTTAAGGACTGATTTAAAAAAAAAGAAGGCTATACCATTTCTGTTGCTCAATGCTCCACCCTAATCAGATGAGATGAAATTATAAAACAGTTATATCTATTAAAATATTTTACCAATTCTATTTGAATAAAATTTTGGTTTGATTCGATTTGATTTATTTCTCAACATAACTATATCTCAATTTATTACTGATTTTGTTTTAGTGGTAAATTGAAATTAAAATAATGACTTAATTTCTTATTAACCTATCGAGGATTCAGATTGACCAGCCGGCTGGCCGTCAGCTTGCGATTTTGACAGAAATAGTCTCATTATCCCGCCTAACTTTAAATATTATTTTTCGGTGTATAAGTGACTCAATTTTTCGAAATTTTATTGTTTATAATAAAATATATTAAATTTTACGCTACGCAGAAAGCTTAAAAAGTAATATCGTCTTTTACCGCGATAAAAACGAGTTGGCAAATGTCACTTAGTTTTATGAAACAGAAAGTTGTAATCTCCGTTTTTGTAAGCATTTTTATTGACGGTAAGTGCATTTTCGTCCAAAGACTAGTGTTATTTATGTTGGTCTAGAAACGATAAAGCTATTTCTATAACTGGACTTTTATCTTTTATCGTATTTATCAAAATTTTCAAGCTCGAATATGGATAGCACTTATACGCTATTTTCAAGTATTTCCTCTACAAATTCAATTATATGCGTTTCAAATACTTTACATAGACGCAATTACAGTATTTACATAAACAAATAACTATGCTTGTCCCCGAAAAAAGAAAAGAAATCATTCAACAAAAAATACGGAAAACTTCAGTATTTTGTTGTACATATTTACCAACAATTGGCTTGCTGTCATTCAAATTTCAATATAGAATTATATGCTTTATTTCTATAGTATTTTGTCTCATAATAGTATATCATTATATATTGACAGCTGGAAACATTTTGTTTAGTTGTTCACAGAATAAATTCTACAGGGCGGGTGGAAATTTTATCGATATCGATATAATATATTATTTCATTATTTTATAGACCATTATTTGTTTTGTAATTTATCTAATCATCATCCATGATCATGATTCATTATCAAATATATATACATATATATAATATATATATATATATAATGGATTATAATTCTTTTTCTTTTGTCTTTTTTATAAATATATTTCCTAAGAATACAAATGTCGGTCGCATTGTTTGTATGGCGAAGATTACGAGGGAGAACTACTGTTCCTGCTGTACTGTATACCGTATCTGTGATTACGACATGGACGAAGAGGAGGCCACATATTTATATACCTATAAAATTGACTAGATATGTATAAGGTACTCATAAATGAAATTTTTTACTCGAGAGGATTCGAAGCATTCACCGCAACCTATGAACATAATAAACTTAAAGTAGAATTTATGCGTTGCAAACCTAAGGGAGAGTAGGAAATGAGAAGGAAAAAATGTGGGACTGGTGGGAGATTGAGCCTACGGCGCTCTCACTCATCGCACGAAACAAAACAGTTCTCTTATTACCTAACGCCTGATTTTCTGTGAGAGGGTCGTACTCCCTCTGTCGAGCCGGCCCAATTTATGATGGGACAAGCATAGCTCTCCTACTATTAAAAGCCATTAATGATTAGCTATTATTTTAAAATTTTAGCATGGTTTTATTTTTAGTATAGCATTTTATATACTATTTGCAGAACAAAATGCCCGACGGTCTACTTGTCTTCCTTACGCATTACAAATTTAAGCTTATCTTTTTTGGTTTTGGAGAACCCATCTACCCTACGCTTGTAACGACTAGCTGCGCCATTCGATTCGGAAATAACTGTGGCAGCGCTATGGTACGGATGAAGAAAAGGTCGCATTCACCACTTTAGCCATGGTATAGTAAGTTTGAAAAAAGTAACTCGTGTAATAAGGACGTGCTAATTACATTAATTTATTTATTTCAAGAAGGACTTTTGACGAATAACGCCTAATCATACTTGAATTGCTCAAAATGAGTACACAAACCATTATATTTTCTTACCGACCTTATTCAAAACGGTTTTTTTCTATAACTTTTTGTTATATGTTATATATTTCTTTTGTTTTTTTATATTAATTCTTTCTTTCTATTTAAGACTTCTGTATTTCGACTTCGGGCTGTGAATTTCCGTTGAAAACGAGACCCTGCTGGAAAACACATTGAATTGTGATTAGATGACGCCGTTGAAAATCGTTAGGGGTGGCCGGCTGTAGACCTTAAGTTTAAGTGATTTTCGATTTTTTTTTCTTCTTCTTCTTTCAGTAAGGAAGATTTTTTTAAACCCGAGCCAGTTTAGCTGCCGGCTTTTTATAACTGTTCTATCTAGGATGATAGCATCATACAGACAATAATTGTAAATCTCTCTATAATTGTAAATCTATCTATCAGAATTTATTCAGCCACCTCCAATTGCAACAACTAATGCTGGTATTGACTAGATGCTTGAGTCGCAATTGCCAAAGCGATAGCAATGCACTAAGAAAATGAAAAAAAAATCAAACAGTTTTTAAATCATGACTAGTATACGATTACTTAATAAATTGTACGAAATTTATATTTTTGTTATATGTATAGATTCTGAGAATTATAATTATAATAGTAAATAAAAAAGGATTTTTATACCAATGTTTTTCATTTATACACATTTACTAGGATTAAATTATTTTCGAATAATATTGTGGAATACACTTTTGAAAGATAATGTCGTTTGCGTCCGTGGGCTATTCTAGATACCCACACGTGTCTCTTGGGTAGCGTTAAATGAACAGCACCTTCAAGTGGAAGGTTTCGGCCGTGGTTTTTAATTACTCTCTTGGCAAAGCCATGCCGCTAAGTGATTTTTGTCGCCTTTCGTCATGATGCCTTGAGTAGCCATCCTGGTAGTAGAGTCTGGGCAGTTGCATGGTGTTGCGACCGGTATCGGTACTACTTGGTGTCTGTACTATGTGACTATTCGCGGAGGCTAGCAGGATCCTAAACACGGTATTCCGTTGGCTGACCGCATCTAGTTGGCGAGGTTAATTAGCTACGACCGCTATCTGGTGAAATCTGTGTCTGTTTACTTGCCACCTGAACTCGAGCAAATGTTGATTCAAGTCAGCCTAGTCGGAAGAGATGCGGCATTTCTTTGTGTCTCTTACCCTTGGCAGCGCATATGATTCTCTTCAAAGACCCGGCGTGTTGCGCAGATGGTGTTTCTGAAGGATATTAAAGGCTATGGAATTTGTCGTTATATATTCTGATGGCTTACTCTATGCGAAAGCGTCCCCTTGGTTCAACTCTCGAGCGTGATAGTGCCGAAGCACGTAAGCACTTAGCCTACCAGAAGTGTGTGGATGCTCGAGCCTGCAATGCGTCGAATGTCTTGATACTGAAAATACTCTTTAATAGTTTTGCCAAGTCTGACAAATGTGCCCTCCGTAGGCCCGCTTCAACCATATCGGCCGCATTGGAGCTAGACAACCGTCTTACCCATCTTACTCGTCCCTTTTCTTTTGGTCTCCTCTACCGCTATTGCAAAAGTCAGATGGTTCATTAGCTCACACCGCCAAAAGAAAGAAAGCAGAACTATTTGCATTTCTAGTTGCGAAGAATTACCAATTAGATGCCGCTGGTAACTGCCTACCTTTTGCTACCTCGTTGTGACTCTGCAATGTAAGAGATACATATTCAGAAAAAGAGATATTCTAAATACTCAGCACTCTAGATCTGAATAAGGCTATGTAACCTCGAGATATTAGTTATTAAATCTCCTCTGCCAAGGAATTTCACTAGCGTACAGTGCCCTTCAAACCGGAACAGAGTAATGCCTAAGCACTACTATTTGGCGGCAGAATATTTGATACTGTGGTGGAACCTACCTAGCCGATTTCTTGCAAGAAAAGACCTACCACCAGTGTGACTGATTGCACTGGTGGAATAATCTCTGCTGTGACAGAAGTTATCCCAACAGCGGGCGATGAGGTCGTCACATCCTGAGTGAGCGGTCGATCAGAGTAGTCATAGATAGCTGCTCTTCTGACCTTTTGGCTATTAATGCTGGAGTTTTTAGGGGTCAATTCTCTCTGTTATTCTTTTCTTACTACACATTAACAATTTGCTCGTGCCAGGCATAGTCGGATACGCTGATTACAGCACAGTAACGGTGAGATACCTTTCTAGTGCAAGAGACGACGGGGACACAGTACGATCCTTAAGAGAGGTGGAGCAGACGAATGTGACCTTAAGCCGAGTCTCCCAGGGGGTGACGATAATCTGGTCGCTTTTAACATCTCCAAAATGCAGGTTTGTCTGTTCTCCGCAAAAAGGAGTCCTTTCGAGCTGAATCCTACCGTGGTGTGTCTATAGAATTCACCGGCCGCATTAAACTTCCTGGCATGAAATTGAGTGCTTACCTCAATTTTGGCGTCAGCCGAGTCCAAGGCTCACATCGGCGGCCAAAAACCTGGGCATTCTCAACAAGGTGACGCGGTACTTCACGCCTAGACAGCTTCTGACACTATATAAAGCTCAAATCCGGCCCTGCATGGAGTACTGTACCCACCTGTGGGATGGTTCAGCTAAATACCAGCCTGCCGCACCGTCGTAAAGTAGTAGTAGTAGGCTTCTCATGAGTTAGCTCACTCCAACGTAGACCTTCTCCCTCGATGGAGGTCAAGAGCTTACCCATATATGTTTAAAAAAAAGCTAATGGGCCTGACTTGCATTGCCTTGTGGTCATGTGCGCCTGAATTGTCTTCTTTTCTAACTCGCCTCTATCGACAGGTCATGATCCGAAATAATCTGGCGAAGCAGCAAAAGCAAATCCTCTCCCATATGCCGGACAAAGATGAAACCAAGTATCTAGTTGACAATAGACTACCGTTTGAAGCTCATATTCGCATAAAAAGCAGCATTCGTTCTGAGAAAAATGTATGCTATGTTGGGCAGATAGAATAAATCTTAAAACCGTCTTTGCAAATGACGTCGAAGTCTCTTCTTTCGCACACCTGCGACTCACTTACGTCGTCGGGTGAGTCCATCGATTAAAATGTGTTCGGAGCCTTGCCTTCATATCCCTTTTTATCTGATTGTACATTGCTGTTGGCCTTACTGGCCTTGACAGCGTCACCGGGTGGGGGCTTAAAGTTGATTTCGTCCATAGGTTGCCTCCTGTGAGATTGAACAAAATCAATGGACGTCGTCGGAAATGGAGGCGCAAACTAATCGATGGACTCACTCGCAGGTGTGCGAAACAAGAAAGAAACTCTGACTTCATCTGCGAAGACGATGGACCACGTCCTCGCCAGCGAAGGCGGTGTTGTGCGCGTGTCTGTATCTAGTTGGTTTGTCAACTCTGTTTTAATAAATACTATCCTGTCTAGGCAGAGGATCGGGATGGGAGATAGTTTGATTGAAATAGGTTTGCGATAAACGCTTCGAATCGAATCGATTTTAAAACCTTAATGGAGACTTGCACCTTACATGGGCAGCGCGAGGACATTCGTAAGAAATGTTTTTCGGGCATGTGCATGCGAAAAACCAGGGTGTACGCAGACTTTGTACCATGTGACCTTATTTATTTATATTTATAAGGGACAATTTACTCCTTCTGCCCAACATCGCAAACAGTCTGCCCAGAACGAAAGCTGCTTTAATGCGTACCATGTGGATATGATCTTCAAGCGATAGTCAGTTGTCATTTTATCTTTCTGCTGGATGGAACGGCAAATAAAATGATGACTCCAGGTGGACCGGATCGCCAGTAAGTTCTAATGCGAGGTTTGTTGAATAGGCTTCCTACGCTTTTCTCTGGATTGAATTCAATCTTCCAAGATTTTAAACCATTTGCCTTGGGCATCGGCTGCGGATTGGAGACACTTGGTTAAAGCGGAAGCAGATACAGACGTCCGCGAAGAGTGATAGATAGATATTGTAGGTCTGTCTAGGTATGTCGTTTATATATAATGAATATAGAAATGGAGCTAAAACGGAACCTTGTGGGACTCCATCCCTTATAAGACGAGGGCAAGACAGAATGCCTTCTACTCGATAACGAAAAGTTCGATTTGATAAGTAGTCTCGTATGATGAGTCTATCTGGCAATCCTAGGCGATAAAGCTCAAAAGTTAAGCCAGGGTGCCAGAATTTATTGAAAGCCTTAATGGCGTCAAAGAAGAGAGTCCCTGTCGTATTTGTTCGCGCACGGGTGACGCTCTTTAAAATGTGCTCCGTTATGCGGTGGACCTGGTTAACGCACAAATGATTTTTACAAAAACCAAACTGTTCATCTATTACCACAAAATCATCATGTTTTTGATACTTGCTAGCAGGATATTTGTAGACTTTCTCGAGAGAGAGTATGCTGATCAAACGATAACTCGCGGGTTGATTCCTTGGTTTACTGGGTTTGTGAATATACTACTGATACTATGGCCTCTTTTTCACTGATCAGGAAATGAGCATTCTGATAGTAGAGCATTGAAAATAAGAATTAGGAGATTCAAAATTTGAATCAGGAGCCTTTTCAAAATCTTATTGGTGATGGGATCAGGACCTGGATTTTTTATCGTGAGGGCCTTTGATTATCGATTCGACCTCCTCTACAGTGGTGAGGATTAATGGTTCGTCCGCAGGAGCTATGGAGACTTATCTTATATGCTTTCAACTTCGTGTTCACCTTAAATAGGCGCTCGGGTTCTATTGGCCTATTGTCAGCTAAGCACTTGGCCTTGCCGACTCTGTCGTTTCGGATAAGTCTACTTATGGATCGCGAAAGCTTCGTGGTTCTTAAGAAAATTGCGAACTAGCCCGATTTGATCAATAAGACCTTTGCATTACACGTGACTAAGCTCAGAGAGAGGGGTTTTATTCTAGCGGCTTGAGCCATTGAACCTAATAATTTTGTCTACGAATGCAGTTACGTTACCTATTTGCGGATCTCTGATTTGAGCGGTGAAAGTGCTTATTTCAGCCATATCGATTTGAGCTATGATTTTGCAGACAAGCTGTAAGTCAGTGGTAGATGAGCCTTGTGTGATGGAGGGATAAAATTGTTAGGGCGCAGGGTTGGGAGTACCGACAGTAGTCATCTTAGTTTTTCCGTACGTTGCATCGAGCTTATTCCAAACTGGAATGTCTTTCTGGGCTGGCTTGTACTTGATCACCCCCGCCGGTGACACTGGCAAGGCCAGTAGGGCCAACAGCAACACAATCGGAAAAAGTTACTTTAAATCACATTTTATATTTTAAACCAAGATTGCAGTTAAATTTACCCTAAATTTGATATGTAAAATAATAGATATAGTTTATAAACTGTTTGCAATTTGCATAAGCATTTAGTCGTCATCGTTAAAAAATTTTGTTTCACCAGGCAAAGACTAAGGATTTCGGGATTTCGGACAGACTTGGAGGAGAACGTGCATTTTAGAATCTTAGCACCGCTATAGTTCGCTGGATGGTCTAACAAAGAATAAGAAGATTGTAAAACTGACATCGGTGGCAATGTCAATGAGTAGTTAACTTTTGTTTGTAATATAAATCTAAAATAGAATAAAATAAATATTTTATATGTAATACAACAGGCATGTTTATGTGCATAATAAATAATTCTAATTATAATAATTCCAAACAAAAAATAATGTTATTTTGAGAAAATAAGAATTGACATGCGAAGAAAAATAAAGAAAACCAAATTTTATATAAACAATTTTATTTATAAATACCGAAGAAAATCCTGTACGAAAATAAATTGTTTATCGACAATAGTGTCCGGCACTACATGTCAATATAACGTAACCTAAATTTTCGTAAAAAATGCAATGTTTTGATAACATTGTTTTTGCTTTATTTATATGAAAACTACCATAAACGTTTATCTGAAACTGATAACTATTTATTCATAATCAATATTCACTTCAATTCAACAAAAATATAATTACATTTCACATAAAAAATAATATAAATCAGGACCTTGTAATTTGACCTACTCGTACTTTATTTACCATTTTTCCATATTTTATTCATTCAACATCAAAGTTTTATCTAAAAGATCTAAAGATAGATAGTTTACCAAGTTTTTCATTGTTTTTTTTGTAGTCAATTATTCATCTAAATATAATTTCAACAACTGTAAACTTGTGACACGTACACGACAATTCTGATGTAGGGAATCAAGTTTCAAAGTAGTTTTTGTAAATATTTTATCAACTGAGTCTACTATAACGCACTATTTTTTCGAAGCACAGTTCTTTCTGCATTCATTGCATAGGTATTCATAATACTTATGAATATGATAATCATTTTATTTCAATATAAATACGTCACAACAATTCTAAATGTTTCAACGCCATGAAATAATCTTACTGTAATGATGACTTTTCTGTATGGTATATTTCCAATAGAGAAACTTTTCATAAATCTTAAACTTTTCACAGAAGATGGATAAGTCGTCTGGATTTTTTTATTTATGCGTTTATCTGAAATGCGAATCCAAACCGAATAATCTCGCGCGTTTAAGCAAAAGTGACAATGACATTTGTCATGTATCAAAGGGTTAAACAATAACCACTACAACAAAATCAGTAATAAATAATCCCAAAAAGTTTTGAAAAGCTAAGCGCACATCACTATCGATGGAATATTCATCGATATCGATAATTTTTTATCGACATAGCACGTCACTAATCACTATGAGTTATTGTAATGTTGGTAGAATTGATTGTTTTTTGATAGTTGGTAAGAGAGCGATTCTTTAGGCTGACTATTCACGATGGTCATATTGAATCTATGGGACTCCAGTCTCTTACTTATTTGCTCTGTGATATAAATTACACAAAGCAAACGTCAAACTTCAAAGTCAAACTTCAAACCGAAAAGTTAAAATGGTCAAAATTAATGAAATCGAGGATCTCGAATGAGTGATGACTGATGAATTCAAAGCAAATTCGTAGTTAATAGTTGTATAACGAAACAGTTGTGTTATTGTTTGTATATGAGAAGAAATAATAGGTGCATCTAACCATGACTGCGGCTAAAAATGAATATCCAAAAGCTTCCAGTAAGTAATATGCGGGCACGCCCTTTACGTTTTTGTTTCCAATAATTCTAAAAAATACGTTATAAATTATAAATATTATAAATGTGATATATTTGATTATAAACAAATATGGGAAATTAAAAAGGCCTTGCTTCTTGAGCCTCGACGGCCGATTCCTGCTCCGGGCAAATATTTGTCTTAACAATTTCGGTCTGGGCATTTTTCGTTATGAGACATTCCACCGTGCTTCGGAGAGCACGTTAAGCCTCCGAGTCTGCCCTGGTTGTTATTATAACATCTAATAATAATTGTTAATGAAACGAAATTTTGCTCTTTTCCAATATGAAGATGATGCAAAATATTTTTATGGTGTTACAGATGCCACCTTGATAGGGGCAACAATTACTTACATAGCTGGATTGTTCCTGTTATTATCATTCGCGGGACCTTATTGGATAGAATCATATCCAGAGACATTTTCTTCATTCAAGCACATGGGTTTATGGGAGTACTGTTTTGATCGATTTAGGTTTCCGTCATATCAATATGACAAATACTTTGATGGTTGTAACTATATTTTTGGTAAGGTAAGTTTACTATAAAACATTAATTAGTACAGTATGGCAAGTAAATATTGATAATATGTCTATATATATTATGTTAAATATATTTCTAGGAATTATATGTGATTCGTGAATGGCTGTTGCCTGGATGGCTTACTGCAGTGCAAACATTTGTGACACTTGCATTGATGCTTTCATTCATGTCCCAAATATTGTTGGCTTGTGTGATAATCCGTATGCCACTACGAACAGTGCTGAGATATGAATGGGTATTTGTGTCTATTTCATTTGTGATGGTCGCAATATCAAGTAAGTTTTACAGTTTTTACAAAATATTTTTTATTTTATAATTATTTGTGATATTTAATTCAATGATTGTGTGTTTTATTTTATTTTTGGATATTTTCACTTAAGTTCTGAGATATTAAAAGATATACTGCATATTCAAACTCTTCTTAGCTGTGTTATAAAAAATTAAATTGGTTTATTACAATTAATTTTATATGTTATGAGTAATTAATCCAACTGATTATTAGGATTCATTATCAGAATGTAGTTTTATATCTCAAATGAGATAGTTGCTCTGGGCAATAGTCATGTAGCTATTTTAAAATAAGGAGGCAAAATTTTTCAACAACCTAGTTTGAAATTAATAGGATCAAACGCTTTATTTAGAAGCACTAATTGAATGAAAGAAACAGTTTTTTACAATTATAGCCAAATACAGTAGAAAAATAACTTATTTTATTATTTGATAGTATAGAACCAGTGCTTGGCTTATACTTGTAAATAAATAAATACACTCAACGGCCCCCATTAGGATAGTAATATCCTGTGTCGGGGTCCGGAAACACATACAAGGACAAGGACAAATACACCCAGACCTGAAAATATGCTTGCATGGACAATACAAACATATTATGCTCCGAGCGGGAATCGAACCCGCGACCTGTGGCGTTTAAGGCAGGTTCCCTACCACTGCGCCACAACGTCGTCAATACTTTTGTTGTGCTTAATACTTTTTTAATATGATTTTTAAATTTAGATTTAGGCTTTTTCTTGATCCATGGCACTTTAGAAGACATATGTGTCTATACTTAATACTAAAAGCTTTTTAGATTAAACTTTATTATTTTATTGTAGGTGTGTTCCTGTTCCTGGCTGTTGCCATATTTGGAGGAAACTGCTACCGTCGAGATTGGTTGCTGTATCCATCATTCAATGTTCTCTCCTGGTCCTATGCATTTGCTGTTATTGCTTTCATATTGTTTGGTAAGTTATACAACATAAAAAACTTAATGTTGTTAATGTTAACAATGACTTTATTTTGCTTGATAAGTTTAAATATTTCTACTATTTCTGCATATTTCTGTTTGTATTTGGTCATCATTCTCCTGCTCCTAAATAACTTGAATTATTTTGATGTTTTTTGTATATTTTTTTGTATTATGGGGTCGTGTCTCCTGAATGATATAATCTGACCATAGGTGTCACTTGGAAGTCTACCAATATTTTTTTTAATTTTCTGATAAAATTTATAATAAATACAAATAAAAAATGTGAAGTATAGTGTGTGTTGAGCCACCTAGCTATATATATACTAAAAGTTTGATAATGGATATTTATTTTTATATAATATTTTATTTACGTTGTAGGTTTGGCAGCAATTCTATTATTTTTGGAATCGCGTAAATTGTATGAACTTCGTTTAGAAGCTAAGAATCTTGTGGCTCAAATGCAGCACAGTCAGCCTGAGCATGCTTTGCACCAGTTACGCGACCAGTTGCATCAGCAGCAACAACTTGGTTATTTCAGGAATTAAGGAAATTTAATATTTTGATCTCACAAATATTTTAGATATCATAAGACAAAATTAAGCCATTCACAGTCGACACAGTAGACACAATAATTAAATGATGACCGTGCCCTACATGTAGGTAGGAGGCATAGGACAGCTAAGTTGCTAAAAAGTGAATGGATAAAATAATGCACAATCTAAATAGTGATATCTTTTTTCTATATTTTAAGATAAACTCTTTCAACCTTTTTATAGTATAAAAAGGAAGTCTTGTGTAATCTATTATTTTTATTCCTTATTTTTACTTACTTTATACAAATCTCTGGAGTAAAATGTAATTAAACACTTTAACAATGTGAACCAATAAAGTTAAAGGTTGACTTGATGAAACAATGTTTATTATTATTACCACTTTAACTATGTGAGCCGTTAAAGTTACAGTGCTAATAATGATTAAAAAACCCATATGAAAATATATTGAGAATAGTTTTTTTTTTGTGATGAAATGAAACAAATGAATCTCATTTTGAAATGATATCCGTCCATAAATGTAAAAATGATGCTGATTGATATTAGTTTTATAAGTATTAAAACCCATATTGCTGCCTAATGTTGAATATTAGATCCATACCATCTTGCTTTAGGTAAAAATTGATGTTAAGATACGGCTAGAAAAACGATTATGAATTTTATTCTTTATTCTCCAAATCATTAGATATCTAAAACTAGATAATTCAGGTTTTAAATGATTTTTTCTATGTACTCAATAATTATTGTTTATTATATACGCCAACGCTTATGGAATTAAATTATGTAAAGAGTATTCTTTTGAATTTTGATGATGTCTAGTGATGTTTGTTTCATGTTTAAAATGGTAAACTTATATTTACTATATTATAAAAAAAAATTTTGAAAGAATGGTTACATAATGAAAAACCATCATCAAACAAAGACCATGATGAATAATTAAGCTTTTTTTAATATATTCATAATATTTTTCGAAAAGTATTTCATAGCTAACTTGACATAACAAAAGGGAATGAGATATATTAATCTCTGTGACTAAAGAATGTAGTGTGAGTCTTAATTTAGTTTTTAATTTTTTTTATATGATTATTATTTCATAAGAAGGCATTTACGATTTATTTTTAATAATAGGTTAGAATTAGTTTTTTTTTGAAAATTTTGTTTTGGTTTTTTTGAGTAAGGAATTTCTGTAAATGTATGTAACTTCTAATTACCCGAATAATTATATTTTCATATCTGATCTATGTCTTTCACTAGTTGGATTATATGTATTTTATGTACTATCTAATTTTTCTTTTCAAAAAGAGTGTATTTAATATAATTATAACAAATTATATATAAATTAAAATCGATATCATATTTCTACATACTCGTAAGACTTCTTTTAAGATCTTAGGATAACAGAAATAACAAAAGACCTTAGTTTCTACAATTTATTTTTAAGAGAATGCCATTATATTTGATACATTCTACATAATTAGTATTTATAAAACCCACTAACTAGAGTGCACATTTACTGTATTAGATATAAGTTTTGATTATATTAAAAGTGTATTTTTATACCCAAACGTTTATTTATTTTACATCAGCTTACCATTAGCATTATCATTTTAGGTGGTCTAAGGCCTTCCTCTCTGGCTGGATGGCTTACATGGATCGTTCGGTCGATCGCACCATAAAATAATAGGTTATACCGAACGTATTTAAAAGAATAATATTTATAAATTGTATTACCATCTGTCCGCGTGTATAACTCTTCAGGCGTGGAATTTAAAAAAACGTTAAAATGTTTTCATGTCTGTAATTGTGAGGCTAAAAAGTTTAATGCTTCTCGTTTCAAAAATGGTTAAATTTCATACATACTTTCAACCCCTTTTCACCCGTTCAGGTGTAGAATTTTAGAAACCGTCGAAGACTGTGGTTCTTTATTTTTAATTGTTCGCTTAAGGATAAAGTTTCATGTTGTTGAATTCGGAAAAATTCTTATTCTACGTCTACTTTTTAAAAACAACAGCTATCAAATAGATTTCTAGCTCCAAGTAGCACTGGGGTAGCCAACTTACTTCAAATGTATGTTCTGATATGTGTAGTTGCTTTTTGTGTGTTTCCACTATACTGTACTGTAAAGAGCATTTATTTATTTAGTTTTATAGTCCGTTTTATATAACAGTGACAACGTTGTGACACTGTGCTAGCGAACCTGCCTTAAGTGCTACAGGTCGTGGGTTCGATTCCCGCTCGAAGCAGATGTTTGTATTGTACAGGCATGATTTCCGGTCTGGGTGTGTTTGTCCTTGTCATTGTGTATGTTACGAAGAGCTCGAGAGAGATTTACGAGCTCGTAAATAACTATCCTAATGGGGGCCATTAAGTGTGCAGCGTTTATTTATTATTTATTTATATTAATATTTTAATGTCTCTGTTTATAGTAAACATGTAGCTATGATTAGTAAAAACGAACTCTTAATATTATTTTTGATTTCTTTTATTATTTTGATGTCTTCACAATTCTTGATCAGATTCAGATCACAATTTTTGCTTGGGTCTGTAAGTTTATGTACCCTAAAAAAGATTTTCAAATCAGCATAAAATGAAAGATTTCTTTGTAAGTAGTACCTAATTCACTTACCTTAGACCATTAAATGGTCTAGGGAATTAGGTACTCTGTGGGAAATTTACAAAAATAAGATAAATGATAAATATGTAACAAGATAAATGATAAATATCGAATTTAAAATAAATTTGTTGATTTTTATTAGTTAGGAGTAAAATAATCAATACTCTTAACTGCTAACGTTTATAATATAATTTGAACGCTGTTACAAGATATGCCGTGTTCATCTGTCATTGGTGTTCAATTCAATCAAAATTTGATAGTAATTCATTCAGTTTTCAGTATTCAGTATTCAATAATTAACAAAATCTTATAATTAAAAAGGGTAATGAAAATGTTAGAACTATTTTAAAAATTTCTAAGTTTTTTTTTTGTTTTTCTTTGATTGAATGGGTGAACAGTGAGTGCCTCATCATTTCGAAACAAAAACAATGAAAACCACCGGCGGTACCTTTTTAATCATATTGGCTCACGTTTTATTAACATTTGCTACCAATACAGACTCTATTAAACGTGAAGAAAAGAAATCCAAGGGAGTAACTACGTTTGTAAGTGCTAAATGGGAAGCAACCCCAATCGTATTGGAATTGGCGGAATACTTTTCAGGCGAGAGTGCCGACTTATTTTGGTCATTCTTTGATGGAATTAATTCATTAAAAATAAACTTGGAAGACTTAGGTAAACCATAACTTCAATAATAATTTTCTAGTATTAGTATTTAAGGTAACCTTTGTATCCAAAACCTACCTTTAATATTTTAATGACAATGAGGGTAAATGAGTTTTTTTTAAATTAAATACAATTAATAAATATAAGAATTTACCAAAATATTTAATTGAATTTTTTAAATTCTACATGAAAGTATAAAAGTTTATTAATAGATCAGTATTTAAAACTTATTGTAATTTAATTGACAGAAACTGATAAACTGGTCTATGATGCTTGTATCGGAGTTGCCAGTTCACTGCTATCTCCAGCGCAACTGCGTATGGCCAAGCTTGCACTCTCAATGCACCTGACATCACCCACTGTTCGTATGTTTGATCAAATTGCTACACAAAATGGTGCTAAGGATGTATCTTGTGATACATTTGTATCAATTGCATCAAGAAAAATTTGTGATAGTGATGCATTAAAAGATATACTGAAGACAATTTCAACATATGATCCAGTAAGTTAATTGGTATTTTTCTTTCAAGTAATAATATATTTTTCACTTCATAATGTTGTTGTAATTATTTTGATACCTTGACACCATAATTTATGAGTTAAAGTCTAGGGAAAAAATAAGCTGGTTATTGTGGTATTTTATTAGTGACAGTCAATTTTAGTTGAAGCTCTAGACCTTAATGAATCAGCTAAGATTGGACACTCTGGAATAGCAGCAAAAGGTTGGTGAGTGCCCCGAAGCAACAATATGGAATCCTAATCCTTCTAAATGACTGTGTCATCTTAGCTTGTTGCACCTTTGCTTGTTGTAAAGACTAGTAACATACAGTCTTTTCCAAAAGAAACTAACTTGCATGTTGTTGCACTAAAAATGAATATTTTAAAATTCAAGTAAAGTCATCTGTATCATATTCTCCTGTGTTAAAAGAATTTGAAAGAAAGAATATTGAATCTTACACTAACTATCAACCAAAACCAGAATGTAGCTTCAGCGGCAGACATATTAAAACAATGAAAGTTATTTATTAAGGAAGGTGTGCTGAAGATCAGAAGCCAATGGTGTCAGGTTGTAGTACAAAAATATACACTTAGCTTGTTTCCCTAGACTTTGACTAAAATAAAAGTAATCCATAATTTATTATCTGTTATTATAGTAAATTAAATATAAATCCACAAAACGCACAATTGATGGAGGTGTAAATTTATTATAACACATGATTTTTGCCAAATAATATTTTTTATTCAATCTTCAGGATGATCACAGGCTGGAGACATATCTTTTAGACCATTCATATCCAAGTAGTGACAATAAGAGTCTAGCAGCTATATTATATGGTGAACTTGGTACAGCAGATTTTGCTGCTAAACATAAAATTCTTTCTGGATATGCAGATTCGGGACTTATCAACTATATAGTGAGATGGAATGTTAAGGTAGGTAAATAATATTACATTTATCTGAGTGTAAAATTGATTGGTTATAAGGTTATAAGAGAAGATAAGAAATCTTTTGTGGACTAGCTAACACCCATAGATATAGAGGACAGTAGATAATGTGCATAATGGTAAAAATTAAAGGATAAACTAGCGCCATTTATGAATTGGTTCGAACTAAAATTATTATTAGTTCCCAGCCATTTGTTAGGTGGCGCTTCATTTTTAATCCTATTGACGTGCAATTCAAAGCCACAATAGCTCTAGTAATAGGGCTGAGTCCACTCAGTTAACACAAGAGTTTCTGGTTCAATTCTGATCCCCTTTGGGTATTGTCTTACCCATTCCTAGCGCAAGCTATACGCTTATTTGTAGGGGCAGTAGGAATATTAGCAAAAATCAAAATCTAATGTATCCTCCTTATCTACGTTAACACTAATGATAATAAATTTTTACTTTTTCTACAAATTTCAACTTGGAATTTCCTTTATTCTATAATTTCAAAATGTAATATTTGAAAGAGTGAATAGTTGTTGAAATATTTAACTTCATTGTTTTGCCTACAGTACCTTTTTGTAGCATAAAACTTTATAGTCATTTGTAGGCAAATAAAAAAATAGTACATAAAACTATTCACTTTGCAGCCAAGGAAAAGCCAAAGTTCGTCTCTCCGGCTATGGAGTTGAATTACAATTAAAAAGTACCGAGTACAAAAGTCAAGATGACACCACGCCCAAGGAGTCCGAAACTGGCGATACTTCGGTACCCTCTGAAGAGGAAGATGAAAATGATCCACAAAATCAAATTGATGGATTTAATTTTGGAAGACTGAAGTGAGTATGACACTACTCACCCTCGTTCCTCGGTTGATAGTTATTACTTTTGGAACTTTTGCAACTATTAAGCATAGGCGAGACACCATCGTCGAGCATCCACGGCTGCCTAACATGTTTATAATTAATCAATTTATTTATTCAGTTCTTCGCTGCCGATAAGTCAAATCAAAATATTGTTGTAGAAAACTTAGCAGAGCCTCAAGTCTCAATGACTTGACTGCTATACATATATGATGAATACAAATCAACTGATTTGTAACAAAAAAGATGTAAATATAAAATAGATGGTCATGATCTTTTATATTAATTTTATTAAGGCATTTTCACCAATAAAAATTTGTAGTTTTTGTTGATAACCTGTAATATCATAAAAAATTGTGTAATATCATACAAAAATGTAAGTATGCATCTGTGACTATTCTATCTGTGCATGTGGTAAAGTGTGAGAGTACAAAAACATTATAACATTTTGACATTTAAAAACTGTTTTTCTTGTTGCACAATATCTGGAAATATAATCTTTCAAAATATTTGCTGTAATAATAAATTTGTTAATATTGTGTTTTTAAAGAAACCTGTTCCCCGCTTTACGCACACCGCTGGAGAGATTCCGCCGTCATTTATCAGAGACAAGCGAGGAACTGGCACCGCTCAAGGTGTGGCAGATGCAAGCACTGAGTATGCAAGCAGCGGCGGCTGTGGTAGACGCGCACGACGCCGGCGGCGATGAAGCGCTCAAAGTGCTCACTTCCATTGCTCAAAATTTTCCCATGCAAGTAAGTAATAAAAGTTTTCAAGAGTAAAATAAAATAATATTTTTTTCTTCTTTAGATTTTAGGTATAAAATATTGCAAACATTGGAGATGGCTTCGTTTGACTATTATATAGTATTAAAAGTTTCATTATATGTTTTAAATGTTTTAGATACTTTTTTAGATTGATCATCTTTCGGTGTCGATACGATTGAAGATTGGCAATACGCCATATATTTATTTAACTTGCTGTAATCAACCGTTTTTATGGCTTAAACAAAAAATTTATAATTGGGTGAATCGAATTTTGTATGAGAAATGCGTCTTCGGATTAATTTGAATAGATTAATCTCAATCAGATTCTTTGACTTTTATTATTTTCACGGCAGAACAGCGTCTGCTGGGTCCGCATGTAAATATAACATTTAACGTTTTATGTGTTTCTAGACGAAATCCCTCATCCACGTAAAAGTCCCGCGCTCGTTCCGCGACGAGGTGCTGTACAACCAGGACATCTGGGCGTCATCGCTGGGCCTGCGCGCCGCCGAGCCGCTGCTGCTGGTGTCGGGCGCGCAGTACGACGCCGAGGAGGTGGACGTGCTGGCGCTGCTGCACGCGCTCAGGGAGGATGTTGGACCTATGAACACGTTGCACGCACTAGGTGACTTTATAATATTTTATGGAAATTATAATTTTTTTTTATCGTTGTGTTTTATTTTGTAACAAAACTGAATGATGATTTTTTAAATTCAATTAATTATTAGTCTTTTTTTATATATTACTAAGTAGTAGTCAGATATTCAGATATGTTTTGGAATTGCAATTTTCTCTCTCCTGCCTCTCCTTTCTTTCTCTCTCCTTCAGGAGGACAACAGAACTGTGAAATGAATGGTAATATTAAAAGAATAGGATGTTACCAAGTACTTTTTAAGTATCAAAATATTAACATTAAGTTATAATTGTACTAATGATGGTAAAATATGCAGGTTTATCGAAAAAGTTCATCAATATCCTGATGTCAGTCGATGTTGGTGAATCTTACACGTGGGAGGAGTACGGGCTGGACATCCGCGACACCGCCATCACGTGGCTGAACGACCTGGAGTCCGACGAGCGCTATCGACGATGGCCCTCGTCATTCATGGACCTCCTGCGGCCCACCTACCCTGGCATGTTGAGGAATTTGAGAAGGAATATTTATAACTATGTAATTATTAATTTCAATATTTTATTTAGTTGCAATGACCCTCGCTTTAAATTTTTTTTAATATGCAAACTGTAAACCATACCAGTTATTTCTGAATTATACAAACACAAACAGATAGAAATTTTAATTAAATATAAAATGGTATAATTTTTTTACCAGGTGATAATAGTCGATCCGACGTCACCCGCATCAGCGCCGCCCCTGAAGCTCGGCGAGACGCTGTTGAAGCACGCGACGCCCGTGCGAGTGGGGCTCGCGCTCGCGCCCACGGCCGACGGCTCGCTCGCGGCCGCCGTGCGGAGCGCGTTCAACTACGTGGCGCAGGATAAGAACTCTAACAAGGAAGCGTTCTATTTTCTTACTCAGGTATTTAAAAAAATATTTTTTCATTATATCACATATTCTTTAGTTGTACAGGTATAGCCATATTATTAAATAAATTTGTAAACAAAAAATACTGCATACTAAATAGTTAGAAAACCTAGTATAGTAATAAAAGCTTTTCGGAATAAACCTCCTTAAAACAAAAAAAAAGGAGTTTCAAAATCAATCTATAAATTGATAGATTGATTTTGAAACTCCTTTTGTGGTCGGGCCACACATAAAAAAATATAAACAGGCATTTCGAACCTATGTTTTTTGAAGTCTTATAATAAATACTGATATAATAAATGATTGCAGCTTCTTCATTCGGCTCCAGATGATGGCATCACTTTAGAATATATCAAAACGGTATTAAAGAAATACGCGAGCTCTGGCGCAAACCTGGACGAGGTTATAGCCGAAGATTCAGAGTACAACTTCGGTCATCAATTGGCTGAAGAATTCGTTTCGAAATTAGGTACTAATAAGTACCCTCAGGTAAGAAACTTTGCGTTTACTTTTCTTTAAAATGTGAGACATTTTAATACAATAATGGTCTTTAATCTTAAATTGTTTAATAAATAAGCAAATACACTTAAAATAGTGGTTATTCCTTTATATATTTAAAGTATTATTTTGTGGTTACAAGGAAATCTTAATCTTAATGACCTGAAACATTTTTTTTGTAAAGAATATTAGCAATGCTTTTTCAAGGCATTACTAATATTCCTATTGTCCCTCCAAATAATCTCGAAGCTTGCGCTAGGAGTGGGTGCGACAACAGCCCAAGTGGGTCAGGATCGGACCCGCGACTCTCTCGCTAATGGAGCGAAGTCGGCCCTTCTACCGCTGAGCTATATTGAGGCTTCCAAATACAATACAATATACAAAACAATACTTAATGATTTATAATTACCCAAAAACTAAAAGCAAGAGAATATTCTCTTGAAATAACTCTGCGGCCACCATAGCCTGACCGCGCCTAAAAGTTCTTAACCCACAGATCGTTTACTGAATTAACTTCTCGAATGATCATAATAAATTAATAGACAAAGATAAATAAATAAACGCCTCACACTCAATGGCCCCCAGTAGGATAGTAATATCCTGAGTCGGGGTACCGGAAACACATACAAGGACAAGGACAAATACACCCAGACCGGAAAATATGGTTGCATCAATACAAACATATTATGCTCCGAGCGGAAATCGAACCCGCGACCTGTGGTATTTAAGGCAGGTTCGCTATTGCTGCGCCACAACGTCGTCGATGAAAGATACATCTTTTATGAAGATTATAATTCTTAATAATTTTGTAGGTATTAGTAAACGGCGTCCCGCTGTGGGACGAGAGTGCGACGCCGGTGACGTCATCGGTAGAGCTGCTGGAGGAGGCGCTGGTGACTGCGCTGTCCAGACACACGGGACGCTTACAGAGATCCGTATTCCGCGGAGATCTGTCCGATACTGATGACGCTGTGGATTACTTGATGAAGCAATCTCATATTATGCCTAGGTATTGTATACTTATAGTATACTATCATAGGCTAATAGTGCATTTTTCGAAGACGAATTAAGGCTTAAGACGTAATCGGAATGTAGGAGCCGCTCCGAAAATATATTAGCCATCGGCCTTACCCATCTGTAAGTGACATGCGAAAAAGGAACCATTTGACAGTTCCTCATCGAGTGTAAGTCAAGACTGTAACCTAAAAGTCGCTCATTACTTACGAAACACCCGTCGGCGCCTTTCCACTAAATTTCTTCCACCTATGATGTTATTGCTACTTACACAGAGTATGAAGGTATTGAAAGTTTCATATGGATTGCTATGTATGCTCTGGATATTGAATAGTTTATACAGCAATAATAAAATGAAACTATTGCATTACGCATAGCTCGTGGCTCATAAGTCACAATTGCGTCGACAAGGTCACGAAGATTTGCCTATTATTTAGATTTCTGAAAATTTTTGTTTTGGTGAATTTGATTGTTCAATATCCCACCATGATATTATGATAAGTCTAATTTTTATTTTTATGAAATTTATTTATAGATTGAATCGTCGAGTGTTAGCTTCTGAACCGTCTCAATATTTGGATCTTTCGGGCGTTCCGTCCTCGTCTGAATTGTTCACGGAGGACAAAGTTCATCGCCTATTACATTTAACAGGTAAAACAAATCTAGTATTAAAATCCTATTATATTCGTAAACTTAAAAATAAAATATGTTCTTCTTAGCATTAATACGGGAGTATTTAGAGTCTGCCCATTTCTCTTATCCAGATTTGACAGGGTACTAGATTTAAACATCCATCAACTTTAACTCATTGGATAAGAGTAAATTATTTAACTACAGCCAACAACTAATATCAGATGTTATGTGATAACAACCTGGACCAATATAGTGCTCTCCGAGTCAAGGTGGAGGAAGGGAGTGGAATTCAAACCCTTGACCGCCAAGCCTAAAGGCGGGCTGGCTACCGACAAGCCACAACGATCGTCTTGTTACATAAATCTATGGTTTCTGATAATTCTTTAGGTCGCGACGCTCTGGCTACTGCTCTGCCGATCCTGAAGTACTTCTCTAAACAAGGAAAGTCAGAAAAGATAACACAGACAATCTGGGTTTTCGGTGATCTAAATGACAAGGGTTCTAGGGAGCTGTTGAGGAATGCATTGACTTTTATGGTAAGATATTTAATGAAGAAAAAACTATTATTTAATTTAATATTTTACTTTGTATGTTAAAAACATTTTTGGTAAGTTCTACTTCTTTAGGCTTCGCCTTAGGAGGGCAGTATATTTTTTTGGGCTGTTTATAGAATTTTATTTATAACTGCTTAGTTGTACCCGAGGCTTCTAACTCTTGTTATAAAATAAAATTAGTCTAAGTTTCTTCCTGAGATTGTAATCAATTCCTCTCTGATATTTTATTCGGATATCTGCGGTTGAAATTCAACCGTTTCCGGGATAAGCTGGAAAAAGCAGACGTATAAAAAATTTAAAAATCGCCATTTTTATAACCTACCTTATATACTGTTATGTGCGTTTAATAAATTATTTATTTGTATACAATTTACATTATATAACAAATTTTGACAGAGAGAGTCAGGTGGGATCCGTGTAGCGTTTATACCAAATGTGGAAGGAACTGGTCAGGACCAGTCGCTCAACAAGGTGGTGATGGCTGCGGTAAATGCACTGGACTCGGCTGCGGCAACTAAATACGTTGTCCGCCTATTGGAAGACGAGGGCTGCCACGAGAGACAAGATTGTGAGATATTGGTATGACATTGAAATCTGTACAATAGCCTGTCTTTTTTTTATATTACACATCCTGTCCCGTTATGCTGACGAGAACTACTGGTTAGAAGAAATATGCATTTTATTTTGGTTTAGTTCTATATAATGAATACTTCATACAATGTAGGAATTGATATTACTCAGGAATGTAAAAACTTTATCGTATCTTTTAAATTAGAAAAATTTACGTTAAAATTTTTTTTAAGATCGGTCAAGTAGTGTAGCAACTCGGAGTTAAACGCGGAACAACATCGTGATACGGAAATCTTATATATTACTAGCGGTGCCCGCTTCTCCACATTCATTATATAGTTTTTAGATGATCCCACGGGAACCCTATATTTTTCTGGGATAAAAAGTATCCTATATGTTAATGCAGATAATAAGCTATGTGTGTATCAAATTCCATCCAAATCTGTCAAGTAGTTTTTGTGTGAAAGAGTAATAAACCCTCCATCAACTGAAACTTTAACATTTATAATATTAGTTAGATAGATCAACGCTTCTCCAGTCCGCTGAACTACATGTGGCTTAGTTCAATTATTTAATTATTCTGTCTACTGTTGGGACAGTGACCCATTCACAAGATGTAATTACTATTGTATATGTTGTACCCAGCCGGAGCTGGTCCCGCTGCTGCATAAGAACGAGTGGATGTTGAAAGCGTGGCGAGTGCTGAGCGTGCGCGCGGCGCGGCTGCGGGCGGGCGAGCGCGCGCTCGTGCACAACGCGCGCCTCGTCGGCCCGCTGGCGAGCGACGAACGCTTCACGCTCGAGGACTTCGTGCTGCTCGAGAGGTACCTCAAATCAACATCTTATTCTTTCATTTTTAGTTCTCTTAGAAACCGATGGAGGTTTAGTAGTGTTGCAGCCGGCACGTCCGGGGAAGCACTACCCTCTCACAGAAAATCGTTTCGTGCCATGAACGAGAGCGTCGGAGGCCCAATCTCCCACCGACTCTGGTCCCTTCCTTTGTTCTCTTCTCATCCCTTCCCTCCTATGCCTTGAGTTAGCAACGCATAATTTTTATATTTTGCAAATACTTCAATTTCTTGTCGACTTTACGATTATTACAGTTATTTTTATATATAATATTTTTTTTTAGATACAGCAATCAAGTGTATGGAGATAAGTTGTCAGACATCCTTCATAATAAAAATGCTATAAACAAAAATGATATAGATGACGATGGTGAGTTTTCAATTTTTATCTCATAAATAATATTGAATTCATAAAAAATACTTTATAGTTATTTTCATTTGTATGTTGAATGGAAAATATCCGTATGCAAGTGTGTGGTTATAAATGTCTTTTCCAGATGAAGAGATGGAGTTGTCAACGGAGAAGTACCTGAAGGTGGTATCGGTGTTGGCGTCTCGCAGCCCGCGCGCGCGCACCGCGCTGCCGCCCGGCCTGCGCACCGAGCACTCCGTCGTGGAGCTGCCGCCGGCGTATGACAACGAGGCGGCTGTCGAGGTATATACACATAAACTATTAATTAATACGTAGAGAGAAAAATTTGTATCTTTTTTTTTTTTTTATGTTAAAAGTTGGCAAACAAGCATACGGCCCAGCTGATGGTAAGTGGTTGCCGTAGCCTATCAGCGCTTGCAGCACCATTAGTAGGTGCCACTCACGCGTTGCCAACCTCGAGATATTGGTTCTTAAATCTTGTCTGCCCAGTAATTTCACTATCGTACAGTGCCCTTCAAACCGGAACACAGTAGTGCCTAAGCACTACTATTTGGCGGCAGAATATTTGACACTGCGGTGGTACCTACCTAGCCGGCCTCTTGCAACAACAGACCTACCACCAGTGTGACTGATCGCACTGGTGGAATAATCTCTGCTGTAACAGAGGTTATCCCAACAGCGGGCGATGGGGTCGTCACATCCCGACGCCGGTAATCGGTATCTACTTCGAAGCGTATTTCATACACAGAGGCTTAAAGTTTGTATGGAAAAGTTTTGTAAAGTATTGTTATTGTGTGTGTTGTGTCAGATCGTGGCGGTGGTGGACCCCGCGTCGACGGCGGCGCAGCGGCTGGCGCCCATGCTGCTGGTGCTGCGGCGCGTCGTCAACTGCCATCTGCGGCTGTTCCTCAACCCGCAGGACAAGAATTCCGATATGCCGCTTAAAAGGTTTTCACTTTTTTATGAGGAGAATTTTAATTTTCTTTATAAGTATATAATATGTTTACTTTAAATATGGACGCAAATAAGTAATACCATGTCAACCCACACGAATGTCATTTCGAGAAAAACGTGTTTGAAATATTTGAACAACTTGCTTTATATGATTTTTTTAATGTATTGGTTAAGTTTTTGGCAATTTCAGATATATGTAAGTTATTTTACTTATTTTCACAAAAAATAAGTATACAAACTGCATATTTCGTATATAATTTTAAATTTGACACCGTTGTGGCGTTGTGGGTAGCGAGTCCGCCTTAAGCCACGACGGTTGCGGGTTCGATTCCCGCTCTGAGCAGATGTTTGTATTAATCGTACAGGCATGTTTTCCGGTCTGGTTGTATTTGTCCTTGTCATTGTGAATGTTTCCGGACCCCCGACACAGGATATAATTATCCTAATGGGGGCCGTTGAGTGTGTAGCGTTTATTTAATAAGTTTATTTAATAATATAACCCAAAACGTTTAACATAACACTTAAATTGCTTGATTAAAAATGGATTTTTAGAAGCTTTAAAGCTTAAAACCCTACAAATATTAAAGAAAAATGTTCTTCAGCCATTTACCAAAGCTTCTGCATATAAAACTCAGTTTTTTCAATTTCGTGGGTTGACATGGTATTGCTTATTTGCGTCCATATATGAACATGAATCGCTCCGAAAATGACGTTTCTAATTTAATAAAATGATGGATTAGTTTATTATTAGGACGGTCTACTTTTTGTCAAAGTAAGTTTGTATAGTTGGCTGCTATTGAAAACGGTTTACAATATTAATCACTGATTTTAAGAGTTGTAAAAGCTTCCTCTACCTTAAAAAAATATTTTTCATAATCTCAGTAAGAAATATCATTCAGGAAATTTTAAAATTCGTTATTCGGATGATGTTTTCTGTTCGAGCAGCTTCTACCGCTACGTGCTGGAGCCGGAGCTGCAGTTCGGCGCTCGCGGCGCGCAGAGCGCGGGCGCGGTGGCGCGCTTCTCGCGGCTGCCGCACGCGCCGCTGCTGTCGCTGGAGCTGCGCACGCCGCCCAACTGGCTCGTCGAGTGCGTCAAGTCCGTCTACGACCTCGACAACATCCGCCTGGCGGACGTCGAGTCGCTCGTCCACAGGTATTATGCGCACCTCCTTGCTTCTGCCCGCGGCTTCGTCCACTTACTTTCACCCTCTACAAGTTTTGTTTTCGCGACAAAAAGTAGCCTATAACTAAGTAGTTCTATGATCCCCATCTATATCTGTACCAAAATTCAATCGTTTCAAGGATTTAGCTGAGAAAGCGTCACAAGCAAGTAAACAAACCCACATTCGCATTTAAATTATTAGTAAGGATGATCCTAATGTATATTGTTTTATTATTATTAAATGAAAAATGTTAACAATAGGATTATTTATAGTTATCAGTGTGCATTGTTTAGAATTGTGATTACCTCTTGTGTCCTATAAATATATTTTATTCTCTTTACCATTTAGCGAGTTCGAGCTAGAATACCTATTACTAGAAGGCCACGCGTGGGATACCAGCCTGGGCACGCCGCCTCGCGGTCTCCAGCTCGTGTTAGGTACTAGGGATAAGCCGGAAACCATGGACACCATCGTGATGGCCAACCTCGGCTACTTCCAGTTGAAAGCTAACCCGGGAGCCTGGACATTGCGCTTAAGGCCTGGGAGGTCGGATGAAATTTACGAAATTGTAGGGTAAGAAAACTTTTATATACATATTTAAAAATATGATGTTTGTTTCTACATTTTTTTTTGTTATTACTACTACTTTTAATTGTTACAGACATGAAAACACAGATACGCCTGCCGGTAGCGATGATATTCAAGTTTTGATGAGTTCGTTCCGAAGCCACGTGATAAAACTACGCGTGAGCAAGAAAGCCGACAAACAACATCTTGATCTTTTGGTTGAAAACGACGAAAAAAGTACCGGCGGTATATGGAACTCTATTGCAAGGTAAATAGTGCTATATTTTTAGTAAAGTTAGTATTTAGTAAATTACTTGTATTTATTTCGATATTTTATGTAAAATCGAAGGCCTTTTAAAAAGGGAATTGAACAACTGCTTTTACGTTTGCATAATGTGTTGGACCATGACGGAAACAATCTCCTAGCATTTCAAATTTTCGGTCTGCATTATTCTAAACTTATTTTGCTTTATATTAATAATTATAAATATATTATGTATTTTGACTTTTCAAAAGCTCATTCGGTGGCGGCGAAGAGCAAGAAAGTCAAGAAGAGACCATCAACGTGTTCTCCGTAGCGTCGGGTCACCTCTACGAGCGGTTCTTGCGCATCATGATGCTGTCCGTGCTCAAACATACCAAGTCCCCTGTTAAATTTTGGTTCTTAAAGAATTACCTTAGTCCGTCTTTGAAGGTATCGTGTCCGTTTATTTTTATTTCACATTATGTTCTAAATCTATATCTCATTATATTATGTTCTACATGAATTGAGAGTTTTGTAAGGAGGATTTTCTAATGATACTAAATTTCGAATTTATTATCACTTTCATAAAGTCTTAAGTGGAACTTTTTCGAATCATCGTTCGCGGGTCGGAGAACCGTCAGTGAGTTCTGAGCTAAGAAAGTGCAAGCAAAACTAGTAATCAAACGAGAAGCCTAGTGACCTCGGCTTTCGTTCTGGACTGCGATTGACCTGACATACAATATGTGCAGAAAATGTCTGTAACATTGGAATAAAGAAGATCTGATTAAATTCTAATTAGAGCCTTCATGTGTCTTAATCCAAATCCAAGAACAATATCAATCGTAAACATTTATAATATATAATTATATAGTAATATTTGTTCAGGATATATTACCGTACATGGCGCAAGAGTACGGGTTCGAGTACGAGCTGGTGCAGTACCAGTGGCCGCGCTGGCTGCAGCGGCAGCGCGACCGGCAGCGCACCATCTGGGGGTACAAGATACTGTTCCTCGACGTTCTCTTCCCGCTGCAAGTCAGGA
Organism: Hestina assimilis; assembly: GCA_023373885.1. Classification (NCBI taxonomy): domain Eukaryota; kingdom Metazoa; phylum Arthropoda; class Insecta; order Lepidoptera; family Nymphalidae; genus Hestina; species Hestina assimilis. The sequence goes on along the minus strand of CM041741.1, from coordinate 7,583,429 downwards.
AGATCATATTCGTCGATGCCGATCAGGTTAGCTTATTGTTAGACTTATATGAGGAATCTTGAAGAACTTGGTGAATAGAGCCTATGTCAAGTTACTTTGCAATTTTACAATCTTCGGAGTTGCTTATATAACAAAAAAAATCCTCAGATTGTTCGAGCGGATCTAAAGGAGTTAGTTGAGTTAGACCTCGGCGGTGCACCGTACGGGTACACGCCTTTCTGTGACAGTAGGAAGGAGATGGAGGGATTCAGGTGAGTTAAACCATTGTTATGAGCTATGGGACTCATTCGATAACAATTTACAATGCACAAAAAAATGCTTCCGCGACCTAACCTATATACGCTGCATATAGGTTAGGTCGCATTATAAAGTTCGAGAATGTTCCAGTTTGTGGTCGAATATTGCTGTCTCTTTCTTCACACGTTTCGCCGACATACATGATACATTTTGGAATGTCATATTATAATAGCATCTGAAGTGGATAAGTTATAAAGGTGACTAATCGTTTCGATAGGTTTTGGAAGCATGGCTATTGGCGTAACCACCTCCAGGGGCGCAGCTACCACATCAGCGCGCTGTACGTGGTGGACCTGCGGCGCTTCCGGCGCATCGCGGCCGGCGACCGCCTCCGCGGGCAGTACCAGGCGCTCAGCCAGGACCCCAACAGCCTGTCCAACTTGGGTGAGCCTCATTGATATGTGATCCAAGTTAGAGTCATTTTTTGTCTATGCGCGGCATATGTGTGGGCGCGGCAGGAAGCAGGTAGCAACGGGCCTAAGACGGGGAAGCAGGGAGAGGGTTGCCGGGACCGACAGCCGACTCAATGTGAAGAGTTTCATACTTTTTCATAGGGGAACGAGATTTGACTCCTCTCCCCTCTCCCTCCTTTCTTAATCCTCGCTTACGTTCTAACGTACTCTAGTACTACGTAATACTAGCGACCTAAGCTATGATAATGCTAAGTTCCCAAAATACATAAAAGCAGCTGTTTTTCGTAATCAGTCCATATCTTTTATCTTTAGGATAGAAAAATGCCAATTCAATAGTGGGACATAAATAATTTTTCGTTTTTTGTTTTACAGATCAAGATTTACCTAACAACATGATACATCAAGTGGCAATAAAATCGCTCCCTCAAGAATGGTTGTGGTGTGAAACATGGTGTGATGATAACTCGAAGCAGTACGCTAAAACAATCGATTTGGTAAGATTATGAGAACAAATGAAATGATATAATAAATAAACGCTACACACTCAACGGCCCTTATTAGAATAGTTATATTCTGTGTCGGGGGTCCGGAAACACACACAATGACAAGGACAAACACGCAGACCGGAAAAGCTTAAGCGCTTAAGGCAGGTTCGCTACCACTGCGCCACAACGTCGTCAAATCAGAATATGTTTGTTTTAAATAATTATCAAAATTTAAAGTTTGTACATATTTCAACATGGAATATGTATACATGTATGTTGGATTTATGTGTATCTTAGGCGATATATGCCAGTTAAAATCTTGCCATTACTTTAAAAGTCAAAGTGTTTTGTAGCATAATCGTCATGTTGAAGTGTGTGACTTTATGTATGTGCTGAAAACAAACGCAGCGTGTTTCAAATCGCACGGCTAACTTTATAAGATTTTTAGTTTATCAGTGAATGTGTTTAAAACCATTCATTTGTATCTAATTAACCAATGGTTTACGACGCGTGCAGTGCAACAACCCGATGACGAAGGAGGCGAAGTTGTCGGCGGCGATGCGCATCGTGCCCGAGTGGCGCCGCTACGACGACGAGGTGAGGGCGCTGCAGGCGCGCGTGCGCCGCGGACTGTACCAGCACGCGGACGGCGAACAGGTACGCTACACGATACTACTATATACTGATTACTGCCCGAACTATAGCTTATACAGTTTTCTTAGTATTATAATATATAAAACTAACTGAGCCTAACGTTATTCTGCGGTTTAAAATATGCAAGAGATAGGATGTAATAAGTAATAAATCGTGTACACGCACAATTTTCTATGTATTACGCACTTCGCTGTGATATGAATGCAGGATGAAATGTTAGTGAGAAAATATGGTTGGGGTAGGACGGTGGAAAATACTTAAAGATTCTCATACTTATGAAATATACATCGGTTGCGCCGTTTCATAAGACTGCGACCACAAAACCTGTACAAGGGATATTTATATAGTAGATTACACTAACAAGAAGAAATAACCTTTTACAATTTTATATAGATTTTTTTGCCAGAAATCAATTTATCGGAATGTTTGAACATGCCTTATTAATATTGATTTTTATTTATAGGAAGTGGAGAGTATACACCATGATGACGTAGGGAGAAGAGAAAGTTCCTCAGGTATATGTTCAAAAAATAATTACCATAAATATAAAAATAGCAAATATTAGTTGTATCATAAATTTTTACAAAATATTAACAAGCATGTAGTAAATTGAGGGGCGTTCGTATCTTTTAATTGCACTTTCTGGTAAATAAACGGTCAGTGGACAAAGTAACTTTTACCGCAGTCAGTCTGAAGATAGGTGACCGCATTGCGAACATTGAGCCAATAGCGCCGGATGCAAAATTTACTTAAATTAAATTTAATTCTTAATAAGTTACATTTTTTAACCTAACTATCCTAGTGATTCCCGATGTTGGCCGTGACGTCATTGCTGCGTCGCGCCCACGACTATACAATTTCCTAAAGAAGTTTATCTGGGTCGTTGCTTACGCAGGAGATTTTAGTAGGTTGACCATAATTAAGTACGGCCGTGTAGCTTGACCATTATTAAGTACGGCCGTGTAGGTTGACCATACATAAGTGTAATTTTTGTTTTTTTTTTGTTACAGATGAACATACACACACGGAGTTATGATGGAACTGTGTCTATGGACTTTAACTTAATTTTTTGTTATTAGAATTTCGGTTGACTGTCTCAATGTATTCGTGTATATCAAATAAAACTAAAGTGCTCATAGGTGAATTTAGATATTTCTCTCTCTTTATATAAGTCATAGTGTAAATTATTAGCACTGTAACTTTGTAAATATTATTCAATTCCATTATTATAAATTTTCGAATGCACTTTCGTAAAAGCTATCCCAGTGTGAGGACCAAGGATTTATTTTAATTTAAAAGCCGTTATTTTTATACAGTATACGTGTAAGTGAAAATGATGTGTTTTATTAGATTTAGGGTGTGATATTATCGAAGTGTACAGAAGTTGATTCGTTTGAATGCGAGAATTTATTTTCTTATACATTGCTTGTTTTTTCAAGCCATATTGTTTTTGCCTTTTTATTGTAATATTTCATACGGCTATGCATTCAAATCACATATTCGCATTATTTCTATAGAATATTCCATCTGTAAAAAAGTGAAACTACGATATTGCACCCCTATGATTTTTCTTTACTTTCAATTATTTTAAAAGGAAGCTTTAAATTCGGATGTTAATATTTTTTTATGTGTGTTCTGGAATAAGTGCCTCATTTATAGTCGGATAGCGAAAATAATTTTTTGTTAGAAAGAGGTTTATTCTGAAATAGTTCCATTTAATTGTCATAAAAATCGATTAAATAGTTGGTTTTTTAAAATCAAAATAACTGGAAAATTGATTATGCCTTACGACCATCGCATAATGGCACCGACTTCTGTTTTAGAAAAATATTCATTTTTTTTTTAGTTTCCAAGTCTGTATTTTTTTCTAATAATTTGTTTTGTTACCTCTTGTGGATCTCGAACATTTCAAGTTACATACATAATTGATATTATAAACTAGATAGTTGAAAAACTCTACTTTGCAATTGATACTTGTTTGTAAATTACGATACAACAGTCGATAGTGAATAAACAATTATTAAAAATTATATTGATTTTTATTTCGATACATCCATTTATGATAAACATATAATATCTTATTTTATCAATGAAATTGTAGATAAAGAAATGAAGAAAAAATATTTCTTCAAAATAATTTAAAGTATTAAAATTAATCTAACAGCCTGTTGATGTCCCACTGCTGGGCAAAGACCTCCTCTCCTTTTAAGGAGAAAGATTTAGATCTTAATTCACCACGCTGCTCCACTGCGGATTGGCTGACATACATGTCTTAGAATTTCTACCAAGACATGCAGGTTTCCTCACGATGTTTTCCTTCACCATTAAGCACGGGATGAATTTGAAACACAAATTAAGCACTTGAAAATTCAGAGATTTGAACTCGTGACCTTCGGTTAAAGTCTACGTTTTCTATCCACTGGGCCATCTCGGCTTAAATAATTTATATAAAGTTATTTTATTTTAAAAGTCTAAAAATACCTATTGAAACCAAGACCACTTAAAACTTTGTTTTCAATTGATTTAAAATTAAAATTTAATACTGTCGATTACGGATTATTTCTATCCTCATTATAAATTCTGTCGATATACAATAATACCATTATACCAAGTTTCATAAAGATTAAATGAACGGTTCAGCAGTCATCGTGGAATAAACAGAAATACATATTTTTTTACGTAAAATATTAAATTATAATAAAAATAAAACACAGAAAAGTTTTAAGTACATATTTATTTACAATGTTAAACAATGATAGATTACATTTTGTTTTAACATCCTACCATAGTGATTTATGAAGCAGAAAATATTCTATGCGTTGTAAACACCTAATTAGAACTATGACTATGCTGTTTACTATACATTTAGTAACTCTTGATTGGAATAATTTAAAAACCTTATATACATTTTAAGCGAGAATTTAAAAACTATTCTATGAGAAGTAATTATATAACATTCTATCAATCTACACACACTTATTGTCATAATAATCAAAGTTTACTATATGAGTATTTAGTCGTTCGATTATGGAGAATAAATTGACGGAATACTTATATTAAAAATCTTATCTTAATTTAATTTCTAACTTGGTTTTAATCTAAATTTTTAATAAATAACTCCTCGTAACATTAAGTAAGAAGTTAGTGAAGTTCACAAATCTGAAACAAACTATATGTAAAAGACTTAATTGGTACAAAGTGTAACGAAAAGGAGAAGGTACCATTTTGTTTGACGAGTTTTTGCAGGCCGTTTTATTTTTGGGAATAATGTCTTTGATTTTTACTTAATGGTTTTCTTTAAATAAATATGAATTTTATTGTTTTATATTATTCAGAAGATTTTACTTTGCTGTGACTATTTATTGAAGATTAAAGGAATATATAATAATAATTAATTATAGCTACTTTGCTAATATTATTATTAATACTAATCTAACAGCATTTAATTATTTATTTCTATCGATAGGTACATGACTAGTCTAAATTGTACATATAATTTTAAAAGTTTCTTTGGCGGGAAAATCTTAATAGAAATAATCTACAGAAGATTATACGGTAAAAAATATTTCAAGCAAATATATACTGTATTCCTCCATGGTTATGGTGGAACTAAACAGTAGTGTAGTTAATGGAAGTAGTAAAATAGGTACGTTGCATATTTTTAAAGTGTATTTTCTGTCTAATTTGGCTGATATCTATCTATTTGGTGGAACAGAATAGAAAATAAAAAAGAATTGGAATAAAAGTTAAAATAAAAAGTACTCGATTCAAGATGGTTGACAAAAGTTGTTCTCACGTATTGTGATTTTCAATCAAAGTACTTTAATATATATTTTTTTTTAAGTAATAATATCAACACTTTTGTAGTCCAATTAGTTGGTAAGGATCATGTTATGTGAGATCAATTGTAAGTCAAGAGGCTCCTAAGAGCGGAGGGGAAGCGTTGCCCTACCCTTGCAGAAATCTGTAAAATTAATCGAATAGGATCTAAAATGGTATAAAAATAATGAGAATCTAAATTTAAATGATGAAAACAAAGGATTATTCTGGCTGTGAAATAATGTATCAAAACAAAAATATTATATGTATCTCGTTATAATATACATTTAGATAGTGATTATATTATTCGATGACAAGTGTAGATTGGAACGAATGAAGCTACCCGACGCCATGGTCAGTGGCCGTGAAGTTAGTTGCAGTAGTGGTCCTCGGTGGTGACGCGACAGAGCTGGCAGTCGACGCGGCAGCACCAGTGGTAGCGGCAGCGGCAGCGCTCGAGGCGCGCCGAGCGCAGCGCGCGCCGCCCGCGCCCGCAGCACAGCCGCCCGCAGCCGCCCGGCGCCGACCCCAGGCTCGTGTTGCACTTCCTGGGGCACACACCGTTATAATATAGCCTCCGTCGACGAGACATAGCACCGGAGCTAGTGTTCATATATTCTACAACTCCCATTAGTAAAATAATAATAATGTATTGGGAGTCCGAAAACACAAAAAATCACACGCTCAACCATTTACACTGGATCGCATGTCTATCTGTTCAATACTTATAAGATGCCCCAAGCTGTAAACCAATGACGTTTAAGGCAGGTATCACTGCGCCACAAAAATAGCTTTTAATTAAATTTAAAAGTAATTATTTACGTTTAAGCTTCAACATTCCCTAAGGGTGAATGATTTCCAAAATTTTAAGGAATATCGATGGCTTGTGATATCATATACTATGAGGCAAGACAGTCTGATACATCACACTCTAGATGTTTGTTAAATTTGAAATTGAGAAATGCAAAATTGCAAATACCGGTAAAAGAGACTCACCTCCCGTGCGTGCCCAGCGAGCCGGCAGCAGGATCGGGCTCGCAGTAGTCGGGGCTGGGCGTGACGTAGTGCAGGCGTGCGCGCGCACGGCGGTGCGGGCGGCGGGGTGCGGGGCGCGCGGGCAGTGCGGCGGCTCGTGCGGCCTCGCGCGCCAGTGTGGCGCCCGCGCGGGTTAGCGCGCCCAGCGAGCGCCAACACGTGCGCACCGAGCACGAGCCTGACACGCCGTGACACGTACACTTCGTGCGCATACCCTGAGACACCACCTGGTAGGAAAAAATACCCCACATCACTAAGGGAATATATATAGTTTCCCGAGTTGAATGGTCTACGCATTACCAAAACCAAGACTAAATACAATTTCAGCGTGCATCACAAACATTAATACATCAATTATTAAGGCAAAGGCACAATTCTTATACGGCGTGACGAAGCTAACTTTACAAAAAAACCTAGTTTTTACATTATAGAAGCCAGAACGATAAGAACAGGCGATATAAAACATAGGACGAGGTGTGGGTCAGATGGAATAAATGACGCGACTTAGATTCTAGAGTTAGTTTAGTTCGTTAACGTTGATGAAGATTTTATTTTTAATTATGACACTATTTGACGGAATAGAATATGCTGCCCTACACCTGCCAAGTTTCAGTCAAAAATCTCATCATTTTTTGTAGAAGAAGAACTGCGTTGTGAGACTTGGATTTATTACATTTCATGTTTTTGACGGATTTCTTATATCTCCTATACCCAGTAATTTCACTAGCTACAGCGTCCTTCAAGGCGAAATACAGTACCTAACGCAAAATACACATCTGCTTTACGGTAGAATGTCTGACACTGTGGTGGTACCTACCTACCTAGCCGGCCTTTAGTAATCAAAGGCCCACCATCAGTATACCATCTTTTTACTGTCTTCATTTCGATATAGTCCTAGTCCCTGACACAGCATTTCATTAAGGTTCGGAAAGAGGTCACACTTCTGGAAAAAATCTGTGCTCTAAATCATTAATAACGCAGTCTAATAGAGGTATATAATTTGATAGATTGTTTCTGATATTAAAAATACCTTTCTTCCGAAGCGGTTGTTAATGAGATTAGCCGAGGCAATGAGTGGTCGTAGGTGTTGTAGTCGCGTGTGGAGGTCCACTTGCGGGTCGAAGCGTGGGTCGTCAGCCGCCATACGATATTCGATGTTTCGGTATTGATATTCCTTTTCGTCGTCGTAATCGTACCTAATGAGATTAAAAGTGAATTACTTATAAGTTATCTTATTCATACTATTATTTTCATCAGTGCCAAAAGGTGTTTTTGCCAAAAAAGGCAATATTTTGGTGCAGCGAGTAAATCTTTATTTTTACGCGGACATGATTTGGGTAAAACAATAATCATAAAAAGTTATGGTTTATAAAAAATCTATTAAAGTGTTGACATTTGTACATAGTTTACAAATATATCGTAAAAAAAATATATAAAACTTATTAATGTGCTAACTTTAGTCTAGTTTCCATGAATTACCTCGATCTGAATCTTTTCCTCGTAGGCCGACCTCGTCGCGGAGAGCGAGGCAGCCGCTTACGACCGCGACGACCCTTCCTCCTCGGGGCAGAGGTAGTGTTCGCGGGAGCGGGCTGATCATCAACCAGTATTACTATAGGAGGCACCGTGGACGGTTCCACTGTTGTTGAAATTTTCTCTGTCGTTGTATCATACTGTATGATTTCTTCTTCTATTCTTCCATCTCGGATATCTAATTCGTGTGCGTCTAGGAATTGTTTGGCGAATCTGTGACCAAAATTTGTTTAAAAAAAATGAAATTTTGGAGAAAAGGATGAATCTTATTCACTGCACTTTTATGGGAACTTCGTACGCTTTAGCGTATGTGCTTTGTATTAAAGTTGTTTATTGTTTTAATTTGAAATAAAATCAATTCAAATTATCATTGTATCTTAATATAATCATTGCTCAAATGAGAAAAGGCTTAAAGGCCAACAAATGTTTTCTGAATTTGATAGTGGATGTGGTTGTTACCTTTCAGCCCATTGAAAGTTATCTCCACAGCCACCCCACTTGAAACGCGCGTGCGGCTCAGGAGGGACAGCCTGCCGAGGAGGACGAGGGGGAGCACGAGGCGGCGCTGCGCAAGAGCACGCCGCTAGCGCGCCCGCAGCGCACGCTCGCGCCACCGACCACGCAAGCGCGGCTGCTGACATTGCATAGACATATGCTTGCTCGCGTGTACCTTGTGATGGTGAGATATAATGAGCTAATCGAAAACTATCTTTAATAACATCTCAGAGTACGAGTGAGACGAAATGTCCAAAATGTTTCTCTTCTTATTATGAATAGAGTACCTAGACTAAGAAATATATTTTATAGAGCCAAACTGTCTATAACACAAGTCTATAACTACTAAAAAAATATGTCGATTATTATTCTACCTAAATATAACAAAATAAAATAGGACTTCGTAAACCGAAGTATAACTAGGCTTGAAGTTCAGTGATTAAAATCATATTTAACATTCTATTATATGAACAAACATAAAGGCATAATATAACACAGCGGACAGGATGAGATCTGAGCGCGACCTCATTGAGCTGTGTATGAATTCACATAAATATGTAAGAAACACAATTGTGAATTTTTTTTTTTTTTTTTTTTTTTTTTTTTTTTTTTATGTTAGAAGTTGGCAAACAAGCATACGGCCCACCTGATGGTAAGTGGCTGCCGCAGCCTATGAGCGTTTGCAGCACCATTAGTAGGTGCCACTCACGCGTTGCCAACCTCGAGATATTAGTTCTTAAATCTCGTTCGCCCAGTAATTTCACTAGCGTACAATGCCCTTCAAACTGAACACAGTAGTGCCTAAGCACTACTATTTGGCGGCAGAATATTGGACACTGCGGTGGTACCTACCTAGCCGGCCTCTTGCAACAAAAGACCTACCACCAGTGTGACTGATTGCACTGGTGGAATAATCTCTGTTGTGACAGAGGTTATCCCACCAGCGGGCGATGGGGTCGTCACATCCCGACGCCTTTCTTTACCTCAAGCCAAATCATTAATGAACACAAAATTCAGGCACAATCGAGCTTTATTACGAACATATAATGTTTTATTGTTATAACTATAATATTTATGTGTAATGTATAATATATACATTTTGCATTAATCCTAGATTGAGAAAGATGTGAAAGTTTTAGATCTATGCATAAAATACTAAGCCAAAACATTTCAATTTCAAATAAAAATTGAAATATCACAGCAATTCGGTATTAAAAAAAATGTCTTCTCGTTACCCGGCTTCAAGCTTAGTGTATGTACTTATGTGATATTACGTCTTTAGTCTACGTCTTTTACCTTTCATAGAGTTTTTAATAGACTATCTGAGAAGCGATACCTGAAAGAGTGAAGCTTCTTAGCTCGAGAATTATTTTACAAGACGTCTCATTTATTTCCTTAGTTACCTATTATAAACAAATAGTCACTACCATAATAAAACATAATATATCATGTATCGCATTAATATAAATGTTATTTCCTCATCACTCATCGATCTTCGGTTTCGGATCGGTTCTTAAGAATTCAAATTATTATAATCGCAAAAATGTTTAGAGATACATTAAACACAATTTTAAAACATAAGTATTCAAATTCCAAATATGTAGGACCATCGGTTTTGTAAGTAATCCTGCATATGATTTTGAGTCTATACGAGCTTTCACTTAGTATGGCTTCTCCACCAAAAGGCATCTGTAAAAACGTCGTTCTAGAGAAAAGCGCGACTCGGAAAACTAACTCTACCATATATTATATACCTAGGGATAGTCCCTATAAGTGAACTCTATTCTAGTAAACAAAATTAAAAAACAAATACTGGTCAAGTGACTAGTGAACCACGCACATTGGATACTACTGGTTCGCACTTGATGAGGAAAAATCTTCCGAAATTTAAATATGAAGGACTGAAGGTATTAACATCGACTGCAAAACTCAGTTTGAAATTATTCAAAATGAATTGGTAAGACAAAGATAGGAAAAGCTTCGACTATTTCTAAAATAACTAAATGTATTTAGAAACAAAACAACACCTTTTCCTGAGCGTGGGATCGCAAAACATACCGAGCGAAACTAGTTAAAAATAACAAAACATATTTATTATTAATGTCTGTGCAATTTAAATTAATGATGTAACGAAATGCCTAACAAAGGTGATAGGAATGAAGAGATTAAAAATTATGTTTTAGAAAGGTATATTAAATTATTTTCCCCAATCAAGATTTAACAGGTAGCTCAACGCCTCAACTGTTAAAGAAGTATTAATATAGACTTGAAAAATCATTACTAATAATCCTTTGAAAAAATTGTATAATACATCCCCAATTGATGATTAGGTAGTTGGAAATCTAGAGATAAAATATGTGCATTTATAAAGCACTTAAAAATGAGTCCCTGTTAAATATGAAAAGGTAACAAACCTTCGTTTATTATATTTTTTACGATAAATTATCAAAAAGTAAGTATTATTCACATTTGAAACAGAAATTAAAAGCGGTTCCTTAGATGCCTTGCCACAGTAGGTACTAGACATTCAGCGACATTTTGCCGTGATCAAAAGAGCAATCACAGATAGTAAGTAGCCAATTACTTAATCATGTTCATGTAATGTTCGTTATTTACAGTATCTGGGTCAATACAATATTATTACTTAAAGCACTTACGATAATGAAAATTTACTACATCGTACGAAGCTACATGACGAAAAGCCATTCAGAATTTTGATTTTTAAATATGTTGTTATTGATAGCCGATATCGATTATGATTGACAGTTTAATGAAGTGTTTACGTCGTGATTTTGTAACAATTGTTAATTAAAAGCAATTTTGTAATAGAATCTTGATAACGCCCGCACATTCATAGCAATAGACAATGCCGGCGGACGTGCTTATCGATACAGATCGCTAGATAGCGCGTCAGTGCACATCACTGTTATCGCTGAACCCCCTGGACCTATCCGCCCAGTACGTTTGATTCATGCGTGTAATTAAATCTTTTGTCCGTTCCACCGTATCGTGACCCTAAGCCGATATCATTGTAAGCCACATCGATCCTTTTTCATTTACCGAACCTAAGATAACTTACAACAAATCCAGACGTCGAAGGAGATTTCCCGAGTGATATACGTCCTTAATTTGAAGTTAGACTTTATAAGGGATATGTACTTTACTTTTTTTGTACTAAAGTCACAAAAGTAATAAATTGAGGATCCTTGGAAAGATCTTATGATATTTCAGCATCAGATTGACTCAGATTGGTTGGTTGGATAAGCTATAATATTATGAATTTTTAATGGGCCCTCTGAAAAAATATTATTCTTGAAATCGGCGTTAGTTTCTTTCGTCTTGCGCATTGCTTATACAGTCGAAACGATAATCTATGTAAATGTGCTTAAATACATTGTTAATTATTATTTACAATCATCACAGTTAGTAGAGAATAACTTAAAATATCTTATTTACTGCTAAAGATTGTATAGATAATGTCGATCATCGATGTACTGGTATTCTAGGGTAAAAATAATATTTAATTATAATTAATCAACTTTTAGATCAAAGCAGCAGAAAATGTTTGCTTTGTAAAAGTTTTAATTAAATGTATCAAGCGAAGAGTACTCAGATTCCAAACGGTTTTGTTTGTAAGCGACAACGTTCTCTGTCAATTAATTTCGTAAAGTGGATAGACGTCCTCAGTCGCTAGTGGCGACCAAGCAATACTCCGTATTTTGTACATAGTCGGTAGTATGTAAGAGTACGTAGGCGAGCATCCGGTGCGATCGCTGCCAACGACACGAAGTCACAGAACATGCTGAAACTAGAAAAACATCTTCCATTGTTTGTCGACATTTCTATTCCTAAGTTTTAGATTGTTGTTTTTATTCGAAAACCGGTTCCAGAGTTCTGGCAAAGTTTGACTTTCTTTTCTAAACATTTCTTAAAGAAAATTTAATTTGCGACCGGTGGATCATTTATACATATTAAAAATGTTAAAATAACTCTTTTGTAAATGCAATACGATCGTATTTTATGTTACCGTAATTCACATAGATTAACAAAACATTATGGGAAAACTAGGCTATGGTTTGTGTGTATATCATTTTCAGTTGCCACGCAATGTACATTGTTAAAAAAAGATCAATAGAGAGACACGGAAGCGATACTAAACCCAATTATTTATAGCCAATATTCGTCAAAGTACGGTGAAGCAAGTTGCTTAGCCAATCAAATCCTTAAGGTAAAGTCAATAAAGCTTTGTAAAACTTTTAATGCTTTTCGCGTGCTTTTCGCAAAAGCGTAGACAAGTAACTTTATTGGCAAGTGAACGCAGCAGTGATGTCACGATTTACTTTTATTATACTATGGAGACAGAGAATAAGGTTCGTGCTAGGATAATGTCAGGTAATGATCACGTCATGTTGTCTACAATGTTTATTTGTTGACACGAGTTAGTTGTTAGTTTATTTTGTTTCCTAGTTATTTCATGACTTATTTACGATCATGGTATACGCGTTTTCATTAAGTAAAATGACAAAACAATGGGTACTTGGGTAATATATTAATTTAAATGTATTTAAAACAATGGGATACCTCAAAAATTAACTGTCCGAAAAGTGATAAATAAATGTGAACGTTTCGTTTAAATACAGAGTGCTGTATGCGGAACGAGGCAACGGGTGAAAAGAAAGGGCGCTGTCGTTACGCTGGCCGCGCCTGCACAATGCCATGCCGCTGATTTAAAAGACTCAGCAAACTTGCCTTCCCTTATCTCTCATTATTGTCGGAAGTTCTTTTAGTTGTCCTAGACAGAACGGAATCCGTTCTTACACCGGACTTCAAAAGAAACTTAAATGAAATTGAATTGATAGAGACTCAATAAACGGGCATTGAACCTTAAACTTTAGTTCAATAGAAGTTCTACAAGTGAAAAAAAATACATAATATGCTCTAACTTTCGAGACACGAGTAAGTAAAGATAATTTAGCTAACTGTACATGTTGATATCGAACTTTATACGAAGTAAAGAATAAGAGAAAGACTACTTACTAATACAGATTTTGGAATACGACGTATAGTCAGTTAATTGGATTTTGGATATGTTATAAGATATAAAACTAACCTGTAAGTAAATCAGGTGTGTATCTTGGTGCGAGTTCAATAGATGAACAGTTCCATCGCTCGCCTTCGTGCGCGGCAAGACAGGCCGCGCGGGCAAGACGCGCCGCGGCCGCTACGTGCGGCATGGCCGCGGGCTGGCGGCGGCATACTCGAGCCTGACCGCTCCACAGCGATCCGCTACGCCGCGCTTCCAAGCAATCGCTTTCCGTCCAGTTGCCTTCGCTTTCATGAAGCGCACTAGAATCATACGAATGTTTTATTCAGTGTACTTAAGATTCATTTTACAATTTTTTATTATTTTTTTGGAACATATATTGTATTTCATAGTAATTTTGACGTGTTGGTAAAAAGTAATGAAAATTATAAGTTATAAGTAATAGCCCTTTTATTACTAAAACATAGTGTGTCCTGGTAATCTCTACATTTAATGAAAATGTAAATATTATGTATCTGTATATTTCATATTATTTCATATTTTTATTTTAAAAAATTATAGCATAGGAATAAAAATAAGTCATTAAATCAATTTTTATCAATTTAAGTAATGCCTGTCTGTCCTTCTGTTTGTCTCTGCAGATATCACTGCTAAACTACCAAGTTTTTACTAAATAGTCAGCAGAAAAATGATAAAGCTCAGGTATATTCTTGAATAATATTTTGTCTTTTTGTTATTAAGATTGGGTCACTCGAAAAGTTATTGCAATTTTAATGGCAGCTTGGGTTAAAAGTTGGGCATTATGAGAGACGAATTTGAGTCAAATTTGGCATACAAATAGTTTACTATATACATACAAAACTTTTTATCACGGAAAAAGTTTGATTTCCGTTACCAAAAAACTACATTAATGAGAAAGGAGCCGTGAGCACACTTATAGTCCATAAATAAAAGTTAAAATATTTTAAATAAAATGATCTATTTATTTCTTTCATTTAAAACTATATTAAGTAAAATTAATAATCATAATGATACTTTAATTTTGACATTTAAGTATATTAAGTACTACTCCATGCACAATTTGTATCTACACTTAATTTTGCACTACTTATTGTTTTCTTTTTAAAGAGCTTTATTGCAACGATTCTTTTCTTCGTCTATTTTCGAACTTTGATCGTCGGGGCGGCGCGCAGATTCTGGCCGGGATCCCCGTTGAAATGCCTCACACATTTCGTACAAGTAATTAGGCAGAAAGTCATTTGCCTCGCCTTCTCTTCGGCGAAGCAGGCTGTATGCCTCACGTAATGTAGGTTTTGGTGTCAGGCGTAATTCTAGTTCAACAGCAGAAGGAAAATGCGCGGCTAAAGAATAAACTATTTCCAAATCTGAGGAGGGGATTCAAATGTTTATAATTCGATACTTTATACAAGAAATACTCTGACATATTCATTCTTGTTTTGCTCTCGTCATATTTACCCAATTTCATATCATAGAGGATAGACTTTTGCCTCTCGGAACTCCAAAATTCTTGTTCGAAAGATTCATAAAATTCATCTACATCTTTGAATTCACTTCTAAAGCAACGAGCCCACATAAGCGGAAGACCTTCGAGACATGACATAATAAATGGAAGCTGCTTTTCTGTAGCTATATTTAATTCCGAAATATAGTATTTTACATTTTCTAGAAAATCCATTGGGTGGGTATGTCCACTATCGTCAAAATGAGGTCGCTTGTTTAATGACGCTATTATCCAATCGTTTATGTTTTCCCTAGAGACTTGAAGAGTGCACTTATTATCATTTTTTTCATCATCAATTTCCACTATCTTCGGTTGTGCTGATGATATCTTATGATCAACTTTGCCGAGGTTTGGAAGGGACATGTGACTGCGTAATCTAGAAGAAGGCATATCATGACATATATCGTCTTGGCTTTGTGAAAACCTTACTCCGAAGCCCAATGTCGGCTTATATATAGAGCTACCATATAATGCCGAATCTACACTCTTCTTACGCTCCTGAATTATTTTTTCTTTACAAACAGAACTGGATATCTTGTCTACCATCTCAGATAAATTTGATACGGAAGATTTTATTTGCCGTAAATCAACGAATAAACTCATATTATATGATTGTAGACATGAATACAGGAATTCTATGGTTCCATTTCAATAGTATAAATTTTCTGCAACAAAATAGCACTTGTTAATAATAAACTAATTAAATTAAAAAAGTTATTATTAGTTGTGTTAAATTAATATTTTAACAACATACATTAAATCACAGCGATGAACCGAGCGAAGAAAGGGAAGATACTTCGCAAGTGCGTGCGTAGCCAGCTCGTAGAGTTGTGAGTCAAGAAAGCTTACGTGCGGTTGTGGCAGGCGGGCAAATGGTACTACCTACCTTCACCCTCTGTTCACTGAGGACTGCCGTGGTATCGCGACTTTTTATAAACGATTGTTTTACAATAACTGGGTTATCGTCGACTGAATATTAAATTTCGTTGTTGGCGTACTTACCAAGGGCGCTCGCTAGGGATGACTCTGTTTCCGATGTATATTTTCCACATAATATAGAGGTGCACACTGTACATTATACTATTGTAATCCATTTAGTTTAAGGTTGGAATTAAAGTTGTCTGCAGGAAAAAAGTAATATGAATTGAACTAAAATGATTAATTAAATGTATGTTAAGCAATAAATAAGATTTCTAATGTAATCTTTTTTTAATGTATTTCTTATTGTATAAAATATAAGTAGGTATATGAAACCGTATTTAAGTACCATTTAAAATATATTATACCTACGTATTTCATCAATTATTTATTCGTATGTTATTCATAAATATTGTTCAACACTTTCCCTAAAAGCTAAGCCTAAAATAAATCAATAACAATAATAATCCATACTTTTAGCGATGGTCGTTCAGTTAAAAGTTTCACTATTATTAATTACCCCATTTCGCTTAGGAAACTGATATCCGGTTTGGAATGCCTAGGGGATTTAGGGAGAGCGCACGCGACGTCATGGGTGACGCGTGGTGGTGCGCGTCGGGTTACCTCATCGACTCTACATTTAGCTACGACCCGAACATCGTTTATTGCAGCCGATGCATGTAAATCGACGTAAAAGCTATTAACTTTAGACATGAAATCAAATCGCAAAATCACCAAAGCTTCTGTAGCCTCGTCTCCGTTATGGTTAATTCATGCGGAATGTGATTGTTTGTCAGCGGACCCAGTGTCGAACATTATCGCATTCGTCACGCCGCGCACGTGCAAGCACAATCTAATAAAATAATTCCCGTATCGAATTTTACGCTTCTATCTCGATCTAGTAGACAAAAAGCAACGCAACGGGCAAAAGGGTCCGCTTTGTCATAACTGGTTGCGTTACACAAAAGAACACTGATCTTTTTGGCCATGCTGCTTTGTATTTTAATAATGTAGATATTTTTAAAATAGGTTACATTTTTTTATTTCGCATTGTGCAACTAAAAGCTTCGTGAATACGAAATAGCTTTAATAAAGACGAGGGCTGCTCGCTTGCAATTCTTAACAAGTAAATGTACGTTGATTTTTCGCATCTAGCTCAAGGGATATAAAAACGATGATTTTGCAGCTGCGTCGAAAATGGAAATAGCTATCTAAAACTCCCTGATAGGAAAAAAAATTACGGGTAAACAAAACAGCTGACGCGGTTCGGCTGCAACGGTGCGCCGCTGATTCAGCTTTAATGATGATTAAATGCTGTATGATTGTCGCGGCGTGCGTGTACCGCGTCGTGTCGCCGGAAAGCCTAGCTATGAGGAAACTTATAAAATACAAGTTAGCCGCAGTGAGCGATATTTAATAGTCAACCAAAACTTGTTAATTTTTATTAAGTATGATATTATTTTCGAGATATTGGAAACATTTTTTGAAATAAATGTTTACTTAACAATAAACAAAACGTTCAATGCAAGAATATTTAATTTTATATCTAGACACGCCTAAAATGGTCTAAGAAACATGCGGGAATGTGTCAAGCCCAGTTCAATTACAATATACCTCAGTCAAAGTGTCATTTTATATTATTCAAAATTATATAAATAAGCATATATTAATCAAGTAAAATACTCGGTAAATTGGCAAAATAAAAGGAAATTGATGATTCATTTCCGATCCCCTATACTCGCATTACATTGCTCCTTTCTTAGTAAGTTGAATAAGCAATTATTTATATTACCAAAGAAATCTCAATTTGTTACAATCAACGACAAGGGTCCAGTCTTCCGCACTGTCACAGCATGCTTCCATACTTCATCAAGCACAGGAACAATGACGCTTTAATTAGAAGCCATTCGACACACGCACTTACAGGACATTCTAATGTAATTACTGTTATTAATCGAGATCAACCACACTTTCAAATAGACGAATACATTTAGGGCATAGTACCTTGCTAACTAAGCTGATACCCGTAGCGTAATTAATTATGCACGGATTTCACGTTTTCTGAATACACGTTACCTTTGTAAATTACATTATTAATAGGTTAGTATACAAATCCCCACGTTCCCGATACCTTTAAATTAGCAATTCGTAATGAATTTTGTGTCGTATTAAAATGAAACAGTATTATTCATAGCACGTGTATCTCGATAGCAATTTAAATGTGGGAAATGTCCATTAAGAATGAACCTGAAATAATTGAAATAAATGTTGGGATTACTCAACAAATTGTTCAATACAAGGTCGATTTGTCTAAGTCGTCGCGTTGAAGTGTACGATTGTTGTATTTTATTGTTACAAATTTGATACCTTCGTTTCGAATAAATTGAAAACACTTATTTTATTTTAAATTACTTTATTGGGACATAGGAATAGAAACCACAAATCACCCACAATAACGTGCTCGGAATAATTTTAAAGTAATTGATAATTGCGTGTGAATGTGTGTAAAAATTGTGTATAAAGTTTCTAGACCAAATACTTTAGATAGATTAGATTAGATATGTTAATTTTATTTTATTTGAAGGAATGTAACGCCATGATCAGATTAAATAGTAATTATGCTAAAAAGTACGCTTTACTTTTTGCGTGTTTTCCACCAATGCAAGGTTTACAAAAGGGTACAGAGGGTCAAGGGAAAGACAACGTGCCTTATCTATTAAACGCATTTCATTAGAGTTGTCAGCATTTGTATAAGGTTTTTGTATTTTAACTTAAATAATTAATACTTGTTGATATTTTTTATCGAGTTTGCTTTCCTAATTATTATGATGATTAATAAAATAAAAAAATAGAAATAAACGCTGTACACTCAACGGTCCCCATTAGGATAGTGATATCCTGTGTCGGGTATCCGGAAACACATACAAGGACAAGGACAAATACACCCAGACAGGAAAATATGCTTGCGTGGTCAATACCAACATATTATGCTCCGAGTGGATATCGAACCAGTGACCTGTCGCGTTTAAGGCAGGTTCGCTACCGCTGCGCCACAACGTCGTCATTAATATATATTTATTGAAAAAAAATAACAAGCTCATTACAAAAGCTTTTAAGTTATTTTCTTGCTTGTTATCACTTTGAAAGTGTATAATATAAGAGATGCAGATAACATTGAAAGGAATGAAATGGGCTCCTATTCTCCTCGCAAATATTAAGATTAGAACTTGACAACTAAACTTGACTTTAAAGTGTGTTTAGACGCCGCTGATGTTAAGGACTGAAACTTGTTTAATAATAACAAAGCATTCGAAATGTCCGCAGTCAAGATAATCGTAAGACAATAAGTATGACGCGTTACACTGCGCGTAGACTCGGCTACGAATATCATATAATAATATCAACGTAGCAAACCGGCGGAGAGCATGACGGACACGCACCGTTCACACATTATACTATGTTGCTGTTGTTGTTTTTTAAATTATTTTATAAGTAACAATATAATTAATATTACATGTAATGTTGGTTTCGGACGTTATACTCATACCTTGTGCATTTAAAAATATAGTGGAAAAAAAAATTCACTGAAAATAACAAAAACTATATAACTGGAAAATTTTATTTCAAAATGTTTTAAAAAAAGCTTTTCTTATGTCCAATACTTAGGTCTATAGAAACAACTGCCACTTGTGGCGTGCTTGTAGTTAGCCTGATTTAAGCCTTGACGGTCGCGGGTTCGATTACTACTCGGAGCAGATGTTTATTACAAATATCTGATTCGGTGTGGGTGTTTGTCTTATTGGGTCTACCCAACAAGCTTCAGAGAGCACGTGGAGCTGTCGGTCCCGGTTACATCATAACATCTCATAATAATCACTAACTCTTAATAGGAAATTTGCTCTTAGCCAATGCGTTACTGATTCCCTGTGTATTAACTATTCAGTAATCAGTAAGCCGTCATATCGGGATAAGAGTTTAAGGGTAAAATACCGGGAATAATGCTAGAAAGAAGTTAGCTATATAATATAAACTTACAAAGTTTCCTAATTTTTTTTATATTATATATTATAACCTTAGAAATAATAAAAAGATATACCTACTGTATTGTACATTCCTAAAAATAAATTTCTATTTAAAAATAAAATACAACAATAAGTTTTTATAGCTTCAGAAACAATTTAAGCACGCAATAGGCAAATCTTAAAAAACAACTATGCGTGTTTATTTTACAAGCTTACATACATACAGCTGAGTTACATTTCACCGACAATTAATTAAATGAGCGCTACTTCAAAGCGGCCGTCGATACGACCGAACACAGCATCGGTGAGTAAGATAAAAGCCGAGCAAATACGCTTCGCCGCGAGGATGTCGGTAATTTATGAATTTGTCAGGACAAAGTGAACATCGTCGGCGGCGAAAATAAAGAGCACTGCAGCGTTGATAAATTTGTGTCAGATCAAATGGAGCGTGCACGGACGATTTCTTGCGCTTACTCCCCGTTATATCTTCACTCATTAACAAAATAAAACAATATCGAGTTTTAAAAACAAATAAGTATGAGAATGAAGCGCTAATTCGTTGAGAACGGGCCACGTGTTGGTATGCAGAATGAAACAATGAAACCCTTTTTATAGAAAGCAATCGCACTTCGATCGATTTAGATACGCATAAACCTGGTAAGCTAGGTCGTTGTATAGGTACCTAATTGTGAGTCGCCGGGTACTTCGCAAAATTAACCCTTGGGAAGCCCTGCGCGTTCACCGCTAACTAAGCTTATATTTGGAGCTTATTCACCGTTTATTTGCATAGTGTGAATTATTTACAAATACATATAGTGGTTTATTATCTGATATTAACATGGTTTTAACTATTTAAAATGATAAAACTTCCTCTACCTACGCAATAAAAGCGAAAATCATTTTCATATGTAGTTACAAATAAAATTTACGTGTTTTGTAACATGTGGCTAGATTTTCTTTGTTACGGACACATAACAAAAGCTAAAGGATATTACGTCGGATCCAGAGCAATAAAATAAATCGCCGAAGTAGATCGTATTTCACCTTCACCCGCAGGCACATCGCGGGACGTTGAGGAAATAACAAGAATTCAATAAAAATCAAGATCGTAAAAACTAAGACGGTAGTCATATAAAAATACCTAAGAAAGCATTAAGAACGGTCCCCAAATAATAGGTCCCGCCAGATGCACGGGACGGCCTTTCGGAAAAGTCACAGGGATCTCGAGCGAGGGAAATTATTTTTTTCGGTCTGCCACACACGGCCCTTGCTAACTAAGCGAAAACTAAGATTGCTGCACGCTACAGTTCTCGTCGACATACTTCAATCAAAGAAAATATTCAATAAGAAACCCTATACTAATACTCGTATAGTTGTAATCGTCGTAATCATCTTTATATCATATAGAGCTGTAACGTACAATAAATGTTGTATAAAATCTGAGTGGGTTAATAATTCTATTTTATTATTCGCTCTATCAATCTAATTTATAAATGTGAATGTTTCGATGGATGGATAGATAGATGTTTGTTACCTGGATTCACATGTAGGATACTTTTTATCTCGGAAAAATGTTGGGTTCTCGTGGGATCATCAAAAAACAACATAACGCGGGAGGAGTCGCGGGCTCAGCTAGTATTTCATATAAAGTGACAGTTTATTTAACGATTTACGTTTATATAAAATACGTATACTTTTTAATTGATAATTTTAAGGGTCCTGCATTTTTTTTTGTTTAAGAAGAAGAAAAGCTGTCTTGGTATATTCGACCTGAAGTACTTGCCCTCACACAACAATATCGACAGTTCGTATGCTTGTTCACAAACTCTGGTAGTATTTATGTATAAAAAAGAAATATCCACCCCATCCATTCAGACAGAATGTTTTGTAATTTAATTAAAATATAGATAATATAATATGTATTATTGTAAAAAAAAACAAAATTACTTCCGTGATTCAATTAACTTAATGTAGTCATTGTTAAAGTGAGTACATTGTTAGGCCAGTGGTAGAGATCGACTACCTAGGTAGAGTGGCATAAGCTTTCACTTAAATTAATGCAGATAGTATGAACACAGTTTAGCTAAACTAGTAGACGGTAGCTATTTTCAAAATTGATACATAATGGTAGAGGAGCCCACGATGCTAAATGGGGATTTACTCGAGCGTTGTAGAGACCTATTGGGATGCAAAGCTTAGATGATAAGAAGAAAAAATGTTATATGATATATACCTTTACATCGGTGGGAGAAGCGGCTATAGATTTTTAAATATGTAAAAAAAACTGTTGCATGGACATCCTCGAGCGCGTCAGATATTGATAGCATCAATGCCCTACGTATTTTTAATAATGTACGTATGTTAATCTGATCGTTTGCATGATGCGGGTGGTTGTATTTAAGGGTTGAAAATGAAAAAAAAATTAATCGAGCGCGTCAGATTTTCTAAGGGAGTGTTAAGTGCACCAAAAAAAGCTCTCATTCACTAATCTGACGATTTCGATGGGACGCAAACTGGCGGTCATTTTCATAATGTGCAAAAAAATTCGCCATTTTGAAATACTCAAGCGCGTTAGATTAAGATATATGTGGTTCATTTTTATGTTCTAAACATACTGTCTCATAATCTGACGATTATCTAGAGGAATTCGGCTGATCTGACAAAAAAATTAGAAAAACGGTTCACCTTAAAGGCCATCCCTGCAACTTCCCGCTAATTCCATTCCTGGGCGCTTAAAATTGTACTTATGATATTTTTGAGCTCAAAATATAGTTTATGTGATATTTTGAGCTCCCTGAGTTCAAAGAACTAATATTAAAATTTTTAATTTTTCTTAGCGGGAAGTCAAAAAATTTTTTTCTATTCTTTTAAATCATTAAACTTAATTAATTGAAAAGATCAGGAAATAGCATGCAATTAAATAAGTGTATGCTTTTTAGTAGAATAAATGTATTTATAAAAAAATTACTTAAAAAAAAGCTTAAAATAGTTTAACATTTTATATTTATTTGATTAATTAATCATCATCTTCATCCGAGGCATTATCTCGAAATAAATGTTAACACACTTGACAAAACTAATTTATATTTTAATTTATTTTTAATAATTTATTATTAAAGAGCTAAAACAACCGTGAGCGAGTGTACTAAACCCTGCCCCTTCATACCGCATACGGTTGAGACCCAAAAACGTGTTACTGCGCAGGGTTCAAGTTACATTTAACAGACTATACCACGTGTCTTTATGATCAGCTGTGATGGCGTCATGGCAGCAGAAACCAGAGGGGGGACGGAGTGAGAGAGTAATAGATAGAGAAAGAGTGAGAGAGGAATAGAAACGCGGAGAAGGAAATGTAGGCATCACGCAACTGCACGCATTTAACTTTATCGACGAATTTTTGTGATTTCGGCTTGCGGAAATCGTCAGATTATATATTTTTCATTATTCTTGAATTATTTCGTTCAAAATAAAAAAAAATTTAGCTACGCTCGAGAATGTCGAGATGACGTTTTTTTTTACAACTTTTTGCCCTCCCCTTTTTTACGTCACTCTCAAATTGTCAGATTAGTGGAATATACACTTTTTAGGATGTAATTAACTCACCCTACCTTAATCTGACGCGCTCGAGAATTTCTGATGGTCAATTTTTTTACTAATCTGATCCTGTATCCTTTACGGGCGGCCTTATATATGGGCCTCATGTTTTGTGGAGGTACTTAACCGGGTACAAGGTATCCCCTGTATATTAATCTGACGCGCTTTAGTAAATCCCGAAATCCCCGCTTGGGCTCCCCTACTATAATTATACATACTTTTAACTGGGTAAACCAGGGCGTAGATACAAGATTTTGTGACGACCGTTGTGGCGCAGCGGTAGCGAACCTGTCTTCAGTGCCATACTTTGCGGGTTCGATACCCGCTTGGAACAGATGTTTGTATTGACCATACAGGCATTTGTTCCGGTCTGGGTGACTGTGCTCGTGTATGTGTACTTTTCCGGACATTTGATAAAGGATATCACATGTCCTAATGGGGGCCGTCGAGCATGTAACGTTTAATATTATTCATCTGATGAAGAGCCCAGGAGAAAGTCTATGACTGAAGAGTAATTCAAAAAAAAAAATCTAATAAAATCATGGTGAAAGATATACAATTTTTTTGAAATAAAATTAATGATCTTTCAGTTTTACTTTTTGATAAGTTAAATTTTTATTCCAATACAAACGAAGCAGCAAGGCTAAATAGAAATAAATTTTAATTCACATTTTCCAGGACAGCTCTACGTGACGGAATGCACTATGCGATAGTTCTTATTTATTTGAAGATATTTTTGGTCCAAACATTATTAAGAGAAAGAGTTGTGTATGTTAAAAGTCTCGGATTTCACACCTGAAGTGACCTTTTAACGAGAATTTTATCTCGAAATGTTGAAATCCAGTTTTAATGAGATGCATAAGATTTAATTATCTAACAATAGTAGTAAACATAATCCCTAACTAAATTCATTCAGTCATTGGTTTATTTAATAGGCAGAAATAAGCTTGAAAATGTTCAAGATTACTAAAGAGGGATAATTTTATATTTGAGCTAAACTAAAAAAAAATGTTACAAGCAGTTTAACATTTAATTGTTGGAGTAAATTTACAGAAATCGTATCCTACAAAGCTCAAATTTCCAGTGATATTTCCGGGTGTAATCTCGGGGGCGAATAATTGCGGGTTGCAACGGAACAACGCCGCTCATTAGTGCAATGTTCAATTAGGGAGCTATGGACGCAGGGGCGTCGGGTTACCTCGTTTCCTATGCGTATACTGACGATCGTGTAGTTTCTGATTGAGTGACTACATTCTGACCTAAACTACACGTTACACGGCTATTCTATCACAAGCAGCTAGGAGTTATATGCTCAATTTTTTTAAAAGCCTTACAGGTATAAATATGAAGTCGGTATTTTTTTCTAAAAATTATAACAATTATATTACGGAGCAAATTTGAAGTTAATTTAAATTTCCACCATTTAAATTTCGGACCAACCTGAAACGATACCCTTTCAAATAAAAAAAAAAATTATCAACATCGGTTCACAACCGACGGAGACAATAGTGAACATACAAAAAAAGCATCCATACATACATCGAACATATCTTCTGCTTTTTTGTAGTCGTTTAAAAATGGATGATATTTTGTGTGCAAGTGTGAGAAATACCTACTGTTTAATATATAAATTGCCGCTATATGATCCGATCTTCGACGATAAGGAGATATCAAGAGTAACAGAATGAAATTTAGGAGTATAGTCTACTGTACTAAAAAAAACAAATGTTTCGTCGCTTCTTTACAAATACATGAATCTTTTTTTAATGTACACTCGGAAGACTCATATATAATTGTTTCTATATTATAAATAACGCATAATGCCGGTTCCAATGAGTTACTGGTTCCCCCTTTGGGTTACGCAGGTCAGATGGCCATCGCTCTGTGTAAAAACTAGTAACCAGCCAAATCAGGCTAAGAGTGTATGTTGACCCTGAGCAAATACCGGGAATAATGCTAAGAAGAAGATTATAAATAATGAAAAAAATACATTTAAAATAAACTTAATTTATGAATAAAGAATTTCAAATTTTTAATCGTTAACTAATGACTAATATGCAAAAATTATCGAAATTTCACGAAAAAAAAAATTCATCAATTAACAAGACGATACACGACGACGATCGTTAGTCACCACAGCAAAAGAAAACTCTGCTCACAAAAGTAATTAATTATCAGTATCAAGCTTTGCTTCAACTTTGCTTTAATATGAAGTTATTTTTCAATTTCACATATTATAGTGCTTAGAAATGGGTGGTTTCATCGATTTCTAAGAAATTATAAGCCTTAAGTTATATATAAAGCTTTTATATATATTTATTTTTAATTTTCTTGTAATTTAGAAATTGATTGACTGTTTTAATAATATCAAAAATACTTACAGCCATCGAATCGCCTCCGTCGATTTCGGTAAAAACACAAAGAACAGAATAAAAATCACAATAAATAAGCGCATCACAGCAAAAAACCGTATTTACTGTTTGAATGTAGGATACATCTATATTAAGAACAAAATAAATAAAAAAGTAAATAGACCGCGCGAAATATTTGGCGGGAAAATTAGTCTGCGAGCAGCAACACAGTGTGTTTCGTGACTGTGTACGGCGGAGTTGTGACGCTGCGCTGTATACGCGAGAGGAGGATCATGGCAGCGGAGCACGCGTGCGAACGCCACCGTCACGCCGATCGCGGCCAGTGGTCAGAACTCCCGCCCGCCGCATTGGCCGGCACCGACCCCGCATAGAACTAACAGTCTCGCAGACGTTCCACTTTATTATACCTACTGCTGTTTCATCTTTTGAGAAAAAAAGTTTTTAACATAAAAATTAATTTTATTATCAACATTATGTATAATTTTTGATATAAATCATGATTTTAAAAATAAAAAATTACCAGTCAAGTGCGTTGTGGACCACACACAGTTGAAACTAAAGGGTTCCGCAGCTTGCTTATATAATAATATATATAATAATAACTTTATTTCGACCAACAATGGATCATATGTTGTTAGTAATACAAGTATCTTACGCCTATTTGTTAGTAATTTCTAAAACTTATTTAACCTAAGGCAGGATTAATTTGTCAGCACGTGAATCCGATAGCAGTGGTTCACATACAAACAACTTCTATTAACAAATGCTCTCAGGACGCCACTTGAGCTGGAAAGAATCCTGCGCAACAACGATGTGCACCGCTTTCGCATAATGGTATAAAACAGTCCACATACGCCTCGGCAAACATCCCCGATGTAGTGCAAAAACGAGGCATACCCATTAGCATCCTGAAAGCATTGTTATATTGTACACGCAGGGCGTTGTACTGTTTCCGCGTATAGTCTGCTCACAGGCTGCTAGGGTAAAATGTGGTGAAGTAAGCTCTGAAAAGCATTATTTTGACTGGCATTGAGCAACGAGCAAACCTGCGAACAATCATATTTGCCCTAACAGACAAAGTAGCTCTCTGACCATCGCACAACAGTAACCTGATTTTTATACCAAAACTTAAAAATCTTGTTGATCTCTTCAGGCATGCCAGTGAGTTTTAATTTCTGCCATAAGATATCGTAATTAACCAAGTCAAATACCTTGGTAAAATCGAGAACAGGCGTAAATGGGTGATGGTAAGGTTATGAAGAATCTTAACGGTTTTAAAAATAATAACGAATTAAAACCGACCGCAAAAATAAGTTGGTAATTTCATAGTAATTATTAAAGTAATATGAAAAACAAAGTTATGAGAAAAACTTATATATCTCTTAAATTTATAGACGTATCTTCTTCAAACTAAATGTGGATGAAAGTTCATGTGGTATTCTACAAGCTCAAATTTTTCAGAATTTTAAATCCCATGGTTCAAAAGTTAGAGGGAGGCGGACACGATTTTTACGACTTTAGGAGCTAATATCTCAACAACTACTGGCTTAATGAAAAAACTCAAAATCAAACCTCCTTATCATTTTAAAAGAACTATCCAAAGATATCTCACACGTTGCCATACGTTGAAATTTTTTTCAATCGTCAGTTACATGTATGGACTGCTCTACCCTTAATTCATATATATATTAAGATTTTATTACAAAATCCTTGTGCGGTTCATGGAATACACCTAATTAGTAAATTTCGTATAGATAGAGTCAATGGTCTCCGAGTAAAATGACTGTGACATACGGACGGACGGACGGACGGACAGACGGACAGACGGACAGACGGACAGACGGACGGACGGACAGACGGACATGACGAAACTATAAGGGTTCCGTTTTAGCCATTTGGCTACGGAACCCTAAAAACGGAAGTTTACTTTTTGGGAGTTATTCATAATTCTAAATTAATTTAAAGAAAATATCATTAAGGAAGTTTGTAATTTAGTCTCTCAGAGGCATATATGTTAAGGGCATCGAAGAAAACAGCGTCGGGGTAATATCAAGGCGTTGAACGTAGCGGGCGGGCGGGCGTCCCACTCCCCACGCGGCTCAGCCCACTTATCAATTCAGTCGAGTGGGCATTCGTTCATTGTGAAGCATTGTGCCTATTATGTATGGATTCGATGCTTATTTACCCGTTCACTTTTCAAGAATGCGAACGGCAATCTGAGCCAGAGATACATTTAAATCGTTATACCAAACGTTTTTACCTTTGCTTAAACTTAAAGTAGGTACTTTAAGTACTCTTCAACTGTTATGTATTATTAAGTATCATGTATAAGTAATTGAAATTGATTTAACCCATACATTGTGTATCTTAGTGAATTGTTGTTTTTGTAAAAGTACTTTTTGTGAATTATGATGGGTAAAAAGAACTTTTCGAGATAGAAATATTTTGTGTCGGGGTTACGGAAACGCACACAAACGCAAGCACAACCACATCGAAACATGCCTGTATGGTCAATGCAGACATCTTACCCGAACGGGAATCGAATCTACGACAATTGAAGTTTAAGGCAGGTTCACTCCACGAGTTACTAACTTTCGTCAACAAAAATTATTATTGTTAAAAATACCATTCGTAATCATGATGGTATTAATTGTTACCAACAAAATACACAAGGGAAGAATAAAACTCTTGAACACTGATGTATTATTTATTTATACTATACTATTTGCCTAAAAAGCTATTACCGCGCTCGGCACTTACGGTCATAAAATACCTATTACGTTTTCATGAAAAATTTATCGAAATTACAAAACTTATTTATTACATCGTAATATTACATAGACATGCATATATAATTAATTTATAGACAAAATATAATATATTGATATAATATAATATATTGATATAATATATTTACTATACATAGAATACGTTCAATTCTTTATCGATATTACAATAAATCTCATCAATACAACAAACGAGTACGGTAGATACTATAATTTATAATAAAAACATTACAAATGACAAAGTCATCATTAACTTAACGTTTCTTAAGCTATCTGAACACTGCCTTCACGTCATCGGAATTATGCGAATCGTTTCGCTGTCAAAGCATCAAAAGTCCAAACTCATTAAAGGCACAATGATAACACTGCCACTGATTTATATATTATGAATAGGATACCCAGTGGCCATGATGTATAACATTCGAATTTTATGTAAGGGTGGTTTTAGATCAACGTTTTATACGAGCTTATGAGCTCGTTAACACGCTTATAAGCTCGTGTCAACACGCCGAATGCTTATTCTGGTTGTAATAAGCCCGAGAACGCGCATTCGGTTTTTAGAAGCACGAAATGCAGCGGGCGTGTAAGAACGTATGCCGAAACGGCCGTATACGCTCGAAAAAAAAACGCTACTCTATCGGTACAGACTAGCGTTTTTTTTCTAATGCAAATGACTCCACCCGATAGTACAAATAGTAATATATAGTACAAGTACCTATAACATATACTTATATATTAATTCGTAGTCTTCTACGTATGCAGTTATGCACGCTTGAACGAAATTTATTCCTCACGGTACAGCACTTTATTTCTCATTTCGGCCACAATTTATCGTATTATCCTACAGTAATATACATACATGTGTATTATTCACTAAAAAGTCACGAAATAAATGTGTCTATAAAGCACTAAGGCTGTGCGTCATCGGAACGTCGCGAGTCAGGCTTCTCGGTGTCGGCGCGGCACAGCAACAGCAGGCGCGGTCAGGGAGTCGGCTTGCGGAACTCCTTGATGACGAAGCTAATGGTCCGCGGGCGTCAGGCAAGGTGCGACAGGTCGTCCAGCTCCGGAGGCGGCTGCGGCTGCGGCGCGCTCCCGCCGCGCGCGAACACCGGCTTCGCGACCACGGACACTGGAGCCTGCGGCACACAACCGTACAACACCGATATTATACAAACGCTTGTTTTCGTGTCATTTAATTTTTCCTGACAGTTTTTTTATTATTTAAAGTATTTTTTAATACAAGAAAATATTGATATTATTTTATTTTTTTATTCTTATAATAGCTATTTCATTGTTTAGAATGGGTGTTCAATGAGGCAAATTAGTATTTGAAAAGTTGCATATAATAAAAAAAACACACCTAAATATATTTCTCAGGCATATACTTACAATAAACATGTAGACAAAAATTATTATAATTATTAATAATAATCTATATACAATAAACATATAGACAAAAAATCGCTGGTGCTTTTTCGTAAACTCAAATCAACGAAACGAAGTTATTCACATTAAATCGAATAAAGTTTTTTTTTATAATTCTATTGTATATAGTAAGGCGTATGTTCTTACATGATACAAAATATAAATTAAAATCTCTATTTAAAATTGTAACCTATTTAAACTGAAGTTATGGATATGTTCACTCACAAAGTCGATAAGGAGCACACTAAAACCTCTTGTAAGTACAATCTTCATCGTTATTAACGCACACAGATTTATTATGATATTATTAAATGTGGTGGAATGCGACCTTGCGAGTGAACCGATGTATATAACTGACCTGGCTGACCCCGGCAGCGGAGGAGGAGGCGGGCTGCAGCTGGTGGGCGGGGTGCACGCCCACCACCACCACCTTCTGCGGCGCCTGCGCGCCCGCCGGCCCGCTCGTCACCACCACCGACTACAACATGTGCCGCTTTACCACTAGCGTCCCCGACAACACTAGACTAGCTAACATGCATGGGTGTACGACGAATTAGGAATTACGGAAATAATCTTAGATTTTTTTGTAAGTATAATATTTAGATCATTATTTTTGCTTCTATTCGGGGAGGAAGAAGGGCATCCTCCTAGCTTCTCTAGGTATGTGCATACCAAGGATTCCATCATGCTTTAAATATTTATGATAATATAAAATATTTGTTCTTAATACTTAAATCATCAGTCATACTAAACTAAAAAAACAAACAAAAAATCTAATTTTTATCTTTCCAAGATATCCTGAATAAAAAATGAAAAAAGTCGTGTTTTTAACACAGTATATATATAATATTTTATACATATATAATATTGTTATAGATATACTACGATAACTTGGCTCGCCCTTACAAATTACTTATTCATAGTCAGATCCTTAAGAAAGAGCTTGTGAGTCATTCCCATTCGTCATCAATAGCGTGCCGGCAGTTTTGTTGGTCAACTAATCGCAAATAGCCGACCGCGCAAGACAATGCACGTCTTATTTTCATTAAGTACATCAGTGCAGCGCTGTACTAATAAGAATTTTAATTAGTGACAGCACTAGTCGAGCAACAAGTCCATAGACTTGATTTTGTTTGACAAAACAACATGCGTTGTGAGACTTTCACAAATACATTCGAGCGTTTCGGAATTTTGAAGGGGCGCGTCGTGTTATCGTAGTTCTTCTATAACACTTTAATACGGAGTAGACTTCAGTATCCTTCTGCAGCCTTAAAAAAAATGTTTTCAAAGACACAAGAGTAATGTGTTCGTATTAAACAAAATTTCACCTGTGATATCACTCTACATATTTTTTTCAAAGACGCATACAGACGCAAATTTTTAACAGAAATTAAGATACGGGAATAAAAAGTACTTAACTTATGCCGTAGTCCATGTTAAACACTATATTATGCGCCAAATTTCATTCAAATCCGTTCGTTCAGCCGTTATTGAGTGGCAAACATTACAACATACAAACATTCATATTTATTATATTAATAGTGATTATTATACCTATTATGTTAGTTAATATGTAAACTCATCACAAAATGTGCGTAAAGAAACTAGCGCCTAATGAATAACTATTAGAAATCTAAGTTTTAAATTCACAACATGCATATTTTCGTCAAATCTACTAGTCTTCATGCTAACTACATGTGACACAAATAATTTAATACTTATCGTATTATATAAATGTCACCTGTACATTTTGACTGCGAACTATCGTCGGCTGAGAGCTGTGCATGACGATGTGTCCCGCGCCGCTGGCTGGCTGAGACTGGGGACGAAAATTACTCATTTAATTTCGAAGCTACCGCCGGTACTGGTGGTAGACCTTTTATTGCAAGAAGCCGGCTAGGTAGGTACCATCATTCTACCGTAAAGTAGTATTAGTGTGTTTTCGGCTTGAATGACACTGTAGCTAGTGAAGGTACTGGCCATTAAGGAGATTTAAGACCCTCGAAGAATATCTCGAGGTGTTTAACGCGTAAGTGGCACCCACTAATGGTGTTGCAAGCACTCATAGGCTACGGCAACCGCTTAACATCAGGTGGGCCGTATGCTGGCTTGCCAATTTAGTTAACTAAAAAATCTTCAAGGTACAGAACAGAAGCTCCAAATCACAGGTCATTCGAAGTTCAGGAGGATAACCGAGATCACTAGGTTTCGCACATGAACACTTGTATCGCTTGTAGTGTCTTCGCTCGTATTCAGTCGACTAGCCGGCCGCTTATATAGCACGTAGCATGGGTTCGAGAAAGTTCCATTTACGAAATGTTAAACGGTATTTTTCGAAAATACAGCTTTCTAGAACATTCGCGTTATGAAGGAAAGAGACGGAGAGAGTTGAGAGCGATTTCGAACCTTATGGCTCAAGTAATAAGGTTCTCCGTAA
This sequence comes from Hestina assimilis, assembly GCA_023373885.1. NCBI lineage: Eukaryota > Metazoa > Arthropoda > Insecta > Lepidoptera > Nymphalidae > Hestina > Hestina assimilis. The sequence continues at coordinate 7,550,575 of CM041741.1, read as the reverse complement.
AAATAGCTTATTCTTATTGAAATACAATATGTAATCTGGTATACCTGTTGCGATTTCTGCTGCGAGGCAACGATTACGAACTTCTGCGGGGGCGGCGTGGCGGGCGTCGGCGACTGCGACGTGGGCGACGCCGTTATCACCACGTTACGAGACGCCACTGACTCTATACATGTAACAGACATTTGTTTACGTTATAAACTCCAGTTCAATTTAGTGTTTTAATTTTTTAACTTAAATTAATTGCGTAACACAATTTGACACCGTTGTGGCGTTGTGGCTAGCGAGTCTGCCTTTAGCATCGACGGTTGCGGGTTCGATTCCCGCTCGGAGCAGTTGTTTGTATTAATCGTACAGGCATGTTTTCCGGTCTGGGTGTGTTTGTCCTTGTCATTGTGAATGTTTCCGGACCCCGACACAGGATATAATTATCCTAATGGGGGCCGTTGAGTGTGTAGCGTTTATTTATATTTATTTATTTATTTAATTGTAAACAGAATCCAAAACTGATTGTTTTTTACGTTGTGTGGCGTTTGGATTCTTTGTGTGGCGCTGTTTATGTGTGTGTGTGTGTGTACGTGACCGTTGAATATACATATGCCTTAAGAGTATGTAGTAGTAGCAGCAAGGGTGGGAGAAATCTAGTGGCAAGGCGGCGACACGTGTTTCGTAAATAATAAGCGTACCTTATTATTAAGATTTCTGTGCTTTTCACCAATGCAATACAAGTATCACTAAACTTGAAGGTATCCAGAAAGCTATCCAGAACGCAGACTTCTTCATATACCTGACATTAGTAAAGTATACGGTAAGAACACGCGCATCGCACCGTCTTCACTAGCGGATACGACTCGAGTCGGAACTAGTATCGGTTGAGTCTGTTCATGCTCTAAATAACAAGGATCTACATTATATTAGCAAGTTGTAAGCATGACGTAAAGACAAAAAAGGACTGTACTTAATTCTAGGTTAGGATCAAATTATTCTTTGATGTAATACATAGGACGTTTGGTCAGTAAGTGACTCTTGCCATTGGTATCGGTATAAATGAAGAGGCATCTTGCGGGTAGGCAGGGCAAGGGTGGCTAACACGGTTGCATTCCGCAACTCTGTTAACGCCTTCGCGTTTGGACTTTATTTCCACTTACCATCAGGTGGAGTAGAGTCATCTGCCCTACTTTCCAAATAAATAAAAAAATATTAAAAAAATGAACAATATCATACCTATAGCCTTGGAGTGGACAATGGTTTGTGGCGCGCTAGAGGGCGACGGTGAAGGCAGCAGGGGCGACGGTGACGGCAGCAGGGGCGGCGTGCAGGCGACCACCGCCACCGCGCCGCCACCACCACCGCTGCCCGTCGGCGACGTGCGCTGCTTGCTCACCATCAGTTGCAGTCCCGGCCCGAGGTAGCCGTACTCGCGTCTGTGGACAAGTGCCCAACATTAACACGATACAAAGGCGAGATAGGTCAGTGGATAGAGAACAATTATACTCTTTAACTACATCGTGATGGAATTGTGACTTAAGACATTACAATATCAGTGCGAGCTTTGACTGCAAGAGGTTCCCACGCGAATCATTAAAAAAAAGGATCCCTCGTTTTTAAAAAAAAAAAAAAAAATGTTTTATTAACACACAGTACTTTACAGCAATGTAAAATATCCAGTGGTCCCACACTAGGCAAAGCCTGTGCTGTGGGTACCCGTTACCAGTTACAAACAAATGTTTAATCAGTTGCTCGGACGATATCTACATGATATTAATTAAGTGCATATGAATTATTGACAAAAAAACAAAACTTAACTATTATATTAATATACATAAAATATAACAATAGTGTAATATAAAATAAATATTAAAACAAAAAATTTAAAATATAATATGATTAATAAATATTATAATATATATTAAATAATTTTAGAGGAGCTAAAATTTTATGTAGAGACTAATTCAATGGTGTCACAATATTTTCGATTTCATCGTATGTCATATTATTCAACCATCGATCTATTTTTATTTTTGCCTCTCTTACACTACATTGTTTAATATCGCAAAAACTGGCCACTCTATTGTAAATTATGTTTTCTTTAAATATACCGAACCGTCTAGCGAAGGGAGTTTTTATTTGGGGTACTTCAATTTTGTATACGCGGCGCGGTATATCGCCGCACTGATTCATAGAATTATCATGGCTGACACTAACCCGACCACGTGGATTCTAATCCATCGAAATATATTATAACATTAATTAATAATATATGAGAAGCACAATGTACCCTTTTTATTAACCATATTAGGGCATTACTTTCATTAGGTACTTCCGTTATTGTATACTAACAGTGTCTGCGGCTTCGCTCGCGTTGATATTTATTTTTGATAATCCCACGGGAATCCAACATTTTTTCGGGATAAAAAGTATTCGATGTGATAATCCAGGCAATAAGCTATGTGTATAGAAAATTTCATACAAATCCATGCGGTTTTTGCGTGAAAGAGTAACAAACATTCATTCATCCATCCATCCAAACTTTCACATTTATAATATTAGTGTAGATATAGATCACTCAAATCAAATATAAGTTGGAATATAAACTATTATAAGTATGTCAAACTGCTAGCTCTTCTGCAATGTGAATTATCAAACAAATCGAACGTGAGCAATAAATCGTGAAGAATTTTGCACGCACTTCGTTATGTATCACACATAACAAATGCAGAACGAAATTTCATGAGTGAAGTGAGTGATTACAACACATCAATTAATGACGTAATTGATGTTGAATCACTCACTGATGGGGACTGAGGAAGGGGTAACCTACCAAATATACTAAAAAAAAACATTAAAATCGGTCGAGCCGATAGGGAGGAGTGCGACCACAAACGTGAGATATTAGATTAACTTTAAAATTATTATTTATTATAGTTATTATTAGTACCTACTATTATTTAGTAGTAGTAGATCCACACTCCCCCCAGCACAGATGGGCCGGCTCGACCCGGGCAGCACTTCCCTCTCACAGAAAATCGGTGTGAAGCAACAGCATACCGTTGCGTTTCGTGCGATGAGTGAGAGCGCCGAACGCTCAATCTCCCATCTCTTCTCTGCTATAGCTTTGGTTGGCAACGCGCATGATACCTCAAGTATCGCAAAAAAAAGGTATACGATAATTTAAATATATAGCAAACTGATGTACTTGTAGTCATCCGGTAGATCTGGCGGCTGTCGCAGCTGTCGTATGACGGGCGCGAGCACCTTGAGCAGCTGGTGCTTGAGGTTCCCGGCCGCGAGCCGGTCAGTGCCGCTCAGAGCGCCCTCCACGCGCTCGCCGAGCCACCGAACGCGCGGCAGGATGAACACCTTCACAGAACATCACTCATATTATCCTTAAACTAACTGCGCCCGCTTTGCATTTAGATGCCCATGGGAACTTAACGTTTTCAGGGTTCCGTACATCAATAGATTAAAAAAAGGAACCCTTATAACATCAGGAGCGCGTGGACCTAGAAAGTCGAAATTTATTCCCGATATTGAGGTCTGTGGTCCCTATTAGGCGTACAAAAATCAACAAACACGATAAAAAGATATGGACAAATTTAGAATTTCGCGAAAACTTGTAAGTACCAAAATTTATCTTAAATTTTAACTTGACAATTCTAGGTCAACTCATACCTATAGGTACCCATAGGTTTTGGATCAAAAACCTGTATGGTAGTTCCCGTTGACCTAGAATCACGATGTTTGGCAAAAAGCAAGGTCTTACAAAACAAAAGACGCCTGGAAGAACTTCACTAACGAAACGTGTCATTATTTGATCGAGTCGATGCCGCGCCGATGTCGATATTGCTATAGCTAATAATGGCAATCACATTTAATGTAAATTTTTAATAGTCACACTGGTGGTAGGTCTTTTGTTGCAGGAGGCCGGCTAGGTAGGTACCACCGCAGTGTCAAATATTCTGCCACCAAATAGTAGTGTTTAGGCACTACTGTGTTCCGGTTTGAAGGGCATTGTACGCTAGTGAAATTACTGGGCGAACGGGATTTAAGAACTAATATCTCGAGGTTGGCAACGCGTGAGTGGCACCTGCTAATGGTGCTGCAAGCGCTCATAGGCTGCGGCAGCCACTTACCATCAGGTGGGCCGTATGCTTGTTTGCCAACTTCTAACATAAAAAAAAAAAAAAAAAAAAACGTTGTTTTTGAGATGAATTTAATAATAAATGTACATTTTTCTCTTCCATTACATTCTGCGTTCATTATTTCTAATGTTTTCTTTAGTGTCCCTAATTACTTGTCCAGAGTTACATTAGCACGAAGGAGAAATAAAGTTGAATTTTAATTGTTGTTATTTTAAATTACAATCCATTCCAATAATTAATAATTATATTAAGAAAACATTGGTTAAATGATCAAGATCAGATCAACATTAAAAACGTAATGAAGACTTTATCTAAACTGAAATTTAGGAAAATATAAATAAATGTTACTCTTATTATACCAATGTCCCTAATTAGTTGACCACCACTGTATATAATATAGACAGTTAAATAGAGTTAAATAAAATAAAAACTAAAAATTCATTAAAGTCATAACCATTTTTGTCATGAATATACAGGACTTACTATTAGGAGTAAACTTAAAAAAAGAAACAACTTGTAGTTAGATAAACTAGGTACATAACTAACTAGTAATATGTTGTGTTCACAATATTTTAAAGATCAATCTAATATTTATTTCTGGAGATTTTTTAGCCGCGTCGGCGGCTGAAATTTCGGTCGATCACTAAAAAAAAGTAATTTTAAATATTTTTTAGAAGTTTCGGTTTCGGTTTCAGTTTCGGCCGAAACTGAGAGGGAGGCCGAAAGTTTCGGTTTCGGCTGAAAAGCCAGTTTCGGTCGGACCCTAAATATTTATAATAGATATGGTATGGAACTCTTTGTATGCGAGTCCGACTCGCACTTGCCCGATTTTTTATTATATTGTACATGTTCTACTGAATAAATAAAGATATGGTCTCTCCTATCTACCTTAACAACTTCGGGTCCGAGTTCAGCTAAGCCTTGTACAGCTCCATACAGTGAGGCAAGAGGTGTTTTCTCTGATTCTTTCATAGAAGCAACCATAGATGGTCCGCTTTCATTATTCGTTTGAGATGGACACTGCAAAGCTTTTGCAAACAACCTGTAAATAGAAAAGAAGTCTTTCTGTGTCAGCTTCGATGCACTACTGAGGTTTACTCCTTAGATACACATGTCTTGGAGTTTAAATATGCAATAGGCAGAAGGGTATAAAATATATAAATTAATAAATAATAAGTAATTAAAATATATATATAATAAAAACTCTCATTTGAGTTCATATTTTTTGTAACAATTTTTAGTTAATGTATTTTCTTAACATTTTTCATAATTTTTCACAAAAAATCTCATTACCATGGCTATTCATAAGGCGTAAACTGCAAAAAGCTAAAATATATGATTTCCATATTAACAAACTTCAAAAAAAAATACTAAGCCTCTAGAACCCTAAAGTGGAAGAGAATTTGGGATGCTTTGGGCTATTATTATAACTGTTCCCAGTAGATGTTACACAATTTATTCATGGGAATAAATAAACAACAAACATACAATCAACAATCACAATTAGAATAGTGATAACAAGATATCATTCAGGGGTCCAGAAGGAAGAAACACAAGGACTAGGACAAGCACACCCAGACTGGAACACATACCTGTATGGTCATTACGAACATCTGCTCTGAGAAGAAATTGAACCCGCAACCTGTGGCGCTTAAGACAAGCAATGTCTTTTAAAACGTTATTAACTAACTGCCAGTGGCTCCAATCACGTTATGTAGTAGTTTGATGATCCCATGGAAACTCAAATTTTTTTTGGGATAAAAAGTATCCTATGTGCTAATCCTGGCAATAAGCTATGTGTGTATCAAATTTCATCCAAATCTGTCCAATAATTTTTGCGTGAAAGAGTAACAAGCATTATCCTCACAAACTTTCACATTTATAATATTAGTAGGAATTTCATTTAAAAATAACTGTAAATCATACCTTGTAACTCTCGTCTGCAGATTATTAGTGGAGGTATTAAATGTTTTGCAAATTTGTGCCATAAGCCTTGCAGCAAAATCTCTCAGTGCCCAATGGTTGTCTACCTCAGGACGCACACACAACTGTCTTGACACTATACATGTTGACACCGATGGGATAAGCTCATGTAGCTAAAATTTAACTTTTTATAAAATTGTTGTATATCATAAAAAAAGTAATTATGTTGAAATAAAAAGACTTACTCCCGGTTTCTCGTACCTTGATCAAATTCATGTCAACTTAATGTAACAAATAAAGAATTCTCATTGGATAAAGACAGCCAATGATCAAGAGGCACCACGAACATTCTGTATTTGTTGTGGTGACATGAATTTGATCAATGTATGTATGAGAAACCGGGACTTAGTGAGGTAACATCTAGACTTAGCTTGTTACAAAAGACTACTGTATGAGTTAAATAGAATAAAGATTCTTCTTCTTCTTCTTCTTCTTCATGCCCTCATGACTGAGAGTTGTGGTTGTCAAGAATAGTTTTTTCCACTAGGGTCAAATTTCCACATAATGAATAGGATTACTTAAAAATAAGTACTAAAAACACTTTGTAAGGCCATGTGCCAGTGTCCCAATGCCCAAGCAGTAGCGAACCTGCCATATTTGGCATTGATCATGGTGTTGATTCCTGCTCGGTTTGTGTTTGTGTTGACCAAACAAAGGTATGTTCTGGTGGTTGTATTTGTGTTTATTTACAAGCATCTGACTGCGACCACACCACGATGACCTTGGAATTAGCTCCAGAAAGAAATGAAGCATAAAAATATTTTTGATAATCCTACAGGAACTCAACATTTTCCCACAATAAAAAGTATCATATGTGCTAATCCAGATAATAAGCTATTTGTGTGCTAATATTTATCTAAACTGTTGAGCCGTTTGCATGATTGATTAATAGACATCCAAACATACAAACATTGAAACAAACAAACATTCACATTTATTATATTAAATGGATAAACAAAAGTTTGTTATACTCACATATTTTTCAAGGTATAGTGAATTATTATCAAGAATAGCTTTTACCATTCTCATTAAGTAAATAAGAAGCGCTAAATTGTTTTGCACTACGTTAACTTTTACACCTTCAGATATAAATGTACACATCCTCGGTAACATCTCGTGTAAGCCAGGATCACATGCCAATGATTGGAGAGCTTCCTGCAAAAGAGCACAAATTACAATAAAACAAAAATTGTTTATTTAATGTAGCATAATTATTATAGATCTCACTACATTTGCAAATACAAAAATAAATAATTCATATAATTTAAAATAATTAATGTGCGTAATGTGTCAGCTATATTATTGATGATAAGAAAGATAGACTGGGCATTTCTAGATATAAATTTGTTATTAACTTAATCCAAACTTACAGCACGGCGACCTTCATCACTACCGACACATGCTTCTGTAATCTCCTTGTAGTACAACTGTTGTTCTACACTAAGTTCATGAGTTGCTAATTGTTTAACATGAACAGACTCTGATGCCTTCAAACGAGCTGCTTTGCCACAAACTGGTTTGCCTTAAAAGTAAATACATACTATAATATTCAACAGAACTCTTTTTACATTTTTTCTTACTGTAGATGGAAGTACATCATGCTTTGGGTTGAATTTTTTTAGGTACATTAAAAACCTTTTCAGACATTAAAAACAAAAAAAAAACATATTACAAATGAATGAAACTATAATTATGGTAGATTATCAAATTTTTTAAGCAGTAAACACAAAATTTTATTAGATTAAGTTATGGATAAAACTACTAAACTATGCTTACCAACTGCATCTTTATTAGCAGGTTTGCTAAGTTTTGTAATAGGATCCACAGATTCAAGTTTTTGTGATTCTTTTGACAATGGAGGTGGATTTTCAGGAACTGTAGGCTGTACTCCATCAACACTTAGCCAATGAGCTCGTAGAGATACATCTAGAGGAATTTTTGGTGGAGGGGCAGATAGTATCTCAGATAAATCAATTTCCTTCTCTTCTGTAAAGTGTAACTCTCTACCACCTCCAGAAGCAAATCTAAATGGCAATGAGTCAGGTTGAATAAATCCATACTGAGGCTGTAAAGTAAGAATACAAAAATTTAATAGATATTATTTTCAATTTTAGATTATATTATTTAGTTCATTATACTTGCTTCGATATCTTTAACTTTAAGAGCATGATCGATATCAGTTATGGACAGCTTTTGACGTTTAGAATGGTGCATGAACTTCATGGCATCTTGGACGATGACTTTAAGACGATATGTAACATCATCGGCCAATTCCTTCGCAGCATCGTCACCAAGGCTGCTTATACCTACACTCTCTGCTATCACTTTCATTGAATCCAAAGTAAAAACAGAACTGTACGCTAAGTCCGCGTCACTCATTTTTGATGTCCACAATTTTATAAAACTCAATGCAAATTTTATATATAAAGTGACTACTGCGTTGTCGACCTAATGCGTAATATTACACATTTAAAAATTACATTAAATTATAATTGTAGCATCCACACATTATATTATTAATTATTATAAATAAATTAAATACTGAATAAACTGATTACTGACACTATTCACTTTTCTTGTTTGACAATTAACTAGTGATTGCTAGTGATAAGTGACAACTCATGACAAGTTGACAACTGAGCAAAGATTATAGATAAATAGGCAACAGAGCAATAATATTGAGTACTACGCGGACGCCAGACGGAGCCATACCATCATAGATTATACACTATAAACTAGCCTACCTGGTTGTCACTCTTGTTACGTTAATTCAAAAAAAATATTGTTATCTTAGTCTGTGCTCAGAGCACTAATACTAGTAAAAGAAATAGATATATATATGTTTGGCAACTAATATAAGTGCATTTATGAATAGTAAGACGCAAATAAACAATACCATGTCAACCCACAAAATTGAAAAAACTGAGTTATATATGCAGAAGTGTTGGTAAATGGCTGAAGAACATTTTTCTTTAATATTTGTAGGGTTTTAAGCTTTAAAACTTCTTAAAAGCCAGCTTCTTTTTAATCATGCAATTTATGTATTATGTTAAACGTTTTGGATTATATTATATACGAAATATGCAGTTTGTATACTTATTTTTTGTGAAAATAAGTAAAATAACTTACATAAATTTGAAATTGCCAAAAACTTGACCAATACATAAAAAAATTCATATAAAGCAAGTTGTTCAAAATTTTCAAACGCGTTTTTCTCGAAATGACATTCCAAATATCCCTATACGAAAATATTACGAGTTACTAACTTTCATTAACGTATTACTTACCTACTTGAATTTTATGTTAAATACTTGTTTATAAAATTCTTGCTTTTATTGTTTAGTATTAAATATCGCCTAGTGAAAATAAAATTATAAAATGATATTCATGTGGGTTGACATGGTATTGCTTATTTGCGTCCAATTATTTATGTAATTTGAATAGAATTATTGTGTTATTTTATTATTTTCTTTTTTGTTTTATATTTATTATCATGCCATTATTTTAAAAATATGTCGTGTGATGCTGAATATTGTATAAACTATGTCAAGAACAAACAATAGGGGGTAAAAATGATCCATAACAAAGTCTCCTTTCATTTGTAATTCTCTACAACAGATTTTATTGTTTACAACCGCAATTTTGAATTCGAAATTCTATAATGATAAGTTTCTCCAATGTTGCAATTAGATCACGTATTATTTTTATTTACTTACGTATATTTTGTTTGAAAAGTAAATAAATATGTAATAATAACTACATATGAAATAATCAAGAAATCACAGTTCGGATAACGCTATCAAACTCGCAAACGAATTACTGACTGAGATTTATATTTCAAGCACTGGATGAAGTACCTCTTATATAGGAAGAGAGAAAGAAAAACTGCTATCTCTTGCTCCTACAGTGTGATACAGACAATAGGTCTGTACCATAGAAGTAATATAAGCACTTATAATAATTCTATGGTCTGTATTGTGTCTTAGACATACGAAACGTAACTGGCTATGATAGAAAGAGAGAAAGAAAATGTATGCTCGCACCTCTCTCTCTCTCTCTCTCTCATCACGCATTCACCAACTTACTCCCCAAGATCAAGATCACGTAGGAAGTTTTACTTTAAAAAAAATTAATTGAATCAGCAACGATGATGACCTTCATTATAATTGGCACATGTACTATCACAACGCCAAAACGTCAATCTAGTTGTTGTAGGAATTTAGTTGTAAGACAATCTCAATGACTTATGATTTAAGTAAAAAACCCTATTAAATGCTTCCATTCCCAACGACGTCCATAGCTTCGGTTCCCCCTCGCAGGGATGTCCCCCTATGGAACAAATCAATTTTTAGCCTCCGTGAGGGCTTTCCCTTTTTATTGACCGAGTCTCAATTGTCGTCGACCTATTCGGTTACGCTGCCAAGATCAATGTGCCCAGCAACAATATACAATAAGAAAAAAAAGTTCTACACTGCATTAAAGATGTCTCATTAAAAATATATATTTCACGCGGGTGAAAACTCGAGCAAAAGCTAACATCTTTATATAAACATTGTAAATAGTCTCTATGTAATGTCTACAACAACAACTTATATACCCTTGATATTTCAACAACCAGACATGCCTTATATCATCGTTCCCGATAATTTTAGGTCTCTGGTTTTTAAATGGTCTAAGAGTTTAATAATATGAGATTTAATAATAGTTTAACTTTTTGCGGAAAAAATTCTTAACTAAAATATTTACAAGAATGCCTGGTGCATTCTTATAGATATTTTAGTTAAGAATTTTTTGTTATTCATAATAAGTGTGTTATATAACAATAAAGTTATTTGAATTATTTGATGAGTTTCCTTATAAAAAAATAACAAAAAATTATTTTAACGATTTTATTTTAAAAATAAAATCATAGACTATCTATTCTTCAATAGACAAAGTGTAGTACCAACATTTTCTAACATGAATGACTGCCAGCATATATCTTTTTCCCCGGATCTCAGAAGTTCTCACGAATCAAAATACAACAATTGTATTATTTTATTAATTTTTAAAAGTATTTCAATGTTCATTGATTGAATAATTGTATTTTTGCTTATTACTTACTTTATTATTTTACTAAGCAAATGGTTTCCAATTGTATTAACACTATCTGGTTATAAATATTATAAAATCACCGTAGCTTTTAGTTAATAAAACAATTTTTTTTTTTTATATTATAAATAATTCAATAAATAACGAAGAAATAACACAATTGCTTGCATTAAGCAAATTCCTATGAGTCGCTTATTTCGGAATTCGGAACTCTGTCTAAATTGTAATCATTTTCTGACAACCCCCGGTTTTAAGTCAAAATTTTTACAACTCGCGATCCAGAGCAAAAATAATGACGAGGTGCAAAACCGTTCACCGTGTTTGTATTTTACGGCTTTGAGATTCTTCTGTTTCAGATTCTTGAAACTGGAGGTAAATAGTTGTGAAAATGTATAGAAACAAAAAGGACGTCGATAAACACGTGGAAAGTTTGATGTTCAAATTGTCACCTAAGGACGTAAGTGGAAAATTATTTACTTATTCTTAGCTTTTCAGTATACATTTAACCATATTTTTATCAATTTTTGTTCGTTTTTAGTTTAAAACCAGAGCTTACTCGATAGCGCGATTGTATTATGAGGTTGGAGATTATGGAAGCTGCCAGAAACATGTCGAACAATATCTTACTCAAAAGACCAATAATGCAGCCGCTCACAAACTTCTCGGACAGGCATTTCAAAAGTTAGGCGAGAAAGAAAAAGCTTTAGAACAATATAAAATTTCGTATGATGTAGATCCAACCCAAACAAACATAATTCTGGATGGTAAAACTTTTTAATTTTTTTTTAAATTTATTGTACATTTACTTCCCAAATCATATTAATTTTTTATATTGTGTTTTTATAATTAATAATTATTCCATATTATACTTATTATTTTATCATACAAATGAGATATTTCACAAGTAACCTATAAATATTAATTATATCTTCTATCTTCATGTTTCAATTTTTTAATTTGTTCTAGTTTGTAAATTACTCGCCGATGATGAGATAGGCATTGACTTGGGTCGTGCTAAGTATTGGTGTGATAAAGCTGAGGCCGTCTATCCTAAGCATCCTGTAACATTCCGATTGCGTGAAAGACTTCTGGCTGTTGTCGATCCTGATCCAGAAGCATTAGTAAAGTTATTAAAGACTGAACTTGAAGCAAGACCAAAAGATGCAGTACTTCATGCACGTTTATTAAAGCATTACATCTACCACAATAAATATAAAGAAGCATTTGACCACAGCTGCAACATTGAGTTTGATAAAAATTTATTTTCCAGCAACTTCGCCTGGTATGAAACTCTGTCTGAAATTATTAAGTACAATCCTTTGAAAACAAATGACTGGCTATATCAACTGTTATTATTAACTATTAGAGATAAATTGTGCATCTTAAGCTTAACAGATGTACCAAGTGCTGAAACAAAGAGCTTGATTGAAAGTAATGACTATCTCCATGCTTATGACCAAGCTATAGAGACTGTTGGTAAATCTGGACCTCCTCCTGGATTTGTTGAATTTCATACTAGTCTTTTACAACATCATTATGGACAACTAGCTTTTTATGCAGCAACTTTCTTGCTTAAGAAAGCTAAGAAAGATCAATTAAACTGGAAGGAGGCAAAAAAAATTTCAGCACCATTAATGTTGATCGCTTGGCAAACAGTTCCTCTTGATTCAAAAGTAAATTGGTTGATGCATGCTCCTGAAAGACAACAGAATGTGATTCGTCGCTGGTACCTTGAAGGTTCATTTCGGTGCTCCCAGTCTGGCCATTATCTACTATCTATTGTCCAGGACAAGAGTCAAGTACTATTAGATCAAATTTCTCAATTATGTTCTGGCACGAATTGGAAAGATAAACTTTATGAAAAAATATTTTCAGGACCAGAACAATTATCAAAAATAAAGTCCTCCTATTTATGTTCAAATGCATTTAATATACCAGTATTGAGGCTACCGAGAAAAATTGAAGTACAAGCATATGATGATGATGCACAAAGGGAATACCCTAACTCTCTTCATCATTTTGTGTGGATTTTATTGAATTATAAAAATTATGCTGATTTCAAGTGTACTCTATTTGATATGTTGACACCAACAATGACAAGCTGTGGCCCTGAAACATTAAATAAAATGGATGTTTTAGCTTTTCTTTATTGTGCTACTGTAACAGCTCAAAAGCACATTGATAAAATGAATTATATGTCGGTAGAAACACCAATACTTCCATCAAACATAACTGGCTTATTATGTTCTTTGCCTCAAATGAAATGGTGGGATTGTGCTTACAAATTAAGTCAGAATGAATTAGGAGAGGAGTATACAGATATACGTTCAACTTTAAGCCGTGGCATTGAAGTTGTCCGTTGTATTGATAATCATGGCTTAGATCCAGAGTTGTTGGCTATTTTGGGCCGTATATTCAATGAGTTAGCTAAAAAGACAACAAAAACAGAAGAGAAGGAAAATTTGGAAAAAAGATCTTACCTTTATTATTCCTCAGCAATACCCCTTCTTGAAAAATTAAAAAATAGAAAAGTTATTAAATTACCTAATAAAAGAATGTTTGATTACACAAATGAAGATCTTGATACAAAGGAACTAAACAATTTATTAGAAGAAAGTAAAATTCATGTAGCTCTACATCACTTAATTGATGGAGAGTATGAAAAAGTGATTAATTTGTTATCGAATTTAAAGTCTCCACAAGCCTTTTATCACCTTGCTGATACATACAAAAAATTAGCCCTTGAAGAAAAACAGTTATTAAAGAGTAGAGATACTGACAAAAAGTATATAATGTTTTTGGGAAAAGCAAAATATTTTGCTTATAAAGCATTGGATCAAATAAAAGAGATTGAAATCAATCAAAATAAAACATTATGCACAGAGATACAAGCACTAATTGAAGAAGTAGAATCACATCTTAGTAGGATTGAGCCTGATATCTCTAGTCCTGTAAATGATGAAATATTTGATGAAAATGTATCTTTTAGTGATATGGGATCACTACGTTTGAAGACAAATCTTTTTAAAAATACCAGTTCTACACCGAAGCAAGTGGCTAGTCATAAATTTAACGTAAATTCAACGACTTATCGCACTGCCACAGATTCTCAAATCTTTGAAAATACGCAGGCTGATCAAATCTATTTTGAACGTATTGAAAAACAAATAAAGAACCTAAATAAGCGTGACACATCAATCAATGATTTCATCGAACAGACTAAAGAATGGTTTGAAGAAAATCGAAAATTAGGAAATCAAATTATAAGTACTATTAATTCTAATATAGACAACACAACAGAGCAGTTTAAGCAACTTAAAATATCAATGCAACAAGTTAAAGAACAAGTAGACGAGTGCAGAAAAGAATGCAAAGATGTTGTTGAATTAAAAAAGCAAATAGCAGATTTAAAAAAAGAAGTTAATAAGTTGAAGAAGGCCTCATCAGAACAAGGACTAGATGAGAGTGACTTATACAACTTAGATGAAGAATATAGGACTAATGAAAATACATCCACATTTGGTGCGCACTTACCATTTACAACACCGCCAGTAATACCACCATTTGCACAACGTCTTATGCAACCTTTCTCTGTACCATCTAATCCATATCAGTTATATGGACAAAACTTTTATAATTTGTACAATCAATATTCACAATTTGCTCAGACATCAGCTGTACCTGGAGCACCACCAATTTTTGATCCTACAAGAGCTCAAATTAATTATCCAGGGATGTATGCAACACCAGAACAAATGTACCTTGATGCTGCAAATCTAGTTAATACAACAGTACCAGCAGCAGGTGCTGTTGCCCCTGCACCGGTTCCAAATATTTATAATGTACCTACAGTACCCCCAGTTTCTGTTGCTGCACCGGCAATAGTACCTACTTCTAAAGTTTCACTTGAGACTAAAGAAACAAAATCATTGCCTGTTAATGTTGTTATAACCTCTTCTGACCCATTGCCTACTTGTACAACAACCCCAGCACCAGTTTTAAGTGTTACAATACCTCAGAAACACATTAAAGGAAGTCCTCATAATTATCAGATACAAATGCCACCTTCAAGTGAAGCAAAATTGGTAGCTCCTCCAGTGTTTCACTTTCCCTCATCTGCTAATAAATCAAATTTAACAACATCTTCAAGTGCTTCAAATTGGAATCCGAAATCAATATTCACAACAAGTCAGACAGAAAATCCATTATCTACTTCGGGTTCTAATGTCACTCTTGCCAAAAATCTTAATGATTCCAATAGTGTGGTTGATGGTATTTTTTCTGGATTATCTGCAAATACAAGTCTCAATAAGTCTAGAACCCTGTCAGAACGAAGTAATACATCTATTGAAAATTATGATCCATGTCCTGACTTTAAACCTATTATACCTTTACCTGCCGAAGTGAAAGTTACTACTGGCGAAGAGGACGAAATAGTTATATTTAATGCGAGAGCGAAACTATTTCGCTTCACGGATAAGCAATGGAAAGAAAGAGGAATTGGCGTAATGAAATTGCTGAAGCATAAAGTAACTGGAAAAGTTAGAGTGTTAATGAGGCGAGAACAAGTGCATAAAATTTGTGCAAACCACATAATTTCACCTGAAATGGAAATAAAACCAATGAAAAATGAAACTAAAGCTTATTTCTGGGTTGCTAATGATTTTGCTGAAGAGTCCGTTATCCTAGAAAAGTTCTGTATAAGGTTTAAAACTGCTGATATTGCTAAAGAATATTTTGAGACATTTGAAAATGCTAGAAAAGAAACTTCTATTCACATTGATTTAACGAAAAATGAAAGTGAGAAAAACATAAGTAAAACAGGCACTGTTAAAGTTGAAGAAAATTTTACTAATATTCAGCCCCAGAAAACAGTAGTTGGTGGATTTACTTTTAGTAGTAAACCATCATTCAAATCCACGGAAAATAATGTTTCTGATAACAAGGTTGTAGATACACCTACAACCAAAGTGAATATTTTCAGTGGCTTATCATTTAAGACAACAACTTCAATGCCTTTTAGTAATATACTAGGTGTTTCTAAAAATGCAAATGACAATTCTCTGTCGACTGTAAATAAAGCCAATACAAATAAATTAAATAGTTCTGATACAGTTGAGGAATTTGAACCAACAACAGAATTTGAACCCGTTATACCTTTGCCTGCTCTTGTTGATCAAAAAACAGGTGAAGAAGATGAAATAATTTTGTTTGAGCATAGAGCTAAATTACTTAGATTTGATGCTAGTGGTAAAGAATGGAAAGAAAGAGGTCTAGGCAATATTAAATTATTAGTGCATAAAGACAACAACCAAAAACTGCGATTGTTAATGCGAAGGGAACAAATTATGAAAGTTTGCTGTAATCATGCTATTACAAAGGAAATGGTATTCCAAAAAATGCCCAATATGGATAAAGCAGTGACATGGTGTGCAAAAGATTTTTCAGAGGGAGAGTTAGTATCAGAAACTTTTTGCCTACGTTTTAAAACAGTTCAAGCATGCGAAGATTTTATAGATGCGGTAAAAAATGCTCAGTCAAAATTAGGTAACAACACAAAAGCAGCAAAAGAAGAACAGAATGCTGCAAAACAAAATGTTGTGATAGGATTTGGGGATAAGTTTAAACCCAAACCAGGTTCTTGGACCTGTGAAACATGTTACACTAATAACTGTGAATCAGTTGCAAAATGTGCTTGTTGTGAAACACCAAAACAACAGGACGTCAGTGCAAGTAATGATAATACAATCAGTACTTCGTCAGGCTGGGGTGCTAGATTTAAACCAAAAGCTGGTTCATGGGAATGTAAAGAATGCTTGATTCAAAACGAAGCTGATTATGAAGTCTGTGTTGCCTGTAATAGTCCTAGAGATCCGAATATAAAACGAGACATAAAGAATGTTTCTGAGAATACACCAAAGTTTAACTTTTTTATCCCTCCAGGAAACAGTAGCAACACTCAGAATAATTTAAATATCTCTGAGCAAAAATTTACTTTTGGGATTCCTCAAAACCCCAGTGTAAAGAGTACAGATACAATAGTTACCTCTTTAGGATTTAGTACAAACACTACACAAAAATTTAGCTTTGGAATTCCTCAAAACAAAGCAGTCACTTTTGGCGTGTCTGTCGCTTCTGCAGCAGCTAATCCCAGTGCTAAGATAGAAAGTGAAAATACTCCTATTAACTTTAGTATGAAAAACAAAGAAGAAGATACTATTGCAGTTACTCCTGTGAAGACAGCTTTATTGTCCACACCAAAGACCAATATTGCTTCATTTGGGAGTGAAAGTGGGACCTTTCAATTTTCATTTAAACCTAAAACTCAATCTAAAGGAAAAAGTCCAAGTAAGTCACCAAAGGATAAAAAGGGTGAAGAAAGTGATGATAATGAATATGCTTCTGATGATGAGGGACATCATATCCATTTTAGTCCAGTGATTCCAATGCCTGACAAGGTAATAAAAAATTTGATTTTTCGTTATTAGAATAACTATTTGTCGGTATATTGAAGTCAATTATTTTCTTTCAACTTATAATTTTTTTTTATTCCATTAAGTTAAATAATAACTAAAAAATTATTAAGATTAATTTTAATAGAGTATAGTTAAATTTAAAAAAAATCTAAAGGAAATAAGATCACTGGTTACATATCACCACAAAATAATTAAACAATGAACAGCCTGCAAGACAGAACCCTTCTTCTTATTAAATGATCAATACATACTCGAAACTTTGTGGCTTCCTTTTTTTTTTAATGCATTTACAAGATTATAAAAATTTCGAAAAACAATTTGTTTGCCGAAAATACTCGAATTTTCTTTTTTCAGTTCCTACACATAGTTTACATATACTTAATTTCGTTATTAAATTTAATGATAATTAGTGGACATAGTGTCCAAAGAATTCCCTGCTGCATTTTTTCAGACTGATAGCTTACATAATATTATGAATGATGTTATCATGAGATTGTGTTTTATTGATAGTTTTCTCTTTTTGTGTTTATATATATATATATATATATATAATATGTTTTAATCTTATTAAGATTGATGTTATTACTGGAGAAGAAAACGAAGATGAACTTTATAGCCACAGAGCCAAACTGTTCATCTTTACAAACGGAGAATGGAAAGAACGTGGAATTGGTGTTGTCAAAATATTAAAACATAAAGAAACTGGGAAATTGAGGTAAGGCAATAGTTTCGAATGTTATTGAATTATTAAGTTGTGTGATTAAAATATGTCTTTAAAGTGAAAAACATTATTTCTAGGGTCGTAATGCGAAGAGAACAAGTTCATAAAATATGTTTGAATCATTCATTAGGGCCTGACAACATATACAAACCTAAAGACGAGAAAACTTGGTGTTTCGTCGCCAATGATTTTAGCGAGGGTGAAATAATTCTGCAGAATTTCTGCCTTAGATTCCAAAATAAAGACGTTGCTTTGCAGTTTAAAGAGGCCATAGATAAATCATTATCAGAAAAATGTAATGTAGATAAAAATAAAGAAGTTGATTTAGACGAAGTGATATTTATAACAGAAATACAAGCTTCGAATGAAGAAAAACAAAAAGCAAAAGAGTTAATGTTGCCGGAAAACTTCTATACTTATAAAAGTAAAGAACCATGTCAAGGATGTCGAGGCTGTGATGATGATGATGTTAAGCCGGAATCAGATAAATTGACACCTGGCGTGGTAATCCCAAAACAGGATTTACCTGTGACACCATTCAAAACATCTGCTTTTAGTTTTCAAACTTCAAACTCTTCTGTTTATGGCACCCCTAATGTTTTTAATATAACGGGTGACAGCACTATATTTCGCACTCCAATGAGTTCTAATGGATTGCGAAATACTGAAAATGTATCGCCAAATACATCTAGTTCTAGTCTTTTTGGAAGTATAACTACAGATAAAGAGAACACTCTGATAGAAAAGTCAAAAAATCCTATTAAACCTGTTTCGTTCGTCAGTGGCAATCAGTCACAAAGTGTGTCATCGGTCTTAGCTGCACCAAAGCTAATCACCACATCAGTTGATAATGAAGCAGCAAAGCCTTTGTTTGCATTCACAGAAGCAAAGTCAATATTTGGTGAGAACAAACTTGCTCCTTCTAATAAAACTATATTTGAATTTAATCCTCAAAACAAAGACAGTATGCAGTCTGCTGATAATAAATCAATATTTTCATTAGACTTCAAAACAGGACAAACTGGTGCCCAAAGTAAATTTGGAATCACTACTCCTAAAACAAGTCAACCGTCGTCTGGAATATTTGGCTCCCCTGGAACTTTTACCTTTGGAAATGCAACCCAACAAAATCAGGAAAACACAAAATGTTTCCTTGGAAAGTCGGAAAATTCATCTATATTTGGTGATAAAGACGAAATACCTTCTAGTAAACCACTGGAAGTAAAAGAAAATGTTGAAGCGTCTGGGAAATTTATATTTGGTAAAAACTTAGTCTTAGAAACCCAGGGAATGAACCAATCCCCTGTTGATTCAACAATTACTGAAAAACCTGTGATTGCTGGTAATATTGCAGAATACGCTCTTAAAAACACCATTGAAGAAAATAAAGATGCAACACCAGTTATTGAAGCTCAAGAAAAAACACCTTTTAAGGTTGATAACACATTAACCTTTGCAGCTTTGTCATCTAGCGGTCCAGGATTCGGTGTTCAAAGTAAGTAGAAATAAAGATAATATGGCTCAGGCTTACAGTTCTTAGCTAAAAAAAAATTGACAGTCATGGTGACGGGTGATAGAAGTAAAAACTTAAAAATATTAGATAACTATTTCTTTTGAACTTTAAATTATTTATAATGTGAATCATTTACATTTCCATAATTTAAATTTCTATAGTGTGAATTAAAATTGTTAACATTAGTCCACTAAAATCCAGAGCTATGTTATTGCGTTGTTAGTGACGTGAAGTCACTAGCATGTCGGTAACGCGAACCCATACGTTTTGTCCCTTCAAAAAATGGCTCAACGCAGCTAAAGAAGTTTTATTTCATTTTATATCCTTATTTTACATCTTTCATAGAAGAACAAAAATTTATATAAAATATTTCAAATTCACTGACCCAAAGGTTACTTTAATTGTCGCTTATGGTGTTCTTCCTGAAAAGGCTCAATATGTATTGATAACGTGATTCAAGCGAGCTCACCTTGCCGTTTCACCCATCCAAAAATGTGGCAAAAGTTTTCACTGCAAAATATTTATACATATTATATTAATTTTATCAGCGGCAAAAATAGATTTCTTTTTCATAGTATTTCACAATGACAATATAAAAAACAAAGCTGTGTCTGCGGTCCTCAAAGTAAAAAAATTAGATTTTTTATTCTTTTAACTGAATAATTACACATATATTATTCAAAAAATTTTGGTTGAAAGTATTTTTCAAGCTCAAAATTATTTTTCAGGAATAGGAACGTATAACGCGCCAACTATTTACGTACATATAAAAGTTTATTTTTAAAACACCTTAAATTTTTTGAAAACCTATTCCAAAGATTACTTATGATTTAGTTTAGTTACCTGTATGAACTATGAAGTACCACATTTTATTTTTGCAGTTTTATATTGCAAATCAATGTAGTCTCTTGCGTATTCTTGTAAAATGGCTGTGAGATACAGACAAACAGACGTTCAGAACGAAATTATACAGGTTCTTGTTTGCCTAAAAATAAAAAAATAATATATGTTAAGTCATAAATAAAATATAAATATATACACGCACGATAAAATAAAATATAAATAATTTTACAGAAAAGTCTGATTTTCAATGGGAAGGTGCTGGGCAACAACTTTTTGTAAGTAAATCAAACGAAGTTGATGATAAATCAAAGAAGACATGTGACGACGATAACTCTGGAGCTGGCGCTGGCGCTGAAGAAGAATATGACCCACATTATGAACCCATTGTGCCTCTCCCTGATAAAATAGTTGTTACAACTGGAGAAGAAGATGAGGTAAATTTAAACTAACTGTAAATATTTTTTATTATATACGTACGTACATATTTTATACTTATTTTTTAACGTGTTTACCCCCCATTGTTAATAATATACTATGTTTGTTAAGTGTTTTATATAAAAATATTATAATCATAGGTCAAACTGTTTGGTGAACGTTGTAAACTGTACCGCTACGACGATAAATCGCGTGAATGGAAAGAACGTGGCGTTGGAGAAATGAAAGTATTGTATCATCCAGAGAAAAATAGCTATCGGTTGCTACTCCGTAGAGAACAGGTATAGATTTTTTTCTACAGTAACAATTGTCTAAATGAAAATGAAATGCTTAACTATAAAAGTAATTTTAATATTTATAAACAATTTTTATCATATTTTACATTCAGGTGCACAAAGCAGTATTGAACATGCTCATATTCAAAGACTTGGAACTGTTGCCAATGAAAAATTCTGATCGTGCTTGGACTTGGTGTGGTCGTAACTACGCCGAAGTTGCGGGCGAGCAGGAAACCTTGGCCGTGAGATTCAAATCCGTAGACTTGGCTTCCAATTTCCACGAAAAAGTCATGGAATGTGTCAAAGTATGTTGTTTATTACATTTTTATAAGCTCTGTCATATTATATTAGTCAAACTAACGTTTTGTTTCAATTTTTAAAGTATAGTTTTTACCGTGTAATCTAGTTTGTAATGATAGGGCCGACATATAGGCTTCCTATAAAGGCTCTGCAAAAATACTATAAACAGTATTATTATGATGGATTGTAAAATTTATTTTTAGTTCGTATTTTAATATAAATAAGTTAAATTTATTATTACCAACATCGTGAATATTCTCTATTTCAAAATATTGAGTAAAAGAAGAAATTAAGGTATTATTTGTTTATAAGTTCATAAAGTCGATTGCTAGAAGAAGAAAGAAGAAATCGGTAATAGATTAGTACATCACAAATTCTAGATGCCAAAAATTTGTGGTTGAAATGAGATTAATGTTCTTTCAATGATTTTACAGTCTTAAAAGTGTAGGTAGTGGCTTATCCACACCGGAATAACTTTTTTTTGAGCAACATATTGCACTGCAATACCAAAACCTTAGAATGCAAAATGTTCAGGAATTATACTAAAAAGTTACGTCTTCAACATTTGCGAACACTTGTAGCTAGGTATTTGTTGAATTAGTTTTAACTCAACACTTTTCTGTTCCTGATTAAATTATTTTCTTTATTCACTTTAACAATTACGGCGAAAACACGGTGGTCGGCTATTTACTGGAATCGGTGACACTTGGGAGCGTGACAAACACGGCAACATATTATAGTAACAACAAATAACATTTTATTATCAAATGTTGCTTATTAACACTTGGAAATGTTGCCCAACAATGTGGTGTGGACGCATCATAAGACAGCCAACATAAAGTCTTAAAACTTAAGATACTTCATAAAATTTGCTGACCTAATAAATTGCTCATATTTACAGAATCTTCAAGAAAAAAATGTAGATGATGTCAAAGTGATCACTCCATTACGATTACCTAAACATTTAGAGCCTGATGCTCGCGCTGACATGTCGGCGACAACGACATTGGCGCAATCTGACGCAACTCAACCGGGAGCTGAAGACAAAAGTAAAAATGCCGAGGTTGAAAAGCCTAAATATAGTGAAGAACAGGAGTTGTCTGAAGTAGAGGCATCAAAGCAGGTTCACTTCGAGGAAGTGCAAGAAGATCACGGTGACTATGATGATTATGAACATGGCTACAATGAAGACTCTGATGGATACTATAATGAGGTGCATTTTTAAATATTGTATTATTTTTTTACTATCATACTATTAGAATTTTAAAAAATATAACACTCATGGTGACTGCCGGTAGAAGTGAAAACTTGAAACTTTGGAATAACTTAATTTTTTTTATGTATTATAGTATAAATAATTAGAATTTTATGACTTGTGAATTGAAATTACTAACATTAGACTGGTAAACGTCCAACATGGACGCGGTTCGCCAGTCCGACGTAACACGTCGGCATGACGTTACATGAAGCATGTCGGTGACGCGTATCCATACGTTCAGTCCCCTACCAAAAATTGTTCACTGCGGCTAAAGAAGTTTTCACTTCAATTTTGTGGTGTAAATAAACTAATTTTCATCAGTGGGGAAGAAGTACCATCTTATCGAAAGAATATCGAAATACTTCTGTACTGCGTTCAATGAGTGGGACCGTCGGGGCTCAAACCTCTCCTCCAATCCATTATTTTCGTTTTCGTTTGTTGTCTTTTCTCTCTGGTCTCCTCTTAGTTAGATAATACTTAACACTTACGATGCTGCTGTTTCGGTGATCACTTACCATCAAGTCGAAAAATATAATTATTCTCAATACCTCAACGGTCAAAGGGCTGAGCTCTGAGCTGAGGGCTGGCTCCGCTCCGTTAACGCGAACCCACTCCTAGCGCAAGCTAAGAGCTTATTTGGAGAGCTTATAGGAGTATTAGTAGATTTTAAAAAGCAATGCTAATATTCTTTATTAAAAAAATAATCGAAGAAAAAAGTTTTTGTAATGCCTACTTCGGGCTTTTTAGTTGTCACATAACATAAATTTAATAATAAGATGACAGTAACTGTGACTGTGACCGGGTGCCGTTGATTGTTTAGCATTTGTTTATTATTATTTATTAATAATTGTTATACAGGAAGAAGAATCGTCTATGTATTACCCTTGTAAAGCGGTAGTAAAGCAGGGCGACTCGCTGACGTCATGCGAGAATACGCAGGTACAAATATCCTTCGACCAGGAGCTCTGCTCGCCGAAGATCCTCGTCACGGACTCTAACACGGGCGAGGTACTCGCTGACATGCTGATACACACGGACACCGAATTCCAGGTATAATGTACCTACAAAATATATATTTGGCCTAATATTTATAGTATTCATAAATATATCAAACGTGGTATTTGTTAGACATTAGCTGACCCGTGCTCACTTCGTTGGGCGGTAAACATTTTACTTGTGATGAAATTATGAGTGTGGTTCGGCTAGTACTGAGTTCTATGATTTATGACCTGCTTGCCAAAAAGAGGTTTATATATTTACTCCATATTCATGTATGATCACTTTCAGTTATAAGGCCGCCCTTGTACCATCTTTATCAATTAAATAAATCACGTATTATTTTCTTTTCAGTGTACAGTGTGTATTTAAATAAATAAATATATATCTATTTGCATGCCAATTTGGCTTTATTACCGGGTTTCGTTCGGAGCAGATGTTTGTATTAACCATGCAGGCATGTGTTCCGGTCCGGTTGTGTTTGTCCTTGTTTATGTGTATGTTTCTGGACCCCCGACACAGGATATAACTATCCTAATGGAGACCGTTGAGTGTGTTGCGTTTATTTTTTTAATAACTTTTTGCAAATAAACGACAATTTATATAAGTATTGTAAATAGTAGTATAATTTTCTAATTTAATATTTTTATTGCATTCATCTATTTTAAAGTATTTGTTATGTGGGGTGCTTTTCACTGCTCGTTTAATAAAGCGACAAAGACTAATATTTGATTAAAATTAATTAAAATATATTTTTTTAAATATTTATGTTTAATGTTATTTTTTATATTTTATCAGTTATCGGAGGAGACTTGCACCTGGACAGGACATGATTACACGAGCAACGTAGCTGTAGAGACAACACTGACAGTCACTTTTGTTGACAGCGACACTGCTATGGAGTTCTATGACAGTTGTGAGGTAAATGATTAAAAAGAATTAATAAAAATTAATTAATAAAGAATTAAGAATTAAGTAAACATTCCTAGAGGTCTATTCTAAGGGTCTTACCATATTTATTTTTTTTGGTTTTGAATATTGATGTCTGTTGCGGCGGAGTGGTACCATTAATACCTGAAACGTCAAAGTTCGCGGGTTCGATTCCCGCTCAGAGCAGATGTTTGTATTGACCGTACAGACATGCTTTCCAGTCTGGGTAGGTGTGTATATGTTTGTGTGTTTTCTGACGGATATAACTATGCTTTAGATGGCCGTAAAGCGTGAAGTGTTTATTTATTTATGTAACTATTTATTTACAGACCAGTAAAGCAGCTACATATGTGTCAACGGACTCGGAATCATAAACTAATATTAGGATAAAAATATTTTATTAGTCTGTGTTTGACTTAGATTATAAGTGTGTAGTATTGTTTGGTCTATATTTAAGTCTTATAGACTTTAAATATTAATTAGACTAGAATTTTCGTTACCTTTCATATCTATGAGATCTCAGAAGGATATCAATTATATGCATACTAAATGAAATGATCATTAACCACACAGACCAATAAAATTTCGGAATAATTTAAAAATTAGTAACCGTAATTTTTTTATTCCACTTTGATTTTTCCTCGACAGTTTAAATAATAGAATTGTTTAAATAAAATGATGCAAAAAAAAATGTTTATATTTAATATCTCTGGTTACAGGCTACGTTTTTTATTGTAAAAACATAAATTATAGCTATATTTACTTTAACAAATGATTGATCATGTTTATATATATTTACGTAAGAATTCTATTTATTTGTTCGGTCTGTTGGTTGGTCCTATACATCAGAGACTTAACTCATTCTCAAGTAATTGGTGGGCAGTGTTCCAAAGTTATTAATTTAAATATATTGAATTAGAGTTTTTCTACTTATGGTGCCCGCACATAGAAAGTGGGGCTCGACTGGCTGGACTAGGTGTGACTGGAAGTCATACTTTCGATACTCGGCGGTATAGATATACTATGATAACATGGCGCGCCCCTCTCAATTATTGTTTCATTGTGTGTAGTCACATTCGTAGAAAAAAGTTTGTATGTAGTTGTAAATTTTCGTCATCACTAGCAGGCTGGTAGTTATGTTGGTCAACTAAAAATAACTAGCCGACTGCGCAAGACAACGCACGTGTTATTTTCATTAAGTACATCTACTACAAGAATATTAATTATGACAGCACTAGTCGAGCAACAAATCTATGGACTTTTTTTGCGGCCATATCAGTACGCGTATCGTGCGTTGTGAGACTTTCACAAACAATTTAAACGTTTTGTGTTTTTGAGGGGCGCGCCGTGTTATCATAGTTTATATAGTCTGAAACTGCTAAAATAATAAAATACTTAATAAATATTAGTATTATTATGTTATTAAAATATATAACAAAATCCTGGAAAGAATTCTTATTAGTTGTCAGCAGCCCCTGCCTGTCATGAATTAATGTAATGTAGATTGTATCTTCTGCTTAAGTAAAAATTGTTCAAAGAGATCTGATCAATGTCTATTTTTTTTCCTTTAAAAGGAACTTTAGGAGTGCTTAATAAGTAGTTTTTTAATAATTATGTTATTTGTTTTTTTTATTATTAAATTGATCAGGTCTTTTGTTTGCAATTAAGTAAGGCAATGGTATTGAATTCACAACGAGTGGCATAATGAAGGGATATAAACCTAATTTTTAATTGATGCTACAATAATTTTCATTCGTAAAGGAAGTGAATCCAGTATCATTCAAAATTAAAATGAGAAACGAGGTTAAAATTTTGAATTTATTGTATCATTATATAAAAAGTGAAATGTTTTAATCAATCTTCTTTTCTCATTTGAAAATGAAACTGAACTATCTTATTAATTGAAATAAATACTTGAATTTAAAAGTACTTGTTTTATTTTAACTTTAGCTTATGTTATTTTTGGAATTGAACGGAAATTCAAATATAGACAGAATACATATAGGGTAAATCGAGGTATAACTGACCAAATCTTCTTAAACTCTCAAAAATGAGAATTTTGATACTCAGAATTTGTCTGTTTTAGTTTTGTAATATTATTTATACTATAGGTTTTCATTTTAATCCACAATTGCGTTTCTATAATTAAAATATGCGACAAAAATTATCGTTTTCTATCGACAGTCTGGATTCGTGCGATTATACTAACAAAACGATAAGGATTAGTGATCATTTAAAATATTAATTGATTTTTTTCTTGAAGTTCTCGCTTCGCAGTGAATGATTAAAACTGAACTATATTGATTCAATATTGGCATTATAAACCAATATTATTTATTTTATTCTATTTAACATTTTTTAATGTGGTGGCTAGTAACTGAAAATAAAAATAGTACGTTTTTAGTTACTGCTCTATGTATGAAATTTTATAATAAAACTATTTTTTTGCTTTTTTTTGAAAAATAGCTACATAAATTGAGAGTTTGGAGGACTTAGTTTGTATGGATTATGATACTAAGCTCTTTGGGGTTCTTTATGTAACAAATATAGGTGGCCAGTTTTGTGGCTAGTTACCTACTAAAAGTAATATGGTTATATAGAATAAGTAATGTGAAGATTATTTTATTAAGATTGCAGGTAGTTATAAAATCCATATTCACGTTGATTTATTTTATAAATTGTTTTTTCATTTCTTTTATTTTGTTGTTTTAATCAAGTTTAACTGTGGCTAGTTACTGATAGATCATCATGCCAGCTTCTGATTTTGATGGCCAGTTTCTGGTCGAATTGGATAGTTTTTACTAAATATACTATAAAACTGTAACAACTATGCTTTTAGGTTTTTTATCATTCCCCTTTCAATTATGACTGTTTTCTCTATTCAGCGATAGCATACAAGTATAATGGAAATTAGAACTGTAACAATTTAAAGTAGCCAATGTGCTTAAGTGGCCAGTTACTGCAGGATTTACCGAGTCCCCCGCTACCCTCCCTGTAAATAGTTTTTATTATTTGTTATAACGACCATAGAAATATACAATCTATAAAAAAGCCGACTATTTACAGACGGAGATCACGAAATCGAGCAAAAACGTAAAAATATCAAGTTTCTTGCTTTGGTTATATATATTTGTTGTTGTAGCGGCAACAGAAATACACATTCTATGAAAATTTTAACTCTACCCATTACGGTTAGTGAGGCACAGTTCGCCCACAGGAAAACAGCGGAAGCTTAGTCATCCGATTCCGTTGGAACCCTTATGGTACGGAACCCCAAAAGTAACATGTCATTGCTTGACGTTAAAATGTGAGGAGGTAATGTTTCACTCTTTTACATAAGTAGTTTGTTTTTTGTTTTGTTTGAAAATGTCAGCAAAAATACTATCCTATCTTTGAGATAGAAAGGTAAGTTCAATAAGCCTCAATAGCTCAACGGATTAAGTCTCCACTCCGTTAACGCGAGAATTGCGGGTTTGATCCTGACCTTAGGCTATTGTTGTACCCACTCTTAGCGAAGGCTACAAGGTTATTTGGAGAAGTGTTAGTAATGACTTTCAGTAAAAAATGTTCCTTAAGAATCGGACAGTTTGGCCGTTTTTTTTGATTTTGGTGAAACATTAACATTTAGCATCTGAGAATGTATTTTGAGTAATTTGGACGCAAATAAGCAATACCATGTCAACCCACAAAATTGAAAAACTGAGTTATATATGCAAAACTGTTGGTAAATGGCTGAAGAAAATTTTTCTCATTTTCTTTTCTTAATCTTTTTTTAATCATGCAATTTATGTATTATTTTAAACGTTTTGGGCTTAAAATATTCACGAAATATGCAGTTTGTATACTTATTTTTTATGAAAATAAGTACAATAACTTACATAAATGTGTAATTGCCAAAAACTTGACCAATACATAAAAAAAAATCATAAAAAGAAAGTTGTTCAAAATTTTCAAACGAGTTTTTCTCGAAATGACATTGGTGGAGATTGACATGGCATTGCTTATTTGCATCCATTTATAAATAGTCCATTGAAAGGTTACATTTGGGGTTGCGTTTTTATGAGGACGCAATTTTATTTGTTTGATCTGTAGGCCCCCCTAAAGCTAAAACCAAGTTCAGCTCAAGGTCAGTGTAAAGCTAAAACCAAGTTTGTGGGGTCGCCATCCTTGTCCCACGGCCGCCATCTTGAAAATAGGGGTTGAAATGGTTTTTACGATATATCTCCAACTTTTAACTATTTATCTGATAAAAAAAAATCTTAACATTTTTTGTTGCAAATTAAATTGTCTACAACTTTGGTCCAGTAACTTGTTGTTGTAGAACTATAAATAAAAAAGTTATTAGCGAAAATGTTCAGAAGTTCGAGAAAAAAAATAATATTTTTCGATATAACTTTTTTAAAATCATTTTACGAAAAAATATATCTCATAAATATATAAATGCAACTGTCCCTGCAAAAAGCGCTTTTAAAATTTTTACAAAAAAATGACGGTTATCTTTACACAATTTAGATATTTTGAATACATTTTGTAGTGTAGAAAAAACAGAAAAAGACAATCGATGAATGCAATAAAATCTTTTTAGAAAAAAAGACTGATAGTGGGTTATGTCTCAATAATAACAAAGACCATTCTCTTTGACGAAGACTGAAAGAACCTATAATAAAATAATGAATTACAGATCTAAAATAAGCGGTAAAGTGGGTTTTGATATATTATGATATTTTTCCACAGATTTGTAGTATGCAGATATTTATATATAGGTAGATTATTTTTTAAATGTGAATATTTAAATTTTCAGAAATACTCTACTTAATACTTACCCGTTTTATAACAATGCATTCGATGTTGGAATTCAATCCTGATGTAAATAACGATGACAACTCTCAATTGGAAGTTCGAGCAGTTCTTATCAAGTGTGAAATAAGTGTACGTATCAATAACATTTAAAAGGTATTTTAGGTTAAAAGTCTCTTGCTGCGCCGAGATGGTCACGACCCTGAGCATTCAGGAAACTGTGAGATTGAGATAATATTTGAGCTCTATTTTCAAAAGTTGTGTACCTATTTCTAAAATTTTTTAACAGTGAACACATAAATGTTATACCTATTTATTTATTGTAAAGTTTAAAAGGTAGAACACATCTTGGCTTAAAATCGCTAACGAACGCATTAAAAATTCTTCGCTTATAAGGCAACAAAGTAAAATATATACAATAAACATCTACCCTAATTCCTAAACTCGTGTATTTGAAAAATCGGGGCTTCATGATTGCGGCGTAATATGTCGTACCTCAGTGTAGGATGTCTTAGCGAATAGAGCCCTTAGGGACTTAGGAAGCATTCGGTGTGCATGACAGTCGTAACGTGTCGTAACGTGAAGAACATGAATTAGGGACCGTGTCCTAGCTGGCATATCTCTGTGCTGTGTAGGCAATAACAATCATCATTGATTTGAAGTACCTGCTTAGGAAGCCTGAATTTGATCGGTTGATTACTCCTAGGTTTCACGGCTCGGTCTCTGTACTCGGCTCCTCCGTTCGGTGATGCTGTCAAGGCCAGTAGGGTCAACAGCAATTTATATTTAAAAAAAATGTAGCTTTATATATACCGCAGCGGTTTCAAGTGGTTCTGCTTATTCCTTTGCAGCTTTAATGAGTTAGCCCACGCCAAACTTACTGTCCCACATTAGAGTACATATTTCTTATTTTGAGAATCTTTAACCTTAGAAAGCCGCAAATATCGGCATAAAAGTCGTCACCATTAGGTCAGAAGTGAAATGGTATTTTTTTATCTCCTCGATTATCAAAAATATAACTACTTACGTTACTAGACTGCATAAAATAAGTAACTCTTTTAAGGGTAACTGTATACGGTTTTACAATAGGATCCCAGAAAGCGTTCAGAAACTTTCTATAAATAAATTTAAAAAGAAGGTCAAAGAACGTTTGTGTGGTAAAGGCTATTATAAAATTGGTGAATACCTTGAGGACACCACGCCTTGGGAATGAGACAGTCACTCCAGGCTTTTCAGTGATTATAATATGTAAACTAATATCAGTTTAAAAAAATACATATAAAAAAAAAGATAAAACCCCTGAGTTTGTTTCGCCGGTTCTTCTCAGGTAGAGGTTTAATTTTGGAGCCGGTGGTAGAATCTGACTTTCAACAAATAAGTGTAATGCTTTTTATGTTGAATAAAAATATTTGATTTGATTTGATTTGATTTGTTTTGATAAATAATAAAACGGGAAAGTTTCCATAAAATCAATTTAAACGGCTAGTTTTATATAAAAAGTTGAACAAATATTTTAGATGGCTAGTTATATAAAGTATGCTAATTGATAACGGTTATAGGTAGGTAACGCTAAGAACTAATTGTATAATATGAGAAATAATGTTTAATATATCACATCATTAATAGGAGAATCCAGACATGATATTACAAGGTGAAGCTACACGTTTTCATCGTGACGAACTCTTTAAGCACGATGCCTTACAAAACTGCAAGCAAAAATTGGCCATTACAGTCAAGACATCTAGTGTTCCCAATGTAATGTATTTAATTATTATATTATTAAGCGCCCAATGCAAGATTTAAATTTTTGACCTCAAAAGCCAATTTTTTATCTTTTGGGGTCCTCAATTCATATCAATGCATTGGCCCAGCGGCCGTCATTAGGATAGTGATGTCCTGCGTCGGAGGTCCGGAAACACATACAAGGACAAGAACAAATACACCCACACCGGAAGATATGCTTACATGGTCAATACAAAAACATATTTTGCTCTGAGCCGGAATCGAACCCGCGGCCTGTGGCGTTTAAGGCAGGTTTGCAACCACTGCGCCACAACCTCGTCAAGATTTTTACTTTGGATTTGCTCTTAATATGCCTTCCGTGTACCAGCAGTGGCGAATTTGTAAATTTTACTGCGGCAACTACTTCACCAAACACCAACACACTGGCATCGGCATCGCGATCTTTTCACGTCACACACCCAAAGCAATAATTAAAATTAAAAACAAGTTTTGTTCTATCGTAATTTAATATTGTTACTTTTTATTTGCAGCAAATATCAGGTGACGAATACATACCGATTGAACATGTACTAGGCGCTAATAAAAAAAAAATTCGACTCCTTAACCCTTATGTTTTACGATTAAGACGAAAATTGCCGTATCAAGCATACAAGTTGCGTAAAATAGATGTATGTTAATTTTATAGTATAATATTATATTAAGTAAGTGCATTAGGAAAAAAATATTTTTTCTTTTAGGGCTTAATAAGGTTGTTCTAAATGTAGAATTAAATTAATTGAATTACCTACTCGCCGCACCGACAGTCCTAAAACGACTTACCTATATGGAACGTTTTAATGATTATAAAAGCCCTTTATAAAGTTAACGATTTTGCAATAGGTTATAATATTATACTTATGTAATACGGTCCCCTTCATATTATTTGTTCGCGGAATGTGTTGCTGCCAGTATTATTTCCCCATATTTTATACACAAACGCTAAGATTTTTATTCATACTCTTAAATTTTTTGTCATAAGTTATTAGTTCAAGACTTTTTGTATCACTCATGTGTATTCTTAGAATCAAACTCTATATCGATGTGCACGAGTAAATAAATACATTCGAATACTTCTCAGATCCAATAATGAAATAAAAAAATATAGGTTTTTGGTCCTGATGGGTTTTATTAATCCTATAGCTACTTAACCTACTTATTTCATGTAGTTATATTTTACAGACAGTGACAGGTATCATAATGAAATCTCAAGATAAAAAACGGACAGCAAATAATGAAAGCGTAAGTTAAAATATTTATACAGATAGTTTATATTCTAGAATGTGTTTTTAAAATGGAAAACACTACGAGAGCTACATTGACACCGCGAGTGGTGTACATAGTGTCACAGACATTTTTATGAAGTCTTGCATAGCAGCTGTACCTGACGGAGCTGTATTCCTGGCTATTTAACACTTGCGATGTTTATGGCAGATTTACACCGTCTTTAGAAGGTTATTGTTGTTATTTTTAATACTAGCAGCCAGTTGCTAAACTAGGACATACAAAGCCCTATTAATCCTGAATCCAGTACAATAATGCTTTCATCATGTCGATGGGGTGGCCGAGACAGTACAGTGCATCAGAGATATTTGTAGAAGCAGACTATACTTTGATGATGTACTTATAAATTAAATTACGGTATAGTCCGATAATTTTATAAACGTTCCTGTTCCCAAGAGCAAACTGAGCGTATTAATAAGCAGAAAAGGCCCTCAATTTTTTATTCACTGCATTTAAACTTTCAGTACGTTATTTGGTACCCTCACAATATTTATTATTTTTAGAATCATGCGCACAGTTTATCAAGACGAAGTAATGGCAACGAAGACTGCTCTAGTTTCCATGTTAATACAGACTACATCAATAACAACGGACATAGCAGTTATTTTACTAACTATAAGATACAAAATTCTGAAATTAGATCAAAAACAACACCATTTATAGGAGATATGGACTATTACGGTGCAGTACCACATGAGAATTATAAGTTACTCGTAGTACACATACCCTTTAAGGATTAATATCCTATAGGCTTTTTTTTCGGAGTGTCTATTACTGTTGGTCCTAGTGGCCTTGCCAGTGTCACCGATGGGGGGCCGGGTCAGGTGACCTCAGCCGGTAAAAAAAGATAGACAGCCCACGCGGGGCTCAAGTTGAATCCGTCCCAAGGGTGAATCCGTCCCCCTCTTGCGAGGTCAAGCCTAGGCTTGGGACGTCATCGGGAGGGAGGAACTTTCTATAGGCGCTTTGATAATAATGATGTATATTATCGTACAGTCGTACGCTCGTATCGACTTACTTTTTCATTTACTTCGATGTTTTATGTGTATTCATAGTATGATAT
This sequence comes from Hestina assimilis, assembly GCA_023373885.1. Lineage (NCBI taxonomy): Eukaryota > Metazoa > Arthropoda > Insecta > Lepidoptera > Nymphalidae > Hestina > Hestina assimilis. The sequence continues at coordinate 7,516,689 of CM041741.1, read as the reverse complement.
AAGGATAATAGGAATCCGTAATGGAATTACGGATACCTATATTTGTTTAATTGTTATTGTAAAAAGGAATCTTTAAATTCTTCTTAACTCTATATTATATCGATGGAATAGGGTTTCAGAAAGTTCTTGAAGTAACTAATATTCGTTTTATCCCACATTGTCTACATAGTTACTTAGTTGCTGAGTGAAAGAGTGATTTTGTTTTGTTGAAAATAATCATTATTTAGATAGACGGAATTGAATTTATTATTTTGTATAAAGGTTTTGTTTTAGTATTTTAATTGACTTTAAAAAAGAGAAGATCCTTAATGTATTTGTATTTGTTATGGGTGTAATTCTGTATAAATAAATAATTGACAGAATTATATATATACATATATATTTAAATGAACGAATTTTCCAAATCGATTCACAATAATTGACAGAATTCGGATATACAAATATAAATATACATTCAGACTGGTTCTATTAATAAATATTTTTAAAGTTATGTGCCTCACTAATATTTTATGATATACCATATCATAAAATATTTAAGAATGTCTTAATATTTCCTTCTAAACAATGGTTTTATAATTGAAATAAAAAAGAGGTAAAGGTAAAGGTAAATAATAACACACACATACAGTAGCTATTTTAATTATGAATAGTCATTATCGTAACTATCGTCTGTGAAAATTTCAGTTTTTATTTCCTTTTCGATCGGTAGGCTTTCACGTTCTACATCGTTTTGTGCTTGTTGTAGTCCAGATAACCTTTCCTCGGCATCGATGATTATTGCAAATATTTTCTTTTTTACTTGCGTTTGCATCCAATGCGGCATTGTCTTAGTACTTTGGAGTATGCAATTGAAAAATGATTCTAGTGCGTCAGTTTCTTGACGATAATCGGCTTTACATTCTAGGCATCGTCGTTTAGGCACATGAGCTAGGAGTTGACCCTCGGCGCTTTCTGTCGTTGACACGTCATAATCGGAGCTCTTTGAACTACAGGACATACTAGTGGGAGGATCGATTTCAATATTTTCCGTGATTCGGTACTTCATATGTGGCTCGAGGAACTGCATTGCTTTTGCATACTTCCATGTTGTTATTTGAGCAGGCAATAGTTTATTTTTTCCCAGTTTTGCTCTTTTTAGTGCGTCCCTGTGATTGTCTCGCAGTTTCTTCCATTCTATTTTGGCAACTTGAACTGAAAAAAGCATTGTAGGTATTTATTGTAAGATATTTATGTCTATAAAATAAATTTGGTGAAAATTATAATAAATTCAAAAAATCTTGTAAATTGCACCTTATTTAAAATTATAGAAATCTATTCAAACTTTAGGGTTTAGTAATAAAAAATTAAAGACAATAAATAATGTTACATGGTTGTGGTTAGTACTGTAAATTAAAAATTAATTCTAATGAGAACGTTACCCTATAACTAACGCATAAATTATTTATTATAAACGAAATATTAACTCTTTATACATCCGATAACGTTAACTCTTATCTATAGACAAAAAGGAATCCTTATAATTTTGCCAAGTCTGTCCGCCTGTCTGCAGCTTATAGCTCTAAAATAAAATTGAAAAAACTTTAGTGAACCTACAGGTTTATCGTTGTATGTTTTTGTAAAATATTAAGCTTTAAAGCGCTTTTTTATTCAAATACACAAAAAAAACATAATATCCTTATTAATTCAAAAAATTCTTATTTTTACGGAACCCTAATACATGTTTCACGCGTATTTTTTATGCGTATTATAGACGGCTCTTTAAGGTAAATTAAGAAATAAAATTATTTCTATCACTGAACTTTTAAAACTTCACTTACGTAAATGAGTAAGAAAATGTATTATTATAATATATATAAGTGAGGAACTTCTGAATTAAGTGATCGCTTTTTTTTGTCTGATATTCATAAAACTAAAATGTCATTCCGAAAGAATGCAATAGCGATATAATAATACCACGAGTTTATGAAATAAAGAATTTAAACTTACTATTTGGTATAGTACTGTTGTTATAATGATCAACAACGCACTGCCATGCATCGTCTTTAACGTGCATCTCGCGGTAATCGGGATGTAGAGGGTTCCAGAGACATGGTTGTAACCGAACTCCTTCTATAAAGGCTTCCATATTTCAACTTTTAACTGGTGTATTATAGACGTGTTGACGTAGTTAGGTAGTCGCGTTTACTGGTCAGGGTGACCGGCCTCGCGCCGACTCGCGCTGCCTCGCGCGGGTTCGTTCTTCTCGCGCAATGCCGTCGTTTCGAAAACCGGTTTATTTGTGGAGCGTCATTGGAAAGTATAGTATGTATTGGTACAAACTACACAATGATACTAAATACACACATCGAATGATGCTGCAATGTTACTAAATTGGTCCTACTATTAAAATGTATGTAAAGATTCTTAAAAATTGCTTAAAAGATTTATGTCATTTAAATTATAAGATTTAACTTTATCTAACAGGGATATAAAACATTATATTTAATGCTAGCATTTGCCCGCGACAACGGCCACGGTTAACTTAGTATTGGCTCTACAGAGAAATTAATAATTTGCTTCAGGATAACAAATATCCTTTCCGATAATCGAAGTAATAAGCTATTTGTATGCCAACCTTCATTCAAATCCGTTTTTGCGTGATTGGTTGAGAACAAACATCCGAACATACAAACATTCACATTTATTATATTATAGTAGAAGGTTTTTTTTAATGTATATTTTGAATTAAAAATTTAATTGGATTTTAAAAACTAGTTTTATTCATATGATATGAAATAATTTCATGTATAATATGTACACTTTTGTCAAAACTGCGGTGTTCATTTGGCGCTTTAGTCGGCAAACCAGTTTTAATAGTTGTGTCGGTAAATATTCCCGACCTTATCGAATATTATTATTGGCATAAGGTTTTTTCCGGGATTGCGATATCCCATAGCACGGAACATTAAGTTTTCCAATTAATTTCGAAAGGAATTTGTAAAAATAGTAAGTAGTTTGTTGTAGTTAGTAGTACCTAAGTTATGTATTTGATAGATTTAGGACTTTAATTGTCAAAGTGTGTAAAACGAAAACATTCATTCTTATAACATTCGCTCAAATGCTTAAAATACTATTTTTACAGATGATACTCACGTTTATTTAAAAAATAACAGATCAGTAGTTACGAAAAATCTCTCAAAACGTGAATTGAAAATTTATCATGAAGATAATTTCCCACAACGTTCTGATGAATCATCTTTAAATAAATATAAAGAGACTGAATTTAATACGGCATACAAATACTCACCAACAGAGGATCTCTTCGAATTTAATAAGAACTTAAATGATGAACCTGTCGAGTTTAATGAAAATGAAATCTCGAATAAATATGAAAACAAACAAGAAGAAACTGATTTTAAAATGTTCAATAAAAATGAAAAGAATATTAAAACTCATAGGCTAAATAAAACTAAGGATATCCTTAGGCAAGAAAATATTTAAACAAGATATTCTAGAAGACAGTAAGTTAGTACACGGCAATATCGGAAATGATGAACGAGAGTTTGCTCTATATGACATTGGTGATCCGGACTTATTCTTTACCGTTTATACGCAGCTATTTGAAAAGTTAACAGCTCCCGATGGCAAAACCTTGTGGAACGACTTAACAAAAAGCACTACTGCAAGGTAATCATTACAATTGGTTGCATATAACATTAGCTCTCTAGCTGTTGTTTGTTAGAGTCCGTCCTTAATCTCAACAACTCAATACATACCATAACCTATCGTACCTACTCCTACCTCAAGTTCGGAACTTGAGCTATAGGAGCATGGGCAATAGGAGTATTAGTAATGACTTAAAAAAGCATGGCTAATAATCTTAATTGAAAAAAATGCCTTTCAGAATAAAAGTAAAATCCAAAAGCGAAAATAGATAAATGACTGAATTTTATATCATTTTTATTATGAGTAATATTATTTGATTTCATAGTACATAATATTTATTATTATGAAAAGTTTTTCAAGAAGAAAAAGATTAAATATGCCTTTTATTTTAGCGTAGGTACATTGAATCCGGAATGGTACAATAAAGATCTATATATTCAATACAAACCACTTGACATACTGGCAAAAGAAGATTTTCCCCTTCCATTACAAGGATTTTGTTTGGTGGTACCTATAAAAGGTCGTAACGACAAATTACTCCAAGGTTTATATACAAATTTTAATTTATATAATTAACTTATCATAAGAATTTTTCATCCCAATCTTTTATTTCTATATAGCCAACTATGGTGATTTTATCATAGTACCCGCAGAGGACATCATAACATTAAGAAACTCAAAAGAATTTAAACGTAATAAAAATAAGTTCGACTCAAATGCTGCGCCTATCCAAGATACAAGACAGGTTGTTATTAGTTTTTAATTAAAATTCCTTAATCTCTTATTGAACTTGAAAATACTTTTTACATTTTATATTATATTCTACATAAATTTAATATTACCAGACAAACCGGATTTTAGGATAAACCAGTTTTCCTAACTATTCTCTACGCCCAATAATTTTAACTAGATCAACCGGTTTACCCTCGGCTAAGCCTGTTTGCCTTGTAGAAATCAGGTTCAGCCATATTACATTAGGCCGACACAATTGACCTATGAAAAAAACAACAGATAGATTAAATAGTTAAAAACAAAAGAAAGGGAAAACTCGGGAAGTCTACGTTTTTTATTAATTTTGCCATCCCCCAATTAATACCTACTTAATTTTCTACAAAAACTATTTCGTCCTAAAATCGGGTATGGTCGGCTACGTAACTAATTTTTTTTAAGTCAACTATACAATAATTTAATTATACGAAACAATATAATTAAGAAACCAGCACAGTTCTTTCTATAATGTATGCAAATACAATAAAATATGCAAGGTGATGTTGACGAAATATATCTTTAGCTTAAAATTGAAGATTTTTGTAATATTATAGACTAATCGTAGAATAGCCGTGAGAATGTCAAGAGCGATAACCAGCAATGCTCTGAACAATCTGAAAATTATTTCTCGAGGTGCTGATCAATATCTTAAATTACCTCATACGAAGCCACATCACTCACAAATTGACGTAGAAGCTAATGCTGATGATAATGAACTCATTTTAGTTGGGTGAGGTGGAAAAAATATTAAAGTTATCTATTTTTTTTGCTTCTATATTACAAGAAAATTTAAAGACGTCGGGGCGTGACGACCCCGTCGCCCGCATTTGGGATAATCTCTGTCACAGCAGAGATTATTCCACCAGTGCCATCAGTCATACTGGTGGTTTTTGGTCTTTTGTTGCATGAGCTAGGCCTGCAGAGGCCAGCTAGGTAGGTACCACCGCAGTGTCAGATCTACCGCAAAGCAGTAGTTTCTTTGACGTTACTGTGTTTCGGTGTCAAGGACACTGTAGGCTAGTGAAATTACTGGGCAAAGGAGATTTAAAGATGCAAAGTCTCGCGGTTAGCACATATAATGGTGTTGTAAACGCTTATAGGCTACGGCAACCGCTTATCATCAGGTGGGCCGTATGCTTACTTGCCAACTTAGTAACATAAAAAAAAAAGATTTCAAATTACAATTCGCATAAATTATTATATTTTCATACAAGATGGTACCATCACTGTCATTTTTATTTTTGAAGTTTTAAGGACTGAAAGAGTTCAGTCCTTCAAAACAACCTAACATATTTTACGAAATGATTATCCTTCAGGGCTTTTGGACGATTGACAACTATTGTATCAGATACAACACGGAGTACTCGATCAGTGTTCACGGTACAAGCTGCTAATATGGGCTTAGCTGGAGCTCGATTTCGGTAACTGTTTTGTTTTCATACATACATATGTGTTGGTGACAAAAAGGGATGGGGGAAGAGAGGAAAGGGTTTGAATGGGCCTCTCCCCATTGTTTTTGTGTAAAGATGTGGACCCAGGTAAGAATTCGTTTTGTTCGATGAGTGAAAGCGGTTGGGGTGGGCCCCCACAAAGCGATATTACTACTTCAAGTGAATGTTAACAAGATAGCACTTCCTTTTCGAAACGGCATAATATGTATGCCGAAAATATCGAAGCTTTACTACTATTGAAGCTCTTTCTATTGCTGCATATTAATTATTAATATAATTCAGTCTTTTATAATTATTAACCTTAAGGGTAAATAATAAATGTAATTAAAATAAACAAAATAGATTATTTGTTATTGATAACGTACATTTTTTTAAATTGAAAAATATGTTTTACAAAAAAATGTTTAAATTACGCTGTGAGAAATACGTATTAAAATAAAAGTTTTTTTGCTTTATTGTTATAGAGTTCTTATTCGTGAATGTACACCACAGTTGATTGACGCAAGCAGTGATAAAAGTCAAGAAACGATGTCTGGTCCCATATTGCTTCCTCCGAGACACACTAAAAGTTATCGATTGGATCTGCCTTTAGAGGTTGCAGTCGATAGCGCACATTGTACCGGTAAATGCTTAAAATACTTAAGTTACTTGATAAATTTACATGACTTATAAAAATAGTGCACATCACACCTTGGGAATAGTTAGGTCGCTCCTTTTTTTACGTTTTCAGCGGTTCAGTGAACAAAACTTTAAACCCCCGTGTTTGTTTCCCCGGGTTTTCTCAGGTAGACATTTAATTTTGACTTTCTAAACAGAAGTTTATGTAGTTATGTTTACTGTTGTACGTTGTTATCGTTTGTTGTTTTAAAAAATGTAGTATTTACTTGTAAAAAATATTTATATCTTTATGTATCATGTATAAGTTTTGATAACTAAATATATATCATTACATTGATAATCACTTCCAGTGGCATTCGTAAATGACAATGGAGAAGCAGTTGCTGTTCGAGATGTTAGGATAAAGAGAAATGACCGTTGTTTTTGTGTCTGGCATTGCGACTGCGTGTGCCTGAGTAAGTTTTGAATTGTAAATTGTAAATATTAAATATGTAATGAAATTTATTTTGTTTTAAATAAAATAAATACTATAATTTACGTAAGGTTTTTCCATTCATTGATTAAATAATTTGCAACCTATAAAATAATAAAATCAATGCTACCAAAACATAGACGAAAATATAACATAGACATGTTAGGTTTTGAAATAAATAATATTAATCAATTAGGTGAAGATCCTAAACTGCTATGCCGAGAGTTGTCGGAGGCCCAGCTCGTAGCAGCTGGACTGTCTGCAAAGAAGAAATCTCGTCACATACGTTCAGTCTGCTATCCAGATGTGATTACAATAAATTTATTCGTTACCTTCATAGGTGTACTGCTAGCGTTATTACTTCTTGGTTCGTTGATTTATTTTTTCACATAAGTTTATACTTTATTAATCTATACTTATTTATATATTTACTAATATTATAAAGCTGAAGAGTTTGTTTTTTTAGTTGAACGCGCTAATTTCTGGAACTACTGTCCGGATTTGAAAAAATCTTTTTGCATTTGATAGCACATTTCTTGAGGAAAGCTATAGGCTATATAACATCACGATACGATACTTATAAGCCGATTTATTAATCATATCGCCGCCTACACTCTCTTATTACATAGAAAGTGTGGGCGGCGATAAGATGCGGTTAGTTGGTGGAAGCCACGGACACAGCTTGTATTTTACAATTGTGAACTGCTTTAGAGGCGATGTAGAATTTCTGACCGGGATAAATAAATAATTAAGAAATATTTGTTTCCGTCTAGGTGTTATCCATGTTGGTCTTTCTATTATGTCACAGATTTTTCCTTTCCAGTAAACGGGATAATAGTGTTCTAATTGAATGAGTCCCTACACGTTAGCTTACCCCTCAGATGGCAGTCGTTCTATTTAAGAACCAGGAATCTCCCAATCTCAATTAAATTATAAATCAAACCCCTGAAATATCGTAATGTGTGTTAAGAAGAACAAGAGTCCAGTATACGTCTTTTTTATCTATTATAGCACCTTGTACTGTGTGTAACCAAATTTGATCCCTGCAATAATATATTTCAATTCAATGTCAATATTAAAATTAAATATCATTATTCGATATATACTTTTCGAACAGGTGCAATAAAAGCCTTTCTTGGTTTGATATTTCGGTGTGTGGGTTCGTCTGGGTTACAAAAGTTGCTGCAACATCCGCGGAAGCTCGAGCGGTATTACGAGAGTTCACTAAGATCACGACACGTGGTATACGATGACGAAGGTTGGCCTGTCCACCCTGACACAAAACAGAGAACTGTGCGCCTCATCAGCAAGTAAAATATATATATATATATATATATATATATATATATATATATGCAGATATATATATGCAGATAGTACCTACATTCGATAAAAGCGAAAGTGGCTAAAGTGTGAAATTGAAAACACTGTTTACAGATATTCAGCATTCAACAATAAAATCAGCTGTGACATCATTCATTATATACATCATATATAATTATATATCACTACATAGTATAAAACAAAGTCGCTTTCTCTGTCCCTATGTATGCTTAAAAACCACGCAACGGATTTTGATGCGGTTTTTTTTAATAGATACATAGATTCAATCACTTGAAGAGGAAGGTTTATATGTATAATAACATCCATTAAAAATGGAAAAAAACAAAATTTAATTTTTGAGGTTTCTAATGTGATGTCGTAAATAATTACATTGAACACGTGCGGGCCACGGGCAGTAATGAATAAATCAAAACTACTGGATTTTAATTATTTTTTCAGTGAATGACATAGGCTATATATTTTATACCCGTGCGAAGCCGGAGCGGGTCGCTAATATACCTATATAGCAACTTAACCGTAGAAGACAACATCTTTCGCAAATTACGAAAAGATCTATTGTTTTGTAGTAGGTATCCAAGATTTCATCTTGAATTTTTATGACTAACGTTTTTTTTATTTTTTATTTATCCCAGACCGATGGAGTTCATCTTAAATTTAATATTTTTTATCACTCTACCATGTCTAATGATATGTGATGGTATAAAGAAAGTTGTGAGACGTTGTCAAGCTCCTGAACGAAAACGCGATGTTACATACAGGAAAAATAAAACTAGCAAATGTTTTAGTTCCCATAATGTACAGGTATATAAAATGGAAATAGCTGTTTAATATTATTAAAAAAAATTCAATTATTGCTGGTAAAATGTAAAAAAAATTCTATTGTGTAGTTAGTGCAGATTTTGCTTGTTTTAAGTGTGATACTCCACGCAGTCGTCAACGTCATGGAGAAGTACATAGATGGATGTCCCCCCAGGCTGAGGAACTTTCTACGAATATTTGGCAAGAAGGTCTCATTCCACAGGTCAAAAATTCATCTGATTACGTAAGAAAATTTCCTAAATTTAGGAGTATTTTTAAAAATCAATTAATTAAAAATCTTTATAATTCCTAATAATGTTTTCATGATAAAGCAACCACTACTTCAAGAAAGGCAGAATAAGAACAATGATCAATCTTCGTGCATAGATTCCGAAAAAGATGACACCGAGTTTATTTTAATGCAAATGCAAAAGAGCAAGGAGTCTTTGGCGGTTAGAATATATTAATATTAATTTGTATACTAATAACATGTATGTGTTCGTTACTCCAAACTAATCTCTTTAACAGCTAAACAGATTTTGACAAAACTTGAGTTTCTTTACGATTGTAAGATATAATATCAAACCCACACATTCTAATTTCACACAGATATCAATAATAATAAATAATAATGAACGGTATACACTCAACGGCCCCCATTAGAACAGTGATATTCTATGTTGGGGATACGGAAACATGTGTAACATGTGTATGTTTCCGTATCCCCAACACAAGACAAGATCAAATACACCCGGACCGGACCCCATGCCAGTATGGTCAATACCAAGTTCTGCCCACAGGGGAATCGAATCCGCAACCTGCGGCGCTTACACAGACTTGCTACCGCTGCGCCAATCTTCATTTGTTTACATAATGATGATATATAATCTACTAACTCAAATATGACAAATATATATAATAAATATTTTTAATTTGAAGGCTCAATAGTTCAACGGTAGAAGGGCCGACTTCGCTCCGTTAACGCGAGAGTCGAGGATTCGGTCCTGACCCCCTTGGGCTATTGTCGTACCCACTCCTAGCGCAAGCTTCGAGCTTATTTGGAGGGAATAGGAATATTAGTAATGTCTTGAAAAAGCATTGCTAATATTCTTTAAAAATAATAATAATAATAAATACATAATAAATTAATTAATAATAAATAAATAAACGCTACACTCACAACGGCCCCCATTAGGATAGTGATATCCTGTGTCGGGTGTCCGGAAACACATACAAGAACAAGGATAAAAAAACCGAGACCGAAAAATATGCTTGCATGCTCAATACAAACATATATGCTCCGACCGATATATAATCGAACTCGCGACCTGTGGCGTTTAAGGAAGGTTCGCTACCCCTGCGCCACAACTTCATCAATTGATATTTGTTTGCATATTCAAACGAACTTTCTTCTACTATAAAACCCTAACGTAGCTCGAAATTTCGTGGTTTTAGCTTCGAAATTCCAATTTTTAACTTTATAATACAAACTTGGGCCAAAAATCAGTCAAGTGGTTTAGGCAAGAAAGTGTAACAAACAGACAGACAGAGCTACTTTCGTATAATTTATTATATTAGTAGGAGTGTAATTTCATAGAAATTTCCTCTCGCGAACGTTTCGGATGTCAAATTCCTCAAAGGAAGTAAGTAGTATTGGCGTCCTATGTCCTCTCCCTTCTGTCCACCCCTCCGTCCTTATATCTTCTTCCCTTTCTTACTCACGTATTTCAACTTAAACTACAGTATCGGACAGTTTATATTCTTATGTTTTTGATCACCATTAGTGGTGTAAACAATAATTAAATTGACGCTGAAAGGCAAACACTAAAGTTTGTTTGCAATGAATTATATAAAATGTACATTTCTCAATATTTAACTAGATATTTTATTATTTTTATATATTTTTATTTGATTGTTATACAGAAAAGCCAGAAAAGACGGGAAACATTTTTCAATACTAAAGTTACTCCCAACAAGAAATAAATATTATAACATATATTACTTAAGACATAGTTTAGAACATGTACATTTGTCTGTATATTAATTTTAATTTAAATAATAAATATGTTCCATCCTAAACCTGTATTATTCTGTTGAAAATCTTTTAATAATGTGGCTAGAAACTGAAAATAAAAAAGTATATTTTAAGTTATTGCCCTGTTTATAGCAGTTAATAACAGAACAACCCTTTTGCTTTTATTTTCCAAAATATCTACGTAATCAGCAAGCTTGTAGGACTTAGTTTATCTGGATTACGATACTAAGCTTTTTAAGGAACTTTTAGTATCTAGTATGGGTGGCCAGTTCTGTGGCTAGTTGCGTACTAAAAGTAACATTGTTATTTTCGGAAGATATAATGATTAATGTTTCTTTTGTATGTCATGACATGTCATATTGTTGGCAAACAAGTGTACGGACCGCCTGATGGTAAGCAGTCACTACAACCTGTGAACACCTGCGATACTTGAAGTATCACAAGCTCGTTACCAACCCAAGGAACGGGAGGGACGGGATGAGAAGGGTATAAGGAAGGGATAGCAGGGGGTGGGAGATTGGGTCTCCGGCGCCCTCATCGCACGAGCAGTTACTAATGATACTGTTACATGACTCCGATTTTCTGTGAGACTACTACCCGTATTTCACCGGTCGAGCCGGCCCTTATGAGCTGAGAGAAGCATGGCTCCAAAACCGTAAAAATGTAAAGATTATTTTGATTAAGATTGCAGGTAAGTATAAAATCCACTTTCATGTTGATTTCTTTTATAAATTGTTTTTCATTTTTTTATTTCTTTTTTAAATCAAGTTAAACTGTGGCTAGTTACTTAAAGATCAACAGTTTCTGACTTTGATGGCCAGTTCCTGGTCGAATTTGATAGTTTTGACTTAATATATTATAAAACTATAACAACAGTACAACGCTTTTAGTTTTTTATCATTACCTTTTCAATTATGACTGTTTTCTCTATTCAGCTATAGCATACAACTATAATTTAAATGGTGGAAATACTTTAAATTGTTACAGTAGAACTGTATGCTGTATGTAGCCGATGTGCTTAATGGCCAGTTACTGCAGGTTTTACCATATCTATAACTCCGACAAGTTAACATGACACCTAGCTACTAGCCATATTATTTATATATCTTCTTAGATATAAGTACGTTATATATTTTTTAAATGTTAAATGTAATTATTAGTTTATTTATTTAACTTAATAACTCATCTTACAGTCAAACCAATAGTCTGGTTTTGTGAGACTATAATATTAAACAAATTGTGAACATTATATTGACTAATAAATAAAAATAAATACACCTAGCCTAGCTAGTGACTAGCGGACATTTATGAAATTATAAAGCATCTTCATAGATTTTCCGTACTCTGTGAAAGAAAATGGTTAATGATTATGACAGTCACTGACAGTGACACAAATTAGCTGTCAGAAATTGAAAACCATAATATGGATAGTGGTTAGTGAAGATATAACGATATCTTGAAGTCGAATAATTTTTTACTACAAAATTTACAGAAACGACATTTCATTATCTTATCTATAAGCTATTATTATTGGTACATTAATTACATAACAACCAGATATATATTTCGGTATGTGAGTTATGCGTGTTCTACTGAGATCGTTGGCTATATTTAGGCAGACGAATAGAGCTGCTCACTTAAAGAATACGTTTACAACAGGTAAACATTCTGTTCTATGCTGGCTTGCCTTCACTTGAGTGTAAGATTGATACGGGAAACGTCGCTTGCGTCAATATTGGAGCACTGCCAATATTTTCTTAACCATATAACATAATTTTAGCTTTAGTCTGGAGAGCAATGGAAGATAAAGAAGCTTTAAAGAAACGATTAACGCCGCTACAGTACCATGTTACCCAAGAAGCTGGAACAGAACGACCTTTTACAGGTGAACAATATTTACATTTAATGTAACATCAAGATATTGTGTATATATTTGATTTAACATATTTGATAATAATTTTGTTTTATCTTTTAGGTTGCTATAACAAATTTTATGATGAAGGTTTATATGTGTGCGTAGTTTGTAAACAAGATCTATTTAGCTCTAAGACCAAATTTGATTCGGGTTGTGGCTGGCCTGCATTCAATGACGTTCTAGCAAAAGAGAAAGTAACTTTGCATCAGGATACAAGTGCAGGTATAGTTTCTTCTTTTTTTAATATTAAAATGTATCGCATCTATTTTATTATAAATAAAATTTAATATAAAGCACACAAATTACTGTTACTAATGTTAACAAAAATAATAATGTTAGCTATGGTACATTGTATAAATATTGGTAAATTATCTATAATTCATTAGAGTAATTTATTCAAAATAACAAAACTTATTCTACTTAATTAGTTAATTATTTATTACAAATTTTGTATCAACTGGTCCATATATTATAAAAACGTTATTTAATAATATACAGAATTATAATCTAGTAACTTCTATAGTGCCAAATCAAGCAGAACATTTTTCAATGTCAATGTACAATAGACTATTCATAGGTTCATGTAATCCTATAATTTGTTGTGCAAGGTCTAATCTTTTTTATCTAGCATAGGCTTCGCTTGGATCATTGACGGCTGGGTTTCTTTTTCATACATTCATAAATTGCATGTGTTTCATATTTTCATTAAAAATAATAACATCTATCATTTTATACTAAATTAGAAATGCTTTATTTGTATAATGATGTACATATTGGAACCTGGGTCTGTGTTCAAATTATTATCAGCTGTGGGTTTTTCTGAAATCTAGAATAAAAAATCCATATAAAAGTTATAACACTTTCTTTAACATCTTATACATTTAATATCATTTTTACATTATTTATTATAACTATAAATTATAATATCCAAAACAATTATATCTAAAAAAAAACTTAATAACAGTGTAAGTTAATTCTATTGATGTTATGATAGTTGTACATTCTTGTGTAGAATATCCTTAACCTGCCCTTGCTGTGAGACATATATGGATGCACAATGCTAATACCATGTTTAGATGTATCACCACCTGTTGCATAATTGACCTTCAACTTCAAATGTATATCACACAATTCCATTGTCAAACCATACAAACTTCCATCTACATCTTTGTTTGATTTTTATAATTTTTTTTTTTTTTTCACAATAAATACACTATACACAAACATTTAAGTTGTTATATGTATATTTTTATTGTATGGTGAATATTTATTTAATAATAACACTGTATGGTGTGACTTTGATTTTACTAATTTTATTAATCCACTTAATATTTTAAAGTATCTTTCCTATTTCTATATTTTGTTTTTTTTTCTTCTTTTCTTTTTAGTAGAGAAATCTACATAAATGTATACAGTCTCATTTTATAGTAAAGTTATTGCGGGTTTTTTATTTTCATTTATAAATTTTGTATCAGCAGTACAAATACATTATTTAAAAAAAAATTATAAATTGTACTCCATCAGCCTTTCAATATAAAAGTATCAGGAATGCATTCTGTTAACAACTAGATTAATTTAAAAATTTGATTTGAAAAATGCAATTACTAGCTAGATTGAATGACAACAAAATTTATGAAATCTTTATAAGATTATTTCCAATGTTGCTTACATTTCTATTTATTATATAATCAAATGGTGTAGGGGAAATGATTTTGCTAATATATTTTTTCTGTCTTTCCATTCCTTTGACCCACCGAAACAATCCCGTCCTCCACGATAAACGTAAGTTGATAAATAATTGGTAATGTGATACAATGTATATATTTATTTTATTGCTTCTATTATAATTTATTTTGTGGTCTAATTCACTACCCTCATCTTCACTGATGCACTTTATGTCTTACATAAATTGATATTCTTTTTATTAAATATTTACATCATCTTTTCACTCTAACCATTGTAACAATTAACTGAATTTCATATATTGGGTTGTTGTATGATTACTCACTCATTATAACATTTTCTTCACTACATAACTCACCTTAAAAATGCATGCTAATAATATACATTTATCGTCCATTCCTTGACACGCCCCATTTGTCCCGTCCTGCCTTACCGTCACGGATGACTGCCGACTGGATGACAACGGCTGCCGTTGCTGCGATGCCAATTCTATCTCACCAAACGAACACTGTGGATGTTTCATCGGATTTCATGGCGTCACTCTTATTAAATGTGATGTGTAAATAATGGCTTTGTGGTGTATGGACCCGGGTGTGAAATTAAAGTTGGGGCGAATATATTACTGGTTTTAACACGACCAGGTATGGTGCGAACTGAGGTGCGATGCTCCAAGTGCTCGGCTCATCTGGGCCACGTCTTCAATGATGGCCCAGCGCCAACCAAGAAACGGTTTTGTATAAATTCAGCTTCTCTGGACTTCATACCAGCTGAAGAACGAACGGACTAGTGTGTTTAATTTTGAGAAACGAATAACTGTTATTGATTTATTGTAAAGCAAAAGGCTATATGTATTTCTAAGTAAACGCAAGATGTTTTAAAACGATGTACGTATGCTTGTAAAAGAAAAAATATATAAAATAGCGTTGTAACTATAACGTCACCAGTCACCACTAATTTTATGAAAAGTTTGTTTTGAATTTATATTTATTAAGGCCAATAACATTTGACTCGAATAATTCTAAGCACTATTGATAGGTCATTTTCATTTTAATATTTCAATTTTTCAAATCCGAATGTGGGCAGCTATATATCGTTATCTATGTACCTACTCAAATTAAGTTACCACAATCAGTCATTTTTTTTTTGTTGATTTTATAATAATTATTTTCCTTTTATTTGCCTTACTATACGAATAGTACAAATATTAAAGTGTGTAATATTTTATCGCATTTGGTATGTATTGAAATAAATATTTTTGATATTTAACATTTTTTTTATTGAAATGCGAAATCACTTATCGTTGTATCAAAAAAATAGGGTCCAAAAATAAGATGATATTCTAACCAAATGATAAGAATTAAACTAAAATATATTTCTTACACTAATATTAATTCTTAGAATATAATTTATTCTTAAAATGAGTATTAGGTTCTTTACAAATTTTATTTCAAGATTTGTTTTTGCGGTTTTTCTCGTAACGGGAAAAGTCAGATTTCTCTTGAAAGCGGTTTACCGTGCTTTAAGCGCAGTCCTTTAAGCACAACGTCAGGCGTATTTATAATACCCAATTTTCTCGATCTTATGTCTGGAGCTCTATCCTAGTAAAACAAGGCACGAGCACTATATTATATTTAGAAACTTACAAGACTCAAGATAGCAGTACTATGTCTATAAGACAAAGGTACTAAAAGTATTCTGGCTACTTTGTGAAAAAATTAAAAAGTCCTCTTCTCCTTAGTGTCTTAAATATATTTATAGTATGGACTACAGACAAGATAGGTTTTAAAAAATAAACTATTTGATATTAAGTTGATTCTTTTATTTAGTTATGGTTGTAATTTATATGCACAAGTTGCTCATACATGGCACTGTTGTTTACAACTGTCAAAATCATGAAAAACCACATTATAGTTCCATATAATATTAAATTTATTAATACATTTTCAACTTAAATACGTACATAATTACAGTTAGTTTCTCTTCATAGTGCATTCTCAAATTCATATTCATGATCACATGTTTAATACATATATCAGTTATACAGATACTGAGTAATTTTTAGTTGAAGCTCTCACATAGATTTGGCTATAAAATATGTTAACTACTGCATTGCACACTATTAATAATTGTGTCAGTTGGTGTAATATAAATAGATGTACATTTTATAGGCCGTTTCATGAGAAAATTATAATAGGCCATATTTTTTAAGTTCTTCAATCTGAGTAAAGTTACGATGTTAGAACTTGTTCAGTTTTTTTAAATTCAATATGAAAAATATGGCAATTAGTTATATTTTTTTTTGAATCAAAGAAACCCAAATGTGAAAAAATATATAATTTTTGTTTTGCACCAACCTGAAACGAACGCAAAAAGTCTACATAATGTAATTGGTCGTTGATATTGTCAAGAGTATACTACTCAAGTCTAACTTTATCTGTACAATATATAGTTGACGAGACTTAACAAGCTCGTTCTCGGCGGATAACTATTTCACGTGTTCATTCACTCTCATTCGTTCTTCATTCATTCATTCATTTAGTAAAATTAATGAAATAGCAAATAGTTACATATAAAAAAGGATAATTTAACAGCATCTTGCGGCACAACCTATACATAAAAGCAGAGAGTCATTTAAAGATAAAAATATTTATTGTGTGGTTTTCTTTTAATATTTTAGAAAGATTATTTTCTTGATTACTAACTAACGTCTACTATTGTCTTATTCGTTAATTAATGTGATTATTGTTATTATCTATATCATTATTTTGATTCTTTAGTTTGTTCATTGTTGTTATCTTTATATTTCAAACTTTTGTGCCACAATGGATAAACCAATACTATTTCGTATATAATCGGTACAATAAACTATATAAACTTAATACTAGGTAAATGCTTCACTTTCAGGACTAACAATGATACCATCCAAAAAATAAATTTAATTTTTTTAATCAATACTTTCATAATTAACTTATGAAATTTAATAACATTAGATTGTCAACTGTTCAGTTGTGGATAATGTCAACATAAAACTCGTTAAAATATTGCAATAATTGAAGTACGTCATAATAATTATAATCTCTAAAAATTTAAAGCGAATTATAATAAATTAATATTCTGTTATAAAGAACATGATAAAACTAGCTCGCTAGTACAAACTAACAAAAGCATTACACTGCCGAAGCAACAGAGTCATTTTGCTAAGAAATGGAAACATCAGTCAAAAATAATATGCAATTATTAAATACAAATATCACTCATTCCAAAATCCTAATAAAATGCGTGCTTTGTTAAGCTAATATATAATATGAAATCAGAATCTCGTTTCTAAAATCAACTGTATAGGAAAATACACATTATCTTAGTACTAATACAGATTTTCTCTTCAGCACTCTCTCTCTCATATAATCGCAGTCATCGACGGGCCTGTCGCGTGTCCCGCTCGCCCGCGCCGGCCACTATCATCACAGTATAAACGGCTCTTTATAACGGTATTACGACTACAATATCCTACGATATCTAGCTTACGCCTAAGAGTTAACTGCCAGTCTTCATTCGCAGATTTTATCATAACAATTCAAAAATTTGTCTCTAAACGCTATATCTACATAATACTATCCGAAACTCTGCGGCACGGACGAGAGGAACACGGCGTTGCGCGATAACATCGCTAATTACAATAAATAACGCTTCTAAACGATACCTACAAATAACTACGGCTACTGGACTGCTGTCTTCAATATTCAGTTTGTAAAAATATGATCACTCTTCGTATTAAATCGCAGCCATCGTTAAACATAACATACCGCTCTACATTTATAGACCTAGTTTCGTCGTAGAACGTCAACACAGTCATTAGTAACCATAGATTACACCGATTCGATGATGACGATAGAGCAATGATGATCGCGGTCGAGTAGCGGAGGCACTGAGGGCGCCGGGGCGTCGAGGGGCGCCGGGGCGTCGAGGGGCGCCGGGGCGCTAGCGGGGCGCGGCTGCGGCGGGCGCCGCGGGCCTGCGCTAATGACCCTTGGCGGCCTCCTTCGCCGCCATGATCAAAGGCGTCAGCGAAGCCAGCGGCCGCGCCATTTTTAGGAATGGGTGCTGTCAAACACAATATATAATTAAATTAATAAACAAGGAAGTCTCACAGTTTGATATTTGACAATATAACTCACCCTAAGCATAAAATATCATCCGTTGCCTTACAATACCATTTATGTCTTTAGAAAAAGGCATAAACAACACAAATATAGTTCTATATATTATAACATATGTAATTGTAGGCCATGATTTAATTAAAGGAATATTATTGTTGTTTATGACTACTTTGGTTAAATTGAGATTCGTACAAAACTATATCATATTATTATATTATTATTGTATATCATAAAACAAATTTTAAAAATGCCCCTTTCAATTACATTTTTGTCATTTTGAAAGAACAAGTAAAAACAAATATCATTCTTTACAAAAAAAAAAAAAAATTAAACAAGCGCCCTTGCATTTGCAACATTATTTGTGTCACAAGAAACAGCAGAGAGGAGTGGGAAACTGCTAGAAGCCTACAAATTGAATAACGTTAGACGTTTAGTATACCAGACACAACGATTATTGTATCTTTTAAATGTTCGCCTGCTTCTCAAATGGCCTGTTCGACCGGGGAAGTACTACCCTCCCAAAGAAAATCAGTGTTAAGTAACAGTACGACGACGATGGAGAGCGCCGGAGGCCCAATCTCCTACACCTGTTCCTTTTCTTTTTTCCCTTCTCAGCTCTTTCCTTTATTTATTTATTTATTAGTCAATAAAATGTTTACAATTTGTATTTATGTCTATATGTATTAAATTAATAATTTGGCAATGCACATGTGATACTTCCAAGTATAGTAAGAGCTCATATGTGTGACTGCTTACCATCTGACAGATTGTATACTTGTTTGCCAACCATCACGACATAATAAAAAATCAATAAATATGCTTCTTCTTCTTATAGATTGGTTAGTGGTCAACCTAGTGTCAGAGTTGTTCAGGTCGCCCGTAGGCCTCTGACTTGACTTATCGACTGTTGTCTAATTGTCAACAGCCGGGACCGACTTTTTACGTGGCCTTCCAAGCACGGAGACGCTCGGTTGAAATACCACTATGCAATCACCCATCTAGTGACTGCCGCGCCTAAAGTTGCTTAACCTACCGATCGTTTACCGAACAGCGGGTGCACTCGGCTATGAGCGTCTTAATAGCCGCTCTATAAATATGCTGAAAAACTAGGAACATCATACTAGATGAATGACAATTACAAAAGACTTACCTTCAGCAAGTCGAGAGCCGTGGCTCGCCTTTCAACGTCGACTTCAAGACATTGGTCAAGGAAGTCCTGGAAAACAGTGCTGAGTTTCTCCTTGTCTTTGATATCAGGCTTTCCATTGGTGGCAATGAGGTAGAGAGCCCTCAATGGATTCTCATTCAGGTATGGAGGCTCACCTTCGATCATTTCTATAGCCATAATACCCAGTGACCACACATCTACCTATAAAATAAAAAAAATTCGTTAATATTATATATATAATATGTAATGTATTCAAATAGTTTTCTTCAAAAATATGCAATACCTTCGGCCCGTATTGTTTTCTTGTAACAACTTCAGGTGCCATCCAGTATGGTGTACCAACCATGGTTGTCCTTTTATTTTGTTCAGGGGATATTTGAGCACAAAAACCGAAGTCAGCTAAAAATGTTAAAAAATTGTAATTAATATAAAATAAAGTATACAGCCAGATCAGAATGTAAAACTTGTTTCCCTTGATTTTTAAAAATTCATGAATTCCATTACAAGTTTACTCACAATCAGTTATATTTAGTATCTTGTGAATCAAATAGCACAAAATTTGATTTAAAACTATTACCATCTTTTGACTTACCTCACCTAGTTTCTTAACGTATAGATTGTTTACTGATCAGTGAGCGCACATACTGTATTAATCTTAATTTAAAATATTATAAAAAATTTACTCACTCAGCTTGACCTGTCCATCGAGACCTAATAGTATGTTATCGGACTTGATATCCCTATGTATAACATGGTTTGTGTGTAAGAAGTGCAGGGCCTGTAACACCTCACGGCACACAGCTGCTATCTGCCCTTCATCCATGCATGTTTCAGTTACAACATCAGTCAACGACCCACCTGCTAGGTATTCCATTACTACCCAGAGTTCCTGTAAAAGTTATTATTATTACATCATCCATATAGTAATTTAGTTTAAGTTGTATTAAGTACAAAAAGGAATTCAGGGCAGATGTTTCATAGTAACTCGTATTATAAATGCTAATATGTTGGTTTTAGGACTTAACTACTGTAACGATTCATTGTAATACTTATTTGTATTGATTTGAAGGTCAAAATAATTTCAACACATTAACTTTTATGAACTTATCCCTGTAAAATTAATGGGCTTAGATAAACGGGCAAAGGGACATAAAAGCTAGCCCTGTTCTCGTTCATAAAAAACTATGGTACCCAATTATTGGAAAAATTACTATTAGTCATACGTTTGATATAAAAACTTGTTCTACTATCATGAATAAATTGTAACATAGGAGTTGTAATAGAGAACATTCAAATGGTTGGATGGAACATAATTCTAAAGTGTGGCCAGTTGAATTCAGGACAGATGCTTGTTGACGATTATTATTTTTTATTTCAAATTAAATGCTGTTATATTATATTCAATATGTTTTGCAAGTTTACAATCTTAACTGTAGGCTTACAATTATTCAAATGACGACCAAATCAATCCAATTCAATTCTGACAGCAAATCAATGCAAATTTTATAGCATGACTTATAAATATATATGTCATGGTACGAAATAGTGATTTGAATCACAATAAGAGTTAATGGTAGCCCCCCTAATATTATAGTAGGATAGCTAGTGATTGATTGTAACATACAAGCTTTAACAATTTAATTACCTCATTAACCAAATAACTGTCAAGGTAATTAACAACATTATTATGTTTATTCTCCCTCATGACGAGAATTTCATTTATTATCAGTTCCTTTTTAGGTTGTTGGCTGAGGTTCATTTGTTTAATCGCTACTTCCATACCCGTTGAAGTTTCAATCGCCGTATAAACTGTTCCTGATGCACTGAAATAAACATAACAATGCAATAACATAAATATAATAAAATACTCATGTTTTGTAAGGATGATCTAGATATTTATATTACCCTTGACCAATTTTTTCCATTTTCGTATATTTTCTATTAGGGTCTCCGACACTGACAATTGTTCTTAATTTCTCTAAAATTTCTTCATCTGTCATTTTCTTTTTCCTTTGTTGCTGTGCTGTCGCTCTTCTATTAATTAAAAAAGGAAGAAACATGTTATAAAAGTGTACAAAAATACCATACAATATTGAAGCTGTCATTATGTAAGCATTTAAAGAATATTATTTATTCATTAAAAACGTCAACGATTTCTATCGTAGTAATGATGTTCAAAATAATTTTCGTGACTAATTACAACATATTAGATTATTATGATATAATTTTAGAAATGAGTGTAAATAATAATGATACCCGGTGTCGGTGGCCGGTGCGCCGTTGGCGGGCGGCTGCGCAGGCGGCGCGTGTGCGGGCAGCGCGGGGAGCGGCGCGTGCGCCGGCGGCGTCTGCGCACCTGCGGGGTTCTTGTTGCGGTCTAACGCCGGTCCGGTCTCTCCTCGGCTACATATCTTGTGTAGCACGGTGAATATTGACGTTATTATTAGTGATATAAGTTCAGGCAAGTAGTTGATATATTTAAATAATTTTATGCCTTTTATATTTTCCTGTCCCTACATGTTATTATTAAAACTTTAGAAGTTATATGACTTCAAAAAACAATAACAATATAATATTTTGTAATTGCATTATTAAATCTGCTAAGTCAAAATATTTTGAAGATATTAAATAAATAGCTCACAGATTGTGTTGTGATTGCAGGATGTGGCACGTGTGGTGGCGAGGCGGGCGCTGGTGCGGGACGCGGGGGTGGCGCTTCCTCTTCCTCAATAGGTTTTGTATACTTGAACAAAAAAAAATTCCAGTTATAAAAAAATTCATCAGTATTTCAGATAATCATAATTATAATACATACAATACTCTTAGTGCGATCTGGCCGAGAAGGTGGTGGAGGCGGTGGTTCAGGATGTTCTGTATCCGTGGGTGTTGATGATGATGGACTACTAGACGAAACTCTAGATACAGAGGAACCTGTAGGTGTAAAAATGCTTATAAGTTGCTTATTTTTTGACTAGTTCTGCAAATGTAAGAAATATCTTTGACACATAATTTATGCACATTTTAGAGAATAGAGAATAGAGAATTTAGAGAATTGTGAAGTTATCTTTATTTCATTTATTTTTTTTCTTTCAATTCTTAATCACTAACTTAAGCTGGCATCTGTCAACACACTAAAAAGGATAAACAAACAATTGAAGCAGAATTTTATTTTTACTTAACCTTGTATCTAAGATAAATCATCCTTATAGTAGTGGGTGAAAATTAAAGATGAATAAATCTGGCAGCTCTTGAAGCATGGATAGATAAATTGTATTAAACTTTTTTTGTTTATATTGGAAAGACTGATAATTATAAAATTGAGCATAAAACAAGAGTTTTACCAGAATGAGTAGTGTGCATTTGTGCTGAGGTCATATACTTCGACGGCGGCGGTTGCGTTGCGGAGGCGTCGTACCATTTCAGTACGTCGAGTACCGCTTGCGGGTTGCTCTTTTGCTCCTGCTTGCTGATATTGGAGGCCATCAGCAACCTCGCCCACGCTTCTGGCATACCCTTCATAAAATTAAACATTTTTTAAAAGTTTTAAAAAATTACACAAGTAACCATACTTATAAATGACAAGTTGTTTTACTTTATTTGTAATAAATTTCAATATCATGCTATTAGATTGTGTTTTGTACAAAGGTGACATAATATGATTAAAGAATAAAATAAATTATAAGATTGACCCCTTTTTTGCTAATACTACAGTAGAGTCAAATTAAATAACCAAATGTTATTCAAAGTTAATATTATATTGAAAAAGAAAAATAATGAATCCTCAACTGAAGACACACACAGTGAGAACAACTATAATATTAAGATTGCATGCGAAAATTTTATGGTACAAGCGAGGAAATTGTGCATTTTTTTGCAACAATGAAAAGATAAAAATAAATCAAAATAAATATTATCTTTATTTTTAATAAATTATTATGTTTTAAAAGATTATTATGTTCTTCTAAACTTTTATTTACATTTTACTTATAATATTGACATATAAAAGTAATAGCAGCAAATCATACACTAATCCTAATTTAGCCATGAATTAATTAATTTTTAGTAAGAAACATCTTAAAATGCGAAAAGTTTTAATGCCTGAAATTTGTTTAAGAATTAAGTATAGCAGACAAATGCACATAAATATAACCTAAGCTATTACTTACTGTTATAGGCAGCTTGAAACAAAAGCGGCAATACAGGGAAATCGATTACTTGATTGTTGGATCCATAGTTATTTCATAAACAAAATATCCATACATTAACAACTGTTGTCTATTTATAGAAATATTTCTAAGATATATTAAGTCTTACTCTGAGCAAAGATTTGCTAAATGCCTTATTATTATATGTCTCTAATGTTCATTCACAATGCAATAACATGCAATAATCTACCTATGACTGTGAGTAATTTTATGATATTATTATATTTTCATAATTTGATCTAAGTATGCCTAAGTAAAAATTATTCAGTGCCTAAATTATAAAATTAAAAACTTTAAACATCCTATTACTAGTTTTGTCTACTGTACTGTTCAAATGTATCTCTAGCTGATTTGACTGTACATTTCTGATTAATTCGGACAATATATAAGGTCAACAAAATTATAATTTAAAATTTTATGCAAATGTAAAAGAAAAGAAGCAAAGCTATTATGCTGTGTGGGAAGCCAATAAGCTTATTGAATATTAAAGTATAAGTGTTGATTTGGTGGGTATCATTTAAAACTTTTTGTAGGTTGAAATTAAATAAGTGGTTTGTTACAGAATTGACAGTGATTTAAATGGACTAGTGCACAAATTATAGGGTGTATATTATTCATTTCATTTACTTCAAGAATTTTCTTCTTCATTGCCTATAGTAAATAAATATATTTTCATATTTTTTAAATAAGTAGAATGGTTATTGGTAAGTGGTATTACAATTCCTGTAGGAATAAGAATAAAGGTAATTGTATCAAATTTTATTTGAAAACATTTTTACTTACTGTGAATTCTCCTGTCACTGCATCAAATCCTACATGGACAGTATGTTCAAAATTAGTTGGATAACTAATATTTGGCTTATTATCATTGTGTGCTGTACTTTTAGATCCTTTTATTTTTGCCTTCAATGTTTTCTTCTTTCTATCGCCACTATCATCAGGTTCTGAAAGAAATAGGTCATATTAATTAATCTTAAATAGCATCAAATTAAAACTTAAATAGCATAAACATTTTTATTTTTATTGTATAAACCTAGACATTAACTGTTTGATAAATAGTCATAGTATGGAGTAAGTTTATATTTCTTTAAAAAGGACAGAAATACTTTAAAAGGGCTTGTAGTTTATGGTGACTAAATACACTGCATATAACCATTGTTTCATTTGAATAATCAATTGAAATGTAAGGGATACTGAGTCACTATTTTGGCTCACTAATTTGCTTCCTAATAATCTATGATTACCTTTTGGTAGAGGCCTCATATCAACAGAAGCTACAGAATCACCCCTGTCTGTCGCCCGATTGCTGGTTAAGCGCACAGGCGGTGCAGGTGGTTTGTCTTCATCGCTAGACATTCTGTATAATTAAGTCCTAAAATGTTAAATATAACACATTACTTAATTAATTACAAAATAGCAACATTGCTACTGTGAGAAGTCTTGGAACATACTCATTTGAAAAAAATACTAGTACATTTTAGTATGACGATAATCGAAATAAAAAACAAGTAACATAACAATATCTTAAGTATTACTCATGGACGCGCCCCGTAAGGTTTACTACCACGACAAAATTGTAGATCTTGGCGACATTTTCTTACCTATGAAATTATGGAATTAATTAAGATGATGCGCTAAACGTTTTAAGTATAGCTTTTATTTACATTGCAAATCTCTTAAACACTCAAAGTGGTACACTTTACTACAATTTAAAATAACTTTCACAGTCCACACACAAAACGACAGCAGCGATGACTAGAGCCGCCATTTATAATTTTACTATACTCTGTGGTAGAGGTGCGCGACTGTGAATGATTCCAGTCGAATTATTCGACTTTACAAATCATTCGACTCATTCGAATGATTTATGAAGTTAGTAACTAATCATTCAAATATTCGAATTATTCATTCATATAAATATTCGAATTATTTACTCTAAGAGTTTATTTACTCTAAGAGTTTACGCGAATTGTAACTATGTGTGAAGCTAAAATTCGCGGAAAATAAGTTAAAATATGACCTTGAATTAATACATTTTTGGGTATCAATCGCCATGCGGGATGCGCAGTTTTTTTAGTTCTTTAAAATTTATGTTTTTGTCAAGTGTATGAACATTTAATTTATTAGGATAGTATTTTTTGACGGTTATAGTTGCTTTTTAAAATTGAAAATAATATAACTGATTCTCATGCTTATTATAAGGTATTAATATATTATACTTTCTAATATTAATGCAAGTATTAATTTATTCATAGATAAGTTTTATTCTATACAGATATCTAGAATTTTTCTACACTATTTATTTATTATGAAACAAAGTGTTGTAATGTAGTTTGTTATTAATTTATAATACTTAATAATGAATCAATAAGGAAATGAATTTAGAAAATATTTATGTTACATACTTTCGTTCCGTTTTCACATTTTATAAAAAAAAATATTTAATATAATAAGGCGAAATCAAGATTTTGTTCCTTCACGAAAGTCAAATTTCCCGGGCAACCACTAAGAATTGGACTAACATTTTTGTCAATTTCAATCACAATGTCAATTCTTGATCACAAAATTTTACTCTTTATATTTTTTTCATACGTCTTATATCAAAACCGATTCTTATAGAATAAACTTTAAAATATGTATAGTGTAAAATATGCTTTTTTTGTTTCGTCTTACTATTTAATTATAAAAAGCTATCTCCGTGTATACTGATTAAAATTAAACTTACTTTATATAAGTATGAAAATATAAACATGAAAGAATTTACACAAAATGAAGTATTTTCTCGTACTTTATTGTTCTCGTAGAGTATATTATTAGTATAATTACCCTCAATAACATATGATACTTTGTACAACCCTAACCGGCAGCAGAGTCGAATAATTC
Source organism: Hestina assimilis (assembly GCA_023373885.1). Classification (NCBI taxonomy): domain Eukaryota; kingdom Metazoa; phylum Arthropoda; class Insecta; order Lepidoptera; family Nymphalidae; genus Hestina; species Hestina assimilis. The sequence goes on along the minus strand of CM041741.1, from coordinate 7,489,547 downwards.
ATTCATATCTCATTTCATGCTGAATGATTATTCGCGACTTAGTCGCGAGCACTAGTTGATACGCCATTAGTAATGACTAATTAGTAGTCGTTATTCGATTATGAACATTAGTATATTACTAATACTTAATTCGAATGCGGACATTAGTAGTCGTAGATCATTCGAATGGTCGGATCATTCACAGTCGCGCATCTCAACTCTGTGGCCTGTGTGACCACCATTACATTGCAAGCTACCAGCTACAAGATAATGCTATAATAGATAGATAGGTAGGTATAATAGCTGTTACTTTTATTCAAAGGTCTAAATATTAGACTTGTAGTTTGGATGAATAAAACTCTAACTAAATATTTTTATTCATAATAAAAATTATAGTTAAGACTATAAATCTATTGATATATATTAATGAAAATGATTTTTAAACCATTGATAATCATCCAATATGTATATCGGATTAACTGTGTATTATACACATTAATGCAATAGTAATACAGACATACGTTTCGGCTGGATCTAACTAATATTATAAATGTCAAAATTTAGATGGATGTTTGTTAGTCATTCACGCAAAAACTAGTCTACGTAGACTAGTCACATTTTGGATGAAATTTGGTACACACATAGCTTATTACATACGAAAATCCAATTTCCATGGTTTTTCAAAGGATCATAAAATGGGATTCTTCGAAGAGTGGAGGCGTGAGAAGTTTTGAATTATATCTTTATGCTATTTAGACCATTTAACATGAAATTGTTATTTGTTAAATGGTCTAAGATAGGCTACAGTGCTTACATGAAGTCGGTTGTACGCTACCAGCTTGATTTATTACTTATTTCATATTTGTAGCAATTTACAAATGCATTGTATGTACATATAATGAAACTGTTACAGTGACTTCACCTATATTATATTAGATATTTCCCAAATAATGTTAGATATGCGAAGTTGTTAAACGTTACTTAGTCTGTGGTATTTAGTATATACTACGAAAACGCAAGTGTCATTATGTCAGAATGCTCTATGGTTATAATTTATATTTGACGTAATGTACTATTACGAATACGATTACACATTTCTATTGACAAAATATGTGCTTGAATGATGATAAAGTTCTAGATGTAATTATTATTTATTTCCTAAAAAATACCCTTTAAAATTTAAAACATTGGTCAAATTTAATCAAGAATATTATTGCTATAATAATTGTAATACTGAGGCATGCATTAAACTGTATTACTTAATTCGCTATGGATAGTTCTGATGTTAAGGTAAACGATAATAAAATATTTAAAATCATTAAAAAACAAATCTATATATATTTATTTGTATATTTCCTTTTTCAGAATCTAGACCCTGGTTCTAAGAAAAGTCCATTTGATGATCTAAGCAGAGAAGACCTCATAGCAAAATGTAAAGGCCTTCTTGTCATAGCACAAAAGGCAAAACAAGCAAAATCTGGTTAATAATTTTAGTAGTTTTTTACAACTCTACAATCTTGTCTTATCTCTTTTAATATCAATAATTATTTTTTAGAATTTCAGAATGAAGTCAGTCAATACAAAACTCAGCTTGAAAATTGCGAAACAGAGAGAAGAGTAAAAACAGAAAATGTACAAACTTTACAAGAACTTGTTGATTCCCTAACGGAGCAAAAACTTGCATTTATAACTGAAATAGATGTGGCACAAAGTAAATTGAGAGTTCTTACTGATAAATGTAATCAATATGATGAGGAAATTAACAAACAAAAGGGTGATCTGATCCTTAAAGAAAAGAATCTTTCAATTTCCCTACAAAAATTATCAGATCTTGACAGTGAAATAATATCACTTAAAAGACAAAATAAAAGGCTGTTAGATGAAAATGAACAACTTATAACACAGCTCACTGAACTTGAAGCAAGAACTGAGGAATTCAATAAGATTGGCCTTCAACAGAGGGAACAACTCAAATGCTTAGAAGAAAAGGTCCAACAAGGTATTTTTGAATTTTATAATTTTAATTTTTATATATAATTTATATTTTCAAATACATTATTTTAAAACTAGCAAAGATAAAGCAGTTTATTTAGATACAATTGCCCAAACTTGCACTTTCAATGCAGCACTTATTCATTTAAAATACCTTATATTTACTAATAATTAAATGAAATAATTATATAAGACAAAATAAAATTCTCAATTAATATTTAAACATAATTATCACATTTTGATTTCATTCAAACATTTTTTATACTATGACAGTGGGAAACAAGTATAAAGGTCACCTGATGTTAAGTGGTTTCAAACCAAATTTCCAATGGGCCTTTCCACAACATTTTTGTCCTTTTTTTTTTTTTTTTTTTTTTTTTTATGTTAAAAGTTGGCAAACAAGCATGCGGCCCACCTGATGGTAAGTGGCTGCCGTAGCCTATGAGCGCTTGCAGCACCTTTAGTAGGTGCCACTCGCGCGTTGCCAACCTCGAGATATTAGTTCTTAAATCTCGTTCGCCCAGTAATTTCACTAGCGTACAGTGCCCTTCAAAGCGGAACACAGTAGTGCCTAAACACTACTATTTGGCGGCAGAATATTGGACACTGCGGTGGTACCTACCTAGCCGGCCTCTTGCAACAAAAGACCTACCACCAGTGTGACCTTGTGTGATCCCAATCCAAGATTAGTCAGAGAAAGGGAAAAATACAGAAGAAAGAGAACGGATTTCAGGTTACCATGCACTCATCTAACAACAACAGACACTATGGACAATTCATACTATTACTTCATCATTTGAGAATCTTTGAGAGGGTTACTTCCCTGGTTATGGTGGTATTCATGGGTAGACATGCCATCTTTCGTTAAGGTGCTTATGTACAAATTATTGTGATCTACAATTCTGTCATATATATGTCATATATTAATTAATATTTTATGATTCAGATAGTATCATTCAAAAACTAAATTTGGTAAATGATAAAATTGAGTAAATGAAACAAATGTTTCATTCATTGTGCTCAATTAAAAAATATAATAAATTAGGGTTAGGGTTAAACTTTTAGTATAAGAAAAGTTTCTCACATTTCTATTTTTGATACCTTTTTCTTTCAAGTTTTAAACATATAGGACACTAAATACGGCTATTAACGTTATCCATTTTTTTTCTTATCATTTATAATATATTTTTTTCAGATGAAGTATATCAAGCGAAAATTGAAGAACTCACTAATAAAATTAAGGAGCTAGAATCAGGTTTGATAGATACGGCTCAAGATATAAATGAAAAACAATATCAAGATCTTCAAGTAAAAATAAATGAATTAACTAATTTATATGATTCTGAAAGAACTAAAAAAGAAAAAGCACATATCAAATTAAGAAGTTATAAAGATAAAATTCTTAAATGTGCAAATTGTATAAATCAACTAAAGAACTCAAGGTTCATTTTAACCAAAACTGTTAAAGAATATTCAGAAAATATTCCTAAATGGCAAAATGAAATATTGCGGGCATCTAAAGTACTGGAAAATCAAATGACAGAGTGTAACAATGATAATCTTGTTTTAAAAGAAAAACTTCAAAAGAAAGAAAATGAACTTAATGATATTTCTTCTTCTCATAATCTGTTAAACATTCGTGTAAATAATTTAAAAGATGAAATTAATGGCTTAAATACCCAGTTATCTGGTATAAAACAACAATTATTGGAATCAAATAATTCTAATCTTCAGCTAAAAAGTGAACTAGAGGTTCTGAAGTCTAAAGAAATAAGTACATCGGTGGTTGATGAATATGTCGGCGAAAATGAGTTACTTAAAGAAAAGCTTTCTATCTTACAAGCACAATTAACTTCTGTGACCGATAAATCAAAGGATCTTGAAGCTAATATCGAAAAGCTAAAGTTTGAAAATACTAAATTAAATGATTTATTAGAAGTTAATAAAGAAAGTAGTGAAAAGCAACAAAAAACGGCACTTCAATTAAAAGCCTTAGAATCGGAGAAGGCTATGTTAGTTAAAGAAAAACAGAATGCTAAGGATACCATAGTTGATTTAGAAAATCAAAATAAACTACTAAAGGAACAAAACACTAAAGTGAATGATGAAATTAAAGATTTAAAAAAACATATTGAAAGTCTAGCTTTAGAGAATAGAAAGTTAAATGAGAAGTATAAAGCAGACAAGGACGGCTTCACAAATCAACTTAAAAATGAAACCATTGCTACAAAAGAAAAGTATGAAAGTTTGAAAAAGGAATATAATAATCTTCTCGACTTAAATGGGCTACTTCAAGAACAAGTTGAAACATTAAAAATTTCCTTGGAACAACCAAAAGATGATACTGAAAATTTATCAGATTTGAATGTCTCACTACAAGCAGATATTGTCAAATTGGAAACGAAACTGTCCGCGTATAAACAAGAAAATTCATCACTTTTAATAGAAGTTAAAGAAACTCGCGGTAAAATAAAAGAATTTGATAATCTAGTAGCAGAATATGAGGATGCGAAATCTAAACTTGCAAGCTATAAAACCGAAAATGCAGAGTTGTTAAATGAAATGAAAGAAATAAATCAAGTACTTAAAGAGAGGGGCGAGGCTATCTCGAAACTTCAAAAAGCTATATTAGAAATGGAGAAATTGATTGAAACTTTAGAAAAAGATAGGGATAGTATCAAGGAAGAAAGAGACAATTTACTTAAAAAAAATGAAATTATAGAGAGTGAATTGAAATTGGCAGTGCAAGATTCATGCAAAAGTAATGAGGCTACAGAGAAAATTGAAACTGAAAAGAATAACGCATTAAAAGTCTTGCACGAAAAAGATGCTTTAATTTTAGTATTAAAAGAGGAGTTAGAGAAGTTAAAGCAACAGACTTCTAATTGTAAGTTATCCAATATTTGGTTTAATAACATTATTAATCTTATATCATTTATATCCTTCAATGATTGTTAATCATATCCTTAATAATATACATATAGCATATTGATTATTTAATTAATAAATATCGCTTCATTCGATAGCTACTGACCTACCAAATGAAGACATGTCTACATCAACCATTTCGAGAGCTGAGGACCATTTACGTATGAGAGAATTGGATGACACTTTTGAGGATAAGTAAGTTAATACAGCTTATAATAAAAAATATGTAATATTAAAAGTTTCACAGATTTTGTGATTTGTAACTTTAAGTTTAACACATTCTCACGATATGTCATGCTTGAGCGTCAGTGTTCTTATGTCGTATTCAGAGAAGCAATAAAAATTGGTCGAATTTATAGTGAATGTGAGGACCCGTCCTCTGAAACCGTGCAGTGGGTGACCATTTCGGTTCTCAGGTCGCTAGATTGTTCTTGTCTTTTATAGACTTAGGAATTTTTTTAGAACTCCTCCGAAAACGGTGGGACCGATTTTGATGTTTTTTTTTGTGTATTTCAGTAGATACGAGAATGGTTTAGATTAACAATTAGACACAGTAGAGGAATTAACAATTAGACAATTCGAGAATGGTTTAGATTAACAATATGACACAGGTATTGTCTTGAATGGTATGGATGTGTCTTATGTAGATACCTAAATAAATGGAAATGATTTCTTTAGTTAAAAATGAGTATCCTTCTAATATGTCAAATAATTATAAAAATTAAATCAAAGTAAAAAAAAAAACTAAATCGTTTATTTATCTATTTATTTATTTATCGTTTTTTTTTTTAAGTTTATATATATGCCTTACATCATCTGGAATTCTTGTAGTTTGCTTGAATCTGGAAGGATTCTGAAACATGATAATATATTATATCTAGACACACATAAATGTATATTCTACAAACGTTTTTTTATTTACTGATTTTATTCATCTTCAGCAAAAGAGATAGGTATAATAATTATTTATTTACTTTTTATTTATAAATCACTCACTTAAGGGGTAGATAAAAATGGTGTTCGAGTCATTAGGAATCCTTGTTTCGTTATGTTATCGTTATGTTTATTATCTTGTTGATTTTTAAATAGTGATATTCAATAACATACATTTTAATCGAATCGTGCTTGACAAGTGTTGTTAAAAATCTATATGGTTACTAGTAAAAGAAGCGATATTTTATGTGTTAGTGTGCAGAAACTAAATTAAATTAAATTAAAATTAAATTAAATTAATCATGGTGTCTAACGATACTTTATATCTTCAACAAATCAATCAATACATACTTGCCATTTCGAAAAAAAAATCCAAAATTTACTTCAAAAAACCTTATTTAAGGAACAGCAGGGAATACAAGTACAGGTATCTACTACAGTACTTATTTATCATTACTGAAAATAATGGAGATTGTCTCATATTTTTTACGTTTACAAATTACTTTTTATTGTAAGAAATATAAATATTATACAGTTATGAATACCGGGTGTAAGAAAAATGTAGTAGTTTTAATTTTGTCTTTCCACCAATGTGTTTTAATCATATAATTATGTGTTCAATATTTGCGGGGTTACTTTGGAACAATGTAATTGAATATATTTTGTTATCACCACACACATTCACGCCATGTCTTGTATTTTAGTGTTACAAAGTCATTATCATTTCGTCTGTATGTATGTCCTTCCGTATGTCATGGCCATTTTTTTTTTATTACAGATATACCAAGCTACGAATGTTTGCTTTAAAACTTAAAAAGAAATTAAATGAAACAACAACACAGCTACAATCGTCTGAACAGGAGAAAACCAAATTGAAAAAATTGCTTTCTGATAATAATATAGATAATAAGCAAAACCAGATAGTACAAGGGGATGTAGTAGATAGCCCTAAGGTTGAAACGGAAATTAATAAATCAGACGTTATTGATTTAGAGACTAAAGTAAAAAATTTGAAAGCCGATTTGGAGGCTTCTGAGAACATAGCCTCTAAAGTAAAAGAATTAGAAGGTATTTGACATTTGTTATTTCTAAAATAATATTTCAATTATTAATTCAATATAGACCTTAAAACTCATTCTAATTAGTTATAAAAAAAGGGATTGAATTATTATTCTTTATTTTTAACCCATTTTTAATTATTCCAGCTGAACTCTTACTGAAGAGTCAACAACTAACTGCTGAGCTAGATGCACACAAAGCTACAAAAGGTCAGCTCGAAAAGGCTTTGAAAGATGTTAAGAAAAAGAATGTCTTGAGTCTTGAGATGGAGGACTATGAGAGGTCTATGAAAGAACTCACTACGAAGATGGAAGAAAATAAGAAAAAGATAATACAGGTAATAAAATAATATGAACTTGTGTAATATTTTACAATAATAATACAACATCCGGTTTTTTTTTGTTTAATTTTAGATGGAATCAACAATCGACACCCAAGAAGGTACAATAACAGCAATGAAAACTCAAATAAAACTACTTGAAGAACAGATAAAGACTGAAGAAACTCAAAATAGGCTGCTCAAAGAGGAGTTACACCAGGCGATAGAAGACAGTAAAGAAAAAGACAATGTTGTCAATCAAAAGAAAGACATTATAATGAAATTAATGCAAGATCTAGAAGATGAAAAAACGAAAAACGAGGAAGTCGATTCAGAAATGACGGCTGTTCTAAGCGAAAAAGAAAAAGTAATTATGAATTTCGCCGAAGAAAAATTAGATTTAAATAATAAGATGAAGAAATTAGAGATGAAAAATTCAGATTTGACTGAAAAATTAAGAATAACGAACATAGAATTAGCAGATTTGAAAACGGAATATACTAGCTATAAGGTTTGTCCAGTAAATTAAAATATATCGTATATATTCACTACATACCTGTCGTTTTTGAGCAGAATAAACCCCGTGACAGCAAGTACATTTATTAACTAAATAGATACTTTTTCATTGATTGTGCTCTGACTTAAATTATAATTGGTATTGTGTGTAACTTTATATAAATATTTTTAATAAAATAATTTTTTTGCTCAACAGGTGAGGGCTCAAGCCGTTTTACGCCAAAATCAAACCGTCGACAAAAGTCAAGAGGAGCAATTGAAAGAGGAAACTTCCGCTTTAAAGATACAAGTAGAAAAATTGACTCAACAGCTTACATCGACACAGTAAGTGATTTATTATTAAACCAGCTATTTATTGTAGTTTCTAATCGATAAGAATATGTATATAGTAAGGCGAATAGGTTTCTTTTGACACAGTCGTGGCAAACAACAAAATATTTCAATTTTTTTAAACCCTAATGTTGGTATGTATAATAATCGACATGATTCGTGAGCACAAACTTATCCTGCGCATAGTTAAATTTTGGTTTCTATGGCGGATTGAAGAAGGTGAGGGGCGCCGAGGCTGCAATTGCTTGGTTCGTCAGTCGACCCTCGCTGTCTATTCGAGCCTTTTCAGGAAGAACATCGTAAACGACAATAATTAACATTTTATACAAGATTAGGTTAAAGTACAAAATATAATTAATTTTTTTTTGTGACTCTCGCGCGTTATTCGTTTATCTACAGTTTCATGCAATTGGGCAAAAGTGTAGATGCATGAGGTTGCCCACACTACTACCCATCTGTGCCCACGACTCATGCCAGCTATTATAACAACATGGAGCTGTGTGTACTTAGTGTTACATTCGATGAGTGTTAACGCCGAAGGACCAAAATCGTGTCCCCTCTGGCTTTTTATTTTCTCCTATAGTTCCTCCTTCTCTTGAGTCGTCATCACTCTGATGTCTGTTTGATCGTAATCCTTTTGTCTCAATATGCTACGATGTATATGTAATTAGCATTTCTGTTTACGACACTGGGATAGGAAATTTATCGGCTAAGGTATATAAGGAAAGTATACATTTTGTCTTATCTATTACTAATTCATTACTTTATTCACCATTTATGAAAACTTCCGAACTAAACCTATTAATTCAAGTCAAGATTTATAAATAATACGAAAATCTAGATAAATATATGATAGATACAAGGTACAATACAACTTTAATAGGGAGCAACTATCGGAGGTGACGAGAGAAGCGGAGAACGGTCGCAAGAGACTGACGGAAGCGAGCGCGGAAGCGGCAAGAGCACACACACGAACTGCGCGTTTACAGGCCGACCTCACGAGACTCTCGCAGCAGATAGACTCCGAGCGATCGCAGCATAAGTTACAGGTAATAAAGCTAAATATAGTTCATTCGCGTTAAACTGTTGAATTTGAGGTAAGATCTGATAAGATCTGAGGTATCCTTGATATTGAGGTAAGATTGTCAGCATGGTCAAATAATTTTTGTATTTTTTTTAAAATATATGGTCGTTTTTTTAGAGTTCCGTAGCGGGGGCTAAATGGGGTAAAATTTTCGGGGGCACTCAATGGCTTGAAAGAGCAGCATTATGATCAATAGTTGACTTTTTATTGGTGTCGAGACTTTATTATTACAGTTTTTATTAGTGCTTACAATAAAATAACAAATAAGTCTTACATTACTTTATTAATTTATTACACTATAAAAAATAATACAAATTAAATAAATATTTTAGGTTTCAACATTAACACAATGTTATAAGTCACAAATTAGCGAATTAGAAACGAAATTGCAAAAGGAAACAGAAGGCCTTAAGAAGCAGATAACTCTTTTAAAAGAAAACGTTAAACCTAGTAAATCTGAGGAAGAGGCAAGTCGTACTAAATACATGCTTCCCGTCATACCCAAGGAGGAGGGAAGCGATAGCGAACTGGACATCAATGTGTCACTCATACCGCGAGAAGAAGGAGAGGTAACTATAGTCTAACTAATCCATACCTACATACATACTTTAAGTTTTCACTGGTGGGTTTTTATTGCAAGAGGCCGGCTAGGTAGGTACCACCGCAATGTCAAATCTTCTACCGCAAAGCAGTAGTGTATTTTACGTTATCGTGTTTCGGTTTGAAGGGCACTGTAGCTAGTGAAATTACTGGGCAAAGAAGATTTAAGAACCAACATCTTAAGATTGGCGACGCGTGGGTGAAACCTACAAATGAATGGTGTTGCAAGCACTACTACTTAAACATAGGCTACGACAACAGCTTACCATCAGATGGACTTGCTTGCCGACTTAGAAACATGTTTAAAACAAAAAAACATGTTTAGCAGTGGGGTAAAGAATATTTCCTGACTATAAATAATGTTGACTCATTAATGCTCATCATTCCTACACATAAAATATATATCTTTATGTTAAGCTTATCGTTTAACATGCTTTAAATTTTTGTTCAATTAGCAAACATGTTTTTTTAAACATACACAATAATAATTATGTACACCCGATTATTACTTGGAAATCTTGGAATTATATATAAACGAAACGAAATGAACGGTTTTTATAATTTTTTGACGAGCAATGTTTGTATTGACCGTACAGATGTATTGACCATACAGATATATGTTCAGGTCTGGGGAGTTTAGCTTGTTTGTGTGTTAAATTAACGCTTTAAGACCTGCATTACGTATATCAGCATCGATCAGTATTTTCTCAGATTCTCTCTATGGAAAATAAGTATTTTGTATGAAAATGTTATGCATAAATTCACATTCCAGCATCTTCTCGAATTTCGCGTTTTTAACTTTTTATGTTTTAAACGCTTATAAGTGTTACACTCGATATAACACGTTATCGTATTAAACAGCCATATAAGCTTACGCGTGCTTACTGACGCTTAAGCATGCGTACGCATGAGAACAGACAAAATTAAGATAAACCAATGTAATTGGTTGGTAATAAATATATTTATTATTTTTTTACCGCGTTATATATAATATAACACACGATAGCATCTTATAGCAGCTGAAAGCAAAACCATCCAGCTAAATACTGGTCGAAGCTGATAAATATAAAGCAGGCCTATTTGAGATGTGGCGTTATTATTGACGTTAAATGATAAATTTAACTCGGGTGGCTGTTTTAGACACATTAAAGGATTTATTGCACCAACTATATGGTTTCTAATTTACGAGCTAAAGGAGATACCTGATTTTTTAACACCAAAGTTATAATTAAACCCACTAATTCACTTGAAATAACTTTAAGGCACTAAGCATCGTTAATGTAGTCATTCAAGTAAGGCGCTAGTTTAAGGCGCTAATTAACGCGAATTTCGTTAACTAACATTAATGCAGGTGAAAAGAAAGTCAGAATTGTATAATTTTAGGGCTCCGAAGCAGCTCCATCCCCACCACTATCAAAGTCCTTTTTGTCAAGTGGAAGTAGAAGGTCACCCGTGCCATTGGAGAGACTTTTAGAGGAAGGCGTGCCCGAGAACGATTCATTCGACACCTCCTCTCTCGCTCTCACTTCGGAGCAAGAGATTGCAGAACTTAGAAGAAAGGTCCAGGAGCAGCAGCAGAGGTATATCACTAATTTAGAGGCTAGATAGGCTCGTCGTGCGTGCGTGTGTGTTTTTAACACGCTTTTATTAGCTTCATATGTATGTAACGGAAATTTTGAACATGATTTGACCTCTTTCAAAACGTCGGATTAAATCGAAATTTTGCATACTTTTCAAGGGCCGATGACAATTTAATAATTTAAAAAATCTAAAATAAGCTGTCAAATTCCGTTCTAATCCGTGTAATTGTTTTTTCGTGAAAGATTAACAAACATGTATGCATCAACCCATTCAGACAAACTTTCGCATTTATAATATTAGTCTGTAATTGTGTGCAGGGTGAAGCACGTGACGGTGCTGCTGTCGGAGTCGGAGCGCGAGTGCGCTCGCCTCGGCCAGCTGAGCGAGCTGCTGAAGGGCGAGCTGAGGCGCGTGCGGGCCTCCGCGCAGAACGCGCACAACACTGAGTACATGAAGAACGTCACACTCAAGGTCAGCAAATCTTAACATTCATTTTTTTCTTCCTAGCTTTATTCCCGGTATTATACGAGTTTTTGGGTCTGCTGATTACTCTTGTCCGAATTTGACAGGTTACTAGTTTTTACACAGAGCGATTTCCATCTGATCTCCGCAACTCTAAAGGCGAACCAGTAACAGATTGGATAAGAGCAATATCATTTAGAGAGTTAACTATTATTATCAGATGTCTTGTGATAACAACCGGGACGGACAGCTTGACGTCCTCTCCGAGGCACGGTGGCGAGACCCACAAGGACAAACGCCGAGACCGAAACAGATATTTGTAAGATCAGTAAAAACATCTGCCCGAGTGTGAATCGAACCCACAACCATCGAGGCTAAAAGCAGATTCGTTATCCACAACGCCACACATTATAAATAAATAAACGTAACACACTCAACTCAGGACACATACAAGGACAAGAACAAACTCACTCCGGCCGGAACTGTATAATTCTACCCAAGGCTTAAGACAGGTTCGCTATCGCTGCGCCATAACATCGTCAATGTATCGTTTAGGAGTATTTATGTAGAACATTATTGAATATACGTATGCTATATTTAATTGATTGGTCATCACTACTTCTTCAAATGAATTCTTCTTCACTACTCTTACATTTACACACCAGATGAAACATCATATGAAAGCTCTAACAGAACTAATTACCTGAATATGCTTGCCATGCAGGGTTTACTCCCAGGACATACCCTACCCACAAGAGGAAGTAATTGCCTCGATCATTTCATGATGCTTCTTAGTCGTGGTTACAAAACTGCGGCTATTGCGATTATTAATTCTAGTATTACCGACCACCTTACTATCTTACTAAAAATATCCAACCACAAGATGTCCCATCATAGCAAAACCAAAATTACTACTAATTATGAAAATGTACTTGAATCAATCAAAAAATCGTATTTATCTGATGCATTGCAAATCAATGACCCTAATCTTATTCTGGAATACCTTACAAATTCTATTCAGCAATGCATTCTTTCAAACACCTCACAATCTGTGATATCTAGGAAAAATGTTATCATCAAACCCTGGATTACAAATGGTGTTCTCCGTTGTATACATAATAGAAACGTTATGCAAAAGAGATTAAAACTAGATCCAGAAAATGTAATTCTTAAAATAACTTATAAGCGTTATAGAAACTTTTGCAATAACTTAATTAAATAACTTAAAAGAAATTATGATAAAAATCAACTAAACAAAGCTGCTAATAATCCAAAAAAGTTCTGGAGTTTGATTGATAACATTACTCAAAGAAAACCCACTAGAGTACCAAATTTGGAGCTACTTAATATCACTCCATCCCACCAAAGTTCTGCAGATTCTGTTAATTCATACTTTGCCTCTGTTGGGCAAAAATTAGCAGAGAAATTCTTACGAACAAGTATCCCAACAAAATTTCCCATTAAATATATCCACCAAACCACAAGTGACCTCCTTTGTACTTCTTAATACCGACTACGATGAGATTCATAATTTACTCATATCATTGAAATCAAACAGCGCTCCCGGATATGATAATATCCCAGCTCATTTATTAAAAAAAGCTCATAAAGAAGTTGTACCAATTCTTGTTCACCTGGCAAATACTTGCTTTGAACGAGGTGTCTTCCCGTCTGCCTTAAAACAGGCGATAATCACACCAATATATAAAGGCTCTGATAAAGACAAACCCTCTAACTATAGGCCGATCTCAGTACTATCTGTAATAGCTAAGATACTTGAGAAATTAATTAATATTCGTTTAATTCAATTCTTTTCAAAGTATCACATAATCTCTCATTCACAATTTGGCTTCAGACCAAATCTATCTACTGAAGATGCAATTTTAGCCCTAACTTCCCTCGTTGCAAATCATGTAGACACTGGTAGGAGATGTTTAGTAGTTTTCCTGGACCTGAAAAAAGGCTTTGATACAGTCTCTGTGCCCATTCTAGTCAGAGTCTACAGGATATTGAGTATTAGAGGCTTGCCACTAAATCTGCTTAGTGACTACGTAAGCAATCGTATAACCAGGTCAAAATTGGTACTACTGTTAGCTCAGACACCACAGTAAATTACGGCTTGCCACAAGGTAGTGTACTTGGGCCTACATTATTTTTGGCCTACATTAATAAACTATGTAACCTGAAAATAGACGGGGGTAATATAATTACCTATGCTGACGACACAGCCATTGTTTTCTCAGCTGATAACTGGGCACAACTAAAATTACTTACCGAAACCGGCCTGGTGAAAATAGCTTCATGGTTAAATGCAAATCTCCTCACTCTCAATATAACAAAAAGTAATTACATCTGTTTTACAAAATATAATAGTACACAGCCCTCAGATAGCTACAAAATTAAACTTCATACCTGTAATGATCCCTCTTCCCCATATTGCTACTGTAACGAATTTAAAAGAGTGTCTTACACTAAATATTTAGGAGTTATGATTGACCAACGCTTGACCTGGCATCATCACTTAGAGCTTATTATGGGTAGAATCAGAAAACTTATTTGGACTTTTAAAATATTACGACATATAGCCGAAAAAGACCTTATTATTAGGATTTACAAATCACTTGCGCAATCAATCATTTCATATTGTATTCCGGTCTGGGGAGGTTCATCTAAGACAAGATTTATAAATTTGGAGAGAGCTCAAAGAGCACTGCTAAAAATTATATTCTTTAAACCATATAGATTCCCAACCGAAAGTCTATACATTCACAGCGGCGTCCTGTCGGTTAGGAAACTATACTTACTTCACACCTTACTCAGGATACACAAAACACTGTTCTATGAACCTGAGAAATACTCCAACAGGGGACTAGGTAATGTAGTTCCTATTCCTAGAGTAAAATCAGTTTACGCAAAAAGGCAGTACAACAGGCAATCTGCATACTTATATAATAAAGTACATAAACAGCTAAAAATATACCACCTCACTCAATATGAGTGCAAAACTGGAAACTAACGAAATGGTTATTAGACAAAAGCTACCATGAAATTGAAGCTCTAGTTTATCAGGTTATGACATAATATTAATAAGTACGCTAAATTGTTAGGAAAAAGCAATCAGAACCTGTATGGTCCTTTTTGGCTTTCCATCCCAAGACTATGTCGTAGGGCTAATGATAGTGATAATGTTAATAATAAGAATTCTAAAACTAAATGGGTCGATTTTGCTTTTACATAGCACAATTAGCTTCAAAACACAAACACAACACAAACACACACACACACACACACACTCACACACACACACACTTACACACTCTCAAACTCTCATACATACTTATACCACATTAATATTTTATAGTTTTTGCCTTTTACATCTCTGTATTCCCTAATAGTTTTTGTTCTTCTTAATTATTGTACACTTTTATATCACTCACTATTTGTAGTTTAGTCTAAATAATTATAACGGAAGAGCAGGTTTTCCTAGCACAAGCAAATTCTTTGCTTAAAAGGAAACTCCAACCACAACTATGTGTAGACTAAGTTTACGAAATAAAGATTATTTTTATTTTATTTTTTTTACTACTCTATTCACCTATATATATACTTTTGTTTGTGGCGCAGCGGTAGTGAACCTGCCTTAAGAGCCACAAATAGCGTGTTCGATTCCCGCTCAGAGCAGATGTTTGCATTGACCACAGGCATGTTTCCGGTCTGGGTGTGTTTGTCTTTGTCATTGTGTATGTATCCGGCCCCGGACACAAGATATAACTATCCTAATAAGGCCGTTGAGTGTGTTGCGTTTATTCATTTTATTTATTTCTCCCTTTAGTTCCTAACTCTGCCGCCAGGCGATGAGCGCAGTCGATTAGTTCCAGTGCTGCAAAAGATTCTCACTCTCTCTTCAGACGAGACGCATAAAATACAAGCCATCGCTAAAGGTAAACACATAATAAATATTTAATGCGATTTTTCGAAAAGGATTTTGATATTGTTTTTAAGAGTTTTAGAGTCATATATTATTATTATTATTATTGTGTCCGTTTTTGCGTAAAATGAACGTTAACAACAACCTATATGATATATAACTAACGAATCTTATTTGAAGGAAACTAGAAATCTAATAGTTAAAAAAGAATTTAAAATATTTTACAAATTAAAGGATAATGGCAATGCTTTTTACGTCATTACTAATACTCCTATTGCCCATGTAAATATGCTTGTTGCTTACGCTAGGAGTGGATAGGACAATAGCTCACGCGGGTCAGGATCGAACCCACAACTCTCGCATTAACGGAGTCGGCCCTTCTATTTTTGAGCTATTGAAGCATCGGTATATTCTGTTTCTATTTATATGTATATATAAAATTATGATTGACTAGCAACTGTCCGCGACATACAATTGGCTCCAGAACGAAATTAATCATTTCAAATTAAATAATGTTCCATAAGATACATCTTTCAATTTCAATTTCAATTGAAAAAGGAGAATAATATACCTACATATGGTGTTGTAACAGCTTATAGACTCTGACAACCGTTTACATATTACACATAAAAAAGTCCTGCATTCATGTGTTTGATAATCCCTAAGGAACCGAACATTTTTCCGGGATAACAAGTATCCTATGTGATAATCCCTATAATAAATTATCTGTGTGCAAAATTTCACCCCAACCCGTTTAGCCCCTTTGAGTAACAAACATTCAAAAAGGGATACGCCATGTAATAAGTTTTTTGACGAACCCACATAAACATAACATTTACTGAGATAAAAAGTATCCTATGTCTTAATCCAGGTAACAATCAATCTGTGCCAAATTTTATCCCAATCCGGTCAGCCATTTTTGCGTGATTGAGTAAAAAACATCCAAACATAATTCCAAGTGGATACGTCTTTTGAAAATCCCACAGAAACCTCACATTTTTCCGGGATAAAAAATATCCTATGTCTTAATCTTGGTAACAATCTATCTATATCTGCGCTAAATTTCATCAAAACCCGTGCAGCCACTTTGTATATATATTATATTTTACTCTAGTACTTTTTCTTTTAATCTAAAAGTTATAAAAATAACCGTGATTTTTCTAGGACAAGATCCAAATCCTGGTAAAGGCTGGGGCAGCTACCTGCCGTGGCCCGGAGGGAAATAAAAAGAAAAATGAAAATATCATTAATGTATTACTGATGTTTAAAAGTGTCTGTGATTAAATGTTGATAATAATAAGAGACTTCATTGATTATATACTATTGTCTACTGGACTTTTATTGTAGAACTTGTATCGAATTGAAATAGATATAAATAAATCGCTTATTTACTTAATGCATTATACATGTTTATTAATTAATTATGTATGTTATTTAAAGGTATGTGCAGTTAAAAAGATATCGTAAAATCTTATCAATACAGATAATTGTATTAGATATGAAAAATATAATAGCTTGGTCTACAAAACAAAATAATTATAAAATGTTTATAAACACAGTTTTGTTTTCTGTACTAAAGCTGTAGCAGTAAAAAAAATATTTTGTTTTGTATTTTAAAATTATTTTGTACATTATAATATCTTTGGCATTTATTTGTTATTTTATAAAATAGTTTTGGCCCATAACAATACTTTCGATCCAGAATTTAAAATGATATTTTTAGCAAATTAAAATCTCTCTGTCTGGTATAATTTTTGACAAAACGTTGTTATGAAATAACGATAATACCGGGGAAAAAATACCAACACGACATCATGAAAATATTATTGTGTTTGTTAAATTAAGTTACACATGTTTAAACAGAAGGCTAGTAAGTTTCAAAAACACGTGACGTGCAGACAACGTGCGATAAAAATAATTGATAAAAATAATAACAAAATCATGATTTACAATTAAAAGGCATTAAATTATAGTAGTAACAAAAACTCTTTAGTCTACAGTAATTGTAGTGAAATACATGAATTTATTTAGGTGATGGTAACTATCCTTTGACGAATCGTCTGTACAAATGCCTCTTATATATAAATTATAAAATTTCTTTATTTTTATTTATTACGATTATAGTTACTATCTTATTGAAAATGATAATCTTACATTTTTTAATCATGATAAGAATGTACTTTCAAATTGATTATTACTAGTAATAAATATTTTGAATATTATGTTAAGTTTTTCATTTACAATTATCGTCATAGTCAATCATGGGCGTAGCGAGGTAGGAGCAAGACCTTTAGACCTTTCTAAATACTGAGAAATACACGAACAAAATGCCTAATAAACTATTTAACAAATAACTATTGAGAAAATATTAATTTTGCCTTCTTTTGCTGGCTAGACCCATGTTGTCATTCTAAATTATGCTACTGGTGACTGAGGACCTTGTGTTGCATCCAAGCAATTATACAACTCTGTTTTTAGTGTGTCTTACCCAAAGGGTGTCAACGGAAATCTATTACTAAGCCTCCGCTGTCTGTCCATCCGTCCGTCAGCTGCATCTCGGGAACCGTAATGGGTAGAGTTGAAATTTTCACAGATTGTGTATTTCAGTTGCTGCTAAATGAACTAAAAAATAAAATACTGCTTAAAAATAAAGGGAACTTTTATGGTGTTTCTTGTTACCTATAAATACTTTTTTACGTTAATCTTATATCTTCTACGGGAGTACGAAGCTACGGAGACCTAAATTTGTGAGTCTGACATTCACTTGGCTGGTTTTTTTATTGAGTGGCTTTGCTGTTTTTGACTATGGGTCGGTTTAAGAGAGGACGGACTACCTAGTACCGACTAACAGACTATAGACGTAAAATAACAGTATCCCTTTTTTTGAAATTCCTTCGATGATTGACAGTGCCTTTTGCGCACTACGGTTCTTTCGGTTGGCGCTGCGATATGAAGGCGGTTTCTTATACACCTCGACGAAAAGTAAGACTAAAATTTCCGATAGTATATTTATTATATTTTATTAAAGCTCGTAATAAGTATATGGTATGTTACAAAAAATAATTAAAAATGTATATAAGTACCTATTACCATTCATACGTAACCTAGCAAGGTTGTAACATCACCTACTAGTAGGTACTTATTACTTGGATAAATTCAACCTTTTTATCATATATTGAACAAAATTTTACGCTGTGATTTTTCGTTAAGTTGAAAATCACTGGCCACAATAACCTATAGTCTGTGGCAAGAGAAGAAAATGTGAACATCCGTTTTACTTAAGATGTTATTTTTTATTAAAATGAATTTTCGGCGTTATGTAATAATAATAGCATTATATAAAAAAATATAACAATTTTAAAATTTGTTTCTTGCAATAATATTTTCATATACTGATAATTAAACAAAAAGGAACTTCGTTTGATTTTATTGATTGCAATTCCCGGGTGAAATGCCATAGCGCATGCTTGAAAATCGCTAGGAAAATTCGTGCCTGTAGCAGCGAAGGGTAAGTCTCTTGAAATTTTCTGTCTTATTTATTTTTACCGTAGGGTAATCACATTTTGGTAAGCTAAATCAAATTATCTATACCTTAATGTGTAAGAAGAGTGTAAATTTATTTTGGAAAATAGTACTTTTGTAAAGTCCCATAACTTCACCGGTGGCTCGTTTTAATTACGCAATTTCATGAATTAATTGATAATTTTTAATAATGTTGATAGACAAACTGCTTACACTTAATCTATTAAAAATATATATCACACGTCAAAGAAACAAAAAATATATATACATATATAAAAATAAAAACAATGAAGTCTTTGTCAATCATATAACTACGCATCGCGTTTTTATTTTAAATTACATTCTGTATATAATCTATACATTTATTTATTTCTTAACATTACAGAAATGTTTGCGCTTTGCGTTTTAATGTAATACAATTGTAAATATTACGCCGATTTTTTTCGAAATTTAAAACTAATGACAAATTTATTTTGTTTTGTCATATTTGTTGTTATTTGAAATTAATATTATACAAAATAATAAGTCCTCGGATCGATAGCATAATCTCTGATACAGTCTTCATACAAGATGGTGGCGGTAGATATGCCGGCGAGACCATGTGCGAACTGAAGATGTGTTCTGAACACATGCCACGTATACCAATAGGCGACATACAATTTCTAATTTTGCAAGACGAAGCATGTCATTTGCAAATGCATCTGTTTAAATACTTATAGATATCCAGCTAAATTTAGATAGTATGCACTCTCGTGATAATAAAATCAATGTGATCAGATGGTACAATGCGCAGTACCTCTTTCATCTCAACAGCCCATAAATTGCTTGCGTAATTTTAATTATCAGTAAATACAGTAATATATTTAATTTATTAGTAATGAAATCGGATTTATGATGTGATTATTAGTATTTTTAATTGAGTTATGTCGTAGTTCAGGATTCATCCCTTTTATCTCCCAGTATGGAGTGGGTGTTACAAAATCGATAAGTAGTTATTGCGAGGGATGTTTGTAGGTGTGTTGTGAGCCTGTCCGCGAAGTGTTCTATATTTGGGTAAAAGGCTGGCTGTATCGATGTTCCGTGCGTCCTGCGCACGCCCGGAGCAGCTCATCCCGGAGATTTGCTTCCAGTTCAATCGAAGCCTCCTACTTAGTGTATTCTCGACTTAGTCTGAGTTTTAATTTCATCACATTTAAAAACGCCAAGAAATTAATTTGTGATTTGATTAAATTATCAAAACGTGTTTACGGATTATTAAAAAGGTAAAAGCATAGGAGAAAAAAAATTACGTTTTTAGAATGCGAATTTGTCTTTGTCTGATAATTTTATATAGGTATAAGACCTCGGGTTTGACTCTTTAATTATACTATATTCATATCGATGTAAATTGAAAGTTGTTTTCTACTGATGTGGATGAAATTATAAAAAAATATATAGTATCAAAGTTTTCAAGGTTTTTATGAGAACGAAGAAAATAGGCGTTGAGGTCATTTTTGTTTCTAATTTCCTGTTCTGGTTTGGAGATTTTAAATTGGAATATTGAAGTCGTTTTCCACAACTGCCAATTCTTTGTTTTTATTGGATAAATTATAACGTCTTGGGGTTTTAAATGTTTTCGGTTTAAATCGTTTTGCAAGTAAATTATTTTAAACTATACTTCATTAATAAGGGAAAAAATAAATACAATTGAACATCATCAAATTTGGGCAAAAATCCATAAATCCTCATATTTTTATCGGAAACATTACATAAAAAGCTGCGCATTAGATATTTAAGGTCAACACGCACGGGAAGTCTTGTTTAATATTGACATTAGAAGCAGGAACAGACTTTGCTACCTTGTTCTCTTATACTGCCGCATTGGATCATTAATGCGGTTAACTTAACGACTATCCGAAAAATATGTTAAGAAAAATAATTGTCTAACTATATCATGACTTTAATAACGGATGATGAGACCTTTGATTAAAACTATGATATTTTTTGATAGTTATGGTTTTTGCTTTAATTTTTTTAAATAAAAAAGTATTCTTAGGTTACGGTTATTATTAAAATAAACTAATAATACATTTGATAGCTATTATGAATAAAACTATTTTTTATAGATTATTATTTACTAACTCACGGCCAAAAATTTTCTGAAACCGACATTTTATTTTTCATTTATCAGATCTTAACTTGTGAAGTCGAACAATCTACTCAAAGATGGGTAAGGAAAAGACGCACATTAACATCGTCGTAATCGGCCACGTCGACTCTGGCAAGTCGACCACCACCGGCCATCTGATTTACAAGTGCGGTGGTATTGACAAACGTACCATTGAGAAGTTCGAGAAGGAGGCCCAGGAAATGGGCAAGGGCTCATTCAAATACGCCTGGGTAAGAAGATTTTCTTTGAAAACCATTGCGCAATCACCTGTGCACGAGAGGTATTACAATATTGTCCATTTATATACAGGTGTTGGACAAGTTGAAGGCGGAGCGTGAGCGTGGTATTACCATCGACATCGCTTTGTGGAAGTTTGAGACTGCGAAGTATTACGTCACCATCATTGACGCTCCCGGCCACAGGGATTTCATCAAGAACATGATTACTGGGACTTCCCAGGTATAAACCTCACAAAAGCGAAAACTATCTAGCTAATTATTTAGAATTATGTACATCAATTTCTGATTTCAAATAGGCTGATTGTGCTGTACTGATTGTGGCGGCCGGTACTGGTGAGTTCGAAGCTGGTATCAGCAAGAATGGGCAGACTCGTGAGCACGCTCTGCTCGCTTTTACCCTCGGCGTGAAGCAGCTGATCGTTGGTGTCAACAAGATGGACTCCACCGAGCCACCCTACCACGAAGCGCGTTATGAGGAGATCAAGAAGGAGGTGTCTTCTTACATCAAGAAGATTGGTAAGTTTTCTTTGTGTATTTAATAAAAAAATTCAGAATCGGTTGCAATTATTTGCCCCGTTTTTCGTATAAACATAAAAAATCGAATAAATAACCAATTAAATATGCCAAGCCTTTCGCGGTAGATCAAAACAATTATTCATCGGCACGCAGGTTACAATCCGGCGACAGTGGCTTTCGTGCCCATATCTGGCTGGCACGGCGACAACATGCTGGAGCCGTCCGACAAGATGCCCTGGTTCAAGGGGTGGACCATCGACCGCAAGGAAGGCAAAGTTGAGGGGAAGACACTCATTGAGGTCAGATATGAGTGGATTATTAGCTATCTTGGCTAAGATTCTTTCTCCTTTTTCAACTTTTTTATAAAAATATTTAATGTCATACCATGCTATGCTACGAAGTAAATAATTAATTGTAATTTATGTACTAAGTATAGTCAAATCACATCATGATGAGGTAAACAAAATCAATACAGCTGATTAGGATTTAACACCTAACAAAAACAAACATAAATAAATACATATAACGATACATTTACACGTATATATATACATATACACTTATAAAACACTATATGTAGCAACCGAGTAAAACACACACATATACAGATATAACATGACATCATGTCACCCTTCCCATCTCGTATAATATTAAAGTTTGAAGGCATGATGAAATTGAATACCTTGTTAGATCTATACACGAAGTGCATTTCTTAAGCACAAAGGAGGTATCTAGCATTTTACTTAACATTTAGCTCTAACCTTTGACCTTCCTGTAACTTAGGTAGGCGTTGTGAGGCTTTAAGAGCATTCTATACAACGGAGATTCAAAGTTATTCAATAGCTGTTATGAAATATATTTTCTTTTGTTTATTGCTTTTCGATTATTGGAAATAATACGTTCATGGAATTGTTGTTCTTCCAGTTATTCCATCAAAGAATATTCTAGTGAATTTCACCGATATTTTAATTTTCTATATAAAAATATTTAAGAACAGAAATTTACTTTGGTTTCACATACATTTAACTGCAGTAAATATACTAATCTTACGGTAATCTTTTTTAGGGTATTAATCTTTTCCCTTGAAAAGGACGAGAGCATTCCATACCTTCATTAAGAAACTGTAACGACCGTTTTCATCAACTACATTTAAAGTTGGTTTTAGTTTGCCCAAATGAAGTAATTCTCAAATGTTTTTGCAGATTTTTCGTTTCTAACCTTTAATACAAATGAAAACGATTTTAGATTGTCTTTATTTTTAGACCACGGTTGGTAGGTATAGGTAGGTAGTGTTAAGTATATAAAAAACACAAACACTCACACGTAAGTCCAATATCAATTATTTATTGGAGACAGTACAATTTATGAAGAACAATGAACGTTCTCCTTATGCATATCCTTCGTTCGCGCGCAACCGTACCGAAAGTGCGCGGGAGAGTTCGCCCGTAGTGATGTCCTACGCAGCTAGTGATGGACATACTGTATCGGTTTATCAGTAGGATGGTATAAATGATCGTGAATTTCTATGGCGATTATAAAAATCTAAATCAAAAGCTAAAGATGGAACATTTTACAAAACGAGATCATATGCAGGCTCTGGACGCTATCCAGCCCCCGTCTCGTCCCACCGAGAAACCTCTCCGTCTGCCGCTGCAGGACGTGTACAAGATCGGAGGCATCGGTACCGTGCCCGTCGGACGAGTCGAGACTGGCGTCCTGAAGCCTGGTAAGAAACACAGGGATCGAACAACGTTGACGATGTAACAAGCTATTGTGTTGAATCCATACCACAAAGATAAAGGTGGCAAACATATCTGCGTCGGTCCGACGACAGCCAATAGCGTTACAATATAGCCGAATTAAGTTAACGTGTGACTAACTTCGTTCCGTTGCGTTTGTGTTGAATTTACTAAGTAGAACCAGGTAATTTTTGACGTTTAAAGTTTATGGTTACAAACATGTTGCCGATACAAGGGAACATGAGAATGGGGAAGGAAAATGAAAAAAGAAAATAAGAAGGGATTGTGGCTTAAGTCTCTAGAACAGTACTACCCCGGTAGAGCGTCAAATTTATTCTTTGGCTTCTATACATATCTCAATATTTTTGCCAGCTAAAGTGACATTCATTGATGTTAGATCTGGATATTAGTTTACAAGAATTCAAGTGGGGCTGTAGAACGGCGGTCGAATAACAAAAATCTGCGTTTGCGCATATTATCTTTTTTTCCTAGATCTCTTTATAGGAATGAAAGTACTTACTGACCGTGCCTAAAGTTGCCTAACCCACCGATTGTTCACCGATCAGTGAGCGCACCCGGTTATGAGCTTCACAAGTGGTGATGGTCTGATGGTTGTAGGTATGGTGGTGGTGTTCGCGCCGGCCGCCATCACCACCGAGGTGAAGTCCGTGGAGATGCACCACGAGGCGCTGCAGGAGGCCATGCCTGGTGACAACGTCGGGTTCAACGTTAAGGTAACTACGACATCGGCCTATACATACTTGAGGGTAGAATGAAAATTTAAAATGAGTTAATACGTATAGGTTTAAATAATTTATTTGTAATTTAAATGCAGGCATCGTACAATAAATAATACGTTATTTTGACTGGAGGGTAGTATGAAAAAAAACATGTTGGTTTATGTTACATGTTTGAGATTTTGGAAATAAAAATTGTAATGTATTTTATCTTTATTAATAATTCTTATTATAGTATCGCTAAAAATTAGTTTTTTTTAATATGGCAGAGTTTAGTTAATGATTACAGGTCGCAAGTGAGGCAAATTTAATCCGGAATCTATATATTAATAGTTATGATAATATTTATTATTTACTTAAATCAGAGATGGCGTCCATTGGGTGCTAGTAACAATGTTTTAATTATGTTAGTTATACATACAGATTATAAAAAAAATAATTGAACTAATGGAGGACAATTTCGAGCTCGCTTCAGGTGGTTTTCTATTGATTGCCAAAAAAAATAGAATGAACTGTTTAGTCTTTGCCAGATATATGTAGATGTTGAAATAAATGGACGATACAGTAGGATGTATTTATTTGTTAGAACGTGTCGGTGAAGGAGTTGCGTCGCGGCTACGTGGCCGGCGACTCCAAGAACTGTCCCCCCAAGGGAGCCTCCGACTTCACCGCTCAGGTTTGTACGGTTCAGATTATATGGGTTATTAACTTTATTATTTTTTATTTAAAAAAACATGTCATTTTATATTGGTATTTAAATATACATGTACTTACTGTTTTCAAATAGCTCATTTATTGGGAAAGAAAATATACACTTATAATACTTATATAATTATTAAATAGTAGTTATACGTTTTTCACCTCTATTCTATTACTAAAAAAATTTAAAAAAATAATTAAATTTTTTTGTAACTGGACTTAATGAATTTTTAAGGTTCGGTACCTACCCAAAAAGTGCAAACGGAACATTATTAGGCTTAGCCTACGGTGTCCGTCCGTCTTGTCCGCCACGTACGAGCCCGTATCTTACGAATCGTAATGGGGAGAGAGTTGATATTTATAAAGAATTTGTATTTCTATTCGTTACAACAACATATACTAAAAAAAAATTAAAAATAAACAGAAATCGCCGGTCAAGATCTCCGGAGGTAGAAATAAAACTATTGAAAGTATAAATGGAATTAATATTTTGCATTAAAATTTTTTTTGTGTGTTGTTGGTGGTTAAAGTCTTTTATCGTTTAGTTTTTTGGTAGTTGATATTATCAAAATAATCATGCTTTATTCCCTAGAACTAAAACTCTAACTACTACTAACATAAACATTATGACGAAACCAAAACTTTGTTCTGATTTTTTAATTTTCTAGTGAAATATATACGCAGGTATTATATATTACGACACAACTGACGAAGTATAATGAGTGTCGAAAAATGGCATGAAATTACTACGGTAATTTGTTTTTAGTATACTCAACAAACGCGCTTGCTCAAGAAAACCATTACCCCATCAAATAGTTAACTAGACAAATATAAAGAAAATAATCAGCAAATATTCCCAAATTAAATTCAATACTTTTGATAATATTTAAGAAAAATTAATTAGTATTTTTTATTTTTTCTTAATCACGTCATAAGAGGCGAATGGCTTTTTGTGCTGACTGAAGGCTGTATCAAGTTACCTAATCAGTATCAGAATGTAAAAGAAAGGGTATACTTTATTTTGGCCCTGAATAAACTAGTTTCTAGAATAGAATGGAAATCTAAATTTGATCTGATTATTTTTAAAACGGTATTTAACATTTAAATACCTTTTAAATATGTACGCTGATTTGTCGTGGACTATTAAATAATCATATTTATTATATAATTTGTATACTAATTTTTTGTGGAAATAGGTAAAATAACTTACATGAATCTGAAATTGCCAAAAACTTGACCAATACAAAAAAATCATATAAAGCAAGTTGTTCAAAATTTTCAAACGCGTTTTTCTCGAAATGACATTCGTGAGGGTTGACATGGTATTGCGTATTTGCGTCCATATAATATAACCGAAAACGTTTAACATAATACATAAATTGCATGATTAAAAAAATGGCTTTTTAGAAGTTTTAAAGCTTAAAACCCTACAAACATTAAAGAAAAATGTTCTTCAGCCATTTACCAACACTTCTGCATATATAACTCAGTTTTTGAAATTTTGTAGGTTGACATGGTATTGCTTATTTGCGTCCAACTAGGGTAAAAATATATAACATTCAAATGTGATATTAGCAATGCTTTTTCAAGTCATTACTACGAGTGAAACACACGAGTATATATACATATTATGTATGTCATGCACAGGTATTACAGACTGGCTTCGCTTACAGAACAATCCGTCTCGAAGGACCATTTTTTTCGATAGCTATACCTATTTTATAAAATCAATCAATAATAATACAATATGAATAAATTTCTATAATTTAATATGGATCCGTGCTCCCGTATAGATAAAATATCATAGACTCGTTAGGACCAACGACCTCCACTTGGTTATTCTGTGCAAATCTTAACTGAATATGGAATGAAGTTAGTGTATGACTAATTTCGTTCCATTGCGTTGATGTAGTCTGTACGAGGAGTCTGTGACATTTTGTCTATATGGAAGACTGTCCATTGCCTATGGATAAAGGCTGACTATCTTGAACCACCTTAAGCAGAATAATCTATCTGTTTTTTTCCCAGTCTCTAGGAAAGTTTGTATCTGCTAAAAGTGTCTGTACAGATTATTGTCCAGACTCTTCTGTGGCATTCTGATCCATCAGCTGATTATAAAGGTGTGTGTAGGTGATCGTGCTGAACCACCCGGGGCAGATCAGCAACGGATACACTCCCGTGCTGGATTGCCACACGGCTCACATCGCATGCAAATTTGCTGAGATTAAGGAGAAGTGCGACCGTCGTACCGGTACATTTTTTATCATATACATATATACATACATATTATGACACTTGACCTTAACAAAACTGTTTACAGCAGAATATTAAATTCTGAATTGAGAATTATTATTATTTTACAAGTAACTAGCTGTGTCCGCGACTACGCTCGCATGAATGCAGTTGTTCCGAAAATCCCTGAGTAATATAACATTTTTTCCGGAATAAAAAGTATCTTAAACCTGTGTGCCAAATTTTATCCAGATCCTGTAAGAAATTCTTTCTTGAAAACGCTAAAATATTTGTCTAGTCTTCTCTCATAGTTAGCTCACTCTGGAATTAAAATTACAATGACTTGTAATAGAATGATCAGATTTTAATGAAACAAAGACTACACGTTACACGATAATGCAATTAGAAGCTGAAATGAACAATGAACAAATATTCGCAAAGAGTAAAAGTAAAAGGGGGTGATTGGTACATACAAAAATGGTACGTGTTTGTAGGCAAGACCACCGAAGTGGAGCCGAAGTCGATCAAGTCTGGCGACGCGGCCATCGTGACGCTCGTCCCGACCAAGGCGCTCTGCGTCGAGTCGTTCCAGGAGTTCCCGCCGCTCGGGCGCTTCGCCGTGCGCGACATGCGCCAGACCGTGGCCGTGGGCGTTATCAAGGTAAATATAAACTACGATACCAAATTATTGTTTCAATTTGTGTAGTCACAGCCTTACGAAAGAGTTTGCATATAGTTGTTAATATTCGTCTTCTATTCGTCTACCGTCCGACCGATTCCGACGAATGCACGTATAATTTTCATAGAGTTCGTCAGTGTGGCGCTATACTAATAATAATTTCGATTAATCGATTAACTCTAGTCGAGCAACATGTCCGTGGACTTGTTTTTGGTGTGAGACACACATATATTGTGAGACTTTCACAAATACATTTAAACGTTTTGGATTTTGGAGGGGCGCGCCGTGTTATCGTAGTTTTTCTATAGCACTATAACCTGCACACGATGCCGTGGTGTGTTGCCTCTCCATCGCATTCGATAGCATCGGCCGCTCTGTAGAAAGAGATGGAACTAAAAGAGTTCAGGGTTGCTATACTTAAGGGTAGGCATACTTTTGGTAAAAATTTTGATACGATAGTCATAACATTATCTATTTTCCTACTAATGCATTAACAATCTTCTTAGTCTCCAATTTTATCGCTACTATAGTATTTAAAAATAAAATAAAATTAGCTGCGTAAAGTTCTGCGATACACATACAAGTTGTCTTCATTAAAATTTATTTTGTTTCAGAGCGTAACCTTCAAGGAGGTTACTACAGGAAAAATCACCAAGGCCGCTGAGAAGGCCCAGAAGAAAAAATAACTATGGGGCAGTTCAACGAATATGTCGCAGCCGGTAGCCATCTCCTGTAGCGCTGCGAGCCCCTCCCCATGCCCCTGCCCTTCCCCACATCCCGGATCCTATACCCTCCCTCAACCCCCTCCTGATGAATGTTCCTGGGACGCGGAGAGCTCGTCGGAGTCGGAGTCGGAAGACGAGCCGCCGCGTCCCCGCAGTAGCGGCCCCTCAGTGATCTCCTATCGGAGCTTCTTCAGTGGTGACATCGACACCGACCCGAACTCGTGCATTTATCAGAACAAGATACTCAAGTTTCTTCGTTTTAGTTATTTTTACATGTTAAGTTTATCTGCTTGTGGTTATTTTAGACGTAGGTTATTCGCCAAGTTTGAGTTCTCGTACACTCGTTTATTTTTCCATCGTAAGGAGTTCCGGAGGAAAGGCGAAAGGGAAAATTTTGATCCTTTAAGCTTTTTTAGTCACATGACAATAGTATTACCGATTTTGGCCATTTATTTATTTTTCACGAAAGCCTTTCATTTAATACTCACCACTTTGTCAACTATATTCTTGAGTTGGTGGGTCGATTGGATCTACCACTTTTTTACATGTCCCGTTTATATCTACCATTTTGATGACTTTTTGCGTTGTTATAAGGTTAATTTGAATACCTCGTTTTGTCTTAACGTTATGAACTGATTTAAGATTAGTCTTTTCCATATTTCCGTAGGTAAAGTAATGATTTATTTTCTTAAGATTGAACATGTGTGTATTGTAAGTAGGCGTGTAACATCAGAATGTAGAAATTCGGGTAGTCGGTTGTAAACGGACTCCCGATAGTTGATTTTAGACGTACGATAAGAACGTTAAGAACGTTTACATAGAAATTGAGGAATTTGTAAAATGTAATGTAATTTTTTTGTTTCTAGTTGAAACTATACTCTTGTAACATTTATTTGCCTGTAAACGATAAAAATGAAAATATTTTAACGTATAATTTGGTTTTCCATTAACTGGTTAGATCTACATAGGTACAGAGAAAACTCAATCTTTAAGCTAAATGTATCTTTGTAATTTTTTCAATAATTTTGTAAAGACCTTGATCCTGATAAACCAATAAAGAAGCTACTGGTAATTTCAAGTTTTATTTTAAACCTCTCAAAAATTAATCGTGTCATGTAGCTTTTTTTCATTCTTTACAAGAAGTCAGTCGTCTGATTTCTATCAGTTTTGCTATCCGTTGGGCTTTGCATTTGGTGAAGACCGGACGCTGTCAATCGACCTGAAAGTATGCATTGTTTATACTCTTAACTTTATACAATTTATTGTAAAAACGGTAGGAAAGTTCTAGAGTTACAAAAACGATCGATAATTTTTAGCTTATACTTGTATTTTTTAGAGTATCAGATGAAGATATTTTCTGACTGAATTTAAATATTTAATAACCGGATAAATATTTATTTTAGTTGCATTTCACATCTTTACCTTTTTCGAGGTCTGTTAAAAAAAGAAAATGGTTATTTCACACGGAAATCAAAACAAACAATAAAGTACGTATATAACTGCCTCAATATAAGTTGAACCATGCGCAGTAACACATTTTTGGGTTTCAACCGTATGCGATATGAAGCCGTATAACTATAGCAACGCGGCGATGCTAGACCCGATTAGTACACTAGGTCACTGTTGTTTTAGTTCTTTAAAAATAAATTATTAAAAGTTAAATTAAAATATAAAATTATTTTTCTCAAATGTGTAAACATTTAATTTTATTTAATATAGGTGTCATCCCAATCAGTGACAGTGATTAAACATTAATTATTGTTATTGAAGTGAAACTTCTTTAGAATTGTTGTGATTTCAAACCGGATGCAACGGAAAAAACGACAGGTAAGAGACATAGATACAAAAATGTGTAGGATGAAGCCGGCAAAGAATGATACAAATATATTTATACTATTTTATATTATTGGTCTCAGTATAGTATCAGTGTCATAGATAGAAAAACTATTTATTTGTATAAACTGAAACATACATCGATCTTATAAAATACAAATATGACTTATAACTAAAAGAAATAACATTAAAACTTAAAAGTAATTAGTATCACTAATATTACTGTCAGTGAGGCGGTCGTATGTATAGAAATAATATAAAGAACCAGAACGATCACTTAATGTTAAATAAACTTCTTCTTCTTATCGATTGGTTAGTGGTCAACCTAGTGTCAGAATTGTTCAGGTCGCCCGTAGGCCTCTGACTTGACTTATCGACTGTTGTCTAATTGTCAACAGCCGGGACCGACTTTTACGTGCCCTCCGAAGCACGGAGACGCTCGGTTGAAATACCACTATGCGATCACCCATCTAGTGACTGACCGCGCCTAAAGTTGCTTAACCTACCGATCGTTTACCGATCAGCGGGTGCACTCGGCTATGAGCGTCTCCTACTTTATAGCTAAATGTTTTAGTTCAATTTTCAATACTTCATACTAAAACGAAAATTTGTTCGAGAACGAGACACACAAAATGGTATTCGTGTCCCTTTCCCACAGGTTGCCCTTACAAAAAAATAATTTGATAAGGTGGTAGTTACACAACTTCCGAATTATTTATAAATTTTGCGGCTTAACGAAAGTCTTTTATAATTAAAAACAATTGTTACTGAAATTAATAGTTTTGATCGTAATATTTAAAGGCTTAAATACACCATTTTCGGTTAAATGACTTTAAATAAAGGAAATATTATTACTATTCTGACAACACAGTTCAAAATTTACCAACAAATTGGCGTTATTTTGGTTACTATAGTAACTTCAAATTTTCAAATCATAGATTGAGCTCTTCAAAGCTGATTTAATTGATTTTTCTTAGAAAAATGATGAACAAATGCGTTATACTTGGTTGTAAGAATGTATCTTATCCAAGTTGTGGTACATCTTTCCACCTGTAAGTAATTTTGTTTTATAAGAACCAGGGTGACTCTGCTATGTTAAGTTCAAAGACGATTCTTGAATTTTTTGTCAATTGTAATTAATTTCAAATTTAAAAATAAAATTGTTATCTTTATTTAAGTAATAAAATGTTATTTTCAGTTTTTCTCGTGACGAGGAAAGAAAAAAGAATGGATAAAAATAAATATAATTTTATTATATTTTCCGGCTTACATGCCACTACTATAACATCACTGGATAATTCTAATAAAAATAAAATATTCCAATAAAATAATTTTTAATTTTAAATTCTTTATTGCACACACATAAAAAATATTTTAATAACAAAATGCTACAATATACATAAATGGTACAAGGGCGGCCTTATCACTAAAAGTGATCAATAATATATTGGTTATATATATATATATATATAAATAGTATGCAGAAATCAAGATGATTCAAGTTTGTATTTTGTCCTCAATTATTAACAATTATGGTGTTTCGATTAAATAGGGACAAAAATACCATTTTGAACCTCTCTTTTGTCACAGAAATGTTGCTTCAGTGAGCTTTCTTGTTCTTATATTATTTCTATGGTCGTATGTCACATTGATACAAATAGGCAATATCTCAGTATATTTTACTCAAAAGAGCAAAACACTGATATTCTGATATTACCAGAACCATTCAGCGACCTCATATCGCAGAGCGAGTTCCAGCCTATTTACCGTACATGCGAGGGGTAACGGATAAGATTGGACACCTGTTACGCCGCAGATATAGCATCAGGACAATCTTCCGCCCCATGACACAGATCGCAAGACTTTTACGATCTCCTAAGGATCTGGAACCTCTGGAAGGCCCTGGCGTCTATGAAATTCCGTGCGAGTGCGGCAAGAGCTACATTGGAGAAACGGGACGCAGCATCACTACCAGGCTAAATGAACACATCCGCAGCGTTCGCAAGATGCATGTTAATACCTCGGCGGTGGCAGAGCACGCCGTTTACTCCGGAACCTCTCATTATATTAGGTTCGATAAGGTCAAAGTGCTGGCCCGTGATAAGAATTTCGTATCGCGCAAATTTCGTGAAGCAATTG
Organism: Hestina assimilis; assembly: GCA_023373885.1. Classification (NCBI taxonomy): domain Eukaryota; kingdom Metazoa; phylum Arthropoda; class Insecta; order Lepidoptera; family Nymphalidae; genus Hestina; species Hestina assimilis. The sequence goes on along the minus strand of CM041741.1, from coordinate 7,456,627 downwards.
AAATCGACCGTCGTCCTAATTTTAATAGAGACAAGGGGTGGGCCCTGCCACCTACTTGGAAACCTGTGCTGCTAAGCGCGACGCCGAAGAATATCGGAAGTGTTGATGATTGTGTAGTGGATATTGTGAGTACATTCTGTGCGCCCGTGAACTCCAATTGTGACACCAGTGCATCGGCTTCGCCGGCTTCACCATCATCGCCGGCGCATCCCCGCCCGCCGCCCTGTCCAGCCGCGCGATGCGAGCACAAGCGCGCAGTGCGAGACGGGTCGCGACCGCGAACGTAACCCACTCACCCTGATGAAGGACCTCCGATGAGTCCGAAACTAGTCGGTACTTAAACCGATTGAACGTGAGTGTTAGCCGTTTCATTTTTACATTAAGTTTATTATGTCTCACGATAGTTTTAATAATTTAAATAAATAAAAATAAGAATAAATCATATATAATTATAGTCGTTATGATTTAAATAAATAAAGTTATAATACTACGCAACTACTGCAAACCCTCTTTTGATTTTCTAGTAATAAATACTTGAGTTGTTTTTGAAAGTAATCCACAGTCATCGATCGACCGCCGTCGAGAGAGGACGAGTCGATAATGAAACTAAAATACGAATTCAGAATGAATTGTACGATTATTACGTAAAAAGTTTATTTTTATCATTAATAGGTTGTGGAAGTCAAGAAACTTGTTTGCATTTAGTTTAATATGTTAATTTACAATATGTAAACTGTAATGGATGGTGAAAACTATGTTTTTTTTAACGATAAGGAGATAAGTCGCGTCCAATCGGACCAGCAAACTGACAGAACGGCCGCGAGGAGTGTATATCAGGAGCAAAATGTGGAAAGAGATTTGATGAGGACTACTATGTTAGAAGAGTGTATAAATCAAGAGGATATGGAATCGGAATATACTAACGGTTTAAGGAAGAAAGGAGATCACAGAAGAAGAGGATAACACTTTTATGAGGGTGAGTGGGGAGACGTTACTCGGGGAAGAAAAGCAGTAAGGCGCCTAAACAGACAGAAGTAGTAGAAGCGGAAAATATTCAAATTTGTGTAACTAGCAAAAACGATTTACCGAAGCAATTTACGCTAGCTAAATTGCTAAAGGAATATAATATTGATAAAATATCTAAGCTTAAGTATGTTAGTAAGAATAAGATCTTTATTTCTTTTGAGAATGAGTCTAGTGCAGAAAAATTCCTTCAATCAGAAATTTCTTCCAAAATGGAGTGGAGGTGCTTTAAAACTTATGAGGTCGGGGAATCGTACGGCGTCATTAAAAATGTGGAGATGGAAATTTCCGAGGAAGAAATTTTAAACCAAATATCTTCGCCAATAGAAATAATGTCAGCGAAAAGACTGAACAAAAGAAACATGGATAATACAGGCACTGCTTGGATTATGAGTGAATCTGTGCGACTGGGTTTCAAGGGTACATCAGTTCCACCATATATTTTCATTCATCAAGTCCGTATAAAAGTAGAAAAGTATATATTTCCAGTCACCCAATGTGCCAGATGTTGGAAATTTGGCCACATGTCTAGGTTCTGCCCTAATAAAATTATTTGCCCAGAAATGTGCTGATCTACATGAAAATTGTGAAACAGAAACCTTTAAATGCGTAAATTGTCTGGGATCCCATATGGCAATGCACAAAATATGCCCTGTTTTTAAAAAAGAGAAAAAGATCCGTGAGCTCATGTCTGAATTCAATGTGACATACAAAAAGGCTAAAGAAATGTATGTACCACCCACTCCAATCTCTGAACGCCTAGTAAGACGTCCCATTGACGATGAAGATAATAATGGGTCTGAGAATTTTCCAGTGTTGATTCCAGCTAATGAACCGGGGGATGTTAACAATATATATTTGGATGGTTCTTATGCTTCCAAGGTGATATCACAAAATACTGAGAAAGAAAAGATAAATGTTATTACAGGAATAGAGAAGGTGCAGAAAAAAAAAAAGAAAGACCAAGAAATGAGGTACATACAGAGAAATGAGGAGGAAATGATGGAGGAAGAATTCGGACAAGGCCAAGGCCAAACTCAAGATCAAGGTTTGAGAATAGGACGAGGAGAAGAGACAGAAGAATCATAAACAAAGCTCACAGCCTCAATCTAATGAATTCAATTGGGATGAAGGACCTTATGTGTACTCTGAGAATGAAGCCCCTAATCATGCTACGATGGAAACGGACGATACAGATAAGTGTAAAAAAGACTTTTCATTCTCTCGTTTACTAAGTCAGTTGAAGGTCATTATATTTAATAGCAATCGTAGTTTAGAAAAGAAGATAGAAATGTCGATAAAGGTATGTATTGAATGGGTAATAACCAAGACAATTAGCTTTATATCAGACAGATCCTTTTTAAATTCAGATAATCATTATGGATAAAAGTCATCTTACAAATATCAAAGTGAACTTGATCCAATGGAATTGCCAGAGTTTGAGGCCTAAATATGTGTCCTTTGAAGCACTTCTTAACCAGGAAAAAATTCACATTGCAATTTTAAGCGAAACTTGGTTTGAGCCTGAGAGTTATTTTAAGATTAATAATTATAATTGTTACCGCCTAGATAGGGCCGATTCATATGGTGGCGTAGCTTGTTTAACTCATAAATCCGTTAAGTCTTACCTTTGTTCATCGCACAGCTTAAATTCTGGGATTGAGTTAATACATGTAAAAATCCTAAATTGTAGATATATTGAAAATATTATTGCTATATATTGTCCGTCCTCTGTAAATACCTCTCAAAGTGATTGGGATCATATCTTTTCATTAATTAATAATAAAACACTTATTTTAGGCGATTTTAACGGCCATCATATTAGCTGGTCTTATAAAACAGACAGTCGAGGCAATCAGATCATGGAGGCTATGTTAGATTCTAATTTTACTTGTCTAAATGATGGTAGTCCCACAAGAATAAGACTTTCAAATGATATTTTACAACAGTCATCGCCTGATATTTCTTTTATTTCTTCAGATACTTGTGTTAACTTTACTTGGAAAACTACAAATGAGTCTCTTGGTAGTGATCACCTAATTATTAAAATATCTTATGTTCAAAACTTTAATAAAAACTACATCAGAAGAAATTATAAAAAGGTGCTTGGACGGAATATTCCTCACACATTGAAAACTCTTTAGCTGTGTTTAGTGTTCCTGTCAATAATCAAAAGTTTTATGATAAATTCATAGACGTTTTACAAAATGCCGCAAACATTCATATCCCTAATATTAAAATTCCTACAGATGTCAATCATAATTTTGTTCCGAAACCTTACTGGAACTCTGAGCTATCAAAAGCAGTAGCTGAACGCAGACTAGCCTTAGCAACATTTCGACGATGCTCGTCACCTCATAATTTAACTGAATTAAAAAAGAAAATAGCTCATGCGCAAAGATTAATTCGTTTAGCTAAATGTAAGTCGTGGCAAAATTTTTGTTCATCGGTTGACGAAACCTCTTCTGCATCAGAAATGTGGCAAAAAATGAAGTGGATAAAGGGTCGTTTTACACCAAGACAAATTGTACCTAAAGAAAATATAGAAAAATTACTTAACGATTTGACTCCTGATTTTGTAAGTCCATCTGATCCGTTAATAGGTTCAAGTAACTTAATCCTAGATACCAATATCTCGATGCAAGAACTACAAAATTGTTTAAAAAAAAAAAGACACTGCTCCAGGTTGCGACGAGATATCTTTTTCAATGCTTTATCATCTTCCGCCTGCAGGTAAATTAATACTTTTGGAATTGTACAATCGTTGTTACTTGTCTGGTTTTGTTCCTTCACAGTGGAGAATGATTTCGGTTGTCCCTATACCTAAACATGGTTCAACTTCCTCACTGCGTCCGATCGCTTTAATATCATGTTTGTGCAAGGTTTTACACTCTATTCTTAATAAGCGACTTGAATGGTACTTTGAAAAACAATCCCTATTTCCTAACGTCATGACCGGCTTTCGCAAATCTCGCTCTTGTTTAGATAACCTTACTTGCCTGACTTCTCACATTCAAAAAGGTTTTTCTAACAACCTATTAACAGTAGGTTGCTTTATCGATATTAAAAATGCTTATAATAATGTCAATGTGACATCTCTAGTGAAAATTCTTGAGGAATTCCAGGTCGGATCTAAAATGTGTAGATACTTATGGTCCTTCCTAAGTTTACGAATACTTCAAATATCTACTGAGGGTATTATAATGACGAGGAGGACTTGCCAGGGTTTGGCGCAAGGAGATCCTATATCTCCGTTACTTTTTAATATAGCAACATTGAATATATGTAATAGTGTGAACAATGTTGAGATATCACAATATGCCGATGATTTTGTGATTTACAGCACCAAAAAACTTTTAACAGATGCAATAAGAGAACTGCAATTAGCGTTAGGTATAATCAGTAGCTTGTTAGATAACATTGGATTGGAAATTTCTCCAGAGAAAAGCAAAATATGCATTTTTAAAGAGGCGTTTCCGTGGATCTGTAGACTTCTCTTTTAATAATTATTCATTAATGCTATGTGATAATGTTAAATATTTAGGTTTATGGCTTGACAGTTCTTTAAAATGGGGAAAACATATTAATGAAACAGTGCTTAGGGTTCAAAATTGTATTAAATTATTAAAATTATTATCCGGTTCAGGTTGGGGAGTTCATCAAAAACATTTAAGAAGGTTGTATATATCAATTATACGTAGTAGGATTGACTATGCTAGTTTTTTATATGATAGTAGCTGTAAAACTAATCTATTAAAATTAGATAGAATTCAAAATCAGGCCATGCGAGTGGTTGGAGGTTATATACGTAGTACGCCCACACGTTATGGAGAGTGATTTGTGTCTTCCACCTCTATTCATAAGAAGAAGATATTTAGCACAAAAATTTTGGCTGAAGTCTAATTCCTTTAAAAATAGCAAAGTTATTAAATATATTGACGATCTCGCACTTCAACGCAGGAGTCCGTTTTGGACTCAACGAAAACCACCGATATTAGCATCTATTCACCCATATTTAAATTCACTTCCCATATATTCCATTGATAAACTTGATATGTTTTCATTAGGCACCTGGATAAGTAATTTTAATTTAACAGACGTTATTGTAGACAACATACCGGCTGTTGACCGTGCGAAACGCTCATACAACTCCGATATTTTAAAAAATATATGTTCTGTTTACATAAATAATAGATATTCTGAATATTACCAGTTATATACCGATGGATCCAAGGAAGGGACCAGTGGCGGTGCCGCCTTTTTTGATCCCTTCATAAAGAGGCACATGAAATTCCAAATTGACGCAAACATTTCGATAATGCATCTTGAATTAATAGCTCTATCTGAAGCTGTTTCCTACACAGATTCTATTGAATGCAACAAATTTGTTATCTTTTGCGATTCAAAGTGCGCGTTGCAACATATAGCTCGGTGTACCTCGCACGTGCGAGGTAACCCGATAACATAATATCTTAGAATCAATTTTAAAGTTACAATATAAAAATAGAAACATAGTTCTCCAATGGATTCCGTCACACATAAAACTTGAAGAAAACGAAAAAGTTGACCTTTTAGCGAAAGAAGCTAGTACGGATGGTATACCTTTGCTAATACTACCTTTACATTCAGATTACCTATTAACTGTAAAATCCCAATGTAAAGAGATATGGCAAGAGTATTTCGATAAAAGATCTACCGAAAAAGGCATTTGGTATCAGACTATACAACCTGAAATCACTTCATTACCCCTGGTTTGACAAATTTATGTATAAAGAAATATACTTGTTACTGCTCTCAGGCTCCGTTCAGTCACATTCCAACCAATAAGTTTGCATTTTTAATGAAGAAAGTACAATCACCTAATTGCGAAATTTGTGGATTCCCAGAAGATGTACAACACATATTGATGGAATGTGAACATCGCCAATGAAAGATTAAACTTATTCGGTCATTCTATTTCATATGATGTTGGCCGATGCAATACAATATTAGCATTACCCTTATCTAAAAAAGCTCTAAACCTATATGACCTAGCGATAAAATGTTTATTATTAAGGAAGTAAGTTGCTTATTTTTTACGTATCTTTAGAAGTTTATTGTTTGTTACTGTGTTTTGCTGTTTTTGTGATTTGCACGATGGGGTGATGTGGTCGCTCAGCGACAAAACCCTTTTCTACAATAAATGAAAAAAAAAAAAAAAAAGTAATCCTGGATGTAAGAGATCTTATTGGAGGAGGTATGTTATTCCAACATTTAGTCGCTTGGTATCGGAAACTACCACTAAAAGCAACAGTTCTGAACTTATGATTCGCTAAAGCTGAGCGGGGAACACCAGGACCATACGATGATTTCGAAATGTGGAAAACTTCAATTTTGAGTACAAATATTCCGGATTTTTATACTTCATAAGATCAAACATCAGAGCTGCTAAATGGAATTTTCTACGTGAAGTCATATTAAGCATGAAGACATTGTTTAAATAAGGCGAGACATGAGTACGTGGAGGTATATGGAAACAGAATCGGCAGCAATCGGCAGCAGAATGCATTGTATTTGAGCATTTAACGTGTGTTAGTGATATGTGAAAAGTACGTGAGCTGATACTATACAATAGTATCAGCTCACTGTATGCGGCTGCGTATTACAGCTTTTTAGTAAGAAGTCAGCGTGGTGTTTTATTATTTAACAGTGTTTGTGATTTTTTTAAATATTTTGTTATATAATATATTCACCTCATTATTTTGTCGATTTACCGAACTTTCACTTCTATCGTGTGTGAATCGCACACAAACCTTTTTTTAATATACCATTTTTATATACCATTTTTCTATACTATTTATTTGTTTTATTATATTTAAGTAATTAAGAACGATATTTACTAAATATTTAATTGAATTTAGAAAAAACAATAACTATATTATATACTAAATTCCGTTTTCCCACTATATAAAAAGTTCTATATCTCAAAAACAGCTTATTTTATTTATATAAAAAGAATTGTACAAAAAATTTGCCAATTTTATTTATGCAGATACTTCAAGTCATGTTTCCTCAAATAATACTATTATAGATAATTATTATGTCTTTTTAAATACTCTTAACTTCCACATTATTCAATATTTTAACTATTAGACCTGTAAATCAATTCTTCCCTGCTTGTTTGTTGATGTTATTGTGGATTATTTTTAGCTTTTAGGATACTCAACAAGTACTTAATAAATTCACTTCATTTTATTTGCCATTTTATTAATATTAATATGTTGAACAAAACGAAACTAAAATGTATAAACATGTAAATCGTCCTAATTGAACGAAGTTAAAATTTTGGTCAGAAAGCTGATATATAATAATACATTCCCAATATTCTATATCTATATATCTATATAAATGTATATTATTTTTATTTTTTGATGGCATTTATACAACTAAGATTCCTATTAGGTACCTAGCACATCTACACTGCAGCTTAAAAAAAGATAAAGATCAAGTCTGGTATCTACGCCTCTCTTAAAATAAAAAAGTTTTGTGACATTTGATGTTAACACTGACATTGACAAAGTCAGTTTGACATGAAAGTTTTAATTTGTATATGTATATGACAGTTAGGAATTTAGGATTCATAGTGGAACAGGTTTTTGCCGATGCTTGCTGATATTTACGATACCAACAAGTAGTATCTACGATAACGAAACATGATGACGTGTGCTTTGCCGTAAGTGAAAGTAACTTATTAGTGGTAGGAGTTATATGCGAAGGCCTTCAATATCGGTTGTATATTGTGTCGCGCTCAGTCTCTCGTTAGTTGTGGTTTCGTGCACTTGAATCTGCGTATACGTTCTGCTTCGTTTACGATGTGTGGAATTTTTGCATATATTAATCATCTTACGCCTAAAACCCGGCGAGAGATATTGGAATTACTTGTTAATGGATTAAAACGCCTGGAATACCGCGGTTATGATTCGGCAGGTGTCGCAATTGATGCTGCCGATCAAAAAGATATAGCGGTAGTGAAAAAAAGCGGCAAAGTAGCCGCCCTCGAAGAATTACTTCAAGAACAAAGCGGTGAATTGGCTGTTGAGGATTCCGTGGAGTCACATTGTGGTATCGCTCACACTCGTTGGGCTACTCACGGTGAACCCAGCGCTATAAATTCGCATCCGCAGCGCTCAGGTGAAGACAACTCATTTGTTGTCATACACAATGGCATCATTACTAACTACAAAGAAGTTAAAACATTCCTTGAAAATAAGGGTTATTGTTTTGAATCCCAGACTGATACGGAGGTTATTGCCAAGCTGGTACACCACATCTACCAACAACACAAGGATTTCAGCTTCCAGGAACTTGTTGAACAAGTAACTCAACAACTTGAAGGTGCTTTTGCTTTGTGTTTCAAATCACGATTTTTCCCAAATGAGTGTGTGGCAACAAGGTGGTAGCCCTCTTCTAGTGGGTATCAAAACAAGAAGGCGCTTATCTAGTGATCATGTGCCTATTATGTACACCAATAACAAAGCTACCAGGGGAGTCGTTCCTTCAGTACCCCGTGTTAATAGTCATGCTCAGTTCCAGCCAGAAGAAGAAAGAGATGTTGAATATTTCTTTGCATCTGATGCATCTGCAGTTATTGAGCATACAAACAGAGTTCTATATTTTGAGGATGATGATGTAGCTCATATTAAGGATGGAGTTCTCAGCATTCACCGTATGTCTGGCAGCAGCACAGACCCACATCAGAGAGAAATTTTAACTTTGAAACTTGAAATTCAGCAGATCATGAAAGGTAACTATGATTATTTCATGCAAAAGGAAATTTTTGAGCAATCTGAATCTATTGTAAACACAATGAGAGGGCGTCTCAATTTTGCTAATGGCACTGTTACGTTAGGTGGTATTAAGGACTATATACCAGAAATCAAGAGATGCAGAAGATTAATGCTGATTGGTTGTGGTACAAGCTACCATAGTGCCGTTGCCACTCGTCAGTTGTTGGAAGAATTGACAGAACTTCCAGTAATGGTCGAATTGGCTTCTGATTTCTTAGACAGGAACACACCTGTCTTCCGTGATGATGTTTGTTTCTTTATATCTCAGTCTGGAGAAACTGCTGACACACTTATGGCACTTCGCTATTGCAAACGCCATGGTGCTCTGATTGTTGGTATAACTAACACTGTGGGAAGTTCGATCTGTCGTGAATCACATTGTGGTGTACATATTAATGCAGGACCTGAAATTGGTGTTGCCTCTACTAAAGCATACACATCACAGTTTGTGTCTCTGGTAATGTTTGCTCTGGTAATAAGTGAAGATCGTATTTCACTTCAAAAGAGGAGGGCTGATATTATTGAAGCTCTTCATCAATTAGACTCTAAAATTAAGCAAGTACTTGCATTAGATGACAAGGTAAAGGCTTTAGCAGAAGATCTGTATCGTCAAAGATCACTACTAATCATGGGACGTGGATATAATTTTGCCACTTGTTTAGAAGGAGCTCTTAAAGTGAAAGAGTTGACTTATATGCACAGTGAGGGTATAATGGCGGGAGAATTGAAACATGGTCCATTAGCACTTATTGATGACTCTATGCCGGTTATGATGATAGTAATGCGTGACCCTGTTTACACAAAGTGCATGAATGCACTGCAGCAAGTAACAGCTCGCCAAGGCCGACCAATCGTCATTTGTGAGGAAGGAGATACAGAGACAACATCTCTCGCATCTCGTATCCTTGAAATTCCAAAAACAGTTGATTGCCTACAAGGAGTTCTAACAGTTATTCCAATGCAATTATTAGCATATCACATAGCCGTTTTGCGTGGATGTAATGTTGATTGTCCAAGAAATCTCGCTAAATCTGTTACTGTTGAATAATTTTCTGAAGTTATATTTATATATCTTGACGATCTCTACCACAACTATTTGTTGTTATCTTATTCCATTAAGAAACTGAAATTATATTATGGTATTTTATGTCATTGTAAATGACTATGAGTAAACCTTCTCAGAGACAAATTTAACATTTTATTTGACTTTTACCAAAAATTATTTTATAAAATCAAAAAATATAAATTAAAGCACATAAAAGTAAAAAATTTAATATTATCTTAATGGAATAAGGTATAAAAGAATATTTTATATAAATTAATGTTATGTGATATTTTAAAAGCGAATTTCAGGTTCTGAAACGGCCAGAAGGAAAATTATATAATGGCTAAGCAATGTTTTGTATTACTGTAAATTTTATTATCATAATTATTTCTCATTAGAGTAACTTACGCCAAACCAATAAAGTCTTGGTCTTGGAAATTTTATAAAAATAAAATTACACTTGTCTGGAATTGTAGAATACATTTTGTCAAGTACATGTAGCATAACTATTGATTATAAAGAATCTAATTCATATATATTTTTTTCGTAATTGCTATGAAAACACCAACTTGTATTACTATACATTCCAATTTTCAATGGACACCAATTATATGGCATTTTATGAAACATTCCACTGCTTAATTTAAATTTATTCATTATAACATAATCAGAGAATTGTGTATATCAAGGCCATACCTCTCATTCAAACTGTATCCTTGTGTGAGTGTAGTATACATTATAACACACCAAAACTATACAGTGCTGTTGGTTTTAATATACTAATTAAACTTTATTATGATACATAAAATGCCTATCGAACGACACAATATATATTTAAATATAAAATGTAAAGCAAAAATTTTACATTAATGAATATATGTATATCAAAAAGCATCATTTTATATATTTTACTGTTATTTGGTTTCAACTCTTAATACTATTTACGACCAATTTTGATAATAATCGATCTTGTGTAAATAAATTATATTATATTATTATTATAGATCTTAGATATACTTATGGCAAATAATTCGTTTCAATTGTTCCATGTTTCTTAAGTAGATCTTCTTTATAGTGATTAATTGAAAGAGATTTTATATTTTTAACCATTTTAAATGTTTTGTTAAGCTCTATTAGTGATTCAAGTCTAGTGTTTTAATTGTTATTATCAATGAACAAGGAAACAAAATTATGATAAGAAACTTCGGTGTCTTCGATAATGAATGACTATTGACTATAAATTTACTACACAACAAAACATTAATAATAACCAATTCTTTGAATTACGAATTCTGTACTTAATTTTCTTTTTTGTCGCACATGATACATTTAGAATTATTCATTAAGTTTATAGCTAATATTTTCTATAGTTTTAAAGTTATTTCGAAATTTTATTATAAACATAATGTTTTTTATTTTTTATTATTATATTGGAATATTTAGTTATTTCGACTTTATAATCAAGCATATCGCTAGTCACAACAAAAAAAAAAGAAATACACTTACCCGAAATGGTAATTTAAATGTTTTTTATTTGTATACATTTGCTTGGTTAAATTTTTTTAATATGAATTGAAATTTATTAAATCTTATATAATTAGATAGTTGATTATATTACTCATTTTATGTGATAATAAAACTATTAGGTACTATTATTTTTACGCACACCATTCGTGCATTATTGCAAAAAATATATAAAAAAGTAAGTATCCTAAGTAATATAATAAAATATTCTGTGCAACAGACAATTTATATTAGTTATTAATTTTTTTTGAAATTTGTTCATATTTTATTTAGTATTATGAAAAATAAATAATTGTAGTTACTGTACGTTGTGATGTTTTCCTTCATTCCAAATTTTAAGAGGATATAAACATACATTTTTTAACGAATTTAACAAGGAAAAATTCGACAGAAAAAATGTCATTGTATGTGTTTCTGGACCCCCGACACAGGATATCACTATCCTAATGGGGCCGTTGAGTGTGTAGCGTTTATTAAAAAAAAAACTAATATTTACTAGGTAAACTCTCTATTTAAAAAAATTACGTACCTATTCAATTCATGCATCCATTTTAATAGAGACTAATGTATTCGTTTTATATTGAATAGGGGACATAAAGGGTTAGACTCCAAAGTAAGACAACTTTTTATTTTGAAAAAAAAATTGGGAGAGGGTAAAGTAGGGGATGAAAGTTTGTGTCCGGAAACATTTCGTTGTAATGTAAAAAAAGGTGCCTCATTACAAAAGGTTATTCACGCAGACGAAGCTGCGGGCACTTTGCTAGTTTATAATATTAGTAACACTATTAATGAAATATTAATCGGCTTTTGCGCAAATTAAAGTTGGGATTTCTTTTTACAAATATTATATACTCTAGCATCATCACAAATCACTGCTGAGCTCTTAAAATTATAAACATAACTTGAAACACATTAATTAAGTAGGTATTTCAAATAATGAAACTAGCGCCATATATATATTTATAATTGGTATCAGGGGCACAGTAGTGCCCCCGCCAAGTCGAGTCAAGAGCCCAGCCGTAAACATCTTTTCTCGAAACGACTCTAGACATCTATCACTTTGTTGAGGATGAAGCAAGAATTTCAAATTTTTAGTGAGAATCAAGAGACCTCACTAAAGCTTGCATTATTGTAAATATAGGTAATAGTTATATAACAAACCACCTGTAAAGGAAAGAAAAACATAAAAACTCTTTTGTTTGAAAAGTTTGAATTTTTAGTGATCAAGAAAACTCCATAAAACAACTTTTTGTAGTAGAAGAACGAATTTTGATACCATCATTAATGTTATTATAACAAAAAGTAAAGTATAAAATTATTAAGAAGATATCCGGAAAACGAATTGTCACCTTTGCCTTTTAAAAATACAGGTATTTTTAAAATGCAAATATACATACACGAATGGAATGGTCGTTTAAGCAGGTCTCGATTTCAAGGTTGTTTTCAAGACGCTTTTAGCTCTAAACCACATTCAATTTCAATATTTTCTACTAGCGTGATTTAACTCTTAATCCTACTAATTAATAATGATACCTACTCAATCACGTAAAAACGGCTTACTTACTGGATTTGGAGAAATTTTAGTTTTATCCCGAAAAAGGACAGGTTCCTGTTGGATTATTGAAAGCTTACAGGGTGTATTCAAGTGAATCGGGTATCTATTAGATGTTTCTTTTATCTCGCGGGCAGATGCTAGTATCAAATGTTTGGGTACATCAATTGTATAATATATAATTAAATACCGTCTTTGATCAGCAGCCAGGTCGCATCGCTCAGTGCGCAACGGAATTTCTCTCCGTATTTGAAAACCGTTAAGCTTACAATTAAAAATAATCGGGATTAAACGCATCATATTCTATTTTTTTATAATAAAATAAATTACGCTAAGATAAAGGACAAGTAGTTACGCGAGTTCATCACGGACTAACCTCATGATACGGGAACTTTATATACCAGTATAACTAGTATTATAAATGTGAAACTTTGGATGGATATTTGTTATTCTTTCACGCAAATACTACTGTACAGGCTTACATGAAATTTAGTACACACATAGCTTATTACCTGGATTAACATTATGGTTGTCACCTTTTGTTCTTGGAAGTATTTTCTCCTACTTTATTATTCTCCTAAACTATAGAGTACAATTGCTCGAAATAACGTACAATACTATATTATAAAGTACCTACATTTGGCAACTCTAATTAACATAACATAGGATACCTGTTACCTCGGAAAAATGTTTGGTTTCCGTGGATCGTCTAAAAACTACATAACGGACACGGCTAGATAAGATATATATTAATCTATAATGATTAATTTTTAGTTTGATGACCATGACAATTAAGTAATGAATTTGTCGGTTCGACCGCGGATATAATACCTTCACAGTGAATGTCGCCGTTAATTAGCAGTAGATGTGTGTTTCGATCGAAAACTGTGAGCGCTGCAGGACTAAAAACCCCCAGCCAGTCTGTTTAGTCTATCCTTCATCTCCCCTGGTAAAACTTCTGGTGTTGCTTTGAACCTCTATGAATGACTGGCTGCTTACCATCATCAAGGCTGTACGTTTGTCTGGTAAAATAGTGGCACAGTTGATATCCTGCAATTGTAATTTAGGAGTTATTAAAATGGTACTTATGTAAATCAATGTCCTATCATAAAAGTAATAAATATAGTATTCTGATCATTATCGACAGAATGATAATAAACTTTAACGTACTTATACGTCGAATACAACAAAAATTTCAGCGTGTATAACCTCTACGTCTACAGCTATGGGATTGGTGTGCGTAAATAGAATACGTAAAACAAAATAAAAATTAAACGTAAACAAAAAAGTCACTACGCTACGCGAACGCCCCGTGTGCCTAACATTCACGCTGATCAAGTTTCAGAGGACGCGCACGCTCGACAAACGCTAGTAATTATAATAGCGGTCATAGTTGAGATTTTTTAAAAGCCATTCTTATAAATACGTGAAAAGACGCGAGAATAAACTAGCTTGAAATAAAGACTTAACTTAATGTAATTGAAATGATAATAGTAATGACACTTATCATATTCGTATAGATTTCTACTTATTGTTTTTATATTATATACAATTAATACTAAATTATTCTATCGTTCGGTATATCTTCGATAATTTGATAGATCAAAGCGGTTCCGAGTATCGGGACAATCACGTTAACACCGTATACTGATATCATTATTCACAACACTCCGATTGGTTTCCTCTGATTAATTATTATTAGATAATAGTGTAATTACGTATTATTATGTGCCATATTCGATTTTATTAACCTGATAGTCTGACGTTTTCTATCTCAATGATTTTGGATATCTGAAGTTTCAACTCATATCGAGTAAAGCGCCATTCATCAGCGTTTACAAATCTCAAAATAAAGAACATTTGTTTTTATATTGATTCTCAAGCAAACCAATTTTAATTCATTTTATCACTGTCGTTTTAATTATTTTCGTGGAATTATATAATTTTATAGAGAATTTACAATATATCTCATGTAATATCAAAGCCTTAACCCTTGTCAAATAATGGTCAAAACTCTATCCAAATATCGAAACAAAATCTATCGACTAAAACATATTATTTTATGAAGACGAGGATGAAGTTTTATTCCGTTTTTTTTTACAGTGAAAAATAATTTTATGTAGAAATATTGTTTACGTGTTTGCACCTCATTTGAATTAGTTTCTTCGGATTGTCCACAATTCTCACTACCGTTGCCCTTACCACCCAAATTCGCGGATAGTCGAGACTTTACTGTAAACTTATCGCGCTAGGTTCGAAAAAATACTTTTCTTTATGACACGGAAATAGTAGACAAAAGCTAATAAGTTATCCGACCAGATTTTCCTTCTTAGTTTTTGTAACAATATGATAAAAAAAATTTAATATACTATAATATATAGAGGTGGAATACTGTTTTCCAGAGGGAAACTGTCTGGCTGCTTGCATTGTGACAACTGAGAGCGCGATCAATTTACTCTAGGCAAAGTTGGGTTATCTTCGCTGATTATTTACACTTAATTTTTTGTTTATGCCATTGTTTAATATTAGAATAGAAAAGTTAAAAAGGTATATATTATATTATTGATACGATCATTTCGTAAGCGTAAATTGTGTACTGTGTATACACAGACAGAAGAATTACTAGGAAGTATATATATGAAGACTATAATTACTGAACACCTAAACGGCTGGACCGATATATTATATACTAATAATTTATATTATATTATTTTTTCCGATAATTCGCTTAATGCTAGCATTATGTTTACAACACAATGAACATGTTAATAAAACTAATGAATTTACAAATGAAGAGTCGTTAGGCAAATTACTATTTTGATGATGACAGATAAAGGCAGTAAGTAATTAATTATTTATTGTTCATTAATTGACTATTATTATATACACGCATAATATGCAGTATTCGATAGTAAATTGACCATTTTTATCTCGACCCCTTTCATTTTGTTTGTAAGTTTTATGTCTTTATCTTCTCAGTATTTTTTTTTTCTGATCTCAAAATGTATAGGTTCATAACTAAGTTAGTAAAAATATGCTCTCTTTTTCAAATGGCAAATAAAAAATACAAAAAAGAAGGATAATAGACTCTATACAATAATTGGGTATTTAAAAAAAACAGTTAATTTTTTGAAATATTGCCATTATTTTTTTTTTCTTAAAAAGCCTCAAACCACTATAGAGAGGTATTTTAATAATAATAATAATAACCCCCCCAAGGGGTCACCTTGTCGCAGTGGGGGCTTACGGATATAGGTTAATCAGTTGCCTAAGGAGCAACCCACTCGATTATGTATTAACATCTGCATGACCTATGTTCCAACTAACGATCCCAAAACGTAAAAAATATGAAAAACAACAAAAAGCCCATGCCCCAAGTTTCCCGGTGGATCTGGTTGCCGGCCTGACTCAGACGGAAGTCAATCCGGTACTAGTTCTAGGGGCGTATACAATCTCCGGGTGAGAAAGAACCGTCAAACGACTACAGCATGTTCACTGGACCCCGAATTGCAAAACGATAAGGTAAACACCTCATCATCATCATCATCTTCATCAACACAAACCTCAATTTCATCTCCAACATCATCACCTTATTTCTCCCATACTCAATCTTCCACCTCAACACAAGAGTTTGTAGATGTTGTGCAAAAGGCAAAAGCTGAAGAATTTGCACCCACTACAGACCATAAACGCGCGAGAAAAAGATGGACAGAAGAGATGAACCGATTCATCTGGCGCTCCTATCTACATATTACACAATTAGAAACAACAAATTTAAAGTCATACCTACATTCACTTCATGAAAACTTTACGAACCAATTTCCACATATGCAGGCGACGAAACAAAGAATTGGTGACCAAGAAGGGCAATTTTAGAAATAATTTACTTTCACAGGAAATTTTCAAGAAATCAAATTACAGGTAACAGGCAGAAATAGATAAAATTCAAAAACCTCATGCAGATCAGCCCCTACAAAATATAGGAATTACACAAAACACAGATAAAACTCAAATATCTAGAACCAAAATGAGCTGGTCTAATACTATAAATGAAACCTTAATAAGATGTTTTTATGAAGTTACTAACTTAGGGAAAAATCTTACAGCCTATCGAAAAAACCTGCGTAACAAGTTTATCGAAGCATGCCCACAATTATCTCATTTAACTGAACAACGTATATCAGACCAGCAAAGAGCTATTCTAAACAATAGATATATAACAATTGAAAGATTGCAACAAATTAGAGAAGAAGTCGACAAACACCTCAGTAAAAACCCATCAACTAGTAACTGTTCACAGACAGTACAAATACGTACACCGTTAATAATGCATACAGATGTACCTGGAAAAACTCACGAAAATTGAACCAACACATATACAACCCCAAGTACACACTAACTCATTTTTGACTCAATGCAGTACAAAGAATTTAGATATACAAATGCAAGAAAAAATTAAAAGCGCAGTTTAAAGCCAATTTAGAAATATTTAAGAACACTGACCCAACAAACCGACCTTACATACCCAAACTAAGAACTTCCATTAAATTAGCCCTAATAATAGCATATATTAATAAAGAAATCCTCCCTGAATATCTTATACCAGACCAGGAGTTTACTTCAATTCAAAATCTCATATACTCAGCAGCATTTACAGCAGCAACATGTAATGGAGTCAAAATAAGCGCAGGACGTGGGTATACCACGCAAAAATTCAAACCGTCGTGGCAGAAGCGACTCGAAAATAAGATAGAAAAACTAAGATCCGATATTGGAAAATTAACACAATACATCCTTGGGAATAGAAGCACACGCATAATATCAACAGTAGAAGCCATAAAATTAAAATACCAGAACCACGCAAAGTACGACAGTTTAAACACACAATTAACTGAGTTTTTAGATACGCTAAAACAAAAATTAAACGCGACAAGTAGCAGACTTAAAAGGTATTTGACATGTACCGACCGAAAAAAGCAAAACAAAGATTTCATTAATAACGAGAAACATTTCTATAGAAAATTAAATACTGCACATCAAACCACACACATAGAAAACACAGACACTCCTAATGCTGATGTACTACGTGAGTTTTGGGCTGACATATGGGAAAACCCCAGTATACATAATAAGGAAGCAGAATGGATCAAGACCAATGATATAAATAGGGTAATTAGGGAAATGGAATTTAAAACAATACCAATGAACACATTTATACAAGTTATCACACGCTCACACAACTGGAAGGCACCCGGTTCAGACAACATTCACAACTTCTGGTATAAAAAACTAACAAGCATACACTCTCACATATATAACCATTTTAACTCATTTTTACAATCGCCAGAAAAAATGCCTATGTACTTCACACAAGGATACACATTTATGTTACCCAAAGATCCAAAAAATACAAATAATCCAAGTAAATATAGACCAATAACTTGTCTCCAGACTATATATAAATTACTTACAGCATGTATTAGTGAAATGATAAGTGAACATTTAGAAACATATAACATTCTAGCGGAACAGCAAAAAGGATGTCGGAAAAACAGCCAGGGCTGCAAGAACAACACAATAGATGCCATTGTCATGAATACTGCAATTAAACACAAAAAAGATATACACACAATGTTTATAGATTACCAAAAAGCCTTCGATTCAGTACCTCACAGCTGGCTCATAGAAGTCCTCCATATGCATAAAATACATCCCTTAATCATACAATTTTTACAAACTACAATGACAAAATGGCAAACCATACTAAAAACAAATAACTCGACAACTACTGAACCAATTCATATCAAACGGGGCATATTACTTCAATAGATGACACTAATACATACAAATATTTGGGATTCCACCAATCTAGACAGATTAAACACAAGCAGATTAAAACAGAACTTACGAAAAAATTCAAACACCGTCTCAACTTAATTTTGAAAACTCACCTAAATTCAAAGAACACTATTAAAGCCATAAATACATACGCTTTGTACCAGTACTTACCTACTCATTCAGGTATAATACATTGGTCCAAAACAGAACTCCAAAAACTACAACAAAATATAAATACACATCTTACTAAATATAGAAAGCACCACCCAAAAGCATGTTCACAAAGACTAACACTCCCCAGACAGGAAGGCGGACGAGGACTAATAGATATAAAAAACCTTCACAACAAACAAATAGCAACACTGAGAACATACTTTCATAGAAAATCTAATAATTCATTATTTCATAAACAGACCGTAGAAGCAGACAATAAACTCACACCATTAAACCTGAAGAATCTACAGACACAATCTAATGAACACCTTACGGAAGCCCGGGAAAAATAGCAACATGGGCTGGAAAAACTTTGCACGGACGACATCGAACTCACTTAAGCCAACAATACGTCGACAAAGAAAAATCGAACGATTGGCTCAAGAGAGGAGAACTGTTCCCGGAAACCGAAGGGTTCATGATAGCTATGCAAGACGAAGTAATAGCCACCCGCAATTATAGAAAATATATAACGAAAGACCTTAAAAACAATAATGATTTATGCAGACATTGCCAGGCTGCCTCTGAAACAAATCCAACACATAACTGGAGCTTGTAAAGCACTCGCACAGACGGACTATAAACATCGCCATGACCAAGTTACTGCCATCATCCACCAACAACTAGCATACCAATATAAATTTCTCTCAAAAATATCACCTTATTACAAATATAAGCCAGATACTATTTTTAGTAATGATTGCAAAATCTATTGGGATAGAACTATAATAACTGACAAACGATCCACTTTAACCACCCGACATCACAGTCCATGATAAACCAAATAAAACTGTATACCTTATAGACGTAGCCATCCCTAATTCACATAATATTCAAAACACTATAGCTGAGAAACTAAGTAAATACCAAGATCTTGCAATAGAGTTAAAAACTCAGTGGAAAGCTCAAACAGTCCACATTATCCCAATAGTTTTATCATCAACAGGCATTATCCCGAAAACTTTAACGCATAGTTTGACAACACTAAAACTGGCTCCATACACTCTCTCCATGTTGCAGAAAGCAACAATTCTAAATACTTGCCGCATCACCAGAAAATTTTTAACATCTTCAACGATTTCATCAGGAACTTTTTCAATACAGTAAATCCCCCTCAAATGCTTGGCTAGGGCCCGCATTCGAGGATGTTAAGCCCTTGATAAAGAGGAGAAAAACATTAAAAAAAAAAAAAAAATAATAATAATAAAGACATTTATTCATCAAGCAAGCATAATTATAAATTGTTACATCGATTAGAACTAACATTAACCATTAAGTACTGCTTGTGAAAGAATATCGACTCAGCTTACAGCTGCTTTTCAGTCAAAGCCTGTACAAATGCTGCCAGCACGATGTGTAGATGCTTAGGTACAAAATAAAGCTTAAGTATAAAAAGAAAAATTAAAAAATAAAAATAAAAATAAAATGAAAATAAAATGAAAATCTGTATTTGTAAGTTAGAAAGCAATATCATGAACTGCATATAGGAGCCTGTATTTTAATTTATAAACATATAACCTGCGTTGGAGAGGAAAAAAAAGCTGTCTGTCTAAACAATTTAATATAACTTAATATTCTGTGGTTACTAACTTAATAAAATATTTTATGACAAAATAAACAATAACATTAATAAACAATTGAATTGAATATCAAATAAATTAATTGCCCTGTGTTGGTAGCCTCACTGCGGACCAGTTAGATTGCATTTTAAGCTAAATAGCATATCTACTAAGGCTTATGTATCATTCATTCATCATCATTTTATGTGTTTGTATGATGTTAATATTGTTATTGTTTAAGGTCTCTATTAAATACTAAATTAAAATGAATTTGTTTTATACTATTATTACGTAGCTGTTCATTGTTGTACCTAAGATATTAATTAATTACTTTACCAAAGTCTTTGAAACCGAATCGAAGTGTGGTCGGATTGCTAGAATTTTAACACATAAATATAATACATGATGCAGTCATTTGAGGTAACTTAGCGTGTACAAGTCATTGAACCCTGAATCATGAATGCAGTTACTCTTTTTTGTTGTTTATGGTGTACTTAACGGAATATCAGACTCATAGAAGAATATCGAGTTATTTTAGTTTTATATATATACCTATTCGATATTATAAACATGTGGGTAGCCAGCATTTGGCCTAAGGGCCCTCCGTAAAATCTTAATTTAGGGTCCAGAGGGGAGAGAGGGAGCAAAATAACTATATTGTTCAATAGTTTATTAAAATATTTAACAAAAATAGTTAAATATTACCAAAATGCATTAAATGTGCATTTTTCAGGATTTCCTAAGGCCCAGTGGGAGGCAGGTGCCCCTCCTCGGTCCTACATCGCTACGTCCATGATTATAAATGTAAAACTTGTAGGTATGTTTGGATGTTTGTTATTCAACCACATTGAACGGATTTGGATGAAATTTGGTACACGATAGTTTGTTACCTGAATTAACACATAGGTTGTGATGTGAACTGTGCAGCTCTCGTGGATTTAACCGCACTACAGGACGTCAATTTCGATATGAACGTGTTTTATCGAATCCAGATTGATCAATACTATACACACTACAATTGATGTAAAACTCACTCTTTTAGTATGTATGTAACATACAGAAAGAGTGACTTTTGACGCCATACCTGATTTTGATTTTAATCTGAATTTTTTGACGTGAAAAACTTTGAAGGACGTGAAATAAAATATGAAAGTTTGTATCGGGAACATCTCTTTATCAAAAAACATGTCTTACTAAAAATCACTATCACGCCGCGGGCATAAGCTAGTTGTAGATATTTAAAATACTGAATTCTAAAAGCTGTCGTAATACACATTGGTATTAATTTTGAAAGTTAAGTATGTCGTCATACTTGTCTATCATACTGAAATTCGTTGGTGTAAGCATTGCCTAACTGAATTGCAATGTGTTCGGTATGTACCTAGTATATTCTTATAACAGCGTATATCGTGAGGTCGCTCCGAGAGGTATCGGTTGGCGGGGGTGTGTGTGGCGGTAGGCAAGTGGGTCGGTTGTGAAACAGAGAGAGGCCTGTGTTTATGAACAAGAACGCCAGCTGCCACCTACCTGCATTTTAAACGCAAAATAATAACAACAGTCGATAATTTTCAATAAAATTCCATAATTTGATATCTAATTATAATCGGCTTTCATTAGACCCTTGATAATAATGGCGTTTATTAAGATTTATACATAAGATTAAGTTTAAGTACATTCGGAAAATTAATAAGTATGTACTAATAAATAAATTATTTTCTTTCACGTTAACTATTTATTCCCGGCAAGCCTATGAGTTTTCATGTGTTTAAATTGTATTTTAAATGTATGTCTTGCTTAACGGTGAAGGAAAATATCGAGAGGAAACCTGCATGTCGTAAAATAAGTTCTAGAGTTCTAAGACATTTATATCCGCCAATCCTAGTCGTGATCCCTTGTTGGACGGGCATTTACCCGTTGTATTAGCTACGTTGGTAAAAACGGAAGTAACTGATCGTCATCCGCGTTTCGAGGTCAGGCAGCGTATTACAAGTTAAGTATATCTTAAAGGTCGGCAACGCACCCGCGCCCTCTGTTTTTGAAGATGATCATGGGCGGCGGTCCGTTTGCCCCGTACAACATAAAATAAATAAATATTTAATAATAGAATACTTATATTAAAATTATTATAATCGGTAACATAACCACATAATGACCAAATGCATTTGTGTTTGACGTATTTAAGAATACTTATTGTAATGATAATCATTAGCTCTTCAATTGTGGTGTATCTTATCACTGACGAAATAAAGTGCGACCATAATGTTTTGACAAACATATGCTTGAATTATATTCATCAATATCTTCATTGCATCCTAATAGATTGGTAAGTTTTAGGGTTCCGTATCCAAGGGTACCACGGAGTCCTGTTACGAAGCCTCCGCTGTCCGTCAGCGGGCTGTAGGTCACGATCTGTAATCGGTAGAGACTTGAAATTTTCACAGAATGTGGATTTCATGGCATATCTACAATAAATACAAGAAACTTGATATTTTTGTCTTTTATTGCTGTATCTCATCAACTCAAATAGATAAATAGTAAGAATCTTTATAGATTGTTGATATTTATATAGCCACTATAATAAATAATAAAAACAAATTTCAGAATTTAATTTCAGAATTTAAGAGGGTCCTAAGTAGGTAGCATAGTAATACACCAAACTTGATATTTTAATTCAACGGTGGTTCGAAATCCTTTATGTGCGAGTCCGATACGTACTTGGTCGGATTTTTTTTTCAATCAACATATATACTCAGACACAATTTGGACAAAGTAATAGCGGGTCTTATAAGCTTAGAGTTTCGATCTATGACTCCAGATTCCTTGATTTTGGATGATACAAGTACCTATCAAAAATCAGTTAAAAGCAAAGATGATAGTTTCGTGTAATATTAATACACAATAAAAGATTACCTAAATCGTACAGATAACCTCTTGCTTTTTGTAGTCGACTAAAAAAGATAACGCAAACAATATTGTTGTAATATTAATTATTGTTGAATATATCTTTCGAATAAAAGCACCTGCCGCCTGTATATAATATTATTTACTAAATTTTATCACGGCTGAGTCTCTGTACTCGGCCCCCGCCTCAGTGACGCTGTCAAGGTCAGTAGGGCCAACAGCAATACACATTCCAAAAAAACTACATTTTATGCCTCTTTATAATAATTTCTATTCATTATAAAACAAAAAAACTTTTAATTTTAAAATACATGATTACCTACTTCTAATAGCAAACAATAGAGGCGCAACCGTCATCAAATTTCAATTACTATAGGTAGATAAAAACAATGAACGAGAACGATATATAACTAGATATCTTATTAAAATAATACTAATTAAAATTCATTTTTTATTCAAATACATAATAATAATTACCAGTCAAGGGCGTTATGGACCACGCGCAGTTGAAACCAAAGGGTTCCGCAGCTTGGTTATGAAGAACCTTAAGGACTTTAAAAATAATAACGAATTAAAATCGACCTCAAAAATAAATCTCATAGATATTATTAAAAGTAATATGAAAAACGAAGTTATGGGAACAAGTATATATATCTTCTTCAAACCAAATGTGGTTGAAATTTCATTTGATTTCCTACAAGCTCAAATTTTTCCAGAATTTTAAATCCCATAGTTCAAAAGTTAGAGGGGAGGACACAATTGCTATGACTTTAGGCGCTAATATCTCAACAACTACTAACTTAATGGAAAAAGTCAAAATGAAACCTCCTTATCATTTTGAAAGACCTGTCTAAAAATATCTCACACGTTGACATACGTTGAATTTTTTTTTCAACACTCAGTTACATGTGTGGACTGCTACCCTTAATTCTTATATATTTTAAGATTTCATTACAGAATCGTTGTGCGGTTCATAGAATACACATATTTAGTAAATTTCGTATAGATAGAGCCAATGGTCTCCTAGTAAAATGACTGTGACATACAGACGGACGGACGGACAGACGGGCAGACGGACGGACCGACAGACGGACATGACAAAAGTATAAGGGTTCCGTTTTTGCCATTTGGCTACAGAACCCTAAAAAGTGCGTACCCTAATATAATAGTAAGTCTATGACGTATAGAAATTATTTTTCAGTCAGTCAAGTCAGTGGGATTAAGTTTGTTTAGCACTATTTTTAATTTTCTATTAGCTAAATTCGTAGTGCTAGTGATATATTGCTTCCTGCAACAGTAATTGTATGTAAAATAAACGAGGCAGCTAACTCGATACGTGTTGATGCTTTCATACAATGTTTATAGATTTAATTTTTCTTTTATTATATATATATAAATTACGTGAAGATAAACTTCTCCTTTAGAAAATTCCACCTGTGAAGTAAGCTTTGGCAAACTTTTATATACATTCGGTAAAATACTGTTATTTTGTCATTACAAACAGATACTTACATTTTATTTATTTATATCTATAGATTTAAAGATCGAATCGATCGAATTAAGTATGGCTTTTTATTAACGAGGTAGCTTGCTCAGTTATAGTGATTTTTTTTTCTGTGCTCCTTCTTGATTTTTTTTAACTCTTCATATGACTCAGAATAAGAAAAAAATTAACTGTATGGTATGGTGTATGGTTTTATGAGACCACGAAACAAGTGAAACTTTTTTGGCATTTAATTGAAAATTTTTGGAAAATTATTCGATTCGGGATATTGAAATGGCGCTATTAGTCTTAACGTCAAAAATAAATAAATATTAAAAATTTCAAATAAATGACGCCAAAACAGCATGCAAACAAATATACATGCATAAAAATAGTGAAAAATAAAAGAAACATTAAAATAAATGAAGACAAAACAGACACGCAAACTTGCATGCGAACAAACAAACATACATGTGCATTTCACTTTATCCCCACTCTACGGTCAGCTGTAATGCAACATGCTGAAGAGCCGATTTTGACGCGGAAATTTGAGACGATGTAATAAAAGTTTCACTGAAAAAAAATTAAAGGATCAAGGGAAAAAATTAACACAGTATACGCTGATAGACGGGTGTGCTCACTGATCGGTGGGTTGAGCAACTTTAGGCGCAGTCAGTCACAAGATGGGTGTTCGCATAGTAGTATTGCAACTGATCGTCTCCGTGCATCGTAAGAAGTCGCTCCCGGCTGTTATCAATTTGACAATAGTCGAAAAGTCAAGACAAAAGCCTATACAGGCTACCTGAACAACTTTGACACTAGATTGGCCACTAACCACTCGATAAGAAGAAGAACATTAATAGTAAAATTGCTGTAGGTACCTAATATTAAAAACAAAAACTTATGCACTCGCACTTTGATAAATTATCAGTGGGCTTATAAATATTCGAAATGTCAAGTGTGAACCCAATAACACGGCACAAATGAATAGCTCTAGGCAGAACTACACAAAAAATAGAAGTGATCAAGGCAAATGCTCGATTTACTAAAGCTTAGAAATATATTACAAATACTAGCGGGCCCGGCAGACGTTGTCCTGCCCCGAAAAAATCTGGGACCCGATAGCAGCGCCCTCTACCCGGTGAAAGTTTTTCATTGACTAATAAGGCTATTAAAAAGCAGGGGTTGGTGATAGAAAGTGAAAATTTAGGGTCGTATGTATTTTTCAATGACACATAATAAAAAAATAAAAATTGTATCCAAAAATAAAAATAAAAATTTGGGGTGGACACACCTTATCACTGAGGGGTTTGAAAAATAGATAGTAGCCGATTCTCAGACTTACTGAATATGCATTAAAAATTCATAAGAATCGGTCAAGCCGTTTCGGAGGAGTATGGGAACGAACATTGTGACACGAGAATTATATATATTAGAAGATTATCTTCTAACCCCAAAAACTAAGTAAACTCTTGTTATATGTATGTATTTCATCGCGGTTAGTTATTTCATGTAGGCTAAGGGATTTTTTTGTCTTCTTCTTCGTACCATTATACCGGTATTTTACACAGTGCGATTGCCATTTGACCTGCGATTGCAATCCTAAGGGAAAACCAGTAACTTTTAGGATAATAGCTAATTACCTATCAAGAGTTAACGATATTTATCAGATGCTATGATAACTACCGGGAAAATAGATATATGTAAATACACACATTTACCCCTAGCGGGAATCGAGATCGCGACCATCGTGGCTAAAGGCAGGCTCGCTACCAACACGACACAACTTATTATAATTATGTATATTAATGCAGAATCAGTTTAATCAGATCATCACAGAATGTGGGATCATTTAAATCAGTTCACAAATATGAAATATATTAGTAAAAAATAATCATGGATTTATTATCAACTCCTAATTTTTAAATCGAATTGATTAAATTTATATTTTAATAAAATTAATATGAAATTAAAAATAGCCATAAACACATGTTTATCATAAAGGATGCATGTTTTTAAGTTCAGATTTATTTTAAAAGTCTTTTAAGATTTATTGTAATAAGTCCTACGCAAAAACCCCCAGTGTCCTCTTAGTATTTATCAGAAACAATAAATCTCATTCTACCGAACGCATTCCGGTCTGGAAGCTAATAATAATACATTATTGAAATCAGGTTTTATATTAAACAATAAATGTTTGATAAATATTTAAATACAGACCATTGTATGTTTATGATTTTGAAAAAAATATATATCTTTATATCTTTCTACCAAGACGAGGTATTCCTGTTCGCTTTGACATCCGCATAAAATTTATTTCTACAGCATAATAAATATCCCTATACGAAAATATTACGAGTTACTAACTTTCATTAACGTATTACTTACTTGAATTTTATGTTAAATACTTGTTTATAAAATTCTTACTTTTATTGTTTAGTATTAAATATCGCCTAGTGAAAATAAAATTACCAGTCAAGTGCGTTGTGGACCACTCACAGTCGAGACTAAAGGGTTCCGCAGCTTCATGATGAAGACTGTTAAGGATTTAAAAATAATAAACCAATTAAAATCGACCGCAAAAATAATTAGTCAATTTCATAGTAATTATTAAAAGTACCTAATATGAAAAACAAAGTTATGGGAAAATCTTATATATGTCTCAAATTTGCTACTTACTGACTTAATGAAAAAAGTTAAAATCAAACCTCATTAAGATTTTGTAAGACCTATCCAATGATACCTCACACGTTTCCATTGGATGGAAATCTTTTTTCCAGCCTCAGTTACATGTATGGACTGGTACCCTTACTTTTTATATATTTAGGATTTGACTACAAAATTGTGTAGCGGTTCACGGAATACACCTATTTACTAAATTTCGTATAGATAGAGCCTATAGTTTCCGAGTAAAATGACTGTGACATACGGACGGTCGGACGGACCGACAGAGATGACAAAATTATAAGGGTTCCGTTAGTGCCATTTGGCTACAGAACCCTAAAAAAACAGAACCTAATTAAACCTACATTCAAAGGCACTCTATCTGTGTTGAATATTAAGCTTCTTTAGCTCTACAACTGATTGCTAAACGCAATTTGCAATAATGTTATTAACTACAAAGTAATATTCAAATATTGTGATAAGTACCTACCAGTTTTCTAGAATTTAAATTTAAAAACCAAAAGAAAAACCCTCCAAGCGTAGCTTCTCCTACTTGTATTTAGATTTTAAATATTTTAAAGCTTTAAAAAATTGTACTGCATACACCTGCCAAGGTCCCTGGACAAAAAAGTCATTTTTTTGCTTTACGTGACATTGCAACGTATGCCGACTGCCAATAGTAGATTGATAAAAGTCGATAGAGTTCAAACTTCAAAAAAAGATTTTATTTATAAATAATAATAAAGATTGTTATTAAAATACTTATTATATTTTGAAGTCCAGTGTAAATATGTATAACCTTACATAATATAGGCTAAGCCATTATACCACCATACCTACCTTTCTCTACAATTAGTTCCAAAAATTTTTAGAAATGGCTAAGTAGTTCAAATATTTTCTCAAATATTTTTTGCCCTCTTATATATATATAGACGAATTTCGAAATGATTGCATTACGATAATAATTTAAAAATTATCAATTAATTAATATAATATTTGCCGCCTTTGACTGTCTTTTGCCTATCTGGGTACAGCAGATGTATGTAAAAACACTAAAACTTTAATAATATATTCAACTTTTATTATAAAAGTTTTCTGATATCTTTGACAGGTATATATATATGCAGATCGATTTTATTAGTTTTTTCTTTGTCCTTCTTTTTTGACACTCTTTTTCTTACGACAAAAAGTAATTTGCTGTTTCAAAAAAGCTCAAAAAGATTTGCAGGCAGGCACTGCTCGTGCGGTCTAAACGGGTCACTGGCCGAAGTAACGCCTACATGCGTCGCGGAAAGAGGAAATATAGTCAAAAACATATATAAGTAGGTATATTTTTCTTTACTAAAAACCCTAATTTAATGAATATTGAGTCTGAAAAACATAATATATTAAGTTGACATTTCATTTATTTAATTACAAGTATTTTTTTATTTTTGGTAAATGAAGCCCCACGAACTTTTTCCCGTCCGTGCCTTTTTTCATTTTTATTACTTTGTTATATTTATTTATTTTTTTGATCCGTATACTACATAATTATATTACAAGTTAAATTAACTTTATTAACTTATTTAAACAAATTAACAATTAGTTCGCTGTCTACCGCTTTTTATTATGTCCTAAATTTCGTGTAGTATACGATGTATTTCCATCGATTTTTTTTAATCCCCACCGGTGACGTTATCAAGGTCACAAGGGCCAATAGTAATAGACACTCCGAAAAAAAAACGATTTTTACAAACTTCTCATATTTTTCGTAAGATTTTAGGAATCATACAAGACTCTTTTCTATTTCTCAATTTTGAGATAGCTATATAGGTACATATAAAGACTTGTGTCTGATCGTAAAGTCTTTTTACAAAATTATTAATTAAGTAAATACGACTACATTAATAAATAAATAATTGTTCATAATAACTAAGTGAATAAGTCAGGACGCGGGTATAATAGGTTTTTTCTACCGCATTCCAAGTGAAATAGCTACTATTATGTTGTAGTTTACCTTTATTTTGCCGCAAATATAAATTAGATTTGAAAGTGCTAGTTGCGAATTATATTACGAACGATTATCTTAAATTGCAAAACCGCTTACAGGTATCAATTTGCGTAAGTTTTATATTTACATTTATTTATCCTTGTAACTCATAAAAACTTATATAGGCTCCTGGATAAAACCCACGAGGTCATTTAATATTCCCTGCCTGACTGAATATTTTCACAATTAAGTTTAAGCTAGAATCAAACTCACGATAATCTGTTTTAAACATAAGTCAAATAGTCAAATGTCGGTAAGAGTTTTATACATAAACAGTGGTTATTTTTAAAAGGTTAAAAAGCGTCCGAAAGAGGCTTGCTTCCTTGACTTTAACTGTGGGTATGTAGATCAGAACCGGTATTCTCGTATCTAGTTAGGCTACTCAGTAAACATGGCCTAGGCATTGCTTATGCTCTTATTTGAAACAATAAAGAGATAAAGAATTTACGTAGGAAAATGGAAAGGAAAAAATATATAAGTATAAGTAGTTGCTTAATTAGAATTTTTTCGTTTGTCCACGTAGAAGATTGATTATAAAAACAAAAATTTTAAGACTTTTAAATGTGCTTTTTTATATTCAAATTCAGCGGGTAAATGCAGCTAGCATTCTTCCCACTGTTCCCCGCGGACATGAATTGTACAGTTGTAAATATTGGAAAATTAGTTAGTAGGTATTGAATTGAAAATATCTAGTAATTATATAAGTTATTATAAATTTCTGCAACATATTAATAATATATATTATATTTATAAACATAAAAGAATTATTCAGTACCTAGTTCCTTCTGCCAACACAATAGGCATTATCAATTTTTTCAATTTTCGATTATTTTTATTCCATAATTTAAATGAAGCACAATAATATAATTATAATAATAATAATAGTTTATTTCTGGCCACAATATTGTACAGATGTTTAATACTGTGGGAGACTGGTGCTTAACTAAGCACAAGGCCTGTATTTCA
Organism: Hestina assimilis; assembly: GCA_023373885.1. NCBI lineage: Eukaryota > Metazoa > Arthropoda > Insecta > Lepidoptera > Nymphalidae > Hestina > Hestina assimilis. Next base: position 7,426,001 of record CM041741.1, on the reverse strand, counting down.
GGACACCAGGTCTTCCTCCTTATGTTTAATTTACATTTAGCATTTTAAGATTAGTACAAACATGTTCCTTAAAAAAATTAACGACTCGAACTTAGGCTTAATTAATTAATCATCATTACGTAGTGTTAGTAAAGTTAGTTAGGTGTTTACTTATGTCGTGTATGGTAGTTGTGTTGATGTTGGTGTATGTGTTGTGTGTTGCATGTGCATGTGTATGTGGAGTGTTAGACGAATTATTGTTACATTGCCTCTACTGAAAGACCTATTCACTTTTGCGTCATAGTGATTGTTTCGCTTCGTGTGGGATATATTTCTTTGTGGTAACTTCAATGATATATTTAAATGTAACCTTTGCGTATTTCGAAACTGGGCCTTGCAAGTAGCTTAATAATTAAAATCAATTCAAGGGAATTTGTTTTCTACTTTATAAGGCTTTGTTAATAACAATGAATGTGGACATCCCTAGATCTAGAAAATGAGGAAAACTAAAAACGAGAGGGAGAGATACTATTACAAAGGATACGAAAACCTGTTTTTGTTTGGAAAACAAAACGTCAAATCGAGCAAAGAGCTCAAGACAGGAAAATCTAACTTAACCGTCAAACGGAATGAATAATTGCTTAGAAAATATTTTTGGATCGAGAGAGAGACACGACAAGGCAATTTTGTTGGTTTCCTTATATCGTGGTCCTATACAAATTTTATGCTGATCTGATTAACAACTCCAGAACTCTTTACAATTAAGAACCTATAACCCGTAATCAATTATAGAGTAGGTATGGGTGATAAAAAATTTGTCGAATGCTCAAGTTTCTATTGATGCTTTTCTAGAACGATATAGTGAATTTGTTTAACGTTTTCACTTTCATTACGTTACACCGAGCTTATTTACATAATGTTAAAGTCGTGTTAGCTAATATACATCTCCGAAAAAAAGCTTTTCCTCACAAAAATGTGTGTGAAAATACATTTTGAATGAAAATCACGTTTAAAATATCTTATTTTTGTAAAACATTCTGTCTGTGTTCCGCGTCGAAACGTGGATTGTGGTTTTGAAATGCTTTCTTTAAAAGAATACATTACTTTTGTTTCAATCAGTATAAACAAGAAAGTTAAATAAATAATCATCTTTTCCTGACTAACGGTTCTCTACGTAACAATATGTATGAGTGTTGAATACGAAATAATAGTCTCTATATTGTTGTCACCTAAAACAGATACGCTATATTGCCGCATATTGATTTGTTTATTTTTTCGTATTTATACTCAAATCTGTAGTTAATATTTCCAACAAATATGGCGTAGGTATTATTGTTTGTGAATCTACATCAAGATTGAAGTGAAGTACCTAGTTGGTAATTATAATTATTTACCAATGTTTTTTGACGGACCAAAGTTAGTTCTAATGATAATTAAGGTGGTTTTGAGCTACTGAAACTGTGGGTATGTCCTGGAAGTTTTCACATCTAATTCAATTCAAAAATCAAAAACCATACTACCATTTGTTGCATATTTTAGACTTAAAACGAAAAAAGTTAAAAGAATAGCAGGCTTAGAATTAGATAATAATAAACAAATAAAATTTATTCCTTATAATTTAAGAAGAGAAACATGATTTCCTTGAACTTTAATATGTCCACGGTTCCTAATGCTAATATATTCAACTCTGGCATTTAGAAATGTATAACTAATACCTCATCGTTACCCATAAGACATACGACCAGTAAATGTCACAAGAGTTATTCGCGTTGTAATCTACTACAATATTCTAAGACAAATATTTTACGTTGGATTAAAAATATTTTTCAAAATTCATCTGCATTTAAAAATTAAAACCTAATGAAGAAATTTTGTATAAACAAAATCAAAATCATCATATCTAATTCTATTACAAAGCGTGCAGACAAAAAGAAAATATTTTTCAAAATTCATCTCCTTGTGAGTAAAAATAGCAGATGAAAGTTTGCAGCGACATCCATTATTATTATTTAAACTTATTTTAATAGAGCAATTTTCAGTAAATATAGCTAACAATAAAATATATGAGTAAAACATAATTACAAAACCTAGTTACTTATTTATGGAAAATTTTGTGTTTTTAAATCTTGCACCAGAAAAAACAGTTATTTTAACATGAACGATGTAGATTTCTCAGAAAGAATCGTCAAATAAGAGTAGGTACTTGACTGATTGAATGTTTTGGTTATTTTATTTAGTGTGTAACCGCTCCTCTACATTATCTATAGACTAACCATTTGACCGCATATTTTTTTAATTGTGGGTACTGTATTGCTCATTTTCGCTTTCATGGTAGTCATATAAGATCAAGGACCACGGAACGGAGTTTTATACACCTCTAGCGCAGAATACACATACAGCTAAACGAAAAAATATTTTGTAAATAGACACTTAAATACACACTGTGCAATAAACGAATTAAGACATAGAAATAAAGTAGGTAGTCATATTTATAATTTCACGCTTACATCGTCCTTACATTAACACTTGAACTAAGCCTCAGGTAGATTACCAGTAAATACCCGATATGTGACGTCTAGGTACATAATAATACAATTGCCAATTTGTATTTTAATAATTATTATTATAATAATTATATTTTAAAAAATCATAAATACTTTTCATCAGTCAACATATTTTGTATACCTAAAATAGTGACAAAAGCTTACTTTTAAATTTACTTTGTAAGTTCATAAATAACAAGGAAGTATTGAGATTGTTTAAAGTTCGTAAAAAGTAATGTCGGACATAAATGCAGCTGCTTAGAAGTCAGTGGCCTGAGGTCGCCCACTGCCGCCGTCGCCACGGCGAAATTCCACTGTTGAACAGACGCATTCAGAATAATAAATAGTTGCTCTAACTCTTAGGTAAATGTGTGATTGTGAATAAAATTGAAAAAACGCATACGATAAAAAGGACAATTTACTACATTAACAAATAATTATACATTAAGCATAATTTAGAATTGCTTATAATAAATGCTACACACTCGACGGCCCCCATTTGGATAGTGATATCCTATGTCGAAGGTCCGGAAACACACACGAAGACAAGGACAAACACACCCATACCGGAACAAATGCCTAAACACACCCATACCGGAGCAAATGTACGGTTAACATAAACATCTGCTCCGAGCGGGCATCGAACTGGTGACCTATAGCGCTTAAGGCAGGCTCGCTACCGCTGCGCCACAATGTCGTCAAGTTGATACAAATACATAAAATTTAAGCGTCTGTGTGTAATTACAAATTAACAGCTTTTCCCTAAATGCATATGAAATACGGTACGTACATCAACAATTTTTTTAAAATGTTTGTCTTTCTGTCTGTCTGTTCCGGCTAATTTCTGAAACGGCTGGGCTAATTTTAACGGAATTCTCACTGGCAGGTAGCTGCTGTTATGAGGAGTAACTTAGTTAAGGACGACGCTGTCAAGGTCCGTAGGCCCGATAGCAATAAGCATTCAAGAAAAAAGTGATCGCGAGTAATTAGCTCTTGTACTTTTATCTAAATCTCCTTCTAAAAAATCTTTTTAATTCCATTCTAAATTCTTTTAGAGTCAGTTGGTTCTCTCTCTATCAAAAGTGCAACGTGCCTACTTATAAAGTTCGCATCAGCTTTATCGTGAAAATGTCCTTAAGACGTAGACACACAGTTTTTTTCGCATTTTTTTACTTAGAGAGCTATATATAACTATTAAATAAATAGAATACTTAACACTGGATTTCTATATCACTAATAGATATGTATCTATAAAATTTGGTATCAGTTAAAAGTTTAACAAACTGATAATATTAATTATAATTAATAACTATGATTCATACCTCCTCGAAACTAACCTACCCGAACAAAGGAAGAAAAGAAACTAATTAATACCTACTAATTAATAATTATACGTTATAATCTTTCTCTTGCAATGAATAGTGTCAAAACTGGATATTGATCTTTTTTTTTTTTTTTTTATCGAAAAAAATTTATAGTAGCAATGAGGGAATGCAACAGACAGCAGCCTGTGGCAGCGTGCTTGCCTTGGGCAGGCTTCCTGGTGCTGCACACACGCCACCAGTGAAGGGGACTACAGTCTTTGTTCAAACCCAAAAGAGAAATGTTGCGGAACTAGTCTTTGACCTTCGACGGAATTAAAATATAAAACTTTATTGACACGTTCGCTTTGTCAATATGACATTATTTAGCTTAAAAGTGATTTAGTTTAAAAATTAACTAAGCTACATTATATACATACAGTTTTTATTTAAAGACAAAACCTTAAAGTGTACAAAAAATATATCGAGACTCTCATGACCAAGTATATCTTATTATAATAGATATTTTAAGAATCATCAATTTAAGTAAATTTTATAAAATAACAGATTTATAAACTAAATACTAGATTAATATTTTACAGTTCTGTTTTTGATACCACGAAGGTGGCAAGAAAACATAGAGTCTGCCCGATGGAAACCGATAACCTACCTGTGTGTCATGTCACTTAATATAAGGGGTAGCAGAGTAAGAAGAAAGAACGGGAAAAGTACCAGAAAAGCGAGGGGTGGTAATTTGGGCATCCATTGATATTTCTTTAAAGTCGCAAATTAAAATCAATATATAATAATATAAAATAAATTATCTAAATTTATTGTCGTAAATACTTCGTAACTTAAATATGTATAGCATTAGGCAACCGGCAGTCAGTGTTTTATGACAAAAGAAAAAACAGCGATTTTCCGCTATTTATAATGCCGATTCCGTATATAGGTATAATGCTTACATTAAACATAAGTAGGTACCTATAGTATTACCTATGCCTATAAGAATATATAATTTAGTATCATATAAATATATACTTGTTATATAGATAATCGGTTGAGCAACCCTACCCATCGAAATATTAATAAGGCTGGTAAAACAGAATGAGGTAATTTGCAAGTTGTTTCACACCCGCCCGAACCGGTTGTGGTTGAATTTCTGTTGCTTGAGATTGAAAGTTCATCTTACGACATTTGGGCGCCCATTATATGATTACATTATTGCCGATAATTAAATCAATGATTTCACTGTTTTGTAAAACATACTCGGTACATACACTAACATAAAGCGCTTGCATCTACCCGCGACTTTGTCTGTGGACTGCGTGAACTCCTCTATTGATCTATTTGTTACGAAACTTGACAAGATCACTCGCTATGCTTATAATTATGAAGGTTTCCTGAAAATGTCATCAAAATCAGTTCAGCCATTTATGTGGCATTAGGAAACATACAAACAGCCTATAACACATATCGATTTATATATATGGGATTTATGTCAGTTAACAATGATAACATTTTATTAATATTATTACGAAAGATCACTATAACTAATTTCTTTTACCGTGCAAAATCTTTATCCTTACTAATATTATAAATACACAGATAGTCTAGAGCCTGAAAAAAGACATAGGCTACTTTTTAATGCGATAAAAGGGTAGTAAGTGGTTGAAAGGGGGGTTGAAAGTTGTATGGATGTATCGTCATTTCTGAGCCAGAAGCTTGAAACTTATTTTTAGGCTGTTGATTAAATATAAATAAATAAGATATTCAAAGTTTGTAAGGGCCCCCCCTTAGGGTCTGTTTGTTCAGAGTTTTTATTAAAATTGCTTGTTATACGCAGGCAAAACCGCTGGCATAAACTAGTACTCCATAACTCCTTATAAATTCTATGATGATCTTATTAAGGACTCCAGTAATATGGAACGGAACTCGTTAAACTATAAAAGCCTTACCTGCAATCACACAGTTCAGGCGTCGGGATGTGACGACCCCATCGCCCGCTGTTGGGATAACCTCTGTCACAGCAGAGATTATTCCACCAGTGCAATCAGTCACACTGGTGGTAGATCTTTTGTTGCAAGAGGCCGGCTAGGTAGGTACCACCGCAGTGTCCAATATTCTGCCGCCAAATAGTAGTGCTTAGGCACTACTGTGTTCCGGTTTGAAGGGCATTGTACGCTAGTGAAATTACTGGGCGAACGAGATATCTCGAGGTTGGCAACGCGCGAGTGGCACCTACTAATGGTGCTGCAAGCGCTCATAGGCTGCGGCAGCCACTTACCATCAGGTGGGCCGTATGCTTGTTTGCCAACTTCTAACATAAAAAAAAAAAAAAACACCATTTCAATTTTTACAAAAAGGTTGTTTGTTTAAGCTGTCACATGGTATTAGTTAGTTAGTTAGTTTTCATTTCATAAAGATAAAGTTCTCAATCAAAATAAAACGGGAACAAAGAAGAATGAATATTACTCAATAAAGCTTGAGGTATTTAATATTAGCATATAATAAAAACAATGTATAAGTCAAAAGGTTATGATCATGCTAAAACCAGTGTTTCCTTAGTATTTATACTTATATGAACTTTAAAATTAGGCAATAAATAGTAAAAGTCATGATTCAAGGCCAACCAGTGACTGGATGCTTAATATCCGCTTGGCTGAAACGAGCAGTATCCATAGACTCACTATATATTATAGACAGGCCCTTCCATACTGAGACTTTGACATTTTCTTTCCGGAGAAGCACCAACGCAATTCAATATCAACGCAAAGAAACGAAATTAGTGAAAAGCTTCCAACATATTCGAATGAATTTAGTGTCACGAACTTGTAACATTCTCGAATAAAGTTAGCGTGTGTCTGTATGGAAGGGCACGTCTATAGTATATAATAAGTCTATGGCAGTATAACATTTTTTAATCGACTTCAAACAGAAGAAGGTTATTGATTTATCCATTTTTATATTGTCATATGTATGTTACGTGTTACACGATATCTCTGGCGTTTGTCAACCAACTCTGATGAATCTATTCTTATTCGATAGGGTAACATTTAGGGGAAAGAAAGACTTATCAAAAAAACTCGTAAGAGACAATTGACACCATTATGACAGTGTGGGTAGCGTGTCTGCCTTGAGCCTCGACGGTTGCGTATTCGATTTCTGCTCGGAAAGTTTTGCATTCAAGTCGGTTGATTATTTTTGTAAAGTCTAATTATTGTTACGCATTAGTAAGTGAGACGCTCATAGCCGAGTGCACCCGCTGATCGGTAAACGATCGGTAGGTTAAGCAACTTTAGGCGCGGTCAATCACTAGATGGGTGATCGCATAGTGGTATTTCAACCGAGCGTCTCCGTGCTTCGGAGGGCTCGTAAAAGTCGGTCCCGGCTGTTGACAATTAGACAACAGTCGATAAGTCAAGTCAGAGGCCTACGGGCGACCTGAACAACTCTGACACTAGGTTGACCACTAACCAATCGATAAGTAAGTGACATAGCAATGGATATAGCTTATTTTAATATTGCTACCAAAAACTTACTGTAAATGGTAAATCAGAGCAATAAACTTGTTCGGGAGCTTAACTTGTAAATGTTACGAAAATAAAATATTTCTAAACTACTTAAAATTTTACTATTTGCGATATTGCAATAAGAGTTCCGTTTTTCCATTATTTTTTGGCAGGCCCCAGTATTTTATTCATTACATAATCAATTTAAATGGCCGTTATAGTGTTAAAAAATTATTAATCTAAAATTAATTAAAAATAAAAGTTGATAAACTGTATACTAGCTTTATTTAGCGGTTTTAAACACGATATCTTCATACGTAACAATTTCTTCATACAAACTTATCTATTCCGGTCTTTTAGTTACGGAATTTAGATACACGAGAAATATTATATTATGCGAGATCTTCATAGGATAAAAGTCTATTAGATATTTTTGTTACCTATCATTCTTCTGATATTTTTAACAAAGTGTGCTCTTTGCTCTTTCTAGCCTTTCCAGATTTGACGAGATATTAATCTTTAAAAAAGCAATAACTTTTGGATACAAGTAATTTACCTACATACACTTAACGATTATAATCAAATGTTATATGGCAATAATTGGGATAAGCAGTTTAACAGTGTTCTGTGAGGCAATAATTAAGCGAAACAATTTTTAACTGCAGACCTCTTTTCTGATTGTATTATTTACGGAAATTCCAATGTAAATTTTTATATAAGGTATAATATAATAAATACTTCTCGACAGCCGTCTGATCGAATAATGGATAATAAATTGATAAGCAGAAAGAAAAACAAAAATATATTTTTCCTGCCAACTTTTATACTTTGTCTATTATAGGATGATAATTAATTAATTTTTAGAGAGTAGAGATAACCGTTAATCCTTAATGGCGGTTATTTTAAATTTAACTTCCACCGACTTTTGTCAACAATGTGTAAACTCATATTATTTTACCTGCTTTTTATCGGAATATTTATACTTGAGTATCGTTTGCCCGAATGTAATGAATGGAATTGGAGCCAAATACAGGGCAAACTACTAGTCGAATATTCTAACTAACCCAGTTTTATGCCATTAATATTCTAACTAACACAAGTTTTAGAAATTAAAAGAGAAAAGTAACACAGACATTTCTATTTTCCTTTTTTTTTTCCTAAAAACAGCTGACAATATATAATATATTTTTATAGCGCGTGCATATTTTTATTACGCTATCATGGTTTTTAATAGCAGATTACGGGTAAATCATAGAATTGTAACACATAGAACCTAAGCTTCGAACAAATTTCATCGCGTAATGTAAACCAAATGACAAACAATGTGTTCGTGAGTACATTCACTGACATGCGCAATAGCGCAGTATTAATGTCAGGGAAAGAAAATCCTTAAATTTGGGGGAAATTATTAATTAATAAATAAATTTCTCCTCTGAGACTGAAGTTGGAAAAAAGTATTTATTTTACGTATGAAATAAATAATTGATGAAATAGTATAAAAAAACTGTGTTTTTGATAAAAAATTTATCATAGATACAGTCCATTTATTTATATTTTACTAGTTTAATGGTTATGTTTGATGGTATTTATGTCCGATGTTTTAACATAACCACAACAATATCTAGAACTATGAACGTAATTTAAATTTGTGTATTTTATTTATGAATACTTTGTTATTTGTTTTATTAGTTCTGATAGGTTATTTTATATTTTTATGGATATTAGAAAAGGTACTATTTAGGCGATTTCGTAACAAACAGCTGGCAGCACTTTGTTCTAAATATGAGTGACATATGTCATTAAGTCACTCAGTAGTGTGACAGCTAAATAGAATTACTCTATGTACAGCTAACACTGCTGACATATCATTGGAGTCCAACTGTCATAACATAACATTTGAATGGTCTATATTTTGGGCGTCTACTATCCTTGTATGATCCTTGAATGTGTTATAATTTTATGGGGTAAATATTTTTCGGAGCTGGTAACACTTTCTTTGAAATCGTAATATGCATCTGTGCACATCTGTGTGATCTGTGTCTTCAAATAATTGATATTTCATACCTCTAGGTCGTAGCCATTTTGATTTTAATACAAATAAAATAAGTCGACGAGAAACAATAATAAAAGCTCTTCAAGCTATCAAAATGAATAGTAAGAATAGCTATAACGAAGATCTTTTTGAATATATCAAAGTGAGTGAAGATGAGGATGATTCTAATGCTGTTGAGATTCCTTGTGAAGAAGATGGTACGTTATTGCTCTCTACGTTAGTGGCACAGTTCCCTGGAGCTTGCGGATTAAAATACCGCCATCCTGACAGCAAAAGCATTCGAGGAATACGTCTGAGTGATGGTAAATTGCATCCACCTAGTGACGCAGGTTGGGGCAAACTTTTATTTGTTTGTGTATTTCCGAAAGAAAATAAACGCAAAATGGAAGATGTTTCGCCTGAGAACTCAGCAGCTAAGACAAAACGTCTAGAAAAGAAACTTACTTGTTCAGATTTAATATGCCTCGGCTTACCTTGGAAATCAACCGAAGAATCTATCAAGCAATATTTCGATAAGTTCGGTGAGGTTGTTATGGTTCAATTGAAACGAGATAAAAACGGTTTATTTAAGGGTTTTGGTTTCATACGTTTTGCTACATATGCCTCACAGATGAGAGCTCTTGCTCAGAGGCACAATATAGACGGCCGCTGGGTTGACGTTCGTATTCCTAATTCAAAAGAGGGAGTAGTGCCACAAATGCCATGCAAAGTTTTTGTCGGCCGGTGTACTGAAGATATGACTGGGGATGACTTGAGAGAATATTTCTCCAAGTTTGGCGAAGTAACAGATGTCTTTGTACCAAGACCATTCAGAGCATTTGGGTTTGTAACTTTTCTAGATCCAGAAGTCGCTCAAAGTTTATGTGGTGAAGATCATGTTATCAAGGGTGCATCAGTTTCCGTATCAAGTGCAGCACCTAAAATAAAAAGTAAGTCCAACCCTAATTGGAAGGAGGAATCCTTTGGACCCAATAACTGGGATGGTAATAGATCAGGTCCTCCAGGAGGATCTAATGGAAATGGTAACAACAACATTGATACTCTAAATATGCAAAACTTGGGCATCAATCCAAATGGTGGGCCTCCCGCCAACTTTAATTTACCTATAAGTTTAGTAGCCGCAGCCCTTAATCAAGCTGGTTGGGGTGGATTTTTGGGTGGTCCTGGTAACTCGGGTCCTAATAATTGGCAGGGTGGTCCACCTCAAGGTGGTGGAGGTAAAAATTGGAATAATAATCAAAATTGGGGACAAAATGGACCTCCTCCATCTTGGAATCAAAACAACAATCCAGGTTGGAATGGTGGCAAAAATGGCAATTGGAATCAAGGCAACTGGCCCAATGGACAAGGTTGGGGGTAACAGCGGGGAGGTTCAGGTGGTTCAGGTTCTAATAGTGGATGGAACAACAAACCCCAGACGTGAGGTGAGCCTACACTACAATGTTCATACAGGAGATGATTGTGGGGGAAAGTAGGAATAAGTGTTTAAAAGTTATAAGTTTTGCTATTTATGTGAAGATTTTTGTCTTAATATAGTTTTAGTGATAGTTTTATCACAAGAAAAATGTAAAAAGTTAAAACTGATTGTAGTAGATATAAGTCGACCTCTGTTCTGTGTGTAATATGTGATATGGTATGATGTGAATGTCATTGAATTAATAAAGTGTGTATTCTGAGATGGATGTTTCACTTGTGCTCGGCCGGGTTAACTGTGTATCATTGAAGAATGATAGAATTCATGGTGAAATAAACAATCAACATATATTGTGCAATTGAATCTCTTGTATGCATTGATCTCAATTCCTCATGAATTGAGTATGAATGTATTTTTGATATGGAGTGATGTAATATGTTACATATATAAGGACATGTGTAGCAGAAGCCTCGGTGTCTGTTGTGAGTGTTGGGGAAGAGATGTTGCTACTCAATTTTCCTGGATTTTGCAAAGTACCATCTGTGCATCTGCATCAAAGTGGTGAGTGAGTTGCTGTTATGGTATGATATGTGATGTTTATTTTGAATAAAAGGGTTTTTGATTTATTTGTAGCTTTAGAAAAGCCAAACCCAGTTGATTGGTTGAGGCCTTGTTAAATACTTTTAGATATGGTAATTACATTTTTGTCAAATTTATAAAATATTTTTGTTTGTTTTATATTTTTTATCATTATTTTGTATCAATAATTGATTTGATTTGTAATTCAGTTTAATCGTAATGTGTTGTGTAATTTTAATAAAATGAATAAACTTGCAGGATAACTTGTTTTGCAAAATGGGCAAGGAAATGACCAGCAGAGCTTTTATTTAGATAGTATGAAAATACTACATGATAATTAGATGGTATGTATTGACATTTTGTTTTAAATAGACTTAGCATTCACAAACTCAATTTTTATCTTTTTTTAAATCCACAGAAACACATATTTTAATTTTTTTTATTTTCGAAGTTTGTACTATTTTAAGAAGCTTAATATTCTAATTTCTTTCTTTTTTAATTAACTAAAAGTGACTACTGGATATATTTATTCTAGCCAATTGTGATAAATAAATGTCAATGAAAGAAGTTTCTGTGCAGATAAGATATAAGCATATATTGCATCTATCTTTATGGTAAGCAATCATCGCAATCTATGAACACTTGATTCTTGAAGTATCACATGCGCGTCGCCAACCTAAGGGAAAGGAGAAAAGGAATAAGTAGAGAAAAAATGAAGGGAGCAGAGGAGCTCGGATTTGGTCTCTGGTGTGAATGCAACAGTACTGTTACTTTAAGCCGGTTTTCTGCAGTAGGGTAAAAACAGGCTGTCTCAAATCTGTGAATTTATTCTGAATTTTGAGTTTGTCATAAGTATGCGCTTTATAATCCTTGCTGTTACTTTACATTACTTAATTTGTTCCACAATTAGTATATATGTACTTATTATAAATCTTGGCAAGACGTTTTTCAGATACTGCACAACCGCATAAAATAACAAATACACAGTTTTTTTTTTAACATGAATTTCCTATGATTGTGTTATCTATTAAAAGGTTTAAAAACTGTTATATTTTATTCAAATTGATTTTTCAACTAGGACAAATTACATTAACAACTTAAATTATGTTTCATTTTCATTAAAGTAAATTTATTACATATAAATAATTTAATCACCAATCATAGATAGTGTAAAATAAATATTATCTGAAACTGTAATCTTAATTAGCTTATTACAGGAAATATTTTTTTTTATTATAGTTTAAATCTGAAGGATATATTAATATTTTTAATTTATTTCCAGGCGCAGGTGGGTGCATGAAATGTTATCAGGAAAAGATGAAGATAAAAATAAACATACAATTTATCATATTTTTTTATTAAAACATTGTTGAATGCTTTTTTTAATAAACTTTTATATTTACATGTTGATGTACATATTTACTAAAGAAAGAAATCACAACTAAACATCTTACCACAAGCATGATGAAAGTCCTTAAATTATTACGATTAGGTACAGTACAATTGAAACCTAAAATAATCAACACTTGTGGCATATCACAGCAAGCATTTCCATAAATATTAATGATATAATACATGTTAAACTTGTCCCCTTCTATCCATGAGGTTATATCTAATAGTTCAAAGTGAGTATACAGATTCACTTTCATGTTAAAATACTACACAGAAATATTAATACTTAAATTTACTGTCTATAATATCATCATACCATTATTTAATTATCGTTATAAACATGACTCAATGGACAAATTATATATGCATATTTTTTAAATCTATAACTAAGAGATCTTTATGATATACAAATGTTAAAAAGCTACACCTTAAAAAACTTGACTATTTTTTTTTTATATTGTATGTTTTACAATATATAATAATACAATATATTTTCATCAAATACTATAAATTTACAGACCAAAATTATGAAATTTAAGAAGAATACATAATAAATAACAGCTAGTCTTTATAGGTTAGTGATGTTTCGAAAGTTATCTTGATTAGAGAGCTTCCATTGTACCAGAATAATCAGTACTAGTAGACGAATCCACTCGTTTCTGTGGCAACACAGGATTTAATAAATTTATCCAACAGACAAACATGTGTTTTAAATTGGGAGTTTGAATGTAAACAGTAAAAGTTTTATGTAATGAATTAAATAAAACACTGACTGTTGACATGTATTTATACATCAATTTTAACATTCAATTCAAGTTGATGAAATTTAAGACCAACAATGTCACAAAGTGGATCAGATATCCTCTTTATACTTTGCTGCTACAAATTTGGCAGTGTTAATCTAATCTTATTTTATACACAAATTACAAAACAAATAAAAATAAGTACATTCAAGTGCAAAAGATGTGTTATCCTTGTCTGAAATAATTATGATGTTGTTTTTTAGTTTCTATTGGAGGTAGTTTGTTTATGGTATGACTGATGGACGGATTTACTGTAATAGATCAGAAATAATCGCTAATCTGATATCTGTCAACATTTCCTACCCCTTATAGATTAACTTTAAAATGTTGTACAAGATATTATGTAGTTTTGAGAGAACATATTGATTGACTCTTTTGACGAAATAAATTAAAAGATTTATTCAATTTATGGAAGCTCTCATATAAGGGAATTGTACTAGATTTATTTTCTATATGAAGCTCATTTGATATTCATTTCAATTTTTACAATGTTCATCATCTTATTTTGACAAGGTAATGGTAATTATTTCAAACATATATAGAGATTTATTGTATTTATAAAATAAAAAGACACAGCTGCAACGAAATTTGATAGATTGATAACTTTGAATAACATAAGGCTTTATTCAATTCTGGAGCAGATAGAGGGTGATCGCGTTGCATATAATAACCCTTTTAAAAATACTTGCATAAATATACAAAAACGTTATATTTATTACGTAGGTGGGTAAATTGCTAAGACATTTATAATTACTTAAATTTCATAGCAATTTCCTAGGGCTGCTTATTATAAAAACCCTGTTTTACGTGAAAATTATACTTATTTTGTCATCGATTGGAATTATTTATTTATGCAGAATCATTAATTTTCCAAATTTTTGAAAGCAAAAAGTACTATCTACTATGAAATGCTTCGACCGCATTCCCGTAACTTAACTTTTTTGTAGATATATTTTTCAATACTTATTTTATATTTTTATTTCAAAGAAAATCATCAAATCTCAAATTATAGTTATGAAAATAAGTATTTGAAATAATTAAAAAGTTTTCGTTGGTATAGTTTGAACGCGGTACTCATTATAAAAATGTTAAGCCCACAGGAGTTATTCTTATATGTAACTAACAGATAGAATTGACAAGTACCTACTATAGGTTCTAATTTTTTAAGAGTACATTTTTTTTACCTATGAATTATTATGTTTATACAAATAATGACACGACTTTCGCAAGTGATTAATGCAGTTCATATTTTTGAAATTAGTAAAAATTTATTTAATTGTCAAAATTAGTAACGAAATGTTGAATCTTTTTCAAAGATATCTTTCTATATTAATATGGCTCGGAAGACAAGATTAACTTTTGTATAAAATGATAATATTAAAATATAAGAATTATTATGTCAACTATTATAATAAAGATTAGTTTTATGTTGAAAAATTCAGGTGGGAAAATTACTATTGAGAATAAATCATTAAAATTAACAAAATTATATTATTACTTTATAATTCAGGATGTTTAACCTTTGGGCTGGTGTAATAGACATTAAGATTTTCCTTGGGGAGCCAATTTGTGCTCATTTCCATTATTACAAATCGCGCCAATAAGAAAATATTAAAATAATGATTATAAAATTATTACTAAAGATACAAATGCTTTAATTCTAATTGAAATCAATATCTGCAGAAGTTAAAGTCAAAATTATTAAACAAAAAAATATTATAGGTACAACACAAAATATTTAAGTAAAAAAATTTGTTAGACATTAAGACGAATAAAAATATTTGTTCAACCTTTTGTGATATTATTCTTATTGGCATGATTTATATAATAAGAGAAGTGTAAAGTAATAATAAAATATCATGATAATTATTGAGGTAGTAATCTGCGTTAAACTTTAAGTTTCTTTGCTGGTCGCAGGGCATAATTCAAAGATACCTGCCGCTTAGCCGGAGCTTGCCTCGGCTGCCTTCGTCCGTTCCATTCTGCGTCAATTTTACAAGCAAAGTCAAAATCACTCTTTTCCTGTTCAATAAGTTTCTCGATCCTCAGCTGCTCATGTAAAATGCTTTTGACATCACAATTTTCCAATGGACTAGATAAATTTTTTACAGCTAAATCAACCTTATTATTATTTAAAGTTGATGGTGGACTACATGACTCCATGTTAAGGTGCATTCTTTTAGAATCACTTCTCAAGTATGGCTTTCTATCGGAATTAAATTTTCTTTCCTTAACTCTTTTCTTAGGCGTAACCTCGTTGTCGTGTTTGGAAATACTTCCCATTGATCTAGTGCGTCTAAGTCTCGTGTTAGTATTAAGTTTTGTAATACCATCAACATCAGTATCTTTTGGCCTATTTATTGTGCGTTTCGATGTCAGTGTACGGCCATGATTATTATTTGCAGTTTTCTTTGCCCTCGACCTTGTATTTGTAACGCATTTTTTGAGGTTCTGCTGTAAACAATAATATGAAATGAGAAAATTATTACAGAAATGGGGAAAAAACAACCAATCATACAAAAGGTCGAAATGGTACCACCATTTGACCAAAAGAAAATATTTTAAATGAATAAACACTACACACTCAACAGCCCAAATCAAATATTGTAACAAAGTGCAAAAGTCATTTGCTAACATACTATCTAAAATAGGAGCTTCTTACCTTTTTAGATTGGAGTAAACCAAGCACAATAACAAATGCAGATGGTAGTTTATGAGCCAACGAAAAATTACGCAGTCGACATAAGCCTTCGACATACTGTGCACGGCTTGGTGGGGTTTCATTGAAAGACACATCCTTATCATTACCCACTCGTATGCATGGAACACGTAATGGTAAACCCTTGATTGTATTAAAGCTAAAATATAAAATAAATACTAGTTTAATATATGTACATATAGAATTACAACATCATAGGATTTTTTAAGAAAAATAAATTAAGTTAGGGGCTAGACTTTAGGACATAGGTATGCAAAAAAAATGTGGGTAAAGCATCACCACCACAGTAATGTTTCAAAATGTTAGTGAGCCATTTTTATAGCAACCTAGGGTCTGCTTATTACTCTTATCATGATTTGAGCAATTGCCATCTGACCCCCGGAACCTCAAGGGCGAACCAGTAACTCATTGGATAAGATCAAATTACTTTTCAAGAGTTAATGATGATGGGCAGATGTCATGTGATAAAAACGGTGGGGAGACCCACAAGGACAAACAAAGATATTTGTAAGATAAATACAAATATCTGCTTGAGCGGGAATGGAACCCACAACTGTCGAAACTTAAGGTTGACTTGCTACCAATATGCCACATTGGAGTTGGTTTATTAAAATAGACTAATATTTTGCAATAACATGTAATAACAGTATAGTGTGTGTGTGTAGTAATAACAGTTGCCGAAATTGAGAAGTGGATGCACTTGTATGCTTTGAGAAATTCCGTTCTATATCATCAGACTTTTCACAAAATATTTGTTGTGTGAAAATTTAGACTATCATGAAATGGAGTGAATACCAGAACCAAAAAACATTAATTTATAATCTTCTTAAAATATGAAATCTTAATTTAAGTTTAATATGAAACATTAGGCATGTGTAGAATAAGGATAATACAAATCGCTCACCTGGTGGGAGTTGTTCCTTCTATAGGTTTGAAGTAGCAAAGTTCTTGTTGCATTGAATCCACACTGCTTGTTTCTATATTTCGAGTTTCTGGTATGTGTGTTTTATGCAGTATACTTGAATGTGGTAATGGCAAAGATACGAGTAATGACTGTACACCAATTTTCGTTTTTACAACACTTTTGTCAGTATTGTCAGTTTCACGTTGTTCTTCTTTCTGTAAAGTAAACATTTATATTATTATTGATTTACATGATTGTAGAATATTATGGGTTTGTATAATATATTATAGTATTTTGATTTCATTTATATATACCTCGAGATATTGGTTCTTAGATCTCCTCAAATTAAACACACACAAATTCAATTAAAACCTCAAATGGAACAAAGTAATGCCTAAGCTCTGCTATTTGGCGACAGAATATTTGACACTGCGGTCATTCCTACCTAGCCAGCCTCTTGCAATAAAAGACCTATCACCAGTGAAAATTATAAAGAATAAAATGTATTTTATATATTTATATAAAGTAATGAGAATTTTTCATGTTGCATGTGATGACATAAAGCTTCAGGATAAATAAATAAATAATGTCATTAATCACAGTGTTGAAAAATCCATATCCAATTTAACAATAAGTATATACCATTTAAAAAAATATTAATTCAGTATATAGGCTATTTATATTTGTATTGATATTGTTTGTGTACAGCCACATATATAAAAAATATGAGAAATTAATGGAAATATTATTATTTATACAGGATAATAGAATTATCATGATAATTAATTATCAACAGATTTATTAACAAAACTTATAATTAACTTGTATTTATTAAACATTATTAATTATTATAAAATATTAGGAGCATTACAAAAAAGGGTAACAATAAAATTTTCAATAATATACTATGAAAGTAAGATTATAAGAATTATTTAAAATCCAACCTCCTCCTGAACTCTTTTCCCATTTTCCTTATTCCAAATTCTGGTTCCAGTTTTAATTTTTTTGTCTAATAAACTTTTTAAATTCTTCCCATAATTTGGAATCATTTCTGGGGAAAGTCGGCCATTTGGTGTTGATACATCTGTGCTTGTATTATCTTCAGTTAATTGTGGGCTACTATAAGACAAACAAATTATATTACCTATTTATGTAAAAGATATTTAAATAATACTGATTGAAGCTGGTGGGAGATGAGACCTGATTATTATTCTAATCACAAATTTTTTAAAATATATTTCATAATAAATTTGTATTACCACTTGTTCTTTTGCAATGCCATTTTTCTAGAATATGGAATGTAAACATTAAAACTATTGTCTGTGACACCAATCAGCTAATAAATTAATAAGAATATATTCCAAATTATGTTCCAAGTGTAAATTTAATAACAGACCAACAATGTTTAAGGCAGGTGTGCTCCCATTGTGGC
Organism: Hestina assimilis; assembly: GCA_023373885.1. Taxonomy (NCBI): domain Eukaryota; kingdom Metazoa; phylum Arthropoda; class Insecta; order Lepidoptera; family Nymphalidae; genus Hestina; species Hestina assimilis. The sequence continues at coordinate 7,407,370 of CM041741.1, read as the reverse complement.
AAAACAGTCTGCACTTGTCCCTGTACAAATATTTTAAATACACATACTTACTTATCAGTGATTGTTGCTTCCACTGAAGATTTCTTTAAAAACCTATCTATAGTTGTTGGTCGTAAGCGAGGTTTGGTTAAGGAAACATTTATTGTTCTATGTTTTGGTGCCGGAGGTATAGCTGTTGACTTTACAGTTTCTTCTGCCAACTTGGTGGCCATAGCTTCATCTTGCTTTAAACACTGTAAATATTTTTTATGAGCTTCTTCTTCTTCCTCTTTGAGTTTTCTGGAACAGCATATATATTCTCTTAAATTTCTTAATTTTTTATTTTATAATAAAAATAACCAAATTATCCTATGAAAATTATTCTTAGACCAGAAAAATTATAATTAGATCAACAAGCTGTCTAATAAGAAAAAATATTTAAAAAATAAGACAATTATAGTTGTATTGTTTGATTCCAGAAGAAGAATGTGCAAACGTTTCAATAGTTTAAGTTTTACGTAAAATTAATTTTGGAATGATTAGAACAGAGTATTCATTATTAATATTATTGGGAAAAGAGCAAATATCCTGGTTCAAAATATGTTAAAAAAAGTATTAATTTACATGAGATGATAATATAATAAGATTTATTAAAAAGGAAAAGAGAATACAAAATTATGATAAAATTAAAAACAAGTTGTATAGAAGTATAGTGTCATCAGTATTTTTTCTTATCCCTTAATAATTATGTTTTTGCTATGCAAGAGAGTCATTATTGGCACCAGTGTCAATAAATGAAAGATTTCAGCAGAACCAATATTATGTCTAACAATGCCAATAACAATAAGTAAAAGGTAATATTGTTACGGAGAACCTTATGACAGGGGCATAAGGTTCAAAATCGCTTGCTACTTCTTTTGTTTATTTCTACTACCGCCGCGCGAGTTCGAGAAAGATGTATTCTCGAAACATGTAGAATAGCGTTCCGAGGACGGAGCTCTCTCGAACCCGTGTCCGCGTATATAAGCGGCCCGCCGTGTCGACTGATTCATTCAGTTCTGAGCAACAAGCGAAGAAATTACAAGTGATACCAGTGAACAAGTGCGATAATTAGTGACCTCGGCTATTCTTTTGGACTGTGATTGACCTGCGTTTTGGATCTGTGATTTGTGAAGTTCTGTTGTTTAATCTAGACCTAGAATAAAGTCTTGTTTAGAGTCATCAGGTGTTTGTTTCCAAATCACCGAACCCCAGCCCGTAACAATATTTATAATACAAATGTCCATATTATTGCACCATATATTTTTTAAATCTGTTTCTATTATCAAATTTAGAAACATATTTTCATACTCTAATTTAAAAACACTCTTCATGGGAAGTCCTTAAAGTGCCAATGATTAAGTAATTTCCTATATTATAATTTTTGTAAATTGCATGTTATAAACTAAATTTGATAACATACTTAATAAGAAGTTCTGTCTTATCATATTCCTGTTGTTCAATACGTAAACGTTCTGCTCTCAGTCTCTTTAGTTCAGCTTCATACTCAGATCGAATCTCTCCTGGTGCACTTAACCTAAGTAATGGTGTCTCTGTAATTGAATTAAGCATACTTATCAAAGGCCAAGTCTTAATAATTTATTTAACGATTTTACGGTAAATATGTAGCAAGTGGTGTAGAAAAAAAATTATGAAAGCAAGCTGTCTTTAGGCGTTTGTTTTTGTCCATTAGCTGAAACATAATATCTATACCTGCTGATAGATCGTCTTCTCCTTTTAATTTTTTATCGATCTGGTCAACAAATTTATTTTTAATGAAATTCCATAGCTGAATGTTAACTAAATTCTTTTGTTTTGTCGCTGTTCGTAGCCAAGAACCTATTCGTAATCGACATAGAGGACAACACAAAGCATTATTTTCAACACTCCCATTGAAACAACTTAGACAAAAATCATGATAGCAAGGTAGTGTTACAGGTTCTATTAAAATTGACTGACAAATTGAACAAATAACATCACTGAGTTCTAATTTTTCTAATTTTAGCAATTTATTTTCAATTTTAGACAGCCGCTTCTTTGACTTGGCCGCCATTTTTGACATTGTTTTTTTCAGTGATCACAGACAATAATTATATTATTTTTATATATCATATTTCACAGAATATACCTACCGTATTAGATATATTGTTGGCTTGGTCCAAACCTCAAAAATTTAAAAAACAAATTAAAACACAATAATAAGTTAGACAAATATTAAAATGAAATAGGTACCTAGGTACCTACCGCAATGATTTTTTTTATAAATATTTTATTATATGCGTAAAATCTATTTTCGCAATTTTTTATTGTAACAAAAATGACAAATGTTTCACTAATAACTATGTTTTCAAATTATAAATAATTAAATTACTTAGTAAAATAAGCATTGCATATACCTAAGTACTTTACAAAAATATTAAATTCTTGAACGCTTTTTAATTTCCATGTCTACCAACATTTCAGGCGTAGAAGCCATGTTGATATTTTCTTTCTTTTTTCGTCATGTACCGACTCACATGTATTTGAGAACGAAAAACGCTATCGAGATTTGAGAGAACCATTAGAAATATGGTGGTTAGAAAAGGATTATAGATAGGAGTGTTCTTTTGTTCTTCAACATATAAGTGAATGCAAATGTGGAAGTGATCTCTTTATAAAATTATCAAGATCTCCGAAATGACTTCAATGCATTTCGTAGTTCATCCATTGCCTGGAACAGAGGATCAATTGATAGATAGGTAAGCCTATTATTTAACTTTCTACTTGACTCCATTACCGTAATCGTATACAATTCGACATGGAAAATGTAATGGTGATGATTATATGTCCATCAAAAACGATTATTCTTTGAATGATACCTGTAATTCCAACGATCATATAAAAAGCATTTTGGTTTTCTTGTTAATTTTTTTTTCTGTACAAAGGAGATGCATGTTTGGTCTATTTCACCTATTTTTAATTTATATAAACGTATATTGATAATGGCGTAATCTGCAGTTGGCTGATGAACACGATGTTGACCGCGATTAATTTGCGAACCCCAGTTTTAAAATCCAAATAAGATATTTCAGTAATAAAATGTTGTCTCTAATTTACCCGAAGTAAAAGTTACATTTTCAGCATAATCGAATCTCATTGAAGAAATCTATGAATATTTATTTTTATGATATTTTGATGCTATTATAATAAATTTAATGAATTTTCTTCTTTTAATTGGTTACATTATCTAGCTGTAAACATATTTGTTATGTTTAAATAATTTAACACATGATTTTTTCTGATTTTCATCTCATGGAATATTCTAGAATGTGGTACTTTATTAATGCATAAAAATATTATGAGTACAATGTTATTTTTTGAATGCTAACAATCTTTAGGTCCTGCTTTCCTGTTTAGGGAAGGATAAAAAGAATAATCTCCCATAACTATTGGTCTATAAGTTATAGTCTAAGTCTATCTTAATTATTTAAAGAACTAATACTTTCTTTATTTCATTAAATTTATAAAATGTCATTATACTATTTCTGCATTTATATATATTGTATAAAGTCATAAAATGATATTATAAATAAGGATTGAAATCTATAATATACACATACATGCATTTTTATAAGTATTTGTGTAATAATTAATGAATAAAATTATTTATATGAGATGGGGGAGTTTGAAAAGAAAATATAGAGACTGGGGTGGCAGTATAGGTATCCAATGTTGATCGAACAAAACTCTAAACTATGGATATCCCTCCTGTGTGATAGATATATCTCTACTTTGCCGCCTATATTATGCCAAAAACAATGATGCTGGTATAAGTAAATGATATCCTACCAAAAGGTTGCTATAAGACTTGTAAAATAAATAAACCCACAAAATGTACTAGTTGGTACCTCCATTTCCTTGAATAATAATTAATAATTTATATTTAGAAACTAATAAGCTGTATTATAAATTCAGCTTATTTTTATCACCATTTTAAATTGCAACATATTTTTCATGTATCTTATTTTAATAGCTATAAATACTGTTTTTTATAACCTTGGACAGATTGAAACTTGGAATTTATAGTTGGTGCTGTAGTCCCAGTTTTTCTTTTTTTAGGGCAGGACAATGTCTGCCAGGCCTGCTAGTGTTAAATCCTAGAAGATTCTGCTCCCTTTCACTCTGACCTGTTATTGGTAATGGGTAAAGTTCATGCTGATGAAAAATCTTCTTTGTCTCAGACAGGCTTTATATTGACTTGGCTGTATCTGTACTTGATTTACCTGGACATTAGGAACATATTCAGCATAGTATGATATATAAACTCAATATTAAATAATATGATCCTATTTTTTAGTTCTTTGCAGTGTACCTATATTCCCAAAGTAATGATTTTTATGGTAATAAAATAATTGGATGGATATGTCTTCTTGGTACACATTGTGCTACAAATTATGAATGAGCTAATAATATGGTATTTGTTAAATAATTGAAAATCATCATATTTGAACCAATGCAAGCTTGTCTTTGTCATCAAAAGACTTTGGGAATGACCACCAATCCAAACATTGACACCTTAATAGATGGTGATATTCAGAAATTGTGGGTCTGAAAATAATGGGGAAGGCGTAAACTTCGGGAGTAGCTTTTTGCTTCTGCTGAATATATAGCTGGCAACCTTTGCAGAGCCTTTAATCATTCCATAAGATTTTTCTGTAAAAGCCAGAATCTGTAATGTTATATATTCACTTAAATTAGTAAACAATTGGTGGGTTAAGCAACGTTGGGCGCGGTCAGTCTCTAGATGAGTGATCGCATAGTGGTATTTCAACTGAGTTTCGCCACGCTCTGGAGGGTACGTAAAAAGTCGGTCGTTACCAATTTGATAATAATCGATAAGTCAAGTCAGAAGCCTGTACAGGTGACCTGAACAACTCTGACACTATGTTGGCCACTACCACGACCACTGGATAAGAAGAACTTAAATTAAAAGAATTATTCAAATAAAAGATATTTGTTAAGTTATAAGCTATGGGTTTATCATGGCCTATATAGGAAAGGACTATATAACCTTATACCTAACTCTTCTATCAGGATATTATGTACTAAGTAAAAGAGATATATTACTTTTTTTCTTATATAAATATTCTCAAGTTTGACCCTTGTGCAGTTTCTTAGTGTCTTAGTCTGTTTATGTATAATGTTTTTTGTCGCTTGTTTCAGACTCAGAGAGGTAGCAGAGCGATGGAACAGATATGGCACTGGAGCGGCGCAGTCTGCCCTAACGTCCTTGAGGGGCGTTCGTGCAGTCGCCGCCGGACCAGCCCATATCGCTTGCTTACTCGAAGATGGTAGCATATGTCGGGCCGCTTTCTCCATTATACCCGATAGATTGGACTTGAGCAAAGCCGATGCTAGTAAAAATGGAGGAAATGGCGGTGGTGGTAGTGGCGGCGGTGGTACCAGCGGAGGCAAGCAAGGTGGGAGCGGAAGTGGAAGCGGATGCGGTTCTAGGCAGCAGCCTCGGACGAGAGCGAGAATTATGAGAAATTCTATACGAGCTGTTCCCAGTTCACAAGGTATATATCATCATATCGAATCCAGACAAATATTATTAAACGCGATAGCAACTCTGTTACGTTTTCAAGCCACATACAAGCCGGCTACTTAGATAGTGGATGAAAGTTGGTCTGTTGAAATAACGGTGTGGCGGGCGAAGCTGCGTTCAAAAGCCGGTTACTTATAATCGGCTAGATTTTGTCCACCGATTTAGAGATAGATCTAGATCTATTTTGTTTCGATTTCGTTTGAATAACAATTATCAGAATTATTTATAGAGCACATCGAAAGACAGACTAATAAAAAAAAGACTCAAATCGTATGGCGATTAGAGTAGGGTTCATAAATTTGTATGATTAAATAGTTATTTAATAAAATGCATAATAAGAAAAGATTGATGATTGTGTAGGATCTACAAGCAGGGCCACGGGTGTAATAATCGGGGCATCAGGTTCTTCCCGAGTGGTTTCGGCTGTTCCGGCGCCCTTCGTGCCCGAGGATTTAGTGACTCAGGCCCAAGTGGTGCTTCAAGGAAAAAGCAGAAGCCTTATAATACGAGAATTGCAGGTAAATAACTATGACAATTTTTGATTTATTCGTTACACAGTTCACTTTCCAAAACTTATTTATATGATATCTACATCTCTAAACACATCACAAGTTAGTGATTCCCAATCGAAGAGTTTTTATGCCCATTTTAAGCTTGACAATCTTATTCCATGAAACATACCTCATACCATATATCTACCATACCTGCTTGCCAAGTAGCCATGACCAGAAATATCAGCAAGCCTATGAACACATATTCTCCATGTAAATACTATCCGTAGAAACAAAATTTGTTTGGTTATCAAAAAATTCACTCTTTTATGAAGAAAAAAAAATCGACTACAATGAATTTAATTAAAGTTAGCCATGAACACTTTTCGATTGGCAACCTATCATGGCTAGTTAAAAAGTCAATAAGGTAAGAATAATTTAGCAGCCTCACTTATTATACATACATATGAATCGTTATGTGTCTGGTGTGTTGTGTTCTACAATGCATTTTATTATATAGGCTGGGAATATTTACAGAAGAAAGCAATATTTAGCTATAGATAATTGTAGTATGTATGATGTAATATGTACATGTAAGAAGATATAGTTTGAAGTCTTGGAACAAATTATAATTTACTAATTTCGGATTATTTGAGAAACTTGATAGAAACAATGACAAGTATTGAGTATTTACAACCAAAGATACTAGAGTTATTCAGGTCACCCGTAAGCCTCTGACTTGACTTATCAACAGCCGGGACCGACTTTTTACGTGCACGGAGACGCTTGTTTGAAATACCACTGTGATCACCCATCTAGTGACTGACTGCGCCTAAAGTTGCTTAACCTATCGATCGTTTACCAATCAGTGGGTACACTCGGCTATGAGTCTAGTTTTACATGCCGAAACATGGAAACCATTAACCTATAATAACTACTATTTATGTAAGACTAAGTCTTTATTGATAAGTTAAATGGTATTTATATTCTTTAAAAACGTTTTTTTTTAAATTAAAAACTTAAAAGCAAATTACTACTCACTATACTCGACTGCTGCTATCCAGTCTATCAAAACGTAATAAGGGTAAATAGATAAATCCCTCCAAGCACAAATGGGCCGGTTCAACCAGGGAAATACTACTAATTTTAACCCACATTCTAGTAAATGTTATATTAATTATTTGACAATAATAAATAATGAAATGAGATATGATGTCTAATATGAATTTGTTTCTTATAGCGTACCAATCTGGACGTGAATCAGGCAGTAAATAACCTCCTGTCCCGCGATGACGAGGAGGGCGAGGAACCAGAGGGCGGTGAGGGAGGCGACGGCTACGTCCCCGAGGACCTCATTTCTCTCCTCGACGGTGGTTTTCACGCAACCCAACAAGACCAGTCGGTTATTATAGATGCAGACGCCATGTTTTCGGAGGACCTCTTCGGGTACGCGCCTGTCAGAAGGTATCCTGTCAAGCTATGCTCCTCGGCCTCATCTGTCCCACCACGATAGAAAAATGTAGTCCTCAACCCCAATCTAGCACGCAAAACGCTTACGCAGTTTCCGTTTCTGTCCTGTGATTGGGTGTTATTAGTTTTTTTTTTAATTTTGTTTATTCTTTTTCCTTTTTTAGTAGTTAAATGGTGTATCATAAACCACTACATCTCTTAATAAATATTTAAATACTACAAACTGACATAAGTAGACTTTATTATAAGTTATATAATTACTTTTATTTAGTACTGTTTTTATTTCATGTGTCAGTCTGTAAATCAAGATAAGTAAAATTCTAAATGGACATAATTGTGATGTAGTATGGTATGAAACATCATGCATGCTTAAATAAGAGGGTAGTTTTTAATTATATATTAAATAGTCGCAGTGGAGGCGGAGGCGGTAGTGGAGGTGTTCGTGCTGGTGCCAGTCGCGAAAGCAGCAGTTCCACTCAAGAGCGACCTTCGGAGTTCAGCAGATGGCGTGAGAGACAATACTTCGGCCCCCGAAGGTGGCTGGAGTCGGCACTACGAGAAACGTCTTGGGACAAAGAAGGAGGTAGATTATCTTTTTTTAGAATATGTTAAGATATGTTAAATTGTTAAAAAACCACCAAACTATCTACATCCGATATTACCATTTTTTTGAATATGTAATTTTTTTCAAACTTAAAAGATAGGAAAGGTTTTGCCTCGGCCATTTCCCTTTTTATGCTAAAGTAATAAATAATAAATTCCATAGAAACTAAGAAATGGCTACCCAACCATTTGAACAGTATTTTAATATATTTAATAATTGAACTAATTATAAGTTTGCTACAACAACTAGGGGTTGTGTCTGCTAGTTTATATAATATATGTTCGGCTTATTGCACTAAAACCTGTTTTATTATTTTAACTTTTCAAATTGCAGTAGAGAACAAGAAGAAGGACTCTGGAATGTCAGCTTCACCATTATGGGTTTCTGAAGAACTTGAATATTGGGACAGTAATATACGTTTCACGCACATCGCGGCAACTTACAGCGATTTGATCGCCATCTCTACACAAGGACAACTCCACCAGTGGCGCTGGTCCGATGCACATCCCTATCAGCGTAACGATGTATGTTACCAAATACTTAATAAAGGGGAGCGACACCCTGTTGAATAAAACTGCCTAAAATATATTTTTTAAAAATTACAGACATTTTTTATAAGCTTTTATAGAAAGTGCAATTAATTTTAAAGGTTTAATTTTATTATAAATTTTTATTGAATTTCCACAGCCTTCTGGAACGATCTTCCATCCCCGAGGCATTTGGCTAGGATTGACACCTGGAGAACGAATCTTGAATATGAGCGCAGCTGGCATACGTGTCTCTGTGCTCACTGACACGGGTCGAGTGGCCACATTTTTGGACGAGTCCATAGGTAAAATACCATAAACTATAATCAATTATGTAAAACAATGAATAACATTTATATATTTGTACCAATAAATAAATGTATTTGTAATCAGCACACGCCCCTGGAGCTGCACGCTTAGAACATCCGCTGCAATCATTTTCTGAGTTTGGCTCAGACAAAGCTGTGTCTCTGCATGTTTGCTCGCTGTACACTGTTGCGAGATTGGAATCTGGTATACTTTATTGGTGGTAAGTCATTGTTTAAAGAATAAAATGTCCCTATATAGTTGGTGCGACATAGTCACATTCACACATCAATTTTTATATATTATACATGTGGACGCAAATAAGCAATACCAGGTCAACCCACAAAATTAATTAATTTTATAAAAGCCATTTTTTAATCATGCAATTTATGTATTATTTTAAAGGTTTTGGGTTATATTATATACGAAATATGCAGTTTGTATCCTAATTTTTGTAAAAATAAGTGACGTACATAACTTACAAATATCTGATATTGCCAAAAACTTTGCAGGCGTCAATATTTTATTAAAAATCATATAAAGCAAGTTGTTCAAAATCTTAAAACGCGTTTTTCACATGGTATTGCTTATTTGCGTCCATGTATGTGTGTATTTGCCCTATAGACTCCGAAACTGCTAGATAGATTTTGGTGAAATTTTTGGAATAGCATAGCAAAAGTGATGAATATTGTGAAGTTTGATAGCGATGGATCAAGAGAAAAGTCTTCGCACACAAAGTCTCGCGCAGATTTTTTAATTATTATAAATGTTAAAGTTTTTTATTTGAATGTTGGTTACCCAATCATTGTTGAATGGATTTGGATGGAATTTGGCACTCAGATAGCTTATTACCGAATTAGCAGTTTAGATTTAGATTGGTTTTTGTACTAGGGGTGTGCTGCCGCTGGGACAACGTGCCCGTCTGTGGGAGAAGCATCGTGCCCGCTCTCGTAAACAACAGCGCGGTCACTCGTCCAGTACGCCTCAGGATCTCCAAGCAGGACAGAGCGTCACCATGAAGAACGCGCCAATGTATCAACCGGGAGCTATAGGTCAATTTTTCAATATAAAAATTTAAAATAATAATAATAATTACAACATGGAAAATCTACTCTATTGAGTTCTTTTAGACGGTTTTCAGATAGAGAAGTTTAATTTTTAAGCTCGTGGTAAAAGCTCGTGGTGCAAACAAATAAGTATTGTGGCTTTTCCATTGAATAAAAATATTTCATTTTCAAGACTAACTTAACTAATAACTTACTGATTGGTGGCAGGCACTGGTTCCTGAGATACACTTCATCTAGTTCAGGAACCAGGTACTCTTAATATTGTAAACTGTTTGTATTTCGCCAATAAAGAATTTCAATTTCAACTATTTCTTGAAATGTTTGTAATTTTAACCAACCTCAAATGAGGTTCTCAATTCAAATTCAATTAATTTTTTCTTAAATTTTGTTTGAGTAGATTTTAGGGTGTATATTTAGGCCTTCTAAATTGGATCACTTACAGGAAGCTTGAGTTGGTTTTTTTTTTTTTTTAAGTAAGTCTAATTATTATGAACATTCATGTATTTAAGATAATTATCTTAAAATATTTTATTTTCCATTACTAGGTTTCAATATGTCAACGGGCGTGCCGAAGGTTGGCATTCTACAAAATGCTGCTTGGAATCTGTCCGACACGTGTCGCTTCAAACTTCTGCCGCCACCACAGCCTGATCGCTCTATCTCTGACAAAGATAAAAGAGATTTACAGGTAACTTTAGAAATACTGTAATAACGTAACAAAACAATGTATTATATATAATAATTATATATAATAATTAATAAAGAATTTTAAAAATTACTTTTTCTCTGACTTCTCAACATGGAATATTATTAATCCAATGGGGGCCATTTATTTATTGATTAAATATTTTAATTTGTTGCAGAACCAATCGCCGCTAACAGTGACCTCAGTGAAAGCTTCGTCTTCAAGCAGCAGTAGTAAGGATGGTGGCAAAGACAGTAACAAAGATATGGCAGACCGGCTAGATATGCCACCACCTCCTAGCCCTGCCTCTTCAACCTGTAGTGATACAAGCACATCACACAGTAAGCTGGGCTCATTTTGTAATCATAAATTGCCACTTCTGTATTTTATATACTAATCTATGCACTCTTCTATTTTAGAACGAGCTAAACGTGTCACTGTTCGTGGGGAAGAAGGTTCGTCGAATGACGGTTCCGGAAAACGTGACGAGGAAGAATGGCCATTGAAGGAAGTGGTATTTCTGGAAGACGTCAAGAGCGTGCCATTGGGCCGCGTTCTTAAAGTTGACGGAGCGTACGCAGCTGTTCGCTTCCCGTCGGTCGGGAAGGATGGCAAGGAGATTGTGCCCGCTGCGCCTGATGATTGGACTGCGGTTTTGCAAGATTGTCGTTTAGTCCGCAAAGACGATTTGGTGGCGGTGAAATGGGGTGCCGGAGGGTCAGCGGGGCCACGTGGTCCCGATTGCTTGCAGCGCTCGCCGAGGAAGATTGCTCTGCCTCCTGATCTAAATGTTATAACAATTGCTGTAAGTTTCAATATTAGGTACTATTACTCATTGTTAATACCTATCAAAAGATGTCATGTAACTATAGAACAAAAATTAAATATTTTTCTTATAAAGACAATACTTTAAAGACACTAATTAACAAAACTTGAAAGTTGTAGAAATATATATGTAGTTATTTTTAACCCCTGACGAAAAAGTAATTTTTTTACTACATGTTTATAGTTTATTTACTTAGCGATTCCCCGACGCTGTGCCGCTCATCTTAAAAATATTAATGGTTACCTCAATGAGGTTAAAGGCCTAGACTTTTTTTTTTTCCACTTAATTTTACCTTTTTTTTGTGTCGAAGTTACTTAAATTGTTTTCCACTTTAATCATATATATGAACGGTGATAATAATTCCGCACGTGACGACGCGCTCACACTGTCTGGTGAGGCCATCGACTAGAATGCGCTCGGAGCGTTTCTTCCTTAGCCGTGGCTCGGCCTCGGAGTCACCGTAAGAACGGAACCAAATTTGAGCACCAACGAGTGCTATCTCTTTTTTACCGCTGGGGCTCAATATTCGGCTTCCCCACCTGGTAACGCTGTCAAGGTCAGCAGCAATACGCATTCAAAAATAGTGATAGTAATTTAATTTCAGATATATTATCTACAAGAAAAATATAATTTCAGGTTGATAACCGTGGAGTCCACGCAGTTGTCCGTCGTCCCGGTGGCGCTTTAGCATATGCAGTGTATGCGGTTGGAACCACACGCGCACTCACTGATAGCACGTTCCCTACCGATCATAGTGCCCTGCTCGGGTATTCCAATGGCCAGGCTATACAGCTGACAACGGCAGCTGAGGTTAGCTTGTTTTTACTTTTTATGCTTATGTTACGAATAATAATACGGAAAAAAATAATTTATTAATTACCGAATTCGGAAATAGGTGCATCAGTTTTGAATGACTTGTGGTTGAATTCATAGAGAAAGATTTACAATCAAAGAAACATAAATTCTAAAAACTTGTTTTGGCTTTTATTGCTAGAGGCATTGGCTTGCCAAAGCTATATAGATTATAATATTTACGTACGTATTCACAATATTACGAGGCTATTTTTACATGTTGTATTGTGACGTACAGGGGAGCGAGCCGGTGGTGATGATGTTGGACGGCAACGGCGCCGTGTACCCGGTGGCGCGCGACTGCGTGGGCGCGGTGCGCGAGCCGCCGCCACTGAACCTGCCGCCGGCGCGGGCGCTCACCGCGCACGCGCTTCCGCTGCAGCCGCACCACCCGCACCATCCGCACCATCCCGCGCTCAAGTCGCAGGTATGAAGCCTATCTCTTTGGAACGAAGTTCTTTTATATTTGCGGTAGGAATTAACCTGTACAAGCCGTCACGCTAAAAAATATCTATAATATCTATAAAGCAAATAATTGTTGTTTCATTAGGTTGCACTTATCATCATGGTGCCTGAACCTCAATTAATGATGCCTCGAGTTTTGCGTTGCGATTTAGATGGCATTCGGCAACTGTTGCACCAGTTGGAATCTGATACAAACAGTAAGTTATAAAAATCAACAACACGTTATATTCACCACGAAATAAGATTTATTTTAAATATTCAGCCTTTATTTATATTTGAATCAGAATATCATTAATAAAGTAATTGTGTATTATCCAGAACAACAAATCCTCGCAATACTACAAGAACGATGTGATGGCAATAGAAACATTCTACACGCTTGTGTGCACATGTGTGCGCCGACGTCGAACAAAGAACCAGATATTGGTGAGCAAAGTAGTAAAGTATCAATTTAAGTTTTTATTTTTTCTTTTTCAATAAACATTGGTAACAAAAATCGTAACGTATATTTCTTTATTTAGTTGAAAACGCTTCAATGCCAAATGTACCAAGTGGCACGGGCGGCAGCGGTGCAAGTGCTGAAGAGGCGGTACCAGCTCTTTCTTGGCCGCCGGAGACGTTCGAAACTTCTGGAGATGAGGATAGCTTGATGGGACTCACTAATAACGGGTGAGTGCTTATGATTAAAATTAACTTGACTATATCAAAACTGATTAGCTGTTGTATCGAAAAATGTATGGATCTACAATTTGTGACAATGACTCATTAGTGATAAAGCCTAATTCGTATAGAAAACGATTTGATAGCATGATGCAGATTTATATACGTGTGTGCCATACATCGCTACGAATATTATAAACATTAAATTGCTTAAATGAGTATTAACTGAGGTATAAGTGTATGTTGAATAAAGGGTTTTTGTTTTTCTGTAGTAAAATGACAGGCGGTGAAAACAATGGAGGTACCGCGGTGAGCGCCGATCCAGCCGAGCGTCGGGGTAATGCGCTGTCAGCTCTACGAGCTCTTTGCGAGAGTTCAGCTCTTCAGCCCTATTTGATGCAGTTTCTTACCGCTAAGTAAGTGTGAGATAACAATCAAGATTTTTTTTACATCTTATAATTCACGACCACAAACCAGAAACTTAAAACAATGAAAATACTGAATTAATTTACTTACTTTACTTTTAATTGAATTAAATTAAATATTTTGATCTCTACCAGCTGGTCCAAAATATTTTATTGACATCATTTTTCTTTAATTAAAAACAAATGTATATTCAGGGATGGAATGGGTCAGACACCACTAATGGCAGCGGTAGCAGAGCGCGCGTATCGAGCAGCTCTCGTGATCCTGGACTCGATACGCGCGAGCGCAGACGCGGACGAGACACAACGTTCGGCGGCCATCTTCCCGCCTAACGCGCATCCGGACCATTCCCCACTGCTTGTACTTTGCTGCAATGACACATGCAGCTTCACTTGGACGGGACAAGATCATATTAATCAGGTATGTCAACAATTCCATCGAGCTCAATATTATTTTATATATTTGTATTCCAAGTAGCATCAATGAGGATCCGTATCCAATTTTCCAAAGAAAGAGCTAAGAAATCCATAACATACAGTGCAAAAAATTCTAAGACGGGTCGGCGTGCTTTTTGTGACGCCATAAGGACCAATAGACCAATTGCGTTGCCGATCGGTCCGTGTGACGTCACATGGGCGATAAATATTGTCTATACAAAATGTGACATAAAATCGCAACGGATAGACTTATTTCAACATTACGACTACCTATAGCGTTGGTTTCAAATTGATTTATCAACCTCGATATGATTCTCACTACAGTTGAATTTTGTAATTAATTAATATTGTCCAGTAGTGTTATTTTCCAAGAGATTTGTACAATCTTTGCAGGACATATTTGAATGTAAAACTTGTGGGCTCACTGGATCATTATGCTGTTGTACTGAATGTGCGAAAGTGTGCCACAAGGGCCACGACTGTAAATTGAAGCGTACCTCACCAACTGCCTACTGCGACTGTTGGGAGAAATGTCGTTGCAAGGCATTGGTGGGTGGCAACTGGGCCGCGCGGTGTGACCTGCTGGCAAGACTCGCACGGGATACGCAACTCGCCACCCATTTCAACTCAAGGTATTTTATTTATCTGATAACTTTCATAACATTTATACATAATTTACTATTGTACCGCTATTTATTTCACATCTGTATACTGTATTTATGCCTATATGCTCATTGTAGTTATCATTTTGGGTATTTGCTTGTCATTTAAGATTAAAATACGTCTATGTTGTATTCTATATAATAGCATATACTGTAGATTGTAAAGCGTATATATAATAACATTACTAGAGATATTACTAAGTTGGCAAACAAGCTTACAACCCACCTAATGGTAAGCGATTGTCGTAGCCTATGAGCACTTACAACACCATTAATTTGTAGGTGTGACTGACACTGTGCTAATCTCGAGATATTGGTTCTCAAATCTCACTAGCTCTGTAGCTCAGTGTCCTTCAAACCCAAACACAGTAATTCAAAGTACACTACTGTTTTGCAGTTGAATATCTGCCAAAATGGTAGTACCTACCAAGCTGTCATGTTGCAATAAAAGGCATACCATCAGTAAAAACTAATTAAAAATATTTTGATTGTTTAGGGGTGAGTCGATCCTGCTGTTCCTAGTCCAAACGGTTGGTCGTCAGGCGGTGGAGCAGCGGCAGTTCCGCGCGGGCGGCAGTCGGGGCCGCGGGCCGCGCAAGCAGCCCGGCTCCGACGCGGAGGTCGACGTGCCCGATCACGACTTGGAGCCGCCGCGGTTTGCCAGACGAGCACTCGTTAATCTATTAGGTGAATCATATATTCCATGAATTTTGAACAAAAAAAAAAAAAATCTTTTAGTACATTACTAACTTCCACTTCTTTTTTTGGGCTTTGATTATCGAAAACTGCATACTTTCGTATTACAAATAAACAGAATTTAACAATTATGTGTCATCCATTTTCTTGGATGTGTTTTATCATAAAATACTATGAGACACTTTTTTATACAATGTATTAAAGTAACATCTATATATATTATTTTTATTTAAAGATGACTGGCCGGCGGTAGAAGCGGCTATAATGTGCGGCTCAAATGGATTCAACGAAGCTGAGAATCGGCCAACTAGTCCCGCCCCTCATCAATCAGGCACCACACTGTTGGATAAGTTTACCCATGCGCTCATAGTCAAATGTACTAATGAGGTTAGTAACTCAAAAGTTATTAAGAATAAATAAATGTTTGCTTTATGAATTAGAGAAAATAAATTATTCCCTATCATTAATTACAGATGTTGGACACCCTTTTGCATACATTGATTAGGGAACAACAAAACGATTCGATACCGGGAAGGGCCGAGCGCGCACGCGAAGTTACACGTCGATTTGTTCGATCGGTTGCTAGGATCTTCGTCATATTTAGCGTAGAGATGGCTCCAGGAGCATCTAAGAAAAAAGGGTAAGTACAATTCAATAATGTACCTTTTTAATGACACAAAATGTTGGATTACCTATAAAAAATGTTAATTTCGCTAGGCCACTATCAATCACTTCTTCGTTGGTACGATGCCGTCGAGTTTTTGCGGCGTTAGTGGCCCTTGCAGTCGAAGAGCTAGTGGAAGCAGCGGATGCGCTACTAGCTCCGGTGCGCCTGGGTGTAGTGCGGCCCACTGCCCCCTTCCCACTTGCGACTACGTATGTGGACCTAGTCAATGGCAGCGAAGACTTATTTGGTGTCGAACCTCTATCCACCGGACACTCAAGACTTCCTCATGCGCGCAGGTTTGTCTCTTAGCTATTTAATTCATAGTAACGCTCATTGTCAAGTCAGTGTACAAGCTGAGTAGGTAATAATCATTCAAATTGAAGTTTCTTTACTCTAATAAATCTGAATTTAAGATCCAACTTTGTTTGCATCCCAATAATTAATTCGAATAATCTAAAACAAAGCTATTCTTACATAGTCTTCGTCAGTTAGTAAGTAGTTTTCAATAAATTGTAATCTCAGAGAAGCGAACGTAACCGGAGGGCGAGGTGCTGCTGCTGGCGGGACATCGATGGGAAGCTCCACTCTAGTGCCCGATCGGTCGTCTACGCCCGTCGCTACGGAGTATCCCGACGACGTCGCGGGCGAAGCTCTCGGGGGAGACGATGATGCTTCCGAGACAGACGAACCTGTCATACCGCCACCAGTACCGCCGGCCGAGTCGCAGCACCACGACGATCCAATGGGCGACAGGTGAGTCCTCACATCCAAACTTGTATTATGAGAACAAACCCCAACCAATATTTAAAATTTTTGTCTGTCTATTTCGGCTATTTTTCGAAACGGTCAGAACAATTTGGACGAGACTTAGATATTGATTCAGTATAGCTGATGTTATAAGGAGTAATTGTCGCGGGTACATGGTATTTTTAATATAACAATGTGATACAATATTCGAAGTTATAAAAATTTTAACAGAGGTCAAGAACAACATGTTGTAGTAGAAAATGGAACTGAGCGCGCTGAAGGCGGTGAAAGCGAGAGTGAGCTAGATTTACTGGCTGAAGTGGAGACTGAGAGCGACTCAGACGATCAGGACAATGCTGAGTCTGCACAACGAAGCGTGCAGACTGGAGCCACACAGGGATCTGACGCTGGTAAGCATTATTTTTATTTATTTAGAAGTCGTATTACTTGTAGAATTGGAGGATTACAATTTTTATATTTATATTCAAATACATTTTCATATTATTTACGCTTATTAAATGTCGGGGCTTCGGCCCGTCCCAATGTCATTGAAATTATCTGGTGCACCGCAACAGGCATAGCATCGATGCTGTTGTATCCAGAAGATGAGAGCGGTGACTCTACGCAGCCCGAAGATGAAGATTCTGAAGCCGGCGAAACCGATGAGCAAGACGCCGAGGCGGAGCTGCCGCTACACGACGGAGAGCCCCTCGAAAGACGATCGGCGCCGCCTGCCAGGCCAAACCTTGCTCCGCATTCTATGCAATGGGCTATTCGGTGAGTTCATTACAGGCTTCCTATAATGTTAATTGTCTATAATGAATAAGTTAATAGAATTATTATTGTTATACTTCATTATTCAATTTCTTATTTTTTTTTGTAATTATAATTTCCAAATTAATGTTTATTATTAATACTTATTTAAGTTTCTTTATGTAATTTTCTTGGGTAAGGCCTACATTGACATATGGCAATGCTATCTATTTCAACGCGATCACGATTCTGTATTGCGCTATCTATTTGTATTGAAAGGACACCATATCGTATAGAATATATAATTAGAATTCATCTTTAGAAATTTCAGAAATGTCAAAATTTCATTGAAATTATTTGCGCATCCAGCGTTTAATGGATCCTGTGACATTTATATTTTGATAATATTGTTGGGAACCAGAAGTAAGAACTTTTTTAAAAGTAAAAATTTTAATAAATCTTCGTTACAAGTAATCGAAATACACATAAATCAATGAGTGGTGTTTAAATTACTGGCCTTTCTAATAGAAAAAACATTAATATTACTTTAAACACATATGATTTTATAAAGCAGTCTAAAATACATTAAAAAGGACTGCTCATCACTGTTTCTTTCATCAACCGCCAACTAACAATATTATATATGTTAAAGTAGTTCGCGCGAGACGTCACGCGGCACGACCAGCGGCACGGGCGGCGTGCGGCTGACGGGCAGCTCGTCGCTCGTGTTCATCGACCCGTCGTCGCTGCGTCGCTCCACCGCGGCGGCGGCGGCCGGCGCGCAGGACCCGCACTCCACCTCCACCACCGCCTCCTTCCTCGCGAGGGCTTTTGGTGAGCTTTTTGTGTTGATGACATGCGAACATAGTTTATTTTGTATTATATCTCTTAGCCGCAGCTTAGCCGGCGTCGATTTTATTTTTCTATCTATAGTACTTATCTTAGTACTTACGTACTTTTTTTTTTTTTGCATAAACGCTCTCTTAAAATTTCGTCGTGTCGGTCTATCAGTATGTCACAGTCATTTTACTATTTAATTTTTCTCGGCGTCGGGATGTGACGACCCCATCACCCGCTTTTAGGATAACCTCTGTCACAGCAGAGATTATCCCACCAGTGCAATTAGTCGCACTGGTGGTAGGTCTTTTGTTGCAGGAGGCCGGCTAGGTAGGCCACCGCAGTGTCAAATATTCTGCCGCCAAATAGTAGTGCTTAGGCATTACTGTGTTCCGGTTTGAAGGACACTCTAAGACTAGTGAAATTGCTGGGAAAAAGAGATTTATCAACCAATATCCCGAGGTTGGCAACGCATGAGTGGCACCTACTAATTGTGCTGCAAGTGCTCATAGGATAGGGCGCCCACTTACCATCTGGTGCGCCGTATGCTTGTTTGTCAACTTATAACATATTAAAAAAAAAAATTAATATTCAGAATGCCCCTCCACCGTTGAGCTCTTGGGGCTTAATCGATTTTAATGCTATGAATGTTAAAATCACCTTATTACTATGTTCATTTTTACTATTTAGGAATCGTAATAAGACAAATCGCCGACTTACTCTGGGAGTACGAGCGCGTTACGCTGCCTCTGCCACATATGCTGCCTCTGGCGTATCGCGAGGCGCTACGCCTTCAATGTTACCTCGAAAAGCAGCTCAAGCAGACGTGGGACTGGCTGGTGACAGTCATGGATGCTACCGAGGCGCAACTTAGGTATACACCACAAATTAGGTACACAATATTAGATGATATTCATATACTAACTCCATCTGCTATACATTTGCGTAACATTTGTTTTAATTATGACATTTTTAAGTATAACATAATTACAAAATTACTAATATCTACTTAAAAAAATATATGCGGTATAATGGCAGACTAAAATTTATCTCATGTGATTTAAAAAATGTTCATAATACTGCTAAGAATAAGATTATAAAGTAAAACGTTATTCTGTGGACAGGGTCCATATATTTTTCATTGTCTTGAACTAGGGCGAACTTGTGCCATACAATGCATTCAATAATGTGGGAAATCTAATCTTAACAATTTGTTCGGACAACAAGATTCGGCGCATCTCTCACGTCCAACAACGCCAGCACTTCGACCGGCGAGAGCCGTTCCGCCGCACCGGCCACGAGACGTACAACGTCATTCACTTCTCCGGCAACGAGGATCATTGGCTTCTCTGAGGCGCCTCGGGCTAGGGATCGGGAACAAGGTATATTCATTGCGTGAATTTTAAAGACAATACTCATTATTTTAATTTAAAATTTTATGGTTTATTAAAAAACAGTTAACAAAACTAAGACCTATAATAATTTTACAATTTTTTGTGCGATATTTTTTTAATTTCAATTATTCTAGTTTTATTAATAGATTTCGATGATGTTTTTTCGGTCGTATGATAAACATTTATTTAAAGGCGCATGAATATTCATACCCAATATGGCCAAATTTAAAAAATAATTTTATGTGATCAATTATTAATGCTTTCATTATTTACTGAAAATTTTGAAATTGAAAGATTATTTTAAAAAATAATTCTAGGAGTGGAGGCCGGGAGTGCGCGGAGAGAGTTTCTGGCGTACTGTCTCTCGTTACTACGAGCGCACAGTGCTGAGCACGGGGAACAGTTGCCAGTTCTCGACGTGGCGGCGCTCAAACATGTAGCCTACGTGTTGGACGCTCTAGTTTATTATATGCGAGCGGCTCAGCCCCAGCCGCACCACCATCAGCATCTGTGGACACCGGTATGACCTCCAAAAATTAAATTACTAAAACATGCTTTTTCAAGTTATTATTCTTATTAACCCTCCAACAAAGCTAGAAGTGGGTATGACAGTAGGCCAAGAGTCAAATAAAACTCGTCAAAAGTTGGCCCTTCTACTGTAGACTTATTGAGGCTTTGAAAATGGATTATATATTGCTCACTGTCTTTAAGTAAATAGCCTACGAATATCAAAAATAATACGAATCGATTATAAAAAAATAGTAAGAATGCGAAATATTTATTAATAAACAGGACGAAAACGAAAACGAGGAGGGCGAAGAGGAGATGGTAGTCGGCGGCGCAGCGGCTGCTGAGTCGGACACCGAGGCGGAGGGCGCTCGCGGACGGGCACACGCGTTCTTCCAGCGCTCGGACTCCACGCTCTGCCTCGGATGCCCCCCACCAGACCCCTTCAATAGTGAGTTCGGTATAAATAAAGTACAATAACTTGGTGCGCCCCTCTAAATTATTGTTTCAATGTAACAAGTCACATCCTTACGAAATATTTTGTATGTAGTTGTAAGTATTGGTCCTCAGTAGCAGGGCCGATATAATTGTTGGTCAAATAATCATAAATAGCCGACTGCGCAATACGCACGTGTCGATTTCATAAAGTACATCAGCAGAGCCAAATAATTAATAATTTCAATTAATGACAAAACTAGTCGAACAACAAATAAATTAATTATTTTTTGTTTGACGGCCGTATCAGTCCGACGCACACATGCTATGTAACAAACACATTCAAACCTTTTGAATTTCGGAGGGGCGCGACATGTTAGCGTAGTTTGTCTAAACTAGGACGATTTCTATACGCATTGTATATTTAGCAGACTTATAAAGCGATTTTGATTATTTTCTTTTATTGGTCAGAGTTTTGGAATTCTTATATGAAGTTTGTGATGATCTGGACAATGAACGAAAATAATGCTAATTAGTAATTACCCAAAAATTTACATAAATAAATTGAAATTGTCAAAACTTAATTTGATATTTTTAAGACTTCTAAAATACTTTTAAAAACTCAACACTTACAACTTAGCATTTCCAAAGGATTAATAATAATATAAATTGAAATTTTTTAATGAATATATATTGTCATAGTATAATTATTCGTTGCACAAACAATTATCTGTTATATCTAATTACAATCCATACAAAAATGTCATCTATTTTTCTAACAATAACAAATTAATCAATACTCCACAGTGACAATGCAAGACGCCCTTCCACTAGCCGATCAACCCCAGTTATTACAACCAAATGCACGCCGCGAGGAGTTGTTTGGAATGCCGAGGCAACCGGTTACAGTGCCCACCACTGGTGACGGCCCACCTGGAGCTAACAACCCACTTGAAGGTAAAAAAGGCGAATACATGGAATTCTTTTTTTTTTTATACAACAAATGCGGCAAAAAAGCGTAAGAGCACTCTGAAAATTCTTAAACAAACCCAGGGAAAAAAGTTACTTAGGTATTTCTTTATTTATATATTTTTCTTTGCCTATTTATATTTAGATAAAGAAGTAATAACTTTTGTACAGCATAGAATAAAAATATTAATGACTTTCAGTTGTACCGCGTCGGCTAGGACTATCGACGCGTGGTACTGAGCGTGGCTGGTCTCCTCCGGCACGACCTGCTTCGGCGCCTCCTACGCATAATCACCCCGTAACTCGAGATGAACCTCAGGTAATAAATTTTTAATTCTTTTCGATTAATCAACAATTGAAAAGTTATTATTTTGTTTTTATTACATATTTACTATGTGTTTTAGGATTTATCCTGCGCTAAGGATACAGTGACGAAAATGGACATTGATACAGACGGTGAATATTTATCGGATTCTGATTCAAATGAAGCAAGACAGATACCTAGGAAGAAACATCACAGGTAAAACGTTTTTAAATATGAAGACATTAAAGATTTTTTTTTAGAACCAGTATATGTAAAAACGTGGGTGTTAGTCTTAAGTTTTTGCACAAGCTTTTTATATACTGTAATATATAAGGTTTATAAATTTTATACATAACATAATCTAATCTCATCACTATAAAAATGCATTTTTGCTAATTTTTTTTTGTTTTTTGTTTACCTAGACACCCACATGCCGTCACAATGAATAGCACCAGTCACCAAGAACCGAACGCGTCCACATCAGAGTTCCACACATTGGTCAATACGGCTTGCTCGATAATAGAGGCTCCACATCAACAAAATGTCTCTCCTTTACCTGGTAAGTATTTTTCATGATTTGTTTCAGTTCAGACCAGTGTTTTTTTTTTCAAGCCTATATGGCCGTTTTAGCATACGCACGCTGCTTATTCTGGCGAGTGTTAGTAGCATATTTTTTTAATAAATATTACGCGCGTTTATGAGCGCGTCGAGTTCTTACGCTTGTATAAGTATAGTATCCGTCCTTATAATAAAAGGATGCTGAAAAAGGCTTTTCTATTAAAGGAAAAAGCAAATTTTCAATTATTTCTTTATTGGACACCGTTGTGGCGTTGTGGGTAGCGAGTCTGCCTTAAGCTTCGACGGTTGCGGGTTCGATTCCCGCTCGGAGCAGATGTTTGTATTAATCGTACAGGCATGTTTTCCGGTCTGGTTGTGTTTGTCCTTGTCATTGTGAATGTTTCCGGACCCCCGACACAGGATATAATTATCCTAATGGGGGCCGTTGAGTGTGTAGCGTTTATTTATTTATTTATTTATTTATTGTAAAATTTACTTTTATTTGCTTGACAATCGTTTTGTCGGCATGTCAGTTATCCGTCTATATCGACACTTAGCCAAACCTTAGTCAGGTTTCGATTACCGCTTGGGACAGAAATAAATAAATGAAACGCTATAAACTCAATAGCCCTTATTAGGATAGTAATATTCTGTGTTTGGGGTCCAGACACAAAGGACAAGCACAAACACATCCAGGCCGGACCACATGAATCGAACCCGTGACCTCTACTACGACGCGATTCGCTACCGCTGCGCCAGATCGTAAAAAGAATTAGCTTTTTAAATATTTGTGTTTGTTGGTATATCTGGATATATCTATGTTCTTAATATATATTATAAGAAATATTTTATAGAACTACTACTATAGAATTTTGTTCCTAGGTCCAAGCAGCGCAAGCGTAGCGGCGCAGGAGCCGCGCGCATCTTCATCGCGCAGCCCCGGGAAGTCCGTTATTGTACGTGCTGTAAGTCACTCCACTTTTTTGGGGGACTTTTTCTTAACAAAACTAGACCCTCAAACCTCTTTAGTTGCATAATATGTTAGATTCATCTATGAAAAGATATTCAAAGAAAAAAAAATTGGTGGTAGGCCGTTAATTGCAAGAGTTCTGCTAGTTAGGTACCACTGCAGTGTCAGATATTCTACTGGAAAGCAGTAGTGTGTTTTGCATTACTGTGCTATGGATTCAAGGCCACAATATAATGTAAATTACTGGGAAAAGGAGATTTAAGAACCATTATCTCGTCGTTAGTAATGCATGAATGACACCCACAAACAAATGGTGTTGTATAAGGTGGGATGTGTGCTTGCTTGCCAACTAATTGCATAAAAAAAGTTTATGATGGTATAGTTTTGTGGAATACAGGTAACTTCTAATTATAAATTCCTTTTGATATTCTCAGGGTGAATTACTAAGTGCGGCCGACCCATTAGAATCACAAGAAATATCAGCTCATGTGACTGTAGAAACGACAGGATTACCCCCGACGCCCTTACTACCTCCACAGGTTCTCAATGCCCCAGCTCAACCGTAAGTGAAGCATATTATGTATTAAACTTTAATATAGAAATTAATTTTAAATGGAATATCAAAATGCGTTTTTTTTACATCAAGGTTGTATAAGAAACTATTCAAAAATATTTTTTCTTACTAGTCGAGCGTGTCCGTCATTGGGCGCCTCTGTGTCACACGACTTGCTGCTGGGCCGGTGGAGACTATCGTTGGATTTATTCGGGCGAGTTTTCACCGAGGACGTGGGCTTGGAACCGGGATCGGTTGTAGCTGAACTAGGTGGCTTCCCCGTCAAGGAGGTTAAGTTCAGGAGGGACATGGAGAAGCTGAGGAACTCGCAACAAAAAGACTTGACTTTACACAAGGTACATACTTCAAAGGCACTAGCGATTATAATCACTGCAACCAGTATTCGTGGAATTGTTTTGGGCGAAAAAAATATTATATGATTGCAATCTATCACCAAAATTACTGACATGCTTTTAAATGTACTAAACATTAGCGTTATACCCGAATACTATGTTGCTTTTCGTTGACGGTGACTTTATAATACATATAGTAATTTCAAATGTCTTGATTCTACATGCATATTTTGATCGATAATGGATATTTTAATTAAATTAAGATTTTTTTTATAATAAAGGCGGCAAACAAGCATACGGCCCGCTTGATAGAAAGCGGTCACCGTAGCCTATAGACGCATGCAATATCAGACGCATTACTCAAGGGAAGAAGTAGACAGCGAAGGGAAATATAGGGAAAGGATAAAAAGCGGTCTGGAGTTTGGACCTTGGAGGGACGAAACATAACAGTACAGATACTGTTACTTCACGTCGATATTCTTCTCTGCTCTGGTCGGCCCATTCACGCTGAAAACAGCACGGCTCTACTACTACTACTACTAATTTCGTTCATATTTGCAACTTTTTACCATGCGGACATGTTGTTATTGTTTAAAAAGAAAATTAATCAATTTGCGTTTAATTAGATGGAGCGCGACCGTGCGAAGTTACTACAGCAGACATTCGCCGAGTTGAACACGGCGTTCTCGGGACAGAACCGTCGCGCCCACAGCACGCAACCGCCGCTCGCCGTCAACCGCGTAAAGGTTACCTTCCGAGACGAACCCGGAGAGGGTAGCGGAGTGGCGCGCTCCTTCTATACCAGTGTCGCTGAAGTGAGTGAACTATAATATATATATGTACATAGAAAAGAGAAAGAGAATAAAACGAGTAATTTGGGAAATTGTTTTCATTTCAGTGGCTATAATGTAGCTAAATTGTAACCTACTGTTGTAAGAATATTACCAGTCCAATCCAAACACGTTCAGTAACAGGATTGTGTAGGGATAACTTTTGGAAATATCAGTTGAATTCATTATTTAATTTTATGTATATTTAACATAAATTTTGGCTTAATGGTTTTCTTTATATTGCAGGCTTTACTCGCAAACGAAAAACTACCTCCATTAGAATCCACATCAGGTAGCAGTAGTAATAATACAACGACCAACGGTACATCAGGTTCATCTGGTACGGCTGCCAGTGGTGCGACTAGTAATAGTGGAACACGGTAATTTTGCTACGAAACTTCTCTTACATTTCTTGTTTGTTAATTATTGTGAAAAACAAAGAAAGTCCACTAACAGATCAAATATAATCTGTCACGTAAATATTCCACGGAGACATATTTACGTAGCAATCGCTCTGTGTAGAAACTAGTAACTTGTAAAATCCAAACAAGAATAATAAACAGACCTTATGTAAATAACGGGAATAATGCTAGGAAGACGAAGACCTAAGTATTTCATTGATACAATAGATTTCAATGATATGTGTGACAGGTAGCCTCTTGCTTAAATATGGGCTACGGTTAAGTTGAGAAGTAATCTTCATGTAATTGGACCAGATAAATTATTTAACCCTACCTTCTGACACCGGCTTTGCCGGAGAAACAAACAAAGAAATAAACTTTCGCATTCATAATATTCGTATAATAAACGAAAATTATGGTAGATTGGTTATGGTTTAGTTTTTCTTTATGTTATTGCATATAAAATATAGACACTTAATTAATGTACATATTTTTGTAAACAATGATTAATAACTCTTAGTTAATTACTTTTTCTGTCACATAGAAGTGGTGCTGGTAGAGCACGTGCGAAGGACCACGTGAGACGGGTGCCCGGGCGGCTCGTGACGCGCGCGCCCGCCGCCCGCGAACCGCGGAGAGTGCTCAGCATCGACGCTCGACCGTACTCCCCACAGGTGATTGACAAAAATATATAATATTCCTCGAGTCATGTATGTTTCAATCCTTCAAATTTTATGTTTTGATTATAAGTATTAATATATAAATAACTAAGCGACCCTCGCTTCGCTCTGGGTACTATTATATAGGGACACATATGTATATTGCATATGTAATATGTAAACACGTCTCAAAGAGGCTTTAGTCAGTTCTAGATTAGAAGAAGTTAGTAGACATGCAGACAGACCTGGAGAGCGACTTTGTTTATTATTATTTAGAGATTCTAATAGGTAAGCTAAACAAAACTGGAATTTCATGTTATTTATAAATATAATATTTTGTTTAATTTCTAATAAATTAAGCCATACATCTTCACTAGTACAATGTTCCAAGTATTTGAAATAGCTTTTGCATTACAAATTAAAATATTAAATTATTTTAGGCTGCTCCTGGAACTGAGGGTGCCGGCTACAGCGGAGATCGACCTGGAGGACATAATGAACATCTCACACTACACCAAGCACAACTTGGTGAAAGGCTTTATCCTAAAGTAAGATATTGACTTATAATAATTCCTTAAATTCATGATATGGTTATTCATAGGTTTTATAATAAAATTATCTAAATTAATATTACCTACCATTATATACCTAATTCACAACATTTCTAGTTGTACTATAAAAATATTTTTTTTTATGCAGGTCCATTCACTTCACCCGACATTCGCCGGTAAAATTACGGGTATGTTGCTCGAGTTGACGCCCGCACAGTTGCTTGTACTACTTGCGAGCGAAGACGCACTGCGACAGAAAGTTCGTGAAGCCATGGATCTCATTGTATTGCATCCTTCGGAAGCAATATTAGGTAAAATATTTTATGGAAGTCAGATTAGAGTAACTTTTTGTTAATTAAATTATTTACTAAGGGGCTCCCAATTTTTTTTTAATTAATGGGTGTTGCAAAATTTTTTGCGACGACGGACGGCCTTCTCTGCTAAAGGTCTCAATGGTACTTAATAAAGTATCTATATACATTTAGGTCTAGTCGATAAAGTTCATATTATTTTTTTTATATTAGAAGATGTTAGCTACAAGTGTAGAAGGTTGCTTTATTGAATTTCTTAGTTTTCAATCCATGATACCGCATTTAAGTCAGTCAGTTGTATCGTTCTGTTTAGATCTGGACGTGTTCTCGCTATCGGACCGCGGTGGTGGCGGTGGGAGTAGCGCGGGCGGTGCTACTGGCGGCGCGAGCTCGTCCAACGCAGTCACCGACGACGCAGCGCCGCTCTTCTACTCGCCCGGCAAACGCGGCTACTACTCGCCGCGGCAGGGGCGCGCTACACCTGAGCGTATCAACGCCTTTCGGAATGTTGGCAGGTCGGCTTTACAGAAGTTGCATTTGCATAGATTTAAAGATTTTGTAAACAAAAATAAAACATCTATGATTTCGATTTAACTTAAAAATAGCTCTGCAAAAAATAGCAACAACATCCGGTTGTTGTAAATCTGTTTTTTTATAACTTAAAGTTTTATGTTTCCAAATTCTTTATTAACTTTTTTTTTAACTAAAACCGATTAATTGTGCTTAGAACATCATCAAAGAGAAAAGTTCAGTGAATTAAAAATTATAGTGTTTGAAATATTAATGAACTAATTTTCTTTACAGAATAATCGGCCTATGCCTGTTACAAAACGAGCTATGCCCCATGTTCTTAAATCGACACGTGCTGAAGTATATATTAGGGCGGCCAGTGCGCTTCCATGATTTAGCCTTCTTTGACCCTGTAGTCTACGAGAGCCTCCGACAACTCGTCGTGGACGCCGAAACAGGCGACTCTCATTCACTCTTTGTTGCTCTTGATCTCAACTTTAGGTAACTATATTTAATTTACATCTCGAAACCAAATATATAAATATTAGTGTATATATTGGTATAGTGTAATTACCCATTCCTGAGTAAAAATTAACAATTCTTTACATCATCAAAAATATTGATAGATCTATATTTTTAACAGACTATTATTATTGAGATAAAATTTAAGCGTTTATGTGCTTTTCCAGTTTAAATATCCTTTATTGCTTATAAATTTTAACAATCACTTGCTGAGAAACATACTTAAATCTCAATTGTAATGGTCAGCGAAAATACATCCTTCATAAGATATACACCATATGTTTCTCAAAAAAACTTAAAGCTACAATTTAAAACATTAAATACGTCATAAGTATAAAACATTCTATGGCCTTACAGTTTGGAAATGTGTGAAGAAGAAGGTGGTGGTTGTGTAGAATTAGTTCCTGGCGGCCGGGAGATTGAAGTTACCGCACTTAATGTCTATGACTACGTAAGAAAATACGCACAGCACCGTATGTTGCTCTCACAGGAAAAGGCGCTTGAGGTGATATATTATTTTTTATTTAAATTACTTGATGTTTTGTTTTATAAAAATATCTAAAATGTTTATATTGTTTCAGGCAATGCGAGTTGGTGTACTTGATGTTTTACCTGAATCTGCTTTGGAGGGACTAACTGCTGAAGACTTGAGATTGTTATTAAATGGTGTTGGAGATATAAACGTAACAGCACTAGTTTCGTATACAAGCTTTAACGATGAAAGTGGAGAACCACCAGAACGGTTAGCCCGTTTCAAAAGGTGGTTGTGGGCCATTGTAGACAAAATGACACACTTAGAAAGACAAGATTTAGTAAGTTTATTTTTTTGGTTAGTTAATGATGAAATTATAACATCGGAATATTAATTTTGAATATTACATGTTCTGTTTAGGTATATTTCTGGACGGGATCACCAGCGCTACCGGCGTCAGAGGAAGGCTTCCAGCCTATGCCGTCAGTCACTATACGGCCAGCAGATGACGCACACTTACCCACCGCCAATACTTGCATCTCTCGACTTTACATACCGCTGTACTCTTCACGACACGTGCTCAAGCATAAACTTTTACTCGCTATCAAAACTAAAAACTTCGGCTTTGTGTAAATCTTGTTGGAACAACAAATTTCGTTTATTTATAAGCTCAGTCACCTAAGACTGCCGTTGTATTCTATCTGTTAGATTTACGATACTGTATGTCTGTATTTATAGAGCGCCATAAATAACATATGATGCGAAAATTTAGCACTAGTACATACATAACTGTATGATTTAATATACTTTTGACGAATATGACTGAAAACTTTGTGACTGGGGTTATTTGATTGAATTATTATATTCCACAAGCAATAATTGTCCATTTTCATAATAACCCTTCTTTTCAGCACAAGTATATTATAAACAATAACATTTTAAAACTGATAGACCTTAAAAGTATTTACAAAAAACTATCATCCGAAGGTCGGTCATACCGATTTTTTTTTCAGTCTTATGATATAACTTACAACAGACAGCTGTGTCTTTCACATTGATGTATTGAATTTGATTAGGTGGTTTTAGTCAAATGTGGACAGGCATATATTGATGCAAAATAGTAATAAGAAATTAGTATTACTTTATAAATATTTTGGCAGTAATTTAAATATCATTACTGTTTTTTTCTAAAGTAATTTTCTTTTTAACATCTTATTTTTGGTTTAAATCCAATCTATAACCATTGCATTTGATATTTTTCCCTATTTATTGAGCCTCGATTAAGAGAAATAAAGAAAACACTTAAAATATCTTAGTTGCAAGCTTGTTATATAGAAAAATATATATGATCATAGATAATGGGTATATTATAAATATGATTTGTTTGGGAATTCTGGGCAGAGGCATTGGATTCCAGTAATAGTGGATTTTGTGATAAAGGAGGAAGTTATTATGCTCCTCTATCTCTAAATTTAAGATTCTAAATAGATATCCGTTTGATTAGTTGTATTTAATAAGGTTCATAATAAATATTTCTCAAAACGCTTATACTGTTGTTTTAGTTATGTCAAAACCCCTCGTTAAATATTTTAATTGTACCTTGATCCATTTGTTATCAAACATTTATTTTGGTAGATGCAAGAAATAAGACTATTTAATAATGCAATGTAGACAGATATAATTGTGTAGTCCATTGTTTTTCAAAATATCACATTCAATAATGTAAAACTACTAATGATAATACAACAAAATTGATAAAACATAAACATACAAGGTATACGAACACTTCAAATGTTTTTTTACCTATTCATAAAAAATAAAGGAAAGAAATTAAACAATACAATTAACACTAAAAATCTTTATTTCATAATCATAATATAATAACAAGCTATTGTACTTTGGATGCCATGCTCAATTCTGTTGACATTTTTTTAAACACTCCGTATAATATACTTATGTGACATGCATGTAAGAGAGCACTGGTTATATCAGTACTAGGGTAAGTATTCCAACAAAATTCTATAAGAGCTAATATTAAAAATCTAACAATTATAGTGTAATTAGTAGACCATAACAAATATGGTAGAGTGTGAAAATACCATGAGTAAAATTGATAATGAAGACTGCGTGCACAAACTATACCTATAAAATTCATAAGAAACATTGGAAGTATAAACAATTGTGATAAAACATCAAAGTTTATGCTGTACAGTATGTTACTCTCAGCACTAGAAGATTTCTTAGGTACCATGTTACTCCCCTTTTGTGAAGATTTTTGTAACATTGCTTCAAATGAATTTAAAAATTGTTCTTGCTCCTTAGAAAGTGTTTCGTCTTTTTCAATAGTAGAATTAAGTTTGTTTTTTAACTTGGATACTCTTTTATTTTCTCTGTTCTTTGCATCAATTTGAGGCTGAACTTGTTTTTGGACATATTTTAAACGGCAATAACTTTGAAAGTATTTAATGCACATTGGCAAGGCTATAATAATAAGCATAATATGTATGCACAATAAAGTCAAATGAAAACAGTAATTTTCAAATACTTTAATATCTAAAAATCGATAATTAACTGTCCATGTATGATTAAAAACTCTACCTATGTCAAAACTACCCTTAATATATGCCAAGGGTTGTACTATTAAAAAAGGCAGTCCTAATACTAGTTGTATAAAGGCACACACAAATAACTGTCTTATGGTATTTTTTAGCCCTAAATTTATTAAATAAAAGAAAAACAGAGCCGGAGCATAAAGAAGAATATTCATTTTAATTGAAACTGCTAGACTATAAAATATACTGCCCAAGTACCATTTTGAATCAAGAAAGAAATTTAAAGACGCATATAGAAATAGAACAGCAATTGGATCATTAAACATACGTAAAACATGAATTGAATGTATTCTATATGAAGTCAGTATTGTAATAGCTAGAACATATGGAGGGACTTTTTTAGTTTTGATATAAATACGAAGAACTAAACATAGTAATAAAAGATAAACACCAATAAAAATATATTGAGCTAATTTTATGTTCGCACCTTGATTAGTAAGGAAATAAAAAAAAGAGTATATATAGACGAAACCTGCTGGATATACCAAAGGGCCGGTGTCTCCTCGAAGCTTGCTATAATCGAGTGTCCCATTAAGAAATCCTTCACATTCTTGCATGTATGCTTTCCAATCTATTTCTGTATAGGGCACCTTTTCGACTATAATTATGTTGAGCATGAATTCGGCAATTATTATAAGAAAAGCAACAACAGGTAACTGCACTGGATTCACTACTAGGTCTTTCAAATAATTCCATGTGAAAAGCTTCTGAATGTTGTGATAAATATCTTTTAATCTGCCTCTGCTTCCCATTTTATAATTTTATCACAATTTACGAATCAATTTCAAAATTTTATATTACTTGATATTCATTTGTTGTTTTCGAATCGCAAAGCTTCTTTTATTTCTATTTTAAGAATAGGTCACCAGGCCCAGATACACACCGGAATATTAGTAGCTACATGCTTTTTTCTCTATTTATCTGGGTTATCCTACGTTCAATCGTTCATGAGTTCATGACAGAACAGAAATTAGTTTGACTTTGACATTTTATAAATAATGTCTAAATTTTTTATCTATGAAAATCAAAGACAGATTAAAGAAAAAATTAATACGCCTCCGAAAAGTTCGAAATAGGGCTTGACTGCCAAAAATTCTTAATTTTGACATCGAAATTTTGGTAGCCCAAATAGAAATCCAAGTAGTGCTCTGACCTTTGACCGTGATTTTCGTTTGGTATTTTGGAATGGCAAAATAAGTAGAGATAACAACGAATTACTTACTCCTAACTTTGAGTAAGTTAGTTAGAGTTATGACCGCTGAGTTCTGCAGTCCTCCTCACTCCGATCCGCTCTCGGGATGCATTTTTGAAGCGAATTTAGATGAGTTGTTATTTTTTAAGTTCCCATATTACTTAACAATAAAATATCGTGTACATACGATATAGGAAAGATAATTAACCGTTTTATTGACATCCTTTTCTCTTGATAGCGATTGATTTTTAAACATAGTTTTTGTCTTTCAAGTTTACTTGTTAAGAATTTTTCGTTAATTTTAATATTTTAATCAACTTTCATTTAGTGGCTGGGTTACCGAAAATAAACTTAGAAAAAAACCTTGTCATATCAATTAATTTGCAAACAAACCCAACCTATTTTATTCTTAAAATTTTAGTGTAATATTAATTATGTTTTTTTTTATTGCAAAATAATAAAATAAAACGTTAATATATAAAACACAATATTAAACAACAAACGCAATATTGATCAATTAATTTGGTTACCCCTGAAAGCCTAAAATAGTGTAATTCCACTATTCTTATCGAGAGGTCAGTGGCAAACCTAGTGCCGGGTGGAATTGTTCAGGTCGCTGTATAGGCCTCCAACTTGACTTTTCGGCTATTATCATATTGGTAAGGGACAGACGGACTTTTTACGTGCATTCCGAAGAACGTGAACGCTTAGTTTAAATACCACTATGCGGTCACCCATCTATTAACTGACCAAGCCTAAAGTTGCTTAACCCCAAGATCGTTTACCGGTCAGTGAAGGTTAAAAGCAACTGAGACCCCCTCTCTCTGCCTCGGTATACTCAAACTCACACAGAGCTTTCAGACTCACTTATCCAGCTGTCACCTTCATTTGGAAAACAGCAAGAATCTATAACCATGTTAATATTCTGGTTTCACTTTAAAAGTACTTTTAATGGCCTATAAAAATGTGTTGCTTATTATGTTAGTTACGTTCTCTATCTTGATTTTTTTTCCTATTACTTGTAATCTTAAAAACTTGAATTCAAATTACTCTTGTCCTCAAATATTCTGCTCAGTGGGTCATGGTATCAGTAAATAAAGCAATAAACGTTAATGGTACTCCGCATATTTTCTTGTTGTTAAACTTAATCTCTATGCCAGTTTTGCGATGAGAAGCGGCGCAATAAAACCTTTTAATAGCAAGTGATAAAATTATACTGATAAGAATTTTCAAAAAGGATAATTTCATTGAGCTGAATAAACAAAGTAATCATATCACATTGGTGCTTAAATAAATAACTACACCTATTAATGTTTTGTCCCACTGTTGCGTTGTTATTCGTGGAAATAACTGATTACACTGACTTTTTAACAATGAATTTATTTCGCTTGTGCAGTTTACGACTATTATTATTACTTTTCGCTGGTGCAGCGGTAAGCGTCGATAATATTTTTTGTAAGTTTAAAATTTTTATTTCAATATTAAATATAAGATATTTGCAAGGTTAATATACACATTTTTTACTATTTATAAAATTCGACTAATATAATTATTTAGTGCTAACATTAATTTTTTTGTTATTAGCAACAAATTCGCTCGAAGAACAAATACTTGCTCTATTGTATAAATGGAGTAAAGGCAGTGTTCAGACAAAACTTTTTCCATTGCCATCCTTGAAGACTATTGACATTAATGGAGTGCATAGTTACTATGAGGGAAGAGGCATCAAGTAAGATAGTCGTTTATTATGATAAGGAACGATGTACCTATGGTACCTACCTAAAGGGTTTTAATTGTAGAGGTGGAGAAGAAATTACTCTCTTAATTTTTCACTTTTCAGTATTAAGAAAAAAAATAAAATAATGCTAAGCACACAACGACTCTAAGCAACATCTGCCCTGAGCGGGAATCAAACCCCCACCTTTTGAAGAAGATTCACCACTGTGCGAAATTAGCATCTCAATTTAATTTTTTTGAATAAAATAACAAGATTTTTTATCTAAAGAATATTAGCAATGCTTTTTCGGGGCATTACTAATATTCCTATTGCCTCTCCATATAAGCTCGAAGCTTGCGCTAGGAGTGGGTACGGCAATAACCCAAGGGGGGTCAGGATCGATAACGCGACTTTCGCGCTAACGGAGCGGAGTTGGCTCTTCTACCGTTGAGCTGTTAAGCGTCTTATTCTTTTTATCAACTTTTAATGGGGTCAATTCAATTAAAAGTCTAATTTCGTACTGACTTTTCATCTTGTAAACTCATACGTATTATATATATCATATTTAAAAAACATTTAAAGAATACGTTAAATATATTTTAATCAATTTCTAATAATATTGGTTTCGTTTACAGTGTCGAGTTTGCAATCGGTAAAATGAAGCTGACAGGACTTAGCAATTTTTCTGTTAATAAATTGAATGCTATACAGACACCAGATACTTTAGATATTTCGGCAAAAATCTTTGTTCCCGGTCTAACTCTTTATGCAGGTTTGTATATAAATATGTTATTTGATCGGCACTATAATGGTAGTATGCGAATTAATGTAACAAAAAAAAAAAGAAAAAACACCAATATTAAAAAAATTAGGGGCTAATTCAGTAAGGGATTTAGGGGAAGATTTGAATATTTGTAAACCTTAATTTTAATTATCCATAACATTTACATACTCCATAATTACAAGAAAGATGATGGTAAGTATCCCAGGCCCGATGCAAGCAAAATTCGACACGATTTATTATTTATTAAAGATCAAGCGTGGAAAATCAGATTAGTCCAACATTATTTTTTTTAACTAACAAAGAGCTTGACGTATACGAATAAAAAAATAATCTCTTATTATTTTTTAAGATACTTATGAACTGGTCGGTTACGCGTACTACGTGTACCCGTTGAATGGATTGGGGGCGATGACGTAAGTAATAAGTTTGTTTTTATTTTTTGAATATTGAATAGTAAGCTAATATTCGTATTGTGATAACGATATGATTATTATAGTGTAAAAAAATCTGTAAGTCTGTTTGTGATAAACTCAACAACTATTGAACGGATTTTCAGTAAGGTTTAGATATATGATTCGTTAAAGTTTTGTGTAAGTCGGATGAAGTTGGATATGACAATAATTGTTGAAAATGCCCAAAAACCATTGTTGCCATAGCAACGCGTGACTGGACCTGCTAGTTTGTAATTCAGATTCTTTGAATTTATTTTTGATAGAATTTCGCATTTTGTGTCCTTTTGTGGGATACATAGACCTTTACAGGACCGTTGTGGTGCAATGGTAGCGAATTTACCTTATACTCTGACGGTCGCGGATTCAATTCACGCTCGAGACAGATGTTTGTTAATATATATAATAATAATAATCGTTTATTTCAATCATTCAGATCATAATATTACAGAAATTAATTAATATAGTTTAGATTTAAATATAATAATAAAATAGAAATAATTTCCATAATAAACTTATCATTATTTTATGGAAGGCAATAAATGAACCATACTGCAATGGTTCATGTATTGACAGTCGAACCTATATGAAAACATATTGAGAATTTTGTTGGAGCTGCTTCGGACCCTGCGCACCAGCGACGTACACCGTTTTCGCATGGTTGTATAAAAACAATCGACTCGCGAATCGGTGAACATTCCCGATGCGCTGCAATACCTAGGTAGCCTCATCAGCACTCTAAACGCGTTGTTGTATTGGATGCGACGAGCGTTGTACTGTTTCTGTGTATACTTTAGCCATAGGCTGGCTGTGTAAGCGAATATTTCTCACATACACCCAATAGTCTGGAAAACCCACAAACCAGATCACTCAACAGCACCATATTATCTGCCTAACTGATAAAATACTGATATACTTATGTTTTTTATTTTTAGTAAAAACCCAGAAAAATCAGTATTTATTTCTAAAAACTTCTTACTTTTTGTGACCCTAAATATTACTAATCATTTTTTATCTTGTTAGTGACCGTAAACAAACTGATAAGACATTCATATAATTATACACAATAAGTCACAGGAAGACAAAATACCCAATTTTGTTCACTCTTATGGCATACATTTTCCAGTTATTTTGATTTAATAACCAAATTACTGAACATTTTTTTTTATGTTAGAAGTTGGCAAACAAGCATACGGACCACCTGATGGTAAGTGGTTGCCGTAGCCTATGAGCGCTTGCAGCACCATTAGTAGGTGCCACTCACGCGTTGCCAACCTCGAGATATTAGTTCTTAAATCTCGTCCGCCCAGTAATTTCACTAGCGTACAGTGCCCTTCAAAGCGGAACACAGTAATGCCTAAGCACTACTATTTGGCGGCAGAATATTTGACACTGCGGTGGTACCTACCTAGCCGCACTCTTGCAACAAAAGACCTACCACCAGTGTGACTGATTGCACTGGTGGAATAATCGCTGCTGTGACAGAGGTTATCCCAACAGCTACTAACTATTTCGGAATAAGCCTCTTTCAAAAAAAAAAATCCAAATCCGTTTCTTCTCCTTTTTGAAGTCGATTAAAGTTTGATTTCTGGTTCCTAATATCGGGTTAAATATTAAATTAATAGCTATTTAACATTAACTATTATCTAAGGGATTTTCCAGGCGTGTAAAGTGTCATTTATTTATTTATTATTGCAGGGTAGTATCTCAAAATAATCAGGTTACAATCAAAATACGATTTGCTAACGTCGACTATAATTATACAAAGATAGAAAATATGTCACTTCACTACAGTATTGGTAGCGTCAAAGTAAGTGGACCTAAACCTAATTTTTTTTTTTTGAGAAATAACGGTAATCTTTGTAATATAAACATAAATAATAGAAAAACTATTGTTTTTTTATTTTTATTTTTATTTTATGTTAGAAGTTGGCAAACAAGCATACGGCCCACCTGATGGTAAGTGGATGCCGTAGCCTATGAGCGCTTGCAGCACCATTAGTAGGTGCCACTCACGCGTTGCCAACCTCGAGATATTAGTTCTTAAATCTCGTTCGCCCAGTAATTTCACTAGCGTACAATGCCCTTCAAACCGGAACACAGTAATGCCTAGACACTACTATTTGGCGGCAGAATATTGGACACTGCGGTGGTACCTACCCAGCCGGCCTCTTGCAACAAAAGACCTAACACCAGTGTGACTGATTGCACTGGTGGAATAATCTCTGTTGTGACAGAGGTTATCCCAACAGCGGGCGATGGGGTCGTCACATCCCGACGCCTAAAAATGTATTTATAAGACCTTGGAAAATTAATACTTAATATAACCTTTTAGGCTAACCTACAAGGCAGCTCCTGGCCGATAACCCAAGTATTAAATAATGAAGGTGCAAAGATTTTAGAGAGTTATCATGAAGAAATCAAAGAAGCAGTGCGGGACTACGTGATACCCTATGCAAATAAATATTTAGCACAAGTCAAGCCCAAAGATTTTCTAAGCATAATTGCTGACATCAGTCTTAATTCAAAAGTGATAGAAGAAGTTGTGAAATAAATAAAATGTTCAACTAATTAATTATTTTTATTTCTTTACACAAGTTCTTTTTGAGTTGTCTCTGAACTGTATGATAATAGTGTTTGTGCCCGAACCCTTAAGGTGCGATAACCCAGACGTCAACAGCATCTGTCGCGACTTCTCGAGTATAAGAGAAGAGTACGTAAGTATATTACCCTCTTAAACAAAAACTAATGAACGAATTTGAATAAAATCTAGCACACAGATAGTTGTTACTTGGATTAAAACTTTTATCCCGGAAATATGTTTGGTTTCCATCAAAAAATATTTAAAAATAATTTTGACTTTTTTATTGCTTTAGTGTATACATTAATATATACCTAAATAAATATAAATAACTTGTTTCCATAAAAAGGCCACGGTCCCTTGATTAGGCTACACTAGTGTTTTTTGTTATTAAGTTGGCAAGTAAGCATTTGGTCCACCTGATGGTAGGCGGTTGCCATAGTCTATGAGCACTTGCAACAGAATTTGTATATGTCACTCACGCATTGCCAACCTTGAGATATTGGTTAGTAAATCTCACTAGTGACTAGCTACATCGTCCTTAAAACCGGAACACAGTAATGAGTAATACCTATGACACTACTGCTTTGTAGTAGAATACCTGACACTGCGCTAATACCTACCTAGCCCGCTTCTTGCAATAAAAGGCCTACCACAAAGCACTTTTAATAGTAATAAACTGTATAATATTATATCTCAATTTGATGTGCATGATAAAGCTGGTTTTTCCTCCATATTATGCTAAACAACTGTGGTGCACTATCTTATCTAAGACCTTATCTTAAAATTATATAGATGAAGCTATTCTCTTCTAAATCCCCTGGTTAAACTTATAACAGCCTATGATAATATCTTGTGGCATTTTATATTTTGTATTATTTATTAATTTATTTTTGGATTTGTTTATTTTAAGTAAATTTCAATTATTGTACACTTTCCTTTTCAGGAACGACTATTGAACGTAGTGTTTATATTTTTTACTTTTTATGAAAAGTTTACTCTTAATGATACTAAAGGTGTACCAAACTATATGGCGTACAATGACAGAAAGTGTTGAAATTAAAGTGTCATCTGAAAAGTGTCTGGGAACCAAATAATACCATCGTACTAGTGTGCTACAAAAATCTTGAATGTCATTGCTCAACATCCCAGCATCATTAGCTTTGGTCAATATCCTAGTCCCAGTTCTTACTTAGTTTGAACCACTTCATAGATGTTCATACGCTAGTTCATCCTTTAATACTAATTATTTCAATATGTGGTATTTATCTATGATACTTTTTTTTTTTTTTTTTTTTTTCCTCCGATGTTGGCTTTTAGTTGTGTCCTATAGGCACTTATTATCTCGCCAATGACACGTAGGATGGAGACGACACGTAGGATGGAGACGACACGAAGGAGATTGATCAATGCGGATGAGACTACAAACTAATATAAGTATCTGACCGGTGAGATAGAAGAAGTAGTAAGTCCTTAACCTAAAAAGACACAAATAGTACAATAAATAATCATATAATACATAGTTAATAATATATATTTATATTCTACTAATAATCTATGATACTTTATATCTATGTTGCTTTCACTTGTCAGTTGTCAATAATCTTTGGTCATTGTCAAATGGCAAGGCAAGTCACAAATGTCACTAGTTCAAACCTTACCCTTAGCTATTAGCGTAGTTTTATGGAGCTTTGACAATAATAATAAATAGTAAATTTGTATTCGGTAATAGTTTTTATAATTTATAAGATAATGAGATAACGAGCGTACATATATAAAGAAATTCATAAAATGGCTGGTAACTTTTGGCAAAGCTCACATCATCAACAATGGATACTGGATAAACAAGATCTGATACGTGATCGACACGATGATTTAGCAAAACTATCGGAGGAAGAATATCAAAAAATATTTAACTTCTTTGCGAGTATTATACAAGTGTTAGGAGAGCAGTTAAAATTGCGACAACAAGTTATTGCTACTGCTACTGTGTACTTTAAACGCTTCTACGCAAGGAATTCATTGAAATGTATAGATCCTCTGCTTTTAGCACCAACTTGTGTATTTCTAGCATCTAAAGTTGAGGAATTTGGTGTAATATCCAATTCAAGACTTATAACGACATGTCAAACTGTGATTAAGAACAAATTCAGCTATGCTTATGGACAACAGGAATTTCCATACAGGACTAATCACATTCTAGAATGTGAATTCTATTTACTAGAAAACTTAGACTGTTGTCTTATTGTTTATCAGCCATATAGACCTCTTTTGCTCTTTGTACAAGATATTGGACAAGATGATCAACTTCTCACATATGCTTGGAGAATAGTTAATGATTCGCTCAGAACTGATGTTAGCTTACTGTACCCGCCATATCAGGTAAACTCAGGTCGAATTTTACATGTCTTATTTCATTAGAAGTGGCATTATGACATATTAGCATAAAATATTTTACTCATTAACTCCAAAATAACTTTTATAGAAATGGGAGTTTATATCTATTATCTATTTCCATTAATATTTTTTGTTCTAGATTGCAATAGGTGCATTACACATAGCATGTGTTATGCTTGGGAAAGAAAATTTAAAACCATGGTTTGCTGAATTGATTGTTGATATGGATAAAGTAAGTAGTATTACTTAATCTGAATATAAGGTCATTGCTTTGTAAGAACTAAATAAAAAAATATGAAATAACTTTTTTTTCACAGATTCAGGAAATAGTCAGGTCAATTATTAATTTATATGAAATGTGGAAGAGTTATGATGAAAAAAAAGAAATTCAAGGTCTTTTAGGGAAAATGCCAAAGCCAAATCCAGCTCCCCAAAGATAATATTATATAGTTAAGACAATAATTGTTATCATTTCTGTATTACATACTTGATAAAGAATGTCCTATTTTAATATTACATTTTATTTAACCTTGAAAATTGCAAACAAATGTTATACTTACAAGTTAATTAAAACATGCCAATTTGAAATTTAATTTATTTTAAGAATGTTCAAAACAAAAAAAAAATATTTTGAAATATTCATTAAAAAGTAGTGATTTTAAATGTAATCATTGATGCACCACAGGCTTGTTGGCTTATATATCTTAAAACGTAGTAAAACAAAATAATCTATTTTAATAAAGTATCTTTTAAAATAATGTTTTGTTTTTGCCTTGATATCTCTAATTATTCACTTTGTAAAAAAAAAGAAACTAAGAAATTTAAAATAGTATTAACTTTATAAAATTGTAGCCTATTCTTATGAATAGGTTTAAAAACATAAGCAATTATGCTTCTTCCTAGCATTTTCCCGGTATTTTATCTAACCGTGGTTTGCTTATTACTCTTATCCGGATTTGACCGGTTACTAGTTTTTATACAGAGCGATTGCCATTTGACTTCCGCAACCTTAAGAGCGAAACATTAACTCGTAAAATAAGAGCAAGTTACCTATCAAGAGTTAACGATTGTTATCAGATGTTATGTAATAACAACCGGGACGACAACTTCACGTGCTCGCCGAGGCACGGTGGGGTTACCCACGAGGATAAACGCCCAGTCAAACAAATATTTGTAAGATCAATACAAAACATCTTCCCGAGCGGGAATCGAACCCGCAACCGTCGAAGCTAAACGCGGACTCGCTACCAATACGCCACGACGGTGTCGCATATAAATAATTTTAATGAAATTAAAAAGAAATGAAAGCTTACGTTTTTTTATTCCCATCAAAGATTATTTTAACATGTGAAATAAATTTTGAAAGTATATTGTTTTTTTTTTAATATTATTAAAAACAAAGTTTCTTCGGCGTACATTTACTGGTGTATCAAATTTACACTTTTCCTTTAACAATTAGCAAACCGTGTAACTGCTTATTGTATAAGTGATACAGTCATAACAGAGTACTCAAATTCATACCAAAACATAGCATATAATCCAGTACTATATCCATAGTTCTTAACTTTTTGAGACAAAACATATAGGGGAAGATGTAAAATAATTCGATATAATAGCTTATTATTTATATATATTTATAACACCCTGCGAAATGTAAATAGAAACTGCCCAAAGTAGAAAACTGATCTTTGCCTTGAACTAGACTTTCAACGACGATAGAATCGCCGCCTCGGTTTTGAGATGTCAGGACGTTCAGTTCCAAAGTTATTTAAAGAATAGGGTCAAGCTGGACTCCAACAATCTCATAATAGTAAAGGCGATAAAGATTGCATTTATATAAATCACAACTCTGACCCATCTGACTGCGTGGAGTATCGCTATCGTCTTTAGGCGACGACATCTGATTACATGCTGTTGCTTTACGCAAATCAAAAGTCTATTTAAAGACTAGCTGTGCTAGTTTTCAATGATCCTAAGCTCACAAGCGGTATCCTACCTACTCATAACTTTACGAAGCGACGTTGCTTCCTTGTTAGTATTCTACCGCTTTTATAAAAGATTGTGTTTCGACAAACAGTTCACCATAAGTGTTCACCTTAAAAGTTAAATAGTTGCACTCTGTGCAATAATATCCCCCACGGATAAGCCTTTAATTCTACAAGTCACCTCTTAAAATCTACCAAGCAATGACAATATCGATAACACCCCGCCTTGGCACAAGTTTCTTTACGATGTATAACAGTAAAATTATATAATTTGGACTAGGATATTCGCTTAAACTAACAAACTATGCCATTAAATTTCTTGTAGAGCCTTCTTTCCTGGAGTCTTCAATAATAAAAGAAACAGCATATACATTTAAGCTTGAAGAATAATACTAACGTAACACATTGTATTGGGGTATTTTAGAATTTATCTATTATTACAAGTCAATAATAATACGCATATGTAAATGTCAACCTGAAAATATAAGCATACTGCTATAAAATAAATAGTTTGTTCGAATTGATATATTAAACTTTATATTTAAAGGCTTAGCAAATAAAAGAGCTTATAACATTAAGTAGTAACAATATAAGTAGCATTATTATAAGTAGGACTTATCCTGAAAACAATTAAATTGAGGATACTCTAAAATATTGGGCAAATATAGGTATTTAAGGCAAGACAATCGTCAAGTTCATCAGTTCAATTTTGTTATTCAGTTTTCTTTCAGTTCTTGTGAAAATGTCACCAGTAAGTGAAATATTCGGCTTCTGTTTGATGCTATTATTTGGCAATGTACTAGGGCAAGAACCAGTAGTTGAAAGGTACCTATATAATATAATAATAATAATTTTTAATCGATTTTATAATTACATTGATTGAAAATTCTTATAATATATAAATTAATATGTATTGGTATGTTCGTTTCTTTCTAAAACTTTTATTTTTTCTCAGTTTATGGCCAACAGGAACAACAGATATCAGTGGAAATTGTTCATGCGGGGGGTTTTCTACATCTACGCCGGAAATAAACACTGAACCACTATTATCCCAGACGCCGGGTTTGGTGGTAAAATGCAATGACGAAGGCGCTACAACATGCAAGAGCCTATGTCATGCTCTTGCTACGGCTACCAAGGCTAAAGGACCGGAGATTTTGTGTGTCAGGCTCAAAGATGCAAACGAGTTAAAGGTTTTATTTCTATTTCCGCTTATTTAACTTAACTGGAACATAGAAGTACCTACTTAATAATTAAATGTATTGAATACACACCATGAGTACAACCAGTTTTACATACATTAATACGAGATTTACAGTAGGTAAACATTTAAATAATTTCTGTTTTCAATTTATCTTATACAATCTCTAGGAATAAAATGGTGATTATTTAAGACTTTTATTCCTCTGTTATATAGCGAACAAGGTAACGTTTTGCGTGTTGGGAAACAGCCACCGTAGACTATGTTCACTAGTAACGTCAACGACGGCCATTTTCACGAGGAATAAGAGGATAGGGAAGGTAAGAAAGGGGATAAAGAGATGAGACAGACTAGAGTACACGTTACTCCATGCAGGAAAGTATTACCAGCGCATTTTGTATGAAAATGAATGTATATTTTTTCAGCTTTCAGCATTTTACAAGATTTGCGAAAGGCCATGGGCTTACGCTGAAATGACAGCGGAAGAACCGCTTTGTTGTGAAAAGTCAAAGGTAAAAATTTGTTCTTCGGTCGAAGGCGTCACAACAGCGAATGTGAACGACAAAGAAGTTTAGTTTATTGCAAAATTATGTAATGATTAATTGAACTAATTTTAGTTTTAGTGTTTAGACTGAACACAATTATTAAAATATTATATTATAACTTGTATTAACTTAATATTTAAAATATACCAACTGTTAAGAGATTAGTACTGCCGTCCAATCAAAGGTCGTTATAACTTAGAAAACTAACTGTCGAGCCATAATCCCTTAATCTGAGAACTTACAATGTAACTATAATTTCGTTATTTAAAAAGTGTAGAGAAAACTTTTTTTTATAATTATAAGCTGTTTTTCAGTCGAACGGCAGCGCGTGTATTTTATAACTTTAAATTAAAAATAAGCGATTTTTGTATCTGAAGCGTTAAAATAAAATTCTATTAAAATTAAAATAATAATTTATTTACAACTTATTGCTATAGTTTATATAAAATT
The DNA here is from genome assembly GCA_023373885.1 of Hestina assimilis. NCBI lineage: Eukaryota > Metazoa > Arthropoda > Insecta > Lepidoptera > Nymphalidae > Hestina > Hestina assimilis. Next base: position 7,362,375 of record CM041741.1, on the reverse strand, counting down.
TATAATGTAAATTATTGTTCTATAAACCGTTACTTCATTCAAACATATAAATTGGTTTTATGACAGTAGGTAGGTACTACTGGCGAGTTAAAACTATATTGCATAAATTAAATAGGTTCAAAGCTGTTTATAAAAAGGTATATCTGTAACACAATTTTGTTCATAGCTGAGCATTAACTCTTTAATCCGTTAATCGTTAATTTACGAAGTTAACACTTTGATTAACGGATTAACTTTTGAGTTAACTTTTTAAAATGTTAACGGACACTTTAACTTCCGTTAATATGCAGAAGTCCGTTACTCGCTAATCCAATGCCTAATAGTTACCGCACGGCACCGACATTGTATCGACGGGACCAGCAAGTGCCGGACCTATGCCCTCAAGCGCTGCAGTTGAACGTCTTTTTTCCATTTTAATACCAAAACGAGCCTCGCTTTCAGACGAGAACTTCTACATGTTAATGTTCATGAAGAGGAATGTGCACCTTATGCCCGACGATTACATTACTCATTTGAATTATACAAGTATATTGTTTTGTTCCCAACCTGTTAACTTGCAGAACCTAAACCAACAGGTTTTATAAGTTCACTAACGCAACGATATAATGATGCAATTTTACACATATGAACGGACTAACGATTAACGTTAAATGGCAAACATTTTTAATTTTTTAAATGTTAAAATGAGAAGCGATTTATATAATGGTTGGTTTACACAGCACGGACCGGGTGGGGTAAATGGCATACTGGAGGGAAAATAGCTTCCATACAATCGTTTTTAGATTGAACATTATGAAACATTCTAGAAAGTTTAAAACGCAATGTTAAAATACTGAAACCACTAACATCCTTCAAATACAACGAACGTTTATATTATTTGCTTAGATGTTTGTTACTCAATCACACAAAATGGCTGTAAAAATTTGGATATATATAAATATATATAGATATGATTAGCACGTAGGATACTATTATCCTAGAAAAATATTCGGTTTCTGTCTTCTCTGGGAATATCGAAAACGTACTACATGACGTATTCACTGAAATTTAGTAGATGTGTAAAGAAACGGATAGCAATGCATTACATACAGTGGATAGCAAGAAACTTATGCAGAGCAACGCAGATGTTTAAGCAGAATTTTGTCATAATAATAGTCAGTACTTTGATAAATATAATTTAATCACGAAATAATATCAACTTCAAATCAAAGCAAAATAGTTTCGACCGTTTTCAATTCATTTAAATAATTACGCGGATTACTTTTTGGATTATAAAATTGTGCTTAGACGTTTATTTTTCATAAGAAATCCATATGTGCTTCAAGACAGTACAATCTCTTATAACATAGAAAAGGAAATCCGTTTTCCTGAGTTAGTGCTATCCCATTTTTCACAACATTCGGACAACGGAAAATTGATCAAAGTACTATAAAAGTTGTATACACTTATGGACTTCAGGGTTTCGTACACGGAACCATAAATGGAATTCTAAAACTATATATCCGATGTCGGTCCTTCTTTCTGTCAATGCACTGTATATCTCGAAGTGTAATATAAAAATAATATGGCAGTGAGTTGAGTTGAGTTTAAGGGAACGATACGGAGAACATGCCATTTTGTAATTTTTACTGTCTCATGAATTTTAATAGATACTTTCTATGTATGTTAATCTTATATATTCTACGATGGTGCGGATCACTTTATGTGCAATAGCAACACGTACTTGCCCGGAAATACTTGATGTATTTCTTTGAATTCCCTGACCTCCGTATGAGTAGATAAGTCATGCATTTTCTAAATTTATAATACTAGTATTTCATGTTCGATTACTTGTCAGCCTTCGTTTTATTAATTCATATTTAAAGACTATTGAAACACCTTATTAATTTATTAGTATTGTTTTAGTATTTACAAATATTTTGCTTCGCCGCTGGAAAATCTTGAATTTAATCCTTGCGCCTTTTTTATTATGGATTTCTTTTGAGCTTCGTCGAAACGATTAACCGACAAATCCACGTCGCGGCTGAACGGTCGACGTTCCTTTTTATCATCGTCTTTATCATCCTTCTGTAAATATTACAAAATATAGAATTAATTCAATGTAATTAATTAATACACTTTAAAGAATTCATTATTTAACATTGATACAATCGTTACGAAATTGAAAAAACAGCTGCAAACCTAATTAAAAATTTAAAAAATCATCAAAATAATCATCAAATCTACTAACAAATGACATGTCTTATCGAAATCTTGTAACTTTGATAGGGAAACATATTTCTGATTGTTATAAGAAAAAAATTACTTATAAGAATAAAATGTTCGCATTATTCATCTATCTGTCATAAATCTAATATTTCATGAAATTTTATTAAGTAAAAGTTCAATGATACCTTCTTCTTCTTTTTCAATTTCTTCTGGTGGATTTCTAATAAGCTCTCTTCTCTTTTATGCTTCTTTTTGTGTTTCCTGTAATGATATATTTTAAAAATAAACACACATATGTCAACATAAAACACACACACATTTTAATTTGTTTACAAACCAAAAGAATGTAGTGATGAGCAGATTAGGTTGTAGCAAATGTTGATGGGGAGGTATTCTAGTAGATAAATACTTACTTAACAGCTTTCTCCTGTTCCTCGTCCCGACTTTCGATTTGACGCATCCTTGCTTCTTTTTGAAGCATTGTGCTGGCGTCTTCTTCTTTAGCTATTCCCAACGCCTTTCGAGCTTTATCTTCTGGAGTATCCGTCCAACTTGACCTTAAAATAATTAAATTATTAATCAATAAATATTTATGAATCTGACATATGTCACAAGTTAGCTCGTAACTAACAAAATTGGGTATATATACAGGGCACAACTAAAAGCCAACATTGGAAAAAATAAAATAAAAAAAATTGGGTATTGTAATTCAGCATGTATATTGTAAAGCTGCAAACAATTTCTATATAATAAATCTGATAGTTACCTATCAGACATATCTGGTCCTTCTTTAGGTCTAAAAGTCCGAGCTTCTAAACCCAAATATTTAGCTTTGCCCTCTGGTAGCTCTAACATCCATTTTTCTCGTGATTTGATATTAGTGTTCTGTAGTGATTGGCCATCAAGGGATTTTATTTTCATTTCCATAGCTCGTTCTTCAAGACGTTTATGAGCATCGGACCATTTATCCTCAGCACCAGTGGGTAGCGGTCCAATACCATCATCATCGGAACTCTCATATTTCTGAACTTCACGATCAACTTCACTATTTTCTGCTAAAACTTTACGCATGTCTTCTGGTATTGATGGTCCTAAAAGAATATATTAATAATATTATTAAAAATTATAAAAGAATTGTACAATACTAAGGCATAACCTTACCTATATTTCGAGACCTGTTTTTAAGGTGAGGAGGCAAAGGTGGTCCTTCAATTACAGGTGATTTACTCTTTGGGTATTGTTTTTCAAGGTGTGGGGGTAATGCTGGCCCACATACATCAAGTTTTGGTGTTTTATTTGAATTGTCTATTTTGGAGCGTTTCAATTTATGTCGTAAATCATTTGGATCAATATCAATGTCTGATTGTGAATTATCATCACTCAATATTTCTCCTTCTTCACTACTTTCCTTAAGATTACTTTTTTGCGTAGAAGTGACTTCAGTTTCTGGTATTTTAGTGGAAACATCAGGTTTGATATCTTGTATGTCTGTTGTACTACTTACCTCTACTGACGCTGAAGAGTCATTTTTCTCTTTATCATTCTTTGAACTCTTTCGTTTATGTTTCTTTTTATGTTTTTTCTTTTTCGTCTTTTGTAGCTCGTTTTCTAAATTTAATAATTTTGCTCTCAGCTTTTCATCATCTGAAGAATCTATTTCACTGGATTCTTCAGACTTTTCTTTTACAACTGTTGGTATCATATTATAGTAAGAACCATGTTGCACTACATCTGATGTGTCACTTTCTTCATGTTCTATTAATATAGGACTATCACTAAGTTTCTTCTGAGTTTCTGAAGCAGTAGGTTTATGAACTGCTGATCGTTTTACAGTAATTTCTGGAGACACTGACCTTTCAACTTTTGATTTTATCTCAATTTTATCAATATTCCTTTCTTTCCCAGAAATTATACCTTTAATCTCATCCTTTATATTTCTAATTTTAGCTGGAGATTTATAGGACCTAGATCTTGAACGTTTATATTTATCTCTACTACGGCTTCGAATATCTCTTTGTTTAGATCTACCTCTAGAATCTATTACATGTCTATCTCTGTACCTATCTGAAGATCGCCTGTTCCTACTTCTATCTCTAGAATGCCTTCTCCTTACTGGTGAATATCTAGGGTATCTATGCCTCTCCCGAGAGTTTCTTTCAAACCTATCTTTATCATCTCTCTTTCTGTCAAACTCTCTGTTTAATTTATCATCAGGTCTCCTACTTCTTCCTGAAGATCTACTATATAGACTACCTCTTTTGTGATCTTCGTTTGCTTTATGGCCTTGGTTTTTGGATTGACATTTGAATCTGCCAGTTTCAGAATCACTGCTTGATTCATCAGACAACATACTGGTACCTAAAAACAAAAATGGAATTAACTCATTGAGGAATAAAAAACATCTTTTAACTTACATAGCACAAAAACTTTATTAGAAATGATTTTGTGATCTTACAACTATATATACATTTTTTTATATAAATTAAAACATTTTTGCTATTTTCTTTGCACTATAACGAATAGATTTTAAAATTCCTGCAGTTGGGATTCCCTTTAACGACTGCCTTACACTGGATTGCCATACAAGGTCTTTTAATATTTGTCCTAATATAACAGCACAATCAATGTCATATGCTACAGCTCGGAGAACATCCTCCATATCCTGTTGAAGTCCCCCATGATTCCAAAACTTCACTATCCTCTGTTGTGGAACCATTGGTAGCTGCATGAGATGATGCAACTTAGTCTCAGGATTTAAGTCTTGGTGGCATTGAGCATCTCCTGTTGGAAAATCAACATAAGCATGGAATTGCTGCAAGATTGGTCTGTAGAGTTCACGGAAATTCAATAGTTGTGGCTGAACTATGTTCCTGACTTTATTTTTATTTTCACCAAATGTCATTCTAAAATCACCAGCATAGCTCAAATTAGATATTGCAAAATAGAATTCATACTCAGAAAATGTTTCTGGCAGAATTAAAAGAGCAGTGTGAACAGCTGATCGTAAATTGGATTGAAGCGCATTCTGCAGGTGTGAACTATTTGTTTGTTTGATAATTTCTACTGGTTTGTGTAATCTGCCAGCCAGATATAAGTTGTTCCAGTCCAGAAGATCTGCAATGAGATCTTTTTGTGAGACTACACCATACTTGATGGTTACATTATCTTCTTTTATATCCACTAAAGTGTTAAAGTAAACTTTAGCACCCCAATTCTCTTGAAATCTTGCAACAAACCCTTTGCCAAGAAACCGGAGTGCTGAGTAGTGAGACGGATTCATCTCAATATTTGCTCCATGCCATCTATATGAATTGTCTACACAGTATATGAGATCGATCATGTTGTGTTTTTTTTCATTTCCTATTTGAGGTTTGACAGCTGATCCATATGCAAAGCAGAAGGTAAAGTTTTGCGGAAACTTCGATAAAATTCTATAATAGAGTGGAGAAATATTCTTTGCAACACCAGCCACCTTCACCGCCGTAGATGCCATGATTAATAACAAAATAGGTAGATGTTTGTTAGCTGACCTTTATATAGTAACTTCCTTTATGTTTTGAATACGGAATGACAGTAGAAATCCTGTTGAGGTTTTTGAAATTATTATATCAGCATCGATTGCGCTGAAGCTAATGTGCATGTGTTAATTCACTAATGAATGAGAATAACCACTTCACAACGGGAAAAAGTAAAAACGCATTTTGTCGATTGTCAAATTGATCGTATTGAATCATGAATGTCAAACTGCAAACAATACCATTGTGAACAATACAATATTCCAAGTTCCATAGACTAAAAACAACCGTCAGGCCAAAAAATGGCAATAAGATAAATACGAACAAGTCGTCCAGTGTTTGAGAATTGACTTTATTGACACCAACAAATAACAAAGAGTGGAAAATCACATGCTATATCGCATATGTGATGTTAATTTTTTAGTTCGAACAAATTTGTTGGTAGGGTGGCGCTAGTTTATCCTTTCTTTTGTACCCTATGCACTATCTACTTTTCTCTATATCTATGATCTTAGGTTATGTCAATTCACAATTTGTTATATTCAAATGTCAAATACAAGTGACAAGTCAATGTATTGACTGCAAAGCAAAATATTGTTTTATTTTATTATATCTAAGTGTAAAAATTAAATAATAACTGTTCTTTAGTGTAATTAATATTGTTAGATAATTCAGAACCATGTCTAGTGCAGACAGAATTGATTTTGAGATGGAGGTAGAAGTAGAAAGTGCTTCATCAGGACCGCCGGTTGATTTGCCTAATCCAACCTCTCCAGCGCCTGCAGCTGCCGGAAATCCTAAAAGTGTCGTTGTAACTAATGCTACGTCTGGTTCCGTTACTGTATCACTTCATCCCTTAGTTATTATGAATGTTTCTGAACATTGGACTCGCTTAAGAGCTCAAGAGGGTTCACCACAGACTGGTAGGTAACCAACTTTATAATTATAATATGTGGTTTACCGCAATTGAATTATTTCTAATTTGTTATTTTAATTTTTGTAGTAATTGGAGCTCTCATTGGCAAACAAAAAGGTCGTAACATTGAAGTTATGAATTCATTTGAATTAGTTTTTAGTGTCATCGATGGTGATATTATTATAGACAGGGATTACTATAATTTAAAAGAAGAACAATGTAAGTTATAGATTTCATAAATACACCATTTAAATAAAAACTTAGAATTAAAAAAAAAAGTAGACTTTTGTGGTATGAATACACTGCCTTGCCTGACCTTCCTATCCTCTTACTGAATATCAACATATAGTTATGATATTGTTGCATATTCAAGCCTCTTATTTTCTGTTCTTTTACATCTTTTCTAACCTTGTGCTAACACATATTTGCAACCCTTGTTGTATACAAATAATGGTAATCCGTTATTTTGTTCTTGCAGTTAAACAAGTCTTCTCAGACATGGACTTTCTAGGTTGGTACACAACAGGTGATACACCGACAGAGAGGGATATTGCTGTTCATCGTCAGATCTGTGATATTAATGAGTGTCCAGTGATGTTGATGCTTAATCCAGCTGGGAGGAAGGGAGATGTAATTAGATTTTTTCTATGTCAATTATTAAATCAATCTATACTAGTTTAACAGATTACATTATTAGAGAGAAGTAGTTTGTCCTAATATTAATAACAAATAAAATCTACACACTCAACTACCCCCATTATAATAGTTATATCCTGTGTCGAGGGTTCAGAAACATATACAATGACAAGGACAAATACACCCAGATTGGAAAACATGCCTGGATGGTCAATACAAACATCTGCTCCAAACGAGAGTCGAACCCGCAATCTGTAGAGCTTAAGGCAGGTTCGCTAGTGCTGAGCTACAATGTCGTCTGCCACACTTTGTCTACCACATAAAGAGTGTATATTATCTTAAAGAAAGGCTTTATGAAATATATAATTTTATTTCAGCAATTGCCAGTGGTGTTGTATGAGTCAGTGATAGATGTTGTAAACGGAAGAGCCACAATGCTTCTTGCACCCTTGACATACACTCTGGCTGCTGAGGAAGCAGAGAGAATTGGTGTTGATCATGTTGCAAGAGTTTCTTCTGGCGAAGCCGCTCTTAACAGCTTAGGTAATTACTGTTTTGTTCTTATGGAGGTCAAAAGGGTAAAAAATGATAATGCTAACGTTATATAAAATTTATTAATCATTGGTTTATATAATTTTCTTTTTATGAATTATCATTTAAGGTAGGTGTCTAGTTTAGAATTTTCTGAAAATTGAAATATTTTTTTTTTCATGTTTTAATGTCTTATTCCATCGTGAATAACATCCTAATATTTGGTGAAGTAATTTGCCGTAAAAAAAAAGTTATAGCGGTATTTGTGGGACAAGTCGGAACGCGGGGTCGACATCCGCGGAGCGCAGAGTGCCTGCTGTCATTCCTAGCTCGGAAAAATCAGTTTTTGTTAAATAAATACTCAATGTACAAAAATAAACTATTGTATTTTTGACTAGCTGTGCTGTCATCATATGTGCTAATCCAGGGAATCAGCTATGTGTGCCAAATTTCATCCAAATTTGTTCAGTCATTTTGTGCCATGGTCTAGCCACGCATACCCGGTCGGGGACACTACGACGACTCGGCGCGCGTTTTAGCGGAAGCGTTTCCCCCACAGCTCCGTGCTCTCAACCGTTCTGTACAATCTGTACACCAATGACATACCCAAGTCGAATCCCAACGATCGCATAGGCTTAGCTCTCTTCGCTGACGACACAGCTCTCTATACTACATCTAGCAGATCCCACCTTCTGACTAGCCGCCTCCAGACCGCGGTCAACGCCTTATGCGATTGGTTTAGGAAATGGAGGATCGAGGTTAACCCCGACAAAAGTGCAGCGGTGCACTTCACCAGACACGCCGTCAGAAACTACTGCTCCTATTCCTTGGAAAAAGGAGGCCAAATACCTAGGCGTCACGCTCGACGCCAAGTTAAATTTCCAGTCCCACATCTCGAAAGTTAGGAACAGAGCCGCCTTCGTGCTCGGAAGGCTCTACATGATGATAGGCCGACGGAGTAAATTGTCGCTTAGAAATAAGCGAACACTTTACAAAACCGTCGTTCGTCCTATATTAACGTACGCGAGTCCCGTCTTCGCTCACGTCAGTTCTTCGCAATTAGCGAAATTCCAAATCATCCAGAATAGGTTTCTGCGCATGGCCACGGGCTGTCCGTGGCACATGCGCAACATAGATCTCCACAGAGACTTTGATCTCGATTCGATAGCCAAATACATGAAAAAGCTCTTGGAGAGCTTTTTCGAGAGAGCCCTATCCCACCCGAACCCTCTCGTCAGACAGGCCACCACTTACACACGTAGAGGTGATTTACCGACACGACTCAGGCGTCCCAAGCACGTACTGCAAGACCCAGACGATAGCATAACAACCGCTAACGCCCCATACACCAACAGAACACGACAACAGTCACACACGCTGCAGCGTCTCCGCCGGCGGAGCCGAGGACCCTTGTTTCGAACAGCCCGACACAACGCCTACTCGCCGGTGACGCTGTCAAAGCCACTAGGGCCAACAGTAATAGACACTCCGAAAAAAAAAGCGTTTTTGTAACGTCGTGACTATAAAAATATTTGTTCGAACTATCTAGTGAAAGGGACAAATTTTATCTACTTTGAATTTCAGAGACGATAGGGCTATTTATTTTTATTATAATAATTAATAATTACAGGTAAAACGAGCAATCCAATATAGATTACATTACTGTACACTATTTTGGTTATAATGTTTTCCTTATAAAGGACAGAACGGGAGACATAATATGGTGTTGCGGACATTTTTTTTGATCTGTTTGAAACAATCCCAACATACACTATCCTAGTGTAGCTCTAATGACTAAAGTAGCGCACCCTTGCATAATTCTCAGATGGCAGGATTTTTACCTTTTTTTTGGCATTATATATTTTGAATACTTTATAGCCTGCTTATTATTTTGGTGTATATTTCATGATGCAAATTTCATATTATTATGATGCAAATTTCATCTAAATCCGTTGAGTAGTTTTTGCGTGACAAAGTAACAAACATCCATCTATCTAAACCATTTCATTCTCACAAACTTCAACATTTATAATTTTAGTAGGATTACTACTGGCCACCTTTATTCTATTCGTACTAATGTCGTTCACTTTCAAGGTATAATTCTTATAAAATGTGTAATGTTCTACAATATGTAAAATATAAATTAGTGTGTAGAAACTCAACCTGAAGTTATATTACTATCGTTACCTAGTCGGTTGGTCGTCTACGAGATTCAGGTAGTGTTTGTATTTGTTTCCAATAGAGTTTGTGTTTAGAAATGGGTCCGTACAAAAAAGGCACGAAACATTCGAAGAAGAACAAAAATTTCAAACAGGTCGCACTATTTCCAAAGCAACCATTTTTTTATGTTTATTGCTGCTCGCCTTCTTGGCCTTCACAACATCATCGGATGGCGGAGCCAAGTACCGAGACCTAGGCGTGAAAAAACAGCCCTCGCGGGGCTCAAATTTGATTCCGTCCGTACGGTTACTCCTGCGAGGCCGAGTCAAGGCTAAGAATGTCATCTGGATTGGAGGAAACGCTCGAGCGCATTCTAGTCGATGGACTCGACCGACGGTGTGAGCGCGTCGCGACATGTGAGACAAGAGACCTCATCTTCGCTAGCGAGGAAGTGCATGTTTGATCTTATCGTCAGGGTCTTGTAGGGCATGCTTAAGACGCCTTACTTGCGTAGGTTTGTCATCAATGTCTGTGAAGATACTAGCCTGTCTTATTAGAGAAGTTCTGCGAAAAGCACTTCAAATGTTTAGGGATCGAATCGACTTTCAAAGTCTGAATGAAGATCTGCGTTACGCACATACCATGGACAGCCTGAAGCCATGCGTGCGAAACATTTTTGAATTATTTATTAACCGACTTATTTGTCTGGTATTGCGTTGCGTTGCGTGCGTGGATTATTGCGTTCTAAGCGGATATAAACTTCGAACGTCAGTCTGTTGTCAAGTATAACACCTAGATATTTTGTTTTGTCTTTCCACGCAATAGGACGGTCAAAAGAAGTGATAACTCCAGGTGGACCGCATCGCAAGTAAGTCTTGATTCAGAGTTTGTTGAAAAGGCTCACGCTTTGTCTGAATTGACTTTAATCCTCCAAGATCTTAACCATTTGCCTAGGGTATCGGCTGACGATTGGAGACGTTTGGATAAAGTGGAAGCAGCTACAGTAGTAGTATATAGAGAGGTGTCATCCACGAAGAGTGCTAGATGAACATTGTTAGTCGGCCTTGGCATGTCATTTGTATATAGTGCATAAAATGCGTGCTACAACTGTGACCTGAAGGCCTCCTACCCTAATGGGGCGAGGGGAAGACAAGATGCCCTCAACCCGAAAGCGGAAAGGGCAATTTGGCAATTAGTCTCATATGAGGAGCACAAGTCTGCCCGGTAATCTTAGGCGATACAACTTATAAATGAAGCCGTTGTGCAGACTTTGTCGAAGGCATTGGCAACATCGAAGAAGAGGACCCCTGTAGTGTTGGTTTACGGTAGGGTGAAGCCCTTAACAATGTACTCTATTATGTGGTGCACCTGGTTGATACAACAGTGACTTTTTCGAAAGCCAAACTGCTCGTCTATAATTATATTTTTAGCCTTAAGATTATAGATGGCGTTGATTCTAGACGTTCCCGAGAGAATTAGTTTACTAGAAACTAATCGGACAGTCACAAGACCTTCAGTAATATTCTAAGAGCAAAATTGTACCAAGAATTGATTATTCAGAAGCTTGAACAGCCTAAATAAAAATAAATAAAAAAAACACAAAAATAAAAAAAAACAACGAATGTACAACAACACACTGGTCGATCGTGCCTAATCATACATGTGTAGGCAACGCAGTCGTTGAATTAGGTGTTTGTATATCTTCTGCAAAATTAAATGTAGGTGGCATGGCACTTCTCAAAATGATGTAGACCATGGGCTGCACCATAGGATATGCTTCGTATGAATATGAAAAGGCTGACAAGCAATGCGGTGACGAAAGAAGGCCGTATGGTAAACAGGACAAAGAAATGGAAGAAGAAGCTGAACAGGACTCTGAACTACTTTTATATGGCCCAGGGATAGCTGATTGAACCATTGTTAGTATTAACTCGATTATTACAATGACATTAAACACTAAATCAAAAAAAAAAACTTGAAATGCGTTTTATATGAAATTTTTTTTTACAACTGGCGGACAGATAATCTCCGCAATCGCTAGACATATTTTGGTAAAATTTTGTACGATTCATTAAGTTGTTTTGTGTGGTAATTCACCACCTTTTCTAACAAAAGATACAATATAAAAATTTACAGGCCACAAACAGTGCAAAAATTGGTCGATTTTCAAACAAATTTATTCCAAAGCCTATTTATTTCTTTACTATAATTGATTTTTTGAAAACGGTGGTGTATTACCACGTGGCAAACCTTCCTCTTTAAAATGACGTTTCCTATTTTTCTTTCAGACATGGCAATCTTGAGATAATGTGTCCGCCATGGGAACACCTTTTTTTGAGGGCACTACATTGGAGCCCTGTGAAATTTCACAAAAAAAGCTAAACGAAATAAAATCACAATTTCCTAGTCCGTACGGATGTTATTATGCCTTGCATAAACTTTTATTATAATGTATAGCAAACAAGCTGAGAAAACCGTTTTCGAAAAAGCTTGTTTTTCCTATCTAGACTAGACACCTACCTTAATTATACAAAGACACTACACATTACTACCATAGAAAGACTAATAAGTAAAAAAAAATCTAAGAAGAGTATGAACTATATAATGCGAAAAAAAAAATGATTGGTCGGTCATTGCCGTGATTTCTTCGGATAAAATTAAATATCAATAAACTGTCCAATGTTCTATTGTGGAAGGTCTTCTTCCGATAAGAGCAAACTACCTATAAAGATTTAACAATTATTATCAGACGTGATAAAAATCAGGACCGACAGCTTAACATGCTTTCCGAGGGACGTTGGGAAACCCGCAAGGACATACGCTCAGACCACAGAAACAGATGTTTCTGGGATGAATACAAACATCCGCCTCGACGGGAATCGAAACCACGACCGTTCGGCTGAAAGGAGCCTCATTACCAGCACACCACAACGGTCGTCATCGTTATATCGAAAGGTGCCTTCACACAATTATTCCTTAACATAGTATTAATGTTACAGTGGCAGAACATCTGACGGCTCAGCGATCGGCTATTAAAATGTTAGTTTCTCGAGTTCGTGCGGTGTTGGCGACGGTGAAGGCTATTCGTGATGGAACATTGCCGCCGCGACCGACTCTCTTGAGGGAGGCGAGAGCTCTCTCTAACAGGCTACCGTTGCTAACTTCACAACAGTTCCGTACACATTTTTATAATGTAAGTTATTTATTATATACTAAAACCATAAGATTTTACCTTTAGGAATAAAAAAGGCACAGCGGTTAAAGGGCGATTCTGACCCCCTTGGGCTATTGTCATACTCAGTCCTAGCGCAAGCTACAAGCTTATTTGGAGGGTCGATAGGAGTTTTAGTAATGAGTTGAAAAAACATTCTAAATATTCTTAAAAAAAAACAAAAATCGTAAATATCATATAGATTGATTGATTGATTTGTTTAATGGCTTTTAGTTATGCCAGATGGCACAGAATATCATATATATGGTTTTTATCTGAGAAATAAAACATAAAACAAAAATTGCCGAAATTCTAAAACGTGTATATATCTTTTAATCCTTTATTGGTAGGGTTTTCAAGCTAGGTCAGGAAAATGTGAAATCGCATTATTTTGACGTATCTACCCATATATTTAAAGACGTTTTTTTTTTGCAGCAATGCAACGATGTGGCGCTCATGACTTACCTGGGTACGATTACGAAGGGCTGTAACGCGATCAATCAGCTCGTCAACCGGTTCAACGTTCTCTACGACAGACAGGGCATGGGACGTCGCATGAGAGGTCTATTCTTTTAGGGCGGACGCTAATATTAAACGTAATATCATTTGTTGAGTTAAGCTTCGTGGTTTAGGATATCTGGAAGATTATACTTCTGTAATTTTTTAATTAATCCTAATAAATTCGTTTTCCATTTATTCTATTCACGATTTGAATGTAACATCTATTCTATATCTATAACATCTATAAACTTGTGTAATATTAATATTTGCACCTAAAATGTACTTTTGTAAATAGACAGCATGATTTCAACAACATACATTGTCTTGTCATTCATAAGTTTTGTATAAGTTTTCTGAATTTAATTTTATTCAGTTGCGATTTTACTCTTAGCCGATTATTTTGAAGACCGTTTTAGCGTGTTGGTAAGAGTAGCTTGCATTTAGTCAGGGCAGATGAGTTTATAGATCTTAAATATATGATCTGTTTAGGTAATATGTCTCTGTCGTTTTTGTGGGTCTCTCCACCGTGCCCCGGAGAGTTCCGTAAGGTGATTTTGGCCCTCTCTCCTTCGTAAAATGTTTTGAGATTTTGCTCTGCCACCAAACTAAAGTACATTGTTTAAGCGAGTAATGAACACGGAATTAATAATTTTAACGTCTATGCCGTATTTTTTCAGTGAGTTTTAAATAGTTAATAAAATACAAAGTTGCCTGCAAGCAAAATATTCAGTCAGTCAATATTGTGACTGACTAAAATATTTTAGTTATTAAATTTGTAATTAAATAAATATCTTTTATTTGTTACATTGCAGTACTCATGCAAATGTTCCTGTTTGGGAAATTCAAATAACCTTTATAAATTGTCTGCTTCCTTATTCCAACTTTGCGTTGAACTTTACTCTTAACAAATCGATATCATACGATGGAGTGACTTCTTCTTCTGAGATATTCTAAATATAAATAATTCCACCTTAGACTGCCACAGCTTTAAGCTTTATTATTAATTTCTTACCCTTTTACTTATAACGTTAAGAAATTTCAAAACGTTTCCTTATAGTTGTGTTATGTTAAGTGTGAAATGCAGCGTCGTAGCTAAGGTCTAGCAACGGGGGCTACCAGGCGTAACCCTCAAGGGATGCAAAATTCACAGTCTCCATTTATGTATTTATTTACTTGCTGGTTGCTGATTCTTTTCGCCAGTAATGTGCGCGTTGCGACTTGGTTGCATTAGAAGACTCTTTGAACCGGTTGAATTAGGTTTTTGGGAGGGCTCAAACTTAACTTGGGCTCTCAAGACTCTCAGTTATGGCACTGATAGTTAGGGGCTTAAACTATTTTAACCAACTTAAACCAGCGATTTAAAAATATTCTCAAAAAATTGCCAATTTCGGGAATAACTAAACTGTAGAAGAATTTAATGTTGAATTATATAGATAAGGGTTTTGCATAAATCTAATTATTAACATCGATATGAAATTGAAGCGAAGCCCTTGGTTCCCTCTTATTACATTAATATGTAAAATAAAATACAATGCTGTGATGCAATAGTTTTATTAACATCTTCTCGTTGTTTGTTTCAATTAATTACACAAAATAATAAACTTTTGGACACATTGAGATTCTTGCTATGGAAGACGTTTTAAAATTTAACACATTGTATGCATACCATTAAATAAAGATGAAACTAACCTCCTCAATGATCATATTTTTAAAGTAAAATGTCATTTCTTATTTGATATACGACTTTTTACTATAAAGATGTTACAAATAGGTTTGTATATGCACTTCCCACCTTTGTTTTAAGATTTTTTAAGTAATACGAAAAACGCTAGTCCGAGTACTGATGTAGATTTATTAAATTCTTAACATTAGGTAAAAGTACATAATTATTAAAGTTTTACTTAATTTATTATGTTTTATTCTTTTAAATAATTTCATAAAAATCCTATAATATAAATCGCTATAATTGTACTTATTATTTGTACAAAAATATTAAATTCCCATTATTATATTGCTTTTAAGTATTTCTAAATTTTAATCTACAACAAATTGCACAAACATCGTATAAATAGCCACAGCTGCCATAATCACATAATTAGTAATAGATGTATTCTAAATATTCGCTATCATTAGATATGATATTTGAAATAAATGCATCGAAAGATGTCAATTTAATTGAGCTCAGGATGTGATTTGCAAAAAAGCGAAATGTATTAGGTAACCAATATGAAGGCTACGCTTCCACCAGAAGTGTGTAAAGATGGGTATCGAGGAATATATTTGTAAGAACCAATAGAATCTTTTCTAGTCCTGCTCCGCTAAGCCGTTTTAACATGAATTGCGCAGACTGAAGCGATTCTATTTGCCCCTCAGAAATACATCCGTTGCTACTCATCCTCGAACCTCTCTGGTGGAAACGCAGCCTTAATTGCGTATTAAAATGCGTTAACTGCCGGCGCACATTCGTGGTATATAATACATAACAATGTTTTGTAATATAAGATTTGTTATTGAAACATATGGAAAGAAATAAACAGTTTAATACATAAGATATCGTTCAAAATATACTTAAATCAACGATAACACAATCTTACTTTCAAATGTAATACAAATACAAATAATATCGTAAAATTCGAATTTAGTTTAAGGTTTAATTTATATATAAAGGAAGATGATTTCTGGCGTTTCAATTCATAACGATTTACGAGTTTAACAAATTCTTTTGAAATGGTGTCGCAAAATGTGATACCTACAAATATTTCTAACACAAAAATGTATTTAATAAATTTCAAAAGTCATCCGGAATCTTCTCGATACCGATCAATTCGTCGAAGAGCGAATGGCTCTCAGGGATTACGTGTGGTTCGTGTAATATTTGCCGCGAGAACTTGAGTACCGCTCGTGCTAGTTGACCAACTGTCCATTTCCTGTCGGTTAGCACCCTCACTAATGTGTCCAACTGCAAAAATAATCATCGTTTATAATTATAGGGTTTAAAAAAGTTATTGATTTTTTAATGTATTTTAAAACTTTATTATTAATAATATTGATATTTAATGCAAAAAACTTATATATTTTTTTCAATTAATTATAAGCAATTAAAAATTGATGAAATTGAAATAAAAATCACGTGACCATAAACGCGCCATGATCGGTCACCATAGTTGTGACGTCATAATGTCATAGCTACTTAATAACAGTACAGCGGTTATGACTAAAATTGAAAATATATTGAAAATTTTATAAATATAAATTTGTATATTTAACAATGACAACAAAATTAAATAAATCAAAACACTGTATTTATTATTTCTGTATCAACAATGAGTGAAAAGTTGAAAACTAACATAATGACGTCACACGCGCTCGGTTTTGATCTGATTTTTTTTTTGTGATAAATGGAAAGATCATACGTAAGTTTTATAACAAAACTATATATTTTTTGTTTTTCGTAATAATTCAAAAGTTATTTCAATATAAAAATTAATTTTTGAATCCAGTCGCGAAGACACGCCGACAGCTACCGAACAAACCCGGTCGCGCTAAATAGCTAAGCTATGCTAGGTTAGCCGGTTCAGCCGGCTAGATTGCCGGCTAGTTAGCTAGCTAATAAAGCTAGCCGGCTAAATTAGGTAACCTGATCAGCTAGCTACCTAATTTAGCTAACTTTTTTAGCCGGCTTGGCCCGCTTAATAGTACAGCCCTTGTTAATACAAACATCTGCACCGAGCGGGAATCGAACCCGCGACCTGTGGCACTTGAAGCAGGTTACCAGTGAAAAATGTTAAAAACCAAAAAAAAATGTGTTGAAAGTTTTTGTACTTTAGAGTAGTTTTCCTGAACTTACTTTAAAGAGTTTCTCGTTCCCATAAGTGTAGTATATGAGAGCGGGTACGCCGGCCACGCTTGCTGACAGCCACTGCAGTAACAGTTTGAGTTGCGGATGGCCGCGCTGGCGCCGTCCGCAGCCCCAGTTGCCGGTGGCTACGGGACGACACGAACCACCCGTTACGATTTTGTGAGCTAATTGATTTAGCTGAAAAAGTTATGAATTTCAAGTTAAGCTATTCAAATACATATATTGTATGCATAAGTATGGTTACTTAAATCGAAGTTTAATATAATTGTTTTTGATTAAAGATTATGAAAATAATTTATAGGAAAATATAAAATTATATAAATATACATATATACTATAAATAAAAACACCTTTTGGGCTTTGGACTAGCTTCTGTAATAAAAGATTATATATAAAAAAACCTCAGTAGTAGGCAGATTTATAGATTTAGGCACTTCTTATTTACTAAATCATTCTGTTATGGGAACTAGAAACTATATCTTTGGGAGTGATTTCGTGAAAAAGGACGGAAGTGTGTAACACGCAAGAAGGGGAAACCCGCAATTTGATGTGACCAATTAGTACATATTATAACTTTAATGATGCTTATGATGTAAAATGTTTCTTTTTTCTCTCTACACTCTGCACACTATGTCATTAAAGTCGATAATACAAGGACATTTACGTCTGCATTTCTTATACTGGATTTAAAAACAGTAGAATTTGAAATTAATTTCAATTAATTAATTGTATGTTGTAGATATAATTTTTAAATTAAAGTATTTATTCCACACATCACGCATTATTGAAAAAAATATAGGAAGTCCTATTAATGCAAACATCCCACCCATACCATTGTGCGCCAGACTTGACCTCAGAGAAAATAATATTTATTATTTGTTTTCATTATTTTGGACGTTGTCTAGAAGTCCTGAATCCGGCACTGTCTATGTTAGATGTTATTGTCAATTTTGTGCATCTAGCAGTATTATAGAATCAGGATTGGACAGTGTTTTAAAGGCAGTAATAAATAGTTTTTAAAACATGCTACAAGTAGCAAGCACGTGCGTTAAAGCTAAGTGTTTGTTAGTATTCAGTTTAGAAGATATCTATCATAGAATTAGCGACAGGCAGACTGTCTGACCTTTGATTTGTTTATTTTTATCGTCACTGGTTCACATTCGACCGTTTCTTCTATAGTTTCGACTATTGTATTAATTACCCAATTTAGTTTTTTCTTTCTTATGCCTGGGTTCGATACTTGAGTGGAACTAGTTTCGGTAGAGGAACCGAGGGATTTCGTTTCGTTATC
Source organism: Hestina assimilis (assembly GCA_023373885.1). Lineage (NCBI taxonomy): Eukaryota > Metazoa > Arthropoda > Insecta > Lepidoptera > Nymphalidae > Hestina > Hestina assimilis. The sequence continues at coordinate 7,343,547 of CM041741.1, read as the reverse complement.
ATTTGATTCATTCTCTGTATCGATGCTTTGATTCTTATTTTTGATTATCTCTTCTGGTATCGACTCTTTTACTTTACGTTTCTGTTAACATGATATTGTTATGGTATTAACAATTGAATCCACTGAACTACGTCTGAACGCGTAAAAACTATTTTTTGTAACTTAAACTTACTGATATTAACTATTAGGAACGTGTTGTATCGGATTATATAATTTATGGGAATAAATAATAAAACTAGTAATGAATCACATGAGAATTTAAAATTCTTTAAAGGATAAAAATTCATTCAATAGTCCTCTTCAATGTTTTATATTATAAATGCTGATATTGGAAAACTAGTAATAGGAAGTGATTTATACGTATATACTTTAAAACATAAAATTTGTTGTATTTTATTTTAAAATTAATTACTTGCAAAGATCTCTAGTTTAAACTAGGAGTTAGTACAATAAAACACCGTCGTGCCTATTTAAACGAAAATAGTATAAATAAAATAAGTCTTGTGCTTACCAAATGCGCGGCTAAACGATGTCGATGCCTCGCTAGTTCGAGCGAAAGAGAACGTGCCGCGAGAGCGAGACGGCGAGGTGCGATTCTTTCACGCGAGTCCCGCCCGTATAGTTCTGCTACGTCATCGTCAGCGTTGCCCACTCCGCCGCTAGCCATAGATTCGCTTAGCGTTCGTTTTAAAAGTGACCCTGCAAATCTTAAAGCAAGAAATAAAAATGTACTAAATCATGTTGAGTGATGCCAATTGTAAAGAAGCCGTGTAATATCTTTTGTATATTTGATAAGTTTCATTGTTTTGCAGTTTTAATTCTTGCTTGGTTTAAAATACGATTATGGAAAAACTAAAAACATTTTTTTTTTAATTACCTTCATATCGAGTCTGGCCCTGGCATTATCATTGCGGGTACCCTAAGAGCCGTGCTACATATTATTTAGCTACTTAGTCCACGAATTTGTATTTTAAGAGAGGAGAACAATGTAGCATGTATTAATATTTTAAAAAAAGAATGCTTTTAAAATAGAATATTTTTAAAAAGAGCAATGTTTTTTAAGTCGTTAATAATACTTCTTCTGCTCCTCCAAATAAGCTTGTAGCTTGCGCTAAGAATAGCCCAAGCGGGTCAGGATCGAACCCACAACTCTCGTGCTAAAGTATTCGGCTCTTCTATCGTTGAGCTATTGAGACTTATGTAGCTTTTATATTGTATATTGTATACAGGTTACACTCATACCTTATCACAGCTAAATCTCTTGAATCCAGTTCTCGGTTTTTATTTTCCGAATTGTCGTTATCAATAATTGGGTCATTAAGCCACTGGTTGAATTGTTCGTAAACTTCTTCTAGTTCTGACCTGTGAAAAAATATAATCGTTTACAACTTCTACTGATTATGATGATGAAGTGCTAATTCAACGCTTAATTAAAAACCCTTCATTAGTTTAGAATGAAATGCTTCATTCTATAGATATGATCTATTTGTTTTTAATTTGTGTTTAGGCAGTGAACCTTTGAAGTATTATTTATTTTATATTTTCCGTTTAAATAAATTCCTCTTAAATATACTTACGTGTATTCAGTACTGAAACTGTATTTAGAACTATTTCCAGTTTCCTTCCTAGAAAGTTTGGGTGGCCTGTTACCGTTCTCCAATGTGTCTTTTTCCGTCAATACAAAACCAACGGAACCTCCTCGTTTTACCCTAAAATAAATAGCCTTTATAAACTATTATTTATATTTTTTACAATTACTGATCTTTTTCACGACATTAACGTCTAAAGTTAATTTTTGTTTACTCTAAGATTAAATACTTGGATTGTAAAAAGAAACGACTTTTGCGATCCCGTCTAATTAGTTCCTATATTTGGATCAGTTTTGTTCTTTTATCACTCCACTCCTTAACCACTACAGAACACCGATATGGAAAAATCTTCAAAATCGGTTCTCAAACGCCGTTCATATAAGAGAGCAGAAATTATCCACCCGAAATGAGAACCTCTTTTTGGATATAGACAGAAACGTTCGATCGGGAACTTTCTGTTTCGGAGATTATCAATGTGAAGTATCATTATCCAACCCGTTGCATTTCCTTTCTGTCTCCCCTCTATATCATCGGCTAGCAACATGCAAATTTGGTTGTATGCAATTTTGCGAATGCCGTCGACCGTACACTAGATTTTCTATCTTTGTTATAATTGTAACAAAAATATTTCAATCTGGAATTCTTGGTAAGATCATTGTAGCATATATACGACACCAGCATTATATGCTTCCAGTATATCATATCAAAAAAGTGATCAAAATCAGTTAACAAATGGGAAAGACATCGCGCACACATATAAAAAGGACTCGATTTGAGAACCGCCTTTATTTTAATTGTGAGTTCTATGAGATAAATGTAGTTATACGTAAAAGTGAACCTGATGTCATTGTCGTTAATTTCAGCTCCAGATATGCTGATACCAACAGCGTAGCTGGAACTGTCAGTTGACCAATCCCCAGTAGTGCTTGTAGTGCAAGAATTTTCAGCTTCTCTTCTAAGGGCTTCTCGAAGTCTATCGGCGAAACTAATTCTCCTTTCCTCGGTAGAAAGTTCTTTTGAGTATTGAAATGAATTCGGTCTTGCACTTTCTCCTCTACCTTCATCTTCGCTACCTAGAGTTAATATGCGTTTATTTCAGAATAATTTTTAGTATTTTAAGTATGTTACAATCATAAAATTCACATCCGATAGCAATCGGTGTTGGGTAAATAACTGGGGAGATTTCTGGAGGCTTAATTTTTCTAGCATAAGACTTTATTTTCATTTCATTTATTGAAAATAAAATCTTTTCTATAAAAATTGTGAATGTCGTGATTAATTTACCATAATCGAAGCTATCATTGGCACTGTGGAATTCATCGTCGCTGGAGTTGCAGCTGGAATACAGACTATCTTCTTGTGTGTCGTGATTCGGATGAGTGACCCTCGTGACGGGCAGACACTCGCCGGACGATCCCAGCACTATGAATCTGCCTCGCCGGTTATTTAAGGTACCAGCGTCAGGAGACAACCAGCACTTACGTTTCTGTAGTTCTACACCTGAAAGTAATATAAATATCACAGGCTCGTGGTTTAACAAGATTTTCCCCAGCAGAATGTACATACATGTTTTGGACCATTACCTAATTTTTACATATTATGTGAAGAGTTGTGTCATCTTATCATAGATAATATGTATTTAGGTTCTTCTAAGAAATAGCTATTGATTCTAATCGAATACATCAATCCAAATATTTTTAAGCACTTACTAGGGTCATTTAAGTTGAGTTCCGAAGCAGTATAGTGTTGTGGTGATGGACTTCTACTACTGATACTGTTTATTGTACTCGAAGATGAAGCTTGCTTTATCATAACCGTTGCTTCAACTTCTGGTGTTTGGCTGAACGATTCACCTTTAAATAAATATTGTATCACTGATAACATTTATTTATATAACTTAGGTTGGAAACACGTCTACAACTCAAATCAGAGTCAGGAATATTGATGATAAGCGGTCATTATAATCTGTAAACCCTCGTAACCCAACTTTCGAACTAGAAAAGAAGGAAAGATTGATTTTGTTACACCCTTGTTTGGGTGTATTAAAGAATTCAGAATTTTTCAAGACGTTGTGGATCTGTATAGAAGAGTTCAGTTTTTTTTAATATGAAATTTTAGATTTTATTGATAAAAATATCGCACCTTTAAAACGAAAACGCCACAATTTAAAAAATCGAAAATTTAGTTATCAGCGTAAAGACTTAAAACGAAATTCTCAATGTAAAAATAGTCCAATCATAGCCATATTCGAGCGTAAGTTATAACTAACGTAAATAACGAACGATTGTGAAGGTGTCAATATTTTAAAACTTATTTTGTTTTTACCAAAAAAATGCTTTTTGAGTTACGTCGTTTTCGTTCTAAAGGTGAGGAAATTATGAGCAAATAAAAATGTCACTTTTAGGAATAGCGTTTCATCGATTTTAAGTAAAAATGGCTTACCAATGGGTGATAGCCGCCTTTCAAGCTTTTGCGTATCTCGACTTTTCATAGGAGTTTGCTGGAAGGCTAATAGACTTTTATTAAGTTCCCGAAGCACATTGTCTTCTTCCCATTGACCGAGTGGCAGTTTACTATAATCTTCAGCATCCATTAGACATACCGTAACCTGTAGATTCGTAATAAAATTTTCAAATACCAAATCTTCTAAATCGAATGAAACTTGTTATATTAGTTTTGTAACGATTACAGATTTGTAAATAAATTCCCTTAACTCGAAGCAAGAAAAGGCTCGGAACTTTTAAGGTAAATTAATTGGATACTATTAATTGTGTGTCACCTTTTTTGGCTCGTCTAAGAATTCTATGTTATTTTTCTGTCTCTTGTCACTAATTCTGCTAAACATTCTAACTCCTTCTACTTTTAAAACTTCGTTGTCTTCGAGTGCTTCAACGGAGAGCATAGCAGGAAGTAATTCTGGCATCATAAACATACTTAGAGATTCCTGAAAAGTTATGAAAAGTAAATTGCTTTTCAAATATTTGAGACACCGTTGTGGCGCAGCGGTAGTGAACCTTCCTTAAGTGCCACGGGTCGCGGGTTCGATTCCCGCTCCGAGCTGATGTATTTGAGCATGCAGGCTCGCGTCTGGGTGTTTGTCCTTGTCGTTGTATGTGTATCGGACTCCGGACACAGTATATCACTATCTTAATGGGTCGTAAGCTGTTGAGTGTGTATTATATTAATAGTGTTCATAATTGCTCACGAAAAAGTCTGTAGTGGTATGCCTTACTTTTACAGTTATGCCACAACGACAGTTGCTTAAATTATAAAGTTCAAATACGGGTAGAATCGAATAGTGGTGATATTCATGATATCATATTAATCCTTATCAATTTAAATTAAAAATATAAATAAATAAAAAATTATATTAGATAATTAAGGTTGACTGTATACGTGTAAATTCTAAAATAAGATACCTCATCAGAAAACGTTATTCACGCTAGCGAAGCCGCGGACAGTTGCTAGTATAGTATATAGCTATCACCTGTGACTCCCCATCAATGAGTACATCGCCACCAATACGGCTAGATGCGAAGCAGATTCTTAAAACATCATCATTCTCGCATCGCTCAGGCCGGCCCTCATGCCTGATCAGTAACTTGCACAAAGGCAGCGTACATTCCAACCAGTCTTCTATTGTCAGCCACTGTTTTGATGTCATTACCTGCATTATTATTGTTAAATTATTAAAAGTATTTCATATTTTTTATTTGGTTTTACTATAATGCCGATGGTTGTGTGATTTTTTGTTGGGATAAAGGGGCGACTGTTAAATTAAACATTAGTTTTCGATAAATTCTAGACTACCTGATAGAGACGCGGACAGGAGTTCAACACGTTTGTAAAATTTGCTACACTATAATTGTGTAAGAGCCTATTGTCTCGAGGGGGCATACCATTAACTCTAATTGCGATTGAAATGACGACCAAAAATGAGCTGGATCGCCATTTCGTACCATGACGTATATTTATACGTCATGCTCATATAAAATCTGAATCACATTAAACGTCAGGATATAAAATATAGTTCAATTGCAAAAATAAAAAAGTATTTACTAAGTATACATCCAAAACCGTCAATGCATTCGAAAAACATTAGTTCTACATCTTTCTGAGGTAGTCGGGTAAAGTATATGAAACATACTGTATAACAAATGGCGTACGTATGTTAAAGTTATTATGGTCGAAGATACTTTTAATCGAACTAAGGTACCATAGATCATAATAATTGAACTGTTCATCATGAAGACGACATTACCTGTCTACTTAATTTAATGGATCCCTCGTTGCTATTCTTATCCAGCCATTCAAAGTAATGAAGTAAGCTTTTTAATTTATTTCTTTGCGATTTTCTGTAACAAGAACATAATAAAACTTATTAGAAAATAAATAAAATAAATTATTATTTATTAAGTATAATTTTTGGATTACGCTTAAAACATTACTAAGCAGTTATTTTTAAAGATCAAAAGACGATATTTTATTATGTTCTCTTAGATTAAAGTATGTATTGGATCATTCTGAATTCTGACCCCATTTAATTTTAATTTTTGTAACATAATAATAATTGTATGTATGTATAGGAATATAATATAAAAAGTAATTTATCATAATAGATAGGCTTCATATCAGGGGTCCTTTTCATATAGATTTTTTTGCTACGTCAATAAAAATAATTAGAGCTAAAGAACGGTACTCAGTGGGTAGCACCGGGGCTATAATCGGGTTGCCATTCTTGGCTTCCCGAAGCCGTATTGCTTATAATCCTACGCTACGCACCGTGTGTTTTACCTTTCTAGGGTTTGTATCTTTCGAGCCACAATAGGTCATCATTTGATTTTTTGCAGAATAAAGTAGACACAACATTCCTATGTTAAGACCATGAGAAACATTTACTTTAAAAATAATCTGGCAACTAAACAAACTTAGGCACAAAGATTGTGACTTATAAGGAACGGAACGCTCAGTGCGTGATTCGAGCTGGTACTTGACTTATCTTATTTTAATGTGATTCATTTATTTAAGTTACCTGTGTAAATTCTTAAAAAAATGCGTATAATTGAAGTCTTGCAACGTTGGATGTGTTTTGAGCGTCCGTTTTGGAAAAGTAGAAAAGAATGCGTGAGCAATAAGTGACGAAAGGAAATTATAGTCGAGTTCAGTCACGTCACCTGAAAATTGTAATTATTATTGATAATAACAAATATTTATTGAAGATTATTAATATAAGATCCTATGCAATAGGTACTTTTAATATGCTTGTAATACATAGTAGGTACTTATATGTTTATTAATAAATTGGCTTTATTAAGTTGTAAAAATCAAGTTTATAGAGAAATAAAATTAAAAACTATATTTTTGACACTTGACTTTATTCTCTTCGCCAAACATGTCCATATCAGAATAATCTCTCACTCCTTAATTTTTCCCTCACTGATGCTACTTTATATCTTCCCCGTATAATAATCATTTCTAATTTTATTTATTCTTGTTACCCCACACATCCATCTCAACATTCGCATCTCTTTTCAGAGCATTCGTAGCCCAGCACTCCGATCCATACAATAATTAATTGTTAAATAACATTTTGTATTTAATTAAATTTTGTTTCCAGGTGTTAAGGAGATTTTAATAATTGAAAGTAAATTTCATACGTAAAATACAATTTTAAAAACTAATTCAACCAGTTCTCTTACTCTGTTGCTGTAAACTAAACATGAGTCCCTTTGGTGGGCGCCATCTTTTGAGATGTAGTGCTCTGTTCACCATGATACGGATTGTGTTGTCGAGGAAGTTCCGTCGCTCCTCCGCAGACATGTCCTCTTCTAGAAATTGTTCCAATCCCTTCATGAGTTCCGGATCCTTGACGTCATCATCTGGATCTATACCTATACTGCGATTAGAGAACGTTTTTTTATAAATTATATTATTATATTAAAACTAGTTCAAAAATTTAATAAAAATAATTGAAAACGTTTATATAAAATGTCTCACTTGCACATATCGTGAATTTTTAACATGCTGGCCGTTAACTTTGCTGGTGATGAAGCCACAAGCAGATGCTTAAGGTGACGTTGCACGGATGTCCACCAAGGCAGGTCGCACGGCAGCATAACAAGCGCCATTCTGCGAATAAAAGAAATTCATTCATATTTCAACTCTATTGGACAATATTTACGATACATATCAATTAATTTATTAATTACAATTTAATCGACCGAAACTAGGTATAGAATCAAATAAACGGGAAATTTTCGTACATTTCTCAACAACTACTGAGCCTAAATTAAGCTAAAAAATATGATATACATTATAATTATATGGCTGAGGCTTTTAGTTTACAGTAAAGCCTAAATGAAAATAACAAGTCTTAAAGTTCTTATATAAATGGAAAAAGTTGACTTTAGACAAATACGTATATAATACTAGCTACTGCCCCAAGCTTCACTCGCGTGATTAACGATTTTTTTATGCGGCACCTTTATTGAGCCTAAGCGTGACAGACGGACAGAGTTATTTTCGCATTTATAATAATAGTGGGAGTTGTCCATAATTTTACTAAGCCATCGTAAAACCAAATTATTTGATAAATAAATAATTGTGTAAAATAAGTTTTATTGATATTTAATATCATTTTGTACGGAGCGACAGCATGAATATAGGTAGGCAGACATGAGAGTGATTTTATCACTTTCTAAGTGATTTTATCTTTTTCTCCATGGGTTTTACGGAATCCTAAAATTAAGCTAAAAACGATAAAGCAATTTTTATGTTACAATTCTATGGTTTTTGTTTATATTTGTATTTTCACAGTAAATTTTCATTCACTGTAGCGAGTTAATTCATTAATACTGTATTATAAGTCATATTATTTCTAATTATACACCATGCTACGATTAAACACACAATTTGATGAAAAATATCAGATATCCGACAAACGAGCTATTTCTGTAGTAGTATTAATGTGCCTTTCAGGATCTCAATTAGTTTTTTTGAATTGAATAAAAAATATTAATTTCATAAGCAATATATAATTAACACTACATTTAAAAAATTAAAAACAGTGATACCTATAAAATTAAATGCCTTGGAACGCAAGACAATTTTAACTGTGAACGCTTTTCATCCTCACGACGTATGACATTTGGCGAGTTTAAATAATAGCTCTCGTTGTCAGCTGTCGTCTGTCATACCGATAGACGTCAGTTCAGTTGTGTAATATTAAAGATAGGCGACTTTCAGTCGCGTTTTATAATGATTTTTTTGTATATTTAGTTGTTATTTTATAAATTAATTTATTAAAGTTATAATTATTTGTAAAGTATATCATATTATAAACGAAAACTTTTAAGTATACATATAAATGCAGAAAATGTTATAATTACAACCTATAAAATTCTTATCAGTATTGCCGGAATGATAAGGTAATTTTTATTATTTTTATCAAAATGATTTATATATTAATAGGAAAGAGTGTATTAATAACATAGATACAGTCTATTCGTTCGGATGTAAGCAAGGCCAGCTAAGATAGCGGTTTAATAATATTTATTCTACGTATCAAAGTACGCGAAGCAAAGGTCGTTTCTCATTTTTCTACGCGAAAATGACTATTAGAGCCAAGATATTAAAAGCATTGATATTAGGCGCTCCAGCTTCAGGAAAGGGAACAATTTCTTCAAGAATAGTGAAGAAATATAATGTGGAACATGTATCTAGTGGAGATAAGTTACGAGATCACATTGAGAAACAAACTGAATTAGGAATAGAAGTAAAAAAGTACCTCAGTGTAGGAAAGCTTGTACCCGATGATATCATGATCAAGTTTATGATTACTGAGCTAAAGAGAGTGGAAAGTATGCCATGGCTTCTTGATGGGTTTCCTAGGACAGTGGCTCAAGCCGAAGCTCTTTGGAAATTACAACCAGTTGATGTTGTGCTGAATTTAGTTGTGCCATTTGATGTCATCATTGACAGAGTCAAGAATCGCTGGGTGCACTTGCCCTCTGGGAGAGTTTATAATATAGGTTTCAATACTCCTAAAGTTATTGGCAAGGATGATGTGACAGGTGAAGATTTGATTCAACGTCCTGATGATAAACCAGAGGCTGTGCAAAAGAGACTTGAAATATATGAGAGTGTCACTCGACCTGTAATAAACTTTTACAGAGAAAAAAGTATTCTTAAAGAATTTGAAGGGCGAACATCGGATGAAATTTGGCCAAAAGTAGTAGCTTATTTAGATCCTATTTTTAAGAATATCAAGTAACACATATCACAACAAAAATTTTGGACAAAGTATTTCATATCATAATTAAAATTGCACAAAGATTTCTCTTTATCTATGTTGTTTCTATAATATTATTTTTATAAAATTTTCTTCTAAAAACAACAACATTTATAGACAAAAAGTCATATATAGTTTCATAACCTTAATATAGAGTTGCCAATAATAGCTGCATTGTGGTTAAAGATAATCATCCCCAAAAATACTGAGTTTTAGATATTTTTAAGAGAGACAGATATAATTACATTTAAAAAAAATTCAATTTTTGAATATGGCTGATCATGTAAGTCTTAGCCAACTTTTGAGTAATAAGTTGTCAGTTTTTTGTAGTAACTTTTAAAATATAGGGTATTTGTCAACCCTATTTATATTTTTTGATTATTTTTTATTAGATATGTAAAGTAATAATTTTTGCTGTTTAACCTTTTACCATTTCTAAGAAATTGATATTTTTAATAAAATATTAAAATCGAGTTTTAAAATAAAAAATGTCAAAGAAACTAATTGTTGTATTCCAGTTTCCTTTAAAAAATACAGTTTAGATTTTGATATTTTATCCAATGAACGGTACATAATAGTGACAAAATTCTTTATTCCATAAGAACATGACAATAAGCTACACCTCAGAAATTACATTTTAAGTTTAAGGTATAAACTATAAAGTATATGGTTATCAAATATAAGATTTCACTGCCATTGGGCACTCAACTAGGCTATTAGTATTTAAGAATGAATAATTGGCATTTTGTTAGATTTCATCTAGTCTTCATTTCATTAATATTTTTATTATTATTCGTGACGATAAATTAGTGCCTTAATGATTAATATATTAATTATTATAGGGGACTGCGGTGTGACGCCTGGCGGTAATGCTATTAGGTTTGACGTATGCGTGTAAATGGTTTTAATTATTATCGTATATTACAATGTAGATTAAAAGTATATTAAAATAATGCTTATACTAATAATTATATTTACAATTAATAGTTTGTAACAAAGGTTTATTGTGTCCCTATTATTATTGTTTTGAAATTGTGTATGGGACAATTTAATTATAGATGTGTAGTTAAATTAGCACAAAATGAATGTACCTGTTTGTAATTGTTATAAATTTAGATAATATAGTAATTTAAAACATTGGTAAAAGATAAAACTATTATTATATTCATTGTTTTGATTTTTGGTATACGAATTTTATATATGAAGTTATTGTTTACAACTGTTGTTTTTGATTTTGTTGTTTGGTGAATAAAACTTATTGTGACATATTCTTTGTTTCGTTAATCATTTTCTAATCCAATACATTAAAAAAATGTATATCAAAATGTAATAAACGGATTAAGTTTAATAGTACAGTAATTTTTTGATTACTAGGTGGGTACTTTCAATACCAAAAGTACTTCATAGTAAACATACACAACACTCCGCAAGGCCTTGTTACTTCGGAGCTCGAGACCTAATGTACTACTATACTCTATGTTTCAACATAGTCTTCAGACTTAATTAAATTGCAAATAGTTACTTAGTTAAAATAAACATTTTTTTGAGCTAAATGGTACCAATTAGCAAATGAAAATTAACATATAAAAATAATGCCTGTATCGTATTGACCCTTCAGTAACTAATAACAATTACATGTACATATTATTTAAATTTTCTATCAATATTATTCAATACCAACTCGTAAAATGATAAGCAGGATTTTTAAGGTTCTCATAATTATTAAAATAACTTGATCGATTTGGATAAAATGGGATACAGGTAGATGTAAGAATATGTTATGACCTAGGTTATCGAATCGATTTTGCTTCTTATGGTTTAAATGGAAAAGTGATTTCAACTTTTGTCTAGCAAATATAAATTTACTGCGCTTGAAGAGGAAGACTGACTTTTCTCAATTCTATTAAACTATTTAATAGTATAGAGAAGACATTCCATCATGGTCATTTCAAACTAAAATTAATAATTTATGTAGAGTATCTTAACTTTAAAAAGATTATATTGTGTAGGACTATAAAAATAAAATTTCTCATTATATGAGTACGGTATATAATTTCTACATAATATATTGGACAACGGTATGTCAATGACATCGATGTCGTCACGGGAAGCCAAACAAGGAAAGTGTGTCAGTGTAACATTTATTAAATTGGAAAATTTAATTAATATATTTTATAATACTTAATTTCTTATATTTTAAAATAATGAAACTTTAATATAATTTTTTTCAAATTTATACGTAAGCGTACTTACTTTAAGCGTGTGCGTCGTTAAATATTTGGGTAAAGTCACTGGGAGCACTATAACAACATTGGAGTCACGGCCGCTTTGCGACTATCGATATTTTTTCCGCACTTTTTTCATTGTCCGCACAGGAGTCCATCTATTTTCCTTTGCATAGATTATCTTATTTCTTTTCTATAGACAGAAATAGTGTGAGAAGTGAAAACGAGAGCCGGTTGCGGGCGACGCGAGCGCGCGAACCCCGACTATTTTTAGCAGCTTTCGTGCATTGGCGCTGAAATTAGATTGTAAATAAAAATGTTGGGATACAATGATCTAAGTCCCTGTTAAAAACATCTGATCATCTATTAATATTAATCGACATAATAATCTAGGTATTGGATTCTTCGAGTATTTAGAGCTTTAATAAATACTATATAAATACACTATAAAATTAGATTATATTGTGCAAAAAGACAAATATATTTATGTAATGTAAAGAGAAAAAAAATTGCAATAAACTCAAGATTTTTATTTTACATTTAGTATTATAATTTCATCAGAAAATGTTATTATGTGGGTACACAATTTTCACAAGTATAATAATAGCTTGATTAAATTTTAAAATTGGAAGAAAAAATTGTTACCATACCACTGATACAAAACTGCATAAAGTTTATAGGTTATATTTTCGGCGTACATAGAGAAAATAGAGTTCGCGGCGTGCAATTTACTCGACGGTACGGATCACACTGACGCCGACTTTCACTGGGGGGCGACTACCCTGGCCGGTTGTCGCACCCTCCACCCACCCTAGTGACGTCATCTGCGTCGCGTCACGACCTACGACGCCATACGTCCGAGGCTCAATACCCCATCCCCTCTACCTCTTGAAAAGTCGTGATACTCACAAAACGTTACGTAAAATAATATGTTAGCATGGAACTACGTCAGCAAAGACGTCATTATTAAGATTAGAAAAAGTTCCCATATTTTCATTTTTCATATTATATACATATTATATGTAGGAATGCAAAGAACAGTCTTAGTACCTATTTTGCGGATACAAACTTTAAATTTTTGTCATTATCGTTCTTTCTAATAACAAAATATTTTTATGCAGAATGCCTAAATGTTTAATATATGTTGTTTTGTTAAGATATTTTTTAAACTTTAATATCCTTTCTACAGCTCTACGAATGACTACAACTTTAGAAAGGGAGAGCACAATAATATAAATGGCGCATGCGCTAACACTCACAAGCGTACATGCTCGTACATGTAAATGTACTGTCAAAGGTATACAGAATCAAGTTCTCTTGGCAAGTACTCCTTGAATCTTCTGCTATCCTGGTAGCTATTCCGCCCGTGGAAATTGTTGCCGCCCTATGGATAGTATATTGGGCGGGCTAGGGCGGAACGGATGATTTTTACAACTTTTGAGTGCAAATTCCTGGTGTGTGCTTTATATATTATTATTATTTATATATCATTACTAAGCTGAAGTCATTGTATATTTTTGTACGACAGAGAAAGGGGAAGGGATTAATTAATTAGATTAGTTATTTAAAAACAGTTATTTAAAAACAGTTAAAATTGTGAAAAAAAAACTTCTTATTATTTATTTAACTAGAATAAAAGGTAATTGTTTAGTCTAGTCGTTTGAAGCAGAGGGTTTTAAAAATTAATTCCTGATTTGAAAGTAATTTTGTATTTGAAATTATGGAGGAGTTTTGCGATTTCTTCCGTGTAATTCACATTCCCGAGGGAAAAATGGAGATGACCTTTTTGCTATTCTGGTGTTCTTACAATAAGTAAATTTTGTATTAATATAATTATTAATGATATTATTATTATGAATGATGTGCTGGTAATTATATACCTAATATTTTACCTTATAAATTAAATAAAAAAGAAAACTAAAAAACTTGTATGGCGTAGCGGTCGAAGAGACTACGCGAAGTAGCAAGTTCTACTAAGGCTCTACGCTCTACACTCGGTGTAAAAAAAAGAAAATTTTGCTTTACGCAATTTGTATCGAATTTAAATTAATTTTAATTCATCGTAAGACCTTTTTTTATTTTATGTATGTATAACATACATAACATATTAGGTTCATCAGTGGCAATTTTCTTTTGTGAAATATATACTCACTCATAAAATTCTGTTTCGCTGGTTAATGAGCTTATGCCTATATCTATGTTTCAAATCTATTTAAGGTTTCCTCATTACTCGTGAAATCTAATAAAGTTTATTTAATATTTTGCCCCTTTGTCACGTTATGAAGCCCTAGCAATGACGCCACGTGGTTGCCATCAGCGCCGTAGCCTTTGTTGTTAATCTCTCCCTATTATGAAACAAATTAGCTTTATGCGCCTGTCTGTACTCGTCCTGACGCACGCAACGGATTTAAATGCGGTTTTCATAATCACTCAGATAATTTTCCACGGAAGATTTTTTTATATATAATAGCACACAGAATGAAGCGAGAAAGGGTTGCCAGTCAATAATAACTCTACGTAATTGAGTAATTTATGTATACCGCGTAAACCTAAATAACTCGTCTGTTAAGATGACATAATAGATAATTATGTCACCCCACACGAATGTCATTTCGAGAAAAACGCGTTTGAAAATTTTGAACAACTTTGCTTTATATGAATTTTTTTATGTATTGGTCAAGTTTTTGGCAATTTCAGATTTATGTAAGTTATTTTACTTATTCTCAAAAAAAATAAGTATACAAACTGCATATTTTCTATATAATATAACCCAAAACGTTTAACATAATACATAAATTGCATGGTTAAAAATGGCTTTTATAGAAGTTTTTAAGCTTAAAACCTACAAATATTAAAGAAAAATGCTCTTCAGCCTTTACCAACACTTCTGCATATATAAGTTCAGTTTTTTAAATTTTGTAGGTTGACATGGTATTGCTTATTTGCGTCCAATTATATCATTAATATTATACTAGCAGAATTATGGAAATATTATGTAGTATGGAATGGATGTGTATGGAAATATATGTATATACACATTACTTACTACGAGCAGACCCATGCGTTGCTGTGGCAATTAAGGATTTATTCTACGTTGATCAAATAAAAAATCAATTAATTAATGTATTTATAACGTATTTAAACATAAATATTAACTTTCTGCACTCTTCCTATAATTATCACTTAAGCATACTTAAAATTTATAACTTTAATATTTGATAACTATTACTTTTGTGTAGTTCCTGTATGCTGTATTATATAGAAACAGTCTACGCCTGGATACAACCCGTAAGGTTGACGTTAATGGTGAAGGTTTTCAAATTTTTAAGTAACAAAATCTCTTTTTGTTATGAATATCATTTTGTGGCACTGAGTCTAATCTACCCTTGGGATGACCTAAGATGGCCAGACTTATCGCAGTGAATTAGCCTTGATATATAACGATAAAACAATGCCCTTTTTTTGGTGCGATACTCAAGTTTAATAAATAGTGTTATTTTTTTTGTATATGAAATAGTATCTAATTATTTTATATTTATATATCTTATTTATATTTTATATTATTTATTTTATTATACTGATTAAATTGTATTAATCAAGAGAGAAAGAAGCAAAAAATCTGAAACATATGTTTTTTTTTGTAAAAATTGCTCAACAATACACATATATTTATAATGATTATTGTATTATATTAAAAATACTAGTAATAGTACTAGGCCATGCATCCGTCCATCCGTGCATTCCGAAAATGGTAAATATTATTCTTAATGGTAATACTAGGTTTCCAAGTCTCAAAAAAATTATCAAAATTAAAAGCCACTTTCAATACAATTTTGAAACTATTTTATTACAAAAACACATCGTAGTATATCATGGAGGCATTGCCCTCTTACCTTCATAGCAGTTGCTTATCTGCGATACTCTCACGTTTATGCTATCCTAGTATATTCGACCTCTGGGGCGGCTGCGTCACCCCAGTCGACAGTAATCTTCCCCAGTAAAGGTCGCTTTAAATGTCAAAGGGTTTACAGGATTAAAATTGCTCTTAGATATTTATAATAGACACCAATTTATAATAATAAATAATAAATAAATAAACGCTACACACTCAACGGCCCCCATTAGGATAATTATATCCTGTGTCGGGGTCCGGAAACATTCACAATGACAAGGACAAACACAACCAGACCGGAAAACATGCCTGTACGAATAATACAAACATCTGCTCCGAGCGGGAATCGAACCCGCAACGCCACAACGGTGTCAACGGTGTATATATAATGTAACATTAATGTGAAACTCTTTTATAGAAATCAAAAATTTTAGAGTTTTCTTACAATTAGGTAAAACATACCATGTTTCTTTATTGCTTATTGGTACCGGTATTGCTTGAAGTAAACAGATAACGCGAACTTCGGCCTCTACGACGCTTTCGTGACGTGTCAGCATTCTTTTGTGACCCCTTGTACTAGGATATTATGTCCAAAGAAGAGTTCGTATATTCTGCGTAGAAGGCAAATCATTTTTAATATTTCATCCCTAACTTGTCCATTATTACTAGTCAGAGAGAGAGAGAGTATAGTTTTTATAATACTATTAAACAATTATATTTATTAGTTAAATAAATATTTTAGGTTAAATAAATAAAATTTATAAATAAACCAAACAGTATACATTTATTCTCAAATAATCAATATAGAAAATACCCTGTATCTTCTGTGTCTTTATAATAAAGTTCTTTTTTTTAATTATCTTATACGAGTATCTGCTACTTCACTATACACTGACGTACTTGTATACGTTTTTGTATACTGGATTAACCGTTTGATTTATGTGTACTATGCCACCCTTACCCTCACTCTCACCCTCCCCATCACGCTCAACCCTCCCTCACTGATAGTGTGGACCAACTACTTACACCTACTCGCTGTTCTGTTATCCTATTCAAGCGCACTAACTTGCGTGGGGCGCCGCGCTCGCTATCGGGCTTTGAGCGTCGGTATATTCCCTAACAATTTATGATTTCCTGGTACTTTCGTAGCTAAGGTGTTACGTCACCATGGAAATTCATATATCCGTTCCGTTCCCCTAGCTACGCTACGAAAGTTTGGCTTGCGTAGCGTCTAGTAGTGTAGGCGACGCGTAGCCGCTAATATTTTTTAATGAATAATATAATTAATTATTTAATTTTTAATACGAAAATATTATCATATCTTTTGCTTTATTAGTTTATAATTAACTATAATTAATTTGCGGCTTCATCTATTAGAATAATTAGTGTATTTTATCGTAGCGATGTAACTGAAGGCAGAAAACAATTATTTCAATGTACAAAAGCTTTATAATGTTAAAGACTTATATTATGATAATGGTAACAAGGTTTCAATTTTGTATTTAACTCGATAGTTGAATACAATTTATTCGCGATATGCTGCAAGGAAATTATGCAAATAGCACTAAAAAATATATTTCAATACGATACGTTATGTAGTTTTGAAGATATGGAAATTTTTCATTTTAAATTTAGTGGTTGTTGACAAAATTTAAATACATTATCAAATTAAAGATAATAATTAATTAACAAAGACATATACGTCACGTCACGTCACTGAGATACTTAAAAACATACATAAATGACGTATTCTGTTAGAATCAGCGTCATAATTTTGGAGATGTTTAAAATTATATAAAAATTTTTGACATTACCAGCTGCAGCGGTATAAGGTCATTAACACCGATTAATAAAAAAATTTAGCCGTGTGAATAGAATAATTAATGAATTTGGTTATGGAAGATTATTAATAATAAATTAATAATCCTTTTATATAAAATAATAAATTTAAAAAATTGTATGCTTGTATGTTTAGATGGTTGGATGATTGATATAATTACGCAAAAATTTCTACCAAATCCGCACGGATTTGGTAGAAATTTAGGACAATATTTATTAACACATAGAATACTTTTTATCCTAAAATAATGGTTACGTTCCCGTGGGATTATCGAAAAATGTACCCTAAAAATTATGATTGGGATGTTTGTTACTCAATCAAGCATAAATGGCTTAACACATTGGACACTTTTTTTTTAATATTTTATCCCGATACTTTTTATCCCGAAAAAATGTTCGGCTCCTGTGGGATTATCAAAAAACAATTTAAATAAATCAACTTAAGACCCACATGTTGCGCTCAGAGCAGATGTTTGTATTGACCATACAGGCATGTGTTACGGTCTGGATGTGTTCGTCCTATATATTTGTAAACATGTGTTCGTGGTATGTATAAATAAACGTTATAAAGTTTTTTAAGCACGATGTATGTGCGCAGGCACATACATCGTGTTTTCTATTCATGTAGAACACATACAAATTTCTTAGGCACGCAGGCTACAACATATAATGCCTAAGTACTAAGGTTTCAGAATTCAAAAGAGTTTGTAGTCTACGACAGATTATGAAACTATATATAGCTATTAGTCACTATGTTTAACATAGAGAATGCGATATTGTAATTGTAAGTATGAAAATTGTAAACTTTTACATTTTTTTTGTATTTATACTTCACCAATCTTAATGTGTGTGTGCGATAATCGAAAATATGATTATGAAGCTATATAAGCTAAACTTAACATATAGCGCCTGCGATGTATGGGTTTGCGATATATTTGTTTTCGGTTTTAAACGAAACGTATGACGTCATTCCTCGACCCTTTCAGACTTTGCGTCAGCTGGCTCTTTTTTTGTTAAAAAGTTTTAATGAAAAAGTTCTAAACCATAAGAATAAGAAACCTATTAAACATAAATCGTTGATTATTTTTAAACATTTAAAAGAGCAATTGTATAATCGGATATTTTGCATCTCCATCTTTGACGTGTATTATCAGATGTATCTAGTGTATCTACATAAGTGTTTGCATACACGGTACGCACACATGTAAAAAAAATCAATAAAGTTTATAACACAACACGTCTAATCCCCCGCGATCAATGAACACCCTCCGTGACGTCATTGGAAAGTATTGATTTTGTCCACCCCATATTCTATCGTTTATGTTATCCTAGTACCTAAGTATGCCGAGGAAAGCTTTTCGTTTCGGAAAACTTTTAAGGTATGCGCTTAAGAAAATCTTGAGAAAACTTATTACATAAAAAAAGTAAAGTAAAGTACTTTCTGGATTTTTTCTTATTATTTAGGTATTTTTAAACGTTTTAAAATAATTTGTTATGGAGTTGTAATGTTTTTATAGAGGAACTATCAGGTCATTTATAATGTTTATGAAGGAAGTAATGCAGCGAACAAGCAAATTACCAGTCCACTGGTACTTTCAATTGAGCGAGTGCGCTGCATCATTTGGGAGCCCGCCCACGTGTCCGAGGCACTTCTTCTCTACTAAATCCGGCGGTTAATCTAACTGACGCCTCCAGTGGAGTGTAGTCGCCTGGTATTCCCGGTTCTGTTTATCCGATTTTGTCCGGATTACCGCGAAATGGATAGTTTAGTTGTTATTCATTTATTATCCTTCGCGTTTTGTGTAGGATATATACAATGTTATGGATATAGTAATCGTTATTATGAAAATGATAAATACTGTGATGACTTATCTCCTTACGTCGGTGATATAGATTTGGAACAAATTTCGGGTATTTGGTATGGGGTAGAGAAAGTCCCACACTCTAAGGGTGAATATAGGATAGAGCATACTAATGAGTGCTTCTACATTGACATCAGAGAAGTTAACATACAGGTTTGTTTAATTTGTTTGTATCATTTTAATTCTATAATATTTTTTAAATATTTGTTACCTAAGAATGTTTTCAAATGATTTCATAAATTGAAATAATTATTTCTAAAATCGGAATAACTCATACTATCTACTAAATCTTTTTAGAGCCGTAACTTAAAAAAATTGGTATATTAAATAATATTATATTAAATTGTCTTTTTTTAAAACATAAATTGGTCTATAATATAGTTTCTATGGATTTGTATGTGCTGCTGTACACCTTAACAAGTAGTAATCTTCAAACATATACTTGGTAAAGAATTACTTGGTAAACCATTTCAAATAATATTGATTTCTAGTCAATATAGCAATATTCTTTCCGGTTACAACTATTGTTAAAAATTGGCATTTGCAAAAAGTGGTCAAGATCTTTACAAGTATGATGAAAGTATACGACGGTTTCCTACATTTAATATGCTCGAGTTTGAAAGAAAACATTATGCCTAGTATCTAGATTTCCGTCGGGATTTATTATAATGTACGCTTAAAAATAATGTACATACTGTATTGTATGATGATGAGTATCTTACGTCAGGTTCCAGGATGAGGGGTCGCGACGAGTCAATTAACAGTTTAAAACTGAACCACGTAATTGTGTCATAATGTATCTTTGACGGCTGAAACACCTTCAATTATACATCAGTATCCGTTGCTTTAAGCATATAACTAAAATATAATACGGTTAAAATGTTTTCGCTAACAATAACACTAGTCTTGGTACTGTCAAAAGTTCTCGCCACTGATGTGAGTTTCTGTCCAAATTTACATCCAACTAGTGACTTTGACGAGGACTCTATTCTAGGAATGTGGTACATACGGGAGTACATATTTCATAAGGATAACTTCACAAAGACCGAGTATAACCCTTACTGTCCTATAGTGCAAATTCGAAAATTTGAAGATTACGTAACGGGTGGCCTTTTAAACAGGAATCTTGTAAGTTACTCTTACTCGAGACTCCATATTTTATGAATAAGATTTTGGAAATTGTAAAGTTTTAATTTCTCTATTGGTTAATTTTTTGTAAGTTTCTTATAGATTTTTGTATCATAAATCTTAACCACATTTGCTTGCGATGATTATTAATTCTAATTTTTATTTTTCTAATATTCAGCCTACCCCTGCCGACACCATATCCGCCTATCACAAATTCTCCATATATGAATCGTATGTATGGCCAACCGGAGCAGTATAGGATAAGACACTTCGTCTTAGAATGGCATGAAGGTCACTACCACGACGACTATCACATCAAGATTAACCCAGCTCATAAAGGATTTTGGCCTACAGACGTACCTAACGAATGTAAGTATACATTGCTATATTGGATTCTGCTCGCAACTTCATCTTCATGAAGTTATAATATCGGTTCGGGTGGTTTTGTATGTATAATGAAAGCTAAACATATAGACTTTAGTTCTTAACATCCTGAGCGGCCCTGAGAGGACGGCAGTCAGTGTGGTCCCAGCTCCCGTGTGCGCTTGTATGGGAAGTTCTGGCGGCTTGACCATCTCGCCCCTCGAGACCGAGCTCCGGTAGTCATCGGAGCGCAGTGATTGTCAGGTCGCGTTGGTGTTCTGTGAGAGTTCACGTAACCTGACAAACGTACTGAGTTCGACCGAAACGTACTGAGCGAGGTTTTAGTGGGTCCCCATGACGTCCCGTGTCATGGAACCCCACATAACCTTCCCTCTCTCCTCCCCAGGACGCCGGGTGTCTGGTAGTAGATTTCCTCACCAGCAATATATTGTATGCCTGACATAGCACTATCAGTATTTTTTAATTGAAACAATGCATATGCATTCATGACTTTATAAGTTTACAACGAAGTCCCAAACATTACAGTCGATTTAATTTTTTGAAAAAAAAAAAAATATAAAGTTTAGTTTAAAAACTACTTCAATTATATTAAACATCATACTTGTAACGGCTCATATATCTTAAGTTTAAATAGATGTGAAGTAAAAAATATATAATCATTTTTTCAGCTGTCGACAAAATGTATCGATTCTTTGGTGGCGTGATCCAAGTGCTAAAGGTTGCTCACAACCACCTGGTCCTCAACTTTTGCATGAGGCTGCCACACTCCCAGCTCTTCAGTGTCGTCTTAGCGAGGAATGAGAACACGCTGACCCGTGAAGATTTAGCCAGTATTCATAATATATTTACTATGAATAAACTTTCTACGTCTTCTCTGAAACGTGTATGCGAAAATTCTGCCACCAGCTTGAAGCTGTCCAGCATTTTACTTCTGAATATCGCTTATTTTCTTTGGAAAATACGTTAGCATTAAATCCAGTTCACATAACATAATGTTAAATTATTAATTAGATATTATTAAAAATAAATGAAAAATTTATATATTAATTTATTTAATAAAATATTTTCTATACAGTTTTATTTTATTTTAGATACTGTACTCGCATATTCAATGACTCAATAATAGTCTAGTCACTCAGGTATAATCTACAAGGGAATAAATATAATGTGGATTCTATATTGTGTATAAATAATAAACAGAAAATAAAAATTGAAGCTGCTATTACATTTGATTAAAATAAGTAACATAAAAAGTGTTTTTCGATAAAAAACGTATGGCAAAGTTTCGTTTATTACTTAAGTAGAGAAGACAAAAACGCGTGGCTTTAGATCAGATCGGATCATAGCAATTTATTATTTCATATTTATTTGTAAAATATTATTTCACATTTTTGATTGTGTCATGAGATTCATTATATAGAATGAAGTTATGAATACGATTGAACCTCTAACAAAAACACTTTTAATTTATTAATATTTATTTATAAAGAAATTTGCTATGTAATATTTTTCTACTTTTTTCTTATATATTTTATGATCATGCATTTAGCTAGTAGCAGTAAGATTAAAAAACCGTAAAACAACGAGACATACTAGAGTATGAAATTACTGTATACTTGATAGTATTATTTTATTCTTATTAGACAAATGATAATAAAAAAACAATTATTATATTATATTGATTGATTTTTAACAGTAAACAGTCTAAACTGTAATTAATTAAATTCTTTTAAGTCTGCGTTTAAAATAAAACACTGTTTATTTGTTAATTTTAGTTGGTGGATTTAAGATAATGGAATTATAGTACCAATTGCAACAGATAATGTAAGATTACCTGAACCAATTTGCTAATTAAATGCGACCGCGACCGACGCCTTGTACCATATTCTCTGCGGTATTCCAAGTGTCATCATGTTTACTTTGCTGCTATATCTCATTTTATACACCGCTCACCAAGCTCAAGGGCTCTGCGGTGAATCAGTAAGGTGGTCACGCCGTGTGAACATGGACGAGGTATACGGTGTCTGGTATGCTGTGGGATACGCCCAACATAATCCTGATATGACTAATTTGCCTAACGAAATAGGCTGCGTATCTTTACACATAACAGATGCTACATACGAGTTTCAAGATAATTGGCTCGACTGGTCTGTGAGTATATTATGGAAAGGTTTTTTTTATGAAATCTATTTTCTTTTCAATTTGACTCTTTTTCATTTTACAGCTACTGCGAAGAAATTTCACAGATCAAAAATGGCGATCATCAAAAAGTAATCCTTGGTCCGAAACTGTGATGGCCGGATCCTGGCTCGATATTCGTCTAAAAAGAAGGGTAAAGAGAAACATTATGAATGCAACAAAACGAGTTCGAGTCCTATGGGATGAAGATGGCCATTCAATGGAGCAAGTTTACGTCTATTATCCCAAGGAACCGGGTTTTTGGATAGGAGATCAGATGCGACCTTTAGAAAAAGTGATGGCGTCGCGTGGAATTGGTTTGTTTTTTTATTATTTTTACAAAGTTTATTTTCACAGACATAGTAGAACCTCGCCTCCTGGTGGCTAATACCGCTGAAGAAGGCAAACTAGCTGCCTTTGGTCTGCATCCCGCAAGATGCAACTGGTTATACGCTGGTTGACCACGAAATGCGGCTGACGACGACGACGACTCACCTTTTACCATCAGACACGCTGTAAACTTGTATAGAATTAATAAAAAATACTTTTATTTCAATTTTTTTCAGATTTATGGTATCCAGATGATCCTCCCCGACATCCCGACGTAATAAAATTATTGAAAGTCTCTCCTCAAACCCTCATCATAAACCATTGCTCGGAAATTGGTAGCGGTGGTATTTTCACACTTATCCTTAGACGATCCCCATCTAAAGTGCAGAGATGGGAATGGTACAAATATCAGCGAGAATTTTATAAATTTCATCTGCCTAATGTATATAGACATTCTCCTGTGTGCTCGGCATGTTGTGTTCAGTTAACATCCATTGTACTTTTACTTAGTTGCATTAGTTTAAAAAACTTAGATTATATTCTTAAGTAATAAACGACAAATTATTAAATAAATTGTTTTATTACCTTTTATACTCTGTTTTACAATACTAACTAATATTATATATGCAATTTATATTTTATTTGTGACGCCCAAGTCATTGAACCCATCATGATGAGTTTTGATTTATATAAAGAAGGGACAGTTATAGGGCTAAAATTAATTCTGTTTTAAACATTAATTAGATTTTGTATATTAATAGTCCACAATGACTTATCTTTCATCAAAATTTTAACATAGACCTACATAGGAGACCGATATTAGTTATTTTATAATTTATTGTATTTACGAAATGAGAACGTAGAAGAATCTGTAAAATGAAATAGCTACAAAATATATCATTAATGATAAAACCTAAACGAAAACTATGATTATGATAATTAATATTAATTATCGATTTACATTTAAAAAAATGTTTTTCTGAATGTGGTCTGTACTTGTATTGAACAAGGCGGGCGGGAAAAAGTCAAGAAGAATTTTAAAAATTATGGATTTTTATACTAATATTGCTATGTTAGTTTTATTTCCATGTATAAGATTTCTTATATAATGGAAATAATATAGTTTTATAAGATTTCTTATATATGGAAGATATTTGCTTTGCAAAAAAATAAACGGCAACTTATGAGATGGTAAAAATCTCCGTTACGAGTCTTATATGTCTACCTAGTATGGTACAGTCTTATCCCTTACTTTTATCTCTAGTCTGAAGAGATTTTTTGAAATTAAGGATCTAGGGTTTTTTTAATGATTTCCTTTTCAGGGTTCCGTAGTTAAATTGGAAAATGGAAACCTTATAATTTCATCACGTCTGTCTATCCGCCCATTTATCCGTCCATATGTCACAGTCATTTTACTCGGAGTTTATTGGTTCTATTTGATTAAAAATCTGTTATATTTCTTCATGACATTACTTGTATATCTTATTTAAAATTAAACGAGTTAATGGAAATGTAGAAAAAACAAATATTTTTTAATTTCAATAAATCGCGTGACATTTATTTTGTGATAAAAGTTGCTGAGTTGAGATTTCTCAATTGTCCCTTAACTTTCGAAAAATGTCAAGATATTTATGTATGAAATATAAAAATCTCTATGGGATGCCATCACAACTTTTGCTGGGTCTCAGTGCCATAGATTTATGCCATTGGAAACAAGAAACAAAACAACAACCAGGGTTATATGATCTATTATCTTTAATACGTACGTTAAAAATAATTGTTGTTTAATTAGTTTAACTTATTAATCGCTGGGATAGGTGAAGGATCTCGTTCTCTTGGCTGATTGGGTTAATCATATTGTTTGCAAGGATGTGCCAAGTAACCTATAACCTTGTATAACCACAGGTCACTTCACAAGTCGGACAGGAACTTCAG
The DNA here is from genome assembly GCA_023373885.1 of Hestina assimilis. Lineage (NCBI taxonomy): Eukaryota > Metazoa > Arthropoda > Insecta > Lepidoptera > Nymphalidae > Hestina > Hestina assimilis. Next base: position 7,317,895 of record CM041741.1, on the reverse strand, counting down.
TATGAGTAGGTAAATTATTCCAATTAACCTACCAATTGGTTACAACCATAGTAATTAACATTTCGTCAACTAGGTGCTCTTAGTAATCTAATATAAGTATCTTCATCTCCATTATAACATATTGTGAAAGCTTTTGAAAAGTTTCAGAATTAACATAAAGTAACCGTTTAGAATACTGTATCATTTATTCAAAGCGTTGTTTGACGACGTTGTGGCACAGCGGTAGCGAACATACCTTAAGCACCCCAGGTCGCGGGTTCGATACCCTTTCGGAGCAGATGTTTGTATTGACAATACAGGCATGTTCTCTGGTCTGGGAGTGTTTGTTCTTGTCATTGTGAATGTTTCAGGATCCCCGACACCGATCCGGATATAACTATCCTAATGGCGGTCGTTGAGTGTGTAGCGTTTATTATTTATTTAGTTTTCTAAAGACAAAATGTAAACAGATTCTACTTTGTACTTTATAAGTACTTACAATATTTATGCAACAATATTAACATATAAATAAAATTATAAGTCTCGAGGCTTCGCTTCGAGATTTTATCAAAACAAGTTTCCGATATGGCTTATAAATGTCTGACAATCTTTAATGATAAGATATAAACACAATGATAGATTTAATATATTGCATAAACTGAAGTGATACTTCATATTATCAATTTCAGTATTTTTTGAATGTCATCGATATGGAAATTTTTCTGTCAACAGCTGATGCTGTGGCTGACGCTAAAGTAAATATTAAATAACTAATATGTTTTGTATTTTTCAATTGTTTACCTTTCATTTAATACGCATCGTGACAATAAATGATTAAAACTAATACACGAGTTTTAAATCAAACAGTAATTTATCAAATCACCATTGAGATTACAGACACATTGTTACCCGACTGCCGAAAGAAGTTAATCTTTTCGAGCGTTTGTATGTATGTATGTACTCGTATGTATTTACTCGTATGTATTTCTATTTTTTGTGTCGTTCTACAGCCTAGGCCCTTTGACAGATTTCAACACATGATGTGTCATTAGATTTGTCTTAGTTGTAAGAGTGACATATTTCATTTCATTATGGTGCCATGGGAAAAAAGATCCCTAAAAATATTGCAATTCTTGTAGCGTCAAAATCTGATGATGGTGTAGAACTGATGATGATGATAAAATAAGACGAAAAATAATAATACAATTTTTCGATATATTGGCTTGGTTTTCGAGGAGTTGATGTTTAAAGTTTAATTTTTTCCATTCCAATTTTTTTTGTATGTATCTTTAATGGAGTCGGGTTTTTTGTTTCATATAGTAATTTAAGCTTGTTTAAAATTTTTGCTTGCCGATTAAGAACTCAAGAACTGAAATCAAGTCTTTTGTTTTTTCTTCTTCTTTATATTACGCAGATAATAATAACTAGCATCATGTTAGTTTACATTGTAGTTTAAAACTTCGCACAAACCCGGCACCTATTATAATTCTTACGAAGACAGTCCTTATGGAAAAATGTCCTAAGATTTGGAATTAAAATTTTTCTGTTGCTCTAGAAAAGTCATTATATTTATAAATTATTTCGCCCTGAACCGAAACATCTCTAATGCTTTTAAGACTTTAAAATTTAAGATATCTCAATTTATTAAACTCATATGTCATTCGTTAATAAATTTACAAAGATTCGTAAGGATTAGATCGTCAAGTGTTAGGGGTTCGTTAGGTGTCGACAAACAAACAAACAAATACATATAATGGCAGGCTGTTGATTCTAGTCAATGCGTATGATACTATAGGTACTATAATATTGAAGAATAATTTTAGATAAATCTTAATGATACTTTATTCCAATTTAATTATCATTAAAAAATATGCTAAAACTTAGAAAATTAATATTAACCTTATTAAATTATTATTTTTGCTTTGCTTTGCTTTTTTGGTAGAGGATGATAATTTTGATAAGATTAATTGATAATTATGTCCATATAGATTTTTATTATTTTTTATTAGTAAATTAAAAAAATTGTACAGGGCATGCATTTTGAAGCTTAGGTTTACTTTTGGCGATACCTAATAAATAAATGGCCTTTTAAAGATATTTCGACTTATTCCATTTTGTCTTGAACCGTGTTCTGGTAATAAGACTTAATTAATTTACGTCTCACTCTCATAGTAGTTGAAACAGTCACAGACTATCAAGCGCTACAAGACTGTTACGCGATAGCCGAAATATTAACAGAAAATTTGAAATAATGTACGAAATTTTCTTGTTATCATTTTTCCTTACGGCGGCTTACTGTACCAGCTATCAAGGCTATGGAGATACTAGTCAGTATCCAAGTTATAGTACTATAGCGAATCTATATAATCAGAATCAATACCCATATAAAAGTACTTATGGTAGTGACATCGCGGCATTCCCTGAAGCGACTAGATACCCAAATTATAATTCTGGTTTTTCAACAGCAAATCCTAATATATACACCACAGCAGGTTCAGGTACCATTTACCAAAAGTCGTCTTATACAACATCAAATTACGGATATAATAGAAACTATGGTCAAGGATATAGACAAGGATATGGCCAAGGATACAGTGGTCAAAATTACGGGCAAGGGATCACTTCGTATGAGAGACCATTTTTGAAATATGATAATGACTACTGTATAGATAGGTCGCCTCAGAATGGAATTTATGTTGAAAGTCTAACTGGTATTTGGTATGGGGTTGAAGTTATACAGCATCTAGCAGGAGACGCAAGACTTGATTACGGAAGGACCTGTATTGTAGTGCATATCTCCGAGCCTCGGGATAAGGTAAGCCATTTAATAGTTTTCTTAGGAATACACAAACCATATACAAGCAGAAAATTAGCGAATTATCTATTACAATTTAATTAAAACTTAATATTTATTATATACTATTTCGTAGTATAATTAATTATTAGCTCAGTTTTATTTATTTTAGTTACAAATATCTCTAATTAATTATAAATACGTATATGTTTTTGAGCTTAGTTAATTTTAATTAATGTTGTTCCAAAATATTTTAGTAAGCCTCTACGTCGTAACCACATCACGAGAGCCTACTTATAAGGATTGAGTGCGTGAGCAACTATAACTTATCAAAGTTTATGAATTCAAATATTTATTTTATTCATAATTAATAGTTTTATACATATTTTTTATTTAATTTAATAGTTTAGTAAATTCTTAAAACAATTATTTTTTTATCTGCTATACATTACCAATTATTGTTCGAAAAGTAAAATACTTCGAACTGTCCCGTATTTTATAAAAAAAAATTAATCATATTTTAGAGTAGATAAATAATAATTATGGTCACTCCAAAATTCCGAATTTGTTGAATAATTCTAATACTTTCTCATAAAATTCCATATTATAATATAAAAAGCAAAAATGTACGGCGTTACTTTAAAATTAATGAATTAATGTAAAAAGAATTAAAGAGAAATCTACAATTGTAGTAACAGACTACGATTAGCGGTAGGTAGATGGTAAACGGTCACCGTAGCTGAGTGCCACGGCATGGGTATCGCATTCATGTTGCAGACCTTTTCAAATCTTTTTATTCGACTCTTGAAGCATACATGAGATGTATGCTTCAAGAGTCGAATATTCTCATGTAGTCTCATGGAAATATCTATTAAGATCTCTGTTTATTCATAATGTCAAATAATAATTAATTTACATTTTACGAGAAGAGTTTGTTTTGGACTGTCATTGTCATAAAGTTTTGTATGCTGAAGTCTTTATGTCTGACTCTACGTCACGCCACGTCTACAAAATGATTATCTTTTATTTTATCTAAAAATTCGTAACTGTAATCGTATTCTGAAATGTTAAAAGGATTTCTAAAGCTTACTACTTACTAATAAGAATATTTTTAATAAATACCATATTAATTCTAAATTACATGTTAGCAGGTTTTATAAATATGAAGCAACAGAAGCAAAAACGCAATTTTTAAATCGCAAGATTGCTCCCCAAATTATTTATGTACCTAAAATCACCGGACTTGTTGAATCCTTTTATTACATATAGATAAATAAAGAAAACTGATTGGCATTTATTCTTTATGTAACAAACACAAAATATTAAGTATCTATGGTCCCATAGGCCATTAATATTTTGCTGCAAATTGAAAGCGTTTAAGAAACAGTGACCATTTGCTGAGAATAGTCTAACAATATCAATTAGTCGTCTTCGACATCTCGATCGTTGCGACGAATACCAGCTTCGATTATGCCATAGATTTTCGAGTTGTTTGGAACTGGCTGCTAATAATTTTAAAATATATTGTATTTTTATGGTAAATAAAATTTAATATTATTCTGTTTAAGGAATTTTTAAAAGTCAGAGAAATTAAAAAAATGCTTTTAAAAATAAGGATATACTCAAATTTTTATAAATTACTAGTTGACCCGGCAAATGTTGTTCTGGCGTATACATTATCAAAGAAATCGAACGTAAGTAATAAATCGTGGAAAATTTTGCACACACTTCGTTGTGATCGTAGACAGATGTTATTCTCTACGACTTCACGTCAATGAACAATGAACGATGGTTAAATGGTTCGGATATTTGTTCATACTAAAATCTCGATTAAAAAATGATGATTGGTGTAGGAAGGTGAAAAAATACTTCACGACGATCATACCTACCGCATATACAAAAACAATAAAATAATCGGTAGAGCCGTTTCTTAGGAGGACGACCACAAACACCGTGACACGACATATTTATAATTTATATTATCAGATTGTTATTTATATAATTACTATGTTTGTAAAAAATGGGGACGTAATATATTACTATGAATTTAGTAAATAAATTACTATTCAATTTGACTGCTATAAAAATAATCACAGAATATAATACTATTTATTTTAGCAGAGTTCATTATTTTAATTACATTATTATTACACCTTACGTTCATGATGCGATTATCTTCGTCCTAGTAATTGTTATCATTGACAATGATGTCACTAATTTCTCAGGCATTTTTTTCGATGGACGACACCTCTGCGCAGATGTAAGGCTAAGGGTCAAATACGATTGCATCGACAATGTGAGTCAGGATCGCTCGCGCAATACCGCTCCTACTGTCAGTCGCCTTCTATCGGTTATCCGTGCAATATTTGACGCACGTGCTATAATAATATCAAAGATTTAATACAACCGATTTGTTTTTATAATGTGTGTTTAGATAATCCATATAAACTTCGTGCTCCGAGATGGGTGTTCAAGGTTGTGCTATATTAAAATTGCCTTGGATATTCTTGCTATTTATGGCCGTTTTCGCGGACGATATAAGGAACTCGACTGAAAGAAATGAATCCGTAACGTGCTTTAGAGAGCATGAGTACGATGATATGGACGTAAGGAGTGTGATGGGAAGTGGGGGCGGTTGAACTCTATACACACCTGAGTAAGGAAGGTGCTAAGATGTACAATACCTGCCCAAAGATAACAATATGGGAGACATACGAAATACCTCGATCAACATTTGGGGTATGTTCTCTAAATTATAAGAGCACTTAGTAATATTATAGAAACAGACTGTTTTATGTAATCCAAATACATTACTCGTAGTTAAATCATACGAATTCATATCTATAAATAAAAATGGCTACATTTTGCATCCGATAACAAACTAACAATTAATATCGAATATATAATTTTTTTAAAGCATGAAAGTTAACCCTACATAAAACATGATTCCACATTTATATTATTATGGTAGAATTAAATTACTTACAATTCTAATTAATAACATCTTGTTTAAAAATATATTCAAATTTTAATCAAAAAAATATTTTATTAATCTATCAGTGTAGTGAAGAATAACAATTAGAACTTCGATGCTCAATAATGCTATTTTTTTTACAAATATTTTTATGATAAATTACACAATTCTCAAGTTTAAAGTTAAGTTCTAAGTCAAGGTGTAAAACTAATAAAACGCTACCTTCAGAGCTTGTTAAAGTCAAAGATATAAATGATTGTATAAACACAATGTCCAATCTAAACAGTCTGTGACAACAATGGAGCAGTGTAGTGGAAATACCATTTTAAAATAATATTGTATTTTATAAAAAAAGCTATTATTAAAATCCGTAAAAAATTTTAAATTATAATTGTTATCGCTTGTAAGTTGCGTGATACACAATTATAATTGACTTTTCTAAGTACTCGTTACTTTTTTTATGATATTTTTTTATCAACGAAACAACACGCATATCAAAGTAATATAAATATAATTTAATATTTTTTTATAAATCTCTACTAATGTCATTATCTTTAGCGGGATTTACAGTTTCCCAGTGTATTTGTTATTTTGATTTGCACTATCCGGCGTGTCCCTTCCCGGCCCTCACATCCTTCTGACTGCACCCACACACCGAATTCGCATGTTAAATATTTTTTATTGATGGTATATATTTAGTATATTACATACCCACTAAACATTATAAAAAAAAAAACAGAGAACGCTTCCGTTTTTTGGGTGATCTTGGCATTAAATTAAAAGTAAATAAGTATTGATATGCATAAATCGATTTAAAAAATATTAATGACCGAGTTCAGCGATTTCTTAGTCTACTTGAATAATCCATAGTCTACTTATAAAAATCGAATATACATGGGATATTTCAATCTAATTATTTGAATGTAAATCATAAAAACTATTTATTTTTTATATGAAGAGTTAATTAAGTAACTGAAGCCAATGCTTTTTATTTTCGAGGTAGAGCTTTATTTGAAACAAAATACTCGAATTACTTGCTTGTATTAGATGATATAGAATATTATATTAGATGATATAGATATATGAGAGATAATTAGATGTAGTTAGAAATGTAATCTTGACTTTGTTTACGGGTTTGACAAACAAAAATTGCTATTATATTATTAAAATCTTTCTACACTGACCTTGTCACGATGACCTCGTAAGAATATATTCAAAAGTATCAATTATTTAATAACAAAGACATTTTCGCTTCGCTGAGTCTAAAAATGAAACTGCACGGTAATTCCATGAGTCATGATAATAATCTAATTATTCATCTACATGTCAAGACGCATGTAACAAATAGATATTTCTTATCCAATTTCTAGATGTTATTGGAATCGACCTGTGGCCTAACCTTAGTCGCCCACGTAAATTACGCCTGAGTCATGTATTGTGTAGGTCAATCTGACTGACCCATTTAATCTTCTAGTCGAATTAAAACGTTCCCTTTACGAAATGTTTTTGTTACGCCAATTGTGAGTATGACTAAAGAGATGTTAGTACGAAGCGGCATGTAAATGTTTAAATAATTTGACAAATGTTATGTTTTGATCAAGTAGTTGAATTATCTTCAATATCTGATATGTTTATAATATATTGGACTAAATTGATTTGTCAAATATGTTCACTAATGTGCTTATTTTTGTCTAAGCAACTGTTGATAATATCACATGTTTACAAATTTAAAGCTTTAAAATGGTTAGGAATGCTAATAGTAATTCTTTTCGCAATGAAAACTTATAAAAGTGATCCGGGTAATTCATTTCAACAAACGAGTATTATGCGCAGCTTGCGTCAGATGAATCCTTAGCAAAATTTCAAATTATAAAACAAAATTATAATGTTTATCGCCCCATTTAAATCTCATAAATGCATTATTATATTTCAAAATAACTTTTACACGCCTCTTGCAATGTAAACTTTAAAGAGTCACATTTGCAAAATATCCAATGTATTTAATATAAACCAATATTATAAAGCGGAAGAGTTGGTTTGTTTGTTTGGTTGTATGCACTAATCTCTGGGACTACTGATCACATTCGAATAATTCATTTTGCATTTGAAAGAAAATTTCTCGAGGTAGGCTGTAGGTTATATAACATCATGATACGATAATTAGAAGTCAAGCAATAGGAAGAAAAGTGCGGGCGGGCGATAAGATGCTAAAATATTGATTTCATATTTTAACTATGTATGCAACAAAATTGTATTGGTATCTAATCAGTTAAAATCAATTTAAATCATTATAATATCTTGAATAATATATAGATACTTAGTTTATGAAAAACATATAAGTAATTTTATTGCTAAAATGTTTCGAAAAACGTGATTTTGAAATTTTTGCCACATATTCTATAAATTGCACAGGCACTACTACGTTATACCCGAATCCGATGTGAATAGTAGCAGACATTCGAAAAAAAATTTCGATATCTATCCATCTAAATATATATAAATCTATCTAAATATATATATATATATATATATATATATATATATATATATATATATATATATATATATATATATATATATATGTAATTGTCTCAGTCAATCTTTTATTTTATGTCAATAAGTTGGCAAGCAAGCATACGGTTAACCTGATGGTAAGCGGTTGTCGTAGTATATGAGCGCTTGCAATATCATAGATTTGTAGGTGTGTGCACCACGTGTTGCTATTCTCAAGATATTCGTTCATCTTATTACCAGTAATTTCACTAGCTACAGTGTCCTTTACACCGTAACACAGTATACTACTTTACGGAAGAATATCTGACACTGCGGTGGTACCTACCTAGCGGGCCGCTTGCAATAAAAGGCCTACTACCAGTCTTACTAGAATTTTTGATAATTCAATGGGTGAATGGGAAAGGTATACTTTTTTTTTTGGAGAAACTGAATTTTAACCTATGATTTTTATATAATATACGAATGTAAATTAAACAAGATTAGTGTAGTATCATTCAAAAGTGTGGTTGCCTCCGGCTCCACGTTAATCATTACGCACTTGCCAATAACGACACGCTGAACATATTAAATTGTACTTGTAGTGTCGTTATAGTAGTTCAGTATATATTTCTTTGGTAAATAGAAAAATATACGTAAATACAAATTGGGTGCGTTGATAAAGGGCTCCAACTATATATTTTGTTACGAAAGAAGAAAGTTCATAAAAAGAGAAAAAAATAATCGGAAAGGAGACATCTGGGTTCGAACCGGAATAACACGGATAAAACGACATTTGCTAAAAATAATTAATCCTAGCTATATGCTCGTTTAAAGGTATACAAGAACTGCTCGTTTAAAGATATTAGATTGACGAATGTATTACTTAGCTTCTTTAGAGGTTACTATATAATACTAAATGGCCTTCGACTGTGTGTGCTATATCTATGTATTAATGATCTACGGCTGGTACACTGAATTAAACCACCTGCCTTTACCTAAACAGCGTGTAACAGATGTTAATAGCTATGTAAACACAAGAATAATGTTTTTCTAGCTTTGATGTTCAATATAATCTCGGCGAGAAAAACATTTTTGTGCATATTATTTTGAAATATATTAAATGTATTTTTAAAAGACTTCAAAAAATGTTGGAGGATTTCAATTCAGTTGTTTTCTTTTAATATTTGCTACCATGGTTTAGGGTTTTTGATACAATATTTTACAGCTAGGTAAGAGTCATTTACCTTGTGTCGTGTTTGAAATAAGATTTTTATATTGCGTGTCACAACTGATTTTTTGTTAATTTTTTTTAGGGTTCCGCACCCAAAGGGTAAAACCAGACCCTATTTTTTTTTAAAAGAATGTTAGTGATGCTTTTTTACAAGGCATTACTGATATTCCTATTGCCCGTCCAAATAAGCTCGGAGCTTGCGCTAGGAGTGGGTACGACAATAGACCAAGGGGGTCAGGATCGAACCCGTGACTCTCGCGTGAACGGAGCGGAGTTGGTGTTTCTACCGTTGAACTATTGAGGCTTCCTTATTACTAAAGGTACGCTGTACGTCCGTCCGTCTGTCACCAGGCTGTATCTCATAAACTGTGATAGTTATGTATTACAAGATTATTATTTCTGTTGCCGCTATAACAAGAAATAGTAAAAAACAGAATAAAACAAATATTTAAGTTGGTTGTATGGGACTCCCATACAACGAACGTGATTTTTTTGCCGTTTTTGTAGATAATACGAAATCCTTCGTGCGCGAGTCCGACTCGCACATGGACGTTTTTTATATTTTGGCCAAATTATATTAACTGACTGACAACAAAGGCAATATTTCTCATTTTTTTAACCACGATAACAAACATGCATACGGCCTTCTTACGTAGATGGTTATATTTTTCAAATTCACCACAAGATAAATCACCGTAGCGTATAAGCAGAGTCTATAGACTCTGTATGTAGTTCTTTGGGTTCAACTCTTATTATTATTTGGACGCAAATAAGCAATACCATGTCAACCCACAAAATTGAAAAAACTGAGTTGTATATGCAGAAGTGTTGGTAAATGGCTGAAGAACATTTTTCTTTCATATTTGTAGGGTTTTAAGCTTTAAAACTTCTAAAAAGCCATTTTTTAATCATGCAATTTATGTATTATTTTAAACGTTTTGGGTTATATTATATACGAAATATACAGTTTGTATACTTATTTTTTGTGAAAATAAGTAAAATAACTTACGTAAATCTGAAATTGCCAAAAACTTGACCAATACATAAAAAATCATATAAAGCAAGTTGTTCAAAATTTTCAAACGCGTCTTTCTCGAAATGACATTCGTGTGGATTGACGTGGTATTGCTTATTTACATCCATTTGTACCTATTCGTATTATTTGCTATGCTGATAAGATACGGAGAGTTATTTTTGTTTCAAACTGACGCGTTTTAAAAACTCCACTTATTTATTTGCTATAATTTTATTAAAGGATTCCGAAGACGGATTAACATCAACAGCGGTTATATTCTTAAAACCCAAATTTAATGATTCAAATAGTTTTAACTGATACCTTATTTTATTAATTTATTTACTCACATCACACATTTTAAAGACGTTGTGGCGCAGCGGTGGCGAACCTGCCTTAAGCGCCACAGGTCGCGGGTTCGATTCTCGCTCGGAACATAATATGTTTGTATTGACCTTACAGGCATGTTTTCCGATCTGGGTGTGTTTGTCCTTTTCATTGTGTATGTTTACGGACCCACAATACAGATATAATGTTCCTGATTGGGGCCTAAGGAGTAAACTCCAGTCATACGTTGGAGCTTAAACAAACACTTTTAAATAATTTTTAAGAATAAAAATACAACTGCCTACTTTTTTAAATTACAATGTTTTAAGAGTTCTAATGTGTGTATATGTTTTTAACAGCCTTCAACAGAGAACCAGCTGTTTCACGTGCAGCACATAAAAGAAATATTCAACCGGGAGAATCGTCACCTGCGTTTGTTGTGGGATGAAGCTGGTCTTACTTCTGAATACTCATTGTACTTCCGAAACGAATCTGCTGGATATTGGCAGGCCTATGAGGAACAAAATGGTAATATATCGTTTTCGGAAACATTAATTAAAGTTAACATTTAGCGCAAGTCTTTCAGTAAAGAATTATTGTTTTACTTTTAACTTTAATAACTTATACCTTTGTTTATTTTTTTTTTATGTCATGACGGTTGACAAACAAGCATACGGTCCTCATGATGGTAAGCAGTCACCGCAACCTATGAACGCTTGCGATACTTGAAGTATCACAAGCGCGTTGCCAACCCAAGGAACAGGAGGGAAAAAAAGGAAGGGAATAGAGGGGTGGGAGATTGGGCCTCCGGCGCTCTCACTCATCGCACGAAACGCAACAGTACTTAATGATACTATTACTTGACGCCGATTTTCTGTGAGAGGGTAGTACTTCCCGGTCGACACAGCCTCTTTGTGCTGAGAGAACCGTGTCTCTACTACCGTAGAATATCGTTATCAATTTCATTCCTCTTTATGTCCATTAACAGATATTGTAACTTTTGTCATGTATATTTAGGGCAAGAGTCATTGTTTAGGTACTTTTGTATAGTAATATAATATCGAACAGCTTAATGCTTGTCAACACGTTAATCAGTGCACGCGAGGGAAACCCCGAACAGAACAATTTTTATTTTAAACTTTAATGATTGCAATAAAATATACTACCTACAGTTAGAATCTTGAAGCCTCAATAGCTCAACGGTAAAAGGGTTGTCTTCGCTCCGTTAACGCGATAGTCGCGGGTTCTATCCTCACCACCTTGGGCTATTGTCGTACCCACTCCTAGCGCAAGTCTCCAGCTTATTTGGATAGGTAATAGGAATATTAGTAATGCCTAGAAAAAGCTTTGCTAATTTTCATTTAAAAAAAAAATTGCTACCGAGTACTTTTATAATGTTAATGAATTGACAAGCGAGCATACGATCCACCTGATGGTAAGCGATTATTGTAGTCTATGATTGATAACAACACCATTCATTGGTGTCATTCACGCGTTGCCAACGACAAGATATTGGTTCTCAAATCTACTTTGCCCAGTAATTTCACTAGTTACAATGCACTACGGCTTACGTTAAGCCATATGAAACTGCGGTGGCACCGACGTGGACGGCCTCTTTTAATAAAAGGCTTAACACCAGAATTTATGTACGATTTAAACGTATAAATTTTTTCAGGTACATTAGCGTCCAGACCGTCGTACATGCATTTTAATGGAGCGGTCCAAGTATTAAAAGCTGTGAACGATCATTTGGTTCTCAATTTCTGTCAGAAAGCATTCAATGGATCACCGGCGCAGCTTTACACTGTTCTGTTCTCGAGAGAACCTGGTTCAATGCTTCGCTGGGAAATCGACGCAGTTCACGCGATGCTTCAAAATAAAAACCTTTCTGTGGCTTCTAGAAGAATGGTTTGCGGTAATACCGCGACAAAAACCACAATAAGCCTTATTTTCACTATAATTTCATATTTACTGAAAAATATAATTAGTTAATAATTATTCCTTAACAAAGGAAGCAACTATAAATACAGAGTATTGAGACTAATATATATATGTTACCAAGTTTTATTGTATATTCTGTCTTTATTGTTTCTTAAATATAAATGTTTAAATATAAATATATACTGTTGAAAAAATCTAAGGCCTGTTTATCTGTAGTTTAAATGTATGTTTAATATTAATTATATCAATTGTTATCTTACCTTATAATTTTATAGTTATAAATTATAATATAAACAACAAAAAATATGCTTAGTAAAAATGCTTTTAAATAAACATATATTAATTATTTATTTAAGAAAATAATACACGTTTTTTATTTTGGCAAAATAAATAAATGTATAATTCTTTACCTAGTGATTTTGAAAAATAATAATAAGGAAATTATATATTTTTTTTATAATTTTGGTTATAATAAGTTGAGTTAAAAGTTATGTTAATATTTTCGTCATTTGTAATTAGTATCGTAAAAAGTTGTTAAACCAACAAGGTTTTCTTATGTTATATAATAATCGTTTAAAGATATAGAAAACATTTTCGTAGAATTTACTTCAAGGTTCTTTGGAGGAAGTATGAATATTTGAACCAAATATAGTATTTTATGTTTCAACGGAACTAAAACTCCGCCAAACTACAAACCTTTAAATTTAATCTCTACTACTATTCTACTTGACCCCATATACCTGATTGTGTAGCTATTGCAACCACAGATTGCAACTATACAATTTAAATATGTATAACACAAAGATTGCATTTATTATACTACATTTGAACTAGTAATTTTAAAAATGTAAGTACATAATTATAATTATTTTAAGTTTTATTATTTTAGTAAATCTTATTTATTTTCGTCCCACGGCATTTTATAATACACACGTATAAATAAGGTATAAAATATAAAATTATTGTTTATAAAGACACAGAGATAATAGCGAATAACATATTATTGTTTTATAATTGAAAGTATTAACAATAAAATGTTATTAAGAAAACAAAATTATTGAAATAATTATAATACCAAAGACGATATTTTTATAAAGAGAAGAAGGTTTAGGACATTTATTGACATGACATAATAATTTTTTTTAAAGTATCTATATGTATTAGTAATATAAAAATTGTCTTTAATAAATAAAATTATATTGCACGCTTCTGTTTTTGATTGAACTATAATTCATTTATAATTAACCGCCTTTAAATAGAGGACTCTTGATTTGAGTGACAGGGTATTTTCATAATTCCGTGCACTAATGGAAACCAATACGCCGTCTACCTATCACTGCGTAATATAATAATTTAAATACATATTTATCTTTTTCAAACCCCGCGTCGGCTCTCCTTTTTACATGGCCGGGTCTTAGTACTCGGGCCCCTGCCCAGTGACGATTTCAACGCCAGCAATAGACATCCAGAAAAAATTTACACTAGTAAGTAAGAACTAATTCCTTAACCGACTTCAAAAATTGTGATCGATTTCGATGGATAATTTTTTAATGTACAATTATTTGAAATTGTATTAATTAACCCTAATACGTATCGATTTTGATGAATAGATTTTACCTCCCTCATGGTCCCATACAAATTTTGTAATGACTCAAAATATTCAAAATATTTTTAGTTCGAGTAACAATACTCTTATATGATCTACGGCATTATATTTGGCGTTTGATGTTGGTTGTTGATTTTTTATAGGAAGAAATGTCAACTCTTGGCGCAATTGAAGTGATTGTAGTGATTAGGAATTGGAAATATGTGAAATGTTGAAAACCCTATTCTATTAGGTAGGTACACACCTACATTAAAAAATGTATTTATATATATTTATTTTTTAAGTCCGCCCACAGATATGCATTTTTTTATTAATAGCATTTACTCCGTTAAAGGCATAGCGAGCACCCACCATGGTTACACCCACCCCGCGCTCATTTCGCGGGGCGGTATGACGTCATCGCAACAAAAGCCTCTGACATTTACCTTTGAAGAGATACGACATTGCAGATTCAATTCACACAATAAGATATAAGGTTAGAAATGGAATAACACTTGATCAATAAGAGTAGTTGTAAATTGGATCACAAACGTTTGTCGGATTAGTTAGCCAGCGTAGAATTTCATGGTTAACTGACGTAGCGACATTAAGAGACATCATGTAGTTTACGTAAAATATCTTAAAAATCAAATCATTTCAGTAATATATCGCAAAATTACTACTTATATTTATATTTCAAATATAAAATAAAGTAAAAGTTGTTCTCCTGTTTAATACAGCATTATGATAATTGTTTAAGTGTCTTTAATTAATTATCAAAATTTAGGGGCACTAAGTTTCATTACAGTATAAATTATGATTGTATGGCAATGTTAAAAAACAATTGTGAGAGCAAGTGGGGTTTCATTCATTAATTTAAAATTTATTAGTGAATAGAATTAAGATTTTCTGACATATAACCAAAAATAAGTAATTAGTAAATTAATTCAACATACGAGATATAATAGAAGTTATAATACATTTAGTTACGATTCTATAAATTTAGTTTAACGATTAAGTATTTTCGGAGTACGCGAATATATTTTTTAATTTGTTATGTTTGTTATATTCTTTGCATTTTCTGAGCTTGACATACACAAAGCATCTTTCCCATCCTAATACTGAATAATGAAGTTCTTGTTTCTCAAATGTTTTTTTTAATCAGGAGATTATTTTAACAAAGTTGTTACTATGTAAAGTCGTGATGTTACCGTTTTCACTATCATATATTATTATATCAACAGTGACAGCAGATGTTGATAGTATCAAGTTGACATTTGGTTGATCATGAATAATTTCAAGGACAACTTAAAAAATAGATTTTATACAAAAAAAAACACCAAATATTGATTAGTATTATATATAATAAAGTTTTATTTGTGAAAATACCAAAAAAATAATCGTAAAACATGTATTTGTTTCGTAAAATATGAAATTAATGAAATAAATTCCGTAATGCAAAATTAGATCGATGAAATAAAAACTAATTGATAATTTTAAAATTATTAATATAAAATAGTGTTCATGAAAATATGGTTAACATATTATTTTAAATGTAAAAATAAAAAATAAGATTGTTAACACTGTTACACCCAGTAAATAGACTGTATATATTATTAAAGCCAGTAAATAAACTGTAAAAGAAGATACTTCTAACAATCTTCAGGCAATAATTTAACAATTTCAAAAGTGAATCTGAGTATACAATATTGTTATTATCATCAAAAGCTAAACCGAAAATATTTTTTACATGAGCTATTTCTTCCAAAGTGTCATTCTTTTTATTCGCGATGAAAATTTCATTCCGGCCGCTAAAATGTGCAACACCCTTATTATCTATTTCGATAGCTCGATAAGTTTTAAGGCCGTGATAAAAAATACGATGATCGGTACCATTTTTAATTCTATAAAGACCTGTCTCGTTTGTGATAAAAATATCTTCATCACCATCGATTACAAATTGAAATATTTTTTCATGTATCTTACTTTGATGTTCAACTTTAATTTTTGACTTGTCGTGCTCACACTTGTATAATTTTTGGGAAGGATATTCTATGAAGTATAAATGGTGCTTGTAGAACATATCCCATATATTACGATGGCTTATAATTTTGGCTACTTCACTGCTATTAGTTTTAAGATGATGTTTATATATACCTTCACTGCCTCCGAAATAAACAATGTTATCCTTGTTATCAATTGCAATAGCAAATCCATTTTCTACGTCTTTTAAAACCTTATGTTTTATATGACCCTTTTCTATGTATCCAATTTCGAAAGAATCTTCATCATTTTTGCCGATGTTGTAGCTGAAGAAAACCTTATGGTCAATATGGTCGTAGGCCAGCTGGTATGGTCGATTTAATCCCATTCCAATAACGTGCTTCTTATGAAACTTATTCTTAACAAGAATTCCTTCACATTTTTCCATTTCGTTTGTCGATATTTTATTTGAATATACAGCCGTGATTATTGTACAGATCAGAAACAATATTAAAACTTTCATTTTAGAGTCGAGGAAGTATTCTTTTAAAGTTATATACTTTTTAAAACTGTTTCTATGGTAAGAAATACTAGATAACGTTCTTTGTGGTTTCACAGTTAGTCACAATGTGAAACACAAACGCTAATGAGAGCATGGATCAATTTATTGAAATCGATTCAATAGGCGTCTGTTATTGTATAATTGTTAGATGATAAGCTAGCCATATGTAATCTACATTATAATTCTATTGTTTTTTTTACAATTAGACAATATCTCTCGGGTCTTTTGTTATATGGTGGGATATAAATTAATTATCGCGATACCAAAGCCAGCAAATTAAACCTATAAAATAATAAGTTAAGAAAGTTTGTATGTTTGGATGTTCAAATGCTTGGAAATGTTGTAATTTGGCACAGATATAGACTTCTATTATAAAAATGTGAAAGTAACTTCATCTGTCTGCTTGTCACTTCTCACCTTTTTACGCCTATCCTCACCGATTTTGATGAATTTTAGTATAGAAATAGATGGAATTTACACGCAACTTATTGTTGCGACAAATATCTTAGAGAGAGTAAAATAGGGAATGAAACTTTGGGGATGAACACCTGGAACCATTTATTTTTATTGCAATGAATACCTCATTAAATTCACGTGGGTGAAGGGGCAGATGCTAGTAGCTAAATAATTTATGGAAATAATTTTATTTCAGTATTTTTATACTTGTATACCTTATCGCTCTGCTCACCCTAAGACTCAATATAATTTTTACTTCAATTTAATTTAAGCCATCATTTTATAAATATTTAATAATAACAATAATATCTTATTTGAGCGATATGCGTATAATTTTATAAAGCTTATATTTTTTTTTTTTTTTTTTTATTTATTTATTAAGGTCTACCAACAATTGTTTACACATAATCACTCTCATTACATCAATAAATTAGCTTAGTGCAACAATTACTTAAAGGTAAACACCACATGCATATTAAAATGAAGAAAGTACAATATTCTTTGTGATTTTGCTGCCTACTACATATAAAAAAAATAAAAGAATTTAATAACTATATATAAAAAAATAAGTTATAAAAACTGAAAAATTATACAATAATTTGTGTTAACTACAAGTGATTAACAAACAAAAATAATTTTAAAAAAGTTAAAAATGAATAAAACCAAGAAAAAAGATAAAATTGCCTTAGTTTACAGAAACACATATTGTTACACTTTTACAAAATGACATATTACAAATATAATATTAAAGACGGTTAAAGATAGACTTATAAAAGACACTTGGTGAGTCATAATGTACATCAAAACAATCGCTGTACTCATTAATAACTTTACTAAACCTAGCTAGAGGCGAATTGGAGCCTAAAACGGTTCTTCTTAAAGGGGGACATAGTGGGGTAATAGGGCGACGAGGCACTCTATATGGTACACGTATGTTTAAAGTTTTCAAAAGATAAGGACATTGTATTTATAGAGCAAGGCAAGCGAGGTCTACAGAAACAGAATCTCAACTACATTTTTATGTATGTTTGTTCGAAAATAAGTGTCCCACCGTTGATCTACAAGTAGTTCTCACGAATCTCGGCATGTATATGCGGCACACATCTCAGCCTGCTATTTTTATGTTTCTTGGAGATTTAAATTGTGAATCCAATCATATCTATTATTTCATTAAATGATGCACACATTAAAATCGTTATTCACGTGGACGAGCCGCGGCAGAGGAGCTAAGTCAAAGAAATACAAAGTTTAGTTGTCAAGAACTTGTCAACGTCGCTTCAGTTTGTAGAACTTTCTTTTATCGTCCGTAGAGCCTACCAGGCTGTCATGAAATACGAAGAAGTGTTTCGTAGCTAGAAGAGGAGAGATAGATCTATCGTTTTCATCCAACACAAAGAGGGCCGTCCCATTTCGAATTTCCCCAACACGCCCCACACTCTCAATACACCCTCACCCTCTCTGTAAATGTTTGTGTGGGCAGAATCAACGAATTTAAATGTCACGTTGTTCCTCATATTTCTATTTTCGATAACATCAATACCAAATCAATAGTATAATACAAACATACAGTAGTATAAGTATATTTATTTATTCTGAATTATTAAATTTGTGTAATTTATGAATGAATTATATATTGTTTTAATTATGGCTATAAAAGTAGACAGAACATTTTCGTAATAAGATTGAATAAATAGTGATTTGAATTTCTTAATATGGCCTACGTTTATACCACTATCATTATGAGGGATAAGCGTACGGCCCGCCTGATGGTAGGTATATGATCACCTTAGCCTTAAGTTGGACAACCTCAATAGCTCAATAGCTAGACAGTAGAAGGACCAACTCCACTCCGTTAACGCGAGAGTAGCGGGTTCGATCCTGACCCCCTTGGGTTATTGTCGTTGGGCTCCTAGCGCAAGCTTCGAACTTATTTGGAGGGGCAATAGGAATATTAGTAATACCTTAAAAAGACATTTCTAATATTCTATAAAAAAAAAAAACTAATGAACGTTCAGTACGCTAATTATTCATGCTGAAAAACTACTAGGAATTCCATGCCACCTTAAATATACAAATATCATTAATATTATAAATGTGAAAAGGTTCTGGTTGTAGGCCTTTTATTGCATGACGCCGGCTAGGTAGGCTGCATTTTTTCTACTGAACTCGATGTTGGCAATGCGTGAGTGACACCTATAAATGTATGGTATATGGGGACAACCGCTGACCATCAGGTGGGACGTATTCTCGCATGCCAACTTATTCACATAATAAAAAAAAAAACCTAACTGTCGCCTTCTTACGTTAAAATATATTATCTTGATGAAATTTCCTATAGAGATTGTTGGAACGTCGAAGAAAGATGTAGAAAACTTTTTATTACAAATACGTTTGAGAGTCTAACATTAAACTTTGTAAAACTGAAATTTAGCATAATTTATATTGTAAATTGTTAATTTAAAGAAAAATAAGTCAATTAAAAGTGAATTAAATAATCAATAAAATGTAAAAGTAAAACTGCAGGCAACCGTCTTCTTCTACAAAAAAACTTAACGTCCTAAGCATAAAAATATATAATTTCTGTTACTTATTTATGAAGACATACTAGTAAATACTAAGTGCAGGGTTCTTATGTTTTCCTGGTTACCATATTTTCAATATTTCGTAGCCTCGTAGCCATTACGACGTAGCGAATTTTCCCCGTCAAGAATGTTTTATTCGTTTTTATTTATATTGAATACGAAATAAATAAAACTTAAAAATATTGCATCTTATTTCAAATAAAAAATACATTTCAGTTGGTGGACAGCGGTCAAGGGCTTGACAATAAGGTAGGTAGTTAATCAACAATAGGCAACGTCAAGAAATCGTCAACAGAGGTCGAATGTACTAGGAAATTATGACTACGTAGTAGGTTTCGTTCAAGGAGGGTGGATAAAATCAATTCTCACGCACACAAGAAAATGCCCATTCTATCTTTTCCTTTTATACATATAACATGAATGTAAGGGTGTAGGGTATTTATTCGGTGGTGAGGGTGTGTATATCGAAATTGCTTGTTACTTCTAAGATCCTAGTATTTATAGCGACATGGAAAATCTTTTTGCTATTTGAAAACACGAGGCGCAAAAAATAAACTATGTTTTAAGTTAAAGAGTTCTTTCTTTATTAACATTAAATTTGTATCAATATTTAAAATTAAAAATCGAGTTAATTATCTATAAAATACTTAGGAACTAACACTAATAAATTCTTTCTTTTTCTAAATTATTTTTATAAACAATTAAACTTCACAAGCTCCTGTAGATGAAACGCTAACCGTTCCTCGAACGTAGGTTACTTCGTCTCTGCAATCGCAACCATCCTGTAATATATATCAAAAGATTTCTTAGAATAAAATAAATTTTTCAATCTAATATTATATATATGATGGATATACTCTCACTTCCGTCTTAAAATTTTACCTAATCGAATCATTGGAGTGAATCAAGATGGGAGATACATAGTTTGAAGAGAATTCGTTATTGACTTTTTATCGACGAAGTTGTGGGGTAAAATCTAGTTTAATTAATTTAAACATTACTATTCCATGGTTTTTTAATAGAAAATAAAAAAAAATATGGAAAGGTTTTTACTCACAAAAATATCTTCAAGAGTTGCACATTCAGGACTTTGCTCGTAGAAATGTACTTTTTGGAGATTATGTTTGATGATCTCATCGGTAGGACGCTTTCCCTCGTCGAACGTCACTAACTTGGAAACGAGACCTTTGTTATTACTTTTAATAATAATATTCTCTTTGTTCATTTTCTTAGCTACTGGACCGAATATTGTTTTGTCTAGATACGAACAATAGCTATCCTCTTTGCTTCTCGATTGACAGTTTTCTATAATATTGTTATTCGCTATAGTATCGTAATCTATATCGTTTAACTCATCGCTTATTCCATCTAGCACTTCAGATTGTTGAGGACAGTTTCTTTCATGATTCTCCAAATAGTTCTGATATAATTCCTCATTATTCGTTACGGGAGATATTTTTGACTTTGATTTTCGTATTCTTATATAAATGTCGGTCATATACTGGAATTTTAGGAAGTATGCAAACATATCAGCTACGCTCGCGGATCCACTTTTTTTACTTTTATCGTGCTTGAAGCAAACTTGCTTAGATGGCGACCTTTGAAATACATAGTACGCTAAAAATAAAAAAATAAAAATAATTAAAGAGGGTTTTTTCTTAACGAATATTTACAGTACCTTTTAAAGTTAATGAAATAAACTTGAGATTGTTTACCGTCACAAAAAGTTTAATTATTTGAGTTGAAATGCTTGATGTTCTAATTACTTTTCTTTAAGGGAGCAAGATGAAAAGCATTCTTTTGATTAATGAAGAATTTACGAGTAATGATTCAAATATAGAAATAACGATGTTTAATATTACCAGTTCTTGAAGTACACGAGCAGGGCGTTAGGAGTGGGGAGTTCTCTGCAAGACGACTTTCTGGTGCACTCCGAGTTTGGCAAAACTGATTGCTATTCCAAGTTGTATCGGTGTATGGAATCGAGTTTGACCGTGAATCAGCAGCATTGATCGATTTGGAGGACTCCCGAAGTGAGAAGAATGTAAGAGTTACAACTGCCTGAAATCGAAATTCATTATCTATATAAATAAGAATGAATCTTCAAAATGTATGTACGCGCATAGCTTCACAAGGACTGCACCAAATTGGATAATTATTTTTTATTCTGTTTGTAATTGTCTGGACAAGATTTGTAAGAGATCGATGGTATCAAATTTTTACAGGAACTAAGACTATTATTTGTATGCCGGTATGTAGTTCACAGGTTGGATACCTAAGAACGGGATTAAAACTGCCACGGTAACGGGAGCAATTAAATAAAGTTTTACTTTATACCCTGATGAAGTCGAAGGGACCACTAGTTTCTTAACAGAAATAATTATTATCTTTACATCTTTGATGTTGAGAAAAACTTTGCGTTATGCAAAAATCAAAATAGCAAAGATCTTTCAAAAATATAGTTTTATGCGATGTATCTGATTATAACTCCAGTTACTTTATAACGGTACGCTAATATTTACTAACAGTACCAATCTTTTACAACAACAAACTAAAAAAGCTTACCATACAGAAGCAAGCAGCAGCACAAAGCGTGGCACATAGTGGAAAACCAAATCGCTCTGTTAGTGCTCCTCCTAGCGCAGGACCTAAGACTTCACCCAATGAGTAGCAACAGGACCATACGCCAGCCACTGCACTGTATGTTGCAAGTGCTTCAGGGCATCCACCTTCATAGCTGGAATTTAATTTTACACTACAATTTTTAAGTTATGTTTGTGTGTGTTTCCGGCTTCCCGCCGCAAGAATTATCACTATTTTATTATTTATTAATATTTAGTTTAAATATGTCAAGTTTTATAGTGGTTTTGTGTTGCAAATTCATCTAGTACTTTGTGGTGAAGAAGAACACTGGGATAAAACTTATTAGTTTTTTAATACTGCCAAGTTGGACAACAAGCCTACGTCCTGTATGTCGAAAATGTCTGTCCACTATATAGATAGCGTGGTAGCTTAAGCTCCCAACCGCTCTCCTTCATATAAATATAAGTTTTTTTCGCTGCTTCATGAATACCTTGTCACATTATATTAGATTGGATAGTAATAAAATAAATGTTGTTTCAGATACATCAAAATATATTCACACATAGAGTGTGAAATGAATCTAAAATACCGTTACTATTATCATAACATTCTTTTATAAGTGTAGAAAAACCTCTTACTTACATGGAGCTGGTTAGTACTCCTTGAAAAGTAGGCAAAAGTGTAAGCGCTACTGACATCCCAAGTATGGACAAAGCTACGAGATCCAACCACAGATCCCTAAAACAGATAAATATTATTCACAAAATGTCCATATATTTTCACAGATAATGTGATATTATATAAATATTAAGTAAACTAATAGTAATAGTAAAGTATTTATATGCTAACCGTGGAAGACCAGGTATAAATGGACATGGTCCGAGAAGTAATAAGCCAATAGAAGAAAGAAATAAGCCCCAGACCATCATACACCAATGATTGTGAACTCTGAAATATAAAAAGAATAAGTATGACATTACGGGGTACATATACATCATCATCACTACATAGTTTATAACAAAGTCGTTTTATCTGTCCATATATATGCTTAAATCTTTAAAACTACGCAACGGATTTTAATGCGGTTTTTTTAATAGATAGAGTGATTGAAGAGGAAGGTTTATATGTATAAAAATAGTGGAGAAAAAAAAATTTTTTGAGGTTTCTAATGTGATGTCGTAAATAATTACATTTAACGCGTGCGGGCCACGGGCAGTAATGAATAAATCAAAACTACTGGATCGATTTTAATCACTTTTTCAGTGAATGACATAGGCTATATGTTCATACCCGGGCGAAACTGGAGCGGGCCGCTAGTAAAGAATAAATATGACATCAGCAGATAAGTTACGGAATGTTTAGATGTTTTGCTTACCGATCAGCGACCCATCCCCATATAGGACTAAATATTCCATATAAACTTGAGAACAATAGAAATATAAGGCCAATTTGTTTGGTAGACAGTCCAAATTGTCGTAGATGAGGTTCAAGGGTCGGATCAAGAAAGGCCCATGTGTTTGAAACGATGACTATCACCAGACCAGTGATTATTATCGATGGAATCTTAAACAACCGCAAAATTGATGCAGTTTTCGACCCAGATACATATTCTGAAATATTTTAGATGCGTGAAAATTAAACGTAAATAATATGATTAACAGGATAATTAATTATGCCCAAATGGATGAACATGATAAGAAATATAAACATACCATCGCTTTCAGTCAGTAAAATATAGTTGATAGGCACAGTTAAGACCATCAGAATTCCGAGACTATAAAATGGTAGACCAAATCCCCCGATCTATCTGAAACATTAATATTATCCAATTTTATCGGAGCCGTTTATACTGTAAGAAAAATCCCTATTGCCTAACTATCAGATGTTTACATCATTAGTAATTTTTTCTTCTTCAAATTATCAAGCAAAAGATTTCAACACAATGTAGAAGCATCATTGGTAAGTAGCATTTATTTTAATACAATACATGGTGGCAAAGAGATTCGTCAGCCATATAAGCAATCAATGTCAGTAGTAATATACGTGTTGTTGATACAGGAAGAGTGTCTGGGCAAGAGGCTAAGGAAGAGGACACAGGTACATCGTTACGTAATAGTACGTATAATACATATCGATTTTCTTTTAATGGGTAAGTAGCATGTGACAACTCATCACAAGCCATAATAACTAATTAATACAAAACGGAGCAAAGTCCATACCGAATACAGCAGGCCTCCTATCGCCGGTCCAACAGACATGCCAAGTCCGACGAATGTCTCCAAGATTCCTAGCACAGATCCTATGTTGTCTGGGAAAGCGTTCACAACGAATACATAACTGGCTGTCGAGTATGCACTTGCGCCTAACGCTTCCATGCCGCGTAAAACGAAACACAGTACAGTGAAGGTTGTCGAATCTTCTATAAGTACCAAGGTTCTGAAAGAAAAAACAAAATTAAAATAAAGCAAACTTGAAAAATATTGTAGTAGTAGAGCCATGCTTCTCCCAGCACAAATGGGCCGGCTCGATAGAAGTACTACTCTCTCACAGAAAATCGGCGTAAAGTAACAGTATCAGTCTCTTGCGTTCCTTGCGACGAGTGAGAGTGCTCGAGGCCCAATCTTCCACCCCTTCAGCTCCCTTCCCTTTTCCTTCTTATCGCTACGCTCCTATCCGGTATCCCTTAAATTTGAAACGCACATGTGATACTTAAGGTATCGCGCATGTTCATAGGTTGCGGTGACTGCTTAGTGCGTCAGGCGAACCGTATGCCTGTTTGCCAACCGTCATAAAAAAACATAGTTTCCTTTAGGCAATCTTATAATTTTGTAGTTTAAAAAGAAAATATAAAATCTTATCTAAATGTAGTGTTTGGAAAAATAAATACTTGATAAATCAGCAGAATCAAAGCATCTTTATTAGTAGATTACGTTAATAGCTCTACTCTATTTAAATAAATAAAACAATTTGTTAATATTTAGCGACTTACCCAAATAAGACGTTACAAGAGCCGGCGATAAACATACCGGCTGTAAACATGAACTTTGCACCTATTGTCGGTAGCTGTAAAAATAGCAATTAAATTAAAATTTAATTATCGTGGACTGTCGGAATAATCGTCTCAATATTTTTTCATGTATGCTACTCGACTACTCCGAGACAGGTGGACCGATTTTGAAAATTCTTTTTGCGTTTGTTACTTTTTCTACTTTCCGTTCTCTGATTGTATTACTTTTTATTCGATTATACGGGACAGATTTTGTATAGACAATACAAGCTTTTGTGCTTGGGCTCCGTGTTTGTGGTTGTGTATGTTTAAGGACGTGTACAGACACCCGACATAGGATATTACTATCCTAATGGGCCATGAGTGTGTACCGTACACTAAACATTTTTTTTATTGTTATATGTATGGTTGTAACGCTTATCATAATGCTACGTTCTATTCATTCAAATCGGTTCAATATATGTTAAAGATATGAGATAAAAACGAAAAGAGGAAAAGCGAAAGAGTAATAAAACCTTGTTGCAAATAATTAGGGTATTTCACAGAATATCGACGTAAGCTAGTATTAAGTATCAGTACCACCCAAACTCCGGTGTGAGTATCTTTTATCCCCGGCTTTTTACTACTTGTATTATATCCTATCCTTCATCTTAGGCAATGAGGAGCGGTAATGCTTTTGCTTTTACTGTAAATATAGGCTGTATAATGTTCTCCAATAACATCAAATAGACTTTAATCTTATATTCCACCTTTATGGTACATATAATTAATATAAAAGAACAGCATAGAAAAATATATTTTTTAGTAAAATACAAAATAATATGCTTAATAAATAATAAAATTATTTAATCAATTAAATCTATTTAACATAATTGTATGGTCAATAAAATTTTTAGGTTGTACAGAACGATATCAAAAGGGCAACTTATAAATATATTTTCGGAAAATTTCTCAATAATATCAATGAGTGGGCAGGTCTAGATACACTCTCACCCTTATTATCATTTTATTAATAAATTTCAAGGCGTCCTTAGTGCCTACTAAAAGGAATTGACGACTTGACGACTATTGTATACCTACCTAGCTCGAAATGCGTGTCGTTTAAATAAATTTTTATTCTTAATTTTTTTTTTATTGCAAGCTTGCTTTGATAAATAAGTAAATAGCCACTAGTATAAAGATGAATAACTTTTCTGAAATCGATATAATCTTTTATCTATTAAGTATAATTATAAGGGTGAATTATAAAATGAAATAAATCATACTTCAATATGGTATATGCTATTATAATATTATATAGTTATAATATAATATCGAGCTTAATTCCGTACGGTAACGGTACATCAAACAAACTTAAAATGATATTTTACCTCAGACAAGTACGCAAACAACAAGCGGTGCATTGCGGTGTTTTTTAAATTTAAGTGAAGAAATGCATGTGTCAACGTAATTTATTCTTAGTGATATGGTTTAGAAGAATCTCTGTTGGACATCTAAATAATAATTCTCACTAAAATTAGAAATACGAACTTACATATTTACCAAAAAATGGTGAAGTAAGAAACATCACGACAGCGTAGAAGCTAAAGACGATACCACACATCGTTTCTGATAGGCCCTTATCAGCTGCCTCTCTGGGGAAAAACGGTGCCATGATACTCATGGAGCAGAAACTCATGAAATCCACCAGCGCGAGAGAGAACAGAGTCAGCCTCTGGTGACGTGAGAGATGCCGCACCGCGCCAGGGCGTAGTTTGGCTTGAGTACGTACTAATCTGAAATCAAATTTTTTTTGATACTAGTAGTTTGTTAGAAAGAAAGTCTGAATTTTATAGCCTACTAGTTTCTGCCTGCGGAATCACTCGCGTGAATAGTCATTTCGATGAGACACCTTTACTGCTATATAAATTGGTTCACCGTACAAATTATCCCCCTTTAAATTGTCCCCTATGTAATTTTATTAAGTTTGAACATTTTTATTTCATTTTTTAAATTTAATATAGCAACCGTCTTCATGGTACCATAATCCCATGATTATTTAAATTAATTTTATCATAAATTCCCTAACAAAATTTTATGATAACAGCCAGGACTAACAGCTTAACGTGCTGTCCTAGGTAAGGTGTGGAGGAAGACGGATAAGGACAACATCTCAACCTGCCTATGTGCTCTATAAAACATCTATGTCCACCAATATTCAAACCTACTAATGTTAGCAGTTTCGCTATCACTACACTAGAACGGTCGTAAAACAGTTTATAGATTAGAAATACAATGGGTTTACTTAATACAATGTTGTGAAAAATATTTACTACTAAAAATTACCAGATTTCTGGGCACTTCTCACAAGTATGCCTTGCATCTGTGATGGCACTTACTTTCTGGGTACATATAATTGAACCAAGTAAAATGTAAATACATTTTGTTAATAGTATACTTTATTTTAATCACTGCGTCAGAATAAAAAAAAACTATTACATCTTCAAAGGACAAGGAATTAAAGTATGTATTTCAACTTCAACATGTTTGCAATAATATCTCGTTATTTTAACAGACATATTGTATTATTTAATTCTAGATATGAGTTATGTTATGATTTAAAGCTTTTACAAGTGTAGTAGCAAGACGCCTTATCTTTTATCAATTCTAAATTGATAAAATCCCGGTTAATAGTAATACATGCTCAATAAATAAAAACAGTTTGATGTTGAATGGAATATAAGTTATGGTTAAATAAGTTATGGTTAAATAAAACGCGACTTATACCGATGTCGTTAGGATGATAGTTCAATGCTCTGGACAAAAGTTTTATATGAAAGAAGCGTTAAATTCAAAATTGCACAATACCTTTCTCTTAATATTCTGATTTCAGATGGAATGTCATCTGGCGGTCCACCTGACCATGAGTGGACTCTTCTCAACCTGCCAGAATCAGGAAGGGAACATCGACCGCCCCACGTGGCAGCCAATTCTTCTGTCAATGTGGATGTTTTGATCATCTTAGTATCAAACACTATCGTTTCGGACGAAGACGCCATCCTTTCACGATTTTCATAAATCTCAGTTCTATTACGTATTTCATCCGGATTTCTTAGTAAATGCGCGCTCTCGTCCGTATCATCACTGTCTCTGTCCATTATACGGCAATTATACAAGCGTTGGTATCGTAAACAAATTTTCGTTATCGGCGTGTCAATACACCGCGGGCCGACCGACGACTACAATAATTGTTCATCTACCTCGCATATCAATTATTTATCAATATCTTATCGGGTGTAAATAATAACTTCCGAAAGGATGGGATTACATGATTTTAAAGTTCGTTTCTGTGACTAAGCGTTCTTTAGGGTCATTTGTTTTTATATCAACAAGTAGGCTATTTAAAATTGCTGGTAGGGTTTTTTGCTGGTAGTAGGACTTTACCGTCCGCCTGGTTAGATACCACCGTACGTTGATGAAAAACTCATGAAGTGACTGCTCGTCAGCCTTATTTCGAGGTCAGTCAGCGTATAATCACTTAAAAAGCTGCACTTAATTATCTTCCAAATTATTGTAGGTAAGTACTTGCCTTTGTAATTGTTTAAAAGCAATGTCTTCGTTATCAGTATTTCAATTATGAAATAATATATTCCTACTTATTTCTTTGGTTTGATAGATATTCCGATGGTTTTATTTGAGTTTATACTTGTATCACTATAAGAATTCCTAAAGCAAAAAGTTGAACTTTTTGCCGCAGATTTCCGTTGAAGGGAATACAACATAATACGGTAAAACCAGATAACTTTTATTTGTTTATTTGATAAAGTAAGTCTTTACTAATATCTGGTTCTTGTTTAAGGTCAAATAAAATATCTTATTCAAGTAAAAGGTAACTTCATTTTTGTTACAAATTGCTTTTGCTTTAGGTACTATTTTTATTTTTAGTGTTTATTTAAGTACAGTAAAGTATATATATTATCTTCGATCGTTCGTTTTTACAATCTTAAACGGTCTTTTTTGATTTTAATGTATTCAGTTTGCTAATGAATGTTTCTGGATAAAACTCTACCTACATAGAAAAATGGATATTAAAACGTATATCCGGAAATGCTACTGCACAACATAAATGTATTTCAATCATAGTAATCAAAAATCAAGTACAAAACATGTGAATAATAAGTTTTTTTTAAACATCAATATCAATAATTAAACGTCATTTTTTATTGTAAACATTAATACCTTACCTTTTTAGGTTTCGCTCCCAAAGGTTACAAAGGAACTCTATTAATAAGCCTGCGCTGTCCATCATCTTCATGAACTGTGATGGATATTTTTTTATGCCACTAAGTTGGTAAGCAAGCATGATAGGAAGCAGTAGTCGTAGCCTACCCCTATGAGCCCTTGCAATACCATTCACTTGTATGTGTCACTCACGCGTTGCCAATCTCGAGACATTGGTTCTTAAAACATGCCTACATGGTCAATACAAACATCTCCTCCGAGCGGGAATCGAACCTGTGACCTTTGGCACTTAAGGCAGATTCGCTACCACTGCGTCACAACTTATCAATTAGCAGAATCCTTTAAACCGAAACACAATACTGCTATGAGGTTGAATATCTGACACTATGGTGGTATCTACCCAGTCGGCCTCTTGCAACCTTACCACCATCAAATTTTTAATCTCATATATTCTACGGTTATACGGAACACTTTACTTATACCTATATGTAATTTCTACACAGACTTTTTGTATATATACCACAGTTATCAGTGTTTGTTTACATAATTACTTAGCTTTTAGACTATGGCATAATTATGTATGTACACAAACAGTAAATAATATCTGGTTAAAGTAGCTTTCAATTACGAAATTAAACATATTATGGCCGATAAAGAATTAGGTTATTATTAATAATAATTATATGTCTATAACTAATTACCACCGATTGTATTATTATTAGTAATCGGTATTCCTTCCAGCTGCACCCGTAGCTCTACTCGCGTGGTTTATCAATGTTTCTTTATTGTACGGAATCCTAATTCTTTTTCTCAAATAAAAGTAAGCATAAGTTATTCCTTATAACATCTGTGAAAGTTCCATTAAAATCGGCAAAGAGATTTAAAGTAGTATACATTTAATGTCTTTGAGTTTCAGAGACCCAAATAAATAGATAGACTGATAGACAGACAAAGGTTGACAGATAATGGTTTTTTTTAGTACCATATATACTTTCATATACATTTAGTGAAAAGCTGTTAATTTGGAATAACAAACAGACACTTCAATTTTATTTATTTGTATAGATTAAGTCGTTTGTTTAAAGTTTTTTTTTTATTATAAGTAGTCTAAACTTAAAGACAAATTTAACGGCACACATTTATTAAAATCTGTCAGCACCATCTGGGTTAAAATAAAAAAAGTTTTACAATTTTCGTTTTTTATTTAAGCAATATAATTCCACTTTCACTTACAATCTAGAAAAATATTTTGTTATTAAACACTTATGTCTTCTAACGAGTAGATATACAGACACATTCCGTAATATTATTGTTATACATTCATAGTCTTATTATATATAGACAGACCCTTCTATACTAAAAAAAATGTCCAAAGATTCGCTGGTGCTTCTTTGTAAATTCGCACTAAAGCTACCAAACGGTGCCACAAGCTTGTAATATATTCGAATGAAGTTGAAGTCAAAAGCTTGCAACATAATCGAATAAAATTAGTGTGTAACTAAATTCGTTTCCTTGCGTGTAAAACGAAGAAGCACCAGCGAACCTTTGGACATTTTTTTTTGTATGAAAGGGCCGGTCGTTAGTTTATAGTAATAATAGTCAATGTCTACTTTACAATTTGTTAAACAGAAAAAAACAAACATTAGGAACCGGCGAATTATAATAGAAAAAATAACTTTTAGACTTTACAATAAAAGCTGCATGACCACCATACTCGTGATAGAAATGTAACTTCTTAAGTTATCTGTCTCTCTTTCTCCTTCTCGTTGTTATATCTTCCTTCTCTCTCATGTTTCGAATTTGTCTAAACTTGACGCGTACTTTAAATTCCCACTCAATATTATTCTAAGAAGTCGCATTTCAAAAAATATTCAAACGCTTCATATGAACAAAAGAGAAAACTTAAGTGAATATAATATTATATACCTAATTAATAATAAAAATGCATTATTCATAACTCAAACAAAACGAAATATATTATTAAGTAATTGTCATACAATTTATAAGTTTATTTTCTTGTTGTGTAGTTAGTGGCTTACCTAGTGTCAGAGTTGTTCAGGTCTCTTAGGTTCAGGACATATATGTCTCTTAACTAGATTTCTTCTTCTTACCTTACAAGAACAAGGTTACAAGTTTTTACACAGAGCGATTGCCGCCTGACCTCCGCAACCCTAAGGGCGAACCAGTAACTCATTGGATAGGCGTTGATTACCTATCAAGAGTTAACGATTATTATCAGACGTTATGTGATAATAACCGAGCCTAACGGCTTAACGTGCTCTCCGAACCACAACCACCACCACTATGCGATCACCCATCTACATAATGATCGGCCCTACACTTGCTTAACCCACTAAACGTTTTCCGATTCTCATATCTAATTTTTTTTAAAATATTTATCAATAAAAATATAGACTTTTTTATCCTACGATTATTACAATTTATGGTGACATTAAATACTATTACATAAAATAAATTGTTTATTTCTAACACTAAGACCTACTTTATCGCCATTTATAGGAGTATTAAATAATATGTATGTATAATCATTCACACTAAACTACGAGTCTAAATCGAGAAAAGTCCATCCTTGTCCCCACTACAAGTATTTTCACACGGTACCACATCTATAATATACGCCATTAAAAGTTCCTAATTATTTTATTTAGTTAACTTAATTACAAAATATATTATCAATTTTTAAAACAAAAAATAAAAAAGTCAAAAACATTAATTACTGATAACCGCTGTGGCCCAGTAGCGAACCCTTCATTCATTCAGGGTATTCCCGCGCAGGGTAGATTTGTATTGACCATACAGGGATGTGTTCCGGTCTGGGTTGTGCTTGTATTTTTCTTTCCGGATCCTCGACACAGGATATTACTATCCTAATGGGGTCGTGTTTTTACCCGACTGCCAGAGAGTAATGTTTTTAATATTTTTATGTACATATCCGCGCAAGGGTTGACGGTGGGGTGCGGTGACGTCACTCACTCGCGGACTCGTCTTTGTAGCGACGAGCATTAATTATTCCGTCAGTGATCATAATCTGAGTTCGGCCAGTTCCTGCAGCAGGGCCGCCTCGTTCTCAATCTTGGCAAGCTGGTTCAGTTCGAGCGGTTTACCGGCAGCCTTCTGTTGTTTTAGCTTCTCAATGTCGCTAAGTTTCTGTAAATTTATTATCTATTTTAGTTTCTTAATATATTATTATATAATTTACTGTTTAAAAATTAACGAAATGGCGGCTTTGATATTATTTCCTCCTGTGATTGTTATAATATAAGTTATTAATCAAGCATGAAGTTAAGGTTCCCCGATTTTCAAACATTAATTCCTGAACAACAAGAAGCAAAAAGAAATAAACCAAGCCATTATTCATTTAAATCCAAAAATGCTCTTATTTCCAAAAAAACTTGATATGATAAAAAAGGTAAGACTTAAAAAAAGCCATTATGACTAAAATTTTTGATTTATTGCCATTACGACTAAAATTTTTCTCAGGAAGGAAACGTGATTATTTTACTTTTAATTTATTATAGCGTTTAGATAGTGTCCACTTTTCATTCAATAAAATAGATAAATTAAAAAAATAAACTTGTTTTTTTGTCATATTGGGGTTTGTCATATTTTTCTTTTATAATTTTTCCATTCTGAGTAGCATTTTTAGCTGACTTTTGATTTATCAGGACAATGGTTCTTCCAGTGCCTGGGACATGAAACAGTTTTCTGAGATTCCAGTGCGTTCCAATCAAATTTAAACTCTAAATAGAATCTATAAAGTTTAAAGTTGTATTTTGCTTGTAGTGTAATACCTTGTTAAGATTTTTAATCTTCTTGTCCTTGTCAGGGTCACCGGTGGAGACGAAAGGCGCGCGGGTGGAAGGCGTGGCTGGCGCGGACGGGGAAGCGTCACCCGCACGCTCCTCGGCCTTACGGGCCTTCCGGGCCTCGCGCTTCTCTCTCTGTTTGATCGCTTGTTTTGATGGTGCTGCTACAAAATTTCGTAAATATATATTATAATTATTAAGTTAATCAACAGCCTTCTTTAGTATAATTATATCCTGTCTTGGTGTCCGAAAACACGGACAAACACAAGCACTATCAGGCAGATTTGAACACATATCTGTGTGGTCAATAAAACATCTGCCTCGAGCGAAAATAGCACCAGCTATGATCGGCGTAGTAGTAGATCAATATTTAATCCCACTAATGTTATAAATACGAATGTTTGGATGGATGGATGGATGGATGTTTACTCTTTCACGCAAAAACTGCTAAACGAATTTGGATGTAATTTGGCGCAGATATAGATTGTTATCTGGACTAGCACATAGTATACTTTTTATCCCGGAAAAATGATGGGTTCCCGTGGATTCATAAAAAGAAACTGCGAGCTTATTTGGATTTTTTTTTTAATATTAGGAGTGGAGTCAGCCCATCTACCATTGAGCTATTGAGGATTGTTAATATTCTTTAAAAAATTCCTTACCATCACCCTGTCCTGGCTTATGTGGTTTTTCATGCTCGTGCAGTACAAACTGTACAGTCGTGGGCCTATTCCTTGCTCCTGGTGGTCGATATGCAGCTGTCGTCTTCGGAGTGGCTGCTTCTATACTTTTCGGCGCTGTTTTTGACAGTTCGCTCTTCGGGTAAGTACCGGGTTGCCAGTTTATAAATAATAAATTTTCTTTTTCTTCGCAAGAACGCTTGTGCATGAGAGCGCCGGTGTAATGCCAAATTTTGTATCTGTTTAAAAATATATACAAATCATTTTTTTTTGGGTGATAGATAAAAATAAACGCTACATATTTAACGACCATCATTTGACATAGGAATATCTTGTGTCAGGAGTGGGGACCCAGAATGGAGCACATGCCTATATGGTCAATATAGAAATCTGCCCAGGGCGAGAATAGAACCCGGGGCCAGTGGCACAAGGAAACTGCAAAAACTTAAAACTAATTATTAATAATTACCCATTTCCAACAGTAAGTCTGGGGTATGTGGTGGCAGTCAGGAAAGCCTCCCCCCTGGGATCCCACTGCAAGCTGGTGGTGTCCGGCGCGGTGCACTCTCCCACCTTCTTGTACCCTCGCACGTCCCATATAGAGATGTGGCCTGTAGCTATGTTGCCAAAACCGCCCAATAGCACCAGTGCAATGAGGTTAAGGTTATATATGTGAGAGTTTGTTTGATTTATTTATCATGTTACAATATAGACGAAAGAGGTTGTAGTCTTAATATAGAGTAGAGCTGGTTGCTATTGACATCTGTGATGTTGCGTTTTTATTCAAGGGATCATGGATGGAGGTATTTCGAGGCAGCGCCTATGGCGACTGAGAAACTAAAAACTAAAATTATTAAGGCAAACACGAACATAGACCACGGAGATCCTAATTTGACGGATTTTCCAATATATGTCTTTGTATTTTATTTTTTATAATTTATTGTGTTTTAAGTTGCTTAATGCGGTACTATTAATTCTCAAATCAGATCGCAAGGTGACAATGATCACCGGATCAAGCAATAGCTCAACGGTAAAAGAGCTGCCTACACTCCGTTAACGCGAGACTTGTTGTGGGTTGGATATTGACCTGCTTGGGCTATTGTCGTACCTACTCTTAGCGCAAGCTACGAACTTATTTGGAGGGCAATTGGAATATTAGTCGTAGTCATGCCTTGAAAATAGTAATGCTAGTATTTTTTATGTGAAAAAGATTTGTTTACCACAGATAGATATGTTTGTAAGTTTGTCAGGCTAACTTCTCTTGATTATGTTGCAAGCTTGTGACTAATTTTGTTTCGTTGCGTTAGTGCGAATTTACGACATCTTTAGACATTTGGTTAGAATGGAAGTAATGGAAATAAGTCTATAACACTGTCATATAATATTTTGAAAAGGATATAATTCCCCTCGGGCGGGAAGTAAATAGCGTTCCAAGCGCCCGTTCCGAATTCGAAGAGAGGATCGCACTTGGCATTGAATATCGTCGCCTTAGCTGGCGCGTGGCCGTACACCGCGACCCACTCGTTCCAGTTGCCGGGGTTCCAAGCGATCGCGTGGATGGGGCCCTCCTTGCCTGATTGTATTCAAATTTAGAACACTTTATTTATTTTTAGAGTGACGATTTTTTGACTACAATCAGCCAGTACCATTATTATTTATATAATTATGCATTTTCGGGTCTACTAATTCAAGAAAGCATTTTCTTTAATTTTGTAAATAAATTAGAAATTTTAAGTTTTTATTTCTTCTTTACCTCAAGATATTTATTACAAATATTTTCTGATCGGGTTGTAGGTTTATTTTTGTCAATCAATAGAGGTGTTATTTATTTAATATGGAGATAAGGTTTTTAATTATTTTTTATTCTACAAACTGAAGTGTAACCATAGAAATAATAACAATCACTTGTAATTTAATGTTAAATAAACTCATGCTTTATAGCTAAATATTAAAGTTCAATTTTCAATACTTCATACTAAAACGAAAATTTGTTAGAGAACGAGACACACAAAATGGTATCCGTGTCCCTTTCCCACAGGTTGCCCTTACAAAAAATAATTTGATAAGGTGGTAGTTACACAACTTCCGAATATATTTCTAATTTTTACGGCTTAACGAAAGTCTTTTATAATTAAAAACAATTGCTACTAAAATTAATAGTTGTGATCGTAATGTAACAAGCCTTTAAATACAGCATTTTTGATTAAATGACTTTAAATAAAGGAAATATTATTACTATTCTGACAACACAGTTCAAAATTTACCAACAAATTGGCGTTATTCTGGTTACTATAGTAACGTCAAATTTTCAAATCACAGATTGGGCTCTTCAAAGCTTTTTTAATTGATTTTTCTTAGAAAAATGGTGAACAAATGGTTAATAATAATTGAGTGTGTAACGTTTATTTATTTATTATAATACTTGGTTGTAAGAATGAATCTTATACCGGTTGTGGTAAATCTAAATTTTTTTTTTTTTGGGTACGACAATAGCCCAAGGGGGTCAGGATCGAACCTGCGACTCTCGCGTTAACGGAGTGAAGTCGACCCTTCTACCGTTGAGCTATTGAGGCTTCAAATCTTTCCACCTGTAGGTAATTTTGTTTTATAAGAACCAGGGTGACTCTGCTATGTTAAGTTCAAAGACGATTCTTGAATTTTTCTATCAATTGTAATTAATTAAAAATTTTAAAAATAAAGTTATGTTATCTTTATTTTAGTAATAAAATGTTATTTTCAGCTTTTCTCGTGACGAGGAAAGAAAAAAAGAATGGAGAAAAATTTATTTAATTTTGTTATATTTTCCGACTTACATGCCACTGGCTAATTCTAATAACAATAATAATATTCCAATAAAATAATATATTGGTTCTAATTTAAATATATTAATAGTATGCAGAAATCAAGATGATTCAAGTTTCCTTCGTAAGTCCTCAATTGTTAACAATTATGGTGTTTCGATTAGATAGGGACAAAAATACAATTTGGAACCTCTCTTTTGTCACAGAAATGTTGCTTCAGTGAGCTTTCTTGTTCTTATATTATTTCTATGAGTGTAACTTCAATTTTATCTTTATTTCATTTTTTTTATACCAAGATTTTATTATGATAGTAGTTTCTAGTAAAAGTTTTTAAGATATGGATTATAGATTTACTTACTGAATGTGATATTTCCAGCATTGCCTTTCACATCACCATATGAAAGTGACTGCTTCCCATAATAAGAACTGCCTGTTTTGTCAACCTAAAACAATAAGCGATACACTCTCAGCCCATTTTCAAGGGTCCGTGCACAAAAAGTAGCAACGGAACCCTATCACTAAGCCTGTCCGTCTAGCCTTTCGTCTGTCACCAGGCAAATTCTCACTGACCATAATAGGTAGAGAGTTGAAATTTTCACAAAGTGTATGTTGGCGCTACATAAAAAGTTGGTCTACATACAAGAAGTTTATTCAGCGTTGGAAAATGGAAACCTTTGTGAGCGAGTCCGACGCAGACTTGGGCACTTGGTTTTTTTTACATAAAATGATAACAAAGCATTCTATTTAAATATAATTTGAAAATTATTTTAATATTTAATACTTTTAAAAATTTTTATTGCCAAGACTACCTCACAGTGCCCTTAAAACCGAAACACGGTAATGCCAAAGGGAATAATGTTTTGCCGTAGTATATTTGACACTGTAGTAGTACCTACCTAGTGATGGAATAATCTCTGCTGTGACAGAGATTCTGTCAACAGCGTATGACGGCGTCGTCACGTCCCGAAGCTTCTAAGAAATAATGAAGGTAAACAATGAGTTTTTAGAAGGTTTGCTAACCTCAGTTTGTGTCAAAGCAAAGACGTTGGTTCCTCTTCTGTTCCAGTGGAAAGTTGCTTTGTCAGCTTGGAAAGACGATCTGCTCACCACGGCTTGTTCAAAGTTAGGGTATTTATAAACGCGCCAAAAAGATGGTTGACCCGCTTTACCTGAAATTTTTGAGTTTTACAAAATTATAGAGCTAATTGCAATGTTAAAAACATAAAATTTTTATTTTGATATTAGTACCATTGTTTCATAATGCTTGGTAAATTTTAAAATAAAAATAACAACAGTTTTATTAAAATGTTATCAAATACATTTTGAGTATCTTAAATATTGAAATAAGAATAAATTAAAGGAATACAATTTGTACATAATTATTATCAGATTTATTTGGTTTATTGTTTACTTAATGGTTGTTGTGAATGCCGCTACGGGCAGTCACATTACTTCCCTATGTCAATAAATCTAATATTATGCTATTGCGCAGCAACTTGTGCTTAACTTTACAGCTAACGTTAAATAATTATAAACGTTTTTAATCTGACATTACCTATTGTAAATATGGAGAAATAATATGCCGGTGCTGGACTTGGTGAGATACTGAAAGACTGCAGTTTCTCTGCTTGAATGTGATGTGTGTAATGATCTAGATTTACATCTTCATATATCTGGACCTTGCCGTTGCTGAGTATCGCTATTAGTTTCTCATCTGATGACCACTTTGGTTCCCTAGAATGTGGAATAATTACTACAATTTATGTAAAACTGAATTTATTTATATCATTTTATACTGTTGATTAATGCTGTAATTAATGTGTATATAATTTTTTTTTGGAATTTTGAAATTTTACTTTTATAATTTTTGATAAGTAAATTATAAAGCATAAAATTTAAGATGTGCAATTTTTTTTTCTAATATTGCAGATGTCAGTGAAATAAAGGCAATTTTTTACTTTTTAATTATTTCTTTTAATGAAAAAGACTTATTTAATTTTTACTTTATCTTCAATAATTACTCACCAACCAACCTGATTCTTTTGTACAAATGACCCAATTTTTTCTCCATTTGATGACTTGAAAATATGTAGATTAGGTTTTCCCTATAAAAGCATAAAAACAAGTAATTGAATCACTCTTTTAATAGATTCACAGTATTTTTATTTGCAGACTACCAGTTTTATCTAACATATAAATATCATACGTCATGGTGTTTGTAGTTGCAATTCTTCGGAAATGACTTGTCCAATTCTAATGAATTTATATTTGTATATTGGGAGGCAAGAGAATAGTTCGTAAAGTATTTTTCACCCAATTTTAATAGCGATTTTAGTATTTTTGTATAAGCAAATATTCAAATAATTGGACCATTGTTCATTGATGTGAAGTCATTTACATAAACATGTGACTAACATTACTTTGACATTTAATTCTGAATTTGTTATATTATATGTAATTTTTGTGTCATATTTCTTATGTTTGATTTCTTTGATAATTTATATGGTAGAACAATAATTGCCAGATCAGCTAGTATATAATAGATATTACATTGTCCATATAATACTAGCAGCCTTAGGTTGTTCAACGAATTGAAGTCTGGCAAGCATTATTAGTTTTAGGGTCTTGTTTCTCAAATCAGAGACTTCCTAAACTAACTATCTTTTTCCCAGATATGATAAAACTGTCAAAACTTATTTTGAGAATTGACTTTATTTGATAATTATGAAATTGTACTCTTTAACCAAGTAAATATGAATTTATTCTCAATAAACAAAAAAAAAATTACCTGAGGATTCTCTTTAGTCATGGCAAACATTTCCCATACAAGGAAATAATTGTCCAATGGTGAGAAAAACATATCTTTGTAGTTTCCATCTATTGTCGCTGTTACTGACCAGTCGGCACATTTCACTATCTCAGCCCTGAACAAATAAAGTACTTTAAGTATGTAGTTATTTATACTTGGACACCCTTGACATGCTGGACAATACATACATGATACAGCTATTTATTATTAAGCATGTTTTTAGTGACAGACAATATTCAACTTTACTAGTTTAGATTAGCCACAGCTTTTAGTATTGTCGTAGACAAAATTGCTACCTCTGACTTTTGCATGCTAAGCCCAAAAATATGTAACATTTGAACTAATTTGGACTAATGATTTATTTTAAAAAGTATTAAAGATCCACCTATGCTCTAATAGACAAATTTACCAGAATATTAAAATTTCTTAAGATTTGAACCCCAACCACTATAAATTGAGGAGCACTTGCAACTTTGTTTGAGTAGTTGCTATAATCTGATATGATAAATTTAATAATAATAATTATTAACTATGTATGTATGACCCGAAAGTTCTACATTTGCCAGAAAATATGTCAGACATGTAGTCAGTTTGCTTTGCCTTGTATTTATTTTAAATATTAAAAGTGAAGGTTTATGTTTAAAAAATATCTATAATTAAAAGTAAAACATTAAAACTATTATAAAGAAAACAAAATATTTTTTATTAAAAATAAACTGTGTATTTAGGATTTTTTAGCTAGCTGGTTTTTTCTGATTAGCTCTAATT
This sequence comes from Hestina assimilis, assembly GCA_023373885.1. Classification (NCBI taxonomy): domain Eukaryota; kingdom Metazoa; phylum Arthropoda; class Insecta; order Lepidoptera; family Nymphalidae; genus Hestina; species Hestina assimilis. Next base: position 7,277,280 of record CM041741.1, on the reverse strand, counting down.
TAGCTCTATTTTTAAAACTTACTTTTTGTCGGTTCTGTAAGCCAAATATGTGCCTTTTGGACTGAATACGATACTTCGTATGTTTGTTGTAGTCTCATCTCTGAGGATAGTTTCTTCGAAAGGTTCTTCAAATTTAATTCGGAATAAATTCCGGTTAGTTAAACCTGAAAAAAAATTAAATTATTTAACCTAATAAAATACCGTTACATTATATTATAAAAAACGTAATAGGTTACCGGCTATAGATGGAATGGTAGTCATTATAAAAATCAAAGAGCTGTTTCCTTCTTAATTGTTTACTGTATCTTATTCATGTCTTGAAATTCAAAAATCACATAAATATTATACGTCAAAAACACGCGTTTTACGAATTTAAAGAATTTGAAAGAAAAGCACAAATGTCACTTTTGATAGCAACAGTTTGAAGTAATGGTTGAGTAACGGCATAGATATAAGCATTGGGTATTTCTATTTGTAGTATAAAATTATTAAATTAGTATGCACTACCGACAACTGAGTTATCGAGTACGAAGTACCGTGAGACATGGATATATTATAGTCATCGATATATCTAAATATCGATGTTTTTTTTTTAAATAACCCATATTAAATCGACGATATTTTTAAATCGATAGTCGATATTTATTTTCACGCATCAAAATCGATGTATTTTAAATGCAAACCTTCGGACTAGTTAACATATAAGTACAGGTGTCTTTTTTATAAGAAAAGGTCACCAAAACGCTTTCACCAAAAATGTCTGTGGAGGTACAAGTGTAAGCCATTCCTTTATGAAAATAGCACTCACAAGACAACTTTACCATAAAAGTCAATGTATCGATATTTTTCAATCGATGAATCGATTTGAGATTCCTATTACTGATAGGTTTTTTCACTAAACATTCCTACTGTGGTACAATGGCTCACGATGATATTCATTAATCGATATAATGTGCGATGGTCTTAATATATAATAATTTAAAATAATTGAGAAGTTGTTTTTGATCATAAAAACAAATTAAACGGGCCAAATGTTAAAGCTATATGTGTAGCTATATAATTAGGGTTTCCACGCGTACTTTATAATAAAGTATTGTACGTTATTTTGGGAAATTGTACTCTATACTTTACGAGAACAATAAAGTAAGTAGCGAAAATACTTTGTTTTGCTTGATTTGATTTTTCTAAAGTTTTCGGAATTATTTACTACTCAAAAATAGAGGCAATATGACTGAGGATACTTGTGTAAAGTAATATCACTTTTAATGTCTATTACTATGACATCAACATTTACAGAGAGCTTTTTCTGTGATGCAATGGTGAGAAGAAAGAAACTAAGCTTCTCTGTACCTTGTGAAAAAATAATTACGACAAAAATCAATAATGTACTTTATTTTGACACTATGCACTTTTTTTTCTTGCCATTAGTAACCAATGTAGGGAAATCCTGCAGTAACTGGCAACTAAAGCACATTGGCTGCTTTAAATTGTTACAGTTCTAATTTCCATCATTTAAATTATACTTGTTTGCTATCGCTGAGTAAAGAAAACAGTCATTATTGAATTAATGATAAAAAAACCTAAAAGCATAGTTGTTACAGTTTTATAGTATATTTAGTCAAAACTATCCAATTCGACCAGAAACTGGCCATCAAAATCAGAAACTGGCATGATGATCCTTATCATTTCATCATATCATTATATTAGTAAATAGCCACAGTTTAACTTGGTTAACACAACAAAATAAAATAGCCACAAAACTGGGCACCTATACTAGTTACTTAAAGAACCTCAAAAAGCTTATTATCATAATCCATATAAACTAAGTCCTCTAAACTTTCAATTTACGTAGCTGTTTTCCAAAAAAAAAAGCAAAAGAGTAGTTTTGTTATTAAATTTAATACATAAAACAGTAACTAAAAATGTCCTATTTTTATTTTCAGTTACTAGCTACACTATTAAAAGATGTTCAATAGAATAAAATAAATAATATTAGTTTATAATGCCCATATTGAATTAATATCGTTCAGTTTTAATCATTCACTGCAAAGCGAGAACGTCAAGAAAAAATTATTAATATTTTAAATGATCACTAACCCTTATCGTTTTTTAGTATAATCACACGAATACATACTTTTTCCTGACTGTCGATAGAAAACGATAATTTTACCTCGATTTACCCTACTTTAAATCCAAGAAAAAAAGGTGGGAGCGCTATATGGACGCAAATAAGCAATACCATGTCAACCCACAAAATTGAAAAAATTGAGTTATATAGGCCAAAGAACATTTTTCTTTAATATTTGTAGAGTTTTAAGCTTTAAAATTTCTAAAAAAGCCATTTTTAATTATGCAATTTATGTATTATGTTAAACGTTTTGGGTTATATTATATATGAAATATGCAGTTTCTACACTTCTTTTATTGGTAAAACTAAGTAACTATAATAACCAAAAACTTGACCCATACATTAAAAAAATATCATATAAAGCAAGTTGTTCAAAATTTTCAAACGCACTTTTCTCGAAATGACATTCGTGTGGGTTGACATGGTATTGCTTATTTGCGTCTATATATAATGTTGGTTGAATTACAAATAAGCACATACTACTATTTAGACGTTTGAGAAATAAGCGGTTTTTGATAACAAAAAGTATCAGTACTGAAATATAATAATTATGATATTTATAGAAATAATTTAAAAACCTAACTACCCCTCTTCTGGAAGCATATTTTTCAATTATTATACATTGAAATTTATGTTTTAAAAAGAAACGGAAATATATTCAAAATGGCGACATTAAAGTTGATGTTTGACATATTGTCAATGTCAAATATCTAATAATAAAAAATATAATTCGTGTTCCTATTTATTAATGATGAGAGCAATTTATTAAGATCAAGTAAGGTAATTTAAACTGTAATAGATTAATAATTGGCTATTTATGCGAATTATACATGTTCAGCAGTAAAGCTCAACTTAAAAAGCGAACTCCTGAAGATGGCACAGACCGCGAAAATTTTTTATCACTTTTAATTGACGAGTATATCAACTCTAATTCCTTGGGTAAGTTTAAAATTTGTACTATACAGTCATGGCAAAAGGTGACCTTGTACATTATTGGTTTTGTTAAATAAACAATAAAATCTATAATTATTTTCAGAATACAAATGTCAGGTATTGGCAAATTTAGCCAACTTTGCCTATGATCCCATCAATTATGTATACATACGAGATGTTGGAGTATTAGATATTTTTATACACGTACTGAAGTATGAAAGCAGCATTAAACTTCTCCAATGTGCTACTACCGGTATCTGTAATCTCTGCATAGGTATTTTATTACATTTATTTGATAATTTATGTAGTTAAGGGTTATAAGTTGCTTTTTGACATTTAAAATATTTTGATTTCAGATCCTGAAAATGTTGATTACATCTTGAACCATGCGGCTTTAAATCCCATAACCAGATTATTAAAATCAAGCCATAATGAAACTGTAGCTGATGCTATAGCTATTTGTATATATTTATTCAACAGCCATGCCAAAACATTATTGAATAACTCTGATATCATTAAAGATATGCAAATTTTAAAGAATTCTGAAAATAAAGTAGTTTCAAATCTAGCTACTATATTTTTAGATGATGTAAGCAAGAGTGATTGATTAATTGATAAGCAAAACTGAGAAAAAAATCATTTAAGGACTAAGCTTGAGTATCAAAATGTTATCAAATCGATTTCCATACATTGCAGTCAATAACAAAAATTATCAGAAGATATGTAAAATTCACACATCCTCATTTAGCAGAGCTTCATTCAAAGCTGGCGATAAGATAAGAATACAAAAGACGCTGACTCAAAAAGATTTAGACACATTTTCTAATCTTACAAGTGATCATAATTATCTTCACAAAAATAATGGAAATAAACGGCCAATTGTTCATGGTGCATTTTTAAATGGACTTGTAGCTGGTCTTATTGGTACTCATTTGCCTGGACCGGGCACTGTTCTTGTCTCTCAGACTATGAAATTTCCAAACAAATGTTTTGTTGGTGAAAAGCTGACGATAAGTGTGGAACTTGTAGATGTTAGAAAAATTCTTAAAGTCAAGTTTTTTTGTATTGTTGAAGAGGAAAAGAAGGTTGTGTTTGAAGGGGAAGCTAAACTGATGCTTTCAAAAGATTGTTAAAATCCTATTGAATATGTTTAATTTATTTGTATAGTGCGTGCCAAATTTGTAGATTACTTTGAACATTAAGTGAATGTAAATTATTGTAGCCCTGAAGCATGCAATGATTAGTTTTTTAGAAGATAATGATTAATTGATTTGAGTATTAAGACAACCAATGTACACATTTGCTATAACACATTAAAACAAACACCCAGTACAGTGCAACAAAAAGAGTGGTTATCATAAGACTACTACTCTTGCACTGCAGTTACCTTTTTTTGAGCTTCTGTGACACTACTTGTCTCATGTGCAAAGCAAGCTAAAAGTTTGGCACACTTGATGAATGTAATATAGATTAAATGAGTATAAATTTGAATAAAATTCTAAGCAAATCTGATTCTAAATTTAATTTTAAGTGTAATTAAGGTGTGTGTGAAATACAAATTTTATTGAGTGCCAATTTATTTTACAAGTTTACATAATGTTAAAGATATGAAAGAAACTATCCAAACGTCTGTCCATTATATACAGTATCATAGTCAATAACCAATTGAGACTGATAGCTAATAAATTATTTATCAAAAAACAACAAATTAATAGTTAATTAATGTGATTGAAAAATCATTTAGTGATTTAAACACGGTATGTGCAAATGCGTTTCGCATTTTATTAAAATAAAATCTTTTTAAAGAGTTTAAATTATAATAATTACAATATTTTACTTAGTGCATGATTAATTCTATATTTGTGATGAATATTTTCCTTGTTAATAAGTCTAATTCCCGTCTACTAAAACAAAATTATGATCTAATATACTACTTGAAAGAAAATACATGTAATATGCATGCATGCATGATTAAAAAAAATATTGTATACAATGTCTAACTATTGTAATTCCACTTCTTTGATTCTATCCAAAAAAGGTCAATATTATAACAGTAAGTATATATATATAAAATTCTTAGAAAAATGAAAGGTAACAAACAAAACAAAACAAAATAAAAAAAAACTAAATTTTTAGGTAGGTATTCAGTATTTATATTAAAGTATAGAAATAGTTGGATCCTCCTACAATTTCATCCTTATTTTCAAAGTCATTTAGACATTTAGTTATGTCTTAAAAAATCTATAATCGTTTCCAGAATCCTCTATATCTATAACAAATTTCATCATAATTGGTTCAGCCTTTTAGGCGTGAAAGCGTCACAAATAAACTTACTTTCACATGTATAATATTATAGTTAGGATTTCGTGGTTTTAGAGCACAGATTTTAGAGTAGTTTTGAGCCTCTCCTACACTAATTTTATGTATTTTCGGTCTACATTTTTTAAAAGTTAGTAGATAAATTATGCATTTCTACATATATAAGACATTAGTTGGATTTTAAATATCAGCAATATTTTAAACTTTGTTTTGTTAAAATAAAAATAAAAAAATCATTTTTGCTTTGTTATTTTTACCTTTCCTTGTGATAACGTGAAGTACCTACGTACCTTTTATTGCAGTTTTAGTTATTTGTTTCATTTACAGTCCAGAAATTGTAACATTTTCAATGACTAATATTGTGGTGGGACTGTAACAGATTGAAGATTTTATTTGATTTTCTATGTACTTCAATTTCTAAAATAATAATGTTTTTTTAATGATTTGTGTAATTATTGTATGTAATTATTTTTAAATAGTTTTGACTTATTGTAAATAAATTAAATAAAGTATAGTCATTGATTTTAAGTAGCACAATGATTAAATTTTTTTTCTTAACACGAAAAACTCAGGACTTTAATTTTTTTTTTACTGAATAATTACAAGTAGGTTCTCTGTGTATATATTTCTCTTCCTTGTACAAACGTCAAAAGTAACGGCAAATGGGCGGAGTTATATTATGCTATAGGATTCAGACCGGAACCTACCACAGCTCTTAACTGTGACGGTAGGTATTTCATAAAAAAAATCTTTTACCTCAGGGCTCAAATCACACATTGTAACTCGAACTAATCGATTCTAATATCTCACATAAATGTATCAATTACGAGCAATTTTACTATTAATTTGAACTTTGTACCTAGTTCTTAGAATTTAAATTTAGTTTAAAAAAGAATATTTAAGTTGAAGTTGCGGGTTATATTCGTTTCTGGCACATGTTTGCATTGATCTTGCAAACATCTGTTTCGGTCTGGGCGTTTGTCCGTGTCGGTCTTCCCCACCGTGCCTCGGAGAGCACGTTAAGCTGTCGGTCCCGTTTGTTATCACATAACATCCGATAATAATCGTTAACTCTTGATAAGTATTTTGCTCTTATCTAATGAGTTACTGGTTGCGGTTGCGAAGGTCAGATGGCAATCGCTCTGTGTAAAAACTAGTAACCTGCCAAATCCGGACAAGAGTAACAAGCAGACTCTGGCTAAATACTCGTATTATACCGGGAATAATGCTAGGAAGAAGAACAATCAAACTTGCTCTATTTGTATCGAAGTACCTAGTAGTAGTATCTCTTTCACTGTTTTATTTGTTAAGATCGCAAAGAAATGTGCTATTTTTCAGAGAACTGAATAATTTTGTTCAATTTATGGAAGCTTTTGTACTGAAAGTCAAAGTTTAACTTTGAATTTAAGCAAAGATCGAGTACTTAAACTAATTTTTGAACTTTCTTACAAATACGTTACATTAATGCTCTACACATAATTAAGTTAAAAATGATTTTCCAGTTTCAAGCAACGATCATAAAATATAAAATTAAAGCGTGAAAATATGTTATCAACTATATCTATATTAAATAAGTCTATTTTACGATATCGAGGTATAAAAATTCCAATAGTCCACTTATCATCTCACGATGCAAAGGCATTTTCATCGTTGAATCTCAGATCAATTGCGACACGTACATATCGATATAGCCGAGATTGAATGCATATGTTTTGCACGTAGCTGTAGCTTACTAAGCATTTTTTATTGACGTATGGAACTTAAATTCCTTTGGAAATTGATTTAAATAGAGATTTCTGTATCGTAAGGTCATAATTGTTTTGGTTAATCAGCGATGTTAAGATCTAATTAGTGGTCAGTGCTCTAGTTACGACGCAAGTGCAATGTAAGTTACGGTTTAAAAATATTATATCGGCTTGAATTGAATAATAACATGAATATAATTCATATGAATTTATACGTAGCTTTAGGCGTGATTTGGAGAAAGAATAAAAACGTTTTTAGCATATAACATTTAGATGGTAAATGATACATAATATGAAACAGCTGCTAATTAATGACAATTTCAAATATTTACGTAGCCTTCAATAAAGAAATAACAAAATATGATTGATAGTTTATATACTTTCTTACAAACAAATTCAATAAAACTATCACCTCAAAATGTAAGCTTTCCATTGTTTAATGAGCAGTAATCCCTGGAAAGTTTTACATTAATAAACCAATAAAACAGCAATAAATGTCATAATTTTTAATTCTAACAGATAACTGCATCGATACAATGATTGGCATCCGGTTATGGGCGCTCTTGGTTGCATTTTTGTGGTTAGCAGGACTGAGCGAGGCCCGTCGGAAACTGAAGCGAGACGAAGTAGAAAGCTTGAAATCATTCGAGACTGTCGATTTTGATGAGGAATTTGATGAGGTGAACAAAAAAATACTGTATTCGTACTCTTTTTTTGTAGTTGTAATAGGTATTTATTATGAAAGGATTGGTTTTAAAAAGGCATATTTCGATAAAAGATAGATTTCGAATTGAATTTCTAAAAGCAGGTTTAAATTTATTCGAAAGACCTTTAATCGTAAGTGCTGAATTAAAAAACAATGTTTTGTTTACTCAATTTTATCTCTTTTCATTGACCTGATTTGCTAATTTTTAAGTCCATAATTCAGCATTTTTTTTTATTTCATGACGATTGCCAAACAAGCTTTCGGTCCGCCTGATGGAAAGCAGCCACCGCAACCTATGAACGCTTGCGATACTTGTGGTATCATGCGTATTGCCAACCCAAGAAAAAAGAAGGGAAAAAGGAAGGTAGTAGAGCGGTGGGAAAATGGAGCCTCCGGTGCTCTCACTCATCGCACGAAACGCAATATTACAGTTAGTTACTTTAAGCCGATTTTCTTCCCCGGTCGAGCCGACGATTTGTGGTGGGAGAAGCATGGTTCTACTACCGTTACATACAATTCTATTTAGATAATGCTTATCAGATTTAAGTTTTGGACAAACGATGAACTATCTGTAGATTTTGAGATCTCTCGGTTAAAAAACATATATGTGCTTACTTAAAATCATTTAGTTTGAAATCCGTAAGAAGTAAAGAATCGTGTATACGAATTGTTTTCGTTATTTTTCTTATCTCTATTGCTGAGAAAAAATTGTAAACGGATATCGTGGATCAAAGAAACGAGTTTGTTGATCCTTTATCCCGTATTAACGACCATATAAAACATAATATTATTCGGTGAACGCTTTTTAATTATAAATTGCTTATCTTTTTCCGGCTTTTATCAACACATTCAGAAAATAATCATCAATTATATGTTACACACAGTTTTATAATATTTGATACCTTATTGTCACAGGCTTTATACATGGACACAAGAACTATTTATCTGACGCAGGTTTTGTTAATATAAAATGTCTATTTTTTGCAGCTAGAGCCATGCCAATGTGGAGTTTTTATGTCTCAACAAGTCGGAATTAAAGAAGGACGGCGAAGTCGGCCGCGTGGTCCGCCCCAGGGCGAGCCCGTGGTCACGTACGACACTGACGGACCGAGCTTGCCTTGCGGTGCTGGCGGATTTAAGCACTGCATCAGCAAATGTCTTGATGTGGTAAGTATGAAATATAGCTTCTCTACGAACGCACGAATATTTTTTGTGAACAAAGTTAACAAAAAACTATTGAATGTAATTTTAAAATGAGATTCTGTTAGGTTTTTTTTTTCTGAATAAGTATTGATTTTAGACCTAGCTTTGATAGGGGCAGCGTGTTTTCGGTGCTGGCACTTAGGTGCAGTCCACGAAAGTGATCTTTTAAAATAGCGGTTCAATTTAAAACCTTGTTTATAAATATACCGTACATTCGATTTTATATAGCGTAAATTCGATCTTTATATTTGTGGCTTAAGCTTATATACGTATGATAACAGTGAAAAAATAGCCAAGATTTCTACATCATTAGTAGTTCCACAACTAATTTTACATAGTGTTGATGTTTAGAAAGTGTTATGCGGACAGACAATGAAATGAAGTGTACATGCTGGCAATCACTTCCCTCGTAGATTTTCATTTTAATTAGTCATTGCTTTTCATTACCGAGAGGAGCTATTAATTGCTTCACTTTCTTCAACATGTGAGGGAACGTTCTATTAGTTATCTAATTGCTTTTCATCCATGGAATTAAAAAATAAGAATATTGGTTTAGACAATTAATATCTTCATAATGCGGTAGCAGATATAAGTAACAAAACATGCAGAATATACTTAGTTCATGATTTTTTGGCATGAGTTAAAGGCACGCTGCAGTTATTGAAGAGAAATCAACGAAATTTTAATTTTACGTTTTTATTCTAACAAAAGACTCACATTCAATTACTGGTTTATAATTGCTATTTCTTATTGTAATTCAATTAATTTCATCTATTATAATAATAATCAACGACCGTGCATTGTTTGAAATATTGCTCTGAAAATATGTCGAGGCGCGATCACCCCTCAAGACAAAGTTAGCTAATGTCTAAACTGCTATTAATACTTCATTACTGTTAAGACAAAAATATAAACAACAATTTGAAATTAAAAGGAAATATTGGCCCTTCCATTCCATTCAACAAACGTGGCTTGCGCTGACAAGCAGTTCCTGAAAACGTCTATATTTTCCTACAATTCACGAAAACAGGCTGTCATCATGTCTTACATAACACTTCCCTACCCAATATTTTTTAAATAAGCTTGAGTCATTGTTTACAATAATAGTTATACTGTGTGTATTATTATAAGTAATACTTCGAGTATTAAAATACTGTACCTAATCTACAAAACAGACAAGATAAGAATATTTTTGTCGGTTTTAAATGTTTTATCTGATTTTTTCTTACCGTAGCCTTTTAAATGGAAAATCCGAATCGTAAATATAATGATATTAAAAAAACCGGCCAAGTGTTTGGAGGAATCGCAGATAAAGGGTTCCGTAAATCCGTAAATGTTATGTTTTTAAATTTCAAACAACAACTTACTTTTGATACTTTGTTATTGTTGTTGGCCACAGAAATACACATTCTGTGCTTCAAAAGTGCTTAAAAGCCTATTTGAATAAAGAATATTTTGAGTTTGAGTTGAGTTGAGTTGTGAAAATATCAACATTCTACCTATTACGGTTTTTAAAATACAGCTGATTACTGACAGACAGCCATACGGAAGGACGAACAGATAGCAGAGATTTTTACTGGTGGTAGTTCTTTTGTTGCAAGAGTAGTATCTCCGCAGTGTCAAATATTTTGCCGTCAAATAGTAGTGCTTAGGCATTACTGTGTTCCGGTTTGAAGGGCACTGTACGATAGTGAAATTACTAATTGCCAATATCTCGAGGTTGGCGACGCGTGAGTGGCACCTACTAATGATGCTGCAAGCACTCATAGGCTACGGCAACCACTTACCATCAGGTGGGCCGTATGCTTGTTTGCCAACTTTTAACATAAAAAAAGAGGCTTAGGGTCCCATACACTTTGATATGGTTTTAAAATTTATAAAGAAAGTTTGTGATTCTTTAATTTTATTCAAATTCAGATTGTGTATTAAAAAAGAACTCATTTAATGTTCTGCAATATACAGATATTGAAGTACCTGCCCCGTGCCGGGCCGGTGATCTGCGGCGCAGTGGAGCGCGACGTTCGACGAGAAAAGGCGTTCCTTTTCATAAGGAACTGCGGTGGACAGTGGACGGCCACTAACTTTTCCGCTGGTAAAGAATTTTGCTGCACGGACGGACAACATCATAAGTGTTAGATTTAATCGTAATTTTAATTTTTATTATGAAGTTAATGTAAAATGATATGAGGCTGAAATCTACTTATTTATAAGTGTATGTTTATTAATTTAGAGCTAACTTATTATTAATGTTAACATTTAAAATTAGTGTCTGATATAATTTTAGTAATTATCATTTAAATTAAAATTTATGTCAATAATTAATTTGTGCCAAACATCACATAATAATAAATTATTTTGTTATTATAATATTTCTAAATAAATTTATAGGAAAATAATAATGAATTTTATTGTTCACATATACAATGACAGCTATTTTTAATACATTCATAATGCATAATGGAGACTAGTTGAAATATTGAGATTACATTCGAAAAAAGCAAAGGCTCTGATGAATACAAATTCCTTATTTTGTTTTAAAAATGTTATTATTCCTTTCTTTTGACACTACATTTTATCCATATTCCTTCTGCGTAGGGTAGTGAAGGCTCAAGCAAAGTGTTCAAATCTTTCCAGTCATTTTCGAATGTATAAATAGCGTTTACAAAAACTAACAAAATTCTATTTGGGTAAATATACATTATTTAAATTAAGTACTTATAATTTTTTTTTAAATATCTTAGCTTGCCTGTCGTCGGAGTAGATGTAGAGCAAAGAGTATATGAATATATATACAAAAGCAGCATTAGCTTAGCATTAACTTGAATTGCGATTCAAATTAAGATTTAAATTAAGCTACATTGCTATTTGGTACCATGACATATATATATTTATACATCAGGCTCACATAAAATTTGAATCGATTTACTGTCAGAATTGAATTGGATTGGTTTTTTCGCCATTTGAATCCTAATAAAAGTTAATGATAAGTAATACATGAAACTTTAAGAAGTCTAAAAGCAGCCTTGAAATGAACAAATGAAAATAGAGTTTTATTTAAAACTTATTTTCTAAAAGGACAATAGCTCTATCGCTTAGGGCATTTACGTCACAAATAGAGAAATAAGTCAATCATTTTGACCCAGTTTCGTTGTCTGCGGGAGCAGCTGAATCTTTAAGTGGTGTATTTTAGTATAGTAGACTGTGACTATGCGGGTGTCATCCCTGGAGTCAAATACTAGGATATTTTCATTTTAGTTTTGACAAATTTTGTACTATTACATATTGATGACAAGTCGCAGGTTTGATTCCCGCTCGGAGAGATGTTTGTATTGACCATACAGCCATGAAATCCTGTCTGGGTGTGTTTGTCCTTGTCTTTGTATGTATTTCCGGAACCCCTACACAGGATATAACTATCCTGATGGGGGCCGTTGAGTATGTAGCGTATATTATTATTTAGACACACTAAAAGAATTTAATGAAAATGAGATATCAACAAGTAATCTGAAAATATTGAATACTTACATGCAAATTAATCCTATTTTCTTGGGTAAATGTTCTAGTTAAAAATTATAGAACGGTGAAAGGTTTTGTATTGAAACGTTTCTTTCTATAAAAATAAGCAATAAAGAGTACTAATATATAATATTGGCCTTTGATAGGGTAATTATGTTACCTATATAATTTTTATACATATTTGAAAAAATATTAAAAATTATAAAAATCACTTGAATATCATTATTTAAGATTAATTCCTAAGACAACATCGAATTAAAATGTCTACTGTTTAAATTTTTATATGAAGCAATAGGCAACCAATGAATTGGTACTATCGGCAAAAAGTTTGAACATTTTATGAAACTGTCCAATGCACTTTTTTATTTTTTATTGCAAACGAGCATGCAGTCCCCCTGATGGTAAGCATTCACCGTAATCTATGAACGCTTGCGATACTTGATGTATCACATGTGTGTTGCCAACCTAAGCTATTGGGGATGGAATGAGAAGGGGAGAAAAGGATGGGAACATAGAGAGAACTGATACTTTCCGCTGATTTCCTGTGAGAGGGTAGCAGTTCCTCCGTCGAGCAGGTCCATTCGTGCTAGGAGGAGCATTGGCTCTCCTACTATATTAAAAGAGAAACACATATTAAGTTTTGGCACGTAATATATTTAAAAAACTAATTCGAGACAATGATACTTTATATTGTATATATCTTTTATACAATTGTGAACCTATTTTACAAATAAACCCCATTGTTGTGGTCTCGATACTTGAATTGCTACACGTTTGCCTCACAACTCGCTTTGAACGGACTAAAGAATATCAAGTTGCAGGTAGTGGTGCATTCGACGAATTAATAATGTAATAACAATCGATTGAATAGCTTCCTTTTGTGCTTCTATCAAAAGAGACAATATTAGAAAGAAGCATTTAGAATATTAAAAAACTTCCAAATTACATCCGTTCATTTTGGTTATATAACTTTGGCATAGATATAAAGGATATACTAGATTGCGCGTCTAAATAACGTAAAATTACAAAAAGAGTTTGCAATTGCCTTATGTCACTATCCCAGGTCAATATCCCAGCCCCATTCTTGCTTCTTACCAATTTCAATATATGGGATAAACTATCTTTTGTTCTCTATTTCTATGAACTTTTGCAAAAAAGAAAACATAAGCAGAATACGTTTAGGAATTATAAGCTATATAATATGTTTAGTATTGTGCAGTAGTAACTCGTCCGATTGACATTGCGCCTCAACCATAAGTCACGTATTGCATTCACACAAGGTGCATACACCTTAACTTAAAATTCACATCTCAATGTAGTATGACTCAATACTATCATATCTCGCGTCCTATATATCTCATAAGGAGTGCCTTATCCGTCGACCCGGTTCGATTATGGTGTCAATGGTGTTTCCTTATCAAGGACTAGTACTCGTACGTATAGTACTTACGGAGCAAGAGAGCGGCGCGCGGGACGCGGTGTGACCCGGATCGTGTAGGGTGAACAACCCCGACACGTGCCACTTTCTAAAAAGAAACGCGTCGCCTGCGCATCCTTGCGTGGACGGCTGGATCTCTAGTTCTACTATCTATCACAGAATTAACACTTCTCGAAAAGGCTCTTTGAACTCGAAATATTTAAATATGTTACGCCGTCAAGGTTTTATTTACACCTTTAAAGATTTTAAACGGGTGTAAAATATCATCTTACGTTTTATTTTTCTTATGAGAATTGAAATTATTAAACTTTAAAAAACAATAAGATACTATGGTAAAATATAAATTACTTGCATTTTTTAAAATAAAAAAAAATTAAGCCACAATATTTAAAACCAATTTGTTCATCTTTTATTCGAATCAGTGAGTAGTACATTGCGCGCTTACATAACTGGAGGTAAATTGTAATATTTCTCGCTTATAAATATTATCGTCAGCGTATTTAACGATCTAAACGAGATCTTATTTGCTGTTCACCCTCCGGTACTGGTACTATGATTAAGCCAATTAATTCCGATCGCATAAAATGGTATCAAGGGCAGCTTTGGTATCACTATTCGATGAATGCTAGGTATATATTATTACTTTCTTTGTTGCTTAGGTAACACTGAATTGGTTTATCTCCTTAATAAAATTATACCTATTTCGCAACTTTTCTCATTCATCATATTGTTTGAGATTGGATATCTTTATTTTATCAATGGATGAATTAAAGAGAAATTAAAGATTTTAAATATTAGAGTCATTTCTTCTTATATCATCCAGAGTTCTTAAAATAAACGATAAAAAATCAAAATCGTAATCGTAAAAAAAAAAATCAAAATTGATGTTGCATTAAAAAATATATTTTCCAGTAACCATAGCAACTGAACCTGCGAACTCAAACTTCGGTTCCACGTGACAATGGTGTAAACGTTCCCCGAACTGCGGCGCATGACCCCGGCGCGGGCGCAGCGGCCAAGGCACGTAATGTCGCGTTATTGTAATGCGTTGCGCAACTATCCCCCTCCCACCTAGGGCTGTCAACTCTTTATAAGGAAAGTATCTCTCAAATTTGAAAAGAAAATAAAAAGTCTCTCAATAGAACTTACAAATAACAATTTACAATTATATTTTTATGCAAGTTTATGAGTTTTTGTCACATATAATTTCAATTTTTTTGAATATATATAAAAGATTGGTCAACCAAAATATACAATTTTTATGTTTTATTTTGTTTGGAAGATAGGTATTTCTAATATTCATATCTTATTAAAAATAAAATTAAAAAAGTATTTAATAGAGCATTAAGCAGAGAGTAAAGAGTTCTAAAATAAAATATCATATTTTATTATATAGTAAGATTGGCAGCCCTACTCCCACCTGAGACCACTGCCCTCGCTCGAGTACATGATTCAAGGAAGGCACCACGATAGAAAAATAATAACAAAAATTGTTTTTAAATAATGGCTGGCTATTAGTTATCGCATATCAAATTGAAACCTTACAGGAGAGCTATTTAAATGTTGTCCTTAAACTTAATAAATTAATAAGGCCAGCGATTTTTTTATCGTTGGAATAAACTTAAATAAAAAATAATGGTTTGAATATATCTTTAATCAAAATCATTATAAAACTCCGTATTATAGTTGTTTCCGCTTTTAATTAAAGATTGTATCTCTCTGAGAAAATGCCGCATACTTTTGAATAGGTCGTACCAGCCCCCAGATGTACGATGAATACTAAAATTTAACCGTATAATTGAATTAAAATTACTTCTTCAACATTAAGCATATGATCTGATTTGGTTTATGTAGAAGGACAGGTTACTTTTAATTTTATCCCGATAACACTGGACTACCGCGAAGAAAAAATTGCGAATAAAATTTTAATGTTATATATATATATAATGTTATGGTAATCGACCCTCGTTTAAGTTTTTTAAAATTCTTGGCATTATATATACTATGATTAATAAATAAATGATATAATTATAAAAATATAATAAAATAATATAATTTAATTTTAAATACATCAAAGTCTTGATGTATTTAATATCAAAGTCTTCATCAAAAAATTAAATCCCCAACTAATAGCTCTAAAGTAGTTCTAAAGCGACAAACGTAAAGGCACGTTTAGCGTCTTTCTTTGGTATTCAAAAGAAAATACACCAAGCTATTAAATATTGTAGGTACCTATAATATTCTATAGTTAGATATATGTAATTACAGGCCATATCGATAACATAATAAGTGTTATAAGACATTTATTCAATAGGTACTAAATGCATTATTTTGCACCTGAGTTTCATCATCGTGCTGTTACTTAAATATTACCTAATCGATTATAATAAGAACTTCTCTTTCGTTAAGGAAAAAACTTCAAACAAAACCATCGTCTGTCTTTTCGGGCGTCAATTTTGCAAGTATCAACAATAAAGCGCCTTGCACCTTTTTAATATTAAAAGTACCGCTTTTTTCGTTGAGAATTATGTCACCTATTGTGTACTTTATGATGTTATAAATATTTGATATTTCCTACAAACTGGGTATTTGTTTAATTTTACTATCAAGTTGATACATATATTGTAGAATATTATAAATATATGTCTTTATGTGAATGAATAATTATGTCGTCTAACATTTTTAAACTTTAACTAAGTAATAAATTACTACAGTTAATAATTATTTATTAGAATATTTTATCGAAACAAATTTTAAGAAGAATATACAGTTATCTCATGATTTACTAAATATTCCATATGTAGATGTGACAAGAAATGCTTCAAGCTCTACCTACATCTGAATGAAGAAAATAATGTTTACATAAAAACTGGCCTTAACTGTTTGTTATAAATCAAAGGTCCACGAATAGATGGCTCATAAAGGTGGCCACAAAAGCCGTGGTTTTAGAGCCCTTCAGAAAGTGTGTCGACTGAGCCCCTCCCCTCGCCCCTCGGGCCCCGCATCGCCCCCTTCTCATCAGCCGCTCTCCATTGGAAACGACCGTGTATGCATTTTATAGTTTTCCTACGAACTGAGCCACGGCACTTCGCTCATATGTGGAAGTTTTTGAAAGGTGGTTTGATTTTCCGAGTAGTTTTGAAGTATATTGAGAAGATTTCATGTTACGGTATAGTCTGATTCTGCCACTTGAGTACTTTTCATGGAAAAGGTTATTTTTATTAGTAATTTTAGAAAAGCGAGAACAATTTAATACATGAAATACCAAATGAACGTCATTTATATTTATGATACTTTGTTTTAATAATTGCAGTAGTAATGAATAGGTACATAAAATAATAATTATATGGTAAAATTATAATAATACTGTCCATAATTCTTTTTCTATTTTT
Source organism: Hestina assimilis (assembly GCA_023373885.1). Taxonomy (NCBI): domain Eukaryota; kingdom Metazoa; phylum Arthropoda; class Insecta; order Lepidoptera; family Nymphalidae; genus Hestina; species Hestina assimilis. The sequence goes on along the minus strand of CM041741.1, from coordinate 7,259,900 downwards.
TTAACGATGCACACACTATATTTGAATTTATTATCAACTTTGCCTATATCTATATATCTAGCTATGATTGTCTAAATTAAAATTATGTGTGACTATAGATTATTTTGTCCATTCATTTTTATCTATAGTTCAGCCAAACTCCAAATTTAGTTTTTTTTTATTCTAAACATATTAGATATATACAAATAACATTTTGCAGTTACTATTGTGGCGTTGACCGTTATGGTGTAGTGGGGTCTTTGAGTGTAGCGTTTAACATTATTGTGGCTATATTTTTTCTTATGTAGTATTTAAATGCAAATACTAGAAATAAGTTCAGTTAGACACTTAAATGTCTTCTGTATGTCTATAATTAATTAACTATAAACAAGATAAGACAATAAATGTATATATAATATAATGTTTTCGGCCGGTTCAATCGGGGCAATAGCACTGAATATTGCCATTAATTCATAAATATTGTTAAATTTTGATCGACGAGTAGATATGAGTGACGTAGACCTTCACTTCTAAACGCTGTCCTCTTATTTCTCCTCTTAATCTTTTCTGGGCGGTGACTCTAATGTTATTACGAGCATAGCCGAAATTAACTGCTCAGCATTGCAAACGCTAAGTTATAATTTATTAAAATTATAGGACACAAAAAATGTGTTTGTATGAAATTATCAACAAGGAAGAAATCTCTAAAAGTATATAATCTAAGTTTATATGTTAAGTTACTTTTTTAAAGGAACTTAGTTTTACAGTTGCGAAGGCGCGAAGTCTCATTATGCCCAATTCTGTATAAAGGAAAGTGACGTGTACTCGCTAAAACCAATAATAAGCAACAAACTAAGGAGGGAGGAAATAGGATAACGGTGTGCGCTTGCGCATCGCAAGAACTTCTCAATTCAAACCGTTCTCCGTCAACCAACAATGTGTTATTAAATACGTACAATTTAAAATGACCTACCCATCCTCCCTCGCTTCTTTTAGCTCCTGGTCTCGGAGGAGGATGGTTTATGAATGTGTCATGTCAAGTTATAGTGGACGTTAGTAAGATAGTCGATATCGCCGCCCCGCCCGTAGCTCCGTTCACAAGTTTTTGCGATTGCGAATGGAAACTACGGAGACAGTGGGGTGAATTGAGGCCGGCACTACCTGCTGTTTCACAGAAATGAGAAATGATTGATTTACGTTTTTTAAACTTATTTTAATATTTGCAAGGAAAATCAACGATTCATATTATGTAAGTCGAAATATCCCAAGGCTTGAAAGTTTAATTTAGAATTGAAATTATGAAGTATGAAGAAAGAATTTGCGACGCGTAATTTGATTCTATTAGGATTATTCACATTATAATGTGATCTACCCAGCTGAGTAAATTTGAAAAAAAAAAGCAACTACATGTGTTAACTTGAAAAGGAGATTATGAAACTTCAATTATAAAAAAAACCACATCAGAAATCTAACCAAAAAATAAATAAACTAAAAGATAAAGCTAATTAATTAAAATTTATTCATCAACAAAGATACTTGAAAATAATAAACTTAGTTTGCCCAACGTGAGCGTTAACTGCTGATAGCTTTTAACTACTGACGACATCTCTTAAGTATTTTAGTGTTTAATTTCCTAGCCACTGGCGCAGTGAAAGAAAAAAATAAAGAGATATCATCTTGGAATATATTTTGAAATTATAATAATTAGGTAGTAGGTCTAGTATTGCACGATACCGGCTAGGTATGTACCACAGCAGTGTCAAATATTCTACCGCAAAACAGTAGTGTCTTTGGCGTTACTGTGTTTCGGTTTGAAGGGCATTGTGGGCTAGTGAAATTACTGGGAAAAGGATTTATAAGAACCAATTATTCGAGGTTGGCAACGCGTTAATATCACCCTGGGGCAAATGGTGATGCAAGCGCTTATAGGCTACAGCTTACCATACCAACTTAGTAACATAAAAAATTATACCCTCGAAAACATTTTATAGTAGCGTTTCAGAATGTGGTCCTAATAATCCTCCTTAACAGGAGAGAGGAATGGGTGCTTCTGTGTGTGTGGGACATTAACGGTCTATTATTTATATATTTTCTCTATTTAAAATGGCAAAGGAAGTAATTATACTGTCTAGTTTCGACGAGCGGTTTTGCGGTCGTGATGTGATCGACAACCGAAAAAAAGTTACCGACATTATAATTATAATTTATAATAGCTATTATGGTTATAATGCTTAAACGGTACATTTTAAAACATCAAATTTGATGACACATAGGATCAACCGAAAAAATTAAGATTGCTTTAATAAAAATAAATACAGATATACAGGTCGCCCGATGTCGTTATTAAGACCAGGAGGGCCAGAAACAATAGATAAATATTCGGAAAAAAATATATAAATTAAAAGTTAATAAAAAAATTTGTGCCAATAAAAGCTATTTTTTAATTGACGGCTTTAGAACCAAGACATATATTTAAATAACAAGTCCCTAGATAACTATTGGAATACGATAAAATAAAAAACTTTAAAAATCGTTATTTCGATATTGAACTTGACTCGACTGATAATAGGCGAAACACGTTTTCTACTTCCTCAGAGCATGAGGGTACTGCCCGTGAGGCGTAAACACGGCACCTTGCGCAATCTCTTCCCAGTCGGGTTTTAGAGTACTCGTAACTCGAGGTTGTACATAAAAAGAAATACTTTATTGCTGGACCACGCACACACCAGTGCAGGAAATGGTGTGGGTGAAACGACGGACAATATCAAATGTTTAAGAAAATCTTTATAGTTATTAAGCTAATATTTTCTTTTGTATACTTATAAAGCGTAGAACCAACAAAATAATAATGTAATCTATTTAAATATAGCCTGGACTAGCTATTGCCCGCTGCTTCTCTATGTAGAATCAATAAATGAATGCTTTTAAATATCAAAATAATGAGACTGCCGTTATCGTAACAACTTGAAATATATATACCAGTGTTTAAATGTAATCGTGAGCTTTTAATCTGATGGCTAAAGTTTAAAAGACACATAGTTTTTCTATTGTTCTGTGCTGTTATAATCTAAATAAAAGGCAAAGACCTGACTGACTTATCAACGCTCAGCCTAAACCCTTTGACCTAGAAAGCTGTTTTTTTTCATAGATGTAGTTTTTAACACGTAAACGCGCAGTAAGGAAGAATATTTCGAAATTCAACCCTTAAGAGGGTGACAAGGGGTAGAAAGTTTCTATGCGAGTCAGTCATTTTGAAAATAAAAGCATGAAACTTAGCCATTCGGTATTAATTAAAAATTAAGAATCACGTGCTTTAATATTTTCTAAAATTCTAGCCCAAAAAAGTATTAAAATCGCTACTCACACGGGCCACTAGCAGCTAGTAGGTAAAATAAAATCGATATATCATATCCCGAACAACAAACAGACAGACACACTTTAATTTTATTTATGAATGATAAAATATTGTCAACAATTATTACATATAAATGAATGTTAACATATTTTGTACAGAAAACATATCTTGCTATATGTTGAGTGCGCAGCGTTTATTTATTTATTTATTATTTATTATTTGCTTAAAGTAAAACTTTTCGCACTTCCAAATAAAGAATAATATGTTTACTCAGCTTAGTAGATGTTTTGTGCTCTTTATTTGCTATTGAAATAGGAAAATATTTCATTCGTAGCCTTTTATTTACATAACATATCTAACATAGCCTTGTGCTAAGTCGTGTCTCGCTAGTGAGTTCAATGTTGTTCAATGTAAAATGTGGCACTAATAAGTTGTATTGTAGATGAACAAGAGACGAGTCAGGATCCGCGAAGGTCGTAACGCCTACTCGTAACTACGCCGACGAGTGACGACTGATGTACGACTTGCTTCTGTGTTGTATTAATATACCTACTAAAATGTCATATTATCTTTTTCCATTTTAGTGATAAATTATAAAAAATTGGCATAAGAAATATTACTATGTTTAAAAAACCACGCCTGTTGTTTTATCAGTATACATTTTGAATCAAACAAAGCTAAGGATAGCCTTAAGTCTTTATCAATTTCATCCAAGTAGGTTAACATTATAAACAACTTATTATAACCAACAATGCTTTTAATCCCTTTACTAGATAACATAATAAATTGTACAGCACTGAAACTACTAAGTACGTCGGATGTCAACGATTCGTCCTCTTATATGCGGTACGACATAATTTTCTGCATGGTGAAATATTGAAGTAACCATCAATGGACGCTTCGTTAGAATTACATCTTTTCAAATATTGTCTTTCTAATCCAACGTATTAAATAAGTTCTATACTTAGTCATGCGCCAAAATATACATATTTAAGTAAGCAAATAGTTAAATTTTTATCTGTTTTTTAATCGATTTTCTTTTTTATTTAAAGTTGGAATATTATATATATGTTGGTATTCATTATGGTCGAATTTCGAACATTATGCAAACACTAGTTACCCATAAGAGTGTTTGACCACAGTTGTTTCACTCCTTAGTGATACATGCACACCTTTTATAACTATTAGAAAGGGCTTTAGGGTGGGCCCATTAACATTTTGTAATGATATGATCAAAGACTCGGAGATAGGCAATGGAACTCTTCAAAATATATAAGCAACTTAACTGAGTGAGTGAGCAGTACATTGAAAATATTTTTGTGTAATCATATTGCTGGGGTGAATCAGGTTATCGTTTTTAAGCAGTTCAATATTTAAGTTTTGTAGATTTGTAGGATCTTGCTGTATTCGGCATGAACAGCTTGACTCGGTAAGTGGTACCCTCTATCAGAATACCACTACCACGTATCACGTAAGTGGTACCAGTATCTGAACTGGAATCTGGAGTTCTTCTCATCCCTTGCTCTTTTTGTCTCCTTTTATTGCTGCTCCTTTCCGCCTTCCCTCTTTGAGTCGTCAACACAAATACTACAATACGGCAATATAAAAACTATTGTGGACTTTTCCCCAAAATCTCCTAAATATGGATATTTAGTTAAGGTACAGGTTAACATATTGACCAAATTTTTACTTCTTGTTAAAGTTGGTAATAATATAATACGGAAAACCGATGACTGTATAATAACTGCATGCATATTATTTTTTTAACATTATAATATTATTATTATTTCTAATATGTTACTTACGTCATTAAGGACGTTGGTGATTTATTATCAGATAAATAATAATAATCATTAATGTCAATTGATATTATTGTTTGTACTTATAGCAGTTTCATACACCGTTGTGGCGTTGTGGGTAGCGAGTCTGCTTTTAGTCTCGACGGTTGCGGGTTCGATTCCCGCTCGTGCACATGGTTGTTAAAATTTCTGTTTCGGTCTGTGCGTTTGTCCGTGTGGGTCTCCCCACCGTGCCTCGGAGAGCACGTTAAGCTGTCGGTCCCGGTTGTTATTACATAACATCTGATAATAATCGTTAACTCTTGGTAAGTAAATTGATACAATGAGTTACTGATTCGCCCTTAGGGTTGTAGAGGTCAGATGGCAATCCCTCCGTGTAAAAACTGCCAACTCCGCCAAATCCGGATAAGAGTAATAAGCAGACCCTGGGTACCTAAAATACCGGGAATAATGCTAGGACGAAGAAGAAACAGAAGTTTCATAAAATGAGCAGATGTTAACCATGACAACAATAAGTATTAAAAATTAAATTTAAATTTTTGCTATGCCAATCCTTGCCACCCAACCCTATGCCTCCCTTTGCAACCCCATTCTGTGCCACCACATCTCTTGCTTTATAGAGAACACTTTTATGTAGTATTGGTGGCACTTTATACTTTACCATTTTCATGAATAATATTGATCTTCATGTATAATGAGATATAATACTTAATTATAAACTTCTTCATTTAGTTAAGACTTAATGAAGAAGTTTAAATTCAGCTAGGAGGTGTAAAATTCTGTAATAATTTAACGCCTATTAAAATCGATATAAAAACTTTTTCGAGAATATTTGCATTTGAATTTAGCGACCACAGATATAGCTTTGGCTGTTTACTGCCATTCGGAAACGAGGAACAAATGTTTTTCTTGCCAATTATTTATATATTATATTTATTGCGTGTATAATTTCTTCAAATTATTAATCTTGAATGTTTTCCCAAAATAACGAATAGAGAGAGAGAAAAACAGGGTTTGTTGTGCGTAGTCAGATAACCACTTCGCCACCATTTTTTAAAAGTAACATTGAACCAATGTCTAATTATTCCAATAAGATTCAATTTCTTATAAGAAAATATCGCACAATCTTTACAATTACTAACCGACTTGAAAAAGGTGTTCAATTCGCATAAGAGCTTAAAGACAAAAACTTCTTAAAGCATACAAGATATAATTACCCGCGAACACTTAGCAGAATCAAAATTGTTTTTACATAGACCATGCCTTGGGCGATTTAGGTTTAGGTTTAAAGAATATTTATTACCAATTAAGACAAATATTGTCGCTTATGTTATAACATATTTAACAATAAATACTAGTTGTCAGTAGTAGTAGTAGAAGTCGTTGTAATACATAGCTATAAAAACACAAATAAAAATAGGTAGTAAAACTTATAAACTATAATGGAAAACTTGCAAAACTTTTTATGTTAATTTTAAACGTTAATAATATTAGTTAATATTTATTAAATGTTGAGCTAACGATTATTTAAAGACGTAAAGTGAGCTGGCACTTTTTATAGTTGAGGATAGTCTGTTATAAAGTCGCGCTCTTTCCGAGGTAATCATTGTTTTACCGTAGTTAAGATTATATTAGAAGATTTAAGACAATTATCCTACTAATAATATAAATGTAAAAGTTTTTACTCAATTATTTTTACTCAATCACGCAAAAATTGTTGGACAGATTTGGATAAAATTACACATGTACCTTATTATCTGGATTAACATATAGAATACCCTAAATCCCGGAAAACATTAAGACTCCTGTGGGATTATCAAAAACCATTATATATCATGTTTAGATGTTTGTTAGTCAATCAGGTAACGGTTGAACGGAATTTTGATGAATATTTTTTACATATATAGATTATGGATAACTAATTTAACAAATGGGATACTTTTATCCGGGAAAAATATTCAGTTTGGTAGGATTATCAAAAAATGGAATCCGCTTGTAATTATGTTTGGATATTTATACTCAATCGCACAAATCTCGGAAAATGTTCGGTTCTTGCGGGATTATTAATAAACGAGTTACAGGACGTATTTTATATACACATTTACTAACACATGTTCCATTCAATGAGCCAATTCTAAGGTCATCGCGGGCGAAGTCACGGGCAGATGCTATACTAGTTTTTACTTTAAAAAACCAATTAATTATAATATTTATTATTAGGATAATTTTATATTTATGTTTATTCAAATAAGAGTGATAATCGCAAATCCTTGCTAACCGGTACATATAAAACTAACGTCACGTCAAGCTGATGTTGATTCATTCAGCGTGTGGTGCCGTTGCATTCCTAATAAAAAACTTTATTAACAGTATATGCAGCTACGCGAGACGTATTATGTATTTATTATCACATATTGCTTAAAGGCTAACGTATTTATCCATTGTCCTTCCTCAAGTTTATATAATTCTTAATAATCGATTTATAAATTTCGTTTATTATTTATAAGATATGTAAGAATTAATTACACATTATTGTTATATATGAAATTAATATATTTTTTATATTACATATATATTGCAGGTCATTTTAGTTAAAGGCAAAACATTAAGATTCATACAATCAATTTAAAACAAAAAGGTCGCACCCGACTGAGAGACATCGCTGTAATATACCTACTTTATATATAAAATGCTGCTCTTAGCAAAAACTGGTAGACCTAAAATAGCTTACAAACGATAACGAACGTTGTGGCGTGTTGGTAGCCTCGACGGTCGCAGGTTCGATTCCCGCTCAGGGTGGATATTTGTATTTATCATATAATTATCTCAGTCTCAGTCAGTCTCAGTCTGGGTGTTTGTCCTTTTGGGTCTCCCCACCGTGCCTCGGAGAGCACGATAAGCAACAGGACCAGGACCCTGGGCAAACTACCGGAATTAGCGCTAGGACGAAGAAAAACCATACTATATAACGACAACGTAACATATAAATGAACTTGTTATGATACTTTTTTAATAGGTATCAAGACAACATATCACAGTCTCTTTTATTTATTTTCTTATTTACATAGGTGGGCATACTTTACTCCACCTGATGATAAATAGGAGTAAGTCCAAACGCGAAGGCGGCTAATACAGCACTAGCCACCTTTGTTCTGCCTATCTCCAAAATTCCTAGTTTGAAGGACCCCAGATTATATTAACCCTTTCCCCGTCTGCTGAACCACATACAGCTCAGTTCAATTCTTTAACAATGAAAGAAAAACATAAAATATAAATAATATCCGTAAGTACCTATGACGGTCTTTCTACAAGAGGTCTTACTTAAAGGGGAACTTAAAGGGGAAAGCAAAATATATATGAGAATGACTATTGATACCATTTTAGAAAAACCAAAGTATCGGAAAAAAAAGTCTTATTATACTTTTTCAGTCTACCTCCCCTCCTTTTATTTATTTGTTTTTTTTTCTGAATGTGTTTGGTGGTACAAAGACCTGACAATGAAAAAGGGACAGCTCTCACGAGGGCTCAAATTTGATGATCCTTAGGTTGCCTCCTACGAAACGTAAGCATAGCTAAGGATGTCTTCAGAGATCGAGCTTCCATCCGAGTGTAACCCGTGATAAAGAACTTCGTTCCAATGATTTCTAATCAAAACAATACTAAAGTCCTTAACTTTTACGTTTTATCTCAAACAACGATCAGTATACGTATCACACCTGGCACCAAAACTATTTGACGCAGCATACATTTGAAATTAATTCAATTGGGTACCAAAGTAACGATGACCCGTTTACATCTCGATGCAATTACAGATAGTAACGAAATCCGAACGTAATAAATAAATTGATAAAAAGTACAATATAAAATGTTTGGACTATATTATACTGTTAAAGGAACGAAATATCTTTATAAGAACTATTAAATTCATACGTAAATGAAGGTAATGATTTCATATTTTATTAGTAGAATGTTCCTTTATTTATAAAGTAATTATATTTTCATGTCATTGTTTTGATTCATTACAAACATTTTGACGCAATACCTATGTATGTATTTGTTTTTAATTTATATAGAAATTAAGTTAAGAAATAACATTTAACAGCCCGTAATAAATAAAAATGAATACGTTTTAAGCTATTTCAATTACACGTAGCACGTTGTAATGTATAAACCGCTGAAAATTATATGAATTTATGATTATTAATTGTGTCATACGACGATCTAGCGCATGTCGCACAATATGGCGGGCTCATAGCGCTTAATTGCTGCGTATTAACGAGATGCTGTCCTCAATAGAGTGGTCGACGCATCTCGCCACCCCTAAGGATGCTCATTTCCTTGTAGCTGATTACGGCTCACGGACTAAAAAAGTACAATCATAGTGCTCTCCGGCGCGGAACGCACTGTCCTCATTTGAATACAAACGCAATGCGCGTGCGCACACACCCTTAACTAAACACAGCAACAATACATACATACCAAAACCAGCTCTAACAGCTTTGCTTTAAAGTTCAGTTTAAATTGTATATCAACAATACGTGCCCTCTTTTCAAAGTCAAAAGAAGAGGGATTCTCGCACGCTAGAACGGGAGGGAGCTATGCTTGAGGAGGACAGAGGACATTAAGGGCATTCACCCCGTACCCCGTGGGTTGCGACTAGCGGAGCTACAAATGATGTACAAGCACATAGATGCCTTTCTCTATTTAGGTGCGCACGAGTTTCGAAATAGTGGCCGTGGAACTTTTTGTTGGAAGGTGGATCCTGTTTGGGTTGCGTCAGAGCATGGCGATAAGTTCGGCTATTGCCGTGTCGAGAATGTCTACCATGCAGGTGTGTGCCCGAGGTGGCAACCTTTCGAATGGCCATCTCTATGACTTTATGGATAACACACTTGAGATTCGGTAAACGTTCATCGCCAAATGACATTTGACTGATTACAAAATCTACATACGTTTATGTAAGATTATTAAAGTAACAACAGCTTAAATGACGTACCTATGAACTTTAATATTCTAACACATTTATATTAAACATTTTATGTAATAATCACGACGGCAAAAACGTAGCCATGCTATTGGATTATAAGATTAAGTTAACGGATATTAAAATTTTAATTAAAAATTAATTATAATTTAAAAATATTAACTTACAGAAACTTACAGCAGCATTTTACATGGGTTTTATTCGTAAATATTTACAATTATTATTATGTTTTTTTTTTTTATGTAGGAATTAAGAGTGTCCAAAAAGAGAGTTTAAGCGGTCTGAGCATAGAGTAAATAATAAAGTTCATTTTGCTTAATCACATGGGTCTGAGTATTTACGCGCACTTTTCACATAGATACAACAGAACGTTATGGAAGGTTGATTTATACTTTTTTTAAATAATTAATAGCTTTAAAAAGTATTGATCCGTAAATATAACTCATTTCACCAGGAACTTTTACATTGAATATATTTTTATTATATTATGTGTCGTGATTATTATCGTGATAAATGTGAAAGCATCCCTAAATGTCGGTTAAATTTTCATGGCTAAGCCAATGAATCGAAATTTCGATGACGTAAACGTCCTTTTATCCTTTACTTTTTTTTCAATAAATGTAATATAAAAACATAAAATAACAATAATATAAATATATATAATGTAATATAAATATAAGTAAACATAGAGTGATTATATCAATAAACATATAAGAGCGAAAGATAAAGAAACATAGAAGACGAAATCTAAAATGGAAAAAGGATTTGTTAGAAAATCTTCACATATGCCACTTATTTTATTGATAACCGGAATCGATACTTGGCCTTAAAGTAAAAATACTTTCCTTTAGTTAAGTTTATGCATCAAGTTTGTTAATGCATCAAACCTTTAAAGTCAAAGACAGGACGTTCTTATGCTTTGACATTGGGCCCTTGGGTACCTACACCAACATTTTTGACAGATCTATAAAAATAAAACAAAATTGAACTTATATATTTTTTTATGCAAACGAATATATCGGCATTTAGGGGCCCTCGTCCTTGCGGGCCTCGAGCTCGTGGTCCGTGTGCTCTTATCTTAAAGACGAAGCTGAATATCAAATAATATTCAGGGGCATTTTTCTGCATACAACATTATTAACCACACGATCAACTGATATATGTATAATAGAAGGTAAATATTCGTAATATAATATGTAGGATTATCTAATTAAGCACTGTGTATGTGACATGTACTCAGCGTAGTGGCGCGTGTGTTAATGACATTGATTGGTGGTAATGTAGCAATGTATTATGATGGATTCACTTGTTCCGTTAACCGACTAGTTCTGGTAACATGTTTCGGATATTAATACTTTTTAGGGTTCTCTACTAGAAATAATGAGCCTTTTTGGAGACGGCGAGGACATCTGCTACCAGATACTCGGCTTCCTGACGAGGAGAACCGGGTTATGGGGGGTTCGATGAGAAAATAGTAACATCATGGTAGATCCAACAGTCTTCTCGGTAGCCGATCTCAGTGCCCTTGACCACCATGCTATCAGCCAAGCACTCCGCTAATTTCTGGTGAAGCTCGGTCCCAAGGGGTCGATGATGATGATGATAACCATCATCATGATGGTTATGATGATCAATAAAACTCAAATATTTGTACGGAAACTTCTTTATGCTTAATCCCTTTTTTTTTTTTCGGAATGTGTATTGCTGTTGGCCCTACTGGCCTTGACATCGTCACCGGGCGGGAGGCCGAGTACAGAGACTCAGCCGTGATAAAGGGACAGCCCTCACGGGGGTCAACTTTGATTCCGTCCTTAGGGTGCCTCCTGCGAAGCCGAACCACGGCTAAGGCCGTCATCGGAGATGGAGGCAGCGCTCCGAGCGCATTCTATACGATAGACTCGACGACGACGGTGTGAGCGCGACGCGGCGATGCGAAATAAAGGACCTCGTCCTCGCCGGCGAGGACGGTGTTGTGTGCGTGTCTGTGCTGTGTAAGGGGCATTTTCTAATGTAATCCTATCGTCAGGGTCTTGCAGGACGTGCTTAGGACGCCTTACTTTTGTCGGTTTGTTACATCGGTCTGTGTAGATACAAGCATGTCTAATCAAAGGATTTGGATGGAAAGTAGTTTGATCGAAATAGTTTTGCGATAAGCGCTCCAAATGTTTGGGGATCGAATCGATTTCAAAGTCTCTATGGAGATCTACGTTGCGAACGTACCACGGACAGCCCGTAATGGCCATGCGTAAGAAACGGTTCTAAATTATTTGTAATTGATTAATTCTTCTGTCCCTTTTTTATAACCCTTATAGTCTAGGGGATAGAAAGCAGATTTCTATCGGTAGGGTGATGGTTCAAATTCCGGCAAGCACGTTTCTAATTCTTAACGATAAGTTTTGTTACGATTTTTCATACTTTAAAAGATATAGTGTCTATATCATATCTAACTAATTCACTATGGTTTTGTGTTAACTTGATAGACCTTTTCAGTGCGAAAATCGCGGATCTTTTTGTTGGCAACTTCGTAGCACAAACAGAATTGATATTGTCGGATTTAATATCGAATGAAAAGATTTGATGACGATAACTGACGCTGACAGATCTTTGTTTTTATACCTATATAATTTTTTTAAAGTTTTAAGACAAAATTCATAATGCTGTGTAATCTGTATTTAGCTTGAGGTTGAGCATTTTCAAAAAGGGAAGATGGAAACGCCAGGACAATTCCAATTAGGTCACATTATACGGGTATATGAAGGAGTTAATTGGCTTTTCGTGTTGATAGTTTTCCATGACGCGCATCGATCGCAAAAGATATCCTCATTATTTATATTTATCCTTTAATACATTGTAATAAAGTCTATTTTAGAACGTACATTTATGTGATCAGGGTTGTGGGGTGGGTGGTGTCTCCCAGTCGATACATTGTCGATAACGCCCGCATAGTGCGATCAATTTGAGAGGGTTGCAACGCCCCGAAATAGATTAGCTATCTGGCAATATGCTAATGAATAGCGTTTTTGGTTTATAATATTCATGAAAAACATTGTGTATCTATCGAAAAGCTTTCAAAATAGGCATCTTTCGTTTGATTCTTCGTTACTGAAAAGGTACGTAACTACAATTCTATTAGTAATATAGTTGTAATCTATAATAACACTGAACATAATGACAGTACAAGTTAATTACTATGCATACTTTCCAAATATTTATCTGTAATTGAAATGAGATATTAATAGAAACAAGTGAACACTATAAATAAATATAAATCGGTCAAAGCACATGGAATTATTATAAATTATATATATAGACATGCCATTCCATACTAACAAAATAACCAAAACTAGGTTGTGCTGTTTAGTAAATTCGCAATAAAGCAACGCAACGAAGTTAGTCACAAGCGTGCAGTATATTCCAAGTAAAGCAGCGTCACAAGCAACATAATCGAATCAATTTGGCTAACTAACTTAGTTTCGTTAAATTTATGAAGATCACCAGCGGACATTTTTTTCTGTATGGCAGGGCCGCTCCTTAGGTTCTAGTGGGTCAATGCCATTTTTTCCGAATGTGCACCAAAGCATGGCCTATATTATGTATAGGTGGTAGGTACATGTTATATGTGTTCCGTTTGCAATCTTTATGTCCATATTACTATTTTTTTCTATGTCTAAATAGTCTTTAATTTTTTTTAACGAAGTAGCCATTTTGTTACGTAATTGATTTCAACTATTGATCTAAATTAAATTTAGTCACAAGTCTGTCCTAGATAGAAGTTATTTTTAGCCACAAAGTAGGCTTTAGCTTTGATATTCAAAGTACCGATGTTTAAGTTTGGTTGGTTGTTATTTTTATTATTTATCTAATTGAGAAATCGAATACCTTAGATAATTAATTATCAAAATTCTTTAAAAAGCACATTTCCTACGGCTAAAAATATATTTTGAAACGACTTTAAAAAATAAGACAAACTTTTTTAGAACTGCGATTTTTACAATTATCATAAATAGTTTACGCATCACATGAAAAATAATGATGTCTTTTATAGGCAAACTTTTCATTTCTACATTGCGTTACATTATCGTAATTTTCTTTAAAGGAAAATAAAACACTGTTCGTTTTACTCGCTTGTAGCTTTTTATTGGGGAAAGAATTTTACAATCAGTTTAGTAGTTTTTAAATTTATCCATTACAAGCAAACATACATATTAATTAAACATGCGTCGACACAATATGTACCGGCACATTCCACCGCCCTCCGATTACTACCACAATTACTCGTCGCAAGGGAGTTTTCATTTTGCCTTACATTAATTCTTATAATATTATAAAGGCAAATATTGTGTACATAACATATTCTTGTTGATTATTTTTATATATTTAATAGCATATAGGCTAAAACAGTTTAGCCCAAAATTCAATATTTTTGATCAAACATATTCAGATATCAGGTTGTGACTTAACATAAGTAGATCATTTTATGCTGTCACGGACTTTTAATAGATTATGTCGCTCTCTTCAGTGTTTCTAAAGTTTACTTTACTCATTTAAACAAACAAAATAAACTGGCTCTTTCTTTATAATAATATGTATATGTTTATTTTGCGTTAAGCATTTTTACATTTTCATTTATGCTTTTAATTCAAGCGAAACCGCCAGGACCCAGACACAATAGAAATTTAGTTTTGTCTCATTAACGTTGAACTAACTTAGTATTTAAATGGTTAACTAAAGCTTATATGTTTTCGCATTAAATACATGAAGAATAATATGTATTTAGCACTTATTTACCTTTACATGACAATAACTGCGAACAAACACAACTAAAGACTATTGACATTAGGTAAAACTATATAAATAGTGAAAGCTAACTGTTCGGTCCATAATTACAGTTACTTAAGTTATTGTTGTAAAACTTTTATTACTAGCATTTCCATTCTAATAAGGAGGTAATCATATTGTATCTATTATTATTAGTGCTGAGCTTTAGTTTTTTCTAATTGCGCTACTTCTTTACATTAGAATAAATTTGAATTCTCTACACAATTTTCGTGTATTTCATTTGATAATGTACTTAATTATGCCCATACGTTATTTTTTCACATAATATATAATAAAAAGTTAAAAAAATGTATGCAATATATATATATATATATATATATATATATATATATATATATATATATATATATATATATATATATATAAGTAATATCTATGCTAAGCTATTCTTGGACACTAAAAAGAACATGTTCATTTAAAAAAAGAGGATCTTCGAGAACCGAAACTTGTAAAATCAAAGAGGAGCACGGAGGGACAAAGACGGTCGGTCATCCCCCTTCGGACATCTCAAAAAGAACAAAACATACGTTCTCAGGCGTTCGTCCCCATTCCCTTCGTGTAGTGTAGCCATCAGAACTTTGAGACGAAAATAAAGCTCTTAATTTAGAAAAAATAGATAGATGGATAAATTTATTACTTCATTAATTTCTTATCCATAATAGGATAAACCAAATTCCCGTTGTAAGGAGTCTTTTTATGTATTTTGTTTAACTTTACACGTAATAATTAGTCTCTTTTTAAAACAGCTGAACACAAGAATTTTATATTGTAAATATGACCTATAGATGCATTAAGGAAATAATTGATCTTAATTTGCATAGTTAACCTTTTGACACAGTGTCTGGGACAAACCTGTGCTCTCCTGAGTCTGCGGCATAATGAGACGAAAGTGTCCAGGAAAAATACAAAGGATGGACAGCTTATATTCAAGGGACGTCTCGTGGGAGTCTTCACGTTTTGATTTTTTTGTGCCCTTGCAATTACACGTTAATGCTACCTAGGAAACATTTTACTTGTTTACGGTTTATGAGAAGTTTTACTTATAACTTGTGTAACTTGTTTTTGCTTTACTAATAGTAATTTAAATATCAAGGATGCTATTTCATAATAATACTAGCGGGCCCGGCAGACGTTGTCCTGCCCCGAAAAAAAGACTTTTCTTTATTGCATGGAATCCTAATTCTTTTTCTGAAATAAAATTAGCCCAAGTTCCTTCTTATAACATCAGCTTTCTGCAAGTGAAAGTCCCGTTAGAATTGATCCAGCCGAGAAATTAGCCGGTACAAATAGACATACAGAGAGAAACATTAAAAATTGTTTTTTTTTTATGTAGGTAAGTACCGTATTTATGTTCATATACATTTAGTGAAAAGTCGTTAATTTGGAGTAACAAACAGACTCTTCAATTTTATTTATTTGTATTGATAAAGCTGACGTATAGATTTAAGTACTAATAAATATAATTAATTCCATTTTAAAACAACGATTTTTGATTTTAAGTACATCAGCTATAGATACAGCATCAGAGTTATACCTAATCATTTTAAAAATGAACACACTTTTACCTTTTTAAATTACGTTACTAAGCTACCTATCTAAGGTACCCCACGACTTTTTAAGTCATATTTATGTGATTAGAATAAATTTTACAATGTAAATTTTAAGCACATTTGTCATTCTCCACGGGCACTAGACCGGATCAGAAATATGAATGAACTCACTCCCCATGTCGGTGGTGCTGTCACGTGACATGTCGTGACTCGCTTTGTGACGTCTGCTCATGGATATATAGATACCAGAAGAGGAATACTGCATTAAATTGTAGTGTATATATACATTAATATTTTAAAGATTTTAAACTTAATTCGTTATTCATTTGTTTTAAATACATGTATTATAGTACATATTTATTTACTATAATACATACATGTATTATAGTAAATAAATAGAAATAAATAGAAATACTTACATAAATATATTGTATTTGAAATTTATGGGGACGTTTATTTATACGAATGATCATGATGACATCACAATAATTTATTTTTAATAGTAGTGTTTACTCAGTGACTGTTCAAAGTGTGAAGTAAAGTAAGTTCTCACTTAATTAAAAATTCTGCTGAATTAAGTAGTTGTAAATATTAAAAGTCGGTCAGGATTTTTTTCACCTAAAAATTTACTCTGTCGTTGAATACGCATGTTGGTAGTATACCAAGGCAATAGTAATGTAATTAATTTAATGCGAATGCAAAAAAAATACTTTTCGATTCCATCGTTTATGAAACTGAAAAAATATAGAAGGGTCAAAAATTTGTGACTAGCACTTCCAGTCGTGTTGGTTGTAGCAGTGAAATTCACTAGCACTTGTCGTTTGACACCGCGACCCGATAAGCGTCGAGGGCGCTTCAGTTACAGGTTATTGTACTGGGTCCCAGTGTGGGGCAGTCGCTTTATGGGAATACTGATAACGTGCTATATGACTCCCTTAAGTGTTACGTTACTTTTATTATATTTTGTCAAATTTATTGTTTACCTAAAGATACTCAATATTACTTTTGGTTAATTCAATCGTCAAACTTATGATCTTAGTGACGACACGAAACTTATTTCTTTAAATTACAACTTTGCCGGTCAATCCATAGATTGATACAGCCTTACTTAACGACCAACGAGTGTAGCTACATACATATATGAGTGTCTCAAATAAATAAACTAATAGTTTGTCAAGAAAAGGGAATTGTTTGTATTTACATATTATTGTCAGTCGAGCGTCAAAATTGATTTACTTTCACATAATTGAATTCTATTGTAACGACAAATTGCATTTCCTTCTAACTGAAAGCTTTATATAGTTATTGCAGTTTTGAACCTTATTTCCTACGTTGTAAGATCTAATTGATGTTATATATGAATAATAAATAATATTATTTTTTCATGTTTTGTCGCTACACCTAGTGTCAATATAATTATTATTCTCTAAGGGCTTACGTAAGCTCGCTTGGAAATAGGATCATGCAGATATATAAAAACGCAAATGATACTTTAGGAAACCGCTAGTTACAACTAGTCGCTTAGTTTTAAAAGTTATTTATGTTCTAAAATGTGTATAGTTTACACTACATAGGCGACCACGAAAAACTTCAGTGCCTTTTGTCCTAAATTTTCAAACGATTTTTTCATGAATTAATTTTAAAAAATCCATACTTAATTGATTATGGTCAAATTTAAATCACTAGACGATTACTACTATTAAGAAATTATTTGATATGAATATCAAACAGCCGTGTCTATGAAAGACGAAATATTTTATTAATTTAATAAAAATCATGATAAATTAAATGAAACAGGTTCCTCCCGTGTTGATACGAGAAATTAGCATTTGACTATTCGTTCCATGCGAACGATAATATTTCGGATGCACGTAATAAAATCACCCTTCTGTATCGGACGGTAAAGAAAATTACCACAAAATTTAAATGAACATTATTCCCATTGATAGAAACAAACCACCCCTATTATTCGCACCCTCGAATAATAACATATTCAAACAAAACTTTTAATGAAAGTATTATACGCGTCGAATTTCAACGGTATAAAGTTCTAAATGTTCTTAATATGTATTTTTTTGTTATTTTGTCGTTGTAATTGGTTCTTTAAAGTGGATTCCCTTCAATTTGACACGACTGAGTCGGTGCGACGGTATGCGGGTGGGGTGCTCATTTTATTCGTAGTCTTTTTGTGTTCTGCCACCCGTTTATTTTGTAAAGGGGTTGCATTTTTTATTGTAAGGCCATTTGATGCTTATGAAACGTGGGTGAAGTCTTATTTTCTGCTAAGTTTTAAATATTTCAATATATATTCGTAAATTACTTTGATCGATCTGATTTTTATCGTCCGATCGATATATTATATATTTTTATATTTTAAGATAGTTTCATATAGTTATATGTATAAGTTAATATAGTTTTACACTCCCATTCAAGTCTAATATTTTCCAGGCTAAAATATTAAAAACGTTAATCCAGGAAGTAAGCTATCTGTATGCCAAATTTCATGCAAAAAGTATTTACGTGAAAAAGTATCAAACATCCATCCATCAAAACACACAAACACAAACAGAAACTAAGCTTTACAATATTAGTATGATTTGATTGAGAAAAGCATGATATACCTTATTCATCAAATACTTTAAGCACTGCAACGAAAGGATCTCTGAATATTGATATGGCCCATAAAAAGATATTTACATGACTATTTGCTTCATCTTTTTTTACAAAGTAAAATAAATATAAATAAAAAAAAATTACGAAAAACTAAACGGTCAACCGCAAGACTATAAAGTTGTAGGTTTAGAATTATTAAATAATTATCTAAAATGTGTCGGATAAAGCACTTGTCGGTTACCGCAGTAACGTTGCGGTGGAATCAGTTAGTGTGATAGTTCGTTGATTCCGTGAGGGTGGTTTCATGCATCGGTACGTACTATCGCTCCAGTAGCTACCCCAGGAATAGTAAACAGCTCCAGTAATTATTCTTGGAGAAATAGAAACTTACCGTTTGTTTGTAGCCCCAATAACACAATCGAGGGGAAGTATTTGATCGTTAACGTACGTTTAACGTTAATTAAAGTAATAATAATCTAGGAAAATAAGAAAAGGAGACATTAATAATTGTTCTTCTTTATTAAATAGACTAAAATTAAGCGTTTCATTATAGTGACGAAATCTCAAAGCCTTCTCGGAAACAAAGATTCCAATGGCCAGTTACCTGTAGACCCTTCGAGTTAGAAGGCATTTCAAAACAAAGAAACACAAATGGAGTCTTTGCCCTCCGAGTATCCCTCTGCGCGGGCGCACAAAGGGCTGTGATTGCGAGGGACTCGCTGCGCGGGCTCAAGGGGGGAGGTGAACGACCTTAGCCCGGGGTGGCCGCCCCCTGCGTCTGCGCATGGGTGACGGTCTGTAACATCCCAAAGTATTTATAAAGATCTAAATTTCGCCCCACCGTGCTCTTGCAGTTTTTTTTTAAGTGTCCAAGAGAATTGACTAATTTAAGTAGCAAATGACATTGTGGAATGTATGCGCTTGAATAATACTTAAGTCGTATCTTTATATAAAGATATAATCGACAAAAAGGCCTGTAGAAGTTTTAATAATGTTAAATAATGTTTTAATAATGTAATGTAAGTTGCAAAAGTTACATCGATTTACACGGGATACTGTAATGACTTTGCATAGTCGTAAAATTATGTTTTAACATCTAATTTTGATACTTGTATACATACTCGTAGTAAATGTTGATTAATTTGTTAAAATATTACATAATCCTTACTAATATTATAAATGCAAAAGTAGCTCTGTCTCTCTGTCTGTCTGTCGCGTTTTCACGCCAAAACTACTGAACCTATTTAAATGAAATTTGGTACACAGATAGTTTAGATCCCGAGAAAGGACATAGCCTACTTTTTAATGCGAAAAGAGAGTTTTAAGGGGTGGAAAGTGGGGGATGAATAGTTGTATGGAAGTATCGTTATTTTTATAGCTAGAAGTCTGAAACTTATTTTTTAAGCGGTTAATTCGATATAAATAAATATCACATACAAAGTTTGTAAAAGGGGGTTCAGAGTTTGTATTAAAATCGTTATTCAGGCGGGCGAAGCCGCTGACAGAAGCTAATATTACATAATAATGTATAAGATTAAAAGTTCTAAAAATGTGTATGCTGATAACATCTGCAACTTTGTAAAAAAATAGGTACTTATGTTAAATCTATTCCTTTGAATTATTGTTAATTTATGGAGGGTATGTAATTAAAAATAAAGTTCGTGAATTTTAATGATAAATAATATAGGAAATAGTTTTAGCTTCTTCAATAATATCAAGTTGATAATTAGATAAATCAGAAGAATTTATATACAGTTACTACACGGCATTCGACCGAGTTAGTCGCGCGCTCAGTTGTATTTATTGAATAACGACTTGTGGCGGTCGAGGCCTAGCTTGGCGTCGGCCGCCGCGTTATCTACCCTCATTAACGTAATAATATAATATGTCGAGTATCGAGTTATCAAGTGATTCTGAAATGCCTGGAGACCAAAATATTCAGGAAGCAGTGATGGGAGCGCAGAAAAGAATGAGAGAAGACAGTGACGGAGAGTGGACAGTAGTGGGTCAGGGTAAAAAATCAAAAGAGACCGAAAAAATTGAAATGTACATTTCATGTTCTGAGAAACTGCCAAAACAGTTTGCTTTAGCCAGAATATTTAAAGAACAGGATATTTCTGGTATAATCCGAGTAAAATACTTAAATCCTTATAAGGTAAGAGTAGACTTTGTTAACGAAATAGGCGCTGAAAAATTAGAAAACTGTCAAGAGTTCAACGATAAAAATTGGCGCATTCTTAAAGCTTTCGAAAGAAATTTTTCTTATGGTATTATAAAGAACGTAGACCTAGACCTATCAAATGAAAATATTTTTGAAAAAATTAGATGCCCTGAACCCGCTACGTTAATTTCAGTTAATCGCCTTAATCGCAGAGATTTAGAGAAACAAGGATGGATCCCTAGTGAAACGGCGAGATTGTGTTTTAAAGGGTCCTTTATACCTGCATACGTGTATGTTGATGATATGAGAGTAAAAGTGGAGAAATATGAGTTTCCAATAACACGATGCCCCCGCTGCTGGAAATTCGGCCATGGAATTAAAAATGCAATTCACTAAAATAGTTTGCCCAAAATGCACTAAAAACCACGAAAATTGTGACACCATAAACTACAAGTGCATTAACTGCCTTGGAAAACATATGGCCCTCTCAACAATATGTCCGGTTTATAAAAAGAAAAAGATTAGAAGCTTAATGGCTGAATTCAACTGTACCTACCAAAGCACTTGACATTTATGTCCCACCCAACCCAGAAGAACAAGAAGAAAAAGAGGAAGAAAATATAGGAGAAACTGAGAAAACATCTGAAGATGCTAAAATTCTCACCGATTCCACAACACTACTACCGGCTAGTAACACACCAACTTATGCAAATATTACTAAAAATAAAATAACCAACAAAGGGCCCAAACACTCGAGACAGATACGAAATCAAAATAATAATATCCAATTCGATGAAGAAAGTACGAAAGATGTGGAACCGGAAAGCAATAAATCTACATTATTAGAGGAAAAAACATCAGCAGCAAAGGATTTTAGATTAAGTGAACTACTATTGAGACTGAGAGAGATAATATTTTTAAGAGAAGGTACGATACAATCGAAGTTTATAGCGGCAGGTAAAAGCTTTATTGAATGGATTATTTTTGCTTTGGTGGACAATATCTCGGATTGGCCTGTTTTAAAGATGTTGGTGGATTATTTACAAAACGAATATGGAACAGGAAGCAGTTAAAAAGATCAAAGTTAGCCTGATACAATGGAACTGTCAGAGCCTAAAACCAGAGTTAATTTTATTAGAAAATTTTTTGTGCCAGAAAAATTCACGTAGCTGTTTTGTCTGAAACGTGGTTAGAACCCGATAGTGATTTAAGGATAAATAATTATAATATCTACAGGAAAGACAGATATGATTCGTATGGAGGGGTTGCTATACTGACCCATAAATCAATAAAATCACAGTTTTATGCTACAAACAGTCGTAACCCAGGTATAGAAATTTTAGTAGTAAAGTTATACAATTGTGACGATATTGAAAATATTGTTTCACTTTATTGTCCTCCATCTGTTAACACTTGCCAGCTTGACTGGGAGCATATATTCAGTATTTCTAATAAAAAAACTTTGTTACTGGGGGATTTTAACAGTCACCATCCAAATTGGTCGAATAAAATAAATGCTAGAGGGAACCAAATTATAAATGCATTAATGTTAGATAACAACTTTGTTACGCTCAACAACGGGGATGTTACAAGGAGAAAACTAATAAATGGGGATTTACAACAGTCTTCACCCGACATTTCATTCGTTTCGACGGATATAGCTCTCAGGTTCGACTGGAAAGTAACGAATGAAACACTAGGTAGTGACCATAATATTATTAAAATTGACACACACATTAAAGATACATTCAAAAATATAATACGTAGAAATTACAAGAAGGCAGACTGGAATTCTTACACTGACTTACTAAATACTATGTATTCTGATATAATTCTAACTGATGATTTACAACACGATTATAATACTTTCGTGGACTACATGAACATGGCTGCTGATACTCATATTCCACTTATTAAAATTTGTACGAATCCCACAAGTAATTTTTCATCTCGACCTTATTGGAATCAAACTCTCTCTAATTTTTTTTTTTTTTTTTATGTTAGAAGTTGGCAAACAAGCGTACGGCCCACCTGATGGTAAGTGGCTGCCGCAGCCTGAGCGCTTGCAGCACCATTAGTAGGTGCCACTCGCGCGTTGCCAACCTCGAGATATTAGTTCTTAAATCTCTTAAAGTTCTTAAATCGTTCGCCCAGTAATTTCACTAGCGTACAATGCCCTTCAAACTGGAACACAGTAGTGCCTAAGCACTACTATTTGGCAACAGAATATTGGACACTGCGGTGGTACCTACCTAGCCGGCCTCTTGCAACAAAAGACCTACCACCAGTGTGACTGATTGCACTGGTGGGATAATCTCTGCTGTGACAGAGGTTATCCCAACAGCGGGCGATAGGGTCGTCACATCCCGACGCCGGTTGTGTAGCTGAACGCCGTCTCGCTCTGTCAAAATTTCGCCGCAACCCCACACCTGACAATTTAACTAATTTAAAAGACAAAATACGGATATCTCAAAAGGAAATACGAAATGCCAGATCCCAGTCCTGGCAAAATATGTGCACTTCCCTAGATGCATCTTCATCTCAAATTGATATTTGGAACAAAATTAAATGGATTAAAGGAAATAGACCAAGCCGTAATTACGTTGATGAAATTAAAGCCAATGAACTATTAAAAAATCTAGCCCCCGATTATGCAAATACTAATAATCAAGTTTTTATTTCAAGAGATATTATGCTTCAATCAGATATTACACTTCATGAATTAGAAAAAAATATAAAGTCAAAAGATAGTTCTCCGGGTTGTGACTACATATCATATTCAATGATTAAAAATTTACCATTAACTGGCAAACGGGTGCTAAAGACTCTATACAACAAATTTTTGTTA
Organism: Hestina assimilis; assembly: GCA_023373885.1. Taxonomy (NCBI): domain Eukaryota; kingdom Metazoa; phylum Arthropoda; class Insecta; order Lepidoptera; family Nymphalidae; genus Hestina; species Hestina assimilis. Next base: position 7,235,772 of record CM041741.1, on the reverse strand, counting down.
AACTCATTTGTCCCTTTTCAATGGCGTGATATTAATATTATAGCAATCCCAAAACCTGGCCGTGACCCACTACTCGTCTCATCACTAAGACCAATCTCGATGATCTCGTGTTTATGCAAGGTTTTCCATAACATTCTACTTAATAGATTAGAATGGTTTATTGAGAGAAACCAAATTTTGTCCGAGGCTATTACAGGTTTTAGAAAATGTCATTCCACCCTACATAATCTCACAACTCTTGTTTCAAGAATCCAATTAGGTTTTTCTGATAAACGTAGCACTTTATGCTGTTTTATTGATATAGAAAGCGCTTATAACAATGTTGATATAAATTTTTTACTACATTCTATGGATAAATTGGGAATTGATTCAGGAATTTGTAAATATTTAGAAAACTTTTTGAGAGATAGGAATTTGAAAATTAAAACAGAAAACTACCATATTCAAAGGATGACAAGTCGTGGGTTAGCCCAAGGCGATCCCCTTTCTCCGTTGCTATTCAACATAGTTACTGCCCACATATCTAAAGAGATAACCGATGTGTTCCTCTCACAGTACGCGGATGATTTTATCCTTTACTCCACATTTGACGATATATCACAAGCCGTTGGAAAGTCACAAAATGCTCTTAATCAACTATCAGAACTTCTCTCACAAATGGGTCTAGACATATCGGCTTCAAAAAGTAAAGTTATCATATTCAAAAATGGATATAAACGAGACAATATTGAATTAACGCTCAACGGTACTACGCTACATATAGTTGATGATTATAAATATTTAGGCCTTTGGTTAGATCGATCTTTAAGATGGTCTAAACATCTAAATGAACTTAGATACAGATCTTTACGATACACAAATATTTTTAAAGCCATGGCAGGGTCGCGTTGGGGTGTTCACCCGTACCATTTAAAACATCTTTATATTTCGATAGTGAGAACTAAATTGGATTACGCATGCTTTCTTTACGATAATAGTGCTCAGACACATTTAAAGAAAATAGATATAATCCAACATAACTGTCTACGCATCATTGGTGGTTTTATAAAAAGTACCCCAGTCCATGTTATGGAATCCGAACTTCATATTGAGCCGCTGTCTTTCCGTAGATATTATTTGGGGGCTAAGTTTTGGTTAAAATGTAAATCATTTGCAAATAATGAAATTATAGATTTATTAGATAAATTAAGAAATACTTGTCATAAATCTTACTGGAGAAACAAGAAAAGACCTCTTTTAATATCAATCCACGAATTTCTTGAAGTAAAACCTATATATTGTAACAACGACCTGGATATGTTTAGTTTTGACACATGGATAAATAATTTAGACTTATCATCAGTTATTCAACCTAATCTAGATACTGTTGACAAACCCAAAAATTTATATAATATAAACACCCTTAGAACAATTTGCAACGAGACAATACAACTTAAATTTTCGAATAGTTACTACATTTTTACAGATGGATCGAAAGATCAAAGTGGCATTGGAGCAGCATTCTTTGATACACAAACTTCAAACTTCATAAAACTGAAAATAGAAGCTAATATTTCCATTATGCATGCAGAGTTAATTGCTGTAGCGGAAGCTTTATCATATATAAAGGACATTTCCGATAATGAATTCGTAATTTTTACGGACTCAAGAAGCGCGCTTCAGCACTTGTCTCGATGCACTAGTTCTGGTTTCGTGGAATTCTATTGCTTATGATATTATAAGAAGTCTTTACCAGTTCCAATTAAGCAACACAAAAGTAATTTTACAATGGATTCCATCCCATATTGGCATTTCAGGAAACGAACGAGTCGATAATCTAGCTAAAGAAGCAGTCTCCGATGGAATAGCCTATAATTGTTTACCACTTCACACAGATATTTTAGGATTTGTTAAATCTAAATGTACTAAAGCGTGGAAGGAATACTTCGATGAGAGATCGACAGCTAAAGGTATTTGGTTTAAGACAATACAACCCACTCTCAGTAATCAACCCTGGTTTCTTGGTGCCAATATGAGTAGGACCGAAATTAACATAGCTTTTAGGCTTCGATCCGGACATATTCCGCTTAATAGTTTCGCCGCGCTAATGGGCAAGGTTTCCTCACCGACCTGTGCCGAATGCAATAAAAATGAGGATGTTCTTCATATAATGGCTGAATGTGTCCGGAACGAACCCAAAAGGTTAGAATTTATGTCTCGATATAATGTTAACCCATCTGACATTGGTGTGTGGAACAGTGTTCTTGCCTTCCCGACATCCGAGAAGGCAAGAAGACTTTATAAATTAGTGATAGATGGTATTAGAAAAAGAATTGTTTAAAATAATTTATAAGTATTATGTTTGTAAGTGTATGTTGTATTGTTATTTTTGTATTTATAAGGTGACATGATCACTTTGTGATCAAACCCTTTAAAAATAAAGATTAAAAAAAAAAAAAAAAAGAATTTATATATTCGAATATCTGTTTAAGCATCCAAAATTAAAACAGTAAGTTTTATTTTAGGTTTCACTTTAAAGATTTTTTTTAAATAATTACTTGTCGCTTTTTGTATATTATGTCACTAATCAATAAAGATAACGACATCTTAGAATGCAACAATGTAATGTTCAAGGCAGGGGGATGACAAGTAATTTACTACAAGAAAATTAACGATGACAGCGACATACTAATTACACGACTATTAAACGAATTAAGATGCATAAACTGGTGTCTAATACAAAAGTACATTATACAATGTACACTATAATACTATAAATACATACACTTATTATGGATAGACAGGCACTTCTATACAAACAAAATATCTCAAAATGTCAAAAACTCGCTGGTGCTCCTTTGTAGATTTCATAATACGCAACGAAACTAAGTTGGTCACAAGCTAACTTTTTTCAAAAGATTGTCACAACTTCGTTGCAATTTCGTTGAATCATTTTTTTATATATGGAAGGGCCGATTGTTAGTTTAAAGTCAATATATCAATATCATTTATTTTAGCTTCATTTTTTAAATAAAGTGTTTTAAGATTAATATGAAGGAAAATATTTAAACATCTTTGTACAAAATCTCTTCACTATCACTATAACTACGTATTGTTATAAAACGATGTCCCCCATAATTGTTGAAAATTTTACAAAATTCTGTAGCGTTTCGAAGAATACACCTATTTATTAAATTTCATTGTTGGTTGTTCCTTTTTGAAATGATCGATTATGATTTAATCAAAAAATATATATATATATATCTTCTGACTCTGTATTTCTTATCTCTATTGTTTTTATGTTTTATCTCGATATCTTGAAGGATTTCGAGGTTAAAATTGATTGTATTACGCCATTACGCCCGGACGAAATCGTGAAACGCAAATTAATATATTTTTCGCTGGCGTAATTATACCACATTTATGAATAACATTCATCATCTTTAGTAGGTACATAATCATAAAATAAAAAACATTATGAAATATCAGAGCAATAACAAATTTTTATTTTAAAAGCTTTTTAATAGGGCCATAGCACGATTTAAGTTTACAGAGCATATAAAAACAATAAAAAACTTAATTCGACCCTCATCTTTAATATTCCGAGGGTGATGGAACCAATTATTGTTGAAAGTATGCGGCATTTTATTTTTAACGCTGAAGTAAACACGACCCTTATGTTACGGGACGATTTAAAACCGGAAAAGGATATTTGCATGATAATTATAGTCGACCTGCCAGTGATTTATTTAGTTCATTTGAACCATCTTCTAAAACGTGTAGTATGCTTTGTTTTTTGAGTGCTACTATAACGCAAAATTAAATTAATGATGTTTTTTCAATAACACAATTTTTATAAAATAGATGAATAAATTGTGTCTGTCTGATGGCATGTGGTCGTCTCAGCCTTTGATTGATAATTTATGATTTTTTCGTATTGCTTAAATATATGTGAAATTACTGGGCAGACGAGATTTAAGAACCAATATCTCGAGGTTGGCAACGCGTGAGTGGCACCTACTAATAGTGCTGCAAGCGCTCATAGACTACGGCAACCACTTACCATCAGGTGGGCTGTATGCTTGTTTGCCAACTTGTAACATAAAAAAAGTCTCATTATTTTTAGCTATAATGCAGATCTGAAAAATTCTGAGATTGTTTTCTGACACGCTTTTTACACATAAATTGTGATGCGTCTGTGCTTTCCTATAATGTTAATTTGATAATAGAATTGTATATTATGTATATAATTTAACTATCTTCTGACCACGGTCTCATTCATAAACCTATAATTGTACCGAGAAACAAACAAAGAAATAAAGAAGAAAATTCTGTAATCTATACCATTTTCAAGTCAAGTGGTAGACTTCTTAGTGAAAATATTTTTTAAATGTATTCTTTAGTTTTATAGGATTTTTATATTGTAAGCATTTGAATAGATTAAAGTTAGATTACGGTTTTAGTCTACATTCAACCACGTATTTTCTCCGAACATACATAAACTCTATGGAAATATTGGACACGTTAAAATCAAATATCGTGTTATTATCAATTCATATGTAAACAAAAATGTATGTGCCTTTACTCATAAGTACATCTAAAGTGTCTGTCTAGACAAGCCCACAAATATAACTGCCTAAATAATCCATTTTCGTCTCTATTCTGATAGTAACGACGTTAATTCAAACACATTCGTAACTATTACTATTTACTAAATTCACAAGTTAAGCTATCATTCCCTAAAATATTCAATCGTCAAACAACAACTCGGTATGTTTGAAGAACAAACGATTCATTGAAGTTTCAGGCTTAAAATGATGTAATAAGCCATATCAGAGTTGCCATTATTAGCTTCATGTAATAAGAGCTTGTCAAACGTCAAAGAAGTTTATTTAATACCAGACGATCTATCTATGGACAATTGGACATGTTTTGTCAAAAAAATGCACAGAGTAACTACTTCAACTTGGACGAAAGTAAAAATCATAATTCTTTTCTTCTTTTTAACATTTGCCTAAAGCTGTAAGTGTGATAATAGCTGCGAAGGCTTTGATACCCTCAACACACTTGAAGCGACACAGTTATCTGTCACTCCTCAATCCTCACAATGTTCTGAGCGGTCATCGAATCCACAACAATTCACTTAATCAGCGTATAACCAAAAGATATATAAAATATCAAATATCATCCTTACAAGATCACAATGCAAAATTATATCACCAACAATTTGTGACGCAATTGAGTGGTAGTCAGAGCAGTGATTGACGGTGGCGCGACCCCCACCTGTAGCGTCCCCCACCGGAAATAAGGAATTTGCATCACAATCAAATAGAACCCTCGCTAGCTAACTTCCGGTCTGAACCCGTGCCCTCTCATTGATGCGACCCCGATCGTTATCTCTCTATAAATGTTCGTTTCCGATGTTTTCCGATGGAAAAATCATAATTGCTTAAATTGAGATGTGTCTGTTAATGAATAAAAATTAGATATTATTTCTGAACCATAAAGTTATTGAAAAAAAATTAGATATTATTTCTGAACCAACGCCAGTTTTTATAGTTGGATGTTTAAAATATAAGCATTTGTCATTAAAATTTTATTGCTAAATATATTTCTTTAGATTACAATTTCGTGACTATTCAGAATTAATGGCTTTAAAATTATTAAAGAAAAAGCAGTCATGAAGAATAAAATTAAAATAGCGATTGTTGTTGATTCCCTTATTCGTGCTATTTTTTGTTTACTACATGTAAGCTTGAATGTAAAACAGTCAACTATTTGGCGCAGTAGCATACGTGTTTGCCGCATAGAGGTCACAGAGTCGTTTGTGATGATCGGTGGTGTATTTTTTATCAGTAAATTTATTACTCAATGATAGTTTTTGACTTTATATTTAAAATTAAACTAAGGCTATTTAGATTGTTCTTTAAAGTTTTACTGTAAATTTTGAACACATTTAAGTTTAGGCGATAAAATAAAAAAAAATTGGGTAATAAAAATATACGTTCAATAAATGTGATTGGATTATTTATTTATGCCTTTGCATGTATTAGGTACGTGAGATTAAAAAGAAAAAGGAACAAAGTAAACTATTCTTAACCTTGATTATCTGTGCAAGTCAGCTAACGAGCGGAGTGCAGTGGTATCTTTACAATCGCTCTATAAGGTTAGTAGAGTGGACAGCGCTTATCGTAAGACCCATGACCCCCCGATATTGTAGGACGTTTCGACCCTCGCGTCCTGCTCGTACGATTTGATTACATAATTCATTTATAAACAAATCTTATATCAAATATTTAACATTGTCGTTTTTTTGTGCTTATAATTGTCACAGTGTCACAAGATTATGTCTATGAAATGGTATACACTTATTTACAAAAATATATAAAAATATATTTATAGTTGAGTCTCTAGCTAAAGATAAGATTCTAAACCTATATGCTTTAATTTATTCTTAAAGAGGTTATTATTTTAACAAGAATCCATAAAGAAAATCATTATTTTATTTGAAACAATGACCGTAAAAACCTTTTCTTTCGGATTATTATCGAAATTTACATATTATGTTCAACGATAAAAAAATTAAGCAGCCGCTAATAACACCACAGCGAACAAAATAACTGCCAAACAACAGTTTAATTTGATATGCTTGGAGATTTTTACATTTACGAGTATCTAGCACTTTAAAGTAGATTACGGACGTTGTGCAGATTAGAAAACCATATTCAAATGAAATAAAAAAATATGATTTTCTTCAATCATTGTGAATACAGATAAAAACGAAACATGCAGGTAGGTATAAATGCTAATAAGTATGTCTATTCTCCTGGATTCAAGGTAAACTAGTATTCAAATAAGTAAGTAGGTACTAATCTTCGTCTTTTTCCTTCCTTCAACAATTCTCTTACCTGTTGACGGTATAAACATGTAACATATAATTTAAGTATATATATATCTGCATTTAAATCAAGGACTTAAAATTGTTGGTTATAACTTATATGACAATATTACAATGACTTAAGAAATTACATACAAGCAGCACGCAAATCAATTTTGAAGTGGAATTTTCTCGGTCGCAATGACATAAGTGCTTGAGTACAAATTTTCCCGCGTGAGGGGTTTAGGGGCGGGGGGCAGTCGTCTAAGGCGCACCTCACCCGTGGGGCCTCACAGCGTCGCCCGCGCAGGTCGACTACTCAGGGTTGCACGATGTATTAACGTAATATTTTTAAAATTTATGGTCGACATGAACACTACAAAGTATCCTTACATATCAGTAAATAGATTTTTCATTTTAAACACTTGTAAACTTTGTATTTAAGGTTTTCAATCTTACAAAATAGATCAGTAGCAAGTTAAAAGGTACTCCGTACGGGAATACTATAATGAAAACAGAAAATTTATATCAGGCCAAATTACAAAAGCTTACTTTTATTAATACCGGCGTAATACACAGCCAGATACGCTAAAGGGTATTAGGATTTGTCACGTCACTGCAATAATGCAATAACACCTCTCAATCCTCACTCAGCGAGCGCCCTTTCTCTAATTAAACATTCCTACTTTTACGATATGAATGACGCTGTAATACTTGTTGTGAAGTAGGAAAAATAACGGTCCGTAGAGTGCGCCTCTCTGATGCACACGTGTGGGAAGCGTTTGCGCAACCAAGGCTATGCTCCCAAACTATTGGAGCCGATGGCCCGGCCCGGTGGAGAAAGGCGGAATTCAAGAGGCTTTAATGGGGGACCGATGATTTTGACTATTTCCGTTTCACTTAAAAATCTTACTTTGCTTGATATACGAGATAGTCGCGTGAATTTTTAATGACCTTGACTATAATAATGTTTGTAAATATGTATTAGGTATATTGCATACAGCTATTGTAATTATTAAGATAGTAATACATGGAATAAATATTATTATTCATCCGTCAAGTCTGATTCATGTTATTACGTAGAGCGACAGATTTTCCATTAGCGGTTAAATTTATTTCAAATATTTATATAATTGTATACCTATACATGAATTATTTACAAAAAATGAGTTATCTATATTTACATATGTATAAGTCGAGAAGACCTGACTAACATATAAATGCCTCCGTAACATAACCCCTTGGACCTAGAATTTTTTCACAGGTTTTGTTTTTAAAACATAAACGAGGACTTTATTTTGTTGAAAAAGGGGTTGAAAGTTTGTAAAGGATGTCCGTAATTTTTTAAAATAGAAGGACGAAACTTTGTTTGTAGCCGAACAATTAGAGATAAAAAACATTTAACATTTTCTGAAATTCCACCCCTGAAAGGGTGAAAAGGGGGCAAAGTTTGAATTAAAATCGTTATTCACGAGGGCCAAGTCGCTGGCAGAAGCTAATAGTAATTATACTTTGATTCGTTTTTTACTTCAAGGTGAATGTTGATTTAATAAACCATTTATTATATTATCCATTTTTGTATAACATTATAAATAAAAATCTCGCTATTTTTTGCGTTAATAAGGGTCGTATATATAATAGTTTCTTATAAGATATAAAATATGTAGGTCCGATATTTTTAAATGCAATGCTAATACATTTAAATAATAAGTAGGTAGGTACTTTTCAAATGTCTTAGTTTAACTGTGACAACGTTGCACAACCAGGGCAATGCTGACTTTGCACTCTTATTCACACTGTTACACACACATGCATACATATAGATGATTAATACAACGCGTGTACAACCGTAGAAAAAGATGTCTAAAATGTCTTTCAATTTTATAAATAAATTATTTATGGTAAGCTGTCCCGGTCGCATGGTCAAAGACTTTTTTATTATGCTGGACTTTTTTTTTTTCTAAATTATCAGTTGTCTAAATTTCTTCTAATAATTTAAGCTGCCAGTGACAGTGTTCAACCGTTTCGGTGATTAGGCGGAACAAACAGATAGAGACCTTTGTCTCCTTATAAAATTGTATGATTATAATAAGTTGGTACCGTATTCGTATTAGCGCCATTCGACCATAGTGGCGTTTCATTTGTTTTTCCTTTCCACAGTCGATATGCATTTAGTAAAAAGCTGTTATTATGACATTACAACCCGACGCTACAATTTTATTTCATATACCTAAATTTTGATTATCCTAACTAAGGATCAGGGTATATAGATCTGAGTATTTGAGATATACATGAATAAAACTAGCTCTTGCACGCTGCTTCGCGTATATAATTAGTATTTTATGGGGCACTTTTATTACAATAGAAGATATTGATACTCCGTACAAACTTTCCTACCCTATTTAACATCATTTAAAATTTTACTTTCCCGACCATAAGTATCCTATAAAAGTTCTTTCTATTGCTATAGCAAATATTATGAAAATTGGTTCAGTAGATAAGACGTGAAAACGTTTCAGAGAGAGACACAGTTACTTTCGCATTTATAAGTCTGGATTGGGGTTGATAAAACATCTTACGTGAAGGTCAATCACGATTATCATACCCATTGTATTCTGTTCGCGCAACATGATGACAAAATCATTACATAAGCTAACTTCATCACCGCGACTTTGCTTGACTATTAATGCGTTTCCATTCATTAACGTTACGTACGCATAGCTCTTAATTACAGAGATATATTTTTTATAATATTTTGTAACCTCACATAGATCACCTTATTTTATAGTCTCGGTTGTAATAAACCTTACTTAATATTATAAATGCGAAGGTAACTCTATCTCGCTGTCTGTCTGTCGCGCTGTCACTCTAAAAATACTGAACTGATTTAAATGAAATTTGGTACACAGATAGTCCAGAGTCTGAGAAAGGACATAGGCTACTTTTTTAATGCAAAAAGGGGTTGCAAGGGGTTGAAAGAGGGGTTGAAAAGACGTCTCACTATGACGATGAGGGTTCCGCAGAGTTTTAGTGGGTATTACCGCCTACTTAACAGACGGTCCCACACTACCACTCACTAGTGTACTCGAAAGGGTACACTATAATGAGTTGTGTGATGTGTGATGAAAAAAAAGGGGGATGAAAAATTGTATGGAAGTATTGTCATTTTTAGAGCTAGAAGCTTGAAACTTACTACTTAATTCACGCGGGCGAAACTAGTGTACTGCTGTAACAAACAAGTGTACTCAAAGATTTGATATACTATCTATATGGTGTTAAAATACTTGTTAAATAAAAAAAAATTCTAATTTTTAGATTCGCTTTCAGAATTCTCAGAAGATCTTAAAATCAGAAATTAACTAAATTTGCACTTTCGATACTCTTTTTCTAAGTATTACATATTACTAATAAGAGTTTAGTATCGACCAATGACGACATATTATGCAGAAATAACATTAAATACCTAGCTAAAATGCTCTAAATTAATGAAGATAAAAAATACAGCAATAACATAATATTTAAGATAACAGAATTTATTTCTATATTTTTGTTTATTTCAAAGCCATGACTCGGATAATACCCATGCGAACGAAACGTGGACAGACTACTAGTATCAAAATAATATATAATACCTCTTAATTTGGTATTCTTTAATTATATTCATACATCAGTCTGTTAAATTTTATTTATCCGTTATTATAGTTAATATTTTATCAATCGTATTATTTTTACAAGGAGATATGATAATTTTAACTCATAACGTTAAGAAAAGGAATAATTCTGACGAAAGTGTTTGCTTTATTGATTATAATTGTTTACAATTTCTGTTAACGCATGAATGTGATCAGCCAATGTTTATCGGGAAGTATTGATCTTTATACGTGGGACTTTAATCATTGTTACTTTTAAATTGTAAACATATTTATTAACACAATTAAGTTCAGCGGGTCAACTCACTTGGATTTTATAAAATTTTCCCATTACTTTAGTGGTAAGTATTCGGCAGTATCGTCATCTCTGAATGCTGACGAACACATATGGGTTACCCTCGGTATTGCAAGAGTCCATACGCTACGAAGCTTATCAGACGGGCTGGTAACTTATTTCACAACATCAGAATTACTTATTTATAATAAAATGCGTTCATCAAAAGCTATACTTTTTTATAAAACCTATGAAAATAGTTAATGAATAATTATTTTTTTTTCAATTTCATAATATTTTAATTTTAAATTGCAAAAAAACCATAAAAAGTGGTATCATTACATTAAAATTATCGGTACATTTAAAAAGTATAAATTAATTAATAATTGTTTATTGAATTGCGTATGACCAAGAAAGAATACGTAGGAAGCAAAGCTTTATTCATTTAAAACGTTCAATTTTATTACCGAACTCGAGCTGGAAGTAGTAACTACATTTGCACTAATCGTGAAGTTTTAACTATCGCGCTGTAAATAATATATGTCTCATTTTCCGTAATTGCATTGTAAATACAAAGATTATTGTCCGTAGTTGTAAAATAATGTTAACTAACAATAATACAATAAGTATTACTATGGGCGGTTTCAGACCAGCGGTTTTTTAAGCGCACGAGCGCTTCATATCGCACTTCAAATGCCGGACGCGCGTACCCCGTTTACTTATTCCGGCGTGTACAGCGGTGGCGAGTGTAAATTATATTATTGAAAGCATAGTACTCGTAGATACGATAATATATTATAGACGCTTCAACGCTTGTGCGAATTGTGAACATGCAAAAGCCGCGCAAAACGAGCTTATAAATACGAGCGTCGTATAAAACGCCTGTCTAAAAATGCCCTTAGTATTTTGAACATTGACAATTAATTGTCTACGATTTTTTAATACGCAATAGCAAGTATTAAATTAATAACACTCTGTTTTAATAATTTCAAAAACTTTATACAATGTTACATGATCGGCACAATGTTACATCGTTACCACAGATTATAGGCCAAGTTTCCTACGTTCAGTACGTTTGTCACTTTGGAAGTCTAATCACAAGAAAACATAAATAATTATCAGTCAAGTGCTTTGTGGACCACGCACAGTCGAAATTAAAGGGTTCCGCAGCTTGATGATGAAGGATCTCAAGGACTTTAAAAATAACAACGAATTAAAATGGAACTCAAAATGAGTTGGCAAATCCATGGTAATCATTAAAAATAATATGAAAAACAAAGTTATGGGAACAATTTATATATCCTTAAAAAACAAAGTTATGGGAACAATTTATATATCCTTAAAGTTTGTCATGTCATGTCTTCTTTAAATAAAAATGAAAGTTCATTTAGTGTTCTACAAGTTCAAATTTTTCCAGAATTTTAAATACCATAGTTTAAAAGTTAGAGGGTAAAGTCACAATACTTTAAGAGCGACAACAACTACTGATGTAATGAAAAAAAAAAACAAAAGCGAACCTACTTATCATTTCGAAAGACCTATTCAAAGATATCTCACACGTCGCCAGATTGAAATTTTGTTTTAACCCTCAGTTACATGTATGGACTACCTTTAATTTTTATATATATATTTCAAGATTTTATTAATCGTGTAGCGGTTCACAGAATACACATATTTACTAAATTTCGTATAGATAGCGCCAATAGGCTCCGAGTAAAGTGACTGTGACATACGAACGGACAGAGGGACATGGCGAAATTGTAGGGGTTCCGTTTTTGCCATTTGGCTACGGAACTCTAAAATGAGTTTTGCAAGTTTGATTTTATTGATAAAATCAAAACACGATAAGATTATTTATTTATATTATTCTTCTTTATTTAATACTAATTTCAATATAATTTCAAAATAATTTTATGCAATATAGAAATAGTTAGTTCCTCATACAAACTTTTATCCCCTATTTCAATCTCTTCAAGCCCTTTATTTCGGAATAAAAAGTAGCCTATGTCCTTTCTAGTCCATCTTTGTATTTAAATTCATAAAAATCGGTTCAGTGGTTTAGACGTGACGTGTCCGTATTTGCTATTGCTTTGTATTTACTCGTATAATATTAGAGTATAGATTACATGAGCGTGCGAAAGGTACAGACAGGTAAACCAAAATATAAATTTTTATCGGTATTTTTCGAATCATAGTATTTCTGGAGATTCTTTAAAACTAAAAATATTTTTAAATTTAAATTTTATTGACAGCCACATCGTCTGATAGCAATCACCATCACATCTCAAAACTAAACGTGAATCATTATGCAATGTAAAAAGCTGAAGAATAATATTAGGTATTTAATGACGCAAAATTGTTATCACTAGACGGAAAAAATGTATACAAATTTATTATATGTAACTTAGTTCGTTTTTCTTATTTCAAATATAAATTTCAATTTTACGCTTTAAAATTGGACATCTTTGATTATTACTTTATAAAGCTTATAAAAATAATTTACTGTATTCACTAACTTGCGTCAAGGTCAAAAAGCAATCTTGTAAAAATAAATTTAAAAGGTGAAGGTTAAAAATTTCGAGCTTCGTTTGTTGGAGGTTTTCTAGTAGTGACGGACATTTATCCCAAAATCTAAATTATAAAAATCACCGACACGCGTGTCGCGATGGGTTATTGACCTCACGTGGAACCACCCTAATTTCACATTCATCGTCTCTGTCTAACCTTCCGCGTTTACTAGCTCCATACCGCTTGCGCCGATCATTCTCACGTGCGCGCGCGCCGCACTATGCCGTCCAAGGCGCCTATCAAAAAAACCTCTGTCCCTCTCTATGACACACTAGACAGACAAACAGATAAAGGTGTTGCATAAACAGGTAGTAGGTACGTAAAAAAAGTAGTATGTACATTATTAAATTTACATATCTATTCGCGTGTTAGTTATTATAAAAAAAATGGTTAAACGTTTTTGTGATACATAAGTTTTGATTTAAAATGAATGTCATTTATAAAACAGGCAGAGATTAAAATACTTTCTCATGGATGTGTATTCACAAGTCATCTCTCAGCACCGTGGAAACTTAGGAGAAAAGAAACCTACTTTTTTCTATCTTATGCCGTCTGATAATTCTTTTTCATTTGTTTTATCGCCGGAGGCTCTGAGAACGCAATGTTACCGCTACTTCGCGTTGAATTCACTTAGTTTCCTGTTTACAACATCTCGATGACAATAATATAAATATTATCGAAGTTATTCAATAAATGCAGAAGTAATATTATTTAACTTTAGTTTAAGCTTATATAGACACTTATTTTTTATTCGAATTTTATTATACAAATATAGTACGTGGTTTCTTAATTTATACATTTATTAAAATATCAATAGAATATATTAAATAATTTTTGTTTACTATATCTTTGGTGAGTCAAAAGAAAAATTTATATCATATAAGGACAGACGCCATGCTACGAAATCGCGTAGGCGTGATAAATCACACTGTTTTACCAAATGAATATTTAATCAAATCAAAGTACTATCATCTAAGATATATTGTTACCAACGTCATCAATCTCGTAAAATCTAAAACACTGTGTCTTGTGGCCTCTTCAAATAAAGCAGTTTTGCTTTGTATGCGAATGTACTTAGTTATATTATCATGAGGTAGGTTGGCGTTGCATCCCAAGGTCTCACGCCATGTTGGTGGTTGCGTAGATTATCTATTTAAGTATACTTACATACACGAACACGCTTTGTATGAACATCATTTGTGCACGCTACGTGTAGGAATGATTAAAACCTTTGATCAACATACCGATTCATAAAACAATTACTGAATCTATGCCCGCGTACATTCAAACTTTTACATTTATCATACGTCGAAAACGTAGAACGCTTTATAGTTAAAATCCGTTAAAGTTGGAAAACGAAAATGATAGATTTTACATATTAAAAAAATATATATATACTAAAATAATATTGTTTTCAATAAGCTCGTACCTCCCCCATCTTTTCTATTTTGTGTCCCTCCATGGACGTTTTATTCGAGCTAATTTTCTAACGTCGACTGCAATTTATATTATGATATTCTACCACTTTAATAACACAGATAGAATTACTTTTGTATTTCAATTCTTAAAAGCATATAATATTAATTTTGCGATGCGTTAATTTACTCGTAATATTAACTCTGAATTTATACGTGTACGGTAAGTGGGAGCAGTCCCCGAAGGTTGACCTTGCGGCGTGGGAGCCGATCAGCTAGAAATCGGCCCTGTGCTTACGCAATCACAATTCTCAACCACTCGGGCGCGCCCGCGCCTCCGAGCGCGCGCTTCGTGCCCCGCCATTTTACAGATACCCTAATGAACTCGCTTCTTAATTTTTTATCTTGCGTTATCTATTCACTTTATATCAAGGAGTAACAAACTATTGACCAAACGAAATATGACACTGAAAGTTCAAGAATATTTTGCAATACAATTCGGTAATCATTTTCAGTAGCGAAAATTACAGTGGTACTAAAATTGATTTTTCTCGCTGAAAGGATTTTTGAGTTGTTTGTTTTCTAACTTTGGAATGACACTGAAATTCCATTTCTGGTTTTCCCAGCATGTATAATATTTATAGATAATTTGTTTTCGAGCTTTTTCATACAAAACAGCGTTACGCGTTAGAGAATCAATACCTAATTATTCAAAAAATACAGTATAATTTATAGATCAAGATAACAGGTGTAAATAAACATTTTATATTGTTATAATTTATGATCAATTTAGATTGATGTAAGGAGCAAATCCACAAGGACTACTTATAGCCCGAAAATAAATTTTCGATTGACATATTGTTCAACAATGTTTAAATCTTATATAAACATATAAAACTTTAAAAAGTTATATCTTTTAGTGAATGAGGTTTATTATTGTGACTAAATATAATTGTATAAATAGTTTTAAAGAACTTCTTTAGAATTAATTGTAAGCTTTTTCAATAAGGGCAAACTTTATAAAGAAGTATTATATTTTCATTCGTCAGTAGGTTTCAATATCGATATGGGGTTAATCGATTTAGCATCAGAATTCGATAAGAGTTTTCGTGAGATAGAATTTGTAGTCAACAGCTTGGTAACGGAATACCTCGTTAACGGAGAACAGTATTGTATTGCCAGACGGGTGTTTTAAGTTTTATTATTTTAAATACGTTATTACATTATAAATTTTTATTATTTTTTTTCTGCGGTCCGAATAATAATAGAAGTGCTTATATCATTTTTCAACTTAGATTTAAACAATGTTTTGTTATAGAAAATGGCAACATTATTATACATATATATATTTTGAATGTAAGTGGGAGTTCTTAGACAAAATTGATATTACCGATTTGAATAGTTTACTAACTTAGTATGCAAAACTATTTATATATATTCTATAATATGATAATTAAAATACCTAATCCATTCATTAAGATAACGATGAAATTAACGATTATTAATTTTAAAACCGGATTTTTAATTAGTGATTGTTACATATTATAATTAAGAATCAATCAAGTAATTGATTGAGCAAGTTCATAATTGTAATTATTATGAATCATTTTATGTACTCATGTTAATAATTGTAAAAGTTACAGCAAAATACAGCTTACGCATAGACTTCCTATAATGCTACGGATAGGCCCTTCCATACAAACCATAGACTCGTTGAGTCGTTGGTGTCCCTTCGAAAATTCGATCCGATCGATTATGGAATAGGATATATTTATCTTATCATATATTGAAGCTTCAATAGCTCAACGGTAGAAGGGTCGACTTCGTTCCGTTAACGCGAGAGTCGCGGGTTCGATCCTGACCCCCTGCTATTGTCATACCCACTCCTAGCACAAGATTTGACCTTATTTGGAGGTGTAATAGGAATATTAGTAATACCAGAAAATAGCATTGCTAATAATCTTTTACAAAAATCGGTTATGATTTACACAAAATAACCGTATGAAGTTAACGTGCATTGGTGTTAAATTTACGAAGAGGCACCAACGGGTCTATGAAATTTTGTCTGTATGTATGGGCCGGTCCGTATTATATAGAAAGTCTATCAGCTTACGTGATAAAACATTAGCATGTTCTTTTTAATAACAGAGTGCGCATGTGTGTACATATATTAATATTAAATTTGCCGTTCTTGGCCTATATACGTGGTGAAGTAAAGCATAATATAATCCCTTACAGGTCGCTATGGTTTAACCTCGAAACAAACAGTGATTCGATTCAGCAAATGTACTTATATATAAAAGGCTTATTGTTTAAATACTTTCTATGACATAATTTCATCTCATAGTTGGTATATTCGTCCCAATTTCTGAATCGATTTGGATGTTACTTAGAAATACCTAGTAGGTAGAGCATTAGCATCTGCGTCCAGTATTGTGTTTACTGTTTTAATAATTACTTACAAAGTTTTTCTGGGGTTCAAACAAATTTAATTAAGCTAATAATTAAAAAATTCAAAAATCTTTCAAAGAAACGTAGATTAAAAAAATAGCTCCACAAGAGTTCTGTAATTATCTAATTATAAACTGCGGAGATTTTGATTGATATTTCTCAACGGATAAAAGCTCGATTACTACGTTTACTGCAATCGATATCTTAGTCTTTGCTGCTAAATTTTGAATTTTGTAAACGTAATATACTATATAAAAATATATTAATTTATAGGAATGCATGTCTAGATGTTTGATAAGGTCTGGCTCTCACCCGCGCCCTTCTTAGAACTGGGAGTTGGTAGGAACAGGACGACACTCCCTAGTAACACGGTTTGCGAGTGTTTTATTGGATTATAACTTATATGGCTATACAGTTATACTAGATAAACTAATATTGTGAAATAAGAACCAATACCTTATAAATTGGAATTTATTTTAAAAAAGACATTTAATTTTTAACGAGTTCGTCCGTACTGCGTTCTCCAAACTCGTACTTAAAAAATAATGTTGTTATTTTTTAATAATAAATAAGTATAGACGTCGCAAATGTTTTAAAATATATTATTAATGTGATTTCAGTTTTGCATACAATTAAATTTGTATAAAGGAATCCTTTTACGGTAAAAACTTTAAAACACAACAACCATAGACACAATGAAGACGGGAGGGTCATCAACAACCACGACACCGCCTCGGGACGAATCTATCGGAGTCTGTTATTGCTATCTAACAGTACACAGCGAAAATTGAGCGTCCGAAACGAGTCAATGAACCGAAACCTCACCGTTAGTCGCACCGATTCAAATCTAGCAGGACGGGCCCTTCTACCTCCCACTATTGCATCTAATTTTTTCATCGTCGAAATCAAAATGGTCGCGGAATGTAGGCGAGACACCTCAAGTAGGTACTTAGAGCTGCTCTTAAGTATGCTGACTGAAATATAAACCAGTTAGAAAATATTTGTTTTCATTTCTTTTATTTACTCTAACAATATGATATTCTGTAATTTAATCTAGGTACATCAATAAAAACACTGTGCTTAAATTTTGTTTGTCGCGCTTTACACAACTGTTTTATATGATAAAAACAAAAAGTGAGGTTTGCAACTAGTTTTCATCGACTAGACGGATTTTATAGGTTTTATTTATTGACAAAATAAAGTCTGATTTCATCGAACTGTTTTGCTGATGAATCGAGTGTTTCACTTTTAACACAACAAGCTAAACTTAAACTAATATTATTCTAACGATCACAATGATTAAAGTAACACGACTATCAAAATATTTATTGATAAGTGTTCTTGACACCTCGATTAAGATATAATATTATTGTATTTATTTAAATCGCAACGTCGAAGTGTGTAAGATCGCGATGATAGTGTAATGATGACACATTAGACATAGATAAAATCGTCTCCCGTGCCAAATGAGAGAGCACACGTCTGTTAGAAAGCTGAAGGATTTCTTTTTGTTTGCAGCTTTTACCACTCTCGTACTTTTAACAGTTACCCACCGCTCTCTGTGCGCCGTTACGGTGATTCTGCTTATTCATTGGACGCTCAGACACCCAAACTTTAGGTATTTCACACGATGTTTACTATTACTGTTTTTGATTACTCATTTTATAAAATTAGACTAGAGTCTATCAAGATATTCATTTAAAAAGGTAATAAGGTCAGTTTTTGCGGTAAATAACAGTTGTATCTAAGAGGATAATGCACGTGCTTAAATATCTGAGACGCAAATAATTATGTTCTGTTTGTTTTGCTTTTTTAATTTTCAATCCATAAATTCGGATCGTTTTAAAACATGTTACATTAACATTAGTCCAGAAATACGTAAAAGAAAATTATGCAGTTAAGTTTATTCCTACTTATGTGTTAAATGATTTTTAAAAAACTTTAACTAAGTTTTATTTGACTTTAACTAACTCTTGGCCTAAATTATTATACCTAAATTGTGTTACAAATTTATATGAATACTATAACCATTTAGTTTCCTATAATAAATGTAATAAAATATATCCTAATTATCTAATAAAAAAATAGGTCTAATCATTTTAAATGTATCCATCAAACATACGCGTAGTTCAAAGCCATGAATATCCAGGATTTTAGGGCACGTTTATTACTGGCAAAGTGTAAGCCTTTATGCACCAACCTCGTGAAAACTAGGTCAGCTCTGGGTAAGGACTTCAGCTCAGTGACACGATAACCTAGGTCAGGTCGCCACTGAATTACTCTTGCCTGCTTGAAATCGATACAAAAGCTTTTATTTTCAGACTGTTCGTTGTTACGGAAATATCATAATTGGGTTCGCATTTGCGAAGTACGGAAAATGAGATTTTTTTTATGTGGCTTTCATTTTGCAGTATTAAATATATATTTTTTTCGAATGACGCTTGTTCATCATCGAAAGTTTTAGTTGCTGAAATGCTTTCATTAAAATATAAATTAGTAATGTATAAATCACGTAATCAATGATTTTTATATGCGATATAACAAATTCTGATTTTAAATTCCCAAAATAAACTTTTTTCTAGTTGTTTGGGCTTATATTATGTTTTAAATGATAGGGGCTAATACTGGAAGGCTAAATATAACGTAAAACTGTTGTTATTTTTTTTACTTGTAAATTTAAAAAAGAGTCATTACATAATATAAAAATATATTTTTTGTAAAAAAATTTGTTACTTAGTAGTAAAGTATAAAGATACTAGTCCCATACTTTGGATAGTCCCGCGAAGGTTAGTCGTTTTCTCGGTGTCTCTAACAAGGCCAGTAGGCCAACATCAAACGTATATAAAAATATCCAATTATATACAAATAAAAGCCCCTTAGCTTAACATAAAGTATAGATATCCTATTATATCCCTGTGATTTGGATCTACGCTAGTAATATTGTGGAACCCGGCTAGTATAATAAAAAACCTATCATAATTAAACTAATTACAATTAAAAACTCTTGAAGAATTCATGATTAAAACAATAATAGGAATACATATTTTTCTATTGCGTCAATTACATTACACAGTAATGGATGTTAGGATAATTAAAGCTTCATTTATTGATAGTATTTTAAGTTAATCGATGTTTATATCGCTAATTACATGATTATTCATAAAATCGAATTTCAGTTTAGTTAAAATATTTTAAGTAGTATTTATTACTCCACTATTTAGAATTTCGACAGTTTTAATGACGAAAAGAAAATTGTAAATCGCTAATTTTCTTTTTAGTCTTATATTTAGTAGGTAGTAGAAGCACAGCGTTAATTGGAAAATAATAAAACATTCTACTTTTACAAAGAAATACTTTCTTAGTTCTTCTTAGTTTTTTTCATGAAGGTTGGCAAACAAGCATACTATTCGCCTCATTGGTAGCAGTCACCGCATCTTATGAACGCTTGCGTTACTCGAAGTTTCATGCGCATGCACATGCGCACGAAACGTGCCAAGGGATGAAAAGGGAACCGAGAGAGTGGAAAATTAATCATTCAATCAATCAAGGGCATTCGCACCAAACGCAACAGTTCTGTTACTCTAAGCCGATTTTCTGCGACAGGGCAGTACTTCCCCAGTCAAGCCGGCATATTTCAGCTAATAGAAGCATGGTTACTATTAAAGCTAGTGACATAAAAACTTAGTGGTTTTCGAATATCGATTATATATAATAAAACTCTGTCTGTCTGTTTGTGCACATATAACTCGAGAACTACTGTTCCGAGTTACGCTATTTTTTTTTTGTGTGGAGATATTATTTCTTGTCAGGTTTTAGTAAACATTTAGTCATGATACCTAAGCAAGGATATTAGCAGTAACAGTTTTGGATCATGAAAGAAAAACACGAGAGGTTTCGGATCCGCTACGCAGATTTAAATGCAGAATATGTAAAAGCCTATGTACCTACGTATGTAAACAACGTGAGGGCATCACTAGTTAATTTATATTTCTTAAATAAAACATGTGAAGCTAATTAACTGTATTATAAAAGTATAAATTATAATCACGGATCTCTAATAATACGTATCCCTAGTAACAAAATATCGAAATCTGTTAAATATCATTTCATAGAGTGTACCCTATTTTCGATAATAGATACGAGATAAATTCGCTTTGAGATAACGTTCTTTGATAATGTTGATCTCTATGTGACGCTACCCCGTAGAGGAGTGCCAATGATATGATACAGAATAGCGTGTATTTTATCAGCAAATTGTATTTTACGGAAAAATAGATTTATTACGATAAGTAATAATAGTTCTATATTATGTAACATTTTAATTTCTAGCAATATTTATTTTATAAACGTTCATGTAAAACGCTTTCATTCGATTTTTATTACTCCTGTTTATGACATTTTGCTTGTGTTTAACATTTTATTTGTCGTTAGATTATGTTGTTTCCACTGAAAATTGATCAAGTCCTAGTTGTATATGGTAGCTGTTTCAATAGGTCTCAATGTGTCCCCCACTCTGACGGGTAATTCATTCCCATCATCCAGGACGTTGTATTGCCGCGCGCTAAGCGTTTTCCTCGATTCACTTTTGTAACTTTCTAACCCTGTGCCGGAGTGGAGCGGCAGGGAGGGGCGCGCGCGGGTGCCAGAGAGAGGGTACCGACCTCATTGCCCATTGCCACTCCTCCCGCCGAGGCGGCAGGCCATTTTTATTAAAAACACTTCCGAGTACAAATTGCGCGCGGACTTTTTCGTTCGTTATCCTTTAATCCTTAAAAACTACATTAAATTTAAAAGAAATTTTAGTTAAACGCTCCCAACGAAGTGGACAATTAAATACTAACAATTAATATTTATGGATTTATTTAGTTTTAAGTGTTTTTAAAGTGTGAAATTTTAAATTAAAAAAAAAAATAACAGTGCGCCCCGCGATCTATTTTCCGTACGGTATCGCGTGCGTTGAGCGTTCGGTTGCGAAAAGTGGTGGAGCATCGGGCATCTCCGGCGGCGATCGCCGTGAGGAAGGCGTCCAACTTACCCCGCCCGCGTGCAACAGAGACAGAGAACGCTGCTGACATGGCGACAACACGAATGGATTGATGTTTTTCACGTGGAAAACTCATCCCTTGATATGTACATGTAAAGGTACGTCGAAGATAATGATAATGTTTACAGAAATTGATTTTAATAATCAATTAGTACAACATTTAATTATAAACTTACGTAGAAATACGGACATGTAGGCTTTATTATTAAATCGATTATTCTATATTTATTTTTAGACTTCTGATTTTTTAAATATTTTTTTTTAGGATAAGTATTAAGCTTAAATATGTAGACATAGGTATATGAGAATCGTTAAATAATGAATGAAAATGCACAAGTAAAATCTTTATTAATACATAAAAAACATAGGATTCCATTCGATTAGTCATATATTATAGGTACCGGCCTCGCCCCTATCATGCAAATAACGTGACTGCTAATACCGTATCCCCCTACGCGGTCTATTAAAATCACTGCCAAATATATCTCACCTACCCCGATAATGTTCAGTAAAGACGGATTATTGCCCAGTAGCGTAAGGGCGATCTCGGTTGCAGGAGAGATAATCAATAAATTTCAATAAATCAATATTTTACCGTGCACCCTGCGCTGAATATATCCGCTGCCGCCATTTCGATGATGACGACGTATTTTTTGTGAGAGATATTCGAGTAGCGGAGCGAGTCGGTGTTCGCCGCGCGGGGTTGCGGGCTGCGACCGTCAGTCGTCGGGTGAGCGGGGTGCGACGTAAACGCGGACTCGGACTATGGCGGAAGGGCTGATCCTCATTCCCATAAAAGGGTCGAGTTGATCGTGGTGCAGATACGTGTGGTATGTTCTCTTATGTTAGTGAAGTGATATAATTATTCGCAAATCGTTCTTATCTCGTCGTATCGGCTAAATTAATGTGTATATCGTAGGTAATAATGCCATTGTGATGACGTAATGTAACGCGCTCGACTGGGTGCGTAGTAATAATTCGTGCGCCCGTTTATACCGCGATAACGTTTGTGGTCAGCACCTGTAGATGTGGAGCAAATATTAATGTTTTTAAGGATTTCATAAATTCACGAAGAATCTAATCGGATTCTAATAAGATTTTAGGGGAGTGATTTTTCTCCCAGTCATATGTGATTGCGATATTAAAGTAAATTATGAACGGCGATATATTTTGCATACGGTATTAACATGGTAGGTGTGATTATTATATGTACCTAGCGCTTACACGTAGAATGTTTTCCTACTGCAGTGCGCTCAACGATGCACGGACTCGCCTCCCGCCGCTAGAGGCGCCCTCGATTTTTTTTAACCTTGATTGTATCTAGGAGGTATCTAAGCGCTGGATCATTCACGGCAAGCTAAAATATTTTAATTTGTTGTTTATTAACTTAGAGCGTATCTTCGAATTCGAATTATGATTTGAAATTTTAACATTATTATCTTGTTTGATTAAAAATCAAAATAATGTGGTTATGTCATACAGGTTATAAAATAACTATGTATGACTAGGTAATAGTTGGTTTTACTTTTTTAACATAAAATTTTATCATCATAAGTAAAAATTAAAATCAAAACAAAATCTTCTTCGACTGGTCAATATGGATTTTTTTAGCAAAAATAGATTAGGTACGGAAAATTGTTTTTTTATTTTTATTTATTCTTTATTTTTTTTTTAGTTTTTATTTATTCTTTTAAATTTAGGCAGCAAGGCCCATACATGTAACTTATAGATTTACATAGATATTAATATAATATAAAAACTGAAGTCTAGCAGCACATAGCATTTAAATTAAGCAACCGCTTACATAAATTAAATGTATAATGAATATTAAAAGATTTATATCTCAAAAATAATATTTTAAAAGGAATACTGTATGATGTTCTTAAAGTATTCCTTTTTCAACGATTAGCACTTAAGCGTTTTATGTATTCGCTAAATATTATTTAAATTTAAACGGAATAACAGTATTATAGTAGGTCTCCCCTGCTGATGCGATTTATGTTATGATAATTAAATATTTTTAAATTAAAGTAATTTTAAATAGGCGGATGCTAAACGTGGTGTTTCTCCTTTTCAGAACTCCCTGCGCCCGTCACACCGAAATCACTAACACTATGAAACAAATTAAAGATGGCTACTAAGTAAACATTATTCATTGTTAAAGATTTGTTGTATTGTTCAAGGAATAAGAGAGAATACTTATGTATACATAATTGAATTATTGTTGATAGCTTCTAAGGCAGGACTGGTATTTATCATATCTTCCAAGAAGGATATAAAGTGTAAAAATGGCTACGCAAAGATTTTGTTTGAGGTGGAACAACCACCAGACCAATATGCTGTCGGTGTTCGATCAGCTACTACACGCAGAAACGTTCACTGATGTAACACTGGCCGTGGAAGGCCAATTGCTTAAAGCACATAAAATGGTTTTGTCGGCTTGTAGTCCATACTTTCAAGCTCTCTTTGTTAATCATCAAGAAAAACATCCAATTGTAATTCTAAAGGATGTACCTTATTCTGACATGAAAAGTTTACTGGATTTTATGTACAGGGGTGAAGTCAGCGTTGACCAAGAGAGACTGACAGCATTCCTAAAAGTTGCTGAGAGTCTAAGAATAAAAGGACTCACGGAGGTAAACGAGGAAAAATGCGATATACCAGCGTTAACTAACTCTTTAATTCAACAACAACAGACCAATACATCGGCCCATACACCCCCGCCTCAACTACACAGAATACATCCGTATGTACATCAGAAGAGGCCAGCATCCGGTATTCCTAGCGGAGGAGCACCCCCTAATTTACTGATGCCTCTATTGGGTAACGCTTTAATGCAACCGAAGCGGAAACGAGGTCGACCCAGAAAATTAAGTGGGAGCTCTAGTGACGCCCTAAACACAGCCGCCAGTCCGCCGGGAGAATTTATCCCAGAATCTGCATCGCATGCTTCATCAAATAGAGCGGGGGATCAATTATTACGTGGCTCGCCAGAAATGTTAGAGGTTAAAATGTCAATGGATGGATTTAATGCTGAAGATGGAGCAACATCGGGTGGTGAAGATGGTGGCGAGGCGTTGATGATCGATGAGGGCGACGACGCCCAGTCGAACGAAGCTCTAACATCAGGCAAAGATTCGGAATCGGCAGGTACGTGGCGTTGCAATTACGTATTTTGAGTTTTGTCATTAGTTCTTGGTAGATCTTTAGATTAAGTTATCCTTTTTCGATATTTTGAACGAAATCATCGGTTTCATTAGTTCAAATCATAAAAGCGAAAAATTATGCAAACTGTACAAATATAGTGAATAAAATAAAGATAATTTTCGCTTATCTTTTGTAAATATTTTAATCTTCCTTTCCATTTACCTAACACCGTTTAAGATAATTTAAATATCACGTAATTTAAAAAGAGAAAAGCTACTGGGATATAAGCTTTGATGTTAGGATTTAACAAGTGAAAAGTGAAGTGTAATTAAAATATCTATATTATATTTATTTAAAGTTTATTCTGACGGGGTAAGTGATAATCTCTCAAATTTTTATGACATACGTATTCGAGAATATATAAACGCTTATTACTTCTACAAGACATAACTATTGCTTGCTTTTCTGCTTTCGGGGAGAGCTATTAGAGGAATGGCCAGGGGCAATTTCGGTGTGGTAATGGTTTGAGCAATATATTTTCACTCTTATAATGTATCAAAACTCAATATATTATTTACATGAGAAACGGGAAAACAGACAAGGCTTATTCCCAATAGCTTTCCTTCATTTAAGGCATAATTGGAAATATTATAGTTTTATACTTTTATATTTCCTTAAAAAAATTAAATGATCGCGCTAAAATATTTCCAATTTTTTTTTTCATCAATTACCTTAAAATTAACAAAAGTCACTTCAAGAAGTAAGTCATTTCATTATAAAATTTCAGATAATGAAAAACAATCGAAAGAGGAAACGCATCATAGCTTTCCTTCAAACGGTCCGGTATTATCTATTGAAAATGGATCTATCAAACAGGAGCCTACTTCTGAAAATACTGACGAATATAATGAGCCGATCGAGTACAAATATAATCCAGATCGAAGCCGTGAAAATTCTAATTCTCAGGATGGTCCAGTAAAAGACGCAGATGACAAAACAAGACTAGGTCGTAATTTAAAGCCAAAGAATAGTAAAAAATTACTTCCCCAAATGTCTAAATTTAGAGCTCGAAACCTGTTCAATCAGCTCTCTGGTTTATCTAACTTGAACCCCGCTCTAAATAGCTTTGATAAGTTCCCCCCTGAGACCGTTCTCATGCCGGCTCTTGCTACACAATTGTTCGCGGCCGAATTAGAACAAAACAATTTAAATATGGCTAACAACGAAGCTGACTTATCGCAAACTAACTGGGAGCATCGTATATTCCCATCGCCTATTAGAAAAAATAACATTGGCAGTGTCGGCAATTATCACGAGGATAATAACGAATCTGTACGAGACTATTGTATTAAGGAAGGTGAAAATGTATTCAGATGCAAAATTTGCGCCAGAGTCTATACTCACATTAGCAATTTTTGCCGACATTACGTCACCTCCCACAAAAAAGATGTTAAGGTTTTCCCATGTCCCATTTGCTTTAAGGAATTCACTCGTAAAGATAATATGATTGCCCATCTTAAAATCATTCATAAAAATCAGCCAAACTCCAACGAGCAAACGGCAAAGCAAGAGTCTTAAATTAACTAGTAAAGACGTTGTATACTTAATTATTTTAAAAGATCTGATTTAATATTAAAATGAAAAATAAGTAAAAATAGAAATTGAATTCATAAATAGCGTTTAAAATGTAGATTGCAATTGAATAGGCGTTCGAGTTCTAAGTTTCACGATATATCAATAAGTTTGTTGGTATTTTGAGCGACGGAAGTCGTTCGTTGTTATATTTATCTATTTATTTATGTTGTTCCATTTGTTTCTCAGAGTGCTGAACTACAAAGAGATTTATGAAAATTTCTATAATTTACTTGTTATTTTGCACTCACTTGTTACTTAATTTTATTACTTACAAAAATTTCAGGGTACAAAGTAACTACTCATGGTGATCGTTAATTCAAACGTAGTCTATTTGATTACACGCAATTCTCATTGAACTGAATTAGTTAGTGTAGTTTAGGAGTTATTTTTACGAATATACCAATGGCGGAGCCTTTTTGTAAATTTAAAAATTAGTATAAAAAATTATATTTATTAAGATTTCTGACTATTAATATTTCCTGAAGAGGCTATGCTAGACTCTGCAAAAGGCTATACTAATGCCATTATCAGTAGTGGTGTGAAATGCATTTTCGTTTAACTTGCCTTATTAGTGATCTTAGATGTATAATTTACGATATAACTTCTCCGAAGTAAAACTCAAGACGGGCTATGATTTTAATTTGTAGATTTTGTTAAGGTTAATTTAATATACTTTATCTATGTTGAAATGTTTGGTTGTAAATGTTATTCTATTCAAAATAGACCATAATGTACTATGGCTAAGGATGATAGAATAGCTTACAATAATCTCATTTAAACGAACGTAGTTTAGGTTCAGTTCCATAAAACATACGCAGCTTCATAAAATCTAGAACGAGTTACTATTTTCCATTTATTTTTCTTCTTTATCGAGATGCATGTATATTTACACTTAACATATATTTATAGGTCAATTATGTACCTTCTTTAAACAAGTATCTGTCAAAGACAATATTGTAATATAAAAGTAGGGGAATTCATGTATATTATATATAGTATGTTATATATGTAACACTCACATCTCCTATCGATTTCATGTTATAGCAGATTTATTAATTACGAAACTTGTATGAAAGTTAAAAATATTTACGTTTACTTTTGTAAATATTACAAAAATAAAACGACAACACGATCGTTGAAAAAAGGTGATTTTAGCAAGGTGCTTTGAGAAAAGGTTAAAAATATTGGAACCATGAGATGATTTGTAAAATTCTATTATAGTAGGAATCAAAATGCCTTAAAAATATATATTAAGAATCGTACTTATTAAAATATTTAGTTAAATTTAGAAGCAAAAGTAGTCTTCCATATAATGATAGCTACACTTTCTCTTTTCTGTTTTTAAATAAAAAAAATAACCAAAATTTAGGAGACATCGTCGGAAACACTAGTCTCTAAGCCAAGTTTACACTTATACACATTTCACAACGATGGTTTGCAAAAAAAAATGTAGAAAGTACACGAAAGAGTAAACACAAGATAAAACCGAGTGTAGACGTAGCAATGAAGTTCAACTGTTACGTTCTTGACCCATAAACTAACGGTTTCCAATTCAATAAGTAGTAGGTCCAGGGAACGCTTGCCTATTAGTGTGCCTTTACTTGTATAATAATAAGTTAAATCGACTACTAGGTAACTAAGAAATTTCAAAGAATATTATGTATAATTATTTATTTTCTTTATTCAAAGTTTACAATCTACTTTAAGAAGCTTCTTTAGGATTATAGAAACCTCTAGGCCCAAGTAGTTAAAATACGATGTTTATAGGTAAATTTAGGGATATCATCTCATGTTTCCCACTTTATATGAAAATCGGAACAACTCGTTAATATAAAAAACGTAATATAAAAAAATATCGAGGCAGCTACTGCGCCTATTTAAAAATGTTAAGACTGTCGAATTCATGTAAACGAATTTATTGTACCTTTCATAATCTTTATATGAAAAATTTACCTTTGAACATGGATAGGTACTTAAAAGGGAAATTTAGATATATTTCCGGGTGAGGCTATTATTGGATGTTTCGGAATACTTAAAAAAATAGTCAATTTAGCCAGTGCCTAAACTTAAAATGTAAAAAATTAAAACTCCTTTAAAATTTCCTTAAATTAAAAATCACTAAATCATTCTCCTTTCAGAGTTCCTTCATTTTATTCTATACAAATGTATAAATTCTATTGTATTTGTTATAAAGAAGTATATATAAAATGTCTATTTACGTTAACGAGAAATATATTATTTAGAATATCTTATTTCTATATCGATGGAACATTATTTAATTAAAGCTATATCATCAATTGGTGCTAAATTAAACTTAAGGAGACGTCACATGAGATGTGACATTAAAAATTGTCCCGAAAGTATATTATGTTGTTTGTTAACTGTTGTTTTAAGATAAATTGATTGCCCTTTTTATTTATCGTTGCAAATTCATAATTTTAATGGGGCTTCAGATGCTTACGTTCAACTATCGATATATTAAATATGTATAAACATGATAATTTTATGTGCAGATACTATCTATAAATAACAGAGTATATATTGACATATTTTAAACATTATATCACAGATTCAATATAGATTTATTCATCAGCTGTTTCATTGTTAAAGAGTATATATGCTTATAATAATACAGAATATATCAGATTCTTAAAGATTTGTAGGAAAAGTTATCAATTAAATTTGCAGAGTATAAATTATAATATAATTATTGCATTAAAATTACAATGACTATTTATTTTCTATTGTAATATTACTATTGACTACTGTAACTTAGAGAGGTGTTTCAGAATTATTTCAATTCATAAAATTAGCAAGAAAATTACATTATAATTATTACGAAAAAAATAATACTATCAAAATAGGTTAATTTCAAATTCACTGAGAAATAATAGCTGTAAACTTACTAAAGCTTCATTTTGTCAATCAGACTCCTAGCAACACAACTAATTTTATCTAATAGTATTTACATAATTGAAATGTCTTTTCATCTAATATAATGATCCGATAACATACAGTAAAAGTTTGACTCGCGACAAGAACTTTTGAAAAATTATAACCGTTGTTTCTGAGTCACTTTTGTCCCCTTCCCCTTTGTATTCAGATGGAATTCGAGTCGACTGACAAAATGAGGTAATCCATAGAAATATTGAATTCTTGGTAACAATGTAATTTTTAATAATATGTTTCGAACAATTGTTTTGCATTATTCGTAAATTGTTATTTAAATGACGAAAATGAAGGCAAATGTTTTTAATATGGTAGAAGTTTCTGTCTTAGGTTAAGATTAGAAAGAGCAGTTACAACTTTAGTACTGAAGTGATAATTTAATATAGACCGTTCTACACCTCTCGTAAGTATTTTTAAAATAAACTATACAAATAAAATATTTTATCTCAACATGACACATTAAATTTGATGCAAAATATTATTAAAAATATTATATAGTTCTTAGCCAAATGTTGACTCTGTTTTTTTTTTTGTTATTTGCACTTAGACAATAGCAAAAGCAAAGTGTAATGTTTAGAAAAATTTAGATTCGATGACGATATAGATTTATTTGTTATTTGAAAGAAATACGATCGTATACAATAAGGTGTTAATTACTATTTTTAGAATCTTTAAAGAAAATAATAAAAGTTAAAGCTAAACTGAATCTTTTCTATTTAAATGTTATTGTTTGCTTGTTCCATTCGTTATTTTCTTTTATACCTTTTTTAATTTATTGTGACTTATTTTTTTGTAAACTTTTTAAAGGTATATAATTAATATTCAAGTAATTTTTTTTTCTTGATATTTATTTATCTTAAAGATAATTGATTTCGTAATTTAAAAAAAATAGTTATAGGCCTTATTTTATGTTTCTGTTATATTTGTTAAAAGTACTTAGTATCTCTTTACTTCTGTACCTTTCGTATTGTATAATATAAATTAATATTGGACATTTAATCTTGCCACAAACAATTTGTTTATGAAAATTGATGCTATGATTTTACGTGAAAGCGCATAGACTTACAATATACTATGGACAGGCTCTTCACCGTCCCTTCACATAGACAAAATGACGCTAACTTCAGTCGGTAATGTTACAAGCTTGTGACTAACTTCGTTCCTTTGCATTTGTATTGGATTACGAAGGAGCACCAGCTAGTTAGACAATTTGTCCGTATTGAAGTGCTTGTCCACAGTATATAGTAAGTCTATGTGAAAGCGTATATTTTTATGGTGATAACAGCAACGATGCTTATCATATGAATTGTTCAGATTTTATTCAATTATAAACTATTTTTAATAGTAGCAAAGTAACAACACGGGTTATTAGTAAAGATTAGTTTAAGTTATTTATAAATATTATAAGCATAAATTGTGTTGTTTAAAAAAAGGAGTGAATTTTCTATTATTTAGAAAACTAGTAGTCGCGATGAGGACTGATCAGGTAGGTATATTGTCAGATAATATTACTCACGTAGACGGTGTGGTTAGAGCTAGTTACGTTAACATGCTTTCTATGTTGCTCAAAATGACGCTATGCGAAAAAAAAACAAAGTATTTTTGGTTCAGTACAAATTGTTGCTTTTGTATTTTTTACTTTAAACAATAGTTTTAGTTGTCTTTAAAATGTAATCTACTATGAGGCTATGTTATTTGGTTATATGAAACGATGACAGCTATTTGACAGCTAAATGTTAAAAAATCCTTGCTAGAATTTCACTATATCTCAACTGAATAACCCACCTTATGTGATCTTATTGAGCTAAGGAATATCTACGCATTATTTTTTTTTAATAAATGATGTACCTACACTTGCCGAAATAGTTCCAAATGCAAACACTTGAGTCCTATTTTTAACATAGTGAAAACTATCTTTTTTGTTACATTATTTTTTTTAATTTATTATGTAGACTTAAAGATTATTTTACGTAGTTTTAGAAGTTTGACTTACTAGAATCCATTGTTTTGTCCAAATGTTTTTTTTTTTTGTAACCACTGCCTAGTGTTATTCAGACGAAAAATTATTTTGCACAGCTTACAATTTTTATGTTATACCTAAAATATAAATAGAAATATCGAATACTTTTAATTTATGTTTTAAATTTTTATTTTTGTTTCTAGTTTGATATATATTTTATTTAAGGATTCATTTTTGGACGAGTTTGTCATTCTATTTTACTTGTACAGTCAAAGTTATTGCTAAATTGTATAATACATTGGTGCTACTTATTTCTTCAGCAATATTAATTTTATGTAACATGACGAACTTGTCTACAGTAGTTCCATCTATCATGGTTTTCGTTTTTATCATGGTGTAATTATTTTCGTCATTCAATTTGAACAAATAAATAATAATATATTTTCATCTTTTGTTTTTTTTTTAAATCCCTCGCTCGTAAATTTTAATTTTGATAGCTATTTTTATCATAGATTCATTGACCGTAATTAGAGATAAAAATGAATAGTTTGATAATAAATTAACTAATTTCAGGTCGCGGTACACCTGATTTTGAAAATAAAGATATTAAATACGAACATTCGCCTTCAAACAATGGTCGTGGAAAAAACCGCTATGTCCCTGTGACACAGTCTGCGTCTACTTCAAATGATTATCAAAACGATTCCATTAATAATAATACGTCACCAACAGGAGCGAGCCAGATGCAAAGACCAGTCGTTCGAAGACGTATACGGAGAAGAGCTAACTCAGCATCGAATGATCCAGCGGAACAGTTGACGGAAATGTCGGTTCGTGGTCTGAATCTATTCAGATACGCGTCTGTCAATGAAGGCGTGTACCAATGTACCGAGTGCGCGAAAGAGAACATCCAAAAAACCTTCAAAAACAAATATTCATTCCAAAGGCATGCCTTCCTCTATCACGAGGGTCAGCAGAGAAAAGTATTCCCGTGCCCCGTGTGTTGCAAGGAATTCTCCAGACCCGACAAAATGAAGAACCATATGAAGACCACACACGACTGCTATGTGCCGAAAGATTGCGTTTATCCACCGAATGCCTTCTTCATGCTGCCCGGGATGGAAGGCCAGTTACCGCCGGGAATTAAATTAGAGGCAATCGGGTCGGGATCGCCTCATGGCTCCACGCCGTCACATTCTTCGCCCGACCCTACACAAATCAAATTAGAGTAAGACCATGTGACAAGTATTATGGATTCCAGAAAACTTTTATCATTTTGGACCATTTCTATAGTGCCTTTGAAATAGCCTTTATATTGTAGATATACTTGAAAATATATTTTAGGAATCGGACGTCGAGAGTTCAATAGGTATAGTATTTGTTCTATTTTTGGAGGGAAGTTTTAATGTAAACTTTTTAAAAGTATTTCCAATTATACTGTTATGCATTTAATAACTGTTTGTTACATAGAGCTCATTATGTTTTACCTGTTAAAGTATGGTTGTGCAAATATTAGACAATAAATATACACGATTTAATGGAGGCCAGTTTACGCAACAATTAAGGCGTATTAAATTTTTTTATATTTACTCTATCTAGCATTAATAGGTGCATTGCAAGTCTGAAACGAACCTTCCATTCATTATCTACTGTAGTATTTTTGAAATATTTATACACTGTTGTTTAAAAAAATACTTATAAAATATCGCAAGACACCAACCAAAGACTGTAATTAACGTTAAATCTGTCTTCGCAATATATAATTATCAAACGATTAAAAGAGTAAACTTTACGTACAAGGCTTGCAGGCCACAGTGAAATTGTGTTAATTATTAAAAACTAGAGAAAAATTCTATAAGAAATATCATCTTGACTTCTCTATTTTGGTGTCGGACAAGCTGTTCCTGTTCTCAAAAACATGTACTTGATTCGCATTAGCGAAAATAATTGGGAATTTACTAAATTATCCCTACGCGTTCGAGTTTCAATTATTTCATATTAAAGACTTTAAATATATATCAAATATTTTAAATTAATGTTTGAATTTTAGTGAGCCTATTGTTACGATATCTAATTATTTCTTTATATCAGAAGTTAT
Source organism: Hestina assimilis (assembly GCA_023373885.1). Classification (NCBI taxonomy): domain Eukaryota; kingdom Metazoa; phylum Arthropoda; class Insecta; order Lepidoptera; family Nymphalidae; genus Hestina; species Hestina assimilis. The sequence goes on along the minus strand of CM041741.1, from coordinate 7,201,725 downwards.
AGATAAATGATATATACAATAATTATTCTTACGTAAAAATATGTTAGTGCCATAGCACATATGTTAATGTTTTTAAGACGTTTCCATATATCTTTTCATTATAATATTTAGTTTTACGGAGGTTCTAGTTCGTCTAGGGCCGAATAAACGACAATCAGCAGTTCTTCCATTGATAAGGGAAACATTTGTTAGATGTTACTATTAATCTCCACGTTTAATTTAAGTTTAAATTAAAATTTAATCACTAGGTTTATGTTTAAAGAGTTTTTTTTGATAACACGAGCAATTTATATGTTATTCTAGATTATGTATAGTATAGATTTACCTTATTAGCTACTTAAAAGATTATTATTATTGAGTTTTGTGTTTAAATTTAGCGCACAATTTTTAAGTTTATATAAGGTTAGGTTCAAGTTGATGTATATAATTAAGATTTAGACTTGGATCATTATATATTTTATAGGTGCCGTTAAGGTATTAACAATTATAACCATAGAAATCTCAATAATAAAATACTAGAAGTCGCATATCCGCGTGACCTCTGCAATTGTGACTTATGAGCCACAAGCGGTGTGAGCATTAATGTAAAGACTTCACTTTTCTTGCCATCGCTGTATAGGGTATTCAATATTTGGAATGGTACAAGGGTACGTAGCGATGTAACGTGAAACTTACGATATCGTCGTGCTCTGTGTATGTAGTAGTGACAGCATGGGTGGGAGAAATCTATCGGCAAGGCGGCGACAAGTGCTTCGTAAGTAATATACGACTGAACATTTCTTGTACCTTATTATTAAGATTTCTGCGTTTATAACAGTGTGATTTTTTAGATAGGTATACCAGCGCCAGTCAATCGCACAAAAATCTGTTTTAAAAAGCGCGTATAATCGTGTTCTAAGTGTTTTTAAAATGTAATCTCTTTTCTTTTTTTTCCATTCCTGTTATAAACTAATTTTCGGTTCCTCGTTGGATTCGTTTATTCGAGTTACATGTTATTTATGTTTTATTTTTCTTTCTTTTTTTGTAGTATTTTGTTTTGTGATATTAGTGCTAACTAAGTTAGCAGGTTCATTGTTGTATCATTCTTACCTTCCCTTACTATCCACTTGCTGCAAGGCAGCTTTATATAATTATAGATTATATATAAACGGAAGATCGTTTACATTAAGTATTATGATCACTGTATACGTGAACATATAATAATTGGCGATGGATAACGCAAAACTATTATTATTTTTATATAAGTTGTGTTTTTTAAATATTTAGAATTCACATTTGAGATATTGTTTCGCAATTTGTTTTTTTAATTTTTAGCACTCTTGGAATACATTTAATAACCATAGAGATTTCATATGTAATTAAAAAAGTTCATTTTTATTATTAAGTATAATTTCAACGTCTTTCACTGATTATAAAAATACTATTATAGAAATGAAGATAAAGAATTTAATTATATTTTGTAAACAAAACTATTATTGTATTTAAAAAAAACTAATAAGCTATTTTTGGCTGCTTGGCAAATTAATAATAAAAAATATAGTGTTTTTGGTTTTAGTTCGATTTGTTTGCAAAATCATTTAACTATAAAAGATTATAAATACATCATCGTAAGATTTAGATTCAAGTTAGTGCAATTTTTATACGCGTGTTAATTTTTTCTATATTCTATCGATTAAATAGTTAACTGAAATACAGAAAAGAATATTTATTGTACCGCTTATCATCTTATATGACGGTCTTAGTATTATTCTATATTTGTTTATTAAAAAAAACATTGCTTTCTTTAGAACGGGGATCGGTAACTGTCGATAACATAGATAATCAGAGACTACGATTGTTGTTGGACACTAACCTTATTCTTTTAGTATTTTTATAATATAAGCACTTAATATATCGCTAGATATTTTATAATACTTTATATACGTTAACATTACTACCACAGTTTAACTGGATTAATTATAAATATAAAAATTATTGCAGACAGCAAAGCTTTAACAATAAATTGATATAAGCTGAAATATGAGGATAAAGTTAATGTAACAATAAATTTAACTAGTTACTATTTAAGGGAAAGAATCTTACCAACGCATTTTAATGTAATGCAAAAATATGTACACTACAAATAATAATTCAAATAAAAATATAAAGACTAAATGACCTCTTTATTATATTTTAATTTCCTTCCACAGACAAAAAATGTATATTATGTAAAAAATATATCAAATATAAGTTAATAGCATTGCTCCCGTGTTAAAGTTAATTTAGATGAAGCTTTTATCTTATCCGTAGAACACTGCGTTTTACTACACCAATCGATCGATCATCGATCAACGTCGTCGATCGATGGTAGAACGGTTTAGTCGACGGCATCGAACATTTTTAAATAAAGAAGACATCGATCGACGCTTAATTTTGCGAACGATCGAACCACTCCACAATCGATCGATGGTAACACTCTTACGCTACCTATCGCAACCAAGTTTCTATATATGCATAGTTCATATTAAAAGAGATAATGTTCACAGTCTTATGGTACTAAGAGACTTAAACCTATCGAGAAGTAATAAGCTGAACCGCCAAAGGGCCGACTTCACTCCGTTGACGCGAGACTTATGGGTTCAACCAAAACCCTGTTGGACTGTTTTCGTGCCCACGAAAGCTACAAGTTTATTAGGAAGGGCAATAAGAGTATTATTAATAACTTGAAAAAGCATTGCTAATATTCTTTTTTAAAAAATATCGTACCTGCTACGGAAGGGTTAAGATAAAAAATAAAATACAAAGGAAAGTATAAAGGTGTAATATATTTTTTTATTAAACATTAAAAGATCTTGTAATATGAACAGAAGCACGATTTACTTTGGAGTTAATCTTATTCTTAACCCAGAAATCGTTAATAAAACAAATACATTTCTTAATTCTAAATCAATAATAATAACGTCATATTGTCTAGTATTTATTACTATTATGACACTGCTCATATTCACAGAATACTTCACATACGTGGACGATACTAGCGGCATGCCAATCATAACATTGGAGGTATTAGCAGATTCGACAGAGGAATGTAAGCAAGAGAACGACCTACAAGAAAACACATTGGAAGAAATACAAGATACAGGCGTACATTTTCTATCCGAGACTACTAATAACGAAACCAACGAAAGCAAAGAACTAGAAAATCCAGTGGACCCACCGAAAGTCAGAAATGATTTGTTAGAATATCAGATCAGGAATGATGGCAGTGTTCTTTGCAAGCTCTGTGGCGAGATACTACAAAGTCGAACGCATTGGTACAGGCATAAATACAAATTGCACGTTATACAACCGTTGAATCCAGCCCCTCTTTTCCAATGCGAACAGTGTTTAGTGTACTTTAAAAGCAGAAAAGGTACGTTTTCTCATATAAGATTAATTTCCTTGATAATAATATATTAATTAACTAGCTCCTAATGCTTCCTCTTATAGAAAACTAGCTTCTGCCAGCGGCTTTGCGCGCGTGAATGACAATTTTAATACGAACTGTGAAACCCCACCTCCTTTTACAAACTTTGGATGTCATATTTATTTATCAACAGTCTAAAGAATAAGTTTTAAACTTATAGCTGTAAAATGACAACACTGCCCTAAAACTTTTCGTCCAAATTTCATCCCTTGCAACCCTTTTTTCGCATTAAAAAGTAGCCTATGTCCGTTCTCAAGCTCTAGACTATCTGTAAATAAAATTTAATTTAATTAATTTTGGCGTGAAAGCGCGACCGACAGACTAAGAGGCAAAGTTACTTTTGCATTTATAACATTAGTAAAGATTGAGCGTTTGCTCAGCAGTGGGACATTATTAGCCTTTTAATTATTATATTACGTAATTTACGTTTGTTATTTTATGGAAAGTAAAATGTATAATTTGACTAACTCTTTATTTTTGGTTGTGTCAGTAATGGCTAGTAATTAAATGAATGAATAATATACATACATACAATACATACATACATACATACGAGCAATTCTTGTAAATTTATATGCATGTATATCTCGTAAGCGGATCTAACAATTCAAATCAAATTTTGGATATTTATAAGTTAAATAAACTGTAAAAAAGATAAATTTTTACCTGTTATAGTGACATCTCTTATTTAAATAGTAATAGGGTAAGATGTTACTGTAAGTAAGGTTGCAAAATACTCATATGTATAACTCTCTCAATATAAGGCGAACCATGCGCAGTAACATTTTTGGGTGTCAACCGAATGCGGAATGAAGGGGACCCCGTAACTATAATAACGCTGCGACGCTCAACCCCTTTTGTACACCCGCTCACGGTTGTTTTAGTTCTTTAAAAATAAATTATTAAAAATTATTTTTGTCAAGTTATTATTTTTGTATATACTTTTTTTCTATACTATTTATTTGTTTATAATTATTTTTTTTGTAATCAATAACGATAATGAATAAATAATTAATTTAATTTAGAAGAAACAATAACTCTATTATATACTTAATTCCGTTTTCCCACTTTATAAAAAAAATATTTACATAGATAAATTCAATATTTTTGTGTAACATTTTTGTCCATGGTTGTACCTGCGCAGAAGTGGCCATTTTGGTTCATTTTAAATTGAGAGAACTGTGTACGTAGGATTTTGTCAGTAGGTCTGTAGTCGAGGAACACAATATGTATTTTTTACGATAACAAAAAAACTCAGTTAAGTTCAAGTTTGGGGGTGCTGCCAAAATTGTATGCTGCACCTTCTCTTCATATACCTTCTAAGATCTTCACAGTAATATTACCGTTAATAGAAGTTCAACTAACACTCTTCAGGGTACATTGGTCACTTAGCCAGTAGACATAGTGATGTTCTAAACGACTCCAGCCCCGTCCTAACGAATTCACAAGCTGAAACTCCTTCGAAGCAAGCCATCACGACACAAACAGAGATTAAGGAAGAAACCGATCCAGAAGTATCAATACCAAACTCAAGTGTGCCAAATTATCAAAATAATGGGAACCAAGTGAACAGCAATTTGGATAAACCACCAGAAACTAAGAAATCATACAGAACGAATAAAGGTATATAAGAAAAGCTGAATATTTTATTTTGCCTAATCTGTAATTGTTCATTTTTAAATTAAGGTGGCATAGCGTGGCATTATTGAAAATAATAATTATATAAATAATTTCTTTTCTGATAAAATTCTTGCAATACCTGTGCGAATGAGATATAAAATGTCATTGTTGTTAGAGCCAGTACTTGACAAGTTGACTGTTCTTTTCAATTATTGTCAGAACCGAACTATGAACCTACCGTCTTCAGTGGTTCTCTGAAGTTCCTAACTTAAAACTTAAAACTTCTTATTGTCCTGGCACAAAATTAATATAATTATGTTGTTATTCCAGGAATTAAATTATCTTATGTTAAAAGATCTGATTGGGAGGAAAAACGATCGAAGGAAGAAAAGCTGGTAGCAGATATAATAGATAGAGTGCGGAGGGAATGTGAAGCTCAAGGAACGGGAGGTGCCGCTCGTCGTGGCTACACGCGGCGGACAACCGTAATGCATAACGCTTAGGAAAAAAATCTATAACATGACTTTAAATAAAAGTTCCTGAAAACTCTTTGACTGGCCTAAATTTAAGGCCCTCGTGAGTGCTCATAATATTGTGCCAATTTTGTGTCAAAGGTTTGTCAAATAGTGCCAAATAGTGACGTGCAAAATGTTTTTATCTGTTATTATTAATTAAGAGACTTTTTTGAAGATTTTCCAACTTATATAAAATGTAATGAAAAAGAAAAGCGTTAAATCAACACAGCTCAACTATTTTAGTTTAGTTGTACTTTTTTAACACTGTGATTGTAAATTATATTTATAAGTCACTGGTTTTCAACTTTATTGACATGAAATGTTAATATCAAGGCCAAAAAGTTATTGTGTCAAAAAGAAAATTATTTTAAAATTATAATGAAATGTATACATTAATATAAAATCTCGGTTCCTATTCAGTCAGCCAGATGAAAAAAGTTTTAATATGAGATTCGAACCTGAAGGATTTGATATATTTTTTAAAATTTTATTTTACATAACAGAATGCAAATGCGTCTGGTAAAAAAAATTATGGTAAATTAAATAAAAGATCGAGAAATGAGACTGGAGAGTTGTTTGGAGAAATTCACTATTTTGTACGTGATATTATGTTCCTCGTGTAAATATTTAAAGTTTTAATGTATATATATCACTTCTTTGGAATGAAAACGTCGTAACTCAATAAGCATTTTTTTGGGAATCAACAAAGTAAGTTTAAAATTATTGACACCTGCACAATCTTTGGTAAATTTAGGTATATTTTCTTGGTGGTTATTTACGTCAGTTATTTACCCTCGATTATGGGTATGTTTGGACTTTACATTGATAATTTCGTTTTAAGTAATTTTAAGCTGATAACTAAATTTTCGATTTTTTTTAATTGTGACGTTTTCTTTCTAAAGATGCGATATGTTATTCGTATAGATATTCTTACCAATAACTTATTAGAACATAAGAAATAGCTCAGTGGTAATCGAAGGAATCGATTAAGTCAAGGAGGAACGGCTAGACCTTATTATCGGATGTTGATATGTCAAAAATGACACAAATGTGTACCGTATTACTATGCAGTAAAGATACTTTTTTTTTAGTTTCAGAAAGTACGAATGTATACCTGAGTTTCAATATAACAAGAATACTATGACTTCAATACATCAATGACTGTGATCGCTTATTTTTTCCTTGTATTATTTTTTTTTTTTACTGGCACCTTCTAGAGCAGAACCCTGTATCTGAAGAGTCTATCTTCAGATACAGGGTTCTGCTTGAGGGATCTTCTTAATGCTAATTTTCATTTGTATTGAGCATTGCCGTCTGACCTCCGCAGCCCTAAGGGCGAACCAGTTACTCATTATCTAAGAGCAAATGACGTATCAAGAGGTAACAATTATTAACAAATGTTATGATAACATCCAGGACCGACAGCTTAACGTGCTCTCCGTGGCACGGAGCAGAGCCTTATAAGGACAGCGCCCAGACGAGACAGATATTTATAACATCAATACGAATGTTTGCCCCGAGCGTGAATCTAACCTGCGACCGTCGAGAGTTAAGGCAGGCTCACTACCTACACGCCACAACGTTCGCCGTTGTCGCATCTTTTATTTTCCTGTAAAATATTGATCTCGTTACTCCAAACCAAATGAATAATAAAAGATTATATTACTTATGCATAGTCGCAATCGATCATTTAACAGAAATTGTTAAGAGTATATACTCGTATAATGGTTACGACACAATTTTCACTGAGCTATTTAAATTTTTAAATACTCAATCTATACATCTACTGTATTTCTTCCTAGATACAAATGTAAAACTAATCAACAAAATATGTGAAATTGAATGTTATAATAAATTATTTTATTATTTAATCAATGTCTATGTATTTTCCTATATCTTCTATATTTGCTATCTTCATAAATCTTTTCTCCATTTAGTGATTGTAAAATAATTTAATACTTCATTAAAACACGTTGTGAATTATAGTTATACATACAAAATTCGTCCAGGATGTATTCAGTCTAGTTCCAAGTACAAGAAAGAAAGTGTCATTTTCTTAAGTCGACGCTAGATATGTTAGCAAAGCATCAGAATATTGGAATACATTTTTTTGCTAGAATTGTTTCAAACATTTCCCCAAAAGCGACGTGAGACGTAGCCTCTATTTGCGTGCAAGAATTAACGTTATGAAAGTCTGAAAATGCCAGGGAAATTCTATTACTAATTATTTTTTACAGTTTATTCAACAATGTTATAGGTGAATTTCTTTTAAGAAACTTGCCGAATTTAACTGGGCGTAAAGTAGCTCCATCATTAGAACAATTCATTTGTTTTGCACATGAACAACAAATGGAACAGTGCCAATAGACTCATATCTGTTCCTACACAGATTAAAATATTGAAAATATTAACACTATTATATTATCCTTATCCTAATACAAATTATTTAACAAGAATGCCACCTAGCCGAAGTTTCCCGCGCTTTCTTCTCTCGAGGTTACTGTACCATATCATATTATATATCGACCTATGCATAGAATAATGTTATACATGATTATAAAACCAAAGCACTTTTTTGTATTGATAAGTTCAGACTTATATGTACATTAAACTAGTAAAACAAAAATTTCAAAAGCTTTTGTAGTTACGAAGATAGCGATTGAATAAGGGTACATGTAATTTATTGTTCCACCGAGTAAGGACTCAAGCGCGCAAGTACCATTATCCACTGTCGGGACAGGCGCGTCCGCAACCCGCGCGCGAGCTTACATCAACAGTTGTACTCATTTTCTCCGTAACATCGGTCTCGTGAAGCGGGGTTTTTCATATGCCTCTTTGCGTATGCGAATTCATCTTATTTTATGAATTATTAGTAACATACGTGTTCAATATGAAAAACACACGGTCATAACATATATTGATCTTTTTATCAATGCAAAACGAGTGCAATAATAGAAGAGCTACAGATTCCCTTGTGACATATATTAAAGAAATTACAGACTTTTCTTTAGATTAGTACATTTACGTTTGTACTTTATGCTTAGGTACTAAAACTTATTGCTTGTATCGTTTTTTTTCGGCAGAATAATGATAATATATGGTCTATATTCACATATATCATTTTTCTGCGGAACATCAACTTGTAGCTTTGTTCAATGAGAATTATTTCTAAATAATGAGGTTTATTTGTAGATGTTACCTTATTCGTGGGTTGATAGTCAGATACGCCTTTTTTTCAACTTAAAATAACCACGAAAAATTAACTATTTTGAATATTATTGTATTTTTAACGCCAGGCATATATATTTTTTGCCATATATTTGCATTATTTTGCCTTTTAAGATAATATCATGGACAATCGTAAAGCTTTTACTCAATCACAAGGCACTGAAAACATTCGTTGAGACATGCCTGAGGTATGATGTTTTTAGTACAATGATTGACAAAGTTGTAGAGAAATAAATATATAATAATGCAACCCTGGTTTCTGCGACTAACACATCAAATGCAATCACCCTTACTCTTCCCGCTGTAAGGTCTATAGATAATAATGTAATGTTGCCACTTACTCCAGGAAAAAACGATGTACTAGCACTGGAAGTACCATCGAGCTTCGACAATTCACCCCCAATTAACTATGGAGATTGGCTTTCAATTTCTACAGAAATGTATGTCTTCTATGCCTTCTCCTTTGAACATCCAAAAAGATTACCATGACACATTTTGCTTACCGCATAGTGATAATCAATGCAATGCATCGCCTTCAACTACTGACCCTTATAGTATACCTAACGATTTCAGTAATGATGAATACCCTGCAGCATCCAAGAAAAATGTCAAGAAACGGCTATGTCGTACATGTGAGTGATCGAACGATGAACTGGAAAAAATGCCTAAAGAGCATGTCGCTAAGAAAGGAAAAGTAGTCGATATCATAGCTTTATGCACTCTTTGTCGTTGTAGATATCGACGCTTTGAAAACATATAAAATGCCTAAATGTATGAGATTGTTTTCAAAAGTTATGCCGCTTAGATAGCCCAGAAAAGTGGTAGGTTTTTGTGGGCTTTCAAATACTTTTTAATTATACTAACAACTAATTTAGATAACGTCCATTATGAGATAGTTCATGGCTGTAAGACAATGTTTCTAAATATCCTCTATCAGTGGTAAATTAATCAAAACAACTTGGGAAAAGTACGATAGCTGCACCATTATAGAGGAGGACCATAGAGGACGTCATGCAAACCAGTATGACATAATAAAGTCTTTTCATTATATTCAAAGTGTATGATGTACATATATAATATAACTTTATTCTACGGATAGGTCGATATATACATATCTTTTTAGCCAATAATAGTTTTCTTTATCCATATTAATATGGATGACCCATTTCAAGAAGTCCCTAAGTCCACTTAGGGACTTTATGCACTAATAACACCAAAATAAACAGAATCTCATTATCTATCGTTCAGTCTAATCGGTTAATTTCTAACTTATTTCTACGTCGTACTTTTAAAGATGTTTTATCCTCAAGTTTTAAGAAGTACCTAAGTCCACAAGTCTAGTCTAGTCTCATCAGTGTCATAAGTCATAAGTCAAATCCATCGCCGCCATCAAAGAGTATAAAAGATATGGAGATGCTATATTCGTCTACAGAAAATTTTAATCAACAAATATTACATAAAAAGACGAAGAAGTAATAAACATAGAGTTGCGTTATTCATCGTGTGGTTGTGGGAGAAACTCCAAGCATTTCCCAGGTCTTGCGACCCGGTTGTAGGTTTGAGGAGACCTCTTCTCTGATATGCATCAACGCTCACCTTGCACTGCCTGCATTCCTCCTCCTCTCTAGCCAAATTTAAAAAGAGCCCGTCAGAGCTGCTTTAGATGCTCATTCTAAAATAGAACTCACTGCAGCTTACTTAACTATTTCATTTTATTTTCTTTAATTGAGTAAATAACTGGGCAACACTAACAATATAAATAAGCCATTTAATAAACATTAAAAATATATGAAGGAAAATATAATAAAATCTTTTGTTTGGAATTAGTAATAATGATTATATTTTAAATTGTTTTATAAATGTATAAGATTCGATTAATAGAAACTATATGCATTTAACCGATTTTCAGAACATTTTTCATTTCTTGGCAACCATTTCGAGTCGCATTTTGGCATTGACCTTGATACCCATTATTTCGAGTTAGTTATCATTTCCGTAGTTTTAATCTCTATGATTCCCATAGTTTTTATACAACATAGAATTATGAATTCAATCAAAGAATAGAATTCAGTAGAACTTGTCAACTCTCACAACCGTCATGAACGTATTTCTCAAAAATCGCAGTCTGTCAGCACGTTTCAGTCGGTGGTTGTCTCCGTTAAAATAATATTTTTTAAAGTAATATCTATATGTATCTATATACACGTATAATGAATTGAGTAGGCTATCCCGTAGCTATAATTATTTCATGTAAGCATTATAATATTTAGATACTCTTTTTAATCTTTATGAATAAATATAATTAATTTATCATATCATAATAAATATTGTACAATATTTAAATATTGTACAATATTTATTATGATAGTTGAAACTTAAAAACAAGCTATGCACTCTCTAGGTACAGCGGACTTAATTACTTTATAGCTCTATGTAGTTCAAAATGTTAAATCAATGTTCAAATACCAGTGTTCTCAACTCAGATGTTTTCCCCTAAATTTAGGATGAAAATAAGTGAGTTCGGATTTTATATTTTTATATTGTTCAATCAAATAAAATCAAATATTTTTATTCAACATAAAAAACATAACACTTATTTGTAGAAAGTCAGATAATACCAAGTAAGGAATATACATATAAAGCCTTATGGTCTGAATTATATCTATCAGCATTGATAAGTAATTATCTGGATGATTCTGGAGACACTTATAGACATCGTATGTTAAAAGACGCTTTCATATTATTTCAGCAGCTTTATGTTATAATATATGCCTAATTGTTGTATTTTGTTTGTGATATTTCCAAATAGTTAAGCGGTTTCAAGGGGTTTTGACAGCAGTTTAAGGGTAAATATTTTTTTCCGAGTTGGTATCATCATCATCTGTCATGTTTACCTCCCGACGCAAAAAACGTTGCTTGTGTGTACAATCCATGTCTATGTAGTTGTGCCTACCTGTTTTGCAAAAAAAGCCTAATAAGTCCCTAAGTCCATCTATTTTTTAAGAAAGTCACTAAGTCCATCATAAAGTCCCTAAGTCCACGTTTTTTCCGCAACATTTTTTCGATTTTCTTCAACAAATTTGAAAAAGACATATTTATTTTAAGCCTATGGGAAAAAGACTTTAGGACCTACATTTGGATATCACAAATTTATTTCAAAGGCAAAAAAGGCGAAGTAAAACATATTAATGCACTTTTCTCAAAATGGAAAAAAAACGGACTTAGGGACTTCTTGAACTGGACCATTGATATGAATTCAACGGACATAGAGTAACTATGTCTTTGTCTTACAAAAATATCTTGATAATAAAATATGGCACAAACTTCATTAAAAATAATATTATACGATAAGATATGACGACAAGTTATTGTGGTGACTGTAATTCAGAATTTCAGAAAATAAAACAAAATAATATCTGATCATTTATAACTTGTTTTGATAGAAATTAATAATTTTAAGTATTTTTTAAGTATGCTTTATAGCTAGTGATTTTTAGTTAACTGTCTTTGTCAAAAGTTGACATATTTGACATTAGTTTACCATATATGATTTGCTTTATTACGCGCTTCAACATATCTGATGGCGGGGAAGTAGACCGGCTCCCTGCCTTCACCAGCTCACTTAGTAGCTACGGACCCTCCTTGTCAAAAGTTACTATTGTCTGCTCAGCTGTCAGTGTATGCCTTGCCAACAGTGTGACCAGATTCAGTTTTTTAATACTTTTTCGGTATATTTTATTGACTTTGTAGAGTATCAGTATTTTTTATAGGTATGAAGTTTGTGTTTTTGGGTATTTTTTGACAATAAATAAACGAATATATATAATGATTGTGTCTGCAATTATTACTTATTACATACATGAGCATATTGATTGTCGGTCCTGGCATCATATCAGTGTGGGCAGGCTATGGATTTGCTCTCATAAATTCATTTTAGTTAATGTATTACAGTTACAATATTTGTCTGCAACAAAATGGTCTGCACTTGACTTAATCTTTGAATTGGGGTTGTATTATTTTTAATCTTTGTATTTAAACACAATTCTAGTATTTAATGTGACGATAATTAATTAATAAAACATCTAAAAAAACAGTATTTTTATTAGTATATTTTTGTCCGATGTAAGTCGGTATATTTCGGTATTTTTTCAACGTGCCTCGGTATTTTCGTAAAATTTAATCTGGTCACATTGCTTGACAACTGACTTTATGAGAACTCAGCCGTCAATGTTTAACATTGTCATTAGTTAATTATTCGCATCATCAATAAATCATCGCTTGTTTACTAAAAATAAATAAAAACTTGCTAGGTTTGATTTTAAAGAAAGATCATATTTTATAAATATGTCTCAAGTTTTCCAAGTGCTGAGATGTTACAAATGCTTAGTGTTTCAGGTTATTGAATATTGTTGAATATATATATATATATATAAATTCTTATTTATAATAATATTTTAAAAACAATTTATATTACATTAGTATTATTTTAGGTACATCAAACTAGAAAAGATAATAAATGGACATGTAAAATGTGTGGTGAGAAGCAGTCTGTTAAGAGACATTATGGCATAGGGACAGGTAAAGATTGTAGAATTCATGTACAAAAATTAAACAAAATGAGAGGTGAAAAAGAATTAGCGGTTGCGGTAACAGTTGATTCAGATGATAGTGAATATGATGAAAATGACTGTGGTATTAGTAATAAAAGAGTAAGTAAATTAGAAGTTAGTAATAATATTGTCAAAAAGAGTAAATGGTCATTATACATTGACGAACAAGAAACAGATGAAGGAAACGAACCCCTTGATCTCAACGAAAGAGAAACAGTACTAAAAAAACAACAGAAAAGAAAAACATATAAAACATTCCAACAACCAAAGAAATTTAAAAAAGGGTTTGGTAATGAAGAACAAAATGATTCTGATATGTATAGCCAATTAGAAAACGAAAATGAAACCACAGAAGAATATATTAACAATTCTAGTGGTCCTAGTATTAGGGACTTAAGAAAATCAACAGCTTGCAATAATTTGAAAATAGCAAATCAGATGAAAGAAAATTTTACAAGTCATAAGAAAACTCCTGTGTTACAATTAGAAACACATAATAAGGAATCTAAATGGGTAAAATTCATAGATACTGAAGACGATGTGAAGGAAAACTCTCAAAGTGTATGTGATAAAGTTGAAGAATATAGCAATATACAATCTTTATTTTCATTATGTGACGACAGTGAAATAGATACAATATTGGATTTGTAAAACAATAAAAAAACAAGATTTTTAATTTTTTATTAATAAAACGGATACACAGGATATGTCATATATGAATGCCACATTATTTTTATACAACAATAAGGCATTCAACTACTTTTTACGAGTATGATAACATCCTTATTTGTCACATGGCAACAACTTAATATCACTTTTATAACTCTAAACACACTACAGGCATACTTAGTTATACAGAAGTTATTCCTACAATTTGATTTGTATGTGTTACTGAAAAATATTTGCATTCAGTTTTGATCAATATAGTTATTTTATAATACCTAACGACTAATATATTATAATACTTTATGGTAGCATTGTAATAACTTGAAACCATTATGTAAAAGCTTATTGGGTCCTATGAGAATGCTAAATATAATCTTATGAAAATCTGGGAAGACTTATTTAGTAAAAATATGTAACTGCTAATTCTATGAATTATTCTACTTGACTTTTTTTTGATTATACAAAGATAGATTATATGCGTAATAGAAAAGATTTAACTACAAGCCCTGATTGGAGATAAATGCATTTGACTAATGTTAATGTACACTGATAATTTTTGATTAAAATAGGAAGCCCTAGAGGATTCGATGTTGCTTACTTGTCTAGCAATCAACAGCTTATAATAATCATTTTTTGAATTTAAAAGCCGAGATGGCCTAGTGGATAGAAAAAATAGATTTTAACCGAAAGTCTCTGGTTAAAATCCGGGCAAGCACTTCTGAATTTTCAAATGCTTAATTTGAGTTTCGATTTCGTCGCATGCTTGTGAGGAAACCCACATGTCTTGGTAGAAATTCTGATACATGTATATCCACCAATCTGCAGATTGGTGGCTAATCAAGCATCGTGGTGTATTAAGCTTCTTATTCTTCTTCGTAACCGGAGAGAAGGCCTTACTTTACTTTGAATTTTACTTGGCATGTATAAGGTTAAAATTTGCAATGACTTTTATTCACTTGAGTCAAATACAAAGTTTATGACAATTTCTCATAAATATTTCAAATAAATTAAATCGACTAGAACGCCATCGTATGCCGGCGCCGATGCAGCTCCCTCGCTCTCGCATACCGTCGACCGTAACCATATCGCCACGATCTGAAAATACATTTCTTGGTTACAAAGATATTTTTTTAACTAAACAAGGATATATTTTTTTATGTAACTAATTTGGCAAAGAAGCGTACAGCCCACCTGGTGGTAAGCGCTTGAAGCCTATGAGCGCTGGCAACACCATACTTTTGTAAGTGTCACTCACGCTTTGCCAACCTCGAGATATTGGTTCTTAAAGGGTTTGTTTGTGGGTCTCCTCACCGTGCCTTGGAGAGCACGTTATGGGTCCAGGTTGTTATCTTAACATCTTATCCAGTAAGTTACAAGTTCGCCCTTAGGGATAAGGATATAAGATGGCAATCGCTTTGTGTAAAAACTGGTAGCTTGCCAAAACCGGATAAGAGTAATAAATAATGAAATTAATGATGAAGGATGTTAATAATATTAAATGTATGAGGTTCTTCAAGGGAAGGTTGAAAAAGTTTTTAAAGGGTTCGGCAACACGCATGCGATATCTCTGGGGTTGCAGGCGTTCAAAGGCTACGGTGACCGCTTACCAGCAGGCGGGGCCGTACGCTTGTTTGCCACCATCGTGAAATAAAAAGAAAGAAGAAAAAGATTACGCATATTACCTTTCGTTATACCCAAGTGGTTCTCCTACGTACATAAGGTCGTCTTCATACCGTCTGCTTATATCTTCATTGCTTCCTGAATACGTAAAAAATATTTAAACAATAAATTACGTCATTTAGACAGTTATATTATTTAAGATATATAATCATAAGGCAACATACCTGATAAATTTGAATGAGCGAATCTCCTGCAAGATGGGCCTCGACAACTCAACAGCTGTTGCAATTGATTATGGAAATATTCTTTTTCTGATGCCGTTAAATATTTCACTCGATTCTGTGTTTCAAATGGATCTGTAAAATAAAATTAAAAATTATTATATTTAAATCAGTCCTACGTCTATATTTAATATTATAAAGAGGTAAAGTTTGTGAGGCTGTAGGAAAAACTTTTCGTGGTAGATTCGTGATGTGATAGTCTGAGAAAAACGGTCGAGCAAAAACGTTTCTTACGAACGCTGCCTTAACGATGTGAGATATAGAACAGAGTTCTAGAGAAAAGTTGTAGAGCTTTATATCCTAATGAGGGCCATTTAGTGTGTAGCGTTAATTAAAAAAAATGCCTAAATAAAAGTCAGCGACAGCATACTATATCTAACTTTTATAGATAAGTGGCAAAATTATTCAAAACAAAACGTAATACACGCACACACACACACACAATAAAATAATAAACGCTACACACTCAACGGCCCCCATTAGGATAGTTATATCCTGTTGCGGGGGTTCGGAAATATACATAATCACGAGGACAAAAACACCCAGACCGGAAACATGAATGTATGGTCATTACAAATATATTCTCCCAGTAGGAATCGAACCCGCGACCTGTGGTGCTTAAGTCAGGTTCGCTACCGCTGCGCCATAACGTCGTCGTGTTAAGTAGATGTTTCATAATTAACACTAGCTTTTGCCCATGGTTTTACCCGCGTGAAAATAAAGTTTTTATAAGGCGCTTTTATTGCAATAACAGGTAACAGACAGACAGGGTTACTTTCACATTTACTAGTATAATATTAGTCGCAACAATATTAATTAGTCTATATTGCTTGAGATATATCGAAATTCAAGTTCTGTCGTTCGTTTTTTGTTAATCCCATAGGGACCTAACATTTTCCCGGAATTATTCTATGTATTAATCCAGGTAACAATCTATCTGTGTGGCAAATTTCAAAAACAATCGCACAAGCTTTCACATTTCAAATATTAACAGGATATAATGTGATGTTAGGAACATACCAATACGTAAATTATAATAAGTTATTAATCCAGTGACGAATTCGCAATAAAGTAGATTATGGGTGGCGTTGATTGTTCTAACGCAGTTGTACGTGTTGTTGGATGAGCTCATACAGAAACAAAAAGGTCCAGCGGTCCATAGCGGTGCAGTGCGCCAATGGTCATTGTCGTGTCGGAAGCAGTTCATGCGTTCCGATTCACATAGCCTTTCCAATTCCGCCTGAAATTAACAATTTAATATCATACCGATCAAATAAATACGAAAGATGTGGTCGCCTCAAATAAAAAATAAAGTGTCTCGGGACACGCGGTAGGAACGAAGTTCTATTCGGTATCTGCTAAATATTAATAATGAAAAAAAACTAACTATACGAAAAGAAAAACAGAGAAGGATATTATATTTCCGTAAGTACATATGATGATTCATTTTACTAGGTCAAATTAAAATGCACTAAGCAAAATGTACATGAAGGTGTCGATTGTAGAAGGTCAATTTTAGCAACATATCTGGTGTCGGAAATTAAAGTCTTATTATACTTTTTCGGTCTAGGTCTACATCGAGGTTATCCTTTCAGAATGTGTAACGCGCGATAATAACTTCGTTGATGATTTAAATCAATAAACATACAAATTATCGCACCTTCTTTTTTGCTTTTCTTAACTTCTTTCGCAATCTTTGTTCTTTCAGCTTTCTTCTCTCTTCTCTAGCTTTTTGTGCAGCTTCCAAATACGTGTGACCTACTGGCTTCATTTTACTATAAACATAAAAAGTTTCAATATAATATTTTTAAAAATAATAAAATAAATTACTGAAGCGTAACTAATACCTACCGGTTCTCCTCACAGTAACAGACATGTTTATCTTCATTTTCGATGAATAAAGGGTGGAGTCTCTTTTGAAATACATCAGGGGGATTGCTAAAAACGCCATTGTTGTTAGAACTTCCTTTATTTGGGTTTCTCTGTTCATACTCAGATGCATCAAATCTTGTAGGTCCTAATGTTCCAACAGTCGTCCTAAGTCGTGTTATCGGCTTACTTGTAGTAGTGTGATGACTAGATGTTGTTATGGGTAATAATGTACTCGATTTATGGGTGGAAATAACTTTATCTGCTGCCGCACTGTAATAATGCAAAGTGGAGAAAAAATCTACAGGTGTTGTTTTCCAATCGCTTGATACTTGTATAAGACTTTCATCATGATTTGTTTCATTTTTTCCATCTACGTCATTTTCTTTTGTAAGCTCAGTGGCAGTAAAGTCGTCAAAACTGGTGGTAATACTTTGCTGCGTACTTTTTTCTTCTATTAAATTTTGATCTAAGAAACTGCTATCTGTAATAACAGTTGTAGGTCGTGATTTTAGTAAATCTTCTGTTATGCGGTTAGTGAAACTTTCGACAATAACATGATCGGATATGTTTACAAATGTCGTCACTGATTCTGCGGCCGTTTTATTCTTCAATTGCATATCAAAAACATCGTCTTTGGTGTTAGCATTTACAGTTGGAACTATATATTCATTTGATTGTCTGATTTTTTTATCAAGTAAAGTAGAATTCCTATGTTTAGGTTTTATTCTATGTAATCGGTTTTTTCTAAAATTATCTTTCATGATTGTCTCATGGGTTACTGTCCTGTTAATTGATTGATGGTTCACATAAGATGGAGTTATCGTTTGTAGTTCTACTATGGGCTTACTAACTTTTAAATGCCTCTTGATTTCTTTTAAGTCTTCTAATTTTGTCCTTAGCTGCCTTATTTGATCTTCTAAACTTAATCTATTTGTGTGCCATGCTTTCAGATCATTATAAATAACTTGTGAACAGTTGACTGTTCCATCTTTTTCTATCTTACATTCTAATGATGACTCATTGTTGTTCAACATTGGATCGTTTCTTTGTTTATGTTTATTATGATTATGACTCCAATGTTGAGCTCGCCTTTTAGTTCTCTTATGATCTATATTTTCTTTGGTACGTTCATAAGCCTTAAGGAACGCTTCAGTTTCTTTTATAAGTTTGTCGATTTTATTTACGACACTTCTATTTTCTGATTCATCGATAGGTTCATTGTTAAAACTCAAATGTCCAATGCTCGGATTTTCTTCGAGAATACTATCGACAGTGTCAGGTTCAAGAACATCATTATTTAATGATCTTTTACTCCTAGTAGTATTATTTTTATTAATTTCAACCGGTCGTCTAGCTATAGTACCGTCAGTTTCTAGTCTAGTGTAAACGAGTCCACTTGGAGTGAAACAAGCACACTTTTTTGTACTCATCTTGGGCTGTGGTGCATTGCTATCTGGCTGAAATGTAATCAAACTTTTAATCAACTTGCTTTTTAAAGTATATTATTATCAGAAAATAAAACAATATTATACCTCATATTTGCATTTGTGTTTACGCCATCTTCCGTTGACCAAAACACATTTCCACTTCCGTCCAACAGAGCAAGGCGCACGTAACTCAGCCTTCGAACATTCAGCTGCTAGGCGAGCAGCTTTACCATTCACTATACTAGTTTCAATTTCTACAATATAATAAAACTTTAATAATGCAAAATATTGTTAATAAACATTTATTAACTTAATTCATATAGCAATCTTGATTAAATACCTGAAGTAGTTAAATAGTTAAGTTGGTTTGTTGTTCCTGCCTCTTCAGCATCCAAAACTTTCTCTAAGCTAGCTTCAAGTATTGGGTTATGGCTTTCATTCGATATAAGCGGTTCAGATGATTTATTTGAAGTATCACTTATTTCTGCACTTTCCTAGAATAATATGATTCACATAATTATAAACTCTGTTCGGTTATCTATAACATAATATAAAAATACGTTACCGCATCGTCATCGTCGTCATCATCAAGCTCTAAGAAATCGTCTTCAGAATCGGAATCGAAGTCGCCACTTTCTGAAGAGGTTTCGTGTGGTTGTACAGTTGTAGATTTCTGATTCATCTCTCGACTGTATTTCTGGGCGCGCAGCCGTTCTTCCATTAGATGGGCTTGAGTTTCACGACGTCCAGAACTATTAAAACATTACAAATTTGTAAGCATCAAATTCTAAAACAAATTTGACTTGAAACTTATATTCGGAACTAAATATGTGGCAAATAAAATATATCTAAATTTAACCTTTCAACAAGGAAAGTGTCCGGCCAGTGTGCTGCAGCAGCACGTCTCTGTCGTGGTTGCAATAGAGGCAGCAACGAACGACCATCCATGTGAGCTGGCGGTTCTACTCCGCCCATGTCCAAAAATGTCGGTGCCAAATCAATATTTAACACTAAATCGTCTACCCTAAAATTATATTTGATTATTGACGATTTTTAATGAAAAATGTTATGGTTTTGAATAAATAAAAGTCAATATATTATAACCAAAAAATAAGCGAGAGTTAGGCTCCTTAAGGTACGAAATTAGCACATTACTGACTGACGAATATTTTGATTACAAAAAATTACATAATTATTACTCCACGTCTTATTTTCTTGGCAATATGAATGTTGTTATTAAAAGCTCGAATACATATTATGTCCCACTACATGGTGTATACTATATACTTACACAGTGCCAGGTTCGACACCGGGTCCACGAACAAGAAATGGAACCCTTATATCGAATTCAAAAGGGAAACTTTTGCCTTTAACCAGTCCGAACTGGCCCAGATGATATCCGTGATCAGATGTGTAGACTAGGTAGGTATTATCTAACTCCCCGAGAGCTTTGAGCTCCTGATACACTCGCTCGACCGCCTGCAATTGAAGCGATATTATCAGCATTTGTTATCTGAATTATAGCGTGCCTGAATCAGGTTATATTCATCAAGTTTCACGCTCGAACGAATTCTTTGCTGGAATTATCTATTGGATAGATAATACTAGTTACGGTATTAAAGATAAAGAAACTACTAAATAGTAGATATGCGATGAGTGATTACGTAAAAATTAATAACCATTATTTTTGGAATGTATGTATTTTAACCTACCATATCAACACTCTGTAGGGTCTGCAACCTTTTGGTCATCAGAAGATCTGTAAACTGTCTATGAATTGGTTTCATTTTCTCCGTTACGCGCAAAATCCATTGCTTGTCGGGATTTGGAGCCATGTCATATGTGGGAGTGCTGTTGAAAGAAAGTAAAATATTTTTAATGTGATTAGAGAGAGAATCTTAAGTTTTTTGTAATATGAAATTAGTGGCACACAAGCGTACTCCTCGCCTGATATTAAGTAGTCAGTGGTCAGTGTGGCCTATGAACGCTTGCAATAACAGTAGGGTCGCATTGCGTTTTGCCGACCCAAAAGAAAGAAGGTTATAGATAACGATAAAAAGATTTAATTCGACACAGACAATGTCGCGTACAAAAACTAGTTACTATTTAATGAAATAACTGCCTTTAATTAAATATAACAATTAAATCTTATTTGATATACTCTTAAACGTTTCTTTGATATCAGATGATAACATAACAAAAGAGACTGATGCCAATACCCTAACCCTGTGACCTATTGTTATCGTTATATAAGATTATGCAGAAATTGATACTTCGTTTTATCGTCGCATTTTTAATATATGATGTATTATAATGTCAGTATTCAAATTGCCAAACTTGTCGACAACTTCATAATGAAACCACAAAAAAGACGGGCGTTGTGTGACCGCAAAGAGAACAAAAAAAGTTACTCATTTAATGTTGTAGAGCTAAACTAAAAAGTATTTAAAGAATCATGGAAAAGACTTCTGTGTAAATTTATGAATGAATAGCAATAATATTTAATTAAAATTGATGTATTTTCATAAAATATTAAATGCAAAACATTATCAAATTTACTAAAAAAATTATAGAAATTACACAATAATTAATACCTAATTTTACAATATTGGCTACATAAGTCTATGTTTGCGACAGATTATAAAAATACAAACGGGAATATTATCACACGACATGTAGACGAGGACGCAGCCGCTTTTGATATTGAATACGAATATAGTTTTTTCTTTATGTTTGAAATATAATGAATAAAAACTCTTTATGGAAGTTTTATTTTTTATTATTGCCGGCGCCTTACCCCCGGGGACAGGTTTGGCGACCACACAAAGAGCCGATAGTTGAATATTAAAGGAGCCGCAGTTGGTCCTGAGTTCGACACCGGTTATCGGCGCCGTATCGTCGCACGCAGACTTTCCGACAAATAAATATTGAATGATTATTTTAATTAACAAAATATATATTGCAGCAATAAAGTTTTATACGATACATTTTATAAATGACTATAATTGATTGATTTGATAATTATATCAACAGATTTTTTTACGAAGCAAAAACAGCTCTATATCTTTTCTTTTTTTTTTTTTTTTCGGAATGTGTATTGCTGTCGGCTCTACTGGCCTTGACAGCGTCACCGGGCGGGGGCCGAGTACAGAGACTCAGCCGTGATAAAGGGACAGCCCTCACGGGGCTCAAATTTGATTCCGTCCTTAGGGTGCCTCCTGCGAAGCCTAACCACGGCTAAGGACGTCATCGGTGAAATCTTTTCTTTTCATTTGCCAATATCCCAATAAATTATTCATTTTTATCGTTAATTGCAGATATAAAGGAATTTAGGAAAAATCGGTATTCGATGCGTATTATTTTTAAACAGATATAATATGTTCGTCGATTTCTTGGAAAAGGTTTAGCCGATTGAAATGGGATAGAGTGCATTCTATGATAAATCTAAAGTGGTAATAATATTTACAGGGCCGGATTAACCATGTTGGGGCCCAAGGTATGTAATGCAAGTTCGGGGCCCCTTTGACCTTTTGTAACTCCTTGAACCCTAAAATATTTTTTTACGGAATAAATTAGTAATATAAGCTGTTTTAGCTACATTTAGGTATTCATAAGATCGAACATGTATTCCGCAATGTTCTGAAATAATATGTAATATAAAAAGAATCAAGGCAAGAATATTGTTATTGTGAGTGTGTTACATTATTGTTCTCTATACTCGGAATATCGCTTAGAAAAAATATCATGTCGGGCCCCCAGGCCCCGTTGCCTACACCGCCTAAAGCATAATCTAACCCTGAATATATATAATATTATATACTTTAACAATATATAATATTACATTCTATATATAATCATAATCAGCTATAGATAATACAAAACGAATATCGTCAAAGTATAACTGCTGAATATTCTATGATTGTCCTTATGCCAACTATTATTAACATGTTGAAGTCGCCATTTTTACCGGATTCTAAAAGTAGTAGTATTTTATCGCATCTGTATTTCTTTATTTTGGATCGAGTAGATATTACCAACAATTCGTATTTAAAAAAATAAGAATACATAATAGCAGTACTACCATGGAGATAGGAAATTGCAATTGCTCTCAGATAAAACCACTTGGCAAAGCTAGCTTAATACGATGGTCATAAATCCGTTTGATTATTACAGGAAATTCATAAAGTAACGTAGACTTTTCAATTTCCTGGTTAAGAAAAACGAATAAACATCACTTGTATATTATTGGGTACTTGTACATTTTACAGCCCAATCGCTCAACTATAGAATGGCTGACTGTTAAAGCAACAATATAGGCCTTATAGTTTCCGTTAGGTTTCTTATTATATTGAAGTGAGGTTAAAATATTAATGAGTATTCTCTCGAGAACAGTATTTTATTTTTTTAATACTATATTTTCTTAAATATCTGATAAATTAATTAATAATATTTGATTAATTTAGCAGATTATATCAAATGTGTTAAGCGCCACATGTCATGGGCTCGATTTCCGCTTGGAGTAAATGTTTGTATTGATCATACAGACATGTTTTCTGGTCTGGAAATGTTTGTCTTTGTCATTGTGTATGTTTCCGGACCTCCGACACAGACATGATATACGTAACTATTCTAATGGGGGCCGTTGAGTCTGTAGCGTTTATTTATTGCTTAAAATATCTTTGAGAAGAATGAAATTCCTTAAAGTAAAATTGTTGAATAACAAATACAAGTCATATTATTTCTTTCCGTACATTAATAATACATGAAGGAGAGTTTTTATATATAAAAAATTGTTCCCGTCATTCGTATCCCAATACTTAACATTTAACATTTAAGCTGTCGTGCTTAAATTATTCATGTATACCGTTTTTCAACTCGACAGAAACATTAAATTACATGTCATATTTCATTAACTTCATCATTTAAGCTTTATTCGCTATATGTCAAATTAACGGTAACTTATTTATTAAGCATTAATTACATTTTATTAAGTATACCGAATCCCAAAATAGTAAATTACAGAGTAGCTAGATAAGAGTATACTAAAACTTTTATTTGAATTATATCATCAATAGGTAAGTAGCAACCTATACATTGTACAAGTGTACATGTCCCACTGCTGGGCATCCCCGCCCGGTGATGCTGTCAAGGCCAGTAGGGCCAACAGCAATACACATTCCGAAAAAAAAAAAAAAAAAAAACTGCTGGGCAAAGATCTTCTCTCCTATTACGAAGATGCATTAAGAGCTTAATCCAACACGTTACGATGATTGGCAAATAAACATTTCTCATTATTTCTGCCAAGACATACGGGCTTTCTACCATGTTACACCACCACTTTGGGGCGACCCAAAGGACACGATAAATTTGAAAACAAAAATTAGGACTTAAAAATTTATAGGTACTTGCTATGGTTACTGGTTGTACTTCACTAGAAGCGTTCAACCGCGACCTTCTGGTAAAGTCTAACTGACAGACTTCACGTAACAACAGTACATACGTACACTATAATAATGTAATAGTCCCAACAACTGGACTATCTTTTTTTTGTATGTGACTAAGTTGGCAAGTAAGCATACGACCCACCTAGTGGTAAGATGTTGTCGTAGCCTCTGAGCACTTGCACTCGTTGTGTCACTCACGCGTTGCCAACCGAGATATTGGTTCATACATCTACTTTGCCTAGTAACTTCACTATCTACAAAACACATTAGGTACACTGCTTTGCGGAAGATTAACTAACACTGCGGTGGTACCTAGCCAGCCGGCCTCTTATAATAAAAGACCAGTAAGTAATCCCGTATTTATAGCGTCATATTAACATATTAATTTACAAATGTATGAATAAGAATAATACGTATAATAATGTCTGGCAATAAAACCGCAATGTCGTATATTCTACCGCAAAGCAGTAGTGTTTTGCATTACTGTTTTTCGGTTTGAGGGACACTGTAGCTAGTAGGCAAAAGAGTTTTAAGAACCAATATCTTAAAGTTGGCAACGGGTAACACCTACAAATGGACGCAAATAAGCAATACCATGTCAACTCACACGAATGTCATTTCGAGAAAAACGCGTTTGAAAATTTTGAACAACTCGCTTTATATGATTTTTTTAACACAAACTGCATATTTCGTATATAATATAACCCAAAACGTTTAACATAATACATAAATTGCATGATTAAAAAATGGCTTTTTAGAAGTTTTTAGCTTTTTTAGCTTTAAAGCTTAAAACCCTACAAATATTAAAGAATAATGTTCTTCAGCCATTTGCCAACACTTCTGCATATAAAAATCAGTTCTTTTAATTTTGTGGGTTGACATGGTATTGCTTATTTGCGTCCAAATGATTAATGATTGGTGTTGACGACAATCGCTTACCATTAAGTGGGTCGTATACTCACTGGCAAACTTAGTAATATAAAAAGAAAACATATACTTAAGCAATCTTTTTCGATAAAACATGAATCCTTTGTTTTTTTAATGGGTTAGCCTTCCACAAAGTGATTGTATTAAAATGTAGGTAGCTAACCTGCGGCGCCTTCAAAACCGTCTTGATATTTTAAATGAATACCAATTTACATTAATCGATGTAATGCCGCACAGAAGCAAAAAGTTTTTGACAACAAAAAACGTTGGCCCATGTCGGACATTACGTGTATAATTAAGTAGTATACCGATTATAATAAGGCAATAATGAGGCATCGTGAAGTTTATGAAACCGGCTTAACAGATTATATAAAAGGATAGGTACCTACATTGTTTATATTTAACAATACTAAGTTTGTTATTTCGCTTCTATTAAGTTAGTTTTTATTTTGGTGGCATTCAATTTTACAAAGCTTTAACACTAGACAAGTTTCAAATTTGTTAGTTATTGTGAAATATCCTTAAAAATCTATTCTAATTATTGTAATTTGTATCGAAATCAAATCTACAAAATGTTCTTAGTACAAATTTAATATATGAAATAACACAACGGGCAACGTTACTCAAATGAAAATAAAGTCTTTCAGAATATTCTTTTGACGATATTTTCGCAAATCTTTTTGCAGTTATTTCTGAATGCAGCGTGAATTGAAGCAGCAATGACAAGTTTCTTAGTTCGAGGCACATTTGAATTTCACAAGCAATAACAAAGCACAGCTGGTACAATTTCTGTCGTCAGCATCTTGCGCTTCGTAAAATAGACTGTATCCAAACGTGCGACTATTTGTGAATTGCGACAAATACAGAATATTAAATTCAACGTCTCGAAATATGCAAACAACGAACTCATCTCATAATATATCCTGTTGCTAAAATTTCATGTTTATTTATGAGTTTCAGTTTTGAGATAAACGAAAACTTTGTCTTTTCACGATATAACTTATATGTCGCACTTATTCAGGAATCAAGCGTAGTGGGCGCCAAAAACAAAGCAAGGTTTGGACCAGTGAATTTGTGAGTTTCCAGTAATGAGTAAAAAGTAATTAATGATGTACTTTCTGGAAAAGATCGATATGTCTTAAAAAGACGAAACTTCTTACAGAGGATAATAAAATTTTTATCAAAATCCATCTAGTCTTTTTGGAGTCCATTGGTAACATTACCTTGCACATCCGTTTTTATATAAAGATATATTATATAGATTGCAAAAATTGGATATCATAAAAATACAGCAGGCTTCCAACCGCTTAAGACACATGTTATGTGAAAACAATTTGGATACCGTAATCCCGGAAGCATACCCTTTTATGGTATACTAGCATCTGCCCGCGACTTCGTCCACGATACCGTTAGAATAAGTGCCAGAGAGAAATTAATTATTTGTAAGTAAATAAGACGCATAGCTATACCGAATTTCAATTGAATAATATGTAATGTAGGCTGTAGCATAATTTTTTAATCCCACAGAAACCGAACATTTTTCGAAGGTACAAAAGTATCCTATGTGTTAATCCATATAATAAGTGCTGCAGTTCATCCCAATTTAAAAAAAACATTAAAAGAAGATATAACATTAAACATGCAAAAACTGCCCGATTGAAAACCTTCTTCGATGTCGGCTAAATAATACAATGTTGTTTAAAATATTGATATTGAGTTGTAAATAAATTTTTAATACACCAAAATTTAAAAGGTTAGACCAAAATACGGCTAAATATTCTCATGAAACATAAATCAGCAACAAGGCTGAGTGGCGGTAAAATTATTCAGGGCGCTCCGTAAGTACGAAGTTGGGTACGCGAAATTTCCGAGTAGCGAAAAAACAAGGTCGGGCTCAAGGCTTAATACACTTTTTTATACGAATAAACGGTTCCGTTCATAATACGAGTCCCAACATCCAATTATGGACCGATTTATGATAACATCTAAAACGTTTATGCATTTAATAAAGAAGATGTAATGTATTTGCAAAAAGTAATGCGCGTCGCCAAGCTGTCAGTCACGTTTAAGATGAAGCGATATTATATAAAAGTGATAAAAGTGAATATTTTCATGGACATCTAAAGAATTAATTTGTTTCGTAGCTTAAAAAGTTTTTGTTTTAAGTTTTTAGAGTCTTGTGATCGATCAGGAGGAACCCTAAAAGTAAGCAACTTCTTAAATATTTAAAGAGAGGTAAGATGGCCGCGACCGCAAAGAATCCGCAGCAATTAGTATTTTGTCGAAATGTTTAGTGAACAAGTTCACAAAGAACAAGAGTGGTATTTTAAACGAGGTTCCAAATAAAGAAATAATTCGACTTCTTTACTTCAGCTTAAACCTATATAATTTTTAGCTTAAGTTCATACATAAATAGTTTTATTTTTATGCACTGCCAATAATTTATTCTGTGACACTGATCCATAGTTTTTAATTAATTACTTGATGGGGTTCAAACATTAGATGTCTTCTCATCTCTTCTCATCTTGGATGTCTGTCCACGAGTTGTTTGTACATTTTTAGCTTTACAATAGCTTTTAACTCATAATGTTCCGTTTTGTTTTATTTTAGTTTACTTAAACTTGACAAAATTATTGACTAGCGCTCGCCGCGTGGATCACTTATGGATGTCAGCACGAAATCTCTGGACCATATTAGATAGCAATTAAGACAATCGTTTGTATTTTGTTCGTCATTGCGTTAATATTAGACAGTATATTTTACAATAAAATACCGACTTCAACTGAAAAGCTAAAAATAAATTATTACAACAAAATAATTATTTTCTTCAAGAGATGTCACGTGTTACTTAATGCTTTTAAGTTATGAATAATTGGCTACCATATTATACCTAATGTGTTACGAACACATGAAATATTTATTAGTCTTGTGCAGTTTCAGTGGCCACCTGTGATGATCATCAGAAGTTCAACATCACCAAGTGATGATGTTTTTCCGAAAATGCACGGAAAAAATTAAATAGCAATAATATTTATAGAATTCCTCGATTTCTCCAAGATATCATCATCAGATTCAAATTACATTGGTCACATCACACTAGAAATAATATTTTACCAAAAAAAGAACTATCCAAATCGAACTAGCTGTCGTCTCCGACTAATCGGGTAACAAACTCAAAAATGTTTAAGACGAAAAAAAACCTTTTCTTTTTTTTAAGTACATTTGTTAAAAATGGGTCACAAATGATTATGGAACTCTAACATAAACGGTATAAAACGGTTGACTTGACAAGTCCTTTCCATAACTTAAGGCTTTATTTCGTTCACTCAAGCGTAAGGTAATGACCTCTCCTAGTGAGAAATTGAAGATTGGAATTATTTATATAAAGTTTCCAAGAGTTAAAATAAAATAAACTTGACTGTGATGTACTATCCTTTCAAACCCGGCTTAGGATAAGGCGCCTTATATTACGTGGGTGGATAGAGCCGAGGTGAATGAATGACATTCCTAGCAGCTCCTCAGACTTGCAGGTATTTTTGAATGAGAATGCCAGTGACTTTCTGCATATTACGTGTAGGCATGGAGACTCGTTAATATAGCCATCTCGTAAGTACGCCTTTCTACGTTTCGTGTTTTGTTATCGTTCGACTCAAAGTTTTACCAATATTATATGTACTGGGGTAAAGAAACTTAGCATTTATTTTAAATTGATATTTCCTAATATATACTGCCATTATAAATTTATAACAATTATTAGATAATATTTTCTTCAACTGAGTAACATATCGAAAAATATGTATTTCTTATACTTTCTTGTATAATATAGTTATTGTAGCCTTTTGTTTTTGGCATAAATAGGGCGGCTCAAAAAGGGAAGTATCTGTTGCGTTTCATTGATTGATATTCGTCACAACACGCTGTGAATTTTTGGTATTGTAAGTGTCTTATCAGTTCCTATCACCGCGAAGCAACAAGAGGGTTGTACGCTTGTTGGACAAAAAAAAAACAATATATATTTTACATATATAAAAACAAAATACAAACAGACAAATTTATATACTTACTGGTGTGTAGTTACATTGAAGAATAGATGAGAGAATTGCGGAGCAGAATCCTCAGGTCCGTGAGGCGCTGGAAAGGACATCACCAGAAGAACAGGCTTCCTAGAGAACCTCCTCTTCGAGGCACGTAGAAACGCTATGGAGTCGTTTGCTATCAAATCGGGATAGTAATCCTGTAAGAAAAAAAAACAATATGACTTCATGATAACGAATTAATAATAAAGAATATGTTACAAAATCGAAATCATGAGAGTAAAATAATGTATTAAAAGCTCTAATTGCGCATCCAAACCGAGTTATTGTAAGTTGAACAACATAATGCAACACGCTAACATTAGAAAACATTCTTCAACATTTGTGACCACTTTTTGGTATCTGTTTAATGTTGCTTACCGTATCCATACCGCAGGTAACAATAATCAACAAAATATACCAAAGAGTGTTTCCAAATGTTACACAATGGCACGGCAACCCGGCAGCATAATATACTATACAATAAATAACATTTTGTTATCAAATGTTGCCCGCCAACATTTGACAACGTTGCTCCAGAATTTTAATTATAATATGCTGTCAAAATAACATTATTAAGATTCCTATCACGGCTAAGTGGATAGCGAAAGTTTTTTTTTTTTTTTTTTTAAATCTTTATATGAGAAAAAGAAGGAGTTTGTTCAATTTGAACATGCCACCCCCGTAATATAACAATACTTATAATTAACTTACTATTAATACAGTCCTGGAATTTTGTTTTCTTAATCGGAACATATTATCTTAATATATATGTTTAAATATTTGTATATTTCTTATCAAGGTATACCTGCGGTCGCCACTCTTGAAATTCATAAAGGTTTATGTGTCGAAAACTCGGCAGAGCCAAAGAGTAAATTTACCACAAGGCATTTAAACCTTTTGAAAGTAACATAAAGGTTGTATAAAAATTTGATTATTATTACATAACTTTTATATCATATTCTTGAATTATGGTTATTAGCTCAAATAAAATCTATAAACTAAATTGCACGGCGTTTATGTAGCAGCCAGAATATATACTTATTATATAGACATCAGACAACTCTTATTATATACCATATACGTTCGACACGGACTAATGATATAATAAATGTCTGTAGGATATTTACTGTGGTGTTAGAATTGTCGCTTAGCTACAAAACATGTTTGTGACTCGAATAACAATATTACGATACATGCTAAATCTAGTGTTTGAATAGTTTAATAGCATTTATATTTGGACGCAAATAAGCAATACCATGTCGACCCACAAAATTGAAAAAACTGAGTTATATATGCAAAAGTGTTGGTAAATGGCTGAAGAACATTTTTATTTAATATTTGTAGGGTTTTAAGCTTTAAAACTTCTAAAAACACCATTTTTTAATCATACAATTTATGTATTATTTTAAACGTTTTGGGTTATATTATATACGAAATATGCAGTTTGTATGCTTATTTTATGTGAAAATAAGTAAAATAACTTACATACATCTTAAAATTGCCAAAAACTTGACCAATATATTTAAAAAAATCATATAAAGCAAGTTGTTCAAAATTTTCAAACGCGTTTTTCTCGAAATGACATTCGTGTGGGTTGACATGGTATTGCTTATTTGCGTCCATTATATCGGCGATCAAATCCCCTTGTTAACTTAATTTTATTTAAGAATAATCAGATAAAAACATCTCATAGCCATTGAATTATAATAATATTGAAAATAATATATATAAGGGATCCTATGCCGAGGATCCGGAAACATGCATATACAAGCAAAACCACCTAGACCAGGACACATTTATGTATAGTTAATACAAACACCTGCCAATAAGGGAAATCAAACCTACAATCGTTAGCTACTACAATCGTTATGGCAGGTAGAGTAATTTAATACATTTTATGACAATTTCTATGTATTTAATATTTAAAAAAAAAACATATTTAAAACGTCGACCGGCTACATGGCGTCGTATCGTCACGTTTCTGGGGTTTCAATATCACTACATAGTATTAAACAAAGTCGCTTTCTCTGTCCCTATATCCCTATGTATGCTTAAACCTTTAAAACTACGGAACGGAGTTTGATGGGTTTTTTTTAATAGATAGAGTGATTGAAGAGGAAGGTTTATATGTATAAAAATAGTGGGAAAAAAAAACATTTTGAGGTTGCTAATGTGATGTCGTAAATAATTACATTTAACGCGTGCGGGCCACGGGCAGTAATGAATAAATCAAAACTACTGGATCGATTATAATCATTTTTTCAGTGAATGACATAGGCTATATATTTTATACCCGTACGAAGCCGGAGCGGGCCGCTAGTTATGGATAAAATGGTAGTTGGATAAGTGCCATATTAGTCAAAACTAGTTTTAATGACAGATTGAAACAAAAAACGTAACCGGAGACGTAATTGCATTGTATGATGTGCAAATTCATGACGTAACGGATTTATTTCTTGTCATTACTCATGATGACTTCGCATTAAAAAAAAATACATCTTATAATTACAATATGTCGACGGTTTCTTAAATCAAAAATATATAACAGTTAAACGCATCATACTCAACGGCCTAATTAGTATACTATCCAGCGTCGGGGGTCCGGAAACACACAAACTAAAGCAAAACACCCAGACCAGAACACATACTGCTCCAAACGAGATTTAATTAAATAAGAAGTGATATTTCAATAATTAAAGTTTTACTGGCCACTATCAAAGTAAACTGTTGCCCATTAATAGAACATTAAAAAATTATTGAGCGTGCAAAAATTTTTCAAGTGACACTCTCACTTGATTTATTTTTATTTATAAACTTAAAATTATCAATTTTTTGTTTGTTTGTGACGATTTCACGCCTATGCCGCTGAACTGATCGTGATGAATTATGCTGTAGACATAGATGGGACCATGGGGACAATATATAGGCTTATTTTTATCGGCGGAAAAAACTTGAAGGGGATGTAATAGGAAGAAAACTTTTGTTAAAAGTTGCTAATTAAAAACCGTTATTGACTAGGACCAAGCCGCGGACAGAAACTAGTCTAATATATACATGAAAAAACCGTTATTGATGAATACCGTTAGGACCAAGAAGCGGACAGGAGCTAGTCTAATATACACATGAAAAACTGAGGGCGTACAAACAAAAACAAATAATTACCCTATTGTAGTCATCGCCGTGTTTGATCTTCTTTCCATTCATGTTAATACTATAGTTATAATACTTGGAGTTCATTATAAGTCCTCCCCACTCGCGCCAGCCTGGAGGTATGTATGACCCGTTGTATTTATTCAGGTACTTGCCAAAATAACCTGTAACAAAGGCAAATTGTTCATTAACATAGTCTTCAATAAACAACGACGTCTGGTCTTGAATAATACGCTTTCATCGGCAATAGGCCTTACTTAAAATATCTCTTTGTATTTCTATAACAATAAAAGTTAATTATAAATACATAAATGTATATATACACATTGCACATACAAGCTTTTTTATAATCATTCTTATTCAGAGTTCCGCCAAGACCGTTTATATATAACTAAGTCAAATAAAGTTGTAACAGTTCTTGTAGTAGTAGAGCCATGCTTTTCCCAGCACTTATAGCACGACCGAGGCGCTATGGTTCCATGGAATGCCGAGAAGCAGGGAACCACCCGTCTCGCACATCAGGGTGGGTGACTCCGAGGTCCAGGTGGGCCGGTACCTCAAGTACCTTGGCCTCACCTTGGACGGTCGCTGGGGTTTCGAAGAACACTTTGAGCGCCTAGTCCCCCGGATTGAGAAGGTAGTGGGTGCAATGCACAGACTACTGCCTAATCTCGGAGGACCGAGGGAAGAAGTCCGCCGCCTCTATGCGGGGGTCGTACGGTCCGTGGCCCTCTACGGGGCGCCCGTGTGGTCACACAGATTGGGCATCCGCCGCTGCAGAACTAAGCTCTTTAGTTTGCAGCGAAGAGTGGCCATCCGGATCGTACGAGGATATCGTACGATATCGTATGAGGCGGCGACCGTACTAGCGCGTTTTCCACCGCTAGACTTATTGGCGAAGATGGACGCGAAGGTATATGACCGGATCCGCGCCCTCCGCCAGAGCGGCGAAAGTGCACCCCCAAGTGCGCTCGAAGCAATAAAACGGCAGGAGAGGCTCTGCGTGCTCGAGACGTGGCGCGACCGCCTTCGCGAAGAGCGATATACGCGCAAACGCATCATCGGTGCCATCCTGCCGGTATTCGGAGCGTGGATGGTAAGGCGGCGACAAGTCACCTACCGTCTTACACAGGTGCTCACTGGACATGGGTGCTTCGGTGAGTTTCTGTGTAGGATCGGACGGGAGTCGACGATGATGTGCCACCACTGTGGCGGGGACCGGGACTCCGCACAGCACACCCTCGAGGTGTGCCCCGCGTGGGACGCGGAGCGTAGCGCCTTGGTCCAAGAGATCGGACGTGACCTCTCCCTGCCAACAGTCATACTGGCGATGCTAGGCAGGGAATCGGCGTGGGAGGCCGTTGTCTCCTTCTGTGAGACCGTCATGGTCCGGAAGGAGACGGCCGAGCGGGATCGGGAAAGGGCCGATCCTGCTCGACGACGACGGCGGCGGCGTCGCCCACCTGATGCTGCTAGCCGTCCCAGCCCTCCAGCCCCTTTACCCGGGGCTATATAAATAGGACGTGCCCTCGGGTCGTCGACGTACAGGGTGGGGAACCTGTGCGTCCGTATTGAGCGGCCTTGAGAAGGACTGCAGTCGATGTGGACCCGACTGCCGTACGCGCTTGCGCGGGAAGCGCTGGGGGCTTACCATCTCGCCCCCCGGGACCGAGCTCCGCTAGGCGAAGCACAGTGCTTGTCAGGTCGCGTTGGTTAGTTCTACGAGAGTTCCCGTAACCTGACAATCGCACAGAGGTCGGCCACCGAGGAGGTTTTAGTGGGTCCTCATGACGTTACCATCTTGTCATGGAACCCCACATAACCCGGTTCTCCTCCCCAGGAAGCCGGGTATCTGGTAGCAGATTTCCTCCCCGTTAACAAAAAAAAAAAAAAAAAAAAAGCACTTATAGCACATAGACTATCCTCTAATAGTTCTAACGCCAACGCCTCTGCGACCATCCTTTTTTTCCTTCTCATTTCTTCCTTCTTATCGCTTGGTTTGGCAACGCACATGTGATACTTCAGGTTTCGCAAGCGTTCATAGGTTGCGGTGACTGCTTAATCTCAGGTGGACCGTATGCTTGTTTGCCAACGCCATGATGAAATGAAAAAAATATAAATAATAATTACATAATAATTGGCACATTATCGCAAGCCAAAGCTTTTAATCTAATAATCGAATCAGTGAACCTAAAATCTTTATTTTTTATACCGCAAAGTTGCCAAACAAGCGTACGGCTCGGCAGATGGTAAGCGTTTAACGTAGCCTACCATTATAAAACCCGGGAAGTATTATCATTTCACAGAAAATCGCCGTTAAGTAACAGAGTGCCTACTGTTGATTTTAATGCGATGACTGCGAGCGCCAGAAGCCTAATCTCCCACCCCCCTTTTCCTTCTTATCGTTTTTCTTCTCCTATGCCTTGGGTTGGCAACCTGTGAGGTTGCGGTGATTACTTACCATAAGGCGGTCCATTTGCTTATTATCAACCATAATGAAATAAAAAAAAGAAATACAACGGATACTATTACTTCACATAGATATTCTGTGGGAGAGTAGTACTTCCCCGTTCAAGCCGGTTATTGATGCTGAAAACACCAAGGCTCTATTACTACAAATAAAAAAAATAATCAAGCTCAAAAAATTTAATAAGCAAATAAAAAACAGCAAAATCATTGTTCGTGGAACAATAGTTCTGAAATATTAATTTCGACACTGGAAATGCAAATGCTAGGGTTTTTAATTTTCCCGAGGGGCGCTAGGAAGTGACTGAGTGTTGATTACTTGGGAACCGTCTTATTTAAGCAGAGAATGCTAATACAGAACCTTTTGCAAAGATTTCTCTAAGAAAAATATTTTTAATTGTTAGGAATATTTCTTAAATATCACTTATTGTTCTCTTTCCGCTGTTTCAGACTTCTGAAGTAAATATTCCGCAGAAAATATTTATGTTTTCTTTTCAGTTCTGAAGTCGTTTTTTTTCTTAAAATGATTTTATTTTTATTTAAAAAAATAACATTGCTATCCAATATTCTAATCCAAATCATGTTTGGGATAAAAGTAAAAAGTAACTTGGTCACGTTTTCCCAGAAACCAAGTAATTAATATGGACAGCTTTCGGCCTTTCGATGATGAATGTGAATCCGCTTCGGTCTTTGCATGAATGTAATTCAAGTATGTTTCGTGAATTACGACTTTTTGCAATGTATAGAGGTCTGTTTCTATTAAATAGAACTCGAATTTCGTATTTCGAAATAAATTTAATTTTCAAAAGCTTATGCCAAATTACAATTAGAATAAGTTTCAACTTTAAAATAAATATATTCTTAAATTACGTTTATTAAGCAGTACGAATGTGAAGGTAACTCTGTCTGTCCGTTACATTTTCACGGAACTACTGAACCATTTACGATATTTCTTTATACATATTGAAAGGTCCGTGGAGGATCCTTTTTGGCGCGAAAATTTGTATGAGGAACCACTTACATAGTTCTATACTACATTAAAGGCGCCTCATCAAAAACGTCATCGACGACATCGTTCTTAGAAAAGCAACTTTTTCATCAGAAAATTTATTATACATATGCTTATTTAGTTGAATGGCTCCTCGAATCCTAGACACATCGACGAAGAAAAATACAGTCCCATGATAACGATATACGATTATGTAACTCTGTTTCGACATAATGGCGCATTAGCAATATTGCCTTTTTTCTAAAGATATCTACATAGTTTGATAAATTAAAATTTAGTGCTCTTTATAACATTTGATGTATATTGCATGATTTTTTTACATAACATATCCATTTATCTCTTAATAGAACCTTACGTCCCCCCTAGTTGAGACTCGAGACTATTCTCGAGTTTCAACTACGGGGGACGTAAGGCTTCAATAAGCTTGTGAACAAGCTTCTATAATAAGCTTGTGAACAAATTTTTCCCTCCAATTTTATGTCCCGAGAACCGCTCTGATTCTGACGTCACGTGAAAACTACTAAAAAAATGGATGAATTTTAGTAAAGATATCTATCGCTGTAACTTTGGAAAAGGTTTTGGCTACTTTTATCACTAAAAAAAAAACATGAAGGGGTGAAATATGAAATGAAAGTTTGTATGAGGAACCAATAATTTCAATTGCAATAAAGCCGCCTTAATTTATTTTCTCTCATGTAACGAAATTGCTCAAATATAACACACCTTAAATTTTTACTATATGTTCTTGTCCTATTACCGAATCGCCTATGTTAACACTTTCCTTTTCCGCTGAACCACATATGTCTCACATCAATTGTTTCACTATTGTGTCCAGTATACCAGACAGTTCTGGAGAACTAATGGGTTAGTAAATTAGTAAATTTAATAAAAAGTTACCTAAAACGTACGGAGAGACTGTTCAAAAATACCTCAATCTCCGAGTACAATATTTCATTCAAGCATAACTGCTATTACATTGAAGGTAAATTTTGATGCAAGTCGAACAAAATTTGTGGATTTTAAGCAAGCTATATTCAAAGCACGTATCTAATCTCCGGCTCGCTGTCGTGCTGTTATCAAAATACTGTCATGTTATACCGTATTACTATTGAATTTGACAAGAAAGTTGAAGCTCAACAAATATACACGTGGAATAAGAATTCGTTTTTACATTAATAAAAAGACTTCAAAACAGATTTTTAAAGTTTTTATATCTTGGTACACTCCTATATCAGTAAAATGTTAATATAAAATGCTTTAATGACTTTAGAAATATATAGTAGTAGGAGAATAACCCGTTGACTTTTCGACTATTGTCAAATTGATAGCAGTGTACTTTTTACGTGCCCTCCGAAGCACGGAGACAATCAGTTGAAATACCACTATGCGATCACCCATTTAGTGACTAACCGCACCTGAAGTTGCTTAATTCACCGATCAGTGACCGCACCCAACTATGAGCGAACGACTAATTAGCCGCCGTCGTGTATGGACTCTTCTCCCACTCATCAGGTAGCGTAGAATCATCTACCTCCCGGGCTTCGTAAAAATAAAAATTATATCCTGATTCGTGGGTCTGGAAACATACAAATAAATGCACAACCACCCAGAACTAAACATGTTGTGAATGCTAACTTGAAGCAAGTTTTCGACCACTGCACCAAAACTGTGGTCACAAATAACATGTAGTGTTTATATTATGTTAGTAAAATATATCTCTGAAATTTAAAGCCTGTTAGTAATTTATTTAAATAGTTCACTTTTATACAAACAAACGTGAGTCCGTTATATGCTATAAATTGTAAAAAAGCCCAAAGAGACATTAGGGCACTCTAGGGACATTAAGATACGAGATAACGACAACATAATCTAAATCCCTTTGGTAGTTTACGTAAATCATTGTCAGAATGTAGGCTAAAAATATAGAAACTAAATGAGCCTGAAAAAAAAATCATATGAAGT
The DNA here is from genome assembly GCA_023373885.1 of Hestina assimilis. Taxonomy (NCBI): domain Eukaryota; kingdom Metazoa; phylum Arthropoda; class Insecta; order Lepidoptera; family Nymphalidae; genus Hestina; species Hestina assimilis. The sequence continues at coordinate 7,163,407 of CM041741.1, read as the reverse complement.
TAGATCTATGCTAAAAGCCCGGAAGCTTAAATCAGTTTCTATGCGAAATATTAAAATGAATTAATCTGCTATTTTTTTTTTTTTTTTTTTTTTTATGTAAGAGGGGCAAACGGGCAGGAGGCTTACCTGATGTTAAGCAATCACCGCCGCCCATGAACATCTGCAACACCAGAAGGCATGCAGGCGCGTTGCCGACCTTTAAGGAAAGAATACGCTCTTCTCTTGAAGGTTCCCAAGTCGTATCGGTTCGGGAAGACCGCCGGCGGAAGTTGATTCCACAGAGTGGTTGTGCGAGGAAGAAAATGTCTTCTAAATCGCGCTGTTGTGGATTTCCAGACATCGAGGTGGTAGGGATGGAATTTAGAGTTTTGTCGCGATGTCCGATGGTGAAATTCAGCCGGCGGGATCAATCCAAACAATTCCTCAGAACATTCCCCGTGATATATGCGATAGAAGATGCAGAGTGATCCGACATCTCTACGCAATGCCAAAGGATCAAGCCGATCGGAAAGGGCTTGATCGTCGACAATTCGAGCCGCTCTTCGTTGGATGCGGTCAATTGGAAGTAGCTGGTACTGGGGAGCTCCCGCCCAGAGGTGAGAGCAGTACTCAACGTGCGGTCGAATTTGCGCCTTGTAGAGCTTCAGGCGATGAGCCGACGTGAAGTAGTGCCTCGCCTTGCTGAGCACACCAAGCTTTTTAGAGGCCAATTTGACCTTTCCTTCCAATTGATCGCGGAACTGAACGACGCTCGAAATGTCGACACCAAGTATTCCGATACTAGCTGTGGCAGCCAGGGAAGTGTTCTCAAAACGAGGAGATACGACAAATGGTGATTTTTAGCGGTTAACGCGCAAACTTGTGTCTTCTTGGGGTTGAATTGGACTAAATTTAGTCGGCCCCAGTCCGAGACTTTGGTCAATGTAGTCTCGACTTCAGACACAAGTTTGTTCCTGCACTCAATGACGTTTTCCCGAGAAATATTAGCGCGGCCGGTGTATAAAGCGTCTACAGTGTTGTCGTTCGCATAGCAATGAATGCTGGAAATTTCCAACATGTCATTGATATGCAGAAGAAACAAAGTAGGGGACAGTACGCAGCCTTGCGGGACACCAGCATTAATGGGTTTTAAGTCAGAGCATGCACCGTCGACAACGACCTTGATGTCTGATCTGCCAAAAAGCTGGTGACCCACTCGCATAATTTCTCAGGAAGCCCATAGGAAGGAAGCTTCGAAAGAAGCGCCTTGTGCCATACCCGATCGAAGGCCTTCGCTATGTCCAGACTGGCCGCTAATGCCCTCCCTTGGACTCAACTGCTTCCGCCCATCTATGTCATGTAAACTAGAAGATCACCAGCTGAACGACCACGACGAAAACCGTACTGGCGGTCGCTAATCAGCTGGTGCTCCTCCAGATACCGCAGGAGCTGGCAGTTGATAATGGACTCCATTATCTTTGAGAACAAGGAGGTAATGGCAATTGGCCTATAATTGAACGGATCCGAGCGGTTGCCTTTTTAGGATCGGGTGCACTACAGCCGTCTTCCCATGAGTTCGGGACGACGCCTGATGAGTAGGAGTACCGGAAAAGACGCGTTAAAACCGGCGCCAACTCAGGAGCACATGTCCGCAACACGATCGGGGAGATTCCATCAGGCCCACTCGACTTATGAATGTCCAAGGAAAGAAGTGCTCTGCGAACTACACTTTGCCGGAATTTAACCTCCGGCATCGTGGTATCACACCGCTGGATTGCCGGTGGTGACTTTCCTTGGTCATCCACAGTCGAGTTGGACGCGAAGAGAGAGCACAGAAGATCAGCTTTCTCTTTCGCGGCATGGGCCACCGAATCATCGTCCCTATGCAGAGGTGGAAATGATGGCTTACAGAAATGCCCTAAGACAGACTTGGCGAGGGACCAGAATGCACGTGTACCCGAAGGAAGACGCACTAGTCTCTCGCCAATTCTGCCGATGTGCTCCGACTTTGCTTTGGCAATAACTCTTTGAAGGACCTGGAGGCAGAGTTGTACTCCTTTCTAAGTGCGCTGGTATTTACATCACGAGACGTCGACGCCTTAGCCCCGGCTTGGTAGCATTCCTGTTTTCGGCGAAGCGCCGATTTACAGGAGTGACCAAACCAAGGCTGTGACTTGCCTCCGATGGGCACTACAGAAGCCGGAACAAAGAGTTCCATGCCCTGGAGTACCACATCGGCGACAGAGTTGGCCACGACGTCCGGATCATCCGGCGAGAAGCAAATCTGTCCCCATGGGTAGGACGCAAAGAAAGAACGCATCCCATCCCAGTCCGCCGACTCAGTAGTGCCAAACGCGCCGGTAGCCCACGAAGCGGGGCCGTGCTGGGCGCGAGACAGGCACTGTACTCCGAACAAGGCAGTGGTCCGACGAGCCTAGAGGAGGATCGACGGAAACCAAATAGTTGTCCGGATGAGAGGTCAGCAGAAGATCCAACAGTGAAGGTGTATGATCCTCTACATCTGGGATCTGCGTAGGCGAGGTTACCAGTTGTGTCAGATCATATGCCAAAGCAAAGTCGAGAACAGATCTCCCGCGTGATCGGTGGTACGTGAACCAAGCCATTCGGCGTGGTGGGCGTTAAAATCGCCAAGGATCACGATCTCAGCGGATGGGATCTGTTGCAGCACGGAGTCTGTAGCCATTTGGATGTGCTCAATGAGTCGGTCAGTTTCGGCATTTCCGCTATGGGATCTATAAAGGCAAGCGTAGATTCGCGGATGGTCATCGCAGTCTACGCGCAGCCAAAGAATCGATAGATCCCCTACTTCAAGGCTGCCGAGGCGACGAGAGCAGATATCTTCTCTGACGTACACGCATTGACACCAGCCCGGGGTACAAAGGAATGTTCCAAATTGTATCCCGGGTAGGAGAGGAAAGAAGTATCAGCCGGAGAAGATATCTGTGTCTCTGTAAGGAAAAGCTATGCCGGCTTCGCCGTCTCAAGATGGTGGTGGACGGCGTTCAGGTTGGAATTTTAGCCCCCTATGTTGCAGAAGTCCACAGTAAGCGTGACAGGGGTAGCCTTAGGTAGCCTGCTTTGTTTGCCCCGAACAGTTCCAGAGCGCGTTAAAATTGCCCCCCCAGAATTCGGAGGGCAGCCTGGGCATTCATTCTCAGGTGGAGTTCTTCCTGAGCATGGACGCCCAGAGAGGGATTCTCCACCGCGAACGCAGGTGGTACCCTCCTGGGGTACACAAGCCAAATTCTGCACGTCCATTGAAGTGAGGGGGTTAAGTAGGGCTCTCCGGGACTCTCACTTACCGTACGAAACGCGACAATTGTCACTTTACGCCGGTTTTCTGTGAGAGGGTGGTGTTTCCCCGGTCGTGCCGGCCCAATTCGGCTGCAGCAGAAAGAGCTGTGCAGCGTGGCACTACCACTAGTTGAATTGATTGATTGCACTGGTGGAATAATCTCTGCTGTGACAGAGATTATCCCACCAGCGGGCGATGGGGTCGTCACGTCCCGACGCCGAAAATTGCTAATTTATATTCCAATGCATTTAGACCATTATATCAGGTGTGGGGCACCTCATTGTTTCTAACCAATTGTTTAATATATTTAATTAATTAAAGTGGTAAAAGCGAACTAAATTAACGCTTTATTTGAACCAAACTTTCAATCAACAGAACATCATTATCTATTATTTGTTTGACTTTCGTCAAGTTTATATTGATCAATATCTGTTTAATTGTAGACAGTAAGTTATATACTATAAAGTGATATGTGGTCTATAAAAATAACATATTAATTTATACCGGAAAAAATAGCTTTTACTTTTTATTCACACACTAACTTTATTCGTTTATGTTACAAGCTTGTGACGCTAACTTCATTCAATTATGTTGTGAGTAACTTCGTTTCGTTGCGTCGGCCTTGTTTTTACGAATGAGCACCAGCGAGTCTTTGACATATCTTTGTCGTTTTGTTTGTATGGAGGGGCCTGTCGCATTTAATAAATCTATGCCTATATCTTACTTTGATGCATAAGTTATAATACTGCAAGGTTTCGTTAAAATCTGTTCAGCCTATTTTGAGTTAAAGTGTGTCAAACTCACAATCTTTCATATCTAAAATATTAAAGATATATAGACAATAGATAATAACGAACGGCTTTAATAAATATATATTTATGGTTCACAAATTCCAAGGTCTTAACGGCATTACTCCGGTTGTATGAGGGTCGCTGGAATTTCATTTAGTGAAGACCTTAATCTCTTCGGACTTTGACTGATCCCTTTACTGAATTTTACCTCATAATTTTGCTTCTAAGAAATACGGTACGCAAATCTATTAGATATGTTATGAATATTATGAGTATATATTTTCTTAAACAATATTAGCAATGCTTTTTCAAGGCATTACTAATATTCCTAATGCTCCTCCAAATAAACTCGAAGCTTGCGCTAGGTGTGGGTAAGAAAATAGCCAGACATAGGGTCAGGATCGAACCTCTCTCGCGTTAATGGGATGGAGTCGGCCCTTCTACCGTTGAGCTATTGAGGCTTCTATAATATGTAACGCTAAGAAACCATCTACAGATTTTTTATGCGAAAACCCTTTTATTTTTATAACATGGCATGACAGATATCTATTGCCAGTGAAAGTCCCATCAAAATGTGTCTGTTAAAGATGTAAAATCAATAGATGTTGACTAAGTGCCTGTGAAAATATGTACTGTAATAACAAAAAAATCAATTGAATTTCAGAACTTGATATAAATATTTTCTCTAAGTTTCGCAGATACATTGTAACTAGGCATCAAATTACTTAACAAAGTGCATAATAATTGTTAAATATGGATAGCACTTTATTCAATCCTAGTGTATATTCATGTAAACCAGTTTGTAGCAATAAATTACTTACACCGCAAACGGAAACCAAGACAAGAAAATGTATTTATAACAGGGTTGGTCAGCAATGCAATAGTATTTTTCCAAGCAAAGCCTTATTTTTAACCCACAAAAGGAGATGCTCAATTCCAGTTAATGGTGTGGTTTTGATTTTGGAAATAAATACTTGGATTTTTTAAACAAATTGTAGGTTGAATCTTTTCTGCTAAGTTAAATAACGACTAATGAATTAGTGAAATAAGTGAATAATACTATCGAGAAATCGACCTTATACGCATAATCTATTATAATTCTACGCAACATAAAATGTAACCAAAATCAGTGAAAATCGCATAACATATTTCTACTATTATTTCCCGGAGTTTACCTTGGGTCTGGTTATACTTTTCCTGATTTGACGGGTCACTGGTTATTACACAGTAGTAGTAAAATTCGCATAAATACATTGAAATAAGAAATCCGTATTCTCTTCAAATTTGAAATAGTGTTAAAAGACTGATGTCTCGCGAGAAATGATATATAATGCAACCCTAATGTTGGTAGTTGGGTACATAATTTTGAAACCAGAAACATGCCGCCTAAGCCCTTATTTAAACATACCAGATACTAATTCATTTCATTGAGTGGCAATTGATCATTTCAACAGTGTTCCTTTGCAGAGTATTTTATGAGTGTCGATGATAATAGAATGTAAGTGTTATGTTTATTATAAGTGCTCAGTTGCTAACAATGTCCGTCCGCTTTCAGATACAAATTTTATTGATATGAAATATTGGAAATTTCGCGTCTAGATTGTAAATGCATATAAATAAAAACGATAAATATAAAAAGAGGAATTTATGAGAAAAAGTGTTTTGTGTGGAAAAAACTAGAAAGCGATTGCACTCACTTATTAATCACTAAAGTATAAATACAAACAAAAAATACAACAAACTTGAAATTTGGCGGGTAAAGGTTTTGAAAAAAAGGGGTACAAGAGATTAAAAAATGTTAGAAAAGCAGTTTTCGCCGTTTGATCCTTTCTGTGCGGAGGTAGAGTTTAATTTCTTTATACATAAATACTTTCACTAGGACGGGGTCAACAGAAATTTAATATATATAAAAACAATATTAAATACTCACAATTCTTAGTTACTAAGAAAAGTTAATACGGACTTAATGATATTAATGTTTGTCTTGTAGTTTTTCTAATATAAAACCAAATTGTACAAGTTTGTTTATACTTGTGACATAATGACAAAACTACCTCATTAGTAAACAAGAATTAATTAGAGCTTAGATAATAATAGAACCAGCCAGTCGCAATTAAACTGCGTCTTTGGTGATTCAGTGGCTGTAAATTAGTCGACAGCTTGCTTAAACTTATCTTACTAATTTAAACGAAGGAGAAATAACGAAATAGCTCTTAATTTATCAGACAGTACTGTTTATATCGTTTACAATTTCTAGTGAAACAGTGACTCACAGTTTCTACATAAACTGACATAAGTCGAACGTTTATCTGTTAGGTCAGAATGGAATTAGACGTGTCCGAATTATTCAAATCGAAGCGACGACGGGTGAGATAAATACAGCATTCTATGACCAACCCAAACATGCACACGCCACTATCCACTGACCTCCATAACAATTGGACGGCTCTTTACGGTGTAGTATTGACAGAAAGTGTTTAATATTGAATCGCCACCAGTCAACTGACTGGAAACTAAATAAACCATGGTATACATGCATTACAATAACCTTGAATAATGGTCAATTTCTTAGCCCCGTTCATAATCTTGAATTCGCACATGCGCCGTCTTAATTTTTTTAGTTCTATTTAAATTTTTTAAATGCCAATACATAAAACCCTCAATCTATGGTGACCATTGTGATGTGCTGGTAGTAAGCTTGCCTTGAGCCTTGACGGTGGTAGGTTCGATTCCCGCTCGAAGCAGATGTTTGATGTAAAAATTTGTTTCGGTCTGGGTGGGCCTCGGAGAGTTGTTGGTCCCGGTGTTATCATAATATATGATAATAATCGTTAAGTCATTTCAGGTCATTATCTGTAATCCAATGAGTTGCTAATCCAATAAGCAGACCCTTGGGTTACCTGGAATACAGGGAATGGGAAATGCTCGAAAGAAGAAGCTCAAAAGATCCTCAATCAAATTTTTTCTATATATCTACGCTATTAAATTGCCTTGGAGTCAATTTGTTGAAAAAAAAAAATGTTTTTACAATTAATTAAATGAATGATAAACAGTCAGGCTATAAGTGAGGAACTGCATGTCATTTGTCAGTAATAATCGTTTTCATACTGGACGGCCGTCTACCTAAAATTGTAAATTACCTTCGCATTTTGTTAGGGAAAATTAGTTTTTTTATGGTCAAAGCGAGCTTTTTCCAGGAGCAGGTAAGTAAGCAATTACCGGCCCCTGCGTACGCCTATAAACTTAGGCAAAACGAAATTAATAATAAAATTCATAAATGTATAAATTACATATTTATGTTTCCAATAACTCATTAATGTAAATAGCATGATATTTGAAATTTAATCAAGAATTGAAATTGTTATTGCGTCACAAATTCAAGTGGGTGTTGATGAAAATTGTCACCCACTGCGCTTATTTAAAATTCAATCATTTACATAATCCAGGCACGTCGCATTTTATCAAAGGGACCACGTTTACCATTAATACTGTATTTACCGGACGCCAAAATTAAGCATACATATTTATTATACGTATACGAAATTAAAATATGAACTCTTATTTTCTAATACTTTGTCCGAACGTAAGATTTCATATTTAACACTCATTATATTAAAACTAGCAACTTTGTTCGTACGAAACACTAGTTCCACTTCTACTTCGCGTTTTATGTACCTCCCACATGAACCAAAATTAGTTACTTGATGCTCTGCCTATAAGGACAAATATACCGCATAGAAGTCATGTCCATAAGACCACTTATAAGCACACAAAAATTATGTCAGTTAATCGTTTTGGTATCGATGTTAGGACAAGAATAAGGACACAAACTAAAGCACTAATAATAATAATTAAAATTATGGTGATGTAAATCCAGAATTCTTAAATATCATGGTCACCTTTCCTAACCACTACCATTCATTGAGTAACATATGCTCAATGGTATGCAAGGCGGTGAGGCGGCGAGGCGCCACGTGCTAAGCACCCACGCATTGAGAGGCAGGAAGTGTCATCCGATTTACCATCTACCCGCTTTAACGCTACTGTTATGTGCTGTACAAGACATAAACGGATAGCGATTGCTGCACCAACTGTTTCATACTTGTGCTTTGTCAGCGTGGAATAATTGACTATTGTATCTAGTATCTTCTGAGATTAAAATATTTTATAGGTTTTGAATAATATCATTAAATCTATTCAATAGATGTTTCCATTACGCGTTATGTTTATTTAACTATTCATAGATCCACAAAGGTTACAAAAGACTTACTGTAATCGTTACCTACGTGTTAACGTCAAGACTAAACAGATAAAATAAATCAATGAACTAAAAATTAATCCTCTAGTTATTTATCCTATAATTTTAGGATTTTTAGTTTAACATTAAAATTATTTAAAGAGATTACCAACTTACTCTGCAAAGACTGAAACAGACAGAGATTTTAACGTTATGATATCAATACCTTTCCATTATTTTCCATATAGAAAAACAGAGAAACATAATTAAAAATTAACACAATCACTTTATATTTATTACTTGGACTGAAGAAAAAAGTGTAAGTGTTAGATCGTTGCGTGACCCACGTTACTCCCACGCTTTTATAGACCTAAAATATTCATAGATGTTTAACCTGAAATTGTAAAATCACATACCGCCCTCGCAGTAACAAATAACAATATTGTCATTTTGAATCGCCCTCCATAATCATTTATTAGAAAATACATAAAATAATGTAATTTATTTGGAATATATTTCTAGAACACAGTTGTAGTGTACATTGGACATAATTAAAAAGTATTTTTTTTTACTTTAGTTACATTTAGTACATATACTATTTACAGGCATGCATTCATGGATACTTGCATTTATTCAATTCAATTATAGGTTATTATAAATTTCTACTGGTAAATTTTCTGTAGTATTTCGATAATAAAATGTCACAAGAACAACGTAAACAAAACAACGTCTATGCAAGCTTCTCGAAGGTTGTCGAATATCGCAACTGGAAATTATTATAATAAAGATAAAAACAGTATCCAATATGTAAACATAATTATGAACAATACTTACCATACAAGAAATTTCAAGTTTTAGAATTTTATTTAGACTGTACATTGACATTGATCAGGCACAGAAAATATCAAATATATTATGTATCTTTTAAATATTTTCGCAATAAATTTAGTACATAATAACCGATACATAGCGCAACGCAATTGTGCTGTGCACGTCAGTTATAAAATCGGTACGCCGTCCAAATAGGACGTACAGAAATAGGTTCTTAATGGTTCGCAGCCGTGGGTGGGCCAATATAAAGGAGTTCGAGTCAAGGACGAGCATCGATTGACAACTTAATTAGGAATACAATGGTGCTCGGAGGATTGCTCCCGGTGAAAAATAAGATGGCTCGCATTCGGATGCAGGAGACGTATACAATCGTAAATAAATTGGGTGACTCTTCGATTTATTTTTATATATTGAATTTATATAGATTATTGTTGGTCACAAGCTTTGAACATAATCAAATTAAGTTAGGGTGTGACTAACTTCGTTTCGTTGTAGTCGTGATGAATGTACGAAGAACCACTAGCTAATCTTTTGTATTTTTTTGTATTGAAGGGCTATCATTAGCTTATTGATTATGTCAATCAAGTGTATAAATGAATATATTACTGAATGCAAACTATTTTTAATTAGTTTAATTAATATACTATTAGAATTAGTATGTATAATTAATTCGCTAATTTAAAAAAAACTAATGAATTATTCACACCAAAAAAAAGTTATAAAAATCAGTACGTGCTTTGCCTTAACATGTTATTGTGTGCGTAGGCGGACCTGTCATTCATTCATTCTCTTTAATGAATGAAGTAACTACCATACGAAACGCCTAAGGTTACGTTGATTTGCATTTTTATTGTAGTAACCAGAGTTTTTATTGATGTTCTTATAAAATAACATGAAATTTAATTTACTATACATCACATTTTAGTGTCACGATTGTCATAATAAAACAGCCACTTTAATTATGATGTATTTTAAAGGTATTTTATCATATTTGATATATTTCAAAACAAAAGAGTATGAACGCTAACAACATGCTCGCAAAACAAAGTCACTAATTCTTTCACATCAGTGGGCTTACCATGGAAGCATAATGCAATTCAAATGACATGCTAAACTGAGCTACATAGATATTTCGGAACATGAATATATATTTAAACGTCATGCTCATTTAAAATGTGAATCGTTGTATTGCCAGAATTGAATTAGATCGCAATACAATTGATACTAAAGGTTCTTGGTAGGCCCCAGAACAGTATATTTATCTTGTATCCATGACTTTATTATTATAGGTAATTTAAAAAAGCTTACTATATAATTTTCTATGTTCATACATATTACACCATAAAAATATAATATTAAAAATCCATCTATAAATTTAATCGTAAGAACGTTTTTGTCTGAGTCTTGGCTCACTGATCACCATATTATGTGGACTAAATTGTAAGAGAAAGAAATTTCAGACACAGAGAAAGAAATTTCAGACACAGAATAAAGATTGACACAACAGATACCTCGATATTTTTGCCCCAATATATTCCCGCGAAACAAAAGCGCGGGTAAATTCTCGGGACCCAATTCGTAAATAATAAACTTCATTTATACCCGAGTTATTAGACCAGACACGCACTATTAAACATAACAAATAATTCAAATGGAAGCGTCAAATTATTCTTACCCTAGTTTTATTATAAGAAGAAACTATTTTAACGTGTTAGATAAATTAATGCTTATCCGGTACGTAAGCAGGACATCCACGGCCTTTAATGTTAACAGAACAATTGTCTTCAATTATTATATGAAATTACTAAATCTTCAAAATGACGAGCGTAATTATGAAAAAGTCGAGTTAGATTCAATTAGTAACCTCCATAGAATAAATGCTTCCCTAATTGGTTATTGTCGAATTTAGGGGATACAAATTGTATTTAAATTAGTGTAATTAAGATCGGAGATGACATTTTTATACGTTTTTCTATTTTTTTGTCTTTACTTTTATGATTGACGATTAAAAAAACAGACAATTTCCCTGGTAAAGAAGAATGTTAAATTAGCAAAATAGTGATTTTCTATTTATGAAGCTTCCAAATTTAATTTATAGTGTCAATTATTAGATACGGCCGGAGAACACTGGAATTGTCCTAGAATATTATGATGCTCAGGGAAAAAAATACCCAGCATACTTAAATCTCGCATCAAAATCATCGCGAGGATAATCAAATTGATTTTATTCGGTATCCAAAAATTCATGCTCGCAGAACTGCAAGTTCCAATAAATGGGTGTAGGTGTATCTCTGTAATAAAAGGGTGTGATAAAAAACAAATAGACGGACGAAATGATATGATAAAAAATACTTTTGGGGCTTCATTACGAAGCCTTAAATAAGTAATAAATGTTAAGGTATATCTTCTAATTTCCAGGTTTTTTTTCTATTTGTTCTTCTTTCCGGTAAACGGTAAAAGCCCATTTTCATGTACATTTTTGCTTTCGGGGTTTATATTTAAAAAATACTATGTCGTCAGTAAGTCAGCTAGTTGACCGCAATATATAAAAAAGTACGTCCAATATGGTCCCCAATAATCATTTCATTGAAATGTTTTTTGTTTAAACGCTTTTAATTAGGCTTAAAACTGGTAAGTATATGATTTATCACGCCACGAAGACGGGAGCTGGAGATATAACTGTAAAGCCACATTCTTTCACTGTCATGTGCAATCAACATTCTATAACTTTAGATAGACGAAGCTGCGGGCGTAAGCTAATACAAGACTACATTAAAACGGAAAGCTTGTAAAAGAAATAAATGTCGAAAAAATATATGTATTTGATATAGAGAAGCATCTGATCTGGATTTCTTCTGCATGGACTTTACAATTCGGTTTTTATACAAATGAAAAAAGTGAGTAATAAAAAAATAATGGATTGGAAAAATTCACACGGCATATAATTCCCAGCATACACATACACTAATACAGAAAGTACTCGCAGATGTGTTTACTAAATTGGTCCTTTATGGTATACTGTTTTAACAAAATTGATAACAGTCGTCAATACACCTTATTTGTAATCTTCTTAGAGTTTCTTATGTATCAAATATAACTATATGTGTGCCCAATTTCATTCATTGTGTTTCATACATTGAAGTGATTCATATTAATAGTAATCATTTTAATATTTGCTATAACCTGAATTCAAAACGTTAATATACTTTTTAATTTTTAAATAAATATATTGACTCTGTGTAAGCACTTAGCGGTTACTACTAGGATACTATAAACAGACGACGAGTGCTTCCTTGCTTATACAAATATTTACCATGGATAACTTGAAATGCAAATTTGGTTTCAGTGACGAATGAGCATTTAGGGTAGCCTACAAACTGGTTTCTACAGATTGTGGCGCTGTGGTAGCGGGAAACTGACAGACTCGATTCCCGCACGGGGCAGCACCATACAAACATAGTCAATACAAACATCTACATAGATATAATAGAATAGAAGACGTGATACACATTCTAGCGGAATGTGTCCGGAACGAGCCGGAAAGGTGCTTATTTTTATTAGAATTTAATTATAACAAGTATGATATAGGTCTCTATAATAGTATTCTGGCTGCTCCGTCATCACGAGTAGCCAGAATGCTATATACATTTGTTAAGTTAGTATAAGGCTTGAATAAGTTATTATTTAGTTTACTTTGACGGTGGCATTATCTTATCTTAACGTGATAAACAAGAAGCAGCAGTATTCGTACTGTTGTGTTTCGTTCGTTGAGTGTAAATACCAGAAGCTCAAACGTTCACCTGTCTTCACCCGTCTTTCTATCACCTACTTCCCTTTGATCGGCTAGCGTTTAAGCTGTGGATACTGCTTAACATTACGCGGGCAGTTATCTTGCTTTACGACTATTGTGGTATGATAAAAAAAACATATATTTTTACATCGTTCAAATAGAATTCTTTTTGGTTACCTTTGTTCTTATAAAAGTATCGTGTTTTTGACACGTTTCTTCCGTTCTACTAATTACCTTCTTATGGAAAGTTCATAAACGTGACATTAAGGCAGCTAAAAATAAAAATCTCCCTTTGAAGGACTTTATTTTCGTCTTTTTCGAATAGAAATCGAAACGCGCTACACTGAGTCCGGATCGGGTAACAACATGTTGGCTGTCATCACTGTGACAGGTCCACAGAGTATAAAGATATTTTAAATGCAACTTGCGATTTAATTGGCATATTATATAGAGTACGATAGAAAACCTGATCAAGACTTCACATATAGGTACTAGCTGTGTTCACGTGGTTTAGCATTTTTTAATTGTATAGACTTAGCTGAGTTGGCTAAGCTACCCTTTATGACATCCGCGATCTGCAAGTTCAAGTAAATCAACATCAATTCAACCGTCTCAAAGATAAGCTAGAACAAACCGGAACCAAAACAAAAAAATTAAAATTGTTTTTTTATCATAAGTACCTTATACACTTTTGCATTATTACTGATAATGAATGATACAATTTTACCACACAATCAGCCATTATTTATTATCTTTCTCGTTGTCACACGAGTAACCTGACAACGTGGCAATCATTTGGAGCCATATATGGCTTTTACTATCCTTCTATGTATACTAATTATGAATCTTATCCTAATCAAATTTATAAATTTATTTACATTTTTTCTTACATAAGTCATATTTCATTTCAAAGCAACAACTATTAATTTTTACTTTCAAATTTACATTTACTCACGCCAATTGCGTCACTGTAATCAATAAAACCGTCAATAAGCCCTTATCAATGGAATGTTACGGCACAAGTATACAAGTAATTTACAAATCACCAGCTAAAAGTAGTCACGGCACGCCTATCTGACCTATTCGCCCACGACCTTAGGGCCGGTAAACGTTCCCCCACGCAGGTTTAGCGATTACGAAATGGCTAATAGTTTCCATTAACATTTTTGGTTGACATATCTTCCTTTTACCGCTTCGTAGATAGGTAAAGATGTGTTAAACATTAGTTTTAATTTGGCCATATATTTATGATTAGTAAGTATAAAGAATAATATATAGTATTTAAAGCAGTATTATTCATTATTTATTTGCTTTGTAAAAAACATTTAATAATTTACTAAAATTTTACGACTACGATGTATAACCGAAAAAAATACCAAAAATGTTAACTTAAAATAGTTGATAAATTACGTAAAATATAATATGATAGTTAAGATTTTCCGTTCATTTTATCGTTAAAATGACAGTTTATCATAATCCTCAAAAGGGTAATTTAGTTTACACAGAACCCAGTACCCACTAATTGGCAGCGTTGAACGCTTTCCCAATTACTATCGTGACGTGAAAGTTTGTATTTATCAGGGTTGCCATACGTCCTTCACTAAATATCACGCTTTATAACCATAAAATCTTAGGTCCCGCGCGGAACACCCGTAGACACGCTTTGCTGACCTAAATCATTTTATAAAGTTACCGTGTAAAATTTCCAGATATTTTTTGATAATACAAAAACAAAAAAAAATCTTATGCTACAATTCAATGCTGAAAAAGGTTAAAGATGTTCTTTGACGTACACACAATAGGATATTGTCCCGCTTTTACATAATAAATCGATCTATTTCACATGGGAAAAAATAGCTTCACTCGAAAAATTATCAAGCAATGCTATCATTTACTATGTATACTAACTATACATTAGTTAATTTTATGTAGGTACCCGGAGATAGCGGTACTTCTTACAGGTGATAACGCTAACATGTAACTGGAAGCTATTTAGTATTTCAGAGAGCTATTATTATTTAGTAAATACTAACTATTAGTGATTTATTATTCATATTTATTGGGAATATTGTTGCTAAAGCTTGATACTGTTACATATAAATTTCTACAGAAAAAAATCTATAGTTTATATAAGTCTATTTAAAATATTAATAAAATCATAGTACAATATATAAGTTGTTTAGTATCTGATAGGATAGTTATCTATTAAGCTACCTTTTATTAAAAGCCTGCTGAAGTCAGATTTTTTTGTGTAAATGTATGTATGTTTTGGATTGTATACGAAGTTGGCCCTGCCGGCCTTGACAGCATCACCCAGGCGGGAGTAAATACGACTTACGAGGGATACGATAGGCCATAAGAAGTTTGCGATCGTGCGCACAGGCTCGAAAGAGAAGTTTCATCGACATTCGATGAATTCTATTAAAAAGTATGTTTTCGAAAAAAAATTAAATACATACATGTTACATACAGACACCAATATAGCAATGGCATTTAGTATTTGGATTTTATTTATATCGTAAAATGTAAATTTATAATATCTAATTGAAAATGTCAAATGAAATCTAGAGCAGTCAGGATATATAACGGCACAGAAAATCTACAGCATAAATATGAGCGGGAATGATTATTCGCAATAAATTTATCAATAACAGACCAGAAATAACTAGTAATTAAGATATTACATCATCAGTTGAACACTGAAATCTTAAAATAAACTACTCGTGTCACGATGTTGTTCCGCGATCAACCCCGAAACTAATTTTCAATGTCTGATTTGTTCCAACTCAAAAGATAGGATAGTTTTTAATTTAGAGAATGTTTGGATTTTTATTTTTAAATGGGCCGGTTTTATATTAGACCAATAATTCTAGATTCTTTAAAAAAGCTTATATTATAAACACGAATATGTTTTGTTTATTTTTGACGCTTTCACGCTTAAACGATTATGATGAATTTTGGTATAGATGTAGATTGGACCTTGGAGAATGCAATAGGCAAATTTTTGGAAAATGAAAACTTGAAGGTTGTGAAATACTTTAAGTTAATATGGAGAACCACTTAGGTGCACCACTTATGCATGTTGCATTTCATTAAAAACCAAATCGGGTGAAATCCCGGGATGAAGCTAGTATATAATAATTTAACGAATTATAAGTGTACCACATTAAGGCACAGCCAATGGACCGGTCTGCTAGTAGTCTATAACGTAAAAGACATAATACCTAAAGACCTCTTTCTGTCCTTCGTCCTACCCTTATCTCAAGCGGTAAAGCACAAAGATACTTTTTTGTGTTGCCAGTATACAAAGAGTACAAAACTGCTATGCAGATTGTATGCTCATTTAAAAGGATAAGATCTGACTGACAAATCAACGCCCCACCTAAACCCTGATTTTTTTCACAGATGTTGTTTTTAAAACGGAAACGAGCACGAAGATTTTTCAAAGTTCAACCTTTAAGGGAATGAAAAAGGGGTCGAAAGTTTGTATGGGATGTCAGTCATTTTTGAAACTAGAAGCATGAAACTTTGTTTTTTGGCAAACAATTAAAGATCCTTCTTTCTGTTTGTCTTTTAACATTTTATGAAATTCCCGGAAAGCGTAAAACGAGGGCTAAATGTTTGTATTAAAGCTAATGGCTGTATAAAAAAATTTTTTTTTGTTATTTGAAATAACGATCCTTTCGTCACTCTGCCAGTACATTGCATATAGCCGATAGAAATAAAGTTCTCTTAACGTTAGTTTGTGCCAGTAATAATGTTAATAAGGCGTGCGCGGGCGCATAAACTAGACAGGCCGGCGCGGCGCTGCGTCTACGGCCTACGTGCTTTCGGGCTTGTTTGATCAGTATTTACTCGTAACAGTATTTTGATAAGTTATCGTGGGTGTTTATTCTATCTAATATAAAGTTGTTAAGATTTCCTTCCCATAATCACTTTGTTACTATTATAGTTTCTTTGTTACTATTATAGTATAGAAGTATATAATTGTTCTTGGTAAATACGTTACTTGTTTACGTAATTACGGTTGATAGAATCAATTCAGATCTTAATTTCTATAAAAATGGTTGCCTGTGTCTTTGTCTAGGTCTCTGTCTCGAGGCTTTTTAGCTGTTTTGTGTTAAATTTAAAATCTTATGATAAAAATATACATACTTAATTATCATAATTATATGACGATAACCTTTCTAGACACTGCTTTAACATATTCTAATTCCACGTGAATGAAGCCGCGGGCAAAAACTAGTCCTCAATAAAACCGACCGATAAACTCGATAAAATCATTATAAAGCAAAAATAATCTTAATAAAACTTCTTCCCTTACATTGAAAGTCCATTACCTACGAATAACGAAACCCATACTAAGACACGCCCTGTATAAATATTTACATTACAAACAATTTGTCCCAACCAGTTTTATAAAATTTAGAACAGTATTTAGACTACCGAGTTGAAAGTATTAAGTAAATGGAGACTGGAGACGAAGCTTCGTAGAAACGAATAAAAAAATTCCTACCGCATCAGTGTTTTTGAAATGTTTTTAAGACCGCCATGGATGGCAGTCTCTTTAAAACCCTGCTTTTTTGCATCATTTTTAGAAAAAAAATTGTGTCTTTGAAAACATAAAGTACAATAATACATACTTTATGCATATATGCACTACAAATTTTAAGTAAATTAAAATCATTGTATCGTGTTAATTTTATTATTTTTCAAAGAATGTTGGCAATGTATTTTCCATTTTAGGTCATGTTCTATTTCCTTATTATCAACATAAGGTATAATATGAATATAAATAAATAGTTAACTTACTTGTAATTATAGTTATCTTAATATTCTACTCATGAAAATATTCTACAAAACTATATGTTACTAAAAGTATTTTAATGAAATTAAAAACTAAAGACCACGCCATTTAAATTATAATGATGATAAGTTATCGGTTATTTTTGTTAACCCTCTAAAGTTTAAAGCTATGATAAATACTACCGATAAAGTTAAATTGAAAGATTTTATTAAAAAGAAAAAACTTTTTTTAATTAATGTCAAAGACATAGTCAAAAATGACAAATACGTTATGTAAATGGCAATATAAAAGACGAGGTAATTTATAGCAAATATTTCTCAATCATTTAAATGGTTTCTTAAGTTGCCTGCGAATGCTTCGCCTCTAGACAGTATGGCGGCTACGCCCACGCATTCCATAATACAATAACTCGATTCACTATCGTACCACTATCTTCTATTTCAATATTTATGTAAATGAACATGAGAAAACGGTATAGTGGCTATTTTGTTTTATGAAAATCGAAACTTCTCAATTGAAATCGTACATTTAATTTTTACAATTAAAAAAATTTCGTATTATTGATGTCGATTTCAGTAAGTAACTTTTAGTTGATGTAACTTTTTTTATATACCTAGAATATTTATATATTTACTAATTAATAACGAAACGGGTTTGTATTTAAATATACATAAATTATACAAAAAAAGTTTCAATAAGTTTTAACTTTAAATAGTACAGGATGGTGTCTAGCAAAAAATCAAAACAAACACACGGAGTGTTAAAAATATATTTCAGGGGTCAGGTCAACTCATGGCCTTGTACCTAAAAATACATAAACAACAATTTCAGTTTAAAAATAAAAAAAGTAAATAAAGCAAAGTCAATTATATATGCATGGCCCTAAACAAATATATATAATACATAAAACTCGAACAGATTTTATCATTATAGACGCACTTATATTTAATGGCTCCCTGATACACTTCAGTTAATGAGCCGCGAAACCAACAAGAAATAAATATAATAATCCACTTCTATAGAATTGGTACATAACACGAAACTTATATAAAGAAATAAATCGTATAAAATATAGACTTCCATACAGGCTCTGTCACGATTGTAGTCAGGATTTGCACCAGGGGAGTGCAAAATTTTAATTTAGGGCCTAGGAAGGGGCAAAATGAATATTCTCTCCAGTAGTAATTGGTTAAATAGTTCAAAATGGATTATATTCTTCCATATATGAGTATTTAACAAGGTCTAGGGGAGGGGCAGCTGCCCCCCTTGATCCTACCTCGTTACGCCCATGGTCCCTTCCATACCAAAGCTGTGATTAACTTCGTTTCGTTACGTTGGTGATTAATTTACAAAGGCGAACCAGCGAATCTTATAATATATAGTAAGTCTATGATCGCATTATGACTTTACGATACAAAGTCTTCGACTTTTCTCTCTGAAAGATCGAGTTTTTAATTCTCTTTTTATTAATACGGATTTTATCGAAACGGACTATACATACTTACATAGCTAACAATTGTGATGTTATCAAATAGGAGTGGCTGACCTCTGAATAACGTAAAGGTATGTTAAGGGTCCACTGCCGCTCGGTGGAGCGTGTCTAAATATAGTAGCGAATTAATTGTTCATTCTGAAGCATATATTTCAATATGTTGGCATATATTTTCATATTAATTTTGTTTCCCTCGCTAAATGAGAGTACATTTAACCAATATAATTTTCACGCTAATTTTGTTGCCCCACTCTCCTAATATTATAAATGTGAAAATCTGTGAGGGTGTTTGTTAGCCTTAAGTGCAAAAAATACTGAACTGAATGAAAACTTGGTATAACCATTTACGCTGGCGAGAACGGGGTCCCTAGTTTCGCACGTCACGACGCTCTTACACCGTCAGCTTAGTCCATCGATTAGAATGCGCTCGGAGCGTCCCCTCCATTCCCGATGACGTTCATCGCCTCACAGGAGGTGGATAGGAGGATAGATGAAATCGCCTTTGAGCCGTCACGAAGGCTGTCCTTTTTTCTCGGCCGAATCTCATTACTCGGTCAACCCGACCCGGTGACGCTGACAGAGACAGAAGGGCCCACAGCAATACAAAATCAAAAAAAAATGGCACTGCGATAGCTGATTACTGGGATTAATATATACATTAACGCGTGCGGAGCCTCGGGCACTAATACTTGTAACGTAAAAATACATATTTTATTTAACGTTAATTAAAAAGGATCAAAGTTATTATATTCGTTTAGCTAAATTATTTAATCCGACCGAGTTAAGTTGCTAATTTTCTTTTTAATTTTCACTTTATGCAAATACGAAGCTAACAACCTTTGTTAATTAATAGAATAAGCAGCTGTCGGTTGCAAACAGACCTCACTTGGACTTTGTAAATTCAAACTCAACTCAAACTAAATAATGCACGAAGATGCACGCTTCTGTAAAGGCCGTCCTAACAAAGGTTGACTTTCTAATTATCATGCACAAGTTAAGCCACTGTGTGTCTTTATAGTACAACACAAATCTAGCAACAAAATTGCAATTATTTTCTTTAACCATAAAACTTTAAATACAAATGTAATGTATGTAAATTGGATTTGTGATTTCAGTGTACCTACGAATTAAAAATGCTGACGTCACAGAACGCATCTCACAATAGCGATACTTGAATCCCTCAAATCTGATTGAAGTTTTAAATATTGACTTGCTGCACCCACGGCTTCACTTGCGTAATGTATCGATTTTTCTTTATTGCAAGGAACTCTAATTCTTTTTCTAAAATAAAAGTAGCCTTAGCTACTCCTGATAAAATGAGATTGATTTCTTTATGTAAGTTCCGTATATACTTTCATATTTATTTAGTGAAAAGCTGTTAATTTGGGATTAAAAACAGACATTTGAATTTTATTTCTTTGTATAGATATAAAATATATAAAAGCACTAATCTATCAAAGACATATTTTTACGGTATTGTACTAACGTAATCTTATAACTATAAAAACAATACATGACGAATAAAGCCGCGAACGACCACCAGTTTGTAATATATTTAATACATTTATTAGCATAGCTCAAAAGACCTTCATACTGTTTGTTATTCCACAATACATGTTTTATGTTTTACCTTCGCAACTATACTAAATCATATATCTATAATTCTATTTCGCCGTAAATCACACATTTATTACATCTCTTATACTTATATACATACTTGTAATAAGCCGGGTTTCTTTGCATTAAGTTCTGAAGCCAAACATCCCATTATAGTAGTAGGTCATCGTTGAGAACACTGTACTTTTTTATACCACCAATGAAAAAAAGTTACAAAACCTATGTCTATAACTACATCAGACCGACAGAGGCATCACATGGCATAAGGGATCAGAGAGAGGGAAAGAGAAATATGGTGGAAAAAGAGAGAAAAGAAAACAGAAAAGCTAGGTTACTTTTCCAGTTGGAAACGGTTAATTCATTTTTTTTTTTTTTTATGTTAGAAGTTGGCAAACAAGCATACGGCCCACCTGATGGTAAGTGGCTGCCGCAGCCTATGAGCGCTTGCAGCACCATTAGTAGGTGCCACTCACGCGTTGCCAACCTCGAGATATTAGTTCTTAAATCTCGTTCGCCCAGTAATTTCACTAGCGTACAATGCCCTTCAAACCGGAACACAGTAGTGCCTAAACACTACTATTTGGCGGCAGAATATAATTGGACACTGCGGTGGTACCTACCTAGCCGGCCTCTTGCAACAAAAGACCTACCACCAGTGTGACTGAATGTGTGTGTGAATTCATACCGAAAATAGACAGATTCTACTTTATTGTGTAAATTTGTTCATCATCATCATCGTCATCGACCTTTTTCGGTCCACTGCTCGAGATAGGCCTCTACAGCTTTACGCCTTTAAGCAGTATCCTCGGCCACTCCCATCCAGCTCTTGGCGGCCGCCTTGCGAAAGGTTTGTGCGTTTCTGCGTTTTTAATCCATGGAAATCTTTTCTTGATTGTAGACATGTGGTTATTATGGGCTACTTGAAATTTTCGTTAATTTCACAAAAAATACGAAATCCTTTTAGGCAGAGCCGCAGGAAATGCTAGAGTTAAATACAGATTAACAAAAGAGAAATACATCATCAGATAGTTTTTAGCGTAATATTCGAGACGAGAGTTTATAAATATAAATTGTTACAAGTACCTGCTGTCTATATATTGTGTTCACGGCTAAAATATAAACAATTCTTTGAGTCCATGACCTCATTAGAATGTGAGAAGAGCTCACAAGCATTCATTGTATCTATATATTTTGCAAGTGTTATTGAAATAAAGCAACTTACCTTTCTTACTTAAATTGTATCTGTAATGCAAGGACGAGAAATTCGCCTGTTTAGAAACTTTCAATGGCACGTAGAGGTAGCCTATGAAAAAAACCTGTTAAAACATATGGTTTCAAACTTCACTTACGGAACAAATTTTTGGTCATACAGAAATTAAATAAAATGGAAATACCATTTTTTGTTCATATTTCCATATCGTGTCCTTTAATATTAACAATTAGTTGACTGCTCTGTTTCTTTACACAAGCACATCCAAAATTTGTAGACTTCACTTAAAAAATGAAGAAACCAGCGATCAAGAAAATAACCAATTTTTTCCCCAAAGGTAGGCAGCACAGGTACACTCACTCGGTACTATAGATATCCTTAGGCGAAGGTAATCTCATTTTGGTGAGCATCCTGCTCTTTTACTCCCTCCTTCAAAATATTTTTTTTTATTCTAAAAGAGTTGCGGAAGTCAAATGACACTCAATCAGTCTAGTGTTACAATATTAGCTCAGCTTAGCATTCTAAGGCTAAGATATTTAATTTAATTCATATTGTTTGAGGACAAAATCTTACTCAGACATAATAACATACCTGTTTCGTTTGACAAATCGCGAATCGAATTTAGAAATAATAACTATTGTATAAAATAGTAATGAAATAGAAGTGTAAGCTTACAAACTCATACAAATGGAGCGTACGCAATATTACACGTATGCGTTGAGTGTTTCTCGGAACTATGACTTAAATGTTATTTTCTGTATTCCATAAATAAAGTTATATGTCAACCAACATTCACACAATAGGTATAATTATGTAGATTGAATGAAATTCAACAACAGTCTGAAATTATTTTAAAATGAATATAAATCTAAAACTTTCATATACTTTTGACATAAATAGCATTAATATAAATATTAAAGTAATACAAACTCAACAACCAATTTTACAAATTAAATCACGTATCGGTAACCGGCATGCCCACGCTCTCCACTTTCATCTTCAACGGAAGCAGCAATCTTGTGATTAGATAGCATCCGAGATGTTCCTCGGTGGGCGGACCCTTCGCCCACATCCACTCATGGCGGAAGGAAAGCACGGGGCGAATTTATGATGGCTCGTTTCAAGCATAAATTTACAAGCTAAATGGACTCTTTAACGACGCCGTGATAAATCGCTGACACGTGCCACCTCGTCGTATGGGGCTCTCATTTAATATTGCATTGGGAAAAACTTTACATGGAGTAATAAATTACTAGAAGCTACAATGTATGCTTGGAGGTTTTTTTATTTTACTTTATGTTAGTTTGTTGACTTTTGTGAATCTTTAGCTGACTGATTTTTTATTATATGATTTGTGAACCTATTATCGCCGTCTGTGAACCTATTTTCGTGTATGACATAATTATCTTTGATCATTGTATAAAAATTGTTTTCGTGTCTGCCTAAAGCCAGACGAACTATTCGTGATGAATAGTTTGATTATATAATGGATTGCATATATAGCATGAAAAATAGGTGATAAAACTTTACAAAACCTTCTCGTAGCACCGAAAAAAATATTTCTATAGGCGAAGCTTGGTATTTTCGTGAAGATATATGTTGCCCACCGTGATTGATCGTTCGCAGTCCTGCGGACTTTGGCCGTAACACTTATATTGTGTTGCGAGTTTTATAGACGACAATGCGACGTTTGCAAATGACGTTTTCCGTCCTGTTCAAATCACGGCTCGCGTCTTCGCCGGATGGAGTACGATCGCCCTCCCCAAATACCGGCAAGGACATTTCTATCTGAATTTATTCATACGTGACGTTAAGACGAGTGTTATACGATGAAATGGACGACGTCCGGCGGCCCACGTGCGCCCACGCCGCGACCTATGATACGATATTTAGAACAAATCTAAGTTGTCGTTTATACAATTACTCCTGTCGGCTAAGACTTATCGGTATTGACTTATGATCCTTTGTACTGCGAAATGATAAGATAACGACCGGACAAGCGTGAAAGATATAAATAATGTGCTAGAGCATCGCAAGCATTTGCACTTTGTCGGTATAGACGAAAATATTTATATCATTATTTATACAATGTGCTAAAGAATAAAATTCCTACACTTAGATTTATTTATTTAATTAAGAGCTTATATTAGCAAATAGAAATTATATTTATATATAATATATACTTATTAGAAAAATATTATATATCTTTATATACTTCAAGAGGTACTATTTATTATAGTGACCAATATTTTTACCTCTCAATGCGAAATCCTAATATTATAAATGCGAAAGTGAGTTTTTTTGCTTCTGACGCTTTCCTGTCTAAGTCGCTGAACCTATTATGATGAATTTTGCTATAGCTATAGACCATGGAGACAGTTATAAGCTAGATACTTTTTATTTTAAACTTGAAACTTAAAAGGGGTTGAATAAAAGGTAAAAGTTTGTTTGGGGAACTAATTATTTCTATACGTCACTAAAAAACGTTTTTCGAAAAGATGCGATTGAAAGTATAAGTTAAAATAATAATAATCAAAAAATATGAACATAATTGATTAATTATTATGTATATATTAAAATTAAGAATAGCTCTTAGTCAAAACAATTAATAAAAATAAAGGTAATTTTCAATATAGAAAACCAAAATACACTTAAAGGAAAAATACCAGTTTATTTAATTACATAAAAATAACATACATAGGTTTTAAGACCACTAAAAGTGATATGAAAGTAGTGAGACAGTCGGAATTCCAAACCTTATTGCATCATTAAATCCCGTAAGTATTTGTCAGATGAACATTCCAAGCACCAGCCAGGTCTTATGAGTACGTCTCGGCGTTATCTCAACACAAGTATACCGTATATTATAAATGTTACTATGACCAGTGCTTTTTTGTGGGGGCACGCAGGGGGCCACGCAGTGCCCTTAAAGGAAATTTCGACAATAAAAAGATATTTCAAATGAAGAATTAAAAAAGTGTATCTGGTTATAATTATAATTGTGAATGTGTATAATGGTATAATAAATAATTAGCGTGTCCCCAAAAATCAAGTGACAAAACGAGGCCTGACTATGATCAATTGCATTCAGTTATATATCTATACAAATAACTAAATTACCGACCATGTGGACATTTAAAAGCTTCACAGATTGACGAAGAAACTTTAGAAATTTTAATATTAACGAATTAAAATCGTCTGTAAAGCAAAATTGGTATTTTCATGGTAGATAATTATTAAAAATAATATGAAAACTATGTTTATGGTAAACTAAACGTGCCTTCTTCAAAATAATTTTCGTTTGATAAAATTATTATAATTATAATAATTATAAATCTTTATTATAATTATAGTTATTACAAACGCTACACACTCAACGTCCCGTCTCGTCATTAGAGTACTTATATCCTGTGTCGGGGGTCCGGAAACATATACAATGACAAAGACAAACACACCCAGACCGGAACACATGCTTGTATGATTAATACAAACATCTGCTCCGAGCGGGAATCGAACCCGCGACCTGTGGCATGTACGGCAGGTTCGCTACCGCTGCCCCATAACGTCGTCGTTTGATGTTCTAATACATTGATTTTTCCAGAAATAAAATCGTTAAATTAAATTACGATATTTGATAGATTGTAAGCTTATCAGCGAAGCAACGTGCATTCTCAGGTGTTGTAAGTATCATATTTCTATGTACTCACTACGAACGACTTTATCTTAGCTATTGATATCAATATTAATGCATCGAAGGCTCGTAAATACCTCACAGTTAGTATGTAATTGCATCAATAAAATGTCATTCCAATAAAACCATTAGCGTACTTATTATTGTGAAAAAATTTATTACGCGTTCTAAAAGGTAATTATAAAATATTTGTAACGGTGATTTTTAACTTAATAATCGTAATCGATACAATGATTACGAACAAATATTTATAATTTATTCATTATTTGAACATTTTTAGCTTTTTACGAAAAAAAGTCGTAAATAATAATATAAATACGATTATTACGTCGTTTGTTATGCTTTGACTGATCATCGTCAAGTGACGACGTTGTGGCGCAGCGCTAGCGAATCTGTCTTAACCGCCACAGGTCGCGGGTTCGATTACCGCTCGGAGAGGTTTATATATTGACCATACAGCTACGTTTTCCGGTCGGGCTGTGTTTGTCCTTGTCATTGTGTATGTTTCCGGACCCCCGACACAGTATACAACTATCCTACTGGGGCCATTGCATGGGTAGCGTTAAGCCGACGATAAACGTTTAAGGTTTATGCAGAAAAAAAGTACCCTGAGTATAAAGGTTTTTGCGAGGGATATGCAGTAGTCCGGTATAACAACTAAATTACCCCAAGAAAAGCCGCGGGAAAAAAGCTATATACAATTAAGCAAAAACGTTAACATGCAATTAAAAGATCAAGTATAAGATATTTCGCAAGAACTACTTCACATCTGGTCCGAATTCGAAATGTCGTTATAAATAAAAGAGAATTATATTTAAATTTTTTGCGACTTATGGCTATATATCAGATTGATACATGCAATAAATTTGAAATATGTCACGGTATAGTGAGCCAGTGAAGTGTCATAAATTATATGTTATTTGTTATTTCGTATTGTAAAATACTGTTGACTTTTTTATTTATAGATGTTCCACGTATTAAATCTCAATTATACGACTGTTGCGTAAATACGACCCCGCGATTTAGCTGGTCTGGACATAGTTATTTTCAAGTAGTCTGTTTCAAAACTTCAACAAATAAAAGCAAATGTTTCTTGATACAAGATCTGCCACCTCTAGTTTTCCTCTTGGGATTTATTTCCAGATATGTACACTAGTTTAGTACGTACGTCGTCTGTCAGTCAGTCAATCAATTACAATGATTTCACACTCTTAAACTAAAACTGTCACTGTGAAACTGTCAGTTAACTTCACAGAAGTGAGTTGCAAAATCTCGGAGTTTTAAATGTTAAAAGTTTATAATCGAAGAACTCTCAAAGAAACTACGATGTCAAGTTTGCATATAAAAAAATATTCAAAAGAACAGTTGTGTCTTTAGTATAATCAGTTTATGATAAATGCAACTTCATACAAAAACGTTATACAATTTCATCCCAATTTTCTAAAAAAAAACAATTTTTAAACAGTTAATTTAAAGAATCTGTATATTAAACCTTCAGGGAAGGCTAAAAAAAACGGCGGCAGATACAGCGCGAAATCAAAGTTTTAAGTTCTTGTCTTCGACAGCGAAGACGAGGTCCCTTGTGTCGCACGTCGCGAAACTCTCAGACCGTCGGGTGATTCCGTTAATTAGAATGCGTTCCGAGCGCTACCATCATTTCCGACGAAGGACCCTTAGGACGCAATTAATTGAGCACCCGCGAGGGCTGTCCCTTTCTCACGGTCGAGTCTCTGTACTCGGGCACCCCGCCCGGTGACGCTGTCAAGGCCAGTAGGGCCAACAGCAATACACAATTAGAAAAAAGTTTTAAAAGTTTGCTGCTTTCTTGTAAATTTTTCGTCCTTTTTAAAAGTTTTTTGGAGCACCGTTTGTGTTTACCAACCCTGAATGATTAAAAGATAAACCCGTCTAAAATACATTAATTCTTAATACTACATACCTGTTCGATAGCCAGCGTTGGAAAGGTATGTAGCAAAGGTGTTGGTCTCATGCTTGGCCTGCCACATCGGCGACGAACAGTTGTCGTTATTCGTATACACGTTGTGATTGTGGACGTAGACTCCAGTTAGCAGGGAACTCCTGTTAAAATAAACGTGTAAAGGTAATCAAAATTGATCTAGATTAACTATATTAGCTGTTGGTATCAATTTCAAATTAAGTGAAAAAAGCCCTAAAGAATAGATAATATCACAAGGATGACATAATATTTTACCAGTTATTTTAAAAACCAAACCACTAAAGCGATTTTGATGAATGTCTTTGGATCCAATCTGAAAGATCTTTCCAAATTAAAAAAAAATCTTGTGTTGTTGTGGTATAAATATTTTTTATTATGTATATATTTAAAGCTGTTTATATGCCGAAACTCATAGGTAATAACTAATAAACATAAAAAATAAAACCGAAGAAGGTTCTCACCTTCTTTTTAGCTCGTTTACAAAGTTCTTATGTTTGACACTAACACGAAACTATAATTTTTATCAAATTACAGTTCAAAGTCAATTCTTCACCTTGTAATGAATCAAGTAGTAGTAATAAAACGATAATAAGGACATTGATAGCATAATACATCTTGCTTGAAGACGATCCGGAATAATTATCTAGTTAGTTAGTCACCAACATCCTATGTTCCAAACAGGAACCATCGACCTATTATTATCTGTGTCAAAGTGTTATCATCTAAGCAGAGGAATATCGGACGAGTTTAAATAATCGAGTCATTTTATTACTTACTAACGAGATAGCCGGGTGCGCTTACGCTTAGTCGGTAAAGAAACTTTAGGTGCGGTCAGAATAAGGATGGGTGATACGCATTTCAACTGAGCGTCTTCATGCCTCGGAGATCACATTTAAAGTCGGTCCCGGCAGCTATCTTGATAACAGTCGATACGTCAAGTCGAAGCGTATATCGGCGACCTGAACAAATCTGACTAGGTTGGCCACTAAAAAAACTAGATCAAAGTTCGCATAGATATACGCTATTTGTAGCACCCTTTTTTTGGGTCGGGAGTTAAAAATGGCGTTGTAACATTAGAACAATAAAAAGCTAGGTAACACCGGCTGTGGTTATTAATAGGATGGGCGGGCTAGTCGATTCACTTTTGTAACAAGTCGGTTATTATGTTATACTTTCAATATTAGAAAATATTTCCTTTACCTTGATGGACAACACATTGGGGTCGTAGTATATGCGTGACGAAATTCTGCTCCAGCACTTCTGATAGCCTTCATAGTCCGAGGCATGAAGTTGAGACTGCCAAGTTCTACGTCTTGATCATCTGTCAAAATCAGTATTATATTCGGCTTCTTCTCCCTTGGTTGTGGATAGGGTATAAAGCCGCCGCTCTGCCATTTGTTCGTCAATTTCGGTTTAAATCTGGTTGTGTTTTCCCTTATCGGTTGTCGATCAGAAGATTTTTTTCTATCATTCACCTTATCAGAGTTACTTTTGCTCCAATGTTTTTCCGTCTTACGTGGTTTTTCATCTCTTCTATGGTAAGGATCAGTTCGGTTGGCTACAAACTCTTTGGAAGAGTGACCATCTGAGCCTCTTCTTCTGTCACGTCTGATTTCATGTTCTCTTTCCCAAAATCTCCGCCTATCACCGCGATATCTTGAACTATTTCTGTGTCTCAAATATCTCCTTTCGTGAGTATCTGTTAAGGTTCCGTTAAAAGTGGTCCGGTTTCGATTGTTTTCTTTATTTCTTAATTCTCTAGCGCGGGAATCATCGTCTTCCAAAGAGTCTCGTTTTGCAGATATCAGAAGAAAGTTCCATGTTAATAGAAGGGATATTATTTTAAAATTCATTTTAATTAAATGTTTTATTCTCTCACAAAACTGTAACTCCTTTTATGTAACTTGTTCTTATACGTATTTTAATATGTTACTGTAGGCCTTCATGTTTTAAATGATTGCATGACCCATAACAAGCGTTTTAACATTCCAAGTGCCATCTTGTGCTACCTGAAACAAAGTAAAAATATATTTATAATCTATATAATAAAACCGTAATTAGGATTTTATTAACGTTAGTCTGCACAATAGTGAACTAATTAATGCAATTTGTTATCTGATACTAAAATCTGTCCTAAATAAAATAAATTATTAAATGAAACAAAAAACCCAACTGCATTAATAATAATTCCTAAAAAGCTAAAAACGAGCTCTATAATGACTACTATAATATAAATATTTCTTTAATGTTAGTAAAGGTACTGCAGACGGGGACAAGCTGATCAATCAATTTGTAAATTTTGATGCGGTTTTTTTAATAGATATAGTGATTGAAGAGGAAGGTTTATATGTATTATAACATCCATTAAATAGTGGAGAAAAAACTGTTATTTTGAAGTTTCTAATGTGATGTCGTAAATAATTACATTTAATGCATGCGAGCCACGGACAGTAATGAATAAATCAAAACTACTGGATCGATTTTAATCATTTTTTAGTAAATGACATAGGCTATATATTTTATACCCATGCAAAGCCGGAGCGGGCCGCTAATATTTCATAAGACAAAGATAAAAAAAGTTCTGTAGAATGTTTTTTGATAATCCCATGAGAACCTAACATTTTTTAGGAATAAAAAGTATTGTATGTCTTAATCCAGGTTACAATCTTTGTATGTGCTAAGTTACATTCCAAACCGTGAAATCGTTAATGTGATGTATGATTGAGTAACAAGCATCTAAACATTTTTGCAGTACGTTTTTGATAATGCCGAGGGAACCTAACATTTTTTCTTGTATCAAATGTGTTAATTCAGGGTGTGTTAATTCAATATAAGCTCTCTGTGTGCTAAATTTCATCCAAATTCGATAAGCAGCTTTTGCGTGAAAAGGCTAAACTACTTTCTTACTCCTCTCTCATACTTGACTCACGTTGTCATCAAGATTGCAATAAATATTGATGGAGTGAACGCATTTTTACGAAACAAAACTGAATGTTACTCGAAAATACGCTTTATCATTTCTTTGCTGACTTTGAAGTTGAAAATTGCAGTTTTGCAGCATTGCGTCAAAGGATAAGGAGTGCGGAGAGCCGACAAACAGGCAGACATTTGCAAAAAATATAAATATATGATATTTCATCATTTAGTTTTTAGTTCCGAGTAACATTTTTATAAGAATCTGAGATGTAGGTACAGACACTTAAAATTTATATTTTTTTACATTAAACAAATTACATGACTAGGAATCGAAAAATACTTTTATTATAATATATTATGCGTATTCCTATATTTTATTACTTAATTATTTATTAATTGTATAATACATTGAATAACATTATATATTATAATAGTTTGCGTTTTAGAAGTTTAATTATTTTATTAATATACCTATTTATATAACTATGCCGTATTTTTTATTTATAGAAAATTCTTTAATTAATTATTCTAGACATTGGGAGTGGAATTGGCAATCAGTGGCCAAAAAAAATCAAACTTCAATCATCGATATCTCGAAAACTAAGCAATATATGGAAAAATTTTATTTTTACTTTTCGTATTATTTTATCGAGTTCTACAAGGAAACATTATCAGATTTTAGCTCTGAGCGAACTGTGATATTCCGCTTTGAATATCTTTGCTTCTGCGGAACCCATGTTAAAATAATGTAGCCTATGCCACTCTCACAACTGAGATGAATCTAATGATACCCTATAAGTCGATGTATGTCCAAGGGTTTAGCCTGTAGAGCGTCACAAAGAAATAGACATACATACATACGCTCGAAAAACATTACCCTCCGGCAGTTGGGTAAAAATAATGTATTTCTCTACTTATTTATGTTTTTCTTTAATTATTTCTTCTTTCTTTATATACAATATACATAGGATTCTTCCGATTTCGAGATATACGCTAGTAAAACTGCAGAAGTAATTAAACTGATACATATTATAAACATGTGGTTATTCGTTATATGTATTATTGACATTTGAATTTAAATAATTTAAAATGAAAACGGAGCTCTGAAAGAAAATATAACATACAAGTATTTTTTTAAATATGTAATTGACTAATAAATAATAACAGCCAATACTAATTCTCTATTAAAGTTATAAAATACAGGACATATAATTTGATACGATGAACATTACGTACGTAGCATTTTTATTTTATCTAATAAAATATTTAGTTACTCAAAAATACGAAACATTTTATTTCAATCTATTAGATTCTGAAACCAATTGGGAAGTTGCTTTTAGCGGAATTGAACCGGCATGTTCTACCACCCTTTGCTAAAATTAACTGCTCTTTTCCCTTTAGAATGATATTTTATGCACTTAACTGATTTATCCAATTGGCTTTATACATGCACCCTGATAACTTTCTTAGGACCTATACGAGGAGATATAGAGATAGGTATAGAGGATAGATATAGGAGATACGATTTTATATACATTGTAATTACATTAAGTATTTGTTTCAACCAAAATATCTTTTATAATTTTATGCCAATAATAAACTCAAAACAAATATTTTTATTATAAATTTATAATTGACAACTTTTTGCTTAATATAAATAAAAAAAATGGAACCAGGAACTAAATTTTTATCGTTGATCTTTGCCGTCATTTTATTAATATTATTATGAGTTTGAGAGAACATAATCTGTTGTTTTTGGCCGAGTTTTTAGGTTTCAATGTATTTTATATATTTATAATATTTCTACAAATTACAACGACTTGTTGAATTATTAGTCATAATAATAATCGCTATTCGATTTATATGATAGTTTTTAAATTCATACTTGTCAATATCAATTTCCTCTGCCGCTAACCCTGGACTTATCAAGTGTCAAGCAATATACAAGCAATCATACCTTGAACATAATATCTCTATATTCACCTACATAACGTCAATTAAAATATGAATGTTGATAACAAAAATAATATGATTCTTGAACCAATTAAATTTAAGCTCCTGCTTAAATGGTAAAGGAAATACTATTTTCATATAGATTAACAACTTGAAGTAGCAGTGTCCGTACTGCTGAGATTTGTTTTACGAGTGTTTGTACTGGATGCTCAGACTTTTAATGTACTTTTAATGTACTATCCTTCCTTAATATTAAAATAGTAGTATGGGCATGCTCTTCTCAGCACGAATGGGCCGGCTTGACCAGGAAAGTATTACCCTTATATACCGCATATGATACTTCAAGTATCGCAAGTGTTCATAGGTAGCGCTGATAGCTTACCTTCAGGCGAACCGTATGCTTGTTTGCCAACTGTCATGACATAAACAGCCCTAAAAGCTCTTTTAAAAAAACAAATTTAAAACAGTGTTCTATACATCGTTGTACATGAAATACAATCAGCAAAGCGCAAATAGTATTTAGGGTCACTTACAGCCAATCACTTACAAACAATAATAAATAAATGGGTATCTTGTATGCGTGCCACCCCAGCGCGCGCGCCATTGATCTTGATTTATGTCTGTGCAGACCGTGACGTAATTGATAGGGGCTCAGAGTAATCGATGTGGACAAGCAGTAGACAAGAATATTGTTCAAGCTACGCTACTCTATTATAAACTTTATATATTGATTTGAAGCGTCTTCTATACATATAATACTCATACTAATATGTTATGCTGCTTAAGCAACATAATTATAGATTTTTTAAGTTACAATGATGGCAAGCAAAAGTACTGTCCGTCTGACGGTAAACGGTTACTGTAGCTGATAAGCGCTTTGAACTTATGCGCTGAATCATACATGTTAGTGACCGAAGGAATAAGAGAGGTTTGAAAGGGATAAAAGAGAGACTGAATGTGTGGGTGTTGCACAAAATTATAGATAAGGAACGTGCCACTCCAAGCATACAAGATATTCTGTGAGGGGAAAGCACTTCGCTAGCCGAAGCAGCAAGCTTCTGGCACTCAAAATTTTCAAAAAGGGTTATCAAAACCAAAACATTGATAAAAATATATCATCAGCAAGTTTTGTTCAATTGTTGTAATTTTGTAATGACAAAAATAAAATGTATAAAATAATGTTTTTGCTAATTAG
Source organism: Hestina assimilis (assembly GCA_023373885.1). Taxonomy (NCBI): domain Eukaryota; kingdom Metazoa; phylum Arthropoda; class Insecta; order Lepidoptera; family Nymphalidae; genus Hestina; species Hestina assimilis. The sequence goes on along the minus strand of CM041741.1, from coordinate 7,129,625 downwards.
TAAATTGCTATTAATTTAATTTTAGGGCACCGTTAATCCGAATAAAAAATCTGATGTAAATTCTGTAAGGTGACCTAACAGAGTTTTTCTCATGTCGTTCTGACAGGCTTTATTTTCTTAATCAGATCTATATCATAAAATTACGAACGTCTAGCGTAAATAAACTAATTCCGATTGTTCCTATACAAACAAAAATAAATCGTCGAAATGTATGAGAGGGTTGATTTTAAAGTGCAAACAGACCACATAACTAGACCAATTTTATGAGACATAAAGTAGACGTTTTATTTTAATGATTAATTTTTTTGGACACAAGAATCATAAAATAAAATGCGTAACTAATTTTGTTGTGTAGGCAATCTCTTCTATCATAAAACTGTGGAAATGTGTCTGTACATGGTACGGACAAAAAAAATGTGCACCTACTGTTCAGTAACAGATCTGCGAGTTAAGCAGATTTAGAGCTTTCAGTCTCTGAATACCGCATTGTGGTATTCCAACTGAGTGGCTCTGAGTTACGGAGGGCACGTAAAAAAGTCAGTCCCGGATTTGATAATTGTCAATAAGTCATTGGCTTATTATGGGCCTGTGGCCCACTTAGACTAAATTTGATGAAATTTAAGATCTTTAAAAATCTTTTAATTAAAACAGACACAAAAACACCTCAGACCAATTATACGCTGAGATCTCGATCGTTCAATAATTTAACTAAGTTTATTGTAGATCATATTTAAAACAATGTTAAACATAACATAATATAATACCTTTTGTTAATTTTAGATGAAACATTTAAAGGCAGTTGTACATTTACACTAGTGGAGTTCGATGACACTTAATGTTATGTTTTCACCATTACAGTGTAAATCTATTGTAATTATTATGTTCGTTTGTTTATAAGACGAAAGCACGCTTTCTATTTACAACGAGAATAAAACACGGTTCATATGTAAAATTGTTAAGGAATATTTAATTTTAAACACAGCGAAACATTATTTGCTTTAAGCTTTTGTTTGGAACGTAATCTGTTTGCAGTTGACCCACAAGGGCGAGTAAATGCAAAAGAATAATAGTTTCAAGCACCTTCAAAAAGGCACCGCTTGTGCACTTATTTTAACCATGTTTGTGCGTGTATTACGCATATTATGTGTGTTTATATATACGTGTATTTTGTGATCAAGGCCTATCTAATTACCTGCGATCACTGGATCCATTTTTTTAAACCTACTGATTGGTTGCTCTTACCGGCCTTGACCTGGCCGTGATACATGGACAGTTCTTGCGAGGCCTCGTAGTGATTTTCATTCTAAGGGTGCTTTCTAGGAACCTGAATCACGGCTTAGAACGTAATAGAGAAACAAATATTATGTATATAGATAATATTGTATGGTTGTAAGGAACTTTCGATGCGCTAGTGAGAAACAATTGGCCGAATTTTCTAAGTCTATAATACTAAGTTAATAATGTTACTATATAATAGCTAATATAGGTGAACAATACATTCCATGATAAGCTATAAAATTATGTTTCCTAAAAGATAAGTTTGTAATGAAGCTCATAAATTAAAGAGTTAATCACCCATTTCTCGAAGTTTCGCCAAACGTGAATGAATCAAAATGTAAATCTCATTAATGGTTCCGGGAAAGTTTATTCTTTCATTAATTTTAGAATTGTTGAACGCTGTGCGGTAATTACTCACTGCCTGAATTCTCATATAACATTTTAACGAAAACTTTAACAGAAGAAAATGTTCGAGAATTGATATTGATATATTATGCTTCTATATTTTTCGAGCTTCAGCAGAGCGTTGTAGCAACATTATAGGAGCTATTGAATTAACCGAGTTGTAGTGAAAGTTATAGTTAAATTTTGAGATGCCATAACCATTTACGAATTTCAAATCTTAGAACATGCCAGTTTCCAGCAACAATAGGCCGACTTAACCAGAGAAGTACTAACTCTCGCAAATTGACGACGCGACGCCACGTAGCAATGTCCGTTGTATCCATACTTTACTGTGTATAAAGTACGATAAACTTTAGCAACCAGTGATCTAAACTCATGCTCCCTCTTTTCAGTATCTATATCCCCCTCCACTATCATCGCACGATGACGTGTTGATGACGTTGTCGTATAACCTATGTTCTATACTGCAATTCATTATTAAAACTCACTATAAAAAACCTATCGTTATCTACCACCGTATTATCTTCAAAGACCAAGCATTTAATTAACGTACGCTTCTTACATAGAAGATTTCGTTTTATTTTTGCCGTCTTGTTAATTTAGATTTAGGTATGCATACCCACGATTCACCTCTCACCAAAAAACTCATTACTCCGCTTAGTGAATCCCATCTTTAATTTGAGCGTCATTACGTTTTAAGTGCACTTGTTTTATTACATTCGTTAACAGCCGGACCGTAATCACCATTTTGTGAACAATTACCATCGCCTCTCTAAAGATTCTACGTTATAATTGGATTATTTTTTTAAGTACAATATTAAGTTTTAATCAGACATTGATACAAAAATAAGTTAACCATTGACTCTACTTAGGTTAAACATTTAAACTACTTAGGTTAAACACTTAATATACATTATACAAAGATCAAAATGATGATATAACATCACAATAATTCATATATTGTTTTGTGCCTTATTCATTTAATATATTTTACTCGCGGCTTTACCCACGTGAATAACGATTTTTAATTAGGCATAGAAATAATTGGTTAGTCATCCAAATTTTCATCCCCTATTTCCCTTACAAATTTTGTTTTGCCGAAAAAATAATAATTCTATAACCGTCTCCATGGCTCCACCTATATCTATACAAAAAATCATTATAATCAATTCTGAGGTTAAAGTGTTATAACTTCATAAATAACAAAGAAACTCACATTCTAATTTATAATATTACGTTTAATTAAATTTACTTTAATATCACTTGTATTGACATCGCCTAGCATACACGCAAAAAAATTATAGAATTTCCTCCGTCTTGAAAAATAAAATTTCGTCCAGTCTAATCACTATCTCATATTATATATCACGTTTACATAATTATAATTATGTACTAAAATGTCATGAGAAAGAAAAATATAAAAAATCTGTATAAATATAAACACACATATTTAAATAAATAAATATTATAAAAAAACATTGTGCTTTAAAATTGAAATAAAACTTCTTTAGCTAAAATTAGTCAGCGAGTAAAGGCTTAATCTGTCAGTCTGTCTGTCGGTCGGTCGATTCTAATAAAGTTTCACTTCAATAAATAATAATAATAAATCTGTGTTCTATCTATAACAATTATACCATATTCACACAATTATGCAAGTCAATTTATCTTAATAAAGCAATGAAAGGCACAGGTTAAAATGAAGGTAATAAATCTTGTTGCTTAAGGAGATATTACTGAGGTCTTGTAATATCCGTAAGTTAGATTACTATTATTATTAAGACCCCCTTATCGTACTAAGTATTTACCTTAAGTATTTATTAACGATACGATTTATTTATTGGGATAGACTATTAAGATGTGTCTCTAAGCCCAAAATGCCTCTGTCTGTTACAACACACCAGAGACTCCTGAACAGATTATGATGTTATTTTCTCCATTTGAAATAAAATTAATTCTATGTAAAAGGAGATACAGTTTCTACTCCAAAAAAGTGTATAATAAATCAGTAAGTCGAGAAAGTGGCACAAAATATTCAAAAAAGTTAAGTTTCCGTTATCAATAAGACGAAATAAAAAATCTCTATTTTAAGTAGCTAACCTACAATTTTTACATTTAATATTAACAGACATAATTCAATACAATGTCCACTGAAATGAAATATAGATAAATAATTTGAAATATATCAATTCGCCATTAAACCTTTCCCACAAACCGTCTAGTTTTTAGCGAACAATACACTTATGAGACAAGATTCATTGTAACAATGTACTAAAAAGATCGTTATTTTTTACGAGGCTGCAAATATCTTACGACACTATATCCAAGAACCTCAGACAATATACAGTTAACGAGTTATCAACATTACGAGCGGCACATAAACAAGCAATTATGTCCTTAACATTTAATACGAAAGTTCAACAATTTAACTTAAATTATATACTAAGTCATGGTTAGTAATAGTTTTAGTTAAATTTGTGTATTTCCTCAAAACTTGTTCTTGGGAGAATATTTGAATTTTTTTTTTTTTGTAAATATGATTATATCTGTGTCAAACACGTAGTGTGTGTACTGTATGTGGTTCTAGGTGTGGATGTAATTGTGTGTGTGTATTTCATACAATTATAAAATTGCACTGGTGTAAAATGGAGGGGTCAAAATTTGTTATATGGATATAGAGTACGGAATTACTTTATCAAAATTGAAATTAGTCGTTTTATTATACTACATTTTAATTAATCTTCTAAATAATGTCGATAGCAGTTAATACTTTTATTCATTAAAAGTTTTCATACCGTTTTATTTTTGTTAAATTTCCATTTGTTTTATTTTCGAGTTCGTGTCCAAGCGTGATACAAGGACTCGTAGTAGGAGACTTATTGCCTTCATAGACGGTACATCACGAACACGGAGCTCCTGTTAACAATACATTGAGTGTTTTATGCCTGCAGCTGTACTTACAAGGTTTAAGGATATTTAAATGAAGGACGGCGACAAGGAGACGATAACGATGCTATCTTACGTAGCGTACCCTTAGGTATTGTTCGATTTCGCACGAGAGAACTGGAATTTTTGACACCCGAGCCATTAAGCAAATGGGAAGGAAATTGGAAGCCGTGACTTTCATTTCAGATTCTTTTTTTTAATCCTTCTCGCAATGACAATAGATTTTTATGTCCTTTGTTTGAAAAATCCAAACACACTTATAATACATGTACGTATTTTATGTTGAAGAAATGTTGACAATACAAACCAGCCTAAGAAAAATATTTTATAAATAATTAATAATAATAATAAAGAAAAAAAAATCAATTTAAGGATGCATGCACAAAATTTCTATATTGACCGGCCCTTTCATACAGACAAAATGACAGACTCGTTGGTACCCACAAAAATTAGCTAGGTACATGCTATTCGATTAAGTAGTACATCGTTACCGAGTATGGAATGAAGTTAACGTTCGGCCTGTGGCTATTTTCGTTCCTTTACCTTAGGGTTGAATTTAAGAACGGGCACGTACGAGTCTGTGTCAATTTGTCTGTATGGACGCGCCGGTCCATAGTATATAGTAAGTCTATGGATGCATAGGACTATATGAGATGCGAATATATAGGACCTCCCGGCGAACCCATCCAACAAAAACTTCGACGAATTTGGTTTACAGAGGAATTTGACGACGTTGTGGCGCAGCGGTAGCGAACCTGCCTTAAACGCCACAGGTCGCGGGTTCGATTCCCGCTCGGAACATAATATGTTTGTATTGACCATGCAAGCATATTTTCCGGTCTGGGTGTATTTGTCCTTGTCATTGTGAATGTTTCCGGACCCCGACACAGGATATCACTATCCTAATGGGGGCCGTTGAGTGTGTAGCGTTTATTAGTTTATTAGTTATTATTATTAGGATTTTTTTTTATACAACGATGGTGGCAAACAAGCGAACGGCCAGCCTGATGGCAAGCGGTCATCGTAGCCTATGGACGTTATCGCGATAAAGAAACAAAAAAAGTCATTTGACCTGTTAATTTGTCCCACTTTTTTAAAGTAGATTAAAACAGTTCAGCTATCTAAATACTTAAATTCAATTAATTTAGCTGTTCAAAAGTGAAATATACAGTGTACTTTCTCTGATATAAAATATTCAGAGTCTGAACAAACAAGTTGATTAATTTGCACCATTTCGTATCATACTGCGACGCGAATACAACATGTTTGTACTCGATATCAATCAGTTTAAATAAGTAATGTACCTATGTGTGGTCAGCACTAAAATTAAATTGGTGCCGTTGATTGGGAATGCAACTGTTACTTGATATTGATACCATTTGAAACTGGTCGCTCAACGTTGATTAGTAGTGATCGCTCTTTACGAGGAGAAATTGCTCAGACTTCTCACAAACCGAATGTTTTATTTTGACAGTTGTTAACAAGGTCAATGAACTTGAAAATAGAATTATCTTCACTACATAGTATAAAACAAGAGTCGCTTTCTCTGTCCCTATGTATGCTTAATCTTTAAAACTACGCAACGGATTTCGATACGGTTTTTTTTAATAGATAGAGTGATTGAAGAGGAAGGTTTATATGTATTATAACATCCATTAAATAGTGGAGAGAAAAAAACTGTTATTTTTGAGGTTTCTAATGTGATGTCGTAAATAAATACATTTAACGCGTGCGGACCACGGGCAGTAATGAATAAATCAAAACTACTGGATCGATTTTAATCATTTTTTCAGTGAATGGCATAGGCTATATATTTTATACCCGTGCGAAGCCGGAGCGGGCCGCTAGTGTATATAAAATTCTCGTGTCACAATGTTAGTTACCATACTCCTTCGAAACCGTTTGACCGATTTTTATGAAATTTTATATGCATATACAGAAGCTCTGAAAATCAGCTACTATCTATTTTTCATACCCCTAAATGTTAAGGGTGGTCTACTCCAAAAAATTTTATTTTATTTTTTGAACAACGTTTTTTATTTTTATATGATGTGGCATTAAAAAATACATACAACCCTGAATTTTCACCCTTCTACCATCAACCCCTATTTTTAATAGCCATATTAGTAAATCAACAACTTTCACCGGTGTCACTTTTAGACTCGGGTAGAGGGCGTTGCTATCGGGTCCCAGATTTTTTTCGGGCCAGGACAACGTCTGCCGGGGCCGCTAGTCTAGACTATATTTTAATCTGTTTGAAGCAACTAAATTGTCTTAACGTAAAACAATACGAAATTAGAGACGAAAATAAATCCATAGAAAGTATTCACACAGCGCTTATTCAATACTAATTTACTCGACTCCCAGGAAGATATTCAATTACATACTTTAACAAAAGTGGTTTTCCGTTGAAGCATTATTGAATTCCACTGTCGTGAAATATCTACGAATAGATTCGCAAGAATGTACCTCAAACGAACCCACAAAAGCGTTTCGTTGAATATAATGAATGGAACGGTAGATGTAGTCTAATTACTACTTATGGGGGATTTTCAGTGATATTTATTCCTATTTAAGTATACTGTTATGTAAGACATGAAGAAGTGTGTACGCAATCGCCTATACAAAATCTATACGACATATTTTGATGGTAATCGTGCCTATTTTATAGCAGTGATTGTTACGACTATTACTAGACTGATATCAATAAAACCGCAAAATTTGTAATACGCGTTCAATTTTGTAAAACGCAATTTTGTAAAAAATAACAATATATGAAAGTGGTAGCCCAGAAAACGCTACGATGGAGCACTTACTAATATGGGTGAAGTGAGTCTTTGAGGTCGGGCCAAGTGAATCATTTAATTCACCACTTTTGGTGTCAGATTACGTCGACGAGAAAGGAGATGAGAGTAACAATGATAAATAGCAAAACCGTAAAATTTTGTGACTGTGCCTATGTTTTCGGTGATCTAGAAAATAGTTATTTAATTATTTTTTGAATCTGTTTGGAGATAAGTTGGAACAGACCGACAAATAAAAATTTCAAGAATGTTTTGTTGCAAGAAGGTTTTTGTTGCATACTTTTATATGCATTAAACAAAAAACCTGTTAATTTAACATTAATAAACTACAATCAAACATGTCTGTCTCATAGCCAAATACCAAATTACATCGGGTCTAGTTGTCCATACGTGTGTCAGAGCCAATTTATTCAGACTATTGGCTTTAAGAAAATTGGATATGCAGAAAAGTAGAATTTGTAATCTACTTTTAAAAAAAATAAAATATAAAATATGCAGTTTTTATTTATATGTAGTTTTTAACTTATTGCCACAGAATATACAAAAAATCAACAAATTTATTTTTTCGCTAGTACATACTTAGTTTTTGGAACGGTATCTAATGATAAACATATAATACATACTACACATACATATGATAAACATATATACATATGATAAATATACACCAAAAGTGGTGAATCATAGACTTTCTTCTTAATCTGGATAGGTAATTTGCTCTTATCAAATGAGGTTCTCGCTCTTAAGGTTGCAGAGGTCAAATTCTTTCTGTAAAAACTGTCAAACCCGGTTAATTTTTATAAGCAAGAGATATATCATAAATTTTTGATACAAATAGAAAACAACATGACGACAGCAAAAGAGCCACCATTTATACGAAAACGTAAATAAATAGAAACAAATAAATTGAGGAACGATATCTCGCGCAAATCCCAAACATAAACACAATCACGAATCAAGATTGGCTCATGGGATATAAACGAGCGGACTCCACGCGATATTTTCATTAGTGCATGGCGCAGTGCCACCGCCACCATGACCACGATAATATCACGAAAAGATTTAAGCGATAAGCAAACAGACAATAGCTTAACCTACAATTTCTTTGTTGCTGTTCTATCTATATAAATAAAAATAAATCGTCGAAAAATGTACGCGCATTAACTTGGACTTGGAACGACTGGACTTTGGATAAAGATCGACAAGATTGGGAAGTTTGTATGAAAAAAATTGTATTACCTAATGTTTGAATGCAGCTAGGTAGCTGATAGGAGACCACATAACTAGAAAAAAGGGTATTTTCTTGTTCTGAGGCGTAGCTAAGAACGGAATTAAAACATCAACGGTAACGGTATTAACGGAATAATAATTTCGCTGTGTACCCGGATGAAGTCAGGGCGGCGCTGGCTTATTTTTAAATGTGAAAGTTTGTATGTTTTTCAATGAATCAAGCAGGAATCACGTTAGGGTCCTGCGTGATTATCAAAAAACGAAATAAAAGACGTGTCCCTTAGATATAGAAAAATAACTTTTAGTTGGTCTTCCGGCATAGACACTACATTGATGCGAACGATGCCAAGATAAAGAGCATGTACTTTTTGGTAATTATTTTTAACGTAGAATATAAATTCGTCCGAGCACTAATGGGCAAGAATATTTGTATCGCCTTTCTCGTCAAGGATTTTATATCCTTATAGAAACATAAATTTTTAATTTTTATTTGCTCCATTATTAAATATAATAAAAACCATATACCATATAACCATATAACCATATATAAGTGCGAGACGGGTTGTGACCGCGAACGTAGCCCACTCACCCTGATGAAGGACCTGCGATGAGTCCGAAATTAGCCGGTACTTAAACCGATTGAACGTGAGTGTTAGCCGTTTAAATTTTACATTAAGTTAATTATGTCTGACGATAGTTTTAATAATTTAAAAACCATATATACTAAAAAGTTTTGTAAAGTTCGAAACAACAATGAAATGTCGAGTGCCGTTACTTAAGAAAGGTCAAAAGACATCGCATCGGTGGCTTTCGCTTAAAGCAGAACAGGCCCTACTTTAGTACTTACTAACCTTTTAAAGCAAGCAAACTATTTATCCTATACTCGAAACTTCGTACCAAGGACTCACCTTTCGTGCCAAAGTCATTATAATGTTGAATACATAATAAAAAATAGCGATAACATTTAACAGCATGTCAAAGAATTTAATAGAGAAAAAAAATCTAACTTCTTTATCTATTCTAATTCTCTTAATTAATTAGTAAGATACTAAACGTATGTTAGACGCGAATGAATTTAATTTAGACGTCTGAATAAATTATACAAAAAATTCATGATGTGGCGCCAAATGTTCCATGTATCTTATTTGTATGTATAATTAAAAACGTCAATCTATAAAAACAGTTCAAAAGAATTTCTTGCTTCAATCAAACTTCAATTCTAAAATCTCAGGTGAATGTATGGAAACCGGATTTAATTATAAATTCAGTGTATACTTAGTACGGGTATGTTAGTACTAGACATATTATTAAAAAGTCTCTAAAATAAGCACTATCTTTTAGAGTTTTTTTATAACATGACGGTTGGCGGCAAAAAAAAAAACAAAACGATCCGCCTGATGGTGAGCAATCAGCCCAACCTGCGAGCGTTGGTGATACTTTCAGTATTACATGCGCGATGCAAACTTAAAGGATATGAGAAAAGGGATAAGAGGGGAACAGAGGGAGGTGGTAGTTTCGACCTCCAGTGCTCTGACTAATTATCACGCAATAGTACCGATACTGGTACTTTATGCCGATTTTCTGTGAGAGTGTAGAACTTCTCCGATTAATCCGAGCCAATTGACTACATTTATACTTTCATCCTTTTCATTATCTTCTTTTTTACATATTGAGATAAATAAATAAACGCTAAACACTCAACGGCCCCCATTAGGATAGTTATATCCTGTGTCGAGGGTCCGGAAACATACACAATGAGATGTTAAGAAACAGGCAGATGGCCTACGGTATTGATGGATACCGGTAGATTGTAAGAGTAGTGTTGTTGTTGCTGTTGATCCAAGAGGCCAAAAAGATAGGATAAGGAGGAAAAGTCAGGTAACAAAGGAGTTTGGACATCTGGCACTCTTAGTCATCGAAAAACGCAACCGTACTGTCCGTACAGCTATTCTGTGCCTCCAATAGAATATTGGAGGTGGGGGATCATATCAATACGGGTGGCCAATACGGACAAGGCTCTTCATTTCTATCATAATATAGTGTAAAAGATTAACTGTCACAGTAACAGTATCTCAAAATGGATGATCAACTTCAAAATGGAGGACATTCTTAATTAAGATAAAATTTAGCCTACATTCTTTAATAGAAAATACACAATAAGAACAATTTTTAATTTTAATTTCTATTTCATTGATCAAAATAGTTTTGACATAATTCCATTAATTACATATTTTATCTTAACAAGTTTAACTAGTTATACAAATACACTGTAAATGTTGGTACAAAATCTTTGTATGATATATTTGTACTCAACCTCAATGCTCCTTTATTAATATACAAATAACTCTGTAGAATTAAATTATGATTAATTCAGCAATCAAATTGTCGAGACCGTACTTCTAGGTTGAGAAATACCTGACATAGGCAAGACTATTATCATAGCTTAATTATATTTTATCACTGCTGTAAATTACGTGAATATAATAACTTGAGTAAACAATTAGATAGATGGTTGAGAGATTGAAATTTGAATTACTACTGAGATTGGTAAGAAATATTGGAAGTAAATTTGTTGATATTTACTCGAAGTTATGTATATCTATGTATGTCTATGTAATACTGGCAGCCGCGCGGAATGGAAGTAATAGAAAATCTAAGTTCACACAATATTTTTTAAAGAATTTGCTCTAGAGAAGATTTTTAAAGCCATGCTTTTTCCAGTCTTACTACTGTAGCGAACATTAATCCTCGTTATTTACTCCCCAACTAAGTGTCTAGCTTGTTAGCTATTTTGTCAGAGCTAGAAGTCAAGGTGAGCATAGAGCTGGCCATGAACAACGTCACCGCCATCATGGTGGATCAAAATAAAAGAATACTGTTCCTCGTCTACGCGGAGACGGCGTATAAACAGCTGCAAAAAGAAATAGCGCCCCGATGGTTTCGGGAATGCCAAGTCTACCATCTGCAATCCAACCGTAACCCACAGACGCCTGCATCTACACAAATGAGCACTCAGCAGATCCTAAGTGAAAGCCTACTGGAGCTCGGACAAAGAGGCGATCCGGACTTTAGGTTACGTGGAGTAGCTCTCCGCCCGAAAGCTTCTGCGCGCCGAATTATTCGAAAAGCGTAGCCATCTCTCCTGGGCTGGCCATGCTGCTGAATGGCAACACTTCCAGGTGTACAATAAGACTCAGAACATATAATACAGTAGCCAAATATGCGGTTATCATATATTTAAAATAAAGAATAGCAAATAAAGCTGTATATGTCATAAATTTAAAAAGAAACAACAACAACATTATTTTAATAGAATCTTTATCTATATTATCTGTGAAGGCAAAATAGCTTATATAACTATCTAATGTATATTACACTTATAAAAGTCTGCTTGTAAACTGTACACATATATTCAAATAGCGAAATCATAATATAAAAAGGTCAAAAAGTAAACTTTTTAGAACTATAAACTAGATACGTAGGACGTAGGTATTCGACGAATTCCCACGGTGCGCAAGCACAGATCGAGCCATGTGGCGCCTGCGGGTCGATTCCTAGTATATAGACATACGTATCAATATATTTTATTCGCCAACAAAAACAAATACATATAAACATATTCTCATCACATACACACCGTTAGTCTAAACAATAATCTTTAAAAACATTAAACATATGACGCGCAATTGTTTTTGCCCGAAGTTATTAGGAATGTTTGTAAAAATCTTGATTACTTTGATATACATTTGTAAACTAGCATCTGCAAGCCAATTTGTGCGCGATTCTGGAAACTTTCAAATTAAATATACATTTTTTATATATGTTCGTAAAAATACATCCTATATTCTTTTCAAAGAGGCCTATACTTCGTCTTGTTAGTTCTACATCTTAGCTCCGAGTCTTGTTCCAACAATCCTCAATAAATGATCCGATTAACGTATGTCTCCCGGTACATCTCGAACAAATTGCATGTCAATAAGTCCTAAAAGACCTGAAGCTGTTGCGTGTATTCCATTTGTTCGTGTAATAGGACTCTTCCTGGCTAGCTCGCAGCCAAAACATACGGTAATATACGCATTTAGAGCAACATTCGTCTAATATTAGATTGCATACTAATGTCAGTCGCAATATTGCCGAGTTTTATGTTCACTTTAGAAGTGACGCGCAAAACTTAAATTGAAATTTATAGCTCAGTTATAATAGCATTTAATCATAGATAATGTATGTAACAATATTTATAATTCTTAAATATTTTTTAAATGAAACTTCTTTAGTAAATTTATTTTAATGAAATCATTTTAAATCGACACTTCTGTTCACAATTAGACTCAGGGGGCAATGCTATCGGGTCCCAGATTTTTTTACGGGGCAGTACTAATACTAATAGCAAAAAAAAAAACTAATAATTTACTCGTATCCAATTCAGAACAGTGTGTGTACAGAAGTTTTGTTTATTATTCACCGATATACACATTATTTTGGGAAATGGATACCCTAAAATATGTTTAGCAAATAAAAGTTAACCGCTAAGTTAATTAAATAAAATAAATATATAAAAGTCAAATCCGCCTATGATTAAAAAGAAGACTCTTGATAAATACCGGGAATAATGCAAGAACAACAAAGAAACAAGGAAGAAGTAGTTATGTGGGTATTCTGAAACGTAAAAATTAATTAACTTTATAGGTGTTAAGAGTTATAGAAGTTTATATTGTTAATAAAATTTATATTTAAACTGCCACAAACTTATAGATTACTGCTTATGTAAAAACCAATTTCTTAACGTAAGCCGTAGTTAGAAGTGTAAATATAATCTTGAACAAAAAGCTAGTACGCCTGTAAGCCTAACATTAAAATGAAAACATTAACTAATGCGAAGCCTATGTGCCACATATTTTAAGTATAACATTAAAGCTTATAAAAATTCTCAGCCTTACATAATATTGTTATTCACAATTAGCATTATCAAATGGTAGTTTATTACATGAAATTAAATTATAGTATAATAATATGTAAATTCCACAAATTTTAAAACAAGTTATGCACCACACCCAATGTCATTAGGCCGTCAAAGGCGCCAGTTGAAGATAGACAAAACAATTAATAATACAAATAAACATCAAAGTCACACATTTAGATTTCGGCATTTCTGCCAAAGTAACAAAACAAAAAATATGCAAAAAAATAACAAGAATTTAATAAAAACAATAACAAACAATAACAAAATAAAAACAATTATTGTTTGAGAAGGAAACGTGACAAACGCCTTATTGTTAGTAAGAAAATTAGAGATTAGCTTAAAAAATCGGCCAAATGCGAGTCGGAATCGTCCACGAAGGGTTCTATCCCATTATCTATAATAAATGTTTTCTTTCACATAATAGCACAATTTTATTTCTTTTATATAAGGTATATATTTTATTTCTTTTATATAAGGTATATATTTGAGGTTGGTGCCAATTAAGCTACACCTCTAAATTGTATGAGCGCCCATACAACTCAAAGGCTTATCTTAATTGGTGGTAACTATGTATATATGTATAGGGGCACCCTTTAAAATGAGGGTAAATTTTGGTACTTTTACTTACATGAGTACTTGAGGGTAAGTTTTTGCGAGACAAAATTTGTCGTTATCTTTTTATTGTGTTGACTCAGGACCTTGATTTGATACACCTAAGAGGAACTATAGATTGCAGTATTTAGTATAAATTTCCACTTTCCAGGTATACCTGTTTCTGAGGACACACGGACGGACAGACGGACAAGAAAGTGATCTTATAAGGTTTCCTTTTACCTTTTTCCTTTTACTTTTTACGGAACACTAAAAATAGCAAAAGTTTTAAAAACCTTCTGTAACTAAAAAGTAGCTTCTTTGTTCTCATGAGAAATATTACCAAAGCATTCCACATCCACACAGAGTTATAGACACATAAAATTGCCAAGTTTACGTAAATAAAGGGTTATTGCGTTTTACATAATAATATGCGTTTCTAACGCCTTTCACTGAACTTGAAAGACTTTTAGACGTCCTATTGCAGAAGCTATTTTAAATATACATACATGTAAGGCAAACATGTGTAAGTATCTTACATTCCTATGTCAATGACAGGTTTGGTACTTATATTTTGGACATAATCCAAAGTGCTTCAGAATAATCGATTCTACAATATCTATAATACAAATCTATTAAATTCGAAAATGTTTTTATCTATGATAGCTTGTTATGTTTTGAATAATGAGAATTTACTATAAAAAATCTCTTGCAAGGACGCATTCAAAATACTATTTTAGGGTTCCGTACCCAAAGGGTACCAACTGAACCCTATTACTAAGCATCCGTTATCCGTCCGTCAGACGGCAGGATGTATCTCTTGAAATGTAAAATATAAATGATAAATAGTTAGACTTTTCATAGATTGTGTATTTCTATGGCCGCTATAATAACAAATAATAAAAACAAATTTAATTTCAAAATACTAAATATATAATCATTTTAGGTCTTCGGTCCGCCCACAATTTTTCCGAGGGAACTCTTTTTGTTTTTAATAAGCTCTAAACACTTAACGGACATCAAAAAACGTATTATGATGTCGACCTCTTGATATCACACTTATATTTTGAAGCCTCAATAGCTCAACGGTAGAAGGGCCGACTTCGCTCCGTTAACGCGAGAGTCGCAGGTTCGATCCTGACCCCCTTGGGCTATTGTCGTACCCACTCCTAGCGCAAGCTTCGAGCTTATTTGGAGGGCAATAGGAATATTAGTAATGCCTTTAAAAAGCATTGCTAGTATTCTTTTAAGAAAAAAAAAAAAAAAAAAAAAAAAAAAAAAAAAAAAAAAGTATTAGTTTAACGCTTGAGAGATATGTTTTTAGGATTCCGTAGCCAAATGGCAAAAACGGAACCTATTATAGTTTCGTCATGTTCGTCTGTCCTTCCGTCCGTCTGTCCGTCTTTCCATTTGTCCGTCCGTCCGTATGTCACAGTCATTTTACTCGGAGACCATCGGCTCTATCTATAAGAAATTTACTAAATAGGTCTAATCTATGAACAGCACAACGATTTTGTAACGAAATCTTAAAACATATAAGAATTAAGGGTAGCAGTCCATACTCAGTTACATACTGAGTGTTGAAAAAGAAAATTTCAATTTATGCCAACGTGTGAGATATCTTTGGATAGGTCTTTTAAAATGATAAGGAGGTTTGATTTTGACTTTTTCATTAAGCCAGTAGTTGTTGAGATATTAGCTCCTAAAGTCATAAAAATTGTGCCCCGCCCCTCTAACTTTTGAACTATGGGATTTACAATTCTGGAAAAATTTGATCTTGTAGGATATCAAATAAAATTTCAACCACATTTGGTTTGAAGAAGGTAGGTCTACAAAATTTAGAGATATATAAGCTGTTCCCCTATCTTTGTTTTTCATATTACTTTTAATAATGACTATGAAATTGACATCTTATTTTTGCGGTCGATTTTAATTCGTTTTTATTTCTAAAGCCCTTAAGATTCTCCATAACCAAGCTGCGGAACCCTTTAGTTTCAACTGTGCGTGGTCCACAACGCACTTGACTGGTAATTATTTTAATTTAATGTAAGACCTGGGCCAAGACTTAAACTTGGCCCAGGTCTTCAATCTCCTTACAGTGTTTCGGAATGAGCATTATAACGTCGATCGGTTGGTGTGTTGGTTTTATAGTAGTTTAACGTTAGAGAGATACTTTTGTACTATTGTATTGTAGGTAATGGTCTAGCTCTTGAAACAGGTTTTTGCTCTCCCAACAGTGTTTCGGAGTGAACATTATATATTTATGTTAGATAACCTAATAATAATTAACACCTATTTAATAACTTACTATAATCCAATGGATTACTTGTGTACCCTTAAATAGTTGCGGATGACAGATGCTTTGACAAAACTAGCGACTCGTCAAACCTGATCTATAGTTCTAAGAAGGACCTGGCATGAGTTATCGAGAAAGCAATAAAAGGCTATCTAAATTTATAATAATTATGACAAGGAAGCAATAAAAAACTAATTTTACGAACGAATGTGCAAAAAAGATCAAGTCTTAAATAATGTTTGCCTAGACTTGTTTCGGCGTCACAAAAGGCATTATATTCTAGACGCCAAAGTATATCGACAAAACCAATATTGGGTTGTTTAAAATGTCGAAAACTTATCCTAATATTTTAAAGTATGTTTTAAAAGTCAGAAACGCAAATTAAATAAGCCGGTCAAATGCGAGTCCGACTCGCGCGCGAAGGTTTCCTTAGCATTATTTATAAAACACGGCAGAAAAATCACGTTTGTTGTATGGAGCCTTCCATATCCCTTGTATATATTTATGTCATTCTTTTTTAGTATTTGTTGCTATAGCGGCCACAGAAGTACATCATTTGTGATAATTACAACTGTTTAACTATCACGGTTCGTGAGATAAAGATCCTTAGTAATGGGGTTTTACCCTTAGGTACGGAACCCTAAAAAAACATTTTGAAGCAAAATAAATCAAATCAAACAAATGTGGGAACAAGATATGTTTACGTGCAATGTGTGAAATAATATGCAACAAATTCTAAGTACTAGTGCGCAATACTTAAAGCGAAACATTATACGTGCTTCGAGTATAAGTTTACAATAAAGGATTATTATTAGTTTAACAAAATTCATATTTAAAACCACGTCTATGCTTTTATCAGTATTCATTTTAAATCAAACTAAACTAAGGATAACCTTGAGCCTTTATCAATTTCATCCCTTTTTACGAGATAACACAATAAATTGCACAGCACTGTCACTACTATTCCCAATTTCAACGATTCGTACTTTTATGTGGTACAACAAAGATTTTTCTGCATATTTTTTTTTTTTCATATCATATAGGGGCAAACGAGCAGATAGCTCCACCTGATGGTGAGTGGCAACTATCGCCCATGAACATCCACAACACCAAGGGGTCGAGAATGCGTTGCCGGCCTTATATTAAAAATATTGAAGTAACCATCAATGTGACGCTTCGTTAGAGTGACATCTTTTCAAATATTTTCTTCCAAATCCATAATTTTCAATAGGTTTTATACGTCGCCATGCGCTAACATATTCATTTCCTTTGATACCTAGATCTCCTGGTGCTTCTTCTGTTTTAAAATCTAGATACAAATGGAATAGGTAAACAGCCATTAAAAAATTAAATAATATTTTTCACATAAAAATACCAACCAAATGGAAAATAAAATATCAAAATTCGTCAAAATAAAATACAATATGTTCAATTGTTCAACGGCATCTTATCTTAAAACTTAGTAACTAAGAAACTAAGGCTGACTTTTCCTTTTATTTTATCCACAACAACGCGATTTAGAAGACATTTTCTTCCTCGCACAACCACTCTGTGGAATCAGCTTCCGCCGGCGGTCTTTCCGAACCGATACGACTTGGGAACCTTCAAGAGAAGAGCGTATACTTTCTTTAAAGGTCGGCAACGCACCTGCATGCCTTCTGGTGTTGCAGATGTTCATGGGCGGCGGTGATCGCTTAACATCAAGTGAGCCTCCTGCCCGTTTGCCCCCTCTTACATAAAAAAAAAAAAAAAAACAATCTGCTAAGCAGCTTAGCTAGGAAATCAGAGTGAAATCTGTAACTAGACTGTACCTTTTGTGAATCAATAAAGAATTTTATTATTATTATATTTTATATAACGATTTTTTGCGTTTGTTAGAGTTAAACCATTCCGCTTATGATAAATCCTTGAAAGTTGAAAGGTCGATCGATGTTTAATATATAGTTATGACCAAGAAATAATAAATTCAGACAAATTTACACTATGATTTGTTACTGTATACATGATTTCCTTTGTGCGGCCGCAAATCTGACAATGATTAATCATGCAAGTTCTCGTTATGCTAATTAAAACTAACCTAGCGCCAACAAAGCGTACTAAAACATTTATTTAGAAATTGTAATGTTTCTTTCTTTTTTAATCTACATATTTTTTTGCCATGACGGTCCGCCGGATGGTAAGTATTTACGGCAACTTATGAACGCTTGTGACACTGGAAGCATCACATATGCGTTGCCAAAACAAGGGAAATAATAAGAAGGGAAACAAGGAGGGAAAAAGAGGGGTGGGAAATTGTATCTCCGGCACTCGCACTATTGCACGAAACACAACAGATACTGTTACTTTAGGGTGATTTTCTGTGAGAGGTTGGTTAGTACTCACTGGTCGGGACATTTCTGCATTTATAGCATTTGTGCTATGAAGAGCATGGCTATACTATTACCTATGTCGATGATTAAATTGTGTTAGAATAACTTAATGGTGCTTTACACCTTTTGTAATTTAAAATTGGGATCATGTTTCGTGTATACATTTTAAAGGTAATCTAATATAACACAAGCGTCCCTATGAATAAACAGCTGGTATGACCAATTTTTGCTTATATTTCACAAGGGAAGCCTTTGGAAGCCCTCCAAGGATAGCATTTAATTTCTAACCCGCCACGTTGTCGCCAAATATTTGTACAGCTATCCCCATATTTTTCTGCTTCGTGCGATATATCCCAGCACTTTTAGTTTGCTAAAGGTAAAGCCCAACAGAATTTAGCATATTTTGTGAATTATTTTACATATAAAATATTATATTACACGAAGGGAGGGTTAAATGGGCTTTATAATAATGCTTAGTTCACAATTTCGAATTTATACCAAAAATATGTTCGTACTTTAGCAGTGTGCTTTATGAGTATGACACACTTCCGTATAAAACGTGGAGACTTGCGAGTGCCAAAGTACATGGTTACTATTATTAGTTAGACAGTGTTATTTTATGCCTACGTAATTAATTATCTCTTTTCATGTAGGTTTGGAGAAAAAGTGATACATTTTTAATAAAAAAGCTTCATGATTTTTTTAATGTGTATTGTCGGAAGTTGATTTTGGTGTTTTTTTTTTTGTAAAATCTAGATTTTACAGGAAAGATAACTTTATAGATAACAGGTTCATGTCCCATAAATTCATTTTAGTTAAATAATTGTGTCTATTTTAAGGACAGGAAATGATTTAACGGAGAGCGGATTTTTCTTAGCAAATTTAACACTTTAATAGTCATGTATCTCCAAATAATTGCAATGACCTATTCATTGCAATTATTTTACTATTTTGGTTACAATAAAGACAGCGAATGTGTTTAGGTGATGTTTATGTTATTGTATTTCCGAAAATTTTGTTCTCAAAGCACGTGTACAAAAATCTATGTGAAGAAGTAATTATTAATTTTAATTTAATTTACTTTCTCTCCAAAATAGTGTAAGACTCGTACCAATGGGTGTCGTATTTTACTCTGTACAGTTGGTTCAACGTCCCTTCGTCTAATTAAGCCAGTCTTGCATCCAACAATAAATTCCCGACGGGTCTTATGGAGTTACCTTTATACACTGGTATTAGTTCTGTTAATTTAATGCTAAAGTATAAGAAAACTTATTAAAAGCTTAGATCCATATTCAATTTCAGTCACACATTAATTTATTTGCTTTTAAGTTTTAATTCTTTATAATTCTTTTGTACGTGTGTATGTAATTATGTATCATGAAATAAAAATATATATAAAAAAATGCGTGTTTCGCTCGTCGCGACGCGCTAACTCCGGATCTCAGTGTTCGGCCACGACGCGCGAAGGGTTTTCCTTTTCTCACGGTCGGGTCTCAGTTTTCTGTCACCCCCGCCCAATTACACTGTCAAGGCCACTAGGGCCGGCGAATTTATTTAAAATTCTAAATATGTTATAATGTTTGTTAAGTACACAAAAAAAAAACAATTATAATAAATACAGTTAATGCTAGTTTTAACAATCACCGTTTGTCGTATAACAATTACTACTTTAAAATTTTATTATTTACCAAGAATGCGAATGTATTTGTTTTAGACACAGAACCGTATCTACAACAAAGGTAACAGAACTTCCTTACAAGGTTGGTTAAGCCCATAATAAATACCTATTGCAAGTTTCTTACGTACGAACATAAATTGTATATATTTGTGGTTTTATCGCTTTATGGGTATTACTGACTAACTCAAGTTTACTATCGGATTTTACGGGCTTATATTAAACCTTTTCATCTTTCAAGCTCGTATTTCTAAAACACTGTTAGAAATAAACTAAAATTGAGAATACGTTATGAATTTAGAATTAGAAGCATATACATCTTTTTACAGAAAGTGCGCAACTTTTTTTCTACCCCAAAAGTATGAGTATCCACATATTTTTGTTAGCTCGAGCTACTGTAACCTCAGTACCGCAATGGAAGGTGTAGTGGGCCCAAGGGGAGGAGGGACGAAAAGAAGGGACCAGCGGAGTAGGAGTTTGGGTCTTCAGTATCACAAAAAGTTCCCTATACAATGATAGATATAGACTATACTATTAATATTGCAGCCCCATAAAAACTATTTCAATTGACCAAGTCTGTGAACCCAAGGAAATTATTTTTGGAAAAACACTAATCACTACCCACGGTTTATGACGCTGTTCTCGCCGTAGGGAATTAAGATTTAACTAAAAACCGATGTTACGTTTCTTTTGCTAGACTTAGATTAATTTTTCTGTCTGTAGAAAATTTCACGCTGACGGAATCGCAGGAAAAGACAAGTGTAAGTTACATATGTATAATTTCAAGCATATCAGTAGATTAGTTAATATTCTTAAATCAAGACATACGAATAATATTTTTAATTCAATTAATAATAAGAATAACAAAAATTCCCCGAGTTTGTTTCGCCGGTTCTTCTCGGGTAGAGGTTTAATTTTGGAGCCGATAGTAGAATCTTGACTTTCAACAAATAAGTTATAATATGCTTTTACGTTGAATACAAATATTTGATTTGATTTCAAAAGATAAAAAAATCACGATATTTTTAGTTATAATGAGAATAAATTGTATCAAAATTCAAAACAATTCAGAATAACATCGCGAGCTCGTGAAGCAGCCATTGATTGAGCCACTCGACATTTCGTTACTTATTGAGATACAGAATATGAATAATTAAAGAAATGGCATAAATACAAAATCCACAAAACTCAAAACTATATTTTATACATTACTAAAGTTTTGGAGTCAAAATCGATTGTAATGATTTATTTTAATTGTGTAACTCAAAATTATTATTGAAAAAGTTAATTAATAATAATATAGACAAAAGGTCAGTAAGCATTTCATTTTATGATGAGTGTGACCGCGGGAGTCCGAAGCAAATCTGTCCTTGTTTGCGATCCCCTCTGTAGCCTAAACCTTAGGAGGCAACGCAAAGTAATTTTTCTGGTGTTACAAATGAAGATAGGACATGTAATCTATTATCGATCAAACATACTGGCAAACTAGATGTACATTTTTACAATTACTAGGTAGGTATAATACCTTCGGTCCCTGTTTGCGCACGAGGCAATTCTAATACGCTTTCTATTCTAAGGAATGAATGACGAATCCAATGTCCTTTTAAGTATTATTTCAATATTTATCATTCCATTTCGAGATTCAGGGTACAGTTTCTCATTATAAGATAAACAATGCTATTATCAAACTGAAAAATGTTAATGTTAAGATTGCGCATTTTTTAAATTAAGTCATTATTTAATTTTTTTGGGTTTCGTGCCAGTATTTAATCTTTAAGAGGCCCTTGAGTTAAATTTACACAGAATGGGTATTTCTGTTGCTACAACTCCAAATACTAAAAACGGTTCTGCTCATGTGATTTACGGAACATTTTACATTTACGGAACATTTTACATTTACGGAATTAAAGTACTTTTTCCATTGTGTAAAATCCTAGTTATTTTTTGACGACGTTGTGGCGCAGCGGTAGCGAACCTTAAACGCCACAGGTCGCGGGTTCGATTCCCGCTCGCAGCATAATATGTTTGTATTGACCATGCAAGCATATTTCCTGGTCTAGGTGTATTTGTCCTTGTCTTTGTATGGGTAAATAAAAATAAAATAAAATATCACTATCCTAATGGGGGCCGTTGAGTGTGCAGCGTTTATTTATTGTGTTAATAGCGGAAAGTTATTTACTTATTTACCATAATAAAAGTAGCCTAAGTTACTTAATATTATATATAGCATTAAGTTAGTACTTGGCTCCCTACGTCCGGGTGACGTCGTGCACCGTCAACTCAGTGGAGCAACAATAACAGTCATTCAGAAATAAGTGTGGTCATATTAGCATTATATTATAAGAATACCAAATAGTTCCCCGAATCAATGAATTCGATTGTTCCTGTTAAGACAAAGCAAACATACACCACAATATCGTATGACAGTTCAAAGTTAGGACAGTTTCATACAAGTGTATTTTTTTGCCGAGAGTATACGCTCAAAGGCAAACTCATGTACACTGTTATTCCAGTATGTACGCTCGAGTAGTTGTAACTAGCATATTATGTCAGACTAGCGTCTTATACGAGCGTATACGGTCGTATTTCGTGGAAAAAAGCACGCCTATACCCGGTTCAAAAAACGAGCATATAAAACGCTGGTCTTTGACCACCCTTACACTTGAAAAATAACTACCTCATGACAATAGCATATTGGTTTTTCTGATATGTTTCACAAACATAGACATAGAGGACAGTGAATAGTGCATCTCATATATTAAAATTGGTAAAAATTTTAAGGATGAACTAGCGCTACCTATGAAGTTACTAAAACTAAAAAAGAACAAATCAGCGCTTGTGCGAAGGCAAAAAGAAGGCAGAAGGAAATTTACCTAATTAAATTGAATTGATTGATTTTGTTAAAAGTCAATTGTTATATGGCACTCCATTTTATACACTTTTTGTCAGTTTACGCGATATAGACGCGCAATACTGCATATCTATGTTCAGAAACAGTTGATACTGTCGTCATCAAAAGTCCACCATGCAACAGTTTGAGGAAGCACCAAAATGCGAAACGTACGTCAACTACGCTTGGAACGGATGAAGAGATTGTAGATACCACATTCATACTGTATCTGAATACTAATATAATATGCGATTATGTCACTTAACAATCACATCTAATAATGATTATT
Source organism: Hestina assimilis (assembly GCA_023373885.1). Taxonomy (NCBI): domain Eukaryota; kingdom Metazoa; phylum Arthropoda; class Insecta; order Lepidoptera; family Nymphalidae; genus Hestina; species Hestina assimilis. The sequence continues at coordinate 7,105,895 of CM041741.1, read as the reverse complement.
TATATTTTTATCTTTCGAAAAAATAAATTGTTAATAGTTATTAGGTACTATTTTTTAATAATCTTATTAAAAATATTTCGATCATACTAGTAAATGATTAATGGTCGAAGTTTAATAAGTGTAGGTAGTCTATTACGTACAAATAACGTTTTGTATCTTAGTTACTCGCATTGCTATTTAATGCAGTTGTTATGCCGTACGAAAAAGCATTTTTTTTCGTTAAAAGATATCCTTTTTGCGGAATATATATTGCTGCCGACCGAGTAATGAGACCCGGTCGTGAAGTACTAGCATATTATGTCAGACGTTCTACTACAGTGAAAAAAAAGACAGCCCTCACGAAGGGATTAAAATTGATTCCGTCTTTATGGTGCCTTCTGCGAGGCAAAACCACGGATAAGTACGTCATCCGAAATGTTTTGAAATTATCCTATGCCATTTTCTGAAAACAAATACCTAACATTCAAATTTACATATAATATCATAGTTAGGATTTTCTATTGTAAGGATAACGCTATTCTATAAATACTAAAAATTACGACAAAACGTTAATAAACTGTTTTTATGGCAATAAAACGCATACAGGTGGTATAATAAATATCTTTACCTTTAAAGTAAACATATTTAATAACAGTTGCTTCCATAATACGGTAAAATAAACCAAGGAAAATATCTTACAAATCAAGATTGCATTCCTTAACGGTCCCCACCGGATAACTTAATACACGCCACTTCTTGGTCTCATAAAAGCGTGCATAATTTATAATATTGCAAATATCTTAATTCCAAACGTATACACTGCGATCTTATTTAGATAATCTACGATTTGCATATAAAGTTTTCAGTCCATCAAACGCATTGAAACGTCAAGAACAGGCGAGATGGCCCAATGGATAGAAAACGTCTACGTTTTCTATCTATGGGCCATTTTATTGTATTTTCAAGTGAAATTCGCTAAGAGACGTATATTCGCTAATTCTAATGCTGGTTCCATGCTAGTGGTAGGGCTTAAATGCCCGAGTAGCTGCCACTTTACGTTGTTGAAAAGTTGAAAAACTCGTGAAGTGACTGCTCGTCTGCTGCGTTTCTTTAAAAAGTCTGTAACGCACCTGCCTGTCCTCCGGTGTTGCTCTTAACATCAGATCCTACTCTGACCAAAATAATAAAGTAATACTCCAACATATAAACAGTTACAAAATCTAATCTTCTGTCCGCACTTATCCCTTTGATCAGTAACACACTACTGTATACGTTCCAAGCGTCCCTAAAATACCATGACCGCTCACCATCAAGGTCTTACAAGTGTACGCTTGTTTACCACCATTGTAGGACCGTGTTGGACTCACACATAAAGGGTTCCATACCACAATAAAATATAAATATCAAGTTTCCTATATGGCGACTGCCTTTAATTTTTATATTAAATTTGTTTTTATTACAGCGGCCATAAGGGTAGCCATAAGAATAGGCTTTAACGAACGAACAACAGATCTCTTATGGACACAACTATGAAAATTTATGAATATTCAAAGATCGAAACCGTGGACGCGTGAAACAGAAACTAGTTACAACAATCGAAGCAAACGCTGGACAAATCATGTCCGTCTAATACCATACATACATCCTATTAACCGTAATAGCCGCTCTATTAATTTAACATAAATTTTAACTACACTACACTAGTCATCACCCCGGGCATCTCAGTATTTTAGTTTAGGAATCGAAATAAAATTGGACAAGTTACTTTAAAAAGTCGGAATTGATGTACCTATAACATATCAAGATCCTCTATTTATCCAAGAGCCCGTCATCAGACCCTGCTTAATGAAAATAGAACCAAATGGAAGGTTATTTTAAGCCTTCAAAGTATTCCTTTCAAACAAAACAAAAATCTCAAAATATGTCATAAATAAAAAAATATATTGAGACTATTTTTTGAAGTCGGTTACAAAGGTATAAATGAATGGCAAAGGCTATTTTTATTAAATAAACAAGTGTAGTGGATAGTCAGCCTAATTACCTATTTGAAAGTCGCTTCAAATGCAACGGTGGCTAATAACTATTTTGTTGACTATTGCAAGTCTACTTTCATCATTTAATGCAGTTCTCATGTATAAATTTTATTAACTGCATCCGTTCATAGCTATCTTCGTTTAAATTAATTGTGAGTGGCCAGTATTAGTATCACTTTAATTATACTAGCTCCTACTCGTTGGTTCATTCGCGTGAAATTACAATAATGAACAAGATAAAATATACACCATTTTAAGGCGTATTATAAACTTTAAAGCACACGGGTCTCTTGGTTCCCAATTTCCTCTTCTGAGACCCAAGATTGGGCAAGATCTCCAGGTGTACCTACTACAATTTTGCTTCATTTCTACATAAATCTATCATCATCTATCAAACAACATTTAACCCTGATGAATGACCTCCGATGGGTCCGAAACTTGTCGCTACCTAAACCGATTTTAGCCTTTAAATTTACATTAAGTTAAATAATGTCACACGATATTTTTAATAATTTAATTTAATTTGAAGTCGAAGTGAAAAAAGCTTTTACTTAAAATACAATTAATCAGAACGTCCATGGAATGGCTTCCAATCATCCATTACGTTCGCGAATTATTAAGTTTATTTTATAATAAAATATATTGACCCGTTCATCGGCACACGTGCATCATCATGTAATCCCCGTGTGCAGTATGTAATCAACGGGCCGTGTGAATCGAGAAGCCGATACTAATTAATAAGAAATCCGAGGTAGTGTGTAGCAAATCAAAAATTATATATTTTTTATGCATGAAATGTAATTTCATAACTAACCTGTAACATAAAATTCGGAAGCGATAAAAGCTGCACTTTAGACGAAAACATAATTATGTACACATAGTATGATGAAATCGTTAAAAAAGATGTTCGTATGTAGGATTATAGATGCAATATTTGGTATTTTTAACGCGAGCGTAAACTAAAATCGAGTGAAAACAGGAATCGGTTAAATACCTCTTTATGTATGGCATTCATATTACATCAATTAATATTATCAATATAGTCATAGTCTCATAATTATAACTTATTAAACTCTTTTGTTTAAGCCTCATCGAACGAGGCGCATTGTGTACAACATTATAAAATAATAAGTTATTCACAGAAAATCATGTATTAACAACTTTACCATTGAAAGCAATGATAAACAAAACAATGATACTACTATACTCGTAATAAGAATTTAATTTAATTTAAATTATAAATAAAATCCTCTAAAATATGACCTATAGTATAGGCATTATTTACACCTGTATTTTGTGTTTGTATTTATAAATCAATTTCTAAACTTTATTAAATTGTTTAACATTATCAGTAATTCTTTTACATCTTCTTTTTAAAATAACTTTCAAAAAAGTAGATTATTAATAAAAAAAAAGTAGAATGAAATAGAGAGAGAACTCTCTAGTTCATTAAATATAACAAGGATATGTTGTATATTCTGAAAATTACTAAAAAAATAGGCTATAACCACGCAATACCGTAATTTTATACCTGCAAAATTTCTACACAAACTTTAAGCAAAAGCATTAAAATTTTACCTAATTACGGTAATTTTCTCTAAATATTTAAGTTCAAAAACCGAATCGAGCGTTTACGTAGCAGAGTTTTAATTGCTCATTATAATTAATCTAAAATAATGAAGAAGAAAATATTTAATAGAATTTGAAACATTAAGGTTTATTTTAAACCAGTATCTCCCTTAGCGGCTTTGCCCGCATTAATAATGTTTTGTAATAGCAATATAACTAAATGGTTCTCAAAAAAAACTTTTATCTTTCATTTCACCTTTCACTTCGCATGTTTATGCGAGAAATAGTGCCTTACGTTCTTGTCCAAAATCCATCTATTTCTGTACCAAAATTCATTAAAATAGATTCAGCGATTTCGGCGTAAAAAGGTTTATATATATTCTTTTTTTTTGAATACCATGTTACAATATAGACTAAAGAGATTGTAGACTGTAGTCGGTGATATAAAGTAGAGCTGGCGGCTTGACATCCGTCGTATCTGTCATGATGCGTTTTTATTCGAGGGATCATGGGTGGGGTTTTTCGAGGCAGCACATATGGCGACGCACGCACTAATTGATAAAATTTTCATGGCAGACACAAACATCAACCACGCAGATCGTAAACTAGTTGATTCGTCGCAGAGTCGCGAGTCGTCGTAGAAAACAGATAATGCTACTCACACATGTATAATATTATATTTTATATAATAATAAATGTTTTTAATAAGTTAGTGTGTCACATTGGTGCCACACCATGACGCTGAGCGCTACTTTTTTTGAGAGCAACTTAAAAGGTTTAGTGTAATCTCATTCCGGTCGCCAACGTAGCAGCGACAACGCTTTTCCATTACACGAACTACAAATATATCGACGTATCATAAGGACTAACTGGGAAAGGATAAAATGATTGTTACATTTCCTTTTACTGAGACTTTGCTTAAGTGGAATTTAATGCTATAGTATCCACTCATAAACTTTTATCTACGATCATATTATAGTCATAAAATCACACATTTTCACATCATTAACACACTTGACAAAACTAATTTATATTTTAATAAAATTTTTAATAATTTTTAAGAACTTTTAAAGAACTAAAACAACCGTGAGCGAGTGTACTAAACGCGGCCCCCTTCATACCACATACGGAGACCCAAAAACGTGTGTTGAGACCCAAAAACGTGATACTGCACATGGTTCAACTTAAATTTAATAGACTATACTATAAACTAAGTACTGGCACTTCACCTCTACCTAAATTCAATACTTATGCAAATAAACGAAATTAGTCACACGCTAACTAAATTCCATTTTGTTACAGGCTTGTGACATAGCTTCATTCGATTATAAATATTGCAGGTTGTGATTAACTTTGTATTGTGGTTATATCTGACTTAATTTTAAACAGATAAGTGTTAGATAATGGCGTTAAACGGTTTTGCACTTTTAGTTTATTTTTTTACATTTTTGAAATTAAATCATTTGTTTTAATTATAGACTCAGTCTGGTTTTTTTTCTGGTGATTGATTGGGTTAATAGGAAGTCGATATTTTAAATTCTTCGCGTTCCAATTACTTAATAAATTCATTAAAAATAAGTACTAACATCCATGTATTTCATTAATCTCAATAAATTAAATTAAAATCTACATTATAGATTTATATATAAACTTTAAAAAAGAACTATTTGCTCGAATCAGCAATACAACATTGAGGTTCATTTATCACGCAAACACTAGCGTGTAATCTGTTTTTAGTTTCTTGAGGTAATTAATTTTACATTAAGATAAATCATCGTGTTGTCATTAACTTCATTTTTTGATAAATACCGGCTTTATTTCTTTACTTATAAAATATATAAATATTATATGATTCTGTATTCAGCACTAAGATTGGATACTATCTTACTTCAAACAATGAATTAACAAAAATTGTTTACAGAAATTTATGAAAGCTAATGTTGTGATCGATATAAAAAAGTAGGAGTATATTTATTCGGAGATCATTCTATAAAAAAAATTAAAAAAGAAGTTGATAATAAAATAAATAAACGCTGCACACTCAACGGTCCCCATTAGGATAGTAATATCCTGTGTCGGGGGTCCGGAAACATTCACAATGACAAGGACAAATACACCCAGACCGGAAAATATGTTTGCATGGACAATACAAACATATTATGCTCCGAGCGGGAATCGAACCCGCGACCTGTGGCGTTTAAGGCAGGTTCGCTACCGCTGCGCCACAACGTCGTCAAATTATTTATTAGATAAGTTGATTATTTATTAGATACGACAAGTTTTTAATTTAGCCCATTTGACACGGTCAACGGAAAGTGTGTAATATATAGCAAAAGTCTTGTTTATAGCAATTATGACAGAGAATGATTTTCCTATTATTCTTCCGTTAAGTATTTTTTATGACATAAAGTACAAAAAACTAATCTAGATACATCGTAAAAAGACATTTAAGATTCTTAACAGATCGTTTTCTCGATTTACGCAAAGTAATTTCCGTATTACATTATTTTCTTATGTGAATAATGCAAAAAGTTACTTACATGAACTCGAATTACTTTGGTTCATGATTATTTAGGAATTGCATTTCTTGGATCTTTAGTCTATTTATTGGATATATTATATCGTTTTGTACAGGTAAATTAATTGTAATAGTAGAAGTTCAAAAACAACAAGAAATTAAGGGTTGACCAGGGGTCTTACCATGAACTCTTATTGCGATTCAAATGACGACTTAAACAGATCGCTATTTCGTACCACGTACTAAGTACTTCATTGTACCATATAAAATTAGAATCGTTTTACTACCTGAATTGAATTGCATCGCAATAGAATTGTTACTAAAAGTTCATGGTTAGTGATTTTAGCGACATTTGGTAAATATTTTATATTATAATTTTTCATCTAAATAATCAGGATTGTGATTCAACGAGGAAATACAGCCAGCATTCTTGGGTAAATAAGTTATAATATTGATTGTAAATTTAAAAAAACCTTTAAAAAATTATTAATAATTTAAATATTCCACCGCCACCTTCCGTAATTATTGTAAAAATTTCTTCATTTGATTATATTTTGTTTATTTACTTTACAATATCTCTTTCTTAATCACTTACTAGATTAATTAATTATTTCATATATATCCATCCATTTTTAGGGTTCCGTAGCCAAATGGCAAAAACGGAACCCTTATAGTTTCGTCATGTCCGTCTGTCCGTCCGTATGTCACAGTCATTTTACTCAGAGACTAATTGCGCTATCTATACCAAATTTAGTTAACAGGTGTATTCTATGAACCGCTACACGAAATGAACTTTCATCCACATTTGGTTTGAAGAAAATAGGTCAACAAACTTTAGAGACATATCAGTTATTCCCATAACTTTGTTTTTCATATTACCTTTAATAATTACTATTAATTTACCAACTTCATTTGCGGTCGATTTTAATTCGTTATTATTTTTAAAGTCCTCAAGATCCTTCATCATCAAGCTGCGGAACCCTTTAGTTTCGACTGTGCGTGGTCCACAACACACTTGACTGATAATTATTTTGTTCAAAATTTTTTGTCTTAATTTTTCCTATTTAAAAAACTATTAAGTTTTTTCCTTTTTGTTTCATGTTTGTTAATTTGTTTACCTGAAGTGTGTAAACAGTGTGTATTATTATTATATACATACCACCCTGTCAATAATAACCATGTGAAGTTGAAGTATACGTACTGTTTCCTAACCATAAGTGAAAGCGCCGGAGGAACCAACTTCTAGCGCCTTTGCCTCATTCTATTTTCCTATAATCTCTATGAAGCCTCTAGTGATACTATGTAAATAGACTACGGTAAATTTTTTCCATGAAAGAGACTCTATGTCTTGTGGTATAAAAAACATAGACAATATGATTTTACACAGTTATAAAGATAGCTCACTTCAGTCGATGAACCCACATTAACGTTATTTTTTTTTTAAATTCTATTTTCGTCCTTTCGACTACATTCCTGCTGGTTGTAATATTGATATTTTAAAATACGAGCTTTAGTCAAAATTTTGATAGAAAACAATAAAATCAAATCTTTAAATTAGTTAATTATTTTGAATTATTCATAAACTTTCGACAAAACGTATTTGGTGTTATTAATTGTATTTAAGGAACACTAAACAGCTAATTATGTTGCTAGACAGCTTTCCATACCTTAAAACATATTAATTTACGTATAAAACTGGATTTACCGGTCAAAGCCGATGAAATATTAATTGATACAAGGATCAATATTAAATTAGACGATCACGTCATCCTAACAAAATGTCCACATACAAAGATTAACCGCTACGGTATTTGAGGAGACACTGGTTTTGTTGTTGCAAACTCTTGCAGTTTTCAACAACATAAATGAACCGGGCCGGAGAAGAACTGACAGACAGAAAAGCAACAAATAACAAAGAAATTTCCGTACTGGTTGGGTTTGATTCCATGAGTATGAAAACTGGAGTTTAGGGCTTCTGGTATCTTCTAATTTCCGACAAGACAAAACTACAAATATAATAATCGTAAGCTCTGGTAATTTTTGCATTTCATCAAGTTAGGAAATATATAATTACTATTTCTTTTCTCATTGAAACTAATAATTTTATCATAAAAACTTATAAACCGACTTAAAGAAAATTCTATTAAGCCGATGGTTGAAACCATTTAAGCATGGTGTAAAAAAACACATTAAGAAGTGTATCTAGTTTCCTAATTAGATAGTGGTTAGAGATGCCCATCTCCCGCACAATCCGATTATCTATCCGAGCACGTACTTATAACTATCGTCATACCATTTAAATCTATGCCAAGAACTTTATTACTGGGAATGCATTCATTATACAGGAATTTTTTGATTCCCTATTTGGTTGCGCACCCTCGCTCGCACCTTATTCGTCCCATCCATAGACATAGATATCCATAGATCAGTCCATGTTAGATGCAATTAAAAAAGATCAGCGGTACAGGTTTATATTTGTCAACAATCTTTGTCGCCAGTAAAAACCTCACAACATACCTTCACAATGTCTTTGGAAGTCTATTAAAAACAACGCTTACATTTTTCTTCATTTTTATTAGTGGCTTTTTGAATTAAATATCGTTAATAAGAAATCTAAAAATTATCGCTTGGTAAATATTATAATAAAAAATTAGAATATGCGCGAAAGTATATTTATGGAATCCACATGTGTTTTAATTGCAAAACGAATCCATTTAGACGCTATAGTAATTATTACGATTTATTTGAAACATTTGCGACCTAATAGTATATAATAAAAGACTTTGTATTAAATAGTCTGCTATTTTGAATATAATTAAATCTTTTGTAAAGATATTCCAATGTTAATTAATAAAACAACTATTTGAATAAATTATAATTTATGAAGCCTTAATGAAGCATGAAATTTGAAAGATGTTTTAGAAGTGTGCCGCATCATTGTTTCTTAGTGATGGTTCATTTATATTATCAATTTTAAATAGTAGCTTGTATAATGACTTGTATAATGGAATATATAATTTGAAGAATTAATTAACATAAAGTTTTCAAATTGATCAAAAAATTCACAAATTTAGTAACAGTAATGTCAAAAAATAAACGCTTTCTTCATCTTACATTACATTTATCTATAAGTATAAGTATAGAAACACATTATTTAAATACGATATTAAAATAAAATGAAAAGCCCATTCTACAACCAACTATCTCTGTTCGTCTCCAGTGCCCGAAGTATACAGACGTATGACGCAGTCCATTGTTTTTGACTGTACTTAAATGATATAATTGTCAATTGTCACCGCATCTCACATTTTAGTTAACGCCGCTTCGAATGAATGGAAGACAAAGAATGCCAGTCATTCATAACTTCTTTTCGTTTCTTTTGTATAGAATAGCTTCGGGCGCCCTGAGGTGTCATAAAAAGAGGCCGAGAGCCCATTCAAGTTACTGTTAAAAACTTGGATGTACCTGAATATAATTAAATGCATGATTTTTTGATGATTTGAGTAAAGTTTTAACTTATCACTACATAGTATAAAACAAAGTCGCTTTCTCTGTCCCTATGTATGCCTAAATCTTTAAAACTACGCAACGGATTTTGATGCGGTTTTTTTAAATAAATAGAGTGATTGAAGAGGAAGGTTTATATGTATAATAACATCCATTAAATAGTGGAAAAAAACTGTTATTTTTGAGGTTTCTAATGTGATGTCGTAAATTGTGTGATGTTTAACGCGAGCAGGTCACGGGCAGTAATGAATAAATCAAAACTACTGGATCGATTTTAATCATTTTTTCAGTTAATGACATAGGCTATATATTTTATACCCGTGTGAAGCCGGGGCGGGCCGAGTTAGTACTTATATAATTGGAGGTATCAGTGTTAAAATATTTTGAATAAACATTTTTTTTTAATATTTATCGTCTTCAGTTCATTGTATTCTATATTCTTAGTTCCCTAAACTAAAATCTAGAATCAAAAACATTATTTACTTTACAAAACTTATTTTTAAAATCAAAAAATTAAATGAATATTCAAATTAAATATTTAATTTTTTATCTTAGTTATATAACGGTTTTTATATAAATAATACAATATTCATTTAGTAATCACGATCATAAACAATTATATTTTTACTTAAAAAAAATTATTTCAAGAAGACGTTTGATGACTTTTCCAGTAATTAAAACGAAATATTTTTTATTGTAGAATTGTCTTAATACAATTCGACAGTAATGAGAGGTAAAGCAGGTCGTTAACGAATCGCAGACCAGGTGTCGGCAATTATTAAAGGGACTCGGAAAAAAATTGTAATTACATTTCCATTCATTCAGTACTTACTATTCTCTATTGATGGAATTTGTTCAAGCAACATATAAAGACAATTTGAAATAATACAACACTAAGGCATACAAAAAAAATATCGTACTAATATAATAAATGTGAAAGTTTGTATGTTTGGATGCTTATTAGTCAATCACGCACAAAAAGCTGGATAGATTGGATAAAATGTTACCTAGATGAATACATAGGATACTTTTTAGTTCCCCATAAATGTTAGGTTCCCGTAGGATTATGAAAAAAATAATACAGGGCGTGCCCAGTCGGAACTATGTTTGGATGTTTGTTACTTAATCACGCTTAAAAGGCTTAACGGATTCAGATAAAAGTCAGCAGATTAAGACATAGCATAATTTTTCCTAGAAAAATGTTCGACTCCAGTGAAACTATCAAAATACATGCTACAGGAAATATTCAAATTGAAATTCTGTATAGATGTATCTGAAGGAAATTTATGAACTTAATGAGACATTTTTCTCTGGATCCAGTTCTTAGGTTACCACGGATGAAATCGCGCGCAGATGCTAGTAACACAAGTTTCGAAAGAAGCCTTGGTGTATCCGGCGTGAGTGTATACTTACGAGTATTCGTTTCGGGATATATACTCTCCCACAAAACATTAACCTAAAATAGCAATATCCATACTAGATCCGAATGAAGTTTGTTTCGTTTATGAATATGGACATCAGAATCCCAAATAATACTCTTATCCCTTCCTCCTCCCTAATTTCCTACCACTTTGGGTACGAAAACATTATGACACAGGTGTGTCCTAGGACCAACAGGCTGATTGCCACACAAATAAAAAAACCATAAACAACAGCATGAAAAAATAACGGTATTTTAACAGCTTATCAAATCTCGTCGTATAACATTTCGTGTTGAACTTTAAAATTAAAAATTCAAACGATAAAAATATCGTATCATTGAATAATTTATTTTAAATATTTAAATTATTTAATGAGAAAAATACCACCTAGTAAGTAGTAATAAAGTCATAATTATTGTTATTGTCATAATTTTCTTTGGCATTTTGTCTGTATGAAGTAAAGTCCATAATATATAGTAAGTAAATAGAAGTATTTTTGGTGGAAACTCAGGATTTTTGCAATAAATTGAATTACCATACATATTATGATAATGAAGAAATAGACAATCGAAGAATCGAAGTTAAATCGTAAGTTACTAAGATAAATTCCTGGGTCGAATCTTCACAAAAGTTGAATTATTTATCATTCGGATGTCATCCAATATCACAACATGTAAATAAAATGACAAACCTTATACTAATGTCATTACCGGTAACTTCCGCCTGTCATTTGACCGGAAACGTAGATAGATAAAATAAACATAACATTACATAAAGAAAACATGTAAAGCTTTATATTAATTTAATAATAACATTTATTGAACGTCAGTGCAATCAATCCATAACATGCAATTTAGGGAGAGATGTTGAATTTAATTCGAATTCTGAGAGAGATGTTGAATTTAATTTTATGTGATTTTGTTTGTAAGCAAGCATATACGGTCCCTCTGATGATAAGCGATTATATTGTAGTCCATGTGCGCTCGCAACACCATTCATTTGTAGGTGTCACTCACGCACGCCTGTCACGAGATATTGGTTCTTAAATTTCTTTTGCCCGGTAATTTCAATGATGAGACACTATAATTCAGAACACAATACTGCTTTGTAGAATTTGTGCTACTGTTTTTTTTTTTATGTAAGAAGTTGGCAAACAAGCATACGGCCCACCTGATGGTAAGTGGCTGCCGCAGCCTATGAGCGCTTGCAGCACCATTAGTAGGTGCCACTCACGCGTTGCCAACCTCGAGATATTAGTTCTTAAATCTCGTTCGCCCAGTAATTTCACTAGCGTACAATGCCCTTCAAACCGGAACACAGTAGTGCCTAAACACTACTATTTGGCGGCAGAATATTGGACACTGCGGTGGTACCTACCTAGCCGGCCTCTTGCAACAAAGACCTACCACCAGTGTGACTGATTGCACTGGTGGAATAATCTCTGTTGTGACAGAGGTTATCCCAACAGCGGGCGATAGGGTCATCACATCCCGACGCCTTTAAAAGTTGCAGTTGCAGTAAAGCCTGTTGCAGTCAACAGTTCAACTAAGTTGACTAATTTTTATTTTTTCTAGTAAGCAAGTCTTCGAGAATAATTTAGGCTATGCTATTTGTATTCCATTAAGAAAGGGTTGAAAGTAGCATTAAAAGCAATGGAAATATAACATCTGGTTAAACCGTTATTAGCGCATTGCGAAACAACCTGTCCACGAGACACTGCTTTCAACTTTACTAATGTTAAAAAAACGATACGACTACTTTCTTTCGCCTATATAATATTTAAAAAAAACTGTTCGTTCTATACAAGTTTCTGCCAACAAGTTCACCTGCCAAATATTTCCGGACCACATTAAATATAAAATTTGGTGTTCATATTTTTTTAATCTATGAAGTAAACTTAAATTAAATATGGAAGTTATTTGTAAGCCAAATTTCTTTAAGATCTGTACATTTATTTTTGTTGTAAAAAAAAAGGGGAGAAAGAAAGACAAAAAACCATTATTGCATTTACAAAATATTCACCATATTTCAAATATATATAAAGTGCTACATTCAACGCCCAAAATAATACGATTTACATGTATACAGAACAAGTTACACAAAACTTGAAACTCTCTTCAGTTTACCTCCAATAAGAAAGACACACAAATATATAAGAACAGCCAGCCTGATGCAAATAAGGCGAGTTTAAAGACAAATTGACTCCCAGTACACGAAAGGCGTCATCAAAGTAGAAATATTTAACCTTATCGCGCGAATACGCAAGTATAGGTGCGTATAGGCGCGCCTTTTCTCACGCGTAACTTGTACGAGCGTTTAAGCGCAGATAAGCTCGTATAATCGCGCGAATATGCGCGTATACCGAGACAACCGTTTATGCTCGGAAAAGGACGCTAGTTTAACACCGCCTAATTTGTCTAAATTCTTAATAGACTTTAAAAGATCGTGTAAATGATTTTTTATACGTGTTAACATGATATTGAAGAGATTTTGGCAATTCTTTAGCGGTTCGTTGGGGGATGATTTCGTGGTGCTCCCATTTTGTGTTAGAGGTCAAATGGTTGAAGTCGGTTCTTCCAATTATTTTAATCGGTATTTCTTTAATCTTCATTCAATAATAACATTTAAAAAGCAGAACATGAGAATTAAATATTTAATTTTATTGTCTATAAGCTACTTTTTTTATACATTAAATATTTTAGATAGAAGATGCACTCAATTATTCATATTGACTTTACCAACTTGTGCGCGGAATAGCAAAAAGTTGACCCGGCCATTGGCTTCGAGGCCGTGCTACGAGTATTTTGTTATTTTTATTGGTCCAACGTCTTATCCCCTACAGGTCCTACACTGTACTAATATGTATGTATTCAACTTGAATTTACAACATTACTTGAAAAATATGGCATAGGGTATCGGCTCGAAGCACTGTTATCAAAATATATAATATGTAAAATAATTTCTCACTTTATTCAGTAGTAAAGGATTTTTCTAAAATATATTTTTGTATGATTTTGTATCTTTTTGTAATAAAAAAATTTAGATACTCAATTTATCAAGGTATTTTTAGAAATAGAAATGAATTGCAAATCAAATTCTGTGATTTATTATTCCAAGCGATATTGGGTGAATATTTGAACATGTGCATATCACGCGGCTCTCTCCAAATAACTACTTAATCATATATAACGTTGTGTTTCTTTTTATTTAACGTAAAACCTAGTTCCAGCACTATACACAGATGTAAATAATATACTCCAATTATTATAAACAACTAAGTTATGTTCATAAATGTTTCCCAAATCTCATCACCATTCGTGTCCCAATTTCCAATTTTTTGCAGTTCGTGTTCGAAAAGTTATAAATATACTCTAAAGATCATATTTTTAAGTAGTTATTCAGTTAGTACACGACATGCTTTACCAATCAGCAAAACTATACACGTTAAAGAACACTTTTAGGTAATTTGTAAAGACTTTGAAAATTGTCCCAACACTTCATACTCATTACCGTTTGGTCACACATTCCATGTTATTTTTTTCGGCGTAGTGATTGGATATCTGTAAGAGTAAAGCGCGGCGGTCGCGCTCAGTTCTGCGTCTCGACTCGTGCGGGCCACACGTCAAAAAGTGTTCTGTCGCCAACGCTAGCCTACTTTAATCGGCCAGAAATTGTGTTTGGCAAACAAAAATCTCCTTACCGTTTGAGTTTCCCGTGGTAAGTCTATTAATTTTATAACTAATTTTTATGCATTGTAATAATCGCCATAGAAAACTCTTTGCTTTCATTAAATTCCCAAATTATTAAGTTCTATAAATAACTTATAATGTGAGAAAGTGTAGTAATGTCTAATTACCATTTTTATAATTACCATTTTTCCTGTTCGTATTTTGGCGAACGGTAATGAGCAATTGAAAATGGTAATTAGTACCAGTATAAGCTGGTCTCTCATTATATGGAGACTGCTTACTCCGCTAGTTCAGCCCATTGTCGCATTGTTACTACAAACGCGTGATCGATTGTTGATCAATCGATGTGAACTGACACTTCCGCAATAAAATAAGCAGACCTACTGACATTGCTTTTAACATAAACATTTTTTCAGAGTAATGATGCCTCGAACAAAACAGCAATCGAAGGAGGAAGCATTGGTTAAAGCCAGAACATTAGATGGATTTATGCAAGTAGTAAGAGAAAATACAGGAAAAATTTACCTGGCAACTGTTGAAGAGTATCAAATCATAGAAAAAGAAATGTTTATACTTACAGAACAGGTTAAACCATTAAAAGATACAATGAAAGTCCATCAAATACTGTGGCAGAAAGAAAAAGACCACCTGCTATTCAGAGAAACTAGTTGTTTTATATGCTTGGACATGGACTGTAAACATACTAAATTTGTCGGAAAATTATGCTGTACAGACAAAAATGAATCCACACATATTACAAACAAAGAGAATATACATAATAATATCATTGATGCGACCACAACCGTAATACCTAAAACTACACCAAATAACAGGGCTATTAATGTCTTAAGTAATATTTTAATTACACCAAAAGGAGATGAAACCACCGTTAAAATGCTATCTGATTTAAAACCTGACAATAATTTACACTTGGACCCTAATATACATATTGAGAATATGGTATATCAGTATAATATTTCTGGCAGCGGCAGTGATATGAATTTTATGGGCGTAGACTACGTTCAATCTACATCACAACTAAGCACAAATGAGACATTCTATGATCAGCTTAATGTCCTTGGATCATCATTAGTGTGTGATGATCTTGCAGATCCACATAAGACTGCATCTGAGACTACCAGCAAAGTTCCTGCTCATGAAAGTGATACAGATTCGGATTCAAGCTATAATATTTTTAGTTTTTGTAACTGATCTCATTACATTTAAGGATTTTTTTACTCAAACTTTTATGTTGCTTAGTTCTATTTACACCCACTTTTAAATCAGTATTTTAGTTGATGTTATTTAGTTTACTAGAAAGATAATTATTATTGTTTTTGTTTTGAAATCATTTATATTTTTCTGTTTAAGATTAACGTAATAATTTTTTTGTATATCTACTTAAGACTGAATTGTTTTATGATTAAGTATATGAGCAGTTTCTGGTCATGAAAGTGAGACTCATTCGGATTTAACCTAAATAATTAATAAATATGTGATTGAATTATATATTTCATTTTATTTCTAATTACCAATGACGAAGCATACTTACCATTTTAAATGCTAATTACCGTGTGTTTCATATCTCATTACCGTTCGACGAAAATTTTCAGATTTAGATTCAGACCTATATAGCAGTTCAAATAGTGTGCGTTTGATTTATTTCGTTAATCTACACTATAAACTTTAAGTTAAAATTATAAAAATTGTAATTGGAAGCATTATTTGAACTTAATTTATGAATCCCGAATATGTCTATCTTCAAATATTCACCCTATTACTGTTATGATAATTATACAATAATGGACTTCAATCTAACGGATATTAATTACAATCTAACTCAAATCTATGGTCTACATATAAAAACTGGTACAGTGCGTTTTGGACTCGCACAAAAAGGGTTACCACCGCAAAATAAAAATATCAAATTTCTTGTACGTCGCAAACGCTTAATTTTGAAATCATTTTTTTTTATTACAAATTATTACAGTGATCATAGAAATACACAATCTATGAAAACATAAGACAGACGGCCGGACAACGGAGGGTTAGTATTAGTAACATGGTTACCCTTTGGGCAAGGAAGCCTAAAAACGTCAAGCGAAACCGAAGATTATATTTTAAAGACAGTAAAATTGTAACTTGTACTTTGATAGACAATAGATATATTTAATGACCAAGGTTATCGACCAATACATATGAACACAGATAATAATCAAAGTTTATGTATAAATATTCAAATGATTCTGCAAACCGCCAGGATATATCGTATAAATGGTATAAAAGGCTTAGTTTAATAAAGTGCATTGATAGTACACCCGCATCCTAGTTCATAAGCCTTTCTGTTCATATCGTTAACGAGATTACTGCACTCGTTGAAAAGCTTACCATTTTCGCGTAGAATTATTAAATTATTAATTAACTGATTAAGTTATGTTTGAATAAAAAATAATTCTAATATTTTTGAAACTAGGAAGATCAGAACCATCTCCATGTTGCCATCTCAGATTTTGGGGACAAGGGGTTTGGTTAGTCATATAAACGTAATAGTTCAAATTGTGTTACTTCTATTATGTATGATGGCAGTTCTATCCAAGTCCAGTCAGCCCATTAATAGGTTCTTTGTCCCATAAATCATACATGAATATTTTATTTATTTAACTATTGTGTGTAATGTCTGAACAGTGAATGGGTTTAATACTGATATCAGCTTGCAAAACTTAATAATAATGTTCTAGAAATCTAACATCCGCGTGACCTTGTTGCCGCAATTGTGACTTATGAGCCACAAGTGGTGCGAGCATGCATTCGACCAAACGACGACCAGACTACCTACAGTTTTTAAAAAGTTCGTCTCTTTCCACATTCGACGAATAGTTGCTGAACATCACACAAAAACTACTGGACTGATTTTGACAAAACTTATATTAATAAGTTTTAAACTGATCTCGTTATCATAATGAGAGCCAGAGATATATCATAAATGTTTTTAGCAACAGAGTTAGAAAAATGTTTAGTGTTCAAACAATAACTAATCCACCATCTATAGACGAAGCCGCGGTAAAAGTTAGTACAACATAAAATAGTAATCAAATTTAGTGTAGAACACGCGTTTAATAACCTAAAAGACCGTGACAAGCAATCTGAAACGATCGTAAAGTAGGACGAGATGAACATAAATTAATATATTTTATCGCAATGAAGGTCGTCTTAGTACAATTTATTCACACACATGAAAGTAAAAGTTATTTGGAATCAATTTCGTGTTATCGGAATTATGTTCGACGTCATATCATTTTATTTAATAAATTTTTTATAACTTAAACAAAGAAAGAATTCAGTCAATTTAAATTCATATTAATTTATATTAGATAGATAAATTGATACAAATTTTTATTGCAAATAAATCAAAACAAAACATAAATAATATGCCTCATTGTAAAGCTTTAATAAAATTATATATTCTATTAAGTATATACTAAACTATTAATATATTTAATTCGGTATTGTTTTGGTGTCTCTGACTCATACTCAACAACTGGATATTTGGAATGTTGGTTTTGTATACTCAAAAACTGAAAGACAGAATTCTAGAATTTAATGTCATAAGATTTTGAATAATATAAATACTTTTTAATTATTAGGCATTTGACAAAAAAAAACATTCGTCATAAAAAGAAAGAAGGTAGAAATTATCGATTTTGCGTATAATTACAAACAGAATGTCATTTTCAATGTATTTATGCAAACAATCGCATGTGGAAGCGCTCCACTTACATACACCGAATACCTTCTAAACACAATTACAAGTATAATTAATACGATACTTTTCTAAATCAAAACGAATGTTTCATGATCGCTGAAAGATATTAATAAACAGACAAGTGAGGCCTTTGCAATGATTAAAAAACACCACAGAGCTGGCGGACAACGGGAAATTATTAGTGATCGAAAAATGTATACGCAGTATAATAGAACTGGAGACACAATTTCCAAAACTGTTTAGTAAATTATTTATTGAATATAATATACCTACCTACTAAAACATGAAAGGATATACTGAAAACAAAATTGTAGTTTTTGCCTCCAGACACTTATCTTTTTATATAAAAATAATATGGGTACATAGAGTTTAGACCATAGAGCAAATACCGGTATTTTCATTATTAGCCAGTACTTTCATTGCATACTTGAATGAATTAATTAATCAGTTTTATTTGACATTTTAAAAAGATCCGTTTTTGTTATAAGAATAACTTCATTTGCTATGCCATTATTAAATAGAAATATTTTTTCACAAACAATATACTCGCCTCCACTTGAATTTGTAAAGAGAGAAATGCTAACAGTACTCGAGAAGCTCCATTTCTCTTGACAAAAAAAAATCACTTGCGGGTCGGACTTGACCGGTTTTTATTTCATGGTGCAGCGGAGCGCTGGACCGTGGAGTCTATTGTCATTCAATCGGGCCCATTGTGCCCTTTGTCGGAGTTGGCGGCCCTACCAGACCATTCGACATGGGATAGTGAATATTTAAAATATTATCTTTTTTTAAAATATAAAATAGGTAACAGCTTACGAGGTTAAGAGTCAACATTTTTTTTCCTTTTAAATTGTAAGGTATGGTTATAAAAACATTGCTTTAATGTCTTAGGGATTACTTGTTATTATATTTTACCACATTTTAACGAATATTAAAAAAAGTAAAAGTACGTCAAATCAGCAATCACTTAAAATGCTTTATTAAAAGATCCTTGTAGCTATAATTCCAACCAAAATTCTAAAGTACATGGCACTTCGAATCTAGCGGTCCCGATGGTAAGCACGAAAATGCGAGGTCATTTTGATTTTGGCAGGCAATACGACCGACCATCAAACACTAATAATAATAACTGTTACTGAACTGCACTAATAAGTAGCACGCACCGCAATTGCCTCTGCAATTTAATTATTATTTGTATTTTTGACGACGTTGTAGCGCAGCAGTTGCGAACCTGCCTCAAGAGCCAAAGGTCGCGGGTTCGATTGTCGCTTGAACCGATGTTTGTATTGACCATACAGGTATGTTTTCCCGTCTGGGTGTGTTTGTCCTTGTCATTGTGTATGTTTCCGGATCCCCGACACACGATATAACTATCCTAGTGGGGGCCACTGAAAGTGTAGCATTTATTTATTTTATGTTGATTTGATGCACATCATGCATTTTGTTAAGTATTCGCCTCTCAAGTTTCAAATCTATATATACAATAATCTTATAAATAAAGCATATTATTCGTTAGAGAAATATGTTTCCGATAAAAATGCTTGGGACTCTTAATATTGCTGAATCTCATTCAAGAACCAAACAATTTTATAACACATAATACAGCTTTAAGCTTCATATGTTTGAAACTAACGAGTTATTTGTCGGTTCTTCTCTGTAGGATCGACCTTCCGAACCGTCGGTACCGTTTGACGATTCAAAAATGCAGCCGTTTTTGTACACGAATATGTTAATTAGAACATAGTGTATTATAATCTCTGATAAAATTAAATCCCAGGTCTACAAAAAGACTAAAGTCATTAAAAACTAATTAGCCATTTGAACGAAAATAGAAAAACAATGAAGCTGTATCGGTAACAGTTTTATAGCTAGGATCAAATGGGACAGTAAAAACATAGGCCTCATTAAAACGAAAGGCCCAGGTCACCGACACCACAATAGAACATTAAACTGAGTCTATACAGGTTAATAATATAAGTTAGCGTGAAGTTATGCATCTGTAATACAAACAAGAAACGTGCGTTAAGTTTTATATTACTGATGACAACAAATAACTACGTAGTACGTACACTTTCCCTATATATTCTAGGTTTAAATGTGAAAGTTTATGAGGATGGATGGACGGATTTTTGATATTTTGATTTCAGATGTTCTGGGCGTTTGTCCTCGTGGGTCTTGGGTGGGTCTTGTGCCTCGGAGAGCACGTTAAGCTGTCGGTCCCGGTTGTTATCATGACATCTGATAATAATCATTAACTCTTGATAAGTAATTTGCTCTTATTCAATGAGTTACTAGTTCGCCTTTAGGGTTGCGGAGGTCAGATGCCAATCGCTCTGTTTAAAAATTATTTGATAACTTATTTAATTTTTATATCTATTACTCTTATTTAATTTTTTTTTTTAATTTATGTTTATGATTTTTCGGTAAATTGTATTTAATTTTTCTTTTAATGATTTTTTTTAATGTATTTTGTAAATTCATATTAATAATGTGCATGTAGTGTTTGCTTTAAACAGATTTTACATAATTATTATGTATATGTAAATTGAAAGTTGAAACCTTATATTTGAATGTACTTAAAATGTAAAAATCGCTAGCAAACCAATAAATAAATAAATAAATAAAAACCTGTCAAATCCGGATAAGAGTGATAACCAGACTCTGGGTAAAATAAAATACCGGGAATATTGTTAGGAAGAAGAAGAAGGATCGACGGATTTTTGCAACTTTTTCACGCAAAGTTCCTATCGGATTTCGATGAAATCTTGTACATAGCTCGTTACCTGGATTAACATCATATAAATTTTATCCCGGAAGATTGTTAGGATATCACAGCTAGTATATAATGAAATTTATTCGCTGTCATAGCTTCGAGAAAAGGTAAGTAACACCAATTCAACTTATAATTATTTTATTAATTATATATATTGTCTTAAAAGAAATAACCATTTTGTTTGATAATCGTGAAATGAAAATACAGATAGAGTTCCTACCTGTATACAATTAGAAAATACGGATAAGGTAGAACTAATTTAGGATAGTCTATAAAATAATTCATTAGGCAAATGGTTCTCCAATTTTAATAAACTTGAATTACTATTAGTGTCCGTCAATATCTTAAATGAATACTGAGTATTTTTAAAATACATAATAATATCCTCTTCGATAAAAATTATACACCTAGTTTTGTTTATAACATTTATGTATTAATCTCTGCAGTCTTGTTTTTCGCATTTTAATTATTTAAACGATTTTTATTATTCATTGCGTGTTAACATATTTTATAAGCGTGTGAACTAATAGTGTAATTTATGGTATTTAAATTTGTGTATAAAATTAAAAGATCATATAAATTTACGAGCATAACATATTTAATTCGTTTCGCTAATAACCCATTATAACACATAAAATTTAAAAGGAATTTATAATGTAAGTAAACTTTGAAGACGAACGCTCATTCAGAAATTCCATGTTCTATCATTCGAAATCATCCATCATAAAATTTATAAATTTACCTATATAAGTAAATCTAATGTAGTAGTAAGGTTCAAAAATTCTGAAACGTTTTTAAGTTTTTTGAAATAGTTTATATTTTTTATTATTTGTATTTTTGACGACGTTGTAGCATAGCGGTAGCGAACCTGCCTTAAGCGCCAAAGGTCGTGGGTTCGATGCCCGCTAGGAGGAGATGTTTGTATTTACCATACCGGTATGTTTTCCCGTCTGGGTGTGTTTTAAATTTGATTATATACTAGCTGTGATATCCTAACAATCTTCCGGGATAAAATTTATATGTTGTGTTAATCCAGGTAACGAGCTATGTACAAGATTTCATCGAAATCCGATCAGAAGGAACTTTGCGTTAAAAAGTTGCAAAAATCCGCCCATCCTACAGACGCATAGTGATTAAGCTTATCGGATTATTTAAAAAGGATTAAAATGTTAATATATTCAACAAGGTAATTATTAAGTATATCATATTTATTTATATATTCAAGTATTTTAATTTTCACAAAGTTTCACATGCATATCGTATGTATTTTTATTAATTTATTTCTATAAACTTTGCAATAATTTGTATAATATCACGATTAAAAAAATATATTTTTTATTTCGGATTCCTTGAAATTATATTTATATATCCGCTGCATAATAGCAATGGACTGATCACGTATAACATCTGTAATTATTATCATTAAATAAGTTAATACTAATTTTTTAAATGTAAAATCATAATATAAATCATAATACTTAAAAATCTTAAAATTATAAATAAGAAATAATTTCCCAAACAACTAATACGATCCATTTAAAATGACGTTTTGTATTTAGCATCATTTATCATTTCTATGTAACTACAGAGAGAACTGATACATTAGGGACCTAATCAATAAAGAATTAAAATACTCCTAATCCATAATAAAAAAATAGGACCTGATCAATAATAAAAAAATAGCCTCCAAATAAATTTTAGGGAAAAAAATTAATTGAATTCCATTACGATTAACTTTCACATTCCGGTAAATTTTTGAGGGTATCACACAGATATAATCAGAAAAAAGTGATATATGTGTGCAATACCATCATGTCTAATTAACAAAATAAAATTAAAACATATGTATAATACAGAAGTTAGTAGAAGTTCAAAAACCCAAAACTGATGTCATAAATTAGGTTTCACAATGTTTGCCGCCCTAAAATAAAACGATATCTATCTTATCATTTCATTAAAGATAATAGTTGGAAGTCTACTAACACACCTTACGTGCGCAACATTGTTATAGATTAGCTGAGATGATCCTATATTTCGATTTAGCTTACAAAAATACTCACCACTGCCAAAGGTGCAACAGGATCTGACACTGGCGTGCACTCGATAATTATATTTTCCACAATATTAAAAACACGAGAAATTTAAACTAATTTTTAATTTAAACTATTATAAAACACAAATAAAAATGTGTACTATATTTAAAAACAACGGTGTTGTATTCAATAAATGTTTACAAGTATTATATTGACGTATACGTAAACTTTATGACGGTCGGATTTGACTCATCCACGCACGAGACGGTCGGCCACTGGCCGTGCCGACGCAAGACTGTTTAAATTCCCGACTCTCGCGAGCTTTCGTGTTCGCCTGAGACACCCATCCCGCTCGCGCAACCGGTCACCTGCCGGTTAAAAAAATAAGGATCCCAACATTTCGGCGAAATACG
The DNA here is from genome assembly GCA_023373885.1 of Hestina assimilis. Lineage (NCBI taxonomy): Eukaryota > Metazoa > Arthropoda > Insecta > Lepidoptera > Nymphalidae > Hestina > Hestina assimilis. Next base: position 7,082,197 of record CM041741.1, on the reverse strand, counting down.
AACCAAACCAAACAGCACTTTATGCATAGACAGGTACGCGGGATGTTCATTTACCGAACCCGCATTGACATCCAGGATAGCCGCTGAGTGAGCGAGTTTCGTATAAACGTTCTCTCACGCATCGGTTTAACAACAAAGTACAAACTACGAACCGTTCGCACGCCGCAAGCTGTAATTTGGATACATTATCTATCATTCAACATCTCGGAAATTGCAGTGGTGGGAGCGATGCGGTCTATAGATATAGCGTGATCCGAGCCAAGAAACTGACGTACAGTTGATAACAAACCAAATAAACAACGAGTGCATTTTAGCGGCCCACCTGTAATCACCGATACAAACCAATTCATCGTTACAAAGCACATATTCAATTCAGTTTACCCGTTGTTTCCATGGTTTATCTCGGTGAACATCCTACGTCAATATTTATAGATGCAAAGTAAAGAAACATCTCGTCGGTGTTTACGGACCCTATTGTGCTGTTAAGGCAACTTCTGACTGTTGTGTTACTAAAGATAATCCTAGGAAGATTAAATATGCTTGTGTAAACGAAGTTCGGAGTTTTGTAAGTAGCAATATCAGCGATGAAGTTTGTGCTTCAAATCAAGTCTCAAGTCTCAGCACGTACGCAAAACTTTGCATTATCTTACTTGACTCTAATATCTTTATCGCTGAAGTTTAAGTCAAATTCGGTCACGTTGTGGAGCATGAAGATAATGGGTTAGGATACGTAAAGGTAAAAGTATCATAATATTTCAAAACGCCCATATTTTAGTAGTTTAATTATTGAAGATATATGTTGACGTCTAAAGAAAATATGTATATTATAAAAAAAAATACTTAAAGAAAACTGAATATGGTAAAAAGCTACAATTTTTAAAAAAAGCCATCGTAAAAGTAAAGAAAAAGTTTTTGCTTACTTGAATTTTTGTCGTATTAGGGTTAATTTTCTCAATATTTACACTTTACTCCTATGAGACTTCCCAATTCCCATACATGTAGTACTAAACAAGAAAATTACGACTTCTCAGCATTCTCTATTTTTTTAAATCATTTTTATCCTTTCTAAAAATCCAAGCTAATTCCAAGTCGAAATTACATATTATAAATCGATATATTTGTAGAAACAAACAGATACAAATCCACCTTCTTTTAAGTATAATATTAGGATAAATAATTTACACGCTATTCCGTTAAGAATGTCTAGTATAATGTAAACATTCTTTTTAATACTATAAACAAAATTAATTAATTGTAAATAACTGTCAAGTTGCACTAATATAACTGTTAAAAAGCTAGACTGGATTTTCACTAAATGCTTATGAAAGTATATACGGTACGGTCTGTTTGTTCCGGCTATTCTCTGAAATGGCTAAACCGATTTTAACTGGACGTTCACTGTCAGATAGCGGATTTTAAAAGGAGTAATTAAGGCTAATTTTATTAAAGAAAAATAATTAGGACTCCGTACAATATACAAAAATCGGTCAACTACGCCAGCGAAGTGATAGAAGATATAAACGTAGCTAGTTTTATGTCTAGATTTCACAAGACAACTCCTCAAAGGATTTAAGTGTTAGGACACGGCAAAGCACTCAGTATTTCACCGACTTAAAACTGAACAAAACCATTTACTATCGATTCAAGGAATCGAAAGGAATTTTATATTTAACAAGTCTGTCTAAAATCGTTACAGTTTTGGGACAAAATTAATGAGAAATAAATAAAAATATTAAATAAACGAAACTGCCCAGTAATGTTAAAAAGTGACTTGCGATTAATAAAAGAAAATATAATTATGTAATATTTTATTGTTTTTGTAATAGAAATAAACGGTGCCTCACACAAACTTTCATTTCATCCCTAGCAAGCCGCTAGCCTTCTCCAAGGTCCTATCTGTTGCTATACTAAAACTCATCAATATTGGTTCATAGGCGTAAAAAAGTAACAAGCAGGCAGACAAAAAGAGTTACTTTTATTTTAATAAATAATATTATGCTGTTAAGTTTTAAGTATCTACAGACTTAATCAATCTTCCAATAGGTCTCCAATCTTATATTGTTCCCATAACAGCAGCACACGGATGCTATTTAAAAATATTGGGTATAAAATAGTTTATTTTATTTCATTTCGGAATGAGAAGGGAATGAAGTAAGGGAACAGAGGGGATGAGAGATTATGCCTTCGGCGCTCTCACTCGTCGCACGAAACGCAACAGTACCTACTGAGTACTGATATTGTTACTTTACGCCGATTTTCTGTGAGAGGGTAGTACTTCCCCGGTCGAGTCGCCCCATTTGTGCCGGATGATCATGGCTCTACTACTAAATTCCATTAAAACCTTCCAACTCCGGATTATTACCCTCTGATAGGTAAATCGAATTTTTGGTTTGTATTAGATTCGAAAATAGGACATTGCAACCCTTTTTCGTATTTTTTGATCGCAAATGAAATCTCAGATCAGTAAAAATTGATTGAGATTGCATATTAAAAAAATACTCTACGTTGAGTCTTTGAAGTACAAATGACCAATTACTATCATTTTAATAATATAAAAAAATCTTCGAACTTTTAATACGTTAACTTGAACTTTACTTTTATATAAGTAACTTATAATTCATACAACTGATACAAAAAATACATAGATCATACATAAGTAGAATACTTATCTTCGTTACTTATATAATTATAGTGCTCAACAAGGTAATGGATGGATTATTATAGTATGAGATATAATCACGTCAGTAACTATATAACTGTTCGATGTATCCTCATGAGACTTCTGATGTCATTAACTAAAATACGAAGTCGTAATCTGACGTCATTAGCGTATATTATATTTATCTCCTATATGAAGAGGTAACATTTATATATTGAGAGTAATCAAATAGTAAACCGATTCTTAAAATATTTTACTCAAACGAAAGCTACACTACCTCTTGAGGCTCTTCATTCTAGCATTATTCCCGGTATTTTTATGTACCCAGGGTCTGCTTATTACTCTTATCCGGATTTGACAGGTTACTAGTTTTTACACAGAGCGATTGCCATCTAACCACCGCAACCCTAAGGGCGAACCAGTGACTCATTGGATAAGAGCAATTTACTTATCAAGACTCGCTACCCACAACGCCACAACGGTGTCACAGTACCTCTTGAGGCTATTTGTTATATAACTAAAAGTTATTTCTATATGTGATTGACAGTGAAGCTTTAGATATGGGTAGTATGCAGTAGAATAGTAGTTATCAGAATGAATGGGATCGAGTGGGGAACCGGAATGTTGCAGCAGGATATTGACATGTGAGCTGGAGTATGAGTATAAAATTTCTTTCCTTTATTTCCCCTTCCTCATCCTTCCTAACTAAAACAAAATAGTGAAATATTTATTACTAGCATCTGCTCGCGACTTCTTTCGCTGTCACTTTAAAATGAATCCAGAGAGAACCAATCAGTTATAAGGAAATAATGTTCCATAAGACACATCTATACCGAATTTCAATGTAATACGTCGTGCAGTATGTTTTTTAGATAATCCCACAGGAACATTCCTCCGGGATTACCCTATGTGTCAATCCAAGTAATAAGCTATCTTTGCGCTAAATTTCATCCCAATTCCTTAAGCCGATTATGCATGATTGAGTAACAAACATCCAAACATCCAAACTTACAAACTTTTGCATTTATAATATTAATATGATTTAATGAACATCCATTATTTATAGTTTTATGACGTTGTTTATCCTAATTCCTAGGTTGAATGAATTATGAATGTACGAATGTATTGACTATAAATACGGCCCTTGAGTTTGTAAACTGCCAAGTGAAAGTATAAATCGACCACCCGAAGGTTCTCAAGTACACCTGCCTCCGTATATCCCGTTTGTTATTTGTAAATGTTTTAGTGAAGTTCTTATTAGATTTATTTATTAGGCTCCATTAATATGCGGATAATCTCACAATTCTTGTATTTTTTTCTTTGTGCAAAAACAAATTTTCTTTTGTTCCTACTAAGATCGTGGTTTATTTTTCATTTAGCCATCATTAAAAATAAAAAACCTTTTTATAAGTTCATCTGTCAAAACGGTAGAAAATTATTATGTCAAAGGCTTTTAGTAAACATAACGATAATGTTTAACAAATTTTTTAATATCGTTATTTACCATTTATTTTAGTTTGTATTTACATTACATTTGAATTAAAATATCTAAAATAATTTATAAAACAATAAAATGGCTGGTAAGTTTAATTACGTAACATCTAACTACAATTATAAAGGATAAATAGGTATTTGGGAAACGGTTAGAGAATATAAAACTACTACAGTAGAAAAAATATAAAACATTGTATGTATACATCTACAATATCTACTGCAAATACTTACTCCTTATATGTACATCTTAATATCATATAAAACTTTTCTTTATGAGAATAAAGTTTCCTTAACCATATATCAATATCGTATTATAATATTATTATTAAATTTTATTTTCCAGAAGATTCAACTGTTTTATTAAATATCAGCGAGATGATTGACCTAGCAATAGGTACGCCAGAGGTAAAATACGTCAGATTATATTTTTATTTTAATATCATTGAGTTATGTTATCATTGAGTTATGTTAGTTACTATTAGTAGTAGTAGTTGCTTATTATAAAAATAATGGTTTAATCAAATTAAATTAAAGTTGTCGTAGCGAGATATTAGCTTTTGAGTAATAAACCTAAAAATGGGTCTCGCCCATCGAGTTATAAAGACAGTCGAGTGAACTACATAATTCCTTTCGCCGTTAACTTACTCATAGCAAATAGCACCAACGAGTCTGAGATTTTGTCTGTATGAATGAACCGCTCCAAAGTATATAGGAAGTCTATGTTCAGACAAACAAACAGAAATACAGAAATTCAAATTTGCTTAGCCCAAAGCATATATTGTGTATTTTTAGTAGAAAATCATCAAATAAATAGTCTGTGAATGATCTGCTATTTTTATCATATTTGTCAGGTAGGTGTTGTGGACTTCGGCATGCTGCAGACGTTGCTTCACTGTCTCGCACAGCAATTGAGAATTTCTGGGAAGAATGTAGAGCTACGCGGAAGCGTCGCAGCTTTACCCGCAGGGCGGAGTAAGACGCACACGATTGCGGTCACCGAATTTATTGTCGATACTGATGAAAAAGTATGTAGATTTGACCATTATAATCTCAAATTATATTAATTACAATACATACCATAAAATTCAGCACATAAGTTATAATCAACTATGCTTCCTCTTACCAGACGGCCAACATAGTGTCAGAATTGTTCTGGTTGCCTGTAATAGACCTCTAATTTGACAGACTTTATAATAGCCCGCCGTAGCACGGAGACGCTCAGTTGAAATACCACTATACGGTCACCCATCTATTGACTGACTGCGCCTAAATTTGCCTAACCCACCGATCGTTTACGAATCAGTGAGTCAGTCAGTCAGTCACCTAGCTATGACCGTCGTAAATTCAACTATGAGATTGGCACAACCACCTTATCCTTACTAATATTATAAATGCGAAAGTAACTCTGTATCAGTTTGTCTGTCTGTCGCGCTTTGACGCCAAAAGTACTGAAGAGAAGCAAAAAATGTGATATAGCGTGACGAACGGTAAGAGAAGGTCTAAAAAGTAAAAATTTAGCGTCAGGTTTTTATGTTCCTGATTGTGGGACTGACAGAAAATTTATCTAAAAATGTATTTATTTTGTTTTATAAATTTTTCATTCTGCTTTCAGGGTCCTGAAGTTAAGACAACGGACGTGGGTATGTTATAGTTTTATAATATAAAACCATTTAAATGAATTAAAAATAATATTTAATACTAAATTACATAGTGAGTGTAACAAAAACTTTTCTTTACATTACAGCTCCAGATAAAGAGACCATACTAGTTGGTAAGCTCATCTATTTCATAATTTTTCACTAAAAATGTATTATGTATTTTTATTCTAAGAAGGTCAAAATATCTTTTGAATCTTCAAATTTACAAAGTTTATTGTGGAGCTATCGACGGTTAGGAAAATAGATTCTAACTAGAAGGACAGACAAAAAATGACCTATTTTAAACATGATTATTAATTATCCTAGTAATACAATAAATGTAAATTCGACAACTTCATGTCGCTAATTTAGTCTGAATAACTTCTATTTATCTAATGTAAAATACTGAAATTGGCGTTTTACAGTGGAACGAAAAAAGTTGCCCCCAACATTAGGTATGTGACTTGTTTATAATATTACTTTTAATAGATAATATGCTATAACTTTTATACATTTGAGCATTTCGGCAATGAAAAAAATATAAAATTGTTAGTGATTCTCTTAAACTAATATAGTTTTAATTTCTTAAATATATTTTTTGGTGTAATTTAGTTTGTCACGATGGGGCTTAGCTTAGCTTTTAATATTACTCAATAAAAAAGTACACATATAACATTTTATTGAAATCATTTTATCGAAATCATGAGTACAACGTTCATTAAATCATGCAAAAATCTAGTATTTCATAATTATTATCATTTTTAGTTGGAGGGGGCTTATCCGCGTTTTTGAAAGCCTCGTAGGTATTTACATATCTTGTATCTTTACATATCATACTCGTGTTAATTCTGCTCAGTATTAACTGTACTACCATCGCGGTGCGTAAATACCTGAAATTTTACAGATTGGGTGACTTTGATTCATATGGAAAGTAGCGTAATATTACAGATAGAAAACGTAAACTTTTCAATTGACAAACGGCTTTGAAGTTTTAAATACGTAATTGTAGTTTGAAAGTCGTGCTAGCTTTACGGCGAAGGAAATCATGGGGATTAAACCTGCATGTCTTGGAAATTCTGAGACTTTTATATCAAACCACATTTTGATGCAGCAGCGTGATGGATTTAGCTTCTAATCCAGCTTCTTACCAAAACAGAAGGCTTTTACCAACTGGTGAGAGGCTGTGACATTGATAAAGAAATTATAAAGTCGGTTGTAAAATGTTACCCGATATAGGCAGAAGTGTGTCGACCGCTATAATTAAGTTATTTATTGTTACATTTATTATCCAAAACATTATCCTTTAACAACGCATATTCAGACTAACTTTGTTTTAAAATCTTCGTATTAGGTACGAGCCCTCGACGCATACGTTCACCAGCTCCAGCAGCCGCAGCACAAGAAGAACAACCACGTGAAATTACATCTACTGAGAAATTGTCTCTCGTCACGATTAGCAAATTCAATATTCTAGAAACCGCTGTCGAAGATCTTAAGAATCGCGTTTACGGCAGTATTCCGACAAACGAAGACATCTTAGAAGAAGTCAGGTCAGAATCTAAAAAATCAACGGTTCAGCTTTAAAACATGTCCAAATCTTGGCTTTTTTGAAAAAGTTTAATGCGATCAAAATACACTCAACTCTTAATGAAATATAATATAAATAGGTCAAGAAGACAGTATTATGTTTATGATTATGCTGCCAATAAAACCAGATCTTTTGATTTTCTTCTTTCAGCACTAAATCTACATTTATTATAATTAGTATGCGTCAATAGGTTAACAGTAGATCAATTGCAGGTTCGATCTTTACCATCTTCTTTACCTTTGGCTATTGTCCTACCCACTCCTTTTTTTTTACTTGGAGAAATGCAGTAACGCACTCGAGCGCCGGGACGGGTGCAATGGCGCAGGAGGTGTGTGGACTCGGAGCCGAGCTCCCTACCCACTCCAAGGTCCCATCTAGCGCCATAGTGGGACGCCGCGGGGTCGCCGAAGCATACAACCGCGACGCCCCGGCGCTTGCCCCGAGGGGCCCACCGGTGGCGGCAACTTACTACCGCCATACATACATATTAAAACATACTATACATATATAAAACATATATAACACTCCACGACGCTTACGCGCCCAGGCTTTTTGGACACTACTGCCGCCATAAATACATATCAATACGTCGTACCCACTCCTACGACAACCTTAACTTATATAGAAATATTAGTAAAATCTTGAAAAAGCATTACTCACTATCTCATACATAGTATAAAATATAGTCACTTGCCAAAACACGCAACAGATCTTGTTTGCTATTGTCGCTATCAGTTAGATAATTTTTCACCGTATTTTTATATAATAGTACCCAGAGCGAAGCGAAGGCGGGTCGCTAGTTAGTTAGCTGTTATTATTGTTGGTGGTATATATAAATTATGAATATTTTGAGTAATTTTGTATAAAAAAAATGATATATACATTATTAAAATAGACAACACATTTTTTTTTACAGATCCCAAACAAACCTTAAAGCGATAACTGACATGTGGACTTCCTTAAATGTGTCATCGCGACTAGAAGCCGCTGAAGCTGGCATCGCTAAGCTAAGCTCCTTAGTTCAAGATGTCATAACTGACACAACAGGCCTACAAAATGAGATCAAAAGTCGAGTAGCATTGGAGTAAGAATTAATTCTACATTGTGCACAGAGAGAGATGCCCTTCCAAACAAAATGTCAAATACTCGCAGATGCTCCCTCGTAAATTCAACATCGACCCAACGAAACGAAATTAGTCTCAACTCCAAGCTTTCAACATAATCGTATGAAGTTAGCAAGCTTGCGGCATAATCATCAATTTAGATTCGTTGTGTTATTGCAAATTTACAAAGGAGCACCAGCGAATCTTTGGATATTTTTTCTAAATGGAAGAGCCGGTCCTTAGTTAATAGTAACATGCGTTTATTGCTGTAAAAATTAAAAAAATGAATAAAAAATTAACAGGCAAGGCGCTGTAGAGGGCAAAAAGTCGAGCAACAATCGAGTAAGAATGTTCTTTTTATATTTTGAGTTAAAGGGTCAAAGGTAAAAAAAATATATTTTAAATATGATTCAAATTTTTTTAACAGACCAGGGGCTGTAGAAAGCAAAAAGAGTCGAGTGGGACTGGAGTAAGTACGATTTTTATATTATGATCTGCATTATCTAACCATCTATCTGTTAGTAAAATACCTAAAATATGGTTAAATTTTAACAGGCCAGGAGTTGTAACGAGTAAAAAAAGTCGAGTTGCAATGGAGTAAGAACGATTTGTGTAGTATTAGATTATTTAAGGATTTTAAAGACAAAAACGATTCTAAAGAATCCATTTTTAACAGATCTCAAGATGGTTCCCAGCCCGGAACACAGGGTTCAGATGCACCACCAGGCAGTGGAGGGATAACTTTGGACACCCTGCAATCTCAGTTTGACAATTTACGTGCTGACCTTGACAACTTAACCAATACTTTATATACCGCTCTAGAAGAGAAAGGTGAATATTTTGAATTATTAAACAAAAAAAAACTTGTCATGTACAACGTTAAATCTACCAAAATCTTCTGATCTTAGTTTTTTAAATTAAAAATGTCAAATAATAGTAAAGAAATTTTAATTTGTCGACAGCTAAAGCAGCGGAAGAAGCACCAAGTAACGATAACAAATGATATTTACTAGTAGTAGTAGCGTATTAGTTAGTGGAGTAGCTTGCCCTAGATACTATGTATCAAAATTTGTTACGGGCCCTTCTACTTTAAGCCCTGATGAAAAGAAAAAAATTACAAAAGAAACAAAAGCATATATAGGTTCTATATATTATATCATAATTTATGAGTTAGAATGCGACCTACCCTGGATTCGGACGGTCGTACAGTTGTAGGCTGTAGCTTAACATAAAGCCAAAGAATTTGTCTGAGAATAAGATTCTGAATTAGGGCCCCGTATCTTTGATATAGGTGATGTGGCTATAGCTACGCCTCTGGTATTAGAACGTTAATCTTGAACTGAATTGAATCAAATAGCAGAATGTTTTGATATTGGTAGTATTAATATTACAATCGATGTTTTATTCAACAAAAAATATTATACAGAAATACAAACTTTAGCTATGCCAAAACTGACACTCATCAGTGTGCCAAATACGCTTGGAAAGGTAAACAAAGACGTCTCTTGACATATCAATAAAAGATACATACATACATAATTATCACGCCTCAGGCCGATTCAAATATATCAATAATTGAAGATAATTTCTAGCATGACGATATAATAATTAAAACTAATTTCTAGAACAACAATCAGAATTCCCTAAAGCAAGCGAAGTAATGGATCGAATAAATTCATTAGAAAAACGTCTCAAAGAATGTTGTGATACCATCGGTAAACAAGAAGGCGTGGTACAAGATCAGGTAAAATGGAAGAATCCATTAAGATTTTTATGTTGTAGAGAATGGTATATCCTCATGCAGAATATCTATTTTTTTATGTCATGATGTCATGTGCGTTGCGTCCGATGAGTCTGAGTACTGAAAGCTTATATATACTTATAAGGTATAGTGATACCTTTTGTGTTACCTTTTTCGTCCCTCGACTTCGCGTTCATAGGTTACGGGGACCGTTTACTAACTGCCGAACACTTGGAGATATGTTTGATATTACCACCTCTGTGATATATATTTTTATAACTGATAGAAAGTATTTATAATTTCAGATAAACTCATTCCAAGATCAAATAGAGTATTTGATCAAACAAGTTGCGTCATTAACAGATGAATTGGCTTCAGGGAAACTGTCTCCAGATCTCATAAAAGATTTACAGGGTATATATAAGATAAATAAAATTTCAATTAATTTAAAGCAGTGCACAGTACTTATCGTTAATAAAATCAAATTTTCAGGATTAATGAAACTTTTCCAGACGGTACAAGATATGCAGGAACAATTAAAACAGGTACACGATACAGCGCTACAACTTGCAACTGAAAAGGAAGACCGACAGTATCACATGAACGTAAGATCACAAAAAATAAGACATTTATAAAGTTATTAGTTATTGGATAGAAAACGTAGACTTTAACCGAAGGTGAGGGGATCAAACCCGGGCAAGCATCTTTGACTTTTTAAGTGCTTAATTTGTGTTTGAATTAATTTCGAGTTTAACGATGAAGGGAAACATCGTGCGGAAACCTACATGTCTTGGTATATTTTCAGAGATATAATTAGAAGAATTAATTAGAGATTTCAGCTCTAAATCTTACTCCTTAACAGAAGAGGAAACCTTTGCTCAGTGGGACATTAACAAGCAACTTTTACTTATAAAGTTTAAAATTTATGACATATTTTAATTGCAGGCACTTTTAGAACAAATAGAATTATTAAAGACAGTAAAACTTGACCGCGAAGACATGATTGAAGCGATGGCCGAGAAGGCAGACTTGCGAATGTTAGCGCGTAAAGTGTCACATGACCAATTCGAAATCGCTTGTGATGATCTCTCACGTGGTCTAGAACATACACTAGGAAAGTTAAATGTACAAGTGAGTATGATATACCATATCATATATAGGTATATATACCGTTGTCGTGTTGTAGAGAGTCTGCCTTTAGCCTCGACGGTTGCGGGCTCGAATCCCGCTCGGGCAGATGTTTGCATTGACCTTACAAATGTCTGTTTCGGCCTGCGCGTTTGTCCTCGTGGGTCTCCCTGCCGTGCCTCGGAGAGCACGTTAAGCTGTCGGTTCCAGTTGTTATCACATAACATCTGATAATAAGAGTTACTCTAGATAAATAAATTGCTCTTATCCAATGAGTCGCTGGTTCGCCCTCAGGGTTGCGGCGGTCAGATGGCAATCGCTGTGTGTAAAAACTAGTAACCTATCAAATCCGGACGACAATAATAAGCAGACCCTGGGTAAATACTCGTATAGTACCGGGAATAATGCTAGAAAGAAGAAGTATGATATACCAAACAAAACTTTAAATAATGTAGTGCAAACAAAGACACGCTCAGAAGTCAGAGCACTGTCTTCGTCTATGGAACCGAGTATGATATGTGGTTCGGCCTTAATCCTCTGAGACTACATTTTTACAGTTTAGTCTCAGTTTAAAACAAATTAAACCTGGATTTTTTTAATTCACCAGGAATCATTATGGCAGCAAGCACTCGACGACATTCAACGGGAAATTGAAACGAAACTTGACAAGATGGAGTTATCGCCTGTAAAAGACTTCTTTAACACGAAACTACGTCAGCTGCAGGATAATCTCAAGCAAATGGCGTCACTGCGACGTGAGGCTGAAGCGGCTGGTACTAAGAGTCGTCTATTGAGGTATTGATAGTACAATTCAACAGTGCGTGAAGCACTATCAGTGCATGATTAACCACGTAGCTTGTCTAGCAAGTACTGTGGACAGAGCCGGATTAACCAAGTTTTCGGCCCCAGGCAAATCTGGTTTCTGGGCCTGTTTACCTCTTTCTAACTTCTGTAAAGTATATTTTTTGCCTTAACGCTTTTTATTGCATAGGGTATAAAATACGATGATGTAATGTAAAAAATAAGGCTATAATATATACCAGGTTTATTACATACATAAATGATAAATCTTCAAATTTAATTTTCACCCAGAGAATGCTTTCAAAGAAACCACTAAGCAGTTGCCTATACCGGTTATATATTATAATAATATAGGTTATATTAGTTTAATCCGGCCCTGACTACCGGGGCCTGGATATTCTCTCTAGCACGTCTCTCTAGTCTAGACTAAAAATGTACCAAGCATTTTCGTAAGAATGTATCTACAGCTGTGAAACGCAATTTAAATAAATTATCCCATGGGCAATAAAACTATGAAAATGCAGAGATTCTTCGTTTTTGTTTTTTTTATTGTTACACCTAAACTTGTTTTAAAAAAAATGAACTACACTACTTCATCGTTTAAACTAAACATTATTTTTCCACATAAAGCTTAGAAAATGTATTAAGAAACAGCGACAATATTTTTATTGACTTAAAAATAAATAGTACAAGTTTTACAAAACAATAAAACTTGTATTATTTAGCAGAGACGATGCACAGCATCTGTGAGAGTGCGTCATACTTCCATTTCGAGTTCTAGCCAATCACAGCGACTTTCGTTTCTTTCGTCCAATGAGCTTTCGACCAATGAGCGCAGAGTAATGTCACGTGGTCACAGGTGTCAACTTAGGAGGGCCTCGAACCGTTATTCTTCATAGAGTCTCTCACCAGGAGGTTTTATAGGATGCTGTGCATCGTCTCTGGCTAAATAATACAAGTTTTATTGTTTTGTAAAACTTGTACTATTATTCGGCATGTGACGATGCACAGCATCTGTGAGAGAAGTGTTTATTAGCTGCCTGGTGACCACGAACCGACGCTATGTGATATTATTAAAAGAGGAATAGTAAGGGTCTGTAACAGAGAATAATAGTATTATATTATAATCATTACTGAAAAACCAATGATTGATATTCAAATTGAACAATAAGAAAATCCCCTAGATTATAAATATGTAAAAAACAAAGTCACACTGGTTTCAAATTAACTGAAAGGCCTTTCATGTGAAGGCCCTGATTTACCTTCACTCTGTTGCTAGCAAAATTATACATACTACCTGGAGCAGCGGATATGCCGGCTGCTCTTAAAATTTATTTTAACTGATTGCCAATAGCAATTCGTTAAGCTGAGTTATTGGATCCCTTAATCGTAACAAATAAAGCGTTACAGCAATTAGTAGTAAGCCTTTCACTACATAAATCAATTACTTTTCGCAACCAAAGTAAAGGTTATTATAATCTACAATGATGTTATAAACGATAATCGCCTTCATCTATGTAAAGATCAGGTGAAATACTTAAAAGTTAAATTACGTACTTGACGCTAGAAGAAGTATACAAGCTGACCTTCGTGATCCTTCGAGCATCAGCTTCCTTGACTGGAAAGCTATCTTGCAACCAGGCAACCAGTTGATTTGGATCCTAAAATGTAGGTTTCCATGCTTTTGGTACCATATGGGTGCTTAAAATTACAATAATGCACCATTTTAATCAAATATTCCAAGCTGGTACTTCTTAACGTGGACTTCTCTCCATCTAGAGATGAGCATTGCTTTCTCAGCTTCTTACCACTCGTTGGCAAAATCGTTCCAGCCCCAATTATCCATACACAGTAGGCTCTGTAGTGGAAAAGTCCACGCCAGATGAAACCGCCACTTTCGGCTAAATGCGTTGAACATATTTCTCAACGCCTCAGCTTCTTTGCTCGCAAAGACGTCTATCTGAGGAGTACAGAGTCGTTGGATAATTTACCTGGAAGCTGGATGCAGGAGGGCCATTCTGCTGGAAGTTTCCATAGAAATAAATTGTACGCAATGATGTCGAGTATCCCAGGGAGGCACTCCGCTGTTATTAAGATGTCCCATGAATCTAGACGGGCTTGAAGTTAGTAGGTCAAGTGCACCTCTCAACTTACACTGTTCACCGTGTTCCGCCCTATTTTTGCGCGTACAGCATGATAAGTATGATTGTAATAAAGCCAAGCAAGTCATCTGGAGTACCTGCCATTTGTATATCAAACTTCGAAAACGACGATGGCACTCCAAAATGCTCACGTGACTTAATTAGTATTTGCGAGTTGCTCAAAACTTTCGCTTTTGCTTTAAATGCAGATCTTACTGAAAGCAATTCTTTCTGGTTTCTGTGCAATTTCCTTTATTTCGGTGTCCAAACACCAGACTATCGTTCTAGACATTATCATTCCATCTAACTGGGCGCCCCAGCTAATGTCCGAAGCGTCCGTCGCTAGGAAAGCATGGTTGGTTTTGCGTGAATTGGTACCGAGCAGCATGTAGCTCCGCGGCACTAGACCATCTCTTAACAAGTTTAGTATGCCGGAGTCATTTTGTTGAAATGTCGAAGAAACATTTGCAAATTGTTATCCCAAGGATCTTACGGCTTCCGCAGCCTGAGGACTACTTGGGTTCTACCAACCAAGATATTCCAGGGATTTTACGGCTTCCGCAGCCTGAAGACTTTACTTGATTCTGCCAACATATATCACAAGAGTCTTACGGCTTCCGCAGCCTGAAGATTACTTGGGTTCTACCAACCGAGATGTTCCAAGGATCTTACGGCTTCCACAGCCTGAAGACTTTACCTGGAATCTGCTAACATATATAACAAGAGTCTTACGGCTTCCGCAGCCTGAAGATTACTTGGGTTCTACCAACAGAGATGTTCCAGGGATCTTACGGCTTCCACAGCCTGAAGACTTTACCTGGAATCTGCCAACATATATAACAAGAGTCTTACGGCTTCCGCAGCCTGAAGATTACTTGGTTTCTACCAACCGAGATGTTCCAAGGATCTTACGGCTTCCACAGCCTGAAGACTTTACCTGGAATCTGCTAACATATATAACAAGAGTCTTACGGCTTCCGCAGCCTGAAGATTACTTGGGTTCTAATAACAGAGATGTTCCAAGGATCTTACGGCTTCCGCAGCCTGTAGACAACTTTGATTCTGTCAGCCAAGATGTTCAAAGGATCTTACGGCTTCCGCAGCCTGAAGACAGCTTGGATTCTGCCAACCAAGATGTTCCAAGGATCTTATGGCTTCCGCAGCCTGAAGACGACTTGGATTCTGTCAGCCAAGATGTTCCAAGTATCTTACGGCTTCCGCAGCCTTAAAGACAGCTTGGATTCTGCCAACCAAGATGTTCCAAGAATCTTAAGCTTCCACGGCCTGAAGATTTTGCTTGGATTCTGCCCACATAGATGATGAGTCTTAAGACTTTCGCAACCGAAAGACTTAACTTGGATTAGTTCTGATAAATCAGAAGGGAGTCGTCCAAGTCTACGATACTAGAACTTTACCTTCCTTCGTCTGCCGAGTCTGCGCGACGCAGCATGAAACAGGTGTGGTGCTGATGCCGGAAAGGCACGTCATCTCGAATAATCGATCTTGATAGCCGATTCTTAAGAAGAAGCAATGTGACCTGGGTGTTTTTCTGGCCGGACTATGCCTTGTTCTATCAGATCTTTGACTATTCAAGTAGTTCTTGTTGACGGCTTGGTGGCATACTAATCCATTGGAAGGTGACTAAAGACAGATCTATCTTCGCACCCAATCTAATGTCTGAAGAAAGCGAGGAGTCTGGAAGGGACACAATTATTAATTTGATAGGCTTTGGCATCCTCAACTGAATCAATCGTTTCAGGTTGAATATAGGTCCGTCTCTTTCGTGGTTCTTTTGCTTCCGAAACATTGAAGATAAAAACCTGGAGGATAGATTTTGTCGATCCACTACCTCCATCATTCGTTGGCGGAGTAATAATTCGATCTGCTTTGACATTATAGATGAGTGGTTTCGAACCGGCGTAGACCCCTTTGTCATGGGTAGACAAGTAGTGGTCCTGAGGTAAATGGGAGACGCATTCCCGTGATAATTCCGAGAAGGGCCTTCGGAGCCCAAAGCGTCTGCCACTGCCTCCGATACGCTCGGAGACAGCCCCAGTAAAACTCCCGTTCTGAAGTCGGGGAGTCATTGAGCGCTTTCGAACCAGCGAAGTCCTTGGTGATGGGTAGACAAGTAGTGGTCGGGAGGTAAATGACAAGACGCATTCCCGGTTCCGAGAAGAGCCTGCGGAGCCCGAGCCATCTGCCACTACCTCCGATACGCTCGGGAGGCAGCCCCCTCGCACTTTGCACTCGACTCTGAGTCATTTGTCTAGCTGTCTTTTAACTGGCTGAGCTTCCATTCTGTAAGACCTTCTGTATTCTATAGATCGTTTAAAGAAGCTTGCGTTATATTTCTATTCTTGTTGGGCAGCTCACCATCATGCGCTCGAATGGCTCGAATGGCTTGCCGATACTGAAAAACCACTTACTTGGATTATTAAAATCTTATTCGTCTGGACTGATTCTTTTTCCAGGTTGAACCAACCCACTTATCTATGTCGCCTGTATTTTGTATATATGCTTGAAGAAGAGCCTCACTAAACAAGCATCTTGAACTCTTGCTGTATCTTACGCAGACCCTCTTGCAAATTCTTATAATGTATCTCGTTGCGATCGCGACGGTTTACTACATATTCGGCTCGCTTTCCGCAAACAAACTGTATTATTTCTTAATTAGTTTTGTGAAATTTTGAGTCTCGTTTAAATTTAGCTGAAATTTCATCAAAACACTTGTGGCCGCTAACACTATCTGGCAATGCCGTCCCGTCCACTAATTGCTGTAAATTTCGACTAAGTAACATTCTGTCAAAAATAGGTATTAAATATAGCAACAATTATTCTCTCCGAATTAGCCACATAATCTCTTACCCCCTTAATAAATTGCCCGAGCTCTTCATTAAATGTTTTGTTCAAAGAATCCTGGCAATGTGTTATGCATCTTTAGGGCATAAGTGTACCGAACAACCTTCCAGCTCGGATCGTGAAAACATTGAAATGTTTCAAGCAGTGCCCACGGCCGAGGTTTGAATGTGGAATGGTCGGAACTGCGGTACCTAATATACGTAAGGTTGAACGCGGCGGCTCCAATGCACAGTCGGGGATGGCCGCGGCGGCATGTGTAACGTTAAGCTCAATGATTGAGAACTAGGACTCGGCACCGGCTTCCTGCCGCCGGCCTGACTCTCCTGGTGGCAGCGAATGCGCCCAGGTAATTGCAGACAAATAAATCGTTACAATAAGTTAACAACAAATTCGTTAAAATAATCACTCGATTAGTTAAATTTATATATCAGACTTACCGCGTTTGC
Source organism: Hestina assimilis (assembly GCA_023373885.1). Classification (NCBI taxonomy): domain Eukaryota; kingdom Metazoa; phylum Arthropoda; class Insecta; order Lepidoptera; family Nymphalidae; genus Hestina; species Hestina assimilis. The sequence continues at coordinate 7,064,597 of CM041741.1, read as the reverse complement.
CGTTTTACTTAAGGTGCCGAGCATTCTAAATTACTCAAATTTATACTCGCTTGATACCGGAGGTAGATTACCAATACCTGAAGGCTCCGACAATCCTTCAACATGGCTTCCCTCCATGTTAACGGAATAATTTACTCCATTGCAAACACTTATAATCTGAAATTATTACTTAAAACTTTTTCAACATCTTAAATTTAAGTATTTCACTTCACTTCACTTTTACTTAAATTTGTGATGTTGTTCACTCGAGAAGTAACGACGCTATGAAGAATAACGGTTCGAGCCCTCCCTAAGTTGACACCTGTGACCACGTGACATTACTCTGCGCTCATTGGTCGAAAGCTCATTGGACGAAAGAAACGAAAGTCGCTGTGATTGGCTAGAACTCGAAAGGGAAGTATGACGCACTCTCACAGATGCTGTGCATCGTCACATGCCGAATAATATTTAATTATTTATTTATTTTTCAATTAAACAGAGATGTGAACTGTATATCTTGTGATGCCAATGCCATTATGAAAATGGATGCGCCACCAAATGTTCCAGCCGGAAAACCGATGCCAGGAAACCTCTCCATGAAACCTTACCTGACCTATGAACTGGGTAATTTAATTTCATTTTGTATTAGGTAACTTGTTATTTTTTTTCAGTGAAAAAGCATCAAGTCTTATTATTGATATTCATTTGTTAGTATTTATCATCTTTATGGAAAAAGAAAAAAGTTCTTACTCTTAATTTGTCTATAATACCGTAACTAGCTTCTGCCCGCGTGAATAACGATTTTTAATAAGGCAGCTTTAAGCTTTCCTCTATTCCACGTTCTTCAAGTTTTAGGTTCTTTATACAAAATTCATCATAATCGGTTCTTTATATCTTTAATCTCTCTTCTCTCTCTCTCTCTCTTTATATCTCACTGCATTAATAAAGTGTAAAATTATCAAAACAGATGCTATACGCAAGGCGCAAGCAACCAACGTGCCACAGCGAAATTTACACGACTGGGAGAATATGGACAAACAAGCTCAACAGAAACAACCGCAAAAAACTAGGTATAATATATTTGATTTAAAAGGACTGTTATTTTGTTTTTATTATAAGAATAATAATTTGTGTTACTTATAAATAGCTACGGCTATAATTAAAATCAATGAATGTTCCATTATAAACTAGAGAATAGTTGATAATCTTCAAAAAGCTGAATAGATTTTCTTGAATTATAGCTAAGACCAATCTCTATCAAGTAATTTTCAAACAAAAAAAATGAAGCAACCGTTTCGGAGCAACGCACACAGATACACGCGTAAAGCTTATAATTCCCCTTTTTCTGGATCAAGAGTCAAACAGAAGATTAGCATGCCTGAAATCTTACAAATAAATAAAATTAAAGTGTCTGTTTGTAATTCTCAATTAACAGCTTTTCACTCAATGCATTTGAAAGTAGGTACATACGGTACTTACATTAGAAAATCAATTTTAATTTTTTTTCTGTCTATCTGTCTGTTTGTTCTTGATAATCTCTGAAATGGCTGGACCGATTTTAACGGGACTTTCACTGGCAGATAGGCGATTTTATAAGGAGTAACTTAGGCTATTTTTGTTTTCCTTGGAATAAAGAAAAATCGGCTCCCCACGTGCGCGGAGCCGCGGGCCCAGCTAGTTGATAAATATAATATAATTACTGCTTATGAAAGTTTCTAATATATATACGTTATCTTTGATTTTTCATAAGTAATTAATAGTTCTACATGCAAAATAATGGCGCGGCCCCACTGCTGAAAACGTTGCGCACGTGTTAGCTGCATGAGTTCGGTTGCGCTTGCAGCACCATTAGTAGGTGCCACTCACGCGTTGCCAATCTCGAGATATTGGTTCTTAAATCTCGTCTGCCCGGTAATTTCACTAGCGTACAGTGCCCTTCCAACCGGAACACAATAATGCCTAAACACTACTATTTGGCGGCAGAATATTTGACACTGCGGTGGTACCTACCTAGCCGGCCTCTTGCAAAAAAGACCTACCACCAGTGTTTCCGTTTCCACTGCAACTATACACGAATATCGACATCGCTTATCCGCTCACCCCCTCCCGCACTGAAGCTAAGTACGCTTTCGTGTACCGCGTGCATAACGTGGACAGTCTGAATTGCGTCGACGACGTATTTGAGCAAGGCACGCGTGTACAATGAAGTCAGTTCATGAATAGCGTTGTCGTAGGTTGCAGTGGATACTACCACATCCATTTTTTGCAAAGCTAGATTCACGTGCGTAGCCTCTCCATGCGCAGCGGTGTTGCCGTACCCTTAAACAAAAACTGTACACAGATCGGACACAGGAAAGCATATTTGCAATCGTTATTGCGGAGGATCGCACACCGTAACTACGGCGGCTCAACGCGTCGCCAGACTCGGGCACTTCATCAAGCAGTGGGGACCAGACGTCGTGCCTCTCTCCTCAGGACTTGCTGCTGGTGACGATGGCAGGGTAAATAAATATACTTTTAGATTTGACATACTTATACCAATTTGGTGTCTACCCATAAGCGTGGACTCCAGTATGAACATAAAAAATTAAGCGAATTTTTACCATCTAAGTTATTTTTCTTCCCCTCGGGTACAGTATTTTTACATGCAAAAATTTCAGGATGATCACTTGACTAGTTAAGACATGACAGCATAAAGAGCAAACATTCATATTCATAATATTAGTTAGAAATAGAATATACTATGAAAAATATATTTTTATTTTAAAACGAATATTATTAGCAATGGCTTAGCGGAATCATGATCGAAGGTGAACTGTCGTCCCTATTGCCGATGATGTAGGCTTGAAATTATTAATATAAATGATTATTTTAACATACTGATACATCGTATAGACACTCATTTTTTTCTTTTAGATGTATAAAGTGAGCGCTCCAGAACCTACTAACGTTGGTCAAGGTAATAACTATAATACTGTTATTTTAAATTTTAATAATATTATAGTAAATCCAACATTAATTTTAAAAATGTTTAGGAGGCGAAACGGCAGAGACCTGCACACCAAAATCTAAAAAAGCTGACCAACCAAAGCCACCACGACCAATGACCGCAGTAAGTCTGTTTATTTCATGACGGTTGGCATAAATAACATATAAAACGTTCCCGTGGTGTTACAACCAATTCCAGCAATTCCCGCAACCTAGGAACGCTTGCGATACATACAGTATCAAATGCGCATTGCCAACCCAAAGGATGGGAGGGAAGATATGAGAATAGAAAAAAGGAAGGAAACACAGGAGTTGAGATACTCTCACTCATTGCACGAGACTCAACAGTACCAACTGATACTGTTTCTTTAAGCCTCCTATAAACTATTACATACCATAATTTGCAGTTATATCGCGTTTTTGTAAACTGAACTGTGTAAATTGTTCTATTTAATTACAGCAGGAGTGTCGCTGTCTAGATGGAGGTTAGTTTTCAACAGACTTCAAAGAGGAGTTTATCAATTCGAACGTATGTTTTTTAGAAGTATAAGGTATTGTGTTAAATATATTTTACCCGACTGCCCTTTGAGCGTGGTCATGCTTTTTGAGTCTGTACATTTCTTTGTCATGCTTTAAAACCTAATTAGGTTGATGGATTTTAACGGAATTAAAAAGATGGAAGTTAAAATTTCTATTGTGTGGATGAAGTAGACCATTAAAAAGATATAGTTGTTCTATCTCACGAAGGCGATTGAGATATGCATGTATTTGTGATATATATTGACATGCGCTCGTGTTAAATTTTGACGTGGTCCAATGAGCACTAGTAGCCTGACCGACGGCTCGAGCGAATCAGAGCAGTCCCGAAATGTAAATGCTGCTGATAAATGTAATACAGGCCCTACTCGTGTACTAAGGACTTAGTACACGACTACGGCCTGAATTACATTTATCAGCATCGACCAGCATTTAGCTGGACGGTTTTGGACACACTTATGAGCATCGATGCTTAAACATCCGTAAGTACGCGTAAGGTGCTTAAGCAACGGTAAGCATGCCTACACATCATATAAAATACCTATTGTTTATAGAGAGACCTGATTAAGCCTACGACCAATCCGCCAAGATGAAACAACCATATAACATATTATATTGTCTTTGTTATAATTAAAATACCTTTCCCTTTCAGATCATGGAGCAAAAGGCTAATTTTCTATATTACTCTTATTTTAAACATTAAAATAAATTGTTAACTTTTGTCTTTTAAATTTTACAACAAAAAGGTGGAAATAAAATTTCAAAAACTTCAGATTATCTCAACTTTATTGGTAAATCAATTACCACATACCTTACACAGTAACTCATAGTCGCTAAGTAATAATCTTCCAGTAGTAAAGTGTAATGGAAAATAATCTGTATTCGTTATGTGCTTAGATCTAAGTTTAATAGCAAAAAAATCATAACAATATCTAATATTTACACAAAGTAAAAAATGATCACAAGTTTACAATACAAAATAACGGAAAATAGAAGCGAGCAGTACTAATAAAAACATTCTGTCACATAGAAATATTAAAAGAATCTTAAATGCTTACAAAATATCTGAGCTAGTACATCCAACTGAATACTTAGGCGGCCCATACACCTTCAATATTATTGCATAATAATAGTTCAGTAATATTTAGACATTACAATTAACAATCCATTCGCTTCACTATTTTTATGTGCGAAACATGACTGACGGCGAAGTATTATCTTCCGGACTTCTTATTATTATTATTATTATTGAGTGGTTTGTAGCCAACCTTGTCAGAGTCTTTCACTTGTTCATATCGCCTGTAGTAGGCCTCTGACTTGACTTTTCAACTATTATCAAATTGATAACAACCGGAACCGACTTTTTACGAGCCGACAGAAGCACGACGATGCTCAGTTGAAATACCACAATACGATCACCCATCTAGTGACTGACCGCGCCTAAAATTGCATAACCCACCAACCGCTTACTAATCAGTGAGCACTGTAAAACGCAATTAGCCATAAGCGTCTCAGCTTCTGTACTAAAAATATTGCACAATATTAAGTCTACATAGTGCAAAATCAATATTGCGCAATATAACTTAGATTGCTCAATATTTAATTCAATAATTGCACAATCTTTCAATACAAGCTCCCAGTTTCAATAGTATTGTGCAATAATCCATATTGAGCAATATAATAGGGGTATGAGCTGCCTTTTTATTTTTTTTGCTACCGATTAATATTCTAGAAATTGGTTTTTTATTAACAACCGACATTTATATATAACTTAATTACATCGTTAAGTATTTACTCTTATAACATTAATAGTTACAAACAAAATGCAAATAGGAAAATTACAAAACATAATGGTCTGATTATTGAATCTACCAATATTTTGTCTGACATAACTACCAGGAGCGATCATATGATTCATCAAATAAACCAGCATTTTGACCAGATAATTACAAACCAATAAACATAATATATATATTTCAGCAATAATATAGCAGTGAGAATCCAAGACATTTGGCCGCAAATTTCAAATACTTTCGGAAAAATTGTACAATATTATATATTAATTATCGTATTCTAAAATTTTGTTGGCAGTTAACGGTGACGCCCTCTAGCGCTGTAGTGATTGCTGGGCCCGTCCCGACTGTATCTGCGTTCTTTACGTTCGCGGGACCCTCGGGACCTGTCCCGCCTGTCCCGATCGCGGGATCTCTCTTTATCGCGTGACGATTCGTGTCCCCTAAAAGTAAAATTTAGTATTACAAATTTTTGGTTTCACTTGGTGACAGAAGCTGTTGGATCGAAGTTCCTTAACGCGGCTTACGAGTAGTGCGATTTAGTAGAAATAGTCACGTAACGAAATGCTGTATACTGTGTATGTGCGTGTGTGTATCGAGCCTACTACAAGCAAATGAGCACACGAGCAAGTGAGTTCACAGCCAGGAGCACAACTCTCTCTCTCTGTCCCTATCTCTTTTCATCATATAACCTATAGAAATATAGATTTCATTTCGAATTACATTAAAAGCTGAAGAAAAAACGTAAGGAATTTCGTTCCTGACGGAGGTAGCCCGACCCCACAATGTTTTTTTTTACAGTAGGGTCAACAGCAACATTCAGAAAATAAAATTTCCGATGAAATACTGACAGCAACATAAATAAATTGATCGTTAAACAAACCGAGATTCGCCAGAGCGGCTGTCTCGCGACTTTCTCCTCGACGGCGTGCCCGTAGACCTCGACCGCGGCGACCGGGACCTCGACCGGGACTTGCGACCTTTCGGCGAGCCGTGCTGCGATTCCCGCTCGCTATTTAGATTGAAATCATCGAATCTGCAACGATAATAATAAAATATTTGTCATATTTATAAACATGACTTTTTTACTGGTGATAAGCCTTTTATTTTAAGAGGCCTGCTAGGTAGGTACCACCGCAGTATCAAATATTCTTCCGCAAAATCATAATACGAGGGAAGATCGGGGAATCATAATACGAGATTTAAGAACCAATATCTCGAGGTTTGCAACGCGCTAGTGACAACCACAAATGTTGTTGCAAGCGGTGATAGACTACGGCAAATGCTCTCTGACAAGTGGCCCGTAGTCACATAAAAAAAATGCATTTCTTTGAGAAAAAAACAGATTTTGTTATTAAAGGAAAGTTCATATTGTTTTCAAGACTCGATGTTGAATGTCTAGAAAACAATACCAAATTAACAAAACGACACTGTAGAAAAATAGTTTTAAATTAATGGTACAGTGTCTGTTCAATAATAGTTAAGGAACCATAGCAAAAACGCATGTTACTATTATATTATAACAATCGCTTGTCGAGTCAGCAGTAGCAATTCGCAAATAAGGGTCACGACGCGCAGCAATAACATAAAAAGATTGGTACTTGTACATAAACATATAAAGGGCCACGGAAGGCAATCGCCTGACCAAGGCAACAGATTACTTTGAAGTGTTTCAATCACCACAAAATTTATATAGTTATGATGGGGTGAACACGAAAAAACAACAACAAAAATAACATACACTTCAAAACTTCCTTTTTAGAGTAATTTAAAAAGAATATTTTGCAGAAGAGAACTAACTTGTTTTTTGGCGTATTTGTAGAACTGTGACTAGAACTTGAACTTGATGATGAACTAGATGACGAGGATGAGCTCCTAGATCTGCAATGAAAATATTTTTTTACCAAAACCTTTGAAGGTCCCTTATTACAAGACAAAGATCAATTTACCAACCTTCTTTTACTCTTCGTTTCTGATCTACCATTTTTATCTATTGTATTTGAGCTATCATCTTTAGATTTTTCTTCGTCTTTTTGTTTGTCATCATTACCTGTAAACAATTGAGGCATGATAGGATATTATCTAAAATAGATATTGCTAATTAAGAATAACATTATTTTCTATATTTTGGTAAAGTTAATTTAATTTTTCTACCCAAAAATATTTAATCTGTAAATACACCGCTAACCCATTTTGGAAGAGTTGCCCTGTTCCCCATCGCTGCCCCATAGATCATACTTAGAGAGATCAGCATCATCCCCAGACTCTTCTTCGTCTTCATCCTCCTCAGCACCTTCCTGAGATCCAGATGGTCTGGTCTGAAACAAACCGATATTCAATATTTGAAATTATAATTTAAAGTAAAAACATATTATTAAACTTCATGCCAGCCTTATATATTATATAAAAGATCTTATTCTTTATTTAAAATATAATCGCAACATCCAAATGAAAAAAGGTGATCTGCAACTTTACAAAATTGATCGCAAAAATTTCATCTTTAAAGATGAAAATAAGCAAAAAAAAATGGGACAGTATGGCTTGCAATTTAAAAAGTTTTTTTGGTGAAAATCATCATAACATAAATCTAGTTATTGATTATGAAGGATGACTAAAAACTTTATGAAAATCGCCATCCAAATGAATATAAGTAATTCGTGTGCTAGGCGAGGGTCTCAAGCCGAATGCTGATCCGTCATCAAAATAAAACAGCATTTATAAGAACAACATCGATATGTAATAATTAGAACTTGATAGCATGAGTTTAATAATATGCCTTCACTATAAGCTATTAGTGATACAAACCTTTTGCTTTCGTTTGATTCTTTTTCCATCAGTCTTTACAGTCTTGTCAGGTTGTTTGACTGTTAATTTCAATCTATTTAATAAAATAGGTTTTGGTAATGCAAAGCTTTTAAAATTCCCTATTACAGGCGCATTCTCGTTTAAATGTGGAGTTTGATTGCTTTTAACATCATCTACACTTTTCAAATTTATGTTTAATTTTTTGCTTATGTTTGATGGTATTACCACTGGACCTGGGTCAAAAATATCACTTAAAAAAGGTGTATCCCCAGTATTTCCATCTAATTTTTCCAACTGCCTTTCTATGCTTTCATCTTCATTTGATTCTCTTTCCCATTCCTCGTCATTAGTCAAATTTATTGTTTCTAAATTGTGATCCTCATTGTGTATTTCATTATTCATACAATTTTGATTTTGTTGTATAATATCAGTTGGCTGTTGTGTTAACTGCTGTAAATTTTGCAGTGCAAGCAAAAGAGTGTTTGTATTTATATTTGATAATATATTAGACAGATCTATTTGTGGTACGGTTTGTTGTGCTTGAGATTTATCAATGTCAGGTACTGTATCTTGTGTTAGGAGATGTGGTTGTTGGATTGGCGATTGTATATCAATTTGTTGTTTGGCTATGTGATTTGTACCCTTATCTTGGACACAACTTGTATTATTTTGATTTTTTGGTTTTATAGTTATAGCTTCTATTATATGTACCCTTTTTGAAGGACTTATAACTTTGGAGGGTTTTATTTCAGCCATATTAACATCATTTTCTCTTGATGTAGATTTCATTTCTTTAGATATTTGTGAAGGAATTTCTGGTTTCTGCATAGGAAAATTACCTTTAATTATTTGTGATTGATGATCATTTTCATTTAATTCGCGTTTTGATGGATTGGGTGGATCAGATGTACATGATTCATCATTTGTTAGAAGTATGTCATTTTCTTGTAAATCTTTTAGTAAGCCTAATAGCACATTGTGTTTATCTTTTATAATATCTGGATTGACTATATTAGATTCAGTTGGCACTTTTTGTATTTCTTCACCATACAACATACTAGTCATAGGACTTTGAGTTCGAATAGACCCAATGCAGGGTGGTGACGGTGTACGCTCAGGCAGTGAACTTATTGGATGAATATCAGTTGAGTCAGATGTTTTATAGAGAGCATCATCGTCTTCATCCCATTTGTTTTCATAGATTTTTCGTACACTATCAAAATTATTTAAATCATCATTTTGAATAGGACTGTTTGATTCTTTCTCATCATTACCAAATATATCCAATATACTTCGGGTTTTAACAGCTGTGTTTGACTGCACAATGTCAAATATTCGTGATGTGTTTTCAGCTGGCTTAAGGACTTCTGCTGTAACTTCAAGAGGCTTATCAAAGGGAAGGTACTGATCTGGTGTTACACTATTGTCAACTTCATCTTTAGTAAAATCTTCACTTCGTTTTTCTAAGCCTGGAAGCTGTGTCACATACCCTTTGGGCTCCACAAAGTAATCTACAATTGTAGATTTGTCATTGTAAATATTAGGTTCTTTAGCAGGACTTGTAGGTAGGTTTTGTGAAAATATTTGTGGTTGTGGTTGTGGTTGTTGATGCTGCTGTTGCTGTTGTTGCTGTTTAGGATAACAGTTCCCATTCCCTTTAGCCCAAAAACCTCTTTTCTTGACATTATTTTTAAAATCTTGATAATTATTTTTGACTGGCGCCCCTAGCCTTGTTGGTACATATTCACTTAGGTATCCATCAAGGTCAGGTATATTATTATCCTGGCTTCTTTGATTTACACCCATGTTTTGAAAATTAGATGTGTAAATGTTTCCTGTAACTAATGGAGACTGGTCCATAGGTTTAAGTGTGCTATAACCTTGAAATGATTGATTTTCAATTGATGTATATGATTTTTGAATCTCATTAGAAATGGAACGTTTTTTAACTTTACGCTTAACTTTTCTGCTATCTCCAAAAACTCGTGACCTAAAATCAACTTCATCACTATTGTAGGAAACTGATTCTGAATCTGATTCATTAACTGACTGCCTTGTATTTGATTTTATAGAAGGGCTTTTTCTTGTATTTAATGTCTTTGTACCCACTTGCTCTGTTTCTGATTCCGGATAATTAGAATCTTGACTATCACATGAACTAGATCTCGTTCTATGATGTGTTGATGCAGATTGGCTCCTACCCTGTGATCCTCTTTCATCTGTTGTACTAACAGATCCACTAGCAGCTCTTGTTTCATTATCAACATCAGCAATAAGCAAAGTATCAGTACTGATACTCTTTTGTCTCAAAGTAAATACAGGTTGATTATTTATAGAATCAGATTTATTAAGATATTCATCGTCATCACTATCAGAAATTATTTCAATTTCATCAGGATTAGGAAGTTTTTGAGTTATTTTCGTTCTATTACAAGGAGTTGTGACAATCTGACTTGTGAAAGATCTTTCCATATCTTTTTTAATTATTTCTCTATGTGCATCAACCAAACAGCCAGTTGTTAAAAGTTTTTGCCTCCATGCAAATATTGTCTTAAAGTCAGGTGCTGGCTTATCATACAATGATTCAAATTTGTCTGTACTGATTTTACAATTGTTATAAACAATAGCAAATGCTGCTGCTCTAACTCTTTCTTCAACTGTATAGGTCACTTCAAAATCTTCTGCCGGTGTTGATCCAGTAAACTTATAGACAACATCATTATTCGTTGATGATACCCTATTTTCCATAACTGGGTTGTAAGATCTTAATGCGGGTGAAACACTATTTTCATTTCTACTTTTCTTTGAACTTGTATCATAGCCTGAAGATCCAGTATGATCTTTGTCACCTGTACTGACAAAACGTTTACGTGCTGTACCATTACTTTTAAAGGGAGGAATGTTTAGTTCTCGTCTATAGAAATTGGGCTGATTTTGTATTCTTTTTAGAGCATTTCTATTGAGTGGTGGAAGATCGCAAACTGAACCATCGCTAAGGCTACCATTAACTCGTTCGAGTTCCTTGGTGACCGGTAATGATATATTGGAAACTGGTACTGGCATAACAAGGTCCATATTTATTTCCTTCTGCAGCATTGTTGATGGCAACAATTTGTTTACAGGTCCTTCAGTGATGCCAACCTGAAGGCAGGAAAAATTATCTCCACTTTAATAATGATGTGCTTTATTGTATTTCACTTAGTAGGTATAACATAATCTTCTTAGCTTCAAATTCCATTATCTGCCATGTTTATAACAATATAATAAAACCAGCGGTTAATGTTAACACTGTTAGAAAATGAAGTCTTTTACTGTCTCGTTAATTTAAATGATTTGTAATAAAAAATGTATGCATACCTTTTCCTCAGAATCTGACTTCCGTTTGCGTTTCTTCCTCCCGAATTCATCATACTCGTCATCGGACGAAGATTCCCTTCTACGGTACTCCACTATACCTCGCTCATTGTAGCCTCCCCCATAACCAGTACGGGCTTCGACCTGCAAAAATAATTGCAAACGTTTATAAAGATTTTTTGTTTAAGAATAACTAATAATAAACTCGGCTATATGCATTAATAATAAAACAAAACACCTAATGTTTAACTAAATTTATAATTAGTTAGTGAACATACCTCGCCAAACTTCGGCGCATTGCACACATTACAAGTCTGACGCCGGGCCCAATTGACATTCGCGCATTTGTTGCACTGCCAGTCGTCGGCATTAAAAAGTCCGCGCGATTTCTCGGCAGCTGATTTTCCAATTTCTGTACCTAGTTTCTTTTTAAAAGCTTTCGCTGCAATTGGTCTTTCCTTATTGCATCGATAACAAGAATTTCGACGCGCAAAATTTATATTTCCGCAATTCGGGTCGCTGCATATCCAATCCCCGTCGTTCATTTTGTTTTGGCTGTTAAATGCTCTTTAAAATAAATACATGATAACATACCACCAAAGCACTTTATTCAAACTTTACTAAACAAAGCATACCGATATGTAAATAAAAGTTCAATTGACAGAAATCTGCACTTTCAAAGAAAACCAAGCACTCTTTCGTAAGAAAAGCAACCAAGATCAAGCTTTATGGCAGCCATGATATGACGCAAATGTTCTACAATCTCTTAAATCCATAGACATTCCTAAAATTTACTTCCGTTATAAATTAGATTGTGAGCACTAATTGAGCACAACTACAAATTATTCAATTACCAATGTTTAAATAATATTTTCGATACATTATTATTATGGCGTTGTAGTATAAATTTTAAGTAAAGCCAGGCAATGGCATTGTAAGCTTTTTCGACTGTTTCTGACAAATTTCACAGGCTCGGACCCAGAAAAAGCGGGTGGCAAGCCGGGATGCACTTACTTCTAGTGGCAATGGCAATAGAGCGCCAAAAGCATTATATAATTTGCAAGCAAGCATTATATAAGCCGCCTTTGAAAATAAGGCTGACTTTGAGACGAAGAGGCATCTAATAAATTATTTCGCTGAGGCGAAAGCACGCCGGTTAAAGCCGTAGCATGATTCAAGAGTAAAAAATGTCAGACCCTTACTAAGAAAATATCTAGATTGTCTGTTGTTTTTTCTGGATATACATAATTATGTTTCCTATATTTGATTTTTTATTACACAAATTAAAAACGCAGCCATTAATATATTTGTGGGCATTTTTTAAATAATTTATCTCAAATTCTCAATCCCTGGAGAACGAGGGTGCCATTATAAAATTTTTGCCGTGGTCAAGAAAAAACGTGGATTTGAAGCTAGAAATTATATAGATCTGCAGATAATGGTACATTGGTGAACTAATACAGTTAATCTTATTTACTACGGCCTTACAACTGAACTTGACTCAATTACTGATAATTAAAATGAAATTTTAATTTTAAACTGAACTGAACCCAATTATTGAAGATTGAAATGACATCTCAATTTTCAAATTTTATGTTAGGCAGAGGGATTCACTTTAATGTAGAAGAAACTCAATATAAACTGAACATATCTATTGAAATGATAGTTTTGAAGTATTTGTCCCACGGCTGGGCAAGGATATCCTCTTTTTATGGAGAAATATGACCTACTCCACCACGCTATGTTTTCCACAGAGTATGTTACCGTGTATTTGTTTTATGCAACATATTAGTTAATCTATGATTGATGATGCTGACACTTGACTTGACAAATTAATGACAACTTGACAAGTAATAATAGTATAGTAATTCTATGTTTACGTTAGTGATGGGTAACTCGTCAATTTTAGATGAGGATGAGGGAGTCCCTCATTTTACTTCGTGAGGTACTCACGAGGTACACCTCATTTGAGGTGAGGATTTTCTTGGCGGCTTTAATTTTCACCTCATGGATCTTAACTCTCAAATGTCGCTTATTGATATATTCATTTGCAACACACGGGTGAAGTTGCGAGTAGCAACTAATTTATAATAGAATTATTAGGGCTGTACAATTAGGCCGGCCAAGCCAGCTAAAAAAGTTAGCTAAATTAGCTAGGGCTAAGCGACATTTAGGGCGGTCAGTATATGGATGGGTGACCGGTTACGTAACTCCAGGCGCCATCAGTATGTGGATGGGTGACCGGTTAAGTAGCCTTAGGCGCGGTCGGTATATGGATGGGTGCCCGGTTAAGTAACTCCAGGCGCGGTCAGTATCTGAATGGGTGACGGGTTAAGTAACTCCAGCCGCGGTCAGTATGTGGATGGGTGACCGGTTAAGTATCCTTAGGCGCGGTCGGTATATGGATGGGTGATCGGTTAAGTAACTCCAGGTCAGTATGTGGATGGGTGACGGGTTAAGTAACTCCAGGCGCGGTCAGTACGTGGATGGGTGACTGCTAAAGTAGCCTTAGCCGCGGTTGGTATATGGATGGGTGACCAGTTAAGTAACTCCAGGCGCGGTCAGTATATGGATGGGTCACCGGTAAAGTAACTTCAAGCGCGGTCGGTATGTGGATGGGTGACCGGTTAAGTAACTTTAGGCGCGGTCAGTATATGGATGGGTGACCGGTTAAGTAACTCCAGGCGCGGTCAGTATGTTGATGGGTGACCGGTTAATTAGCTTTAGGCACGGTCAGTTCAGACGCACTCCTTCCCTACAACATTTGTTAAAGTGTTAATAAATACGAGGTAAAAATGTTTTTTTTATATACTTTAGTGAAAAACTGTTAAAATTGAATTACAAACATTTATTTATTTGTATAGATTCATATCAAAATTATTTGGTTACATACCACCATACATGTAAGCATTATAAAATAAGAAATTGTATAGAATCGATTCGTAAAATCATAACTCACACCCTCACTCATTTAAGTAAGAATATTAAATAGCGTCGAATATTGAGGCATCATCCTCATTCCTCAAATCTTCATTATTCGCCTCATATGAACAACTCGCCTCGCGCACGACTCTAACGTGACGAATGTTGCCAGTAGAGTCGGCCACAATGAGCGAATGAGGTGGTTCATTGATGAAAAATGAGTAACTCTTTCAATTTGTTCTCACGAGTACCTCAAATGAGGCAACTCACGAGTGAGGAACCCATCACTAGTTTACGTTACCCATTGAAGATTCATAACTTCAGAACGACAATTTTGTTAAAGCAAAAAACAAAAAAAATTGCTCTAAAATGGCAGAGAATGTTAATATTGATCTGTCGGGCGAAATAAATGCTACCACGGAAAAAAAAGGATTACAAAAGTATGTGAATGAAATGGAATTGTAAGTCTTACTAACAAATTAATAAACTGCTACGTGGTTTGTTCAAGTTAATCTTAGGCGCTACATCGTATCTTTTTGCAAATACACCTATTACGTTTGCAGCTAAAAACACGAAATTAAAAACATTAATCGTAATTTTACCATACTTTGCTACATTCTGCTTATGCCATAGGTATAGTATAGTTTTTAAATAATAAAATAATGCTTAATTTCTAAGGTGAAATTTGTTTATATATTTTTTAAATCAAATTTTACAAAATTAAAACTATAATTATTATATTTGTAAGACTCTTTAATAACCATTTCAAATTATGTTAATTATTTTTAAGAATTACCATATAGTAACATATATTTATTTCATTTGTTAATATTAAACAGGAATTTCAGTCACACATTTCCAATAAAAATATTAACGCAAAATAAAAATATATGCATTTATGAATCCTGCTAAAAATATTGCCTGCCACACAAACCTTATGTGAAAAAGGTTTTTGGTTTATGTACAAGAAAAATGTATTAGACAATATGTTAACTGATTGATTAAATAAAATAAATAAAAATAAAAAATTAATATTAACACTGCATTACTAACAATAACAGAGCACTTCTCAGCGTATGGTTTTAAGATTTTCAATATTGCATTACATAAACATCTCAAGCTAGCAAAAACTGTTACAAGTTATTAATAATCAGAAAAAAATAACATGATTTTTACTCATAATATAATATATCAGAAAAATGAAAAACGAAAGCTGATAACTATATAAATTAATCCAGTTTTCAGACAATAAAAGGTATTTTAATACATAATAATATAATGCAGTATATTTTGTACATTATTGTAGATTGCTTCAACATGTTAGAAGTGGTGCAGGTCCTGCTTTGGTAATGGGAGTGTTATCTACACGCAGACCTTGGACTCAGTTTGTTGCTACTGAGAATTTTAAAGTAATGTATTTGAAAATGATGAATTTATGTTATTACTTCCCTTGTATTTTGTATTATCTGTTCATTATTCTTTAATTATTTTGCCAGGTTCCACCATCTTTACCAAGATTGTCTCGAAGATTCTATCGTAACGTTGAATATTTTCAAGCAAATTACCTCATAGTATTTTTGGGATTATTCGCTTATTGTTTGTAAGTATATAAGATACTTTTAATTGGAAAAGCAAAAATAATATATTTATAGGAAAATAAATAACAAAATTGTCCTTTCATTGAGATGATGCAATATTACCATAAGGTCTTAAAACAGAAAATATTTTTTTAATTTTTTCAATGCTATAAATGGAATAAAACTCAATGTAATGAAATAACTTCAGTAAAAATTTAACAAAATATCAACTTTTCATTGTAATTTTGTTTTTTTTAGTGTTTAAGTGTTAAAATAGGTAGTTTATGGTTGACAAACCATTGATAATAGGAAACAACCATAAGACATGCTGATACTGATGATTTAATTTCAGAATCACTTCTCCGCTACTGTTGATTGCTATGGTAGCAAGCTTCTTTGGATACAAGAAACTTACTTCAGGACCTAATACTTGGAAAGTAAGCAACTTAATATAATAAATAATACCATAAATAAAAATTTTAATTTTAATAATTATTGCATGCATTTTATTTTCAGCCAAAAGTAAGTTGAATTTACTATATTTGTAAAAAACCGCACCATGTATTAAGAACTATTTTGTCTGTCTTTCCACATTCCTCATTTATTTCTGTATTTGAAGAAAAAAAAACTTTATAAATTTTCTCTATTTAAAAAAATAAATAAAAATTTATGTCTGTCTCTATGTGTTCTAAACCATGTATCCGATTATTTTGAAACATTAAAACATTACTTAGCATACACCCATGCAGATTTCTAGCCTAGAAATATTCACCAATTTTTTTTATATGGCATTGCAAAGCATGCCGGGTGCAGCAGGCTGCTAGTATTCAATTTTTTTAAAAGAATATTAGTAATGCTTTTGCAAGTCATTATTAATAGGAGTACCTATTAGACCTCCAAGTAAGCTTGTAGCTTGCACATAGAGTGGATACGTCAATAGCTTTAAGGGTCAGGATCGAACCTGCAACTCTCGCTATTGAGGCTTCAAAATCTATAATTGTATCTTGTACCATAGATTGGTGGATGGGAATTAAGTAAAACTCAGCAGTATGTAGTGGCTGCAGCTGCTTCAATGGCACTTTGTTGGCTGGCTGGTGCCGGTGCCGTCCTGTTTTGGGTTTTAGGTGAGACCATGGTTCGCATATTTGTTAAGGGCAAGTCTTACATTTTTTTTTTAAGAAAACTGACGAAAAACAGAATTCTCATCATTTTTTTTTCATATTATTCTTTTTTTTATTAAACAGAAAGATCTATTGAATAATTCAATTACTTTATTATTAAGATTATATTTACATATTATAAACTTTTTAGTTGAGATACTCTCTAAACTGTCAGAAAGAAAGTTAGACTTGTTTATGGTAAATGGATGAGTTTTCTGGCTTGTTAGTAAAAATTTTAAATAATATTTCAATTTAAGTGCGATTTTCATTTGTTGCGTTTTATTGTTGACATGAACGCGTTATGATCTCTTCTTGTCTGATGGAATTCAAAACAGAGATCTAATCTGTAAAGATAAGTCAAAACAATTTGAGTACCGATTTTCTTGTAATGTATCGAAATTATTAAGAAGTTGTCTTAATTTTTTTAATTACCGTATGGTACGTTTTCCCCACCCAAATTAGACTATATATATCTGTTGGGCTATATTTTACTCGCTACGACGTTTTAAACTAGTACCACAATAAAAACATATTTTTTACAACAAATATACCGAATCTGCGGATAACGCTGAGGGCAAAACCATTTATTTAATATGTAATTTCCTCCATCAATGGTAAATATATGAATATTCATTATTTTAGGAGCTACAGTGACAGTAGTGGCTTTGCATGCCAGTTTCTTTGATGCCGAGACTCTACCACTAATCCAAGATCCCGAACAGTTCCCGATGGTGGAGCAAGTCTGACACAGTTACCTGCCACTTTTTCTGCCACCACCAGCTCGTCTCACCCAACAACCGACTACGAACTGGCAGTCCAGCAGACCGCTAAACGAGAGAGATATTGTTAATTAAAAATAAAATTATGCATAATTAGATAAAAACTTAACTATTTATATTTTAAATAATTGTAAATATACCTAATTAATTATGTAATATGTATATTTTTCTAATTTTAATTAGTGAAATAAGTTTTTCTTTACGTATCATAGATATATTATGTGGCTTTCTTTGACGTACATTTTTTATGTCGTAAGTGTGCTAGACAAGCATATTGCAGCCTGTTTGGTAGTATAGGGGACATCCAGTTACATAAAACGAATTTCATGACTTTTTGACCCCTCCCTCGACCTTGTCACATCATGTCACATTTGTGAAAACTTAGGACTTAGAACTCCCGTTACCCCCTGTCACACTTCGTTGACGACCAAAATTCGCAATTTATGGTATTTATTACGTCATTATAGTGTTTAGAGAGCTTTTGTTGTAAAATAAAAATAGTAGACTATTATTGATACCTTTTAGTAAGACTGCTGTCGAGCGAAGATAATCACTTATCAGGCACGCACGCCAGTTCTGTTATGGTGAATAAAGAGTACCTTTTTATTGCACATGGATTTTATAAATGTTTACACCGCATCGAGGAGAGTACCTACGTCAAAGCGCGAGAAATTGAATTTTTAACTCTTTCGTTATTATTATGAATGTAATTGCCATAATATTACTTATTATAATTCTTCCCTACGTTTATTTATGTAAATATGTTTATTTCAATCAGTGTCATTATATATTTTTATTGACTTTTCTTTTTGAATTAACTGTATAAACTATTGCTTAATTTTTAATAAATTATTTTTCACACAACAGTGTCATAATGAAATTTTTTTGAAGCCAACTTTCCCTGTATCATACTTTAAGTTTCCTTTAACTTTTCTCAGTATTTTATATATTAGAATTTTCTAAACCAAATGGCTAACAGACACTTAAAAGTGGAAAGAAATAATATGGTACACATTATTTTATTATTTAAGGACCTGAATTTATTCCTAAAAACTATATATCATGCAGTGAACACCAAGTGTAAAATAATTTTACTCATGAAGACGACATTCAGAATTTAATTTTACAAATTATTGCATGTAGACCTGTTAGAAAACTGATCTTGATACCTAATTATAGATCTTTTTAACTTTATACAAAGATATTGTCAGGATATTGTAAAGTTGCTATTTGAGTATTTCTATTAAATTTTATTAATATTTGAATACCTTTTTTTTTAGTTACAAAAAGAAAAAGATAAAATAAAAATACAGAAATAAAATCCAGTTATTTAATATTACATGTAACTTAGAACAAATATAAAATAAAAGCAACTTTGTTATATAAAATTCATCATAATAACTACCTATCAAAGATGACAAGTTATAAATGCACAAATTTCCTTAGTTTTGTCAAAATGTTACTATATATTATACGGTTACAATAGGGATAAAATCACAACAAAATATATAATAATATAGGTATGCAATCATAAATATAATATCATCCATAGCTGTTTTCATTTTAATTAGTTTTCAGTCCTATGACTCCAAGAGGCAGTTATTGGAAATTATTTCATCATAACTTTATAATTATAAGACTGCTTATAATATATTTATGTATAAATAAAATATAATTACCAAATTTATCAAATAAAATATTTCAACAGCTATGTTAGTTTTGTTTCCAATTTAAAATAATTTGATTTTCTGACTTCTTGTGATTCACATTGTATATATAATATAGTTTCTTTAAACCAATTCATTTTTACATAACTTCTAAAATAAATACAAGTAACATTAAGTTAATTGCACTATGATGTCTGTGACAAAGATAAACATCTGTTTGTGGCAACATAACATAAAATTTATATAATATAATAAAAGAAATAATTGATACATCTAATAGTCATAAGATATTCTCGTTTACATATCCTCTGGAAGACAAGTATATAACATTTGACTTAATAAAACACATTCAGTCAAGTCCACATATATACATATAATTCAGACTTTATTGTTGTTTGCCCAAGATTAAATATAAATGGCAAGCATGTTACATTCTTGGCACACCCAATGCTATTTTGAGTCATATTATAAATATATCTTTTCTGCATTAGTCTTTAAACATTTCATATAGGTGTACCTTAAAAAACTAAACATACCAATAGTATGTGTGAATATGTGTGGACATTGTAATACAATTTTTAAAATCACACTGTTATTCCATTAATTCTATTCAGTTCCATGTCAGCAACAAGCAAAATCTCATCCCACTTGTGCGACGGAGTATGAGGTGGGGTTGTAACACCAAGCTTTTCCGTACTTGGTGTTGGAAATTCCAATTTTCTTTTCGACTTCCCAGCAAACACATGACATGGAGTCAATTGTTGTTGTGTGTCTAATATTGACAGAGGTGTGATGGGTGACAATGTGTTAAGGACTAGTTTTTCAGATTTTTTCATCTTAAAAGGCCCAACATATTTAAATACTGGCTTCTTTAATATTAAATTACCTGATACCTTTTCAATGAGACCAATTGAAATAAAAACATTTGCAATGTCATAAAGCCTCCTCACTTTGGACTTATGCTGTCGATCTAACTGTTCTGGAGAAAGAATTGATTTACTTTTGTTTGAAGAGTCAATAAGTACACTTACAGCCATTTCTAAATTAATAAGTGTGTTCTGAAAATATAATAATAATTTAAATCAGTAAACCTTATTCAAGTATAAAATATCAACATTAAATATTTTGGGAGCATGTAGTTTTTAAAATAAAGCCTGTAGAAAAAATAATACTTATGGTATAAAAAAGTTGCATGTTATGTTTTAATGAGACAGATACTCACAGGTGGTTCAACTAGGAAAAGCATTAAAAACCTTTGCGCCAATACTCCTAATGTCTTATGTTTAGGAGCAGGTGGTTTGGCTGCTCTACCCCTCAGAGCCTCAGATAGCCTGAGATTTTCTCCTTGTTTCTTCAACATTTTCAAAAAAGAGTTCAATCTAGATCCACCATGCCATAAGTAAGTATTCTTTCTTTTATGTACCGCACATTGCATAGCTTCTAAAATATTAATTATGTCATACATTCTCCGTTTTTCTACACCTAGCCGTGCTGCGGTGCTATCCAACTGTATTTCGACTGTGCCATTTCCATGTAAAGGATACAAATTGAGAAATCTATAGAAAAAAAATGTTATCATCAATTAATATTTTATAGAATGATTTTTATTAACAATTTATGCATGTGTATCTACTTACTTATCACATAGTATTTGTAAGGATTTTTCTTTGCGATGTACAGCGCTTGGAGGCGGCGTGGGATATTGCAAAGCGACATTAGTCAACAACTTGAGGTTAGCTGTTGGCGAAACATAGCTTGTAGCATTTGTAACCTCAGTTAAGGCGTAACGCTTTGGAGTAGAAGTAATGTTATCATCTTCATACATTGTGTGAGAACATTATGCAAAAATCCAAGTGTACAAATGTTCGCGTACTTTTTGACAGTTATTACACAAATCCAGCTGGTTTCCTTCAAAGCCTTTTAAGAGTAAACTGATGTATGTATATTAAATAGGGTCGTTTTTGTTTCATTGCATAATTTTTAACTATATAATTTTAACATTCGTAAATTGCGATTAGTAACCTAACAATAAACAACTTTGACAGTAACAAATGCGCGCGATCTGTGAAAATATGTCGCGTTTTATTTATACATCAATGCAATGTATATTAAAAATGCAATGTATATTATATATGTATAAATGTATATTCATTATAATTGCTTTAAAATTATGTTTTTTAAAATAGTTAAATCATATTATTATTTAAAATATATTATACGAATTTCTTGTAAACGATGTCTCTATAGGGGTCAAATTACAAAAAGGCAATGGATGATGAATTAGCTGACAACCATAGACATACTAGATTTGTATTCTGTGGTCACAATTTTGGACTCTCAAGCCCAACTCTCGCAAGTCACCCGTCAAATTGTCAAACGACACTATGTCAATTACATTTCAGTTTAATATCACAATTCACAGCTGGTTTTTTTAAAGTAAATTACGTGTATAAAATCTATTAAAACACAGAAGTAGTAAATTAAACATTATAAATTAAGGCAAAAGATCGGATGCTTCGAAAATTGTAATTATTTCCTTTTTTTTTCACATTTGGAATTTGATCGTTTTCTATCAAGCTCTGTGAAACTTTCCAATATATCAATAGATTATAACGTAGCTTCAAATAATTTACTTTTAAAATTAAATTCTAATTTTGATTAGGCATATTCAAAACCATTATTTTTTCAAATTATTAATTGTTCAGCAGTAATAGCAAGCAATAAAACTTTAACATTAGATAAATTCATTTCCATTCAAAATCAAAATTTGTTTCCAATACTTATTTTTATTGCTTTATACTTTTTCAGAAATGCGGTGACTGTGGAACTGAAGATTTATAATATTGTAGTACAACATAAATTGGCCAAGGTTCCGTTTGTGAAAGAAAAGCAACAAGAAATAAATATATAATTTCATTTATCCTCAAATTTTACATCAATTAGCATCAAAACAGGTATTTGGTATGTTGTTTATATTTGAATATTGAACTCTGAATATTGAAATTTACTTGGATGTTAAATATTGTCATTCAAGGTTTGATTAGAGGAATTTGTAAATATATTTTGCCTTTAGTGTGTTTGTCAAAGATTTGTGATGAGGCTACTAAAACAGAATAGATAATCTTTTAAAGTTAAACACTGAACCCACAAACAAATTAAAATATAAATAAACTAAAAACATATCTTTATTTACAGCATAAGATGAAGTATATACTCACATATTTCAAAATATCACTTATTTCTTGATATATTTGTTTTCATTTTGGTTTCAGTTATAAATACCCACATTAAAGACCCCAACAATTTGTTGCTAATATGGATGACAATTATTTAACAGCAGAAGACAAGGAGTTCTTAGCTAAATGTGAAGCTGAATTAAAAGACAGATACACTGAAAAAGATGAAGACTTTATGAAAGTATTTAATAGACAACCTTCTGTGCCACCAATATTAGAAAAGTGGTGGGCGCCTTTTAATGGCGGCCGTAGGAATGACCGTCGTTTTAATAGGCGGCATCATCCATATGATCGATATGGGAATAGAGACAACCAAGGTAGAAGCAACACTGACTACAGAGGAAACAATGACTATAACAGTTCATATAGATCGCACTCAAGATATTCCAACTACTAATTAGTATTAATATTTATGAATAAAGAAATAAAAGAGTTGTTTTTCTTCAAAAGAATATATTTCTCAGTTATTATGGCTTGATTTACATTTTAACAACTTAAAAATTACATAATAGATCACCAGAAATCAATACAGCTACAGCATCAACCGAATAACTGAATTTTTACAACAGAATAAATAAATATTAAACATTTCACCGCTACTCAACAAGTCATTAGTGATTATACATTTTTAACATTTAATTATGCAATAAATATATCCCGAAACGTAATTTCCATCTCGTACATCTTTCTGTTGACAAACAAAACCATATATGTTGCACGGACAGAGAGATGCACTCACTATTACTATGTGTACAATACACATTTCAAGGGGCTGTATTTAATCATGATAATTTTTATATTTTCTACTGTCAATGTCTACTTGAATATATTGCGAACTTATTCACAAAAATATATTTGATATTAATCTCATATAGTTAGCAATTATATTGTGTACATTATATGAAATTTGAGAATTATTCAAATATCTATAATTTTAATGCAATAACAACCTATACACGCTCTGCCTAGCAACTAAACGACGTAAGCTAGAAATAGCCCCAACTGAGATATCCATTATCCATATCATTGAGTAATTATGACAATAAGATGTTAAACTTTGTATTTCAATCAATTCATTTATAATTTTTTGCTGCTAAAAAACATTCATACACATTGACTGGCCTTTGAATTCTTCCTGGTTGAGAACCACTCTAGTTGAGACCAGTATTGCTATGTAGTATATATTGGATATATTGCACTCTCTTAACATATTAATACATGTTGTCAAACTTATCGTTAGCAACATTACTGCACTCAACTTGAGAAACTCAAAACCATGACCGTCGTCTACTACATAATACACTAAAATATAATTAATAAATAACATTATACGACCAGATAGAATCTAAGTAACATCATGCTAAGTGACACAATTACTAAGCACAATGACGATTACATTCATCAAGCACTAATATAACTATTCAATAACTTTTTTTTTACTAATTAATTTTACATTGAATCCGCTACTCATGTCTGTACTGAAGCATTACACGGTAAAATATTATTTTATGCTTTGTTTATTCAACAAATGTTACTGCAATATTTCGAACGTATTTACCTAACATACATTCTTAACAATAGTGGTTACATGTAAGAATATAATATGTTATCGCAACGGTTAACTAAAATACAATAATTAAATAGTCATTAATATGATAATAAAATGCAACCATATTAAACAAATCACAGTGAAAGTAATATAAATTATGCTCACTAACTAAAAATTACGACTAAAGAGATGACAACGAAATATAGATGAAGCAAATAAATGACATACCGATGGTGTCACAAGACCAGGTCACTTTAATACGTCAAGTGCCACCTTCAAACCTGGCAAGTCTATCAGCACGTTAATCAAAGGGCTCTTCGGACTCATTAGATAAGATAAATAACATCGACAACTGGGCAACACCAATAGACGGTTGCTAAACACAATAATTGAGTCGCTAAATATAAATATCTACGTAACATTGAATCCATTTAATCGTTACAAATATGTTTTTTTATTATTATTTTTTTTAAATTTTCCCTTAACAATGCACAGTAATAATTGAATTGACACGTAATCGTTATCGGGCAGCCCTCGGAGCTCGCGAGCTGCACGAACGACAATTGACTAGGTTTGATGCACTCGCTCTCGCCGGAGGTCGAACGCGCCTCTAAAATTCTCAGATAATGAAAACATTGGTCGGGGGTTTCAGTACGTTTGACTAGAAATGCGCGACGTCGACGTCGTATCGGCGTTACTTGCGGTCGAGTCGACGCGAGTACAAAATAGTTATCGACCGATCGAGTCAGACAAGACTTGTAAAATTGTCAAATCTTCGTAGCAAATGTTTCATAAGATAGTTCTAAAGCTTATCGATGCGAAGGAGGTGCGCGGGGAGGGGGCGGCGGCGCGCGCTCAGATGAAGGTCCAGCACTCCATGATCTTGACGATGAAGTCCTCGCGCGTGGTGAGCGGCTCGTTCCCGTACGTGGTGCAGCGCTGCGTGCGCCCGAGGTACAGGTCGCCGTCCAGCCACAGGCCGAACTTGCCGCTGAGGACATACAAGCTAGTTATTTGTCTGTTCCCATTGAGTTACTATAAATAAATAAACACTACACACTCAACGGCCTCCATTAAGATAGTAATATCCTGTGTCGGGGATCCGGAAACATTCACAATGACAAGGACGAACACACCCAGACCGAAAAATATGTTTGCATGGTCAATACAAACATATTGTGTTCCGAGCGGGAATCGAACCTGCGACCTGTGGCGTTTAAGGCAGGTTCGTTACCGCTGCGCCACAACGTCGTCGAATATATACCATAGACAGGCATTTCCATACCGGCAAAATGTCTAAAGACTCGCTGCTGCCTCTTCATCATTTCAACATCAACGCAACGAAACGAAGAACACACTAGCTTTTTTCGATTATGTTGCAAGCTTGTGACTAGCTTCGTTTCATTGCGTTGATGTTCAATTAACAAAACAGCTCATCACTCTTATTCAGAGTTTGTATTAAAATCGTTATCCACCCGGACGGAGCCGCTGGCAGAAGCTAGTTAAGTGTAAACAATGATATTATTAAGACGACTACTCACTCTCCAGCGCCGATAGAGATGTTATCATTGCTGCCGCGGATAAAGTACATATTGTCGCCAGTCCATCCCCAGTACTTGAATTTTGTTTTAACAGCTACTGATTGATCTGGAAAATTGGATCCGTTATTCTTTATTTTTAAAAGGACTATTAAATATAATAAATGCATACACGTTCTAAAGCCTGTGAAGATAAACAAATCCATATTTAATTTAATTTTAGTTAAATATTTGGTACATATTCGAAATATGCAAATATAAATCGAAAATATTTTTTATTGGAATCTTGTGCGTTTTGAATAATTATTTTGTCACAATGACTTCACATTTATAGCCCTCACACAATAAAAAAATGTGAGTTTTATCGTGATATGGAAATAATTTATTTTAATAAATTTTTGACGCATAAGCAATAAATATGGGATATAACTTAATTCATTAATTTTCATAAAATAATCAGCAAATACCAACAATAAAGCTTAGAAACTTAGCTGTTAAGCGGACGATTGTCATAAGTCCAAAATCGTCCATGTCTGATAATGCAAAAATACGATCGTAATTAAACTCACCATCCTTGTCGTCCTTAGTAATGTCCTTATCTTCTTTGGGCACGTCCTCGGGCAGCGGTTGCGACGGTTGCGAGCGGCGCCGCTCTTCGATGCGCTGGAACGAGTACAGCAGCGACTCGCCCGTGCCGTAGAAGTGCTCAGAGGGCCTGAGTGCGCATGACGTCAGTGCTCCGAACACCTACAATTTTTAATAAAATATATAAAAACCCGTAGCATACAACCTAAACTCACCAGATTATTATAAAAATAGCAAGGTTTTTGTTTTTCTCCGTGTGGTTAGTGGCCAACCTAGTGCCAGAGTTGTTCAGATCGCCCATATAGGCTTCGTGACTCTAGGACACTCTCTGACGGACTTTTTAAGTGCTCTTCGTAGCACGGAGACGCTCAGTTAAAATACCACTACGCGATCACCCATCTATAGCCTCACTGCGCCGAAAGTTGCTTTACCCAATTTACTATTTTAATTTTATTACACAATTTATGAAAATCTACTTTTAGAATTAATTCAATTAGATTAAGTCAAGTCCGTTTTTGTCACTTTATTTAATATAATAAAATATTTTATATACGAAACAAGTCCGAAAACTTCACAACCTTCAAAAACAAAAATATTCAACGACCAAAATGGTAATAAGTAATGCGGTATGTTAGTTTATTAGCATATTCATGAATGGCTTAAACAGATGGGTCACACTTTCTCATTTTCCACATTACCTACCATCGAATAGTTTTATTGTAAATCTTATATGATTGTTTTTCATTTATTTCCTTTTAAAATTAAACGAGTGTAATATGAACGTTATTTAAAAAATAAGACATTTCTTATGGACACCCTTTGCGTTGCCTTAGGGTGGCTCCTGCGAGGCTGGTCCACGGCTAAGAGCGTCATCGAGGTAGCGATCCAAGCGTATTGTTACATACACAGAAATCTCATTATTAAGGTACTAGAAATTTTATAAGTAGCTTGAACTAGAAATTTTATAATTACTTACGAAACACGTGTCGCCGCTTTGCCGCTAGATTTCAACCACACGACGATATCTTAGGTTTTACATTACACTACTACGCGCGCTTGTACCGCACCGGATATTAAAAATCTTATAAAGCAATGGTAAGCAAAGTGAATGAACGACGCTAATGCTCGGACAGCTCGTGGCTCATAAGTCACAATTGCGGCGACAAGGTCACGCGGATATGTGAGTTCTATTATATACCTTATTATTAAGATATCTATGGTTAAATACTTATACGAAAACTCACATTGTTGTCTGTGTCCTGTATGACGAGCAGCACGGGACTGTCGACGCGCTGCATCTTGCGGTACATGGAGGCGAGCGAGAAGCCGTGCTGGCTTGTGCTGAACGCGAGTGACCACATGTATCCCTGGGCTCGTGCTGGTAGCACACTGCATAGCTTCTCTCTGTAAAATCGATGATATGAAAATTTGAAATCAATTATGATCGTTTGTATCGTTGTTTTTAAATTTAACATGAAAATATTGCTTGAAAAATCCTTGAATTTTCTTGAGACTGTTCTTCAAAAGACTTGTATTGTATAATTTGTATAACAAAGTCTTCGTACCTAAAAATTTAATATTATCTCTAAAAAATCTACAATATCAAATTTCCTAAAAGCTTAGCTAAAAAATTCCTTAAATATTTTAAGTACATAACTTGTCTTTCTAAAAAAATATTCTATACTTTAAATGGTGATATATTTTCACTGATTAAATATTGGAAGAAAGTACAGGATACAGAAGTTGCGAGCTTTACTCTCGTAATTGATGCAATTTAATTTATCGCTAAGCAAATGAACATATTCAAGTGGATAATCGTGGAACAAGTCACGATGATGTCAATGCAATTAAGATCATTTAAGAAATATATCCTCAAGTCTTATGCGTATTTGTGTGACGGAAAAACACATTGTTTGAAATGTGATGCTCACAACAAATAACACTATAATTAATAAACATTTAATTCATAGTTTTTCTTAGTCATTAAGACTTGATAGTAAATAAATTCGAACAAAGCCCTTTTGTCATATCTACTTCCTGGGTCGCCAAACGCATACTACTGGTATTGCAAGCTTCCATGACACGTAGCCTACGTGAACCGCTTACTACTAATCGAAACTAGTAATGATAATGCCTTATATGATGAGTTGATAATGATTATAATTTTTATCTCAATAATGTATATCAAAATATAATAAAAGTTTTATCTCAATAATGTATATCAAAATATATTCGTAGGATCCTTAACGTTGTCAAACATTTTATACAGAACTTTAAGAACTGTGACTTCTTTGCCGAAGCATATATTATTATTACCAACACTGAGCTAGCTGATGTTGTATTACTCAAGTACTTATTAACTTATCTAAATAGAAAGTAAGAAATATTACTAAATCACTATCAACTAGTGTCTAATTCATGAAGAATGATTTAAGTAAAATAATACTAAGTACTAATTATTATACCCTACCCTTTCACTTCGTTAAAGATATAGCAAACTATTTGTAATATTATAAACGGGTAAGTATCATACAATATATAGATTTTTTTATTTCGCGGTATTTAATTTTTTAACAGTGCAATTTTAAGTTTTAATTCACCAAATTAGATAATCCTTTATTGTTGTGTTTGTAATTACCAAGATAAGGTTACAACGGGATTAAAATTCTCATGGGAACAGGAATAGCGGGATCGGGAAGTTTGTATGGGAACATTTGTATTACCTACTTAATGTTTGTATGATACTTAAGTTAAAGTTATATGAGATACGTAGTTTATAGGTAGGACACCCAAGAACGGGATTAAAACTCCCATGCTAACGTGATCAACGGAATAAAATTTTAATGTACTGTAACCGGACGAAGTAGAGGCGGGACGCTAGTAATATACATAAATAAACGATCTTACCTGTGCTCCATAGTGAATATCTCCGAAGTACCGATGAGATCGGGTGGCGAAAACTCCATGTCGACGGACGCGCCCGAAGAGTACAGAGCGCGCCGTAATTCATCGCTCATCGACAACACCTTGAACACCGTCAAATTCACTTATTATATCTACACAATACATACTACGAAATGATATACATGACCATAGTTTAAAGTAAGCTTTTTAAACTTCAGTACAACTGTACACGTATTTATTGTAAATTAATTAGCTTGTATTAAAGTGTGTCGCTATAAACCGGTAGCCAAGTGCACTTTCCCAAAATGAACCAGTTTCAGTAATCATAAAGTTCGTCATGTTACACCAGTGACCACCCCAGATACCAAGCACATTTTACCACAAACAACCAATCAATCAACAATCACGAAAAAAAAACGATATCTATTCTACAATGAAAATAATTATTTCATATTGTTCTTTTATCTACAAAATATGTTTTTTAATTAAAAGTCATTTGTTTATGAAACTGGATAATTTTGGACTAAAATAAAATATCTAAAACATTCATTGTACTTGGAATTAATGAATGACACTTCAACGACCAATAGATCTTCATTCATTGTATGAGAAGGAATATACCTACTATGATTTAATTAATGAAGATAATGAATGATTGAATGAACAACGCTAATGAAATGATGCATTCTGGACCACTACAGTTCACATTCAACATTCATTTGTAAAAGAGCGTGCGCGTGAGCACTACTTCCACTAATAACGAACAGCTAGTGTCATATACAAGAACATAGTTTGTTTTTAACATAAAAACATTGAAGAACAAAAAAAAATACTCAGAGCCATCGACTTCCTATAAACTAAAAACAGGACTTACCATACAGAAAATATGTCTAAAGATTCGCTGACTGGTTTTGAGATTGGTGCTCCTTCGTAAATTCGCACTAAAGCAACGAAAAGAAGTTAGTCACACGCTAACCTTATTCGATTATGTTGCAAGCATGTGAAACTAATTTCATTTTGGTTTACGTTCAGTCAGTCAGTTCAGTTAGTAGTCGAAGAATTTACGACGGAGCCAGCGAATCTTTGGACATTTTGTTAATATGGACAGGCCATATAATTATAATAAGTCTATGCTTTGATCCAACTAGTTAACATGCTATTTTTATATATAACCTAGCTTAAATGGGTTGCTCGTAAATACTTTAAAATATATTTAGTAGAAGAAAAGTATCTATATAAAAATGTCACTTATTTTAAAATATTATGTTGTTTCCTGTAATAAACGTCTATTACTTAAAACTTATTCACATTTTTCTATATAATCTCACCTCACAGATGCAATGCATCGTTCCTCGGCGGCATATCGATATTGAACCCCTTTTAGTGGCAATATTAAGCGCTATTCTATCCACTCTCCGAATTTTCCTAATGATTTTACGTACAACTTTACGAAACATTTTAATTCAAAATAAATACACTATTTAAAAATAGAAATTCAACACCACTAAACACACTTACACTTTGGTAAACTTATGCATGATCCATACTATATATTTTTAATATATAAAAAGTAAAATCGAAACGAAACCTGTATTTAGTAGAGCCTACGATTAATAAGTGAACTGGTTATATCTTAGCTTGCCTTTATCGTAATGCATTTACGACTTTGTGATATCCCTAACATAAAATGGATTATGTTAAGATTATTCTAAATAATAACAAATTCAATAAACATACAAACATTTTACATTTCACATCCCGTCAATTATGTATACACAATGATAGATTTTTTTTTTTTTATAAGATTCATTCTGACCAAATATTAAATCTGATAAATGACGCGTTATTTAATTTTTTTTTTTTTAAAGAATCGCACAAATATAATACAATTAGTTATCTTAGTTTAGCAAACAAAAATAATAAAAAAACTGCGTAATTGCAATTGTTCAACAACATCAAAGTTCGTGTCTTATTTTTTCCAGACTTTGAATAAACGAATTGTAATTTCAGTTTTTTTTACATCTTCGTAACATCTAGAAATTGCACGTATAAAATTACAAAGACAAGTCATTATGTTATCATATCCAAAAGATTGTGAAGCGATATTGACTGATATTTTTTTATTAAGTGAAGGGTTTGTTTGAATATAAATCAATTTTATTTACAAACTTTGTTGAATAGACCTTGGAACAATTAACTATCGATTGGAATGCTGTATACTTCAACGTTTATTTACATTTCAAATAGAGTATTTTTATTGACAATAATGACGTGTTATGTTTATATATATTTCTTAAATTAAAACTTTTGTTTAAAAAATAACAATTTTTATTTCGCATTCGTAACGCAAAGATTATTCAAGATCAATTTTGATTATAAACTCTATTTTAATTTACTTCTTCATTAATTAGGTAACAATTTGATCAATATCAGTAATCTTCTAATAGTCATAATATCTTCTTATCTGCCTTATATGTTTTGTACTAATATTATATTTATGATAAATACATATTATTTCATACCGTATCCATTAAACATTTACTCTTCGTACACATGTTAGGAAGTTGTTCGTGTTTATATTTATGAATCGACGTGCCGGATAAATTTTTAAGGTTAAATCAGCGAACGATGTAGGAAGTGCATATTTGATAAAATTAATTAAAACTTATAATTCAATTAATAATAACTGCAGTAAACTTTTTCTTTTTATATAAAGAATATAAGCCATATATTATGTTACTACAACTCTGAATAATATCAATAGTTATTTTATAATATGATATATTGTAATTAAAATATTTATACATTTAGTTATTTGTTTAATATAATATGACGTTATAAATCTTACGAGTAAAAAAGTTAAAGAATTTGATAAGGAAATTATTAAGTGTTCATTTTTGCGCGCATAAAAATACCTATTTATAACCTATTTATAAGATTGTCACAAAACTAAGCCTGACTTCAGTAATAGTGAATTATATAAACAAGATATTTCATAAAAAAAGTATTAAACTAAGTGGTAATAATATTAATCATAGATAACCTTAAAGAATTCTGAAGCAAAATACACTCATACGATATGCGTTGAAGCATTTTTTATTTCAAAATATTAAGTAGTAAGACGATGACGTATTAGAACACGTCGAACAGAGTTATCTCATTCGTTTTGGTCGTATATTTCATGCACATTCATTATTAAAATACAGAAGTTTTTGCTATAAACCTACTTTTTTTCGCTAACGGTACACCGAATGCAGTCTCACCTTATCGCTGTCGAAAGTTGAAGACCTTTCCGGTGACGTAGGACCGAGTCGCACCATTTCTATCCATTTCATAGTCTGCATTTGTGTCAAATTAGTTTATCCGCATTCAAATAAATCGTACTATGATATTATTTGGTACAAAACACGTGAAAACAATAAACAGCGCGCACATTTGCCAGCTCCGTATTTAGAATCGCCCACGTCGATTACGTGGTTTTAAAACGGATGGTACAGACCACTTCGCGTCGAGCGTTTGCTTATAAACAACATTCGTTTGTTATTCGATGTTGCATTTCACTCCGGTTCAGCTATGTACAATTATTAAGGAATTCGTCCGGCTCTACAATTGCGTTCACGAGCGGTCGCGTCGCGAAATAATTAACGTATTGTAATGTGCTGAACGAACGACAGGCAAGTGGCGACTACAGCGAAGTCGCGCTGCTAGGGAACTAGCTAGAGACTAAAGAAAGGACCGCGTTTACACCAGGCCGACCCCGCCGCAATGTTGACAAAAAGTGTATGCTTCTATGAGCACGTTGTGTAAAGCAATTTTATTTTTAGTCAATTAGTTATTAACCTGTTGATTATCTGGAGAAGGCTGTCCAGACAAAAATAGAAAAACTATTGTCTAAAAAACAGACAGCTAACCGATTCAGGTATATTTTTAAGAATCTTAAATTTATTTTTAAGGTTCTTAAAAATAAATTTACCAGAAGCCAAGTTACCGTATAATTTAGTTAAGATAGGAATTAAGCGCCGTTTGTAATTTAGTATAAGGGTCACTATGGGGGTGACATGTTCTATAATAGAATAAACCCCTTAAAAAATAAATTAAAAAAACTAACTTCCTTTGTTTGGTTAAATAGTATTAAAATTGAACATAGCAATTTGAGCAGCGATGTAAGAGAGTTAATATACAATCAGCAAACCGTAAAAATGTTGAGGCAAATGGGGGCGATTGTGTGGTTGGATATTTGTAGAGTAACAGCTGCTGAGCTGTGAGCCCGAAGGTGAAGTCGCGACAGTCGGCTCACGTATGCATCCGGACGTGCTCGACTGCTCGGCCACTCTCCCATTCATACGATGCTCACAACATGCTATAATCTTATCTACTATCTCGACGTGAACTTGCATATAAAATGAACTATGACTTTGCTATTACAAATATTTGGAACTATATGCAGAAAGAATTATTTTCTACATAATAAATATAGACGTAATAAGACGTAGACTGACCATTATAAAAATAACTTTTCAGAACGGCCATGATTTCAAAATATATAAAAACTGTGTCGTTGGTAGAATGGCTTTATAAACGAAAAATTAAATTAAGAGTACATGATGCAATCAACAACAAGTTTGTAAAAAGCAACGGAGCGCATTTATAAAAACTAATTTTAAAGATTAACCGCTGAAGTCCGATCATAAATAACAAAGGTTTTTGACACTAACAGGCAGATTTAAAAATAATCAGTATAATAACATGTCCATTAAATGCAAAATAAAAACAAGTTTGTTGTTTATTTTTATTAGATACAGTAACTATACTCGAGGACGACAAGTTCTATGCAATTTATAATGCTAGACATAAACCAGCTAGGATCTGTTAGAACTACAAGTGTTGTATTGTAATTTTGTCTAATGACCAAGAATAAATAATGGCAAGATAAAAATTATATCGTCAAACGGTCTTCCGTTGAGTAAAATGCAAAGCATGCGATACGAAACGAGGATTAATCTTTAATAATGCACATTATCTCAATTTTAATGCGATATTAAGTCAAGCTTGACGCAAAACAAGGCAGAGGTCAAAGATTCTTCATCTTTTTTCTAAATTCAACACAAATGGTATTTTTAAACTGATTTTTAACAACACGAAGTTTAAATTAAGTTAATACATGCAGCGAATTAATTAATATTTTTGTTTTTATACTAATGGGATTTTTCAACGAAGCTCACGTAGGTGGAGGTCTTGGAAAAACTAGTCTTATTACTTGTATTTTTCTACTTATATTAATTGTAATTCAATGCAGAACGTAATGCACAATATTTTATTTCTTTTCAAATAACAACATTTTCAGTGATATAATAAAAGCCCACAATAAGTAAATCCGTACAAAAGAAAACATCTTCGCTAACTTCTTGAAAGGTCTCCGACCTTGCGATTAACATTAATTGATAACTAAGCTTTTCTCGAAATGTTTATTGTAATTCACCGTTACAGACTATGAAGGGATGATGATGATTTATATAGTATTTCAACAAAAAATATATCTCCGAATAAAACATAATTATTAATAATAATTTTAATTCGTTTTTAAATGTTTGTTAGAGTGTGTGTCAAATAAACACATAACATCTCTTCTATGTGACGCTGAATACAGAAGACGAGAAAAGTAATTAATCTAATTGATTACCGAATATATAATTATGCATTGTGCAAATAAATTACAAAAAACTACATATCAATCCCAAATAAAACAGAAACTTTAACAAATTAACTCAACCCTCAAACAACTGTGAGAACATTAGTGATAATAAAAATTTCTATAGAGATAATTAAAGATCTAAAACATCGTCCATAAAGTGACCCGTAATAAAAACACATCCTCGTTTAAAGACACTATAAAAATAAACTAGATTTTTCCAGATGTGGGAAAATATAACTAGCACTTAGATGAAACACGATATCATAAGCGTATGTATTAAAAGAAAAAAAACAAGTGACAGGGATAATTTGGGGACCGTATCAAGATGATTAATTACTTAACAGTCAGATTACAAATAGCTACATGCCAAGGGGCCCTACACCTCCAATTCCTTATTCAATCAGTGCACAATTTTTGAATACTAGCACCACACCTTCAATGATAATGTGCACCATTGTACCAGTGTTGCACAATATTAAGGAAGGTATATCGGCCCCTAAAATTAGTGGAGTGTACTAACTTATACTAAATAAACAAACACTACACATTGAACGGCCCTCATTAGAAGTTATATCCGGTTTCGTGGGTCCGGAAACACACACAAGGATAACGACAGCACACATTTATAATATAAATCTAAATATATATCATTTAAGAATGTTTATACATGGTAATTTCATTATTTATTTATTTAAAGTTCCACAAATAAAAGAATTCTTTCGAGGGTAGTTTTGAATTTTAAAACTGAATAACATTTAAATAAAGGCCACCGAATATGTTTATATTTTTACATTACAATGAAGTGCTTCATTTATTTAGTTTTTAAATATGTATAAGTAAATAATATATATTAATTATATGTAAGAAAATCGTAATATTTAAATACCTAATAATTATAATCGAGTTCATTCGTTTGTAGGTATATCTTGTCCGAGTGGTACATTAGTGATACTAATACTGCTTATATTAACATAAATAAAAAGACCGTAAATAGAAAACAAACAGCGGAATAATCCCAGAAAGAAGGACAAGGTTGAGTTTCTATATCAAATTGATTTCCATTGGATTTTATGTAGAGTTCTTTTTAATGATTTACATTTCGAAGTATTCAGTGATTTGACATATATAACTATATATTAGTAGCCGACTCCCAAAGGGTTATTAATTCGGCTATTTTTTTTTTTAAATATTTATTTTTATGTAACGAATATCATCGAGAATCGATTTTGATTGTTTCTTTTTTTTTTGGATATTATCTGATCAAAGAATCCGAAGATCTTCTATCAGAGTTTGTGATTTCAATTTCATATTTTCATCCATATAGTTTTTGTCTTACTGCTCAGGGGTAGGCAAACTTTCCTTCTAATTTGATACATTTCAAAAGCCACATATTTTATATAAGAGAGAAATGATAACTAGATATAAAATCTTATAATTTCCACGAAAAGTTATTTCGTTATAAACTAAATGATATGAAATCAGTTAGGTTGAAATCTGCGTGCACTTCTTTGGCTGTGTATTTTTTTGGGTAATGGAGAAGAGTCGCTAATATTTCTTCGAAGAACCACATGTGGCTCTTGAGCCGCGTTTATCGACCCCTTGTTTGAAGTCGAAATATAATTTTTAATTTTATATAATTTTTTCGTTGATCGATACTTTATGTTTCATGAACTTGTTAAAACTTGTATTAATATTACTTATACCTACTTATAATATTGTATTTTATACATATAAGCTTTATGTCAATTTCAAACTAAATTTATTTTTAGTATGATCAAATAGCTGATTGTTGAAGCCATACAATATCCATCTATAATTTCTCGCTAGTATTTTTCTTAGCTGTTAGACCAGCAATAATAATAAATGCCCTTAATCAGTTGACAAAGAAACTATCTGATATTCAATACCCACGTACGCAGTTTCCACGGAAGTGATATATCATGTAATAAGTACTCGACTAGATCATATTTCTTATAAAATATTACCTTCTTATGCAACGTACCTTTTTAAAGTCTAATATCCAAGATATTAGACTTAAAAAAGTTCTAGCGGACTGGAAAAAATCAGTAAACAAAAATAGATTAAACTCTTTGAGGACTTCTTGCATCATAAAATTAATTTAAAAAAAACAGCCACAAACGGTACGTAACACACAAAAAAAGACATATTTATTTTTGAAGGCATCTAAAAGTCCTAACAAATTAAATATTTTTTATACTACTACCAATTGCTCGCGACTTTTCTGAGTGGATTTTAAAATTACGGTCCGTTTAGTTAATTTCTATAGAAAATATGACAAATTTACCAAAACGACCTGCTCTATTTAAGTCAAAAATATCAAAACTTCTTTTGTTTTATACAGTTTGTCTGTTGGTTACTGAACAGGTTTTTATTATTTTTTAACTTTATCTGTTGAGGGTTTGTTCAAAAAGTGATCATTCTATTATAAAATAAAACTATCTTCTGCCAGATTTTGCCCGCGTGGATAACGATTGTAATACAAATTTTTAACACCATTTCACCCTTTCAGGGGTGGAATTTCAGGAAATATTAAATCACGTGTCTCTTTATCTTTAAGAGTTCGCTAAATAACGAAGTTTCTAGTTTGAAAATTTACGGACTATCATACAAAACTTCGATAAATGGTTTTAATAACAGCGCCTGTTAAAAAAATTCTAGGTCTACGGGTTTAAGCTAGGCGTTGATATGTCAGCCAGTCAGGTCTTGTCCTTTCATACATAAAGACTTATAAACTATGGCAATCATTTATTTTTCTTATACCATCTTATAAATATTTATATAGTATTCTCGACTTCACGGATGTCTGAAAGTTCTGAACTCTGTTCCATATACTAATACCTAATGGGTTTACATTATTAATAAACATAAATTCTAACCTTTTGAGGAATGGAAATTCAATACATAATATGATGAAATATTTTATATATTATTACATTTATATAATAAGATTCTCCTATAAATAAATACTGTTATGGGCGGAATAATTACAATGATTTATAAACACGGCACGATTGTAGATTTTTTATCAATATTTCAATTAGGCATTATCATTGATAATACTGCATTAGTAATTAGAAAAATTAGCATAGTCATAATATATGATTCGATTGTAAACGAGATTAGCGAGGCGATTTTAACCTAATTACAAAACAGTTTGCGTCATCGTAGCGTAATTTATACTTAATATCATAAAGAGTAAGATTATTTGAGATTAAACCGGTTCTCATCGCAAATATTTGTAAACAAATTCATTAGTATTAGAATGTCATATTTTAAATTCATTTTTTCATTGGTAGAGTTCTGGTTCTTTATTGCGTCAATGGGCTGGCTCGATGGTATCATAGATAGATAATATTGAAGTGACGTATTAGTGGTGTTATTGTTGTATTATAATCGAAGATTATGAGCGCTAGAAAGAAAGATTCCTTCTTCCCCTTCCCTTTCTTTTCTTTGTCTCCCCTCTCATAACATGAACAACCGTAACCTTTTCTAATTAAGTACGCTTGTTTGTTGTAATATTATTCATAATGGTTCAGCGGGAAAAAATATAGTGGCCGAAATAATTGTTAGAATTATCTAAATAATTATATATAACAAAATAATATTTTATGTCCATTAGCGTCCTCTGTATAATACATCATTTATGTCTATGATTGTATCTAAGATCGTATATCTATGATTATATTATCTGTGACCGTATCTGTGATGTAGGTCTATGTAAGTTCAATAAAATATAGTGGATTCCAAACCACAGCGGTGTTTTTATTAATAATTAATAAAATACCAACTTGGTCTTGAATTCTGGCTGTCTATTTAGTAAACCGACATATTTTAGAACTTCTATATCCTTCCTAAAGATCTAAGCCATGTCGTGTCCAATTACTACAAAATCGCTTTGTCGGCTTAGTCTTAAAAATGCAAGTAAGAAGCGACACACTTAATTTCAAATTTATAATATTAGTATAAATAAAATAAAAACTATGCTTGTGCTACTTTTAAAAATATTTTTCAAAACTACACGATATCTGTTTGACGGCTTTACGACCTTATAAATTATAGTTACAGAACAAATTATTACCGACACTAATCCCGAGACATCACTGTTCTTCATTTTTATTATGAATGGGTATTCTAGAGAGGCAACAACTATTTATTTTAACTATTTAATTTCCTTATAAATAAATAAGCAAAAATTTTGGATGACAGAACTTTAATTTTTATGTAATTTGACATTACAGAAGTACGTAGAGTATTTATATGTTTTTCATAAGAAAGTAATAAATATAAAAAACATAGTTACGCCGTTAATTTTATAAATTGGAAATATTTAAATTACTTCTACTAATTTTAGAATTTTTTAACGTTTATCGGCAGTTTATCGATGTTTTACCGTAATTAATTAAAATCATTTATAAATTATCGAAGTCACGCGTCAAACACGTAACATATTGACCTTTTACCTCTCAAGTAATTAGTACCTCTCAAGTATAAATATTGTATACTAATATTTATTGTTTTATTTTTTATCGCTTTGATAGTAGGTGCCTTATTAGATTATTTCGAGCTCTTAGCGCTGTAGTCTCTTGTATTTATAATTTACCTTTAGCCCGCAAAACGATCTTAGTGGATATTATATGTTTTACAAAACTAAGTATCTAAGATTTTAATTGAAATTTCAAGCTATCAAACCGCAAAAAAAACTGTTTTTGTCGTTTATTATTGATGCCAGAGGAAAGAGAAAGCAAAATAATTTAGATTTAGAACACTGGACAATAATTTCGTTATAATCTTACGACTATACAACTTCTTAATAGTCGATCATAATTAGTTTTTCTAAAAAAATTGCATAATACAGTAATAAAACATATAACGTCATTTTATTTAATCTATACACCGATTACTAGCATGATGACGATTGGTCGATTGACGAAGTAAAGAAGGTCGACCCATATGGTGTACTCGTATGTCAACGCGTGACGCACATTAGCAAAGTGCGAGATGTAAGGGAATGCTTATGGCTTCATTAGCATGTAATTGATTTTCATTGAAAACACAACCGTTTTAGGGTCTTCTAAAAAATACTACCTAATGAAGTTTATGGTAAAAACATTCTCTGTTTTATATAAAAGACTTTACTAACTAATATATCAATTTTGACCACTCTTCATTATCATAATCTTGAAATTCACGCAGACAGAATTCTAAACTTACTATCACTTCGTCCGCGGCGACCTTATAATTGGCTCCAGAGATAAATTAATTACTTGAAAGTAAATAAGACCCATCTATACCGAATTTCAATTAAAAGTCTTGTAGCATGTTTTACAATAATCTAACGGGAACCTATATTTTACCGGAATCATATACAAGAGGCAAATTTCATCCAAATCCGTTATTGCGTGATTGAGTAGCAAACATCCAAACATACATACTTTGACATTTATTCTATTAGTAGAATAACCGTTTTACCCTTTTTTTTTATTTTCAAAAAAGTTTTTATCTGCAGTTATCAGATTAGTTTTTCAGAACACGTGAATCGTATCAAAGTTTTTCAGTTCCCATACTCAGGCTAAGGATTAAAGCGAAAGCCATTAGTCTCAACACAATGTCATTGTATAATGGCGTACACAGCAAGAGATGATTACATCTGCCTGCATTACATGACAGCCATTGTTCGGTTTCTCTAACATTGTGACAGTATAATTCACACCGTGCACCGATATTTTACTATCATTAAAGGTTGGTAGTGAGTTGTTTGGTTTTTAAATTATTGCTGGTAATAGTCAGCGCTAGAACACTTTTTTACGAAGGCTACATAATTAGGTCATTATGAAAGGAGTTTTGTTAAAAACAAAATAATAATATTTAGACTATTTTACAAAAAAAAAATAGCAGTCAAGTGCGTTCTGGACCACGCACAGTTGAAACTAAAGGGTTAGTATATAAGGGCAGCTTAGTTACAAAGAATCTCAAGGCCTTTAAAAATAATAACGAATTAAAATCGACTGCAAAAATAAGTTGGTAATTTCATAGTAATTATTAAAAGTTATATGAAAAACAAAGTTATTGGAAAAACCTATATATCTCTTACATTTGTAGACCTATCTTCTTCAAACCAAATGTGGTTGAAACTTTATTTGATGTCCTACAAGCTCAAATTTTTCCAGAATTTTAAATCCCATAGTTCAAAAGTTAGAGGAGGGACACAATTTTTATGACTTTAGGAGCTAATATCTCAACAACTACTGACTTAATGAAAAAGTCAAAATCAAACCTCCTTATCATTTTGAAAGACCTATCCAAAGATATCTCACACGTTGACATACGTTGAAATTTTTTTTCAACACTCAGTTGCATGTATGGACTGCTACCCTTAATTCTTATATATTTTAAGATTTCATTTCAGAATCGTCGTGTGGTTCATAGAATACACCTATCTAGTAAATTTCGTATAGATACGAGCCAATGGTCTCCGAGTAAAATGACTGTGACATACGGACGGACGGACGGACGGACGGACAGACGGACAGACGGACGGACGGACAGACGGACGGACGGACAGACGGACATGACGAAACTATAAGGGTTCCGTTTTTGCCATTTGGCTACGGAACCCTAAAAACGATTCGACTTCACCAACCTAAATTCAGGCCATATTATGTACACAAAAATGTAGATCCTTTGCATATCTGGGATTTCTTAATAAGATCTAACAAAATCTATAAGCATATTCATAACAAAAAGTTCATAACAAAATCTATAAGCATATTCTTATCCAACAAGTAATAATCATCAAAATCGGTTCACAAACGAAAATATCACGTGATATAAACGAAGTAATAAATTAGGAGCAATCGATAACCTCCACTTTTTAAAACCTTTTATAATAATGCATTTATATCAACGTAAAGGCATCTATAAAAGAAACCAGACGATTTTACAAATTTGTACTTATAAATATAAAAATAAGAAATACTTCAAATAATCATTTACGAACTATTTACGATAGGTAACAAAATAACGAGAAACATTTATAACTTAATCTAGCACAGAAATAGCAAAGTCATTCAGTTTACCTAGGGGTTGTGCAATAAAAGTGAATCACTATAGGTGCATACGCGAGACTACGGGAATTATTCATTGCTCACATACTAAACGTGACTCGGCATTTTAATTTCACTCGAAACTATAGATAATCTCATGAATAATTTTGTTATAACACTATTTTCTCGTATACAATAAACAAACTCGAACATATAAAAACATTTATTTGCAAAGAAAATACTAAAATGATAAAGATCACTTCTATAACAAATGACGAGTCTGAGGCTGTTGAAATGAAATAAAATAAATACTGCGCATATGAGTTATTTTTCTAAATTAAGTTTTAATCAGCGTTCCTGGATTAGATATATACCATTTCTAAAATTTAATCCTAAGAAATCATATAAATCAGTCTTGCTTTCCTTGTTGGAATCAAGTTTTTTTAATATTCTATCTCGAATTAAGAACCTAACCCTTTATGAAACCGGTTAAAAATAAAGTAAAATAACAATATTTTGAAATAGCCCAAGTCACGTTAGTTGCAGCATTACCAAACCGAGTACATGCATCTGTGCTTACGCTACACATTCAGAATATTTTGTGTCTATTGAAAAATTAACATTCATTGGGGTAGCTTTTGGCGCTAAAAACCATTTCTATGATAGTTTCACACCACGCTAAGAGGTGTGTACCTCGGGCTGGGGTTCCTCGCCGAGTGAGTCCCCGAGGGCTTCGGCCTGACTCTTCATAATAGAATATATTTTCACATACGGCGCCTTCAGCAGCTATGTATAACCGCATAAAAGTTAGTTGTAAATTGTTAAGAGTCAAGTCTTATATTTATAATTTAAAAAAAAACAGTTACTAACTTGGAAGGAAAACCTTCCCCCAAGATTAAAACATAAGTACGCCTATTCAAAATACAGTTCATATATTATAATCTTATGAAGGTTGGTTAGAAAGGTGAGTTAAAGGTATTTAACCGAGATAATTGTTTAAGTAATAAAACTTGACCCATTGTTGCTTATGTATTGCAGTTCATGTGTGTTGGTCTAGAGATAAGTGTAATCGAATTCGATTACGTTAATAAAAATTTACGACGCTCTATTATTATTATTATTGCTTTTAAAGTTAGATAATATCTTATCGAATATATTATATTTATTACCGGCTAATTGCTTGTTGGAATACGAAAGAAGCGAAAAATATCACAAAATTAATATTACCAATACTTATCTATGATATTGAGAGATTGTAAACATTTGATATGGAAATCCAT
Source organism: Hestina assimilis (assembly GCA_023373885.1). Classification (NCBI taxonomy): domain Eukaryota; kingdom Metazoa; phylum Arthropoda; class Insecta; order Lepidoptera; family Nymphalidae; genus Hestina; species Hestina assimilis. The sequence continues at coordinate 7,021,188 of CM041741.1, read as the reverse complement.
TTTTTAATTTATAAATTAAAACGCAACAACTATAGTTCCCATGACGAAAAGCTATAGATTTTGTGAACACACAATTCAGGGGCTGGTTGGCATTTGGCTAAAAAAAGTACATATAAGTCGTAATAAATAACAGTAATACTTACAAGAATTAAGAAAAAAAAAACAATATGCTACTTATAAAAATAAAAAAATAAGAATCACAAAAAATATAACTTCATCCGCGAAACCAACACAAACAATCGGAGACGAACACAGAAGCGTGAAGTTACCCCCAAATGTCGGGCCAAATGTTTACGTGCCATGAGTCATGTTTTTTATTTACAAAATTTAGAGCTTCTCGTGGCGTGAGATATGGTTACTATTAAAAGTAGAATTTAGCTTAAAATACTATAATCCCTACAACTTCAATAATTGTATTGTTATTCCTATATATATCTCAGTATAATGTATTTAAATTGTTATGTTCAATGTGTACTGTATTGTGATATGTAAATATTGATGCGTTGTAGTCGAGTGTTGAGAGAAGTCATACGTTCAAATTAACAAAATACTACGACTCACCTCCCAGGATTCTCTTGTTATATCGGAGACATCGCCTGTGCTGCCGGAACGTTCCTAAAAACAAAATAAAAATATCAATATTTTTAAGGTATCAAACGTAACACATTAATTTAATAAAAAAAAAAACAGGTTTTACTTATTAAAACATACAGTAAAATTAGATTTCAATATTATAGTAAATGTTTTTATTTTTATATATGTAACTTTTTATCATATTCATTGCATTATTATATGAATGTTTGAAAAATGAATGCGTATATTGTTATCATATAACAACGCAATGTAAAGACATAGTTTAGTATAAAACATACTGGTCTTTTAATTATAATGTAAACCAGAAAATGTTATCTTGATGACTGATGATGGGAAGATAATGATAATAATTTGTTATGCAAAAGATTTACAAGTTCCTATCTCAGAATCTTATTATGCTTCTATTTTATTGATAATTAAAATATATATTTTATCTTATATCAGACTAGTTGGTACACGCGTCATCGCTTGAAATAAATTAGCTTATTTTTTCTAAGTCAATTAGCAGATATGTCACTCGCGTATCAATAATTATAATTGAAATAATTATTTATTATACATTATTTAACAAATAAATTTAAAATCTTGATAGTTTTTTTAACAAAATGTTTATCATCAAAAGCATAATTTATTTCAAAAATATATATTATATGCGAGGAAAACAGGACATCAAAACAAACAAAGAATGAGTATATTTTTTACCATGTCTAAAATAATAAAAAGTTTGATTTCTTAAAAATTACTTAACTGGTCACCCATTCACCAGTTATTTAAAAAAAGAATAAGCGAGCGCACACACTTGAACTAATGCATTCTGTCTCTTTCCCTCGCATGCTGAATCCTATCAATGTTGCATAGATTTGTCTTTTTCTAGTGTCGCCGTTTCGTTTCATCGAATTTTCAAATCACAACAATTCTAATGACGCTTTACTTCAAGAAGTAGACTAGGATGAGTATGAACCGACCTTCTGCCCCGGCTTGGCGTCGTCGTCGTCCCACTCGGTGTCGCTGTCGATGAGCTCGTAGCCCTGCGCCGCCACGTCGCGCAGCGGCCCGTACCGCTCGGGCACCCAGTGCGTCAGGAACTTGAACAGGTCATCCACCCTGAACAAACAACAAACATGGCAGATTGTTATATTTTCCGTAGTATATAGTGTTCGAATCTGTATTTATGTGTGTTTCCCCAGGCAGTAATAATGTAATCGTAATGAAAGATGTTGAGTGTGCAGAGATTGTTTATTATCATTTATCTTTTACTGGCATTTGCCCGAGATTTCGTCCTCGGTGACCTTAGAACGGTGGCTCCTGAGACAAATGAATTATGAGTACGTAAATAATGTTCCAAGACACGTTTATTCCGAATTTCAATTGAATTTGTCTTGTAGCATATTTTTGATAATTTCACATGAGCCGCGACCTGTGTAAAAAGCCAGGTTCACTACCGCAGCACCACAACGTCGTTATATCAGTAAAAAACATCCAAAAATAAAAAAATTACAGCTGTCGTTATACTAAGCCCAAAGCTTGACGACACAGTAGTTAATTATTTGCTATTATAAATTAAGTTATGCATTCAAACATATTGGACTCTAATGGACCCCCGACACGAGTCAATATAAATAATAACCAACAAAATATCTAAACAGAAAAATGTGACGTTATCAAAATGAAAACTGCAGATTCATTGATGCTATGAATAATTGTACATAAAACAATAAATTCAAAAAGTTATTAAGTCAAATTTTAAATTTGTTTCACTTTACAAAGACAAAATAATTACGACATATTATGTAATTTATGCCTCGTTCCTAGTAAATATTTACGAATATATTTTTATACTAATTGTCACTTCCTTTTTAAGCATACATACAGTTGCTGTTACGCATTTAGATTAATTTACACAAAATATTTTTGTATAATAATACGCCGCGTAGTTGTCACATAAAGAATAATGTACATAGTTCCAATTACGTTTTAACGGAATACAGGTTTAATCTGTAGGGCTACTAATAAGTTCAAGGGAGCGGTAGTACACTATTGATAGTGACGCTATCAAGGCTACAAAGACCAGCAGCAATACTAAAAATAAAACGATGGTTTAAGCACTATTATGGACATTTTCACATCTTCTTCCTCATTACTTAGTTTTACAACAACAATTTTTTATAAATAATACAGCATTTTATAAATAATATAAGTAATATTTGTAATGTTTAATGGCTGTGGTAACCACTTACCATAAAATATACAATTATTATTATATTACTATAGTTTCACAATTAATATTTATTTCTGGTAATAGGCTCTGTTGTTCCGAGCAGTTTTTCTTCTATATGTATCTAGAGATATATTTCAGTCATAAAGAATTTAAAAACTCAATTCAGACTTTCTAAGCCAAAATATACTCTAGGGTATAACAGCAACGTCCGCATTACCTGTTCCTCGGTATCCCGAACCAGTACTCGGGCTTCATGCGCTTGCGGCCGTACGACATGAGCGGCGTGGAGCGCGGCAGCGGGCGGCCGGCCGGCTTGCCCATGCGCAGGCGCAGGTACAGCGGCGGGTCGTCGCTGGGCCGCGCGGGCCGCGGGATCAGCTCTGCGGGGAAAGGGCACGTATTACAAACTTGCCTTTACAACAATTTGTAGATGAGACCCTACTTCTAAATAATATTAATTTAATAATTTTTGTATTAAAATTTTATATGCTTTTGCTCGCGATTTCATTTGCGTAGAATTTAGTACTTTGAGTAGTTTCATCTTCTGGAAAAACAATGCATTTATAAAAAACTTTAACAATTTTGTTTAATAAATAGACAGATAGACAAAGTCAAATTCTACTCTCTTTTTCTATTGCTGTTTCAAAAATCCTTCATATTATTGTATTCTCACTGTATTATGTTATTGAATTACCTTTATAATTAAATTATTTAGGCATATATACGTACTATCAAAGGAAGCAAATAGATCCGGCATGTCATCCACGGAGACCATGCTGCGGTAGTCGAGACGCGGCTGTGTAGCGCTGCTGGGCTTGGTATGAGAGCGACCGAAACCGCCAAGCGAGCTTCGCCTGAACATTCAAAATCGAATTAACAGAAGATCTAACATTTATTTCTTATACACATATTGCATCAAATAAAATTTAATCAGTATAAATTATTTTACCATAAATTATTACCTAATAACAAAATACAACATATATTAATAGCAGCATCTGTGAAGAAGAAGTTGTCATATATAGGGAAAAACTAAACATGCTATAACCTTTTACAATACAAATAAAAGTGCGGATAAGATGTGTATGAGTGACATTGATAACACAGATTCAAGTGATGACATCAATTACAAGATGAATTAATAGTTATCTTCCTAGGACCTAGCGGTAAGCCGCAGGACGGCACGCCACAGCGACAGGAAGCCAATAGGGGTTATTATAGGGAATTACGAAAATTAAAACCAGACGCATATTACTGAAAGATTTACATTTAAAATGTATTAAAAAATATATTATATCAAAGTGATATGTGTCGGTTTTGTAAGGTATTTTCAAACAAACAAGTTATTCGATAAGAACAATAGCACGATCTAATCTAGAAAAGCGTGTCGAATCGGCAAACCGCCAGTGCAGTAACAATTAGTAACAAACGTAGAATTTTCTAGTAAACTCACTAACTCTTCAGAAATTCTAAACTTCCTAACAACATACAGATCATGCCATTTAGCGTATCATTTACATATCGATTATAGAATAAAAGGTTATCATTGAATTTCAGATTAGAAAAAAAAATTAGGTTACTTTTTTTGTCGGTAATTAAACTTTATTTCAATCAGTTTTGCGTAATCCGAAATTCAATAGATAAATGCGACATTAACAAATAACAAACACATTTCAGTGGGACCTAATAACAGTAAAGTGTATACGAAGAGGAGACTAAACAAAACGCATTCAACCACTTTGACACAATACACAACATTATTTGTGTCAAATACAATGCGTCAAAGTGGTTTTAACATTATTTCCAAAGGCAACACATAACGGAGTGGCACATCGATCGCAGCGGTGGGCTCACGTACCCAGGCATGACGTCCCCGGGCGCCTCCTCCGAAGGGGTTTTACTCAGGAACAAACCAGTACCGAACTCGACTAGGTTCATTGGAGAACTTGACCAATGAACGTAGTAGATACGTTATCGGTTAATCCCGGTTAGCATCCACGGTAGCAGAGGAAAAATTTAGATTTGCACCATTATTAATAATTGTCCACTGATCTACATATTATGGATTGAAGCTAAATGAGATAATGTAAAAACGAATTTTATGATCATCAGCGCCACTTTAAAACGAACGTGTACTAAATTGCGATCAAAAGAACACGCGTAGCGTGCCACAAGCGTTTTCACTTTGTCAGGCTTGTAGTCCACAAGCGAATGGAGAAAGAGTTCTCCATCAGGCGGCGTATTATTTCATGAATGTTAATGCAGACGGACATCTTCTATCCATAATATAGATATCAGTATCATTATGACATGCATGTGTGCTGGTGTGAGTCGGATGGGGTCGCAAGCACCACTCACTGTGACTGGTTCTTTGTCATTTTGTGATGTAAAAGAGAAACAAAGGGGATGTGATTATTATTAAGAAAAAAAACCTTGTATAAGTTATTCTGTTGATTGAACTTTGTGTGATGGTTCTGTTACAGGTATACGAGTATGTCAGTAGGATAGCGATGTACTATTTTAATTATGTTGTTATATAAATATATGTCATAGCATGTATTTATAATTAACCGTTTGTCCACTTATTCAGGGAGCACGATTGTAAAATCGTGTTAATGTTTTATATAAAATTATATACTGTATATACTCTTCTATAGTTTTTATCTATTTTCGCATCAATTTTAAAGAATATCAATTTAAAAAGATCGGTTAGCTTCACTCATTCAAAAACCTAAACCGATTACTTCGCCAATCAAGTGTAATTTTGAGGACGTAATTTTTGACCACAAAATAATATAAAAATATAACAGTTACTTTTACATAAAACAATATACCTATTTATTATTTTTGGCACTGTCAACGTCATGTAGTCTTCATTTATTTAAAAAAAGGACATAATATCAAAAGGTAAAAATAAAATATTCTTTCGTACCTGTTAAAGACCTTAGAGAAGACAGAGGAGGAGTTTTGCGTGTCCGCTGATGATGGCAGCGATTCGCTTTGAGTGCCCTGCGGCCCTTCGCCGGTGAGGCCCTCCACCCAGGACAGCGGGTACGATAGACGTTTCAGCATCTATAAATATGAGATACATATGACGTAATAAAAGCTTACTGGCGGTAGGCCTTTCTTGCAAGGGCTAGGTACCACCGAAGTGTTAGATATTGGTTGTAGTAGTAAAGCCATGCTTTTCCCAGCATAAACGAGCCGGTTCGATGGGGAAAATACGGGTAATACTTCTCGCAGAAAATCGGCGTAAAGTAGAAGTTGTTGCGTTTCGTGTGATGAGTGAGAGCACCGGAGACCCAATCTCCCACCCCTCTTTACTTCACGTTTTTCCTTTCTCATCCCTTTCCTCCTATCCCTTGGGATGGCAACGCGAGTATGATAAGTACCGGAAGTGTTCATAGGCTACGGTAATTGCTAGCATCAGGCGGATGGTATGCTTGTTTGCCAATCGTCATTAAATAAAAAAAATATATACTACCGCAAAGCAGTAGTGTTTTTTGCGTAACTGTATTTTGGTTTTAGGGACACTGTAGCTAGTGAAATTACAGAGCAAAGGAGGTTGGCGACGAATGAGTGACACCTACAAACGGATGGTTTTGCAAGCGCTTCTAAGCTATGGAAACTGCTCCATCCATACTGATTCGTCGAAGTTGCGTATGACTTTAGGTTAGAAGATTTAATAATTATCATAACTAAAATCAAACCAGGGACCATTTCTACTAAGACTGACCATTTATTTCTTTTTAATTAATGTTATCTTATACCTTAATATTGTTTTGTAATAAATGTTTTTAGGTCTACGATCATTAACAATTACATAATCCAAACTTAATAATCATCTCGATTATTCTATTCGATCGCTGAATTTAATTCAGGCCATTATAAAACTATTAAAACTAATGTTTTCAATTAAAAAAACGGAACAACATTAAGCAAAACGGTTACCTTATTCTTCTTATCAGGTTTCCCAGGGTCCTCTTTCTGATTACCATCGAGCGAGAAAGAGACGGCTGCGGGTTTGCGTGGTGCTCTCTCGTTCTCGCCTAGGGGAGGAGCGGACAGCGGCGGCTCGGTGCGGGGCAGGCAGACTGGTGGGACCCAGTCCGCTGACAGAACTATGTCTGCGTCGCTATACACCTAGAAACATACTCCAATATTTATATGGTTATCTAGGAGTGGTACAATTGGAGACGTAACAAAATAGATCGAAACATCACAATTGACAATCTTTGGAAACAAAATTAATACCAAGAATGTAATGTAGAAGACAACGTAACAAACACAAAATGTAGCCCAAACCTGAAGTATATTTAGATGCACGAAATAGGAAAACCAATATATTCCAACTGCATCAAGTGTCAAAAACAAAACGAAATAACAAAGAAAAAGATTTCAATGTCCAACCAGATCTTCCAATATTTCACAGAGACCAAAAACCATAGGAACCACATAAAAGATTTATCCATAAACCATCGACCGAAGAGAATCTCAACCGAACCATCTATCTCACCTCATCACCCGAATGTATCGATATCATATCAACGTCGTGGTGAACGACGAAGCAATTCAAAAATATCTTTTCATACGTCGAATCTCGATGCCAATCGTACATTGAAAAATCCATTTCCTGCATTTCGTAAATCGTTTCGATTTCGTGGTAGTAATCTGGATGATCTAAATGATGGTGATGATGATGATGACCCTAAAATATTTGTTTATGATTTTAATGGAAAAAATTACTTAAGAAAGAATTTTAGTTTACATCATAAAATCATTAAGTCATAATAAGCCACTTATTCTTGTCTTAGTACTCTTGTCTGCAGGAACTTGTCTGATCCTCACGTTCTTGTCCCACGGGCAGTGAAACTGTTTAACTATTATTATATATATATATATATATATATATATATATATATATATATATATATATATATATATATATATATATATATATATAACTTATATATCTAAAGTCTACTCATCTACATAAAATACATAATATTATGTCAAGTTGTCAATCGAAAGACGATGGACAAAACTAAAAATTGACTGCCACGCCATCATTTCCTATATTTCTCTCACGGAACGCAGTGAATTTTCGGTGCGCAGCGATGGTCTTCCACAATTTGTTTGTTTTTACCGTACGTGTACATCGGTGGGCCATATAAAATGTGTACCTTTTTCGAATTGGCCGTGTTGACGTGAAGTAGGGGATCACGTATATCGATTCCAGAGTCGTGGTAGGAGAGCTTGACGAGATGAGCGGCGTCACTGCGCGGCTCCTCCGCCTCGACCTCCGCGCCCTCGGCCCTCTCCGGCTCCGAGCCCTCCGCCACAGAGGCTTCGAGGCTTTCCTCCTTACCATGATCGGCACTTGAGGATACCTGTATAAACCATTTTTTTTGTCAGGACATTACTTCGATACTTAAAGTATCACATGTGCATTGCCAGCACAAGGGAAGGGAGGGAAGGGATGAGGAACGAAAGTGGAAGGGAACATAGGGGGTGGGAGATTGGGTATCCGGCGTTCTCACTCGTCGCACGAAATGCAACAGTATTAATACTGTTACTTTTCGCCGTGAGAGAGAGAGTAGTACTTCTTCGGTCGAAGGGGCCAATTTGTGCTGGGAGGAAAATGGTGTTTATTTGAAATTTCTTAACATGAAATAAATGTGAAATAGCCCTGTAATTTATGCCAGCTGTTTGTTAAGTTTTGTTCGGGTTCCTGACAAGCCTCTATTTACAATTTATCATGGATTCTAAAAATTTGGGATGTTCAGTAAATGCTTTGCATTCATTTTAGTGCTATATTCAGGAAGAATAATATTGAAAAAAAGCATAATAACCTCGCTTCCTTGATCTATTGACATTCTATCTTTGCTTGGGATAGCCCAGTGGTGGTCCAACAGTGACTTTCGCCTTTCCTCAGTAGTTTGTTGCTATAAAAAATAAACTTTATTAATATACAAAAAAAATCTATTTTTGAGAATAATAATAAAATTGTTTAATAAATTTAAAAGAGGGTAATGGCTATCGGATTATAATGCACCTGATATCGGATACCTGTATTGACACCGTTGTGGAGTTGTGGGTAGCGAGTTCGATTTCCGCTCGGGCAGATGTTTGCATTGATCTTGTAAATGTCTGTTTTGGTCTGGGTTTTTTTTTTGTCCTTGGTGGTCTCCCCACCGTGATGCTTAACGTGCCTCGGAGAGCACGTTAAGCTGGCGGTCCTCGAATGTTATCACATAACATCTGATAACTCTTTATAAGTAAATTGCTCTTATACAATGAGTTACTGGTTTGGCCTTAGGGTTGCGGATCGCTCTATGTAAAAGCTAGTAATCTGTCAAATCCGGAGAAGAGTGATAGCAGACCCTGGGTAAATACTCGTATAATACCGGAAATAATGATAGGAAGAAGAACAAGACCGGATACCTGTATCGGAGTGGGCGTAACGAGGTCCCTGTCGAAGGCCTTGGGGAAGGCGGCGCCGCCGCGCTCCTCCGCGTCCAGCGACGCGGGCCGCTCCTCCGCGCCCGCCTCGCCCGCCGCCTGCAGCTCGGGGAACGTTTCATCCTTCATCAAACCGTAATATAAATAAATAAAGAAACACTACACACTATACAATCTTCACTAGGATAGCAATATCCTGTATCCGAGGTTCGGAAATACACGCAAATAATACCACAAATTAGAAGCAGACGTGATGAACCTATCACCCGCAGTTGGTTGATAACCCCTGTCCCAGCAGAAATAATAATGTCAAATATTTTACCGCAAAGTAGTTGTTACGGTTTGAAAGGCACTGTAGGCTAGTGAAATTACTGGGCATGGGAGATTTAAGAAGCAATATCTCGAAGTTGGCAACGCGTGTGTTGTACCCACTAATGGTGTTGGCAAGCGCTTATAGGCTACGCAACCAATTATCATCCATCCGTATGCTTGCTTGCCAACTTAGTAACATAAAAAAGCACCCAGACCGGAACATTACTTGTATAGTAAATAAAAACATCTACCTACTACTTGGGACTACTACTGTGCCACAATGGTCGTCTTAATACATAAATAAAAACAGCATTCAACAAGTAATACGCATCCTAAATAAATATACAATGAAGTTAAATAAGAAATAAATATACTTTGTCGTTCACTTTAGAAATCTATCTTTTCTTTAATAACGAAAGGTTTCGTCTTTACGCGTCCTTTAAATTTCACCTTCAATTTTCTTATAATTATCGAGTCGCTGTATAAGAATTTTCAATTTAAAAATAAGCAAATGAGAATTTTAAAGGCTTTCTCTACCAAAGTTTTAATAGGTAATTAAAAGTAAGATATAAGAAAATTATATAATTTATTATGTTTATTTTTAATATTATCAATTATATAATTTATTATGTTTATTTTTAATATTATCAATTATATAATTTATTATGTTTATTTATCATCAGACACTAAGTTTACACTTATTTCAAAAATAATGGTTAATTAGAATTGTTTTAATGATCCCCTATTAAGAATGTGTTAATTTTATAAACTTACTTTGACTAGAAGAGAATCTTTACCCGGCGAATGTTCAGACTTGTTCATGTAATAGATTTCAGCTTGCTCCACTCTGTAAAAAAGTTATATTTCTAATATGCTTACTACATTTCGTTGATACTATTACGTGATATTGTTGTGATACAATTTCTTGATCAGTTGTTAAAACCGTGTTAATCGAATTTGACTCGAAGATAATGAAATTTTAATTCGAAGATAAACAAAAAAAAAAAAAACAAAATAATTGTCATTGCAATAATCACAGGCTAAAGAACTAATTATATCAACGAAGTAAATGTAGTTTTAAATAATTACATTAACCTAATACTAGAGTCTAGTTTTAATTTTTTGTCACATAGCTGAAATTAAAATATTAATTTTGTAACGTCACACTAGGGAGGGGGGAGTCTTGCAAATGTGGCAAGCTGTGACAAGGACGGGGAGAGGTCAATGAGAGGGAAAGATATGAATTTCGTGTCAAATAATTTATAGATGGTGCCCCATATAATCGGTAGTGACTAAAAACTGCGTACTTGTGCACGTTGTGATCGGGTCCGTGCGTGCGCATGTGCGCGATGTCGAAGAAGATGGCCGCGTTGACGACGTACTCCATCGGCGCGATGACGCCGTACGACTCCGGCCCGTGCTCCATCACCAGCGTGTCCGACACGTTCGGGTCGAACATCACCGCGTTCGGCGTCACAAGCAGCACTCCCGACACCACGCCCTTATAGACAGACAGACAAATAAATAAGATTATCGTAAGGACGGTTTATTGTTGTTGGCCCTATTGGCCTTAACAGCGTCATCGTGCAGAGGGATTGATTCGGCCTTGAAAACCCAATTAACGAAGTTTAATACAAAAGTAAACAAAAACTATCTTTTATACGAAATAATTAACAAAATATAATATAATTGATTTGGCCTAGATAAGATATAGATCTCGTATTTAAAGTTGATAGTGATAAAAATTCTCATTGTTAACGCTATTATAATACAAAAACAGATTAACTGTAATCGCTTAATTAATTCCATATTATACAATTATTGTTGCATAATTATATAATTAAAACTAATTTTAAAGTCAGATTTATTCTCATTACATTACTATAATTATTATACATATCGAAGTAAAACAAATATTCTCAGAAAGGGTTATTAAGATAGCGACAATACAAACAGTTTGTATGAACCCCAAAAATCAAATAATATGATAAAATAATGTAATCTAACCGAGAAAGTCATGTTTAAACGATAGAAGCCCTGGGCATTACATGATAAGTGTCTCCCGAAGTGTGAAATGATAAAGCGAGAGGAGATATTCCTAGTAACGTGTGAAACATGGCATCTAAAGTTTAATAAATAACAAACGCAAGGACAAACACATCTAGACCGGAACATAATTATTATGTCTGCATTGGTTAATACAAACATTTGCTCCGAGCGGGAACCGAAACCACGACATGTAGCGCTTAAGGCAGGTTCGCTAACACTGCGCCAAAACGTCGTCAAGCCTTTGCTTGAAACCTAATCAGCCTGCTGCCAAATTCTTAGCATGATTCAAACAGTTATAAATGTATGAAAATTAGTTTTTTTATTATAGGTATTGATTATTACAAAATACATATATACCTGTCCATCGGTAATGTGTCGAACATTGATCTTCAAGAAGCGCTGCGGACCACTGCTGCTGGCGGGCGCTTCCGGCGACACGGGTCGTAGGCTGTCCAGGATCTCTGCGATTTGTCGGAAATACTTAAGCATTTTGCAGAAATACTCAAACACCACATCAACGGAAAGTAAACGTTTCGTGGTTTACTCTTGTTATTTTATTTTTAAATTTTAAATGCGATTGGATCGGTAGTAGTAAGGTAATAAGAATATATACGCTACAAAAGTACAACTGGTTTTTGTAATATGTAGTAATAATTAAATTATAATAGTAATAATTATTCAATAAGAAATATAATTTTCCTGAATTCACGATATAATGTAAGATAAAAAGCGGTGCCTAATTTTAAATATAAAATATACATTTTTTTGTTAAAATAAGACAATCGGTATTAAGATAAAGTATATTGACGTAACAGATTCTAATACTCATTTTATCGTTCAAGAATAAAAACGTAGTAAATAATTCCATATGATATTTCAAAACAACCAACAAGATATCTCAATAAATTTTCTTTTGTTTACATTTTTCATATGTTTTGATAAGATATGCTACATTATTACATATTTAAAGCATACTCTCAAGAAAAATTGCTCTCAAAATGTCCCAGTAATGTAGATGCTAAATACTGAATCATTGCAGCCGGAAAATTTATCCATTGTAACTGTTTTCAGCGCGTTGTGTGTAATATTTTCAAACAAATACATACATTTATATGTAGATATAAGAACCTTGAACGTACAACAAAATATTTATACAGTTGAAATTCGTTACATACACCGGAATAAACAAAGATCGTAAAATAATAACTTATATGTGCCATAATATGTGGTCTTTGTATTTACAAATACAACTGTCCAGAAACTATTGCACTATTGAAATAAGAACTTAAACAAAAATGAACACCATTTTTTATCGACGTATTTTTCTCGGATACATACCTTTCTCCTGAGCCGGCTCGCTTGATGCACCTTGCGTTGATTCGGACGTGTTATCACCGCTCTCGGACGGTCCATCCGAGTCCTTATCACCATCTGTAGCAGTCATAATAAAATCTTTATCAAAACCAGGTCATATGTTTTACACTCGTTTTAATAGTACACATGTGACTTTTAATAAACATTGAAAACGTCATAGTATTTAACGTAACACACACCGTGATACCAGCGCTTGATGAATTCGAAATTGAACATTCTTGTACAGCTGTATTAATACAATGTCCATTATATCGGTACACTTATCGTACGTGATAAAAAATTCATATCGTATCAATTAGGGACACATTGTTCGTTATGAGAACACCGCTATCGAGCAATTAACAAATGCTGGCGATTTTAGTTAGACGTAATGAATATAGACGTTCAGCGCGTGAGCGTGCACACGACCGCGCCTGCAACAAGCCGACGAAGACTGTTGTAAACTTTGTACAAATAGAGAAAAACTGCTTAAATACGTCACACGCGATCAAAATTGTTAATTGTATTTTGTTTCGAAGTAAGGTTATCTCTTTATTAAGGAAAAACCGTTATCTATTACGCAAAAATAAAATTTTGTTCATTGTAAATAAATTCAGTCACTAAAATTATTCATTTATATAAAAGAAACTATGTATTTTATCGTATAGCCACACATAAATAGTGATAACTGCTATATTTTATAAATAGGAAACTATTCAGGTAGTGGCGACATTTATCGTACGTCTAGTCGCGCCAACTATGAATTGTGTAATTAGTGAAAACAAAGACAGATATTCTGCAGACTTGTTTTCAAATCCAGAATCTACACAAGCTTTGACAGTGCCAAGTTATTTGAAATAACATAAAATATAAATAGTAACAAAATGTATTGCTGACTATGATCGCATGTTATAATTCAACCTTGGTGTGAAATATGACAATTAAAATATATATAAAACTAGCGGCCCGCTCCGGCTTCGCACGGGTATAAAATATATAGCCTATGTCATTCACTGAAAAAATGATTAAAATCGATCCAATAGTTTTGATTTATTCATTACTGCCCGTGGCCCGCACGCGTTAAATGTAATTATTTACGACATCACATTAGAAACCTCAAAAAAAAAAATTTTTCTCCACTATTTAATGGATGTTATTATACATATAAACCTTCCCCTTCAATCACTCTATATATTAAAAAACCGCATCAAAATCCGTTGCGTAGTTTTAAAGATTTAAGCATACATAGGGACAGAGAAAGCGACTTTGTTTTATACTATGTAGTGATGATACTGTTGTGCCGTGTTGGTAGCGAGCCTACTTTTAGCCTCGTCGGTCGCGGGTTCGATTCCCACTCGAGGCAAATGTTTGTATCTTACAAATATCTGCTTCGGTCTGGGCAGAGATGAGAGGTCTTTGTGGGTCAGAGAGCACGTTAAGTTTTCGGTCACGGTGTTTATCACCGATATCTCATAAAACTAGAGCCCGTCAAATCCAGAAACGAGAAATAAGCATGCGCTGGGTAAATACTGGGAATAATGCTACGAAGAAGAATATACTTAAAATATTAACAAAAATAGAGATTTTCAATATTTCTTTCTCTTTTATTTGATACGAATTTATTGTTGTTGTCTTAGTGTGTGTTTCCGCACCCCCGGGAAAGGATATCATTACCCCAAATGGGGGCCGTTGAGTGTGTACTGTTTAATATAGATCATTGATAGGTATAATTATTTAGAAAATGAACAATCTTTATTTATACAGTTATTTGAGTTAGCAAAGCATCAGATCCGAAGGTCGGTTTCGCAAGGTATTTTCTAGTTTGAACGATTCGTCACGGTATGATTTATCTGTTACATTATAACTGCTCTCTGTTGACTAATGAAGACTGCAGTAGGCTTTGAAAATAGTGAAGGCCATTAAACAATCTCGGATGTTTATTGAAGTGATGCAACAATACATTATAAATAAATTTTGTTATTTAAATCTTTTGCAATAGAATTAATACAGTTTCAATTTGAATTAATTATAAATAAGATTAAAATTAAAGCAATTATAAACCAAAGCCTTTTTGTCACATAGACTAGAGACATATTTATATTTTCACTAATTATAAAGTTACCAATTAATTTCTACATGATTGACATAAATATACAATTAATAATATAAAGCTATAAACACAAAATAATTTTATTTTGTGTTTATACTTTTTAACTTTTACTTTTTAACTTTTATCATATTATCGAATGTTTAAAGTTATTCTTTTGATGTATAGTTTAAAAATTATTATGTTTAAATATATGTGGAAATCGGGTTATAGAGATAATTTGATCAATCGAAGTCTTAGACCATCCCAGACCATTTCACAAAATCTAAATCGAATGAATTAGTATTTCTAAAACGCACTAGTGAATATTTACTTTATAATTTCTTTCAGGCGCTAATGTTTTTGTAAAAATACTATATAGTATTTTATCATTATCGATGCTAAAAATTTAAATATTAATATTGAATGGGGAGACTTTTTTTGTTACGTGACTAAGTTGGCAAGCAAGCTTATCTGATGGTAAGCGGTTGTCGTAGACTATGAGCGCTTGTCACTCATGCGTTACCAACCACGAGATTTTGGTTATTAAATCTCTTTTGCCTAGTAATTTCACTAGCTACAGCGTCCATTAAACCGAAACACAGTATACAGTTTTACGGTAAAGTAACTGCGATGGTACCTGCAGCAGGCTTCGCACAATAAAAGGCCTACCCTACCACCAGTTTAGTTTCCATTTTTGAAATTGACATAACATTTATTACATGTTAAAATTTGTTCCTATTCCATTTTGACCGCGCGGTCACTGGAGGGCGCTAAAGTGATTATTGCACACAGGCGCTACATGGGTAGAGACCATTCTGGTCAGAAGCATACCATATCCTCTTTAAATATCATAAAACATAATTGGTCGGATTAAGAATGGGACGAGTCTTCAGCTACAATGAAACCTGATACTGTTTTCCTAGTGTTTCTGTTGATTGACCTTTATGACATGGTACAGAGTCTTGTTAAAGGACAATTATTCATTGTTATGAAATACCGTGTTTTAAGGAGATTACTGGCCATTTTATGAATCGTATCTTCGTACATCTTGACTGATATTTTATCTTTTTAGGGATCTGAACCCAAAGGGTGCCAACGAAACTCGATCTCTAAGTCACTGCTCTCCGTCTGTCAGAAGGCTGTAACTTACGAACCGTAATAGGTCGAATATAAGGTAAAGAACTATTGAGCGAATGGTTATTTCTGTTGCTGAAACAACAACAAATACTAAAAATTATATGCAATATAAAAACAAAATACAACAAATAACTTGATATTTTTAACGTTTTTTGCTGTATCTTGTGAACTGTAATAGATAAATAGCTGGAATTTTCATAGATTGTTTAGTTCTATCCCCGCTTTAAAATTTTAATCAAATAATAAAAATACATTTAATTTTATAATTAAAAAGAAAAAACAATTGTGGTTCAATCACTCATTGCTAAGATCCCATAATCAATTAATGAAACTGCTACATGATAATTTCCTTTATAAAAGATGTTCTTTTACTTTTACAACCCTATTCACTTTTAAACTACTTAAGAAGTGACCAATGTTTTTTTTCTAAAATCTACATGTCATAAATAATCTTTTTAAGAATGTAACATATGGTTATGGTTATTTATATAAATAAATTATTTGCTCTCTGACTGGGTTTCTTCACTTTTATTTTTCACTTCTTTGATCAACGTTTTAGTACCTAGACGACCAATCTTTTTCTGTAACCTATCAAAAACCCAGTAAACAAACATTCGACTGATGCCAAGCAGATGGAAGTTTTAAAAATTACATTTGACTCCGATTCCACTTTGTACAATGATATCCACAGCAATAGGTAACTCAATATCACGGCACTATGAATATTTTAAATTATTAAAAAAAAAATAGCACCAAAAACAGAAAATTCATTGATTATTCACATGAGAATGATAAGCAAATGTTTAGAAATGTAATTGTTTTTGTTTTTATCCGTAACAATATTTGTGGCCTGAGTAAGAATATGACGTACTAACAAGAATCTGAAATAATAATAATTTTGGATTGTTACTTCTAATTCCCTTAAGAGATAAAAATAAGTCAAAAGCAGACGAAAACAAAAATTCTTAATTCTCATATCAAATGAACATTCATTTCGTAAAAAAAGGAAGGACGGAAAGGGCTTATTACCTAGTTTAGATATTATTATTACTATCACAGTATTTGTGTTACCTACCTTTCCTCTTATCGGGCACGAGCAGCGTCTGCCCGGGGAAGATGAACTGCGTGGCGAGCCTGTTCAGCTTTGTGAGCTCGGAGGGCGTCGTGTCGAAGCGAGCGGCCAGAGACGTGAGAGTGTCGCGATCACGTACCTGCGACAAACATACACTTTCAGATACTGGAACAATAGTATCTAATAGTATTTTTTTTTGTGGGACTAAGTTGGCAAGCTAGTATACGGCCCATCTGATGGTAAGCTGTTGCTGCAGCCTATATGTAACAGAGTACTGGTTCGTTTTATGTGATGAGTGACAGAGCCGGAGGCCCAATTTGCCACTCCATCTGTTCCCCCTTCCCTCCTTTCCATAGGTTGGCAACGCGCAAGTGATACTTCAAGTATCGCAAGCGTTTATAGGTTGCTGTGACTGCTTTCCATTAGGTGGACCTTATGCTTGTTTTCTAATAGTCATGAAAAAAAAATGGCAACACTACTGACCAAGTCTGGACGTAAAAACTTGACTCGATCGTAGGAAGATTACTCGACAGCCGAACTGTAAAGATTTTTTAGAGCGTCGGCATACGCGCTTACACGCGCGCTTCAAATAGCCGAATACGCGTACACAGGTTTATTTCGGCGTGTACGCTAGAACAAGTGGTGACCAGTGCGAGTAGTATAATCATATTCAAAAATTAAGCGTTTATACGAGCTTATAAGCGCGTGGACATCTCGTAGTAGGGCGTGTAGTAAAAGGCGCGCCTTTACGCACCTATCCGCGCCTCAAAAAACGAGCTTATACGCTCGTATAAAACGCTGGTCTGAAACCTCTATAAGAGACATACCGTATACGTCATTGTTTTCATCGGTGTTGGCGGTGGGAGCCTCTTAATTTGTTCGTCTTCATCTGCAACAAAATAAAATATAAAATATATAAGAAAATAAGAAAAATGATAAATAATTATTATCTGTTTACCATAATAAATAAATTATTATAAATTATAAATGACTAATTATCTTGCTCTTGTAACCTTTTAATCGAATATTAGTTAAACATTTTGAATATACCAATAATATGATACCTTGTAATAACAACTCAGCAAATAAAAGCTTATCGTTAGACAAATATAGACCGAAGTCATACAGAAAAGTAAATAAGTTTATTAGTATTTACAAACAAGCAAAGGTTATCATCATCTTTACTTCATATTATAACATTATTTATATATTATAATTATATATTGAATAGTTAAAGATATAGAGCATGATATCATGTGTATAAATTATATTATTATTTACGTGATAGACGAAAAACCATAATCAGACTAACAAAATATTATAGATATAAATGTTATTCAGACTGTTGTAACATATCAGAGATTGATACTTTAATTATTGATTTTGCGCTGTGATGTTAGCGATTAGGATTGGAATCAAATTTGATATCAATTAGTTCTCGATCTGTAACTGAAGGGTTAAAGGTCACCGTTTGCTTGGACTACTGGTAGAGACACAAAATCAATACATGATGCTAAGTTACAACCTCAGACACGAAATTACGTTCTATTTTATAAAGTATACATAATAATTTATATCCGATAAACACTGATTGTATAGTAGAAATTTGCGAAATAAAATGTCGCACGAAAATGAAACTACAATGAAACAACTAAAATTTTATGCAACGCCAAATAGGTCGTTTCCACTTATTACCTTCACTTGGCTCTTGACGCATTGCCAATAAAATGTTCTCAAATTAATGAAAATTAAATTTCTATAATTAGATACAACTAATGTTTCTGTAAGAATTATGGGAACAATAAAAAGGATTGAAAATGTTCCTCGGAAAGATGCACATGTAGCCGAAGTTCAAACAAAAAAATGTCTTGTTAGGTATATAATTACAAATTTGTAAGATAATTTGGCAAAAACATCAGTCATAAAATTGTAAAGGACAACATTTAGGAGGTAATAAACTTTCATTCGTTATTTGAAAATATTTATATAACGACTAATTTTATAATTAAACATTTCCTCATAACTTTGTCCATGACATCAGTCTTAAATTCCTTCTGGATATAACACCTAAATAAACGTTAGTCACTGACGAAATCATAAATCATCATTGAATTAAACGCATTAATTATAACCAACATCCTGCAAAACCAAAGCTAAAATAAACAAACATTACAGTTTGATTGAATATATAGGATTAACATATAATGATCCAACCTTTTAGAACTGACATGTTATGATTTCGCTTCCCTTTCCGAAATTATGGATGAATAACTACTGCTAATGCTAAACAAGACGAAAGATCCAGCTAATATTTGACAACTGAGCGAACGAACGAAGCTGATAGACGTATTTTATAAATTTCATATTCCTCCTCCTCACGTCGTGTTCCTCATTACTGAGGGTCGTGATTCCCCTGATGAAAAACTTTATCTTGAATAATATGTCGCCATTTTATTCCATCTTTGGCCACGTGGAGCGCGTCATGGAATTTAGAGCTCACCATGGAGCGTATTTGGTCAGACCATCGGATCGGGCTTCGACCTCTTGAGCGTCTGCCGTCGACCTTGCCAGTAACTATGAGTTGTTCTAGGTTGTGGCCATCCTTTCTCGCGATGTGACCAAAAAACTACTACAACTAAATACTACTATACTAAATTTCATATTATCTATATGAAAATATAATGGATTTTAGCCATCACTATTTTATTGTTAAAAGAGAAATGTGAAATTTGAAATCACAAAATATGCAGCAAAATGAAATGTGTAATAAAATTACTGATAAAAATATTGCAGACAAATAAATGACGGGGAGCTGACAGGAACGCCGAAAATATGTAATAAAAAATTCCATTGCATTAAAATATCAGAAATGAATAATTTGTAAAGTTTTACGTAAGACTAAAAAAATAAAAGATTGTAGAAGTATAGTCGATAGTTTTCTTACCTCTGTTAACAGCGTCAAATCGTCCCTCCACTTTAGAACGGAGGGATTCCAGGTCAAAGGGAGCGGCAAAGCCATGGTCAACTGAGCGACTTTTCGACCTGCAATGTTACAACATACATTTTTACAAACTTGTAAAAACATCTATATTAACGTAATACATACTTTTTTATCGAAATTTATTTATACTCATTAAGTTTTCTACATTAATAAAAACTAATCCGATATATTTATTTATCTCTTTTATCATAATAATGACAAAATACATTACCACGCACAAAATAATTATAAACTTTAGTTTAAAAACAAATTAATCTAGTAATTAACAATATCCTTATAAGTTATTTATCATTTCAGGGAAACGCACAAAGTTACATTAATTTCAATAACATTTAAAATATAGATATTTATAAAATAATTGACTGAGGAACGATTAATGGTAGACAGTTTCTTGATATATTGGACGTCTTGATGATTACATATGACGCCAAGGTTGACAAAAAAATCCGTGTGAATGTACGAATAATTGGCAAGTGCTGTATGAAAACGCCCTAAATAGCTTCGACATAAACAAACAGGATCAGTCTGAATGTATTTAGAAATAAACAGAAACACCAGCATACTAGTTCACGTAATTATATAGTAGACGCCACGGATTTGTCGAAATCGGTGCTTAAATAAATATTGATATCATTATACAAACAATATCTACATCTACAATACATAGTAGATAAATGTCATTATGTTCCTAAATCGTTTTCTAATTAATTTAAATTACAATGAAGCAAAAAAAAATGATCGAGCATAACAAAACTGTATGCTAAGATGTAATTTAGCGGCGAATTTTCTAAGCTTCCTAACGGCAGACAAATATTTTGAATAGTCTAATAATAATAATATTTAACAATAGTTTTCCTTGTAACTAATAAACATCTAAACCAATGTAATATACTAGAATATATTGTTCGAAGGAATGTTATAAGAAAATCACCATAGACATTAGGGTCTCGTAGAAAATTCGCAACTGATCGCCGTAAGACTATTGGTTAGGGAGCTAGGGAGAAATTTCTACATGATCAGCACACGTGGCATGATGTTCTTAATAGCGATAAGTATACCACAAGAATCATTTAGGTATGTATTGCTGCGTTGTCAATTGAGAGCTCTTCAAATTTGTTTAAAAAAAGGGGGATGCTAAATGATTTGCGCATTTCTGCCTCTGAGGCTGATAGTTACAATCATCCTGATAAAATCAAGAAAATCAAAGAGGCAGACATCTTATTTTCTTTGTAGGATGATTGTGACCATCAGCCCCAGAGCCAGACATACAGTGCAGCATATTTAGTATCCTCCTTTTTTAATCGAATTCAAAGCGCTGTAACGCTAAAATGCAGCGACGTTGACTCAATGGACCAAATCGATTTGTATTGATCTTAACTTTAATCCATATCGATGTGAAACTTGTGCAAATCATTTGCGAAATGCTTCTCAGCTCCCTAACCATATACAATGTGTTTGGATTACCTTTTGTATGACTGGTCGATGCTCTCAGCGCTCCTGGACAGCTGCTGGGAAGCGCGCCTAGACCTGCATGCAACACAACCACTCTAGCACAGGCAATGCATGCAGAAACATGTGATTATGATATTCAGACAGTTTTTGATAATCAAATCACATATCACTGACAGTTAGCAATCGATCAATTTATCCGTTATATACTTCCACAGAACAAAGAAATGTGTTGAAACTTTGATTTAGTTTTCAAAAGCCTTTGAGTAATATTAGTTTTTTTTTTTAATTTTTAAAAACTGTCTGCATATTATTTCGAAATATTATTGCATTGGAAATTAGTAAAATATCGTAATAAATAATATATAAAGGAGTCAATGCAATAATCTCGTTTAAATGTAACTGGCATTACGAAAATAAATATTTAAAAAAAACGCAAATAAAAATACTATAAACACGTCGATCCATGCGACGGATTAAAGACATGCACAAAAACTATGAGATGGCGGATAGCTACAATAATCCTATTAAAATGAATTACGATTTTTTCTGCTATTTATATACTATAATTAAGAAAACTCATCTATCATCATTATATCTCCAGCAGTAATTTAAAATAACACTAATGTGTGTATGAAATCAAAATGTATCTCTTGTAGACGCTATACATCCCATTAATAACAGAAACTCTTCTTAAATTGAAAATCACGAGACACTCGACACTTTTCTTAATAATTGTTATTATATTTTACGTAGTAAACTATTTAATAATAATAACTTCAGTAAGTTGAAGTAACTATGAAAAGAAGATAAATGAGTGAAGTATTATATATTATAAATATAAAATCTAGTGAAAATCTATCAAAATTGATTACAACACTCAAAATATACTTAATAATACTTATATATTTCGAAAATTCACATCCGGCAAACTAAGTTTTATTAATCTCGCATAGATTATAAATAATATTCTACGATAATGATATATATTATATAGATACATATTTATAAAATTTATTACCCATTTGTCTTGAAATATTCTAATATACCTATCATGAATCTAATTTTCACTTTCAATACACTTAAAGTTTTGCTAAAACTGTTTAAAATAACACACAAATAGGTCCCAACGATTATTCACTTCTAAGCCAAATAGTCATCTAAGTTGAAATGACTTGCGCTATTTAATATATAAATGTATTGCGGACGGTTTAACCGAAACTTGACCCTAGAGGGATAAAAGATCCATTTACTAGAGATACATGACGTTTCATTTAATCTTCGCTTTATAGTTAAAGTGAGCATGTGTTAAGAGATCTTGGTAAAGTGGTCTCGCTGGAGCTAATCGCACAAGTGGAGGAAGGAGGGCGCGTCCTTGACATCGGGCGGACGCTCGCAGTCCTATATTTACAAACATGCTAAGTAGCGTCTGCTATATCTATTAATGCTCATTAAGATCACTCGTATGCACATTATCTGACATACATAGATACTATTTTAGATTTATATTTTAGTGTCGAACGAAAACAATAAGATAAAATTAATGAAGTAGTTGATCACGAGATTTGTTTTAAATTAGGTAACATAAATCTGTAGAGTAGGAACGGTTTCATACAGTTTTAGCAACATAGTAAAGTGGAAGTAACTATTCCACATGAACTGTTGCTATTATTACACAGCCCACTTCACGGTGTTTTCCTTTCCCCGTCGTAACTTTCGTATTCATCGCGTACCTGTGACCGGGAAACCAGTTTTGTTGCGTTAATTTTACTATGAAGTTTCGAAGCACGTTGCTCTTAGAATGCGCAACTAATGTATAATTGTTAAAATCAATTCAAATATTTACACTGAATGTTATTAAATTCAATGAACAACGAAATAAATCAACGTTTAATAACAATATCCACTAAGGATTATATTACAGAGATTATTCATAACAATAAAGAAGATATAGGTAAATGGAGACCAGTTTAGTATCATGTTACTAAGTATGTACTACATGATATTATCGTTTATTTTATGTTATCTCAAAGGCGTAACCTATTCCTGGAAATATGTACTCACAACTACAAATATATATTATTTATTATTGTAATTCGTTATAAATTACAGATACCCATTCGTTATACTTTGTAACTCAAAGTGACAACTTTGTAACTATTTGACTACCGAAAACGAATTATATAGAAAATAATATAATTATGTTACTGACGACAAAATTGATATTATAAAGCAATCGACAATCCATGAGAAAACACATTACTCAATCAACCACACGCAATATCGAGAAATAAGATTTAAAAAAAAACCAGCATTATTAATCATGAATTATGAGCAATTGTAGCACCAATTAACATAACGCAGATAGACATTCGAGAATTGTAACCATTATGCAACTAGCTCGTCTATTTTGAAAGTTAAAACATAAATTACATAGACAAAAAATGTAAGCCAACGAAATGTAGGTAATGTATTCGCGTAACAATTAATTAATACGTTACCGTGTTATAAACAAACAAAACACTCAAGATATACAATTTATCTTGATAGTAGTTTTATGTATGCACGGAAATGTGGATATCTAGTAACCTACAGAACCTCGAGGTCAATGGACTGTGGTTATTGTGAAACTGCCTACGCGCACAATCGCACGCACGCGGAGGGCGATCACAATATTTCACTATTGCACAACCGCGACCAGACGAATAAATCATCCGAAAGGGATAAGCCATATGCATGAATCGTTGCATTATGGTTATGATGTAGACGTAAGAATAAACGCAGGAAAAATAACAACATGACCTATTATATTTTATTTTACATATAAGCAGTCCACGTAATTATTAAAAACCCATCCTTCGAGGTTTTTTACAACGAAAAATAACAATATTTAAATATTTTTTTAAGACTTGCGAATATATAAAGATGTAAATAAGAAAAACAATGTTTTAGGTCTCGCGGAGTTAAAGCGGACGGATTATTAACTTAAAGATATAATAGACAATACATTTTATATAATCTCATGTAAAATAATATCGTTTTAAATCTGGTCTACGGTTATAGACTGCTCGACGCCAGATACCAAAATTATTAACAGCTTATGAATACATACATGAACATGGAACGGGCGGCAAAAACCCGTCTTGTCGCAAATGAAAATGTTGACATATTGACGTAGACGGTAGCAGGACACATTAAGTAGAATCACTGATCATCAGCCATTCAGAATTACTAAATTATTCAAGTAAAACTGGATTATAATATAAAAACAGGATATTTATTAGAGTTTCCATAGGTAAGAGTAATTGTTCACAAACTGTTTCAATTATTGCCATAAGCCAAGCAAACGAGATTTTAGGAGCCGTGATATGTGTCCAATATTGGATGTAATACCTAAAAACTGAGATGCCATTAGAAAATATGGCAACCCTGACATTGATACAAGGCAGGTCGCCTTAGTTGGCGGCTCGAGCTGAGCCCGCAATTCATCAATGTGGAACGCATTAACGATTGCAATCTGTTCGGTGCTACGGATATGTGGCTGGTGCAATATTAAATTACACGTACTTACATTACAAAATATGTTATAAACATGCAAAATTACCGACAATACTATATCTAAATAATATTTAGGCTGGTAAACATTTTAGAATTACTAGGCTATTATAATTCCAAAGTCTAAGCCACCTTTATCCAACCTTTATAAACAATAACATTATACAAATTACAATCACTATATTTTTAATTTATAAAATCTAGCAATTGTTTTGTATAACAGAAAATCAAGGTTGTTCTGATGGTAAAAAAAATACATATTATGTACGAGTGACAATTCATTGTGGCGACTTGAGATATAAACCAGTTGACCCTAATGACAATAAAGACCTTCTATTGCACTAACATTTTACAAAGACAATAGAACATATAACTGCCGCACCTCATTTAAACGCACTTACTTATTGAGGTGCAATAGATTTATTGTTTTGCCGTCAATAGTATCAATAAACTGTATTCTAAGTATGAGCTACGACTCTGACTAGGTAGCATTAGAAATTCTACAAAGACTTTTTTCTATATCTGTCTGCATTTCTGGTCAAAACGCCTCAATTCAATCCAAAATAATAAATTATCTTATTGTTAAATAAAAGACAACAAACAGAAATAGACGGAATTAATTTCGCATTTATTATTTTATGAGTGTGATATCTTCATATTAGGCAATTAATTATAATAAAACACGTCAATATGGAATCCCGTAACGAGGAAAACACAGATACTGAGTCACGAACGTCTTTTGTAAAACTTGAGGCTTACCGCTTACTTGATCTCATCGGATCTTTGTTTTTGATACTATTTTTAAATGCATAGGAAAATTAAAGTTCAACTTTAGTGCGAAATTTAGCTGATAGATAAGTAGTCAAACATTAGTACCATTATTTTTCTCTTTCTAAATAATAATATCAAAAGAGCTTTCCATTCCTGCTCTTATAGAGCCATGTGGCCAATTAGTCAAGGTAATGGTAAGAGAATTGATGGTTTAAGGCTGGTTCGCTCGGAAATGGGACGGGCCCTTTTGTGGGACGCCACTTGCATTGATACATTGGCCTCATGTCATGACAGGGAGGCGGTGTTATGGGTGGGAGCCGCTGCGGAAAAGCTAAACTCTGTAAGCGGCGTAAGTATTCGTCACTTATTCCGAATTACATCTTTGTGTCGTTTGCAGGAGAAACACTTGGGCCATGCGTTAATGATAAACTATTTTTAAAAGATATTACACTCCGCCTCATTGCCTCCAAAGGTGACAGGGGGGCTGGTTCGTTTTTCGCCCATAGAATCGGGATTGCAGTTCAGCTAGGAAATGCAGCTTTCTTGCCTCATTTCCCCGTGGACATGATTTGTGTAGTATAGTAATTAGTAATAAATATAGTTAGTAGTGGACTGTAAATATCTTGATAATACTGGTTGTTAATAAAAAAACAATTAAGTCCTATCTTATACTTTTATAACCAGTGTACCTATATCAATTCTAAGTATGAAGTATCAACAAAACATAATTTTATGTAAATTGACCAACTAAAATAATAAGGTAGTCAACATTTTTATGTATGGCTTTATTAAAATCATATTTAATGTTAAGCACTTGAAATTTGTTTAATTACACGACAATTAAGAAGATGGCACAGACATAGAGGTGTCATTAGCCGCAGTGAAAACGGTAGCTATTAGTCACAACATAAACAATGTAATGGGGCAATGAAGCGGTATCCTTTTTAAGTAAACAAACAAATAAACGAAACTCGTAAAACTCTGCTATCAGTTGCTGTTATTAAGCGCTTCATGGTTCATTACAATGAATACCACGGACGAATGTCGTGAGGTGCGCATTCATCCATCAGGCAACTACTAATTACGGAGCGTCGTAATTAGTCCAGTGTCGTCCACAAACGAGCACAATTGGCGCAATGGAGAGGAAATGGACATCTATCCATGTACGCTAAAATATACATCTACACGTGAAACATCGACATACTGACGTAATTGCAATTCATTCCCTCATAATTTAAGAAAGGAAAAGAAAACTTTTTGAGAATATCTATCTTAGTAAACAACAAAAAATATGATTGTAGTCAAGGTAATTTTATTTGCAATGAAATAATTTTCTACAGAGATACTGTGAGGAGAGCATGAATGCGGCCGTCCTTGTGTAACCACATTGTCACCACACCGCACGTGAGCCTGTTTCTAGCGCATGTGATAGGTTAAATAATTAGAAATTTAATAATATTATACACTGACCTATGATATTTTTAACACAAGAATTTTCTATAAAAAAGGTTGCTCAAATAATTGCAACATCTTAATTATCATTGGGTGTGACGAGTCACACCCCTACTTAAAACTGAGTCACACACATCGCACACCGGCGTTTAGCGGTGCTTTCGATTCACAGAGCAATATCACGGAAAAAACTGGTAGATAATAACCTGTTATTTTTAATCTCATATGAAAAGTTTTTGTTCTGATTCGACAAATCTGAGTCGAAACCACTGAAGCTTATCTCTATGATTTAATACTAATACCTAAAAACTTGTTTATTACTAAATTACTATCGTTATTTTTAAAACGATAATCTATAGTATTATCTTATTAACGCTTCTGTGTTGTTTAAATTGTATTGTAAATATAACAAATCAATCTTAATTAGAACAAATATTGACGTCTTCAATAATTTGGAATTATGTGGAATTAAGTAAGTAAAGTTATATGAACGACGTAAGTACAGTTGAAAGTTTTGTTAAAAAGATTAAATGTATGTAGTGTAAGAGCTTCATGCGATCAAGTACCAAAAACCCTTTGGACCACAGGTATTATGTTAAGTATATTAAAAATCATTACTTGAATAAATTATACAAATCAAAAGGCTAACAAAATTAGGTAAGAAATTAAATCACCGTATAATGGAAGACACACTAACGAAAATGTGCTCCAGGGAACAGGTAAAATTGCGAAATACACGGTATTTTACAAAGCTTATTTTTTCAGGAATAATGTGATGTCTGGCGATAATTCTCTGACAACGTTTTAAAATGATGTAATTTTTCTCTGTAAATTTTCGACAAAGGCTAAAGTAAAAACGTTTTAAAACGCCGTCGTGAAATGACAAGTACAAATAAAATAACATCAGCTAGCAATACATTATGGTCGGTTACATAAGATGTTATTTACGTATTTCGAAAATTACGAGACTTACTCTTCCTAGTTCCGTGTTAAGATTTTAATCTAGTTCAATATACTATCAAATTTTAACGGACATGAAAAGTACTTAATAATCATAAATTAAATTACAGTTTTCATTGTACACAAGGTTTTTTATTATAAAACTTATGGTGCATCCACACCGTGGATACTTTATGCTGAGCAACATATTGAAACACAATAACATAACATTGTTCGACAATTTGCGACCTCATGTTGCTATTTGCTGAATGTTGCTCGTAACATAAATTAACAAAATATAATAAAAAGTAACATTCATCATCAAACGATTTGTTAACAAATTTCTGCAAATGTTGAAAATTGTTTCTACATGTTGATTATTTTCAAATTTAGGCAACGTTACTCAACAACATAAAGTAACATAAAATATTATTTTGTTATCAATAGTTGCCAACTAACACTTTTAAACGTTGATCAACAAAAGTAACTGCAGTGTGGATGCACCAATAAGAAACAAACTACCAATACCATATTATTACAACCGCGCGATTGAGTACATACGAAATATCATTTTATTATATAGTTCTAGAATCACATAATTAAATGCACTCTCAAAATATTTGTATTAAAAATCTTTAAAGTTGTGAAATACATATGAGCTACTAAGACTAATTTTTCAAGCGGTATATATATTAATTAAAATATGAAACTTCTTTTTGCTATAAAAGTTTACAAAATGTGTAACGAAACGTGAAACTTGAAAACCCCATTGTAGATTCTACGGCTGCGTCCTACGGCGCTTAAGTTATCGATTAACGCGATCTGTGTAAATCGCATGCAAATATCATTTCGCTTTGAAAGTACATTGTTTGTATGTAACAAGAACGAGTAGTTCAACTTCGTGGCAGAGGGAATTAGAATTCGTATTTAACATGTAGTCATAATACAATATATTCAATTTTTCGAAAAACAACTTCTTCAACATCGATTATGTTACAGAATATATGATTTTTACCTACCAAGGTTTTTAAGGTTGTATTAAAAAAACAATACATACACTGGAATTGGTAAAAGGTTAGCAATCCTCTTACCATAAACTTTTAAACAGATGGTTAGGGTATTATTAAATACAGCGTCGAGCCATACTGATTTAACCGGCGTTCAATTAAAAACAGATACAAATAAGTTCTTTCTTTGTAGTTTTACGAAGTAAAAAAACAAAAATACAGGCGTCAAACTTTTTATACCCCTCGATTGCCGACGTCACCCAGCGGGATTTAAAAATAGCGTTAAAATTTTTTCATCAGTGTCATTGGAACAAACGATATAAACGGCGTCAGAAAACTATGACATGGTTATGTTATCATTTACGTTAGTGTTTTGCATCTATAATGAGTGATTTAGTTGCGACGTGGGCACGGCTTGGCGTCGCGACGTGCCGACAACGCTGGACACCCGCCAATCTTAGAACAACTTTGTACTTTTAAAATAGCTGACTTCACGTTTTGCAGCACCCAAACAAACGATAACATTCAACAAAACGGAATGGTAAACAACGTCTACATGTCTAATCATTATTTAATTGTTTTCATATTTTAATGATATCATCTCGACGTTCTCATCATGAACAAAACCTGTGATAAATAATGATTGTTTTTTGTTATCATATAATTATTCCTCAATAAGTATCATTTCCAAAAGTCTAACAAGACCTGGGCCTAAGGTTATGTAAACAGTGAACCGGAGAGTGGCGGAGTGAAGTATGGTCATGAAATGACCAATTGTGTTGAATATCCGTATCCCATCTCCGACTCTCTTTAATAGTAGCAATCATAAGGGAGACGTGAAGAATTGAATAAAGTAATATGGCATGCGTAGCAGTGTCGAGCAAAACGTTTAAATACCACTGGTGTAGTCGGTGCATTACAAATCAACTAGTATGCGCTTTGGTGAAAATCATCTGTTGACACCTTTGTTTCACTCATCTCCGCATCAATGGAAACTCATTCATATTCCAGTTAGTAATAATCAGAATATGATATTCAACTGCATACATAATATGTCTAATTGGGCTGATTTTACGATGTCTTATTTGCCTGTCGACTGTTTTTCATGAATTCTTTTTAAGATCGGCATTATGTTATTTGAAATAGTAGAAAATTATACAATACGCCAAGTACATACAACCAGGAAAAACATTTCATATAAAATGATAATGAATACTAAAATATTTATTTTATCGACACCAAAAATAAATTTATATTTCACAGTATTTTCCAAAGATACTATATAAAAACTAAATATTGCATTAAAGTTTATTCAAAACATTATCATTAAAAATTTTATTTAATATGAAAATATTCAAGGAGTTTGATATTTTCATAATTTTCCAGATAATTATGTAGATCCAAGAGACAGATAGACCACAAAAATTATCCCAGTCTTAGTGTGCAATTTTTATTTCGAATCAAAAGTAAGATGTTTGGAGAGCAGCTTCCAATCTTTTTTGCTTGTAGGTACGTACAAAACGTAAATTTCATCCATACTTATCCATCCATACACAAGATAAGTACCGTTTTATAGCCACTTGGTTTCGAAAACCTAAAAAAGCAAGACTGACTTCCACCAAAATGACTTAAAATAAGAAACTTTAGATTTATTACAACGAAATAGTTTTTTAATCCATATAAACTTAGACCATTTAACAACCATATAAAAGATAAACGTCATTTAACTAATACCTAATATTTATTGACGCTAACTTTTTTTTTTCAAGAAGCGCAATACAATAGTCCAAATTAACTAACATTTTGAATATTGCTCTTATATATAGAGCACAGCCAATTTATTAAGTCGTAAAATAATAATTCAATTATCTTCCTCCTCGAGCAAAGGTCGGCGAGTTCTAGGCTGCTTTTATTTCTCTACTGATTAATACCATTTTTAATACGGGACGTTTTTTTACGAAGTGCATGTCCTGCTATTGGTCTGACGTGATAGCATGAGGAAAGAGGCCTCAATTTAGGACATCAGGGAGAGCTATTACTATGCTGGGACTTCACTTGGCGTATAGTATTATCGTGATTAAGTGTAGTTGAAATATCATAAATATACCATTCACACTTACCGAACCACCAAAAAAGTGATATTCGGTATATTGGATTCCTTTTATGTTTGATAAAATTTAAAAGCCTTTTGCTATATTTTGTATCATTGTTAAATAATCCAAATAGCTTCTTTACACAGCTGGTAATTTTTGAGGTCATATAAATTCGCTATTCCAAGTTAAGTACTGCTTTTATTTATTTTATTCGAAAAGGGTTTAAATCTCTTATGTTAGGAGACTAGTCTTGGAGACGGGACATTATTCCATGTTTACCCTTTTCAAATACAATTTTAACTTTTAAATAAAAATATTGTAAATAGTGGATTAATTTATGAAGACAATTTTGGATTTAAATACACTAGAAAATTCAATACTTAAAAAGAATATACACTAACATTGCCACTTTGCGTTTATTCTAATTACTTTTGAGTATTTTTAAAATATTTGTATTTACAATAATTTTAAGTTTTAACAAAAATTGATTGCTTGTTGACCACGCGCTCGCGACCTGACATGTACTACGTCAGACGACAATCTGGGATAAGAAGCCCTGAACAAATACTGATAAAACATCACAAAAACCTTTATCGTCATTCATCAAAGATGTTTATTTATTTAGATAATTGCTAATTAGGGTAGTGATATTAATCTATTTGGTGAGGAAAAACCTAGGAATATAATAATGGTTATCTATCACTTTTATTCCAGTGTACAAAATAATTAAGTGTAATGTTTACGATTATAAATGAGTCATCAATGGAAATGATTTGGCTTCGGTGTATCATTTTGGCACAAGTCCCAAATCATAATACGATATAGTTTTTATAGCGTTGCCGGCAGCCTTCGCATCAATTATATAAACACGGACGACGCGTTGCAAAACCACAGAATCGACAATATCAACAATCCTACTTAATGTAACCGACCTATAAATGTAATGAACACATCATTTCTGGATTTAACGCAATTAACTTATAAGTGCAACTGTTACAAAGTAATCAAGAACTTTATTGAAATATGAGCTTTTTACCGTTTGAAAAAAAAATGAAAAAATAAAGTAAAACGAAAATGTGCAAAACTTGTCATCTTACATTCATTTAAATAAATTACATCATAATCATAATGTTAGTTTTGTGATCTGTCGATTTGTGCTATTGTAACTCGAAAATAAACAGTTAAATTTAAATACAATATAAATACGTATTTTACCCATAGATAGGTATTAAAAAAAGATTTCACGTGATCAGTAGAGCGTTTCTGTTTTCCGCATGAGTAGTCCAGTTCAACCGGGAAAGTACCACCTCCTCTCAAAAAAACCCATACATATATATATATCTAATATATAAAATTCTCGTGTCACAATGTTCGTTCCCATACTCCTTAACCGAAACGGCTTGACCGATTCTTATGAAATTTTTTATGCATATACAGTAAGTCTGAGAATCGGCTACTATCTATTTTTCAAACCCCTCAGAGGTAAGGGGTGTCCACCGCAATTTTTTTATTTTTTTGGATAAATTTTTTTTTTTTTTTTTTTATTATGTGGCATGGAAAAATACATACGACCCTAAATTTTCACTTTTTTATCACCAACCCCTGCTTTTTAATAAATATAAATAAATAAACGTACGCTTGTTTGCAACGTCAGTGGACCAATAGCAATAAAATATTTAGTAAAAAAAAGAAGTATATTGCGGATAGCACGACCGCGCTATACAAAGACAAAAACCTTACTATAAAAAATTGTTATAGTGAAAGAAATCTAAAAAGCCTCAATAGCTGAACGATACAAGGGCCGACTCGATTGAGGCGACCATTACGGGTTCGATCCCGACATCCTTGAGCTCTATTATCGTATCCACTCAAAGCGCAAGATACGAGCTTTTTGGAGAGACAATGTTAGTAATGTTTTAAAAAATCATTACTAATATTAGTTTAAAAACTACTAGCCTCCAGAACACTATCAATATAAGACAAATGATTGAATATTCCGTAGGGTATGACTACAAACACAAAACCGAAACGCAATGACATTCTAATTCCTGCTGAGACAGATCAAGAAGCAAGAGACTGAAGCACAAAGGAAATAAGGTGAATGTACGATTGCGGAAAGAGACCTCGAGGCCATGTTACGAATGATGAAACAATTTCGTCCCATGACGTGTCACGGATACCGTTTTGTACTTGCAGACCACATAAAAGAACCGTATTTTTATTAACATGCGCCTTCCGGATTATTACACCTACGATAATCGTCTATCATCGAACTTAATTTGGCAATTTTTTTGCGGAACTGATTTACTTGAGTAGGATGGAGGTCTATGCAAATTATTAAGCGTCACCATTTTTTATAATTTCCTGACCTTGCCAAAGCTGACTAATTTGGATCTAATCTTTACAATAATGCATTAATCTACTTTAGAAGATATAAACTCAAAACTTAATGGAAATACTAACTTAATATAATTATAATATGAAAGTAAAGCAAATTTAGTCCAGCTGGTAGCTAAAATTTTTAATATTTGAGATTGTTCTATAGTGAAATCGTGGGAAATAACCCAAATAAACTTACATTACATTATTTTTATATAATTATTTACATCGAGTTCCTATGTTATACAACGAAATGTTTTTAAAAACTTATTGGATAGTTGAATACACATGAAATAAAAAAAAACTTATTGAAATTCTAGAAAAATACGAAACGTGACTAAGAGCGAGTTCTGTACGTGCCTTCCATTAGGCGACATCAATCGATTCAAGGAGAAAATAACGTATTTATATATTGTACAAATCAGCGTGTTAAAATGCTAAACACGTCTTAGTTACTTCGATCTAAAGGAATCGTGAACTAAATTTCCATCGATACAAACAGATTGTGCAGACGAACAGATTGTGAAAAAAACTTCAACTTAAAACCATAGACTAACTATATACTATAGACAAGCTCTTAGATACAGACAAAATGTCCAAAGACTCGGTATTGAACTTTCGTAAATTAAATATCAATGCAACGATACGAAGATACACAACAACAAGATACACGCTAACTTTATTCGATTCTGTTGCAAGCTTGTGACTAACTTCGTTTCGTTGCGATGACGTTGGATTTTGTCTATAAAGAAGAGCCTGCCTATAGTACATACATAACAAGACTATGTTTAAAACGTTTTTTGAGAATTCACCGAATCATTCAAATAACAATTATCGGTTTTTAAAAATAAACGACTGCAAAAGCAGTCATTTGAAGGTATTCAATTCCAATGGATAGATGAATAGTCATCAATCAAGATCGAACAAACAGCATGTGATCGGAAGAATTTCCATTAAAATATAATATATATATATACATATATTTGAACACTTTAGTAACGCAATATATACATTCATTATGAAATTACTGATTAGTCTAATACTATACGAACTTTTAGTTAATTAGCTTAATAACCAATCTATTATATTAAAAACAGCTGTTTGCCTGTAAGCATTTTATACGGCGAATTATAGCCACTCTGAACTTTATGAACTATTCTACGCTATGTACGTCATCTAGAATATTTTGAAGTAGATATACTTAAATATCTCGAAAGTATAACTTTTGCACCTAGCTGATATCATATTTTATATCGTCGACGAATAAATAAAAACTTTTATACTCACAATATATTTCTCACAGGAATTCGACAAGGTCTACATAAATATTCAGGTATATAAATAACAGGTAGTCTAATTATTTTACTGTGCAACAGAATAAAGGCATATTAGAAGAAACTGATTTTCTTGACAAAACAGAAGAAAGCAGAAAGAATTATATACATTATATAATTAACAAAAATATAATGTTAATGCAGGTATCCATTATGAAGGTAACTTAACAGAATAATATATAGTGCAGGTGTATCAAATGCTGTTCATATGATAATGCAACTGAGATATTAATAGCATTCCTTACCACAAAAGGTTGTCATCGACAAACCTAGACATCGCATATCTTGCATTTAATATATGCAAAACATGACTAAGTAGTTTCGGTATGTCTTAAAATATTCAAGAAAAAGTATTTTACAAGTTAAACTAATCTCCGGGATAGGAACAAGGAATAGAAGCTACGTTCGCCATGCTACTTCACAGAGACAGACGCAACACATCTTCCAAAACATGCCTCAAGGTGTTACCGATCACCGAAATGGGGGAGATGAATTTGAAGATCCAACTAAGGGCTTAGAAACTCGGGAAATTTCCTCGGATTTCGACTTTGGTTAAAATAACATGCCAAAAAATTGTATTTAAGTATTTCTATATCTGTTTGTCTGCATATATTTTCTTAAAAATTGTGATATTTTGTCATTTTTGAAATGTATGTAATTTCATATTAGTGTACATTAAGGTACTAATATATTATGTTGAAGAAACTATGACTTTATAGAGATAATTTAGTGTTGTATTAATTTGAACAAATTAATATTTTAATTCCAAAAAAAACTAAGATAACATCGGAAGTCGTGTCATACAACAACGTAAAGAAGATAGCTACAGAAGAGATAACATCATAAATTTATCAAGAAAGCATACAAATATATATCTATATATTAAAAACGGGGTCTTTGATCATGGAATTTTTTCAGCTTATAACAATGTTATTTATAATCCGAAGATCATTTTGTAAATATTACCAAAGAAAGATAACAGCTTCTTGTTGGAATAGTTCCTACGATTTTTATTAAATATATAATTTAATAATGTATTTCCATCATAACGAACAGTAAAAAATAATTACAAGTATTTCATTCTTAGCCGCGAAAGCGACACACGGAGCCTGAGAACGATAAATAATAACAAGAGCCGAGCTCTAGGTCAAGGATATCAAGTGTCATGGTGCTGCATTAACATTTCCATTCTAATCCCATACACACATACAAGAAAGTCCGTATAGTACGCTTGTAGAAAACTTGTTGTTTTCTTAAAGTTAAATAAACTTTACATAGACGATAATGTAATATATTACTATTATTATATTATTTTTTTAATAATTATTGAGTTCTAATTAATGTCATGAACAAAGTCGGGGTTAAATCATCGCTAAAAATAAAAATACCTGTGCTTCAGCATGTTATCCGGAACGAAGACATTCCACCAAGAAAGTCGCTTTTGACGAATGTAAGCTGGTGACGGAGTATCGCTTTCTTCATCAGTTTCATTACCACCTGATTTACGTCTCTTTTTACGTTCTAATTGTAGTCGAGCCGCCCACGAGCGCCTACGGCCTTTGTCACTTGGTCCGAAACCGTCCACTCCAACGGGAACGGCCAGAGAGGCTCGGCGAGGTGCATCCGGCGGCGGACCATCAAATTCGGTTAGTTTTCTGTATCGTTCAGCGAACGTAGCATCTGAAGCCCTTCGTCCGTTTGAAGAAGATGGGGATGGTTTGCTCACGACAACAGGGTCGGTAAACGATTCCTCGTCATCCGATTCTGGCTCAAATGGTTCCTCGCTGAAGCGTCGTGGGGTTTCGTCGATAGATTCCTGCAGACTTGCAAGTGGTAGACTAGGTCGATGGTTGCGCATGCCACGGGGCATTCGCCCTGGTCGGCCTTGTAGTCTGGCAAGAGCCAGTGGCACCGGCGACTCTGTTAACGTTGGCTCGCTACCACTCATTGTCACTCACTGTCACTATAACACTTATGTCACTTGCACAATACTTCGGAACGGAACTATTTTATTAGCCCCGTCGATATAAAGCAGTTGGTCACACATACAATCATTGCGATAAAAAAGTAACTTTTGTATTTCAATGAAGAGGTTCTGTGGAATTGGTAGTTGTGTTAACATTAAATTATACAAAAATCAATCAGATACTTATGAAACTACCACGAGAACGAGTATTTTATTTTCTTCTATAAACAAAATTGTTGAGGGTCTTGAAATAATCCAAATGACTTGACATCGGCCTTACGAGAAAAAATTTCGTTACCTCCACTAATTCGCTTGCAAAAATATTCTGTCACCAATCGATACATTAAGAAATACTATTGCTTTTGTTTCTAATTTTTTGTTAAATATCACAATTTAACAGATAAAGCTATCAGTAATAAAGTGTGACGATTTTCAATTACAGAAGACAATGGACAAAACGGTTTGTTCCACATGATTATATTTAGATTATTATCTGACGACGACTACCAGTTGCAAAAAAGATGATAAATGATTAACATTATTACCACTCTATTCCAATTCTATTTATAACACAGAAAGACGGTCCGAGTAGAAGAAAAAAATTTAAGATTTTCTATAGTATAGTCGGTAAGTCTACAGTCTCAGAAATTATCTTGTTACGGCTAACAAGTGACGGCGCTATTCCATACAAGCAGGTGCAGCTTTCGTAACTGCATAGTCGTCATCAACACACCCGCGACGATGCGGGGAAAGTTGCCACCGGTATTATGAGTTGCTATCTCACGTTGCTAAGGTCGATTACATTATCACTTGATGGTACGTACCGTGCCGGGAGTAAGTGACAAGAACTTTAACGAATGTAATGACGTCACGTCTAAATATAAGGATAACTAGATAAAATTGATATTTCCAGACCGTTTTATTAATGTTGGGTAGGCCAGCCGCTCGTTTGTATGACATGTGCTCGCATGAAATACATAGTTAGAAAAACAATCAGTTGTGGCGTCCGACACACAACATCAAGGTCGCACTTCAATTGAGTTTATTAATTGTCTCTCATTGACTTTATAAAGCGCATTATTATAAATAGTACATTCTATTAATTACTCTGCCAACGAACCGAGCGTGTTAAAATTAAGCAATGTCCGATAAAAACGTGAACTTTCGAAATACAAATTTTGGAGTTATTATAATTGGATTTTATTATCTGGTAAAAAAAGTAAATATTGCGATTGGAAAGTTCGTATATAACAGTTTATTATGCACTATTAGCTAATGTAAGTCAAGGATAGTTAATCTTGCGCTGAGAACGGTTAAAGAAAAAAAATACTACGTATTTCTTCTTGTAAGTTTGAGGCGAGCAACTTAATGTCCTCAATGAAGCAAAGCGAGTGTATTTCATTGCCATTAAAAATAATTATATTAGTTATTTTCTACGATAGAAAACGGTCATTGCGCTCTTATTTCTCTTAATAGACCAGCGTGCTTTGAAATTTTCTTCAATTTTCTTTCTAAGAACATTTTTTTATCAGAAACTTTTGCGGACGTGCTCTTAACCACACACCAAAGTTTCTCCGTTATCGGATGAAGTCCGACGATAAGTAATCATTTTCATAATTATATTATATAAAAGATAATATACAATATATACGTTATAGATAATAGCCGCTTGACATATCAAAATTAATAGTATTGTCTAGCCAAGATATACAACTACCAGTAAAATGTTTAATTATGATGATTTTATTTGTTTTGCGCGTCCGCGTTTCAATAATTTAAAAACTAAATGTGATTAAGATATTATTATGCATTCTCTAAATTTTCCCCTTTCATTTGATAGTCCGTATGACGTCCTGGTTTAGAACTTCCCTAAACAATTAAGCTCATTTTCTCATATTTATTATTGTTGAAGAAACACATAAGACAGAAAATGGGTGCACAAAAATAATAGTCAGACTTGTCCAAGTTAACTCTGACACCTCGCTTCACTCCACCAATTATATTTGCAAGTTAATTGTCTATGAATTTTATGTTATGTTATGATAAGATCTTTTGTTTTTCAATCACCAGTGATTGATGATGTGTGAATGAAAAATATAGTCATTGAATATTGTATACATTTGACATTAACAATTCTAGATGTCAACAACTAAACTGTTCACGAATGACGTAGAAATTCGAATATTTTCATATAAATTAAATTGACAAGATGGATTATAAATATCACGGAATCATAATACTGTATAAATTAAATTAACAACTTAAAAAATGTAGTAGGTGATGTGAAATAAGTCCTATGATGTCGTCGGAATTATTTCAGACAGGCTAAAATACTTATATCAAGTATTTAAAAATAATGGTCGTTTAGCCACACATCTCTTAGCATTTATCCATTAGCATTAATTTTGAACACTCACGCGGACACTTAAATTTTATGTATCCGAGCAATAGAGAGCTATGATCTGTTAGAAGAAGCTTCTCCATTAAATACCGAAATAACTCATTATTACAAACCGATAACATAATAGATCTCCTCCGAAATTTTACGCCGATAATTTAACAATCGACAAATGAAAGATCACGTATATTTGTTCGTAAATATCGTGGGTTCTTCGTCGCGTCTTTTATTACGAGCTTATCGCACGTTGCAACTACGCATTGCAATAAACACTACTGTTTCATTAATTATTTCTATTATTTAACTTGTGATACATAATGCTAGGGAAAACATTGTATTCCCTGTTCGTACCGGATTCGATAAGTTGATTATTTAAATGATAATACGCACGACACGGATGTAAACGTAACTTATTTTAAAGTGTAAATTTCTTATACACGATATAGATATAAAAAACTGTTTTGGCAAGAGGATTTTGTTTGCATTATATATAAATTCGAGAGACGTTATAAGTTTATTTGAATAATACCGCCAATGAGCAACTCATGCACTAGTAAATACTAATGTGTAATAATATGATTATTGTTAATATTCTTATACAAATATTACGATGGTAAATTTGCGTTAGCGCGCATGCGCACATTACTAATCATCTTATATTAAAAACTGTTTAGCAGAATTTATTTTCAAAATGGTAAGCAGAGGCAAACCAACAAATGAACGAATAAAATGAACAATTGTATAATTGCACAATGTGGAATAATGACACTTTTCCTTCCTATTTATCCAAAATGATGAATGGAATTATAATCAAACGAACGTTTCGATATTGATTATAGACCGACGTGAGTATACAATTTGTCTAATTTAAAGTGAATACAATTATATATTATCTAGAGCGATATACAATATATGGCCACAAACAAAGACTGTCGGCAAATGCAAACAACGAATATTTAATGAGACTCCTCAGCAGGAAGCTGAACTGAATACAGATTCATTGTTTACGACGATAAACTAGCATGGGACAAAGAAAATCAAACTCATTAATACATATATAATGAATAGGAAATTACAATCTGGCCGTTTATATATACATTTTATTTAATATAGGAAACGATGCCAAGTTGTTAGTGTTCGGACGCACGGAGAAAATATTTACGTTGTGATTATAATTTTTATTAATCATGTTTTGTATGATATGAATAAATATTAACGGCACATAAAAATGGATTGAACTATGACGCATGCTCTTACCGTGTACGGATTAAGGAAACATACCCATTCTACATAACTATTTCATGGAGGGTTTACGTCACATAGTCAATAGAATTGAAAATAAAAGGCCTGGCATATCCTACGGGGTGGTCACCGGTCGGACCTAAAATATTATTGTAAAAATGGGTCACGGAGTATGGGTATGTCCCCTTAATATCTCTTTTTGGATTTATCAACTTAAAATTTACAAGCACTAAAAAGGATCTTTTCCTACATATATATTGTTTTATTATAATTGGAGAATCAATACTTTCTACTGCCAAATCTAGAACTCTATTTTATATCTCGGACTCTCTTAATGGATCCCGGTTAATGATCGTACGAATATTACGCACCAAAAATTATTTTAACTTCGCCGTTGATGGATATTCAGTCGAAGCCACTTGCCAAAATATAGTTCTTTGTAAAGAAAAAATACTTAAAAGAACGGATATGTAAAAAAAATATTTGAAAATTATTTAGTTAATGTAACACTTCGGCGTCATTAGTGTCATCAAATCGCCGAAGTGTTACATTAACTAAATAAGACACTAATGACGTGTTTAAGGGTATTTGAAATTTTTATAGTTTCCAGTAGGACGTCATGACACCAAGTAATTAATAGCAATAATAACTTCAACAAATGATAAATCACTCCTTCACTTCATCAAATAAATAATGGTGGATGTTTTTTTAGATATAACAAGGGAATCAAATTAATAAAACCAGGACCACTTTGGTATGACGAGATATAATATTCCGACGATTATAATTATTAAAGCTGTACGCGAGAACGTGTTGGTTTCTTTGGGAATATTCCCAAATTTGCAACTGTCACAAATAAATCTCTCGAAACGCGTTTTGCAGTCATGTTGTCCTAATTTCGTGGATACGTCTGAGAGGAAAAAAATTCAAATTAACCCTAATAAAAATTTTTGTAAACAAAGTTTTACTAAGTTTTCCACTCTATAAATTTTGCTTTCAAAGAATAAGCTTCTGACGCATTACATTTATTTGTTTTAAAAATTTTAACTGAGCTGATATTTTAAGTTTTACCACGAAATTAGTCGCTTTGTAGTTAGATTTCCTCAAAGACTTCCGAGATCAAGTCTCGATTACTTATAAGCAAATGCATCTATTATAATTACATTTCTACAATCATATGAAGATCATCCTGAAATGTATTGATAGAATACCAAAATTTAGACTAGTTAAATCGAATAAGACGTTTACAAGAAAACGCTGCACATACTAAAAGACAAGAGTCAAATATAGCATTCTCTCTCTTTTTTACATTACAACGTATATAATAAAAAGATAAACGACGTTTTAA
Source organism: Hestina assimilis (assembly GCA_023373885.1). NCBI lineage: Eukaryota > Metazoa > Arthropoda > Insecta > Lepidoptera > Nymphalidae > Hestina > Hestina assimilis. The sequence goes on along the minus strand of CM041741.1, from coordinate 6,978,968 downwards.
TAGAATAATGTTAATTTAGACGAATACATTGCGATGATGTTATATGATTCGTGAAAATTTAGATGCATCTTTACATGATGGTATCTTGTAAATTAAATAGAAAGAAGCAAGTATAGAGGAAATGATATTTCAATAGCATGAAGCTAAACTGATCTTGGCATGAAGATTGATATAAATAATTAAGATGCAGAGATGAATTCCTTTCGATAATATCGAGGTTCTAATGCCACTCATGTACTCCGAGGTCAACTGTAGGCTGGACTGTGCTAGCTTGAATTTACGTAGATAGATAACATGTAAAGCAATGAAATGCCATGAAAGCAATTACACATCAATTTAAAATTGAAAGATATTAATATCTTTTATCGAATTCCAATTATCAAGATTGCTTTTCGGTTTATAAATTTATCATTATAATAATTTCTTTGTAAATTTTTCGACATGATTTAATCACAAAGGCTGTGGAATGTTGAATTCGTAGCGTCTAAATGAAATTACGACCAACAAAGTTGCTGGCAATTATTTTTTTATAAACAACATTTTACACCGTTTGACATAATTTTTTTATGTTCGACAAAAATGGTCAACGTACTTGATTTTACATAGCTTACTAAGCAAGGGCTGTCTGCAAATTATAATTAACATTGACTAGCTTTGTATGATAAATAATAATTATTAATGCCTCCGACATTACCAAATAAATAATGCAACTATTTCTTAATTTAAAAATAAATAACCTTTCTTCAGTGATATAGTTAACTGGTACCCATTTATATACATTAAAATCCGTCTAAAAAACTTGAGACCAACATAACTGGAAAAAATATCTCACATATACTAAATAGATTTTTGTGTATACATTTAATTAAGTGATGATACAGTGATTATAATTGTGTTAACTAAATGCTACTGTTTAGATTACTACAAAAACCAATACATCATGATATGAAGTATAAAACCTTGTGCGATGTAAACACACCTAAATAATAATCTAATATGTAGGTACTAAACTGGATTTTAAGTTTGAATACCTTACTTGAATGATCAATTTTATTCAAAGAAAAAAAGTCAATTTATAATGTTGCGCCATTAAGTAAATTGCTCATAATTTATTACTATAGGAGTATATAGCACTAGCGATTCAGAAGACGTCGTGGTAGTCAACCCTGACATAACATAATTCTCAAGTTACGTCTATTGCTAGAAAAATGTAGGTCGTGTCCGATTTCAAAGTGCAGCGGGACTTGCATAACTCGAGCCTCGCCTCGACAGCCGTCGTCACCCGACTTTCAGTGGCATTGAATCTATCGTATCAACCACGATTCATTATAAATATGTTTATTTCATCGATAAGATAAAATGTTTTAATCATACCCCGATTGAATCACGGTCCTTTATCTATCAATGTCGAATTATATATTTCTAGCCCCGATTTTCGATAACGAAACCTAATGCACTCAAAATACTGATATTGGACTTACTTTTACAAAAATCAGTGAAACACACAGGGTTTCATAAGAATCTTAACATGTACGAAATTGAAAACACTAAAACACTTCTGCTTAACCCTGCCGAAGTCCGTTTTCCTCACAACCTACAGGGCTCCACTTAGGCTGTATCATGACTTTACATCAGGTGTAATAACAGTAAACGCTAGCGATAGTTAATAAAAATTAAAACAATATTATTTTTAAGGAATAGGTACTGAACTATTGTAATACGGCATCTGGAAATAATTCTGAATGTTTACTTTTTCTCTGAAAAGGGTATACAGGAAAATGGTACACATTTTACGTTAATTAAAACTTTAGTATGAAACGTACACGCCTACTGCGGGTACAGAATAGGTATTGTTGCGAAATAAAACCTTTTTCAACGGACTGGAAGTAAACAAATGGAAACCGCCCACGGCTCGGTCACAAATCATGTGCTTTTCGCGTCTCTTCTTTTGCTCGCTTATATTATATTTACAGTCTTATTCCTGAACATGTGAAGCTGTGGTAGTAATAAAAATGATTATTTATTACTAAAAAGAATTAAAACACTGTATTATAACTTGATTAAAGTAACCTTAACAGATCAACGAGTACGTCAAATTAGCTGCTATAAATTTGTAACCAAAAATTTAGTTGAGTAATAAACATTTTGATATGTTTTTTGTTGATAATTGTCCGTTATCATTAATGTTACAATATAAATTAAGACTTTATAAAAAAATATATAAAATAATAATTACATCTAAATCTATGAATATGACTAAATCAATATAAAATAAAAATGTTTAAGTTATATTTTCATTTGCAAAAGTTTCTAGAATAAAATAATGAAAGAAATTTGAAACCGGTGCCAACAAGTTGCCTACTTCAACAAAAACATTAGAAAACGACAATAAATAAATTTTGTCTGTCCTATTTTTGACATAATATTAAAGACAGCTTAAAGACAGACAAACAAGGAAAACGAAATCAATCAACAATGAAAAAAATAGTTAGGGTCCTTACTGGTATACTGATGAATGAATTCGTGCGTGTTCACTCTGAACTGACCTTTCGATATAGTATCGACATACAATATACAAAGTATCGAAGGACTGAACGATTCCAACGCAATATCTTAATTGTGGTTGTTAGTATTACGATTCTAATTTTTGAAAAACTTTCTGAATCTTAATTCATTTGTAATAGATGTATCTACGAACCGCGTAGACCGTCGTAGCATGGGTGATTATATAATACAAGTTCATGCGATCGATTCTAAACACAATTAATATTATAAAACAAAGTATAAAAACAGTAATATTTTTTTATTGTGAAGGTAGTTTGTAATGAAACCTACAATCAGTCTTAATAAGGCCGATGTCAGATGTCCGGATTAATCCGATAAAAAAACTGTTAATAATTACAACACAAGTACGAACAATTAATTGAAAAACTTTGGTAACACAAAATCGCGTCGTTCTAATATCTTACGGGTTTCGGGCCACGCACCGACCTCCTTTCCCCGCTGCACTGGCGCAATGGACAAACAAAATAACTAGCCGAAGATGCCGGCGCACGAATTCGTAGCGTAAACTGCGCGTGCGACTTTCACTGTGATATAAGTGCGCGTGATCTTGTCGCGGCGTGCGAACCTCGCGGCGCTTTGAATACAACTGACTACCGAGTACTGGTTGGCATCGACGCTGATGGTGGGGCCACCGGCCTACCTCAGATAACGCCATCATCTGATAATATGTCTGAAACCAACCCTCGTCTTCACACATTAAACATTTGGTGTAGTACATTAATATCTTAATTATTCTTGTTATTTTCCTCTTATATTGACAATATTTGTTGTCGTATTTGAAAGCTTAGGCGATTATTTGACGTCATGTCGTATACGTATGATATTAACTCGACTGGAGTCAGACGTGCAATTTTTATTATTGTTCATGCTTTGTTTGTTTTGTTGATTAAATCCCGAGTCCCAGGTATTAAATGTTTTCTAATGTATTATATTGTTATAAAATAGTTACGTACTTCCACCTCGCTCTTTATTGTCATTTATTCATAGCTGTGATAATATAAATAGTTAGTTTATAGTTTTACGCGTATATCAGGTCCCACAACTTTTTGTATTAGAAGAACGACGTCGAAGTTTTTACTTTTTAATTTTAATTATTTATATTTTCCTTTCTTATAGTCTGAACGCTACCAGAATTCAAAATTTTAAGTTTTTGGGAGTGCTAGAAGTATCTTAGATTTTTATGATTTATAACTGAGTGACCAAATTAAAGAACTTTGACTAGCGATAAATCGTAAACTATATAATATAACGTTTTATTTTTTGGTGTATTAGCAAATACTCAGTTTTAGTGTGTTCTCTTGGCCCCTAAAAAATTGAAACATAAATAAGAAGTTTTAATTTATTTTTATCCACAAAAAAATTACAGTGGGGTCAATCAAAAGACCCGCGAGTCGCTCCAAGAATTTACAAAATCCGCAGGAAATTAAAACTGCCTAAATAAAATATCGTCACAACCTACCCACTAGTTTTTATTGTATTCAAATCCTTTTAATCAGTCACTATCCGCCTACAACTATGAAAACAAAGAAGAAATCGTTTTATGATTATGCAAATATATATATATATAAATATCATAATGAGTAATACATTTTATGAAATTTTGAATATTGTAATTTATGAAAAGGACACATTATTATCAGTCAATCAAGAAAAAGATTGAACATATGGAAACGATAAAGCCAAACTCGGCCAAAACAGATCAGTGTGACATACGGTTATCGCCAAATGTTTACTAACACAAGTAGATCAAGTAAAAAATGTAAGAAATGAGAGTAAAATATGTTATAATCGCTGACAACTGGAACGTATAAAGATTATTCTGATTTATTACAAATATGTCTTTAACAGTTTAATAGTATAAGACATATTTGTAATAAATCAGAATAATCTTTATCATATTGTTTCATCGTTTTGCCTTTATTTTAAACCTTTATAAACATATTGTTACGGTGAATCCTATCACCAGGGAATAGGGTACAAAATTGCTTGCTACCGTTTCTGTTTGTTTGCTTCATTCGCGTAGGTTCTAGAAAGATGTGTTGTCAAAAGGTGCCGTATAACAATCCGGGGACGGAACTATCTCGAACCCGTGTTCGGCACTATATAAACGTCCAGGCGAGTCGACTGAGTCATTCAGTTCTGAGCAACGAGCGAAGAAACTACAAGCGATACAAGTGACTAAGTGCAAAAACCAGTGACCACGGCTATTCTTTTGGACTACGATTGATCTGTGATTTGTGAAGTTCTGTCGTGTGATATAGAAGACCCCAATAAAGTCTTATTTTGAGCCATCAAGTGTTTATTTCCAAATCTGCGAAAATATTAAAAATATAAAATATTCATTTCATGTTTTGGAACGTCGTGCATGTATTTTAAGAAATTATGGGATGTGTATACCTATTCGCTAAACTACAGTTAACAACGTTGCGGATTAAGCTTCTAATTTTCTCTTTAACTGACATTTGACCCACAGTAGGACGCTAAATAGCTGTTACTGTATTTATTATTTACTGCATACATAGTTAGATAATATTTTATTTAACAGACTCGCAACTGAAATATTACATAAAGCTGAGAATGTATGAAATGAATAAAATTGTATAAATTAAAACTTTTAATAGCAGTCATTAAAGCTTAAAATTATTGTAAACTTTGGCTTAATTGCATATTTTATAATAAATCGCTTGTTTTGCCACTGATTGCTGATAAATCTTGCCCAAAGATGTATGCAACGTGCAATTAACGGTCCATTCACTCTTTTAGTTCTTTATCGGAGTGCATTTCGGAATTATCCGACATAACATTAAAAGAGGTCAAGTACGTTTGGGCCATGTTCAGAGGTGTTCCTCGCTTGTGAGTAAGCTCGCCCGCGCTCGTCCCACAAAAACATTTTTCTGATGTATTATAATATACTGATTATATTTAAAATTTACATTTACAATTATTACTCATATATAAAAGTTATGAATTTTTGAAGCATCAAGCGTTGCATATAGTTGACAAAAACGTACCTCACAAAAATTCAAATAGGCTATATTTTGTCTATACGCTAATTGCCTTAGATATACAATGGTTGACTAAATAGTAGTATATTCTTTAGATTATAAAAACATTTTTTTAATCAATGTTCAAAACTCAACAACAAATAAAATCTCAACGTAACAGTTTAAAAGCAAATGTTGCATTACATTGGACACGCCATGACACTTCACACTAGTATGGTATGTATGTAAATTAAGTACATCTGACCACAAAATGTCAACAAAAGAATCGGTAAGTAACTTAATCACGTCGCGGCAATTTAACCATGAACTCTAAAACTCGTAGCGTAGTATTTCAATTTTGTTAAACGCAATACGTATTTTTGTTAATACCACCCGATGACGACTTTGAGCTCCCTTCAGGGATGTCCCTTTTGCACAGCTCAACTCAGACCCTCTCCTACACCTGATGACGCACTCAAGGCCAGTAGGGCCAACAGCCACGTGTAATTCAAAAAAATATTAATTTCATAAATGTGAAAGTAGTTCTGAATGTATTTCAAACTTTACGAACACGCTACATAACATAACTTGGTGGAATTTAGTAATTAAATAGATTGGACCAAAATATGTATTGAGACAAAGGTGTTTATTAAAAGTCGGTTAATTTCTTACACCACGCAAGTGAAGCACAAGTAACTAAGTATATAATCAACTAAACATAAGAGTAAATTGCAATAATAGTCGTCAAATAATTATTATATCTTATTTTTCGAAGAATTTCTTTTCGTTTCTAGATCTTCAAAATCCTTCAGCAGAGCATGAAAAAATTTACATCGAATCATCTCGAAAGCAAAACTTATTCAAAAATAAGTTATTTAATAAGAGATAAAATACCTGTAATATTTTCAAAAATAAAAAAAAATTATATTCAAGGCAAGGCATGAAGACTTTTGTGAATCATTAAATTTATGATCTCGGTTGCTGTATAATATAACCTGATACAGTAGAATATAAAAACATTTAAATTGTTTCTTAAGAATTATACTAAAGACTTACGGAACAGTATGAGAATCAAAAACGCAACGAAATTACTGGGCAAAAGAGGCTTAAGAACCAATATCTCGAGGTTGGCAACGCATAAGTGGCACCCACTAATGGTGTTGCAAGCGCTCATAGCGCTCATAGGCTACGGAAACCGCTTACCATCAAGTGGGCGGTACTAAGTTGGTAAACAAACAAACAACAACCAAACATGTTTGCCAACTTAGTAACATGTAAAAAAAAGAAATCGCATTAAAGATTTACTTTGTAATAATTAAAATATTAATAAAACATCGAATACTAGTATAAAACGGTAGAAATTGTTTACTAGTACTTTTATCGCGTTACCGATTCACATACACGTGACGCTAATTGCAAATTTAACGCTGCATGCGTTAAATATAATATTTTAGCCATCAATGAACACTTAAAACAAATAAACCTACCACTGTAAATGTGGACACAATATAAGGTCAGATGTGTTTGTTTGAGGTTATCTTTATGTTAGTCAATAGTATAACATTGTGGTAAACGTTACCCTACAACCGTTTACATTCAGCTAAAAATATTATCCAAAGCTGATGCAATCTCAATACCAAGGCATTTATAATGTGACCCGTTTACATGTTTCTTTTATTTTCTGTAACCGATTTGTACCGAATGTAAACGTAGGATAAATTCAATAGGTAACGGAGGCTCAATGAAGAATGAAAGTGTTCGTAACGGTAACTTTGACTGTAACTAAATTTGCACTAATGAGGTCGCCACTTCGAACGTTACTTGTTTCATGTTCTATTTCAATTCTTTGCTTAAGACGACAGATAAATTTATCTTTTTAAAATAGCACAATAAATTTGTTTCTATAATATGTTAAGCAATAAATATGTAATTCCATATATATCCATATAAACTAAGCTTATATTCGCTTAAATATTTAATTAAGACTTTCATTTGCATTATTCGTAACTCTATTAACTTAATATCAATTTGTTTATGATAATTTTAAAGTGAGTGAAAAATAAGTAACGAATTTCATTTATCTACACCTTTATGTTTTTAAAAAATATATGAAATATATAATTGGCGTCAGCATAAATTTAATAAGAAAAATTAAAGAAAAATAATTTACAATCACTTTTATGTTTTTCTACAGAAGTTAAAATAAAGATATTGTCATCAGACATCCGCTATAGATACGGGGATATAAGTAGGTGACAATGATACTACTGGGACAGAGAAATTGTTATAATTAATAAAACTACTAACACACACATATACCTAACACAAAGTAAATAAATGCTACAATCTCAACGGCCATTAGTATTGTAATATACTGTGCCGGGGGTCCGAAATCACACTAAACATTATATTTATCAAAAATTGTTACAAATTTTCCGTAAAGATTACGCAATGAAAACGTCTCAATATACAAAAACTTCTATTGTTAGAAAATGACGATTGTCTGCAGTAAACTATCACGGAGATAAATCAGTATCAAAGATAAACAATGAGACGTAATCAATCCTTATTCCTTCTCCCAGTTCTTTCAATAGCTACCTTTTATATTATCTACGTAATTTATCTTAAAAAGTATAACTTTATTGAAGAGCAATTTAGACAAGACTAGCCACCCGCCTTCGCTTTATTCAAGTTTCGTGAAATAATATCTAACTGATCGTCAAAACCGCATCCAAATCCATTGCGTGATTCAGGAATATTTAGCGGAAATGCAGACTTACGACGAAAGCGACTTGGTTTTAAAATATAAAATTGTTGAATAATAACAATAAGAATATGTTCAAGACCTCAAATATATATCCAAAAAATCGTAATTTTTTAAAAAGAATATAATTATCTTAGTAGCCGGGTATGAATCAAACATTTAACATGTTAGTAAACATTCAAAATAAACCATAAACGATCGAGCTCTATTTATAGACTCATTACTTCGCGTAACGTAAATGTAAAGTAATGAAGGATAACGATGTTTATTAAACATCATCCAGATGCGAGTCATCTGCCGCCTTCGGTGCATTTGTTTATCATTACTACTGCAGCAAGGTCAAAAGGCGAAATAACAATTTCATATCTTTATAACCTTTAACGACCTTCACACCTTTAGTTACAAAATGATTTCGTGTCAAAGTGTCATGTGTAATAAATGTAGGCTACACGAATATATCAATGTGTCAAAATGTCGACGTGTACCGCATAAAAGCCGTCAGTGGTCCGAATCTCGTAAATGAAAGTAAAGTCCAGTCAAAACTTATACTATAATGGCTGAACGATGATTTATAATGTCAAAATTACGTTCTTCATTCGTCTTTCATTGATTTTGGAAGTTATTATTTATATCCAATTAGCTTCTATAATCAACGTATATTTTTTTAACTCTGCTGTCGTTGGCTGTTATAAATAAAGTATTAAAATTAAAAGATCGTCAGATTTATTATTGAACTTATATTAAACTCTCTTATATGGTCAATGAAGTATCTCTTCGTTATGTATTAAATTAAATTAAGATAATAAATTTATATTACAAAAGACGCTGTCAAGATGGCGGAGGTGGAGTCTTTAAAGCCGATGAAATTAATCAACGTAGTAGAAAATATATATTGGTCAGGCACAGGATTTTTTACATTAGTCTTACAGATCCAACAAAAATTATTGTTGAATTTATTTAGCAGTTTGGACCGGATACGAATAACATAATGAAAATCAATAGTGTATCCGAAAGAGCTAAACGACCAAGCTTAGAACGCAGAACCACTGAGTAAGGTCGCTCAACCGAGTTTAGAGTTTAATATACACAATATTGTTGTATCATTATAAATTAATTTATCTCATGATCGAACGTGAAACCGCTATATAGACCAATGACATTATTAGGTATAAACACATCACATTATCTTGATAGGTTTACACTTTTCCAGCAAAGTAAACATTGCTTCTAAGAAGTTACATAGTTGACGCTGACAACACACAGCTAACAAGGTAAGAGATGCTAATAACAAAAGAATTCTTACGTAAACATTAATTTAACCACCAACTAGGAGAGGTTCCTGTCTTTAGATAGTTGATTTGGTAATCTTACTTCTCTTAGATCTGTGTGATCGTCATAATCTCTAGTAAAGTGGAAATAATGTGTTTTGACGGGGATCGAATTATTAACCTAATTTCACAACTGAATATTGATATAACAATTTTGTTAGGGAGATATAATAGGTAATAGGTAGGTGCGTATATCAAAGTATTTGGCTGATATACACAAATTATTCATAGATCCATACATATAATAAAATTGAAGTTTCTGTTTATACTTCCAAATTTTTTTTCACCGTTTCACTATATGAAAGTTCATACTAAAATCAATTTTAAAATTATTCTCTGTCTGTCTGTTTGTTCCGGCTAATCTCATAAACAGCCAACGGGACTTTCACTGGCAGATAGCTATTGTTAAAAGGAGTAACTTAGGCTACTTTTATTTTGGAAAAAGAGTTAAAGTTCCATGCAATAAATAAAAATCGGTACATCGCGCAAACGTAGCTGTTGGCGAAGCTATTACAGTAGTACAAATCATTCTTCAAATAACTGTTAATAGCGCTACTGAAAACCATTACGTGAATTCTTAGCCTAATACAATAATTATTCTTTTCAATTTTCTTCTATTATTTCATAGGCATTATAAGGAAACCTTTACTAAATTACCTAATGTTTTATGTTTGTTTATTGAAAGGTATTAAATGTATTTTATTATTATTCAGAGGTTCAGTATTTATAAATCAAAAGGATTTCTTACTCTAGATATTACGTTTCACTACCAGCTTAATTCATTCAAAACGGCTTATTTACTCGTATATATACGACATCCTTATTACCAGCAAATAAGTTGTATTTCTTTTGGCTTCTTTCTAATTGGTTTACAATGTGGTTAGTGACTCGGTCGTGATGCTTATTATGTTTTGAAAAACAATTATAGACTTGAAGAATACTTGATATAAGTACTTCATGTAAGCATACTTAATCTTTAGTTTTTTTTTCACACTTCCTACTATTATTTAATATTATAAATGCGAAAGTTTCTGCCAATGGATGTATGTTTGTTATACTTTTACGGAAAAACTGCTGAATGGATTTGGATGAAATTTGGAACATAGACAGTTTATAGCCTCGATTAACACATAGGATACTCTTTATCCCGGAATAGTGTTAGGTTTAGGTACCCGTGAGATTAACAAAAAACTACAGGAGTTGAATTTCGGGTATAAATGGGTCTTAAGGCAAGATTAATTAAGTATTATTATACAGACTATTGTAGCATATTATAAATGTGAACAGGAACTTTATATTCCTATTTGAATAAAGATGCCTTATTAAAAAATCATGCGGGCGTTATAAAAATGACAGACGATTTCAAAGATGGCAAGCAATCGTAAGTCTATAGTAAACAGTTACTATAGATAAATTCAGCAGCATTACTACATGAACAGTCCAGAGGGGGAGAAGGTTCTTCAAATTACCACGCTTGGTCAAAGTGCCGATAGGGGTATTAGGTAACCATATTTATGAATTACTACGTAAAAACTAGATGGGAGGCGGGTCTTGGCATATAGTGCGGGTGGTCACCGAAAATAGTAAAATATGAGCTATAATATGGGTACGGTCCCTTACCAACAAGGCTTTAGTCTATGGCGGTATATTGCTATTTTTAATAACTTATTACAAACAAAACAAAAAGCTATCTGAAAGACTGGTCATCTGTTGTCATATAGAAAGTCATAAGGAAATTTATTCATATAAACATTTCACTTATCAGAAATTTATTCAGTTTTTTTTTCATGAAATTTCAGCGTCATTTCGTAGTCGTGAAACTATTTTTGTTAGACAATTATTACAAGTGTTTATTTCAAGAAATATGTCATCAATCAAACTACCTAAGTATCACTTACTCATAATCTACTTATACACCCTCCAACTGAGTAACTGTACTCACTATCAATGATTATGATGTATTAATAAGGGTAAGCATATTTTTCATAAGTAATGCTTCTCGTAACACCGACTTAATTTTGTATGTCGTAATTCCAATATCAAAGATATGATTTTAGATAAAAGCAGAAAAACAGATGTCTGTATTTGACAAGGCATTGTGGTCTTATAAAACAGGGTTATTTCACAGAACAAAACTTTTATACCTTTCATGAAGCCATTGAGGAATTTAAACGAGTTTTCTGATTTACCTAAACTCTTTATAACTCGTATTTGCTCGAAAAGACTTTAAAACAAACAATTTTCACTTTCAAAACTTTGAGGAAAAACACACAAAGATAATACTAAAATAATTTAACTTCACTACATTTAAAGAAAATATCTTAAAATTCTACATAGAGTAGTATAATAGTATTAAGAAAATATTTTAATATCCAAATATAAATGCTAATTAAAAATACATACCCAGTGAATCCGAAAAAATTCATTCGTATAACAACAGATAGACACTTAAGCCAAAGAGATCATATTAAAATCAAAACAATACACTAAGACACTGCTATAAAAATATACCATTTATGAATACTTTACTGAGACACTATCTACTTCAGTATAAGTTATCTTTTTATTTCAAGTATTATCGCTTACGTACCTAGCTAAATTTGAGTCGAGATAGTAAGAAAACACAATCTATAATTATTATTATATCTGTGATTGGAAAAATACAAAATAAAAAATAAGATTTTTAATAATATTACGTCGGCTCAGCCATAGTACCACCCTCACACAGAATATCGACTTTAAGTAGTTCCCTCATGAGATCGGGAACACGCATGACACTACTGACATTGCAAGCTACCATGGCCTACGGTGACCGCTTACCATCAGACACGCTAAAGATTTTTTGCCAAAATGTTACCGTGGTGTTCATGTCTTATAAACAGTGTAAAGTAATTATTATTGTAATTGTAAAGTATATATTATATTATTAGTAATATAAGTTATACTGTTAGTAGGCCTTTTATTGCAAGAGATCGGCTAGGTACCACCGCAGTATCAGTTATGCTACCGTACTGTGTTTAGGTTCGAAGTATACTGTAGCTAGTGAAATTATTGGGTAAAAGAGATACAAGAACCAATATCTCGAGGTTGGCAACGCGTGAGCGACACCTACAAATGTATGGTGTTGAAAGGGCTCGTAAGCTCGCTTGCCAACTTAATCACATAAAAAATAAGATTTTTAGTGCGCTTTAAGTAATGTCTAACGGAAATTACGCAGAACAAAGAAGCAGAGAGCTAGGCAAACATTTTAGAAATTGTTTTATCTAAGAAGTGTAGTGTATACTTCCACAACAAACGGACACTTTAATTTTATTTATTTGTCCAGATTTAACAGGACAAAAATAAACTACTGCAATTAACGTCAGTAAAAACTAACACAAGTGTATTATAATACATAATAAATTTAGATAACTTTACATTTAACTATTTCAAGATCGATTTTAATGATACACTAAATTAAGTCTTGTAAACATGATGGCAATAAAATATATAATATTATGTTATTCGCGTGTAGCGGGTCGTGTGTTTATTTAATTTTGGTTCCCGTTTATTTACATAATTTATAGTAAATAAGACATTCCCGACGGAGTGAATAATCAGACATGATTTATTGATAGGTGTATTTTACATGTTTAATACATATTTACAAGATATTTATATATTTTCTTTATATCTTACTAGTTTTTTCCCGCGGCTGCACCCGCGTGAGTAACGATTTTTAACGATGGTCCCATCTATATTTATACCTTAAGCTTTCAGGCCTATGATGAATTGTGGTATAGATATAAACGAGACCATGGAGGCGCTGACGAAAAAGTAGGCTATACTTTTTGCTTCAAAACTTGAAAGAGGTGATGAAATATGTGAAGAAAGTTTGTATAGGCACTAAATTGTATATTACGTTTTTCCTGCGGGTGAAGACGCGAGCAGATAATATTTTTAGGAGATACCTCAACGCGGTAAAAGCATAGTAGCTGGTGATCTAATAGTTCTATAAGAGTATATGTATCAATTGAATAATATAAAGTAGCATAAAATGTACTTAATAGTGCTGAAGGTAGTCTCAGATTACTACTAATATCATCCTTAAATGATATAAGAAATTCAATTATTAAAATACGACTGCAAAATAAAATGTTGATTATGCTATATGTTTATCATCTTCAATGCGATTTGGAAGTATAAGATGACGTGAATGCATCTAACAACAAGCTTATTAAATAAGTACAAGAGAATCCCCATACGTCTTACAAGCACCGAAGTACAACGTAGTTAGCTTAAGCAATGATGCATGACGGATGCGCCTGTGGAACATCATCTCGAGAGGTGTCCAACTGGCGCCGCCGCCAATCATTCAATTACGCACATCTCATTGCACCGCTCCCGGCATCAATTACAGAATGAACTCGAATCATCCTGAGATAACGCTAACATCGAATGCATAGGGATATCCTTACAAAACATTTTAACATATCAGTTGAAAACGTAATAGCAAAATGAAAAAGTCTTGTCAGTAAGAGATAATAATGTTTGGAATCTAGACTTATACTTATATAATAACTGTCATGTTTATTTTTATTATGAAAATCAAAACATCTAAGATTTGTTAAATATTTGTGCACAAGTAAAAATACTGTCAACTAACGTCAGTTAAGATCATTCTATAGGTATGAGTACAGTAAGAGCCAAAAGAGCTTCAAAGTTATCTTATCCGTTTTCATTGCAAATTAAACAATGGGAGCATGCGATATCAGGCAAATATAAAACAGGGGGGCTCGCCTACCTTTATCTCTGTACTCTCTTCGTTATCTTGAACAAGCAATACGCAGTAGCGTTTCGAGTGTCAAATCTTAACCATATAGTTTTATTTATTACGCAGCTTATGAAAGTAGGTTTAGGTGTCTTTCATCGTGTAAATATGTATGTTAATATTTACAATTTCATCACGAAAATAAATCTTAGTGATAAATAAGGCCGCTGTAAAAAGCGGCAATGCGTTGATTATTAGAAACGATTATTACGTGCTTCCTCGCATGCTAACTAATGTTATAAATGCGGAAGTGACTTTGTTTGTTTCTGACGCTTTTACGCCTAAGACACTAAACCGATTATGATAAATTTTGGTATAGATATGTACGGACCCATGGAGACGGCGATAGGTTAGTTATTGTCGCGAAAATTAAATATTAACGGGGTGGAATAGAGAATGAATGTTTGTATGCAACAATTATTTCTATACCGCATCAAAGGCCCGTCATTAAAAATCGTTAATCACGCGGACGAAACTGCGCGCAGAGCTTCTGCATAGTAATTTACAACGTAGCTTATGAAAGTAGATTTAGGTCTTATCTTTCATGATTTAAATATGTATATAAATATTTACAATTTCTCTACGAGAATAAATCTTGTAAAATAAGGGCATTGTAAAAGCAACAAAGTTGTTTACCTTCCTATGAGTTTTTTTTTTTTTTTATGTTAGAAGTTGGCAAACAAGCATACGGCCCACCTGATGGTAAGTGGCTGCCGCAGCCTATGAGCGCTTGCAGCACCATTAGTAGGTGCCACTCGCGCGTTGCCAACCTCGAGATATTAGTTCTTAAATCTCGTTCGCCCAGTAATTTCACTAGCGTACAATGCCCTTCAAACTGGAACACAGTAGTGCCTAAGCACTACTATTTGGCGGCAGAATATTGGACACTGCGGTGGTACCTACCTAGCTGGCCTCTTGCAACAAAAGACCTACCACCAGTGTGACTGATTGCACTGGTGGAATAATCTCTGCTGTGACAGAGGTTATCCCAACAGCGGGCGATGGGGTCGTCACATCCCGACGCCTAAAAATTATTACCTGTTTCCTTAAATATGTAATATAACAAAGGTGCAAAATTTCTCTGAAATGATATCGTTATGTAGGCGAAATCTGTAAAGATAAAAAGTGTCAGTCACGAGTCTGTTTACTGTTACAGATAGATGTTTCATTTTCCTCGAACAGTAGAAAACAAAGTGATGCTAATCAGTAATTACACAATGGGATCCAATATTGATATGTAAATGAGAAAAGGGAAAATAGATAGATAGCGACAAAGGCGTAGGTGTGAAATCGATCGGTCTCGGTAGGTGGCCGATGATTCGGCTCGTTTTGTAGCGCAGGAAGATCGTGACTCCGCTGTTACTCGTTCAATGTGACACGACCTCGCGTACTTTAAAACGTCACGATTCTAACCCACAGCAAGTCCTTCGAAACCCATGAACATGCTCTACATAAGTTATTTTACTAGCGAGTGTCATTTTTTTTTCTATTACAATGTAATAAGATGGCGTAATATATAAGACTAGCTGCGCCCAGGGCTCCGCTCGCTTAGTGTTCCGGTATTTCTTTATTGTACGGAACCCTAATTCTTTTTCTCAATAAAAGTTACTTTTCTTAATAAAGCCTTAGTTATTTCTTATAACATCAGCTATCTGTCAGTGAAAGTCCCGTTAAAATTGGTTTTAGAGATTAGCCAAACAGGCAGTCTAAATTTTTTTATGTAAGTACTTTCATATGCATTTAGTGAGAAGCTATTAATTTTCAATTGCAAACAGAAACTTCAATTTTATTTATTTGTATAAAAATAGATGATAAAAATTACATTTTATTTAATAAGCCATGTTTATATTACAAAAATAGTTAAGAAATTAATAGTTTTGTTGACAGACGACAATTATCTAATAAAGACGACCACCTTATGACGTTTTATTAATAGCTGTAAAACCTTTAAAGGCGATGACCATATTAAATCGTATCATACTTAACTTAACGACATAATACAATTTGTAAAAATTTTGGCCTTCCGTGTTTTTTTAAAAACACGTGTAACAAAACTTTGAACGTGCCGTGAACCTTAAATGAGATTTTTGGATTATTTTTAAAAAGGAGAACGTAAATTATAACGCATGATGCAAAATTATAATTAAGTAAATAAAGTTACGTAAGGGAATTTAAAGATTTTTTATTTTATTTTTGGTTATATAATGCGCAAAAAAATAATACTTCAAAAATCAGTTGTCAAGTTGTTATTTATGTAATCACATTTCTTACGATTATCATCAAAATAACATCTGCCCGCGACTTTGTCCGCGGCGACCTAAATAACGTTCCATAAGACATTTATACCGAATTTCAATTGATTTCGTCCTGAAGTATGTTTTTTATTTCATAATACCACAGGATGTGTTAATCTCGGTAACAATTTAGCATGATTGAGTAACAAACATCAAAACATACAAACTTTCATACTTATTGTATTAGTAGGATTTCGTCAGTATTGGACATAGATAAGATGAAGAACTTCTCAAAATCAAAGTAGAAAGTGTAGCTTAAAATTGTAAAATAAAAGCTGGGTTAAATTAAATACTCGTATAGACACTGACTTCTGTTGTAGATATTTTTTCCACTTTTTTAATCGATATTGTTTTTCTAAAAAACTTTTATTACTAACATTCTCTCGTAACAAAATAACAAAGACTGTCTTTGAAATTTTGTCTGGAAAGGCCTATTTAGGTTTACAATAACAAGACATGCACTCAGCATGTCTTGTTATTCTGAAATGAATTTGTTGTTTTTATGGTAGTTATTTTCGTGTAGATAAAATAGAAATTTTGTGATAATCCAGACTCAAGGACTCCCGAAGATAATTAATAAAAAGTAGAAGAGCTAATTCAGCCTAAAAAGCTAAACCCGCGATCGCCGCGTCATAATTGTTTTAGGTACATTAGCAGCGATTAAAAGCCGGATTATGTTAAAAACATAATACAACAGTACTATTAATTAAATACAATTTCTATCGAAACCGTTTATAAGTATTCTAGCTAACTTTTACTATATACTGTATTTTAAATAATGTTAAAGTCATTGTATAAGAGACGATGCGCCTGCGCATTTCACCTATAACTTGAAATGGAAACAATGGCCATCGATTAACGCTTGCGCAAGCGATTGCTGCAAGATTACCAACTTGACTGCAACGTTACATACAAACGTACATTTTAACTATTGTACATGCTTCTTGATACATATTATTTGTCTATATAGGTATATCTATATACATAAGAATCGATATATGTATGTTCCCTATGGACTCCAAAACTCCTGAACCGATTGTGATTAAATTTTCAAATTAATTCAGCGAGTGATCGAGGAAGACATTGCAACGCAGCAGTAGCAAACCTGCCTTAAACGCTAGAGGTCGCTACTTCGATTCCCGCTGGGAGTAGATGTTTGTATTGACTATACAGGCATGGGTTCCAGTCTGGGTGTGTTTGTCCTTATGTATGTTTCCAGATACAGGATATTATTATCCCAATGGAGGCCGTTGAGTGTGTAGCATTTACTTTTTTTTAATTGTTTTTGTAATATCGTGTCATATTTTGTTTAGATTACATTTTCTTTCATTATTCCTCTTATTCTTTAATACAAATTGTTGTAATAGTTATGTAAAAAACTTATTGTAATATTATCTAGTTTGTGCATTGAAAGAGGAAGATACTGGCAGCCGTGACATTGTTTAAATACTAGTACAGCTGCCTAAAAGATTTTTGAAATATTATTTGTGACATTACACACCTAAGAAGAAAATTTGTTATCTGAATTCGTCTCTAATAAATTATTCTTAGTATTCTATTCTTAATCTTCTCAACAGAAATAACTTAAAGGAATATATTTCGGAAGTCCACAACAGACGAGTCGTGTCAGTCGCGGGCAGATGTTAGTCTCAAATAAGTAAGAAAATGCTTTTCAATTGTCTCCTTTACATGCAAAGTAAAAAATAATCACACTCAAGATTGTCTACAATTTAAGGGAACTAGAGCGGAAGGCGACTGATGTAGGCGGAATTGCGAATACACTCGGAGAGCTACAATGAAAGACCCGACATTACATATTTTTTTGCCACAAGCGTAGCTCATTTGTGATATAGATATGTAGAAGACGGTACAAAGGAAACAATGCCAGTTGATTCACCCTCCTCCTACCACTTGGTATTGCGCCTAAACATTTTATGTCGGCCAAGGACGGCGTGCCACATGAACCATAGCATATCTCTCCAACAAAGAGCGCTTCAGGCACAATAAGCGATGCGACTAACGCCACGGAATTAGCAGCGAATAATTCTCGTGCACTTCTTAGCCTAGCCTACTAAAAACCCACTACCCTACTTTCAGCCGCACGCTTGAATATATTATGATTCGTTAGAAATGATACAAGTTCTGAATTTTTAATCAATGCTTACCTCGCGTGTTCTTTTAGTTGTCAATATTTCAATAGCTCCTAAGGAGCCTTATACTTATATATACCACATTTGATTTTCAACACATAAAACATTTTATTTTTAGTCATTTGATAGACAATAATTAGCTTTTTGTCCTTAGCTCTTGTTCAGCTTAAAGCTGTAAAACTGCAAAAAACTGTCTGGCTTGTAATCCATCCAGTATTATATTGCATTGTACTAAAAATAGTCAAAAAAATAATTCAAAAAGAGTTTTGATTTCAGAGAATTCTAGTCGAAGCCAATTATTGGACCGCTCAAGCAACAAGAAACTTAAAAAAATGGATGCCAATTAAACCATCAAGGAAATGTAAAACATATTTTTAAATAGCATTTCATAAATATGCAAAGTAAATAACTAATATGTATCAAAACGAGGATAATGTTATATTACGAAATAATTGACATACTTCGCATACATTATATCAGGGTCTCCGACACCGGAAGTAGAGTTTTTAATTTAAAATTATATTCTAAATCACATTTACTAACGGCCTCTGACACCAGAGGCTGTTCGCGGAGATAAGGGTCTACTGGCTGGAGCTAATGTACATAAACAAGATCGTAAAGGTTACACAAAGTAAATATTTGCACCGCTACTGCTGTGCTTATGGCGCAAGTTTATAGCTATAAGGAAATTTCCGATTTACCCTTCAATTTCCTTTCATTTATCTTACATACAACGCCGTGATTTGGTTCAGTCTAAGCTATATTCAATAATGATTTAACGGTAAAATGTTTTACCACATAAAATTTTAATAATAAAACATAAGATTTTTATAATAAAACTCTTAAAGCTAAATTAAATTCAAACATTCAAATAATTTAAACCCACTAACAAATATAAAGAATTCAGCATGGTTGGATATATTATACAATAATTATTGAACCAATTCTTAAAACCTCTGACAGTCCACCATGGACCCTCGTGTGGGACTCAGTGTCATTCAGAAAGAATTCCGAATATTTAAAGTTTTACTTCAAGTTTTCACATCTCAGTAATAGTCTATCTATCTATTATCTTTAAACGAGCAATTCTTATATATATATATATATATATATATATATATATATATATATATATATATAATTCGGATCTCGTAAACAGCTTTAACTATTTTCATAAAATTTAGTATGCAGGGAGTTTTGGGGGCGATAAATCGACCAAGCTAGGATTCATTTTTGGAAAATGTCATTTTATCCGTGTTTTCAGGCAATGAAAACTTCAGTTTACCGGCGTCGGGATGTGACGACCCTATCGCCCGCTGTTGGGATAACCTCTGTCACAGCAGAGATTATTCCACCAGTGCAGTCAGTCACACTGGTGGTAGGTCTTTTGTTGCAAGAGGCCGGCTAGGTAGGTACCACCGCAGTGTCAAATATTCTGCCGCCAAATAGTAGTGCTTAGGCATTACTGTGTTCCGGTTTGAAGGGCACTGTACGCTAGTGAAATTACTGGGCAGACGAGATTTAAGAACCAATATCTCGAGGTTGGCAACGCGTGAGTGGCACCTACTAATGGTGCTGCAAGCGCTCATAGGCTACGGCAACCACTTACCATCAGGTGGGCCGTATGCTTGTTTGCCAACTTTTAACATAAAAAAAAAAAGTTCGAGAAAATATAACTCTTCCTGACCTCTATTGGCGTGTAGTAATACTATTATTGACTCAGCAAGAAAGCTAGCAAGCTAAACTAAAGTTACTACAGTAGATGGCGTTGTAAAATATTATTCATATTTCACCATTATATACTTCGTAACTAAATAATTGTAATTTCCAAAAACACGATAGACCTAGAAAACAATCATTCAAACTAGAATTTGTAGTATGGACGTGATTGTGACTTTAAAAACTTTCACGGTTATTCCAATAAACTGATTGTCTTCAGCCGCTAGTTGAGCGTAGTATCAATATGGATTCAGTAATTATAGGTAATTGGCTCTTATAGTTTAAGAAAAGTGCGACCACTACTTTATTTTCTCTATTATATGTTTTAAACCACGTTCTTTTCAAGCGCAAGCCGTGAAACAATATGTTATATTATAAAGATATCTCAAAGCAAATGGCAAAGGGTAAATGTCAAAATGGAACTCTTAATTCTAGATACACTTGAAGATAGAATGTTGGATCTGGGAATAAATTGGATTCTCCCTGCCGCACTGTAGCTGGGAAAATTGAATATAAAGCCAGCCGATTTTAAAAATATTATCCAGAGATACCACCTAACAAATTGAATGAAAAACTTCCTCCAACTTAATTATTCATAATATCTTTTCTGTATTGCCTTATATGCATCTTAAATAATTATAATCATTAATCATGGACTCATAAGACAGAAAAGATTTGCTAAATACACGCGATCACTGAACCCACATTTTTACTAAACTACACGAAATTGATAACTAAATTACATAACCGTTTCATACCGTACATCGGTTTTGTTGCATTTATAGATTCAGTTATCTGTTATCAAAACAATGTATCGATATTTAGATGATCCTAAGAATATAAACAATAGAGCATTTCGTAAATTGCTATCAAAAGTGTAACGCAATACGCAAAACACGCAATAATACTGTCATTCAAATTTCAAATCATGAGGAAAAAATATCTGAATACTTTAACACAAATCCAATTTAATCAGGCCATTCTCAAGAGTATGTTAGAGTGTGCTGATAAGAAAATAAATTATTAAGCATCTTATAATATATATAATATAGTAAAATTGTGCGACTCGCGATATACAAAAAGCGTTCCAAGAATCAAGTTGGCTTCCTGTAAAAAAAGCTTTTAGCATAACTTAAAAAGTACTTACTGCCAATGAAAGGGTCCGGTGATTCCTTCCTTGAGTCGATCTTTGAGAGAGCGCTGTCGAGAGGGTCCAGGGCCGGGAGGCAGCATACCCGCTCCAGGCGGCACCGCGGTCGATGGCGCACGCGCGGGTGACGACATTTCGGAATTTCAATAGCTGCGCAAGCGCACTATTACACCCGCTCGCACATTAACATGACATCACTGTATCGCCAAGCACCATTACAAACGCGAGCTGCAACATAACAGACCACCCAAGCGACATAAATAAACATAAAGCGAAGCTTAAAAAGGTTTTAAAAAATATACAAATATTTCAGTGCATTTGGATAAGCCAAGTAGTTGATTTTTGCAAATAAAATAAAAAGTAACAATAATTATGCAGTGAGAAGCGTTTTGGGCCAAACAGTCAGTGCCTTTGATAATTTAAAAGCAATCTCTCACTACGTGTAATCACTCTTTAGATTTTAAAGGCGTGACATGAAAACGTTTATAGGAACAGATTTTGCGCGGATACTATACAGTGGACGATGCATTCCATCGTTATATTGAACGTAAACAATACTTATATAAAAGTCGCTTAGTACAGAACAGAAACCTGTTTATTGTTGTTGAGCACTCGATATACCAGAAATGCGTATTTTAAATAGTTCGTATTTTCGCTATTCGTTATATATACATATATATTTATGTTGAGAGTGTAGCGTTTATTTATTATTATTAAGATTATGTATACTGTACGCCTATGTAGTAAATCTTAGCTTTTTTCGGCAAGCACGGACCGTCTCGATGAATGAATATCGGCGTGAAGAACAGTGAACTATACTTTTACATTTCTTTCGATTCATGTGAGCACCGCAAATCTAACCTCTCCTCCCCTCTTTGTTGCCCACCTCACCCTAAAACGGTAGTCAGTGTCCATAGGTACAGCCTACCAGCTTACCAGCTTAGCCAAGCTGAAGGCCTGTTTGACTTTTATGGTATAAAAGTATTTAATTTATTTTTTTGTTTATGTGGCGTCCCGTCAAGACATGTTTATAAAACAAAGTATATTTATAGAAAGAAGAAAGAAAATTATTTAATGTGTAACGTATAAACATCGTAAAAAGTAATGTTACTAAATACGATACGTATTACTTGCATTGATAATAACGCAAATTAATAATAAACTAAATTAAATATTATTCTACTCAACGCGTAAATCCTATTATAAATTGTAATAGAGAATTGTTAATTACTTCCTCAGTCATAACACGAGACATGTCGCAGAATATATACATGCAGAGTAACGTGCGAGAAATAAATAATGCATTTCTGCTTCTTCGTGGTGGTGTAGTTACATAGTTATGTAATATGGACACGCACATTTAAATGTTTAAAAGTGGGTGTGGCATGTATATCTCAGGTAGTGCTTATGGAAAATTTTAAATCATTCAAGATAATAACGCCCACGGCAGACTACAACACTGTTAGGTGATAAGCACACTATTTAATATTCATCCCCATTTTATTAAACATTTATTTTAAAACAGTATTTATGTATATAATTTATAAAATATTATTTTAATGGTCCTGCATTAAATATGAATTTTACATAATAAATTATCGCCCTTATTTCAAACGCAAAATTCAATTAATCATAATTATTTATCAGTCCCTATTAGTTTACTAATGAAGCACATCAAAGAGCCCGAGTTTTGGTTTTTCAGATTCAAAAGCAGCTTCCTAGCATATGCCCACGTTTTGCCTAGCCAAAGATCCTTCTAGACTACGGTTATAGTTGCGGTCTCACCTCAAGAGCCCTACTGGCCTTGACAGCATCAACGGGGTTTAGACCGGTACTTAGTCTGACCGTGAAAAAAGGACAGCCCTCAAATAGTTTCAAATTTGATTTCGTGATTAGTGTATGAGGGTGTATTTTTCTGCTAGGCCGAAACACGGCTCAGGATCTTATCAGGAATGAGGGCAGCACTCAGAGCACATTCTTGCTTTGAGATAAGCGCTTCAAATGTTTGGGACTGAATCGATTTCATGGTCTCTATAGAGATTCACAGAAACAGGCCATGAGTTAGAAGCAGTTCTGAACGATTTGTAATTGAATAATTCTTCTGTCATAGGCACGCGAGAAAACAGGGCTCGCATAGATCAGTATGGGACACGATTTTTTTTAAAAATACCTCTATTTTAAGGGACAGTTTACTCCGCCTGCCCAACATCGCATACTTTTTCCAGAACGAAATCCGCTTTATTGCGTGCCATGCGGACACCACGTTAACACAAAATGGAGAAGTTATATAGCGTAAACGGTTTGTAAAACACTAGTAATCGGCTTTTAACACGCAATTTTTACTAACTCGTTCGTCCTCGGCATTTACTGGGATCAGCGTGTTAGTCTAATCTTGATTTGACGGTTTAGTAGTTTATGCAGAGTGATTACGATCTGACCTCTTCGACTGTAATGTAATTATTTACCCACCTGTAATTTACGGCGATTTTAATATGCATGGATTTTAATTTGTACCGAATTATGTAACAAATATATTACGTTTTTTAAGATAAGCATATCGTATATTTTATGATTCTAATATATAAGGAAATATTTTAACTAATTTATTTTTAACTAATGGTTGCCTAGTCTTCGAAATTCGCCTATATTCATTAAAAACTTAGATTTTTTTATTGATAACACTTAACCTAGTCAATAGCTACTAAATAAATAAAACAAAAAGATGAAAAAAGTTACTGAAGTGTTTTGTTTTTAACTTTCTAAACATATAAGAACTCTTTCTAATAAAATTATCGATACAGAATTCAATATACTTTCGACAATTATTAAGTCATCAATAGAATTTTAAATGAGACAAAATATGTAGTCATATCCGCCATTCATACAAGGGCCTGCATATTCACGAACGAATTTACGTCGTCACACCATTGTGCAACGTCCGCCCGTTTCAATCCATTATCTGTCGCTTCCCCTTCGCGTGCAATGTTCTTGAATTTCCATCTCAACTTAAAGCAATTTAGTTTGTACCTACATGTAGAGATAAAAGATACGAGGTCGTTGGGATACATGATAAACAATATTGATAGCTGAATTAGATCATTCCTTCTATAGCGAGCCAAATTATGATTACGACTTGGCTCAGATTTAGTCACGTAGATGTTTTGCATACATTTTTTTTATTTAAATACGTAAACTTATTATAAACTAAGGCCCTTCCATACAGAAAAAAATGTCCAAAGATTAACTGATGGTCCTTCATAAATATAATATATTGCAAGCTTGTGACTAACTTCGCTCCGTTGCCTTAGTGCGAATTTATGAAGTAGCACCAGCGAATCTTTCGACATTTTGTTAGTATGGAAGGGCCTGTCCCTTTATAATAAATCTATTTTTAAATACGATTAATGATGTAAAGATTAGCGGACAATTGTTTTCTATAGTCTCTGGACGACCGGCAATCTGCAATTAAGTTAATCAGTAAACATTTATAATGTTGCATAGATAGCAAATTATTTACAATATCAAAATCAACAGGGTTAACGTTTAAGTTTGTTGCGAATACGGTAGAAACAGAGCGACAGCAAGAGAAAACAGGTATCGATCGGCCCTAACTTCAACGCGCGGCGCCCCCGCCCTCACTAGCCTGTGTGCCTTACGTAAGTCCAGCTGATCGCACCCACCCTGTAACCTTGGCAACGAGCTCCGTTCACGCGCTCTTGTACACTTTTGAAAACATTAATTCCTTCAAGGTGTTCAATAATACCTAATCAAATATTTTATTTTCCTGTTAACCTTTGCCCGGTAACGTTTATCTTTTGTTTTATTATTTCATGTACTCCGGTACATTATATTATATCTCAAGATCAACGTTGAAGTCTTAAGAGTTCCTTTAAATAAATATCAATTTTGAATTCCTAACCAAGTGAAATTTTAAAAAGGTCGAATTAAATCTACAATTAACTTAAGTATTTAGCTATTAACTTTCTTACTTATGCTCTTATAATTTACCTAATACCAAAAATAGTGACGATCAATAAAATAAAACTCATAAAATAATTTACTAAATTGATCTATTTACTACTATTTGCACTTTACAAAGACCAGTTTCTAAAGTACTTGATTTTACCAGCGTCGATAAAAATAGAAACTGAACGTGTATAAAAAATTAACAAAAGCATCTCTGAGCTACGCAGCAGTGGGGACTGGCTCTTTTGTATATATACAAATATAGTATATAAGTAACACATCTACATATTGGCCAAACCGCACAAATCAAACATTTAGATTAAGAATATAACAAAACAAATTTATTCTCTTTTATTCTTGATCGGGGATATTGGTAACATTTTCTTAAATACCAAACATTATAATTCTATATAACCGTATGAGGAAACACAACATTGGAATCACAGCGAATATAATTCTTATCAGATTGGCATTTCGCCATTTACACGATAATCGTCTAGATTTTTCACGGATTTCGGTTTTTATATTGAATGAAGTTAACTTATTTTCAAATATTACTAATATACAGTATTGTTCAACACCTATCTACAACTAGCAATATAGAATTTTCACATGTTGTTTTTTTCACTTTACATAAACTAAAACATCAACACCTAATTATTATTTCGCGTCTATTTATTTGCTATGGCTTGCATTATGATTGAATCATGTAAAACTAAACAAATGGGTCTAATATATCTAAGTGATTTTAATGAAACGATTTTATTTATGATAGAAAAATAATAAATGATAGTGAGAACATCCTCGACATGATTGATGACTGAAAATGTGCAGAAGCATCTAATGTGGTCCATGCATCGATGCAACGAACCAAAATGCTTTATTCGCATGAAGAAGCGCTGACGGTGGGTTATTACGGCATATCGCGCACACGTCTACTTCGATGGCTGGAAACGTGCAACTGTACGAAAGAGAGCGAGAGCGGGGAGCGGGGTGTGGCCAGCGCATGACGACGGCGCCCAACGTGGGGCCTCACCCTATTGCCTCCTCTTTATGATCAAACGATTTATCGACACCATCATTATTTACTGTCTCCAATTTAATTCAAAATTAAATATATATTCTTTTATCACTATAACACAAATTCAATAAATAAAGAATAAATTTCGTGAATATTTAATGTTTCGTTATGTATTTGAGCCAATAAACTCCTTGGTGAGGTTGTCCTGGCTTTCCTTATGCGGTTCTTGAAACGCAAAATTTTAAAGGGTCGACAACAGATGTGCTGGATACGTCCATGGGCTGATCACTAACCATAAGATGAGCCGTAAGCTTGTTTGCCACAGTCTTGATATAAAAAATCTGATGTAATAAAATATCTTTTCTTAGTGTAAAGTGTTTTGAAAAAACACGCACCGATCTAGGTTTGTCATGTTTAAGAGCTGAATATCGAATTTTATAATCGAGTGAAATACTTATGTATATGTGTTATTATAAATAGTGAACAACGAAGTGAGTTAACCATATATTGATAGCATACAGTTTCGTTTAAGATCTATTATAGTTTTTGAAATTCCTTTTTAATATATAATTAAAATTAGACGCTATTGAAATAAATTTTACGCTTAAACAACCTTAAGTAGCTAATTACCAGTTCTATTAGTAATTCTAGTCGTAATATAATAAGTTCTTTCTCTAGAACTGGTAGATAGCACATCCATGTAAAGTGTGTCACCCTTACTTGGGTCAGTATGGATATCGATTTTTAAATTAAAGCTGGTGCATCAATGGTTTAGTAGCACATATTTAGACCACATCGATTTACCCCACTTTGAACTGTGTAGTGTATACAGTATACTATACATTGCTTAGATAACCTTACGTAAAGAAATAAAATTGTATAATGAGGCGATATTATTGCTACAAAAAAACTTTGCCAGACACCCAGAACTGTTATTAGTTTACTTAGAATTATCTTATTACTAAGCGTAGATAATTATAAATTTAATTCAGTGGTCACTATCATTAGTACCTACCAAAACAAAAACTAATGTTTTTAAATTTTTTGTTCACCCGTGTCTGGATCGCGCTTAAATCATTGAGTACAATGAGACTTGACATGGCGAAATAGTTTTTATTTTAAGACAGTTTTTTGTTCAAAACACACTAAGAGTAAAATAAAATTGTGCTAATTTCACATAAAGCTAAAATTTGAACGATATCTCACTCGATTTGTACGGACCTCTAGAAAAATATATCTCGAGCGTTTTACAGCACGTAAAAAACCACAATTATTTTTAAAACATTAAAATGAAATACATGTACCTAATTTTTCGTTAATTATATAAATATTAATAATGTATGAGACATTATTAATATTTTATTTATTATTTTAGGACATTTACAATAAGTCCAACTCTATGAGCTGAGCTTCATTATTTATAATTTTTATTTAATGCGGAAAATAGGTCTTCGCGTGGCCATTACAACGTAAGCGTGTGTATCACCGCTAAAGACGGCATCTACTTCTTCCCAGCGTTGTTCCCGGTATTCACCCAGGGTCTGCTTATACTCTTATCCTGATTTGACAGGTGACTAGTTTTTACATAGAGCGATTACCATCCGACCTCCGCAACCCAAAGAGGGAACAAGTAACTCATTGGATAAGTGCAAATTACCTATCAAGAGTTAACGATGTTATGATTGTAGCGACATCTACACGCAACAGCCCGCGGCCCGCTAGGCAATATCACCCGCCTGGTCAGAGGGTCCTTCCTTTGAGTTGGAGGGACATTTCATACCTCAGTCCTCCACATGATAACAGCCGGGGCCGACAGCTTAACATGCTCTCCGAGGCACATTGAGGAGACCTAAAAGAACAAGCGCCCAGACCGAAACAGATGTTTATAATAAACATCTGCTCTGTGCGGGAATTGAACCCGCACCGCACCGACCGACGAAGCTCACTAGCAGCACGTCACAACGATCAACGGTCGACGATCGTCGCTAAAGACGGCATATCACATTCAATATTTTTTTTATAGAATCAAATATTATTATAAAAATTTGAGAGAAAAATATGGTGCCACCAAAACACTTGAGAAAATAAAGCCACATTTGGAAAAAAAAATGTAAAAATTTTCAAAAAACCTATGTTAGGTATCTGATGTTTATTAGGAATCACTGTTTTAATTATTTTTTTTATAATGTTTTCAATTTGTCGTTTTTTGCATGCGGTTGGTTATACCCATTATGTACATAAATGTATAATTATGATTTTTTTTTAAATTAAACAACTTAATAATCTAGAATCCACCTAGATGTATAGATGTATCAGATGAAATCTAGATCAAATTTAGCAGCAACATAAAACGATGTAGCGGATTGCTATTATATTGAAAACCTATTATTGTTTTATATAATTATAATAAAATGTTCATATATAGTTAGAAAAATATTTTATATTTACTATGAGATTAAAATATTTCTTTTTTAAATATTTAAAGTAGATGTTTACAATGTAAAATGTTTTCTGTAAGTTGATAACAAAATGTGCTTTATCAGTCAGGTTCAACAAACAAAAATAAAACCGTTATCTGAAACATGACAGACATCTGTTTGGAAGCTGGAGATGTATTCAATGTACATTAAAATACTTAATTATTAACATTTCAATTATAATTATAATCATACTTGACTTTACTGTTTGCAAAGTTAAAAATCTATTGAACAATATTTTTGTCAAACAACAATACTATATTAACTTATTAAAACCATTGTGTGACATTATTCAACTTAAAGTAAAATTAAAATGGCTAAATCTCACATTCAATCAGCTTAACTACCAGCTAGTTTCGAATTGGAGGTCCTTCATCAGGGTGCGTGGGCTACGGCCCGGGTCGAGACCCGTCTCGCACTACTCCTTTGATGGGTCTGAAACTAGTCCGTACATAGACCAATTAAATGTAAGATTTAGCCGTATTAATTTTACGATAAATTATACTATATACTAAAATAGAGATAAGTACATTAATTTTTTTTTTCATTGCCTTTTATCATAAATCATATAAACTTAGTTCAGTTAGATAGACAGTGGGGTCTTTAAGTTCATCTTTTTTTATAATATCATTATTTACTTATTTTATTGTCAAGAAATATTTTAATTCTTATGGGTTTATTGGAAATAATTATATTGAATAAGGCATTAAATATACTCGAAACAAAATAATATAACATAATTAACACTTTTTTAGCCATATGATCCCAAATATATTATAAATAGTGCTAAATTTCCTGCTTGCTAGCTGCACCCCACACTCTTAGCAATTTTAGGTGAACAAAAGTGTTGAAGATTTTATTTTTATAAGGCCAGAAGCCTTTGCTTGTGTATTCAGAACATACACCTTTTTTCAACATAATTGGATCATAGGCTTATAAACATGTTAAAGTCAAACCTACAAACTTTCATTTTTATTTTTATTATATTATATACAGATAAATAAAATACATGTTAATAATTCGTGTTTTAAACACACTCGAAATCCGGACTAATGGTGTTTGTAATTCTAAATCATATATAAATTTTAAATCTAAAATAATACTTACATGATTTTAAAATGTCAGGATCACCTCGAGACCACTAGTTTTTAACGAATATTTTTCACAAAAAAATATTGTCCATGGATGATGTTAATTAAAACAAGAACATTTTACACTACACCGGCTGCTCCAAAATAGCATAATAATCGATAAAAAAAAACACTATTTAATGGAATAATGAGCATCAGAATCGAAAATAATATTTATCATTGAAAATGATCGGTAATCAATAAACAGTTTTTGTACAAATCAATTGAATCAATTGTAATGAATTTATTTAACAAAGATACAATCGGTCTAAAAGTTATATGAAAATAAATTACTATACTTGATTTTTATACAATTTAATCAGCGCTTACTTTAATGCACTTTTTACCGAAAAGTCAATAAAAAAATTCAAGGAACTTTATAGTACTTCTTTCTGCGCCTGTTGTCAATTTTTCTCACACACTTTTTCTAAACAACGAAGAGCGAGTAGTACGTTTTTGACGGCTTTTGACGCTTCGCTTTTGAAACCATTGATCTCTATAAACATTAGATAGTGGAACTGTATTGCGTAAATGATGTTGTGTGCTTATTGAAGTGCCTCCAAATGAATGGTTGAGGCTGGATACTAAATAATACCATTATTTATCGTATATATGAACTGCGAAATTCCAATCAATCAATGTCGGTCAATTTTCTATTACCTTAAGCTTACATGCGTTGTTTTAATTTTTGTCAAAATTTTTGTTCGGAATATTTGGAGCATTTGGAGGCGTTAAATTATCCTTAAATTTATGAAAATTTCAGAACTAGAATCGTATATTCAGATGTTATAGAGATCATATATTATAGGTGTTGCAGATGTTCATGGGCGGCGGTGATCACTTAACATCAGGTGAGCCTTCTGCCCGTTTGCCCCTCTTACATAAAAAAATTCAATATTGAAAATGACGGATTTTTATTAAGCGCTATCTATTTTAAATAGTATACAACGAAGTAAATAACTACTGCAGTTAATGTTGCACTATTATTTTAAGATAAAAATACTCATAAAAACTCTTTAACGTAGTATCCTTAAAGCTCTTTTAAATGAAAAGCGATACAAATTAATTATTAATAAACAGCATATGGCATGAAAATCAACGTTCGTTCGTTCCAGTAGAATATCGAAATAAACTCAATTGTTCAAATTCATTTTATTTCAGCGAAAATTATTTTTTTTTACCTAATCGACATAGTTGTGGATGTAATGAATTATTGCATATAAGATATAAAAACAATTTTCTACTTCAAGCATTTATATTCGTATAATAAGACATTGGGCAAATGCTCGAATAACAATTGAGATCATTGTAAATTATTATAGCTATAATATAAGTTAAGTTGAACCAAAAAAAATCGACGGCCGTCTATGCAGGTACAATCATGAGCAAAAATCAATTAGAGAAATGCATAGTGGTTGCCCGGGAAATTCAAATTTCTTATAGGAACAAAATCGTGATTTCGTCTTATTTTAAGTTTTTATAAAACCCTTAATACAAATCTTATTATATTTTAAAAGGGAATTAAGTATATAATATAGTTATTGTATCTTCTAAATTCAACTTATTATTTATTAATTGTATAATGTAATTATCATTATTAATTACATTATATACTTAATCCCGTTTTCCCACTTTATAAAAAAATCTATTTAAAATTTTAAATAAGACGAAATCAACATTTTTTTTTAACATTCTCTAACATTTTTGTCTATGATTGTACCTGCGCAGACGGTCGCCATTTTGGTTCAACTTAATTATATTGAGTGAATTATACTGCGGATTCAAGGTCATAGTTCAACATATATTGCGCGAGTTATACTACAATATTAATACGCATAAATATTAAATAAGGAAATTATTAGGTATAAGCATACCACTAAGTATTATATAATTGCAAAGATAAAATTAATTCTTATAAATCAATTTCTGAGGTTCGAATGATCATGATCACAGCGGAATAGATTTAGGGCCCCGGCGCTCATACTCATCTAACAAAGCGGAATAGCACGAACAATGGTAATTTACATCAATATTGTGTGTAGTGTAAGGAAGGGTATTACTTCTTCGATCGAGCGGGCTTATTTATACTGAAAACTATAAGGGATAAAGTACTATAATAGTATAAGAATAAAAAATATCAATGTCGCGGGCGGTGCCATGATTAAAGTAATAAGAGGACTAATTTCGAAGAAACACACACCATTACAATATTGCGTTTTTCTTCTTTTTCTTAATAATAATACCAAATAAAAGTAATAAATGTTGTTTATTTTAATTAATTCTCAACGGATTTATTTTGCTAAGATTTTCTGTATCCATTGCGCAGAAATTTTCTTTGGTTTGTATAAAGAATCACTACATGCGCAGATTATATTGACAAGTGATAACACAAGTTATCGATTGCTAATTTGACGCCCACGGCTTTTTTGGGGTCATAGAGAAAACACTCCTCCTTAAATTTTAAATGTCAATACGTCATTGTCACTGAAACTTGCAAACTATATTGATGTGTTTGATCGATTCAATAATTTATTAATTTAAAATAGAATATGTTTCAGATTTAAATTAGATAGTAATATAAATTGTTACATCGTTTGAAACTTCTTGAAAATTCAATCAAAAGATACGAAAATGTAATAGTTCAACCTTTATAAAATTATCTTATCTCATCGATTATACGATCAGTCTTTGTATTTTTTTTTTTTGAATAATTGCATATTGAAAGTGATGAATTAAAGAAATTGACCAAGCGAAATGTCTGCCCTGATTTTAAACGGTGATAACGAAACATACCCGCTTCATGAATGTGTTTTCATCGGTGATGTTCGCAAGCTGTCGTCGCTACTGAGGTTTAACGATGTGACGCGAAAAGATATCCATGGTAATACGGCTTTGCATCTGGCAGTGATGCTAGGTCGTAAGGAATGCGTGCAGCTGTTATTGGCTCACGGGGCGCCAGTAAAAGTAAAAAATCTGGCAGGCTGGTCACCACTTGCAGAAGCAATAAGCTATGGTGATCGACAAACCATTTCATCTCTCGTTCGTAAATTAAAACAACAAGCTCGTGAGCAGATGGAATGTAGGCGACCAGATCTGATCAGAGCTTTGTCTCAAATACAGAATTTTTACATGGAATTGAAATGGGATTTTCATTCATGGGTACCACTCGTTTCAAGAATACTACCTTCAGATGTATGTAAAATTTATAAATCTGGTTCTGGAATCAGACTAGATACAACCTTAGTTGATTTTTCTGACATGAAGTGGGAAAGAGGAGATATATCATTTATATTCCAAGGTGAAAAGCCACCGAGCGAATCACTCACAGTCCTTGATAACAAAATAAAAGTATATCAAAGAGTCCGGTATGAGGAAACAGAAAATGAAATTGAGGACGAAGTGGACATATTAATGTCTAGTGATATTTTAGCTGCTCAAATGTCCACCAAAGCAATTTCATTTGCAAGAGCTCAGTCTGGCTGGATATTCCGTGAGGATCGTAAAGAGACCGTGGCTGGCCTCTATAAGAGCGACATTTATACTATTACAGGTCTTGTCTTGGAGTCTAGAAAGAGGAGGGAGCATCTGTCTACAGATGATTTGCAAAAGAACAAAGCCATTATAGAGAGTCTGACTAAAGGCAATACTCAAAACTTAGATACAAATGGTGAACCTGTCAGACGCGCTTCTCTTAACCCCCCACCAGAAAGTGGTATAGATTGGAAAACATACATATCATCTGCTATTGGCCAATATCCTAGCTTGGGTAGAGAGCTTGTGTATAAAGAATCATCAAGAAACTTTAGAGCCACTATAGCTATGAGCGATGATTTTCCCTTGAGTGTGGACATGCTGTTAAATGTGCTTGAAGTCATTGCACCTTTTAAACATTTTGCCAAATTACGCCAATTTGTTGCTATGAAACTACCCAAAGGATTTCCAGTGAAAATTGATATCCCGATTCTTCCAACAGTTACAGCAAAAATTACTTTTCAAAAATTTGATTTCCGTGATGATATTCCTCAAGAGTTGTTTGTAATACCAGAAGACTATGTAGAAGATCCGTTACGTTTCCCTGATTTATGACGCTTTGATATTCTAACACTGTTTGAAATTAGTGATAGACCAATTTGGAAACGTGAAGTTAAGTGTGGTTGGCGGCATACCCTCAGTGATAAGCACTACAGGTCTTCACATGGCCTCAGTATTGAAATTCCAATGTTATTTGGCCTTGGAAGCTCATATTCCAGCCATTATGTTCTTTTTGTTGAGTAGAAAAATGTACTATTGGTTTGTAAATTTTGCTATGAATTGTCCTGTTATTTATGTAAAACAGTGTTAGAATTATTTTAATAAATATTTTTTTATTTATATATTATTCTTTATTTTGTATTTATTGTATTCATTTAACTAATAATATTTTAAATGTAAATTAGATTTGTAATATTTGATTTCATTTTCATGAATTTAATTATTATATAGCTTTATGTTTTTATTATGTTATTGTATTTTTTCTACTGTGTGATTTTGGTCAATTTTAAATTGAAAATCATTTTAAAATATGTATTTATTTTAAAATAATACAACTCTCCAAAACAAGATGGCCTGAATCTAAGAAACATATGTTAGGCCTATGAAGGTATTTATATAATCTTTTACAAAACTGTATGTATCTCTTTCCACTATAAGGTGCCACAATATTAAACTACTTAAATTATCAATTTAAGTTCATTTATATTTTACAAAATTGCTTATACGAATTAACAGTATGAAAATTTTTAATTCATTCTTCCTTTTTAAATTACCATAGGATAAACAGTTTGACCCATTTTTTGTTTGTGTATATACTAAATAACTTTTACAAACTTCATAAATAAATTATAATTGTAACCTTGAGCTCTTTTTCATATAATGTGGCACTCTTATAATTAGAGAATGCAGATGATTAGGAGTCTTATTGAAGGAGTTCCTGTATTTAGCTTGTAAATTATTATTATTATATCCACTTACTTTGCTTATTACACATGACAATGATCTCTTAGTAGGTCATTAGATATATAGGTAGCTATAGTGTATAAATTTACTATAATGTAATAATTGTCAGTGTTAGAAAGTTTACTTCACTGTACCCTTGGATCAGTCTCACCGCTGTTACCAGCCCAATTATTTCAGAGTCCTTGTGCCTTCGGATTTTCTTAATTCTCGTGTGTTTTAGAGAATGTTGCTAAAATTTAAAAAAATTAACACCTTAGAAATTATTGATTAATGTGTAAAATTAACTATAATCCGTAGCACCTAAAGTAAATTTTAAAATGGAAATCAACTTTCATAGTAAATGTACCCGTGTATTAAATATCATTTTCTAAATATATAAAAGTGTAAAGTTTCATCTTATCTATTTGACAATAATACAAAAATCCCACCTGAAGATTTCATTGAAAAAAAAAATCTTGCCTATAGTTCTATGTAATGATGCTGTAGTAAAATATCAATGGTATTATTGAAATCTTTCAAATACATTTTAAAAAACACTAGCTTAAGATTTATAAATAAAGACACTGAATTAACAAATTATGTGGAGAATAGAAGCAGTAAAACTTTCTGCTGGATCATTGTACATACACCTTTAGTTTAAATACTAAAATATGTGTTCCTGTTTTAGAAAATTTTAATTAATGTTAGATAAGTAGATATAATAACTGTTAGACAATCCACTGGGATATAAACCTTTTTTTTTTTCAAATCTTACATATTTTACGAATATGAACAATACGAAAAGATATCAAAGACACAGAAGTAAAATGACAAAAAAATTATTGAAAACTTTTATTAGTTATAAGAATTCAGGTAATTAATATTTATTGAAATATAAAATATGTGTATTAAAAAAAATAGCTAGATGTGATGTATGTTACATGTTTGATTAGTGAATATAATTGTGGTTACTCTCTTCGCCCAACTATGGATTATTGTCAATCAATGATTTTTCATATTGACATGAGATGTAAAGATTTTCATAAGCACAATCTAATTTACTGTAATTTTGACAGTATATTATAAAAATAAAATAAAACTATATGGTCTGTAATGAACTTTATTGGTCAATATAATGACTACAATTCATGATAAACAAGAAATACATTTCATATTAATCAAAAGATATTGTACAAAATAAATAATTTATTATTTAAAAAAATGTATTACACATGTAGTTGCTCATATTGTTTTATAGATTAAAAATGTGAGTTAGCCTGGTTAAGATGATAATTATTGTAATTGCAAATGGAAAAAAATGTCTTTTCCGTCTGTCGTAAATTAGTAGTGTATTAGAAAATATATTTACTTCAGGAAAATTTTATGTAAATTAATAATAATATATGGAATATAAATAATTGTATTCTTCTTTTTGAAAATTTTGTTTTCGAAATAAAAAAGTAAAGACATAATTAATTACAGGTAATTAAACACTTGATGATAAAAAAAAAACTTAGTTGTAAGTAAAAAAAAAATGTATTGATAAATACGTTGATTACAATAGTTTCAGCCGACTTATCGGTTTACAGTTACATCGGTATCGGTATTCAATTTTGACGTTATTGATATTGTAACAGACACCAACATTATGATAATATTATTTGACAGTAAAAAATTAGATTTCAAGGTTTTAAAATGTAAAGACAAACTAACAAAGAGGCAAACACGTTTGTAACGCATAATGCCAATATAGAGGCCTTAATTAGGTTTACTATTCCTTAGTTGATGATTCGTTAAGGCGTTTACAAACATAACAAGGTCATCCATCCGCCAATTTAAGACAATTTTATCTCAACGACTTGCGAGACGACAACGTGGAGATAATCGAAGGGGTGTACTCGTCTAATCCCAATGTCACAACGCGTAGAGAAATTGATGACCGACGCGCTATAAACAAAATAAAATTATTTTAGGGTTATATATACCATTTTCTTAATTTTTCATATTCTAGCAGTGCCCGCAACTCCACCCACATTAATGTAGTTTTTTTAATAATCTCGTGATCCTACCTGAATTATATAACCTATGTGTCAAATTCCATTAAATCTGTTCAATAGTTTTTCGTGAAATACAAACATCATCAATTCAAACATACATCCAGTGTCACAAAACTTTCACGTTTATAAAATTAGTAGAATATAAATAACATAACATGTAAGCATAATAACATGTAACATTTTTCAGAAATTATAGATATTTGACCACCATTGGTACATCCACTTTGAATGGCATATGTTAGTATTGACCAGACTGTTCCGATCTGTGTGGTTCTGTTTGTATTTGTGTCCAGATCCCACTGACACCGGCTTATAACTATCCCAAAGGGAGCCATGTTGAGTATAGAGTTTTTTTTTACACTCTTATAGGAATGGCATGTATAGTCTGTTAAATGTAACTTGAAACCTGCGCAGTAACACGTTTTTGGGTCTCAACCGTATGCGGTATGAAGGGGGCCGGGTTTAGTACACTCGCTCACGGTTTTGACGGTTGTTTTAGTTCCGTAAAAATAAATTATTAAAAATTAAATTAAAATATAAATTATTCTTGTCAAGTGTGTGAACATTTATTTCAAGATAATGCCTCGACCACAATCAACTTTAAGGAGACGGGAGAGAAGGATGATATTTGACGTTTATAGTTATTGTTTAAAAGAAAATAATATACCTAATTCTCTGAATAATACTGCGGAAGATACGAAGAAGTCTGTCTCATTATTAATAATGTACATTAACTTTTTTTTATATATAGGTACCATATCTATTTAAGTAATTAATAACGATAATAAATAAATAACTAATTGAATTAGAAGAAATAATAACTATATTATATACTTAATTCCATTTTCCCACTTTATAAAGAATCGATTTAAATAAGACAAAACCAATATATTTATTTTTGTCTAACATTTTTGTCCATTATTGTACCTGCGCAGAAGCGGCAATTTTGGTTCAAGTTACATTTAAGGAACTATAGCATAGTTTTAATATTAATATAGCAGTGCTTATTAATTATCAATCTAGGTCTGCTCAATAATCCACTTCTGATAATGATAATAAAAATGATATCTGCCTAAATATGGCGAGAAATTTATCTGATATTTTTCAATCAAAAACAATAAAGCTTACCTATCTTTTATGAATATTTATATATCTTAATTTATAATCTTAATATATAAAAGTAAATCATGTCATGTCACCTTGTTCACGGATGTCATCAATTAACTGGAAACAAAAAAAAAATAACTTATCTTAGAAAATATGTTCTTGGCAAAAATTCAAACGCATAATTTTACATAAATATGTTTGTTCGTAGTTTATTCATTAAAATTCAAAGCAAAATTACACTAATGAAGATACATTTAGACGATTTTTTCTAATTATGTAGGTAATTATCTGGTTTTTAAGACCAATATTTTTTATCCCACTTAGAAACTCACTTCATAAACACGTTTATTGTATACAACAACTCAAGTACCAATCCGCACTGAATGCTTTCTGGGATACTAGTAGAAGTAATATACATTTAAGAAGTTATTAGTTTTCGACTTTTCATAGAAGTCAATTAAACTGGTATTTTTAATTTATGTTTGTTCATAGAATTATACATAGCTAGCGTTATAAATATTATACATAGCTAGCGTTATAAATAGCGGTATTCAAGAATATTCTTGGGGACCATCCAAAAATTATCTTCTTCCTAGCATTATCCCGGTGTATTACCCAGGGTCTGCTTATTACTCTCATCTGGATTTGATGGGTTACTAGTTCTTACACAGAGCGATTGCCATCTGACCTCCGCAACGCTAAGGGCGAAGTAGTAACTCATTGAATAAGAGCAAATCATCTATCAGGAGTTAACGGTTATTATCAGATGTTATGATAACAACCTGGCCCGACAGCTTAACGTGTTCTCGGAGGCACGGTGGACCATACACGGTCAAAAATGCAGAAAACAGAAACAGATATTTATAGCAAACATCTGCTCCGAGCGGGAATCGAACCCGCGACCGTCGAGACTTAAAGCAGGCTCAGTACCAGCACGCCACAACGGTCGTCAGACATCCAAAAATTATATCACATGTGAATTGACATCGACAAAGAGTGACAAGATGTGGGAGGGATTCCTTCGTTTCATTACGTTATTTTTCAAAATATATAATAAGTAACCCAATTTGAACTGTCAACAAAAAACTATAAAATATTAAGGAACTAATTTTGCTGTTTCAAGTTGTTAATTTTTAGATGAAAAATTGCAAAAATTTTACTATGAAGACTCCCCTCACAAATGTAATGGGTAAAAAAAAACTTGAAATCCGCATGACGTAATTTGAGCCAGCTAGCTCTTAATTAAAATTGTATTGCATTAAATTGCAGCAGGAATCAACTATACGGAAATCCATCCTATCTTGGCACTGTAAAAGTTTCTTATGGTTTCTGAAACCATCATGAACAGCTTAGAGCTACTCGTATTAGACTTTAGCAATATTGACACATCGGCGCACATTAGTCGTCAAGCACAGTTAATCTCGTCAATATAAATTGTCTCACCGCCCTCTCCTGCACTTTGGGCGCGAGCTGGCGCCGGAAGGCGGCGAGGCGGCGCGTGTAGCCCGTCGCCACGCTCACGCCGCTGCCGCTCGAACCCGACGACGGAGAGAACACGCTCTCTGTTAACATTACGTTACGTTTTACGGTAGTAGAGCCATGCTGCTAAGCCGGCTCGACCAGGGAAGTGCCCTCTCACAGAAAATCGGCGTAAAGTAACAGTATCAGTAAATACTGTTGCGTTTCGTGCGATGAGTGAGAGCTCCGGAAGCCCAATCTCCTACCCTCGCATCCCTTCCCTCCTGTTCCTTGGGTTGGCAAAGCGAATGTGATATTTCAAGTATCGCAAGCGTTCATAGTTTACGGTGACTGCTTACCATCAGGCGGACCGTCATGAAATAAAAAAATCACAGTATTAGAAATTATTTACTGTTAGAAATAAAATGGTAGACGAAAAAAATTCAGAAGCACGAAAATATTAAACACCGTGCGACCCGTTCTATGCTCTTTTACTTTGTAAGCCTCGTGCTGAGCGGTCATAGTTTCCCTTTATATAATCGTCTAATGTGTTTACTAGTAAACATGTTTTGGGTTAGAAAGTAATTTACACCGCTCATCGATTATTTGTAACTAAGATTTATTTAAATTGTTACGAAAAGCTAATTAGTCGACTAAAATATCCGTGAAATAAACAATAATGTTCACCTGTCACGTCAGACACCATCGATTCTTTGCCTATGCCCTTAGCGCCGTTTATTATTCTGTATAGGAAAAAATAATATTTTTATCGAAAAATCAATAGTTATTTTCGGCGGCAAGTAAAATAGTAATTAGTAATTACTTAGCCTTACTATAGACTAAGGACCGGTCTCACCATTCAGAAAAAATGACCAAAGATTCGCTGGTGCTCGTTCGAAAATTCGTACCAACATACAACGTTTATTCGATTATGTCGCAATCTTATATCGATTACTTCGTTTGATCTGTTTAAAGGCTTGTGACTAACTTCGTTTCAGCACCAAAGATTGACATTTTGTTTGTAAAGAACGGCGAAATTAACAGCTTCTCACTAAATTGATATAAATGTATACATATGTTGTATACTTACATAAAAAATCAATTTTAAAAATGTTTGTCTGTCTGTCTGTTCGTTCCGGCTAATCTCTGAAACGGCTGGACCGATTTTAATGGGACTTTCACTTTTATTTTAGAAAAAACGCGTGATCTAGTTGACACGTGTGGCGGTGCTCGTACTTCTGCAGCAGCACTTCGAGGCGGCGCTGCGCGGGGGCGAGGTGCCGCGAGAGCTGCGCCGCCGCCAGCATGGCGCCGAGGCGCGGCGCGGCGACGGGCGCGTCCGCCGCCAGCGCGCCCAGCGCCTGCAGCGCGCTGTACGCCGCCTCCGCGTAGTTCCGCACGTACAACGACATCTGAACGATACACTTAGATGTTATATATATATTTTTTAATAAATAAACGCTGCACACTCAACGGCCTCCAATAGGATAGTGATATCCTGTGTCGAGGGTCCGGAAATATATACAAGGACAAGGAAAAATAAACCCAGACCGGATAATGTGTTTGCATGGTCAATACCAACATATTATGCTTCGAGCGGGAATCGAACCCGCGACCTGTGGCGTTTAAAGCAGGTTCCCTACCGCCGCACCACAACATCGATATTTTTGTCATCGTCAACAAAATGCCATAGGCTATGTGGGCGTGTTTGTATAAAGCCTATTATAAACAAATGAGCGCACGAGTGCGCAGCCGGGTGCGCAACTCTCTCTCTCTCTCTCTCTCTGTCCCTGTCTCTTTTTATAAAATAGCCGACTGAAATATACATTTCATTTCGAATTGCATTCGGAGTTGAAGAAAAAACGTAAAGAATATCGTTCCTGACGACGGTTCCCGACCGCATTTTTTTCGATTGTATGTTTGCATGTAGGCATCTATGTATTAATAATATAAATAAATAAATAAACGCTACACACTCAACGACACCCGTTAGGATAGTGATAGCTTGTGACGAGGAAAATATTTAGTACCTTAAATATACGCCAGTCGTCGGCTCCCTCGATGAGTTTTTTGGCGCGTCTCAGATTGACGCTGACGATTTCATTCGCCTTCTCAAGACGACTCTCCTGCCTTTCAACTCTATCCTTAAGACTATCCAGTTCGCTCTCACACTCAGATCTACAAATAGTAAATAAAGCCGTTTTTGTATTAAGACATAAAAAAATCATAAATTTATTAGCTTATAATAATACTAGCGGCCCGCTCCGGCTACGCACGGGTATAAAATATATAGCCTATGTCATTCACTGAAAAAATGATTAAAGAGCCAGTAGTTTCGATTTACATTTAATGTAATTATTTACGACATCACATTAGAAACCTCAAAAATAACAGTATTTTACCACTATATATTGGATGTTATTATAGATATAAACCTTTATTTTCAATCACTGTATCTATTAAAAAAAACCTAATCAAAATCCGTTGCGTAGTCTTAAAGATTTAAGCATACATAGGGATATAGGGACAGAGAAAGCGACTTTGTTTTATACTATGAAGTGATATAGAAGAATATCTGACACTGCGGTGGTACCTACCTAGCCGGCCTTTTGCAATATAAGGCCTACCATCAATTAAGTAAGTTAGTGCGTTATATTTATTTATTTTATCGCATCTTTCTTTTTCCTAGCAATATTCCCGGTATTTCATTTCACCCAGGGTCTGCTTATTACTCTTATCCGGATTTGACAGGTCACTAGTTTTTACACGGAGCTATTACCATCTGACCTCCGCAACCCTAAGGGCGAACTAGTAACTCATTGGATAAGAGCAATTTAATTATCAAAAGTTAACGATTATACTCAGATGATATTTGATAACAACCGGGACCGACAGCTTAACGAGCTCTCCGAGGCACGGTTGGAAGACCTACACGGACAAACGCCCATACCGAAACAAATTTTAACAAACACCTGTCCGAGCGGGAATCGAACCCACAACCGTTGAGACTAAAGGCAGACTCACTACCCACAACGCCACAACGGTGTCATCTTTATTTTATCGCATATTTAAAGTTTTTTTTTAACAAACAAAATGTACTCACTCTCTAGTACTCAGTTGCTTGTACTTGTCGTTGACCATCGTGAGTCTAGAGCTGCTTTCGTTTATGACTTGCTCAGTTTTGTTGATCTTCGCGTTCAACTCCTTTAGCACATCCCGTTTTTCGTAGTACTGCCGTGTCAATTCTGTTATTTCTTGTATTTCCGGTCCTGAAAGGAAATTTTTTATGATCGATTTTCGTCTCGGTTCCCTGCAAGCTGTGGAAGTGATTTTGTGAAATGGGACGGAAGTGCGTACCGGAAACCCGAGGCGGCGCGCTGCCTATAAGAATACGTACATAGAAGATAGATGTGTTTGAGAGTTTTTTTGATTTATTTATCATGTTACAATATAGACGAAAGAGGTTGTAGTCTTAATATAAAGTAGAGCTGGTTGCTATTGACATCTGTCATATCTGTCATGGTGTGTTTTTATTCAAGGGATCATGGATGGACGAATTCCGAAGCAGCGCTTATGGCGACTGAGGCACTGATTGATAAAATAATTAAGGCACACACAAACATCAACCACGCAGATCCTAATTTAGCGGATTCTCCGACATATATATGAGTGTTCGCGCGCGCACTGATGTTTTTTTCTGGTTGTGTATTGCTGATGGCCCTACCGGCCTTGACAGCGTCACGCAACAATGCGTATAGGCGTGCGGGTACCGGTGTCGTCGAGCGGCGACACGTGGTGCATGAAGTG
The DNA here is from genome assembly GCA_023373885.1 of Hestina assimilis. Classification (NCBI taxonomy): domain Eukaryota; kingdom Metazoa; phylum Arthropoda; class Insecta; order Lepidoptera; family Nymphalidae; genus Hestina; species Hestina assimilis. Next base: position 6,935,207 of record CM041741.1, on the reverse strand, counting down.
CCGGTGCGCGGCGTGCAGCACCCGCAGCGTGGCCTCCAGCGCCGACACGTCGCGCTCGCGCCGCGCGATGTCCGCGTCCAGCGCCGCGCCGCGCTCGCGCAGCTCCGCGCGCTCCGCCGCGAACTGGGAGAAACGTATAATAATAATAATAACTCTTTATTGGACACAAACATATGTTACAAATAAGAAGGATTACACAGACTTCTGCACTAGCAGGGCTGTGTTGCAGAAGCCAGTTTCTTCCCCTTAATATCATCATCATTACATTTTTAATAAAACGTTAACAAAAAAAGAAGAGAAAAAAAAAAAATATTATATATTATTAAATGTTATTAGAAAGTAGATAGTTTTGTTAAATATTAACATTTTTTAATTTTACTATTTAATAATAGTTAAGTAGTACAGGAATGTTTGATTGTATTTTATAGCCTAGAGAGATAATTTTGGTAACTGTGAAGTCTCCCTGGGTATGTCTGCGAATAAATAAATAAATATATACACTAACACCGTGCCCATAAGGGGTGATGTGGCCATGAGTCTATTTGCGGGTTAACGAGGTACTGGACGCCAATACATCTAATCTACTATTGCGCGAATTTAAAATACGCGAGTAAATCGTTCAGACGTTAAAAACTTTTGAATTTGTCACCAAATGCTCACTCGTTCATACGCTCCTTGTGCAACGTTCATGCGTAATACGCGCGAGAGATTCGCAGCGAAATCGCCATTTTTGGACAAGGACTTCTCATGAAACTATTTTCATTTTGAGTAACTAATTTAGTACAATAACCACCTTAATTTTGAAGAACGTGACGGACAATTCTTGACCTGATTCGTCTTTTCCCAGCGATGCGATGAAAATGTCATATCTGAAATAAACGTAATTTATACTATGTAAAAGATACTATGACAAATTATCATTTTCCGTATAAATACAATTGAAATAAAAATTGAACAGAACCAATAAATTCTTCACGTCTGGTTCACCCTTTAATTTAAATAATTCACTAGGCTACAAGTTAATCAAGTTGATTATCGAACTGAGCTAACGTGGGTACATCGGCGGGCCGTATAACACGTGCACCAGTAATACCTCTTGACGAGCTGCTCGACGCGCTGCTCGCGCTCGCGGATGTCGCTGCGCAGCTTCCCGCAGGTCTCGAGCAGCGCGCGCCGCTGCACGCCGAACATGTCTCGACGCACGTTGATCTCGACCAGGCGCTCGTTCATAGCCTGATGATAAAAAAATACATTGTAACATAAATAGACACGTTTTACCTAAAAATAAAACGTATATTAAACATACTTACCTTATTCGAAGCCTAATTATATTAAATGAGATATACCATTGCTTCCGTTTCCTTTTATGTCTCTTTTCCTCCTTTATTAACTGTTTTCTGTCTCTGTCTTTCCGTTTGCCACCACCACCCCAGTGGCGCCATCCGAGTTTATAAGTTAATGGCGTCCATTTTAAACTTCATTATGGCTGTTGTTTACCACCAGGTAGATTTAAAAGCAATTAGGCTTCGAATAAGGTAAGTATGTTTAATATACGTTTTATTTTTAGGTAAAACGTGTCTATTAAACAACTGTACCGTTATTCGAAGCCTAATTATATTAAATGAGACGTGTTTGTTATCGCCTGGTGGTGGTGGCAATGTTGATAGAAATTAACAAAGATATCCAATCTAGGAAGGAATCCTGCGAAGTTTTGGATAGAATATTATAAATTATATCAAGGGATAGTAGTCGGATAAAAGATCATTATTACAAATAATCATATTTATTTCTAAAAATATCAATTTCTTCATTTTAATTTCTAAAGCAATCATTTCGATATAATAATAATCATAATTTAATTATTATAGATGTATGATAATTGTTTATAAATCCAACTGATTGTCACCTTACTGCCGTAAATAGTTTTGGGATTGGTTTTCTAGAATTTTCTGCAGGACGAAGGACCTGCCGGCAATAAAAACGTTTAAAAGTATTTTCAGATCGCCAGTTTCCTTGTGCAAGTATATCTTCAATAGGGGTGTTTTCAATCCAGCTCATGGAAGCTACTGCAGCTCTAAAACTTTCAGCGGATGCACCAACACCAGCTTCAGTAAGGAGGTTCTTAACCCAACCGGCAATAATAGTTCTCGTAGCTGGCTTAGCTTTGCCACAGATTGAAACAAAAAGATTTTCAGAATTAGCCTTATCCCTTCTTACTCGTCCAATATCAATTAATCGTTTAATCCAATGAACTGGATCTAAGCATTTATTATTTCTGTTTACGTTTAATCTCCAACCCGACTGACGATAATTATTCGAGTCAGTCTTCGAACCAAAAGCTGGCCATAAAATGATATAATCATCTGATATAATACACTCATTAGAATTAACACGTAACAAGGTTAAGTCGTGTACCCTCCTTCCGGAATATAACAAAAGTATAGCAGCAGTATATTTAGATATTTGGTACAAATTGTCCGTACTCGCATTTACACAGGACATGTGATTAAAAATCAGATCGACATCCCATATAGGAGCTTTTAAGGTCTTGGGCCTTGACGTCGATATAGCTTTTAACATCCGTTTAACTAAAGGATGACTGCTGAGACGTTCTGATGATTCTGGGTCACATAAGGTTGAGACAATGGACTTATGAGACAGAATTGTATTGCAAGTTTTCTTTATCGTGCAGGTCACACAAAAATCTTGCTAAATCAGAACCAGAAGGTTTGCTGAAACATACATTATTCTGTTTTGCCCACTTAGTCCAACGAGACCATGCTGCTTTATAGATCTTTATTGTTGATGGGCGCCAGCTTTCCATAAGAACAGATTTCTGTTTTGACGACCATCCTTTTAAGTATTTACACCACCCCCACATCTCCATACCTCCATCACCATCTCCGATACATTGGGGGGAGGTGAGCCCGTCGACATGTCTAGCAAAACTTGTGGAAGGTTGAGAATTGTCCAAGGAGCTGCTGTTGCGCGGTTCTTTAAATCTGCTCTCCAGAATACCTTTTCCCATCTCGGTGCTACTATTAGGTATATACCTCGACACCGATATAGATGTTGTAGGACCTTGGGTATCAAAAATGGCGGAGGAAACACCCACGCTAGAGGATAGTTCCATATTTGGGATAGAGCGTTGTGAAATTCCGCTTGTTTGTCCTGAAAATCCAGCGTACAGTAACGTTTTACTACTCGTGTCAGACAGGAGGCAAACAGATCTATTACAGGTGTTCCCCAACGTGCAAATACAGGAAGTGTTCCCTGGGGTAAAAGATGCCATTCTGGATGAATTCGCATTCGAGACAGGCGATCTGCTTCTGTATTGTAAAGCCCGGGAATATGATGGACTGTTAAATTTATTTGTAGAACCTGAAGGACATGATATATTTTGTAAGTTAATTCCAGAAGACCTTGAGATTTCGTCCCACCTTAGTTGCGTAAGTAAGCAACGGCAGTTTTGTTGTCGCATTGTAAATGAACAGATGCGAAGTGTAGGTTCTGATTGTATTCTTCGAATGCTTTCAGTATTGCTAGCAATTCTTTTTGATTGCAATGCAACATCTTTTCTTTCCGAGTCCATAGACCTGATAATTTTGTGTTGTTTATCATCGCTCCCCAACCTAGATCTGAAGCATCGGTGACCATGTAATGGGTCGGATGAAGCTCGTGAATTACGGAGAATTCTTGAAGATTTTCGAGCCGCCATTGTAATTCTCTTAGTGCTTCTTGGTGTAAACGGACGCTCTTTAGTCTCATCTTGTGATGTTTGATCGTCAAATTCTGAAGTTGACGATAATTTAGCCGTCCTTGAGGGACTACAAAACTGGCAAAATTCATCTGACCTATAAGGCTCTGCATTGATTTTAATTTGACAGTTTGATTTTTTAATAAATTCTGGATTGCCATCTGTAGTTTCTCTTGTTTCTTTTTCGGAGGCATTTTCCGATTCAGCCAAGGGTTCCATAGAATGCCTAAGTACTCTATGCTTTTGTGTGGAAATAGAATCGACTTCTCGTAGTTTATTTTCCATCCCAAATATTCCAGAAAATGTATCGTGGTTCTTACATGATAATTTAGAGTGGATGCATCTCTGTTTGCGATTAGGAAGTCGTCCAAGTATACTAGGATACGTATTCCCTTTTGCCGTAAAGATTGAGCCATCCAATTGCTCAGAGCTGCAAAGGCTTTCGGAGCTGAACTCAACCCGAAGGGTAGGCAGTTCATTTCTAGCAACTTCTGTTGATATAATAGGCGTAGAAAGCGCTTGTGAGCTCTGTGTATCGGTAGATGAAAATATGCCTGTGACAGGTCTATTTTCACTAGCCAATCGTTCTGTTGTAAAAAGTCTGGAATCTTGAATACATTGACGAGTTTGAAAGGAGTTGTCACAACATACCGATTTAAGTTTTTGAGATTGAATATCGGTCTCATTGTTTCGTCCCCTTTTGGTACGAGAAACATAGGTGACAGGAAACTGGGTGATGGTGGTACCACTGTTAGAACACCCTCGAAAATCAACTTTTCTATAATGACTGTCATCTCTGCTGAAAGCGGAGTTGCTTGGCGCTGAGATTTTAATTTGGGAATGCAAAGGGGTGGCTTTCGGAGGAAAGGGATACGGTAACCTGAAATAATCTGCAAAATGTAAGGAGTTGCTCCCATTTCCTGCCACCTTAAGTAATTGTGAGCCAGTTGGCCGGCTTGAAAACGACTCGGTGAGTCAGTATTTCCTGAATTTACCTCTCCTATCCCGGTGGGAAGAGGGAGAGTATTTCTGGCCATGTCGATATCCTTGATTTGATGGTCCTTCGTTTCGTCGTACGCTAACCTGTTTTCCTCTACCACGAAATGGCTTGTTAGGATTAGACCTTGGCATATATTCATGATTACGGCCCCCCCTTCTTGAAGTAGAAGCGAAATTTTGTTGAGTTGATTGGATGGTATTTTGATCGGTCTGTGGTACAGAAACGCGATCTTTTGCACGTGGCCAAAAAACTTTACGTATGCCACCCGCCTTATCTAATATCGTAGATAACTTTTCGGCTTCGAAAAGATTGCGACATGAGGGTGGAACATTACGCAACGCACTCTTATGCAACGGATCCTTGACAGATGATAAAATTAATTCTCTACGTTGCTGAATTGTTTCTGCTCTGTGGCCGCAGACCAATTGAAGAGCATCGTTGGAGATTTTTGAAAAGTCACCCGTAACGAAAATTTCCTGAATCTTACTATTTAAATCATCGTAGGTTAAATTTGGTGTCGATTTTGCCCAAGTTAATAAACTACGAATTTCTTTTTCTAGTTGATCTTTTTGCTTAATAAGGGCGTAACTCAACGACGCAAAAGCTTTATCAGCATTTATAAGAGATCGATTAGTGTCATACTGTTTCAACTCATCATTTACTTCTAATTCGGAGAAACCTGGGGAATGACGATAGTTTTCTGGACTTCTGAATATCTAACATTTTGCCAGTGTGAATCGCAAACCGTTGAACGTTTTTTAAAATTTCTAAATAAGATGTGGGTGTTTGTAAAATTTCAGGATCTTTTAATTTTGTACTGATCGGTAAGGAAAATTGAGGTTCTGATTCATTTGACATGTAATCATTGTATGATTGACCATCAACATCATCATTATACGAATAATTATTACTTTGATCATTATTAATTTGATATTTAAGAGAATTCACTTCTTCGATCAATCGGTCTAATTTTCTATGCTTACGATATTTCATTGTTCTTTTATGGCGATGATGATTACGTTTAGATTTAGAGGGAGCCGAAGAACTACTAGATGTCGAACTACTTCTAGAAGAGGATGAACTCGAATCATCACTTCTCCTAACACTTTTTCTTTTTAGATTTGCATAAGGTTCATTTAACTCTAAATGTATTTGATTTGTTTTACTCATTTTATCTTTACCTAAAACGTGAAAACAATTGCATCCTTGTAGGTAGGTATTCAAAAATAATAAATTTTATACGAACGGCAAAGCCGTTAAATTAGAATAATACACGGAGGAAAAGTTTAATAATAATAAATGAAATAAAAAACATGTGGGTAGACAGTATGTACATACCTCTTATAAGATTTGCAGCAAATCACTTTCAAACACTTTAAATTTTGTCTGAATATTATCACTTTTAAATATTATTATTTTACTATTCTGGAGTAAAAGTCTTAAGAACTTGGAAACTACTTATTGACACGGAAAACAACGACATAATGAAGTTTAAAATGGACGCCATTAACTTATAAACTCGGATGGCGCCACTGGGGTGGTGGTGGCAAACGGAAAGACAGAGACAGAAAACAGTTAATAAAGGAGGAAAAGAGATATAAAAGGAAACGGAAGCAATGGTATATCTCATTTAATATAATTAGGCTTCGAATAACGGTACAGTTGTTTAATACAGTTTTATTACATTTTTTTTTTTAAATAACGGAAGTGGAGTCCACACGCGAAGGAGGCTAATATGGTTGCAGAAAGCGAACTGTGCAGTCAGTTCGTCCGTCCGTCCGTCCATCAGTCGGTCGGTCTGTCTGTCTGTCTTCAGTAAATCGACAAAAGAATGAGATGAATATATATAATATAAAATAGTATGTATATTTCTTGTCTCATTCATTCCAACACATTTTTTTATTCGTGTCTCCTGTCGTTTTTTCCGTTGCATCCGGTTTGAAATCACAACGATTCTAAAGAAGTTTCACTTCAAAACTGATGTAAAGTAATGTAAAAAATGATGTGAGCTCACCGCATCGAGTTGCAAGCGCTGCTCGTCGAGCGTGAAGGCGGTGTCCCCGAGGCCGGCGACGGCGCGCGCCGCGTGCGCCACGCGCAGGCGCATGAGCGCCTCCTCCACGCGCATGCGGCGCCACACGTCGCGCGACTCGCGCACCTCCTTGTCGCCGCCTTCCACGTTCAACATCGTCGTTTTGAGACGACTTTGCTATTACATATATAACATTAACCAGAATTACTATTACCTGTATTATAACTCAAAAATGAAAATATCAAGCGACTGGAGGTTGTAGTTAGTAAGTTTATGTGTAGCTCTAATGACTTGCAATACTTTTAAAATGCCTAATTGTAATTAAGTTTTTGTGCATTTTATATTATACTCGGGCGGCCCACCCCGACTTCTTCCGGGTACATAGTAAAATTTTATTCCGTTGATCCCGTTGCCGTTAGAGTTTTAATCACGTCCTAGGGTCTCCTACCTACATACAACTATTAGAGGATAAATTTATTTCCATAGAAATTACCCGATCCGTTCGCTTGGGAATTTTGTTCCCCTCGATCCCGTACAAAAATGTCCTGACTTTTAAAGAAGTTGACAGTTCGAGTATTTTAAAGGCGAGGATATTGTATACCAGTTTGATGTGCTCGGCGCCCTTGAGCTCCAGGTCGCGCGTGAGCCGCCGCATGTCGTCGTGCAGGCGCGCCGAGTGCCGCTCCAGCAGCGCCGCGCGGGCCGCGTGACGGGACCGGACGTCCTTCAACCTGGATCATATTAAGCATTCTCAACGGCACCTTAATAATAACTGGGACTGACGGGCCCGCCAAACTAAAAGTCCAACGCTCAAATCCGAGTGGAAATCGAACCCGCGCCGCGCTACCACACGCTGCAAAGGTCGTGCAGAATAATAACAAACAAATAAAACTTGTTACACGAACCCATTACGTTATCAGCATCTGGGATCAGGGGTTCAAAAAAACACATAAACACAAGCACAACCATCCACATCTCACACAGGAAGACATGTATGACCAGTCAATATCAATAGTCATGTTTTATAAAGCACTACCATCTGCCTACGACTTCGTAGGCGTAGACTACTGAATTATGTTCCATTCTTTTTAATTTGTATCGAAAATATGAGACCTTAATTTCCAAAAAAAAATATTGATCTGATAATTACCAGACTTTACAGGATCACTCAATGAACTAATTAGAAGATTGCGTGAAATTTTCATTAAAATCAGTGTAACCGTTTGGAGTCTATAGGGTATAATATATTGTATATAATACATACCTTTCCTCCCTAGCCGCTAGTTCGGCGGAACATTCTCGCTCGGCCTGCGCGCCTTCCATGTGACACACTTGCGCACCGATCGTCTCCACTTGGTACGACTGAGAAGAAAGAAAAATCTATTTGTACCAACATGCATAACTAAAGGTAGCTTAAAAATAATACTGGCTAATCAAAATGGATCAAACCTACTCCAGAAATAAGACATGAAATATTCCGGTAACGGTAATTTTTGATATCACAGAATGTAAAATTGTAAGCCTCAATAGCTCAACGGTAGAAGGGCCGACTTCGCTCCGTTAACGCGAGAGTCGAGGGTTCGATCCTGACCCCTTGGACTATTGTCGTACCCACTCCTAGCGCAAGCTTCGAGCTTATTTTGGAGGGCCAATAGGAATATTAGTAATGCCTTGAAAAACATTGCTAATATTCTTTAAAAAAAAAAGTCCTTAGACAACAGTTACGACTCTTTCAAATTAAACCGTGTGAAATATTTAACGAGACTGGTATCAAACTGACCACAAAATTAATTTAAAATACATTTGTCAAACAACATATTATTTAATATAAGCATCATGAAGACAATTATGCCAAATAACAAATAAAGCTTCCCAAAAAACAATATATCAATTAAATATCAAATGTCTCTAAAAACCCAGGAACAATTACTCCACATATCCCCGGTTCCCCCTTCTCCTACCCTAAGACGGCTTGCTTCAATGTTTGAAACGTTTTCCAAATTTACGCAAATTGTATCACTGATATATTACGTATAAATTATATGTATAGTATGTAAAAACATCGCTGTTAAAAATACATACAATAGCGTAAAGTGATTCCTTTTGACTTTGTAAACTTCTTTCGACGCCATGCTGTTTCGTGTCTAGTTTGCTCATGATCGCTTTGGATGCTGCAAGGTTAGTTGTTAGAAAATTTAATGGGTTACTAATAGGATATTAAAGCGTTAGAGGATTAACACTGGAAATCGAAGTTAATAACAACAAGGATAATGCAAAGAGTGTGGCTACTTAAAATGGAAGGAAGCAACGTAGGCCATAAATAGTTATAAATAATTGGTTAATTAATTTAACTCAATGATGTAAACTGTCCGCCCTTATTATTATATTAATTTCGAAATAATAAATTAAAAAATATAGACCTATTTACTATAGTATAGCTGTTTTGCTAGTAAGAATTGTTAAAATAATACAGTAGGGTGGTCCAAAATAACTTTTTTAAGTCCTATTACCTCAAACTACTGTTAGAGCTAAAAAGTCTTATTCAAAGCGCAGCTCGATATCAAAACTCTATACGACGTGCAATGATTTTTCATCATTTCATATAAATTTACTCGAGGTTTTTTTACCCTATAAAACTAAAATTCTTTTTTTATCGTATCTTTTAAGAAATTTAATTGTCTAAAATAAATATCTAATATATTTTCTTTAGTAATAAATAACAAAGGAAAAGCTTTATACACGAAAATATTTTTTTGGACCACCCTAATATACAGACACAATTTAGTAGTAATTTTATATGCATTAAAATATTGTTAGATATCAATTATGTGGAGATGTAATGTTCCTCCTCGCAAGCTAGTGATAGTCTTAAGGGCCGCAACCCCAGGATTAATTTTAGAAAGTTATATATTAAATGCTTATCCGCACAGAAAACTTTAATACCGCGATGTAGGATTGAGATTATGCATTTAATATACATTACGTAGCAAGTGAGTTAGTAAAATTGGTCATAATTAAAATACTATTTTGACTCACCTTTGAGTTGCATGTGAAACAGTTTCTCTTCATTTTTAAGTGCTAAAAGCTTTTGTTGTTCGACAAAGGAGCAGTGCATGGCTCGCTGCTGATTCAACGTCATCTGACTCGCGTACCGCTCTTCCTCCTTAACATTAAGAAAAGATAATAAGGGAGGACAGATGACTCCTATATGATAACTCCACCTGATGGTAAGTGGTAGTCTAAACGCGAAGAAGTCTAATACTGTTGCCGAGAGCAAGCTGCAGTAGCCGCTCATGCTCTGCCTACTGTCAATATGCAACTGGTAATATTATGCTGGCTGATCTCGAAACTCGGTTGACGAGTCACCAATGTACGGCAGTAGTCAGGAAATGATACTCTACCACCAGGATTGGCCAAGGGCTACCCCTAGAATTGGTGGATGTAATGGCGAATGTAAGTCTTAAAATTTCTTCTACAATTTTTTTTTAATGTTATTAAGTTGGCAAGTAAGCATACGGCCCACCTGATGCTAAGCAGTTGCCCAAGCCTATGAGCGCTTGCAGCATCATTAGAGGATGCCACTCAAACTTTGCCAACCTCGAGATATTGGTTCTTAAATCTCCTTTGCCCAGTAATTTCACTATCTTTTCCTACAGTGCCCACTGAACGGGACACAGTAATGCCAAAGACACTACTGCTTTATGGTAGAAATTTTGACACTGCGGTGGTACCTACTTAGCCGGCCCCTTACAACAAAAAACCTACCACCAGTGTGACTGATTGCACTGATGGAATAAATATATCAATAAATCTCTGCTTTGATAGAGATTATCCCAACAGCGGGCGATGGGGTCGTCACGTCCCGACGCCAATTACTGATGTTTTCCTTCACCGAAACAAAATAAGCACTAATTAAGCACTTGAAAACTCACGAGGTCCTGACCCGGATTTGAACTCGCAACCTTCCGTTTAAGTCTACATTTACTATCCACTGGGCTGGACACTTCATAAACACATATATACACAGCATATGTGAGTTTTAACCAAATATTCATTGGATTCGTGGTTGCGATTTAAAAATTTAAAAAAAAAGCGACTTACTTACATTTAACATTTCCTCCAATTCTTTAGCGCGTTTTTCAGAAGATTTTGATTTATCCGTTGAGTCGATAAGTTTTTCTTTTAACTCCTTTACCTAAAACACATTAATTGTGTATTAAATATTTAAATCAACATAAAGTTTTATTAAGACTTTTGAATCATCTGTAGTTTTATAACATATACTAATAATTAAAACAATTTTATTGATTATTTTTAATGACCACAGTATCCATTTTATAATGATCTCATTAAGGACCCCAGACGTCTTCTCAAAATAAAAATATTAAAAACTACTTAACCTTGAACACTACATTCAAATTATTTATGTGCATCGACATTGGCTGTTATTTTTGTTAGAACTACAGGTATGGATTGGCGCCACCGACATGCTTCATGTGATGTGTTACGCCACCCTGGCGACGCGCGTGAATACTGGACTCTTTTGATGCTACCAGACTAATGTTAATAATTTAAAGTTACAAATGATTAAATTTGAATTATTCATTCTATAATTAATTTAGAAAATAAAATATGATTATTTTCACAAAGTTTTTACAGAGTTTTCACTATCAGCAGTCTACAAAAATGTCAACTATTTTTAACTATAATTATCAAACCTTGGTATTGAGTGCGCTTAATGCAACATCCCTCTTATGCTGATCATCCAGTAACTGTCGATTATCCATGTGGAGTTTCTCAAGAGAAATGCGTATATTACTTAGTTCACGTTGGAGACTTTGAGCCTGAAACATAATTTTTTTTTTGTTCATGACAGTTGGCAAGCAGGCAGGCGGTCCGCATGATGAACGCTTGCGATACTTCAAGTATCATATGCGCGTTGTCAACCCAAGGGATAGGGGGGAAGGAATGAGAAAATAACAAGGAAGGGAAAAGAGGCAGTGGGAAATTGGGTGCTGGGAACAGCATGGCTTTACTACTACTATTTTAATTTGTCTTATTTATTTATTTTCTGAATGTGTATTGCTGTTGGCCCTACTGGCCTTGACAACGTCACCGGGCGGGGGCCGAGTACTCAGCCGTGATAAAGGGGCAGCCCTCACGGGGTCTCAAATTTGATTTCGTCCTTAGGGTGCCTCCTGCGAAATCAAACCACGGCTAAGGACGTCATCGGATAGAGATAGATAGAGTAATTTGTCTTATATTATAAGAATATTTATTGAAATCTAATGACTCCACTGCTGCTTGGCTTAAATGTGTTCACATGTTTTCCATCATTGTAAGGCACAACATGAATTCAAAACACAAATTTTGCACTTGAAAACTCAGAAGTGTTTGGAGTTAAGCCCGCGTTTGCGACAAACTCACACAAACAAACAAACAATTTTTCGCATTTATATTATTAGATAGGATATCTACTACTAATAGGATACTAGTGTCGACCGTTGTGGTGTGTTAATGGCTAGTTAGCGAACCTGCTTTTAGCCTCGACGATCGCGGTTTCGATTCTCAGTCGTAACAGATGTTTATATTACGTCGCTTTTCTAATGGGGGCAGTTGAGTGAGAAGCGTTTAAAAAAACCTATTTGTCTGGTTTATCAAAGACTCTTGAGCACGGACCTCGCTATCCAGCCCAACATTCATTTCAACGGTGCCCTGGTAGGCGAGCCTGGTCTGCCCGAGTCGTTGCGTCAGCCCGTCACATTCCTTCCGCGCGTCCGCGTTGTTCCCTCGCTGCTGCTCGCAGAAGCTCTGCTGCTCTCGACACTGCTCCGCTACGTTGTTGGCCTCAGCTTCTAGTACTGCATAATCCTGAAATATTATAATTATATCGAAAATAATACCTATCACCATCAATCGAAAAATAAAGTTATTTAAAATTAATTTTTTAAATAATTTTATTGGAGATAATAGATTTTTGAAGTTATACGTTTTTTGGCGCGTTAGGAAAAAATGATGAGAATTTTTTAGGATGCGCGCGCACACCGTCACAAAAAACCGACACCCTGAAGTTAGCTATAGTCAACATTTTTTTGTGATATTTAAATAAACTTTATTTAACTAGATAATGCGTTATAATAAAACTTTCAATATATTAAATACCTTTTTTCTATTGTTAGCGTCGTTTTTTCTACAAACGTAGAATAAGGCGAAAGATAAAATTTTTGAAAAGATTTTCATCTTGTTACGCCAAATAATGTAGGTGTTGAAATTTGGCACACAGTTTATTATTGGATTAACAGATAAAATACCTTTTATACCAGACAAAAATGAACTACAGAACATATTAAATTAAATTGGAATAGAAAAAATAGCTATTAGATTGTCATCTGACTTAACAACCAATAGCTAAACAGTTTAAGGGCTGACTCCACTCCGTTAACACTAGTGTTGCGGGAGTGATCCTGACCTTTTTGGTATATTGTCCCACTCATAGCGCAAACTAAGAGCTTTTTTGGGGGGACATGAGTATTAGTATTGAGTTGTAAAGCATTGCTAAAATTCTTTCAAAAAAGAACTAGATTATTGCAAGCGTAGCCGTGGGCATTGCTAGTATAAAAATATTAGTAGAACATTTTACCTCTCTGGTATGCCTTATATCAGTGTCCCGCTGTCGCAAATTCTCCACAGCATTAGCCCACATGGTCATCATTTGCTTTCTCTGTTCCATGCCTTCCATTACCTTAACATAAGAATTAAGAGTAAATACTAGATAGAAATCGTAATTTAAAAATAGAAAATACAAATAAATCATAAAAAAATAATAAAGGCATATTATAATTATAACACAATTAATTTATTATTTTACATTATCAGTGATATCATCATGTAAATTAACACAGTACTGTGTAAATGTATACATACATACAAATTTTGCCATTATTATGTCAAATTAGTTATTTTTTTATGGTAGAAATGTGGCAGAACCTTGGACCTTGGAGGAATAAAGCCAATATATAATTTGAAGGGTATTCTTACTGGGGAATATATCCTGATACATAATTATCTTTTAACACATCATAGTCAAAAGAATTTGCATGATATATCAAAATAAAGTTTTTAGTTTTATATAAAATACTCCAATTATCTTTTTCTAATATCACTATTACACAATATGTCATTATACCTGAAATGAAATTCTTTCGCATGCTCTCTCTTCAGCACTGAGGTTGGATACCAGTTGGTTAAGATGTTCTTGTAAGTGGTCATGTTCCACCTTCAGCTTCTGCCTTTTAACTTCCAGAGCCTAGAAAAATATTGCGTATTTTAAATACACATTATAAAATTGAATTAAAATGTTTATTACACTTAATTTAATAATGTTCATTTATTTCTCACACAAAGGAAATGCATCAAAGGCATTTCACACTCAACGGCCCCCATTAGGATAGTAATATCCTGTGTCGGGGTCCGGAAACATTCACAATGACAAGGACAAATACACCCAGACCGGAAAATATGCTTGCATGGACAATACAGACATATTATGCTCCGAGCGGAAATCGAACCCGCGACCTGTGGCGTTTAAGGCAGGTTCGCTACCGCTGCGCCACAACGTCGTCATTTTGTTATAGTACCTATTGTTAGCAATAAAGCTTCACATTCCTTTGTAACAGGCTTGTATCCACACATGTTTGTCCATCACATCCACACATATTATGAATTACCAGGCTCCCACACCCACAAGCTAATACTTTTGGGCACATGTTTTAACAATATTTGGAGCAAAATTAAATAAGTAAATAGTTTTATAAATAAAAATTAAAATTTACATAATTACTTTAGCCTTAGACAAATCTTGCTTGGTGAATTGCTCTATGGCAGTTATATCTCCTGAACCTCTTTCAAGAGCAGCCCTCCATTCCTGTAGTGCTCCACGTTCACCACACACCTCACTTTTTAACGAATCAGCCTTTCTTAGTAATCTAGCAATGGAGCCTAGAATGAATTTATGTGGGTTAAATTAAAGAAATTGTTTCCGTACTTTAAAGTTACTACGTTTGTTGGTTAGTTATTCACTGAGCCTTCTCTTTGGAATACTTTCATTTAACTGATCTAATTTTTATTACTTATGCTTGGTGGTAAAATAAACGAATGATTTTAAATATTATTTAGTTACTCATTTTAAAACTGTGATCCCAATTAAGTTTACTGCAATAGTTTCATGTTTACTATCTGGACTGTAAATATGTTAATTAGATGATATGGACTGACAAGTTCAGAAAACAAAATTTTATGTAAAAAGAGTATGAAATCTGAATATGAGTAAGAATCAGAACCTCTTAAAATACACTAAAAACCTTAACAACAAAACTACACCGAGCAGTTAAAATTAATGAATAAATATTAATTTACTTTGAAGTTTATCAATACGAGTTGCAATAGAATTGGCTTGTTTGTTGCAATCAACCACATCCCTGTCTAATCTGTCTGCTTCATTGCAAGACAACTGACGTAGCTTCACTTCTTGTTCTAGTTGTTGTTTGTGTGCAAAAAGTAGACGCTGAAATTAAAAACAATAATTAACACTTTCAATTACAAGCTAGTTAAATTTCAATATATTTAGTAAGATTCTATTGGACAGTTATTATTTTATTAAAGACTTACTTATGGTCTGGCCGTTCCTTAAAGGTAATTTATCATAGACTATTTGGTGCCCGTTTGTAAATTCAACATCATCACTCAATATATATATATATTTCGTTATAATATAATATATATAATATATATAATTCGTTTTTTTTTTAAATTAATAATCAAATATTTAATGATGTAAGAATATTACTAACTTTGTTTCCTTGAGTTGAATTTAGGAAGGCACCAATGAGTCTAAGACGTTTGTCTGTATGAAAGGGCCTGTCCATAGTATGTAGTTATATTGACTACTATTTTTATTTTTTTATATCATTACATTGTTGGTGCACTTGCTGCAAAATTGTTGTGCTTATAGTGAATACTAACAGTATTTTCGTGATATTCTGTTTGGACATGCTGCTTGTAATTATTAAGATCATCTCCTTTTTGGTTTTGTAAAATGAGAGCTTCTTTAAGACGCTGTATCTCATTTTGTCTGAAAATATTATTTTTTATTATCATTTTCAATTTGTTATAAACAATAAATAATTATAATGTCTAAAATGCATATTACCTATCTATTAAAATATTCTCTAAAGTTTGATTATCAGGATTTGCTAGCGGAATTCTTGTACCCTGATTCCATCCGAGTTCTTCTAAAAGTTGGGCCATATACCCCGGCACCTTCCCCACACTCATTTTTAACCAAAAAGAGCTAAAAATATGCTACAAATAGAACTAGTGCAACCATGGACTGTTTGATCGAAGTTTAAAAATAGCCCTGCATAATTTTCGTCATAGAGACAAATACGCCGCCATAATTCGAATATTTCAAAATCAAAACATAAACATTAAAAATTGAAAATAAACAAATGACCATTGACCACGGCCACAGACTAAAACTTTTTAGAGAAATTAATTATTAACGAATATCGTAAAATACATTACAACCGGTTTTTGATTACTAAGGGTATTATTTAATAATATATTTTATGCTCTTATGTTATCGTTAAATAAATTTGAGACATTAAGTAAAAAAAAAAAAACAAGATATTGTATGGTAATTTTTTTAGTCAATCGTGTTTTCTATATAAAAATTATGTTTAGATGCGCAATTTATAATTATGAAATATGAATAATATTTTCGATCTCTAACTTGATCTTATCGACATAATAATAAAAAATATGAGATGGTTATTTAAATAACTGGGTTTGCCTGAAAACACTGATAAAATGACGTTTTCTAAAAATGAATTCCAGCTAGAACGATTTATAGCCCCGACATCTTGTGCATACTTGAAAATCGTTGGAGTTTCAGGTATTAAATGGATAATTTTAGAGCTTGATGATTTATAGGTAAACAATTCAATATAATGAATATTGATGGAATTATATAAATATATCATATTAAGAAGTCATTACTTATATATTTTAATAAATTTAGGTATATATCAACCTCACAAAACTCTACTTATTTATAATATGAATAGAGTTTACGATGTAAAATTTCTTGAAATCACGCCAAAAGAATAAGCGTGCAATCCTCCAAAAATAACTCGCAGGCAAGTTAGTTTCACGTTAACGCTGTATCATACCGCTGATATCGGTCCTAAAAGTTTTAATAATTTGTTATTATGAGTGCTGATGCTGCATCTTTACCTTGTCCTATATGTTTACATACGGGTGTTTTTAATAATGCGCAAACTCTTAAAGACCGACTCATCTTCGTATCAACCAATAAGATATTGTGTCCAGTTTGTCAAGAAGAAGTTTCAGGCTTAGATAAACTTACTATCCATTTGTTCAGCCATGTGAAGCTTATCCCCGCATCTGAAAAGATAGAAAAAAAGGATTCAATCACTCATAAGAACAAGATTACGACGACAGAACCCCAAAGGAAGATAAAGTCCATATCCAAAAATAAAACAGTAACATCCACAGCTAACACACCAATGAAATATGTTAAAATATATCCCAAATTGCCAGTTATAGCGTTAAATACAGTACCTATTATTGATATATCTCCTAATACGGATGGCAGTGCTCAAAACAACAAATCATTACTTATACCAGCGGTTAAAACTGAAGCAACATTAATGCAGCCAAACAATAAATGCAACATTTGTGGCCTTCAATTTGTGGATGCTGATATTCTGAGAATGCATAAATGCTTAATTCACAATATTGACGACAATTCTAACCATATCTTTACAAGTTATAACTGTCATTTATGTCCTAAAAACTTTAAAATGCGGGGTTCTTTAATGGTTCATCTAAGAGTAGCGCATTACGGATTTACATCAAATAATTCAGAATCTAATCTTAACAAAGACCATAAAAAGATAAATGGAAACAACGCTATTGAAGAAAAACCCATTGAGATCGACAGAAGTGATGGCAAACAATGGCAGTGTGATGTGTGTCGGAAATGCTTTACGACAAAATATTTCCTCAAGAAACATAAACGACTGCATACAGGTTAAAATTATTGGTGTTAATTTGGGAGGTAATTTATACTAACAAAATGTTAATGAAGAGAAAATGTGCAAATACTAGAAAAGCCCGCGGCTTCGCTCACTTTATTGTAGATAATTGATATGTCGGAAAATCATTTAAGAGTTATTTTTCTATTCAGTAATAAAATCAATATAAAAATATGCACATCAATACCACATTCCTAGTTGATGCATACTGTAATTCGTTTATTGATAACCTCACAGGAACCTTACATTTTTCCGGATAAAAATGTATATATCTATATGCTAATTCTGATAACAAACTATATAGGCTACTTTTCATCCAAATACATTTAGCCTGTTTTGCTTGATTGAGTAACAAACATCAAAACATACAAACTTTCACAATTATAATATTAGTAGGATTGAACGAAAAATATAAAAAAAAACTTTATAGCTATAAATAATATAATGTTTTTTTATTTGTTACCATTTTTTGACTAATTGTAAGCCGTACTCTTATATATTACTGAGAGGTAGGTGGTATCTATATGCAGGAATTAGGTACTTTTACTCGATTTACAAAAATAATTAAAGAAATCAAGTTCATCAAGCGAAAGCAGTTGAAATATTACTATCACTGGCGTGTGAAGTCAAGCAAAAAAGCTAGTGTTGAAAATCTTGAAAGACTCAATAATTTCATATCAAAGAAAAGTTTTACTTTCAACGGATTTACGGCTTTCGTATTCTTTTTAATAAAAATACAACTAAGCTTTTTTTTATTATTTTCAGGTGAAACTCCTTACGCATGTACTCAATGCAACAAAACATTTACATTTCAGCAATCTTACCATAAACATCTGCTGTATCATAATGATGAAAAACCACATATATGCAGTTTTTGTGGTCGAGCATTTAAAGAGCTCTCAACTCTGCATAACCATCAACGCATACATACTGGCGAGAAACCTTTTGCATGTGAAACATGTGGTACGTTTTAAAATTTAAAAAATTGGTAATGCTAATGAAATAGCCCACTGCTACATTTTATAAAAAAAGCTTCAGTTTATTTTCCTTTGTTATCATATATATTAATAGTAAAATAGTGACACATACTTTAAATATCGATATCACAACATAATAATAAAATCTTAGACCATTTAACATAGGAATTAATTGTTAAATGGTCTAAGAATAAAACAAATAATTTTGTAATAAGAAAAATATTTTTCAGGTAAATGTTTTCGACAAAGAGTCTCTTATCTCGTTCACAGACGAATACATACTGGTGCAATGCCATATAAATGTACCGCCTGTGAAAAAAGTTTTAGATACAAAGTAAGTACTAATTCTTATATTCAAATAAAGAGAAAATTACCCTATCTTGCAATTATTTATCCAAGAACGAATTTAGATTTTTTTTTTATTTTAGGTATCTCAGCGAACTCATAAATGCCTAGTCCAACCACCAGGGACCGTTGTAAGAAAAGTGGTAAACCTAGTTGAAAAACTCAAAAAGAAAAAGGAATCAGAGGAAGCATCTTTAAACTGTGATATTGAGAATTCTAACAAAGAAACATATGGAAATATGAAATATCCAGAAGTATCTGAAGTAAACGCTGAATTAGTGAGAACTGGAGCGAGATTATCATTAGAAGACATGGAATCTGAAAATTTCACCATAATTTCTGAAGCCTTTAGTGAAAGTCATACGATGCTATGCTCTAATTACCCAACATCAGCGATCAATATCGAATCAGAGGAGAAAAGTATAGATGAATTATTAAGCCCTAACATAGATGAATTAATCGATTCTGTTCATGTAATCGACAAAAGTATTCCATCACCATCAGATATTCTTAAAAATTTATGTTTAACTAACGACGATGATTTTATTGGTGAAAATAATAATAATAATGATAATTTAGGAAACTATGATATAAATAGAGATTTTAATGACTTTCTATAACATAATGGTGTTTTGAACTAATTTTAATAGATAATTTTGTTACAAATATTAATTTAAGACTTGATATTTATATATTTTTTTATTTTTTACTAATATGGCTATATTATTTTAACAATAGAATTGTTTTATTTTACAAAAATATGCCATGGAAATAAAATATAGAAAACAAAAAAAATATTCCTTAGAAACAATGATGGTTTTGGTTGGTGATAATTTAACACGTTATCTGTCCGCTGAGCTATATAATATGGCTTAGTCATAGAAAATAATAATTCAATGGGTTTAGTTCAGTTTTTTAACTTTAGTGTCTACTGTCTGGAATGGATAACCTTTTAATCAGAAATTTATTAGATCAATACTTTCCAACATACAAATTTGAACGTCTATTTTATAGAACAGATAGTAATAAAATCTAATATGTCACAGTTGTGGCAGTTGCGAGTTTGATTTCCGCTCGGGTCAGATGTTTGTGTTGATCTTACACATATCTGTTTCTGTCTAGGCGTTTGTCTTTGTAGGTCTCCCCACCGAGCATCGGAGAGTACGTTAAGTTAAGGTCCTGGTTGTTATCAAATAACATCTGATAATAATCGGTAACTCTTGATAAGTAATTGGCTCTTATCCAATGAGTTATTGGTTCACCCTTACGGTTACGGAGGTCAGATGGCAATCGCTCTGTGTTAAAAGTAGTAACCTGTCAAATCCAGATAAGATTAAAAAGCAGTAAGCAGTAAATACTAGTATAGTATTATAATGATATAATGATAGTAAGAAGAAGTAATAAAATCTAATATACTTAGAAATTTTATATGTCAGGCATTATTTTAATATTTAATATACGAGAACAACATAGTATTTAACAAAATGTAAAAATTACAATCGGTTTGATTAGCCAGGCCGATATGGCTTCACACAATTAAAAAAATATAGGTTTTTTCTAATATTATTTTTATTATTTTAGTATTTATATAACACATATACACACACTATGTATATATATTATACATACATTCTATGATTCTAGTGTGCTAATAAAACAAATTCATAAAACTATAAATATACGGTTTTTACCGGTTACGATGTTGGTAAGCACTATGACGAATGACGCTGTGTACAACATTGTCTATGTGTAAAATAAAAAAATATATAAGAAAAAACACGCTTTGGTATCAGCCAGCTGTTTTTATTCTGAATGTTTGAAAATCAGTGAAAATCATTATGGATCAAAATTGAACAGTGTCAATCATCATAAAAAGTGTCATTTTGTGAACTGAATGTGGTTTGGTTGCTTTTTCTGAAATTTACACAGTGTTGAGAAAATAATCGATTTCGGATTTAGTCGAACATCACGACAATACTACGTTTATAGTTAATTTATTACGTCGCAGTTTAGTTACCGTGCAATCTGTGTGAATTGAACTACTGAACTGTGTTCGATTTTACGTGATGAAATTTCAATAAAACAAACTGATCGACAATAAGGTAAGGATATTATGTATAATTATGTTAATTTTACCCTACGATTTGAGAAGGCCATTATTTATTGTAAGTAAGCCTTGAAATAAATTTATTCTTTTTCTTAACCAATGTTAATTTTTATATATCATATATTTTAAATTTTCCGAACAACCTTTTATTTGGAAACAAAAGTTAGGATTTTTTTTATAATATACCTTTTTTATTACCTACCTTCCATTTTGTTCAATACTTTAAAAGCTTGAAATCTTTTGTTGTATTTTCTTTGTTCATATAACATTACGATTTAAATATTATGTTTCAGAAATTGCATTGACTATTTAAGGTTTTGTGATTCATTTATAGGATATATGATTAACAAATTATAGGTAATATTTGAAATAAAATAACTTAAAGTTTTATAATTCACATTATCAGAATATTACAGTTATTCATTAACATACTGAGGCTACCTTATCCTTCTAATCTGTATCTGTAATAACTGAAAATCTGCTTATATCCTTTGTTTAATTTAAATGAATATAGATCAATCCTTTGACTCATATAGGATTGCCGTCCAGATTACTAGTATTGTACATGATGGTTATTTAAATAGTATAGTAATAGCAGGAATGATAGGATTCTTGACGGGTTACTGACAACTAAGCAAACACTTGAGTAGTCTGGGTGTAGCGAACATCCCCTTTGTAGAGTTTGTTTGAGTGAGGAGGAGACTCCTACTCACGTAATGTTAAAATGCCCTAAGGTGGCTGACCTTGGGAAGGCAAACAGGCTCCATAAAGCACTGGGAGAGTCAAAGGGCGCATGGTTTCAAGCAGCTGAGCTGTGCACCTCTTCCTTACAACAAAAGTCCAGTAGGGATTAAGTGTGGAAAAGATAGCATGCGAGAAAAAAAAAAATTATGTTTTTGATTTCACATGAAATTTTCTATGATCTTATTTGGAGGATATAAAACACTAAAAAGTTTTGTTGAGTGAACTTCCGGGATAGATATTAGGATTAGCCAGCCAGATTAGCTAGCCAGCTAGCTAGCTAAGCATTCGGATCACTCTGTTCATTGCTGATGTCTTTGTCAGCCATCATGGTCTTGAAAAAAAATTTCTCTAGGATGGAACTGAATTTGATCCCCATGATGGCTGTCCCTTGTACAGAGTTCAATCTTATCTCATAGTCTAGAATGGATATGATAGTAGGTTGGTTGTTGATGGCAGTTTCTAAATGACATGAAATGGGAATATCAACAAAGGATCATATTCACCCTGGAAAGAATACTATATAACTGAGTAAGTTTATGTATTAGTGGAGTGTCAAACTTCTGTCTCTCCACTTTATATCCTTCAAGGCCAAACCATCGCTAAGGGCGTCATCGCAAATATCCATCCGGATACACGATGTGCTCACCCAACGGCACTGAGCGCGTTGCGGCGTATGAAACAAGGAATCTTGTTGTTGTCGATGAAGACGGTTGATTTGATCGTCAGGGTCTTGCAGGGTGTGCTTAGGACGTCTGACTTTGGTCGGTTGTTGAAGTTTGTCTGTATAAATACAAACCTATCTAATTAGGGGATTTGGATTGCGAGTAGTTTTATCGAAATTTTGCGGTAAGCGCTTCAAATGTTTGGGGATCAAATCTATATCAAAACCTCTATGGAGATATGCTACGCACGTACGACGGACAGCCCGAGGCCATGCTTAAGAAACGATTTTGAATTATTTGTAGTCCATTAATTCTTCAGCTGAGCGACAAAACAGGGCTCGCGTAGGTCAGTATGGAACGTACACAATCTTTAGCTTTGTATGTCACCTTATTTCTAAAGGACAGTTTATTCCGTCTGCCCAACATCGCTTACAGTCATCCCAGAACGAACGCGTCTTTATCGCTTGACATAAATATCACATGATTTTGGGTACCACTCGAAGTTTTAAAACCGGAAAGACTGCCAATCGATCATCGCGGCGTTTTTATTATAATGACAACAATTTTGAAGAATATGAAGTAGTTTCCTTAAAAAATTCAAGTCATTATTACACGCAGCCTGACTTCACCCACTGAGTAAAGACCTTTCTTTGTTGTCGCCATTCCACTCGGTTCTGTGCCCGTCTAGTCAAGGTTTCAGTGAAAAGTGCAGCTGAATTATAACTAAGTAATTTTTGTGATAGCTACTTTTTACTGTTGTATAGTTCAATAACTTGCTAATAGCGTTTTTAGTATAATAACAACTTATATGCCATGAAATCTCTTATAAGTTTTTTTTTGAAAGTGTATGCATTTGATTTCTGAAGGTGTTATCATTATTTGTATTCTTTTAAAGATGTCAAAGTAAGTTTATCTAGTTAAAATATATCAATGAGCAATGTAAAATTTGTGCGGGAACAACGGCAGGGCATCGCGGCGCCTGTATTGATCCAGTCTCGACCGGGCCCGGCACGACACCTCTCCTTATCTCCTCTATGCGCATTCATTACTCCATATTGTTTGTGTATGATTTTAAACATAAAGTAGGTAATGAGTATTTTGTCTATGTTACTATGTTAATACCTTAGCAAGTTTAAGCAAATAGATAATGAAATCGTTATATTAAAGCCCAAATACGTTACAAAATAAGCCCCAATCTAGAGCCCCTTATAGCTTCGAAAATAATCTCGTGCAAACGCAGAAATAGTAAAAACAAATAAATATAGGTCTAATATAAATAATAAATACGCCTTTAACTCATTTATATTTTCCTCATAATAGATATATAAAAGTTCCATCATAAAAATTCAATTTCAATACTGCCTTTAAATTCTCCTTTAAAATATGAAGTGACCATCAATTGTATATAATGTACCAATGAATACGCAATTTAGATTATGAAGAATAAATAGAACTTTACTGATAACAATCGTGTATCGTTTAAACTTAGTTATATTAGTTATGTTGACGAACAGTTTTAAACAATACCTTCTATAATATTCTAGGTATTTATTTTACGATTTTGTTTTGAATAGTATAATTATAAGATGACTTCACGACAACATGAATTCGAAGTCATACAACCACTCTGTGGAGTCAGCTGTCGTCTGCGGTATTACCGAACTTCCAATATGGAAACCTTCAATAAAAGTGCTTATGCTTTTCTTAAAGGCCGGTGACGCAGTTACGTTGCCTAGGTGTTACATATGTCTTTAGGCAGGGATAATCATCTCTAAGCGAGCCAGCAGCTTGTCTGCTCCTCTTTTATAATGTACATGTGTTATATGTATGCCGCAGTTTCCAATGGAATAGAATCCGCGGGGTTGTTTTTTGCGTCTACCATGATCATTTTATCAATCAGTGTGCATGACCGACGCAGGCGCCGTATCGACACAGAGCAAATCGACGATCCCTACTTATATAAAGATATGTCCAAAATGTAGATTTACTCGATTTAAGCAGTAGTAGTCTCCCAGGACAAATGAGCCGCTTCGACCGGTAAAGAACTAGCCTCTCACAAAAAATCGGCGTAAAATAACTAACTGTACTGTCCAATGTGTTCAGAGGGTGGACCTACCAGATTTCTGTCCGAAATTTGATATTAGTTCACTACGGGTACGCGACCCCGGACTACTCTAGCTGCTAGTGTCACATTCGTTTTTTTTTTTCCGTGACAATAGTATCCATATCCTTTATCCCTTAATATTTTCATATCTTCCCTTTAGTATTACCTCAGAGACGAGAACTCGAAACAAACCCGGTTTTGGTACAGTACCTGCAGCTGAACCGACTCGCATGTAGCGATTTATCGTTCCTGTGGGCTCAGTCGAGGACGCCGAGAGAGTGGTGTAGGTTTTGGGCATGCCTACATCATCTTATTTATGTCCCAGGCAATGCAGCATCCGTGGAGAGGTCACTTCACCCACTACAGCTTTGCTGTGTGGAAAACAACACGGGAGTGGCAGTTACCGGTTTTAAGTCAAACTAATAGACGTAAGTGCGGACGCCAGGGGTCACTCTCGACAGTGGGAGGGTCCATCGTAGGCCCAATGACAAGTTATCGCCCGCTTCAAGCTGGGCAGCCCCCAGTCAATAAGGTACTTGTCCGTCTCGGTGCTGGCTTGCTTCTGTGGGGTGTAGGAAGCACTAGTAATACTGGATAGCCGGCGCCGTTACCAATTTCACCTGTAAAAAAGAACTTTAAAAATAAACTTCAAAATCGCCAATCCATGCTCTTTGGGACGTGGAATGTCCGCACTATGAGGACAGGTTTCCCTAACACTTTTGGAAACTCAAATTGCGACGAACAACTTCGCAAAACTGCAATTATAGATGCAGAACTTCGGAGGCTAAAAATCGCTATAGCAGCACTTCAGGAGACAAGGCTACCGGATGAAGGCTCTTTACGTGAAACGAACTACACTTTTTACTGGAAGGGAAAAAGTTCATCTGAAAGCTCGCGAGCACGGGTAGGATTCGCAATAAGGAATGACCTGATAAGTGCAATTGAGGTTCCCAAAGAGGTGTCGGAGCGCATTATGACTTGTCGTCTCAATACGGACAGTGATTGTGTCACCCTAATATCTGCATATGCACCGACTTTGAAATCTTCCTCCGCTCTGAAAGATCAATTTTACGATCAATTAAACAAAACAGTGAGGGAAGTTCGATCAGGCGATCGTTTAATCATCCTGGGGATTTTTAATGCACGTGTAGGACAGTCTCAGATATCTTGGCCCGAGTGCTTAGGAAAACATGGTATAGGCAACATCAATGAGAACGGACAACGTCTCCTAGAATTTTGTTCTCAGAACATGCTTTGCGTAACAAACACATATTTTGAGGGGAAACTAATGCGCAAAGTGTCATTGGAAACACCTCGTTCTGGTCACTGGCATCAACTAGACGTGATTCTTACGAGAAAGAAAAATCTACGTGACATTCTTCATACTCGCACATTTCACAGCGCTGACTGTGATACAGACCACTCGCTTGTAGTCACCAAGGCATCTATCTACCCTAAAAAGATCCACTCGTTAAAGTCTACAGCACGTAAAAGGCTTAGGGTGCCAACATCAAAAAGCTCAAGTATGATCGAAGAGTACGAAAGATTAGTGGCGCAAGAAGTAGTTTCATTTGGCTCTAGTAACCAATCAGCTAGCCAAGAATGGAACAGAGTGAAACTACTTCTTACAGAAACTGCTGCCAAAGCTTTCGGGTACAAAAAATCTTCGAAATCAGACTGGCTTCACGAAAATATAGATCATCTTCGACCATTTCTCGATGCTAAGCGGCAGGCAGCACTCGAACATCGCCTTAACCCAACCAGTAGATCAAAAGAAGAGCTGATAAAATCTAAAGCAGACCTTCAGCGAAATACACGCTTCTGTGCCAATGCTTACTGGCTGGAACTCTGTAAGAGTATACAGGCTAGCGCATTGGCAGAGTAATTTAAGCTGTATATTCTGGCATTAAGAGAGCTCTGGGACCAGTACCTATAAAAACAGCAACTCTTAAGGAGATTGATGGTTCACCTATCGCTGATTCCAAACGCCAGCTACTGCGTTGGGTAGATCACTACACCGATCTGTACTCATCTCCAGCCAATATTGAGTCCAAGGCAATTAATTTAATCCCTGAATTGCCCGTTTGGGTCGAGCTCGACGATACACCTACGATTGAAGATTTTCGCATCGCTGTTAATCAAATTAAAGAGAGGCAAAAGCCCAGGGAGCGATGGTATTCTTCCAGAAATCATTAAGCTGCAATGTATGGATCCTATTTTGTATAATTTCTTTGTCAAGTGCTGGACGGAAGAGTTCATCCCTCAAGATATGCGTGATGCAAACATCATAACGCTGTATAAGGGTAAGGGTGATCGGGGAGACTGTAACTCTTATCGCGGAATTTCGCTACTAAGCGTCGCCGGCAAGCTATTTGGCCGTATCATCTTGTCCAAGTTACAAAAGCTGGCCAGTCGCGTATATCCCGAATCACAGTGTGGCTTCCGCTCTCAGCGTTCTACCTCTGATATGATATTTACTTTCCGCCAACTCCAAGAGAAGTGTAGAGAACAAAGAACACCATTGATTGCAGCTTTCGTAGATTTAAACAAAGCTTTTGATGCCGTCAGCAGAGAAGGGTTGTACGCTATTCTTGAAAGGATTGGGTGCCCATCAAAACTGTTAAATATAGTAAAATTATTTCACCACAACATGAAGGGCTCCGTGGTTTACAACGGAAATATATCAGAATCTTTCGAGATGAGAAGAGGCGTACGGCAGGGTTGCGTATTGGCACCAACACTATTCGGTATATTCTTTTCCGTCCTTCTAAAGGTTGCTTTTGGTGAGTTGCCGCAAGGAATACACCTCCACACTAGGGTAGATGGCAAGCTATTTAACATCTCTCTTTTAAAATCGAAAAGACACCGCCAAGACCTTCTCATAGACAAATTACTGTTTGCCGATGATGCAGCTTTTGTTGCTTCCTCTCCAGAAGAACTTCAGATAATCTTGAACAAATTTAATGAGGCTTGCAAATTGTTTTCTATGTCCATCAATGCAAAAAAGACCGTGATAATGTCGCAAGGTATGAATTCTAATCCAACTATTTTCCTGGATAACTCTCCGTTAGAGGTTGCTAAAAGTTTCTGTTACCTTGGGTCCACAGTTGCAAGCAACCTGTCACTGGATGGAGAGATAAACACCCGCATTGGAAAGGCATCCACGATGTTCGGGAAGTTGTTTGCGAGAGTATGGGAAAATAAACATCTTACTATTAAAACTAAGATGATCGTGTATCAAACATGCATCTTGTCCATACTCTTGTACGGCGCTGAGACCTGGACATCGTATACGAAACAGGAGCAGAAATTAAATAATTTTCACATGCGCTGCTTACGACGCATACTAGGCATATCGTGGGAGGATCGAGTTACAAACGAGAGGGTGCTCAGTATGGCAAAGTTGCCCAGTATATTTGCACTCTTGAAGCAAAGACGACTTCGTTGGCTTGGCCACGTACAACGAATGGAGCCTTCTCGTTTGCCAAGACAAATTCTCCTTGCACAAATCGCGAACGCTAAACGGTTGGTGGGACGCCCATTGCTGCGATTTAGGGATAGCGTAAAAAGAGACATGGTGTCGTTTGATATTGACCCGAAGATCTGGGAAAAAGCTTCACAGGATCGTCTTTCTTGGAGCAAAGCGTTATCGAGAGGTGTTGTCGTGCACGATAATGCCTGGTTCGCTAAACTAGCCCGAAAACGAGAACAACGTCACCAGCGGGCAGCTGTCTCTGATCCAGCTTCAAATTTCGTCTGCCATGTATGCGGCCGAAGTTGTCGCTCCCGCATCGGTCTAACAAGCCATCTTCGTAAGTGCCGAATGTCTCAAACGGATGCTGTATAAAACATCTTTTATAGATGAAAAAAAGGCCGATGATGATGACTGTCCAATATCCCACCTCTCTATTCCCTTCTTTCTTGTTTTCTGGAATGGCAACACGTACGTGATACTTCAAATATCGCAAGTCTTCATAGATAGCAGGCGGAACGTATGCTTGTTTGCAAATCGTCGTGAAATTAAAAAAAAAAACACGGACTCAAACTTGTGTCGTCTATATTGTAAGCATGGTAATGCAAAAAAATAATAAAACCAAATAATCTCTAAGATATAGAATGTCTATACACCTTATAACCAGTATTGTGGTTCGCAAGTGAACTTGATTACATTTTCATTGCTTACGTCACTGTTGAATCAGTTACGTCTAGTCGTTTGATTAATTCTATCGTTATTTTAAATATATCTCGTACAAATATAGACCATTCCTTTGGTTCGTCTATTAATAATGCATCGTCTTATTTAGATGTGACATCAAAGATGGTCGCTTACGTTTTTAATATTATACGAATAATAAGTAATAACAACTTGTTGGTTATTATTTTATTTATTATTCAGTTCATTTTATGATTAATGACTTGGTTGTGTTAAATGAGTACACAGTATCTCTAATGTGTCGTAGGATGGATAATGTCATATTTATTCTTCTTCATAACTTTATTAAAAAAGACAATCCTATTTATATTGTTACTGTGAACGTTTGTATGTTTGGAGGTTTGATCCTCAATCCCGAAAGGAAGTCTGAACGGATTTGGAACACAGATTGATTGTTATTTGCATTATCCCGTAAAAATTTTACGGTTCCGTGGGATTAATAAAAACGAACTATAAAGGACTTTAATTTCGCTATAGGTAGGTCGCATGGAATCCAGATAAATTAACCTCTTGCAGGCTAATATTATATCTGTGAAAGTAGCTCTGCCTTTTTTTTTTTTTTTTTTTTTTTTTTTTTTTTTTTTTCCGTGGGAAATCCATCATGGATACCTCGATAGGTTATGCCGGACTCCTACCGGCTAAAACCCCACGGTTTCCTTCTCGGCACCTTTAGCCGCCGGGTGCGGGAACACTTTCGTAATCTTCCGCAGTACCGGCGATGCTAGCTTTCCTCAGGAGGCCTCAAACCAAGAGATAATGGTCTTCACGGACGGTAATGTCGGCTTTTACGCCGTATGGTATAGCCATAGATGATCACCCGGGGCTTATTCTTTCAGATGACAGATTCCCCGGATCCGTCATCTAAGCCCCTGTCAAGGAGGATGTAGGAGAAAATATCTCCTTCGACGCCCTGTTCTCCTCCTGCGGATCGGAAGATCACTTGTGATTTCCCTCTGCCTCTCAGCAGTTAAAGTAGCTCTGCCTAACTTAACCTAACCCTAACTCTGAACAGATTTCGGTGTATTTTTGTCGCGAAAAACTTCTTAAGGGTTTATCCCCTTTTATAGGAGATTACGATTGTATCGGGAACCGTTTATTTCTATTATAATAATACAATTTTTTTCTTACGATGAAAGATCGCTTTCAGTAACTGGCACGCGAGATACACTTACTACAGCAGTCAGCTGATTTTACATCAAGGTAAAAAAAAAATGAATACAGAACATTGATTTTTTTAACCTTTTCAAATAATTCTAATAACAAATATTGCGTCGGCCGAGGTTGTGTTCCAATTATTCTTGGTAATTTGACACTCGACAGAAATAGGTTCCACCACCTGTCTACCATTAACATCAGAATAGTATCCGCATAAAGACGTAAATATAACAGTCCGAGACTGCAGATGATAAAATCTTATCAGGTGACACAATTGATATAGACCATATCTATTGCAGAATCACGTAATATTTGTAAAAAAAAAAATAGCAACATGTAAGAACATGATTGTAATTCGATATTCGATACCATTGGCTTTCTCTAAACTGAGGACCAGCACTTTCATACAGAAAAAAAAATATTCAAAGATTCGCTGCAGCTCTTTCGTAATTTTTTCTTTTTTAAAAAGAATATTAGCAATACTTTTATGAAGCCATTACTAATATGTTTATTGCCCCTCCAAATAATCTCCATGCTTGTGATTGATGTTGAGTGATTACTACAATAGCCCAAGGGGGTCAGGATCGAACCCGCGACTCTCGCGCTAAAGGAGCGCAGTCAGGCCTTCTACCGTTGAGCTATTGAGACATCAAAATTCGCACTAACACAACGAAACGCAGTTAGTCACACGGTAACTTCATTCGATCATGTTGCAAGCTTGTGACTAACTTCCTTCCGTCGCGTTAGTCGCGAATTTGCGAAGGAGCACCAGCGAATCTTTGGGCATTTTATTTGTATAGAAGGGCCTGTCCATAAATAATAAATTTATGTGCGATACACTCGAAGTCGGCGACGCTTTAACGATACTTTTTTTGTATAGCTTTCGTTTGCCGTTATGGAAATTGGAGCAGAGAACAAAAATGTTGTGATGTTGAATACGGTCTTGTTTATTTTTAAATGTAATAAAATTTCCCTCGAATTATTTTCGTTACATTTGTTTTTTTATATATCGATTGCGGTGTTCGATTAAACAGTAATGTATGATTGAAAACCTTTGTGCACCGCAGTCTGTCGATTGCAAACTAATGTCGACCTAATTACGAAATCGTGTACCAACTAAGAACCTAGATTTGAACCGAGTTTCGATTTTTGTTTCGTATATTTTCTATTTTTTATTTAGTTTAAAACTTTTGGAAAAGAGAAAAAACACAGTTTCAAGGCTTAACAGTCATAACTTTGTACGACGAAATTTTAGCCATCCCTTCATTTTATCCTTAGTTAAATTGTGATTTTTTTCATAAATTAAGTTTTTTAATTGCTTAAAATATGTATAAAGAAAAATTTCAAAAACCTTTTTTGTTAGAAAAGTAAATAATTTAAGAGTGTATATGTTTTAAGTCATTTGTAATCAATATATTGGTTTGCAAAATTTAATCCCTAAAGCAAAAAAAAAATCCGGAAACCGCTGTTGGGTTTTGCGATTTACGATTACAGTGAGCGCGGATCGTGGTTGAGCAAGAGCATAACCAGCTATCACGACACCTTTGCCTTCATGTCGGCAATATTACGACACCATAGCTTTCTCCGTTCACCAACAAAGCTGGGCTTATAGCTTTTCGATTATTTACTCACCATTCGCCATACTTCCAAGGCTTATGAAACTTACCGTTATTATTTCTGTCACGGCATTCAACTCAATCATCTGCCATGATATTAGATTTCAGTTTTTTATTATTATTTTTGAAGTTATACTTCTTTTGGCGCGTTAGGGAAAAATGATGAGAGTAAAGTTTTACGATGCGCGCGCACACCGTCATACAAAACCAACACCGTCGTTTTTTCTACAAACGTAGAATAAGGCGAAAGATAAAATTTTTGAAAAGATTTTCATCTTGTTACGCCAAAGAAGTATAACTTCTAACGCGTGTACATAAGTACACACACACTTTTTTTAATGGTGACAATTCCTCAGCCTCATTCTTTTTTATGCATCTGTAGATATACAATCAGAAGAAATAAAAAAATTGTTGACAGAAAAGAAGCAAAGTTTTTGTAAAATTACGAGAAATTGACATTATTATTTAATTGTACTTTTTGAATTGTCGATTAGCATATTTAACACGTTCCTTGTCTCATAAATTATATATGAACGTTACAGTTGTTTAACAATTGTGTCTATTTCATGCAAGGGGAATGGGTAAAACAACTGGATCTGATCTGTTCGTATTCGCCAAATATTAGGAGTATTATTTACTTATATTTTATTTTAACTTCGGTTATTATATATCAATCATGGGTTTATTACAATATTTCAACAAGACTGGGTCTAATTTGGTATAGTTAGACAAAAAAACATCTGACATGTAGTAAACTAGTTAAGTGTTAAACTGGAATTCTTAAAATACCGTTAGGTTGTTAGTTCCATGGTCGCTACCATCTATTTATATAGAAGAGAAGTATATTTATTATTTACTAATAAAGTTTTAGTTCTGAAAAAGAACAGCGTTTGCGAATACTTAAAATGATAAAACCGGTTGAATTTTGCATTCATAAATTCGAATAGTGCTGCCGTAATTAAGGATTATGCTAAATTTCAAATATAGACGACAAACTAAATAGCTATGAATTAACTAAATAGCTAATCCATAGCTATTTAGTTTGTCATAACTAAATAGCTATGGTCAAAAGATAAGAGATATACTTATGCTGTTCGTTTCGATAGTGCTGTATGTTAACGCTAGGTTCTTTGTTCTTCGAAGTCACACAGAATGCTATTGACAAAGATTTACGTCATGGTAAAACTTTTATAGAATTTGCGCTATAATTCAGCCCTTAATGTAGTTTTTATCATTAAAATTATTATGAACATTGAATTAATATACAATAAGTTGAATTATTTCGAGCTCTTGAAAGGTCAAAATTTATTTAAATTTTATTAGAATCACTATTCTAAAATTTGGTAGTTTGTCATTTGTTTTATATCTAATAGGAAGCATCGTCGGTGTCTATTATGCGCCAATCGTTTTCAATGGAGGCGGCTCGGCAAAATTCTATTTCAGTCGCGTACGGTGAGACGATCGACAAAACTCCTCACTCGTAGCAATAAACATATCGTTTTAGATCAAAATAATGAAATATATTATGCATCGCTGAGTTTTTAAATGGTAACACCAAATTATAGGTATGAACAGGGTATTGCACGTTGTTTATATTTGTATGATACGACCTTGCTAGCGGTTAGATTAGAATGAAACTGGTTATAGAGCACTTGACGACGAACATCGCCGCTTTGTTTCTTATTTAGCTTAAACACTTTTAACTTAGATTAGGTAGCTTATAAGAATTGATTCCCAGAAATACATGTTTATCGACGACTGCACTATTCATTTTAAAAATATTTAAGTTAACAATAGCTACTACTATCGCTTACGTTGCTTTTAGCTGATTTCTATTTTGGATCACTGTATATTTTTTACTAACTGTGCCCGCGGCTCCGTTCGCGTTATATAGTTACCAAATTTCATCCAAATTTATCCAATAGTTTCTGCGTGAATGAGTTACAAAATCCATCCATCCATCCAAACTTTCACATTTATATTATTATTAGACAGATCTTTTGAGACCAAATTAATGTAATTTTTTGTTTTTAATTATTTGCGGTGGTTCAATATAAGGGTCGGTCGAGAGTTCGTTGAACCTGTAGGGATCCGGAGCCGTGTGTGTCGATGTCGGCGGGGGCGCGAGCGCTGCACTGGGCCGGTCGTTGACTCCCCCTTGCATTCGAGTGAAATACAGATTGATTTTGTTATAGTTCATGACCTCACTCAGAAACATTGATTTTTGAACAAACATAAAGTATATTTTTACCCTGCTGCATATCGGTTTTTAGTTTGCACATTATAAATTGATGTAGATAGGTATGTGTATGTAATGCAATGGACATTGTTTAATCGTAAGCGTTAACTATTTCTACTTATAGCACAGAGGTTGCTGATGTTGATACTATAAGACTTAACGGTTTATAGCTAACCGCTGCATACATAGCACTGTTAGTTAATGCAGTATGCATTTCGAATATTAACCAGGAAAGACTGTTATAATAAAGGGGCGACCACAAGTATTACCGCAATGATATTACGAGAAATAAATATTAACAAAGCTAATTAAATATAATAATTGAAAGTCTATTGAAACATTATCCGAAGATGAAAACAATAGGAAACCGAAACAAACTCTATTGTTATATGAGCAAATACCTATCCACTCCGGATAGAACAACTTTCATTAAATAAAGTCGGCATCAAAAACGATGAGATTATTTATTCGGGTGATCGAATTTTCTATATATTACGTGATATGTAGAGGTTTTTAATTCGTCGCATTTATGTATGTTATTGGTTTTCATGGAACGTGCTAGACCGATTTGGATTTTTTTTTAGTTTGAAAGGATATACTTTCTAGTTGGTCTCATTGTAATTTGGTCCGTATCTGATGATGACAATATGGTTGCCTAACTATTATACTATGTATTTATCATCCTAAAGATTCAATAGTAACTCGTCCTAGGGTATTATACTAAAACCGAAACAAAGCTATTGTCATCTGACCTTTCCAACGTTATCTGGGTGAACCAGAAGCACATTGGCTACGAATAAAGAAAATCATGATACTCTGAAGGTTTTTAGCAAAACGAGTAGATACATAAATGCTTGTTTTATTAACAAAACAGTCGTCCGTATATGACATTCCCAGCGAACTTCATAGGTTACAATATACTGAACGACCGATATCATTGTTAGCTTCTAACTCAGTGTTCGGCCATGTTTCTCATTCGCAGGTAGATGACGAAGTTTTGATTCGTAGTCCTGAGATTTTAGTCAATTATTACAAGAGATGCGTCAAATGGGTGAAGCAAGCTCAGCTCTTTTTTTTACTCCATATTGCTGTTGGCCCTACTGGCCTTGACAGCGTCACCGCGGAAGCGATGCGCGTGACATGCTTGGTATAATGTTCATCATAATTACCTGAGACACCACAGTAAAACTTTAATAAATATCGAAGAAAAGAGTTTAGAAGTCAAAAATGTCTAAACGTATATACCGTATATAACGTATATCATAACAGTAACCTACTACTACCATTTCTTAATTTTAAACCAGTTCGGTCTTTAACAAAAATGTACACGGGGCATGTGCCCAGGGCCCTGGACTCAAAATCACATTTAAAAAATTAGAGAAGCTCTTTATTTTTCTATTTTTATAAGGTGGTCCAATATGATTGTGTGCCCAAGAGGCCTTGCATGACTTAAGACGGTTAGCAAATGGATTATGAATTATGCCATACTAATAATTGACAATTTGATTTTTATCAATGGTTTTGATGTTCGTTATTTAAACAGTTAGTAACTGGGCGTCTGTCAGTGATTTTTCATTTCGAGGTAAGCGGGATTCGCACGTGTCTGTGGAACAGTCAGGTTGTCGACCGGCGGCCTTGGGGTGCAGCCCTTGCCAGCTTCAACCACACAGCATTAAAACGACCTTATATACATTTGTACAGCGTGGAACTTTCAAAAGCTACGCGCCACATGCAAAAGGTTGAAATAAATCGGCGCTTAAATTAAATGTCTGCGAATCTCGTTTCCACTTCGAAGCTAACGTTCATTTAATAATAGTGTATGACCTTTATTATAATAATATGTACTGTTGTTAATTGCTGAAGGTATTAACTGTACCTTGTCCCGACATACGATAGTTTTAAACCAATTTCAGCTTTGCTATAAGCTTGTTAGGCAGCAATATTCGTCTGCGGCCTGTTACTTTTGTTTTTGTTTACGTTTGGTTTAAAAAAAATTCAAGGTAATTAAATAACTTCCTGTCACTAGCGCAATGGAAAGTCGAAACCTTTTATTTCAGGCTATATTTAGTTTTAATTTTTAATAATCAAAATTAAAGTTATGGCCATTTATTTTATCAAATTATCTAAATGCCTTATATGTATGTAATTCGAAGGTAACTACTTTAAACAAGAGAACTGGTGATCCCATATTAATGGTATGAGCACATGAATAGTTATTACTACAAAGTAAGCTTTAGAAATCCAGGGGTTGGTTGTGACGAGTTTACCTACACTGATCTGAAGCGTGGCGATGGTCGTGTATCCCTTCACCGACGAGTTCACCTACGCTTGTCGTACGTAGAAACTGGCTTGAACAAACTTTGTTGTGGTGTAATTTTCAACTTACTCTGATTTATAAAAAATTGATCGAACAATTCAATTCAATCAATAAAATATGTTACGAGAAAAAGAGACATTACTCGACTAAAAAAAAAGTAATAAATTGACTGAAGGATACATATTTATAATATAACTAGCGGGCACGGAAAACGTTGTCATGCCCAGAAATTAAACAAAACACTGGAACCCAATAGCACAGCACCCCCTACTGTGTCCAATTCTGAATGTAAACAATTCTCGAATCCACTAGAACACACGAAAAATCGCATCAAAATCGTTCCAGCCGTTTAGTAGTTTAGTGACATACACACGGAATGAAGAATTATACATATTAAGATGTTAAGTATACTGTACTATTAATAGGATGGTAATCATTATTTCTTCATGATTACACGTCTTGCCATAGGTTGTATTTTTAATTCTTACCTCATTTTCTAACGTCTGACAGTTGTCAACCCTATCTGAAACAATGCAATAATTTTGGAAGATTTTGGGTTGATCTCTTTAGTGAGAAAGCTTGTTTAACTCTTGAAGAAGAGCATGGGATAATTTTTATCGAGATAAAACAATCTTCCGCACAGACAAAGTCGCGAGCAAAATCTAATTTATGCCAATATTATAAAGCTGAA
This sequence comes from Hestina assimilis, assembly GCA_023373885.1. Lineage (NCBI taxonomy): Eukaryota > Metazoa > Arthropoda > Insecta > Lepidoptera > Nymphalidae > Hestina > Hestina assimilis. The sequence continues at coordinate 6,898,131 of CM041741.1, read as the reverse complement.
GAGTTTGTTTGTTTGGTTGAACGCTCTAGTCTCTGGTAACTACTAGTAGGGTTTGAAAAATTCTTTTTCATTCGATACGACACATAGAAGCCGAGCAATAAGAAAGGAAGCGCGGGCGGACGATGCGATACGGTGAGTTGGTGGAACAGCAACACAATAATAAAGTGAAAGATTGTTCGTTTGTTTGTTGATCAAAACAATAACTATGTAGACCACACGAGTGAACCTGCGGGCACAGGTAGTATCTAATATATAATAGTACTAAAACTTACATTGTTTGGTTTATACTAATTAATATTTTGCATCCTAGCTGTGGCCGAACTGCCACTATAAGCCAACTGTATCAGAAGGTATGCAACGGCAACTGGTAACAAGCCTTCGACTGAGATGGATTTCAGCAGATTCCACTTCACATGACGATCTGATCCTCCAGGTCCAAATATTTTTTTCTGTTTCGTCGTTGATGATTTTCGTGTCATACGAGTGTGTAATGTATGATTATAATGTAGACCAATACCTTCCTTGATAAAAATATAAGGCTTTGCGATGAACGACTCGAAAGCACATGTCTGAGTGATTAACCATGTTGACTAAAGGCTTCATATTTTTTAGGTACTATAGAGCGTTTATGGTAAATATTTGTTTTTCTTAAAAACGTACATCGGTTCCCAAAAAAAGGCGTCCGAAATGCAGCCAATGAACGGGGGGTCTACTGGGGAGGGAGTGTCGATGCAGGTCCATAACTTCTTTTGGGCGAAAGTCGTGATTAAATTCGGTTTCTGTCAATAGATGTGGTCAAGAAAAAGGCACGAGACCTTTGTCGTATTTTAATGCGATTATATACAGCTTTATAATCATAATTAATTATAATATCATTTAAATATTATACCTTCGACGACTTTGCTGCATGCTTAGATTCCTAGTCCTACTGACTCTTCTGCTTATGGCATTTATTTTGTCCACACGCATCATTTAAAAGATTTTTAATGACCTAGACTAAACTGCTTTAAAAACTTGGACTAGAATTTACATTAATTTTTTTCCTATTCTCCCTTTGCCCCATATACATACCGAGGAAATATGGTCAAATATTATTATAAAATGTATAAAGCTTTAGTAATAAAAACTGAAATATAAGTTTTTGATCCTATGTAAAGAAATACCTTAATATACTGCGTAACTTCTTGAACTACCAATGTATGAGTAGGTACCTACACATACAATTACTTGTTATTTTTTTATACAAACGAAGGATAAACGTCCGACGTCAAGGAAGGTCACGTCGCAATAACAATAACAAATCAGTGGCTTCACTATTTTAGTTCTTCTTTGGACAAATTCGTAGCGTATTCGAACACACCATATGTTATATCCCCATCTCATATTTCCTTTTATTATATAGCTACCTGTATAAGTTAAAAAGGACAAGGTGTACAATGTTCTACCTGCTTTTAGATGAAAACGATTGATTATTATTCACCAGTGTGGTTTATTTTTCGTCCTACTATCGACCCGAGATCGAATAGAAGCCAACAAGTTTATTTTAAACTGGTTGAAGTTGTTCTGCTAGTCCTGCTATAATACTGTTGTACGTTGAGGATTGCAATAATTATTGATCACTTATTTTTCGTTGATAATGAGAAATTTACTCATTACTAATGATTATTATGGTCAAGTTACATTTTCAAAACATTGTGCTTATCAATATTTACGCAATCTAAATTCCAGCGTTATACTTTCCTGTCACATTTTGTACACTTTTTTTCTAGAACTGCGTGTTCTTGATATTTTTATTGTATAGTGAAGATGTTGTATGAATATAATAATATAAAAAATATACGAATATATTAATCGTCCATATATTCAACATTGCAAAATTATTAAAAGAATAGAAGGACGTTAGTTCTACCGGTTTCTTGTTTACATCGAAAGTCTACTGCTTATAAAATTTATTTTATCAGATAATCTTAGTAACATTGTGGGTAGGTACCTACTGGACTTAGAGACTAGCGGTCGTTAACCATCGGCAGAAGCATTGCTCCGTCTAAAATACCATATTATAAGCCGACATATAATATGTAGAGCAGTGGAGATAAAAACGCACATTAAAATATTTATTTTCAATTAGCAAAAATGTAGGTATCAAGTATGGTAGTAAGCGTAATCTAGCTGCTTAAATATTATAATTAATAATTTCACACCTTACAACATTAACATGTAACGACTTAGCGAAGATTTATGGTGATTTCGATTAAGAGGCAACGAAGATTTATGTTGCTTTCTATTTACAAGTAACCATTGAAACACAAACTACATCGGTTTCAAAATCAAAAATAATAAGTTATCATGTATTTTTATGTTCTAGACGTAATTAATTACGTAGATTATTTTAAACTTTATTGGTTTATATGAGTGCTTCATGTTAGTGAATAGTTATATTATACCACCGACATAAGTTCATTGGATGATAATATAAAATATTACGAAGTATCTGTTTTGTAAATAATAGGTAGCATGTATTGATTTTTATATAGATATGCGACTACACCAATAACAGTAGGTACATATTCTTTTGTTCACAATAAACTTCTAGTTCTTAGGTTATCATTGCCAGCATTGAAAACGACAAAGTGTTTAGTAATATTTTGATATTAATGTTCAGAAATTATAAAAATATTGAATGTATTTGTAATTATTTGAAATACTTTTTTTTTAAAGAGGAAAAGTCCATTTTATTAGTAGATAAAGATTTTTCTTTATTTCATATCAAAATTTACTAAACCGACAGTATCAATTTGTCGTAAAACTTTATATTCAAGTTTTAATATTAATTATTCTGTTACTATATTATGTTTATGTGTAAATGTATTTCAAAAAATTTTTTTTTTGCATATTAACAAATGAAGTTCGATTTTGCTTCTTTAATTTTAAAATTGCTATATAGCAACTTATAAATGAAGTCACTTTATGTTAATTTATTATAAAATATTAAGAAAAAACATTGCGTACTTTATTTTTCTCAGAAAATCAATACATGTTTTAGTAGGAATGGCGCAGCGCAAATCTGGCAACATTTTACTCTTTGACAGGCAGCCAGCTGTATACGAATTGAAAAATATGTCGAAAAGTTAAACTGTCCTTGATGTGTCATCGTTAGATTCATTCGCGATATTTTTTTACGAAACGTGGTATTATAATATTACACATATTATCGTAAAAGTACGTTTTGCAGAAATAATTGATAAAAAACATCATCAAATTGCAACTACTACGCCTATTATAAGCGGTCTGCTCGGGTGGCAGGTAGTGGTACTAATTAATTGTTGAAATGTTTATGTAACGCAGCATTGTTCATGTTGCTGAGTATGCATTTTGTCTTTGTTTCAGTTGAGTGGAGAGTGCATAGCAGAAGATTTACTTTAGAACAAGCTCCCGTGATTGTGACAGTGGTCAGTAGTGCTTTGTGGTGATGTGTTTGTGATACGGCTGAAGGTGGTGAATGCAGAGGCCGCGGTCTAGCGCTCGCCCGGGCATGGTGCCGGACAGGTAGCGGGCGCGGGCGGCCTGCGCAGGCCCCACACAAGCAGCCGCGTGTGTTTCCCAGCGTCGTCTATGGCCGAGCAACACATTACACCGTCGTCGCACTCTGCACTCACGAGAGAGTCCAGCAGGTAATGACCTCATAACATTGTGAGCTCCTCTTGTGTTTAAGAATTCTAAGTAGCTTGATTTAGAATTAGTCAGCAACGGGTAAAGATTTCCACTTCATGTAATATAGATACACAAAGGTTTTGTATTGTTAGCATAAATCAGAAATATCAATGCTCAAAAGAACATGATGTATAAAAATAGGTTAAGCTAAAGGGGAAGTCACTTTGCGAGTAAATGGAACAAATGGTTACAATGCCAACGAAGATTTACAATAATAGAGTGAGATTTTGGTGTTCAAGCAGTATATAATAACATACAGCAAATGTGTTAAACAAATATAGAAAATGATAGGAAAATTGTTGGGCGCTTTTAACTCGTAAGCATATTTGAATGTTGCTTTGTTGTAAACATTATATGTAAGTATGTATATTAAACTAGTAAACATTTTTGGGACAGCCTGTTTTATACTTTAATGTTTGCTTAGCAATTTTTTCTAACAATTTAAATTACTAATTGTCAGAAACAAAGTTAACTGAAGGTCACCCACCCCCGTTCAAGTCTGGGCAAGCACCTATGAGTTTTCAAGTGCTTAATTTCTGTTTTCAACTGTTTCATGCTTGACAGTGAAGCAAAACATTTTGAGGAAACCTGTCTTAGAAGATATTCTAAGAATAGTTATATTCACCAATTATATTGGTGGTCCCTGGCAGATGATGGGCTTAAATGCCCACCTGGTTAGCTACCACCGAACGTTGCTGAATACCTCATGAAATGACTGCTCATCAGCCATATTTCAAGGTCAACCAGCATATAAACAGTGGCATCTTAATGGAGTGCAATGTGAGCTACTTGCCCGCTTGTCTCCTCTAATATAAATAATGAAGATTAGAAATAGCATATTAGACATTTCTGTGATGTTTTTTTTAATTATTTACCTATTACCCCAGAAGAAGTTTTGTTTTAAATGTTATAATAATGGGTAATATTATTATTTTGATAAATAATATTGGTAATTGTCACAATCCTATTTTTGTCATAAAAATTGAAATTTCGAACTTACATAGACATACTATGTGAACTATGTGGTCGTATTTTACGCACTGTTATTATTCGTTCTGCGTGTGAGTGTTGCAAGGATCAGGCGGACCATATGCTTGCTTATGACGTTTATTGTAGCAAAAATCTCAGGGAATCTCAAGAGTCACAAAAACCCTTGCTCATATCGTTGTTACATTGCAGGTTTGAGGTTGATACGACTACATGACGGTACTGCGTGACGTTGCTCACTTACCCGACCATGCGTAACAATAATAATAATCATCAACTGATAGCGAATTTTGTATGACAAAAATAAATAAAATCTAGCCGATTTTATAATTCTAAAAAATTAACAATAAAATGTGTAAGGAAATTTGGATATTGTTTTTATATTTTTATCTAGAATTGACTTAATTTATGTGTGATTAATAAGACTGTGCAACCTGTGAAAAACAATATCAAATCAGTAATATGTACTTCCATCCTTCACTTAGATGGGAATGTAAGATGCATCTGAATGCTTGTGTGAATTAAGAAAATTGATGAATCAATATATTTTTAAAGTAGAAGAGCTTGCTATTTTCGGTATAAATAGACCAGCTCAATGGAGGAAGGACTTATTTTGCAAATAGAGATGAAGTAGCATTATTAGAACAGTTGCATTTCTTTTGACTAATATATGCTGATATAATATGCTGAGGCCAAAACCCTGCCTTTTTCACAAAAAAAAACACTTCAAGGGTAATAGATGAACACATGGTTTTTCTTCTTTAGTTTAGTAAAATAGTACATATGTATGCATGTTGAAACTGATTTACTTTCAAACAAAGAGATCCTTTATGGAATTGATGCACTAAATTTGTAAGTAATTCTTATATGTAGTTCAAGCTCTCCTTGAGCTTGATAGACATATTCTTTATCTGTTTTACCTAGAGTCATAGTTGCTTGAAAATTATATATATATTTTTTTAGTGTCCTGTTCAAGGGTAATGCTGGTTGCAATGCTGTTAATGCAATCTTTGTCCGGCAAAAGAGGGTTATTTTTACATTACCCAGAATTTCATTGAGAAATAACTTTAATAAATTTCAATATCGAATTTTCCTTAGTATGTAGGAAAATTTTATGTATGCACATAAAAAATATGACTCATTGACTTATATATTGAATCAATAAGATCCAAAAATGTTTTTATTGATAAAAGGTGTTTGTAGGCTATTACAAATTGAATAGCTTGGGAATGAGGAGATATTACAACAGCTATTTTTGCTAAACCTTATAATTACCACATTGGACATAAAATAATAATAATAACAACAAAAAGACATCATGGAACTTTTTTTAATGTTACAAGTTGACAAACAAGCATATGACCCACCTGATGGTATACGGTTGCCGTAACATATGAGCGATTGCAGCACCATTAGTAGGTGTCACTCATGCATTGCTATCCTGGAGATATTGGTTCTTAAAACTCCTTTGCCCAGTAATTTCACTAGCCTGCAGTGCCCTTCAAACTGGAACATAGTAATGCCTAAGCACTACTGTTTGGCGGTAGGATAATTGACACTGCGGTGGTACCTATCTAGCTGGCTTCTTGCAACAAAAGACCTACCACTAGTGTGACTGATTGCCCTGGTGGAATAATCTCTGCTGTGACAGAGATTATTACAACAAAATTGCTTTCACTTGTTCATTTTTGAGATGTTGATTTTCCAAACCAATGATGATCAACAAGTAAATGTGTTAAATGCTTCTATATTATTCTATGTCATTTAGAGTTGGAATATTGCATTTCAATCATTTTTTGAATAATGCATAGTAAAAATCAGCTATGACATGACAAGATTTGCACATTGGAAGAAGCAAATTTGGTGCTCCCAAGATTGTTATTATAGTTGTTAAATTCATAATATTTATAACCGATATGATATAATAATAAATAATTTATTAATTTTTATTTGCTGAAATCTTTTTATTAGGTTTCCTAATTAAATACTTGTTCTAAATGAGTATCATTGTGATATTTATTCATCAATTAACTACCCCATATCAGTGTTGAAAACATTAACAAATGTTTTTGATTTATTATTTGTTTAATACATTGACCTTAATACATATAGCATCATTAGCAACATATTTATATAATCAGTAGGTATTTATTTTAGTTACACATTAGAATTTTGTAATGTATAGCAATTATGATCTTAATGGTATCAATTTTATAATCAAACACTTATAATAAACAAGTAAACTATTACTGCCTATTGATGATGTGAAGGCATGTTATTCTAAAATAAAAATAAAAATAGGGTAACTTGTTTTACCCTATTGCACAAAAAATAAGGAAACATAAATATATTGATTTTTATTTTCTGGTCAATCTTCTTTGTGTTTTTCTGATTTCTATAGAGGAGACTTCTTTGAAAGAGCTTTTGAGTATGAGACTTAATTGGCTGCTCTATTATGACAATATAATATAATAAATATATTGTGTTAAGAATATATTTTCAATAAGTATTTGCTTTTCATATTATTCTTTAATAAATTACTACACATTTTAATGTTACCACAAAGTTAGTGTTTAGACTTTTGAGATAGGCTGCTTTATGCTTGTTAGTATTCCTTTACATCAACAGTAAAATTGAATATAATTTTATTTTTATATTTAGCAATGTTGCATTTAATCTGAAAATAAAATGATTGTGTGTCTGGTGTCTGCAGGTCTTCTCCTAGCAGGGTGGTGGGCGGTCGGTGGTTGCGTCAAGGGCGTAAAGCAAGTCGCAGTCGTCGGAGCAGACGCAACGTGACGTCCCCTTTACCGCGCACCAGCCGACACTCTTCTGGCCGTAACTTCGACGCCGAACCGCGGACGCAGGTCGAGCTACGCAGAAGTTCACGTCTCGTCAATACATTACCGCGTTCAGATTATTCCATCTCCGAGCGCTGGTCATACGGAACTGACGTTTACGAAACACGTTACGATACAACGGACTATAAGCACGGAGATATATCGAAATCGTCAATTGTTCAATCCAAACGCGGACGGACTTCGTCGCATGACAGGAAAAAACATAAAAGCCATACAACTTCAAATAGCGATACGAAAGACGAGTGCGTCGCCTATTGCACACGCTCACGGACTGCTCTTAAATCTAGTGAGAGTGTTTGTGAGCTTCCGAACAACTTAAAACCGAATTCATTACCGCGCATTGCTTCTAACCAAAGTATCACAGAAACTCCTACAGAGCAGGAGCCTTTGAATCAGACGGAAGGAGGTTTACTGCCCCTAGACGAGAGAGACTACGCATATTCGCCTTTCAGTTCCTCGACTATCACAGAGTTACTTGATTCCGATTACTCCGTATATAGTCCAACAGCCAACCGTAGGAAGGGCAAAAAGAGGAAACGTTCGACACATCGTTCGTTGTCCCACAGGAAAAGCAATTGCTTTATTGATTTAGAGGACTGCAGGAAGAAATTTAAAATAGACTCGCACAAGGAAGTCGCGGAAACCAGTAAAAGCGAATTTCCAGAGAGTAGTTTTGTTGAATACGAACCCGAAAGGGCAGAAGCATCAGCCCAGTCCTCCTGCACATATCGGCTACGTAATAGGCACAATCGCGACCTTGGGCCGCCAACCTCGACCGTTATCAGTGATAACACAGGTAATAACTATTCAGATTGACTTGCATTTACTTTGTACAATGAGAATATTCAAAAAATAATAGTTGTTAAATTATAAAAATATCCTATTTTCGTAAGTGATATACTTTTATTGACTAATAATTTACTTATAGCACAGACAATGTACTTACTTTTAAAGTGAGAACAGTGGTGTAGCTTATCAGATATTCTTATCATCTATCGAGTGCAGCCATTATTATAGATAATAAATATTAATTGTGTTATTATAGCGAGTCCGTCAACAAGCGTTGTGGTGCACACATTGACAGCCGCAGAACGCAAGGGTATCCCAGAATACAGAGGAAGGACCGCCACTCCACCGCCATATAAGGATTTGCAAGGTAACTTGAATACAGCTTGCAAGTTATTATATAAAATAAGTATAGAGACTGTATTTATATATTTTTTTCTTACAGAAGCAAGCTCCTCAAAAGGCCACAGTTCTGACAGCAAACTACTAATCGTTCCTCGCGATCTACCTTACTTACGTCAAACTAACGCTCGAAGGGTATGTATTGATTATTTAGTTTTCTTCCTCAATATAGAGATGTTCAATTCATTAATTGTTTTTTGATAAAACTTCGAAACGCTTAAAGCAAACCATTGTTTATAGAGTATCGCAGCTGCGACGGGTGCGACCCTGGGTGCTTGCTTGACGAGGGGGGCCAGTACTTCGCAGCGTCAGAGGCAGGATACTACCTCTAAAAGACAGGTCACTACTTTTTTAAACTTTTTAACCAAGTCTGAAAAAATACCAATTATTCACTAAATTCTTGGTTTTTAACTAATTTTAAAATAAATTTTAAATAAACACCTTTAGTATAAGTGTATGTCCACAAGCACAAAAAAGGCGGAAATTGCATCTTACTATATTATCTCATTTTCTCTATGCTTCCTCCAGTCTCCAATTACAATTTCGTGATGATCTTTTGCTTGTTTTTTATTTATCTTCAGCCGTACACTGGTAGACCAGTAGCTTCCTAGGTGTGGTCTATCCAAAACCCGCGCGTTTAAACAATGTTTTCAGTTTTATCCCCATATCTTTTCCACAGACAATTATATGTATCCGAACTTGCGTCAAGTTGATTTTATAATATTGAGACGTTAGTCTGCATTTAGACCTGATAGTTTATTTTTTAATATTACCGTGTTACATAACAAATCGAGATTATAATAATATCGATAAAACCATGTTCAAACAAGTTAATAAGTTAAAATCTTCGTCCACTATGGTAAAGCCAAAATTGAAAAGATAAAAAAATAATATTTAGTTTTTTTATGCATCTAGACTGTAGTGTATTTAAAATCTATTGTTATTCGATCAAGGACTCGCAAAATAGAAATCTTCAATGAATGAGAGCTATAACCTCAAATATTTAATAAGTTTAGTATAATTAGTCTAGTTAGATTAGATTTTCTGAGTCATAGATCTGACACCATTATGCGGCTAAAATTGTCTGTCGATGTCTGTACTATTAGTATAAGTAGTCTATTTAAGCATTAGACAATTTGTTTGATGTAAATGTTTTCTTTTGAGTCTGTTTGTTTCTTCGGAAACAAATCTGATACGGAGCACTTTGTAGACTGAATAATTTTGATTGTTGAATTTTTACATTGGTGTAATCATTAAAAAGAGTGCATTCATTAATTATATTATGTAGAGTATTTACATACTTTTATAAACTTTTTGACATGTCTTTTACAACAAAAACAACAGTTGTAATATCCTGGTATAGTAAAAATTGCCTCACTTAATTTTATTAATAATTTTAATTTAATAAGAATCTGTGTTTTTGAAATATCTGTATGTGTTTTTATTTAAAGGTTAATGTCAATACACGATTTGACAGTAGGATCTCAGGAGGCGTGCAGAAACTTTTTATTAATATATTTAAAAAAAAACAGGTCAAGGAACGCATTAAAAAATTACTGAATACTCTGCGAGCGCCATACCTTAGGAATGAGAATGCGCTTTATGCGTTCTTGAGTGAAAATAAATGTAAACATTTAAAAAAAGTAGGTTAAGAAATAAAAATAAAAGCCAGTATTTCACCAGTACTTTTTACGTAGACGTGTCATACATGACTTGTCATACATGTGTTAAATAAAGATACGATAATATAACTTTCTTCAAATTTTGTTACAAGTAATACAAGGAACCAATTTTGTAAACAATATAACAGGTACACAACACTATACACACATACACAATATTAGGTCACTGTCATGACCTAAATTGAAGTATCCTAATGATTACTCAATATTCAGGCACAGTGGGAAACCTATTGTATCTGATAGACGACGCTATGTATACTTCATTACGTTATGTTAATATTATAGACGTTTACATAATAATGGAATGAAACATTTAATTGTTTGCTGAATTAAATAACAATGTTTAATTCATTTAAAATTACCATAGCAGAATAATTAACTGTTTATTATAAAAATATTCTGAATTAATAAATATAGGTCGACCTAGCATAAGTGCATAAACGAATTGGAATTTCTACATGTAATATTAATGGTAGCTGGCTGGCTGGTGGCTCAAAAGAGCAAAAGTTATGACCTGTGTGTGTTTCGTAACAAAGTGGTGTTCAAAATTTTATCAATAAGTATTTTATGTTATTTATATACCAAGTATATCATTATCATTACATAGTATACAACAAAGTCGCTTTCTCGGTTCTTTGTATGCATTAATCTTTAAAACTATGCAACGGATTTTGATGCGGTTTTTTTAATAGATACAGTGATTGAAGAGGAAGGTTTATATGTATAATAACATTAAATAGTGGAGAAAAAACATTTTTCAGTGAATGAAATAGGCTATAGATTTTATACCCGTGCTAAGCAGGAGCAGGCCGCTAGTAAGAGATAAATTCCAATAAGTATATAGAGATAAAAATCGGTCCTGTCGTTGTTGAAACCTTTAGAAGATTATGACAAATACATATGGGCATACAATTGACTTATTGTCGTGCCCACTCCTAGTGGAAGTTACGAACTTACTTCGAGGGCCAATAGGTATATTAGTAATGACTTGAAAAAGTATTGCTAATATCCTAATGGTGGCAAGCGGTCAATATTCATGTTCAGCCTAGACTTCACTAGCCTGAAAGTATGCATTACCAGAGGTATAACATGTGTGTCCCAAAGGCTAGCAGTAGAGGATGAAAGGAGAAAAAGGAAAGTATGAGAGACTGAGATTTTACGCCTTCGATACACTCCGTTATCGAAAGATCTGCAAGGATGCTTCTGCTACTTCAGGTCATCCTCCTCTCGTCTATCCTCTGAATGTTGCTCGAACCGACTCATTAATGTCGAAACCAGCAAGGTTCTACTTAACCTATACAATGTACAGTAAGCTTCGATACAGTTATATCTTAGAACTAGCGGCACCTATAAAGTGGTTCGAACTAAAAAAATGGCGCATATGCGGAAGTAAAAGTAACAATGGGGCTGATATAGTGTTTTTGTAGCGCACACGTACAATGCGACCATGTTAAATGGCGCTTCAATTTTGAACATTTTGTCATTTTATGTGCCATCTATATGTATGATAGAGAGCGATATATTTGCATGTTGTGCAGTCGAGCGGGGGCGAGGAGGCGGGCAGCAGCGCGGGCGGCACGCGGCGGGCGCGGGCGCGCGACATGCCGCAGCCGCACACGCCGTCCACGAGAAGAGACAAGCGAGGTAAACGATCACTCACACTCGTCACGATGAATTCTCTTTTTCCTTTCATTCACCATCATACATTATTAGCTAACTAGTACTTGATATACCTTCGTAGATAACACAGTTTAACACTTCCACAGTCCTTACTGTCTGACATAAATAAATGTTTACTAATGATCTATATGGGAGGGACAGCATTATTAACTTGTTAATTAGCAGGAAACCGAAAATTTGGTATGTGCCGTAATAAAATTCACACTACAGCAATCAAATTTTTATACATAAAGAGCATTGAAAAAGTTAAACTACATTTTTATTTTATTTTGGGTTTTCCCACGACAATCTTTTCTGTAGTTTTACATATTTTATACTTTCCCAACACTGATTTGTACGTATACCATAAATTAATAATTAATAAAAATTATTGCCTGTTTGTTACAAAAAAATTCAGATTAGACAAAATAGGGGTAATAATATACTAACATTGAACTCAAAAAATAATTAGTAATAATTTGCAAATGTGCTCGTCAATTCAGTCTTTTGTTTAAACTAGCCGCTTCTATTAACAGATTAATGAAGTGATAAGTGCGTCCTAATTTAACTTGTAATATGCCAATTAACTAATCGTCATTATCTTTATAATCACAGCGATAAATAACCCATTCCGAAAATGTAATTGTTTACATTCTATACCTTTTAAATTATATTATAAACTTAGCAGGTAAAAGCAGTCTGGGTTCGTGTGCCAGTACCGGTGGAGCGTCCGGCCGGTCTCATCCTCAGCCTTTAACCACGGTAATTATCTTTTTTAATTTTTATTATACATTTAATTTTGTAACGTTCATAGTCTCGAACTTGCTTACTGATCGGTAAACGATTGGTGAGTAAGATGGGTGACCAAATAGTGGTATTTCAACTCAATGTCTTCGGAGACCACGTCAAATGTCATCCCCGGGTCACTTTCATAAAGTTGAAGAATTACTTTTATTTTAATCACTACTACTTACTAATTAATGCGATGACGATGCGAAAGTAACTCCGTCAATCTGTCTGTCACACTTTTACGTTTGCGTCTTTGCAACGATTTCGTTGAAATTTCTTATAAAGATAGACTCGACCTTGACCAATACAAAGTAGTACATTATATATTTTGCATTTTAGGTGCCCCATTAAAAATCTTTATTCACTCGTGTTAAACCGTGAGCAGTAGCTTATAAAAATGATATTAAATTCTTACCTAGTGCCGTGTTTACAGAACTTTTAAAGGAGGTACAATATATTTATAGGGTGCCGTTGCATCGACATCGTCTACGCCGCCGGTGACAGCTTCCTCCGCTTCAATGCCTGATAACGCGTCCAGCGACGCGAAGCCTAAAGGCAAAGGTAATTGCTAAGAGTATATGTAGTCAGGAAAAATATATAACATTTTATGTTATACTTTCATTATATTATGTAGTTTTGTTATAGATATATGAGGGGTATTTTAGATATTCACATTGTAATTTTTAATTTTTTTGCCGTTTCGTTGCATTATATAGATCAACTATGATAACACGGCGCGAAATTTCAAAATTCAAAACGTTTGACGCATTTGTGCGTACTGATATGACCGTCTACCTAAAATAAGTATGTCGCTGCACTGACGTACACTATGAAAATGAAACGTACGTATTAGTTGACTAATAGAACAGTAGGCATTCTACTGAAGAATATTACGTACAGACTCGTAAGAATATGATTCAATGTATGTAATATTAAAACGATTTTTCTTTTTTTTATATGATTGTTCAAAATTTTCAAATGCGTTTTTCTCCAAATGACATTCGTGTGGGTTGACATAGTATTGCTTATTTGCGTCCATTTATGGTAGCTGTGAAAGTTTCCATAGAAGGAAGGCTAGGTTCTGGAGAGTTCCCGATGTATATTCCTGTCGGTTCCAGCCTCGTCATCGGCGGAGGACTGCGCGGCGGGGGCGTGGGGGCGCGGGGGCGCGGGCGCGATGGCGGCGGGCGGCAGCGCGGCGGCCGAGGAGTCGTCGTCGGAGGAGGGCGAGGTGGGGCGGCTGCAGGCGCTGCTGGAGGCGCGCGGTCTGCCGCCGCACCTGCTGGGCGCGCTCGGCCCGCGCATGCAGCACCTGCTGCACAGGACCGTCACCGCCAACTCGGGTATGTTAGCTTAAGAGCTTGAAACAATATCAGAGAGATTTGCACACCCACCCGTCTGTGGGACTAGCAGCTCTCAGATATATCGATCGAAATCGTTTAACATATTTGAATCCAGTGTCCAGGGCAAGACGTGGATTTTGACGTCCTCAATGTCTTAATGTTATTACTTTTGGTATTGGGTCCCATATCACAGCGCTACGAAGGATGTGGTATTAGCTTGAGCAAACCCTTAGCTACGGCTCTGAGCTTGTTTATTTCTAACAAAGGAGTAGTAGTAGTAGTAACAAGAGTGTAGTCGCTGTAACTAGCACATGCTCAAAGAGCCAGATACTTTTCAGACTTTATAAACTCAAGATTACATTTATAAGTAATTGTTGATAAATTTACACACATATAAATTGTATGTTAAGTTGCGATCAAGGGCTTATATCCAGCTATATATGCTATTGATAATTTGCAATGCTGCTATTGTATTACTAATTTTTTACATTATGCTTCTAAGTAGCCGCTTCGAAAGCCGCACAGCTACTGGCCGGTCTCCAAGCTACAGGCGACGAGGGCCAGCAGTTGCAGGCCGTGATAGAGATGTGCCAGCTGCTGGTGATGGGCAACGAGGACACGCTCGCCGGCTTCCCGGTGCGCCAGGTGGTGCCCGCGCTCGTCAACCTGCTGGCCGCTGAGCATAACTTTGATATGGTGAGTAATTTTTGATAAAATGTCTATATTCTATAGTAATATAGAACAAAATGGTAATTTAATTTTTGTGAGTAAAAATAATTTGGAAACAAGAAAAAATGTTTTTCAATAAATTTTGTATGTGTATTTCTGTTGCCCATTCAATAACAAATACTAAAAATTAAATTTCAAAATAAACGGACCTTTTTTACATACAACACATCAACCATTTTAGAAACTAGAAGATATTTGTGACATTTTTTTGCTGTATCTCAATAGTAATAGATAAATAGTGGAATTTTCCTATATTATAATATTTATATACAAGAAGCTTGATATAGCAGAGGTACGAAACTTTTTATGTCACACTGGTAGGTCTTTTGTTGCAAGAGGCCGGCTAGGTAGGTACCACCGCAGTGTCCAATATTCTGCCGCCAAATAGTAGTGCTTAGGCACTACTGTGTTCCGGTTTGAAGGGCATTGTACGCTAGTGAAATTACTGTGCGAACGAGATTAAGAACTAATATCTCGAGGTTGGCAACACGCGAGTGGCACCTACTAATGGTGCTGCAAGCGCTCATAGGCTGCGGCAGCCACTAACCATCAGGTGGGCCGTATGCTTGTTTGCCAACTTCTAACATAAAAAAATGTGAGAGTCAGACACGCACTTGGCCAGTTTATTAATTTGTGCACCGTCTATAGATGAACCACGCGTGTCGCGCGCTGACGTACATGCTGGAGGCGTTGCCGCGCAGCAGCGGCGCCGTCGCGCTGGCCGTGCCCGCCTTCCTCGACAAGCTGCAGGCCATCACCTGCATGGACGTGGCCGAGCAGAGCCTCACGGCCCTCGACATGCTCTCCAGGAGACACTCCAAGGCGATCCTGCAAGCGGTGAGAGCATCATAATATAGCACATACCTGTTACAATACAACGTTGTGGCTCAGCGGTGGCGAACCTGCCTTAATTGCCACAGGCCGTGGGTTCGATTCCCGCTCGGGGCAGATGTTTGTATTGACTTTACAGGCATGTGTTCCAGTCTGGGTGTTTTTGTACTTGTCTTTATGTTTCCAGAACCCCAACAGGCAAAATCTCCAAATTTGCTTATGAAGATGGTCGATTATTCATTATGCATTTTGCATAACCCAAATTTTATCAGTGCTTAGAACAAACCATTTTGCATTTTAATTATTAGTAAAGTAGCATATATAATTTTTTTTATTGATCGTAACGACGGTACGGCATTATAATTTTAAATATATTTCTTAGTTTATATAATCTTCAACAGAGAGGTGTATCAGCTTGCCTGACTTACCTGGACTTCTTCTCGATAAACGCTCAACGCGCGGCGCTGTCGATCACAGCTAACTGCTGTCAGAATCTCACCCCTGATGAGTTCCACCTCGTGAGGGACTCCTTACAACTACTTGCTAATAGGTAAAGACTAGACTTAATAACCTGGTCAATAAACTCAACTCACAATGAGTTGAGTTTATTCAGCTACACACACAACATACATGACAATGTGTTGTTTATTTATAAATCTCTATCTGGAGAGACAGCAAGACTGCCTTTGACCATGGTCAGTGTAACCTGATTGCAACAGGAACGTTAATTTTACGTGTTAATTTCCAATAAAAATATGAAATGCGATAGCTTAAAAAAGTTTTTACAACACGACGGTGGCAAATTTACAATAATGATGATGATAATCCCAAGTTAATTGAGTCCTCGGTGACTGCTTTAACACCGCTGTTGATAACGTGCAACGCATGTGACTTATGTAGCCAAACTTCATGCTGACGTCTAACTACATTAAAAGCACCTAACAACAAAGTACCACTAAATAGTGGGATAAGGAAGAGAATATATGAGAACCAACAACAAAATTATCAATACTTCTACTTCACATAGATATATTAAAGTATAGTACTGCCCCTGTCTAGCAATATAGAAATTATAATAAATATATGTAATAATATAAATTTGCGTTTAATAATTCAGGCTCACTATTCAAGACAAAAAATCTGTGGAATGCGTATGCCTGGCATTTTCCCGCCTGGTGGACAGCTTCCAGCATGACCCTGCGAGGCTGCAGGAGATCGCCACACCAGAACTACTGACTAATTTGCAACAACTTGTAAGTATATTATTTAAATTTTGAGATTTATACTTTAATGATTTAAAATTTCGATTCTTCCAGTCTCCTTACCAATGAAATGTAAAGTTAAACACCACAGATGTATCGTAATATTATTAGTACTAATATGTAGGAGCTATTGACTGATATCAGCAGTTACATTTAAAAATCATTATTGACAGCTTATATAATGAATCAGAAATCTATTTGAATACTCAAACCTGAACCTGTTATCGAAATTTGGTTTTATCAATATCAGTAATATTGGCTGGGTATAATCTTTATATTAAAGAATAAACTAATGCTACCAATGTAGTGGCTACAATTAAATAAATCAATCGATAAACTGCGTGTGTAAAAGTGCAAATGGGGCTGGCGGTACAAAAGTTAAACAAAAATGGCTGTTGTTTGTGCAGGTACAATCATCTACAAAAGGTTTATGCGACTGCTCTTAAAATCATCTTCATTTTCCATTAAGTGATTTCATTAAAAGTTAGGTGATTTATTTAACCAAAGTTAAACGGAAATTAAAATTGCGTGTTGGTAGCATGTCTGCCTTTAGCCTCGATGGTTGCAGATTCAATTCCCTCGAAGCTGTCGGTTCCGGTTGTTATCACATAACATCTGATAATAATCTTTGTCTTGATAGGTTATTTGCTCTTGTTCAGTCAGTTACTGGTTGGGCCTTAGGGTTATTGAGGCCAGATAGCAACCTAATAAATCCAGACCCTGGGTAAACTTAATATAGGGAATAATGTTAGGAAGAAAAAGACACATAGTGCCGTTGTCATGGAGGTGAAGCTATAACTTTGATTGCTCGCAGCTTGTTGTGCAACCACCGCTGATCTCCGGCGGCACGTTCATCACGGTGCTGCGGCTGCTGTGGGTGATGTGCGGCGCGTGCCCGCAGCTCGCGCTCGCCCTCCACCAGCGCTCCATCGCTGACACTCTGCTTTGTCTACTCACCGGATCTACTCTGCACCAAGAGGTGACCACATACCACAAACTGTAACATTACATCAATTTAATGAAAAATGACATTCAATATTAATCTATATCGTTTTTCTGCTCCCTGACCTGGTGTGAGGTACGAAAGGATTACGTACGGAGGTTCTTTGATTCTGGTTTGAATCAAACTTTGTTTTCAATTGTTTTTTAGAATACCTATAAAAGTAAATATTTTATAAATATATAAATAGTTACAGATGCTTTACTATTTGTTTTTTTATATAAGATTTTATTCTAATATATTAGATAAATTGTACGTATTTCTGAAAAAACATTTTAAATTTCATATTATTCTTTATTTTTAAATAGTTCTTTTAAAATTTCAATTATTAATAGAGAATTGCCTACATATATTTCAGCAAGTGGAATTGATCCCTCGTCTCCCGCAAGAGTTATACGAGATCACTTGTCTCATCGGAGAGCTGATGCCGCGGCTCCCTACCGATGGTATTTTCGCTGTGGACGCCCATCTCGACCGACCGTGGTCCGCGCCCAGCGACCGCTCAGCTCAGTGGCAGTGGAGGGATGACAGGGGTAACTAGATAATATACATTATTTCATCACAACCTGTTTAGTTATGTGATTAGAATATTGTTTAGCATTATATTTTTTTAATTCATTTTTTCAATTTTTTTACTTTTCGATTTTTCACAAAATGTACCATAATTTTATTTAGGTACAAAAAATTGAGTGCAGTTTAATCGCAACACAGTTCACATCGAGGAAACGACGGTCTCACGGATCATTGCAAGGGAGGCGAGACGGGTCCCAAAACGTGACCGTCATTATTTTTTCATTAGTCACACGAAATTTATAGGCGTATGGAGGTCGTACTCATGGGCAGAATGTCGTGCGCTAGAGGCGGGAGCGGCGGCGGGCGAGGAGGAGGTGTGCCTGAGCACGCTGGGCTCGCTGCGCTCGTACACGGTGGACCTGACGGCCATGCAGCAGCTCAACGACCACACCGGCACCGCGCGCCCCGTGCAGCGCGTCGCGCCCGCCCCGCACGCGGCCGCCGACGCCGCGCCCGGCGCCGCCGCGCCCGGTCAGTCCGATACAGAATACTATATAAACATTGTGATAAAGAGTATTTAACTCTTATACAATGATATTTTTCTATTTTCCTTTGTAATCTTACGAGATTATCAAGAAAAATCTAAATATATACATATAGTTATCAAAAAAAAAAATCAAAATTGGTTCATGAAAGATATACCTATGTAGTGCTTAATTTAATAAAAATATTTCAGCCGAGTTAAAAACTTCCGTATTTTTCGATTTTCTTAACATATTATAGCCCTATTACTTATAACACATTCTCAATTATTTCAAACTTGTGTCTAATCAAGTAATCATCAATATCTCTTACTAATGCTTATCTTTTATTTAATATGAAAGAAAATCTATTTTATGTGTATTCTGAATTCCGATTTTTTATTTAAATACGTGTACTTAGACCCACGAATTGCTATGGTTCGTTGTAACCCATCACTGGTGCGCGCCCTGCTGGGTGTGCTGCACGAGGTGTACTGGAGCTCGGCGGGGCCCGCCTTGCGCGCTCAAGCGCTGAAGGCCATTCTACGCGCAGTCTACTACGCCGACGCGGCGTTGCTTAGACAAGTTCTCAAGACACAAGTGAGATAAATTTTACATCTTTGGTGGTGGTTTTTGCACATTTGCAAACTTTCAAGAGTTAATGTAACACATTGCTAATTCATAGAATTTATAAATATCAAATATCTTATGAAATAACGTTTATTCTTAGGTTATATCTTCCCACATCGCGGGAATGATGGCTTCGACTGATCTCCGGATTGTTGTCGGTTCGTTGCAACTGGCTGAGATATTGATGCAGCGTCTCCCAGAAGAGATGGGTGTGCAGTTCCGTCGCGAGGGTGTTCTCCACCAGGTGGCGCAGCTCGCCGAACGCTCTCCTGGGGCGCCTTCGACAAGGCAGTCCAAACTTAAGGTGAGAAAAACCGTATAAAAAATATGATTACAAATTGTAAAATTATAAATATTATCAAGAAACTTGTAAAAAAAGAAACTTAAATAATATTTCAATTTTTTTTTATAAAAAGCTCCCTTTGTCATAGTCATATCTCCAAAAAATAATCCATTTATAATAAAGTACAGAAAAGCTTATTATAAATAAAAAAAATAATTTTATCAATTAAAATACTATTTATTGCCTTATTTATGCTTATGTAAATATTTTAATAGCTAAATATATAATGAAAAGGGATCAATCCATAAAAGTATTGGTACACAAAACTGAAATGAGTTGTGAATAATTATGTCCACATAATAAAGAATTAAATGCCCTGACTTGTATTAAGTGCCGGTGTTTGTTTTGTATTCTATAATGTACTAGCTAATACTAGCAAGCTAAAAATTAATAAAACTTATATATATTATGTAACAGGTCATACTGTATGTATGAAATAAGCATATATTTATATAATATTATCTTTTGCAGTCTTCAAGTGGTGCAAGCGTGCGTTCAGGCGAAGGTACTTCGCCGCCCGCATCCACATCGGCTTCAAATTTTGACCATCACAACTTATCATTGGCATTTTCTGGTTCAGGATCATTTATTGCAAGTTCATTATGTGAGTATAAAATGCGTATATAATACACTAAAATTTACCGGGTTTTAAATATCAATTATTTATATGTGCCCGTGACTTCCTCCGAGATCAATTTAAATGTGGCTCTAGAGAGAAGTGAAGTATTGCTGTTGTACCTGCTCATGTTATACGTATTTTTGATAATATCACAGATAATATAATATCTGTAATAAATTTCATCCCAATCGTTCAGCCGTTTTTGCGCAATTGAGTAGCAAACATACAAACTGTCACATTTATAATATTAATAGAATGTATGGAATTGACTTAATTTTTATAACAAATTACTTGTCATTGACAGTGGCTGGTAGTGATAGTGGCAGCTCCGAAGCTGGACCGGCCGCTTCGGCCTCAACACATCAACAGCCAACTACAGTACACAGGTGATTATTAAGTGATATTATGATATTTTATTTTTCAAATATTAAGATGAAACCCATATACAATATAAGGTTGATGATAAATCATAATTTATATTTATCAGGTCGGGCAGTCCTCTGCAGCTGGCCGAGATGCTAAAGCGCAAGCGTGCAGTGAAGCGGTCGGGCGGTGCGCGCCAGCAGCGCGGTCGCCGCGACGACGCGCCGCCGCATGCGCACGCGACGCCAGCCGCCGCTCCTGCGGCGACCGTCGCCACAGCCGTCACTGCACACTGTAACATATTACAATTAAACTTACAAAAAGTGAAAACACGTTATAGAAATAAATAACACAAAAAGCTTAGAAAAAAAAAATAATTATATACATATTGTAATCAGCCTACTCTTGCGAGGGTCCATAAGGTTTGGATTAATAGTTTTACTAATATGTTAAAACAAACACAGAAACGCCGCGTTTGATTGGTCAAACTCCAAAGGCAAATTATTTGATTTTGATCATACATTTACTAATTAAATTTGTCATTGTATAACTCTCTATATAAATTGAACCATGCGCAGTAACAGATTTTTGAGTCTCGACCGTATGCGTTATGAACTGAGCTGCGTAACTAGCAACGCGGCGACGTTAGACCCGATTAGTACACTCGGTCACGGTAGTTTTAGTTCCTTAAAAATAATTTATTAAAAATTAAATTATAACATAAATTATATTCGTCGGGTGTGTAAACATTTAATTTTATTTCAAGATAAGGTGTCATCCGAATAAGTGACAGTGATTAAAAATTTACATTAACTTTTTTATATACCTTTTTATAACTATTATTTATTTTTTATATACCTTTTTTCTATACTATTTATTTGTTTTTATTGTAATTAAGTAATTAATAACGAAGAAACAATAACTTTATTATATACTTAATTCTGTTTTCCCACTTTATAAAAATTCTATTTAAATAAGACAAAATCAATATTTTTGTCTAACTTTGTTGTCCATGATTGTACAGAAGCGGCCATTTTGGTTCATTTTTAATTGAAAGAACTATACTCCAACTGTTGTCATTATAAATGTAATGAATACTAAAGGACTTCATTATATTTATAAACGATAATAATTTCAGCTTCGACAGTGGTATCAGCAGCGCGATCAGGCGCCCGTGCAGGCGCGTCAAAGACGTCGTCGTTCCTGTCATCGTTGAACCCGTCGCGCTGGGGCCGCGCGCCGCACGCGCACAAGGACTCGGCTCTGCTGGCCGCTCCGCACGCGGCTAATCTTACCGTGCAAAACAAGTAATAAATATATTACATTAAGCTTCTTCTTCCTAGCGTTATTATCCAGGGTCTGCTTATACTCATAACCTGATTTGACATTTTCTGGTTCCGGATCTAATCTTCGCTACCCAGAGGGAAAACCTCATTAAATAATAAGGAATTACCTATCAAGGGTTAACAATTAACATTTCGAAGATCTTACCATGCTCTTCGAATCATGGTGGGGAGTGAGAGAATTTAATACTAATAATAATAATAACAAACGTTACACACTCAACGGCCCCATTATAATAGTTATATCCTGTGTCGGGAGTTCTGAAACATATACAATGACAAGGACAAACACACCCCGACCGGAACATACGTCTGTATGGTAAATACAAACATCGGCAATTGCATCTGCATCGGGAATCGAAACCGCGATCTGTGGCGCTTAAGGCAAGTATTCGACTGCTTTTTTTCGTATAAACTAAATGTGAACAGAATTAATTAATAATAAGTATTGCAGTTTTAATGTCTTGTTAATGCAAACTGTTTCTGTAACCAGAGAAAAAGTCCGTGAGTGGGTGTCATGGCGTGCAGCTCGCCTACAACGCGACTGGGGTGCGTTGGGCGGTGGCGCCGGAGCACTGGAGCAGCTGGCGGTGCTGGCGGCTGCGCTGCCCACGCGCGGGCCCTCGCACCAGCGCGGCGCGCTACAACACCTACGCGACACGCTGCTCAACCACGACGTATCACCCTTCGAGGTACGAACTACCAAAATATACATGTGTAACTGTGTCTTTCATCACTACCGTACACACAACACAACACTCAATGGACTCCATTAGGATACTTATATCCTGTGTTGGAAAATACACACTACGACAAGGACAAACACACCCAAGCCGGAACACTCCGAACGGAAATCTAACCCGCGACCTTTGGCGCTTAAGGCAGGCTTCGCTAACGCTATTAAACATTTGGAACAAAAATTAACTCATACTTTAATTACAGGTTAATCACTCGGGTGTACTGGGCGCGTTGCTGCAGTTCTTAACAGGTGTTGGACCAGATGTGGACGCGTCGAATTCTGGAACCACAGGAACAGAAACCGAGCGTGATACCGAAAACGACTCATCTGAGCAGATAGCTCTCTGTGAAGACCGTCTACGACTCTTCTTACATGTATTTGCCGAAATGCCACTTACACCAGAGTGAGTTATATATTTAAAAATATTTGAATACTTTTTTTATGTTCCGTGAAAGGAACACCGTTATACATATAATTTTCTTCATTGTAGCGATAAGGAATGGACCGAAAAGGCGGGCATGCTGGGCATACAGGCGAGCAGTGGAGCCGGAGCTCTATTAGCGCTAGTGAGCAAAGTCAACGCGTGCGTGTCGCACCTGGAGCAGTTCCCCGTGCGCGTGCACGATCTGCCCGCGCGTCCCGCCACCTCCGCGCTGAAGTTCTTCAACACTCATCAGCTCATGGTAGAATAAACTGGCATATCATTCGAATTTATGAATATCAACTGAAATAACAGATGATGTTTTTCATTGTGAATATTATTTTTAGTGTGATCTCAAACGTCATCCTACATGCACCAACTTGAAACAGTGGAAGGGAGGTGTTGTGCGGATCGACCCATTAGCTTTAGTGCAAGCCATTGAGCGGTATGTGCTTTTTGTGATACTTTTAGTGGTGCTTTTCTAATGATCTATATTTTCATCATAATCTTTATGTAAAACTTATAACTTATCTTTATAAATACATATAAAAAAATCTTCTTGATAAAATAGAATTTTTATCTGTATCAGATATTTGGCTCAGAGGGGATACGCCCGTCGTGCAGGTGCGCAGTCGGATGACGAGCCCGCCTCCGACGACGACGTAGACGACGCGCTCGCCACGCCGCCTCACCATCCCACAGAGTCTGTATCTCTCGTTAAACGCTTGTATTTATTAACAATCAATCTGATAATACATACTTAACAAACTTACTAAAAAAATAATTACATTATCATTTGTAAATGCAACAGCTAGAGAGTGAAAGGTAGACAGACAGATATAATGCAACTATAGGTAAATTAGTCTGTTGTGGTGACCAGTGCGCTAATCGGAACTTTAAACAGCTGTATGACGACAGGGTGGTCTGTGACCATTTAGGTAGGATCAAAAAGGTTGGTTTAAAAAAAGTCGAGACAGATTGCATAGTGCTTAAATATTTTTTAATAAAAAATTGCAATATAGTTTTTACATGTTATGTATAAAACAATTTATAAATTGTATTAACAATGAATACGTTTTTAAATTTCAGTACTGATCACAAGTTAGAATTCCTGATCGGTGACACAGTGTTACCATATAACATGACTGTTTACCAGGCTGTAAGACAATTTGGTGAACAAACCGATGCTGATACTGATACAGAGACTCCATTAGGTAAGAATTGAGAAATTTTTAAAATTTGATAGTTAATAAAATGAAAATTATGGTTCTTAACTAGGTTTACCTTTTATTAAATTGTGTCATTGTGTGTACGTAAAATTAAATTATGCAGCCAACGCTGGTATCTGGGTGCTGACGCACACGATCTACTACCGCGCGGTAGAGGCCGGTGAGCCGCCGCGCTCCGACGCCACCTCGTCGCGCAAGGGCAAGGGGCAGCCCACCAAGCTCTCCTCTCGCCGGAAACCGGATATGCTGTGGAATGGTGAGTTTTTCTTATACAACTAAGATAACAGTTATAAAAGTTCTATTTTCTTCAGATTATTTATTATTAATTGTTAAATAGAATAGTAATGTTAAAAGGTAAACGCCACTTTTAAGATTTACAGTGACTATTAATTAAAGAAGATTATTTTTGTAATGTATAACTTTTAGAATGGAATGCGATGTGTGATATATGTAATGTTCTCAGAGGGTATAGTCCCGGCGCGCGCGTCCCCGCTGGTGGTGATGCTGCGCGCGCCGCTGTGGGGCGCCAGCGAGAGCGGCGTGGAGGTGCGCGACGCGGCGCTGCCGGCGCTCAGCCTGCTGCGCGCGCTGCACGCGCTCTCGCGGCACTGGCACACGCTCTACCGCGCCGCCTGCCTGCCCGACCACCGCCCGCTCGTGCCCAACGCGGACTTCGTCAACGCTAAGGTACACTAACCTCATCTATCTTTTGTATTGGTTATCATTAAATATGTGTATGTTATGTAACATAAGAACACATACGCCGTGGTTTAATTTGAATTTCGATAAGTTGTTATATAAAAAGTTAAATAGACAACATTTTAAAGGACGGTTGGACAGAAAGATGAACAGCATAAAAAAAAATGAAAATATGGTTTTTGACTATTTAATTTAGATAAATTAGTGCTAAATATAATTTTTTAAATTAATGTGCTAACAAATACAGCCAGTAAACTGTAAATCTTTTTTTATTATTACAGCTTGCTGCAAAAGCCAATCGACAACTTCAGGATCCATTGGTCATTATGACAGGAAATCTTCCACCGTGGCTGAAACGGATAGCATATGCTTGGTGAGTTTCATATTGTAAATTATGCAGTGCCAAGTTTGGTACCACATATTAATGAATTTGATTTATTTGTAAAAATTACAAAATATTAACAATAACTAATCTATAATGTAAATTAAAATACAAAATTTTTATTTAAAAAAAAATGTATAATACACCTTAGTCCAAACGCTAATAGAATGTTGTGCGTGTGTGCACTCGGCAGTCCGTTCGTGTTTCCGTTCGAGTGTCGTCACCTGCTGTTCTACGTGGTGTCGTTCGACCGCGACCGCGCGCTGCAGCGGCTGCTGGAGGCGGGCGGCGAGCGCGCGGCCGCCGGCGCGGACGCGGAGCGCGTGGCGCCGCGCCTCGACCGCCGCAAGCGCACCGTGCAGCGGCACAGCGTGCTGCGCCAGGCCGAGCACGTGATGCACGAGTTTGCGCACTCGAAGGTGATGACAGACACACATTACAATCACTTTACTTAACTACAATAAACCGTATTACATGAACAGTTGCCGTTTTACAATAATATTTGTTCCAACAAAAAAGTATAGTAGTAAAAGTAAATTTTATGATTCAGACGAAGTTTCATAAAGAAAAAAAAATATGATTTAAGATTGACACAAGAAATAAACTACTTAACTAATATATAAAAGTGATAAAAAGAAAACTAATATTTAATTTAAATAATAAATTTCTTAAAATGTGATATTTTTTATATAATTATTTATAATATAGTTGTCATTATGTATTGTTTGTCATTTTTGTTAATTTAATCATTGATGTTTATTTTAGGCTTTACTTGAAATCCAATACGAAAACGAGGTCGGAACGGGTCTTGGACCTACTCTCGAATTTTACGCTCTAGTATCTCAAGAGCTACAGCGTGCAGACCTTGATCTGTGGCACGGTAGCGAGAACTTCAAACAGAAGCCTACTTCATTCGGCGGGGAAATCGTTAAAAGTCAACCGCCAGTTGTTACGGACCGATCGTCTGATGCTGCCACAAGGCTAGCTTCTTCAGTGCGCGACGCTTTGAATCTTGATGACGAGAGATCCCCGGAACCCTCCGATCTGGAGAAGGAGACGTTGATACCGTCTCCCGCGCCCGACGCCACTTACGTAAACTGGCCCTGCGGCTTGTTCCCGCAGGCCATTGGCCGTAACGCTCGCGCTTCACATCTCTCAAGAGTCAAGGCTAAATTTAGATTCCTCGGGAAGTTTATGGCTAAAGCTGTTATGGATTCCAGAATGGTAATTTAAAAGAATATTTTATCATTATTATTTATTATGATAAACGCATGCTTTCATTTCATTTTTTATCATAAATGATGGTGGTAATAATTATGTATGTGTTGATTTTTACTTGTTGATTTTAAAATCTATGAATACATTTAAATGAACGTTTGGCTGGATTGGGTGATGAACGAATCTATTTTAGGAAGGTACTATGACATTTATGCAAAAATTACAAAGACATAGTTTAGACATGAAAAATACTGAATACATGTTCAGTGCATGCAAAGCTCAATGGGTAAAGCTCATTTGAATATGATATAAAACGAATAATTTATATTTGTAGGTGGACATTCCGCTATCGGTGAGCATGTACCGCTGGGTGGTGAGCGAGCAGGCGTGGCTGGGGCTGAGCGACGTGCGGCACGTGGCGCCCGAGCTGTGGCGCTCGCTGTGCCGTCTGCGCCGCGTGGCCGACCGCGCGCAGGCGCTCGCCGCCGACGCGCGCCACACGCCCGACCAGCGCAACCAGATGGTGAGACAGCATCACATACATCGTCGGACAAGAGCAACTACTTGAGTTGTAGAAAACATTTAGTTTTTCGGTTTTTAGTTATTTTGTAATAAAAACTCGAGCAAAAAATAAAATTACCAATAATTATGAAGTAACTTAGTAGTAAACGTAAAATAATAATTATTTACGAGTTAGAACAGTTCAGTGCAATTTAAACATAATTATAAAGGTAATTATTGTCTATCCGTAATATTGAACATTGAAATTATATTTATAGATAAATGCCCTCGAGCTCGACGGATGCCCCATTGAGGAGTTGGGTCTTGATTTTATTCTGCCGGGAGACGGATGCACGGAGCTACGCCGCGGCGGCCGCGACCTGCCCGTGACCGCACACAACTTGCACGAGTACATCGCCCTCGTCACTCACTGGTTGCTTTATGAAGGTAAAAAAACTCTTTTGTATTGCAATATACGGACTTTGTCCTAAACGAGTTTTATTTATTAAAAGCTACTAGCAAATTACCTAGGTGCTAGACTTCGCTGTTTAATATAAACTCATAAATTACAAATAGCTGATTAGTTACATGCCTAATACATGAACACTTGGCTCTCGAGTTATTCACCTAAATATGCTTGGGATATCAATTAAAAATTACTATTTTCGTTGCAGGTGTAACAAAACAGATGGAAGCTTTTAAAGAAGGATTTGAATCTGTATTCCCATTGAACAACCTAAAAATATTTTACCCTGAAGAATTAGAACAGGTGTTCTGTGGAAGCTCATCAGGTGAATATTTTTTCATAAGATTATTTATATTTTATAATTCACTTCATTTACCATATGGTTCTTTTATTGCTAGGAGGTCGTGAACAAAGATGGGATGCCCGAATGCTGGCAGACTGTATTCGTCCGGATCATGGCTATAATGCTGAATCGCGTGCAATACGCATGCTGATAGATATACTTGCGTCATATAATCGCGAGGAACAAAGACTCTTCTTGCAATTTGTTACTGGAAGTCCACGTCTGCCTACTGGTGGTAAGAAATTATAGCTTTTATACTTTGTATGAATATGTGAATGTTAGTTTCTGATGAAAGTTTTTAATTTGATGTAGTCCACATGGGTTTTTTATTTAATGTATATAATAAAATTAATATTGCTAAAAACAGCAATCTATATTAAAATCTTAAATGTATTTTTTATTACATATGAGAACAATTTAAAGTCAAACATTTTAAATATAACTAATGTAGAAAGTGTAAATTTCGAAACTTTAAGAATTGTCATTTTATTCAGGTTTCAAAGCATTGAATCCGCCGCTGACAGTAGTAAGGAAGTCTCTAGAATCTTCTCTCGACCCAGACGAATATTTGCCTTCGGTGATGACCTGCGTCAACTACCTAAAGCTGCCCGACTACAGCAGCGCCGAGGTGATGCGCGCCAAGTTACGTCTGGCGGCTTCAGAAGGGCAGCATTCTTTCCACCTCTCCTGAATTAATCGTTCCTTATCTTCGTTGTGCAAGCTCTCGACCCTTAACTAAACTTGTATACATGTGTGAATGCGGTTAGTGATATATGTAATTAATGATTTCGTTGTACGAGCTCCGGACGACTTGTTTATGTGCAATCAGAGTGTTTTATTTTCCTATGTGGCAGACACTAAAAGTGCTGTGTTCTTTAAATATGTTTTCTTTTTGATTTTTTTAAGATTACAGAGATATGTTAATAATTATATTTTGTGTTAATTTAATGTGATAGCTTTGTATATTTCTTTATTTAGAAAAAACTAAATATGATAGTCTAAGGTGTGTGTAATGTACTGTCCTCCTATGTAGTTTTGACACTCTCACCTGTCTCATGTAACAGAGGATCTTCACCGCCAATAATATTATATCAACATATTTTACTACATAAGTTACATTAAGTCGCCTTCAACAGTCGATATACGTTAATATAGCATTTAATACCAAACCCATATATGTTTTGATTAAAATTTAAGATCATATTTGTGTAAAGAGAAAGTGCAAAATTTAATATGTAACAATTTCAATAAAACCATGTAAACATTATTGATCCAGCACTGTGTTTTCTTTAACTTCTTTCATTTTCAGATAATGTTAATCTGTTATCTATAGTGGTAGAACTGTTATAAAAATGAAAATTGCATCCATCCAATATTCACATTCCACCTGGCAAAAAAAGGCAAGTTTTGGCTTTATAATTAAAAACTGGATTTTCATAAAACAATTATATATTTTGTGTAATTATAATCAAAGTATCTCTCTTAATACTAAAACACAATCCAAGAAATTCCAAAATTGAAACTTGTATTACCTTAATACAATTAAGCTATTTAGCATTATTTACAAGAAATCATTCTATAAATACAAATAATGTTTGGTAACATTTGACAATGCTGCCATATGATAATTATTCAATGTGGTGCAAGCCTGTTGAAATGCTGAAGTGTTATATAGACGAGTAACAATTTTCAATAATAATGAAATCATAAAGTATTTAAAATTGACACAATTTTTTTTGAAACTTGCTAAAATAGAACTAAAGCTTTTTGAGGATTGCACCACCACTATGCAATAATAGTTGTACAATCAAAATTTTCAATGATGATAATTGTTACATAATTATTGGAATGACTACTAATACACCTTTTACCTACACAACACATTACCTACAGTAAAAATTTACAACACCAATCTACAGTACCATTGCAATCCAGCCCAGAATGAGGCAAGAACCACCAATAGGTGTTAGGCGACGAAGTGCCCGTTCACCCGTGAAAGCATGGTAATAACATGTGCCACAGAAAAGTCCCATTCCTGCTATGAAGAATGTTCCAGCCTGAAATCGAATTTGATATGTAATTTCAATATTATTACATTCATAATTATTGCAAATTCACACTACATATATCATGATTGAAATAATTGTTATTAGTCTTAGTGTAGTCAAGTGTAGTCATGAAAAGCAAAAATAATTGAATAAATCTTTCGACTAGCTGTTAAAAACATTCTATTACATCTAGAGCATCATTTAGAGCACCTTAAGCATATCAAGTTTAATTTTACATTAGCATTCTGTTGGTTTATATTATCTAATTGTTAATTAATAGATAAACTATTTTAAGAAGAAATAAAGACTTTTTTTGTTAGAAATAAATAGTAGCCTAGTGGAGCATTCAGTTAAGAGCACAGCACATTCTTATATGAATTATACAAAATAGCAAAATCTATGTCTCACAATATATGGTCTTCTGCAAAGAGGGACTGTCATCAGAGCCAGTGTGTGTAGAAAATGAAATCTGTTAGCCGTTTCAAATATTTTTTTCAGGTCTTCTTTAGTTTCAGTCTCAGGAAAAGTACGATGAGCACCCATTGCTCCTAATACTACGGCGGTGGCTCCACTTAAGCCAGCTAGCCTTACAAAAGGCCCAGCTTCCCGTGCAAGTTCCCAAAGTGGCATTTTGACTAAGATGGGCGGGGGAGGAATGTCTGTTTTAGTTTTGAATATGCCCTGTAAATTCAAGCAAATATATTTATCATCTTATTAGCAAGTTTGCATGTCTCTAGCATTGTTCGTAAGGCCAGAAACTTACTATATTGCGTAAAATATTCATAGTTCCTTCCGTCACCGTATTAATCACAAGATTATCGACCAAATTAACCATACCTTTTGTGCTTATAGTAAACGGTACAATTCACTGAAAAAAAGTACTGAACACTAAAGATTCAACGTTTAGTATACTACCAACAAGTTTCAAATTATCAATCTGTAATCAGTTTACAAATTACAATGATTAAAAATTGTTTTAAATATAATTGTCATTTATGATTCTTGTCAAGCTGACAATTTTTTTTTTTTTTTTTTGAATGATTTGCACAGAGTACAGAAACGGCTAAGACTATTTGTCAACTATTTGTACTTACTTATTATGTTATTACACTGAACGCTAGACATCTGGAGGATATCCTAGACAGCGCGTCTATGTGGCTTTAAATGACGATAGTGGTTAAAAATATGAAACCACCTCACAAGAGGCTGACGTATGTACAAAAACATTAAATTCTTATTTTTTATCTAACATAATGTTCCACAAATACATGGTCAGATCTATCGGTGCTATAAGGGTACACAGGCACGTGCCCGGGGCCCTTAGCAGGCCGGTGTTCCTAAATGATGACATCTTTCTCGTATAAAAAAAGAGCAAAGCATAGTTTTCTGAAGGGGACCCAAAATTTTGTGTCGGTTGAAACGGTTCTGTCTGTGTGGTAAATACAAACATCTACTGCAAGTGGGAATCGAATCCACGACAGCTAGCGTTTAAGGCAGATTTGTTAACTCTCCGGTTCAACGGTCGCGAGTCGTCAAATTTAGTTTTCTTTGGCATTTGGGACAGATTTGGAAAAGATCGCTATATTTATTATAAAGTATTTTACTTTTTATAGATACTATAAGAGCACAAGGGCCACACACAATAGCTACAAACGCCGCTACCTAGAAAGCTAGAAGCAACAACAAACATACATGAAGCGCACGACAGCAACTTGAGTTAGATAATAAATACTAGTGGTCGGTGGCCGCTATTTTTTTTAACGCTTTGCTTGCAGCAGCTTGGACGTAGAATTAGTATTTGTGCTACTGCTTAATAAAATGTGACCGTAGAAAATGAAAATACCGCCGTTATTGGAAACATCGTATATCAATAAACGTATACAAGTCTAACGAGCATTTTGATAGTCTTTTAAACCATCCAAACAAGTTTTTCAAATGGAGAATTACCAGCTATCACATTGAGATATTTGTTTGTCTATGTGTGTAATCAAAAATTATGATTCTTTCTTTGAAGAATATAGAAACAATACAAAAAAAGCATTGTTATATTTTATAGCATTACAAGAAAATATTATACGGAGTAGATATCAACATAATCTTACCATATGTTACTCGTACTATTAAAACTCGAACACTAGAAGACATTTTTAATTTCTTTTAATGTAATTTAATTTTAGATTTTTATTATTTTTATTCCTGGGTCTAGTAATCCGAAGCAAAAAAACAATAAACGCTACACACTTAGGATAGCTATCCTGCGTCGGGGGTTCGGAAACATACACAAGGACAAGGACAAATACACCCAGACCGGAACACACGCCTGTATCGAACCCGCGAGCTGCGACTCGCGACCCGCTTAAGGCAGGTTCGCTACGGCTGTACCACAACGTCGTCAAATAAAGTAAACTTGATCGTAAAAGTGCTAACGGTCGTAAACGCTGTGAGTACGAGAACGTGGCAGAAATTTAACAAATGAAAGCCTTAGAGAATCTAAGAAATAAAATTTGAGATTGATTGGGCTGTTAAATTTAGATTTTATATACAAAAATTGAAGCTAAACAAAGGATTCGTGTATCATTATAGAATGAATAAAATGAAGAATAATAAAACTTAGGTCTTATAGGAATATTTTAATATTGTAGCAGGTACTTATATATATATAAACATATTTTTCCTAGATCCAGGTTTTCAATAATAGTAATAATTATAATACATGGCACATAGTTGAGAAATGAAATAATTGATAAGTAATTAAACATATTGCTTTTAAAAATAAGTATTGTAAAAGGACAAAAATCTAAAACTATGCGGGTTAAGGTGTTTCTACATCAACTTTGCTTCTGGGGCAGCAAACACCAGCGTATCTGTGAAAAAATAATGGTATAAAAATTTAAGCGATATTTTTTATGGTAAAAATTCTTTAAAAACTTATCGCAATAAACATGACAAATTTTTTAATGTAAGTTGTTATTGAATCTGTATTGATATTTTTTAATATTTAAAATCAAATTGTCAATATTTCGACAAATATACTTAAGTCTTAGACACGACTTAAATTGTAGACTAGTTGCGACATTTACTTGTTATCAACGATGCAATACGTGTTGCGGTACTCTTCAACCCCGATATCCTTTGCTGCGGCGCAGCGCGTGAGGTACACGCACATTTTCTCTTCCGCCACGCTACTCTTCTGTACTTCCGTCTCAGCGCATTTGCTGTCTACGCTCTCCTTAGGGGGCTGGATAACGTATAAAAATTATGTGTCAACATTTTCATATATAATTATTTATATTAAGACCATATGTAAACAAAAAACAACATAATTGAAAAAAAAACCTGTTTTGTTTTTATATACAACTTAGAACTAATTTAACTTAAAAAATATAAATTTAACTCACAATTGAATCCTTCGATATTTCAAGAGTAACATTTTTTTCATTTGCCAAAAACTCGAGTGAGTTTGTATTTCTGTTGAGCAGATTTAATGCCCAGCTGAAGCCTTCTAAACGATATGTCTTTTCCAATGGTTCCGTAGTGGTTGGAGGTGGAATAGTTGTTGTTAACGGAGCTTTAGGAGCAGATGGCATAATAAGAGCGCTATCTAACACGTGTTGGCCTGGGACTGAAAGAATGATAATTAATTCCTGTTATAACATTTTCTAATTTAATAGTATTACGTATCAGTATAATACATTTAACATAATTTGAATAATTTACTTTGTGAGAAGATTTTGATAAGTAGCTTGATAAGCCATTTTCGAGAATATCAAAATCAACCCCAACCTAGTATGGTATAGTAATTTTATTTGTATCCCATAATATGTTATTATTCGGCATGTGACGATGCACAGCATCTGTGAGAGTGCGTCATACTTCCCTTTCGAGTTCTAGCCAATCACAGCGACTTTCGTTTCTTTCGTCCAATGAGCTTTCGACCAATGAGCGCAGAGTAATGTCACGTGGTCACAGGTGTCAACTTAGGGAGGGCTCGAACCGTTATTCTTCATAGCGTCGTTACTTCTCGAGTGAACAACATCACAAATTTAAGTAAAAGTGAAGTGAAGTGAAATACTTAAATTTAAGATGTTGAAAAAGTTTAAGTAATAATTTCAGATTATAAGTGTTTGCAATGGAGTAAATTATTCCGTTAACATGGAGGGAAGCCATGTTGAAGGATTGTCGGAGCCTTCAGGTATTGGTAATCTACCTCCGGTATCAA
The DNA here is from genome assembly GCA_023373885.1 of Hestina assimilis. Taxonomy (NCBI): domain Eukaryota; kingdom Metazoa; phylum Arthropoda; class Insecta; order Lepidoptera; family Nymphalidae; genus Hestina; species Hestina assimilis. The sequence continues at coordinate 6,863,492 of CM041741.1, read as the reverse complement.
GCGAGTATAAATTTGAGTAATTTAGAATGCTCGGCACCTTAAGTAAAACGGCAAACGCGGTAAGTCTGATATATAAATTTAACTAATCGAGTGATTATTTTAACGAATTTGTTGTTAACTTATTGTAACGATTTATTGTTTGCAATTACCTGGGGCGCATTCGCTGCCACCAGGAGAGTCCGGGGCCGGCGGGAAGCCGGTGCCGAGTCCTAGTTCTCAATCATTGAGCTTAACGTTAAACATGCCGCCGCGGCCATCCCCGACTGTGCATTGGAGCCGCCGCGTTCAACCTTACGTATATTAGGTACCGCAGTTCCGACCTTTCCACATTCAAACCTCGGCCGTGGGCACTGCTTGAAACATTTCAATGTTTTCACGATCCGAGCTGGAAGGTTGTTCGGTACACTTATGCCCTAAAGATGCATAACACATTGCCAGGATTCTTTGAACAAAACATTTAATGAAGAGCTCGGGCAATTTATTAAGAGTAAGATTATGTGGCTAATTCGGAGAGAATAATTGTTGCTATATTTAATACCTATTTTTGACAGAATGTTACTTAGTCGAAATTTACAGCAATTAGTGGACGGGACGCATTGCCAGATAGTGTTATCGGCCACAAGTGTTTTGATGAAATTTCAGCTAAATTTAAACGAGACTCAAAATTTCACAAAACGAATTAAGAAATAATACAGTTTGTTTGCGGAAAGCGAGCTGAATATGTAGTAAAACGTCGCGATCGCAACGAGATACATTATAAGAATTTGCAAGAGGGTCTGCGTAAGATACAGCAGAGTTCAAGATGCTTGTTTAGTGAGGCTCTTCTTCAAGCATATATGCAAAATACAGGCGACATAGATAAGTGGGTTGGTTCAACCTGGAAAAAGAATCAGTCCAGACGAATAAGATTTTAATAATCCAAGTAAGTGGTTTTTCAGTATCGGCAAGCCATTACAGCCATTCGAGCGCATGATGGTGAGCTGCCCAACAAGAATAGAAATATAACGCAAGCTTCTTTAAACGATCTATAGAATACAGAAGGTCTTACAGAAGGGAAGCTCAGCCAGTTAAAAGACAGCTAGACAAATGACTCAGAGTCGAGTGCAAAGTGCGAGGGGGCTGCCTCCCGAGCGTATCGGAGGCAGTGGCAGATGGCTCGGGCTCCGCAGACTCTTCTCGGAACCGGGAATGCGTCTTGTCATTTACCTCCCGACCACTACTTGTCTACCCATCACCATGGACTTCGCTGGTTCGAAAGCGCTCAATGACTCCCGACTTCAGAACGGAGTTTTACTGGGGCTGTCTCCGAGCGTATCGGAGGCAATGGCAGACGCTTTGGGCTCCGAAGGCCCTTCTCGGAATTATCACGGGAATGCGTCTCCCATTTACCTCAGGACCACTACTTGTCTACCCATGACAAAGGGGTCTACGCCGGTTCGAAACCACTCATCTATAATGTCAAAGCAGATCGAATTATTACTCCGCCAACGAATGATTGAGGTAGTGGATCGACAAAATCTATCCTCCAGGTTTTTATCTTCAATGTTTCGGAAGCAAAAGAACCACGAAAGAGACGGACCTATATTCAACCTGAAACGATTGATTCAGTTGAGGATGCCAAAGCCTATCAAATTAATAATTGTGTCCCTTCCAGACTCCTCGCTTTCTTCAGACATTAGATTGGGTGCGAAGATAGATCTGTCTTTAGCCACCTTCCAATGGATTAGTATGCCACCAAGCCGTCAACAAGAACTACTTGAATAGTCAAAGATCTGATAGAACAAGGCATAGTCCGGCCAGAAAAACACCCAGGTCACATTGCTTCTTCTTAAGAATCGGCTATCAAGATCGATTATTCGAGATGACGTGCCTTTCCGGCATCAGCACCACACCTGTTTCATGCTGCGTCGCGGAGACTCGGCAGACGAAGGAAGGTAAAGTTCTAGTATCGTAGACTTGGACGACTCCTTTCTGATTTATCAGAACTAATCCAAGTTAAGTCTTTCGGTTGCGAAAGTCTTAAGACTCATCATCTATGTGGGCAGAATCCAAGCAAAATCTTCAGGCCGTGGAAGCTTAAGATTCTTGGAACATCTTGGTTGGCAGAATCCAAGCTGTCTTTAGGCTGCGGAAGCCGTAAGATACTTGGAACATCTTGGCTGACAGAATCCAAGTCGTCTTCAAGCTGCGGAAGCCATAAGATCCTTGGAACATCTTGGTTGGCAGAATCCAAGCTGTCTTCAGGCTGCGGAAGCCGTAAGATCCTTTGAACATCTTGGCTGACAGAATCAAAGTTGTCTACAGGCTGCGGAAGCCGTAAGATCCTTGGAACATCTGTTATTAGAACCCAAGTAATCTTCAGGCTGCGGAAGCCGTAAGACTCTTGTTATATATGTTAGCAGATTCCAGGTAAAGTCTTCAGGCTGTGGAAGCCGTAAGATCCTTGGGACATCTCGGTTGGTAGAACCCAAGTAATCTTCAGGCTGCGGAAGCCGTAAGACTCTTGTTATATATGTTAGCAGATTCCAGGTAAAGTCTTCAGGCTGTGGAAGCCGTAAGATCCTTGGAACATCTCGGTTGGGTAGAACCAAGTAATCTTCAGGCTGCGGAAGCCGTAAGACTCTTGTGATATATGTTGGCAGAATCAAGTAAAGTCTTCAGGCTGCGGAAGCCGTAAAATCCTTGGAATATCTTGGTTGGTAGAACCCAAGTAGTCCTCGGGCTGCGGAAGCCGTAAGATCCTTGGGATAACAATTTGCAAATGTTTCTTCGACATTTCAACAAAATGACTCCGGCATACTAAACTTGTTAAGAGATGGTCTAGTGCCGCGGAGCTACATGCTGCTCGGTACCAATTCACGCAAAACCAACCATGCTTTCCTAGCGACGGACGCTTCGGACATTAGCTGGGGCGCCCAGTTAGATGGAATGATAATGTCTAGAACGATAGTCTGGTGTTTGGACACCGAAATAAAGGAAATTGCACAGAAACCAGAAAGAATTGCTCTCAGTAAGAGCTGCATTTAAAGCAAAAGCGAAAGTTTTGAGCAACTCGCAAATACTAATTAAGTCACGTGAGCATTTTGGAGTGCCATCGTCGTTTTCGAAGTTTGATATACAAATGGCAGGTACTCCAGATGACTTGCTTGGCTTTATTACAATCGTACTTATCATGCTGTACGCGCAAAAATAGGGCGGAACACGGTGAACAGTGTAAGTTGAGAGGTGCACTTGACCTACTAACTTCAAGCCCGTCTAGATGCATGGGACATCTTAATAACAGCGGAGTGCCTCCCTGGGATACTCGACATCATTGCGTACAATTTATTTCTATGGAAACTTCCAGCAGAATGGCCACTCCTGCATCCAGCTTCCAGGTAAATTATCCAACGACTCTGTACTCCTCAGATAGACGTCTTTGCGAGCAAAGAAGCTGAGGCGTTGAGAAATATGTTCAACGCATTTAGCCGAAAGTGGCGGTTTCATCTGGCGTGGACTTTTCCACTACAGAGCCTACTGTGTATGGATAATTGGGGCTGGAACGATTTTGCCAACGAGTGGTAAGAAGCTGAGAAAGCAATGCTCATCTCTAGATGGAGAGAAGTCCACGTGAAGAAGTACCAGCTTGGAATATTTGATTTAAATGGTGCATTATTGTAATTTTAAGCACCCATATGGTACCAAAAGCAGGGAAACCTACATTTTAGGATCCAAATCAACTGGTTGCCTGGTTGCAAGATAGCTTTCCAGTCAAGGAAGCTGATGCTCGAAGGATCACGAAGGTCAGCTTGTATACTTCTTCTAGCGTCAAGTACGTAATTTAACTTTTAAGTATTTCACCTGATCTTTACATAGATGAAGGCGATTATCGTTTATAACATCATTGTAGATTATAATAACCTTTACTTTGGTTGTGAAAAGTAACTAATTGCTGTAACGCTTTATTTGTTACGATTAAGGGTTCCAATAACTCAGCTTAACGAATTGCTATTGGCAATCAGTTAAAATAAATTTTAAGAGCAGCCGGCATATCCGCTGCTCCAGGTAGTATGTATAATTTTGCTAGCAACAGAGTGAAGGTAAATCAGGGCCTTCACATGAAAGGCCTTTCAGTTAATTTGAAACCAGTGTGACTTTGTTTTTTACATATTTATAATCTAGGGATTTTCTTATTGTTCAATTTGAATATCAATCATTGGTTTTTCAGTAATGATTATAATATAATACTATTATTCTCTGTTACAGACCCTTACTATTCCTCTTTTAATAATATCACATAGCGTCGGTTCGTGGTCACCAGGCAGCTAATAAACACTTCTCTCACAGATGCTGTGCATCGTCACATGCCGAATAATAGTACAAGTTTTACAAAACAATAAAACTTGTATTATTTAGCAGAGACGATGCACAGCATCCTAATAAGGCCTCCTGGTGAGAGACTCTATGAAGAATAACGGTTCGAGCCCTCCCTAAGTTGACACCTGTGACCACGTGACATTACTCTGCGCTCATTGGTCGAAAGCTCATTGGACGAAAGAAACGAAAGTCGCTGTGATTGGCTAGAACTCGAAAGGGAAGTATGACGCACTCTCACAGATGCTGTGCATCGTCTCTGCTAAATAATACAAGTTTTATTGTTTTGTAAAACTTGTACTATTTTGACGACGGCATGTTTTGTTTAACTAAGAATATGACAAAAGTTTATGAGGGCTTAACATACCTACTATTTGTTTTTTTTTTAAGAAGTTTTTATGTACTGTCTGGACATCCAAATAATATAATTATAGTTTGTACTAAATAAAGGGTTAATTTATGTTACTTAAGTAAAAATCGCTACTAGCCAGAGTACAAGCTTTACACTCGCATTAGGTTTTACGTCCGCTGACCTCTACCTGGTATAACCGTCAAGGCTAGCAGGATCGATTCACATTCAGAAGAAAAAAGGGTACCAATGATAATAATTATAGCACAGCGATGTGTGCGCGCATCCTTCACCGTTGGTTTTTCACTTTTTGTGCTTCACCGACGAATCGGCTCAGTTGCTTTATCGGCAGGATTTCAAATACTTCGAAATGTATGTTTAAGTTTTTTTTTTAATAAGATAAGGAAAGACATGGGAAATATTTGAATGGGTAATAATGCCTTATGCTAATCATACTTATTTTTACTAAATTACTACTGTTTTTTGGAACTTGGCATCAATTTAAGCTTAATGTCACGAATTTTTCGCCGTTTTTTATTTTATTTAATCGGCAAAAAATGTTGTACTTATATTCGAATCTGTCATGGTTTGTATGTTTGGATGTTTGTTAGTCTATCACGCAAAAACTCAAAATGGAATTGGATGAAATTTAGTATATAGCTATATGTATCGTGATGTTTAACCCGGAAAAGTTTTGGGGCCTCGGGATTTCTTACAAAAAGGTTCGTCAGCCAGGTGTGCCTGAAGTACCTGCTCAAAATTGTTCATCAGCTTTCGGGCATAAGAAAGCAAGCGCAGAGTAGCTATTTATAAGAGTTACCGACCTACATATAACCCCACGCAAGTGATTAGAATTATAGACCAATGTATCTAGTTTATGCTGTATGTATGCAGATAAACTGTTTTTATCTTTAATAAAATATAGTTTAATAAAAAAAAGTTCTGTGATACAATAACTATAGCAGTAGGTACCTTTATGGGCTTTATGTCGATATAATATGCTGTTGTATCTTCTTTCTGAAAATTGATTTTTTAATAAATAAAACCATAGCAATACGCTTTACGCTTTCCGTCTGTCCGTCCGTATGTCACAGTCATTTTATTCGAAGACTATTGGCTCTATCTATACCAGATTTAGTGAATATTCTATGAACAGGTTCACGATTTTGAAATTTCAACTTATGACACCGTCACGGCGTGAGATATCTTTGGATAGGTCTTTCAAAAGAAAAGAAGGTCTTGATAAAGAAGCTAATTTTGACTTTTTTTATTAAGTCAGTAGCTGTTGAGATATTAGCTCTTAAAGCCATAAAAATTGCGTCCAGGGGGGACAAATAACTTCGAACTATTTGTAGAACATCAAATTAACTTTCAACCATACTTATTTTGAAGAAGATAGGTCTAAAACTTTTAGTTGCTTGTTGTTGTTGTTGTTGTTTGTTGTTTGTTTTTATACTAGTTTTAAAAATTAACAACTTATTTTTGCGGTCGATTTTGATTAGTTATTATTTTTAAAGTCATTAAGATTCTTTAACATCAAGCTGTGGAACCGTTTAGTTTCGACTGTGCGTGGTGCACAACTCACTTGAATGATAATTATTTATGTAATCTTTATAGTATTATAATAGTGATATATGAAATAAATAAATGAAAGCTAAGTACGGTCTAGATGCCAATTGTAATTAAATTACGTTCTTTAATTAATTATTATTACATAAGCATGTGATTTTACTCCTATTGAGACCTATCCATTTTAACATAAATTCGGTAATTTAGCGACTTAGCGAGTGGTAGTATAAGTCCCTTATAATAAAGAACGAGACTATATCAAATTTATGATAGTAGGAAATAAAGAATTTAAAATAAACTATAATCTTATTTTAAATTTTTTAAGACAATATTAATCATAGGTCACAATATAGTATTGTAACATGATGAATTGGGCAGTACAGTTACACTGTACAGCTTAGAATATTTTATTTTTAAATAAGAAATCAAATGAAAACTTACTTTGACTAGGCCAGGAATAGTGGTGTCTAGCTATAAGAAGAAGAAAATAATATGTGGTTTGTTTTAATAATATTTACACAAATAAAGTAGTATTGTACTGAAAAGCAAAAATGGACGCAAATAAGCAATACCATATCAACCCACACGAATGTCATTTCGAGAATAATGCGTTTGAAAATTTTGAACAACTTGCTTTATATGATTTTTTTTATGTATTGGTCAAGGTTTTGGCAATTTCAAAATATATGTTAGTTACTTTAATATTTTCACATAAAATAAGTATACAAACTGAATATTTTGTATATAATACAACCCAAAACGTTTATAATAATAAATAAATTACATGATTAAAAAATGGCTTTTTAGAAGTTTTAAAGCTTAAAACCCTACAAATATTAAAGAAAAATGTTCTTCAGCCATTTACCAACACTTCTGCATATATAACTCAGTTTTTTCCAATTTTGTGGGTTGCCATGGTATTGCTTATTTGCTACCAAATATGAATCATTCTTTTTTAAGTTTTACCCCATGCTTGTCAGTTGTTATGTAAAGCGCAGCATAATAATATATGAAAAAGTATACTACTTAGTTACTATACAAAAACCGTTTTTATTACAATGGGAGATGAAGTTTGTGGTGGCCCGGATGTGAGAAAGGCAGCCGTAGGGGACAGCCCTCACAGGGGCTCAAATTGATGATTGATCTTATAGTTAAGTCGAATATTATAAAGAAATGTACCTCAACTTTAGTTTTTCTGGTTTTATAACATTTCTTAGTTCTTATTAGTACATAATAAAAAACGACTACGGCTTACGGCGGAGTGGCAACAAGTTTTCAAGAATTTAATGCATAAATAAAACAGTAATTATATTTAACAAGTAGTGTTTCTTTTATATATTATCATTCGTGTAATTTATTAAAGTGACTTTTATGCGTTACGTTTCATTTAATAAAAAATGTATGTTTATAAAAATCAAATCAAAAGTAATTTTCAACTTAGTGCATGCATACATTTAAATTAGGGTCCGACCGAAACTGGTTTTTCAGCCGAAACCGAAACCGAAACCGAACTTTCGGCCTCCCCCTCAGTTTCGGCCGAAACCGAAACCGAAACCGAAACTTTTTAAAAAATAATTAAAATTACTTTTTTTACTGAAATTTGAATTTCAAGTTTTTTTAACATTTATTTGCATATATACGTAGTCAACTAATTAGGAACGGAAAATAATTTGATTAAATATTTTAAAAGTTTCATTTATGAGATAATGTTCGTTATAAAGTATACTGTTCAATGTACTTTTTCGAAGCTAAGAATATTTTATGGTGGTTTATTAAAAAAATATTATTAGTAAAAGAAATCTCTCCCATCGAAATTTACCTTTGATTAGGAGAGCAAGAGTTAGTGTTTTATTTTCGATTTTTAAAAATAAACCTGAAATACAAAGGCGGAAAGCCTTTGTGTTTTTATTTGGCGTCATTCTTTATTTTATAGTTTTGATTTCTAAAATTAATATCACAATTTATTACTTAAACATGGGTCACTTATTTAAGTTATGAAACGACCAAGCGAAAACAATTTTATCTCAACGTAAATAGCAATACCCTAAAATAGCGAATCATTTGATTTACTCTAAAAGTATGGTTTTCAACGCTGTACAATATTTTCAAACCTATAAAAGAAATTTAGATCGCAGACTGGTAATAGTTTTATAAAAAGTTCCCTTTGTGGGCTCTGTAATTATTAAAAGAGAAATATTTAGACTAGCAGTTAGTGGTGAAGTTACATATGCGCTTTAACACGAAAATAATTCAAAATATACTTCACTGTTCATTAATTGATTTCTAGCCGGTGAACTACTATCAGTTTTAAATTGGCCTGCCAAAGCCTAGACATGAATTCTTTGGAACATTTGTGGTACAACAAACTGGAAATTTAAACCAACTCTATAGTAGTTTCAAAGACGCCTGGAAGAATTTCACTAACGAAACTTGTCATTATTTCATCAAGTCGATGCAGCGCCGATGTCGATATGGCTATAGCTAATAATGGCAATCACATTTAATATAATTTATTAATAGAAAACGTTTTCTTTTAGATGAATTTAATAATAAATATACATTTTTCTCTTCCATTACATTCTACGTTCATTATTTCTAATGTTTTCTTAAGTGTCCCTAATTATTTGTCCAGAGTTATATTAGACCGAAGCAGAAGTAAAGTTAATTTTAATTGTTGCCATTTTTAATTACAATCCATTCCAAAATTTAATAATTCTATTAAGAAAACATTGGTTAAATGATCAAGATCCTATCAACATTAAAAAAACGTAATGAAGACTTCATGTAAACTGAATTACGGAAAATATAAATAAATGTTACTCTTATTATACCCATGTCCCTAATTAGTTGACCACCACTGTATATAATATAGACAGTTAAATAGAGTTAAATAAAATAAAAACTAAAAATTAATTAAAGTCATAACCATAATTTTGTCATGAATATACAAGACTTACTATTGGGAGTACTCTTAAAAAAAGAAATAACTTGTAGTTAGATATACTATGTACATAACTAACTAGTAATACGTTGTGTTCACAATATTTTAAAGATCAATCTAATACTTATTTCTGGAGATTTTTGGGCCGCGTCAGCGAACGGTCACGAGTTGGCTGCGAAGTTTACCGAACAACGCACGAAAACTCACGAACATTTGAGTTTCGGCGAGGCCGAAAGTTTCGGCTATATTTTGGCCGAAACCGAAACTAAAGCCGAAACTAGATTTTTGGCCGAAACTGGCCGAAACCGAAACCGAAACCGAAATTTCGGTCGGTCACTAATTTAAATATAATTATAAAGTATAGTATACATAAAGTAGTATTTTGAAAAATTATTAAAAAAAAATTAAGTAACATGAGGTGAAATGAATAAAACCAGGACTGAATTCGAAAAAGCAAGACCAAGACTAGAAATATTAAAGCAAGACCAAGACTAATACTCAGATTATCCCGGTCTTGTACTTGCTTCGCTCATAACTAGTTTTGTATGCAAAATATAATAATGAAGTTTACAATGAAATTCTTTAAAATATAGAAAATAATAATTCCCAATATACTTAATATTTCAATGAATACTCACAGGGTAAGAAAGCCGAAAGAGCTATAGGCTGCGAGAAGAAGGAAGCTGGTGCTAATAAAGATAAGATTATTCATTCAATAACATAATTATATTATATAAAACATAAAATAGATTAGTTTAGAAAACGGTGTTTAAAAAAAAACATCCAACCATTCCTTAATGCAGATATTGTTAAAAAGTCCAAAGCAATGATGATAGGTTATTTAAAGCCCACAATAGTCTAAAATATATTTTACTTGTTGCCAAGCTCAGACAAAATAATATTGAATAATGTAAGCTACATCTAAAATGCACTCTGCTGTAACCATTGATATATTTGATAACCAAAGAGATTTAAAGATAGTGGTAATATAAATTTAATGTCATTGCTGATAACTAATATTATCAAAAATCAATCTGACATTCGCCAAAGAATAAGATCCGGCATGTAATTGCGAGGATAAACCTATATTCTTGCCATCAACCCAATGTGGACATTTCATAAAATGCCTTTGATATTATAAAATATTATGAAAGTAGTAAACAATTTCTTGTGAACTTTTGCAATTTTGTATTTTATTGTTATTGTTATTTTTTCAATGTATATTTATGCTGAGTATTTACGTGAGAATACATTAATTTGCTTAGCAACGTTCCGTAACTTTAATTACAATTTACCAGTTATTAGTTTGATACCAGCAAAGGAGATATGATTTATAAGAACAAAAAAATAAGTGTTGATTCTTAAAGAAAAAAGTGTTGATGCATTTACCCAGCCACAGCGCATCACACTTACCAAGAATGGATCAGCATTCAGCAATAGCTAATAAGTCATTACGTATAGTACCCATGCTTATCATGTTAAAGACTTTCTAAACATGCCGTCGTCACATTATTATAATATAAGGTTACTTTTACTTGCACTTACACTCTTGCACCCGACAAAAGACAGAAATGACAACAGACTCATCTTAGGTTCCAACGCACATTGATATGACTGATTTTTTTTATATCAGTGGTATTGATATTGCCAAAATAATTACCTCAAATTTAGCATCTCAATAAATTTAAAAACAATTAGAATACGCGTTACATCTGGGTACTTAATAGATATATTTACATACTACATTACAGGTCTCACCGTTGTCGTTGTCAAGTAATTCTTCCTCTTCAACGATGTCAGTGCCCCAGTCGAGCGTTAATGGGTCTGCTTGTGCGCTCGTTATTAATTGGCCTAAAAAATTACCGACTCGAAGCTTTGATTTTATTTAATTTGCAATCATAATGTTCAGAACGGCCAAACAATAATAAAATGATTTTATCATTCGTCCAGTTTCAAAAAATTCGCTACTTAAATATAATTTAGTAGCGAATTTGTCAGTAGAATTTTTCTAGTAGAACGACGAACTTATAAAAATACGTAAGAGGCATTGTAACGAATGCCCGACTTATCTAGTCTGATTATAATAATCCTGTGACGGCATTGTTCATGCATAATGAGATCCTAATCAATGTGATAAGGGAGCGTGTTAGTTTATGATTTAAATAAAAATAATATATAACACAAGCGACACCTAATCTTTAATTCTGATTTTGCATAATTCAATAGTACTTTAAAGTTTAGTCTCCATTCTTGTGTGGGTATAATTATAAAGGACTAGCTGTACCCGCGACTCTGCTCGCGTAGTTGTTATGAAATGTCTAAATATAATTTATTCCATACACATCTATGTCTAATCTCATCTTGGATCGTAGATCGAAGTGGATCTTGTAGATCGTTTGATGGTAATCTCGTAGGAACTTAACATTTGCCCGGGATTATTAGTATAGCATATGTTAATCCGCGTAATGTTGTATTTGTGTGCCAAATTTCATCCATATCCGTTTAGTAGCTTTCGAGGGACAGAGAGACACATCTATCCATTCTTCGTAATAATAATTATTAGTTAATTAAATCAATGAACAATATGGGTGTATGCAATATGTTCAATTCTTAGGTCAAATTTAGCACTTATTACTTCGCGAAAACACGTAGAATATGCAATATGTAATAATTATTATAATTATATTTCCCATTATATTGTCATATAAACTCTTCGGGTCTGAAATCTGCACAAGTCAAAGAACCTGCGACATGCATACCATGCCCCGCTTATGATGAAACTGGTGTTATTAATAGTAATTAATAATTACATGCAGTATTAACTGTTAAATTCAGTATGTAACTACAGAACGTAAAGATATCCCCTTATATATTCTCATATAAACTTACCCGCACTGAAAGATGAAGATTTATAGACAGGTCGCGATTGCGAAGACACTAGTTTTATAAATAATAAATATTTTTGTTAATTGATATATGTACGAATATGTATCAATTTAGACACAAACATAATTATCTACTTTGAATAATAATAATAATAAATAAATTTATAAAATAATAATTGCAATATTAATTAGATATAAATATTTAAAAAGCTTATTAATGAGATACAGCACGCTGATGAGGAAGCCTTATTTATAAAATGTCAATATAGCGTTTATTCCATGTTTATCCATAGAATTATTACACATAATTATGCGTTTATCTGAGAATAATTACGAGTAAATGTATGACTATCTAAGTCATGATTATGAAGCTATTTATTAGTAAATAATAAATAAATATCCTATTTAGGCGTATTTTACTTAGTGTTCTGAAAACAATTATTTATATATTCTTTGCATACTTTCATGATTTTTGTCACTTTCCATCTAAGCGAATAAAACTTTAATAAATTTAATAAAAAATTAAAAGTAATTAGTAATGGTAAGTCTTAGTTAGTCTTATCTAGTTTGTAAGTTTCAGACTTCCTTAGTAGATAGAGTGACTGATATATTATAATATGTTATGATATTTTGTATATTTTTATACTTACTGGTATAACCGAAGCCGAGGTTTTGTGGTAACGCGTACGCTGTATAAATGGTATAAGAATCTTAATTTTGGTACAAAATATAGCTTTTAGAAAATATTATACATTAAAATAACAACAAATACCTAAAATAAAATATAATTAAAAAGTAAAGGAGACTCCACTCAAGAAACTTGATATTTTTACTCTAGGGTGGTACGGAACCCATTATCCATATTCATAATAAGCACTTACCCGGTTTGTCAACGGATTCGGCATCAACGGCATTCGTAGCGTTCGGCTTGACAACTACAAGCGAAGTCAGTGGTGTCACAAAAGCGTACTAGAAAATAAATAAAACAAAATACAATAACACTGTCACTACATAACAACAAAGTCACCCGTAGCGTGTGTCTGTCGCCGCGTGAGTCGCGATAAGCTCAAAACTACAGAACGGATTTTTATGCGGTTTTTACCAATAGACAGTGTAATATTAGAGGAAGATTTAAGTGTATAATTATCTAAGGTTTTATATTATTTGTGACGATTGTTGTTAAATCCTTAAATAAAAATCGGTTTTAATTATTATAAAATAAAACAAATTATTACTATTAACGAAATTCGACCCCAAAAAATTCATCTCTTATTATGTCACCTGCATTTTTCTTGAAATTTAAATGGGATCAGACCTTCTAAGAAAAACCTAATTTCTCAAATCGGTTCCTAAATGTAGGAGTTCTGAGGTAGCAAACATAAAAATACAACCGATTTGAGAACTTCTCCTCGTTTTAGAGTTTTTTAAAAGTTTGTATGAACTGTTCAAAATAGTTGAAAGTAACAGCAGTCAGACCTTTAAAGCAAAACTACATAATATGGTCATACAGAACAAAAGATGAATAAAGAGTAGAAAAATATTAAACTAACTGATTGTTATCTGTATAGAGTTTTTAACTTCAAAGCTACGAAATGAAGTAAGTCAAAACTTGCAATATTGTCGAATAAAGTTTGCAAGTATGTTATAGTATTAACTATTTAGTATACGATCTATTCTATTAAATCAATGAATAGCTTACTTTGAGGGCAATAGCCAGCGCACGTTTTTCGGGGCTATTCTCGTCCTTCTGAGTAGTATCATCTTGGGCTTCTCGTTCATCCAGAAGCTGCTTAATTGTTAGATAAGCCCATAGTCTCTCCAGAGGAAGGTATTCTTTTTTCTCACTCACAGCCACCTTGTTCTTTACCTCGTAACGTTTCTGTTGAACAGTAATTGTGAATTTATCTGAATCAAAATTTTGATTAGTTTTAAGATTTTAATTCGATACAGTCCGAAGCCAGAGAAAAGAGAAAGAGTCAAATTGAGATAAGTTTAACGAATGAAGTCCGGATATACCCTTCCGTGGTTGTCATCATCTGCACAGAAGGCGTGCACTTGCGGTGTTAACTCCACGGCATCTGGCGCCAGCACGCCCGCCACCACCGCCTCTGAGCCGGAGAACACGGCGTTGAACTTGTGCCGCGTCACCGACCCTGCCTTTATCTATAACGACATATTATGTTAACGACAAGTCTATACAGGCAATGAAATTACTTTGAGATAAACGGCCGGATTAAAGATTAGGTTCATCAAAGGACCCAATATTCAAGCCTGTACACTCTCCGAATCCTCAATCCTTCTTAACATATTATTTAAATGCTACATATCATTATCCATACTCAGAAAACAGCTCGAGACATCAGTTCTAGTTTTTAAATTGTTCGTTTATAATTAAACAAGAATTTTCTCGTATTTCAGTAGCTTATTAGGAAATAGCGTAATACAATATTTAGTAAGTTGGGTATACTACTTGAAATTTACATGTAATAGCACTATGGCTATACGATTTAGTAACACTTACCTGTTCGGGTGGGTACACGAACTGGACATGTGAGAGCAGCGGAGATGAGACCTGTTGGTAGAAATGTCTCAGTTGTAGCGCCGCGTCGGCCGCCTCATAGATACGGCGCATAAAGCCTTCGTTTTTCAGTGACATCTTGCGTAAAAGATTGTGGTCTGCGTCGTAGCCTGATAAATATAAGATAATTAACATTTGATGTCATTTTTCGATGTGTTTTTGTATAAACTAGTTGGAGGAACATTTGTCTGAATATAATATACAAATTTTACAGAACCTTAAACTGTATGTGTTAAAGTGTGCCTTGTGTGCCACAAGATAATACTAATGTAGCATACAATAACAGACCGGGGTAATGTATTTTTACGTATAAGCACCTATAAGCTCGGCTGGTATGTATACGTAAGAATAAATAGCGAGAAAGACGAAGGATTAAAGTCTCACAAGCTCAACGCTAGGAGTCGACGTCGACTCGTTATCGCGAGAATTTTGAGTTCGATACTGACCCCTTGGGCTATCATCGTACCCACTGTTAGCGAAGCTACGATCTTATTTGGAGGGGCAATGTTAATATTAGGAATGTCTTGAATAGCATTATTAATAATCTTAAAACATATACAAAAAATTACCGAATGCAAGCGAATAAATAGCTGCCTTATTCTCGCCGGAATTTCTCTCGGAGATAAATCCAAGAATACGCGATGGACTGGTCTCACCCATTGTCGCGTCACCGTCCGTCAAAAAGATGATAATTGGCTGCAACTGATCTATAACAATTTTATAATTTTATAATCACTTGAAACGTAAAAGAAATATAATTCACAGCTGGTATATTAAAAGAGATCTGCAGGTAAGGTCTAAAAAATCAATATTGCTAAATATATTAAACATACCTTTATTTATATCTTCGTCTGCTTTTTTTTCGATAACTGTGGAGTTGGACTCAGGTTTTTCGAATTTTTTATTAATAAGGTCCACAGCCACACCGAGTGCTTTATAGATGTTGGTTCCTGAAATATTATATTATTAATAATATCTTCAAAGATAAATAAAAAAGCTAATTTGATAGTAACTGCAACATATCTATATAATTATAATGACGGCATCTAATAAACGCTTGATCGCATTGGCAGCAAATAAATTCAGTCTATCTGTAATTTTTTGAGCCTACGAGTATTTCAGGAATCCGACTGAACATAACATAATTATATGTTTGCGTACCTCCACCAGCAGTGAATCTGGACACTATGACCTGCGCCTTTGCGATGTTCTCCCCGGAGGCGAGCGCAGGTGGAACTAATGCGGTAGGTACATCCTCGTAGTTCCACTCGTAATGCGGCGGTGACGGCTCCTCATCAGCTTCTGATAGCTTGTGCACCTGTAAGTTCCAAGGTGGCATTGTTTAAGTTTTGCTGCGCTTCGGTTTGTAGAGATTTTAATGGACATCTTTTTTATTACGAGCCTTTACTAACCTATTCTACTAAAATGATCACGGTGATGATATAAGCCTGTGTGTGTGTGCAAGTCATTAACATCAGGAGAACTAGGCTAATTTATATTATTTTCAAAAACTCAAGTATTTCAATAATCTTCATTTTAATAATATATATTTTGGCTTATTGCTATGGTCATACCTTAAAGTTATATATATGTCTATACGTTATATACTTGTTGTTGATTAGCAATATTACCTTAACGTTTGAGTTGAACTCAACGATGCTAAAGTAGTCATTGGGATGCAGATCGTTCAGAATAGCTTTCATCGCGTTTCGCAGCTGCTCGATCTTACGGCCGCTCATGGAGCCCGAGGTGTCCAACACGAATACGACGTGCTTGCTTAGTGGCGTGAGGGATGGCGGAGCGAAGAAGTGCACGAAGTAACCGTCATTTACCTGAACAAACAAGAATTGATATTATTTATTTATTTATTTATTCTTTATTGTACAGGACAAAAAAAGAATACAATATTTATCAATAACAGAAAATGAAAAAAAATGTACAACAGGCGGTCTTATCGCTTATCAGCGATTTCTTCCAGACAACCTTGGGCTAGGAAAGATGCTAACTATAGGGTAGGTGGTGCAACTACGTATAAAATATATACATACGAATAACTACAAATTAATATATAAACACAATACATTAATTTTTATATAAAATAAATATAATTAAATATATTCGTCGTCTTAATTTTCTTCGGACATATAATAATCTTTTACCGCTTTTTTATTTGTAAAGATTTAGCTAGGCGAATACGAAGAGGTAAAGTATTTCATAATTTTATATTTATTAAAGTCTAGTCCGTCCCGAACTTTTTCAAGATAAACGTATACGGATAAGTAATAATCAACCTACCAAAATTTCTCCATTTGCTGGTCGTTCCACGTTGTATTGAACGACGAACTGTCCCAAAATTCCTGACTTGCTCTCGTCGTCTCTCTGGCTCGAGTACCAGTGATACGAGGATGACGCTGATTCCCTTGTCTTATCCTATAAAAGCAAATTCATTATTGTTGTATATGTAATCTAAAATATATTGATACTGACTATAATTAATAATGGTTACCGCATATATCTGCATAAGTCGTGATTGTTCTTCAAGGTCTGGAGTAAAGGTTATGGTAGCCTCCTTTCCGTCGTCGCTCTTCTGTATAGCGGCCTTAGAGTTTTCTGATTAAAAAAATAATTATATAATAATTAATAGATCAAAAAGGTTTTCATTTTCATACAACTTACAAGCAAAAAAAAAACAACACTTAGTGGGTACTAATAATATTTTAAGATGCGAATAGGTGCTCTTACTATTCGGTAAATCAGTTGTTATCATGTCAGGGGCTTAAATGGGCGACCTTAGCAACACTGACTTCTAACCATACGATAAGACGAATAATAATAATGTTAATTATTTTACAAAGACGCCTATAAACAAATTTTCGAATATCATATTTTACGATTTAAAGCCAACACGAAGCGACTTACGGGCATCATTTTCTGTAGCGTCAATCTCGTTACCAGTCCTCACTTCTGGAACTCTTAACAGCGAGATCTTCTGCGACTCCTTGATGTGAACGGTGACCTTCATCTTGGGCACGGGTGCGCCAGGGTACAGGTTAATGACTTCATTGTATACTCCGTTACGAAGCACCAGCAATTCCTCGTACGTGAGATTGAACACAGCAACGGATTGTGGTTCCACATTGACTGTGACTGTGAACTGGTTCGAATCGCGTGCCCTATGTAATAGTCGGAAAATTTTATTTTTTTTATAATATGGTTAACATTTTGCTATTATAAAAGATAGCAGATTGTGATTAGCAACAGGAAACTGATTATCAAACTAAATCAAGCACTTCCTTTAAATAATAAAAATAGAAATCACTCAAGTTAAAATAATACAAATTCATTATGAGCTTTACTTAGCAGATATGTGGGCAGCGCCAATTCCTTGTGAAACTGCTTCAGTGTAAATTTTTTTTGCTTCTTCTTTTTCTTTAACATATGCCTTGTACGACTTTCCGCTTAAAGTCCTAGAAATAATAAAAGTGGATTAAAACTATGGCCCTGTCCCTGCATAGGTGACAAATATATATAAAACTTAAAAGCATGATAATAAATTTGAAATTACATGATAACAAGGAGATAACTCACAAAGTAAGAGAGAAAATTTCTAACAATATAACGGTCTGTGTGATCTCAAAATACAATGAACATTTAGGGACGAAAATATATTTTTCTGCAATTATATCGATGTCCACTTTGATATACAGAATTTGTCCAGAAATTTGTGTGTTTTTTTTGTTGGCCAATTTTATTACATAATTCGATATAAAATTAAACTTGGATTTAATTTAATTATGAGAATATGAGATTTAATATCAAATATATCTTGTTTAGCATTATCACAGTTATTTCTTCTCTAACTTGTCGTAGTAAGCCATAAAAACAAAGAAATCTATATTATACGTCTTGAAGGTGATAAGGTGGTTTTGAGATTCATACCAGCGTAATGTCTACTTTGGATTATTTTTTATCTCAAACCACCGTGAGCTTGTCATATTCTTGATTTTTATATTTCGTTGAAAAAAGGTATTTGGCATTACACTTACATTACGAAACCAGTAATAAATGCTGTTTCCGGAAGCAGCACATGGAACGTAGCTTCCTGAGACCGACTAGCGGGGTTCTTTACGTTGGTGACGATGGCGGTGTGCGCGTAACGCAATGACACTTCTGTATTTACTTGCATTTCGGTTAACTTAATTGGTGCAGTCGGCTCTTCTGTGGTCACATCTGAATCCGATGTTTCTTTCTTCTAACCGAATGAAAATTTTATCGCAAATATTAAAACCAGTTTAGGAACCTCTTTTTTTATTTACATATGTACGCAGATCTATATAGTTATAGTTTTTTTTTTATTTTCAATCATATTTACAATTCTCAACAATTTTTATAAATAATTATTACTTTTCAAATCAAATCAACGGTGGGTGGTGGAAAGAATGCTAGCCGTTGCATTTCAGCCGCTTTTTTTTTAATATTTACCTAATTAATGTTGAAGATGGAATATTCAAAATAAACAGTAGGTATGTAAAAGTGAAGATCAAACCAAACTTAAATTAGTTTAAACAAGTAAATAAAATGTTATATGGAAATTAAAAATGTATGGTCAACAGCGTCAACCTGCTGAAGATGGAGGCTGAGCGCGGCCGTGAAAAAACTTGATCTCTTTGTCGGGGCTTTTAAGTCGTTCTTAGGACGCCTTAGTTTAGTCGGTTGGTGACCTCTACCTTTATTTAATACAAAGATTCAGTTGGGAGATAGGCAACAAAATAGTTTTGCGATAACCGTTTCAAATACATACTTGGGTATCAAATCGATTTGAAATTATTTACCGAGATCTAAGTATATTGCGCACGTACAAAGTTTTTAACGATTTGTTAAAAACTGTATTTGTTTGGAATTGAGTTGATGAATACAATTTTGTAACCTTGCCTTGTATTAAGTTTGTGCCTAGGATATAAACATTATATAAATAATCAACAGATAATAATCTTAGGAATAATAAAAAATAGGCAAAATATCTCGATCCTTTTTTTATTAATTAGAATTTTTAAGTAATAATTTAGAGATGTAACTATTTGCCTATTATATCATAATAAATTATCAACAAATAATAATAATTTATAATATAAGAAATAGTTATCATTGTAGACAAAATATCTAAAATTTTATATGTATTTAGAAATGGTTATTAAATAAAAATGGAGACATATTTAGTTATCTACTTACTTCATCTTCAGATTTAGCTATTACAAAAGTATCCTGAGTTGGAACGGCAGCTGCATTGATAAGGTCCAGTAATACTGTGACGCTGCACACCATGCACAGCCATCGTATCTTCATTTTCGGAATCTTAAAAAGAAAAGAAAATCAAATTTTCAATTGTTTTTCCTCCAATGTATATCGCTTTTGGGCCTCCTGAGTGTTTAAAAAATAACGAGCAAAAGTTTGTAGGATAGGATGTTTCTTATTAAATCACGCAAAATGCATTGGTTCAGGTTTGGACGAAAATTGGCACACAGAGAATTTAATAATAATAATAATAATAAAATCTTTATTCGTATATAAGGATTGAAAAGCATACAGTCATAAATTGTTTACAAAATTTTTGGTGTGTACATTTTCAATATCAATCAAGTGGGTGATGTACTGTATTCCTAGCTAGGTTAAAAATTTATGTGTGGGAATGAAAAATTAAAATTAAAATTTGGTATTGATGTGTCTATGGAACATTATTTACTCATAAATGTTTTAATTCTCTCTAGATCGAGATCTAAAGTCAACGCGAATGAAGTGGCGAGCCAACGTAAATAAACATACGATTTAAAATTATCGAGAAACTACTCGACTTATCCATAGATTGTTAACTGTTTTCCAGTTGATCTACAGATGTAACTAATCAATGTGGAAAATTTAGTAATGTATCCTTGTCTAGGTATTAAGTATTATTTTGTTAGATATTATTTTATCCTCGTCAAATGTTTAATAATAAAATTAATTGGTAAATGATAACCACGCCAAAACGTTTAGCTATCAAAGGTAATTGGTAGCTTATTAATCGACACACTCGAGAGTGCAATTTGTAACGGATTTAAAATTGCCGATTAAAGTTCATTCGATTCTAACCACAAGACATCGTTTATAGAATTGAACAGCAACATGAGTATTATGAAAAGAGAGCCCTGAACTCCTGATTGATTTACTCATCAACAGCTGAACCTACTGAAAAAGCCCCGATTTTATTTGCTGGATTTTAAGAAATTTAACCCGTAGGAAAGAAAAATACGGGGTGAAAGATTTGGTAAAAGTCCGTTAGTTTTGGTCCTTCCTACTGTACTTGAATTAGTATTTGCTTTAAATTTTAACATGCATGGTGTTGCATACGTTTTTCCAAAAATATAGCATATCTTCGAAACCATGCATGATATAATATGTTTATGATTTGAATTGAATCAGAAAAACATAATAATTATATTGCTATTTTTGTTGTTGATATTCTTACAAGTAATGACTCCAGCTAAAGAATAACAAAGCGTCATCAATTATTATTTATTTTTATGCGTTATCAAACGTATTTTTTTTTATCGAACCGGTATTATCGCGTAAAAAATAACTTTTAAGCTTTATAATATCACAATAGTACCTAATAGATGTAAAAAATAAACCATGTTGCTTGTGCAATTATAGATTTTATATGCACGAATCTGTATTTCAATTATAATGTGTAGTTTTTCACTCTTCAAGCCTTCAAAAATGCAGCTATTATTAACATTTGAAAAACTTATTTTAATTTCATTATAAAAAAAGCTTGTCATTTGTCATCGCATAGGTTTTTGGCAAGTCCTACATGGCACATGGTAAATGGCTTTAAAATCAAAAATAGTCGCATTTTAAATAATTTAATACTTAAAAGTTCAAATAAAACTACATACATATTATAAATATATAAAACATTATATAGTCAATTAACCGATTCAAAGACTTGAAAATACGAAATGCTAAGAAAATGGTACTAAGCCCTGGTGTTTTATATCAATAACTGTTTTTAGCCGACTTCAAAAAAGGAGGAGGTTCTATGTTTGAACGTATGTCTGTTTTTTCAATTGTTGACTTTCTTTTTTTTATTGTAAAGGGTATATTTATTTGGATCTAAGTATTTTAAGTTGCTCTGGATCTGATGATGGGGTCTTGGAAAAATCGAGGAAACTATTCAAATGCTATAGGCATACCTTGCTGTTGCTCATTAGGTATATTTTTACAAGCTTTTATTTATTAAAATGTATTTGCTCCGAAAAAGTAAAATATTGGCACAGAAAGTACCGACTTCTAGCTTTATAATTTTGAAGTCGTATTTTCTCATATGTTTTATCACTACATTATTTTTTTTTAAATCTATACAAATAAATAATATTGAAGTGTTTATAGCTTTTACTTAATACGTATGTATGTATATATGATACTTATAAAAATATAACGAATCAATTTTTAAAATTTTTGTTTTTCTGTCTGACTGTCTACCTGTCTGTGTGCCTGTTTGTTCCGGCTAATCTCTGAAATAAATCGACCGATTTTAATGACATTGACTGATATTAAGAGTAACTTAGACTACTTTTATTTTAGAAAAAGAATTAGGGTTTTTGTGCAGTAAAGAAAAATTGGTAAACCACCACAGCGGAGCCGTACTGTATATATTTTAATAATAGCGTCTTATTTTGAGATAATTTTGAATAATCTCAATAGGTGTGCTATTTTTATCAGTTATCTTCAGTTAAAGTAAAAGTTTGCCATCCATTGGGCCATATCGGCAAAATCTTTGCCTACTTACATATATTATACATGTATATATATAAAATATATATAATATATATGTTTCATTAAAAACCGTGTAAATTATAATGAATGGTTCTAATAATAGCGTAGCGTATTTTAAAACAATTGAGTTATTTATAAACAACTATTTCCAAATAACCGAGACCATACTGTAGGCGAAACTGAAGAGTCGGAAAAACCCGCGCACAAGGAAGATCGCTATTACTTATATATAATTGATTTTCTTTGAAAAATATTTATTAAGAATAGGTGAAGAAGTATGTTTTTTTTTATCACTAAGGCAAATAAGCGTATGGTTCGACTGACAGTAAACGGTAACCGTAGCCTATAGATTCTTGTAATTCAGCATCACGAGCGTGTTGCCGACCCAAATTATTCCCCTCCTTCCCTTAGATCGTCTTGGGGATTTTATTTTTTCGAACAGATCCGACAGAGAACCAAAGTATACCTATAGATATATATATCGTCCACCGGATTAGCAAACTGAAGTGGCAGTGGGCCGGCCATATCAACCCAAGAACCGACAACCGATGAAGTAAACGGATTCATGAATGGACACCACGTAACGAAACGTAGGGTAGGACGTCCTCAGACTAGCTGGATGAGAGTGGCCGAGGATCGTGTTCAGTGGCGTACATTTGGAGAGGCTTATGACCAGCAATGGACAGTCAAGGGCTGATAATGATGACTATACACATGTAAGTCTATAACATGTTCCAAGTTGCTATGTCCTCTAATTCGTTTATTTATAATCCCACGGTATCCTTATATTTTTCCAGCATGAAAAGTGTAGTAACCTATGTGTAGGCCTTGTAATAAAATATCTGTATCCCAAATTTCATTAAAACCCGTTTAGCCATTTTTGCAAGGTTAAGTAACAAACATTCAAACATCTAAACATACAAACTTTGGAATGTATAATATTACTATGATTAACAGAATGTTTGTTTGTATGCCTAAAAAGTTGACATTATAATGATTTATTTTACATTCGGTAATATTCTTTTTAGCACAAATAGGAACTATAGGTAGAGAAGAATATCTTTTATTTGTTTACCATGACTGTGATAAAACATTTTGTACTGAGAACTTTTTTCTTATCTTTGACCTCTGATCTTATAATATTGTTGATAACATCGTAAGCACGCAAGAGACATAATAATTATATTTTCCCATAATTCTTTACATTATTTGTAACGATTTGGGTTTAAAGTGGTTTCAGTCCAGAGTTTAATCTGTATAAATAGATAATTGCTCATGAATATACAGAATAATAGCCGAGATAGCCCAGTGGATAAAAACCGAAGATTTTAACCAAAATCCGGCAAAGCACCTCTAATTTTTCAAGTCTTATTTTGCGTTTCGAATTCATCTCGGTGAAGGAACACATCGTGAAGAAACCACATGTATATCCGCCAATCCGCAGTGGAGCAGCATGGTGGAGTAAGCTCTAAATCCTTTTACTTGATAGTAGAAGAGCCCTTTGCCCAGCAGTGGGACCCATGTAAGCGCGTTTAGTCTTTTGAAGCACCAATTGAAGCGCGCGTGTAAGGGCGGTTTCAGTCCATACGAGCGTATACGCGCTTATAAGCTCGTATACGCGAGTAATAATTTTCGAATCATGAATGTTAGCCGCTAACTCGACCTGAACAAATTTGTTTACTCGAATGGCATAAATTATCCACTTATTTTTATTTAAAAACTAAATTACTGAATTCATTTTGTTAAAATTTAAATTGGTCGATTTCGGATAGGCCTATTGGAACAAAAAATAATTTTCGAAATTCGTTTATAAATGACAGAGCTATGCCCGACAACAATTTAAAAAAATAAAAATCCGACTTGAAAATCTCCTTCTTTTTTGAATAGTTAAAATAATAACTGTTTTCTCATTTATAACGGTTTCAAACAAACAGGTCTACGATAATGCATAAATTATAAGTTCGTTGGTGTCATACATTGTGAAGCTGTAAAACGTTTTGTAGATTGACCACTACACGTCATAGTATTATATCATACTTATTAACATTGGTAGTATAAGCACTACACGAGCGATATGTTCTAGGTACTCAATAGGTATTACTAAAGGATCAATATCGCAGGCGTTGCTAAATTTTCCATTGATTATAAACACCGGTAAAATAGCACTGACGCCGCGCGCATTCATAAAAAATACTTTCTTAAATGTCCTCTATTTTTTAAATCACTAAGCAAAATTTCGTGGTAGTTTTTACCGGCCGGTTGCAGTTATATAAAAGCAAATAGTACTCACAGGTTTGTTTATGCACAACGAGATGATTGCAACAATTGCCACTCAAACTCTGGCACGTTCCGTATCCACTCCTTGATAGAAGGTAAATAATAAAGCAACTAATGGTGGACAGACAACAAGCGTGTGTCCCCTCCGTCGTACTGAGTGGAACTTGTTAGTAGCCAAGAGTCGCGGCATATATCTACACAAATACGTGCTATAAATATATGCTCGTGTTTGTTTTCGGTAACCGGACTTTCCACGACGCTAGGCTAAACGATCAACAATTATGTTTTGTATCGTTCCAGGAAAATAATCAAGATAATAATAATCATAGAAACAGTTTTTTTTTAATTAATTTACGACGAGTTGACTTATGATAAATAACTTATATACTGAGTAATTCTTAAATAAATGACCACTATCCGTTAATAAATTTCTGAATCGTTTTTTTTTAAATAATTTACAAGAATTTTTGTTTCAATAAAAGAATATTAAGTTTTATCTATAACTTTATAGTATCGGTAATAATTATACTATTGCTACTTTTGCAAACAACAAATAACAATAATCATAACTTTGAAGGTATCAATCGATCTATGCTACCTCTCTTTAAGGATTCTATTAAGAATGGTGGCATCGACATACAAAATTTACCTGTTGCTGTCCCAACAACATGACTTCTGTGCACAGTGCGAAATTAATTTTAGCCCCAATTTTAAAGTCTAACTGATTCCAATTATATATACTACAATTGCTATAATTATAGACAATTAGGAAATGAACTATAGAGACGACGGTTTTTTCTTGTCCTCTCGGCTCTTTTGCTGTGGGGTTCATAAGCTGCGGTGACCGCTTACCATCAGGCGGGCCGTAAACTTGTTTGCCACTATCGTGGTAAGAAAAACTGGAGCCCTGTGTTCTGCCACCGCAGGACATTTTACCATGGCGCGTTCATCAGAGCTACGTGACATTAACGTTTAAGTCCTGATCTAAAACTAGTCCCAAAAAGACCCTGCTGCACATAAGTGCTATCGGAGATAATTCTGACATTGCGTTCATAAGGAAGTTACCATATAAAAACCTCGGAATTGACCTTTGCTTGACGTTGCACGAAAAAAATTAATACAAAATTCATATATCAGTCTTCTAACTTTATCATTTAAAGAACTTTATGTATTTTTACATAATAACTCCGAATTCCGGGCAGCCTCGACCGGGGAAACACTACCCTCTCACAGAAAATCGCCGTAAGTAATGGAGTACTTACTGTTGCGTTTCGTACGATGAGTGAGAACACCGGATGCCCAATCTCCCACCCCTTCTGCTTTCTTCCTATTTTTCCTTATCATTCCTATCACACTAAGACCAAAGACGAATCGTGCCGGTTTCGCACGGTTGTAAAGCGTAGGTATGGAAGTTTAGCATACGGTCGGAGTTTAGATGAGATTGTTGATAGCATTTTACGTAGGGCTAGGTCTAGGGCTAGCTCTGTTGTTGGGGGACCCTGTATCTTTTATAAGGCTGTAGCTACATCCCTGATCACAACGCGGTCACACGCGGGAGAAACCGCAGGTACCGATTACTATCTGCGTCAGTTTACTAACTGTACAAGTAAGTTCACGGACGCAGTAAATTAGTTTTAAAAGTAAACAGATAATACGGTTCAAAGATCAAGTGGCAAAATGTGTTTATTGTGGTTTTTCCCGCATAGGGATAACGTTGATTAGATACTAATAATAATTGAAGCCAAACAGCAGGATTTTAATGATGACGATCTTTGGGAAAAAGAAATAACCAAAAAAAAATTAATTAATATTTAACAATATAAGCTGTAATAAAATAATAGCCAAAAGATTAATTTTTATATTATATAGCTATACTTTTGTAAAAAAGTTTTAAATTATAACTGCGTAATGTTGAATAATGAATTTAATTTCAATCACCGGTGAACGAAGGATGACGTCATTACCTAACGAGACATTACCTAACACAACGAGAAGTTGTTCAGTATTTACAAGCGATAGTAGGTACCTATATAACAGTAATTGGGAAGATTTGTTTTTTTTAATTTTTCTATAAAGCTTTAAGTACTTAACTGACCGTAATCGATTTTTATATTTAAAATTTCCTGTATAGATAGATATTTTGTAAGGGTTGATATTTATACAACGGTAACAAAAAAGCGTTACGAAAGAAATTAACTCATGAATTATTATTTTTTTTTTTTTTTTTTACTCATATATGTATGTACAGTCATGTTCATAATAATTTATAGGTCGGTATCTATGTTTGATGCGAGTCTGTTTGCGTGTATTTATTTTTGTAATTTCTATTTATTGACATAATATAGTTCCTCCCTCTTTGTCTATTATTGTTATTATTACCAGCTTCTGGCCGCTACTTCGTTCACGGTGAATCATTTGTATCATCATAAGTCATCATACGAATATAGCTGCGACACAGTGTATCACTAATGTAGTTGTTATCGATTTAATGTATAACTTTTCACCCATGATTGCTAATATTGTTCAAAACATTATTATTTTTTTTATTCTGAAAAGTATATTTTAATTAAAAAGCGTTGTTGTTTATTAGCCCCCGATAAAATAATAGGCATAACTCTCAAGCAGCCGATCCAATTTAGATTTTTTTTAATTACCAACTCTATAATCGTAGTATCGAAAAACATCCTCTGATGGTTCAGAAATCTGTGACATATTTGCGAGATATTTTGCCTCTGTCTATGAAGACACTAAAAGTAACTGTAATCTAAATTTCTTTTATCTTAGTAAATACCTAACCAATGAACTCATAAATAGTGATAATTTTTCTAGATTAGAGATAAGTTTAATAGATGTAGAAAATAAGCTATCACAACTGAACGTAGCAAAGGGCTCTGGACCTGATAACATTTCGCCAATATTTGTGAAACGATGTGCTTCATGCTTAAGCTTACCTTTGTCCTTAATATATAATGCCTCCCTAAGGACGGGACGATTTCCTCTTTTATGGAAAAAGGCAAAAGTAGTTCCTGCACATAAAGGTGATGATCGACAATATGTACACAACTACAGACCAATCAGTATACTCTCAGTTTTCGCCAAGACGTTCGAATGTATTGTTTGTCCTTATATCCAAAATCACTTTAAAAATTTTGTTTCCATTCACCAACATGGATTCCTGCCAGGTAGATCTACCTATCTAGATTTGATAAAGTACCACATAATATTTTAACAAAAAAATTGACCGTTTACGGATTTTCTGGCCCCTTGCTGCACTGGCTTACATCTTACTTGCATGAACGTAGTTTTTACGTAGTAGTAAATGGATATAACTCCGAAACACTAAATATCAGCTCAGGGGTACCTCAGGGTTCACATCGGGGACCAATTTTATTCAATATATTTGTTAATGACATTGCTGCATGTTTTCAGCACTCTACACCATACATGTATGCCGATGACTTAAAATTTTTAAGAACTATCTCCACAGAATATGACTCCACACTTTTACAATATGACCTAAACAGTGTGATAGATTGGTGTGATATGAATGGCATGCAGCTCAATTGTAACAAATGTCAACATATAAAGTTCTCTCGAAAAAATGTTCTTATACCTACCCAATACGATTTATATGGTCAAATGCTTGATGAGGTTAAGGTAGTAAAAGATTTAGGAATAATGCTTGACAGCAAGCTAACCTTCCAGGAACATATTAACCAAACCGTCACAAAATGTGCACAAATGCTAGGTTTTATAATCAGAAACAGTCGAGTCTTTAAGCAAATAGAGACGAAAATCCTTTTATACAATAGTCTAGTTCGCAGTCATCTAGAATATTGCAGTGTAGTGTGGCGACCACATTACGCATCTCACTATTTAAGGCTAGAGCGAATACAAAAACGCTTTATTTGGCACTTGGCGTACACAGCAAGGGTCAACAAATCCATCGTTTCCTATAAGAACAAATTAAAGTATTTCAGAATATTGGCCTAGAAAAAGAAGAGATTTACTTGACCTTATGTTTCTGTACAAATTGGTTAATAACCACATTGATTGTCCTACTTTGCTAGAGAAAATTAATTTTAGAGTACCCCATAATTACCCACGAAAACGTGTTAACCTTTTACTGCCACCTGTAAGAAGAACCGTATTCGGAGCCAATTGCACTATACCTAGATTGTGTAAAAAGTATAATGAGCTTTGTGGATCGGTTGATATCACAATAAATAAACCAAACAATTTTCGTAGGTCGGTTTTGAAAGTATTGATGCCTAACTAAGTCTAATACCATGAGGAAAACGCAATTACATCTCTGTAACTCGTTATGGATGATTTATTTTACTTATTTTGATTTTGATTTAATTTTAATGGTGAAATTTATTTATGACTTTGACATTGATTTAATAATTATATTTGTTTTTGACTGTAATTTAATTTAATTTTAACTGTTTTAATTATATTTTTATCTTGCTTTTAATTTTTGACTTTTGCTCTAATTTTAAACAGATTTTTAATTTTAATTTTGATTTTTTGTTTAATGTTAAGTTTATTTTTGATTTTAAATTATTTTGTTTTAATTGTAAAAAAAGGTTTTTAAGTGATAGCTGTTTATATAATTACTTAATCTATATGTATTCTTAACTCAATTAAATGAATTTAGTCTTCCTTTATTATTAAGACATCTATTCTCGAGATATTATATAAGGATATGGCATGCTGTGTTTGCTTTTAAATGTTTTGTGCATAGATTATAAGTCTCTAAGTGTATGAATAATAAATTTAAATACTATGTATCAAACGCTAGCAAACCAAATAAATAAATAACCATTTAACATTTGTTAGGGTTCCTTAGCTAAATTGCAAGAACGGAAACATTATAGTTTTGTCATGTCCGTCTGTATGTCACAGTCAATTTACTCAGAGTCTATGAGGTCTATCTATATGAAATTTTGTAAATATGTGAATTCTGTAAGCCGCTACATGGGATTTAAAATTCTGGAAAAAAATTGAGGTTGTAGACCATCATAAGAACTTTCAACGATAATTATTTTGAAGAAGATATGTTAATAAATTTCAAAGGTATATAGTTTTTATCTTAACTTTGATTTTTTTTTCATATCAGTTTTAATAATTGCTATGAAATTACAAAGTTATATTTGCGGTCACTTTTAATTCGTTTATATACCTACTAAAGATTCTTCATCATCAAGGTGCTGAACCTTAGATTCCACTGTGCGTGGTCCACTACGTACTTGACTGCTAATTTTTTTGTTTTTTGTCAAGCTGTCACCCATATCACATGTCTCAATGTACGAATTTTATATTTTTGTCAGTACATATTTGGATATTTTTATTTATTTTTATTTTTTATTACTTTTATTCACACGATTTTCCTGTTCGGTTCCTGTGCCAATACCGTTAACTAACGATCTTGCAGATGCTTAAAGAAACTTTATAGACATCTATTTCGGTCTCGATGTTGTTCGCATGGGTTTCCCCACGGGCACGAGGAAATCTGTAAAAGCTGTCAGTCCCGGTTGTTATCACGTTTAAATTATATCAGTTGGCGGTACCCGTCAAATAAAGTGTGAAATTATTTTTAAGACATTTTTCCTAAAAAATACGAAACTTCATAGGCGTCAACTATCAAAGTTACACATAAATTAGAAAAGGTAAAATAATAATTGTTTTTTTTTATACGTCAAATAAAGCGAAGATCGTTAACTGTCAATATTATATAGCACTTTATTATTATTATGTGTATATACGTCATACAGTTGCCAAACAAGCATATGGCCCGCCTGATGGTGAGCAGTCACCGCAATCTATGTACACTTGGGATACTTAAAATATCCCATGAGCATTGCCAACCCAAGGAAAGGAATGAGGAGGAAAAAAGGAAGTGAACAGAGGGGTGGAAGAATGGGCCTCCGCCGCTCACACTCGTCGCAAGAAACGCAACAGTACCTACTGATTCTGTTATTTTATGCCGATTTTCTGTGAGAGCCTGAGAGGGTAGTACTTCCCCGGTCGATCCAACCAGCCCATTTGTGGAGGAGCGTGGCTATTGGCAGGGCTACCATTTGAATTAGTACCTTCTCAAAGCCAACATAGTTCAGTTTAGTTATTTATCTCACTTTACCTACTACCTACCCTCGAAGTACTTATTGGGTTATAATAATTTAATGAAAGATTTCGAAGACAGAGAATCAAACTCTTCAGTTTTCAAATTACATAAAATGACCGAATATCACTTACTTTGTTATCTAATAAATTAATTATTGTTTACCATTGTTGTTGTTTAAATTTTTTTGAGTTAAGCTTAACAATGCATGAGCCGCCACGACTTGGGAAACACTCCTAAGGAATATCAACGTGAAGTCTTAAAGCAGCATTATCTACACCCTTAGTTTTGTGCGTCTCGCGATGAGTAATGGAGGAATACGTAATTTTTAGTCTTCAACAAAAAGCTAAATAACTCCGAAAACAAATTTCTTTCCAAATTTTTATTTACTTTTTTGAAGAAATAAATTCTCCAAAATCGTTTCTTAGTCGGCATTTGTTTACGTCACAAAAGAAACCTTTTTAATTCATATATAAGTAATTAGCTTAGGCAGTTTCAATTCAGTGTTGATGAACTGTGAACCTATGAAACCCTCCTTGCTTAATCCCGCCCGTGCATGACACTCTGCGGAACAAGCTATCACATTACGTTTCACGTCAACTTCCAAAAGAAGTTTATCATTTATATAATTTCCTACTAGCATCTGTCCGCGATTTCGTCCGCGGTGGCTTTATAATTAGCTTCACAGAGAATTGATACTTGTAACATTTTTAGACAATGCCATAGAAACCGAACATTTTTACTTGATAAAAAGTCACAAACACATATCTACATAAACAAAAGTATTAGTAGGAAGTAGGATAACAACAACCTCTATATTCACTTTTATGATTTTTTGTGTAATTATATATGTTTATCATTTGTATAAACAAAGAGAAATGTCCAATTGATTATTGAGTTATGGCATTCTGCACTCTAACTTGGCTTGCTCCTTGATAACAATATAACAAATAGTAATTACATTCGCATTGTATTGCATTTGTATATATTTAGAATTAAACAAATGCAGTGGTTTCCTGCGAATATAACAATTACCATCTTGATGCTAAGTTTGGATTAAATGTACATGCCTCAAGATCAAGATCTCTTTTCGCAAGTACGTAAATTACAAAATGATCATCGAGAAATTTCTTGTTATTTAGCGGTTTTCAATCGTCGAGCATACCTTATCGCCGATGTCTGACAACTCGTCCTGAATTTCCTGTTTGGAATTGTTGCAGATGTCCAAGGGCGATCTAGTAAGTATAAGGTGAAACTATTTACCCTACTACATATTACTAAGAAAGATTCCAAAATTAAGGAAATATGGTATGAGTATTTTCTTTAAAATATTATTTATATTTTACAATCTTAAGTAAATTTTCAATTTAAACTCCAATAAATTTACCAAATAATTCGTTTTTTCTTGCATCTTGCATAAAAGTTCAGTATGAGGATACTGCAATGATTGATATATGTAATAACTTCCATGATAATTATTTTCTAATGAAAAATTACTTTTAACTGACTTCAAAAAAGAAGGTTCTATATTCGACTCTTGTTTTGTATGTTGACATTTCTCTCGATCAATTGGGAACCAATTTAGAAAATTCTTTTAAACGATATACTTTCAAATTATTTCCATTTTAACTTTTTCAGGATCTGATGATAGGATCTTGGGGAAATTAAGGCAAGTCTTCAAATTTTCTAGGCACACCTACTGTGATTTTTTTGTAGTAACATTTCAATATGTTCCATAAAATTTCAATTTTCTGATCATCAGGAACTCCTGACGATGACTATAGGTGACCATTAAAAATGTTCAATAGTAATAAACATTTCACAGTTTGTGATACAATTCGGTACTTTACTATGCACTATGGGGGCCTAAATGTTATTTGTAACGAAAAAGAACGAAAAAGAACGAAAAAGAACGAAAAAGAACGAAAAAGTAATAAATTACTTTTACAACCAAATTTTAGTTCGAACAATGTTTTATTTTATACGTTAATATAAAATAAAATATTGTTTATAAAAAATACAGACTTCACAACTGTAAAACAAAAAATAAATATTTTGAAAAGAAGTTTTTCTTTAAGTTGTTGCATTTTGTATCGATATTTTATTTGGCACATACTTCTACAGAAAGTATTCTGTAGAAAATATTTATTTTTTGCTTTATAGCTTTGATGTTGGTATTTTTTTCCAAAAATTATTTATCTTTACTAAACAACATCATTGGCTAAAATTAAATAGTACATTATATTATTATTATACTTTAATCTTTACGTAGTATAAAATGAAGTGGCTTTCGCTACCTGCTCGCTTTGGTCTTTTAAACTATTCAACAGATTTTAATGCAGTTTTCAGCAATAGTTAGTGATTAAAGAAGAAGGTTTTTATGTACATTAATGTACATAATTTTTCTGTCCATGTGTATTTGACCGAACTCCTAATCGGTTGTACGGATTTTTACGAAATTTATTTGTGTTTCAGTGGATTTCAGAATGGTTTAGATGTACAATTGGACCCAGTAGGGGGCACTGCTATCGGGTCCGGTTTTTTTATTTTCGGGGCAGGATACTGTTTACTGTGCCTGCTAGTATTTAAACTATAGAAATAAAAGCTTGTTTTTAGGATATTCATGTTTATTTCAAATTAACATTGTATAAAAATCCATGATATAGGCTAAAATAGCAACACCTAATAAATATCATAAGGCATAAATCTCCTGCATTTTTCACTCTTGCATAAACACATTTTCCTTATGTCTAAATTATCCAGAATTGAATTCTTTATTAGATTATGTGAACCATAATCAAAAGTAATTTCATCATTTTCTTTTATATCTTCACAACTAAAAATTGCTAACTTCGGTATTGGAGAGTTAACTCTAACTGGTATTATTTTACATGTTGGTTGACAGCTGTGATTTATGTACCTACCGATATTACCAAATTTGCTAGGATCTATAAATGTTTGGAGAATGCCATCATTAACATGTTCATTTAAGCAGAAAATATAATTCATTTTGTTGTAGGTCTGATTGTACTGATGTCGGCGTAAGACCTCTGTTTTTGTTAAGACCTCCCCTGCATATTCACAAATAAATGATCCTTTTACAATAAAACTAGTTGTAAATAAACCTAATCCTTTTGAAATATCTTTACAAGTTGACACATAGAGAGATTTTATAGGTCCCTTTTGGACCAGCCTATTTCCACATTCTTGGAAACATTTACACAAATCATTACATTCAATTATTGGATATTTATTTACATCTTTAAGTTCATTTAATTTATAAATCAGATGATTTTGTGATTCTAAGCAAAATGTATAATTGTCGCCGCCAGATAGCTTAAGACAATTACAAATATTATTTTCACATCGAAAATCACATTCACAATTGTGCGCCAACTGTGAATTAAATTTTTCTATTATGTTATTGAACTCTGTACTCTCCTCCCTAGGGCCTGGAATATTTTCATCAACATAAACAATGCCATATTCTTTATGAGAATAGTCATCGTACATGCTTAACTTAAAATTGTTCACAAACGATGCCTCCTGACACAATGTTACACTCTAAAAAATTATTACTACACTTTCTTAATTCTATCTTCATCTACCGTAATTAGATCTGGATCCTATAATTCAATGTTAAAAAACATTTTGTTCTAAATAACAAACTCTTCCATACAAAACTTTGCGTACTTTGTAGTATTCCGTACTCTGCCAATTTCTATAGTAGTTATGAAAATCAGCTTCTAGTAATTTGAGACAGTACCCTTTTCTGTGAATGTTCTATTTAGTTTTATATGAAAAGAGAAGGTGCGAATTCCGTTTCCAAAAAACTGAAAGTATAATTTCTATTTGTTTATTTTGTCACAGTGTCACTGTCACAAGTCACAACCATGAACCATACAAGTGTTGGCTTGGGCAAAAATATTCAATCAACGTATCGATATTTTAAAAAAATCGATAAATATCGTGTATATCTGGTTCAACTTTCACACTTTAACGTTAAATATGTATGAATTATCTTTACACAATATTTGGTAGTATTATATTAAATTATAGTACGTTCAAACATTGAAAAACTCTGTTCTCTTAGGTTTTTTTATATGCATACATTTAATTTTTATTTAATAATACATTTAGATTAAGTATATATTTCTGTTAATTTTTATTTAAGGGTTTTGACATTATCTAAATTGAAAGAAGTATTTTTGGGACTCATAATATTCAAATGCTATTTTTACTCATTGAAATGATATTCTTACTAGATTACAACGAAGCAAAGCCTAACGAGGAAGGTTATGTGTTTGATTTAAATGTATGCACGTCCCTATTTTCTCTCATAACTATCTAAATGGCTGCATTTTTATGAATATATCCCTAGATTCGTCTTTATTGCGAGTGTCACTGGGTAAGTATATTAAAAGTATAAAAAATTAAAAGGCTTATGGTAGGCGCCTAATGGAAAGTTTAAAAAAAACTCAAACCTATGTAGTCTGATAACAAAATGACTATTGAGGTTTTAAACCTGATTATTTATCATTATTTAGTCTTTTTTTTCTTGTTCAATATTTTTAATAATTTACACCCTCATCAAACATAGAAAACCTGTTTTGGTTTTTTACATTTCAGTCCAAGTTAAATACGATATATAAATTTCACCCCAACCGCAGGGGTAAATCTTTACGGTACCCTGTCGTGGAAGGGTGTACTTAGCTCGACTAGCTAACGGTGAGCCCCACACTAACCACTACCTAGTAGGGGTGCGCGTAAATGGGTTTCTTAACGATAAAATTATTTTCTACCAATAAATGATAACTCTTAACTTAGTTAAGGACCAGTCTAAACTGTCTACAATACCTAGCTCAATCAAAAATATCTAAGTACAAGATCAAGAGCAGATGTTTCACTTTTAAAAAAATGGTCAGCGGCACACTTTTACCACAACTGACGATTATATATTGATATTTTTACTCGATAATAATCGATACAGTTAAATAGAATCGACTTAACGATATTTTTTTACTTGCCATCCCTACACAAGTGTCAAAGTCCACAGGACCACTAGGAATATAGACAATACAATAACAACGAATCATAGAAGTAATATACGAACAATAATTCTATGCAACGGATAACTACAAATTAAAGAGACTATAAATGAAAATAATATGCTACCAAAAAAGTTTCTGATCACTATTAATACGAAAAAAAGAGAGAGATATATGTATCAGTGGATAGATATAGTATAAATAAATTTTTCCCATATCTATGGTTTTAATTTTTTTTGCAATTTAGCTAATAAACATTATTGTATTATTATTTTATACAATGATATTACAAACAAAAAGAAGTATCATGGATTTTATCGTTAGAAAAGCCTCATTCATAAAAAAAGAGAAAAAAGATGCATCTATGTCAGTAAGCTAACTTTTGCTGTATAAATATTTTATAGATACTAAATCTATAGCTGTATTCTTGTGTTAGTACAGGTTGTAGGTCTGTGTTGATATTATTATGATTTTATCATAGAATTAATATAAGAACAAGAAAGCTCACTGAAGCAACATTTCTGTGCCAAAAGATAGGTTCCAAATGGTAGCTTTGTCCCTATCTAATCGAAACACCACAATTTTTAATAATTGAGGACAAAATATAAACTTAGAATCATCTTGATTTCTGCATACTATTAATATAATAATAATCTTTAAGCTTAACATAGCAGAGTCACCCTAGTTCTTATAAAACAAAATTACTTACAGGTGGAAAGATTTACCACAACCTGGATAAAATTCATTCTTACAACCAGGTATAACGCATTTGTGATGAACAAATTTTTCTAAGGAAAATCAATTAAAAATGCTTTGAAGAGCCCAATCTATGATTTGAAAACTTGACGTTACTATAGTAACCAAAATAAAGCCAATTTGTTGGTAAATTTTGAACTGTGTTGTCAGAATAGTATTAATATTTCCTTTATATGAAGTCATTTAACCGAAAATGGTGTATTTAAAGGCTTATTAGATTACAATCAAAACTAATAATTTAGTAACAGTTGTTATTAATTATAAAATACTTTCGTTAAGCCACAAAATTTATAAATATATTCGGAAATTGTGTAACTACCACCTTATCAAATTATTTTTTTGTATGAGCAACCTGTGGGAAAGGGACACGGCTACTATTTTGTGTGTCTCGTTCTCGAACAAATTTTCGTTTTAGTATGAAGCACAGGGCAAATAAGTAGGATTGTTCTTGTTCTTATAGTAATTCTATGGATTTTATAAATTCCAAAAACCTATGGCTTTCATTATCTTAAAAAATATAATGCTATGATTCTGAAAAGAAAAATCAGTTATTTTGTCTATACTCTTGCATTCTGATTCATGACTGTGATAATTTGACTGATCCGAAATAATTATGGCTGATTGTCACAATTAGATTGACAGTTGGTTATACTTTTACTTGCTCTGTGGTTGGTTGGTTCACGTAGGAATCGGTTGTCTGATGGTTGTCTGTCTATGAATCTTCTACCGCGCAGGCGCAGTATTATGACGTGACGTAATTGTCCATTCATACTTCTTGTTCATTCAATGAGACAAATATTTTATTGACGAAGTGTTGTGTAAATCAAATTACAACTGTGACTGTCTAAGTCAAATCCAATATGAAGTAAATTTTGCTTTCTAATCCAGTGAAGTGAATATTTGTGTAAGCCACAAGTAAAGTGCATTCATTGATAAAATAAAGTGCACGTATAGAGCACATGCGCAATGCAAGTATAAATGTATTCGATTTCAACTGTGCTAAAAACCTTTAAAAATGTGGGAAAATAAAACTGTTCACATATTTTCTTGTGTTCAAATCGGAACTGCCTAGGTACTTATAGCTTGTTAAAAACAGGCTCAAGTAGAACATTACGACACTCCGGAAGTGGCGGGACAAGCCGGCCGAGGGGCTCGTTCCGAAAGAGATAACAGCGGATGAAAGAGATAAACAGTTATGGATTTAACATGGCGGACGAAACGCGTAAAGTGCGAGTAGAAGAAAGATTGAAAATTAAGATTGGTACGTACAATTTTTGACCTTGTTATGAATTCATACTAAAGTTTTAATGTAGGCTCGATTCCTCCGAAATGAAAGAAATCTCTATTTAGCTTCAATTGATAAGTGACTTGTTGTCACTAAGATGAACAGGTGGTACCTGAGAACTTTGATTTTCTGTCTAGATGTAGATGGACATAGTTGTTAGAATAAATTTAGGACTCGAACAAGGTAGATACAGTCGTAAGTCATTGGATAACTGTTCCGACGAGCTAACATTAGAAGTGGAT
This sequence comes from Hestina assimilis, assembly GCA_023373885.1. Lineage (NCBI taxonomy): Eukaryota > Metazoa > Arthropoda > Insecta > Lepidoptera > Nymphalidae > Hestina > Hestina assimilis. Next base: position 6,825,273 of record CM041741.1, on the reverse strand, counting down.
CCTTTGTTTTTGTCGTTGATTAGTTTGACAGTTCGCGTACAGTTTATGAATGAATGCGATGAACACAATGAACTCGTGCTTAGATCATATTAGATTAGATATCTCCTGAATACTATTATATTATTAGTTTCATTACCACTTCATCCGCATTGCTGAACTAGAAATGATTTATTTTTTCGTTTATGGAAAGAAAGAAATTTCGTCATAAAACATTGATTTGGAACTTTTACTTTTTAGAAATATTTTAGAAAATACTTTATATAGAAGCGATTCTAACAATATAAGAATGAAACATATTTATGAAAAAAACTTGCTATGTGAAAATAAATAAATATAATACGATTAGCTATTGCTATAACTTAATTAGGCTTTTTTTATCATTTCCATTCATATTTTTTTGCAGTGTTTTAAATATTTGATGGAAAAATGATACTTTTCGCTGATTTAATTTTTTTAATAAAGAAAATTGCAGCTATAATCCTTTTTTAATGTTTACATTTACTATCAAAAATTATATATTATATGTATACAAACCTGTTCTTTCAAAATGAGTATGAGTAACTACTGAAACTAATAAAAATAACTAGTAAAACCTATAACTGAACTTAATGTAACCCGATGATTTGGTTTAAACAGAATTAGTTACTGCTGTCTCAGTTGCTTTTCAAGAAACAAGATTATCTACACATATTAAACAGAAACAAGTGTTTTTTTCTCTTTCTAATTTAAATATATGTTACATCTTCGACCTAATATTTTTATCAAATAATATAATCATGTTGTATCATACCTAAAACTTGTGTAAGATATGTTGTTTAGTAAGAACACCCATTTATAAGATATTTGTCAAAATTAACGACAACCTGTTAAATGTTACCTGTCATACTTTTTTTTTAAAGAATATTAGCAATACTATTTCATAGCAAAACTATTATTCCTATTACCCTCCGAATAAGCTCGTAGCTTGTGCTAGGAGTGGGTACGACAAGAGCCCAAGGAGGTTAGGATCAACTCCGCAACTATCGTGTTAGCGGAGTAGAGTCCCTTCTACTATTGAGGTATTGAAGATCTATATAGCTCTATAGAGTTAATGATGATTCTGCATTTAAACACTTAAAAAATTAAAGTACAAAATAATATAATAAATGCTTATTGATTCTCTACTATAATTTTTGACTCACACACTATGGATGACATAAATAATGATGATGTCCTTGTTATTAATTACAAATTAATATAAAGAGGAAATATTTGTTATCCGTTGTAGAACATTGTTAACTAAGTTAATAGAAAACATTATACATATTTATTAAAAGATCATTATTCTGGTGTCAGATCTTCAGTTGTCACAATTGTTGGTTAATTTATTGTTATTAAAATCTATCTTATTGAAAATCTGTAAAAATATCAAACTTATTTGAAAAGTAAACCCTGTAATGTGGTGATCATGTTAAGCTGTGGTTCCAGGAAGCTACAACAATCACCTAAAAGTACTTGTTAAGTCTTGATAGCTATGTTACTTTTATCCAATGAGTTACCAGTTCTTCCTTGAAAGGGTTGTGGACTTAAAATGATTAATGATGATTAATGCCCTGTGGTAAAACTAGTAACCTAACAAATATACCTAAAATTGTTTATTAGAAAATCCTGAGAAATACCAGAAGAAATGATATGAAGATATTAAGTTGATAAATTAGTGTTCATTTTCACATTCTATACAAAAAAGTTAAGAACTGCAGTATTTATGAAATAGAAGATGATTAAAAAAGTTACCTACTAGTAGTGTGTGTTTTCTTGGGTAGAAGTGAGTATTTAGCAAGTAAAAGTAGCTCCTTTAGCTTTATAACCCGGGGGTATATAAATAGGCTGTGTCCTTGGACATTGGGCGTGAGTGGTCAACCTGAGAGTCCGTGTTGAGCGGCCTTGACCAGGACGGAATTCGGCTTGCGGGGGAAACGCTGGGGACATTATCAGTTTCCGCCCCCCGAGACCGAGTTCCGCCAGCCACCACACTGCTGGGCAATTCGCGTGCTGGTTCGTTCATCGAAAGACCCCGTAATCTGCACGTCACGCACTGAAGTCAGCTACCACCTATTTAACAATAATGTGGGTTTTATTTAAAAGTATTTAGGCCATGTGGTTAAGATGCCAGGACGTGGTTGATCCTGCACCTTTCGCGTTAACACTTGACCTTTTACTGTAGAATTATAAAGATCTTTTAAAGGAATTCCAAAATAAATAAGATCTATAAATATCTTCGTTATATATTAGGAATAAAAAAATAAACTTGTTAATCCTAGCTTTCGTTCGTGTACGTAAAGTCAGTAATTCTATTGAGGCTAGGTATTCGCATCTTTAACAATATTCCAGACTGCTTATTGGAAATGCCAATAAACAAGTTTTAAATCTACAAATAAAAATAAAGTTATAAATAAAGCATATTAATCGTTAAAAGGATATTTTTCCGATAAAAATGCTTGGCACTCTTAATATTGCTGGATCTCATTATGGAACCAACTTTTTAAAAAATTAATTTATACAATTGTACACTTTCTATATTTGAAAAGAGTAACTATCGTGTTTCTTGTCGGTTCTTCTTGGTAGAATCAACCTTCCGAAACGTCTTTCTTCTTAAATTAGGAAAAGTACTTATTAAAAGTCTCATTGAATAAAAATAATTTTCATTGATTAATATGATTAGTAGAAATTTTTAAACTATTATTTGAGGTGAAAGAGCATTTAGAATCCTTTACCATGTTTCTAAAAATATATGTTTATTGAAATTTTAAATGTACAATTTACGTTGTAAACGAACGCAAGTCAACCGCAATGACTAACGGCTATGTACTGCCCACAGTGGGCGACGGATGAGATGGTAAAAAAAAATACTAGCTAGTCTAAGTATGTCGTGTGTAAACTAAATAATATATGCAATATTTGATGTTACACAATGTTGCTTCAGTCACATCTTTGTATAACGTCGTAACTCATTATTTTGAAATATCATCGAGTTAAAGTGTAGTAACTGTGCGGATGATTGATTCGTGTCGGTAGCGGCGTGAACGCATAAATCCATAGATAACGCAAAGTGTGTCTGACGCGATAAGGGTGCAGTATGCCTTCCGGAGCGCGACCCTAGGCCCTTTCAACTCCTGTTTGATATAACAAACAATGAACCTTAATACATATTGTATCAAAATACTACTTAACTACTAAAACTTGTATTTGAACGTCATTATATTGATAACATTATTTAGAACAAATAATCGTGAGGTTATTTTTATGATTCAATATAATATTAATTATAAATAATATAATTATAAATTGTCAAGAGAAACTGTGTTGGCAAAGTTAAAATATCACAGAGTTAATATATTTTTTATTTTTTTTTCTCATAATTATATCAAAAGTATATAATCTAAAAAGAAAAAATAACTATATTGTTAATTTTTTAAGTTTGAAAGATTTGATAATCTCTTTTTTTCTATGGACCTATATCTAGAACCTCATGATTCAGAAACCCTAACTGATTAAATATCGTGTTAAAAAAATGTCTTTAATATAAATAAAAAAATGAATCCTTATTAGCTAATTCGAATTTGTGAAATTATCTTAATTATTTCTCAACAAAAAAAATTATAATTTAAAATAAAATAAAAGCGAAAAGAATATGGGCAAAATCGTACAAATCCATTATAACTGGCAACACTATTAGCGAGTGTGGACGATAAACACGGCAGTTATGCTTATGGTAACTTCCGCTGTGTTTGTACCTTATCAGTAATGCACCTTTGTTCCACGCCATCACTTAGTCAAGCAACCCAAATGGGCAGCAGTTAATTGATTCCTATTATTTTTAATTAGCCAAGTGAATCTCTGACTAATATCTAATATATAGTGAATAATACATGTTTACTTCGAGTTTAATTAACAAGTATAACCATTTCTTATAATTTATATTAACGTACTTTACGTTAGCTTTAAATTTAGGGCTTATTCTAAGCAGCTTTTCTAAAAACAAATGACATAATGGTATAAGATTACAAATCCACTAATTCATAACTTTTTTTTAAATACCAGGATAAAGGCATGAGCATGAACCACTTTATATAAACAGGTAGACAGTGCTAAGCCATCTTAAAAATCTTACTTCACTACTTTTGTGACGGAACCCAGTGTCCCATAGATAAATTACGCAAGATTTTGTTAAGTTCAGTAGAGCTTTTTCTCATATAATATAACATTAATAGAGAGTATTAATTATTGTCCGATAAAGTATTATAACTTATGTAATAAGTACCTATTTTTCAATACCTGAATGCCGAAGGAAGGTAATGTTTTTTATTTTTAAGCTTTTATAACTCCCCCTATAAAATTAATGTAATAATATATATATTGCTAATGGGTGAATAGGCAATGTAAAGAAGTTACATTAAATTTATATTTATCGTACTTGTTTACGAGCGATGTGGTGTTAAACAGGCATTTAATAATTTGTAATGATAAAACGAAGAATATTTGTTCGATAACGATGCAAATACAACCCGTTACTTATTACGGTCATGTTGCATTGTTTGTTCCATGTTGTTGTTTTGTTGGTTTACGTTTCAATTATTTTGGTATATTGTATATAATTTATAAAACGGCCTATAGTTTTTAACCTAAACATTTTAATAATAATGCTTGGTCAGTCAATTATTTAAAAACTAGACTTCTAAATAAGTCAAAATTAAAATTCCTCATCCTTCAAATTAGGCAAATAGCTTAACTGCTTTCCGCCAATGTATTCTTGATAAAAAAATCTGTATACCATTTATTAGTATTAGACAATAAATAAACTAGTTTAAATAATTGAAATTTTTGCCATCAAGGACAAACTATACGCTATTTTTCTATTATTAAATTTGTACAATTTCCTTTAGGCTTTACCTTGTTTCAAATAATTGTATGGTATTTCGTATTTACCTTTCTCTGTAACAATAATAGATAGGCGATGTTTATCTCATCGGAGTTTACAGATTAAAGGTCAACGCAGTAAGTTGCAAAATTGAATAAATATTTATCTTTTATCCTAGTTCTTTGTAACGTTTCCTGCGCATTTTCAATGGGATTCATATCGGGTGACTGTTTAGGCGAAGGCTGAATTCTATTATCTACCGACATTCACATACGCTAATCTGCACAGCGAAAAACCACCTATACGCTATTACAACGAAAACTCACGTAAAATTAGTACTTATGTTCAGAGTTCTGACATATGAATATTCCTACGTACACTTATATAATTACCCGGGTTTTCCTAAAATATTTTCATATAATTATTACGTTCTGGTCGAGGTATACCTTAGTAGAAAATTAAAACTAGTAGTTTTAATCATCCAGTTACAAATAAACCTAAAATACCTCCTCTGCCATATATTGCTAAATTAAAATATGTTTTAGTTTTTAGCATATGAATTTATTTTGGTAGTGTCTGTTATTTATAAATAAATATAATAACGTTTACAAATAAATAAAAACTATCCTTATTGTACACAAATTTTGATTTTATAGGCGTCGGGATGTGACGACCCCATCGCCCGCTGTTGGGATAACCTCTGTCACAACAGAGATTATTCCACCAGTGCAATCAGTCACACTGGTGGTAGGTCTTTGTTGCAAGAGGCCGGCTAGGTAGGTACCACCACAGTGTCCAATATTCTGCCGCCAAATAGTAGTGTTTAGGCACTACTGTGTTCCGGTTTGAAGGGCATTGTACGCTAGTGAAATTACTGGGCGAACGAGATTTAAGAACTAATATCTCGAGGTTGGCAACGCGTGAGTGGCACCTACTAATGGTGCTGCAAGCGCTCATAGGCTGCGGCAGCCACTTACCATCAGGTGGGCCGTATGCTTGTTTGCCAACTTCTAACATAAAAAAAAAATTATTACGCCTTTTCATTTTTAAATCATCCGTTTAGAAATGAACGTCATCATAATTATTTTAAAACACTTCACATAATTTTAGCTATATTCAATTCTCTATATTGAATTCGGATAAGGTATCCCTTCCAGATCGGGTTTGGATTTTCTCATTCACTGCTAGGATCGCTTATTTTAGTATTATCTGACTCTAATTTATAATTAGAATAATAATTATTATTAACAACGATTAGTGACAAAATGATTTACAAAATTGTCATATTAAATACTAAACTACTTTAAAAGTTTAAATTTTAACAGTATTATGTTTAGAGAAGTAATGTTATAGTAATTAAATCCCTATTAATATAAAAACAGTATGACAAAATAATCATGCTGTATCGAAATGATCGTAATTAGCTATTCTACATTTTCTCTCTAGCTCCGAGCTCTCTTCTTGAATAAAATAATAGAATAAAAGAACCATTCAAATCGATTTCTATATAAAAAAAACACATTAAGGAAAAAGAAAAACATTAAGTGTTAAAATATGACATATTATACTGATGGGTAAATCCAAGGAACAAATGATATTTATAACGGACATAACATTAATTTGAATAAATTTATATTGAAACCATTATTAATGAATATAGTACTTTAAATGGACGCAAATAAGCAATACCATGTCAACCCACAAAATTGAAAAAACTGACATATATGATGTCAGTAATTGTTGGTAAAGGGCTGAAGAACGTTTTTCTTTAATATTTGTAGGGTTTTAAGCTTTAAAACTTCTAAAAAAGCCATTTTTAATCATGCTATTTATGTATTATGCTAAACGTTTTGTGTTATATTATATACGAAATATGCAGTTTGGAATTTTTTTTGTGAAAATAAGTAAAATAGCTTACACAAATCTGAAATTGCCAAAAACTTGACCAAAACATTTAAAAAAATCATATAAAGCAAGTTGATCAAAATTTTTAAACGCGTTTTTATGGAAATTACATCCGTGTGGGTTTACATAGTATTGCTTATTTGCGTCCAAATAGAATCTATTGTTTTGTTGAGGGTTAACGTCGTGGAATGCTGTTAGTGGTTTTTTTATAACACATTATGTACAGGATAAAATAATATTTCTGGGAGCATGAATCATTTAAGACTTCCTTTGTTTTAATTTTGAAATGGATAATATTTTAATAAATGAGTTAAAGCAAAGGTTTTCCGTTTTAAATAAATATCCAGCTTCCTTTAACATAATTCAAAGACTGAGACTGAGATTTATAATAATTGATGATGCGACTTTTAACTATAAGTAAATAATTACTCTTTATGATTGTAAGACGAACGAGGTAAAAATATTTCAAGTTTTTTTCTGAATCACATTTTTCAAGTGAAATTTTGTGATTTACAAACAAACAATTATAAATAATTACATAATAATTACTATCAAGTGACCATGTATTCCATAGGGAACCTTTGTGCCCACGTCCCTCTGTTCTGTCTCCTGTTCACAGTCAAATCTCAGTTTTCGGCCTCATGTCCGGCGAAGCTGTAGGTTTTCGGAATGCGTAACGTTCTCTATAGCAACATCAGAGGTATCACTGCTGTGCCTTTTTCGAGGAGTAGAAGGAGACGGGATTATAAGGCGCCGACATTCATCGAAATAAACATTGTTACTTCATGGCGATATTCTGTGTGACTTGTGTGAACCTAGAAGGTAGTACTTCTCCGGTCGAGCTGACCCGATCATGTCTGCAGCGGGAACGTCTTACTATGTTAATAATATTATCGTTATAAATTTATAATCATCAAATCTGTAGTAGTAGAGCCATGCTTTTCTTAGCAAAAGTGGGCCGGCTCGATCGGGGAAGTACTACCCTCTAACACCCTTGGCGTAAAGTAACAGATCACTGTTGTATTTTGTGCGACGATTAAAAGCGTCGGAGGCCTTTTCTTTCCACCGCCTTTGTACTCTTCCTTTTTTGCCTTGTCATGCCTTCCTTCCTTCGCGCATATGACACTTCAAGTATCGCAAGTATTCATAGCGGTGCCGACTTACCATTAGTAACAGCGGACCGTATACTTGTTTGCCAGCCGTCATGAAATAAAAAAGAAATCATCAAAACATATATCCATGTTGGACTTCTAAACACTCGATACCAGACTTTTTTTCAAGAATTCGCTCGACTTACAGAAAAAAATATACTGCTTGTAGTGCATTTCAAGCAATCGACCGTAAACGCGACATTGACGCTTTCCGGTGTATAACGATCGATCGCTATCGCATATGTTTAAGAATTAATACGAATTGAAATCCGTTAGGACATCCGTACGGATAGGATATATTTTATTAATAATAATCATGTAGCTCATTTCTACAAATTTTACATTGTATAGGTATATATGAATATACAGTAATCTATAGAATTGAACTCGTTATGATATTCAATAATTAATTACGAACGACACGCCGTTTTATTAAAGCATTTTAATTGGATCAGGTGATTAATATTTACAGAATTAGATTTTTCATTAACTAACTGATTTTCAAATCTACAACATTAAAATGCTTGCACTGATTTTGTTACTGTGAACTCATGCTTAATTTATTTATAAATAAAAGTAACAATCTAAAAATTTACTTTTCCTTATACTTGGTGCTGGGGTGAAGCTTTTATTTTATGGTATAATGAGGATTCTTTATACTTTAGAGTTTTACCTCCTAGTCAAACCTAACCACCCTTCGTTGTCGCTCAGTTTGTTTTTAAATATTAGAGAATTAAATAAAAGTATTGTAGTGAGAGAAATGCTTGTAATCTTGCGCTTCATTGAGATACAAATATTTTTATATAGAAATAGAAAGGCAACTTCGTGTGAAAAATTTTTAATCAATAAGTTAAGTTTTGGACACATAACATACGGAAGCTGAATTTATATTTATCATATATAAAGATTAAAGTACAAACATGTATGCTGTAATTTATTCAAAATATACTGTTGTTTTGTGGTAATGTTTAAAGTCCAGGGGCTTAATTATTTAATTAATAACCCCCTTTCAAGCTTAGTTTGTATTACAAAATAATACTCTACGGACAAAAATTAGGATTTTAATATCTTGTTTAAGACAAAATATGTTAGTTTCCATCTATGCTGTCGGATCTTGATAGAAGCATATCGGCCTCTGAATGCCAACAGACTAAAGATATAATTTTTATTTCATGTACTGTATTAATGGATATGTTTATTTCGTTACAGACAACGCCTTATATATTTAGTGCCGATAAATATTGACAAACGTGTAGTTATTGCACGGCAAAATGTAGTTCAACTACAAAAGTAAAACGTCGTATTCGGCACAAGATTGCGAATAGAAGATTGACAAAATCGTACGGCCGGTCGTTCGTCGCGCGGCGTTCGTCGTCGTGAGCTGTGGTAGTTATCAGCGGCACGCTACGGGTCGTGAATGGGGCGGACTAGCGTTTTCCATTCAACGTATCCATTCATGGAAACTCGTCGCTCCGTTAATGAAAAACGCTCTCATTTATCGTTATCGATGCGCGCTCTCGCCTTGACGATACCTCGTGTATACAATGATTCCATTCAAAGCTACTATCATTGATAAGATTACAGTAATATATTATCGAGTCGGTTTTATTTTTAGCCGGAAGTTCTTGCAATTGTACGATTTAGCGACTGATATTTGCGAAATTGTTTTTGTAATTATCTCTGAGCGGGCGCGGCTCGAGGGGCAATGGCCTCGATAATATGTACGCGAGCTATTCATTCTTAAACAAAATGGCTTAATGATGAATTTACATGAGGTGTATAGATTTCACTTTCAACTACAAGTCAAGATATAAACCTGTAATAAATTAATATTATAATATAATCATTATACGTATTTTTCTTATACCTAACAATAATGAGTCATGTATTATGTCGTCTGTATGTCTCATTCAAGGATGGCTGGTAGAGATCGATTGAATATATTCATTTATTCTCGTTTTATTATTCTGCCTTATCGTTAGATGAAATGTGGCAAATACAGATAACATTACGTAACTATAATATAGTCTTAGTTACAGACAGAATGTCTCGCACCCGACAAAGGCCTCTACTGTTAAGGATTGAGATTAGATGCTTAATCCGCCACGTAAAAACACTTTTCAAACTTCGCGGGTTTGTAGTCTTTTTAAATCCTATGGTTAATCTCGCCTAAAATATTCAAATATATAAAATACCTTTAGATTGGGTAACTGGATATAATCATGTGGGTGAAGACCTAGATTGAAACCTGATTCCTATGTAGGAGAAAACCTTAGGCTGTGCATAATACCTTTATAAATTATGGATTTATATCAAGACACTTAAAATGAACACCCGTTTTTAAGCAATGTACATAATTAAAAATATATCTAACTAAGCCGCTAAAGCATACATACGCAAAAACAATATACATAGTTGCAGTCATTGCGGGTTCTTCGCTTTCTATGTCTCCGGAGATACAATTTATACGGGGACTGTCTCGAAAGCATATCCTGTCCAACAAAATATAATTGGCTTACAGACACCTAAATTATAGTACCTACATAGACGAAAAAATATTAGACGAGATAAACTCATCTTTTTGAAGTCGGTTAACTGTGTAAAATATCGATAAATATGTGAGTTTTTCTTATGATGAGTAATATTTATTATACATATTGAAATGAAGCTGTATAGCTTTATATTATTATAATGAATTAAATGCAATGAATTGTAATAATTATAATTAAAATGTAAAACAATACTCAAAGATTACTCATATTAAATGACAATGAACTTCGCGGTACGTGGTGTTATTAATTATCCCCTATCCATTTTTAAGAGGAAATAAATCGAAAAATTCGCGGCTTCGCTCGTGTCGAATTTGTCAAATTTCTTTTGCATATTAAATTTAATACGTTTTACATGTTCAGAGATGAAATTTATGGATCTATAAAGGAAATTCCATCCATACCACCTCGATGTCTGGAAATCCACAACAGCGCGATTTAGAAGGCATTTTCATCCTCGCACAACCACTCTGTGGAATCAACTCCCTCTGGCGGTCTTTCCGAACCGATACGACTTGGGAACCTTCAAGAGAAGAGCGTATTCTTTCCTTAAAGGTCGGCAAAGCGCCTGCATGCCTTCTGGTGTTGCAGATGTTCATGGGCGACGGTGATCACTTAACATCAGATGAGCCTCCTGCCCGTTTGCCACCTCTTACATAAAAAAAGAAATCTTGAAAAACCTGTTTCTTATAATTTTTTGCCAAAACACAAATATTCATGCTTGCAGCTTCAAAAATGACGGACTTCCATACAAACTTTCAATTTCCTTTTCCCCATTCAGGGAAGGAACATTTTTATCTTTAATTTTTCGCATGGTGTAGTTCTAGTTTAAAAAGGACTAACTTTCATATAAACGTTCAACCCTTTTTCCACCTCCTTGAGGTGTGAATTTTGAAAAATCCTTTTTAAGAACTCGTTTACGTTTTAATAACAACATCTGTGAAAAAATTCACCATTTTAGGTCTAGGCGTTTATATGTCAGTTCGGTCTTCTCATTATGATTTTTAAATAGATTGTTAACTTTATGTTAATTGTTTACCATTTTAGCACGCCTTGTAGCCATGGTTTAATAGACTTTTAAGATATGAAGTTTAAAGACTATTAAAAACTTAAGTATGTAACATTAACTGTAGATATTGATAAGATGCCAGCTGCTTATATTGAGTTTTTGTTATAATTAGTATCGTAACAAAATATTAAATACAGTTTTAATAAACATGCATATAGTAGTGGTTTTATAATAATAACTAATGTTTATAGTTCATTTACTAGTATATTTATTTCCTCTTACAAAAATAAATATAATAAGTTTAAAAAATATATAAAATTTATGTTTATTTTTAATTATAATAATATAAAACCATTAAATTTCTTGCATTGCATGAGTACTAAAACTTAATTTCGAAAGCGGACAGCGAATTAACTATTCGTAAAATTAACTTAAATATGTACTCTCGATTTCGAAAGAGCTCGCAACGCACCAGTGTGGAAACATCATAATGACGGCACACCATTGTTACCACCGAGTACAAAGCTAGCAAACGTTTCCTCAGGTACCCATGGTGAATCAAAGGTCCCGTTTCACTCCCACGACACACTTTGATGGCGTGTGTTACCGTCGTGTTTGATGACTGTTGTTTTTGCATCAACAATTATGTACAGTTTATACAAGCTAGTTTCTCTTAGTCCAATTACGAATTTGTAGGATTGCTCGTACCGCGTTGGAAGGTCTTTGTTCGGCCCTAACAATCGTCAGTAATCTTTCCTCGTCGGGGCAATTATGGATGTAATGACGAATGGCAATTTAGTAAGAACGTTTTTAGTGAAAGGTCGACTTTTACATACTTTCCCTAAAGTTCGTTATAAACAAACATTTTTTTTATATTTACTCATTGAACTGTACAAGGCGGCTGTCGATGGTAGTATAAAAAGCTTGTAACTAATCCTGTCATTAATCTAGTTATGCACTAGTAATCATATTGATATTATATATCTGGAGGTAAATTAACTATTGTAACGTACTACAAATTAAATAAGGTTAAAAAAAACCTATGCTACCAATGAACATTACGATGGTCACCTTGCCTGGCTATGCCGCGCCGTTTATAGCTATATCCGACGAGGTCATAGAGTGCGGGACAGTTGCACAACAAATGGACCTTCCATTTAGAACATACAATTCCTTAACGCTGAACCGACCTTTAGTCGTTGAACGAGTAAATCGTGAATGCTACAATATAATTCATCAACAAAACTACCAGTTCATATAAAGACCAATATAAGAATAGAACATCGTGCAGTAATTCTACTGGAATCGATATTTGGACGCAAAGAAGCAATACCATGTCAACCCACACGAATGTCATTTCGAGAAAAACGCGTTTGAAAATTTTGAACAACTTGCTTTATATGATTTTTTTATGTATTGGTCAAGCTTTTGGCAATTTCAGATTTATGTAAGTTAGTAATACTTATTTTCACAAAAAATAAGTATACAAAATGCATATTTCGTATATAATATAACCCAAAACGTTTAACATAATACATAGATTGCATGATCAAAAATGGGTTTTTTAGAAGTTTTAAAGCTTAAAACCCTACAAATATTAAACAAAAATGTTCTTCAGCCATTTAATATCACTTCTGCATATATAACTCAGTTTTTTCAATTTTGTGGGTTGACATGGTCTTGCTTATTTGTGTCCATTTATCTCTTTATTTTATTGTGTATGACGAAAAAATGTCTTAGCCTAAGGCATTTATTTTTTTGAATATTCGCCTATCTCCTGCTACATCAAGCAAACGCGAACGTAATGTAATGTCTTGCCGTTTCTTAACTTGAAGTTTAACTAAACATCTCAGCTACATTTTATTCAAATCTTAATATCTCTATATTTTACTTTCGTATAACTGGAGATACTATTTGTTCGAAAGGCTAGTAGTACCTCACTAAAACGGTAATGTGACTCTTAAAACTATTCAGTTTAATTGAAGTCTGTTTTAGTTCAAGGTACTGAGAACATAAATGATCTGATGACGACACGCGAACCAAAACGGCAGCAGGCCAATGGCGCATGTAATTGGAGACACCTTGTTAGGTGACGTTAGGCACGGTATTCTATATCAGTTCATATAGTTATGTACATACGCGTGCAATGAATGAATTGGTTCACTATTCATTACGATATGTTACTAACACGCTACAAGTTATTACCAATTATGACACGTTTCGTAATAGACCCGTGTATTATTCTTTATCACGTATGCATCATTTTGTATGTATATCCTGGCGCTTATTACGTACAGCTTCTATAAATAAACCTATAGTGATATTCTCCAGATTCTCCTAAGTAGGACGCAGGCAGGCGATCTCGGACCGGATACGGATGATTAGAAAACTCTTTTTTTAACCACTTAATTATTCCTAAATATAGGCTATTTTCAATGTATTCACCAAAATTGGGAGAATTTATTTAATTCGCTTATTAAAAAAATTATAACCGTAGCACTATAATCTCTTGACCACGATTAGATCTGAAATATTAAAAAAAATTGTTGTTATGTTAAACGGTTCCTGATTACCGAATTAAAATCCGTCCAGTAATTTTTTTTATGATGTCAGGACAAAGAAAATGGTAAATAGACAAAAACCAAGACGAAGACGAAGTGCCAATAAAATCAATAAAATAAAATGTTTTCAACTTATCCATTTTATCGTACTGGTTCTTAACTTCGATAGCAGCATCCGCTGTGGCGCCGTAGTTATCAAAATGACTCATATTCACAAAATGTAATGAGTTATTACTAAGAACAAAGTCATAAAATCCAGAGTCAATGGGTGGCGTTGTGACAACGTCTAGCGAGCCAGCTATTAGTACTATATAATAATTAATAAATTATATTTTAGGTGAAGCTAAGAATCTACCAGCACGAAACAATGGCGCCGCCTGTCACCGTGACATATACTGCGTGCTGTCACTCGACCAAGAGGAGATATTTCGCACTTCCACAATGGAGAGAACACTTAAGTAAGTAACTCATCAACGATATTTTCTTATTTTCTGCGTCAAAAATTAAGTTATAAATGTATCAAGGGTTATAATTTAGAAGTAGCGGTTTCGACTCGAACCTTTGATCATCTAGACATCAGATACGTTTCTGGTGCCATTCCTCAGAAAACACAAATCTTTAGAAAAAAGTAACCTTTCCATTAAGATTACAGTAATGACGAGATCCCAACAACTAAATATATATTTTTTTTTTTAACTATTATTATGACATAAAATTTGATGAATTCTCTCTTCTATAGTCGCACACCTCAGATCGCACATGTCTGGTCTGATATTTTACACCTTTATCACATTAAAAAATTTGATAGGAACGACCAGAAAAAAATGTTAAAATGCGTTAGTAATGTAAATTAAAATTCAAATAATGGATAAACTTCCTCCATAGGCAGATTGATAATAAATTAAAGACCAGTAACTATTTAATGCAAAAGAAAAACGCGTTGCAGCCAATTGCTTCCAAATATTATTAATTCTTGTGATGTACTCTAATAATATTTTTGGAATAAAAGAAAATGATTATTACCGTGTTCGAATTCGTGTTATAATTCATATAGTAGTTCAATATTTGACCAGTACATAACGGTCCCTTTATACAGCTTCCGGGCGGTGTTCCGGTATTTATCGTGTGGGAACCGCTGGCACATTAAATTTAGGGAGCAAACAAATCTGGGTCAAGGTTCGCCACGTTGTGAATAACTGTCAAATTATACGCTAGAAGCTCTAAATTAAAAATAATTAGAGTACGCTAACATTCCCGTCTGTGTCGGTGTATACATATATTTTGGAATTTGGCACACTATTGTTTTCATTCTTCCTAAAATATATGTCATATGCAAATGTACCTGGCGTCCGTCCATAACCTCAATTGTATATTAATCCATTTCGCGTTGTGCTACCATAGTTATATTATACCTGAATTTCAATACCGTCATTATAAAACTGTACAAGTTTTAATCTCACATAAATGATTGTTTAAACTGTCTGTCTAGTAACTAGACTCTAGGTAGTAGCGAAGCAGTTGGTTTTCTATCGTGTCCGGGTTTGTGACTCCGAGCGATTGGAAACTTTGATAAGTCACCGTAGATTTTTGATAATGATACTGTTTTTCTTCTACCTTTCGGGTTTTTTCCTTACTATAAACCATTTTTGCTTACACTCGTATATAGACAACGATTGACGTAGTGTTTTATATTTTAGTTTTCAAATTAAAAATATCCATTTGTGCTTATAACGTAATTAATAAAACTGTAATTATTTATAAATAATTAAATAGAATATCTTACATACTCTACCATAGCTATGTTTGCAATGTCGAATATAAATTAGGGCGTTGAAGACCGAGCCTTGGCTGCGGGCGATGCAATTTCAGGGGATCAGAAAAACATTTATGAAATATACATATACATTGGCTTATGGGCGCACCCTAAACAAAACCTTCACGGAAAATTGTTAACAAATAGTTTCCGTACATAAAATTTTTACATGTTTACCGTAACAAATGGCTAGTTACTCTATGCCAGGTTATGGGAAGTAATAAACATTATAATAACATACACCGTAACTTTCCTTTTCCTATCCAAAACTATTTCAGTTATACGAGTCCAATTCTCGAAAACAATAAACGCTCTCACTTTCGTTGGATCTTGTATTTATAAAGCATTCATCGTCCATGCAAAATTACTTCCGTTCCTTGCATATGCATCAAGCGTGTAAATTGCAATAAATATGTAGGTAAGTAGCTGCTTCAAATTCTGTTTAGAATATAAATTCTTTTGTTTGCTCGATATTTAAAAGTATTTGTATAATTGTTTAGCAATATGAATTGAGTTAGGCTGCGTTTCTACCACAGATGTGTGAGCATGCGTAGCGATGGATGTGTTTCTTAAAATCAATAGAGTTGCTTCAGTTACCTAGCCGCGCTCAACGCTATTCCTGTGGGAATGGCTTAGCGGAGCGAGGATAGGTAAATGAAGAGATTCTATTGGTTCTTAACAACACCCACATATCCTCGTACAGCTCTGGTGGAACTAGCCCAGCCTAAGCCTGTTTCATTCAGAGAGCTCAAGCATAAAATGTTGACGTTCATATTTAAATTGACGTAAGCAATTATCGTGGCTGATTTACAACGGTAATGAAGGTAATAATCATATTTCCGGTTTCGACTTTATTGAAATCAATGACTTTAATCAATGTACACGACGTATGTATTATGATCTTAATTATTTTGACATTTAAACATTTTTAATTCCCCATTCCATTGTAAGGAAAATTATGTGGAAGTCAAAAATTGAATATTTCTTTTTGTGAAACACAAATTTAATTTTTTTTATGCTTAACTACAAAGTATTCACACAAATGAACATGTTAAATACTCATCGCATTATAAGCGAGTGCTCACGTTTTCACTCGTAGCTAAATACAAATCGCGAAAATCTGCTGGCTTGAATAAGTATATTTATTTTTAAAAAATTGTGTAACATTATTCATTTATGCATAATAAAACTTCCATACAATACTTCAAATCTGATTGTATAGGAGATGAAGTTTTTGTGGCAAATATCCATATTACCAAATAAACCTAACTAATACCTTTCTTATTTCTCACTGGCAAAAAAATATTTTATTTATAAATTGAATTCATAAAAATTATCTTTTACTTAAAACTAAAGAAGAGTTTAAAAGATGTTCCTCTGTTTGAAAAAAATATACATATACAAAACACATCTATATGATTCGTTTAAATAACAGCTTAGGCTCCACGTTAATTAAAGATATAGTAATATATCATCGGAAAAGTGCTCACAGTGTATAAATCATGAATATCTATTTTAGATGAGAGACAAAAATGTAATAAATTGGTGTTACCGTCTCAAGAATATTTAAAGACTAACTAAATTAACTAAAAATATACTTAATTAGAATGGTATATTAATTAAATTTTTATATTTAATCTTGGCTTACGAATTGTTAAACATAATGTACATATTAAATTTAGTTCAATATTTAAAAAGAACTACATATAAGTAATTTTACATTAACATGACAAATTTATCAATATAATATACTTTATACGAAATAGGGAGAAAAATACAAAAACAAATGCTGCTAAAAATAAGTCAATCTCCGCAGTATGTAAAAAAAAGACCGAAGTAAGTAATATGCGTGCGATAATTTTGGAAAAGGGAGGGTTAGATTCATGCAGCCAGCGAGGGCGGTGCGGCGCGGGCCACGTCCCGGATGCATTTCCGGCGAGCGTGCGTCGGCGCGGAACGGCCCTTCCGCTACACCCCCTCGCCATTCAGTTTTGGAAATGAATGAGACTCGTTACCCGCGTTTACTATGATGCACTTTACATGAAAACACCATACTATAATTGTACAAGTGTTGCAACCTGTAGTATATCACGATACCTTTTTATTACAATGAAATTTGCCTAATATGAATCGCTTACAACCATCTCTCAAGTAGATTCTATAGTTTAAAAATATAAGAAAAATTAGGTTTTCGTTTTTTTAATAGTCCTCGCTTGTATGTTGGTTCATTACTTTAATTAAAAAAAATTTTATCATTTAAAGTTGTCACAAAACTGGTTTGTTGTTAATTGATATAGCGGAAGCTAGATAATGATTTGTGACCCCGAGAGGTGAGCAGGACGCGAGTACGGATATCGAAGGAAATGTCACGTCACTCAGCGGGAGACTTAATGGGTTCTTTGTCTCATGATACCTTATCAACTCCGACTCTGTCCATTTGTGTAACACTGCAGTCTATGTAGAGTTCTTATCACGACATTAATGATTAGTACACCTCCTATAACAACCATTGATATTTTCTGAAGTGATGCATTAATCATTTATATACTACACTAACTTATGACCGCGGCATCTCCCGCTTGAATAACGATTGTTAATGTGGCATTTTTATTGTAATAGAAATAAATTCCTCAGACAAACTTATCTCCTATTCCAGTTTTGTTTTCGTGACGAAAAGTAAAGTCGTGCGTGATAAGTCTACATATGACCTATGTAGTAGGCTGTCCTTCCAAGGTACAAATAGGGGGTTATTTCAATAGCTATTCATTGAAATTGGTTTAGTAACTGAGGCGTGAACACAAACATTACAGACTATTCTGGAAATTAAAATTTTAAATATTGCAAAATTACATATCGCGTTAAGAGAAGGAATATGAAAATTCAACATCTCGATGAGATAAATAAGAAACGAACGATCTTTACCCTATATATAACTGGGTACACTCATCGTATGAAGTAATTTCCAGAAGCCGTTTCAATTCGGGAACGTCATAAAAAGCGATCCTTTCAAATCTCATAGTGCAGCTTTAGCGGAAGCGTTTAAGTGATAAATTGATGTCGGAACCTCGTGGCGCGTAAAATGATCATCACTACGTCAAAACGGACGGCCGGCACCGACAGTCGACGACTTTAAGTGCATTGCTCTGTTCCACGTACCATCCATCCTTTTTGATTATTGAGACCACGCTAAGAGCTAGTGTAGGTGTGGTCCGTTCACATTCCTGACTGATAGACTTGAAAAAACTAAAAATTTGAAGTCGCTATGCAATTATGCTATTTCTCACAACATCACCATAGTATTCATCAAACATCTTTTACGCTAAATAGTGTTAAACTTATATCCTAACTAATATTATAAATACGAAAGTTAGTTTATACTTTCACGCCTAAACCGCTGAATCCCTGTCCTGCATTTTGGTATACGTGTAATAAATATATTATTTATATTTTGGTATATTAGGTGGTCAATGAAGACGACTATAGGCTACTTTTTCCGTGAAAACAAAACTAGTAGAGGGTGAAATAGGGGATAAAAATTGGATGAGGAACAGATAATACAATAATAGACAAATCGTTATTCACGCTGGCCAAACCGTGGGCAAAAGCTAGTATAACATATTCCCTTAGAGCAATGCAGTTCGTGCAATATTCAAATATCGTTTTGTGATTTGTGCGTGTAATATAATAGAGCAAGCGTGTGCGTTGCGCCCGCGCCGCCCCCTCTCAGCTGGTGGCAGTTCCGCCTCCGGTTTATAAATATTAGTGCGGCGCCGGATGCCACGGCGGGCTTGCTTTATTGCGCTAATACGTTTTGTACTTATTGCAATACTCAATAACTGAATACGATTTGTACATAACACACATGTATGAAAAAGTCACATTATAATTATCATCATCTATTTTGTACATTATCTAAATCGTTTCTTGACGATGATTTCATTTCGTATCCGTTGCCCCGAAACATACGATGTGTTTAGGTTTTAATTAACGTCAAATTGTCATACGAACGAAGATTGATGATGATGCACAACGTCCTCACTGTATCATGTGATGCATGCAAATTTAATAATTATATTATTAAAGTAACAATATAATCTAAAACGTCCATGAATGGAGAATAACCGACGTATTGAACTTATTTTGGTATAAGCAACTCAAACAATTCGTCATACTTACATTGTTACATTCGCAGTGTTAATTTTCATAATAGCCTTTGTGCTTTTAATTTTCCTCGGTATCACAATAAAGGCGGGTGTTGAAACTTTCACCTTTGTCGTGAACGATGCGAGCCCACGCATATCCGTGCCGCGATGATTATCATGTTCACATTGAAGGGATCGGCTACCATATGCATTCTCACTTGTTTACTTTCTAATAACTCCTTACGTAGAAAAATAATATTATTGAAACGTTCATCGATACCTTGTAACTATTACAGAATTATATTTTGATGTTTTATTTATCCTCAACTATTTCTAACAATTGAAGATTACGATTATTAAATAATAAAAAAATATAATAAAAGCTTTACACTCAACGGCCCATTAGGATAGTTATATCCGGTTTCGGGTGTCCGGAAACATATACAAGGACAAGGATAAACACACCCAGACCGGAACACATGCCTTTATGGTTAATAAAAAAAACCGTTCTAAGTGGGAATCGAACACGCGACACTGGCGCTTAAGGCAGATTCGCTAACGCTGCGCTTCAACGTCGTCGTTATATAAAAAATAAAATATAAATAATTTTTTGATTATTATTTGGAAAGGCGCCGGCTTACTGAGAGATCGATGACATAATTATTGTTAATTACTAGATTACGTAATATAAACAGATAATACATATATGTTGTATAATAATACTTTATAAACAACACTTGCCCGATACCGATATGAAGTTAGACAACTCTGTTCTAACAACAATCATTACATATCGATAACTCTTACCGGTTAGTTGTACACAATATTTAACCAAATAACTACCATTTTATATTGGATATTTTGTTTCAGCCCATTTTTCGGCGAAGAATTTCAGTTCGAGGTACCGCGAAGATTCAGACACCTGTCCATATACGTGTTCGATCGTGATAAACACCTCAAACAAGACAAAGTCCTCGGAAAAGTCGCGATCCAACGAGAAGAGTTACAGCGGTACAATAATAAAGATCACTGGTTCGCACTGCGACCAGTGGACGCAGACTCTGAAGTTCAAGGGAAAGCTTATATCGAGCTCGCTCTCGAAGACTCTAGGAAACGGCTGCGGATGGATCCTAAACCGCCCGACCCGGATCCGGCTACCGACAACTGCTCGACGAAGACGAAAGCAAAAAATCTCACTAGACTATCGGAATATTGTAAAGAGAGTATGAGGTTCGGTTCGTTTTCGAGCTCGACTAATAAAAAACTTCTTAGTCCCGTTGCGACGGAACCGGCGTTAGCTCTGTCGCGATCGGAAAGCTTAAAGGATCGCGCGCAGTGGGCGGTTCGGACGAAGCCCCCAATGCATGCGATGTCGGAATCTGACGCATCACCCACACCCACCGCAGCCGACTACTGGTCGGACCCCGAAAGACACTGTGCAGCCCGCGTAGGACCTGACACTTTAAGACTACGAGTATTAGAATGTTCAGAACTTACTACAAAAAACGGTCAGTGCGATCCGTTCGCTCTCGTTACGTTATTATATTCCAATGGACGAAGAATCGAAAGACGCACGAAACCTAAAAAGAAAACTGTTAATCCTCAGTTTGATGAAATTTTTTGCTTCGATCTCGTCATGGAAGCAGATCCAAAGGATAAAGATGGGTCACAAACTGTAAGTTTTAATTTAAAGGTACGACTATTGAGAATTAGCGTATGAATATTAATGTTAAGGTATTATTTATGAATGCAGGCCGGAGTAGCGTGCGAAGCGAGGGTATCAGTGTGGCACGATGGCGCCACACCAGTATTCCTTGGCGAAGTGCGGTTACAGCTACGGCAATCTGCACCCGCTCCGCTTTGTGCATGGTAATTAGTTTTTTATATTACTGTTTTTTTTTTTTTATATATTACTGTTTATAAAATTTCGTCTTAACAGTTTCAATTTTGTTGATGATAATTAATAAGTTACGGAATATGCGGGGATTTGCATTTGTGTCAAATATGTGTTACAAAACTTCTAACATAAGTCCGTGAGCAATTTAGATGATGAAAAAATAATATGTACTGAAGCTTAGCCACTTTTGTAAAACTTTGTAAAATATCTGCGAATAGATATTTTTAGGGTCGAGTTGCCATAGATTAGACATCCTCCCTGTCAAAAGAAAGCTTAAAGATGTCTGGGACTCATCGGGATTTTTCGATAGACATCACGTCTTGGGTTCCGTAATGCCCAAAAGATCCTGGATATTTAAATCACGCGTCAAAAACCATAAATTCCTTGCAATTCGTCTTCCAGAATTCATGCCTGTCTAAAGTCAAGGTTTTTAGTAATAAAATTGTAACGCAGGTTCTTCCTAAAGTCTCGTGCTGGCGGCGCGCTGTCGCGCGGCGCGACGCCGCCGGGCACGCGGCTGTCGGCGGCGGGCAGCGCCACGCTGGGCTCGCTGCGGCTGCTGCTGCAGTACACCGTCGACCACGTGTTCCCGCTGCACCACTACACGCAGCTCGAGGAGCTGTTCCTGAGGAGCGTCCATCAAAAGGTAACATCGTCAAGCGTTACCGTTTTGCTGCTGTGATGGATGTGTTTTAATAGTCTCCCGTCGAAAGACGATTTCTGGTCGAAGACGATTAATCGGCTATTGACAGAATGTTCGGCCGAAGCCATCTCATAAACAACTTTGGAAAATCAATTTAAATTTACTGAAATGAAATAAAAATGATAATTAACACCGTTTGATAAATAACAATTTGACACCGTTGTGGCGTTGTGGGTAGCGAGTCTGCCTTAAGCCTCGACGGTTGCGGGTTCGATTCCCGCTCGGAGCAGATGTTTGTATTATTCGTACAGGCATGTTTTCCGGTCTGGTTGTGTTTGTCCTTGTCATTGTGAATGTTTCCGGACCCCCGACACAGGATATAATTATCCTAATGGGGGCCGTTGAGTGTGTAGCGTTTATTTATTATTTATTTATTATTATTATAATTAATGATTTCTTAAAATCTTAAGTTACCTGTTTTAAAAAAAATAATGCGATTATTTAAATTTTTCCTTGAAATTTTTAAAAAGTAAAAGCTTCGAAATTATATTTATTCAAAAACATCGGCACATTTTGGTCGAAGACGAAGGTGACCGAATCTGCAGCCAATTTTTATATACATAATATTATCTATATTGGTTTAAAGTCTTATGTACGATATCCCTTGTGCAGATGCAACTACGTTTGTACAAATTGAATTACTGCAAATAATGTCTGCTACCTTATAATATTATTGTCATAAGGACGCGAAGTATAAATTTTAAATTTGTGAAAAAATTAGACCATTTATTGTTTTATTTGTTTTTGCTTTTCTAGAGTTTTAAATAATTGGACGTCTAATGTAAATTATTAGATAGCAAAAAATAATAAACACGTAATGACTGTATAATATATAATAATATAAAATATCCATTGTTCTTTACATTACGAAATTTATATGATATTACTGCAGAAGCTTTATTAATACAGCTTTAATAATAATACCGTCAATCGAGGCAAATTAACTTTTTAATTTAATATGTCATACGATTAAGACGAATCCAAAAAAAAACAACAACTAGTTAAAATGCAACACGTCGTCTTCAAGGCGTCGGGATGTGATGACCCCATCGCCCGCTGTTGGGATAACCTCTGTCACAACAGAGATTATTCCACCAGTGCAATCAGTCACACTGGTGGTAGGTCTTTGTTGCAAGAGGCCGGCTAGGTAGGTACCACCGCAGTGTCCAATATTCTGCCGCCAAATAGTAGTGCTTAGGCACTACTGTGTTCCAGTTTGAAGGGCATTGTACGCTAGTGAAATTACTGGGCGAACGAGATTTGAGAACTAATATCTCGAGGTTGGCAACGCGTGAGTGGCACCTACTAATGGTGCTGCAAGCGGTCATGGGCCTGCGGCAGCCACTTACCATCAGGTGGGCCGTATGCTTGTTTGCCAACTTCTAACATAAAAAAAAAAAACGTCGTTTAGGTTTCAGGGCGTGCCAGAAAATGGATTTAGAAATTTATACAAAACATAAAAGAAACTTATTTACATATTAAAATATGGTAGCACAATTATATGACACAAACGCGGTCGTAATATAATAAACGTAATTTCCAGCCGATAATGACGTCAGCGGTGTACATCCTCGGCGAGATAGTCTCGAGTAAAACGGACGCCGCTCAGCCGCTCGTCCGCCTCTTCACTCACCACGACCTCATCGTGCCCATCGTGAAGGAGCTCGCCGACGCCGAGATATCGCTTCTCACGTGAGTATTGATACACTATCGTTATAGATAGATAACGATTGAATTATCACAACTATCTATACTGTTGTTTTAAAAGATGTGTGTCAGGAATAATGGTATTTTGCGATACGGTGTTTTAGTTTTTCTAGAATTAAAAATATCTCTTCTCAACGGCATCTTAAGAGGAAATCATATTACATTTCCAAAGGTGAAATCGCACTCGAATTTGTAATCATTGCATAGGCTTCTCATGAGTAAGCTCGCTCCAACGTAGACCTCATCTATGTTTTCGCGCTCGATGGAGGTCAAGAGCTTACCTATTTTGAATAAAAAAAAAAAAAAAAAGATTGCGAAATAATATTAGCTAATTTAATTTTAATATAATTAGGGCGAGGCTTTTTTTAATTAAAATTAAATATTACACAATTCTTATAATAATACTATCTGTACCCACGGTATTAAAGTTTATCGTCACAAGATAATCACTGTCATTATTTTAAAACTGATATATATTTGTGAGAGCGAACGAGTAATCTCCCCGCAATGCTATCATTAAACTCGCGATGTCTATCTCGTTGGAGAAATAAACTAATGTTCATAATTACAATGAAATCATGACGAAAGCCTTTGCGACGCGTAATGCGACGGTTTTTGTGAGAATTTCGAAGCAATTTCGGTTATTATAACGAACCTTGACCACGTTACATATTTAAATATGTGTATATTTCATATGAAAATTTAATTACTATTATTATAGTGTATTGCGTATATTTTTTCTGATTTATAATTATTGTGTAAAATTATTGCAGTTTCTTATTATATATAATATAGTATAGTATAGTAGTAGCAGAGCCATGTTTCTTCCACCATAAATCGGCTGGCTTGACCGGAGAAGTACTACAATCTCACAGAAAAATTTCCCTTTCCTCCTATCCCTTGGGTTGGCAACGTGCATTTTTTTTTTTATGTAAGAGGGGACAAATGGGCAGGAGGCTCACCTGATGTTAAGTGATCACCGCCGCCCATGAACATCTGCAACACATGTGATACTTCAAGTATCGCGCACGTTCATAGGTTGCGATGACTGCTTAGGTGACCTATAGGCTTACCATCAGGCTACTATTTGCCAACCGTCATGAAATAAAATAAAAAAGTAACAGAGTAATGTTACTTTACCCCGGTTTTCTGTGAGAGGGTAGAACTTCCCCGATCGAACCGGGCCATTTGCGCTGGGAGGATTATGGCTCTACTACAAAACGAGTCCTTTCCTGTGCTACAATACCAAATCAGTTTCCAGAGCGCATATTGAATGATTCCAGTGACGCGACGACGATCTTCCGCGGCAACACGCTGGTGTCGAAGATGATGGACGAGGCGATGCGGCTGACGGGCGCGTCGTACCTGCGCGGCGTGCTGCGCCCCACGCTGGCGGCCGTGCTCGCCGAGCGGCGCCCGTGCGAGATCGACCCCGCGCGCGTCAAGCCCGCCGCCGCCGTCGCCGCCAACCTCGCCAACCTGAAGGACTACGTCGAGAGGGTATGTCGGTTAAATACTTCAATATAAGATTTATCTTATATAATATTCTCCTTTACATTAATTACACTTAGTAAATAATGAAATTGAAAAAAAACTTATTGAAACAAATTTTTAACTCATAAATATTATAAATAAACAAGTAGGACCGGTAGACTTTGTCATGTCCTGAAAAAAAATTGAATCTGTTCACAACCTGAACATTAGCTGAGTAAAGTTCGATTATATCGATAGTTACCGGCATCGGGATGTGACGACTCCATCGCCCGCTGTTGGGATAACCTCTGTCAAAGCAGAGATTATTCCACCAGTGCAATCAGTCACACTGGTGGTAGGTCTTTTGTTGCAAGCGGCCGGCTAGGTAGGTACCACCGCAGTGTCAAATATTCTGCCGCCAAATAGCAGTGCTTAGGCATTACTGTGCTCCGGTTTGAAGCGCACTGTATGCTAATGAAATTACTGGGCGGACGAGATTTAAGAACTAATATCTCGAGGTTGACAACGCGTGAGTGGCACCTACTAACGGTGCTGCAAGCGCTCATAGGCTATGGCAACCACTTATTAATTATTGTCTGGGAACGATAATCTAGATTCGGATTTTACACTGTAGAATATAATAAAAAAAAAACAATATATAAACAAATGATCATTTAAAATTTTATCCGTGTAATAATTGAACAATCAACAGAAATAATAAATATCCGTGTTCGTGCAGGTGTTCGCAGCGATAACGTCGTCGTACGCGCAGTGCCCGTCGGCGATGTGCCGGCTGTTCGACGCGCTGCGGCAGTGCGCCGCGCGGCACTTCCCCGCCAACGCGGAGGTGCGCTACTCGGTCGTCTCCGGCTTCATATTCCTGCGCTTCTTCGCGCCCGCCATACTCGGCCCGAGGCTCTTCGATCTCACCAATGAACAGATTGTGAGTAGAAAGAAAATTTACAGCGCCACCCATAGCGCCGGATTCACTATATCAATGCCTTTACTCTTTTCAAAATCTCAAGTATTTTTTTCTATGATAACACAAATTGATTCATAATTATTATTC
The DNA here is from genome assembly GCA_023373885.1 of Hestina assimilis. Classification (NCBI taxonomy): domain Eukaryota; kingdom Metazoa; phylum Arthropoda; class Insecta; order Lepidoptera; family Nymphalidae; genus Hestina; species Hestina assimilis. The sequence goes on along the minus strand of CM041741.1, from coordinate 6,798,397 downwards.
TGCCTATGCAAATTATGGTATTCGTAAGATCGGACATGAATTCGTTTTGGTATTCATAATATTTGAGATGGACGTGATTTTTGCAATGACATAAAGTATTAAAAAAAGTAAAAATAAAATCAACGTTGTAAAATGGTTATTAAATTACATACGAAGCATTAGCTTTAAAAAAATCTTTTGGCGTCGGGCCCATAATACTGCGCCGGAATACCTACCTAATTGATAATCCGGCTCTGACTACCCCTAACGTCGCCACATGTTAATATATCCAGGGAGGTGTTTATGATTTTTGTGTGTGTCTACACACAAAAATCATCAAAATCGGCCCAGTGTAGAAGGAATTCAGTGATAAACACATATACAATTTTGCCTCAAAAACTGTATAATATTATTAAATTAAATAATTATCAAATAATAAAAATTTTCATTGTTTCCGAAATTTTACTGAAGGAAACCTTGCTAGTTTTTTTTGTTATTATATCTGATGACGAAAATTTTTGTCACAAAAGTTCTTCGAATAAAAATTCTGCACATGTCAATCGCCGTCAGATATCACGCAAAATACCAGATTTGTAAATTTAGTTTTGTTGAATTATTTAATTATCAGACTCATTTTCACTTATTTAAGTAAAATTAATTCTTCAATTCCAGGACCCGCAAACAAACCGAACATTGACATTGATCTCAAAGACGATCCAGTCCTTGGGCAACCTCGTGAGCAGCCGCTCGGCGCAGCAGGTCTGCAAGGAGGAGTATATGGCTGAACTATACAGAAGTTTCTGTACACCGAGACATGTTAGTATACCACCCATACCCTATACATTTATTAAACATTGCATCAAAATTATAACAATTAACTCCGTTAAAATAATTTTAAAATATACTTGCAAATGCTAAAACCATCCATAAATTTTAGAAAAATCTGAAAACACTTTGGCGCTTCTGTTTTGACTTAGCTCTGTGTACTTTGTTGGTAACTATTAACAACATGCATTTGTTATAAAAATACCCACTTTATTTTTATAATATTCATTAACTTTAGAATTGTATTTAATTTTCTCATGTAAGTGAATTGTAATTAATTCTCAATGAGAAATAAACTTCTTAAACCGTAAATGTTAGCCTATATTTAGGACGCAAATAAGCAATACCATGTCAACCCACACGAATGTAATTTCGAGAAAAACGCGTTTGAAGATTTTGAACAATTTGCTTCATATGACGTTTTTTTATGTATTGGTCAAGTTTTTGGAAATTTCAGATTTATGTAAGTTATTTATACTTATTTTCACAAAAATAAGTATACAAACTGCATATTTTGTATATAATATAACCCAAAACGTTTAAAGTAATACATAAATTGCATGATTAAAAATGGCTTTTTTGGAAGTTTTAGAGCTTAAAACCCTTCAAATATTAAAGAAAAATGTTCTTCAGCCATTTACCAATACTGCTGCATATATAACTCAGTTTTTTCAATTTTGTGGGTTGACATGGTATTGCTTATTTGCGTTCATTTATTATTAGCTCGGTAATGCTTTCAATAAATTACATGTGTTAAATATGTAGGAATAATCAATTGTTTTTTATTTATATAAATAAGCGAAACAGCTTGTACTTTGTATAATGTGAAATTTCGTTTGATGAGTTAACTCTCAAGCTCACTTCGTCCCTGCCTCTGTTTACGTAGTGGTCATCCATAAATTATGTCACACGATTTTCATGACATTTTGATCTCTACCGTCAAAGCTGGTCACATTTGTGAGAAACTTTTTTATGTGTGATGTAATTTATGGATGGCACCTTAGGTTAGCTAATATGTGCTAGATCTGGTATTGCAAGTATCAGGCAATATGAGGTGCCTTTTGTCATAAAATGTTATATATTATTTATTCAATTTCATTGTTCCAGGTACAAGCAATAAAACAGTTCCTAGAAATTATCTCTACCAGTTCGGACACTCAGAACAATAACATTCAAGAAACGCCTGTTCTTCTCAAAGAAGGGTAAGAGTCACACATTGTCACTATCTCTCCCACTATACTTAGCACTTCATTTTATCTTCTGGAATGTTCTATAATCGAATTATTATGCTTTTGTTTGTGCATCATTTGGAAAAGTTATGGGTATGTATCTTTCGAGTTTAAACTTTTAAGTTGATGATTATTCAATTTTTATTTTATTTTACAATTGTATATATTTTTTGTTATTTGTGTACTGGCTTTGTATATTTTTTTAAATATTCGTTTTTCATTATTAATTTAAATTCACTTCTTTTCATTTACTTACTATTCAAACAATTAATTTATATTGAATTGAACACAACAACTTGTCTTGATGGTAATTTGCATAAATGTATGTTTATGGTTTAAATTTTGTCTAAAATTAAGTTAAGAATAATACAAAAGTATCAATCACACATAGCTACGATAATTTACGTCTGGTCATTGATCAGCCTAAGTATCGACTGGTTCAGATTTTCAGTCAATTCAGGCATAGGCTTGAATTGTATTATCGATATGATAAAATTGATAACAACCGGGCTTCAGTTTTAACACATGTTTCAAAGCACGGACTCGCTTATGAATACCACTGTGCTCGATCGACCATCCATAAACTGACCGGAACCAAAGCTGCTTAACCCATGTTAGTACTTATCATGAGAACATTATTGACACGTGATGTGTATGAAGGATGTATTGTGTGTGTCAGGACGATGATCAAGCGCTCGGAGGCGGGGCGCGGCAGCGCGGGCTCCCCGCGGCGGCGCTGGGCGCGCTCGGCGCACGCGCACTGCAAGCGGCGGCACTTCCGTCTTACCAGGTAGGACTATACATACCATTAACAAATTAAAAGGTTAACCTTTAAGTATATTACAAGATGTGTTGTTCTCCGTAAAATTATTTATAACCAATTGCATTTAAAATTTTAAAATTCAGTTTTAAACACTATAGTCATAAAAGTAATCTTTTGTGTTATCTACGTAAATTCTTTGTCTCTTATTCTAACAACTCGTAACCCAGCTGTAGTGCCTTTTTCTAGCATTTAACATATATAACTGATGTTTTAAACTATGTGTTTATTCTGTTAGTATCTTCATCGATTGATAATGTATGTGTACGTCAGTGGCGAGCTGTCGTGGTCGCGGTGCGGCGCGAAGGGCTCGGGCGCGCACCGCCTGGCGCTGGCCGGCGTGCTGAGCGTCGCGCCCGTGGACGGCCCGCCCGCCGGCGCGCCGCTCGACGCCAACAACATCTTCCAGATAGGTGAGCTACATGCCTTGTCTTCTTAGCATTAATCCCGGTATTTTGCTATAGTCTACTTATTACTCTTACCCGGATTTGACGGGTTACTAGTTTCTATACAGAAAAATTGCCATCTGAACTCTGCAACCCTCAGGTTGAACCAGTAACTCATTCGATAAGAGCAAATTACCCATCAAGACTTTATAACAGCGTAACGTGCTCTCTGAAGCACAGTGGGGAGATCACAAGGACACACGCCCAGTTCGAGACAAGAGTAAAATAAATACAAATATCCTTCCTCAGCGGGAATCGAACCTGTGACCCTCCAGATAAAAGGCAGATATGTCAGGGTATAAGCTATCGAGGTCACAGTGCTTATATTCAATGATTTCGAGTGCGCACGACTAGAGCATTGAGTAGCATATTGATACCTTATATTAAATGGTTTTCATCTCAATGTTACGGTAGTAATCGCCAAATTGACTAAATTGTAGACTTTACTTCACTCATTTAACAATGATATTTAATTCCTCGTCAGTGCACCGCGAGCGCGTGCTGTTCGTGCAGGCGAGCAACTGCGTGGAGCGCGCCGAGTGGCTGCGGCTGCTGTCCGCGCTGTGCCGCCGCTCGCCCGCCGCCGCGCTGCACGCCGGCTACTACGCCGACTCCAAGTGGACGTGGTAAGACTACAATCACTTACACGAATGACTGATTCATCAAGAAATGTATGGTAGATAGAGTCCTGATTCGTATATACAAAAAACATTTAAGAAGATTCATTCCCTACAGGGGTAAAAAAGGGGAAGTTTGTGAAATTTGCTTGATTCTGACCACTATAACCGCGGGCATTACAAGTCTCATATTTATTTAATCCAAACAAGCATGCTGTAATAATAATAATAAATTTAACATATAATCCTACGATTTTGTAATTATTGTCAAATGTTTGACAAGTTAACAATTCGGTGAACCATAATGTGGTACACGACAATTCTTTAACTATTGTTTGTAGTGTCCGGACTGTAAATGTTGTTGACTGTAAATTTTGTTTGACTACATTGTGGCGCAGCGGTATCGAACTTGCCGTTAGCGTCACAGGTCGCGAGTTCGATTCCTGTTCGGAGCAGATTGTATTAACCATACAAACATGTGTTCCTAATAAGTGTCTCGCGTTTATGTATTAGCTTATTAAACATATGTATCGTCTCAGTTGCGGTCAATCGGAGCCGGACGCGGAGGGCTGCAGCAACGCCACGAACTCGGGCGAGGGCGCGGAGAACGAGCGGGACGTGACGCGCGGCCCCACCGCGCTCGCTCTGCGTCTCGACCCCGCGCGTGACCTGCAACGACTGCACGCGCTGCTCGTCGCGCACGTGCACCAACTCGACGAGCGGCTGCACCGTCCGCCGGGTATGACGTCACTGATGAAACATACCACATAAATAAACAGACCGGTAGACATTGCTTGTGTTTGGAAATAATAATCAATTGCATTTAAGATAGCTTCGCTACCGCTGCATCATGTCAATTAACAATTGTAATTTATATCAATTTTGGTTAATCTTTTATTTCAGACAGTCCATATTTATAATTTGCTCTTGTAAATTTTTTTGAAATATGTTATATTATTATTATAGATGACATGAGTCCCGAGGAACGCGAAGCTGAGGCGTCGACGTTACGCGAATTACAAAAAATTATGTTCGATCTGGAACACCGGCATTGTATATATCGAAGGTCGTTGGCGAGAGAAACGAAATATGGTAGCAAGTGAGTACATTTTATAACATTGCCTGACGGATTTTAGAATAATAAAAGAAACAAAAATATATTATAATACTTATATTAAATTTTTAGGCAGGCGCCAATAGGCGACGACAATTACCTACAACTCGCAGGAGCCGTGACAAATGTCGACAGTGGATCTTTCTTCTGGCGAACTTGGCGCGGCGACTCCTCACCCACCATCGATCTGGACGGTAAAACACTTCCACTACAAACCTCACATGACATATGCTCAAGTTCTGAATCGTTAAAGTTAGCCAGACACGGAGACGAACGCTCCTCGGGCAAGTCTAATAAGTCCACCGGGAGCGGATATCTCACCATGTCCTGTATTAAACATGAACCGTCTGAAGACAGTGACGCCTCGACGGGAAAGCCGGCGCGGCCGCCCAAGCCTGCGAGGCTGTCCCCGTCGCGGGCCCCGCTGGCCTCGCCCGTCTCCCCGCTCTGTGAGTACGTCGACGTGGAGCTCAAGCCGCCGCTGCGCAGACCAAAGCCTGAGCTCGCGCCGCCCAGGCGACCGGAACACGACATCTCCAGTCGCTGTAGAGAATATGAACTTATGGCTAATTTCATGAGCCACGGACAGGCGTCCGACGATGATGCCCCGCCCGCTGTCCCCCCGCGCGGCAATACGGCGTCTCGTGTACGCTTGCAAGCTAAGCCGTTAGAAATTGATGTTACGAAATCGGATGAACACGCTAGTTTTCGCCCTCCAGTCGTATGCGGATCGACAACTAGCCTACCGGAAGGTACACGTACTGAGGATCGGGGAAATCCTTCCGAGATCAGCGATGCTCGGCCCATGAGTAAGATTGATACTGTGTCAAATGATGATAGCCTTCTTGATGAGTTGCAACGAGATACATATTGTGTTCTCAAAGTCTGTGAAGACGAGGCTCCCGATCTCGAACTTAGTGATGTTAAACTAGATGAGCCTACAGAGATCAAACAAAAAGAAGAGTATGGGATGTTTTCGAGAAAAAGTTTACAACGAAAATCAAACCCCATTAAAACACAGCCAAGCTCAATAAAACCTTTGAAAACTTCAAATTCCACGTCTAACGTACATGACGCTGGCTCTCATTCCTCGCGACCTTTCACCGAACGACTCACGCCTTTTTTCTCAAGAAAAACCCAAGCCTCCGGACGACGCAGCCACGAGTAAATGCACGCGCAAAGAGGATAACCTTATCGGACGTTTGACTCCGCGATTCGGTCAGTCTCGGTTGTACAATCGTGGTCAATCGCTCGAAATCGCGCCACCCGAGAGTCGAACGAAACGCATCGAGCGCTCCGCGACGACCGTCAACATCCCATCGAGACCCATGAACTCGTCGATCATGGCCAACGTGAAGTTCCTTACGCTGCACCGGTACGGCGCGCAAGACGACGTGCAGTGCCACGCCTTCGTGCGCACGGCGGAGGAGGAGGGGGCTGGCGGAGCCGCGGGGGCGGAGGGGGAGGAGGAGGCGTGGCGGCGGCGGCGCGGCGCGCTGCTCGCCGCCACCAATGACATCCGACTGTAGCCAGTTCGTAGTGATCTCGCGAGGACGTTATCTCCGTTTTGTTTCTAGTGTTAACTCGAAATGGTGCTGCGCGCGGTGATGCGGTGATGGTGCGATTGATTGTAAATGATTTGTACTATGGTTGTATTTATTGCTATATTTTTCGAACTTCTTTTCGTCGACCTGAAGTATGTGCCTCCTCTAGTTTGTAGTAGTATTTTTTGAATGAGTGTATCGATGGTAAAGATATAAGATATGATATGATAGTTTTAATACTCAAAAGGTGCCAAGTGTTTTGTGACCCCGCTCGACGGGCGGTCGGATTCTCATTCCTCTAGCACAGTAATACTGCAGAGCTAAATATAAAATATACTAAAGAATTATAAAACATAGTTATATTTTCTGTGATTGGTGTTTAGTGCCCAAGATTGAATCTATTGATACTGTGGGAGTCTATAGCATACTTAATGTATTTGTGTATTATATTTTATGTAAATTTTAATGTAGGATAATAGCATAAAGCATCAGAATAAAAATTCCTTCCGAGCACCGATTAGTTTAATATAATAAATTAAATTTTACTAAAAGCTAATTTTATTCAGAATAAATTCTGATGAGCTCAGGAGCTGCTGAAACAGTATAATTGTGTATATGTGATATATTGTTCTCTCTTAATCTTAGATTAGAACATTAATAGATTTGTATTTAATATTGATCCAGCCTATTTTGAGAAAGAAACAGTAAAGTTAATTAATTTACTTCTGATTTTGAAGACACTGCTAATAAAGCCTTGCACGTCAATTTAATGTACTTAAGGATTGATATTGTTAACTTTGCTGACATGAAACTATCAATGTGTTGTTGATTGTAATGGAAATAAATATTCTAAATGTTATTATACATAACGGCCTTAGCATTTCAATCATGCCTGCGTTAATGGCCTTTGAGAAGACCACACTTAATCTGTGATTCACTTTACAAACTCAGCTGATATTTTATAATTATGTTTACTGTATAAAAAAGTTACTTTTTTATTATGAATATAAAAGCTAAGCATTTTATTTGACTACGAAATTGTCAATTTCTATCTGTTTAAGCTAAAACTTATGATGATAAAGAAACTAAATGTTGTTACAAAATTTCATTGTTGTCATATAAATTAAAAAAATTGATTAATTGTAAGAAAAATTATGCAATGTACAAATTAATATTTCTTTAAAATATATTATTATGTTATTTATTTCACCTATTTCACTTTGTTAATAAAATTACAATATAAGTTCAATTTTATTTATGTGTAATTATTTATATATTCACCAATAAACTGCCCACAACTTCCATAAATTTTTACCTCAGAGCTTTGGTGGATACAAGAGTTAATATAAAACTCCGTTAGTTTCATTATGTTGATCTTCATATTTACATTTAGTTCTATTCTAGTACATTATGAAGAATAGGGACTTTAATTACATTTTAATTGTATGCTCATTTCCACTAATGACATTTTAAATAATAATTAAATATAAAAAAAGAAAATAATTACATCTGCTTTAAAATCCGTGACTTCTTAAATTCTTTTATAACGTTAAAAATTATACTTTAAAAACTATACCTGGAAATTAGGACCTAGAACTTCGAACTTGGTTACGCCATGATTTGGTTCTCAGTAAATTGAATGTGGCGCTTCAATTTTGGCCTCTTACTGTAACTTTACGCTGTCATGTCAGCAGTCTTGTAAAAATTTGACGCAAATAAGCAATACCATGTCAACCCACAAAATTAAAAAAACTGAGTTATATATGCATAAGTGTTGGTAAATGGCTGAAGAACATTTTTCTTTAATATTTATACGGTTTAAACTGATTTAAAACTTCTAAAAAGCCATTTTTAAACACGAAATTTATGTATTATGTTAAACGTTTTGGGTTATATTATATACGAAATATGCAGTTTCCATACATATTTTTTGTAAAAATAAGTAAAATAACTTAAATAAATCTGAAATTGCTAAAAACTTGATCAATACATAAAATAAAATTCATATAAACCAAGTTTTTCAAAATTTTCACACACGTTTTTCTCGAAATGACATTCGTGTGGGTTGACATGGTATTGCTTAATTGCGTCCAATTCAAATATATGCTAAAAAATTTAAGCACAAGGGATTGACACATTGGAGTGTTAGATAGTAGGACAAAAAAACTGGTACAGATGCCCCTAAAACTTGATATTTGGTGGAACATTCTCTTTTTAGATACTTTATGGATATTATTATAGCGGTAGCTAAGATGAAATAAATACTTAATTCGCATAATTCAGATAAAATATTGAAAAATAATAAAGATATAAATAGGATTCAAGTTTGAAATGAATTATATTCACATATTCAGGATTGATTACAGACCAAATTTTTTAAATATTATAACTAATAATAAAATATTGTGGTTTATTGACTTTTTGTCATTAGATATTATAAATGTATATACTTATTTAAAGTAACACCTATGAATTGAAGGATGAACTCCCAATGAGTTAACTGGAATATCAAACGTCAGGCAAAATCGGTAGTTGCAAAAAAAAATTTATATTTATTTACATAGCACATTGGCTGTGCTTAAATGGCCAGTTACTTCAGGTTTTACTCTATATCTGATTTAGTTGTTAATTTGACACTTATCTATAATTTTTGTTATCTGTATCAACTTTCAAAGATCATAATTCCTAATTTGGTTTTTGGATTAGCCGAAGATTTTATATATTAGGCGGAAACTGAATTTTTATATTTAAAAGATTTTTTTGTAATAATTGAATAATATTCTTAAAGTTTGCAGTACAACACAATTAATATTCGTTGAAAAACAATTCAAATCAAGAGTAAAAATGAGTGATTCTGTGAATATGTCACTGGGTGAGTAAGTTTTTGTTTGTTAGAAATATACAATTGTTTAAGTCGAAAAGCTTATATGATGAAATAAATTGGTGTCTGAGAGTTATCTAATTAATAACTTATTCTTATAAAAACATTAACAAGACTGATGGTACATAACTGATCAAATTTTAAAATGTGTCAATATTTTTCCGAATGGCGCCGTACATTAAAATAGAATAAAAACTGACATATGGACGGCTATTTTTAATTATTATTAAATTTCAGATGAAATTATTAAACAAAACCAGAAAAATAGAGTGAGTCGAGCTCGCGGACGAGGAGGTGGAAGCATAAGAGGTCGTGGCGGTGGCCGTGGTGGGCGCAGAGGACGCGGTGGTCGCGGGGGTGGTTCAGACCGTGGTAGATCTAGATCACAGTCGCGAAGCGGAAGCAATAACAGACAGGGTCAATCTCGTTCACGATCTCGTGGACCGAGGGGAAGATCTCAGTCTCGTGGTCGTTCACAATCACGAGCGAGATCGCGTTCACAACAAAGACGGTTTTCATATCCGAGAACAAGATCAGCTTCGCATTCTAGGTCACAGTTAAAAAGTTTGACTCCAAAAGGAAGGGCTGGACTAGAAGATCCAGTCACAGAGATGCCAGGATTAATTTATTCATACAGAGGTTAGAGCTACATATTTTAATATTTTATTTAATATTGATTATATGCTAATAATATAAGTATTGATTTTTTTTAGGAGGAGCACAAACAAGTCTTCGTCGTTTAAATTCTAGTCAAGCTCAAGGTGGAGTTCACAGCAGACTTGGAATAAATACACGTAGAGGTGGTGCTAATAATGTATTTAAACCACTGGCAGTAGCTAAACGGGGTATTTCTAAACGAGGCCGAGGTCTGAGCACCAGAAATCGTTACAGTGCAGTTGGTTTGAGATCTGACCAAATCCTAAAGGATCAACATAATAATTTTATACAAAATAATGTTATAAAATCTCAGACTTTCACACGCTCACGAAATAATTCTTTAAATTCTGCTTCTCAACTAACAGTAAGTGTGGCTAACGATTTTGCAAGAAGGCGTCGAAATAGTGTTGGAAATGCCGGCTATTTAAATAAACAAACATTAGCCAAATTAAATAATGAGTTTGGTGGCTATAATATGAGAAGGGGGCCTGGGAGTGTTCGATCTGCTGGATCAAATAGATCAAATAGGTCTAATCGATCCAATTCTAGCAAAAGGTCTAATCAGTCTAGGGGAAGAGGTCGTGGTAGGGGAGGTACCCGAGGAATAGGCAGAAAATTTGTAAATAAACAGATCCTCAATCCTAAACTTCAGAAGGAGATAGCAGCTATTCAGGGTAAAACTTATGGTGCTCCAACTACAAATACTGAAGCACCAAGTGGTGTTAACTTTACGCCTACACCAGCTGCTACACACCAAACCCTTCATCAAAGATTTGCTGTGTAGAGTTCTTTTGAAATGATAGACATTTTGGTTTGTATAATGAATACTGTATTCATTATTCAATAAGTTAAGTTGTTATTATAAGATTTAAAATGTAGGGAATTGCAGATTTAGTATTACAAACACCTCTGACATAGGTCATTTATTTTTTCTTACTCTTGTTCAATATTTGACTATAACTAGATTAAGATTTCAAATCATTTTTTAATAATATTAAAGTTATTTTTGTTACTTCTAATTTGTGAAAATAAAATATCTTTATAAGAGTATATTGTTTGTTTATTTTTCGTTTTTATCTCAAATCACACATTTTCAGTCCTGGATATTTTATTAACCCTTTTAAAGTGGTTTCTTATCACTTCTCACTGTTTATAAAAGATTATTTACATTTTATAAATTTTTGGCATCATTATAAGTGAATCTGTAACTGAAAAGAAAAATTATTAATAGCTTAGTAAATAATTTATTATTATTAAAAAAGTTTTTTTAATATGTGTAATTATAAGCTTGTACTTGACTACCATTATAAATTATAGTTTATTATGTTTGAAACTTACAATTTTCTCCAAGTATGTTACTTAATATTAATCCATGAAACGAGTTATTGCTACTGTTATTCTCTGCAGACTTTGTTGTATGATTTTCAAATGTCCATCCCAAATGTTGTCTGCAATGTGGACAGGTACAAATACGCCATGTATAACCTGGAAACCATGAATCTGCTCCTTGCCCCTAATAGTTTAAGAAATATATTAATCATCTCAGTCAAGGAATTTTTGTCAACATTTTCACTCTTAACAGTCAAGATTTTCTATTATTTCTATTAACCCTCTCCCTAAATCTACACAATTAAAATATATCTAAAAAATATATGATTTTCTGTAACAACCCAATTTATTAGGAATTCTTTCAATATAATGAATGGAATACAAACAAATAAAAGTAATTTAATCAATACTTTCTAAATTTTTGAACAGCCATAATAAAGAACAGATCATTAATCTTCTTTAAAAATCCTTGTAATCTATCTTCTCATTATTTAGCAGACAATAATTCTAACATCCGCTGTGATTTTACAGGTTCTTTTTCATAATTACTTACGGGCCCAATGTTTTTACATTTCGCTTTTTCTGTTGTAACTATATCAAATTTAACACCAAAGGGATTAACTAATGTTTGAACTGTAATGTTTTGCCGCCCAAATAAGTTTTGTTTCGCAATTTTCTCAGCCCCCGGACTATGTTTAGTAATAATATAATTAGAATCCGCTATGTCAGCACCACATTTTCGACAAAGAAGTAACTCTGAAAAAAATGTTTATTACAAATTATAAATCAGATCATTAATTCGAGCTATAACTTTAATTACGAGCAGTAAATATACCTTGACCATTTTTTTCAAAGTAAGGATTTTGCTCTGCTAAGATATGTGATAATTGGTTTGACGCATAAAAAAGTAATATATAGATCACGTAAAACATGCCTTTACTGCAGTTAAAATTATACTGATGATAATATTTATATATTGGGGTTAAGAAATGAAAATAGAAGGTATATTGCAGGTATTAAATGTTCACTATATAATAAAAACCACAGAATTTATTACTGAAATCGAAAGAAATAAATTAGATATTTTAATTTTATACACAAATACTATCAATATTTATTACGTTTATTATTATTTAATTATTGACATTTGACAATTCAAACTTCAAAGTTTCAAACTTCAAAGGAGATTGAATTGCTGTATATCACAGACCATAATAAGTAGGTATATTTAAATTTGATCTTAGATCTATCATAAAAGACATTTTCTTGTCTCTCAAGAAACGCTAGTGATTTCTTAAATTCTTAGTTCATTTAAATGCCTTCCATTTAGTCTTTTGTACTAGGTCTATGATTTACGGCAGCCGAATTAGCGCATTACTAGTTTATGGTTGTTTATAGTTTATAAATACCGACTTGTTCAGCAAGACGGTATTTTTACGGAGCTCCGTTCACAATCAAAGTGATACTGACCACAGATACTGACAATGATAAAATCGATTCTGAAAACAGATTATATAAGCGCGATTGATTTTTTGGTTCATTACATTTCCAGAGAGGAACAATCATATAAGTCATACCAGACTCCGGTTGTTAAATGGTCTAAGTTTGTATTTGATATTTGAATGTACGTCATGTTATCGTTTATGAGTCACTGAACACAATCTTCATTCCTCGCAGTGTATTAATGACTTGATGTGTTCTGTGACACTATATAATATCTCTAACTGACATTGACATTTTGTATAATTGTATTGTTTACTAAAACATAATATAAATAACCAATAACCAGTTTACATACTGCGGAGTTATCAATAAAAGACATTCTGCTTGTTTCTTTCAATATTCCCGAATAAAAGAGTTACATACAATATGTCGTTTTTTAAAAGTGTTACTTCTAGTCTCGCAATTCGCAGTCGCGATACAATTCTTAAGGAGTCTCTTATTAATAACTTATCGGAGTGCGTAAAAGATATCCAATACAACAGTCAATTTGAAGAAAATTTTCACAGTGTTTTGGGTTCTACGGACTCAACGAATACATTGTGTATGGCCTTGGAAGCAGTTTTTCTTCATGGTTTGAAAGATACATTTTTAAGAAAAGCCAAAAATGTTTTATCTGGTGACCATGACTATCGTCCTCAATCTAGTTTTTGGCCTCTTATCCTTGTGCTATCTCATAGGCAGAATATTGATCAGATTTCATCTCTACCACAAATTAATACTGAGATAGGACAATGTAGAGCTTGGCTTAGAATTGCGCTCAATGAATGTTTATTGTCATCATACATGTCTACTTTACTTAAAAATATTTCAGCAGTAAAACCTTTTTACAACAGAACTGCTTTTGTTTGTGATACCGAAATATTGGAACTTGCACAAAAATTGATTGAAGGCTTGGAAACTTGTGTCCAATTTAATTTACCTATAAATTCCAGCTTATTAAATAACTGGCCTGAACAGGTTTTGATGCAAGCAGGCATATGGGTACCTACAATGAGAGTAGCACCTATAAGTGCTGGATTAGATGTTGCCAGTACTTTGTCTGATGAATCAAAACCAAAACTGGCTTCAACTCCAACCCATACTTCAAATATTACAGGGTTAGGAAGAATGCTTTCATTAAGTGAAGATGAGGCACTGAAATTTATACTTTCAAAAGACAAAAATGAAGTACACAAAAAAGGCCAACAACTTAAAACAAATCAAATTGTAGAAAGAGAAGAAAAAATTGAGAGGAAAGAAGAAGTACAAAAAAAGTCAGATGTTAATATTGTAAAGGAATCTGCTACTGATTCATTAGACATACAAAAACCTGAAACTAGCCAAGAGCTACAATCTGACCAGAGTGGTCAGATTTATTCATCATCAGTTGACTCAGCAGAATTTATTGGTTCTAATGATGTTATTATTACCGGAAACTCGCTGTCTGGAAAAGGATGGTCAAATGACACCCACGATGATCTTAATAATTCCATTAATTCAAATTCATCTCATGGCAGTAGCATGATAAAAACGCCAGAAATAAAAAGCTTATCATCCCTTATAGATAACTCAAATACTTATAATGAAGCAACAACAAATTCTCCTAATTTGAGAGATGTCATGAAAGATATTTACAAAGAATTGAAATTAACCACAGAGGATAATGAAATTTGTGAAGTGAAGACAGAAACAGCACTTCCTGATGATCCTACATTACAAGGTTTAGATTTTGAGGTAATACCAAGTTCTACAACAACTTCATTCACCCCTCAAGAATTACAAAAAATGATAAAACAATTAGGAACTTTATCAAGAGAAAAAGGGCTTGATTATCAAAATTATCAGTGTAATAGTTGTCAAGATTTACTAGGGAGTACTGTTTCCAAAGCCAAAGTCTGTGGCTATTCTGGAGAATATTACTGTTCAAATTGCATGGATCCAAATGTTTTCATTATTCCTGCCCGAGTTATACATAATTGGGACTTCAAAAGATACCCAGTGTCAAAGAAATCGGCATTATTCCTATTAGAATTTCAACATCACCCATGGATTGATATGAAGAAACTTAATCCAAAGATATATTGTGGAGTTTCAGACATGGCACAGCTGCAAGAATTAAGGATTCAGCTTAATTTTCTTAGAGCATACATATTCACATGCCGGGAACCAGTTATTGAAGAATTGCAGAAGCGTGTATGGCCAAGGGAGTATTTATATGATCATGTTCATACATACACAATATCTGATTTAGCACAAATACCAAATGGTTCACTGGTATTACAACTTGAAAAAGTTGTAAATTTTGCAAAATCTCATGTACTAGACTGTTGGCTATGCAGCCAAAAAGGATTTATATGTGAAGTTTGCAGGGATTCAAAAATATTATATCCATTTGAGACAAGTTCAACATACAGATGTGATGAATGTTCGAGCGTATTTCATTCCAAGTGTCTCAATGAGAATTTGCCTTGCCCTAAGTGCAAAAGAAGACAAGGTAGAACCAATGATACATCACTGGTTGATGCCCTCCATAGCCATTTTAAGAAATAACTAATTTGTAAACAGCAATTTACCAAAACAATGATAACCATTAACTTATATATTTGCAAGAATTTTATTTTAATTCAGATATGATAAAGCAATCAATTTAAAATAGGTCATAAAACTAATAACTCAATGTAAGAGATAAGAGTACTGTGCTGATATTAAATAGTGCTTTTACAATTAGCATTGTTTCATAGTTCACATTTCAGATAATATATACTATCAAGGTTAAATATAACTGCTTTGTTTTTTATGGTTGAATAAATCTTGTGCTTTCTAAAGTTTGTATTATACAATGTATCATATTATATAAATATAGATTCCTATTATTTAAATTAATAATATATTGTATAGATACTAGAGCATTAGTTGAAAATTTTTAATTGTTAGATGGTGTATGTAGAATATAGCTGGACATGTAATTATAACTATTACTTTCATGCCATTTGTGATACTATGTACTGTGAAATAAAAAAAATATTTTAGCAGAAAAATTATTTTTAATCAATGACTCTTTTTGAATATTTCAAAATTGGCTTGTGTATTAATAAACTTATTTCTATAACAATAATTTGTTTAAATTAAATTTATATACTTAAAATAGATAAAACAAAATGCGTTTTATTTTTAGAATGTTGACACTTTTGATGCTGCTTTAGAAATATTAAAATGAAT
The DNA here is from genome assembly GCA_023373885.1 of Hestina assimilis. Lineage (NCBI taxonomy): Eukaryota > Metazoa > Arthropoda > Insecta > Lepidoptera > Nymphalidae > Hestina > Hestina assimilis. Next base: position 6,782,255 of record CM041741.1, on the reverse strand, counting down.
TTATATATTATACATATAGAATTTGCTCTGTACAAAAACAATTATCTATGTTTTTCTATTATAATTGTATTTATTACAAATGCAACTAAAGTCAGTTCATTTCGACTGTCAGTTGTTATGTTTATTGAACTATCTAGTTCTGTTTAAATTTAAAATATCACTAAGGAAAGTATCTGCATCATTATGCTTTTGTCTATTTTTCGGATTCTTAGGTGTTCTATTTGTATTACTATTATTATGGTGAGGTCCATCCAAGGAATATTCTTCAAAGCATTGATCTAAAACTTTATCTGGATCATCTTGTTTATTTTTTCTTTTTGATTGGTAACTTAGTGAGTCTTTATCGAAATCTAAGGGAACGATGCCGAGATCTCCACTATAACGATTTTTGGCTACTTGCAGGTATTTCTTTCCACGTACAGCCGTTAATCTTTTGTCCTGTAAAAATAATAACATTTTAGTATTTTGTTTATTTAATATGATATTAATGACAACACGATAGAATAATATTACTTGAATAATTAAAACATTATCAGCTTCCTGTGACGCTTTGGCACTACCGAAAATGGAGCTTGTTGATAGATCTTCACTCTCACGTTCCTGAAATATGATTTTTGCATTAGGAAAACTTCAAGGCCATGTATTACATTCTGATATCTACAATAGCCTGTGGCATTGTCGTTTTCAACTTTTTGGTGAAAATTTCTTTATCCATTTTCAGCGATTGCTGATAGGGGCAAAATTTATGTGTGGGCGTCACCGACATACTGACTTCAGACTGCCAAACCTGTGACGTACATCGGCTTGTATACATGAATACCTATATAAACATTATATAAATAATAAATTGTATAAACTGGATCATACGTTTTCGACTCATTTAATGGGTAAAATTTGTAGGTAAAAATTATGGAATTTTATTCTTAAATGAGCTATAATTCAAATGTAAGTATACGAGAGCTTATACTTGTCAAGAGTACAACGTATACCTTCCTGGGGTGCATGACGAGCGTGACGTGGCAGTGGCGCGCCGTGGCGAAGGTGCGGAAGGCGGCGATGACGGCGTCCTGGCGCAGGTAGCGGTCGCCCTCGCGCTCCTCGCCCAGCCCCAGCATGAACTGCACGTTGTCCACCACCACGTGCGCGATGTCGTGCATGTACCGCGCGTGCTCCACCGCCTGGCTCATTCATACCAGGCATATGTTAATATCACTAGGGGCTTTGTCAGTACAAATAATGTTATAGTGTGGTGAGACATAAGCATACTGTCCGCCTATTAGTAAGTGGCTATTGTAGTCTATTACTAGCTTGTAACACGAATAGTGTCACGTCTCTTCAGAGTAGAAATTAAAAATAAACAAGAATCAAACGAAACACAAAAGGGAAACTATATTTATTATTATTATTTATATATTATATAATTATTATTTAAAAAATTTAACAAGTGCCTGTGAAGCTTATCATCGCGATTTTTCTCATTTATTGTTGTCCAGTTTCTAGTGTTTTTAAAAGAAACACAGTGCTTTAGAAAGGAGAAAGAAATTTCAAATTACAGAATAAAATTTGTTACCACATATTTTTTAATCTTTTCCTTACCTCCATAACGACTTTTATTGGTTGTTGGCCGTGAAATGCAAGGTAATAGATTGGTAATTTTTGAAAATCATCAGCGAACTTTGGAAATTCTTGTAGATTCTGCTCAAGTGGGACGCCTGCGAATTGCTGAAGCATCGTGCGAGCTAGTCGAGAATTTCGTATTTCGAAACTTCCCCATAGTGTTGTAACCTACGATACCAATAAAATATAAGTTAGAGTGGCAGGGCTGTGTATGAGTAGGTTGAAACTTTTCATATTCAACAGTAACAATTACTATCCTAATGGCGGCCCCATTAGGATAGTAGTATCTTCTTATGGATATATACACGAACTGCGGGTTATTTTACAGGATTGCGGGTGTACATAGCGTCAAATGACGGAAAGTGAAACGCGGCCAAACAAGTGGATAGCAACGAAATAATACCAACATAATGTTTGCGCTACTACCTCCGGTTTTTCGTATGTTGATCAAATTCATGTCAACTTAACATACCAATTATAGAACGCTCATTGGTTAAAGATAACCGACGATCAACAGGCAACCAACGAGCGTTTTGTATTTGCTATGTTCAGTTGACATGAGTTTTGATCAACGTTCGAGAAACCGGGGATAAGACTGAATGTCGTTGGTCAATTTCCCAAGCATATTCATACTCTTAACTTCGCACCTTCGTTTTAATTTTTAAGTCCTAACCGCTTCATCGGTGGCTCTACTCAATCTATGTTCTATAGTCAATATAAACTCCGGAGATTAAAGGGCTCAAGTTATAAGAGCATTAACATTTTAAGAGGACCTCTTGCTGTGCGAGGTCAAGAGACATCTCCGCGCAGAGCGTGGTCTTCCCGCAGCCCGTGGGTCCCGTGAGCACGGTGAGCTCGCCGCGCCGGTGCCCGCCCAGCAGCCGCGTGAGTGCGGGGAAACGACGCCACTTTACACCTCGCACCTGAAAATTTATACTACTTATATATTTTAACAATAGTAGATTCTCCCAGTACACATGGGCCAGCTCGACCGGGGAAGTACTACCCTCTCACAGAAAATCGGCGTAAAGTAACAGTTTTAATTAAGTAAGAATACCAGCGTTCACCATCTCCTGCCTCCTCTGTTCCTTTCCTTTTTTCAATTCTCATTCCTTTCATCTTATTTCTTGGGGTTAGCAACGCCTATGTGATACTTCAAGTATTGCGATACCTTAGCGTTGCGGTGACTACTTACCATCAGGCGGACCGTATTTGTCAACAGCTTGTTTGCAAACAGTCTTTTTGATTTGATTTGCGATTCTGAAAATTCAGATTTTTTTCCATATTTGTTATAGGAAAATTATAATTTTGACAACAATGCTGTTAAAGTTGAAACCCTATAGTTTAAAAAAAGGAAATTCTATTAAGTCTTACTTTATCGATGTTGGTAAGTTCAGCGTACACGTCGTCTCGGAGGGCGGCGAACGTCGTGATGGAACGATGAGCGGCGGGTTTCGCTTCTGAGACCAGAGCCTTTAAGGATAAATTGGCTGTTGCGGCTTCAGTCGCCGTGACTAAGCCATCTGTGGGCCTGAAACAATCACATATAGTTTAGTTGATGATCAAAATATTGAATACGTATACAAGATGGAAATGCTGTTAGTCGCGCGCGATTCCTGCCCGGGACAGACGTTTGTATTGACCGAGTAACACGTGCTCCGTTCAAGATACTGATTGATGTTTGTTTTTTATGATTTTTTTAAAATTAATTTCCCGACGGTTGGAAAACAAGCATACGGTCCGCCTGATGATAAGTGTTCACCGCAACATATGAATTATGATATTTGAAATATCGCATTCGCCAAATCAAGGGATAGGAGGGAAGGAATGAGAAGGTAAAAGTATATAGTCATTTTACAACATCGGGAGAGAAGATATTACAATATATCCGCACAAAAACCGCGAGAAAATAGGTGCTGATGGAACGGCGGTGCTGAAATTGCAGCGACTGGAGTCGAGTCGTGACACGAACTTCAAATCGTATCTCCTCCAGATTGTCGCGAAGTATAAGGACGTCTTCCTCAGCCCTGATTTTTGGCCACAAGGAGTAGTTTACCGTAGATATAGGGAAAGTAAACCAAAAACTCCTAAGTGAATAAAAAGATTTGCAGTGTTATGTGGTGTTAGATTTAGGTGTTTTATAATATTTAATATGTATGTTAGTCTGTAAGGTATATATGTATGGGCCCTGTCGCCTGATTTAAAAAAAAAAAAAAATTGTAAAATTAATAAGATTTATTGTACCTCACAAATCGACATCTTTCTTCTCCAAGTTTCTCAGCCACAGCCCTCATATTGTCCCAATCTCCCCATAAACATAACCTTTGATAATTTTCAAGTGTTGGTAATAACACAGGAGGTAAGCTGCAGTTATTCAGCCAAATAAGTGTACCTAAAAGTGTATTATTATAATTATTTTACACGATTCTTCTTGTTTCTTTTGGATAGATCCAGTGGCGAAGTTACAAATTTTTAAGGTATAGGCTGTAAGGTTTTTGCCGCCCTTGCCTCTGCAATTAACACACGCTAGATTATTTTTACAATCCAACAAAAGTCCGAATACTAGTGGGGGCAGCCCCCCCAACTAGTATTCTACTGTTGAATATAGAAATTTGTCGGAATGTACAATGACAAGTGAGAGGGGAAAGTCATGGGCAAACTTGTTGCGGATTTCTATCTGTAAAACATAAGCAAAACCGTTAAGCAGAAATCTGTTTAATTTCTATGAGGTAGGCAAAAAAAATCAGTCCTCAAATTTTCCGCCCCAAAAATGTGCCGCTCTAGGCTCAAGCCTACTCAGCCTGCTGGTAAATCCACCAATAGTTGGATCCTTTATAGAAACATAAGTCATAGGATACGAGAAAATTGCCATTAGTGATAAGACCAATAATTATCACATGATGTAATAATTATTGGTCTTATCACTAAAACATATACACCACACCACATAGCAATACTCAACTTGAGACCACTGTTTTGCCAAAAAGTCTCATGCATTGTATCATTCTAGGAATATTCTCCATATTATCTTAGAATTTAAGCATACATCCAGATACTTAAAAGTTTGAATAAAAATTTCTTCACTATAGAGATGTGGAGATTGTATTACTTTGGATATAAATATTACCGATACAATGTATGTAAAAAAAATGCTCTCATTCTTAGTATACTACACACCTGGGACTTTACATGCGGCTAAATGAAGAACATCTTGTAAACTCGGAACTAATATTGCTTGATCATTACGGCTTGTCCTAGTGGCTCTACACTGGAACAAGCCAGCCACATACAGGCCACAACTCTCAGTCTCATCTTCCCTGCCCGCTTGTATTTTGCGGTATCCAACTATACTATCCACAGAGTTTTTTAAAGGAAAATATAATACTGTATGGTCTTTTGATACTCTTACATCTGATAATACTTTGCTAGATTCTTGATGGTACTAAAATAGAATAAGAAAATTTATTTTCTTCATGAAAGAACAAATTTTTTTTTATGTGGCTATGTTGGCAATCAAGGATATGAACCACCTGATTTAAGCTGTTATCGTAACCTATGAGTGCTCTCAACATCATTTATTTATTTAATTAATCCTTATTTGTGTAATAAGTACACATTAATAGTAATACATTTATAAAATTATAAAAAATTACATTCATTTATAGATATCACACACACACTGCCAACCTTGAGTTATTGGTTCTTAAATCTCCTTTGCCCAGTAATTTCATTAGCTACAGTGTCCTTCAAACTCCAACATTGTAATGCAAAACACACAACTGCTTTGCAACAAACTATCTGACATTGTAGTGGTACCTACCTTCCCTAATTTCTTGCAATACAAGGCCTACTACCAGCTTTTGAGACTGACTAAGCCACTGATATTAAAAATTTGACTTACTGGATATTCAAATAAACGAAAAAGATCTAATATCTCTGATTCATTTAAATCACACATTGAGGTGGATTCTTCAATAATTCTTTGCCAATCTGTACGAAAAACTTCTATGTTCTTTTGCAAGTTCTCAATGTAGTCTTTTATACTACCTTCTAATTTAGCCTTCTTTATTATTCTCTCAAGAATGTTCCAATCTCCATGTACATTGCATTTAGGGCATAAAAATAACCTGTAAAACTCACAATATAAATAATGGTTTTTCTTTTAAATAACACTTTCTAGAGTTCCACATCAACCCTATTACTAAAACTTCTGTCCAACCTAATGTCAGTCTGTCAGCTGGCGGTATCTCACAAAACCTAAGTATAAGTAGTGAGTATACGTAGTTAGTTCAAATATTCACAGAAAACCGGAAACCTTCGTGAGAATGTGACCTTAGTGAGAATCATACACGCATATTGCCCATTTTTTGTTACTAATAATAATCTTACCTGTCGTTTTATTAACGTAAAGTCTATTTTCTGCCTTTTTCTGTTCAAGTTTTTCACCTGAACATATCATGCATTTTGTAGTCTGTGATGTAAATCCATCCTGAACAGCAAAACCTTTTTGCCGCAATAATTTCCTAATATCCGTAGCTGCTACTTTAGGAATATCACTTAGATCTACATTGTGAATATATTTTATATTGCCTATAATACTAAGAAACGGTTTAACCTTACTGAACTTATTTATACTAACATGATACATATTTAATCTTTTTATTTACAAATATAAACATGATCAAAATATAAACATAACCTTAAAAACACATTTTGTTTACTTCGCGTTAACTTTGACAGCTTCGACCACAGAAATTCACAGAATACATATCGTCGGTGCCGATTTTTTTGACCTTAAAATTGAAAGGCACGTCTTAAATAAAATAATTAAAAGTTCTAATAAAATAATTTTGTGTAAGCTCCTAGAACCAAAATTGACAAAACTGTGATGTGAAAAATTGAAAAAAATATTTACTCTAAATTCTAAAATTTTGACATGTGCCTTTAGACACACAAAGTTTTTTTTATTCAAATTTCAACTTTGCATATAATTATTATTTAAGAATTTTCGCGCGCTTATCAAAGTTGGTTTCTCGTTATTTCACGTAAAATTTTCAAGTACTGGTGTTCATGTGGATATTATTTTGTAATTTGTATTATTATATCTGTATATCACCGCTACCACAGCTAAAATGCCACAACTGATAAATAAAATTGAAACTATTTTAATAAACTTAGATAAAATTGGTAAATATTTATATTTTTGTTTATTGCAATCGGCTCTCTCAAAAATACTTAATACTAAGACGAAAATGCAACACTAAACTACCAAAATATCTTTAAAACAGATTACCTATTGAAACATAATATTACAATTAGGAAATAAAAATTTGGATCCATTTCACGTTTTTATTCATATACATAATTTTATTTACACATGAAACAAGCCTTATCAAGTTAACACATTATTCTCGTGTGCTTTTTGCTGTGTTCCTTATAGTTTTTATTTTTCTTTTAGTTGTGTAAAACATAATTATCATAGTTAAACTAGTATTGGCTTTATAATGACTTCACGAAATAATTGGAAAGGAAAACTTTCAAATTTGAGTACAGGAAATTATGTAGTTGAAAATTTTTTAGAAGGAGCATGTAATTCAAATGTTTTTATTTCTAATATTGATAATACAATTATTGACAAACAATACAATAGCTTTCTTAACTCTTCTGATTTCTCCAAATCGAGCAATGGATGCATTTTGGATGACAGAACAGGATTATTTTTAAATAAAAATGGAATTGGTATAGAAAATAACACAAGTAGAAATCTCATATTAGATGACCAAACCGGAGAACTGATAGATTTAGACCAAGAAAGTAACTTTGATATGCATGAAATTTTTGACAAAAAGGCAAATAGAACTTTTAATCGGACTCAAAGAGTAATAGGAAAAACATATATGGGAAGAAGACTGGAAAGAAAAGTAGAGGATGACCGGCATCAACTCAACTTTGTTATAAGGGAAGAAAGAAAAATGAAAGCTAAGACTTGTAGCCATTGTACAACCAAAGCTAAATCATCCAGATCTTATTTATGTGCGGTTTTAAGCGAAAGGGAGAGAAAAGCTATATTTGAATATTACTGGAGCCTAAAAACATGGGCATCAAAAAAAACTTATTTAAAAAACTTAGTTAGGATTAGATCAGTTATGAGAAGACGCAAGGGATCACGGTCTGACTTATCTTCAAAACAGCAAGGGTTTGATTGCTATTTACCAAATAAAGACAATAGTTTAATTCGAGTATGCAAAAGTTTTTTACTTGACACACTTGCTATAAAAAATGATACACTATGTGCATGGGCTCAGTCTTTGAAGAAAAATATACTCAGCTCTCGGATAGCTAAAAAGAAAATCAAGACTCAAATTAGATTCAGTTAAAGAAATAAATTAATTGCTCAAAGTTCCGAGTCACTATTGCAGAACCAGTACATCCAGAGTATATGTAGAAGAGAGTTTTAGGAATAAGACCCACATGCTTAAAGTATAGATTGGTGTGCAGAAAATAAAATATTGTTAGTAGAATCCAAATTGTTTTATTCAGTTTTGAAAATTGAAAATATTTTGATTTATAAATAAACCTAGAAAAGATCTTTGTGATACTTGTACCACTTTTAAAGCCTGCAATTTATACAGTGAAGAATATAAAAATACATTTGCAAATGAAAGAAGAGACTTATTGTGCAAAAGAAAATGCACAGGCTCTATGCTCTCCTTAAGTGCTTGTTGTAACGATGGATGTTCAAGTATATTACTATCACCAAAACTAAAAGTTTCTGTTCAGTATTATAAACAAAAGCTTGAATATACACAATAATAATAATACACAATTATACTCTAATAATAATACACAATTATACTCTTATATTGCAGCAACAATAAAGAAGTTCATCTTTATATGGCATGAAGGTGATGGTGGGGATACTGCGAATGAATTTTTTAGGAAGGATTTATCCTTGTTAAAATTAATTATTAGGAAAGTAGTTTTGGTAGCAGATAGATGATGTTATCAAAACCGAAATAAAATGCTTACTTCTGCCCTTTTGAATCTATCTTTTAAAAATGAAAAATGTAGAAATATCTATAGAGCAGATAATTCTTGAGAAGGGGCATACAATGATGCAGGTAGATATTGTTCACTTTACCTTAGAAACTTTATTTAAACCACTTATCTACACACCCAATGATTACGTTAATTTAATGCGACAGGCCCGTTCTGATAGTCTCTACATCATACATCATTTAGATTACACTTTTGTTTTAAATTATGAACGCATATGTGAACTTGCCTCTGTCAGACCAGGAAAAAAAACTGGAGACCTATAAACGGCACCACTCGCATGATTGGGCCTTGCTCCCCCATAGACGACTCCATTCTACTATTGACATTGTTTATCCTTCAACGAGAAATAATAAAATAAAATACTTTAGTAGGTTGTATACCTACTAATATACTTTATCTCCTGAAAAAACTGTATGGTTTTAAATGAAGAACAACAATTTTCTATAAATCCTTGCTTTACGGCTTGCCAATTTTTCCTTTGTTACTGGATTTAAATTAGGTCTCATGACTTATGGACACTCAGTTATATAGTGTGTTTGAACTAAAGTTAGTTATCCTCTTTTACAAAAGGGGTTTTATATAAATCAGTAATGTTTAATTAGGCATTTAAAATATTTATTTATCAATTTAATCAAATTATTTTGATTGTATTTAAAAAAACAATTTGTTGTACATTATTAATTTATATTTATTACACAATATTTACATTTATCATGTTCAGTTATAAAACTGTTCTAACTTGTATAAATAAAAACAATTACAAAAATTGTTGATTCTATTACTAAATATATCATTATTTCACTTACACATGCTTGATTGTATATTTTAAATTAATACATTTAAAATATTTTTCGACAAGATGTCATATCTACCCGGTTTAAGTTCATTTGTATTTCTAATATTCACATAAATACGAAATGTGTGTGCATTGTAGTGCATGTATTCACAACAAAACGGGCAGCAATTTTTATTACTATCAGAATTACAATGTAAATTCTATCTAAAAGGCAAGTCTACAAAAGTTGTACCAATTTTTTTTAATACAAAAATAAAATAATATGGTAGAGTTATCTATTACTGTGAATCTACTAAAATAAGCTATATTATGTGAATTAACAGATCTCACCATTACCACGGTCTAGCTTGTACTATGTTCTATTTTACGTCTATCGGTAATATTAAAAGTCAGTTTGGTCATATATATGCTAGTAAGGTTGTTGGTACTGTTGCCGCTGTTGCAGGTGCTGCACGAGCGGGCCCTGCTGCTGTTGCTGCTGCTGCATGGCGAGCATCTGCTGGCGCATGCGCTGCTGCGCCATCTGCGGGTACTGGCCGCCCTGCGCGGGCTGGAGGGTGCGCGGGTATGGCGGGGCCGGACCGCCCATGCCGCCCATCGTCACGTTTGGTGCCTGCTGTGTGATATGATGCTGTCAGTTTAGAATATTAATTAATTTATTTATTTATATAGTTGTCGGATATTTTTCGATCTCAACTAGATAAATGGCGGTAGCTGGATATTTGATGTTAGTTAGTCTCTTATTGTCGGTATCAGTGCGAAAATTGACTAGATGATGAGCAATGATTCTTTACCCACGTACCTGCACATCACATGGTTTACACATACATAAGAGTGGCTCGACTGGGGGAGTACAATTATATATACAAGCATGTATGGCTTAACTCTATGAGTTTCAGTGAAAATTTACCATCAAACTAGCCGCTTTTTTGCCACCAGCGATTATACAAATTCAATGGATTTTGTTTACTTCTTTATTGGTATTATTAATTAATTTTCTATTCATATCTCTTCTTTATATAATTCCCTTTCTATATTTATCTTATTCTATGTCGTTGTTTTCGCGTCTATACAGCTTAGAAATTTATTATTATTTTAGGTTATTTTTTTAATGTATTTTGTAAACAGAATTTTTCTATGTCGCAAAATCATTATGATAAAAATATTATATATATCAGGAAGATATAATTAGGAAAATGGCGTTTTACCTGCATATACTGAGGCCTTGCATTTTGTCTTTGCTGCGCTAAGTATGCCTCTTGACTTGCCCGCCCGCTCATCATATTCTGTGAAAACAAGATTGAACGAAAGAATCTTTCCAACAATCACTATGCAATAATATATTAAATCAGGACTAAAATCACCTGTTGGAATGTCTGTTGCCCGGGGAATCCACCCATAGCGTTGCCTCCTTGTGGACCCATCGGCGCGCTTTGTCCAGTCATGCCTCCGATTCCACCTCCCTGTCCCATCTGTCCCATTTGACCCATCGCCTGACCCATTTGTCCCATACCTTGACCCATCTGTCCCATACCCTGCGGCATCTGTCCCGACTGCCCCACTCCTTGACTCATTTGACCAACATTCTGACCAATAGAGTTTACACCTTGACCCATTGGGTTCACCTGTTGACCCATCTGTCCCATTTGACCAGTTTGACCCATACCCTATAACAATATATAATTTGGCTTATGATTTGAATCAAAATTGTTAAAATGAATAACACCATGAATGTTAAAATGTATGTCTGATTACCTGGTTCATCATTTGTTGTTGGCCACCTTGCATCATCTGCTGGCCATAACCATAGCTCTGTTGCATACCGCCATACTGTCCGCCAAACATTTGTCCACTCATTGAACCCATCTGTCCGCTGCCCATTTGCCCGCCACCCATCTGCCCTCCGCCCATTTGACCGCCGCCCATTTGGCCGGCACTCATTTGTCCGCCTGCCATTTGGGCACTCATTTGTGCTGGACCCATTTGGACACCACCCATTTGACCCATAGGTCCCATGCCACCCATCGCGCTCATTGGATTCATTTGACTAAAAAAATAGTTAGAGATGTTATATACGAGCTTACCAAAATTAGAGAAAGACAAAATAAAGTAAGCATTACACCAATTTTCGCTAAAAAGAGACGATAATCACTACATAGTATAAAACAAAGTCGCTTTCTCTGTCCCTATATGTCCCTATGTATGCTTAAATCTTTAAAACTACCCAACGGATTTTGATAAGGTTTTTTTTTTAATAGATAAGAGTGATTGAAGAGAAACGTTTATATGTATAATAACATCCATTTAATAGTGGAGAAATACTGTTATTTTTGAGGTTTCTAATGTGATGTCGTAAATAATCGTGCGGGCCACGGGCAGTAATGAATAAATCAAAGCTACTGGATCGATTTCAATCATTTTTTCAGTGAATGACATAAGCTATATATTTTATACCCGTGCGAAGCCGGAGCGGGCCGCTAGTTATTGTATAATTTGAAAAAATTATTATATAACTCACTTGGACTGCATTTGCCCCATTTGGTTGGGTTGCATCTGTCTGATGCCTTGTCGGGGGAAGGGTCCTCGCGGGTGCGGCGCTCCGGGGTACCCACCACTCTGTGCAATAGAATATATGTATGTTTTATGTAAGTAAGGTTGCAAACTAATGTGCAGCCCACTGGATGGCAAGCGGTCCTCTTAGCTATCTTTTCGTTTAACGCCAGACGTATCTTGGACAGCTATTTGAGATTCATCATTCATTATTATTTCAACTCCTATCAATCCACTGCTAGACATAGGTCTCTCCCAAGGTGTGTCACAATATTTAGTCCTCTGCTGTTTTCACCCAGCCAATACAACATAACTTCTTAACGTCATCATCCAACCGGGCCGGATGGCGCCTTACACTATGCTTACCAATAAATAAATAAATAAATAATAAATAAATAATAAACGCTACACACTCAACGGCCCCCATTAGGATAATTATATCCTGTGTCGGGGTCCGGAAACATTCACAATGACAAGGACAAACACAACCAGACCGGAAAACATGCCTGTACGATTAATACAAACATCTGCTCCGAGCGGGAATCGAACCCGCAACCGTCGAGGCTTAAAGCAGACTCGCTACCCACAACGCCACAACGGTGTCTAATACCTAACTTATTTAGGATTAGAGGTTTAGAATTGGATTAAATGCTTATTTATATGTACCTTTGTTCATGAAATGATATGAAATATTTGTATTCAAAGTGAAAAGAGTTATACTTATTTGTTTTAAAGTTATCCATCCAAGAATCCAAAATTAAGCAATCATAATGAGAGAGCCGGTCAAACTCTGGGGATTTCTATTCCACACAAGTATTTTTTGAAATTGTCAAGTTTGTTTACAATCATAATTACTGAATGCTGAGTCTCATTTCCAAGGTTTGGTTACACCAATGTACTTATATTAAATTTTATAATCTTTTACACGTCTTTAGGGATCCGTACCGAATGGGTGCTAAAAAAACCCTATTACTAAACCTAACCTGTCCGTCCGTTTGTCAGCAGGCTCTATCTCACGAATCCCAATAGGCAGCTAGTTGCAATCTTCACAGATTATATATGTCTAGTGCCACAAACACAAGAACAAATACTAACAATAAAATAACATTTTAAAATAAAGGGGGTCCGTACAAGAAACTTGAAAATTTTATTTTACAGTGGTACGGAACCCTTTATGTGCGAGTCCGACACGCACTGGCCGATTTTTTTTTTCATTTATTAATACAAAGTTTATGAATGCTTTCTGGGATCTATAATAATTTTTGGGATGTGTGAAGTGTACCTGCATTTGTGACATCTGCGTGTACGGCACCCTTTGCCGTAGCATATTGCTTAGCGCTTGCTTGGACTGTGTGTTCGACTGAGGAGCTACTCCACGCTGAGGTACACCTGCTGTTCAAAAATAAAATATTACATATAAATTTGTTGTGTCATACTTGACTATCGATTCCTTGTGATAGCTATAACAGTGATATGTATAAATAATAGAGTTGTCTCAGTCTGCTAATATCTCATAGCTAGGCCTGCTCTTATAAAGGACTATAATAAGAAACCCAACCCACCACGCTGTTCCGCAGCAAATTGGCGAATATTCGTATATATTAAGATGTTTTTTTATCATGAGACAAGATACAAATTTGAAACACATTTACAAAAACATAGTTTTTTTATGTGTTCATTAATCCGGACAAATATGTGTACGAACCAGGCGGATTGTAATATCCTTGCCCTGGCGGCGGGAACCACTGTTGTTGCTGCATGAACTGCGGCTGTTGAGCGGCCGCCGCATTCACTGCTGTACCACCAGGCGTTGTTGCGCCGTTTGTCTACAATATATAGAAATTATGGTTGTATACACAATATATAGAAATTGTGGCGGTTTCAGATTGAGGATTTTTTTCGAGGGTTTTGTTTCGGCATACGCACTTTCACGCGCACTTCATTTCGCTTCAAAAAGCCGCAAGTACGTACACTTGCCTATTTCGGCGTTTACGCTCGAACCACCATCTTTAATGCACTTTATATTACGCGCTTATACAAGTATCGTAAAAAGCGCGCTTCGACGCACCTACAACATATAATAATGTAAACGGATTTATGCACTCCCCTTTATCATGTAACATCCCTTGTACCATGAAATATAGCAATATTATTACGAGCTAGAGAAGAGACACTACAGGCATATTTATTATTGTATTTTGTCTCCACTCGGTCAACCCCAACTTTCACGAACGAGAATGGAACTAGTTATCATCATCAACTAGTTAAACTAAAAAACATAGTTTAAAAGTACAATTTACCGGTGTAGTCGGTTTCGGCTTTTTGCTAATTTTGTTATTCAACTTGCACGACATCTTCCGTCCCTTTCCGGATCCTGTCGGACTCGAATCTAAGCTTCCATTATCCTGTTAAAAAAAGTACTTGAAAATAAAATTACCACCACCATATTATAGACAACATAAATATTAAAAGAAGCCTCCGCAACTCCAGTATTAAACCAGTCGAATATCGAGTATATCTTGAATATGCAACGAAAATATTTATGCAACTTTTTATTTCTACCTCTTTTTAGTCAATTTAACACAATCTATTATTTTTTTCTCCTATTTGGTATTACGGTTTTGGTTAACTTCGTTCTTTACTTTCGTTTAAGAATATAATGACGTTTTGGAACATAACACCAACATCAAATGTAATCAGATATTAAAATAATCTAGCATAATTATATAAATAAAGACCTTATAAAATGTCGTAAGATTTGCCCTCATGATTAGATTTGGATTATTATAATATACATTTTTCACCTGTTTATTGTCATTCGTGTCCAGATCCTCGGGCGGGACGGGCAAGGGCTCTAAGTAATAACTCAGCGGTTTCACGAGACTGTGCGTGTGATATTTTAATAACCTATAAAGAAAGTCAATAACTTAAGTACTGTAAGATATTTTTATGTTATTTTTCTATAATAATTTTAATTATTAAAAAAAAAAAAAAAACAATATATACCTATGAGCATTTTCGTATGTAAGCGGTTTCCTCTCTATCTTAGTAGCCGCGAACCAAGCCCAGGAGAGCGGAGCGGGGTTCCGTCCCCCCTCTACTAATTCCCAGCTCGACACGCGTTGCTTATCCGTAAGACGGAGACCCTGAGAATTAAAACCATAAATACATAAACATTAAAAGTTAACTATTTATATTCCGATTTTAAATTAACGATTATTTGCTTTAGAGAGGATTTTGGTACCGTTGCATTCTGAAGCACGGTTGGCATGGAGAAGGCGAAGGAGTAAGACAAAAGCTAAGGGGGGTTCGAATCTCTGGTCTCTGACTACCTGCTCAAGTAGACTTTAAAATCATAACTCTACACTAAAACGGTAATTCATTACAAGACAATACATATGTATTTTATAACTTACTTGACTTGTACATACCTGTTTCTTTTCGTTGTCGAAGCCCGTAATCTTGTTACCTTTCTGATCTACGAGACAGCCGAGTGGTTCACAAGCAATAACCTACAATATGGAAATATTCTTTTATATTATAGTATGTATTCTTCAGCAATATATGATTTTTTTCTTTTTATAAAAACTATTTTTAGAATATTCGCCTGTTTTTTTATTTGGAAAGTAGGGCTCTACTCCAGCTGATGGTAAGTGGAAATAAAGTCCAAACACGAGGGCGGCTAACAGAGTTGCGGAATGCAACCCTGTTAGCCACCCTCGCCCTGCCTAACCGCAAGATGCCGCTTCACTCCTCGTTTGAAGGAGCCCAGATTGTAGGAAGGAGGGAACACGTGAGCCGGCAATGAGTTCCACTTTTTGGAAGTACGACAAAGAAAAGAATTGTTAAACTTATTTGTTCGCCAAGGCATTGATGCCACAGTTAGTTTGTTTTCAGTAAGTATGAAAATATAAGGTCACCTCTATAATAGTGTTCTTAGACAAGGGTAGCAACTGCCTGACGGCCTGGACGCTCGGTCCGTGCCGATCCCCGATCTCCTTCTTCAGTTTCTTCATCAGATTTTGATAGTGTTTCCGGTTGTTGTCGTCGCCGCCCTCCGCTAGCGTCGAGTGTATGAGTGTCGCGAGCATGTCGATCAATGTCGTGAACAAGTTGCTGTGACACAGACTAAAATAAATTTATTGTAGACACACTGTCTTGGGGCCACCTACGCAGCAAGTCTCGTGTGACGTCAGAAGCGACATGATACACAACCACATTCGACAAAGAAAGTTTTACAATGACACATGTTTTAAAACATAATTATAATTAAAATTGGTTGGAGCACAAATTAGTGCTCTTCTGAGCAAGGAGGTTATGAATTATTTTACTGTTAAATGAAAGAAAAAATAGTACTAAACTAAAACAAGACTTTCTTTTTGGAATGCGTTATAATGGTTTGCATTTGATGCCTCTTTTCCGTGACTATGAATATAGCCCAAGCGTTTAATATGATCTAGACTTGCTGTGTAGTTTATGAATGTACAAAAATATGGAGTTTCCAAAAGGTTAGGCGATGTGAAAGACGTTGATGGTTTCCCAAAGATATAATGATTTGTCAGACCCGGTGAAACGGGTTCTATTCGTGATAACCATAAGAAAAGTTTTGTGATAATGATAACATTCACAACACAATGATTCTTACCATACATTTCAGGGACATTGACAATAGTGATTGGTCTTAGTTTTGAGAATATGGCTATTTCTCTGCTGTTATGAGTTGTTATGCCTAAAATTGAAACACCCTTTTCCTAAATTTTCTCCTCGTTAGTAAGTAATAGCTCAATAACCTACTTAATATTATATGTAACTGCTAATATATGTTTGTTTGTTTCATAAGCTATAACTATCCAACCTGTCGTCATGAAATTTTGTCATGGGTACAAAACAGGTCATAGAAAAAATACTGTTCTCGAACCATAGAGAAGTAACATTTTTTGATGGTTGTCTGGCATAACAACGCTGCCTGTGTACAGGTATAAATTTTAATATGAGCCCTGGAGTATAGAACCTGCACTTTAAAGGTTTAAACGGAACATATTTCAGAAGTCAACGCTTATGGAGTCGCGGCCATTTTAGACTTACTTGGAAACCTCAATGAGGACGACGGATTTGGCAAAAACTGTAACGCAACGGTAGAGTAGGCAGATGCCTATCTGCACTAGGGTTAGATATCAGCTTGGGGCAGATGTTTCTATTGAGCATACAGGTATTTGTTCCAGTCATAAATATAGATTGCGCTTCCATATGGCGTAAAATGACAGAAAATGTTTAAAATGCACGTATGCGCTATAAAACCCTTGAACGTCATTGGTCAATATTCCAGCCCCATTCTTACTCTTGCTCTCGCACATGCGCCATATTATTTTTATGTATGGTATACACTATCTATTGTCCTCTATATCTATGGTTCCGACTGTATATTACTATCCTAATAGGGGTTGGGTGTGTATTCGACGTACCTATTGTTGTACGCGTCGATCAGCTGATGAGCGACGAGCTGCGTCAGCAGCAGCGCCCAGTCGGCGGTCAGCTGGTAGGAGCGTCGGATCGCGTCGAACATCCCGCCGGCGAGCGAGAAGCGCAGCTGCAGCGCGTCGGGCGCCGCCTCGTCGTGCCACGCGTCCCCGCACGTGCTGCGCTCGTGGTCGCGCGCGTGCGTCAGGTAGTGGGATAGTTGGGCGTGGATCGAGCTCAGTAGACTCTCCTGTTACGGATTATTATGTCTATGTGGTTTAATGAGTATTATATTGAGTAGATCTTTGACCCATCGTGAATGAGCTGGTTGACACACAAGGATATAGCACTATCCATAATTTTGTGTTTCGTGTAACAAGTGTGAGTGCTGAAGGCAGTACTCGTGGTACTATGATAATCGCTACTCTTATATAAAAGAGAGTTCTTGCAGATAGAAGCTAGATTAATTGATAAAAAGTAACGTCATCCCTAAATTAATACATTTTTTAATTTTTCGAAGTTTGTTCGAAGGGAATAGAAAACGAAGCCAGCCAGCTATTTTTTTAACGAAAATGTAACTAAGGTTGTTTAATAAAATTCTATGAGGTATAAAAGAAAATATACTTTATTTCTAATTAACAATTGTGGCGCAGCGGTAGCGAACCTGCCTTAAACGCCACAGGTCGCGGATTCGATTCCCGCTCGGAGCATAATATGTTTGTATTGACCATGCAAGCATGTTTTCCGGTCTGGGTGTGTTTGTCCTTGTCATTGTGTATGTTTCCGGACCCCCGACACAGGATATCAATATCCTAATGGGGGCCGTTGAGTGTGTAGCGTTTATTTATTTATATAATATTATAATAGTTTCTACCTTCTGATCGTCCTGATTCCTAAGGCAAGTCAGCACGAGCGACAGCAGCGGCTCGTTGGCGAGTCGCACGGCGGACGCGCCGCACGAGCAGCTCCCCGCGCCGCCCACGCCCCGCTTGCCGCCCCCCCCAGGGCCCGCAGAACTGTTACAAATATACTAATTTATAAAAACTTCTTCTTCTTCTTCTTCCTAGCATTATTCCCTGTAATTTATCTATCCAGGGTCTGCTTATTACTCTTATCCGGATTTGACCGGTTACTAATTTTTACACAGAGCGATTGTCATGTGATCTCCGCAACCTTAAGGGCAAACCAGTGATATTGGATATGAGCAAATTACTTATCAAGAGTTAACTTAATTATTATTAGATGTTATGAGATAACAATCGGGACCGACAGCTTTACATGCTCTCCGAGGCACGATATTTGGACGCAAATAAGCAATACCATGTCAACCCACACGAATGTCATTTCGGGAAAAACGCGTTTGAAAATTTTTAACAACTTGCTTTATATGATTTTTTTTATTTATTGGTCAAGCTTTTGGCAATTTCAGATTTATGTAAGTTATTTTACTCATTTTCACAAAAATAAGTATACAAACTGCATATTTCGTATATAATATAACACAAAACGTTTAAAAATACATAAATTGCATGATTGAAAAAATGGCTTTTTAAAAGTTATAAACCTTAAAACCCTACAAATATTAAAGAAAAATATTCTTCAGCCATTTACGAACACTTCTGCATATATAAGTCAGTTTTTTCGACTTTGTGGGTTGACATGGTATTGCTTATTTGCGCCCATTTGTAAGATCAATACAAACATCTGCCCAAGCTGGAATTGAACCCATAACCATCGAGGCTAAAGACAGACGATACCAGTACGCCACAACAGTGTCAAGAATTATAGAAATGTATCTAAACTAATAATAATAAAACTGCATTTTTTGTTTATTACAATTGAACTCAAAAATTACTCAACCAATTAAAAAAATCATTCATCATTAGAAAGTTACATCTTTACAGAGTAAGATAGGATTTTTATAGACTAGTTTGTATGTAAGATACTCAGGAAACAGGATTAAAGCTCCCAAAGGAACGGGATCAATAGAATAAACTACTTCTATTTATCCGGGCGAAGCCGGGGCGAACCGCTAGTTTAAAGAATAATAATATCCCGTGATAGAGGTCCGAAAACTCACGAACACAAGCACAACCATTCATACCAGAACAAAAGTCTGGGTCAATACAAATATATATCCCAACCGGGAATAGAACCTGGGACCTATTCGCTACAAAATGACAATTAGTATATGTAAAACCAGTCTATGTGAAACATTACCCTTTGTAGCTAGGACTTTGATGGCTCTTGCAGTCCCGATGTGAGCCGCCCCCTCCCCCGCCGCCGCTGGAGCAACCCCCGCTGCAGCCGGCGCCCCATCCACTCTCCAATATCTAAAACATTTAAATTCTTACATTTAAATCTTCGATAAATAACTCAACGGTCCCCTTTAGGATAGTTATATCCTGTATTGGGGTCCAAAACAAACATAACGACAATGACCAACACAGACCGGAAAACATGTAGCCTGTATGGTTAATACAAACATCCGCTCCGAGCGGGAATCGAACCCGCTACCGCTGCACAACAACGTCGTCAAATGATTGCGCAAACTAAATAAACTACTCTACTCTTCAACGACATAACTTCTATGATTGAACTTAAAATAGCCTTAGCAGGTTAAAATGATATGGCAAAAAATAAATAAATAATCTCTAAAGCTTTCGCTTGACTTCAAATAATTAAAAATGGTTAAAATGTTGCGCTTTGTGATCATCCCGGTACAAAGCCTATGTGCATCCTATATCCTGATCTTTACTAAAGCTATTTTTTGCCATATCCATTTAAAACCGTTCCGTACGCCTGCGTCCATCCCCAAGAATTCTCAGCGCACATAGCAAAAGTATTTTAAAAAGCAACAACCCGCCCACTGTCAGGTGTCATAAGCACGTCCTGTAAGACCCTGATGATAGCATCACGTTCGAAAATGTCTCATAACACATTACGGACACGCTCTCAACACTGTCTTCGTTAACAAAGACAAGGTCCCTTGTTTTGCACGTCGACTTGAAGTCACACCATCAGGCGACCCCATTGACTAGATACCACTTGATCCAGTCTTGATGGAGACACCCTAAGGAGGAAATCGACTTTGAACCCCCGCGAGGGCTGTTCCTGTTTCACGTCCCGATCTACGTATTCCCTAAACTGGTGCTGGTGGTAGTGTGCAGTCACCTGTCCGGCTTGCTTGAGCACGCGGCCCTGCACGGCGGGCGGCAGCTTGGCGACGAGCGGCGCCACGAGCCACACCGACTCGGACCACTTGCTCGTGCTCACCACACCGCGCTCCGTGCCCATCCTGGTGGTACCATTACTAATTATATATCATAAGGAGATGTATATAATTAATCATATAATAAATAAAGTAACAGCTTTATATTCAATGATTTTTGAGCAAATGGGGAAAAAAACAGGCAGTAAATCTTCACTAGATATATTATAAAAACTAATCTATAGATATATTATAAAAACTGTGTGGTCGGAAGACCTACATCAGGAAGAAGTTCCTTACGTATTTTCTTCATATCCGAATGTAATTCGAAATGAAATTTGTATGTTTCAATAGGTTATACGATAAAAAGAAACAGGGAAAGAGAGAGAGAGACAGAGAGGGGGAGAGAGTTGCGCACCCGGCTGCTCACTCATTTGTTTGCTTGTAGTAGGCTCGACACACACACACACACGCGCACCCACATACGGCATTTCGTTACATGGCAATTTCTACTAAAATATGGCACTACCCGTAAGCCGCGTTAAGAAACTCCTTTGCAATAATATCAAACATACTTAATATCTGTTACGCTAGTATTGGGACTATCATGTAAGTGGATGTTAAAACTTCGATTAACTAGCTATTAAAAGTTCGATAAAATATATAGAATAATATGTACTATCGTGCTGTAGGCGAGAGGAGACGAAGCTAACCGAGCGCACGCACGTGTCGTCGAGCATTAAGTGTAACTATTCTACTGTAACTTTACGCCGATTTTCTGTATCCTCTTCTTCCCCGGTCGAGCCGGCCCATTAGTGCTTCAGAAGCATGTCTCTACTACTTCCGGTTGTGTGTATACCTGTCCTTGTCCGGCGGCGGCGGCGCGGGCTGCTGGAACACGTTGATGATGGCGCGCGCGACCGTGTCGAGCCACGCGCTCAGCTCCGACGAGTTGTTCGGGAACTGCTTGAACATGAGCTGCAGGTCCAGCCACGACATGCGCAGCGACCACTGCTCCAGGTTCTAATAACAACAATAGCCATTAATAACACTAGCTATATTAATCACAAAAAGTAACTCTTATTAATAGCTATGTTTGCTAGTATTCTATTTAACTGACTATACATATATAAACTATATAACACGAATGCAACGAAAACTTATATGATATCAAAATGCATTAAAACTCTACAACAAAGCTAATAATAGTACTAAAAGATATTACCCCTTTTTCTGATGAAATTTTAAAACTCATAACGTAACATGACTTTGGAAAATATAAATAAATTAATAATTACCTCAAGCAAACGTGTAATCATCGTCTTTTGATCGAGATCAGGATGTGTGTGACTCGCTGAATCTGGATAGCATATCATATGAAGTAATCTGAAATAAATGATATGCTTTTAAAATAACAGTAGCCGACTTAAGTTTATGAAAGAACAGTAGATTAATGGATCATGTGGAACTCTATATTACATTGAACAGTTCTGTTAGTTAATGTTAAACTTCTTGATATTATAAATAAATAAATTCTACTCTCTCAACGGCCCCCATTACGATAATTATATCCAGTGTGCCCCACATAGGATATAATAATCCGAAAAGATTAGGATATAATTGTCTGGAAACATACACAATGACAAGGGCAAACTCCCAGACCGGAAAACATTCATATATGCGTACGCCCAGCCTAAACTCTTGGACCTGGAAAGTCGAACTTTTTCACAGGTGTTGGTTTTAAAGCGTAAACGAGTAATTTTTAGAAATTTAGAAAATTTAGAAATTGAGGTGTGAAAAAGGGGTTGAAGGTTTGTATGGGATGTCCATCAATTTTGAAGCAGAAAACTGAATTAAAATCGTTATACACGCGGGTGCAGACGCTGGCAGAAACTAGTATAAAAATAATTATCGAAATAGGTTCTTCTCAAACATAACATTTATAAAGTTTACTAAAAAATAAATAAATATATAAATTGGTATAAATCTTAAATAAATCCAGTCACCTTTGTGCTTGTCTCGGTGTCAGCATTGAATCCAAAAGCATATCTGGTTGATACAACTCATCGGGGTTTTGGAGACATTTTTGTAAAACCCATTCTTCAGAGCAGATTTCGGCCAAAACTCGTCTCGCCAAAGATGATAATGACTGAGACGAGTCCAGAAGCGTAGATCCTACGCCACCGCTTCCTCTGTAAAAAAATTGAACATTTTCAAAATCGCTGTCTATTACAATTATGTATATTTTAAAAATAATTATCTATTAGTCTCTTAATAGTTAGGGTTATGACATAATAGCAGGTGGTTAAAATTATTTACCACTTATTTTATAGATGTACGCCTTACCTTGAAAATCTTTTGCGTATATAAAATAAAACAATGGTTTTATTTTATTTTTTTTTTTCGAATAAACTATACTGTGCCTATATTTATATTATAAAAAATGGTTATGCAAAAATATTTTTAATAGAATTAATTGTAACATAGATATACATTTTTATTTTATTTATATATGCATTTAAAATTGCTGGAAAACGTAAAGATATTGATAAAATGGACGCAAATAAGCAATACCATGTCAACCCACAAAATTGAAAAAGTTATATATGCAGAAGTGTTGGTAAATGGCTGAAGAACATTTTTCTTTAATATTTGTAGGGTTTTTAGCTTTAAAACTTCTAAAAAGCCATTTTTAATCATGCAATTTATGTATTATTTTAAACGTTTTGGGTTATATACGAAATAAGCAGTTTGTATACTTATTTTTTTGTGAAATTCGCGAAAAGACATTCGTGTGAGGTTGACATGGTATTGCTTATTGGCGTCCAAATGATTACTTAATAATTTCGTATATAATTTCGAAGAATTCTGTAATATTTATGAAACTTTGTATTGATGAATTTACGAAAGGATAATAATAATTATGACAAATTTTGTTACCGAATCGTGCAAAATAAATTCCGCGTTATATGGCCGAAAGCCAAACGAATATTATACCTGATTTTTTTAGATTTTTACATGTAATGTCTAAAATATTTTCTAACATTATAATTAACATTTTTTGTTGAATAATCAACATCATTTAGAGTTTTTTTGCACAAAAAAATAGTAATTTTATAGTAGTAATTAAATTTAAAAAATGTCAGTTATAATGTATGAGTTAAAATTTAGGAATTTTTTATTACTATTATAATTTTAGATCCCAAATATGTTATCACAATGAAATGACACCAACACTGCAAGATAGGAAAAGCAACAGAAATACAGACACTTTTTACAGACATATCCATAGACATAGCTTAGTAAAGGATATTTTTTATTTCACGTATTATTTTAGTAAATCGATTCTTTTTTAATATAGATAACATATTAAATATGATTAAATTGTATGTAAATAAATATATTTTGTTGTATTCACCACATGAATGTGGGTTGACTATTTAAAATATTTTAACACATAAACTAGTATCAAACCAAAGTTTTAAAAAGAAAACTTAAAGAGCCTGCGATCAATTAGGTCATGGCACGGTAAGGGATTTTTACGTGACAAATATATGTAAAACTTACTCTGACAGAAAATGATGATTGTTGATGATTAATTGAGACAAAATTTATTGTCATGTAAGTTTACAAATAATACGCAAAATAAATATAAGTGACGTTTTTTTTATATACAATTAGTTTAATAGTTAGGTGTCGGGACCGGATTAGGTGATGAAGTGAAATGAAAAACACACGGAACTGTGAAGCCATGAAGGTACGTGAATGTGCTCATAACTCATAAAATAAAAACAAACCTAGGAGTTCTATGGCCCCCACTCATCTCTGTATCTACCATCCTAAGAATCAAAAAAACATTTGTATAGTTATATAAATAAATTTAAAATCATTTTTCGTCGTAGTATGATATAAATAATAGTATGAACTGTGGCATTAGGCGAATCAAGATAGCATATATTTTTTATATAATAAATAAATTATTAAAATTCAAATATTTACAAAAAGCATGTTACTTACGACATGAGGTCGAGTTGCGCGTCAGTCGGCACGGTGTCGCTGGTGCCCAGGATGTGGGACAGTTCGCTAGATTTCTTCCCGCTGAGTTTACCACCGTCCCGAGCCGTCGTGTCTCCCACCACTGACGATTAAAATAATACTTTAAGATCACAGCTCCAAAATTTTGGAACCATTTGTATGTCTTTCATTAAAATTTATTTTTGCTTTTCAGAAGAATATTTAATTTATTTTATTTTTAAGTTAAAAAAAAACTTTTATATTGATTTCAGGGGGAAGAATGTATTAAGAGGTCTAGAAATCTATTTTATATGGCTCACTATGGATATACGTGCGCAGTTGACATAAAATTTGAATAGTCCAGATAGAAGTCAACTAATTACCATCTAGCAAATTCAATGCTCCCTTAAGTCATCACGTCCAAAAGTGTATAAGGACAAAAAAACGATTATCAAAATTAACACTTTAAGAACAGACCTCAGACCTGAAAATATACATGTATTATTATATTTTATTACATGTATTATTATATTTTATTACATGTATTAATTATCGCAAACGAGATTCGAACCCACGACCGCCAACGTTAAAGAATGGTTAAAGCCATAGCCTTTTGTTCGGAGCACATGTTTTTATTGATCATTAAGGCATGTTTTCCGGTTTGGGTGTACTTGTCATTGTGTATGTTTCTGAACCCCCGACACAGAATATCACTATCCTAATTTGGAACGTTGAGTGTGTAGCGTTTGTTTGTTTGTTACTGTCCACGTCTACAAACAAAGATTGCTGACGCGCCATATCTTTTGTGTCGTTCTATATGTAATGCGTGTGTTTAGTTTGTGGTCAAGAAGTGCGTGTGCTCACTGAGTATGGCCTTCAGCGTGGCGAGCACGGGCCCCACGCCGATGTTCTTGTGCGCGGCGGCCAGCAGGTGCCGGTCGCACGACAGCCGCACGCCGGCGCCCGCGCCGCCCGGCCCCGGGGATGTCGACACGCTGTATAATCCTGAGTGACATATGATTTGTCATAAAATTTACAGTTTATTTACAGAGCTTATAATAATATAGATAAATTTGATAGCCGATCATCGTAGAATATTTACAGTAGTATATCACTGTAGAATATTTTTTCTTTTTTAAATTATTATTTGTTATCATAGCGGCTATAAAAATAAATAATCTTTAAACATGTCAAGAATTTTCTATTATAGTTCATGAGATACAGCAAAAAAGTCTAAAATATATTTTTATTGTATGGGGAGTCACCTCTATTTTTAAATTTTTTATTATATTTTTAACATTAGTTGTTGTGGCGGCAACAGAAATACACATTTTGTAAAAATTTCATGTATCTACTTATTATGGGACAAATCACGTACAACAGACGGAAGGACGGACGGACAGCAGAGATTTAGTAATAGGGTCAGTTTTCGTTTTTTGCACCCTTTGGGTATCAAAATACCAAATACCGTAAAAAAGGAAATGGCATGAAGGTAAAATTTTGTGAAAAATGTATTTCTCACCGGGCTGCGGCGTGTCGACAGTCTTGAAGAGGCGCAGCAGCAGATGGCAGGTGAGACGCGCGCCGGCGTCGGGCGAGGGCGCGGTGGGCGGCAGCGGCCCGCCCACTCCGCACGCCTTCAGCAGCGACGGCAGCGCCGCGTGGCGGACGAAGTCCTCCAGCGAAAAACAGTGCCGCGCTACGTCACAACAATAACATTACTTACGTATTTTTTATATATTTGATCGATTAATTTGAAAATATAATTGGATAGTGGTTAAAACATTTCTCAAACATAGCACAAAGAAAAGGTTTTTGCAAAACAGACTATAGTAAAATAAAAATTGTGCAGTCGAGAGTTCCTTACGTTTTTCGTTTCTTTTTCAACTCCGAATGTAGTTCTAATATTGAACAATGGAAAATTATATCATTTTAGTGTGGAGTGGTAGTGGCGACAGCTCACCGACGAGTATGCAGGTGAAGACGGCGAGCGCGTCGTGCGCGGCCGCGTCGTGCAGGTCGCGGTGCTTGAGCAGGTCGGGGTACAGCGCGCTGTGCTGCGGCAGCGGCGGGTAGTGCTGCGCGCCGCACAGCGCCACCAGCGCGCCGAGCCACTCCGCCGCCAGGCTGCTGCACCACGCCGTCATCTCCGCGCACACCACGCCCAGCTCGTTCACACTGCCACCACCCACCACGCACACAGGCGCACATGTTAGTTAACCATTGTTGATGTGAAAGCCTCTGTAACGGCGTTGAGCTATTTTTGATAAGGGTAAAACGTATGGCGTCACCTGACGTCACGACATGCTTCAGTTTTATACTATTATACTACAATATTAACAGGTATCAATATGAACGCTGTTTGTGTGATGACCCAAGCTCCCACACCCTGCCTCCTTTTCCTTCCATTTACCACTCCTCTGCTACTTATCTTAATTAAAATTTTATTTAAAAGAATGACGAATTTGCTCACCGATCGTTGTCCACCTCGCGACACACGGCTAGCATGGCGGAACAAACAAAGCTGTATCTATTCGCTGGGGACTCCGCGACCAGTCGCGCCCAGGATATATCGATTTTTCCTGATTGTATGAAATTAATAGCTATTTTAAAAATAATTTTTGTGCTCTTTAAATAATAATAAAAGAGGAAGAAAAAAAATGTTACAATAAACTGTACCTTTTCTAGGATTCGTGAAGAATTCGCTCAGAAATTCCGGGTTATAGGGGTAATTAGATGGAATCGGTGTCAAAGGTGAGTAAAGCGCTTGCCTGTAACAACAAAAATATACTAAATTAAATGTTTGTATTATTATTAAGAAAAAAAAAATTAATGACTAATGATAGTTTCTACTTTGAGAAAAGAGGCTACAGTTTAAAAAAATATGGAGAATGGAGGTTTCAAAAGAAGTTTGAAAAAACTTTTCTTGCACATTTATAAAAATATAATTAAAAACATTTACACCATGGCACATCAAATATAACGGTCCATATACTCTTGGCTACGCAATTTAATGTCTTAAATTACTTGAGCACATGGCGGATTTGGAGGGAATACGTGGCTGATTCAGCGAATACGCTTCTCTTTCTACACGCACTCCCGTGAATCTACAGCTGTACCTATTCACAATATTATTGTCCTTGTCATTGTGAATGTTTCCGGACCCCCGACACAGGATATTAGTATCCTAATGGGGGCCGTTGAGTGTGTAGCGTTTATTATTATAATTATTATTACTTTTCTCAACTTGTCACTATAGTTCTCGGTCAACTTATACGCAGAGCGGCGCAAATACACGTTTCACGTGAGCGGTGTTCGCGGCCATCTTTTTAGGAATAGGAATGAGTGCGGAAGGATGTGAACGAATGAATGTGTACTGAATTTGAATGTAGATTAAATAAAATTGAAATATAAATATATTAAGTAATTTAAGACATTAAAAGTGTGTAGCCAACCCCCAGTCTACCAATTTATATATCTATGTACACACTTGATCTTAGGGTACGCGTTCGCGAACGTGTCGGCGTGCGGCGCGTGGAAGAGATGCGCGGCGGCCTTGTACAGGTCGTGCAGCTGCGCGAGCACGCAGCGCTCCGCCGAGCCGCAGTCGCCCGGGTTCACCACGCACTTCACCAGCCGGCACAGCTGCTCGAACACGGCCGACGTCTGCTCCACGCACACTGACAAACAATCAAATTTACTTTATTCTTTTCTTTTATTCTTAGCATTATTTAGCAGGGTAGCATTTGACCTCTGCAACCCTAATGGTGAACCAGTAACTCAATCAAAAGTTAACGATTATTATCAGATGTTATGTGACAACCGGGACGATTACTCGAACGAAGCTGTGAACGATTTTTCGTATCATTAAGCTTTATAAAACATTTAACTTACATTAGGTTGACGACGTTGTGGCGCAGCGGTAGCGAACCTGTCTGCAACGGCACAGGTCGCCGGTTCAATTCCCGCTCGGAGCATATGTTTGTATTAACCATGCAGACATATTTTTTCCTGGTCTTTGTATGTGTATTCGGCCCTCCGACGCAGGATATCATCATACTAATGGGGGCCGTTTAATGTGTAGTGTTGATTTATTTATTTATATTTATTACGTAAATATTAGAACATAAATATATTGTCTCTGTTAACTAGACTTGAAAGTCCAGTATTTGTATGTATAGTTACTAACATAGTAAGCAAGAGTGGTATCTCCTCAGCGCTCCGACGGTGTACAGCGCGAGCGCGGAGGTGTAGGCGCGCGGCGCCGCGAGCCCACTGCTGGGCGCGCCGCGAGACAACAGCGCCGCCTCCACTTCTGACAGCTCCTTCAGTATCTGCGTCAGAAATATGGACTGTTAGTACTGTTACGGTGGACCTTACCACCAGGGTATAAGGTTTAAAATGGAATGCTATCCTTTCTGTCTCGTTACGCGTAGGTTCTAGAAAGATGTTTTCTCGAAAAGTGCCGTAAAATATTTCAGGGAAGGAACTTTCTCGAACCCGTGCTCCGCACTATATAAGCGGTCTGAGTCATTCAGTTCTGAGCAACGAGCGAAGAAACTACAAGCGATAACAGTGAATATGTGACTTCGGCTATTCCTTTGAACTATGGTTGACCTGTGATTTTTGAAGTTCTGTTGTGTGATCTAGAAGATTTCATTAAAGTATCATTTAGAGCCATCAGGCATTTCATTCTAAATCCGAGAACCCCAGACCGTAAAATGCTGTTTTGAGGTAATTATTATACAAATAGCTTTTTTTGATACAATTTTGTGTAATGCAAAAATAGATTAAATTGAAATAAGTTTCAATTAGTTTTGATGTAGACATTAGTTTACAATATTTAAAAAAATTGACGAGATTAAAATGATGGTTTACATAGATATTTTAGTGATAGTGGTAATGTTACAAGCTACACCTGTATGCAAGTCTCGATGAGGCCGTGCACGTTGAGCGCGATCTCCATGAGGTCGAGCGCGAAGGCGACGTGGTCGGGCTGCGGCAGGTACATGGTGGCGCCGGCGGCGTACGCGGCCAGCGCCTCGATGACCGCGCCGCCCGTCGCCCACGACACCGCGCCCTGCTCGTACATCGACATCGCCTGCGAGCGACGCACGCGCGGGTTGAGATCGTAGATATAGACGATACACTAGATTGCGCCTCGATAGAAAGTGTTTAAAGTTGAAGCGCCATTCAACAATTTTAGTAGTAGTAGAGCCATGCTCCTCCCAGCACAAATGGGGCCCGCTCGAACGGAGAAGTAGAAAAAATTTTGCGTTTCATGCGATGAGTGACTGCGCTGGAAGCCGAATCTCCCACCCCCTCTGCTCCCTTCGTCTTTGCGTTCTTATCTCATCCCTCTCCTATCCTTTGGGTTGACAACTAAAAAACTGTTTGGCTGGGAACTAAATACCATCGTACGCATGCGCTACTACAAAACCCTGAATTCAATTGGTCGATATGTTATCCCCATTCTTACTCTTACCTTCCCCCATGCACCTTTTTGATTTTTTTTTAGTTCTAGTTCTAATTTTTACCAATTTCAATGCAAAGGATGCACTTTCTTTGTCCTCTATATCTATGGTTATTAACTACATGAAGCCTCAATAGTTCAATGGTAGGGGACAATATTAGTGAGAAATTTAAAGGTTCGTTCATGCCTCTCCTATATAAATAAAATATATAAATATATATTCTAACCTGAAACTTATGGGTCACTGCTTCGAAGTTGAACTCGCTACGGGAATGCTTTTTGATTTTACCACCTTCGGCAACATCAATTGAGAACTTTTTGGAGAATAATTTGCAGATTTCTGTTAACAATTAAAACATTATTTATAAAACTCTCGACATAACATTCAAATTACAAACATAAAGTTAGCAAACATTCATCAAATATAAAGAACAGTATATGATGAAACTAACAATAACAATAAGACTTTAGGTGTAACAAAGTTTTCATATTTTATTGCAAGAGGCCCGCTAGATAGGTACCAACCCAGTGTCTATATATTCTACCGCAAAGTAGTAGCGTTTTGAATTACTGTGTTTCAGTTTGTAGGACACTGTAGCTAGTGTAATTACTAGGCAAAGGAGATTTAAGAACCTCCTTAATATTTCATATTTGAATGACACCTACAAATGAATGGTGTTACAAACGCTTATAGGTTACAACAACCGTTTACACGAGGTGGGTCATTTGCTTACTTGCAATAGTGATATTTAAAAAAATATACCTTTAGTCATTTTCTTGACAGCATGTTTCGCGTCATCCCTTTGCCTTCCGACACCATACAAAAGAATGTGTCTCTGGTTCGCGTCGTGAGGCGTGTGTTCCGGTTCCGTTGGCGGTAGCGGGAAGTGCATCGTGTAGTGGTAGTGGCGGGACACTGTCCCCGTGGACGCACCGCCCGTCGAACTTGTTGATCTTATACCTGGGAATATGAGCTTTATACGTATAGAGATAGAGTTGTTTTTATTATAATGTATGTATTCAATATGTGATTCAGAAAACTAATGGTGATTCTTGTTTTTACTGCATTAAAATTCACCAGATGTTGTACAATTTTATTAAATATTATACATTCATAAAAAAAACTTATGGATTTCATTCATATAATATAATATATAACCCATGTCACAACAGAGATTATTCCACCAGTGCAATCAGTCACACTGGTGGTTGGTCTTTTTTGCAAGAGGCCGGCTAGGTAGGTACCACCGCAGTGTCCAATATTCTGCCGCCAAATAGTAGCGTTTAGGCACTACTGTGTTCCGGTTTGAAGGGCATTGTACGCTAGTGAAATTACTGGGCGAACGAGATTTAAGAACTACTATCTCGAGGTTGGCAACGCGTGAGTGGCACCTATTAATGGTGCTGCAAGCGCTCATAGGCTGCGGCAGCCACTTACCATCAGGTGGGCCGTATGCTTGTTTGCCAACTTCTAACATAAAAAAAAGTTTTTTCCTTTACGATGTTCAGTAGGTCAATACTAACAAAAAATTAATGCTATTCCACACTAATTGATGGATACTACTTTATGGATTTTATTACATTGATAGCAGTGATGAAGATAATTAAAAATAAAGGATCATTTTTATTTTATTTTTAAAATTGCAAAACATTACCTGGTACAGACATTGGTCCCATTCCTATTTGCATTCCCGGTATAGCCATTCCACTCGCTACCATCATTGGTGAGTTCACACTGCAAGTAATATAATTATAATTAATGTATTATGGAATTTTTATCATAATGTTATAAAGAATTTAGGGAAGCTATTAAGATTTTATACACCTTATAAAGGTTTTGTAAGAAATAAGACCTAAGTAAGTAATCAGTATGGAAGATGGATAATTATTTAAAAATAAATGTGTCGCGTTTGATAAGTTAGGTGTAGGATTTCAAGCGCTAACAAGAGAGAAATTAAAAATTTAGGTTTATTTAGTAACTATTGTGTTAACTAAAGAAATTAAAAATTAAGAAATTCGGAGAACAGGGTCGTACGTATAATATGTAGCACGGTAAAATGACAAGCCTACTAAATTACATTAGTAAGTACCATAATTATTTAATAACATTATCTAATGTTTCAAATAAGAATGCAAAAAGTTTGGTCGACACTTTTAATCTGAGATATAGTTAAATTTTTCCAATTAATTTTACATCAGATTTAATTCTTTAATATAGTGTCTGTCACCTGTGCGACGGTTCCCCCGGATCCTTGGGACTGTCGGGTGCATCCATGGAATTCTGCTGATCTTCCTTTATGTGCTGTAGCAGTTTATCCAGGTCGTCGTCGATTTTGGAATCATCCAAGTCCATTCGAACATTTTCCTAAAACACAGGCAAAGTGTGCGTAATAATACTTCTTCTAATGTTAAAACATTTTGCAAATATAGTTTTAAGACAATTTCATCAAACAGATAAAAAAATTATAAAATTGTTCTTTTTTTACAAAGTTAAGATTACTTTAATGAAAACAATTAAATATCTCCTATAAATACCTCCATCTTCGGTTTAAGATCGATACCGGCAAAAATGTCTTCATCAATATTGTGGTTGGTTCCTGTACTGTTGGCGGGGGGCGCCACTGTGTGGGAGCTGGGCCCGCCTGAAGATGTAGGTTCCGTTGGGGATATGAGGTCCCCTACGAATGTTAAAAATTAGGTTACAATAATTTTTATGTAACTTTCAAAAATGTTTTACTGAATATTATGAAAAATGTTTTTAATTTAAATATTAATCTATCTATCTATCTGATCTAGAAAAAAACACTAATTAATATTTTTATTTATCAGGGTTACTAGAAAAGACTGATTCCCCCTCAACAAAGGCTAGGTGTCGCTTGCCCTCTTAAATATGGAGTATATTTACTTAAAAAAAAATTAAAACAGAATTACCTCTTGATATTAGAGTACACATGTATGCATCGTGAGAGAATACATCTCGCCTTATCAATTCGCCGAACAGATGCACCAAGTTTGCGAACTGCTGCCTGTTGCCAGGTGGAGCGTTTGGACTCTCATCTGCAAAGCATTTTGAGAAATAAGTATTCATATTGAAATTAATTACCGCATAAAGTACACTAATATCTGTTTACCTAAAACTGGAGCATCATTGTCCAAGAAACGTAGGAGTAAATTTTGGAATATTGGAGGTCCGTTGTAGAGACCTGTACCGGAACTTATTGACTCCTTGTCGTCTGAACCTGTAACAATTATCTGTTTTTACTATTCACAAATGGAACATAAAATATAGCATTTTGAATACTAACAACAATATCCTAATCAATTCCATTAAGATTTCAGATTTTAATAAATTCAAGTTAGAAATAGAGTCCAGCCGTGAAGACAGCTAATATGGTTGCAGTAAGCGAACAGGACTAGCCGCCCTTGCCATTCCTACCCGCAAGATTTATTCATGATTTATTAAACGATTAATGAACAGTATGTATTTTATTACAACAAAAGTTTTTTTAAATAATTTATTATATATCGAATAAGTTTTCTCGTCAGTTTTTCAACAGCTTTTTTGTAATGGGCTTGAGTGTTATTAAGTTAAAAAAAAAAAATTCCAATAATTATTATGGTTCAATTTCGACTATTAATGTTTAAATAGTTGATGGTGGTACCCTGGTGCTCGTGGTGGTGGTGATGCTGCCGGCGGTCCAGCAGCGCGGCGGCCGCCATGGCGCGGTGCTCGCCCCAGCGCGCGCCGCACACCGCCCACTCGCACAGCACGCGCACCACCGCGTACGAACACGCCCACTCCTTAATTATTAATCATCATTATCATCATTATCACCATCATCATCATCATCGCAATCATCATCTTCATTATCGATTTAGCTTTTATCACTGAACATAGGCATCTCTCTCTTCTCACTACCTCCCTGGTGTCCTCATCCAGCCAATATCACCTTCCTTATTTAAGTCATCAGTCCACTAATCAAATACTTAAACCTTCTCGGTAGCAATCAAGCGTGCAAATATGGTTCAAACATTAGTCCAAACAACGGTTAGAATTTCTTTTTAAAAGGGGGTAAAAAATATAGGTTTCATTTTATTAATAAAATAATAATGTTAAAATAGACAACCCAGATGACCTTTGCAATGGTAGAAGGTTTTATTCCCATTCAGACAAATGTTTGTATTAATCATATATGCGTTTCAGCCAGTCTGTTAGCACCTGCAGCTCTTATTAATCATGTGATTATCCAATGAGGTATTAGTTAGCGCTCTCAACTGTGGGGTTCAGGTGGCAATCACTTTGTGTGTAAAAATTATTAACATGTTAAATGTAACTAAATTCTGGAGAAAATACTATGAAAAATAATATTATTTTTATTTTTCCAAGTAGAACTTACCGGATCCTTGGGGTCAGCATTCCCGTCTTTATTAACTGGTGTGCAGTTTGCAAACACTTCCTTATACAAAGTATCCAAGTTATTATTCGCATCCACACGGTCGAAGCTGTGTCTATCCAGAGCCTCTAACACTGCCAATACTCTAGCTGCAAATATACACAATTTATGTATGATTCTTATAAAAAAAGAGTGTTTGTCTGTCTGGGGCATTGTAGCTCCTAGGCAAAGAACCGATTTTGATTTTTTTTTCATTTGAAAAATATGATATGATTCAATGGATGTTTTGGGGTTTTTAATTATAATTTTAATATATTATGTTCATCATGAATTTTCCGAATATGCGTCAGAAGTGGCAATATTCATACTATTGGGTTTTGTTTGATTAGTGAAAGAGCTGAAGGCTGAAACTCTTAAGAAACTTTTGGATATAAAATACACATGTGACTCTTGGTTTTAGAAGCAAACTTAGACTATGGTGACCGCTTACCATCATTATTGTGGTAAATAAAATATATGAAATTACTTATGAATAAATATATCAACCTTGTGAGCTTGTTTGCCATTTATCAGTACACCATTTACTCTCTGCTTTCTTACTTCGAGCGGCAATTTCTTGTTCTGCTTCATAAACCTTTAACAAAAAATTTTTTTAATTCGAAAATAATTTACCTTATTTTTCCTTTGATTTCATTGACATTACAAATTAGATAAAACCAAAAAATAACAAATATTTCGTGTGTGGCTGTAGATATAAACACACTGCAGTTACATTGTAGTATATCGCAAAACAGTAGTGTGTTTTGCCCTACTGTGCTTCAGTTAGAAAGACACAATAGCTAGTGATATTACTGGACAGGGGAGTTTTAAGAACCAATATCTCGAAGTTAGGGATGCAAGATGAATATCTGTGTTACGCTGATAGGTTACGATAATCGTTTACCATCAGGTGGGTCATATGCTTACGAGCTAACCCTAGTAATATAAAAAAAGTAGTAAAAATATATTATACCATTCGTCGATGGTGCTCGGTGACGCCAGAGTCCATCATGGGCATGGGCAGCGCCGAGGGCGGCACCGGGAGCAGGTCCAGCGGGGAGCCCTGCAGGGACGACCCACAGCCCGACCAGACCAGTGCCGTGGGGCACTCGATGCAGATTATCTGAAAATATTATATGGTCCTTTGTAGCAGGATAAATTAATAATAATAATAATCTTTATTTAACTTAAGAACAAAATACAAAAACAAAATGAGTTTCTGTTCTCCTTGCTAGGTTATAGAGCAACCTGTGTTAAGGAAAAACAGTTTACCTCCCTAGTTCTGAGCTATTCTAAGATAATTTTTTGTTTAATTAATAATAATTATGAATCATCTGAGTAGAAATAAATTGTACATACAGACAAATATTCTAAATAGCAGTCAATTAAAAATAATAAATAAATACTACACACTGGAATAAACGCCTATATGGTCAATACAAAAATCTATCCTGGATATATGGAATATAATGCAGGTTCGCTGCCGCTTCTTCATAACAGTAAATTTTTTGTTGTAGTTACTCATTACAGTAGTAGCAGTTACATAAAATCATTTATAAGAACTATAAATTATTATGTAATTTTACCTGTAATATTGTGCCGAGCTGTATTATAACATCTCTGTGATACGCACAGTTTAGTATCTCTCCAAAGCCAACTTGAACAGGATTTAAGGCTGAAGAAATAACGGTTGTTAATGTTGTTTTTGTATCTCTAGGCGGTGAACCCACTTCTTCTTTCACTTGCACGTCCATGGGTTGTTGGGGGTTAGGTGTTCCCATGGGGTTGGGAGTTCCCAGTGAGTGATTGGGGTTGGGCGTACCAAGGGAGTGGTTTGGGTTGGGTGTCCCTTGATTGGTATCAGCTGGGGTAGCAGAACGCTTTATTTGAGATATGTTTGGTTTGACATCACCGTTTGTTTCGTTTGCTGGTGACATTGGTGTTCCGTTTGTTTGTTCTACAAGAAAAGAAAAATAAATGCTACAGATTTGATTACGATAGTTATATCCTGTATCAGGGATCCGGAAACACAACCAGAAAAATCTGTGGAACCATATAAATAATTAATTATTTGTTCCAAAAAGTAAAAAAGTATTCCTGTGTAGTTAGAAAACGCCATAATGCAAAAAATTTAAACTCAAAAAAAAATAACTTTGGGATAGCTTCAATATTATAAAGCGGAAGAGTTTGTTTGTTTGGTTGAATGTGCTAATCTCTGGAATGACTGATTTGAAATTTTTTTTTGCATTTGATAGTACATTCTTTGAGAAAAGCTATAGGCTATATTACATTATAACATCACAATACAATACATACATGAGTTGGTGGAACAGTAACACAATAATAAAGCGAAAGAATTGTTCCTCTGTTTAACTAAACAATACTATCTAGACACAGTAGAGTTAGTTCTCTAATAAAGATAATTAAATTCTTATTTAAAATGAAGATTGATTATTGATATATACTCACAATTACTAAATAACTCAAGAATTAATCCACATGTTCAGATGACAGCCAAGAACTAAAACTTTATATCTCACTACCCACAAAGTATATACATAACAAGTATTGATATAAGTGTTAAAAATGTATACCTCCATTCCTATCAGTAATCTTGTTGAAGACGGCAGGTTGGTTAAGTGTTCTTAGTGTAGTGTCAGAGAGTACTGAACATATAGCAGCTGCCTTCTTTGCGCATGACGTCGCAAGACGTCTAGACAGACCTTCACAGCATACAAATTCACTCATGTGTTGTAAGGCTAAGGGTAGGAATAATCTAGAAAAAATAAAAGATATTTAAACATTAAGAATTAAGAACTAATTATTATTAAATATCTTTCATAGACAATATATCGGTAGACAAGATTAACCCTAAGAGAACCAGAAACAAATAAGAAAGTAAGCCTAATTTTGAATGACACATATCTGAACGTTCAAATAGCTGAATATTATAATATTAAATACTTAAATAGATATTCCGTACCTGAGGAGTCCATCATCAGGAGCCCTTTTGTCAAGCAGTTCAATAATCCATGTGAGGAAATCATGCCTATCCAAGAGTCCTTCATCCAAGAGGTACCGAGCAAGCCTGCAACAATAGTTCCACTGCCTCAGCGCTTGACGCCAATCTGTGCTCTCATTTGAATTTGGCGTTGAGGAACCTAATCCTAAAAATTTTAATTTTGATAAATAATGTATTATTTACCACATGTTAGCTGGATGGGTTTGTTTCCTTGACAATATGGGTCTATGTTTCCAAAGCAGCTCACACTATACAGGACAGTTATCCCTGCTTGACCGATATAATGTTTAGTCAAGTTTATAACAAAACCATTAGGTTAATGTATTTCAATTTTATGTGATGTAATAATAAGATGAAAATCTGATGTTACCACTAGAATTTCCTGGTGAGTGCATAGAATTTGGTACTGTTGAACTGTTTGGTGTTGATCCACCAGGCAGGTTGCCCGAGGAGTTGTGATTTGGAGTACCTTGACCTATAAACAATAGATTTATTCCAAATTTTATTTGAAACACTTTTAGACTAACATAAAACAAACAGATTGGCTTTTGTTTCTTTCATTCCTGTTAAAGCATACCTGATTGAGACGGTGGAGTCTTATCTGAAATGTTTCCTGGTACAGCACTTTGGTAGTACTCTGAAAGCTTTGGTATTTGATCCTTGAGGAATTTTATCAATGTCGTTGTCCATTCTGTAAGACGAATGTCACAAACGTTGAAGTTTAAACTTATTAAAAGAAGAAAAATAAAATTATAAGTACATGACTTTTATTTGTAGTTACTATATGCTATGGATAGGCCCTTTTATTCAGATAAAACGTCAAAAGCCTGTGCGCCTGGTTAGTTGGAGTCTTTGACATTATGTATTTATGGAAGGGTGGGTCAGTAGTATAACGTAAGTTTATACTTTCATTACATAATTCTAATTACATATAAGGCCCCAAGAAGTTAGAATTATAAACAACCTGATTTTATAAATATCATATATATAACAATTTGATTTTATGAATATCATAAATCCATTTAGTTTTATCAGTATAAAATATTTGATTAAAATAAATATTACCAGTGGTAGGGTCTGGTAGCTGTCTCTTCTTTATCTTAGCCTCTGAAACAGCTACAGTATAAGCTGAGCTTAGTTTGATAAACCAAGCTGCTCTCGGCATTGCCACCTGGTATTCTGTTAATGTAATAAATATCTCTTCTTTTTTGTTGAAGTTTGGAGCTTTTTTCGCAAGTTGAGATAAAGGTTTACTTCCTGCAAGTAATTGTATCTTATTAAATTTGTCTCTATCTAAAAATAGTTAAAAATAGGTGCCCATTTTCTTATTAGAATAAAATTTTCAACAGATTTTTTCTTGTAATGTTGATCATATAAGAAATAAATATGAATCAATCTCTAGTCACAAAATATTATTATCACTGGATGTATGAGGTTTTGATGTGGCAGTATGAAAAAACAAAAAATAATAACACAATTTAAGCCACATTCATACACAACACATCATTATACATATTTAGGCCAACAGGTTGTATGGCAGAAACTGCTTCTTAGCAATAAGACTGCCTAATTGTAACAATACTACTTTTTTCCATGTAGTAGTATATGTGTATATCTACTGATTATGGTGTACAATAAAGAATATTATTATTATTGATCACCATATTAGTGTAGTAGTAAAGAACCTATCTTTGTGTTTTTGTATATTTCTAGACCTTTTACACAGCATAGGTAAATCTATACTATCCTGGTGTAAATCATATACACAATAGCCTACCTGCTAAATCTTTAAACCAAGCTTCAATTTGAGGCTTTGTCCTAGCTGTTGCTGGCCAAAAATTATCCTTAGGGTTTACTTGTTGTCGTTTCCTACCACAATCTGGTAGGGTATTTAGCTCCTCCTTCTTGGATAGTATTCCAGAGAAGAATTGTCCAATCTTAAAGAAAAATATTATAGTATGTTATTATGAGCGATATAAAACAGTCTTCTTTACATAAACATAAGCAAGGATAAAATTAACAGCTTATTTGTAAAGTTGTCCAGTGATGTGTTTATTGCAATGTACATTGTTTTCTTACCTTTGTTGCTGAATAGTTGAAGTTTCGCGCAGTTCCAAATTCATCGCTAGATTGTGGCGTTGTCGTGAAGCCATGTTTCACGTTGGCAGACGTAAGCTCATCTTCCTTCTGTCGAGGATCTTGTGGGTATACGTCTGGAGGGCCGAGTCTAGGCCTTTTCAAGGGCCGCTTTTCGTACATGATCCCCATGGTGTCGGTGTTCGGGGACTTATCTGCACGTCACACAGTTTAACACGATAAATTTAATCAGTATTACTAGATTTACTTTATTTATATGTATGATTAGGAAACTATGATACACGAATACGTATACGTTACGTGTCTGCCTTTAGGTCTACAACATACCTTTCATCTAAAACTAGTTTAAATAGCACATATTCCTACCATTGCACTAAAGATATATTTTTTTATATAACTATTCCATTAAAAGAAAACAAATATTTTTAATAAAAACAACAATCCTTTTGATCTGTGACTGTTTCTGACATTATATTAATTTGATTACATAGAGCATACATAGAGTATTCTGTAATATAGGTAATTCATAAATATAAAAATAGGAATACAGACAATATAATTCATTAAGAATAAATCTACACTAGCAATTTTTTTTTAATAATTTGATTTGTTAAGTTATTATGTTTACAAAAGCTTAACTAATTAATTTGTATTTTTATATATACAAGACAGTGAAATTAATTATTGTTAAGACACAAGAATTTTGCTTATTCATATATTCATTAAAAATAAAAATACATTTCTGTTTTTAAATAGGTAATTGTGTATTGCTGTGTCCTCAACTGACCTTGACAAAATCATCGTCTTAAAAAAACGTTGATTTCGATTTAATTAAAATATTATTAAAGAAATATACACTATCAAATATCAATGCTTTAAGCTTTTGCTCTTTACTAAGAAGCCGGCTAACAATAGATTGTAGAATATTATACGTCAAAAATAAGGAACAGTCAACAAAAACATGTTTAATTTTTTGAATATAAAATAATTATTTCTAAGTCTTTAGTACTTTAGGGTTTAATTTGATTTTGGATCTTACGTATTGTCATGCCACCGAAAAAACAACCTGAAAAAGCCGCCAAAGCAGCTGGAGGTAATAAAAACAGTGGTGGAAAATCGAGCGGCGACACAAAAGGTTAGAATTAGAAAAGATAAAAACATCTGTATTCCAAAAATACTACAAAAATAAATTGGTTCACTTAACTTCGTTTTTTATTTTAAATTTAGAAGCTGCAGGAAAAGAGAAAAAAGGTGGGACAGCTGTCAAAGTTCGACATATATTATGCGAGAAGCAGTCAAAATGCTTAGAAGCATTAGAAAAATTAAAAGCTGGCCAGAAATTTCCTGATGTAGCAGCAGCTTACAGTGAAGATAAGGCGAGACAGGGTGGAGACTTAGGTTGGATGACTAGAGGTTCTATGGTTGGTCCATTTCAAGATGCTGCTTTTGCTCTGCCCATATCATCAGTCACTAACCCTGTGTACACTGATCCTCCAGTTAAAACCAAATTTGGCTACCACATTATAATGGTTGAAGGGAAAAAATGAGTGGAAAGGTTTTTGAGTTTGAGTACTTCTGGGCGATACTTTTATTATTTATTATGGAGAGAATTTGCTGTTTGCAAGAGCAATTTGACATGGATTTGTTAATTTTACCAGATCCTCAGAGATCTAATGTGTCACTAAATTCCGATATTGATGATTTGGCTAATAGAGAGTAAGTTTGAATTTAAATTCTTACAATTAATTTTGTTTTAGGTGCAGATGCATTTTTTGTTTGCATTTATAATGTTTATATATACCTAGTTAATAATGTTTGTATGTATTTATTTGAATTTACATCCTTTAACATATTAAATCGAGGGTTACAGAGGCAAGTTATAAGTATTTAAAACATAAAAATATAAAATGCAAATCAACGCTGAAATAAGTATTATTACATGCACATCTTCATAGAAATGGCTATATTCTTTAGAGAATAATGGGAATCATGCTATAGAAAGGCGACTTAAACTACTCAGCCACTTATCACACCACAAATTGTGTAGTATGTTGTTGGATTTTGTATTTCGATTATAGTTTTCTAAAAATATTTTATTGTTGCAGTTTTGGTTTGAAACTAAGTTTTCTGCGTTTGTATAGAGTGACACATATAACAATGATCCTATCTTTTGTATACTTTTGTAACATATGCCTCTGGTTTATAATGGCAAAGAAAGTTCCGTCCAGAAGACTCAAGTATAAATTTAATATAATATCAATGTAAGTTATGGACTGGCTGTATAAATAAAAAGGCATTTTTACTTTTTTATGAGTTTTAATTTTTTTAAAAATATTTATAGTCTTTTAGTGAATTGCGTTTTTTAAATAAATTACACAAGACATGGTCAATAGCTCAACAAAGAAGAGCTGATTTTGTAATGCTATATACAGAAGAGATCCTAACCCCGTTAGGGCTCTGTGGCTATTGTCGTACCAACTCCTTGTACAAGTTGGCGGGGAAATAGGAATATTAGTAAAAAATATATAAAACAAATACAGGTTCTTAAATTAATAGAAGACTTTATTAACAAAGTTAAATAAGTAATTCACTTAAATACAGAAATAAATATTTGATGAGGTAATAACTTAATTCTAAGATAATGACATTTGAATGAAGTTTGAATATTTTACTGTATCGAAGTTTTGAAATATACTGTTTATTTCATATTCTTGATTCAAATATTGTTTACAATTTCTGAATAAATTATAGTTTTATTAAAGTTATTTCGCGATTTAAACTCTCAAGTTAGGGTTTGTGTAACGGACGTATTTCAGGAGCGCGTCATTTTCTTCACAGACGAATGGCTTGCGGTGGTGACAGGCCACATCGTGCCAGTGCACGCCGTCGTTGTAGAAGTTGTTTAGGATCGCCACACAGTGCTCAGCTGCACCACCTTGGATCAGCTCCTACAAAGATACATAGTATTATTTTTGTCCAAAAGACGAAAATAACTTAAAAGGCCAAAAAAATTGTAAAAGTTTATCGAGGATAGATATTATATCAGTATTAAAATTTTAAAGAGATTTATTTAATGAGTGAGATAAATCGAATTCTTTTGT
Source organism: Hestina assimilis (assembly GCA_023373885.1). Classification (NCBI taxonomy): domain Eukaryota; kingdom Metazoa; phylum Arthropoda; class Insecta; order Lepidoptera; family Nymphalidae; genus Hestina; species Hestina assimilis. The sequence continues at coordinate 6,739,425 of CM041741.1, read as the reverse complement.
AAAATTTTCTGCCTTTCTGACATAGCATATTTAGGATTTTTTTTAAATTTCACACCTGATGCAAAGGGGTGATAAAACCTAAGGCGCTTGTCTAGAAGATGCCTATACAGTATAAACTCTTGATATAACCACAATGTAGGTGGAGGGTAAGATGGAAGCCGTGAGATTAATCCAGACCAGGAAGAAGGCGCTTCAAATTAAAGCTACAATATCTAGATACAAATCTATATACACAGATTTCCCGTCTGTAAACAAGAACCAATTTCCAACCGATTTCCAGTCTGTAATCTTACCATAATTACATAAGAAACCGCGTGATACAAGGGCACAAATGCATCCTGAACTGTTATGACGTAAGGCGGATGTGGTGGATACAGCCTACGAGCTGACGCATTTGCGTAGCTGCGTGCGATTCACGTGCCGCGGCGAAAGTGGTACCAAACAATCGCGACAAACGCCGAATATTGATGAGCTTTTGTACAGGTTCGAGAAAGTGGGTTGCAGGCATGCGGGTACGCCCTTCGGCGAATAATTCGCAGCCGTATAAATATTTACGCTTTCGTTTTCATTACCTGTCATCCTCGCTGTTTAACCACGTATTACTTAACTATTCTGCGTACACATTGCGTAAAAGTGTGCGCCTGATTTCATAATAATATATTTCGACACGTAATTGATGCCTAATTGGTAATTTTTTTAACCCATGCCTAATTAAAAATATATACCTACTATATTATAATTATCAACCAACAGTTATGACCAAAGTACAACAAATTATAAATCCTATCAGAAAAATAAGTTACCCGGTTATCTGGTTGAGGCTTGCCGATCCCGCCGCCTTCAGACCAGTCGTTTTGCTGGCGGTTCGTAGTTGGAGCTAATTTTTGGAGCTCAGCAGTCCAGAACCAACCATTGATTTCGTTAGGCAGCAAATCAGGACGATTACAGCCCTTGAAGTCGCACAAACGGCCAGAGGTCCAGATATATTTAACCTGGAAGATAAGAAAATTCCTTAAAAGAATATATGGAATAATTAATTAACAATAATAAGGAGTCATTATTAATTAAAGAACGGATATGAATTTTATCGTTATTTGAATATTATAATCAATTTATTATTTAGAATCTTTATCAAGTTTTTTTGACCTAACTTTATTTATACAAAATTATTTGACAATATTTAACGTTCGAAGTGACTATTTGGATATATTTATTATCTTAATGATAAGTTAAATAATATTATCTGTTAATTAGGGTTATTATTATTTCTTGTTATTACAATTAGCTAGGAAGAAAAAAATAAACATTAGGTAATTATGTTGATAAACGAAGCGATCCCACGACGTGAAAAACATCGTTAATATCGAGAAGTGAAACTTACGATTAGAAATGGAAAATTAGCCATTGTTCGTTCACAGGCGGTCTTGCATGATAATACAATTGAAGTTTGTCAAATTCAATACATGTTTCATATGTATTCGAAGAGACACTATTCAAATAACAAGCACTTCAATTTCTTTAAACTTAGAAATAACAAGGTTACTTTCTAGTTCAATTGTTTAAAAAAATGTTTTCAATTCGTAAAACCATTCGGTGAGAAATATTCTAAATAGGTCAAATATGTTTTATGAATTCTAGCTGTGGTCAGCTTAAGCAGGTCAAGGATTTGTCTTTTGTTCAACACGCAGTGTAACATCCCGCTATTAGGTACCTCCTTATGTGTAACTTTATAAGAGTTTTAGAGGTTGCTTTGTTAGTTTTTTTAAAGTTTAATTCCCAACAATTCAATGACAGGATGACACTGTATTGTTGTTAAAACCTTGTTTTATGCACCTGAATTAACGACAAGTTATGTGAATTGAATAAGATGCGGGACAAAAGAGTTTTTATTCACAGCCATAGTTTACAAGAACATCTGTATTCTTAAATCACTTGTTGTGTAACAAATGACTGTTATTAAAGAGAAAATGTTATAGTACCTTATCCTGAACGATGCGCGCTTTCACCCATTCATTCTCGTCGCTCGTTTCCAAGGAGACTAGGTCCATGCACCGCTGGCGACAGTAGTTCCTTGCGCTCAACCAGTCTTCTTCTACTGTCCGTAATGCTGGGTCCCTCCATGAGAAGAAGTATCCCTTGTCTAGTAAAAACAGTAAATTGAGTTTTATAATGACAAACAATATATCAATACCTTAACTTAGTTCTATATCTATGATGGTGGCTAACATAAAAATGCCCTCGTAATGGTACACGATGAACCGGGCACCTTAAACTATGGTCGCTTGTGACACGACATTTAAAAACTTCATCACTCTTTTGTTGATGAACACTAAGCCGTTAGTACGGAAGCAAAGAGGGGGCATTTTCGTGAGAGAAATTCCTGTAAGCTGCACTATTCAACCCAATTAATTGGTGAGGGATGCGATGATAGAAAGTAGCTGGAGGCGTAATGAAGGTATAATCCATTTGAAACACAGCCTTAACAATTGGTTGATGACTGGAACGGACTATGTGCGTCAGACAACAAATGATCGCAGTACATCACATGGGATTCGTTACGATTTATTTAACCAGTACCTACGTACTGTTTTGCTTTTTCAGACTTTTTTAACAGATTCGTACAGAGATCTTTTAAATCATATCTTGATGCGATTAGTAGTAATAGGTAATTGTTTTGTTTTTTAGAGTTTTCGACAGTAACCGTTACACCAAGTAGAATCTGTATTACTTCATTTATATAAGCTTAGATAGCCTGCGTAAAAATAGAATCAGATTTTTATTCGTATTAAAAATTAATTATTCCGACGATAAACGATTATAATTCGTACGAATATATCTTTACTTATTATTTAAATTAAGATTTTTATGAAATATATTATATACTAGCGGGCCCGGCAGATGTTGCGCTGGCACGAAAATTAAAAAAAAAAGTGGGACCCGATAGCAGCGCCTCCTACTGGGTCAAACCAATCTCGAGTTCACCGGAATATACACAAAAACAATCATCAAAATCGGTCCAGCCGTTTAGGAGAAGTTCAGTGGCATACACATGTACATTGTACAGTAGAGTTATATATATAACTAACGGCCCGCTCCGGCTTCGCACGGGTCTAAAATATATAGCCTATGTCATTCACTGAAAAAAATTATTAAAATCGATCCAGTAGTTTTGATTTATTCATTACTGCCCGTGGCCCGCACGCGTTGAATGTAATTATTTACGACATCACATTAGAAACCTCAAAAATAACAGATTTTTTTCTCCACTATTTTTATACATATAAACCTTCCTCTTCAATCACTCTATCTATTGAAAAAACCGCATCAAAATCCGTTGCGTAGTTTTAAAAATGTAAGCATACATAGGGACAGAGAAAGCGACTTTGTTTTATACTATGTAGTGAATATACATACCTAAATTATTTTATTTCATTGACCATATTTTAAACAAAATATTAAAGTTGATAAAAATGATTACTAAATCATAATCAAAGACTAGCCCCCGGTTTCTCGAAGGTAGATCAAACTGATGTTAACTTAACCTACAAATACCAAACGCTCATTGGCTGCCAGTTGACCATCGATTATCTTTAACCAATGAGCGGTCTATATTTGGTATGTTAAGTTAACATGTATTTGATCAACGTTCGAGAAACCGGGGAATAGACATTTCCCTAGAATGTGTTTTAATATTTAGTTAGGTACTATAGATTTTTAATCTTTTTTGCATTTAAGTATATTATGAAGAGAACGTACAACAGTTTATTAAAGTATACATTAGACTTGTAATATTGTTAACTGAACATGTATAATGCCTGGGAACGTCTGTCGATGGAAAAGTATGTCACTTTCCATAACAATTATTGAACTGTAAAAGAAATAAGGCATTGTACTTCATTTCTAGGTTAATTTGAAACTAAGCCGTATTTTTCATAGTTCAAAATATAATTATTGTATAAAATGATTCGATAAAAAGTATTTAGAATTGAAGTAGGTAACTTTTGACAGTGAAGCTTATAATAAATGTGATTTGTAAAATTGATAATGTAAAAAATTTACCGCCCGAACAGGGACTTGAACCCTGGACCCTTGGATTAAAAGTCCAATGCTCTACCGACTGAGCTATCCGGGCTACAAATAGTAGTTTGAAATACGCTATTAGATAATAAATAAACATATATAATTAACAACATTATTTCAATACGGTAATTAATAATTATTAAGAACTGATATTTATTTCTTTAATTTGCATTGTCGTAATAATTAATAACAAGGTCGCGTCGGACTCGCATATAAAGGAATCCGTATCACTGTAGATTAACAATATCAAGTTTTTTGTATGTTTCCATTTAATATTGAAATTAAATTTGCTATTATAGCGGCCATCGAAATACACAATCTATGGAAATTCCAACAATTTACAGGTACACCTCTTGAGATACAGCAAAAAACGTCAAAAAGAATTAAGTTTCCAAGTTTCTTCACCTTGTCTGACCCCTTAATTTTTAAATTTTATTTTTAGTATTTGTTATTTGTTTTATTTTCGTTAGCATCCTTTGGGCAAGAAATCCTAAAAAAGTTGCTAAGTAATGGCTGAAGTAGAAATGTAGTTGGTCAAAAATATTATTTTTACAAAGAGTTAATTTTCTAGGAAACTATAACTTTATATCACAAACTCCCGTTAAAGAAACAGGTTCGCTTATCAAGCATCCGGGTTGCTAGAGATAAGCGTCGCTCACGCATCACTGATTACGGTGTTTTATACGAATATCCTGTCACGGTATTTTCAACGTAATAATATGCCTAAGAACTTCTCCATAATCCTCTCTTTATTTATAATAATTATTTAAATATCTATAATAAAAAATGCGGAAATTCGTTTTTACATAGAGTGCGTGGAACCCTAAAAACGCAGTAAACATGAGTTGAATTTGAATAGCTTTAATACCTAAGCGATATGAATTGATTTCAAGTCATTGATTACACATCCAATTATGGTTCACTTAGAACTTGTAAACGCTATGGCTATTTACGCATTAGCCAATTGATCTTCGATATTTAAAGCTTTTGTTATCGTACACATGTAGACTTGTATGAAATAACTTAATTAGAAACAATCTTAAGTTATTAAAGGATTTTTTTATACTGAATATATTATTTTTATATTCGCAAGTCATAAGTGCTACATAAGCTTTTAGATGTGTAATTTCAAATATTCAAAAAATCTCTTATAATTCCAGGTTTCATAAGAAGTGTTATTGTAATCTATGTAGGTTGGGTACAGGCGCGGATCTAGAGTTAAATTAAAAGAGGGAGGGGGCTCTCAACGTCAGTCAACTATATCTTGGTAACTTTACATCAAACATTTCAGTTAATAGAATATTATCGTTATTAATTAAAAGCTTTTTTCAGAATTATCTAATTGTAATATATTCTTTGTGTGTGGTTTGGGGGCATGACCTCCGTGACATATGCCTTCTAGCGCTTTATTGGGTATTGGTGTTAGCCTTTCTGGCCTTGACATCTTCAGGCGGGGGCCGAAAACAGAAATCTGGCCTTGAAAAAGGACAACTTTCGGGGCTCAAGGTTGCCGTCGTTCTTACTGTGCCTGCTCTTGAACCGGGACATCGGAAATGGTGGTATAATAATAATAATTACTTACTGTCAACATATCTCTCGTGTATGATACGCTGGACACACTGTGAAGGTACTGGTGGCTCGAGGATACGTCCATTTGGGAACTGCGCGTTCGCAACAGCCAGAATTGTTAATAATAGGAATCGTTTCATTGTCTGTAACAAAAAATGGGTTTAGTTGGGTATAAATGTTAAAATTTTATATAACATACAATTTAATAAAAAGATATCTATGATAAAGTTCGTTCCGTCGTGGTTTTATTGTCAATTAAAATCTATATATATATATATAGATTTTTTAAATAACAGTAAAACAACACAACTATTCAGTTTTCCTACGCATCATATGTATTTAAAGTTTTTTCTTACAAATTATACAATCTTCGATATGAGTCTTTAAAATTTATAAGCCGATAAATTGGAAATTACGAGCTATAAAGTTTTGACTTGAACAGAACGAGAATAGTTCAACGTTCGTTATGTTTGGTTATTAAAAAATTTCTATAAAATGTCTTTAAATAATATCAGTATTATTATTGTACCGTTACAATAATATACAACCAAACTAGCTATTTATATGCTAAGTAATAAATATTTATAAATCAATAAAAGGATGTGGATTTTTAATTAAATTTCAAATCGTCTTATGCATCGATGATGAGAAAATGCCAAGTTTTTGTATTTTATCAAAGGTCAACCAATCACGTTAAACGTTTAACAATGAAAAAAAATATATTCGTCAGCGTCAAAAGGATCTTCAGATTACGTTGTTTTGTAAGGCAGATTATACAATGTTCACAATAAATAAAATAAACACTATACACTCATCGACACCCATTAGGACAGTAATATCCTGTGTCGGGGGTCTGGAAACACCCACAAATACACACCCACCACCAATACATAACCACAAATGGGTCGGTGGGTCGGAGTATTAGTTATGACTTAAAAAAAAGCACTGCTAATATTTACAAAAAAAAATATATAGGAAAACTACAAAAGTATTTATATTTTTATTTATAATTTTGCTCATCAATGTAAACGATGCCTTAATACTAATGTAACTCAAGGCTTTCGTGGACAAAATTACTATAAGTTCTAACTAATGGTTTTTTCTACTTGTTAACGAGATGAGAGCTGTTTACTTTCCATTGAATATTTTACAATGAATTACGTAACTCATTCGGGAATGAATACCGGTTAGATCTCTAGAAAGCGACCTTGCCCTCAAGATGGTTCATTCCTCTCAAAATCATCTCTGGGTCATTTCTATAATAATTAATCTATACCTACATAAAAATAAATAAAATTGAAGTGTCTGTTTTTAATGTCAAAATTACAGTTACTAAGTGCATAATAAAGTAATAATAATAAATATAGGGTTTTTTGACGAAAAAACAATTATTAAATTTGTTGTGTGCCCGATTTTGAAGGGAATTACGACGACTTTTATTTCAGAAAAAAAATACCGTTCCACGCAATAAAAAAAAAAAACAAAACAATAACTATTCTGTAGACTACTAGAGGAAGCCGTGACCACAGGCAGTTATTATCAAAAAGCATATAATGTGGTGCTTTGGATTAAATAATAATAAATGGTAATCTATTATGTGCGTTATGCAAATTAGTTACTTATTTGAATGTCATTTCGGTTTTAGGTGGTTTTATATTTCACAACAAGTTCCGTTATTTATATTTATTACTATTTTACAGATTAAAATAGCATATTTTTTCTGATTTTATTCGTAAAAACTTTCACTTTTATTAAGTTTATTTTTTGGTATTTCCAGAATTATTTAATAAGACAGTTTACTTTATTGTAGTATGAATTATATTGTAAATACCTATTACACTATAACTAAAGTTGTTTTAACAAAGTTTAAAAAATCCTATATTGCTTTGTCATCCATTAATTTAAAAACAATCATGGCTTTTTAAATCAAATAGACAATAAAAATGACTTTGAATAAATCAAGTGCCGGAACCATTATTATAGTAAATATTATTAAATATTTAATAGTACTAATTGATGCTACTTATCTTGTTAATAGTTCTAACGACAACGCATAGCTTTATATACTCCACATATATGTTTACTTAGTTACACTTAAAAACCATAACTCTCCTTTAAATCGGGTAATGCGTGATATTTTATAAAAAAAAATTGTAAATTTAAAAGGTAGAAAAAAATAGCTACTCACGATGTGGTCTGTCTGTTTCTCGGATCCGTCACTAACTGATGCGCGGGCGTACCGCGTACGACTTATATGGAGGAAGAGTCGTCCGGGTTATCAAGATATACACCCTGGGGATGATTTAGAAATTAGGTTTTTTTTTAAATTACTGTACGTAATTATCAGTAATTTTTTTTGAATTTTTTATTAAATATTGTAAAGTATAATTTTAGGACATTTTACATTCCATAAGCATAATTGTATAAACAAATTATGAAATTGTTATTAATATTTTAATACTGTAAGAATTTTGAATCATATATTTAAAACAAACATTAAAACAGCTTTTTATTAAAAAGAATATGTATAACATATGTCATTTAATTTAATGACTATAATCTAACTTTATATATTGACAAAATTTTAACTTTTTTGTTTTTTAAATTACTCGGAAAGTAGACTGTGATAGACACGAATGTAATATAATACGGATTCTTTTTTCATCAGATATAGCGAACCCTAAAGATAATATTTTTAAACTCGAGGTTAATAAATAGTGTTTAAAATGCGTTAATGTTGGTATGGGGACATGAGATTAGTCATGGAGAAATTTTGTTGGCAAAATATTTTCATTGATGACGAAACCTTTTATGATACCTTCCTTAGGTATATGACATAAACCATATATTTAACGTGGTCTTTAGAAAATACGTAGTTTTATGAAAAATAAAATTGATATTTTGTTTTTTACTCGTTTGCATTTTTTTTAAATCCATACTTCCAGGTAAATGTTATATATGCGAAACTCTGTTTATATGTCTGTCTATAACTAACTATTTTAAGAATTTTAGAACCAATTTTAAATAAATTGGATAAGGACATACGCTACTTTTTGTTGAAAAAAACGGAACTCAAATTAACTAGCTTCAATATGTATAGCTATAAAAAAAATAGATAACTAAGCTTCAAAAGCGTTTTCACAAATGAAAAATAACGAATTTTTAGGGATATGGCAAAATAATACATATTGTAATTTTAAAAAGAATGAATCTAGAACATTCTGCTGGCAGACGGTAAAGTTTACATACGTGCTGGAATTGCTAATCGTTGCTTTCTTTGCGCGTACGCAAGTTAACAAGTTTACTGTTTCGGACGGTTGAGGGACATTGACAGCAATTAGTTTTATCTGATGGTCAATGTAGCGGAAAATCGAAGGTATGTTATATCATTGTAAAATAAGAAACACGTAAACACTTATTTTTTGTTTAAGGCATTGTAAGAATTAGCCGAGGCCTTTTTACAGGCCGTGTCCGGCACCCAAGCATAGCTACATAGACATATCTTAATAAATATAATATATAGCTTGATAAATGTAATATTCAAAGACACAGAACCTTGCGGGTTCGATTCCCGCTCGGGCAGATGTTTGTTAAAATTTCTGTCTCGGTCTGGGCGTTTCCGTGTGGGTCTCCCCACCGTGCCTCGGAGAGCATGTTAAGCTGTCGGTCCCGGTTATTATCAATAACATCTGATAATAATCGTTAACTCTTAAACGTAAATTGCTCTTATCCAATGAGTTACTGTTTCGCCCTTAGGGTTGCGGAGGTCAGATGGCAATCGCTCCGTGTAAAAACTAGTAACCTGTCAAATCAGGATAAGAGTAATAAGCAGACCCTGGGTACATAAAAATACCGGGAATAATGCTGGGATGAAGATGAAGAAGAAATATAATATTCAAAATTATCTTACCTACTTGAAAAATGATTTTGAAATTAAAAAATATTTCAATTGTAATTTTTAGAATAGCCAAAATTTTAAAATGTGAGATTCTTTAAACTACTTTAGTATAAATCCTACTAATATAATAAATATGTGAAATTTTTCCATACATGTTTTTTGTTTGAATGTTTGTTACTCATCAAACATAAACGGCTTAATGGATTGGGATGAAATTTAGTATACAGATAGCTTATTATGGATTAACACCATAGGATGCTTTTTATCCCGGAAAAATATTTTGTTCCTGTGAGATTATCAAAAAACATGCTAAGGGACGTATTTATTTGAAAATCGTTATAGATGAGTCTTATTTACTTACAAATGATTCATTTAACTCTGAGCAAATTCGAAGGTCACCGCGGATGAAGTCGCGGGTAGGTGCTAGTATTTTTATATTTTTAGAAGCTTTTACATTTTAATATTTACCTATGCATAATTTAAGTGCATGTATACAATTTGTATAAAAGAATGTCGAATGGTTATATAAATAAGGAATATTATTATTATATAATTAAATTATATAAATAAAAAACTATAAATTACTTTGACATAAATTATTATAAAGTAGGTATATAAAAATTAGACACAAAAACGTTTTTAATATGATTTATTTTATTTTCATTCAACCACGAAGTCACTTTAGATCGCAGACGATTACTCAAGTCATTTTAACTATTTTTTATATTTCGATTATTAAGCGTATTATCTTACTAATATAAAAATTTTGAATTTTTGTTACTTAATCACGCAATTTTGATGAAATTTGCCACAGATATAAATTGTTATCTGGATTAACGCATAGTACCTATACTTTTTATCCGGTAAAAATGTTACGCTCCCGTGGAAGAGACTAAAAACGAACTACAATCGCTGAATCGATTTTGATGAATTTTGGTAGAAAAAATGTGGAACTTTTATTATCACGAAAAAACATGAATAGGGTGAAATAGGGAATGAAAGTTTTATCGGGAACCGTTTAGTTGTATTGCAATATCTTAATAAGGCTGCCTAATTAAAATATCTTAACAACGCGGGTGAAGTCGCTGGTTGATGCTAGTAATTTATAATTGGTAGTTTTATAACTTTAAAGCTTAAGTTCAATCACCTATCTACGAAGAACCATTATAATATTATTGGAGTAGGTTTAACCTGCCTAATAGAATATTAATGAAGCGTTTATTAAGCCGAAATATAAAAAAAGTTTGCATTATAATAAAAAAAATAACCGGTTGTCACGTGGATGCCATATATTTTAAATTTATGTTTAACTGTATCTATTGAATATCGTAACTATCCTTTTTATGGTTATTATCTTGTGATATAATACATAAACATAATTATATTTACATACAGAACTATATGCACAAAATTATTTCGAGTAGAAAAAAAAAAAGTGGTACAGAAGTATAATGTATTAAAAGGCGTAATATAAGTAGTGATTCAAGTATTTCTCTACTCTCTGGAACAATGGAATGCAGGACGATTTCTATTTTTCATTTTGAAGCCTATTTTTATTATGTAGTAAGAGTTCATCAAATTTTCTTTTACAATACTAGGAAACGAATTGAAAACAGGTTTAACAGTTTAAAAATTCCTCCAACATTTAATAAATGATAGATATAGATAATAGATAAACAATTTTTTAGGGTAGGTATTACCATTGACTTATAAACTAAGGACCGGCCTTTTCATACAGAAAAAAATGTCCAAAGATTCGCTGGTGCTCCGTCGTAAATTCAACGAATGAATCTTAACTAACTATGTTAAGAATTGGTGACATGAGGCCCTATATACTTAATTAAGTATTAATCACTTAGTTTACTGACAGAGAAATCAAGGGTCAGTTTCCGATGGTTCAGATTACGAAACCAATTATATAGATCAATATTGAACGCAAATAGAGCACTGAATATCATATTTAATCTGCTAATTCTTTGTAAATAATTAATCTATTAATATTAGGATTGTAATATTTGGCTTTGACCTCGATATCGGATTTAAAATTCGGTTCAAGACAATGGAGATGGCAGATACTAATCGTGACCATATGTTACAATAAACAGAATATGTTATTTTATTTTCAATTAAATTTGTAACGTAATATAATTATTACCTTTTCTTTTTTAAAATACTAACTATCGTATATCGAATTCTTTTAAGTTAAATTAAATTATTGAATCGGTGGTATTGCTTGACAATAGAAAAGTACCTGCTTTTTAAAAGTCTACTTGATTAAAAATAATTTTGATTTTGATTTCTGAAAGAGTACAGTATGGTCACTAAGATTTCCTGGATTTATAGCTAAAAACATTGGTTTGAATATAAAAAGACTTATTGTGGGTTACAAAATACATAACATTAATTTATCCACACACTATTTTGAATACTGACGTTTTTCCTTCTCTTTCTCTCGCTCTCTCTCTCTCTCCTCAATAGAAAAAAAAATCTAAAACACACTTGGATTCAAAGATAATGATCGTTAATAAAAATAAAATTCGTTGTTTCAACAAAATATCTAAAAAGTGGAAAGAGTTTTTTCAAAAGGTAACCATTTTGTAAATTAGAATTCAATGTTAACGAGTGTAAAATATCAAAATTAAGTAGGTAGTTCAACTAATGATAATCATTATAATAACTAACATCATCATCATCATCACCAACAATTATAATTATTTTTTAAAATGTGCCGCTTCTTCCGGAGAAGGCCTATCCTCTCACAAAATATAGACGTTAAGAAACATTATTTAAAAAAATAACATAAAAAAAGTATCTGGAAGGTTGCGTTTCGTTCCATAAATGCCAACTTTTCTTATCCATTCTTATATTTCCGTTGTCCGTCCTCTCTTTCCTTCGGGTAGTCTATAGGCTTCGGTGACAGCTTACCATTAGGAGGGCCGTGCGCTTCATTTCCACCTTTGGGGAAAATATTACAAAAAATTAAAATATATATTTTATACGTTATGTTATGCATGTTTCAAAATTGAGTGTGTTGACCGTTTGTCCAACTTCTATTGAAACAAACCATTGTATATTTAACGCTTTCCACTAAACAGCCAAATTAAACAAAAGTGTTTAACATAATACGGCTAGACAGTATTGCGTTATGTTATATTTATTCAACTGGTTGCGTATTTATGTTGTCTTTAAAATTACTGGCTAATTAGGTTAGCCATCATATATGCCAGTACCCACAGAACAAGAAAATACCCTGGGAAAGTTTAGTTATCATTATTTGGTACTATGTTGGCGTACTTTCGATTCCCGATCATACTCTCCCAGTACCTATCCTCCGTGAGTGTTACTTCGCAAGACGCGAGACATAGAGTTTGCTCTACTATAAATTTGGTTTCATAGTTTGTTTTGGTGGAAAATTAAAATTGATGGTTTTTAATCTTTTATTTTTAATTAATATAAAATATAATTACATAAAACGCATAAAAGAGATAACATTTTAATAACACAGGCATGATAATTTAAGTTAATGATTTTAATTAACATTTTCCAGATACCTACTATTTATTATTTATGCGATTTTGTAGAATTGAAAAGTGACTTTTATTTATATATAGTGACTCTAAATGACAACCACACAGATACACATCTGAAAGTGATTAGTTTAACTTTGTTCAAGAAATTTCAGAACGAAGCTGTCAAACACATTTGGCATTTCTCTTCTTTTCATCACAGAGCAAATAAGTAAGAGACTGGAGTCCCATAGATTCAATATGACCATCGTGAATAGTCAGCCTAAAGCATCGCTCTCTTACCAACTATCAAAAAAAACAATCAATTCTACCAACATTACAATAAAGCATAGTGATTAGTGACGTGCTATGTCGATAAAAATTATCGATATCGATGAATATTCCATCGATAGTGATGTGCGCTTAGCTTTTCAAAACTTTTTGGGATTATTTATTACTGATTTTGTTGTAGTGGTTATTGTTTAATAAGAAATTAAGTCGTTATTTTAATTTCAATTTACCACTAAAACAAAATCAGTAATAAATTGAGATATTGTTATGTTGAGAAATAAATCTAATCGAATCAAACCAAAATTTTATTCAAATAGAATTGGTAAAATATTTTAATAGATATAACTGTTTTATAATTTCATCTCATCTGATTAGGTGGAGCATTGAGCAACAGAAATGGTATAGCATTCTTTTTTAAATCAGTCCTTAAAATGTTTACCACTATAAACTTATTTTAGTGTAATCTCTCAGTTGGTAAGTGTGCCAAATGTTCTTTTCCTGTTAGTTTTACCCACTCTCTGCACCTGGAAACAAAAGTATATACGTTAATGTAATGCAGCTTGTGTGCTAGCATTTTTGCCACCATTCGCTGTGGACAAAATTTGTAGTTTTAATTATTTGTAAATATTGTTAGTATTAAATTGTACAATGTTATATTGGTTGTAAACAAATGTTAATTTATGTATTGATACAATTACATAAATAAATAAATAAACAGTACACACTCAAAATTATTTTATAACATTATATTGTATGGTTATGCATTTTTCTAAAAGATGTTGGTTTTATTAGATAATCATCTGCTATATAAACTGACACCTACCATAATATAATAAACTTCTATCACCATTGAAATTCTTAAGTATTTTATGTCTTAAAATACATTAGTTCAGTACAATGATTGTAAGAATAATAAAACTATTTAAAGTTTCTGTATTATGTTATCCAGACATTATGATTGATATGTAGAAAATAAAACAAGGGATTTTATTCACTCTTTCATTTTAAATTTAAGTTATTAATAAACCTTTGAATTCAGGGAATAATTTCAAATGCTAGCTCAAAAATTTAATGCAAAAGTAACATTTTTGTATTAGGTATAATGTAACGTAGGACCCTATAGTATTTAAATTTCTCTTATAATAAAATGAGTAAATTTTTCGTTACATAATAATGTGCTATTTATTGTAATTAAATAATAATGAAATATGAATAGAGCTAGTTAATTGCTTTCAGTAACAAAGTTATATGAATTGTTTTAAAAATAGGTTAGGTCATAACGAAATTTGTATACGACAAACTTACCGAGATTTTCTTCAATGAATATGGAAAATTATCAAAATTTCCTTTACAATCACTTCTTGAAAATCTTTTCGTCACAAGCCCAGACACATTTTGTTTCTCTTTACACTTTCTACTAGCCATGATTGTTTATTTTACAATGCATGGTTAATAATACATATTAGACGATATATATATAAACTATAAATAATAAATGAGGATAATAACTTCGTTATTTTATCGCAAACTAGTAGGACACAATTTGTACAAAAAATTAGCAAAACAAGATGGAGAATTGGAGATAAAATAAATATTTACTCATAATAAAAGAGCCGAAAGAGCGAGACAGATAGCGTAAAGAGTGAAACGAAAGAAAAAGTAGAAGTCATTACGACTTTCCTTAGGCAAGGACCAATAGCAATCGCTTATTTTTTCTCGTTGATCTTTCAGTAGACTGCTTTTCATGGCATAATGTAATTTGAAAATGACGTATTTAAAACTGACTGAAGTACATAAATAAGGTGTTTTAAAAATAAAATATATTGACTAAATACAGCGTTATTGATTTTACTAATAAGGAGAAACTGAATTTAGCAAAATGTTTTGTTGTTTTAAAAACTGTGTCAATGGATTTTCTCTAACACCGAGTGTACCAATTCGTGTAAAGAGTAATCCAGTGCAGTTAGATACTTTGCATATGGGTAAATATTAATTTATTTAAAAATGGATAGTGTGATATTGTTATATTGTTAAATAGTGCCTTAAATAAAAAAATGTTCAAAATATATACTATACAAGTGCGACGCATAAGTAAACATCGATAATGTGGGTTGACAGTTAGGTGTAATTATTATTATAAAGAAAAATATAATATATAGATAAATAAAATTAAATATATTATGATACATATGAGTATATATTTTATATTTTGTTTTAGGACATGAAGTAGTAATAGTTAAAGGAGGTCAGCGTGTTTGTGGCTCTGGGTGTGCCCTTGGAAATGCCCCACTTGTGCAAAACAAAGCTTATTTCGAAGTTAAACTTCAGCAAGGAGGAGTGTGGGCTGTAGGTCTTGCTACCAGGGAAGCAGACCTTAATAGAGTGCATGGTAAGATTATATTGAACATATTACAATTAAAATTACATGTAAGCATGAACACTCTATCTCTATTTATGATGACGGTGAAAAGTTAATAAAATATCTACTTTAGTTATTTTTTAATAACTAAGTTAAATAATTATTAATTAGCTGCTATTCTTAGAGGAGTAGAATAAATCATTTAAAGAAAAACAATTGCATCTATTACTATACATGTTATGGCTTTCCTATACATATCTAATTTTAAAATGGACATAAGTGACTGCCACAGTAACATTACCATGATTTTGAAGAAGAAGAAGATATAATGCCTAAAAAAAACTTAAAGTCAATAATATCTTATATCTACAATAATAGCTTTAAGTGTTGACTCACCTTAACCTTAGAACAGTTGATTTTACCTTTACATTAGTAACTTAATATTCACAAGATGATGTGCCTGTGGGTCATTGCCAATTTAACTTGAGGCTACTCATGATATAACAACAATATTTCCAATGTGACACAATAATGAAATTAGCATTATTTTTTACATTCTGTAGTGACTATAATTGTCATGTATACTGTTTTGAAATTAGGTCAGATTTTGCAAAACCAAGCAGGATAATTTTGTTAGCCTTGTCTTAAGTAACAAATTGCGAAGATTCTTGCTCATGCAGCTGAAGAGAATTATGAAGCATTTTTAGGCTAAGCTAGATAATTAATTTTACAGGTGGTGTTGATAAAGAGTCATGGTGTCTGAACAGTGATGGAACTGTACGGCATGATAATGTCGAGCTATATCATCTCAAACCAGGATCACGAGAGTCTCCAACATCAGAGCTTTTAGTGACAACAGGATCTCCTAATCATAATGAAAAACAGATAGAGAATGAGAAACCAGAAAGCGAGAAGGGCAATGAAAGTGCAACGGTAATGCCAGGGGAAGGGGATGTGATTGGTTTAGCATATGATCATGTGCAGCTCAACTTCTTCTTGAATGGTAAAAATATGGAGATTCCAATTAGCAATATTAGAGGCACTGTGTATCCTGCACTTTTTGGTGAGCACAAATCTTCCATTTTTTATATAATCATATGGGAAAGCTTAATCTTGAAATAGTTTAAATGCTATTATATTTAAAAATACTTTATATTAATTTTATATTTGAATATAGTTTAAAGAATTCCTTGTAATAAAATTTTTGCCAACAACGGCTGCAAAATACATAATTTCTTTTAGTGCAAAGTGGATTCATTGAAAAATTATATTTTGTTGTTACAATTTTTATATATTTTTTTACAAATTCAAAGTATTATAATATTTTTTTTGTTTATTTAAATTCTTCAAATAAAACAGTTTCAGATAACAATTAAGGGTATAAAACTTTCTTAACGAGACAAAACTTTTTTTAAAATTTCAGTTGATGACGGAGCCATTCTGGACATAATATTAGACAACTTTAGATACCCGCCCCCTACAGGCTATGAAAAAATTATGGTGGAACAGTCTCTCCTTTAACACAAAGTTACAAATTGACATAATCGCTTGTGTGTGCATATAAACATTTATGTATTCTTGCTCTGAATGTGATCCTTTTAGTGTGTGCGTAAGAATACTTACCATTAAGACTGTTTAACTTATGCTCTCCTACTGTCTAAGCTTTGTGATTCCTTCATATCCATTAAATGCTTACTATTACTATATATTTGACTGGTGATATTCGAATAATGTTGGTCTAAATTCGTAGGAAAAGAAGTAGGGAGAAAAAAAATTACATATTGTCAAATTGTATCAGACTAAACCCGGTTTCTCAAATGTTGATGAAACTCATGTCAACTATACATAGCAAATACAAAACGCTCATTGCTTGTCTGTTGATCATCGATTATATTTAACCAATGAGCGTTCTATATTTGGTATGTTAAGTTAACGTGAATTTGATCAATGTTCGAGAAACCGAGGGTAAAAATATTAAACATGTAGTGGGTCAGCCGCTACGGATATGCTGACTTCCTCTGATTACTTTTATTACCATACCTGAAAGCGATTCCAAATTCAGTTTAGTGAATGATTATTCATTCTTTATAGGAATAAAAAATACTGTCATATCCATCACATTTTTGACTGCGCATTTGATATAAGGATGCAGTCTTCTCATATATCAGCTATTAATCATATTAAAAATGTATAAATTATAGTGTCATAGCTATGTATAGTATTATTTTTGATATTATTGCTCATAGTGTATTTGATGTCTGGGTGTGTTTTTCTCAAAATAAGTCACTAAAAATAGTTGTTTTAAATTACATATTCAATTGTAAAGAATTAGTTTAACTGGAAGAGAACACATGAAAATGCCAATAATCTTAGGATGTCCATAGACTTACTATATACAATGGAATGGCTACTCTACAGACAAAGTGTTATAGACTTGTTGGTGCAATGACCAAATGACTGAATACACGAATGCAATGAAGTTAGTCACATACTAACTCCATGAGATATTCTGTTATGATTTGCCCAACATAACTGAATGAAGTTGAGTGTGTTGGTGGCAACGAGTATCACAGGGCCTGTCCATATTTTATAGTAAGTCTGTATGTGTTATACTTCCTAAAAATTCTATATGAATACTAAAAGAAATTGAACAAAAGGACAAAAAACTTGAAATACGTAAATCATTTTAATAGAATAAAAAGTCACATATTTTTAAAAAAAAATTTAAATTAGAAAAGTGGTCTGCTTAAATATCTATATCTGTGTACATTCTATTCGAACACTTCATAGTAAATGGTTATGTATGATATGTGAATGACTTTGAAATAAGTTTTTCATTCAATAACTTATTGAAATGTATATCAGAATGTATTACTACAAGACTGTGTGCTGTAAAACACAATATGTGTGTGCAAGTAAAATATTGGTGTTGCCATCATTAAATAAATCGATGTTGTTAAAATAATAATAATGAAAATATCAATTTTAATTACAAAGCAATTCTGAAATGATATCAAATATTTTATAAAATGTATTTTTTGTCATATGACAAGTATAAACTCAATATGCAATGAATAGTGCAGGTAGTTTATAGTTGGTATGCCCGTTTTATGTAGTTTTGAAAAAAAAAAATTTGTTATCAAATTTTGGGCTTAAAATAAACCTTTAGTTAAATTGTGTCTTTGTTAAAGTCGTAAATGCGTGATGTATCCAGTTCTTCCCATATTTCTAAGACTAAATAATCAATAAATTAGCCAATATTACGTGATATATCGCAATCATTTGCTTTCATTATATTTTTACCGTCTCTCACATATGGAATGTTACGTTACTTCTAAGCAAACTAACTAAAGTTTTAGGTTAGAGGGAACGAAATAGAAAGACAATTTTGTTTAATCTATTGCTCGGAAAATAATGTTTATTTTTCTTCGATCCAAATGCGTAATCATGGTTTAAACAACTTTCATTATAACGTCTGAAAATTATATTGATGTAGTTAGACAATTTACTGTTGAGTTATTGGTTGCCTAGTAAAGCGTTGCGAGGTTCAGATCGATCGATCGTAAAAAGCTTGCTTCAGTTTTAGAAGTCTGTGGTCCCAGCAAAGTAAATGTTTGTGCAGGCTAGATTTTTTATAAAGCAAATCATTAATATGTTGAACTAAAATAATGTAAAGGATATTGATAAGCTGAGAAAAGTTACCCAAATATCCCAAATAAAGCTTTATATTTTAATATTTTCATTTTTTTTTTGTAAAATACAGGACACTAACTCATTGTTACAATCAATTAAAATTAAAAAGTACGTTTCATATAAAATATTAAAAATAAATTGTTGAATTTTTTTGACATGACAAAATAATAATGAATAACCCTAATGGGGTACTTCTCTGCTTATCGATAATAATCTTCCTATATTTATTTCGATCATCTTATTTATTGATTATTTTTATTAATAAAATCAAAGACGAAGTAAATAGTTTGTCACAAATATTTTATAATTGAATTGACTACTTTTAAATACTTCTTATTGGTTAAAAAAATCATTCCAAATAAAAAGTAGAATTTTTTTATTCAATGTTTTCAATTTTTTATTAATTTTATTGTTTTTTAGTACGATCTCATCTTATTTTTTATACTTATCAGATCTGCCATTTATGTACTGTACATACTAATAATATATTTTGCTAAATTGTTATAGAAATTAAATAAAACAATTATGTTGTATAGAATTTCTCTCACTGCGTCAGGATGTTTTTTTAATAATTGAAATAAAATTGTTTATTTTATCAACTAAATTATATCTAATAATTAATGGGTACATTAACAGATGTGAAGTATTACTTTGTCTTTAAATAAAATATGTAATGAAATAACTGTAATAAAATATTATTTTTCGAATAAATAAATAATCTTAAATAAACATATAGCCACGTTTTATTTAATATATCACTTTAGAATTATTCTATAAAAATAGACGATTCGAAAAGGTTGACAAGCTAATGACAATATGTTAATATATAATACTACGTATAAACAATGAAAACATTTATCAGAAAATGATGAAATCGATATTTAACTGCGTAATAACTAGCGATGTGCCAGAAATTTGCAGTTACAGAGGGTAATAATAATTATCTTTATATTCTTGTAGCTATTATAATGTTATCAATTGGAAGGTTTATATCCATTTTCATCTCGTAAGCATTCAAGCTAGTAATTTTAAATCTCCTTATCTACGTCTAAGAACGCACTAAATCATATAAAACAGTAATTCGTTTTATCTAGAATTATTTGAGAACTTTAATAGGGGACCGTTTTAAGGAACGCCTTAAAGTAAGTGACATTACTAGGACTGCTTTGTGAAAATCGTATATAATATTATAGTTATGCATATTTAGTTGCTTATGAGACGTGAAAAAAATTTGTTTGTAATGTATTATTTGATATTTCATCATTTTACTAAATGCTTAAGTATATTAAAAATATAATTAAAGCTTAATAATCTTAATATATCTTAATATAGATGGCGCCGGAGTTAATTAAAATCGTATAAAGTTGTGGAGTAAGCTCGGCAGATGGCGCCACCCACAGAACTCGCTCGAACAGCCACTTATAAAAACATTTAAAAAATTTGTCAATCTTTCTGTCTGTTTCTGTCGGAGAGTTACGCTATCGGATTTCACGACCAATTCCACCCTCACTACCTCGATGTCTGGCAATCCCTAACAGCTCGTTGAGACAGGATCTTCTTTTTCGCTCTACCACTCTGTGGAACCAGCTTTCGCTGGATGTCTTTCGGAATGGATGCGACTTCGGGAACCTTCAAGAGAAAAAGTCTATTCCTTCCTAATTCGTCAACAACCCACCTGTATGTCCTCCGGCGTTGGAGATGTTCATGGGCGCTGGTAATCGCTTAACATCAGGTGAGCGTGCTGTCCGATTGGTCTCTAATATAAAGATAATAATAGTCTAATTTCCGAAAAAAATAGGACCGATTTTTTAGGACTTTTACTGACATATATCTGATACTTTTATTTAAGGAAAATAATAAAGGTTCTGGAGCAAAACAAAAGCTAAACTATAATTCTGTAGATCGCGCGAGCGGAGACGCGAGCACAGCTAGTTAAACTATAAAATTGCTTAGGGTGTTTGGTATTTTAGGTCGCGTTTTATTAAAACGACAATACAAATGCTAAATATCTTTCATAAACATTCAGTATTGGGAAGAAAAAAGGGTATTGGAAACAAAATTGCAATATCGGAAAAGCCAGCCTTACATTCACAGCCTTTAGCCGAATACATTACTAGTATTTTCGGGTACTGAATATGCTAAGCTCATAGAGTAATAAAGTGCGCTGTATCATAGTTCTATGACTAAGCTATTGCTTTGGGCGAATTAACATTTGTACATAATTTGACCTTTTGTACGTAGATTAGATTGTCTTACGTATATGAACAGTTTCAATGAAAATGTATTTTAGTGAAGATAACTGTTTGCATAAGTCAGTTTGAGTCCCAATGTTAAGAATATAATATAAAATATCCTTCGCTTTTATATGATATGCTATTCTGACTACAACTTATTGCACTAAGGACGAAATAAATTTTGAGCCCTCGGATGTTCCTTTTTGACGGCCAGGTCTCAATCGGCACTTGGCCCGGTGACGCTGTCAAAAATAATACACATTCAGAAACAAAGACTTGTACTTAAACTGGCTTAATTCGAGTCATCAGCAATAAGAGTTTATATTGTTGTGAATTGGCTATAAATATAATTTGGAAATTTATTAATACATTTATTCATCAACACGTAGCGAAAATCCTCGAACGGAACCAATATTGATATTATTCGACATAAAAGCTGAGAGCTTTTAAAATTTCAAAAGTTTCGTAATGTCTGCCAATAAAGTAATAATGTAATAAAGCTGGATTTTTTTATTTTTTATTTCGACGACGTTGTGGCGCATCGGTAGCAAACCTGCCTTAAATGCCACATGTCGCGGGTTCGATTCCCGCTCGGAGCGTAATATGTATTGACCATGCAAGCATATTTTTCGGTGTGCGTGTATTTGTCTTTGTCCTTGTATGTGTTTTCGGACCCCCGACACAGGATATCACTATCCTGTTTTTTTTTTTAAATATTATTAAAATAATTTCTATTTTTGAATAATATGGAACCCTTAATGTTTCAAAAATTAAGTGAAAACTTTTGTAGGTAGTAACGCTATATGCGTTTATTAGGGTTCCGTAGCCAAATGGCAAAAACGGAACCCATATGGATTCGTCATGTCCGTCTGTCCGTCCGTCCGTCTGTCCGTCCATCCGTATGAGTTGTAAAAAAAATTTCATCGCATGGCAACGTGTGAGATATCTTCGTATAAGTCTTTCAAAATAAGAACGAGGTTTGATTTTGTGTTTTTTCAATAAGTCAGTAGTTGTCGAGATATAAGCTCATAAAGTCATAAAAATTGTGTCCCTCTCTAACTTTTGAACCATGGGATTTAAAATTCTAGAAAAATTTGAGGTTGTAGAACATCAAATGAACTTTCTTCCACATTTGGTTTGAAGAAGAATTTAAAGGTCTACAAATTTTAGAGATATATAAGTTCTTCCCATAACTTTGTTTTTCATATTACTTTTAATAATTACTATGAAATTACCAACTTAATTTTGCGCTCGATTTTAATTCGTTATTATTTTTAAGTCCTTAATATTCTTCATCATCAAGCTGCAGAAACATTAATTTCGACTGTGCGTGGTCCACATTTAATGCAAGATTAATATTAGTACATAGCTATACTTAAAATACAACCATTTTAATGACATCAAGATTACAAAATATGTTCATATAAAATATGACGAGCTGAAATGAAACTCGTGAGGTAAATGTATCAGATTCCGTTTTATTAGCATATTAAAACTCCTTTATGATTAATGCTTTCAGGATATTGCATTTAGCGCTCGCCGATTCAACATTATTTAGGTGAAAGTTTACAGTTACCGTAATATATACGAGTACTATTATTTAAAATATGCTTCAAAAATTAACATCGATTTTCTGATTTATAAATCGTTTAATTGAAGCAAGTTTTATTTATATATTATTGAAAATTATGATGTTAAAAAAACGACAAATATAAGAAAGAATCTAATTTTGAGAGAAAGTGGACTTTGCCGAAGTAAAAGGACACAAAATCAATGAGGATGCAGTGGTCAAGAGTATAGTAGTAGTAGTATAGTAGTTCTAAATTTCTTGAGTTCTTAATATTATAAAATTTCTAACTATGTATTTACCAAGTAACAGGCATGTCGATGATGATTTTCCAGTGAGGAGTCGCCATTCTGTCATCTCTGACAGCGTACATTGTTTTATCGAGCCACGTACCTAGTCCACTGTTGATTCAGCTTCGCAACCAACTACATGAAGACGACTTAAAAGAAACTACGATCTGATGCAAGTAGGGTAGTATTGTTCCGTAGACAATATTTCAGGAGACCCTTTTGTCTTGCAAAAAACGTTTAATATATAGACGTAACACTACCATTTTTATAAATCTTTAAAAAACGGGTCACATCAACGCCCAGTGACCAGCTTTAATATACGATTATTTCACCTGAAACTTTATTTTCCACATAGTTGCCTTGACTGCAGAGAACCAGAAATATATTCAATAAAAGTCAACCAATCTTGAAGAACTAAGAACTTATAATATATAATATTTAGAGTTCTATACCCAAAAAGGGGGCTAAGGGTAACAGTTTCTGTAGTGCGCGTATACGTACCTACTGTAACGGCAAATAATTATAACAAAGTCATCATACAAGAAATTAATCAATTACTTTTCTTAAAGAACTCCTATGGTTTTCTATTTCATACCCATTCTTTTTTTTTAAATTATTTCACACCCGTAGTTTTCGTTAAGTAATATTCTCTCCACTCACTGGTATCAATAAATAAACTATTTCCATATTAGTTGCACGCTATCATCAGTCTAGCGATGAACCGATTAATATTCATTACAACGTTGGCTAATTTAATTTTTCTGCACCGGAATTAATTTCAAAGGCGCACGCTGATATCCCTCTTGTTATGGCTGTGTAACATTTTTCATTGTTATTATAATGTTTCTAAGTTATTAACGCTACATTTTGCTTAAAACGTTATTTTCATCATTCTTTCTGTCTGGCTGTTTGTTATTGTTTTAATGAAAGGATTTTAATTTGATTTAGAGTTCTGAATATTAAGTAGAGGCAATTTTCGGAATGGTAAAAGGAAGCTTTTTTTTATGAATTAACATAAAGTAAGGCAGTATTTATTTATTATTGCTGTTTTATATTTGGGCCTTGTGTATGTCATCTTAATAATAGTTTTCGATCATTATGACCTCCTCTCCATCCTGTGATGGTATCAACTTATGCGAAAGTAACTCTGTTTCTCTCTCTGTCTGTCACGCTTACACGCCAAAACTACTAAACCGACTTAAATGAAATTTGGTACACCGACACTAGAGCCTTAGAAAAGAGATAGACTGCTTTTTAATGCTATGCGATGCTAAATAATGAAAAGTAGTATGGAAGTATCGTAATTTTTAGAGTTAGAAGCTTGAAACTTACTTTTTAGGCTGTTGATTCGATATAAACATATATGACATTAAAAGTTTGTGGTAGGGGCAGGGGAGAGGGGTTCAGAGTTTGTATTAAAATCATTACGCACGCGGCCGGAGCCGTTGACAGAAGAAATGCATGAGAAATGTGAAAGAATAGGTACATTCAAGCTGTAATATTAGGTTAAATCGTTTATTCATTAACGTTGTCCAATGTGTGTGACGGACACTTACGAAAAAACATTCAGTTGATTATAGCATCTATGACTATAGTCTTAAGGACTTTGTATTGGGTATATGATATTACATGTTACACTGTACGATGTTCGAGCTATCAGTTACCACATGAATGCACGTCGGCAAGTTTTACAATTCATCTTTTTTATACTTATAGCCATATTTTTACAGTTTGCGAGCAGATTTTGGCAAGTATTTTTATTTATTTTGTAATAATCTGATAAATTCCATTCGAGAATACTAGAAACAAATTGAATTTACTGAAAATAGTATAGATTTATTTCATTTACTTGCATTATATAAATTTGTGTTTATGTACATTATATGTTCAACAATTTTACATACATAGTTGTGCATAATCTTAAAAATATCTCTACGCGACTAAGTTGGCAAGCAAGTAGGTATATGGTAAGCGGTTGTCGTCATTCATTTGAAAATGTCACTCGTGCTTCCAACCTCGAGATATTGGTTATTAGATCTACTTTGCCCAGTAATTTCAATAGCTACAGACTGTTTTAAACCGAAATAAAGTAATGAGAAATACACTACTGCTTTGCAGTAGAATATCTGACTATGCGGTGGTACCTACCTACTCAGCCTCTTGCATTAAAAGGCCTGTGAACTGTGAAATTCTCTCTTATTTTATTTTTATTTTTATACGTTGGCGTAAATTTGCCTGATTTTAATCTTCACCTTTGTAATAAATTCATTTCAGCCTCGGTAATATGCAAATACATCGC
Source organism: Hestina assimilis (assembly GCA_023373885.1). Classification (NCBI taxonomy): domain Eukaryota; kingdom Metazoa; phylum Arthropoda; class Insecta; order Lepidoptera; family Nymphalidae; genus Hestina; species Hestina assimilis. Next base: position 6,713,639 of record CM041741.1, on the reverse strand, counting down.
TTATACCAAGCGTTTCATTGGTAGCGTTCCGGCGATCACTATTCACTTCAAGTTTTGTTTATACATTATAAACATATAGTTCATCCTATATATTGACATTGGCATTAATTGAAGAACGAAGTTCGCCACCTATGAAGTAGTTTGAATAAATACATAAAAAATAGTGCATGTGCGAAATTAAGTGTAATAACGGGGCTGCGAATGGGATTAGCATTCAAGATTTTTTTAGGACATGCGTGCGATGGTAATATTTAGTTCCCAGTCTCTTGTGAGATGGCTTTTCAATTTTAAACACTTTCTGTCATATTAGACCATATAGACGCGCAATCTATTATTTCCTATATGGATGGTTTTATTTCATTAGATTGTTTGAAAAACAGCGCCGTAAAACGAATTTTCCTGACAGAATTTCTCGTTGAAGTATTTATGGAACCCGTATTAATGCAGGTGCTATTTATTTTTCATTTCCACTGGAAATACTATACTTCGTTCTAAGTTATTAAACAAGGCTCGCGTTCAATAAATATGTACCTATTAATAGACGTCTGTCTTGAATTAAATCTACGTATGTTTAACCTAAGCTTTTATAGATGTTATTCTTTTAAATATTAATACTACCACAAATAATAATCTACATAATTATATGCATGTAATTAAAATGTCGATTATAAAAGTTTTTATGTTTAGTTTAGTATAGTTAGTTAAGTAGTGTTTTGAAAAAAAAAACAGACTTTAAATAAATTGCAAGTATAAAATATCTTAGAGTTATAATACTTATCGTTATGTTGTTTGGTCTTAACGTCGATATATTGTTGCTTTATGACGTGGACGATGAAAATCATCGAGAAGGGATGCAGTAGACATGCGGAAAATTGAAAAGCTTGAGCGATCATAACGTGCTTAGACTCGGTTAAGCCGATTCTTTACTGGCAAAGTAAATTAACCTTTCCCAAGCATCTGTTGAAGTTGTTTCTATGGTTTATTAGCTTCAGCCAGCTGCTTCGTCTGCATAAAATTATTTCTTCAAGAACTTTATCCTAGATACGCTATAGGCTTGTGTCAAACATGTGCCAGATCCGCAGCATGTGCGATAACCGCATCCAATTTCATGCAGTACTTTTTACGTGATACATATGTATGATATTTTGTATATGGTATAATAATATATAATATATAAGCGGAATCATGGCGGGGACCGCCAAGTTACAAGGATGTCCAAAAGTGACATATGGAGAGATGCAACATAGGCGGCAAAGGCGTCGGGATGTGACGACCCCATCGCCCGCTGTTGGGATAACCTCTGTCACAACAGAGATTATTCCACCTGTGCAATCAGTCACACTGGTGGTAGGTCTTTTGTTGCAAGAGGCCGGCTAGGTAGGTACCACCGCAGTGTCCAATATTCTGCCGCCAAATAGTACTGCTTAGGCACTACTGTGTTCCGGTTTGAAGGGCATTGTACGCTAGTGAAATTACTGGGCGAACGAGATTTAAGAACTAATATCTCGAGGTTGGCAACGCGTGAGTGGCACCTACTAATTATTGGTGCTGCAAGCGCTCATAGGCTGCGGCAGCCACTTACCATCAGGTGGGCCGTATGCTTGTTTGCCAACTTCTAACATAAAAAAAAAAAAAGCCATCTCATTGGGAACGTTTGGAAGCACAGCGGCCAGAATGGCGTAGGATGGTGAACAGCCAAGTATGCGAGTTGGAGGCCTGCGTAAAGCTGACATTAATACTAAACGCGAATGTTAAATAAAAAAAAAATCGGACTACTCACATGCCCTCAGTGCTCACGGAGTTTTGCCACGAAGATAGGCCATCTTAGAGCGCACCAGCGCTATCTCTTCAACTAGGGGTCCAAGTGGTCGCCATGGCCGAAATCGGTCGGAACGATCATCACCATCATCATCATAATTTTGTATATCGTAAATATAAATATAAATAATATAAAAATAATGTTTATTAATTGCGTTGTGAGCATATTATTATTGATGTGCCATCCGCCGGCAGTCGACCCATTTGTAAGGGACTGATCTAAGTTTGTTTGGGACGAGTAATCCCCGATCAATTCTCGCATCAGAACACTGACTTCGTACCAAGAGGTTTATATTACAGTTGAGTGAATTTGTACATTTGTTTGTATAGAGAAAGTTACCATCGGTTTTGTTTCCATTTATCTAACTATTTAATCTAACGAATATTATAAATGTAAAAGTTTGCATGGATGGATGTTTGTTACTCTTTCACGCAAAAAAACTAATAGGCAGATTGGATGAAATTGGTACACACATTGCTTTTTACCTGGTTTAACATATCGGATAAAAAATTCTTTTTAGTGCTCGTTTGCTATTTAAAAACTATACCTGTGTAAAAAATAAAAATAAGCTTTCTAGGCTTAAGGCTGGGCGTTGATATGTAATTATGTATTTTATTCGTACAGATTTTACGATACTTGTACTGGGGTTACAAAGCCGGTTTAAAAATTACACGATCGACCGAAGAGGAAAAAGGCCACATAAAAAATTAATTCTATTATGATTCTATTATATGGCCCCACGCTACGGTGATCGCACCAGGGCGCCTATGGTACATATGTATAATTGGGTTTTTTTGCACAGTATCTATGGTACATTCCCTGGCAATTTGGCATAACTTAAAATTAATACAATTTTGTAAAAAAGTGATTGTTCTCGTCAGTGAAAAAATAAGGACTTTATTTCGTAGTATGGGTGACGGAGTAAGTTGAATCCAAGCAATTATTGTTTCGCCCCAACTCCGCCTGTTCCGCCCTATATCCAATTAACTTTTCACTGTTACATTCATCGGAGGTTGAAACAAATGATACATTCTTAATAAAAACATTGCTACTGTAATACCGTATTCTGTGAATATTTTTTCTTAACGTCTGCTTTTTAGTATTCTACATTTTCGGCATAAATTGGTCAGTACCATCTTCATAGTAAAAAAATGACAACATATCCGTTGCGTTTTAAGGGTCATAACTCTCTTTTCCTTCCCTTTAACGTTACCCCTTCTGTCCCCTTCTTTCCCTTTCTTTCTACTGATATTGCAAGCATCTATATGCTACTCTGTTTTCCGACAGCCGGGATGTACACTTATAAAAAAGACGGATAGGCCAAAATGAAGAGGGACCTGTTTCCAGCATTTAAAAATAACTTGTTAGTAAGCTACAGTAAAACTGGTTCTACGATATTAAAATGTATTAAATAGTGACTTTTCCTTAATATTTCATTGATATTTAGTATTATTCATACCATATGATTATGATTTCATGATATTTGAAATTGACTTTTAAAATTATTATTATTATTTTTTTTTTTTAAATGTATAGGCCAGCGCTTGGCTGTTATCATACCTAATGTGTAGTAGTGATACAGCCTAAGGTGGAGCGCGCTTGCCTAGAAGATGCCTATTCACTCTAGATTTGAAGGTACCTATATTGTAGGTGGTTGGGAAGACCGAGGTCGGCAGGGTATTCCATACCTTTGCGGTGCGTATCAAGAACGAGGAAGCAAAGCGTTTTGTACGTGTTTTGGGCACATCCACTATGTAGGGATGCAGGCCCTTGCGATGCCTCGCATTCCTGTAATAAAAAGGTGATGGGGAACCAAATTGAACAGTTCCTGAGCACATTCTCCGAAATAAATTTTATAGAATACCGACAGACAGGCAACCTTACGTCGGTGTTCAAGGCTATGAAGTTTTGTACTTACCAGTGTCTGGTTGCCAATAAGTTTTCTAGCCCGACGATCTATTGAATCCAAGGCATCGAGCTGGTATTTGGCAGAGCCGTCCCATAAATGGGAGCAGTACTCCATACACGATCGAACTTGGGCTTGATATAAAGTTAAAAGCTGTTCCGGTGTAAAGCACTGCTTAACCTTATTGAGGATGCCTAATTTTTGCCAGCAGTTTTAGCTTTGGATTCAATACATTGACCAAAGTTGAGTTTGGAAGATAGAGTAACTCTTAGAAGCTCAATACTGTCGGTGATTGGTATTGATATATTTCGGAAAGTTGGAGTCAGATGAAATGGACTCCTTTTGGCAGTGAAAAGACACGCTTGAGTTTTGGAAGCATTAAAGTTGACAAGGTTTTCGTCGCCCCAGTCGGACACCTTGTTTAATGTTGAGTTAATGCGTTCCACCAGGGCCTCCCTGTGCTCTAGAATTTCTGCTGCACTAGCCTGTGAACTAGACATGTATCTCTCCGTTACGGTGCTGTCGTCTGCATACCCAAAGATACCAGGCTTTAACAGATCATTTACGTGCAGCAGGTACAGTGTAGCCGAGAGAACTGACCCCTGAGGAACACCGGCATTAATCGCCATTAGATCAGACGAGGAGCCATCAAGAACAACTCGAAATGATCGTCCACTCAGGAAATCTGATATCCAGTGGCACAGGCCAGTGGGTATCCCGTAGGCAGGAAGCTTGTTCAGAAGGCTCCCGCGCCAAACCCGGTCAAAAGCCTTGGACACGTCGAGTGAAACGGCTAACGCTTCACCATGCTTGTCCATGGCTTCGCCCCAAAATCCCCTGTCGACCGGTTTCGACGAAAGCCGTACTGTTGGTCCGACAGGAGGTCTTTTTCTTCGAGGTATGCCAGGAGCTTTTTATTCAATACACGCTCCAAGCTTTTGCAAAGCATGGAGATGATCGCAATCGGTCTGTAATTGACCGGATTAGCACGGCTGCCCATCTTGGGTATGGGTTGTACATTGGCAACCTTCCAAGCCTCGGGAACTTGAGCGGATTTGAGAGAGACAAGCGTATTTGAGAGAGACAAGAGTACAAGCGTGTCAAAACGGGAGACAACGGGAGGAAACGGGAAATTATATGGCATGCAATCACACAATAGATAACCTAGTGTATTAAATTCTAAAAAATATACTATTTATAAATGTGGTATCTCATCACCATCAGGTCATCTTGAGTAATCTATAGACTATCAGTTTAACAGATAACTATTATTATTATTATTATTTTTCATTGTGCTGGACAGCAGGCCACTGTATTGTTTTGATGACAAAAACTGATATCAAATATTAATTTGTAGGAAAAATAAAACAAAAAACTACTTCAACCGCCAACGCTCAGCAAAATTTAGTTTGATTTATACTTTGAGTTTCCGTTTTACATCTTCGGAGCCTTTGATCAAAAGAATATTTACCTATTAAAGAATAGACTAATGTTTTGTGGGTAATAAGAGACTGCGGGTATTTAAACTCGATTATTCAGTTATCCAAAAACTATTTCTAAAACGCATCGAAAACTTCATACCTACTACGGAAAAGAAAAAAAGAAAAATTTAAAATTCACCGAATAAAATAATCGCTCCGACTGAGCACGATGTAGTCAACATTTCAAAGATCGAATGTAATTTTTTCGATCATTGCGCAATTTCCAAACGGCGGCTGAGATTTCATCGCGAAAGCATTTTTGAATATTTCCCTCGCTTAAATCTATTGCAAATTTCCTGTCGAGCGAAGTGCCATGTAGAGTGCTTTAGCGAGCGCTTTCCATGCCATTTCACGCTATAAATTTGAATTTTGTGTTAAAAAGTGCTGCACTATCCCTATACTTGGCTCAGACTCCTAGTTAACACCGTCACAAGTATGAATTCAATATACGTAGTTTATTTTAATTGGAATCTCCACATAAAAATAAATCTGTGTAGAGGTAGTAATTATAATTAAACTAATTATAATAATTATAATAGTAATAAAATAATTTGTAAATAACAAAATAATGTTATAAATAATAATGAATAGCATAACCTCATACTTTTGTGAAGTCTTCTAAAAATACTGTTACGGGCTGGGGTTGGCGGATTTAGAAATAAGCACCTTGTGGCTCTAAATAAGACTATTAGAATCTTCTAGATCACACAACAGAACTTCACAAATCACAGGTCACTTGTAGTCCAAAAGAATAGCAGAGGTCACTGGTTTTCGCACTTGGTCACTGGTTTCGCTTGTAGATTCTTCGCTGGTTGCACAGAACCGAATGACAGAGAGAGTGGCTAGCGAGTTTGAACCTTATGCCCCGGTGATAAGGCTCTCCGTAATAATATGTTATTCGTATTATATTGGTGGTATTATACTACAATTCTTATGGTACCTGTGATTATCCATAGTTTTCCCTAATATTTTTTTATTACGTAAAGGATTTTATATTAATAAATAACATAGGTATAGGTACTATTGTTGATTTACATCTGGGTATTTACAAGATAAGATTTGATCAAAGAATTTTCCTTGTTTATATAAGGATGTCATATAACCTTAGAGCGAACAAAATTAACCAAATTATTCTGATGGCCTGTAACTAATGTAGTAAAGAAAAAAAACACGAAGCAAGCAATCATTTAGGGGTGTAAATAAAAAAGTGATCTTTTATAGATCGATTGTAGCATTAAGACTGCATTTGGACTGATTTATTTTTAAGATGTTTTTTATCTATCTATAAAGTGTTTTGCAAAGTATTTTCATGACCTTCAAGGTTTGCGAAGTTGACCTTCGCTTTGTGTATATTTCGCTGATAGTAATAGGCCAATAGCTCTGACTAAATCATGATAAGAAAAGCATAAAGCAGACCATGTCAAGATTCTGAGAAATGTTCTAGGCATAAGAAAGAAATAAGATTCTTCAGCTCTCTATATAAATACGATTTTGTATAAAGATATTTTTTATTGCAAATCTCTTCGTGAAAAGAACCGGTTTACGTCATACGTAGGAGCTAGGAGCCTCATTCATCGAGTTTTATCTTTAGAAGTATGTCGTGTTAAAATTAAAATGTATTGTTTTTTATTATTTTGTGGATTATTGTATTTAGTCATTGGTGAAAGTCCACAATCACGTTTAGTGCAGTTATCTCAGGGTCCTGTGCGTGGCTACCAACACAATAATGACGAAAATATATTTATTTTCTATGGTATTCCGTATGCAACAGTTCCGACCGGCCGTGACAGGTTCAAGGTAACTAAAATGTGTATTCTGATATAACTAAACTATATAATAAGATTTAATATGATTTTAAATTCTTATTAAGACGTACCGAACTAAAAAAAATAACAATATAACCTATAACTATATATATACACATATATATATATTTGTAATAATATTATAGAATTTTTTTTCGAAATTACTATACAATTTAGTGTATAGTCATGAGAGGACAAGACACTGTTGATAAGTGTCTTCAAGACTTTGATCATATTTTGCTAAAGAAAGCTTGCTAAATGGTCTGTAATAAAAGGTCATAGGTACTATTAACTATATTATATTTTGACAGCATGTTAATTAAATGGAATGAAATTCAATGAAGGTGATGGAATTCAATGTGTGTATGCATATTTAAAAGATAATTAAAAATATACATAAAACATAAATATATTGTGTATATGAGTACCTAGAGTAGGAAAACATTGTATCGTTTATAATACTGGCGGCGTCGTGCCGGTCGGTGACTCACTATACTGTGTTTACGTCCCCTACGTTAAGAACGTATTCTACAATTTTAACCTAGTGTGAACATTTTAATAATATTATCTATTATAGTTCTTTTATTATGACACCGTTGTGGCGTTGTGGGTAGCGAGTCTGCCTTAAGCCTTGACGGTTGCGGGTTCGATTCCCGCTCGGAGCAGATGTTTGTATTAATCGTACAGGCATGTTTTCCGGTCTGGTTGTGTTTGTCCTTGTCATTGTGAATGTTTCCGGACCCCCGACACAGGATATAATTATCCTAATGGGGGCCGTTGAGTGTGTAGCGTTTATTTATTTATTTATTTATTTCAATTTTAAATGAATCAAAATGGGCGCTGCGATTGCGATTGTACCTGCAATCATGGACAAAAATGTTAGACAGAAATATTTAAATAGATTTTTTATAAAGTGGGAAAACGGAATTAAGTATATAATATAGTTAATATTTCTTCTAAATCTATATCTTCTATTTAAGTAATTAATAACGATAATTATTTATTCATTATCGTTATTAATTACTTAAATAGAATAAAATAAATAAATAGCATGGAAATAAGATATATTAAAATAAAATAGTTAATATACATTTTTAATCATTGTCACTTATTGGGATGACACCTTATCTTGAAATAAAATGAAATGTTTACACACCTAACAAAGATAAATTATATTTTAATTTAATTTTTAATAATTTATTTTTAAGAACTAAAATAACCGTGAGCGAGCGTACTAATCGAGTCTAGCGTCGCCACGTCGCTAGCGGCCCCTTTCATACCGCATACGGTTGAGCCCAAAAAAGGTGTTACTGCGCATGCTTCAATTTATATTGAAAGAGTTATACATTTTAATTTTATTTTTAACCGTATATATTTCGTAGTGACATTTATGAAATTAAATTCAAAATACACACCTATTAAATTATAACATAAGCTTTCTACCTACCTGAAAATAGTACTAAAGATGGAATGTCGAATTAAGTTTTAAACATTATGTAACCTCATTTACTAAAATATGTCATATTGAGAATACTTATATAATCTTTAAACCTAAAATATAATCACATTTGAAATTTTTTCCATGCTTGCATTATTGTTATAAGAATACTTTTTCTATGTATGTAAAAGTATGTTGGCAGCGGTTAAATCAATTATTGATTTTTATATTCGTTTATTAATTAATTAAAAATATAATAATAAATTTATTAAAAATATATTAAATTGAAGTGACATTTTGGACTTCAAGGCGATTAGTTCTGATACCATTAATCCCGTCATCATCATACAGTCATCATCATCTAATCCCCTCCCACAGTAACAGTCTATTCATGTCCGACAACCGAAAAAGACCTCTTATCCTGTTATGGACTAACGTTAAGAGATTAAAGATTGCAACCAGCAAGCATTCATGTCTCAGAATTTCCCCCAATACACGCTGGTTTGCTCACGACATTTTCCTTCACAGCAAAGCAAGAGACGAATTCGAAAAAAATTAATCACTTGAAAAGCATAAGCACAGACGTGCTTGAACTGGATTTGAACCCGCGATCTTCAGTCTTCTGTTAAAGTCTACCTTTCTATCCTCTGGGCTATCTGGGCTCAATGGTATTTATTCTTGTTATATTTAATTGCTTTTTTTTATTCCAGGCTCCTCTACCACCACCAGTTTGGTCTGCGCCTTTTGAAGCTGTAGACGATACAATAATATGTCCACAATCAGATATAGTGACTAATTTAATTTCAGAAATTAAAATAATTCGAGAAAATTGTCTTGTTGTGAATGTCTATATGCCAGAAACTAATGGAGCAAAGTTACCAGTTGTTGTTTATTTTCACGGAGGTGGCTTCTCTTCTGGATGGGGAGAATCATTAACAAATGCGTTTGCGATAAAAAGTAAAAAAGTTGTGGGGGTCACATTTAATCACAGATTAGGTGCACACGGTTTCCTATGTCTAGGTACAGAAGATGTGCCTGGAAATGCTGGAATGAAGGATCAAGTTGCATTGTTACGATGGGTTAAGCAAAATATTGGGAATTTTGGGGGTGATCCTGATGATATTACATTGCTAGGCTCTAGCACCGGCTCAGCCTCAGTAGAACTATTAATGCTCTCAAAAATGGCAAAAGGTTTATTTAAAAAGGGCATCTTAGAGAGTGGTTCGAGTACAGCAGCGTGTAGTGTACAATTAAATCCCATTGAAAATGCTAAGAATTACGCAAATTTGTTGAAATTTGAAAATTTAGAAGACTTTTATGAGTTAGAAAATTACTACAAAAATATATCTTTCGAAGAATTAAATAAACCATTTCCTTTAGGAAGACCCGATCAGACCTTTTTGATGAGTCCATGCGTGGAGCGTGACGTAGGGGAAGAAAGATTTCTTGATGATAATCCAGTCAATATTTTAAAATCTGGGAATTTTGAAAAACTCCCTATGTTGTATGGGTTTAGTGAAATAGATGGAAAATTTCGACTTCCATTTTTAGATTATTGGTCGGAATATATTAATATAGTTTTTTATATGTTTTTGCCAGGTGATTTGCATTTTAAAGATAAAAGTGAAAATCTGAAAGTCGCAAGAGAAATAAAAAAATTTTACTTCGGTGATAAACATATAGGAACCGAAACCATTCCAGAGTATATAGACTATTTTACAGACATTATGTTTGCATATCCAATGCTAAGATCATTGCAATTACAGGTGGAAGCTGGAAATAAAAATATATATTTGTATGAATTTTCGAAGTCTCTTGAGGAAAACCCGGCAAACCGTTACGCTAATTTGAGTAGTTCCGGCCAATGTGCAAAGGCTCTAGAAGCTTTTAATGATCGTTGGAATGAAGTCCAAAATAATGAATATGATTTGAGTGATTATACAAAAGGAATAACTGTTGTTGAAAGACTATGGTCAAACTTTATGACTAAAGGGTTAGTAATAATTTTATACTTAATTGAAACCATATCTACATCTACACTACTATTATAAAGAGGAAAGATTTGTATTTTTGTGTGTATGTTTGTAATGAATAAACTCAAAAACTACTGTGCCAATTACAAAAATTCTTTCACCATTGCAAAAGCTACATTCATAGAAATGATTAGCGACGTAATCAAAGTTGTAAAAAAATTGCCCTAAAACGTCTTTCGTCGCATGCGCTGCGGAAACTATTGATGATAGAACAAAAGTATGTCCTACAATATTAGAGAACATATCACATATACATAGTATAAAACAAAGTCGCTTTGTCTTTCCCTATATCCTTACATATGCTTAAATCTTTAAAAACTACGCAACGGATTTTGATGCGGTTTTTGATGTATAATAACATTAGGGATGTTATTATACATCAAAGAGATTTATCAAAATAATGTACTAAGTATTGTACACATTGAAAATGTCTACATAAAACTCCGCGATGGTATATGTCTATTCCACAATAACATTTTTTTATTTAAAACAATTTAACGCGTGCGGGCCACGGGCAGTAATGAATAAATCAAAATTACTGGATCGATTTTAATTATTTTTATAGTGAACATACGCTATATATTTTGTACCAGTGTGAAGCCGGAGCGGGCCGCTAGTCTTCAATAAAATAAATAAAAATATCAACACAAAAATATAAAAAAAATATTATGTCCACCCGTGCGAAGCCGGGACGGGCCGCTAGTTACATATAAAACCATGCCTGTGGTTGGCACTCGACACTTCGCCATGCGTCAACACGGTCATGTTGACATTCGACCGTCATAAATATAATTCTTCTGCCCGTGTATATGTGACTGCAATTCTCCTAAACGGCTGGATCGATTTTGATGATATTTTTTGTGTGTGTTTTCCAGTGGGTTCGGTTGGTTTATATATATATAATCAGACCCAGTAGAGGGCGCTGCTATCGCCTCCCAGGTTGTTTTTCGGTGCAGGAAAACGTCTTCCGGACGCTAGTAAAAATATGAATGAATTAACTAACGCTACACACTCAATGGCCTCCATTAGGATAGTGATATCCTGTATCAAGGTTTGGAAACATACACAATGACAAGGACAACCACACCCAGACCGGAAAACATGCTTGTATGATCAAAACAAACATCTGCTCCGAGCGAGAATCGAACCCGCGACCTGTGGCGCTTAAGGCAGGTTCTCTACTGCTGCGCCACAACGTCGTCAAAATATATAATATAGATTGACATAATCTATATTATGTCATTTATTTTTTCCAGAAAACCGATTTCTCCCGGATCTAAGCTAGGAGTGTGGCCGCCAGTTGGATTAAATCGTTCACCACATATGTATATTAGTAAATCTTTAGAGCTGCGAGGAACTTTATTAAAGAAGCGAACAAAATTCTGGGATGAAATATATGAAAAATACTACCTCTACCCATCGGCACCGCCTGATCCTCCACCAAAACCAAGTTCATCTTTAGAGGAATGAAAAGGAACCGAAAAAAAATAGTCTCTCTGTCTCTGTGTGTGTGTGTGTGTGTGTGTGTGTCTGTCTGTGATTTGTAAGAAATTATAATTATACTTATGTATATATATATTTGTTTTCGTAGCCTATAAAATACTTTAAATAAAAAGGTGGTTTCATTTCTTTTTCTTAAGACCAAAATTTTAAAGCTTTAATGAATGAGATTAATTTTGAATAACACCTAGATTAAAAGACGCTTGGCGGTCTACCATGAACTTTTAATATACATATAATTATACATAACAATTCTATTGCGATGTAGTTCAGTTCAGGTAGTTAAACGATTCCGATTTTATATGTTACCATGACGTATTTATATATGCTTAGATCCTTTAACAATATAGATGTAATATGACATGGTATGAAATAGCGATGCAGCTCAGTTTAATCGCAAAAGAGTTCATGGTAGGCCCCCTGGTATTAATATTTTAAGGCCTTACTTATATATGTAAGATTGATGCCTGTAGTATAATTGTGTTTTTTTTATGTATTTAAAATAAGTTTTCCATACTATGTTAAATTAAAGAATTACATAACTATAGTTTATGTTTAAATCGAATTTATATATTAAATTATAATAATAACCATAATGGATAAGGTTATTATGTGGACACCGATGTGGCGTTGTGTGTAGCGAGCCTCGACGACCGCGGGTTCGATTCCCGCTTGGACAGATGTTTGTATTGATCCTACAAATATCTGTTTCGGTCTGGGCGTTTGTGCCTCGGAGAGCACTTTAAACTGTCGGTCACATGACATCTGATAATAATCGTTAACTGATAATTAAATTGCTCTTATCCAATGAGTTACTGGTTCGCCCATAGGGTGACGTAAAAACTAGTAACCTGTCAAATCTAGACGAGAGCAATAAGCATACCCTGGGTAAGATACTCATATGCTGAAGAAGAAGGAGAAGATAAGGATATTATGTGTATTTAATTTTGTAAATAGTTTAATGAAAACACGTTATTACGAACAAAATATATTATGCGATGATTAATTTAATTTTTCATTAATATCTAAGTTGTCTATATAGGTGTGATAACTATATACAGCATAATTGTAATAAACAGAGGAGCCTCCTGCCCGTTTGCTTCCTTTACAAAAAAAAAAAAATAGGAAAGTATTTTAATAGACTTCAAAAACGGAGGAGGTTCAATTTGTCTCAATATATTTTTTAAACTCTTTTTTTTTGTTTGAAATGGTATACTCTCTAGTTGATCGCATTCCAATTTGCTCAGGATCTGACACCTATTGCGATTTGGATATTTTTCTAAATAAATTATACCGACTTCAAAATAGTACATCCAAAAAATAATATTTTCTACATTATTTTCGATTCAGAAGTCGATGCCTGCTGTGCCGATATTTTATTTAGTACCGACTATGTTTACGCTTTTATAGAAACCACCTATCGATATAATATTTATAAAATTCTGACTTAATCAGATTCGCTCAAGCCTGTAAAATTTCAAATCAATGAGGTCAACTTTATTCTAGATATAATTTATGAAACAAATAAATACATAAGAAAACAAGTTTTCAATTTACAAATACTTAATACGTCGCTTGCGAAATACAAATAATCCTAAGCTTTGGTTCAACCGGGAGCCACTTAGGAAAACCAACTTTTCCTTCCCTAGAGATGGGTCTCAGTACTCAGCCACCCCATCAGGTTACCTATCATCAATAAAACCATCGTAAATACACATGCAGTAAAAAAATATAAATAAAACTAAATTATAGCTTTTTCACTTTTTCAATTAAAGATTTTAAAATGCAGCTAATGACGAAGAATTCAATTTGCAGTATTTATTTAATAATAAATAATCACTTTAAATGATGCATTGAAAACCGGAAAATCGGAGTACATACTGTACCTAGTCTATTTTATACATTATATCAGCTGATTAAATAATGATTATAATCTCAACAATATTTTACATTGGTCGGATTATATTGTGCCCAATATTTAGTTGCTTATCTGTGGTCACCAGTGCATTACCCGACTATATCGTTGGATAGACACAACTTAGACACCTAATAAAAAATCTGCTGCAATATCGCCTGTATGCGAATTAATTAACAGTACCTGGATAACAGTACCTGGATAACAGTACCAGGATAACAGTACCTGGATAACAGCACTTGGATAACAGTACCTGTATTTTTCTATTTTTTAGTAAATCGTGTTTTTTTTGGAAATTATAATTATTTAGATACGAATTACATAATGATAATATTTTACAAACGAAATCTACTGAAATAGCTTTAGTTTATCTTGCTAGTTGACTTGCTGGGTCGTTAAATCAAATATTAGTATTATAACAATGGAATGTGAGGAAGCGGTAGACAGATAGATAGATAGGTAGATATATAGGTAGATAGATAGGTAGATAGATAGATAGATAGATAGATAGATAGATAGATAGAAAGATAGAAAGATGGAAAGATAGAAAGATGGAAAGATAGAAAGATGGAAAGATGGAAAGATAGAAAGATAGAAAGATAGAAAGATAGAAAGATGGAAAGATGGAAAGATAGAAAGATAGAAAGATAGAAAGATAGAAAGATAGAAAGATAGAAAGATAGAAAGATAGAAAGATAGAAAGATAGAAAGATAGAAAGATAGAAAGATAGAAAGATAGAAAGATAGAAAGATAGAAAGATAGAAAGATAGAAAGATAGAAAGATAGAAAGATAGAAAGATAGAAAGATAGAAAGATAGAAAGATAGAAAGATAGAAAGATAGAAAGATAGAAAGATAGAAAGATAGAAAGATAGAAAGATAGAAAGATAGAAAGATAGAAAGATAGAAAGATAGAAAGATAGAAAGATAGAAAGATAGAAAGATAGAAAGATAGAAAGAGAAAGATAGAAAGATAGAAAGATAGAAAGATAGAAAGATAGAAAGATAGAAAGATAGAAAGATAGAAAGATAGAAAGATAGAAAGATAGAAAGATAGAAAGATAGAAAGATAGAAAGATAGAAAGATAGAAAGATAGAAAGATAGAAAGATGGAAAGATGGAAAGATGGAAAGATGGAAAGATGGAAAGATGGAAAGATGGAAAGATAGATAGATAAACTTTGCTGTACATCAATTAATTGCTTTAACTCCTTAGGGTTAGTTACAAAAACTATAACGTTATGATTATAATAGACCCGTAAATGTTACAATAAGATTATCTTATCAGTAGACTACAGACACATAAAGCTTATTAGAAAGTAAACGTTTAGAGTATTATTTTCGAATTCAACTAACGTTATATAGTGAAAATTTGCATAGTAATGTATGTGTGGTGTATAAAATTCGGATAAAAGACGAATTGAAAATTATGCTTTGAATGTATACAATAGCATTTAACAATTAACATTAATAAACCAATAAACGCTAGACATTCAACGGATTAGGATTAAGATAGTTAAATCCTATTTCTAATCCTATTCCGGAAACAAACAATGACAAGGACAAACACGTGCAGACCGGAACACATGACTGTATGGTCAATACAAACTTATGCACCGAGCGGGAATGGAACCCGCGATCTATGGAACGATCTTTCAGGAATTGAAAAAACTCGTAGCGGCTGACTCACTACGGCAGGTTTGCTACCTTTGCGCCACAATATTGGGTTGTAGCGCCGTAGGAGGAAGAAGAAGTATATAATTATTACAAAGTTACTCATCCCTGAGGGTGAAAAATCATGTTGAGAGTCTGGATATAAGGCCGTTTTGGAAATTACATATTACATGAAATCTGCTATTCAGGAAATCCCTTTATTTCGTAGGCAAGCAATAAGAAAAGATTATTTGATTATATATTTAAATATTTTCACATAGATAATGAATTTTATTTTAAAGAATAAATAAGAATATTGCGGATAATGTGGTCGTAAAATTTTGATCATAATTCAAAATACATTTAAATAAGACTTTTTTTCGCTTATATAACCTTGAACATTTCTTTGTTAATATGTAAATAGTATGACTACTATGTAGTTACTTTATTATACAAGTCGAGCTATAGCAGATATATGTGTCTCCTTACTAGTACGTGATGAGCTATCGTATCGAAATGTGGTGTTTAGTGCTTTGTTTATTATATGCTAGCGGTACACTATCCGATGATACCGCGTCCCTTGTGATAGATACAGCTCAGGGTCCTGTGCGGGGCTACAAGGATCCTAATGAAGATATATTTGTCTTTTATGGTATCCCATACGCCACAGCCCCGACTGGTTCCAAAAAATTCAAGGTTTCTGAAATAAATATTTTGAAAATTTGTAAAATAATTTACATGAAATACAAGCGTAACAAATGGGCAAATTATGAAATAACTATTAATTAGATAGTTGTTAGTTAAGAACGATATGTTTGAGCATTTTTAAAATACTAATTTCTAGAATTTCACAATTTAAATAAATTTATATTCAGTGCACTGAAACCAACTAAAAAACTAAACATGTCAAAACGACTTTTTGACTGTTCTTCCGTGAACATTTTGCCACCCCAGACCTTATTTTACATTTCAGTCTTGGGAATATAACATTTTCTGTTGCCGATAAAATAAATATTGCATTTTTTGCTGTTTCTATACATGTATTTATGGCCTGAATACCCTGAAGTTCTTCCCAAATCCGGGACCAATTAATAATGCTTGAGCAAACACGCATTTGAACGATGTTTTTATATAAGTTAAATTTAAAATCAAATTCTAAGTGTATCTAGTTCCTAGTAGATTATTAACATCTTTTTTATATTCAAATAACTGGTTCATATGATAAATGATTACAATTAAAACGTAGATCTAATAGTTTTGCTAATAGCTCTGGTTATTTATTTATACTACATATTTAGCATAAATATCAGGTCTATCCATAAAGTATCATCAATACATATCATACAAAGAAATATAATTGAGTATCTTTAATTAAAAATACTTATCTACTGTTTTTGCTTTTTATTTTTACTCGACAATTCATTATTGTTCTTCAAACATTTCTTAATAAAATCAGTTACGTCAAATGTTTTCACTGCTAACGTAAAGCGGTTCATACACTTTAATATTACTGTTCAATATTATTGCGTTATTAAATTGTAGGCTTGCTCAAACCTTTATTCAATCATTGCACAAACTTTCGATACTAACCCTACACGTTCAATAATATTGTGTAGTCACCAATATTGCAAAATATTATTGAAGGAGTGTGGGTCGCCTAAAGAATTCGTTTTTCATTTTCAGGGACCACTACCCCCGCCAGTATGGTCCGAACCGTATGACGCAGTTGACAACGGCATAATATGTCCTCAACGTGATTATTTTGGATTCGTTACAAATAAAATAATGAAAGAAGATTGCCTTATTGCTAATATATACGTACCAAATACAGATGAGAAAAATCTTACAGTAGTAGTGTATATTCATGGTGGTGGCTTTATACTTGGATATGGAGATTTGATCACACCAAAGAAACTTGTTTCTAGTAAAAGAATCATTGCGGTAACATTTAATTACAGACTTGCAGCGCATGGTTTTCTTTGTTTGGGTACTGAGGATGTACCTGGTAACGGTGGCATGAAAGATCAAGTTGCTTTGCTCCGCTGGGTTCAAGATAATATTGAAAATTTCGGTGGTAATCCTCAGGACGTTACAATTACTGGATGGAGTGCTGGAGCTTCTTCAGCTGGTCTTTTGATGGTTTCTAAGATGGCGAAAGGTCTGTTTAATAAAGTAATACCAGAAAGCGGCGATATTTTGTCTTCATATTCCGTTCAAGTTAATCCTATTAAAAATGCGAGGGAATATGCAAAATTGTTACAATTCAATGATGTGGCAGATATAAATATTCTGGAAAGTTTTTTCAAAAACCTTACATATAATGTTTTACAATCAGGAAATATAGGTGAAAGACCAGATTTCACTTTTCTCCTAGCACCATGCGTGGAACAAGACATCGGAGAAGAAATGTTTCTAGAAGATGATCCTTTGAATATATTGATAAACGGAAATTTTGAAAAATTACCCATGCTGTACGGATTCACTAATATGGAAGGATTAATGAGGATCGACAGTTTTGATAAATGGAAGGTTCAAATGAATACCAATTTTGAAGATTTCATTCCACCAAATCTCCAATTTCCCGATAAGAAAACAAAAAATGATGTAATAAATAGCATTAGAAGGTTTTATTTTCACGATAAATGTATAGATAATAATGCCGTTTTGGATTATATTTATTTTATAACTGACGTTATGTTCTCATGTCCATCGTTAAGAACAATACAATTATTATTAAAGGCCGGCAATCAAAATATATATTTATGTGAATATTCGCACGTAGACAACAACACACCATTAATACCATATACCAGCGTAAAAGGTTCCGGTCACTGCGGTCTTACAAATACAATTTTAGATGAAGCTAACGATACAGTTCTATATCAAAATATTGTTTCAAATGAAACAGAGACTTGGAAGGCTATGATGAGAGAAATTTGGCTAAATTTTATGACAAATGGGTAAGAAAAAAACCTATCAAAATAATAATACTGAAAATTGTAATTAAAAAACTACTAATTAGTTTTAATACTCACCCAAAGATAAAAACAGTACAATATAGTCCTCTTATTAGAATATTTATTTACTATAATTATATTGTCAATTTACTCGGAGACTGCGAAAAATGCTAGTTACAATTAAATCACTTTAATTTTTAATAATCTTTTACAGGAAACCTGAAAGTTGCGCTATACCAAAATGGCTGCCAGTGAAGGATAATGCGTCACCTTACATGGCTTTCAAGCAATGTCCTGAAATAAGAAATTGCCTTCTAAAAGAGCGTTGTCGTTTCTGGGATGAAATATACGATAAATATTATCAGAAATCCATTCCACCTTCAACATGTCAAGTTAATACACAAGTTTGATAATATAAATGCAACAAAAACAACCATCCATATATTAATTTTGTTGTGTAATTCGTTATACATATTGTTATAATATATGAATGGTATAGGTATTCATAGTTTTATTAAAGATTATAGAAGTATTATTCATAAATTTAATTTAATAGGGTCCGTACCTAAAGGTTGCCAACGGAACCCTATCACTAAGCCGTCCGCTCTCCGTCCGTCTGTCAGTGGAATGTATCTCACGAACCGTAATAGATAGAGAGTTGAAATTTTCGGAAAATGTTGCCGCTACAGCAATGAAAATAGCCCCATACAAGTAACTCGATATTTTTGATATTTTTTACATTAACATTAACGTACAACACGTTACGTCACGGTATAGTGTACACTAAAAGTTTTAAAATGAATGTAGAGTATTCAGGTATAATAAATATATGTCCTTGGTCTTTTTGTTCAAAGTTAAAAGGCACAAAAAGTAATCTATAAATTGTTGGTGCTATTTTAAAAATCACAGTTTAAAAATAGCATCTTGATCATAAAATCTTTTGAGTGTTCTCTATGAAATTATTAAAGGTTATTTTGACTTAAAAAGTATATTGCTTCGAAATACTAAATCGTTAAACTAGGAAATTACGATTAGAAAACACTGTACTTACTTGCAATAAATCATGTGTTGTGTTTACTCGAATTTTTTCCTTTAATGTTAGGGTCGTATCAATTCATTTATTAGGGTTCCTTAGCCAAATGGCGAAAACGGAACCCGTTTAGTTTCGTCATGTTCGTCTGTCCGTCCGTCCGTATGTCACAGTCATTTTACTTGGAGACTGTTGGCTCTATCTATTTAGTAAATAGTGGTATTCTATGAATCGCAACACGATTTTGTAATGACATCCGAAAATATATAAAAGTTAAGGGTAGCAGTCCATACGCGTAGCTCAAAGTTGAAAAAAAATAAATTTCAACGTATGGCAACGTATCAGATATCTTTGGACAGGTCTTTTAAAATGATAAGGAGGTTTGATTTAGCTTTTTTTCATTAAGTCAGTAGTTGTTGAGATATGTATAAGCTCCTAAAGTCAAAAAATAGTGTCCCCCTCTAACTTTCGAGCTATGGGATTTAAAATTCTACAAAAAATCGAGGTTGTAGAACATCAAACGAACTTTCAACCACATTTGGTTTGAAGAAGATAGGTCTTCAAATTTTAGAGATAATAAGTTTTTCCCATAACTTTGTTTTTCATATTACTTTTAACAAACTTGTGTCTGAAGTCGAGACTACATTGACCAATGTCTCGGACTGGGGCCGACTAAATTTAGTCCAATTCAACCCCAAGAAGACACAAGTTTGCGCTTTAACCGCTAAAAAATCACCATTTGTCGTATCTCCTCGTTTTGAGAACACTCCCCTGGCTGCCACAGCTAGTATCGGAATACTTGGTGTCGACATTTCGAGCGTCGTTCAGTTCCGCGATCAATTGGAAGGAAGGGTCAAATTGGCCTCTAAAAGCTTGGTGTGCTCAGCAAGGCGAGGCACTACTTCACGTCGGCTCATCGCCTGAAGCTCTACAAGGCGCAAATTCGACCGCACGTGGAGTACTGCTCTCACCTCTGGGCGGGGCTCCCCAGTACCAGCTACTTCCAATTGACCGCATCCAACGTAGAGCGGCTCGAATTGTCGACGATCAAGCCCTTTCCGATCGGCTTGATCCTTTGGCATTGCGTAGAGATGTCGGATCACTCTGCATCTTCTATCGCATATATCACGGGGAATGTTCTGAGGAATTGTTTGGATTGATACCGCCGGCTGAATTTCACCATCGGACATCGTGACAAAACTCTAAATTCCATCCCTACCACCTCGATGTCTGGAAATCCACAACAGCGCGATTTAGAAGACATTTTCTTCCTCGCACTACCACTCTGTGGAATCAGCTTACGCCGGCGGTCTTTCCGAACCGATACGACTTGGGAACCTTCAAGAGAAGAGCGTATTCTTTCCTTAAAGGTCGGCAACGCGCCTGCATGCCTTCTGGTGTTGCAGATGTTCATGGGCGGCGGTGATTGCTTAACATCAGATGAGCCTCCTGCCTGTTTGCCCCCTCTGACATAAAAAAAAAAAAAATACTAAAATTACAAATTAAATTACAAACTTAATTTTGCGGTCGATTTTAATTAGTTATTATTTTAAAATCGTTAATATTCCTTACCATCAAACTGCGGAACCCTTTAAATTCGACAACGCGTGGTCCACAACGCAGTTGACTGATAATTTATTACTTTTATTAATTGTTTTTGGTTAATAAACTTCATTAACGACGACGTTCATTAACTTAATAAACTTTGACGACGTTGTGGCGCAGCGGTAGCGAACCTGCCTTAAACGCCACAGGTCGCGGGTTCGATTCCCGCTCGGAGCATAATATGTTTGTATTGATCATGCAAGCATATTTTCCGGTCTGGGTGTATTTGTCTCTGTCATTGTGAATGTTTCCGGACCCCCGACACAGGATATTACTATCCTAATGGGGGCCGTTGAGTGTGCAGCGTTTATTTATTTATTTGTTTATTAATATTTACATGATTTTTATTTATTAATTTAATTCAAGTTCCAAGCTTATTATGTATCTTCAAATGGACAACTGGCTTAATTATTAAGTATACCAGTTCGAGACGTATGAACGGACGTGCGGACAACGGCGGCAGTAATAGGGTTCCGTTAGTAGCTTTTGGGTACGAAACCCTAAAAAGGATCGAGGTACAAACAGACAAAAAGTTATATAATAATAATAATAATAGAACTGAACACAAGGGAAGTTGACGTAGTGCTACCAATCCCAATTATTATATCATCTACAGGTTCTGTCTCGGAATCTCTACTCGTAAGTCTAAAAATACTTCAAACTACATTCATACTCATCTAAAAGGCTTCATCCTCATCATCCTTAATACTTGCAGAATTGTTTGATTTTATATATATATTTAATAAGTTATTTTTCTCCAATACGTACATATAAAAGCTGTGACTCCTGAACTGATTTCAATCGGGTGTCAGAAGTCCCTTCCAGTTAAATTATTTTAAAGTAAGTTTGTGTTTGTCCGTGTTTATGTGTGTGCTTTTTCCTAGTAAGTATGGTGTGGATATTTATTTATAAGTTTTTTTTTCAGGTAGTTAATAGTTTCTGAACGTCTTCATAATTGAGTTGTTTTAACCATGATTATATGCTTGCTTTATGAAATCTTGACAACTAGTGTCTCAAGCGAATACAATTACTATATTATTGTTGTTATTATAAGTACTGATAATACACTAGAACTAAACCATGATAACAGGAGTTTTACATTGGTCGGTTTATATCACGGCTATTTCTGTGTTCTTGTGTAGTGCGCAACGGCGCTTCGTATCGAGATGTGGTGTGTAGTGTTATGTTGCTTTTTATTGATCAGCGGTACACTATCAGATGATACTGCGTCACTCGTGATAGAGACAGCTCAGGGCCCCGTACGAGGATACAAGGATCCTAATGAGGATATATTCGTATTTTACGGTATCCCATACGCAACAGCTCCTACAGGCTCGCAGAGGTTCAAGGTTATTATAATTAATTTAATAGATTGGTTGAAAAGAGATAAGTTATGTTCTGATATGATACAAGATTCATACTTGAGAAATAAATGGCAATAAAATAAATATTTTGTACAGAATATTGTCTTCAGAAGTCTGCACGGAAGGCTTCGACTTCGGATAAAAATATTCTGTATGTTTAGTTACGATTATTGGTAACTAAAAAGTATGTGGTAGGGTACTATAAAGTACCTAATTGTATCGCAATCCGTGAAATATCTATTAGTATTGTGTAGTTTTGTAACCGGTGACCATCATTAGGATAGACCAGATCACAATCGATAACCCTTAAATGAAGAGTTGCCTCGATTTCTATGATCAAATTTAATTCGAGGAAGTAAAAGAAATTCAAAATCGGTTCACAACAGTTGGAGATATCGATGAACGTACTAAAAAAAATGATATATTATAGCATGACACAACTTAGGATACTAAAAGCTATAGAGGAAAATTATATATATTGGCGTATGGCGAAGTGTCGAATGATTACAGCTACTCGTATAGAACCTATTATATTAATACGTTGGATTGGAACGACAATATTTGTAGGGATGTCATTCTAACTAAGCGTCACATTGATGAAACGGTGATGGTTTCCTTTTTTTTTTTGATTTTTTATATCTGAGGGGCAAACGGGCAGGAGGCTCATCTGATGTTAAGAGATCACCGCCCATGAACATATTTTTGAATATGACGAATGTTATATATTAAGCAACGATTTTATCAATTAAGACGATTATCTTATTTTCAGGCTCCGCTACCTCCTCCAAAATGGTCACAAACATATGATGCTGTTGACAAAGGAGTGATATGTCCACAAGTTGATTCTTTTGGATTGTTTTTTAAAGACAAAACTATGCAAGAAGATTGTCTTATTGCAAATATTACCTGATACAATTGAAAAAAATCTTCCCGTAGTGGTCTATGTTCATGGTGGTGGATTTGTAATGGGATATGGAAATTTAGCTACACCAAAGAAACTGGTTAGCAGTAAAAAAATTATTGCAGTAACGTTTAATTATAGACTTGCTGCGCAAGGTTTCCTGTGCTTAGGCACTGAAGACGTACCTGGTAATGGTGGTATGAAAGATCAGGTGACTTTGCTGCGCTGGGTTAAGGACAATATAGAAAGTTTTGGTGGTAATCCACATGATGTAACAATTGCTGGGTATAGTGCGGGAGCCTCATCGGTCGGTCTTTTAATGATTTCTAAGATGGCAAAGGCCTGTTTAATAAAGTAATACCAGAAAGCGGAGATCCATTGTCTCCATATTCTATTCAAGTAAACCCTATTGAAAATGCGAAAGAGTATGCAAAATTATTGCATTTCGATAATGTAGAAGATATTTTGGTTTTGGAAAGTTTTTACAAAAATGCGTCTTATGAAGTTTTAAATTCATTAAATGTAATACATAGAACTGATTCCTCTTTTCTTCTTGTACCGTGCGTGGAACGAGACGTGGGACAAGAAATGTTTTTAGAAGATGATCCTTTGAGTATATTGAAAAGTGGTAATGTTGATAAATTACCCATACTGTACGGATTCGCTGATATGGAGGGATTGCTGCGAGTGGACGTTTTTGATCAATGGAAAGATAAAATGAATACTAATTTTGAAGACTTTCTTCCAGTTGATTTGCAATTCCTAAGCGATGAAGAGAAGGCTAATGTAATAAGAACTATCAAAAAGTTTTATTTTCACAATAAGCCTATTGATAACAGCTCTATTTTGGATTATATAAATTATTTTTCGGACGTTATGTTCGCATGCCCAACATTACGTACTATAAACTTATTACGTGAGGCAGGCAATAATAACATTTATTTGTACGAATATTCATATGTAGATGACTTTAGTTTTCAAATTCCCTTTACAAATGTAAAAGGTGCAAACCACTGCTCTCAAACAAATGTAGTTTTAGATGGGTTTAATATTACACACACAGACGAAAATTCAATTTCAAAAGACCTAATAAATTGGAAGCATCTTATGAGAGAAATTTGGTTAAATTTTATCATTAAAGGGTAAGAAAAAATTTAATGTTCCGGGATATAATTTTATTATGATCATATAAAACCTAATTTTTAATTATATTTTTCAGAAAACCCGAAAGTTCCGAAATACCAGAATGGTTGCCCGTAAAGGATAATGGGACGCCTTACATGGCCCTCAAGCAAAATCCGATGCTTAAAGAATTGCTTCTAAAGAATCGGTGTGCTTTTTGGGATGAAGTTTACGAAAAACACTATCAGACACCCATTCTGCCTTCCCCAATTACAACATCAAAAAGAGTCGAACTGTAAGAAAATTTGAAGATCATTTCAAGTGTGAATAATGTTATAAAATATTTCATATCAAAGTAAGATACTGTTAAGTGTAAAATTGTTCAGTGACATCTTGCCATGTGGTAAACTAACTAATATATTGATGGTAAGCAATCACTGTAGTCTATGGAAGTTTGGAACAGCATTAAACCCTTAAGCGTGATGCCCACAGAAAGTGTTGGAGAAAAATAAGAAAATAAGTTGGTTGGCGTGCAGATTATTATATAATATAGCTACTCTTATACATAAGTGCACGTGTGTGTGTTATAAATTATAATTATTGTAATTGATGCAATTTTAGATATACCTTAATGCGTAAAAAACCCCTTAACCTATACATGTATTTATCCTTGATATAAAAAATATACGTATACCTTTTGGAATGTTTTTGAAAAACGAATTGTGATCGATTTTTAGAAGTTTCTACATCTACACTAAAACTATTTTAGAATTTTTATCGCATTGTTTATCTATTGGTTATACGTTTTTCAAAAATGATCCTTGAAATTATATAGGTTTCAGATTATAATATCATAAAGACTGGTCACGCAAAGTTACAATTTAGTTTTGTCATTGATTCACCTCAAGGTGACGGATCAATCCGTGGAAGAAAACAACAAAGTATTTTTTAATAACCATAATAAGATATCTGCTTAGTAACCATATTCATGATCGTCATGGTTGCCTGATTTTGTAAACTCATGATAAAATATAAAAAGTCAGTCGAGTACATACAAACTACTTTTAATTTTGCTCATAACTTAACACATTCTCTGTCAGATATATGTATGGATAAATTGGTTTAAAAAAATCATATTCCAATAGCACATAAAAAAATAGCAGAGCCATTTTCCTTCTAGCACAAATGTGCCGTTGACCAGGGAAGTGGTACCCTCTCACAGAAAATCGGCGTGAAGTAACAGTATCAGTACAACCTACTGTTGGATTTGAGAGGACCGGAGGCCAAATTTCCCATCCTCTCTTTTCCATTCCCTTCATTCTATCCCTTCTCTGCTATCCCTTAGCAAATGCGCATGTTATACTTTAAGTATCACGCGCGTACGGACGCATACGAGAAGAGATAACTTTATAACTGACTTGATAACTTAAAAAGTGACCAAACGAAATGAGGTCATAATGGGTCTGTCTATAATTATATTTACACAAACATATAGTTTGTGTAATATATTAATTATTAGATGATAACTATCGAACCTTTGGCGAAATCTTTGGTAAGTAAGGAGACTATTCTAACGAATGTTTATAAATCTGAGTTTGTTTGTTACCCTTTCAGGAATTAACTACTCAGCCGATTATTATATTATTTTAAAACGTACAGTTCCAGAGGGATAGATACATAACTTTTAGATCGTAGTTTAGCATAACAACTTGCTCCAGAACCTACACTTTAAGCTTCATTTGCTAACTGATGTGAAGATCGAAAGCCTGATTGACAAAGACAAAATCAACGCGATTGAAGAAACAGGAAAAATCTAGTTTTGGTATAGCATTACATTTAAATATCAGAAATTATAGAGGTCCTTGTAAAACGGCGAGATTATGACTTACGAGTACATAGGTAACTGTGTAACTAGTGTTACGTCATCATGTATAGTTTACAAATAAAACAAGTTTCTCAACAAGTTTTTTGCTGGCTTAATACTAACAAATTCAGAACATCCTGGTTTTTGTAACACCTGCTGGACTTAAATGATTTTTGTAATAATAACAGTCTCCTCACATCGGTCGTATTATATCAGTTTTTATCTTCTTATCCAGTACGTTTTCGACAATCATATCAAAATGTTGTGTTTGGTGTTATTTTGTTTATTTGTGGTCACCGGTACACTATCCGAAGCTATTGTGTCACGTGTAATAGAAACAGTTCAGGGCCCCGTAAGGGGTTACAAGGATCCTAATGAAGATATATTCGTTTTCTACAGTATTCCATACGCTACAGCTCCCACCGGGTCAAATAAATTCAAGGTTACTGTAATAAAAAATTATATATATATTTTTAAATAACATAAAAATAGATTTATATTTTTTCAAACCACAAACGGTGAAAAAGGCTTATAACAATGTCTTATTCCCTAGTAGGTACACACTCAGTTAAAGTCAGTTTTGAATGTTTGGAAAATATAAGACGAAATATCAAAAAAAAATTACACATTGACAAATAACAACATTCCTCAATTATTTTATTTATCATTTGGTGAATTAAAAATAAATCATCTTCTTCTTCCTAGCATTATTCCCGGTATATAACTGGGATCTGCTTACACTCTTATCTGGATATGACGGATTGATAGTTTTTGAACAAAGCGATTGCCATTTGACCTCTGCAACCCTAAGGGCATTTTATAAAAGAAATTACCTAGACATAAAAAAGTATTTATCTAAAATTCATTTTGAATAGTCGTACTAAACCTAAACCCATGATAGTGAAAATGTAAATTCTAAATTTGGACGCAAATAAGCAATACCATGTCACCCCACAAAATTGAAAAAACTGAGTTATTTATGCAGAAGTGTTGGTAAATGGCTGAAGAACATTTTTCTTTAATATTTGTAGGGTTTTAAGCTTTAAAACTTCTAAAACAGCCATTTTTAATCATGCAATTTATGTATTATGTTAAACGTTTTGGGTTGTATTCTATACGAAATATGCAGTTTGTATACTTTGTGAAAATAATAAAATAATAACTTACATAAATCTGAAATTGCCAAAAACTTGACCAATACATGCAAAAAAATCATATAAATCAAGTTGTTCAAAATTTTCAAACGCGTTTTTCTCGAAATGACATTCGTGTGGGTTGACATGGTATTGCTTATTTGCGTCCATTTATAAGTTGATGTTAATAAGCGGCTTCGTATTGACTTTTTTTATTAAAATAAAGAGCTTGATTTCATTAAACTAATTAAAACTCTAAGTACCGGAGGGTAGAAAGCCCTCTAGAGTATAAAGCCTGTTTCAAAAAGAATAGGCTTACAATAGCTTATTAAAGAAAACGTAAAAAATAAAATATTGTACGGAAAGACGATGAAAGACTTCGACTTTAAGAAACGGCCGAGACCTAAGTATTCTATAATTATAATATTTTCCATTTCTGTAGTAAATAAATAAACTCTACACACTCAACGGACGCCATTAGGTTAGTTATATCCTGTGTCGGGGGTGAAACATATGAAGGAGAAACACACCTAAACAAACGTAAAGAAATGTATATCGTAAGAAGACATAATATTCATTAAAATTTGTTTAAATTTATTAGATACAGGCCGCGAGATAGATCTAGTTCCTCAGTAGATAGAAAAAGATCTAAAACAAGTAAAATTTTATAGGTTTCCGGTAACCTTGGTTTTAAATTGACAATTATTGTATGTAGTTGGTCTGTTAATTCTTTTGGGAAGTATTTCCTTTACTCAGAATATCGAATTGAAGTAGTAGTAGTATAAAATTAGATCGGCGACGTACTTGTGATACTTTTGAAAGCACCTATAGGCAACAACCACTTACTTTCAGATAGTCAGTATATAGTTTGCCATCTTAATGGTGTAGAAAAAATTGTTTCGCCCTTTTTACAAATTTAGTATTTATATTTATATGACTGTCTTTAATGTACACATAATAGGAAATCTGTTTTTACACACTTATTAATTGAACATAAAATATGTTGTTGCAACTTGTTCTCTACTGAACTAGTTATCATTATTTACCAAACGCAAGGGCGTAGCTACCGCCGTATCAAAAGTATGGGGCCTCCCAACTACAGGGGCCCCGAACCTGTGTTAGCAAAAATTTCGCAAAATGCTATCCACAATCTCACTCACAACTCTGGTCGTACGCTTGGTTTCCATACCTACACTTTACAACCGTTTCAAATCGGAGCTAGTAACTTTTTATTGTCTTTACTTAGTTAGGGCTTCGGTAGAAGGCCCCAAAAATTTTCATTCAAAGACTTCCTAGTGCATGCTACGCCGCTGATTAAATGGACGATTATTTATAGTCTGTAAGAAAAAATTTTGGCGGTCTTTATTATATAATATTATAATAGCAACTTAATTTAATTTCAGGCACCACTACCACCACCAAAGTGGTCGGAACCATTCGATGCAGTTGATAAAGGAATAGTATGTCCACAAACTGAAGCGTATAGTATGTTTCGCATAAATAAAACAATGCAAGAAGACTGTCTGATTGCCAATATCTACATACCTGATACAGACAAAAAAGATCTTCCAGTGGTAGTATTTGTTCATGGCGGTGGCTTTATCATGGGATATGGAGATTTAACTACACCTAAAAAATTGGTAAATAGCAAGAACATTGTTGCAGTCACTTTTAATTATAGACTTGGCGCACATGGCTTCCTTTGTTTAGGCACAAAAGATGTTCCTGGTAACGGCGGCATGAAAGATCAGGTGACTTTACTGCGCTGGGTTAAAGCAAATATCGAAAGCTTTGGCGGTAATCCGAATGACGTAACAATTGCTGGGTGCAGTGCTGGTGGCGCATCTGTCGGTCTTCTTATGCTTTCTAAGATGGCAAAGGGCTTATTCAATAAAGTTATACCGGAAAGTGGTGACGTAGTCACTGCGTATTCTATTCAATTAGATCCTATTAACAATGCTAGAAAATACGCGAAATCATTGAATTTCGATAATGTAGAAGATATTTTTGCACTAGAGAGTTTTTACAAAAATGCTCCATATGAACTTTTACAATCAGTAAATACAATAGACAGCACTGATTCATCTAATTTGATTACATCGTGTGTTGAAAGAAACCTCGGACAAGAAATATTTTTAGATGATGATCCGTTAAGTATATTAAAACGTGGTAATTTTGAAAAATTACCCCTACTATACGGATTCGCTGATATGGAAGGACTGATCAGAGTGGACGTTTTTGATCAATGGAAGGATAAAATGAATGCTGATTTTAAGGAATTTCTTCCAATTGATTTGCATTTCCCCAATGATGACGTGAGAAACGATGTAATTAAAGACATAAAACAATTTTATTTTCAAGACAAGCCTTTAGATAACGGCTGTATTTTGGATTATATTAATTATTTTACAGATATATTGTTTTCATGTCCGACGCTAAGAACAATAAAACTATTACTAGAAGCAGGCAACTATCACATATATTTATATGAATATTCTTTCGTAGACGACAGTACCCCAGTGGTTCCTCATACGACTGTCAAGGGTGCAAATCATTGTGCTCAAACATTGGCAGTAATGGATGGAGCTAATTTAACAGTTAAAGATGAAACAATAATTTCAAACGATTTTAAAAATTGGAAACAATTAATCAGAGAAGTTTGGCTAAATTTCATAATAAAAGGGTTAGTAATCGTTTTAGATAAAATAACATATGCACATATTTTATTTTATCTGGATGATCATTCTAATTTTTATAATCTTTTACAGAAAACCTGAAAGCTCCGCAATTCCAGAATGGCCACCTGTAAAGGATTATGGGTCACCCTACATGGTTCTGAAGCAGAATCCCGAATTAAAAGAATTTTTGCTAAAGGATCGTTGTAGTTTCTGGGATGAAATATACGAAACATATTACAAGAAACCAATTCCACCTTCGCCTCTCTCATTGTCGGAAAGAACGGACCTATAACATGTGTCTTCATTATTACTTAATTTATGAAGAAGATTATTGAAAACTGTCATTTACTTTTCCTTGTAAAGTATTTAGTATTACGTTAGTTTAAACGTAATTTACATACTAAAGCCAAAAGTTTAAGATAGTAGGTTAAACGTAGCCTCATGGACCATATATTTATTTTATTTGCAATATTTGTATTTATTGGGCTAAATAGTTGATAAACTAAGAAAATAATTGCAATTAATTAGATCATGCATATGTTTTTATAAAACGCAGGTAACAAAATTATATTGAGTGCTGGTAAGCAGTGGACTTTAATTTAAGAATTATTCAAGTATTTTTTACATAAAATATATACACCATTAATTAATTACAATAGTAATGAAAAATATATTTCTTATAAAACATTAATAATAATTTATAATATCATATATTGATTTCTTACTGCTATCAATACGGAATCAATATTATCAGCTAATTAAATCATGGAATAGTTTTTGTAGGTGATTATTGATCATGTATTTATTTACATATCAATCCAAGCTGTCCTTAAGATAATATAAATGTTTGTCACGATATAAATTTGATTCAAGATTTGATTGTCATATCGACTTAAAAACCAGTATTTTTTATATTTGATGTTAGGTATTAAGTTAGCAAGTAAGCATATGCCACACCTGATAGTAAGCCGTTGCCGTTACCGTTGCCTGTGAACGCTTGTAACAGCATTTGTAGGTGTCTGTCGTGCTTTGCCACGTTAGCTACAGTGTCCTTCAAACCGAAACACCTGTGTGAAGACCCTGTGGTTACATTAAAAGGCCTGTCACCAGTAAAATACAATTAACCATGAATTAACATATTTATACAATTTTTCTCTATCCTGGAGTTTTTTGAAATTCATTAGAATAAATTACAATAAGAACGGATAATATATAATTTATTTAATTTAATGAATATTTCCAGAGTTGGAAAAAGGAATTAACCTAACATTGTAATTGCTTTCTTATTGTATAACAGTTGAAGTTGCTTTTTTCTGTGGTCATTCTGTTATAATAATTATAAATAATAATAACAAGACGGCTTATCAAATTCAACGATATTAAATTGTTTGATAACATCGATTACTCGAGTTATTTCAGTGATGATACACTTTTGACAAATTAGGGCTTGTACAAAATATGGTGCGTTTTCTTGTTCTGTTTTGTTTATTTACTAGTGGATTGTGCGAGGAACGTCCGTCACGGACGGTGCGCTTGACACAGGGCCAAGTAAAGGGTTACAAAGATTTAGAAGAGGATATATATGTGTTCTATAGTATTCCATACGCAACGGCCCCGAGTGGGCCCAGTAGGTTCAGGGTAAGATTAAGTTCCAATCTATGTATGTGTGGTATATATTTTTTAATAATAAAAATATTGCGTGTTCTTCATTTGTCAGCCTGAAAGATAATTATGATATTCTGATAATGTAGTACTTTATCGTAGATAGGGTCGACCTACTTTGTTACAATATTAATAGTTTCTTAACAAATACTGCGGTGTAGTGCATAAAAATGTCTAATTAGTATGAGAAGTAAATGCATATTATTCTATAACTATATTTTTATTAAA
The DNA here is from genome assembly GCA_023373885.1 of Hestina assimilis. Lineage (NCBI taxonomy): Eukaryota > Metazoa > Arthropoda > Insecta > Lepidoptera > Nymphalidae > Hestina > Hestina assimilis. Next base: position 6,681,546 of record CM041741.1, on the reverse strand, counting down.
CATCCTTAGTGAGATATTTAAGTAGTACTTATCACTAGCATAGCGATGTTTATGAAATACTATATGACAATTTCGCCATTAAACGTGATAATTATATGCGTTGTGTTGACATTTAAAGCTTCTTTAATTCGTATTAAAATAAAGATTTAAATTTTATATAAAATTTTCTAGGCTCCCCTACCGGCTCCAGTTTGGTTACAAACATTTGAAGCGATTGATAAAAAAATTATTTGTCCCCAAAGCAATTTGATGGGATTTATCACATATTCAAAAAATATCCAAGAAAACTGCCTCATTGCGAATATTTATGTTCCTGAGACAGATAAAGAGAAACTTCCAGTTGTTGTTTTCGTTCACGGTGGGGCCTATATGATGGGATGGGGTGATTTATTCACTCCTAAAAAATTGGTGAGCAGCAAAAAAATTATTGCTGTAACATTCAATTATAGATTAGGAGCCCATGGATTTTTATGTCTGGGTACAGCTGATGTACCTGGTAACGCAGGAATGAAAGATCAAGTTGCACTTCTACGTTGGGTACAGAAGAACATAGCAAGTTTTGGTGGAAGCCCTAATGACGTCACGATATCTGGTTATAGTACTGGATCTTCCTCAGTTGATCTTCTTTCGATATCGAAAATGGCTGATGGCTTATTTAAGAGGGTAATTCCTGAAAGTGGATCTAATGCTGCAGCTATGAGTGTCCAACTAGATCCTATAAATAATGCAAAAATGTATGCAAAGTCACTGAATTTTGATAATGTTGATGATTTTTACGCTTTGGAAGATTTCTTCAAAACTGTTTCTTATGAACGTTTGAACTCAGGAGATATTATGAATAGAACAGATTCTTCAATTTTGATGACACCTTGTGTAGAACATGATGTCGGAGAAAAAAGATTTCTTGATGATAGCCCAGTTAATATTTTAAAAAGTGGTAACTATAGAAAACTGCCTATGCTATATGGTTTTGCAAACATGGAAGGAATATTTCGTGTTCCAGTTTTTGATGATTGGAAAGAACGGATGAATATTAAATTTTCCGATTTTTTACCGAGTGATTTGCAATTTAAAAATGAAATAGAAAAGGAGGCTGTGGCAGATAGAATTAAAAGTTTCTATTTTGGACACGGTGTGACTAAACCTACCTTACTTTATATATATAATATAGAAATAATATATATTTAAATAAATTATATTAAATGCACGAAAATAAATAGCATAAAACTACGAAATTGGCACGTGTATCGTCTAGCGGTCAGGACCCTTGTTACGTTGTGATCGTAATAAACCGTGTTCTTTTAGAGCATCAGAGGCAACAGGTTCAATTTGACAATGGAAAACAATAATATCTTATTTATTATATAGTTTAATTATTTTAGTGTCATATGATTATAATAATAAAATTATTTATATAAGCCAATAAAGGCAAAATGGTGAGATAATAAATATATCCCTATACTTTCAACACCTCTTACGAGTAGCTGAAAGCAGTCCGCTCCTCCAATTCTTATATACTTAAACTCTATAGTAAAAATATAAAGAAGAGGGGAGATCGATGTTTTATCCTATACTTTCAACACCTCTTACAAGTAGCTGAAAGTAGTCGCTCCTCCAATCCTTATATACTTAACCCTTTCTGGGAAAACTATAAAGGACGGGAGAAGGTCTATGGCCCCACACACGCCATCGACTGTGGGCTCCAACCATATATACAGGCCCTCCCGGGTAAGGGATAGGCTATTTATAGTGCGCCTGCGACACACAATTTGATTGTTATAACGTAAAAGGACATAGTCCTGGTAATTTATATTTATAGTGATTTCGTTATCGGGACGCAAGATTTATTCTTTTATATTGTTATTATTTTCATAGCATAGAAAGGGATCAAGCCATGATATTTTATAATAGTATCAATTAAGACCGAAGTCACATAATATTTTATATTCATCTTTGTATGAGCAGGCAAAACGCCATAATAATTGAGGACAAGCCTGGTCATTATATATAAGGAATAAATCCCTGGTTCAGATATTTATTCGAACATTAAACCGCCAGGCGGCATTCCGTAAGCACAATGCTATAATCGTCAACCTCACCTTAGTGAAGTAAAATTCATCAATAATAATAAATAATAACATTTATAACGTATATTTCTCATACCACTATATATGGTTAATATAGAGTTTATATTTATCATAAACTTCACCTTTGTTAAGGTATTTTCATCAATAATGTTATTTATAACGTATAATTCTTTTATCACTATATATATGTAATATAGTATTTATAATAACCTCACCGAAGTGTAGGCAAATTCATTAATAATTATATTTATAACGTATATTTCTATTATCACTATATATGGGTCATATAGTATTGATAATATTCAATTCTTTATAATATCACAACCGCCATTCCTTAAAACTAAGTCCTACCTAACCCTACCTAATTGGTATTTAAATAATCGCATTATCTTATAATTAATATTCGTGGGCTTATATCGTATTCGTAATCGCATTGTCTTACAACTAATATTCTTTGATTTATGTCGTTTTCTTATTACAGTTTTGCATCATTAAAACCATAGCACTTGCTCACGCAAGGTACCTTTTGGCTCAATACTCAAACATACATCCGAATCCAGTTCATTATTTAAGACGTGATAAACATGCATGATAAGAGTTAAGCAGGCCACACTGTCTAATACTAGTTAGCTATCTCGAAGTGAGAAGCAACCAGTTGCCTTAATAGTATGACATGCTACAATGTCAATTATAAAAATCCCTATTGCTAAGCTAAGGGGCGTCTCTAATAAGAAGACGAGTCATTTTGCTACAAACGATATATAACATTCCAGCGCCTCAGCAACAAACCGAACTACATCACGGCATCGACCTAAGTCGCACCACCACAAGCAATTCTAATCTGTATCACTGGGGCCGCTTCAGCAATGGACCTGAGGAAACTACTGCATCGATATAAATCGCACCACAGAGTCAACCCCATGTCAACATCACATCAGCAAAGCCAAAGGACCTCACTCGAGGACACTATAGACATGACCAAAAATCATATCAGCCTCATACTTAAGCATCGGGTCAACTAAGATTAAAAATCCTCGGGCCTCGCTTAAGGACACTATAGACATGACTCAGGTCACATCAGAGCCTCAAACTCAAGTATCAGGTCAACTAAAACTCGCCAAAACATTATACACGTATACAGCTGAAATATAATTATTTATTAGTTATGACGCATAAATTCTTCCCAACGCATACTTTAAATCTTCATTGAATTCGCTTCTTCTTAGGTTTCAAATAATCCATTAGATTCTGAAACATAAACAATATCTGCGCCGAAGCATTACTTTCACTATTATATTCACAATTACAATATCACATAATATTACAGAAACGAAGTAAACTTCGTTTCTTAATATATATCAAACATATATACATTCATAATTGACGGACCCACAAACCGTCATTAAATATTTAATTTATAATAATAAATTATATTAAAAATATTTCAATGATATAAATTTGCCTTTAACATGTATAGATCATATTATTCATATTAGATCTCTTTGCCAGTAATCATAGACGGACCACCATACCGTCATTATTTATTAATTATTGTATATATCTTTAATATATACTTTATATATATTCTTTGCCATGCATCACCAATCACCATTAATAATATGTATAAAAACCATATACGAAGATCGGAAACCTTAACTAGCATTCTAGCAGCATGGCCGCCCGAACGCACCGTCTTGGTAAATCGTCACATATACGCGGGGTAGAGACGTCAGACGGGCACTCACAAAGCATACGCTCGGAGACACCTTCGCCGACACCACACCCCTTATATATGTGAAACAGCTGCAATGACATTCGGCACCTGAATCCGTGATTTTCCATACATTTTCCTTTTTCTATGGAAATTTTCATACAAAATTTTATAAATTTTCGATTTTGTAAAAATATTATTTTCGGGGTATGTCCATACTTAGTATTACGTTGCACATAGTCACGTGGTCGGCAAACGACTTTTAGGTTAAGCAACTTTGGGTGCGGTCAGTAAATGGATGGGTGACCGTCCATAAATATGTTCATATTATAGAAAATACATTGTTTTAGAGATTTTAATAAAGTGTAATGTTGAGATCGTCACAACGGGACTATTGATAGTGACGATATTTTAGCTTATATAAATTATTTCACAGATGTGGTTTATGCATATCCAACACTAAGATCTGTGAAATTTAGATTAGATGCTGGTACTGATCAAATATATTTGTATGAATATTCATATGTTGATGACGATACAACTCCCATTCCATACACTAAAATTCGTGGTGCAACTCATTGTGCTCAAACCGCTGCAGTTCTTGATGGTTATTTTAATGGAACCGTTACAATTGATGAAAAGGAGATTTCAAATGAAATGAACACAATGAAAAATGTCATGAGAGAAATTTGGTTAAATTTTATGACAATTGGGTATGTGCAGAAATTTATAGTGATATTATTTAATATTGAATTATAATTATTCCTTACGTAGCAAATTTTAAATTTTTAAAATGTGGAAGTTATGTTTGTTTACTCAGTCACTTGAAGTATCTAGTTAAATACTATATCGATTTTTACCACTTCGGGACTTCATTGGGGTGTTCTTAAAATTCATTCATCAGTTCATCAAAAACATAAGTCTCGCAAAGCAGTTCTTCTACTACAAAAAGTGATGAGATCTCATGTTTAACTACGCCTGAAACTTGGTAGTTCTACGGCAACATATTCTACTCATTCAAATACTTAATATGCTTTAAATGTTTTCGTGTCGGAAAAACTACCATTATATATATGTAATTATTATAGTATACCATTATATAATGTATTTGCAAAAAATGCTACTCATGTGAATTTTATTACTATATTTTTTATTTTATTTTATTTTTTTTAGAAAACCAATATCTCAGGGTTCAATGCTACCAACCTGGCCACCTGTAGGCGCTGATTGGTCACCACATATGTCTATTAACAAAACATTATTATTAAAAGGATCTCTTTTGAAAGAAAGAGTTTTGTTTTGGGACGACATATATGAAAAATACTATTACTATCCTATGGCTCCATTTCCACCACCAAGACATACTGAACTTTAAATAAACTTTCTGAAAACTTGTTGTTTTTATGGCATGTTTTAGATTAAAGTTATTACATAATACTTTTTGATTTTTTTTATTCCTGAGTGCATACGAGTTTATTACAGCCAGCTAATGTTAGCTAGTAAATAAGATACGCTGGGGCAGTTACGATAACAGTTTTCTATTTCTACAATGAAAAGATGTCAGAACTTCAAAAATTAAAATGTTATTAATTTACCTTTTTAGATCGTAGTACTTGTAACAAAAACATTGAAGAAAAAGACGGGAAAAAATTATAAAAGCATATTCTTTATAGAAAATAGTTTGGTAATGTATGTATGTAAATAGCCATAAAATGTCTATGCCTTATGGATTCTGTAATATAAGCGAATGTAGCAATGACGGGAACAAATTGAATACGAATTCTGCTGACACCATTCCAGCTGAGTTGTAAATTAATAGCGACGAGAGACGCAAAAAAATAAAAGCACTTTATTGAATATAAGGCACATTTTAAAACTAAAAAGCTTAGGAAATATAAAATATAAGTGTAAGCATAATTGATTTGGCTTATTACATTGGAAAATAAAACCTAATCTGATTAATAATAATATTTAATTAATTAATTGACAAACAAGAAAAACTAAAATTATAAATGAGTAAGTCACTCTCACAGTCAAAAGAAGACAGTGATATAAAATAGTTTAAGATTTCAATAACTAATTTCAGTAAGAGTACTTTGTCATATTGTGCAAATTGTAGTTTCATAATTAAATAAAAAATATTCTGTAGAAAAATTATTTTTGGATAAATTTCTTTGGTAATTTTTTTATTTTCATTTTAAGTATACTTTTTAGTTAATAATACGTTATGCGACATATATAAGTAACCTATTACATTGAAGCCCGTGAAATATTCATCATCAGATGAGTTCGATATCACCAAATGCTGCTTTGTCTGGAGCAAGTGGACACGATACATAAAAAATATCCAACACCTAATAGGGCTGCCTACAACAATTAGAATTATATACCGTCGAACATAGAAACTTATTTTTTAAATCAATTAAAATTGTTCGGGTTTGTAAAAATACTATAGATAGTTTAATGACTTGAAAAATGGAATTATGTAAGAAAATTAGAAAATAAACTTTGTCGTTAAAATAAAATAATTAGCAGTCAAGTGCGTTGTGGACCACGCACAGTTGAAACTAAAGGGTTCCGCAGCATGGTTATATAATAATATATATAATATTAACTTTATTTCGACCAACAATGGATCATATGTTGTTAGTAATACAAGTATAGTTCCTTAACTGTAACTTGAACCAAAATGGCCGCTTCTGCGCAGGTACAATAATGGACAAAAATGTTAGACAAAAATATTGGTTTCGTCTTATTTCAATCGATTCTTTATAAAGTAGGTAAACGGAATGATGTATATAATATAGTTATTATTTCTTCTAAATTCAATTAATTATTTATTTATTATCCTTATTAATTACTTAAATAGAATAAAACAAATAAATAGTATAGAAAAAAGGTACCTATATATAAAAAAAGTTAATGTACATTATTAATAGCAAGACAGACTTCTTCGTATCTTCCGTAGTATTATTCAGGGAATTAGTTATATTATTTTCTTTTAAAAATAACTATAAACGTCAAATACCATCCTTCTCTCCCATCTCCTTAAAGTTGATTGTGGTCGAGGCATTATCTTGAAATAAATGTTAACACACTTGACAAAACTAATTTATATTTTAATTTATTTTTAATAATTTATTATTAAAGAACTAAAACAACCGTGAGCGAGTGTACTAAACCCGGCCCCCTCATACCGCATACGGTTGAGACCCAAAAACGTGTTACTGCGCAGGGTTCAAGTTACATTTAACAGACTATATCTTACGCCTATTTGTTAGTAATTTCTAAAACTTATTTAACAGGATTAATTTGTCAGCACGTGAATCCGACAGCAGTGGTTCACATACAAAGAATCGAATCTATTAACAAATGCTCTCAGGACGTCACTTGAGCTGGAACGAATCCTGCGCAACAACGATGTGCACCGCTTTCGCATAATGGTATAAAAACAGTCCACATACGCCTCGGCAAACATCCCCGATGCACTACAAAAACGAGGCATACCCATTAGCATCCTGAAAGCATTGTAATATTGTACACACAGGGCGTTGTACTGTTTCCGCGTACAGTCTGCCCAAAGGCTGCTAGGGTAAAATGTGGTGCAGTAAGCTCTGAAAAGCGTTATTTTAAGTGGCATTGAGCAACGAGCAAACCTGCGAACAATCATATTTGCCCTAACATACAAAGCCCTGCGTTCTCTCTCAATATCTGCATTGTCTTTCAAGTCATAGAATACTATATGCCCAAGATATTTAAAGCATTCAACTCTCTTTAGTGGAACCCCGTGTAACTTGATAGCAGGTACAATAGATGGAATCGATTTGCCCCTGGCCTGAAAGACCATGTATTCGCTTTTCTCACAGCTATAGACTAAGCCGTGACGTTTGGAATAGTTCTCACAAAGACTTAGCAGTTTTGATAACCCACAGACAGATGCACTCAGCAGAACCATGTCATCTGCGTAACTAATGTTATTAAGTACAGACTCCGCCAATATGACATCCGACACGGGTCCTACTGGGCGTCTGTATTAGGGCATTTACATACAGATTAAACAACTTGGGTGAGGTCAGGCCGCCCTGCCTCAACCCATATTCCAACCTGTAAGACCTTGAGTAGCTCTCTGACCATTGCACAACATTAACCTGATTTTTATACCAAAACTTAAAAATCCTGTTGATCTCTTCAGGCATGCCAGTGAGTTTTAATTTCTGCCATAAAATATCGTGATTAACCAGGTCAAATGCCTTGGATAAATCGAGAAAACAGGCGTAAATGGGTGATGGTAAGGTTATGAAGAATATTAACAGTTTTAAAAATAATAACGAATTAAAACCGACCGCAAAAATAAGTTGGTAATTTCATAGTAATTATTAAAAGTAATATGAAAAACAAAGTTATGGGAAATGCTTATATATCTCTTAAATTTATAGACCTATCTTCTTCAAACCAAATGTGGTTAAAATTTCATTTAATGTCCCATAAGCTCAAATTTTTCCAGAATTTTAAATCCCATAGTTCAAAATTAGGGGGGCACGATTTTTACGACTTTAGGAGCTAATATCTCAACAACTACTGGCTTAATGAAAAAACTTAAAATCAAACCTCCTCATCGTTTTAAAAGACCTATCCAAAGATATCTCATACGTTGAAATTTTTTTTTCAATCCTCAGTTACATGTATGGACTGCTACCCTTAATTCTTATATATATTAAGATTTTATTACAAAATCCTTCTGCGGTTTATGGAATACACCTATTTAGTAAATTTCGTTAAGATAGAGTCAACGGTCTCCGAGTAAAATGACTGTGACATATGGACGGACGGACGGACGGACGGACAGACGGACAGACGGACAGACGGACAGACGGACAGACGGACAGACGGACAGACGGACAGACGGACAGACGGACGGACGGACAGACAGACATGACGAAGCTATAAGGGTTCCGTTTTTGCCATTTGGCTACGGAACCCTAAAAATATACCGCCATTTTAAATTACTAGTATGTAACAATCTTTAATAACTTTATATTTGACAATCTCTAATTAACCACAAAGGTCTACCTACACGAACCGATGATTATTGAAAAGGATCAACTTTATAATAAGTATAGTAAAATTTGCCAAACTAAGCTTGATGGGTTTATAATTATTAAGTAGTTCCTAACAAGATATTGGAACTTCATATTTTTTTAAATTTGTGATGAAGGTTTTTAAATTAAGTAAAGCATTAGCGCTAAAGAGTAATATGTTAAAATGCAGAGTCAAAGTCGTAGGTTAACACTCTTATAAATGAATACAGCCATTGTTTTAATTCTTAAAATAAACTAATTATTTGTTGAAGATGGTTGAGGAGAAAACTTTTTTTCTTTAATAGTTTTGTAATATTTTATGAAGAAAATTTTGTTTAATTTTTATCTTATAGTCGCACTAAATATATAAGGTATGTATGTAACGTGGTGGTGTTAGTCGTAATATTGAAGGGATATCCAAACTTAATGTAAAACAACAAAATAATCAGCTATTTATTTGTCATAATTGTTATTGTTATTTATTTTGTGTTATGTTATTTATTTTTTAAAATAACTCCTCTATGACAAGTTTACCATATAAAAAATTGAGATGTTTAAGATGTAACCAGATATTTTAAACACTTGAATTATAAAATATAAACTTATTAGTTATAACTATAAATATCGTCAAACTTTTTTAAATAGACTACTTTCGATTAATATAATATTTCTATTTTTATACGAAAATACTTTGAATATTTTTGATTCTCAAGCTTTATGAAACATTATAAAGCATGACTCTAACAGTAATCTATATATAGAAAAAATACATAATATATAAACTATCTCATTAGGTTTTCTTTTGCTGATTTCAGTTCACATTTACGTATGAACTGAAAACACACTCAATGGATGTATGAAAAATAAAATCTCAGCGCAGTGTCTGACTCATTAAAAATCATAACCCACTCCTTCAACACGTTTTAAACACCAAGTGTCTGCTCTCCCCTTGCTTCTTTTAACGCGATACAGATTACCCGCGCCATAACAATCATCCGTCATTATTGAAGTTATTTCTCGAGACAACCCAGACCCCTTCGTGGGGGAATAACATTTTATGACTAAAATTAGCACCCGGGGCATTATTATGAGTACATAGGGATCATAGGGTAGGAAAAACTCAAAATCTCGCGCTCGGCGGGCGTCAAACATCACGTTGCGTTGCTGCTGCAATTAGCTTTCAAGTCTTCCTAGTTATTTAATAGGATATATCCGAAAGTTGGAACATCGCATTGCACTTAAAATATTTTATGCTGTGCCCAGGGCACACTTACTGTACTGGCGACGTGCGACATCGCGCTCCAGTGTATCCGAACCGCTTTGAGCTAGCGTCATTAAGTTTTTCAATATCGAAAAGTCGAGCGCCTCTGGGGCGGGACGACCGACCTTTTTCCGTTTTCGACAAAAAAATATAATGTGGGGGCGCTCGGCGCCGCCACAATTATATTTCAGAATACCCTAGGGATGTTCAACTTATACGAGACACTCTCCCTCGTATACTTTCTCGTAATTTTATATTTAAACATTTACTTTATGTGCGTGCAATTTACTCGCTTTATCTCAGTAATTTGAGCGTCGTTAGTTGTGGAGCGATGAAATGAAGTTGCAAATGCATAATTATGAGATTCTAGGTAGCTAAATGGGACGTGAAATGCTACATTTATATTAGTTATATGAAATTACTCGTTTCTAAATTAATGTAATTGCAGTACTATAAATTCCGCCGACATTAATTGAGGTTGTATACATGTGAGTACCGTGATAACTTACATTTATTATAAACCATTTTATGCATACTATAAATGATTAAATAATTGTCTAAAACTGAAGGGCATTATTATATCGTTCGCGACTGTAAACTGTTAAAATGAAAATTACATCAAGTTTAAGATTAAAATATTTTAAGCCTTCAGTAAAAACATAAATATAAATTGCACGTAATTGTACTAATCAGATAAGTATATTATAATTCAAAATGGATTTAATCCTATCTAAGAGATCTCTCATCAAATTTTCCTTGAAAAGCTTTGTCGTGAAAACGTGTTATATTAGTAAATATGTAATTATGTTTGTACAATACAATCTCTTCTCTAAAACAGTTACGTTGTCCAAGAATCACTTTTAAACTTTAAAATCATTACATTTTTTGCTATCATCATCATCTTCAATAAATTTTAGGTTACAGTGTACTTGTGGATATATTTTTTTTATATATTACTTTACTTGAAGTTTGTATTTTTTTGGCTCTACTGGCTTGAGCATCATCTGGGTAAGTTCTGAAACAACGTGTATGTTGCTAAATACTCCTCGAGGTGGCTTAAACTCGGTACGGTCGCAGCGGTGCCTTCTGAAATATCAAACCACGGGTTCCTTGCACAGTACGGACACTAAATGCGTGTTGCCTAATTACTAATACAGTATGTATAGTTAAAATAAAAATAATTTAATGCCCCTTGATAATGCTGTAATTAAAACTTTCAATGTTAAAATTGAAATGAAAAAAAAATAACATTTTTATTGTATTTCGTATTGTTTCATCATTACAATGCTTTCTCAATACGAGTTCTCTTCGTTTAGATAGATAAACAACTTCATTAAAGGGTTTCATTCATTCGTCGTCTTATATATTCAAAATAATGGGCCCAACGGTTAAGATAAAGTCTTTAATTAACTCATGAAGGTCTCGCAATAATTAACTACTAAGTCTTCTTAGGAAACAAACATTAACGTATTTATATGGCGTCTTGCGAGAGAACGTGATTGGGACTGTAAGGGTAGTATTTATTACATAAGATACACATATATATTATATATATGTGCATATTTTGGACACCGTTGTGGCGTTGTGGGTAGCGAGTCTGCCTTAAGCCTCGACGGTTGCGGGTTCGATTCCCGCTCGGAGCAGATGTTTGTATTAATCGTACAGCCATGTTTTCCGGTCTGGTTGTGTTTGTCCTTGTCATTGTGAATGTTTCCGGACCCCGACACAGGATATAATTACCCTAATGGGGGCCGTTGAGTGTGTATGCGTTTATTTATTTTTTTATATAATCTTAAAGTTATTGACTTTATGTTAACTATTTAATTATGTATGGTACTGTTAAAGCATTTAGCATTTTTTATTAAAAGAAAATAGGTATGTATGTATGTATGTAAGTTATTGGAGATTGAACTTGAACTTAGTAGAGTATTCTTTCCTTAAAGATCGGCAACGCGCCTGCATGCTTTCTGGTGTTGCAGATGTTCATGGGCGGCGGTGACCGCTTAACATCACGTGAGCCGCCTCCCGTTTGCCCTCTCTCACATAAAAAAAAGATTTTGTAGCGTTTAAGTATTTTATCAGGCTTGAAATTGTATATTAAAAAAATGATGTATCAATATTTCATTAAAGTTGAATTTCCCAGCAATATTAGCGTAAATCTAAATCTAAAAGCCACCTCAAGCGGTGCGTTTAAATTATTTTATATCGTATATAATTTAGTACTATTTTCTGAATACAATTTTAAATGTTTTCTAAACAAAGTAAACTTAAAGCATTAAATACTACACGACTAAATAAGGACTTTGTAAGGTGGTATACGTCCTTCGGAAATTTATAGACGAACGCGATCCACAGTTTCGAGACGATAAATAGCTTAGTAGAGTACGCTACAATGAAACCAATTCCGCTATGATATATAGCCCGATTCACATATAGAGGCGGGATGTGGAGGTATTAGAAAAGAATTTTAGTTATACCCAATATCCGTATCAAACATATTCATTCATGTTGCAACTAATCAATGCTTAAGGGCGATGAGAGACTAGTGTTTTTTTACCATCGCATACCTACTCTCATTTCGCCACACGCTCTAGCACGCGCGGTTCATAAAACCGAAATGATACCGGCGTGTACGCTCGAACCGGTAGTCGCGAGTGTCAATATGCTAATTGATCTAAGCATTTTATTTTATACGAGCTTATAGTCGCGTTAACGCTGTACAAGTTGCGCTTATTGTAAAAGGCGCGCCTATATTACATACATATACGCGCTTTTTTTTTATTGAATGTGTATTGCTGGTGGGCCTACTGGCCTTGACAGCATACGCGCTTCGATAAATGAGTTTTCACGTTCGAAAAAAACGCTGTTCTGTAACCGCCCGTAAGTTATTTAATAGTTCAGAAATATATATTATTTACAAGCGTGATAAGGGATCCAGTTCAAATAGTTTAAGTTAGTTTTCTTGCCGGAAACCCCCATGAACAATATGATTTGTACAATTCAATATGTTGTTATCATAATTAATAATGTTCATTATTAGTACCTAGTTACAATTAACACATAAGTTTTGCGTTTTTACTTCAAAATGCTATGGGAAACATTTTAGGTAATTTGAATTTTGTGTTTATTATGCATTTTAACGTCTTACTGACATGAAATGTTACGGCTCAAGAAACCATTTAGGAATGTTATAGAAGCAATATTATTTACTAAACGATTAAACTTAAATCATGAAATCTAATATCAAAGTCTACGGCATTTAAAATAAAAATTCAAAAGTGATTCAAAAGTTAAATAGCAGAAAGGCATTAATTACATTTTACTATGCCCAGATGACTCAATGAGTTTTCAAAATGTACTTAATGTGTGTGTTTCAATTATATGTCGAGCTGAACGGTGAGGAAAACTGAATGTCATAGAAGAATTTTACGTTATAAAACATGGTTATCCGCCAATCCTAGTGGTCATCCCTTGTTGATGATGAACTTAAATGCCCGCCTTGTTAGCTATCACCGTACGTCGGTGATAAAATCGTGAAGTGACTGATCGTCAGCCGTGTGTCGAGGTCAGCTGCATCTTAAAAGTCGGTATGCAGGTGGTACCTTACCACCTGCATACCGACTTGTATGCTCTCTAGTGATGCACATGCTCATAGGCACCGGTATAAACCCTTTGAATCAGATGTACCTCCTGCCCGTTTGTCCCCTGTAAAATAAAAAATAAAACTATCGAATGAAATATTTTCTAGTTGAGGTATTCAAAGTTTTGTGGATTCCGATTCGGTCCCCCCGTACAGTGACGTTGTCAATACCAGTAGGGTCATATATCGATACAGATTTTAAAAAATCTATACATTTTTGGTGTGATGCGTAATGTAAATTAATTTAGAAGTTTTAGAAGTATATTAAGATTAATGGAATTATATAATTTGATTTATAATACAGATTAATTATTTTAAGGCGTCAACTAGTGAGTTGAATTATAGGTTTCAATTAGTAAGCACTGGCAATAAATTCTAATTATTTGCTTGCTTGTCGCGTAGTTAATGGCCAACCTAAACATTATGACAACAGTTCATAGTTTGCAGCCTACATAGAATTTGACTGGAATTATTAATTACTACCAGAGACATCTTAATAATAAGGTATTAGGAGTCGAATTTCCACGTGACCTTATCGTCGCAATTGTGACTTATGGGCCATGAATGGCGTGAGCATGCATTAGTGTGGTTTTTTACTTACTACTTTTATACCAAAACTATACTACGGAGTACGCAAAGTGCGTATAGTTTTGGCTTGACTCGATAGCATAAAACGAACGAAAGCGTCAAGGCTCCTTAATTTACTTACTTACTGCATAAAGATTTGCAAATGAGCTGACGATGATGTCCTCTCAATCTTTTATGACAAACTTTCCGCCATGATCGATAAAAAAAAATTCCACGCCAATATGACCTGAAACGTGTTCAACTAAAAACCAAATTAGCGTAACAACTTTCAATGGAATAATTTATCGTTCCTGTGTAAGTATATAAAAGAACTATAGCATTTTGACCCTTATTTCATACGGAATAAGAGTTAGTATAAATTTAAATTGGCTGAAGAATACAAAGGTGATGTTACCAGGATTTACAAAAGTTCATCGGCTTACCGCGCATGTCCCGTTCATTTACAATCCATTGCATTAGCATAATTATGCAGTGCAGGAACGATATCATGTGTATTGCATATAGCATCGGAACCTTTGTATTCCTTGTTTTTTATTCTTCATGAGAAGAAATCTTAGTAATATTAAGAAACGTGAAAGTTTGTGAGAATGCTTGTATGTTTGTATGGGTGTATGGATTTTTGTTATTCTTATACATAAGAACTTCGAATGGATTTTGATGGAATTTGGCGAACAGATAGTGTTTTTTTTTATTTAATGACAGTTGGCAAACAAGCATATGAACCGCCTGGTGGTAAGCAGTCGCCGCAACCTATGAACGCTTGCGATACTTGAAATATCACATGCGTGTTGCCAACCTAACAGATAGAAACGAAGGCTTGAGAAGGAAAAAATTAAGGGAAGAGAGGGGGTGGGAGATTGGGCCTCCGGACTTCTCACTCACCGTAGGAAACGCAACAGATAGTACCTACTGATACTGTTACTTTACGCCGATTTTCTGTGAGAGGGTAGTACTTCCCCGTTTGAGCTGTCCCAATTGTGATGACAGCAGCATAGCTCACGAACAGAGCAAGTCTCTACCACTAGTAAATAGAGATATTGCAGTACGTGTGGTGCACTTACAGTCATATAAACTAAGCCTTTTTACACTTTGGTCAACAATTACGCAGGACAGTTCTTTTGCGATTCTACATTATCGTTATGATATTATAATTATAAAATGCCATGATGTAATGATGCCATATTTGATGACCACTAATAGATTTTTCGATTAAATGGTAGCGTACATATGTTAGGCCTAGTCGCGGATTGGATTGTCGCTCGGGGCATATTTTTGTACATGCACATTACTTTTAGTTAGTCCCCCGATACAGAATCTTAACAGCCCCACAGTCGTCTGTGTAATATATGTTTAAAATTTAATAAAAATAGATCAAAAATAAATAGATAAGTACATGAGACGCATACATTATGTTAAGGTCATACCTAAGAGGAAAACCCTCGCGATGCCTCGTTATACGAATACCGTCCGTCAACGATGCTAACAAGCTACACTCTACAATATAAATTACGTAATGTACACTTTATGGTGGAAAAATATAGGTGAAACGGTTATAGGGCTATAAAACACTCAAATAAAAAATTAAGATAATCTTTTAACATATAATAATAAATTTAATTGTGTATTTAATCAGAAAAAAACTTTGTGAAATGAAGTAAAGAGTGAATAGTTTTAGAAAAAAGTATATTAAACTAGCATCTGTCCGCGTCTTCGTCAGCGATGAACTTAGAATTGACTCCAGAGAAAAATTAATTAGTTGTAATTAAATAATCTTCAATAAGACGCATTTTTACCGAATATCAATTGTATATTGTATCGGAGAACTTTATCATCGGGTCATAAGGTTCAAAATCGCTTGCTACTCTCTCTGTTTATTTCTTTGACGACGCGTGGGTTATAGAAAGATGTGTTCTAGAAAGATGTAGTATAGCGTTACGCGGACGGAACTTTCTCGAACCCGTGTTGCACGTTATATAAGCGGCCCGGCGCGTCGACAGTTGTCATTCAGTTCTGAGCAACGAGCGAAAACAAAACAAAAAACAAGTAAACCAGTGAACTACTACGACTATGATTAACCTACTACTACGATTGACCTGTGACCTGAGTATGTAATCTAGATCACAATAAAGTAATTTAGAGCCATCAGGTGTTTATTTCTAAATACGCGAACCCCAGCCCGTAACAATATGTAGCATGTTTTTTTATAATCCCGCAGTAACCAAACATTTTTACGGGATAAATAAGCAGTTTGTATTTTGAATTTCATCTCGATACAGTTAGCCGTTTATGCGAGATTGATTAACAAACATCCAAACATAATTCCAAGTCGATATGCCCTGTAGCACGTTTTTGATAATCCCCGAGAACCTAACATTTTCCGGGATAAAAACTACCCTTTGCTTAATCCAGATGACAGTCTATATTTGTAGCAAATTTCATCCAAATCCGTTGAGCCGTTTTTGCGTGAATGAGTAACAAACATCCATACATCTAAACAACCAAATATATAAACTTTCACATTTATTATATTGGTAGTATATAAAAATTTAAATACAAGTATATTTCTCTTATAAAAATATTTCTCTCATTACAACGCTTTCGCAATACGGATTCTGTTCATTAAATGGCGAAACAACTTCATTAAAGGGTTTCATTCACTCGTCGTTTCTTATTTTAAAAATAATGGACCAAACTCCAAAGGGTACAAAGGTAGCACAAAGTCTTTTACTGAGTCTTGAAGGCTTTTCCATGATGAGGTATTTTTTAGTAAATAATAATATATTATTTTCTCTAACAGCCATAAGTAAGTCAATGTGATGCTGTCAAGGCCAGTAAGGCTAACAGCGATATAAATTCAGAAACTGTTACTACTCATTTTATTGGTAACCATCTTCTACCCGATTTTAAAAGAGGCACTTGTAATTTAATATAGAAATAATTTATATCTCTTATTATACTCCCATCAAGTATAATTATTGCGACAAAAAGTAGCCTATAACCGTCTCCATGGTCCCCTTTATTTATTCCCCAGAATTCATTCATTCATCATAATCGGTTCAGTGGTTTGGGCGTGAAAAGTACATAAACAAATAAATAAACTCAATTCCCCATACTTTATAATATACATTAAGATTATGATGATAATTCAGAATTACATTAAGTACCCAAGAAGCAGCCCTACCGCTGTACCACGTGTATAGATTTACGCAGTCCCACAGGAACGAGCAGTTCATAATTTAAGACATAATAGGCGTATGTGCCGCAGTGTCTAAATCAGGCCGGGGATCTCATAACATAACTCAGCTACGACTAATTGCCGGCTCCGGGAAATGCAACTCGATGTACGAAACAGCTATTAGGTACTATAGAACGTTTAATTTATAAAGTCGTGGCAGTCTTATTAGTTACTCATGAAATATGGTATACAAGATGTTAGGGGTAGAAAAAATTACAAAAGTTTTTACCATGTGAGTCCATCGTGCTTATCCTCGTGTCCATAGCTTTGCCATTCTCGACCACGTCTTTAGCCGTGGTTCGGTCTTGCTGGAGGAACTAAGGACGAAATCAAATTTCAGCGCCGCGAGTACCTAAAAACCTCTTTAAAAATAGACTACTGTCACCGAAGGATAGAAAAAAAATTACGTCATTCAGTATAATATCTACTGACATTAATTAATATATTGCAATAGAGATGATATGAATGATAGAGTACACAACCTGCGCTTCAAACATCTAAAAGGAATAATTCACATGATGGCACTAACTATTATGTAAATGATTATTAATTTATTTCATATTAACCACAACATAATAATATTTTCATTATGTATCTTCTTTTGTATGTATCACTGATTTCGCCATCAATTGGAGACTGATTTTGAAAATTTGTTTTTATTTTAAAGGTACTGTCTAGTTGGTTGCATCCTAATTGGCACAAGATCTGATAATGGATCACTAAGAAATTCAGAAAATTCTTAAAAATTTTACAGGCACTTTTACTATTGCGGTTCGGATATTTTTTAAAGTTGCTCGTCCGATTGCTCCAGAAATGTATCATTTTGTAATGTGGCCATAGAAATTACACAATACTAAAAATATTTTACGGGTTGCGATAGTATGTATACGTATTTTAATATCGGTGCCTAAATATTGTAACTAAAATAATTCTATTCTAAATAATTTGTTTTCTAAAAATTATAAAAGTTTTAAAAAGCAAAAATAATAATCATCTTCTTTCGTTTTGTTTTATCCTTCTTTTAACTTTTTCTTCTTCCTAGCATTATTCTCAGTACTAAACATATTACTAGTACTATTTACCCAGGGTCTGCTTGTTACTCTGATTTGATAAGTTATTAGTTTTTACACAGAGTGATTGGCATCTGACCTCCGTAACCTAAGGCGAACCAGTAACTCAATGGATATTACTGCACTTTATTTAACTTTTATCGTTTATTTATTGCTCCTCTATATATTTTTAATAAAAGATAATATCAAACAGGTTATTGTAACATTTATCGTATAATTAAAGTTAAGCTTAAAACGTATTAACACGCAATGTTTTCAGTGTCATGACTCTTTAACTGTCGTGATTACAAACCATTAATGGTTTTATACAGCTATTACTTGACTTTAAGCTAAGAGAATCAAAGAAAATCATATATTATCGCATAGCTTGTGTTGAAAATGTAACTATAATTGACATTGTATCAAAAATGGCGGATAAAAATATTTTGTAGAAAATATTATTTTAATTTTTACTTCTAGTTTTTAGTCTTGGAGTCGGATTTTTGTTCTAATTTTTAAAAATATTATACTATACTTTTTAGTTACGCCAGTGAACCATATTAAAGTAGGAACCTAATTGAACCGCAACGCCTGACATATGTAATTATTAGTATTGTGTGGTTTTGGGTTTGTAGAGTTTCCTTGATTTCTTTTAATATCTCATCATTATATCACGACCAAATAACAATGGGACTAATCTTAAAGTATTTATTTTCAAACTAAATAATAATTTTCAAAATCGGTGCACGCGTCTCGGAGTAATCGAGTAACATACATTGAAAAAATATTGAGACGAATTGAGAACCTTTTTTTGAAGTCGGTTAAAAGTAACCTAGAGTTCATTATTAACAGATTTAACTTTATTATATTTAAATAAGTACAAATACAGCGTAAGAGCCGAGAATTCATTACTAAAGCCTGCACATTCCGCCTCAGTTGATTCGGGCTGTATATCATAGCAAAATCGGTTTCATTCTGTATACTTCGCAAAGCTATTTATCGTCTTGAAACCTTGGATCGTGTTCGCCTATAAATTACTGTAGGACGTACGCCACCGTGCTGTTTACAATGTAGAGCTTATATTGTGTAGTATTTACTACTTTCAGTTTGCTTTTACAAGAAAACTTTCTTAAATTGTGATATATATTCTTCTTGCTGATATTAGACAAATGAGACCCTCTAAGCAAATTGCGCTCACTGTTCGGTAAACAATCAGTGGGTTAACAGCTTTCGGCTCAGTCAATCTAGGGATGATCTCGAGATACTGGTTCTTAAATCTCCGTTGCCCAGTCATTTTACTAACACATTATTCTGCCATACGGTAAAATAACTGACACTACGGTGGTACCTAGCCTAGCTGGCCGCGCAATAATAGGCCTGTCACCAGTAAATATAGCATTTTATTATTATATTTTTTGTTTTCCTAGTAATAATACCTAGTGATCACGTTTGCCGCGTATAAATCTCTGGAGCGACGGCTCACACCGCTGTCGTCGTGTTAAGAGTATTAACTCACATGGCTTGTTTTTGATATATTTATTACTTAAGCTTTAAAGTACTTTGAGAAATGTATCGCATTATATATTATGTTACATATTCTGAGGAGCTCAATGTTTACTTTAAAATAGTTTAGTTTGCGTACACACGCTTTATCTATTTTTAACGGTGAATATATTTAAAATACGAAAAAGAAATTATGTACGTTTTTCTTTCTTTTGTAGCCACATAAGTAAGCTAAACAAAACAAAACGATAAAAGACAAGAGAGACGAGAGAAACATTGAAAAAGGGCTTTAAATTATTTTTAAGCTCTATTGGGAATACTATTAGTCGCACAGAAAATTTGTTGCAAAATAAATCCACTACAATTTTGGTTCGAAACTTATTTGCCGTACAGATAAAAATAATAAACATATTTATTAATGAAAAAGACAGAGCAAATTTCGCGGAATAAATTTTCTTTGAAGCGATATAACTTTTTGTCTGATAATCGTTACTAATATTATAAATGCGAAAGTAGTTCTGTCTCTCGCGCTTTAACGCCAAAACTACTGAAACGAACGATTTAAATGAAATTTGGTACACAGGTAATCTAGAGCCTGAGAAAGACATAGACTACTTTTAAGACGAAAAAAGGGTGGAAAGGGTGGCATGAAAAGTTGTATGTTGTACGTTTGTAAAAGAAGGGGGTTTTTGTCAAAATCGTAATTCACGCGGGGGAAGCCGATGGCAGAAGCTAGTTTTACAATAAATTGATATCAGCGCACTTTGGAAGAGGAGTTGTATTAATTAAAATATTATATCTTATAATTTATATGCACTTACGTAGCCCTTACCTCTAATCTATAGTCCTGTATGAAAACAAGTTCCTTTATGACTATCTGTTAAACTCAGCACTACGACCATCGCATATATAATTTAGAATAACATATCTGTATAATATTAACTATTATTTTGATTCTTATTAATTATGATTCAACGCTATTTAATTTCTTAAAATGATTTGTATAACTACCTACATTAATATTATTTGACTTTGTTATAAATAGTGATGCATTTTAAATAAACCGTCATTATTATAGAGAAGTTGGAGCCGGGCGGTTACTCTGCCCGTCAAATAAATATTGTTAACCAAGTATAATTAGCTTCTTTCGCTGTCCTGACCCACCTCCTGTTTCATATCACATAAGCAAAAAGCATTTAAATATATCATAGCAACTAAATAGTGTAGTTATTTATTAGAAAACTAATCACCTGTGATTTTACTAGCATCTATTAGCCTTGTACCTTTCGGGGAAAACATCAACGCTCAGATTCTTTCAAACTTTCTAAAGCCGTGAAAAATAATATAACGTAACGACGTTTTATGTCAAAGCTAAAGTTAGAACTTTAAGCTGAGAAATATCAACGTTACAATAAATATTATAAAATATATTTTTAATTTTATTTGCTGCATTTAGCAAGCAATTTATAATAAGATTAAAGCAAATCTTCGCAAGCGTGTACCGTCGTCCTTAAAGTAAGTTATGACCGGGCTTCCTCAAGGTACTCTCGTTCTAGGATGGACTTACGTGTCGGTTGCGGTTAGCCATTTCTATTGTGGTAAGGTGAACGTCCATGCTTTCCTGTGTAAAGGATTTATCGTTTGACGAATATAAAAAACGTGTTTATTAAGATTCCATAACTCTAAGGTAGTAGTTTATTTTCAACGAGCTTCTGCCAGCGGCTTCGCCCGCGTGAATAATGATTTTAATACAAACTTTCAACCTTAATGTCACCTCTTCAGTTGACGAATTTCAGAAAATGTTATAAAACACGTCTTAATCGTTCGCCAAAAACAGAGTTTCACGCTTCTACAAAATCCTTTTCACCTATTTGATTACCTATGAATTGAACTCCGAAACATTGTTCCCGTGTGCTCGTTTACGTTTTAAAAACAACACCTGTAAAAAAATATTTCAAGCATTTATAATGTATCGGATTGAATTTTTAAACATGTGTCAAAATTATGTGTAATTTAAATCAAAAACACTAAAGAGTGATGATATAAACTTCGAAGCAAAATAATTTTCTACCCGTTTTTAACCCCGTGAGAGGATGAATTTCGATAAAATACGAAACAGGTCTTCCATCAATTCTGTTAAAAAAGGTTTATTCAAAATTTGAAGTAGATTGGACCAAAGCATCACGTTGTTCCATATAAACTTTGCCCCCTTTTTCATCCCCTTAGAGGTGGAATTTCGGAAAATCCTTTCTTATCGAATGCCCACGTCATACAAAGAACAAATCCTTCAAGGTCTCTACGATCAGCGGTTTAGGCTGAGCGTTGATCCGTCAGTCATTCAGGACAAAGCCTTTTATATATAGATATATATAGATAGATTACTGTGATTCGGTTTGAAAGGTACAATAGCTTGTGAAATTACTGGGCAAATGAGTCTAATGAACCAATATCTCGAGATTAGTAAAGCGTGAGTGACACCTGCAAACGAATGATATTGCAAGTCTAGGCTTGGCTTCATTGCCCGTATGCTTGCTTGCCAAATTAGTCATTGTAGTCACTTAATGTTTTAATTTACCTAATATTTATAGAGATACAAATAAATATACATGCACTAAACTAAAATTATTACGTTATACTTAGGTTATCAACATCTCATTTGTGATGTTTTGTAGCGAAATGGATACAAACAATAAAATCTGGCCGATTACGTTCCATTGTAGTAAAAGAAGAATCACGTAAATTAGACAATTTCTTCAGATATACAGGCTACTGGGCAGAGTTTATACAGCAGTTAACGACCCATTCAGCTTATAATGAGATAGTAAACGTTGCTATACTAGCGGAGTGAAATTGAATTTAAACTCAGTATTCATAACTTTACAGTTTCTAGGTGAGCCAAGTGTAAAATAATAATTTTGAACATTAAGCTACCGGCCTAAGTTGAATAGAATAAAGTTAGTAGTTAGAGGCCAGTTTAGTATCATAGTTGATCAAGTCACATCGCCCGTGTAGGCCTATGACTTGACTTGTCGAATTACATAAAATTGTTAATAGCCGGGACCTTAGACTAAGAATCTCATGGACGGAGCCATACCATGTTGCATCTCTTGTAACGTTATTTCAACGGAGATATTTTTGTCGTATTCTGTTGCTCATAGCACTAATAAGAGTAAGGAAATAGATATATATATATATAGGTTTGGCAACTTATTTTTTATTTCCTAAATGTCAATGTTGGCATGTTTTATACCCGGTCAACACTGTCAATGTGCATTTGTCAATTATTTGGGCAATTTGACATTACGCACACTTAAAATACGTGTAATATTGCCACGCGGTTTTTATCTAACGTTCCTTTTATCTTCTTTCTCTCTCTACGGCCGGGATCGACTTTCAACGAGGCATGAAGAGCATGAAGACACTTAGTTGTGGTAACTTAACTACTTGTAAAACTGAATCTAAGGTAATAAAAATATCGGGCATAAGTACATTCAAAGATAAAATCGAAAAAGGGTTACCGTTAATACTGATGTTATGTTTCAATTATTACGGAAATTTCATCAAACATTGACTGATCGTAAAAAAACAGCTTCAGAAACAGATATTTTCGGATCGTTAAACCATTTTTGTTTACCTTTTAAATAATATAAAAACACTTAACTTAACAAAACGTTATTGTTTTCGAAAGAGAATGTAATAAAATAGAGCTTCACTTTCCGTCATAAGAAAATTATCTCACATTTTTACTTCATAAAATGTTGTAAAAATACGCGGTTTTTACTAAATGTATATATAAAAA
The DNA here is from genome assembly GCA_023373885.1 of Hestina assimilis. NCBI lineage: Eukaryota > Metazoa > Arthropoda > Insecta > Lepidoptera > Nymphalidae > Hestina > Hestina assimilis. The sequence goes on along the minus strand of CM041741.1, from coordinate 6,657,595 downwards.
CATATGTTTTTGTATGTTTTTTGTTTCATTTCGACTAGTCATCGAAAAAGTAGGTAGTACCGATTTTAACGGAACATTTAGGTGACAATGCTGATAGATAGCTTATATGGAGTGTAGGGTACTTTTATTTTAGCATAACAATTAGTGATAATTAGACGACGTTATGATGCAGTGGTAACGAACTTCCCTTAACTGCCACATGTTGCGGGTTTGATTCCCACTGAACAGATGTTTGTGTTAACAATACAGGCATTGTTCCGCTCTGGGTGTGTTTGTCCTTGTCGTTGTATAATATGTTTCCGGACCTCCGACACATGATATCACTATCTTAATAGGGGCTGTTGAGTGTGTAGTGTTAAAAAAAATTGAGCTCCAAACATAAAACAAATATGTAAACAATAATTCTGTGGATTACGCGAGCACAGCTGTAGCCACAACATCTAACCAGTTAATCTTATAATATTCGTCACTGTGTATTTATTTAGCACACAAAGTACTTAGAAAATATACACACGGATTTTTACCTTCACGCAACGTCACGTCACCCTTGTCACCTTAATTCTGTGAAATCTCCCCCAACAAGAAGTATCTTTCTGACCCTGATTACCTTGAACAAGAGCTGACACATATCCAGGAGGTACTTATGAGTAACGGATATAGGACGGTGAAATTAAACAAATCAAGAAAGGAAAATGACCGGCATTCCGATAAAGGATTACGGATCGTTTTGGGATGGTTTTAAAAACCTTAATTTTAAAGGTTTTTGTGAGACTTATCAAGCATATAATATTGACCATGTAGATAAGCGGTTATCGTAGCCTATGAGTGTTGGTAACACTAATCATTTTGTGTCCTTCAAATCGAAATATAGTAATGCAAAACTCACTTAGTTTTGCGGTAGAATATCTGACACTGCGGTGGTACCTACCTAGCCGGTCTCTTGCAATAAAAGGCCATGTAACAGTTTAATGATTTCTGTATAAGCAATTTTTCTGTAAGTAAACGTGGTGGTAAAATATGGCGGTAATTATATTTTTATGATGTTTCGTATGGTCTCACGGGAATTTTAAAGCAATAGATCATTCGTTTTATATTTAATAACGATATGGGAGACACCTTGTAATGCGTGATGTCGGAACGGACACGCGATGACGATGTAAATTAATTTAGCGGTATTTGATAGGAATTATGATTAATTGAATGTTATAATTGGATTTATTGAAATTAATTATTATAACATGTCACGTCACCTGATAATGTAAAAAGCATGAAAATAACATTTATAAGGTAATTCAAGATTTAATGTTTTTAAAGGAAGATGAGTTAAAAGTAAGCAGTTAGATTCGATTCTTCGGTACTTGAATATCATTCGATCTTATCTAGACCAAGACGGTGGTAGTTAGATATTCGATGTCAGTTCATTCTCAGTACGTTTCATGCAGCGTGGTATCTGGACCCAGTTTTGACTATAATTGTTACTTTACTTGTATAATTATCTATATAAAGTTCATGATTTCATATTAAGAGAAATACCTGTGTCCGTTTCTTCCGCACGTCCGTACATTCCGGCAGACATTTAACACCACATACCTTCATGTCTTTCACAGGCGTTTGTTTTATACAGAACGAAGAAGCTTACAGTCTGCCTGATGGTAAGAGTTCTTACCATATGGAGATATCGAACGAAACGCAACAGTAAGCCAATTGAAATTAGATTCTGTGAGTAAGTAATACTTTCCTGTTCAACCTAGATTATGCACAATAGCAAAGTTCGAATCGTATTCGAATCTTATTTCGAGCTCAACTTTTGAAAGCTTCGATTTATGTGGGTAATAAGTTACAAAGGATCAGTAGGAACAAGATAAGACGTAACCAAAAAAAGTACGTGTCGGACTCGCACATAAAGGGTTCCGTAATATATATTCACTTCCTTAACAGTCAGGCGTAGTTGAATATTCGTGGTGGTGTTTAGATTTTAGTTTTGCATTTATATAAATAGCCATGCCGCGTAGTATCTGGAGGCATTTCTAACGATTGCGGCTTGGTGTACGGACTTTCGGCTCACGCTAAACGGTCCGACCCAACCTCTCTTAATTGTAATTCTTTTGGCATTATTTTTTTTTTTTTACGTTATAAGTTGGCAAACAAGCATACGGCCCACGTGATGGTAAGTGGTTGCCGTAGCCTATGAGCACATGCAGCACCATAAGTAGGTGGCACTCATGCGTTGCTACCTCAAGATATTGGTTTTTAAATCTCCTCTGCCCAGTAATTTCACTAGCGTACAGTGCCCTTCAAACCGGAACACAGTAATGCCTAAGTACTACTATTTGGCGGAAGAATATTTGACACTGTGGTGGTACCTACCTAGCCGGCCTCTTGCAACAAAAGATCTATCACCAGTATGACTGATTGCATTGCTGGCGATGGGGTCGTCACATCCCGACGCCGGGATGTGACGTTATAATTATGTACCCTACATAATGTTCATGATTTCATATTAAGAAAAATACCCGTGTCCTTTTCTGACGTTTGAAAGTAACATTCTCACTGACTATTAACACGACATACCTTCATGTCTCTTACGTAACCAATTTCACAAGATTGTAGATTTTTTCATTTAAACCACATACATTTTACACTTACAGTTATAAAATACTAAGCATTTTAAACAAACAAAGATGGCGGGAAGAAACACATGAAGCGAATATCAAGGTAAGAAACATTTAATGGAAAATCCCTCGCGATGCCTCGTAATACGATTACCGTAAACACGTTGCTAACGAGTTACACTATAAAAAACTACTTATATGTACTTCTTCTTGTCGTTCCCTCACTGCTGTAGATCGTGACCACTTACGATTAGTTTCAACTGGGCACGGTCATATTTGGACACAAATAAGCAATACCATGTCAACCCACACGAATGTCATCGTCATACTGCTATTTATTCTTATTCTTGTTTGAAAATTTTGAACAACTTGCTTTATATGAATTTTTTTATGTATTGGTCAAGTTTTTGACAATTTCAGATTTCTGAAAGTTATTTTACTTATTTTCACAAAAAATAAGTGTACAAACTGCATATTTCGTATATAATATAACCCAAAATGTTGAACATAATACATACATTGCATGATTAAAAATAGCTTTTTAGAAGTTTTAAAGATTAAAACCTTAAATTAAAGAAAAATGTTCTTCAGCCATTTACCAACACTTCTGCATATACAACTCAGTTTTTTCAATTTTGTGGGTTGACATGATATTGCTTATTTGCGTCCATTTGGACGACGTTGTGGGTTCCTATAACTTTGTTTTTCAGCGTAACTTTTTTTAACGACAATCTAATTATACTCAAATACTAAAATATGCAGACGGTAATGTTATTTTTTTATTTATGTGACGACACAAAGACTTGAAAAATCTTTTAATGAATACTAAAACCTCTTTTCGGAAAGGGATGAGACATTATAATAACTTATGGTGACTATGAACATGAATCTTCGACATAAAATCTATTTCTCCCGCGTTTTATCATATTTGTAATTTATTCCCGCCATTAGTTTTAACTACCGATCCATACGTGAATTTTAATCGGTTTAATATTGTCGCCGGAGGCCGACGGTTACAAGACGCCATGCATGTCATGTGTAATTTTAACTTCCTCATCATTAGTATGAATAATGGAAATATTAAAATGTTGTCATAAATTAATCATATATTGCTATTTTAAATTAGCTTTCCCTTTGAGTTATAATTTTGTTCATTGTAATATCATATTAAAGACGTTATTTAAATATTGACTATTAAAATCCGTTTTAATATTTATTATCTGCAATTTAATAAGATATTAATTTTTTAAAATATTTATTTCTGTATTAAAAAAATACGTCTACTGTGTGTTTTTTGACAGCCTAGTGAAGTTACGAGTTTCTACTAAAGAATTTTATCCTAAGTACGTAATGATAAAATCTATGAAATTATAATAATTTGATTTTTCTCCTAGTCTTATGGAAATATTATTTACTGCAATTAAAATGTTTTCAGCTAGTAAGCCTAAAGTTCAGTTCATCTTTAAAAAATATTATCAACAGAACGAAAAGTTACATGGCAATCAAGAAATGGTTTTAGTCATTGGAAATCCCTTCTGAAACGGCGCCTGGCGGTTTATGTTTGTGCAACATGCAATGTTATCGCGGCATTTTGATAATTGCAACACTTCCAGACCATTAAGTTCAAACTACTCATTCATTCATTCTGCTATTCGCTTTTGTTTGAAAGTATACATTCAATGAATGTAATTTTATTGTTATTTTATTTAATCTGTATACCTTATTTTAAGCATTTTAAATGATTATAAAGTAACGTAACATTGAGTTTTTTGTTATGTTTTAGTGTTGGTTGTATTTTATTAAATTTGGAACTATATTTGATTTAGAATTGTTGTGTACATTTATTTTAGTTTAATCACTAAATGTAAAAAATCTACCGTAATCATAGCAAATAATATTTTTTTAACTTTTATTTGCCTGAACCGATTTCGATGGGACTTTCACTGGTTGTTATAATGAGTTAATAAGGTTACTTTTATTTAAGAAAAAGTTTTAGGATTCCGCGCAATACAAAAAAACTAAACAATAATTCTAAAGAACTTGCGATTGAAGCCGTGAGTACTCTTCTAAAACTATCGTGTAGGCAAAATAATACCTTGCCCCGGCATTTACATTTATTACATACACATATTTGCAACAAAAGCTTTATGTAAGAATATATAAACAGTGAAATACATAGCTTTTAGTATTTTTTATGTAATTGGGCTAAGCTGTATTGTCTTTACGTATGTAAAATTTTGCATGTACCATTGAACCATTGCAGAGACTTTGATAAATGAGATGTCTATCGATTCTCTAGACTCCGGATTGAGTTTCATAAGCTGTGACACGATTAATGATTCCAGAGTACCTAGTCGATACTTTATCTTTCTTTATGACACATCTGGTTGAATCTTTAAAAAAATATATATTTTTTTTTTATTGGCAAACGAGAATAAGGTATGATAGAAAGCAGCCCCGAAGTATTAAGAAACCTAATAAGGCTACAAGTTAGAAATATATTATGTTTTTCATAACAAACATCAAATTAACGTTATCATTCATAAAACTATTGACACCGTTGTGGCGTTGTAGGTAGCGAGTCTGCATTCAGCCTCGATGGTTGCGGGTTAGATTCCCACTCGGACTAATGTTTGTATTGATGATACAAATATCTGTTTCGGTCTGGGCCTTTGTCCGTGGGTCTCCCCTCTGTGCCTCGAAAAGCACGTTAAGCTGTCGGTCAATAAGTAAATTGCTCTTATCCAATGAGTTACCGGTTTCCTCTTAGGGTTGCGGAAGTTAGATGGCAATCGCTCTGTGTAAAAAACAGTAACTGGTCAAATCCGGATAAGAGTAATAAGCAGACCCTGGGTAGATAAAAATACGGAGAAAAATCCTAAGAAAAAGATTCATATATAACTATTATATATGTGAAAAGAATAAAGATTATACATAATTTCTTTACAATAAACGGATTAGAGATAGAGAATATTTATTTAATCTTTATTGTTGACCTGTGGACCTTCTTTCTCTTTGAACTATGTACATGTAGTCGAAGATAAACACTTTGTATTCCATTAAGCCAACACATGCTAATACGGAAGCCCTACAAAGGGCTACTACCTGGAGGAAGGCTTATTTAATGCACAAATATTATGGTTGCCAACATGGTATAATTTTTTTAAAATTATAAACTCAGGATTCGGAAAATACACAATTACATCCGGACTGAAACTGAATATGCTCAATAATATATCGAACTCGAGCGGGAATTGGACCCTTCGCTTCCAGCGCTCAAGATAGGCTTACAACCAGTGCACCACAACTCCTTGAAGCTCTCATTAATACGAATAACTTTAAAGAAATATGTTATAGTTATATAACGTTAATACGTGAAAACGATTTCGGATGTATTAAAAAATGTTTTAACTTTTTTTTTATTATCAATATGCAAAATACAATAAAAAAAATGCCGGCCTTTGGGGAAAAGGTGTCTAAATACTCGACGCTTGAAGACTCCTAAATCATATCGAGCAGGGAAGACCTAGGGAGGTGAACAATTCCAGAGTTTGCACGTACGTGGGAGGAAAGATCTTGATGCTCGCACGTTATATCTTAATTATTAGCAACTCAGAAACCTTCAAAGCTTATTATTATTGCTAAATCTAGAATTTAAAACTAGAAAATTGTAATAAAAGAAATAAAATATAACAAATGTTAAAAATATCTACAACTATCTTAAAATAATATTACTAAACACAAAATAAAGACAGTTTAATATTTCATTTTTAATTAGAACTTAAATAGTACTTACTTAAAATCATAATAATAATTATTATTACGTATAAAACGTTTTGCATTGTTCAAGAAACACACTTTTTAATTTCGATTTAAGTTATTATAAAACTGTATGAACGTTACGTGTTTTGTCGAAAAGATTACTCAGGTAAACAAGACAATGTTATATATTCAACAAATAATTACTGTAACAACATTATAAGTGCTTCGTGTCGCCTAAATGACAATTAACTGCTGAATAATTAAAGCACTAAATTAAGAAATCGCCGCAGCTGTCGAGTAAAATCAAGAACGGAATCTTGATATCTTTTAAACGAAGGAATTGAAAATACTACTTCTCATTCGTAAACTAACATTGTAAATTTAATTATTAGACAGAGCATGTTCATTAAATAATTACTTGTTTTCCGCTTTAAGTCAAAATCCGATTTATCGAATAGTTTAATTTCGATGATTTAATAGCAATATTTGACAGGCGCCTGGTAAGAGCTGGATGAGAGTGGGGGATCATGATCAGTGGCGTACAGCTGGAAAGGCCATTGTCCAGCTGATGACTGATGATTATGATGACGATTTAATACACAATATTGTAGATCATATTTCAAGTATGAAATATTTGATTGATACCATATAAATATAATATGCAGATACAAAATAAAACATATAAAATTATTAATAATTAATTAATTAAATTGATAATTTTATTAATAGCGTAAACTGAATGTACTTTTACTTTTTGTATTCAAGACAGCGACGTTAGAAATGGATTTCAAAATATAATAATAGGTATGTATCAATTATATCGAACAATATTACCAGTAATATTAAGATATGCATATCGATAATAACTACATTATTAATGCAGACCTCTTGTATTTAGATTTCTCGCTAACATTTTTTTCTTGAGTGTGGTAGCCCTTAATTATAGGTCATTCTGTGTCATTCCTTAGTGGTAGTTTAACCAGTGAATGTGCATAATTACACCGTCTCTGTGCAAGGCGGCAGGCGCCTCGTAAACTTAAAGTGGCATTCCGTCTGTTTCTGCTCATAATTCCATCATAAGAACCGCCAAGTGATCGCTAAATGTTTATGTCTATTGTGAGATAAGATGTCTGCATTATTACGATTTACTATAAAAATTACTTTTCTTATATTTAACTCATAGTTATGTAAAGGAGAAATATTTATAGATGGAATAGACGATAGAATTATTATACATGTAATAAAAATAATAAAATTGAAGGGTCTGTTTGTAATATCAAAGTAATAACTTTTTGCTGAATACATAATATTATGAAAGTTTTTATGGAACTTATAATAAAATCAATTTTCAAAATGTTTGTCGGTCAGCCTTTCTGCGTGCTTGTTCCGGCTAATATCCGAGCGGCTGTAAAGATTTTAAAAGGACTTTAACTAGCTAATAGCTGATGTTCTAAGCAGTGAATAAACACTAATTAAAAAAAAAATTAAAAACTAACCAGTACTGTTGGAAGAAAGTTCACGCTGAAGCGTATAATTTGTGTTATAATTTTATGCTATGAAATATTTTTATTTAAGAAGTCTACGGTAATTAATAACAGTATAAGTACCGGCGTCGGGATGTGACGACCCCATCGCCCGCTGTTGGGATAACCTCTGTCACAGCAGAGATTATTCCACCAGTGCAATCAGTCACACTGGTGGTGGGTCTTTTTTTGCAAGAGGCCGGCTAGGTAGGTACCACCGCAGTGTCCAATATTCTGCCGCCAAATAGTAGTGCTTAGGCACTACTGTGTTCCGGTTTGAAGGGCATTGTACGCTAGTGAAATTACTGGGCGAACGAGATTTAAGAACTAATATCTCGAGGTTGGCAACGCGCGAGTGGCACCTACTAATGGTGCTGCAAGCGCTCATAGGCTGCGGCAGCCACTTACCATCAGGTGGGCCGTATGCTTGTTTGCCAACTTCTAACATAAAAAAAAAAAAAAAAATATCTTGTCTAATATTCCTATAATTAAATGAAACGAAACTCGAATCAATAGTTTCAATGCTTTGTAATATTACAAACTTGCTCGTTCAGCGCCTGCACAGTTATTGCCCACAATATTTGTCGATTCGCGGTTACTTGCTTTGCATATACATAAAGTTAAGCAAACATTTACACAAGTTTTGCATACATGTATGCATTAGGTACAATACAACAGAGATATTCGTTATAAATATAATTCTTCTGTACGTGTGTAGCTCTTAGACTTCTTCTTCATAGTATTATTCCCGGTATTTACCCAAGATCTGCTTTTACTGTTCCTGATCCTATCCTATCCTATCCTGATTTGACAGGTTTACACAGAACGATTGCCATCTAACTTCCCCAACTTTAAGAGCGAACCAGTAACTCATTGGATTATAGCAAACCGCTCACGAGTTTTTGAGGTTTTGAGATAACAACCGGAACCAGCAGCTTAACGTGCTCTCCGAGACACGGTGGCTAGACCCCCATGGACAAACGCCCAGTCCGAAACAGTCATTTATAATTTTGAGATGAAATATGAATTTTGAGAGAATTTCGGAGACTTCCTGGATGGTTTAGATTGGATGGTTCAGATTTAAAGAAATTAATGTATTGACTGTGGCTTCTCAATACATTTTTGAAAATGTTATGTATGTACGTAAGAATATCAATGAATTTACAAAATGTAGAGATAATCATAACATTAACACTAGGAACAAACATAAATTAACAATAGCAGTTACTAGACTACATAGAATTATTAACTCTTTTAAAGGTAACTGTATACGGTTTTACAATAGGATCCCAGAAAGCGTTCATAATCTTTCTATTAATAAATTTAAATTAAAGGTCAAGACACGTTTGTGTCGTAAGGGCTATTATAAAATTAATGAATACCTTGAGGACACCGCACCTAGGAAATGTGACAGTCACTCCAGGCTTTTCAGTGAACATAATATGTAAATTAATTGGACATTTAGAAAAATAATAATATATTAAAATAAGATATAACCCCCCGAGTTTGTTTCGCCGGTTCTTCTCGGGTAGAGGTTTAATTTTGGAGCCGGTAGTAGAATCTTGACTTTCAACAAATAAGTTATATGCTTTTACGTTGAATAAAAATATTTGATTTGATTTGTTGTAGCTTCCTGGATGTGACTCAGTAGGTAAGTGGCACTGTAGGTCACTTTAAGATTTTAATATCAGACAACTATTTAATATTTGAAGTCTAACCGTACCTGCGTTTGGCACTAAGCAAATCGACCGATATTGACATTGGAAAGACCCTTCCATACAAATAAAATGTGAAAGACATGTTATAGCCTCGCTTGTGCTCTCTTAGTAAAATTAACATTGACGCAATGAAACGAAGTAAGGCACGAGCTTGCAGGACAAGCTCGGCCTGATATTATATGTATATTAGAAAAATAAAAAGCAATGGTTTTTATTCAAATTAAATCTTTGTGAAAATATTCTACGTTTACAGTCCATGAAGCGCTTTACGCCTCATAAGGCAATTATTTAACTATTATGTCTAGTGTCTGCGTTGCGAATATGCTACCCTACCCTACATACAGACAACAATGTAGAAAAATTGTGTTTACAATGGTGATAAAAATGATTAATAGAATTTTTAAACCTGATAAACAAATTCAAAACTATAAAACAGTCGAAATATGCGCCATTAGATTGATGCAAAAGGGTGCACTTGCGCCAACTTTTTTAATATGCAACGCTTTTTTCATGAATATTGATGATGGTCTTACTGGTCTTGACAGCGTCATCGGGTGGCCCTGGATGGTGCTGTACTAAGACTCAATAAATAAATAAATAAACGCTGCACACTCAACGGCCCCCATTAGGATAATAATATCCTGTGTCGGGGGTCCGGAAACATTCACAATGACAAGGACAAATACACCCAGACCGGAAAATATGCTTGCATGGTCAATACAAACATATTATGCTCCGAGCGGGAATCGAACCCGCGACCTGTATCAATACTAAAAAGGGACAACCAATTTGGGGGCTCATTATTAATTCCGTCCTTAAGGTGTCACCCGTGAGGCCGGACCACGGCTTAGGACGTCATCGGAATTGGAGTGTTCGGAAATCAAGTGTATTTCAGAATAAAAGGCACAAAAGATAATATGATAAATTTAGAAATCTTTTTATCCTTTTAGCTTCGACTATAAAGATATGGTTCACATCTTTATAGCCGAAGCTAAAAAGATAAAAAGATTTCTAAATTTATCATATTCAATTACAGTTTTCTGTCGAGGCGTTTTTTATATCGAAAGCCGAAATGTTCTGCAACTACATTACACCTCATTAATTTTATTTATTTAATTTTGTGAAGATCTTTTGTTTGGTCTTCTGCAGACTAGTGAAACGGATGGTGCTTAACATACATAATTTTTGTAATTAATGTTATAGAAACCTTATGAAACCTGAAAAAGACGATATGTATACAGACGTATATAATGCTTACTTTTCATAATTACTATAAACTGTTTTTTCCTTTCTGGAACTTATCCATTGATAACAACCTAGGCTTCGGCTTTCCTATCAGCATCTTAATCTGAAAAGAGATCTGTGTGCAATACAAGAACTTCTTTCGAAAGGAAATAAAATCGCAACTATCGTTGTTTAAGGGAAGCTCCTTGCTACTATGAATAAATAAATGAATGAACAACATTTTTATTCCGTGAAATCGTTGCCAACGTCAGTGTTCTTTAAACAAATTAAATGAATAACCATGCGATGAAATTGAACATTCTAGTTATTTAACATCCAAAACACTTTGACAAGATCTGAATGTATCAACAAGGGCAGGGATGTAAGATACATTACAGAGGTGTAAAAAATACATAACTTATCATTTATCAGAAGCACATGAAGAACAAATATCATTATTGGTGCAATGGAACTTAAAATATGAATATTCACTACGTCGTGCGTCGCTATGTGCATTCTTAACTCAGTAGTCGGCGCCAAGTCGGTAATATATTGCACTACATATTCATACATACTTTTTAAACTAGAAGAGGGTGAAATGGGGATGATATTTTGTATGTGAAACCAATCTTTTTATTGCAACAAAAGCGCCTTATTAAAAATGGTTACTAACTCGAATGAATCTGCAGGCTTGTTGACTATATTTCTTCCAATATACATATATTTTAGCAGTATGGTTTTTCCGGCTACCCCGATCGGGAAATTCACACCATCTCACAGAAAACCGGCGTAAATTGACAGTATCAGTAGGTACTGTTGCGTTTCGTGCGATGAGTGAGAGCGCCGGAGGCCCAATCTCCCATCCCCTCTGTACCCTTTCTTTTTTCCTTATCCCTTCTCTCCTATCCTTTGGGTCGGCAACGCGCATGTGATACTTCAAGTATTAGATGCGTTCATAAGTTCTGGTGACTTCTTACCATCAGGCGTACCGTATGCTTGTTCCCCAACCGTCATGAAACAAAACAAAAAATACATATATATATATAAATACAATAATATAAAAATGATTTTGTTAACATATAATTATAGATGAATACGCATCACAAAAACACTACTTAATACGTATTCATTGAGCCATCTCACCTGATCTTTCTTTTGATTAGTCATTATTTGAAAGTCAAATAAAAAATAACACCTAAATAGATTTTCTTTACTTCAAACTTATTCAGGGCCCATGTTGTACAATCGACAGCCTTCAGCACAGAGCTTAGAAACGAGACAATAAAGTTACACTTAAAGTTTAGGATTTATATTTTAGATAAGCTTTATAAAATGTCTCGTATTGGAAATACAATTCAGGTTCCGATTTTCGTTTTATGGAATGAATTCGTTGAATCCTGACTAATGTTTGTGATTGTGGGTTTATTTGTTTATTACGCTTTCACGTTCCTTAACAACACAACCGAATCATCATGATATTAATTTCGGTCGTACTAGCGTTTCATCCATAAAAAAGTACTATTCCTGAAGGGTAGAAAATATCTTTTAGATGGTTGTCCGGTATAACGACCCAATCATTATTTATTTAATGATATAAATTAAAGTAAAGCAAAGTAACAGCCTATTCATGTCCCACTGCTGGGCAAAGGCCTCCTCTCCTGTAAAGGAGAACGATTTAGAGCTTAATCCACCACGCTGCTCCACTGCGGATTGGCGGATATACATGTCTCAGAGCTTCTACCAAGACATGCAGATTTCCTCACGACGTTTTCCTTCACCGTTAACCACAAGATGAATTTGAAACACAAATTAACCACTTGAACATTCAGAGGTGCTTGCCCGGATTTGAACTCGTGACCTTTGGTTAAAGTCTACGTTTTCTATTCACTGAGCCATCTCAGCTTCTAATGATATATTTTTAAAGAATTTTAGCAATGCTCTTTCAAGTCATTATTCCTCCTATTGCCTCTCAAAATAATCTCGAAGCTTGCGATAGGACTGGGTACAACAACAGCCCAAGGAGATCAAGATAGAACCCGCAACACTCGCGTTAACGGTGTGGAGTCGGCCCGTTAACTGTTGAGCTAATGAAGCTATATTAATAAATTAATTAAGTAGTAGCCTGGAGTACAGAATCTGATTGAACAAATATATAGAAAGCAGCATAATACAGATATACAGGCAAAGTCGCATGCAAATACTAACAGTTACTAAATTAAAACTAATCTGGTTTGTGGACATGAATTTGTCCAATGATAAAACTTCGGCAGGAAGATACCTGAATATTACATATAATATCGGTCTAGTTCTTTCATAAAAATATAGGAGTCATATTATCTCCTTTAGTGAGGAATAAAATGAAATTCTCATCCAAAGTTACGAGAATTGATTATGAATGAAGTATATAGTAAATAATAATATTGTAAATAGCAAATATAATAGAAAAGCTTTGTTTTTCGAGAATATTAAGGTTATTTAAGTTATGTTTGAGAATGTAATATGGAAGTAAACGTACCATTCAAAAGTTAAACTTTGTTAATTAAGAGTTTTCGACATTTAACCACTACTAGAACGACACATTGGCCGAGTCCCTTGAATAGTTACAAACTAAAATAAAAGAGAAAGTCTCAAAGTTGTCAGTGGTCCTAATGATGTCTAAAAATCTGATATAAATGAAAGATGAAATATTTTTTGTTCAAATATATGTGAATTCGAAAGTAAATTTAGTCCTATTGACTAACAAAGTGTAATTGAGATTTTGAATGAATAATTGAGGAAGGTTTATGTGGCGTGGAGTGGAGCAAAGCGAAACGAAAAGAAAAGAAAAGAAAAGAAAAGAAAGGAAAAGAAAGGAAAGGAAAGGAAAGGAAAGGAAAGGAAAGGAAAGGAAAAGAAAAGAAAAGAAAAGAAAAGAAAAGAAAAGAAAAGAAAAGAAAAGAAAAGAAAAGAAAAGAAAAGAAAAGAAAAGAAAAGAAAAGAAAAGAAAAGAAAAGAAAAGAAAAGAAAAGAAAAGAAAAGAAAAAAAAAAGAAAAGAAAAGAAAAGTTTTGAGTTTTGTCGGTCGGTCGGTCGGCATTCCACATGTATTGTGTGCCTATTTTTTTAAGAATATAAACTAGCATCATACGAAATGGTTTAGTCTGTTAGAACCGTTTCAATTAAATAAATAAAGTTCTATGTTCTAAGAATTTATGTTTTAATTAAATGTGCTGTTAACAATGCGGATAAAGTTGCATACAATAATTAATAACGAATAAGTTCTATAAATCTTACGTTTTACGACTATGTTCGTTATGGTTTTACGGATAACTCTATCTGTCATCGTATTATTGCTAGCTACGCAGGGCTTCAGTCGCATGGTCGTCAGAATTATTGTTTAGTTTTATTCCCATAACTAAATTCTTCTAAAATAAAAGTAGCCTTACTTACTCCTTATAACAATACCCATCTCCGTGTACCTAGTCCTGTTGAAATCGTTCCAGCCATTTCGGAGATTGGCCGGAGCAGACAGAAAGACAGAAAAAATATGGTTTTGTTATAATTACCACATTACCTTCATATGCATTAGTTAAAGCTGTTATTTTGACATTCCAATAAAACCCTTCAATTTAACGTACTGTATCTTAGTTTCAAATCCACAGCCATTTCATAGTGTTATAATAAATCTCATTTGAAGAGCAGATCAATCTTGTAATTTCAGGCAATTTCACGAAGCTCTCATATGTACCATCTCACCTCAAAATGGGTTCTCGTATTATTAACTGACTTATTTATACAATGAACGTCACAAGTGCTATGAATATCGTGATGCAAAATTATCTTTTAACTACTAACCATAAAAATCAAAATCCTTCGAAGATTATTTCCCTAATTTGCGGTTATGTCAAAATCGTTATTAGGGTACTAAAACGATAGATGTTACAACTGTTTTACAGTCTTTTGATTATCTTAGAAGATATATTTATAGCTATGATTATAAATTTTCTAGTAAAAACATAAAAAAAGTTATAACAATAAAAATATATTCATAAAAGTATATAAATTTGCTTTGCCAACAATAGCCCCGCCCTTAATTTCGCTAGTCAGGATTCTGGATTATCGAAACATAATATTCTTTATTAATATTTTTTTCGATTCAAGTATTATATAACATTTACCTGGGTGACTGCGAACTTGCCATCTTCAGCTAATTATATTTAGGAACCGCATAAATTTATACCTCGTTAAAAGACTACCTCAGATGAAAGATCATATTTTTTCATCACAATAGTGACCACCCATTAGACAACTCTGTGATGGTAAGCGGGGTTTGTTTTTGAATGTGTATTGCTACTGGCCTTGCCAGCGTCACCGGTCGGAGGAGCCGAGTATTGTATGTATTGAGACCCAGCCGTGAAAATAGGACAGCCCTCGCGACGGCTCAAATTGCTTCCGTCCTTACGATCGGTGCCTCCTGCGAGGCCGAACCACGGCTAAAGACGTCATCGGGAATGGATACGGGTTTGTGATCAACAATTTAAATAGGACTGAACATAATATCCAGAAGTACGAGTATAATTATTGGTTTTAATTTTATTCTGTCGTAAAGCCTTAATAGCCTTAATCTATCTATTTGAATTTTTACTCAAAATGGAGACATGTCGAATTCATTTTCTATCCTCATAAAAAGTATTTTTAAATAATTAACATTTCTTCAGTTTTATATTAAAATAGATTAGAGTTCTAAAGAGTCGCTTAATCATCTCAGTGATCGTGTAATAATCGTTAGCGCGTCACGCGAGTGAGATTATAACCTCATCAAGTTAGATTAATTAGCAGATTTATTACCTCGCTACGCACTTTACGGCTAATATTCACATTTTAACAAGATCTATGCACAAAAATAAAATTCTTTGTTTGAGTTATTTTCAGTAATGACTACGGAGATTTTCATGAGATATTTTGTGTTAAAGAGCTTATAATTTAAAGCATAAGTACATATTTTATCTCCGATTTAGGTTCATTGTAGAGTTTGTCGCTAACTTTGATCGTGGGTTAGATTTACACTTGGGGAAAATGTTTGTATGAATTTACTAGTGGTAGGTCTTTAATTGCAAGATGCCGGCTAGGTTAGTACCCCGGCAGTGCAGTTGGTATTTATTATTTATTTACTAGATAATATAATTATTTACAATTTGTTTTATATTATGGTCTCACAAAAGGTTTGACTGTAAGATCATAGTTACTAATTGTATAGCTTAGCTTCTACATATCATAGCTTATAATGCCTGAATGAGGAGACCCGGCGGTGTAACAAATTGCCTGAAATGGCTCTTTATGGATAATATTACATTAAATATTTAAATTTCACTACCCTTCTGGTGTAGGGGTTGTGAATTGTCTGTTACTCCGATGGTATTGATTCCCGCTCGTGGCAATTATTTTAGTCGAAATTTGTTTCGAGCATTTGCACTCGTACGACTATCCAGACCTCGAAAAAATATAGCTAGATAAATAATAAATAAATAAACGCTACACACTCAACGGCCCCCATTAGGATAGTCATATCCTGTGTCGGGGGTCCAGAAACATTCACAATGACAAGGACAAATACACCCAGACCGGAAAATATGCTTGCATGGTTAATACAAACATATTATGCTCCGAGCGGGAATCGAACCCGCGACCTGTGGCGTTTAAGGCAGGTTCGCTACCTGCGCCACAACGTCACAACATGAATGAGGGTCGTAGTCTTAAGTGCTTTATATTATTATTATTAAGATAAAAAGCATAACCTTACAAGGACAAGGACCTTACAAGGACTGGTCCTTTTAAATAAATGTAGCCCTTTCATTTTTTCAATCTGCGATTTTGCAGTACACCCTCTATTTTTTAATGCAACAAAACAGTTGTACGGTAAAATGATTTTGAAAGCTTAGGTCTACATAAGGCAAATTATAGCCTACATAAACTCTTAGACAATAATGTACAATTATAACAAGTAAACCAATCTAAAACCTTGGATGGATTAATGTTATTATCTCTACAATTCTCCATTGTAAATTATACTATGACATAAAATACTACGACATAAAATATTGAAAATATGTACTAACTGAATGTATGCATAATTCTCCCAGTATTAAGGCGGTTCCAGACCAGCGTATAAGATCGTTTTTCGAAGCTCGTATCGTTGCTCACGCGTAACTGGTACCAGCGTTGACGCGCTTGTATTGCTCGTATACATAAATAAACACTACACATCCAACGAACCCCATTAAGATAGTAATATCCTGTTTCGGCGCCCGGAAACGTACACAGACACAAACACAAATATTCACACCGGAACAAATTTTTGTATGTCATGGTCAATACAAACATCTGACTCGAGCGGGAATCAAACCCGCGACATGTGGCGTTAATAGCAGGTTCGCTAACGCTGCAGCGCAGCGTGCCTACTACCAGCCAACATTATAAGGTCGTATAAACAGATGAAATAAACGGCTATAAATATGCTACTGACACACATGCCGGAATAAGCAGGCTTTTTGGAGCTATAAATGAAGCGCGTAAAAGCGTTTCTGTGTTTGCCAAAACGACCGTATAAGCTCAAAAAAGCTCTACACTGAAACCTAATGAGTAGTGAGTAATATTGTGTAGGACAGTTTCGTTGTTTTAGGTATAATTTTGCTGCCCCCCCAACCGCAGAGGTAAAACTTTGCGGTACCCTGGGCTTGTCGTTCCGGGGGGGCTCAGTAGCCGGGAGTAATAGTCGATTGTGCAGGAGGCACCTTCGGCTACCCGGTGAAGCGAACAGGGTTGCCGGATTCCTGGGTTTGCCCGGGTAGTCGATCGGCGGGGGCCGCAAGGCCCAGGCGCGTTTACGGATCAGACGGTATTTTGGTGTTGTATATATGTATATATATGTATATTAGGTTTTGCCGACTTCCTGGGGTTACTCGGGAAGTCGGCGCAGGCGGAGGCCGAAAGGCCTGAGCGCATTTATGTGCTAGGGGGGTATATGTATATTTGTAAATATTATGTATATATGTATATATTTGGGGTATCGCCGGCTTCGTGAGTTTATTGAAAAATAAACTTCGCGAAGACGGCCCGGGCCGTAGGGCCTGGGTGCGCAAGCGCCAGGGGGGTTTATCTATATCCTTATATATGTAATAGTATTTATTCTATGTATATATGGCGGCAGTAAGTTGCCGCCCCAGGAGGGCCCCTCGGGGCAAGCGCCGGGGCGTCAGTTGAATGCGCTAGCGATCCCGCGACGTCCCACTATGGCGCCAGACGGGACCTTGGGGTTTTAGTGGGTATGGGGGCCAGGTCCTATAAAGACCATTGCACATGGCCTCGAGTCCCACACTCCCGCGCCACTTTTACCATCTGTCCCGGCGCGGGGGTGCGTAAATGCATTTCCCCAAGTAAATAAAAAAAAAAAGGTATAATTTTGCTGATTCAAATGAACTATCTGGCTCACTATCTTATAGAATATCATATTAGGCTCAATACTGAATTTCCCGTGACTTATTTCCTATTGATTTTCATTTTTCTTCTCCCTTCTTTCTCAGGGTTGACAAAATACATTTGACGCTAGTCCAGTGCTGCTTAACGTTAACGTGCAACGGAGACGCTCAATACCAGACAAGCAGTATGCATGTTTGCCACCATCTCCTTACTACACAAACTGAAGAATACCATAAGAGAGCAGTCGGGGCCACAATAAACACTTTTTTAAAGTATTCGTTACAAATATATCGTTATATCGTTTCCACGGAATGCTATTAACGAGGTATTTATTGAATAAGTCGCAATATCGAAGCGTGGCGCCACGTGCCAATACTTAATAATATTCCATATATAGCATAAACTATTCTGTGCTATTTATATGAAAAGCGTTCGTTTGAATTAATTTTAGATAAACTACTGGTTGGCCTTTTATTGCAAGAGGTCGGTCAGGTAGGTGCAATATCAGATATTTTACAGCAAAGACTAAGTAGTGTGTTTACTTACATTACTGCGATTTTATTGTGACGACACCGTTGTGGCGTTGTGGGTAGCGAGTCTGCCTTTAGTCTCGACGGTTGCGGGTTCGATTCCCGCTCGGGCAGATGTTTGTTAAAAATTTCTGTCTCGGTCTGGGCTTTTGTCCGTGTGGGTCTCCCCACCGTGCCTCGGAGAGCACGTTAAGCTGTCGGTCCCGGTTATTATCAATAACATCTGATAATAATCGTTAACTCTTGATAAGTAAATTGCTCTTATCCAATAAGTTACTGGTTCGCCCTTAGGGTTGCGGAGGTCAGATGGCAATCGCTCTGTGTAAAAACTAGTAACCTGTCAAATCCGGATAAGAGTAATAAGCAGACCCTGGGTACATAAAAATACCGGGAATAATGCTAGGATGAAGAAGACTGCGATTTTATTGTGACTTATTTTCGGTTTGAAAGACACTGGAGCTTGTGGAATTACAAGGCTAAGAAGATTTAAGAACCAATATCTCGAGGTTTGCAACGCCTGCATGACACCTTCATATAAATGCTAGCACTGAAAGGCTTCAATAACCGCGTAATCACGTGGACCGCATGTTCGCTTGACGAGGTTGTGGTGCAGCGGTAGCCAACCAGCCTTAAGCGCCACAGGTCGCGGGTTCGATTCCCGCTCGGAGCAGATGTTTATATTGACCATACAGTCATGTTTTCCGGTCTGGGTGTGTTTGTCCTTGTCTGTTTGTATGTTTCCGGACCCCGACATACCGGATATAACTAACCTAATGGGGGCCGTTGAGTTTGTAATGTCTATTTATTTATTTATTTTAACTTCAAAATATAAAATTACTCAAAGTGATATGAAATAAACATTCAACAACTAATAAGATCGTCAAATCATTTTTTTTATTTATAATAGAGACAATATATAGTTGACAAGGTTGTGGCGTTGTGGGTAGCGAGTCTGCCTTTAGTCTCGACGGTTGCGGGTTCGATTCCCGCTCGGGCAGATGTTTGTTAAAAATTTCTGTCTCGGTCTGGGCGTTTGTCCGTGTTGGTCTCCCCACCGTGCCTCGGAGAGCTCGTTAACCTGTCAGTCGCAGTTATTATCAATAACATCTGATAATAATCGTTAACTCTTGATACGTTTGTTGCTGCTATAGTCTCTCGGAGTCAATGGCATCTTTCCAAATCCCACTTCTGAGACCAATTGTTAAGGGCTGGGGTTCGTGGATTTGGAAATAAACACCTGATGGCTCTAAATAAGACTTTATTGAGACTTTATAGAACTTACAGGTCCAAATCACAGGTTAATCGTAGTCCTAAAGAATAGCCGAGGTCACTAATTATCGCACTTGTTCACTGGTATCACGTGTAGTTTCCTCGCTTGTTGCTCAAAATTGAATGACTCAGTCGACGCCCCGGGCCGATTATATAACGCGGAACAAGGTTTCGAGAAAGTTCCGTCCGTGGAACGCTGTACTACATTTTTCGAGAACACATCTTTCTTAACAACCTTATGGCCCGGTGAAAAGGTTCTCTGTAACAATATTTACTATTTAAAAAAAATTTACGCAAAATAGATAACCTCGGATAAATTCTTAATTTAATTAGCTTTTAACCGACTTAAAGAGAGGAAGAGGTTCTAATTTCTATTGTTTATGTTTGTTACCTCAGAACTTTCATCTTTTCTTATTTGCTAGCGCTTCGTGTGTTATTTTTCAAGTGCTAAGTAATTTACCTTTAAAAGCAGATTGCCTAATTAATCTATAAATATGTTAATATTAAAAAAATAATGATTTTAAAGTTACAGGTGATAATAAATCTTACCTTACAGCTACTGTTTTTTTTTTTGAGTTTTTTTTATTTTATATTTTAACACTTTTGTCGGTTGTAACATGCATTATCAGTTATTAATATTATATAAGTATTACATATTTTCTTATTATTATTTTTATATATAAGGTTGTCAATATAGTTCCCATCTTTGTTTGCCAATAAAAACCAGCTTGCCTCAATTATATCTGAGTGCTGTGCCATTGTATGTGTCACATTTTTATACCTTCTAAGATTAATAGATTTTGGTTTTTTCTCCGGATCCTCTACAAAAAATATAAATGTTTGATAAATAATGTTTGATAAATAAACGCTACACACTCAACGGCCCCCATTAGGACAGTAATATCCTGTGTCGGGGTCTGGAAACATTCACAATGACAAGGACAAATACACCCAGACCGGAAAATATGTTTGCATGGTTAATACAAACACATTATGCTCCGAGCGGGAATCGAACACGCGACCTGTGGCGTCTAAGGCAGGTTCGCTACCGCTGCGCCACAACGTCGTCTATATAATAATAACCATCATAATAGAGGCCACACTCAATGTGTAGCGTTTTTTTTATGATTTTAAAATTGACTTACTACAAACTAAAGACCTGCCACTCCATACAACAAAAAATGTCTTATGCTCGCTGGTGCTCCTTTGTAAATTCAACGAAATTATGTTACTCACACTAACTTTATTCAATTATGTTGCAAGTATGTTGTTACGTCGTGAGATTGTCGCCCTAAGCGTATTCTACCGAATGTATTACGGCGAGTGTTCAGAGGAATTATTCTCCCTCATACACCCCCTCCCTTTTCCATAGAAGAACTACGCGTGCTGGTCTCCGATGTCACCGACTAACTGTGGCATCAATACCTTCGCGAACAAAGAAGTTTTGCCAATTATTTTATTTGTCGTACTTCTAAAAAGTGGAACTCATTGCCGGCTCACGTGTTCCCTCCTTCTTATAATCTGGGCTCCTTCAAACAAGGCGTGAAGAGGCATCTTGCGGGTAAGCAGGACGAGGGTGGCTAACGCGGTTGCACTCCGCAACTGTATTAGCGCCTTCGGTTTCGACTTTACTTTCACTTACCATCAGGTGAAGTAGAGTTGTTTGTCATCATTTGCAAATATTTGCTTGTGACTAACATCGTTTCGTTGCATCTGATGCGTAGTTCAAACAGGAGCACCAGTGAGTCTGAGACATTTTGTTTGTGTTGAAGGGACTGTCCATATATCGCACCTTTAGAACGAAAATGTCAGAATTCAAAAAAAGTCAAAAATTTAGTTATCAGCGTAAAATGACTTAAAACGAAATTCTCAATGTAACAATAGTCCAAACATAGCCATATTCGAGCGTAAATAACTGACGTAAATAACGAAGGAAATATAATATACGAAAGATTGTGCAGGTGTTTAAATAATGCTAATGCTCTTATCCAATGAGTTACGTGTTCGCCCTTAGGGTTGCGGAGGTCAGATGGCAATCGCTCCGTGTAAAAACTAGTAGCCTGTCAAATCCGGATAAGAGTAATAAGCAGACCCTGGGTACATAAAATACCGGGAATAATGCTAGGATGAAGAAGAAGAGACAATATATAGTTATTAAGTTTTTTTGTAACCTTATTTGCATATTCGCTAAGTACCTATCCTTAATTTAAAAAATCTTTAGTGTTGTCAAAATAAATGCGACCAATGGGGCAATATGAAATATAGCATTCCATGATTCTTCTTTGTGAAAATATATAATAATTTTGGTAATAGCTGTTGGCGAAACAATACGTAAATCTTCTCAGTAAAAAATATTTACATGAGACCGCATTAACATTCAGTGACAGCTGTGTTGGTTTCTTGTTGGAAAGTTACATAGTCGGACGGAGGGTCAAGAGGTCGCTCAACGTCCAAGCGCCTGATGCGGCTCGCCACAATGCTGGCGTTTCTATGTAACGTCCTTTCTTGTTATATTCTCCTAGTACCTATTGCTGAATTATTATTTGAATAATAGGCGTTTTTATTTAAAATGGATATAAATCTAAATTTATTTTCAAAGAATAATTATTATGTTATGATATTTATCACGGAGGGTTCAAAGTATTGAATCATTGTCTTTGCCACTTCCATAGATATTTTAAAAAACTACTTATATACTATTAAAGACATGTGTGGAGTAAAATTTGGACTACGAAGCCAAACATTATTACTCCAGATTAAAAAAAGGACCATACATTAGCAAAATTACATAACCTAGTACACAATTGTACGTAACTTAATATTAGTGTAGCGTATTAATAACACACAAAAACTAAATATATGAAGCAAAGCGTATTATGCGGGTTGAAGAGGTCACACAGTCACTAGTCAACCGACAAATCTCGCTGCGGCATGCCACAGACAGCCTTTTCGTGTATTCTATACTTTATATCCAAGAGACATGTGTTAATACTAAGCTTACAATGTCACATTATTATGTATAGTATTTTATATATTTTTATTTACATTTAGATTTATCGAGTTAAAGTTTAATTAAGCTTGGAAAGTAGTAGTATGACCATTGGCAAACAATCAACGATCCGCCGGTAATAAGCAGTCATCGCAACGTATTGTTATGGAGAACCTTATCAAAGGGGCATAAGGTTCAAAATCGCTTGGTACTCTCTTTGTTTATTTCCTCGACCGTCGCGTGGGCTCTAGAAAGATGTATTCTCGAAACATGTAGTAGTTTCGCGGACGGAACTTTCCCGAACCCGTGTTCCGCGTTATATAAGCGGCCCGGCGCGTCGGCTGAGTCATTCAGTTCTGAGCTACGAGCGAAGAAACTACAAGTGATACCAGTGAACAAGTGCGATAATTAGTGACCTCGGCTATTCTTTTGGACTGTGATTGACCTGCGTTTTGGACCTGTGATTTGTGAAGTTCTGTGTGCAATCTAGACCTCAATAAAGTCTTATTTAGAGCCATCAGGTGTTTGTTTCCAAATCACCGAACCCCAGCCCGTAAGAGTATGGACGCTTTCGATACATGCGCGTTGCCCACCCAAGGGAAAGGGAATAAAAAGAAGTTAAAAAGTGGGTGAGAGTTCGGGCCTACGGCGCTCTCACTCATCACGTGAAAATTAACATTAGGTACTGATACATTACGCCGATTTATCTGTGAAAGAGTAGTAGGTACTTGATAATTCTCCTGTCCAGTCGGCACATTTGTCTCTGCTGCTACTAAAAGCAGAATAAAGAATACCATTTACTTAATAATCTATATATATATTTATGAATTAAAAAAGTAAAAGCTAAAGTTTATATATTATAAAATAATATATTCATATTATATAAAGCATTACAATAACATTTAAAGTGTAAGCTTTAAACAAACACATTTAACAGTAGTAGTATCAAACTGTTATTACGTATATCGGATTTCAATTTAAGCACCTCAAAATTTATTAACAATTTTCCGCTTAACCGCAGAAGCGGATTCCATGCATATACATTTATAATCTCTGAATAAACGGTGAGTTTTAGTTTCCTAAACGACATCTCGAGAATTACAAAACGTAAGATATGTATTTTATATCATAGTTTAAGGATATAAACGCTTTATGTTCATAGATGATAACTATAAATAGTGTTTGTAAAATGTTGCTTAGCAATATCTATGTGAATTTATTATCGATTAGGTGAAGAGTCTTTCCATATTATGAAACATATTTTAACTGACCTTTTGCTCGCGACTCGATTAAGTATTTTGTACTAAAGGTGGTTTCAGACTACATTTTTTTTTTGCTGAGCGTGTACCGTCGCTTCGACATACGACATTTACATTTGTGCAGCATTTCACACTTTAAAAAGTCGGAAGCGCGTACACGGGCTATTGCTATTGGGTGGGGCTACCAGTGGCATTTTTATAGCGCTTTATATTACGTGCTTACACGAGTTTATAAGGCCAACGCTCGTATAGGAATTGTGCGTAGGGTAAACACCGCACCTATAAGCGTTTTCAAAAAATACCTAATACGCTAGTATAGAATGTTCGTCTGCAACCGCCCTAAAGACAAATAAAAATATATAGCTTCGATATTATTGATAATTTTTGTATATATTTGCTTAGCTTACTCGTATATTTTAGTGGAATTTAAAAGAATCAAACGATGATGCAGTTACACCTGTCATGTTCTTAATTACGTGTTGTTATGTCATATCATCACAGAGTATAAATGTATATATATATTTTTATATTTAGACACGGCTCCGTTATAGTTTTTATAGTATGGATTAGACGAGCAACGGCCGCGGCTTCGCCCACGTTATTGTAGGTGTTATACCGGACTACCACCTAAAAGATATTTTCTATTTTGTTACATACAAAATATGTATATCTACACCGTATTCCAAGTTGATACGACGATTAATTTGTTAATTGATAATACTGCTGAAATCTTGCATTTTTCCGAGATAAAAATTAGTCTATCTCACCTTCTAACGACCCCTAAAATACCTTTATGTGCAAAAAATAAAATAAAAAGGATTATTATTACGCTATAAGCATCAGGACGCTACTCTTCAAATGAATTTTAGAGTGTAAATATATATTAAATTAGTACAGACAGACATAGTGTGCTCTAGCTTTAGTACTTTGGCGCGTTCGGCAAAGTTGGTAGTTGTTTTGGGCAGTATTGTTCTGGTTTGTTGATTTTATGGCTAAACTCTTTAACTTTAACTGGTTTGTTGATTTTATGGCTAAACTCTTTAACTTTTAAATGAATATATGTCGCTAGTTTTATACTTATTTTAGCTGTAATACCGAGAAGTCTTATTTCGCTATTACAAATTACAAAATTAAGTCGGACATTTTAACCATAGTGGAAAATTTGGAGGGGTTTACAAAATTGCTAAAAACATTACATGATTAATCGTCCCCCTAAATTAAGGATTACATTAAAAAGCATTATTACAACTTACATGTGTAGTATTAAAATTAATAAAAATAATAAGTTAAATTAATAAGACTTTTGACTGGAAAATGCTATTACAGTTTTGACTTTTTAAATGATGACATTGAATGAATATAAATCAAAAATCAAAATCAAAATTATTTTTATTCAAGTAGACTTTTAAAAGTACTTTTGAATAGTCAAACGCTACCGACGGTTCGGAAGGTTGATTCTATCGAGAAGAACCGACAAGAAACTCGACAGTTACTCTTTTCAAATATATGTTTTTACAATTGTATTCTTTCATATAAAATTTGGTTCTTCAATGAGATCCAGCAATATTAAGAGTCCCAAGCATTTTTATCGGAAAAATATTCCTCTAACGAATAATAGGCTTTATTGATAAGTTTATTTTTTATATACATTTGGAACTTGCTTGTTGGCAGTTCTAATAAGCAATCTGGAACTTTGTTGAAAATGCGAATACCTAGCCCCTTAAAAGAATTACTGACTTTACGCAGACGAAAGCTAGGATTACCAAGTTTATTTTTGTTTCTAGTGTTAATTGAATGTACATCGCTATTTTTGCTAAAATACTTTAAATTATTCCTAATATATAAGAGGTTAGAATAAATAAATTGTGACACCACAGTCATTATGCCTATATAATATATTATATCTTTATTAAATTTTATTTTCTTAGATTATTATCTGACATTGAATTATTTATATTGTGTATATTTATTTTTAGTATTTAATAATAGTAAAGCATTGCCATTTTATTGTTTAAAAAAATATATGTGGCGCCCCTTCTGAAATTATTATTATAATAATATAAGTACAAGTTACATATTATTTTAGCGTACAGTACCGACTACATACCACGTTACATACTGAAATTTGTTCCTCTCGTTCCTTTGATATGTGGTTAGTCAGTTGTTGTTTACGACTCGGTTATGTTCGTGTAATCGTTGCGGGGCGTCGCTGATAATAACTTAGAAGTCTTACATGAGTCTAACATTCTTATGTGTTGAATTTATTTTGCAATTTCTCTGCTAGAAGAGTCACTAGGAATTATCGATGTAAACACTAAATAATGTTTTGACTTTATGTGGGATTAAAAACTCATCGATCCGTGAGGTAATTTGACATAAAATATTTGATTTATAGTTTAAGTAGTTTTATAATATGTATTAAGATTTTATATCGTATATGGACGCAAATAAGCAATACGATGTCAACCCACAAAATTGAAAAAACTGAGTTATATTTGCAGAAGTGTTGGTAAATGGCTGAAGAACATTTTTCGTTAATATTTGTAGGGTTTTAAGCTTTAAAACTTCTAAAAAGCCATTTTTAATCATGTAATTTAAGTATTATGTTAAACGTTTTGGGTTATTTATATACGAAATATGCAGTTTGTATACTTATTTTTTGTGAAAATAAGTAAAATAACTTACATAAATGTGAAATTGCGAAAAACTTGACCAATACATTTACAAAAATCATATAAAGCAAGTTGTTCAAAATTTTCAAACGCGGTTTTCTCGAAATAACATTCGTGTGGGTTGACATGGTATTGCTTATTTGCGTCCATATATAAGTTGCCATGTCCATTGCATTGCCATATGCCATGTTTATTTACGTCTGTGGGTATGAGTGAACCACCATTAGATGTGTCTAATAAGTGCTGAGTGCAAATTAAAATCTATATTTTTTTGTTTATATTTGTCTTTGATCGTTGCTTTTTTAGTTTGAAGTTGGTCTTTTGTTTTTTCTCGTTTTTTTTCTTTTAAAAGTATTAGTTATCCCCACGATTTGTACTTTAAGCTGATGACTTTAGACTAAAAAATGAAAATGTAATCATATATATAATGTAAATAAATATAAATTCATAAAAAGTATCCAAGTGAAATATTAAAAAGAACTTGCTTCCTACATCAAAGCTCACTTCGACTTCGGCCACTCGTCGATAAAAGCCTCAAGAGGTTAGATTACGGAACAGTTCCCTCATATCGAGGGTTGACTGAGCCTGGGTTGACCTGATTCAGCTCTACTATTTCTACGCTAGCTCTACTATTTCTAATGTTATACGTTAAAGTACCTGGACGACCGAGCTTTGCTCGTTATTATTTTTTTGTAAATCGTGTTTTTGAAAACTATATTTAGATACGAATTACGTAATAATGAAAATTGATAATTGTAATAATACGATGCTCATCTGGACTGTAATCAGGGTTTCATTGCACGAATACACGGATAAAACGACATTTTCTATAAGTGAATCCTAGGAAGATTCGATTTATCGCCACGTTATATACATATTATTCAAGAATTGCTCCTTTAAATCTATTATATTGGAAATTTCAAGCAGAAATACATATGTTTCTAGTATGTATTCTAACATTTACATCGGTATTTTTAGTTTCTGCTTGTTACTACGATTCAATTTTCCAGACTATTACAATCGCTATCAGACTTCCACAACCATTTAAGAGCGAACTAGTTAGTCAATGAATAACAATAAATTACCTACCTTGAGTTAACTATAATTATTAGTTCCAAGAGGTACATAGGATGATAAAACATAAGCCGCAACAGAAAGCATCAATCAATCATTGGCATTAAAATATTACTGAGCCAGAATCAAAGTCTTGTAAGAAATACATTTATCCAATAACTTTAGATAAGCTTGTCGATTTTTCCCAATAATTATTCTTCTTTAATCAGTAAATAGTCAGTGACCAGCTGTGAACATATCTAAGCCAGCATCGGGATGTGACGATCCCATCGCCCTATCACATATTACAGAACAGAGATTGCTCCATCAGGGCAATCAGTCACACTGGTTGTAGGTCTAAAAAGCCCAGCAAGGTAGATATCACCGCAATGTCAAATATTCTACCGCAAAGCAGTAGTTTCTTTGTCATAACTGTGTTCCAGTTTGAAGGCCAGTATAGGCTAGTGAAATTACTGTGTGTGGATATTTAAGAACCTATATCTCAAGGTTAGGAACGCGTGAGTGGCTACTAATGGTGTTGCAAGTGGTCATAGGCTACGGCAACCGATTACCATAAGGTGGACTGTATGATTGCTTGCAAACTTAGTAAAATAAAAAAAATACAACCTAAATTGCGCAATATAAAATAAATATAATCGGGTCAATTTAACCAAAGCATAAAGAAGGTGATAAAAAGTTATATAAAAAACGAGTATGATGCGCTTTTAAAATTATCTTAAGGTAAATAGGTGAGTAACAATTGTTCAGTCACCGCAAAAGCTGCGGCTAAATCCAGGTTGGCCTGATTCAAGTGTTCCCTGTTAATGGGGGTGGAGTGTGAATGCGGGGTTTTTATTCTTGGGTCTTTGAAAGTGATCTTTAAAATAGTGTAGAAATTCTGAAAGATATTTTCATAAAAAGTATGACAATACAAACGTTTCAAGTGCTATAAAACGTATGAATAGAGTTTTTGAAATAGCAGTATATTAATAAAAGAAATATATACCTCATTACAAGATATGAAGCTCTAGGATTTAAATCTAAAAAACAAATCCCAATGTCTGAAATTCAATTTAATAAGACTATAATAAATTGATATTAATTCAATTTAAGAAGACTGTAATATATTGATTGTTTTTTTTTTTTTTTCCCTTTATTTATTTTGGGATTTTTATTCGAGACGAACATGTCAATCCCATGTTTACACAGCGAAGAAAATTATTAAAACATGAAAAGACACACTTAGTGCTTCTAAGATTATCTAACCTAATAAAATAAAATTTTATACACGAACATTGTCACATAACTTCATTCGGTTATGTTGCTAGCTTGTGACTAACTTCGTTTTGTTGTGTTGAAGTTGAATTTACGAAGGGGCACCAGCGACTCTATGACATATTTGTATGGAAGGGTCGGTCTATAGTATATAAAAGTTATATGATTAAAGCACATGTTGGGTGTTCACCTCCTAGTCTAGCCTGTAATCTATTGAGTATACAAAAGAATCTACTTAGTAGTAGAGCCACGCTTTTGCCAGCACAGCGGTAGCGAACCTGCCTTAAGCGTCAGTTCCGAGCGGGAAGTGACGCTTAAGGCAGGTTCGCTACCGCTGGGCCTCAACGTTATGTAACTAAATTTTAACAGTTTTCTTGGCATGCCATGTTTTTGTGATCCATGCTAGCTATAGCCCCATTTTTATTTTAAGTGGCATGTAATAGTTTTCCACATTCATAATTATTTATTATATTATATTAAACCATTGGTTTCCTTTTATTAGCTTTATATAATGTTAATGAACAGGATTAGTCATGCTTAGCCTCACTATATTGCTCATCTTGCCGATTGCAGAGCAAATAAAACATGTCTTTATTAAATAAAATCAACGAGAAAAATAAAATAGTCTAGAATATCGGCCATCTGTTGATAGTAAGTGGCAATTTCCATACACAATGACCAATTTTTGTTTTTTTAGGCTGTTCGGTTGCATTTTTCCTAAACTGCGAATAAAATAAAATAAAAGTCCGAGCCGAGTTCCTAGTTTTTGCGAGACTAAAGGACGGCAATTACTTTATAAAATAAAATATAAATAAAAAATAAATAATTTAATTAAACCATTGTTGTTTTACAATCATAGTTGGTAAATCTTCACGATTGTCAATTTCTATTTAAAACGTAATATACGAGTAAGTACCATACCCTAAGTAACATAATTACACAATTTCATACATTACGATTAATGAAATTTAGGCAAGTACTTAGTGAGTTTCAATTAAAACTTTGATTAATTGAATGAAAACAGTAATAACAACTTCAAACGAAGTTGAGAATTGACGAAAACACTTAAACATTGTAATTACAAAAGTGTATCTGTAATTTAAATTATGTTATTTAAGACGTAATATAGACATCTATTTCTGCCAGCGCCTTCGCCCACGTGAATGATTTAATCAACAGCCTAGCTCGTTCTAAAATGATGATATTACGATACAACTTTTCATTGTGACCCCCCCATTTTCAACCCCTTGGACAGACCTACTTTTGCATTTATAATATTAGTAAAGATTTAACCTTAATGTAGATACTGTTTTTTTGATAACAGTGCAGATAATATTTAATAGAAATCCTAATAATACGTGTGACCTTTTCGCCGTAGTTGTGACTTATAAGTTACGAACGGTGCGACAATACTAATGCACACTAATGTATCTTTTATTTTCTGTTCTTACCATTGCTGTATAAGCTATTTCATAGCTACAGTGGTAAACGCGTAGGTAGCAATGAAATCTTTTAATACTTTTTGTACATTAGTATTAAAATTTCTGTGATAATATTGATATAACATTATGTTCATAAGGCATTGTAATGAAAACAGTACTAATTGCGCAGTTCTGACAGATTGCTGGAGGCCACAAATTTGAAACGTACCTTCACGTCAAGCCGCAATTCCATGTATTATTGTGTTCGTGAAAATTAACATTGTATTATTTTATTTTTAAGAAGTAAAATGAAATGTTTATCTAACATAAAAGCAAAGCAAAATAAGCAATCTTTTAAAATAAATAATAATCACTACACACTCAATGGCTAATGGCTCAATGGCAAAATATAAGGTAAAAAAATAATATATTATTAACAAAGATAAGGACAATTTCTTCTATATTCAATCAAACGATATGAAAGAAAAATATTTATTTACAAAAATCTTTAATAATGTAAAGCTCGACCACAATTTAATTAGTAGGTATTCCTTAAATAAATTTAAATAGACAACGCACTGCGCAATCAACTAAAGAAGCTTAACTTGGAAAGAGAATCTTTATCGGTTTCAGTGGAAAACCGGAATCTAAAAAAATAGAAAAAGCGATCGAAAATAAAAAGAAATAGCCTGACCACAATTTCATTAGTTGGTATTACAAAATAAATTTAAATAGACAACGCTTTGCGCAAGTCGACTAAAGAAGCTTAACTTGGAAAGAGAATCTTTATCAGTTTCAGTGGAAAACCTGAATCGCGTCTCCTCGAGCCCGCATAATAACTACGAATCGGTAGCGATAAGGACAATGACGTCTACAACGAACACAGCACAAGACAAAGACCGAGGAACCTCTCAAAACGCGAGCTTTGAAAGCTTTTAGATGGTACCAGTGTTGCCAACTTTCTGACAATCTTTACCTTTTCGACAAATCTATTTGAGTTTCCCTACTCGGATAAACGAAATCAGTATTTTACATAAATTTATAGGCAGTATTTTGTAATGCATCGCTTTGATAATGTTTTTTTTAATAATATGTATTTGGAAAGCAGATAACAAAATATTGAATAATTGATACAGTTGATATAAAAGCGGGCTAAAGGATTTCAAATATGAAAATAAAAAGCGATTAAAATACTAACTGTATAAATTATTATTAATATGGGAAATAATCTACCATACAGTAATTCTGTAATGTGGGTACGATTAAAACACAATCGTTTTTCTTAATAACAGTCAGTTTTAAACAATATTGATGGAAAATGTAAAAATCTTTCCTTTACTGAAAGGAAAATCTTCGAAAAGGCAGCACTCTCAAGAAACCGAAGGTTTCTTTAGCTCCTTTGTTCAACTTCAAACGCTTAAAACTGTGAAGTGTCTCTTATGGAGTCCCTTTCATTTGCCAAGAAAATCTTTGTAGAAATGTAGAAAAGTATATAAAACGAAATAACGAGCACTGTTCCCTTTTTTGACGATACATAAAGGTAGAAACTGATTTCGTAAGTTAGCTCCTGATTAATGAGTTATCAACGTGTATTTTTATTACTAGCTTTCGTCTGTGGTTGGAATGTCTGTTTACTGGAATAGTTATTGTTAATGTTCTCGCATATAAACTTTTTGCACCCACCTTCAACTTATATTTTCGTTACAAAAAGTAATAAATCTATACCAAAATTGATTCAATGGTTTAGGCACGAAAACTTATCAGATAGAATAACTTTAGCATTTATAATACTAAGTCTGAATTTTCATTGTTACAAGAACGTAATAAATAAAATGTTAAAACTTATAATAAATAATAGCAAAGTATAGAAAAGTAAGTTAAAGATATGGTATTTAGGGACAACGTAGTCGCCAAGCAGACGATGTTTTGATATTGCGCAGCTTCGAGTCTAAATAAAAGAATTGTTCTGATATAAAGCGATCGCCTCGTGTGACTTTGTTGGGAACTTTCCGCGCGTTTATTTTGTGGAATTGGAGAAATATACAGTATTCTCCGCTAAACACCTGCTACAATAAATACAAACTTGGAAATTATATTAAAGTGTGACGTTTTATTTATTATACAGAATATATTTTCGTTCTCAATTAGCATTGTTTATCGTAAAATGAAGTTGGAAAATCATTATTTAAAATAAATCGCAGAAATTAAATATTTTCTCTAATTACGTATGATATAAAATATGAGTATTGTAATAACCTCTTAAAATTTAGTCCCCATTTATAAAATAAACCTTTATTAAGCGACTTCAAACACCAGAACCTCCTGGGGCTTACCATTAATTCTTATTGTGATTTAAATGACGATCAATTCAATCCAATTCAATTCTGACGATAAATCGATTTAGTTTTTATATGAGCATGACGTATAAATACATATGTCATGGTACGAAATAGCGATGTAGCTGAGTTTTGGTCTTTATTTGAATCGCAATAAGTGTTAATGTTACCATTAAATTGCCTGTTCAAATTCATTTCAATATTTTTTTAAGTACGTTACTCTGGACCTATTTAGATTTTTTTTGTTTGAAATGGTATACTTTCCAAGTGCTTCATTGCCGATGCCGTGTACTTATGATGAGATTCTGGAGAGGGAATTCTTCAAATACTATAGAGACACCTATTGCGATGGGGATATTTTTTATAAGTAACTTATACATTTGGTCCACAAAAGCATCATTCAGTAGTGAAGTGGATGATAATCATAGTTGGTGATTGGAACTACAACAATACTAATAAATATTTCGCGGGTTGTGATTAAATTCAATTGTTCTTTAATGTGGTTGCCTAACTATTATTCGTAATTACCGACTACATCCAAATATAAGAAATGATATTTTCTACGAAGGAAGTCGGTGGCTATATTTTACTGAAGACTAACTTCTGTTGTAGAAACACATATCTATTGAAGCTCGACACATCACACAGCACAGTCGAGAGTATTTTTAGATCTTTTAGTTATAGTATTCTTTATTAGCCTAGCCTATAGTCAATATAATTATCAATAAAAACCAATCAAAAATGATATTCTTATTTAACAAATTTCCTCAAATTTTCAATTAAAAGATTTTTTTGGAAAAAAGCGAAATGGTAAACTATTATTATTATTTTTCATGTCAGAGGGGACAAACGGGCCGGAGGCTCACCTGATGTTAAGCGATTACTTCCGGAGCTTTACTACCGACGAATATTTACCATTCCCGTAAACAAATGAAACGAATTATCAACTTTAAACATGGTATAAATATACATAATGAGTATATAACTGTATAGAAAAATAACTTTTAGATGGTCGTCCGACATAACAGCCAGCGGGATTGCTTGTGGATAGTATAATTCTTTTTAATTAATTTTTATATCTTCTAATAACAACATTGTCAAGATAATAATTCTTTAGAAAACATACAAAGACGATGTGTGTAGGAAAGTTATAAATTAATATAATGTTCATATTGTGCTCATTTCAGCACATTTCTGTTAGCTTAGGATGCTCTAACCACGGCTGTTCATATACAAACTTTACTTAATATTAAGTTAGCACACCCTTTACGAGGGCAGGGCATTCAAAATGTTTGGTACAAGGGTCGAAGTAATCCTTCAACAAAGACAGGCGTACCAACTCGTTATTGAGTAATAGGGACTGTTTTATTTTAAATTACGTAGTTTCGTTTTATTTCAGAGTTCTCGTGGTTGGGTTCACTTTTACGAATAATTTGGTGACGTCTGAAATAGAGTTTCGCAAATAGCCCAGAGCTTGCGACCGTAACAGGCTGCACTTTAAATGATTAAATAGCTATAAATATTCTATAACGGCAATTTATTAATACATTATTTAATGCATTAAAAGTTAAAAATAAATAAATAATATTAAATCAAATCAAATCGAATTTAATATTTTTATTCAACATAAAAAGCATTACACTTAGTTGTTGAAAGTCAGATTCTACCACCGGCTCCAAAATTAAACCTCTACCTGAGAAGAACCGGCGAAACAAACTCAGGGGTTTTATCTTTTTTTAATGTATTTTTTAAAGTGATATTAGTTTACATATTATAATCACTGAAAAGCCTGGAGTGACTGTCTCATTCCCAAGGCGTGGTGTCCTCAAGGTATTCACCAATTTTATAATAGCCTTTACCACACAAACGTTATTTGACCTTTTTTTTAAATTTATTTATAGAAAGTTTCTGAACGCTTTCTGGGATCCTATTGTAAAACCGTATACAGTTACCCACCCTTAAAAGAGTTACTAATTTTATGCAGTCTAGTAACTGGCATTGTTAATTAGAAAATGTTTTAGTATATTATGCAACTATTACCAAGTATAAAAGATCGGGTACATGAATAAGATAAGTTTATTTCAAGCAATACCATGTCAACCCACAAAATTGAAAAAAACTGAGTTATATATGCAGAAGTGTCGCTAAATGGCTGAAGAACATTTTTCTTTAATATTTGTAGGGTTTTAAGCTATAAAACTTCAAAAAAAGCCATTTTTGAATCATGCAATTTATGTATTATGTTAAACGTTTTGGGTTATACTATATACGAAATATGCAGTTTGCATTATATTATTATATTGTACTTATTTTTATGAAAATAAGTAAAATAACTTACATAAATCTGAAATTGCCAAAAACTTGACCAATACATAAAAAAATCATATAAAACAAGTTGTTCAAAATTTTCAAACGCGTTTTTCTCGAAATGACGTTCATGTGGGTTGACATGGTATTGCTTATTTGCGTCCATTTGTTATTCAGACTTGTGAGTGCGTGTATCCGTCTCTGAGTATGAATGTGTGTAATTTTTATAAGCCTCGACTTGAAAATCGTCAATGCAACTATCGCGAATCGTTAAAATCCGATGCAGTAGTTAAAGTGCTGTGCAATTTATTTCTATTATCTAGTAAAGTTATTAAATGCATTGTTTATTATAATAAGTTGTTTATAAAGTAAACCTATAGAAAATATCATGAATGAAATTGATAAAGGCTATCTCGAGCCGGAATCACTTCATATAATGATGTCTTTTAAATTTTAGTAGAATAATTGATTAGACAATGGCTTACCTAATCGTTTTGTTTAGTATTTCTATTTCTCGTAACATCTCAGTTTATTTCCGGATAACATTCACGGAATCGTTTCGGACGAGAGGCGTTCGAGAGATCCCGGGTGCATGTTAATGCATACCCCTCAACACTTACTGGAAATTTGATCGTTTTATTATGCGCCCGATGCTATCTGACGGATGGAGGGGAAACGAATGTGTGAACGATTTTGTTATTCATAGGAACGTGTTGTAAAGACTCTATAATCATGATCATTAGATTAGGTAATTGAATTCTATTTTGTTAATAGATGTGACTGCGGTTTCGCGTGCGTTATATAAGAAACCCTAATTCTTTTTTTTAAATAAAAATAGTATAATTCTGTAAGATTAGACGGAACAATCACAAATAGAAAAGTCTTATTTTGAAATTACAAACAGACACTTAATTTTATTTATATGTTAGTATGTATATATACTATTAATATACCACCTAATGTTTACATCGGCCTGATTTCTATCTACCCAATTTAATATCAATTGTAACCATTAAACAAGTCGATTGTTATGTCGATGTAATAGTTTTGCATACGTCATAAATAATACTCGTGTTACGTGTTACCAACATTAAAAGTAAAATTTATCTATTACTTATTCATAGGCTTCCCGCCGTTAAGTTGTCCGTTCCTAAATATTTATAGGAAACAACACAAAGAGCAGCTTTGTAATGCAAACTTTAAAATTTTTATTCCTAAATTTACATCCTGCGCTTAACTTTTATTACGTTTTCACTCCGTCTTCGTTTTAAATTCAGGATTTTGCAGCTTTATTTCGTGCTCTTGAGATCTGCATGGTTCAGATAATATGGTCCTTGTTTATTTTAAATTTTAAAATAATAAATAAATAATGCTTCTGTTAAATTAAATCAACCTTTATTTATTTAATATTAATCTACTGCTTCTTCTTCTTCCCATTTATTTAATAATAATATTTAAAGCACAAAGTTTCGTTTTTTTTAAAGTAATTAAATTAAATGAATTTATTATTTCATTTTTTTAAAGCCATATAGACATATTATATATGTATATTACGTTTCATATAACGAATTTTAACCTTAACAGCTAGTTAGTAATTTTTACCACAGTTTTAAAATTATAAATTCATTAAGTTTCATCTAATGACGTCATTGCTTAATATGTGCTTAGTTTTCAATTCAATTTAATAGATAACCATACAACGTTACCTCATACGAAAGAAAGCTTTGAAAATTCGTAAAGGCGAAATTCAATGTTTTAAAATTCACAGCCCTTTACGTCGTCAGTCCAATTGCTTTCACTTGATTCAAGTTTAGTCTCTATGGACGTGAATGATCGAGAATTTTAGACTCTAGAGGAACCAGAAAATATACAAACGACAACTGTCAACATTCTGAATAGGAGCCATATCCGACATTATGGTCGGGCTGGATGCTCGACTAAAAGGACTTACGTTTCAAGCGATAAAAATGTGAAAAAGCAGGTAGATATTCTGACTTCTCATTGACTTCTTATTATATTTTTAATAAATAAAAAAATAAAATAAAACACTGCACACTCAACGGCCCCCATTAGGATTGTAATATCCTGTGTCGGGTGTCCGGAAACATTCACAACGACAAGGACAAATACACCTAGACCGGAAAATATGCTTGCATGGTCAATACAAACATATTATGCTCCGAGCGAGAATCGAACCCGCGACCTGTGTTCCAATTTGGATAAGTGTTATAATAAAAAAATCGTACTAGGCAAAATAGATTTTAAAACATACATTGTACTGTGTTTTACTTTCAATGATGTATAAAAAGGTAGCCGTGAATTCAATCCATCGGTAGTGCTTTTTAATGAATCAAAATAAAACGAGCAACATATTTATCGTTACAAAGTAACAAAAAATCGTTACACTTCCGTATCTTACGTCACATCGCTGTCACACACAAAGGGCCCAACACCAACAAATTGAGTTTAATATCTTTTCAATGAGCGCGCAGTGTGACAGCCTGTCACGCCGTCACAGATGGGTCACTCGACACGACGCGACGCAGCGCGGCGCTTAATTAATATCACATTTCTTTACAAGTTTTAATTGTGCTTCAAATTTACTGGTAACTTGATAGCTTTAAATGTGGCGTTTACATTAACGAGCGGCGTTCGTTTTATACGACATTTATAAAATCCAATAATATTGAATCGTTTTTATTTTTGTAGAATATAGAATCTAGATATAGATGTTCCAATTGGCTGAATATAGTTTGACGCAAATATAAGTTATTAGGATATATTAGTTTCAGGTATCTTTATAAAAACTATAAGTTTAGTTTTGGATCAACCTCTTTTTCCCAAGTCTGCTAGAAGAGTACAAAATAGTTATCATCTCAAAATATATACTCGCTTATAGGAGTTTATAAGAGCATGAACGCTAGAACGAGTTCCCATACGTACTTCACGTACTTATATACTTAGAAAAACGAGATTATATGGTCGTATAAAACGCTGGTCTGAAGACGATAACATTTCAAAAATTATTGTAACATTAATTGTTATTGATATTAGAACAAATAACATGTTTGATAAGCCATCTATATGCTTATCCAGTGATTTCAACGAGATCGATTCAAACAGATACCTACATGCTGTATCCGTCCAGAGACGCCGGATGTCCTACTTATCAAGCACCGTCCGTATATTCATGTCAAAAGCCCCACTCTTTCGCAACTCATTCAGAAGCTAAATACGTGTACAAAAATATGTTTACATATAATACATTATATTTTATTTTATGTCAGAGTTTTGATACAATCTTATTCTACCTAGCATTATTCCCGGTATTTTCCCAGGGTCTGCTTATTCCTCTTATCCGGATTAGAAAGGTTACTAGTTTTTACACATAACGATTGTCATCTAACGTGTCCAACCATAAGGGCGAACTAGTATAAGCGCAAATTACCTATCAAGAGTTAACGATTGGTATGAAATTTAATGTGATAAAACCGGCACCAACATCTTAAAGTGCTCTCCGAGGCTGTTTGCACTGGACTCGTAAATGACATTTTGAAAAAGTTGACCACATACATTTTAAACTATTTACAATGTACAATGTAAAAATACATAGAGACAATGCTTCTTTTCTGCTTAGACACGATGTCACTACAATTTCATACTGAGAGAAAATTATTTGACTTTAGCTATAATATTATACCATACCCTTTCTAAGATTTCTTGTTTTAAAATTTGAAATTTTAATATTTTAAGTCCAAAATTTGCAAGTATTATTATTATCGTAGAACAGTTCGAACGATTACCATTAAAACTAAGTAACTAACAAAGTAAGAAAATAAGTAAGGTTTTACTGGAAAATGTGAGGATTTAGCGCCACTTGAGCTTTAATTATAACATAAAGGAGGGAATGTTTAGAATAAACAATGCGGAATGCGAATTCTAATCTAATAAACATCAAGTCCATGAATGATAAATATATTAACTTAGTCTCTTTATGGCAATTCAGCGTTGTTAGTAATCTCGTTAATTGTATCAATAATTAATATTATTTATAAAAAACAAGTAAATGTAATGATAAATTCACAATATGGCGCCAGGTAGTATGTACAACCGTAAACGTATTATGTAATAAGTTCGAATTATCTTAAAAAAAAAAAGTATCTCCTACTATTGCACTAAATTCGTTAGTTTACGATGCAATATATTGCCAATTCTTGAAACGACACTTTTATAGCATTTTGCATTTATAATATGTGAGCTACATATTTTATATATATATATATATATATATATATATATATATATATATATATAATCTATTTTAGCTTACATTATAAATGTAAAAGTATGAATAGATGGATGGATGGTTTGTTACTTTTTCACGCAAAAACTACTGGAAAGATTTAGATGAAATTTAATATACACATAGTTACATTATCTTGATAGTATATATGATATTTTTTACCCCTAAAAATGTTGGGTTCTTGTGGGATCATCTAAAAACTACATAACGCTAGTGGAGCTGCGGGCACTGCTAGTACCTATATGTCTAAATACTATAAAAGTGGATATTTAAAAGTCTGGCAGATTATACTTGGTAGCTATTTAACAATTGTGTGTTACACTGACTTCAGAGTGATAGAATTATAATAATAAAATAAAGCATTGAATTGAACATGCAAGCAAATATTGAAGCATATAAGATTTCCTAGTTAACTAGTTATTTTTTGAAACAATACAAAACATTTTTTTATGTTTATGATATCGCACTTCAGTAAAATGGATAAATAAACACGTTAACTATTTCTTTTAGTGTGAGTTGAGTAAAAAGTAACCCATTTCTATGTGTCAGAGCTATCTCTAAATTGAACGAATACGTCACGCTATACTGGCCGGGGAACAAATTTTTTGCCTTATCTTGACTGTTTCAATGTGGCTTTGACTTTGATATATGTATGTTTTATGTTTCACAAAGATTTACTATTATTTCGCAGAGAATATGATCTTACTATGATTTTGATTTCTCTATCGATACTGTTACGGGCCATATATAAATAAATAAATATACACTACACACTCATCGGCCCCCATTAGGATGTGATATCCTGTGTCGGGGTTCCGGAAACACATACAAGGACAAGGACAAATACACCCACACCGGAAAATATGCTTGCATGGTCATTACAAACATATTATGCTCCGAGCAGGAATCGAACCCACGACCTGTGGCGTTTAAGGCAGGTTCGCTATCGCCTCGCACCGACATCGTCATATATACCAACATAATTATAATAATAAAATGGTTCACGTGCCTCAACATTTTATATATTTTTTTTTTTGAATCCTAGCTATCGATAGATCGATCTTGTATTTAATTATGATTTAAACGACGACTTGAATTTAGACGACGTTGTGGCGCAGTGGTAGCGAACCT
Source organism: Hestina assimilis (assembly GCA_023373885.1). NCBI lineage: Eukaryota > Metazoa > Arthropoda > Insecta > Lepidoptera > Nymphalidae > Hestina > Hestina assimilis. The sequence goes on along the minus strand of CM041741.1, from coordinate 6,616,757 downwards.
GCCTTAAACGCCACAGGTCGCGGGTTCGATTCCCGCTCGGAGCATAATATGTTTGTATCGACCATGCAAGCATATTTTCCGGTCTGGGTGTATTTGTCCTTGTCATTGTGAATGTTTCCGGACCCCCGACACAGGATATTACTATCCTAATTGGGGCCGTTGAGTGTGCAACGTTTATTTATTTATTTATTTATTTATTTATGATTCAAGAGAATCTCTCAAGAGAATTTTTAGAATTATCGGATATATCTTTTACTAGCTTATGCTAGCGGCTTCGCCCGCGTCAATAACGATTTTAATACAAACTTTGAACCCCCACTCTTCCCATTTTACAAACTTTGAACGTCATATTTTTTATATCGAATCAACAGCTTACAGCCTAAAAAATAAACTTCAAGCTTCTAGGTCTAAAAATGACAATACTTCCATACAATTTTTAATCCCGCCTTTCAACCCATTATAACCCTTTTTCGAATTAAAAGTAGCCTATTTCCTTTCCCAGGCTCTAGGCTATCTGCGTACCGAATTTCGTTTAAATCGGTTCAGTAATTTTGGCGTGAAAGCGCGACAGGCAGACAGAGAAACAGAGTTACTTTCGCATTTATAATAATAGTAAGGATTTCAATTCAAAACCAGATATTTTAATTCTAAAATCCTTGATTTACACGTGTATGACTTTGAGATTTCAAAAGTCAAACTAAACGTCCTCATGACCTAGACAATAACAGTTGAAATTGGCTTCAATGAATAGATGACACCGTTACGACGATCGGTGACAACGATCAGGGGATATGATCATTATAGATTGAGACAATAGTTAGAAAGACGACATATCATACAGTTTATTGAGAGAACATTTGCATGTGAACTCAGCTGCACAAACTTAGTTTTATACTAAACTAGTATCCGCCCGCAATTTGGTCCGCGTTGACTTTAAGGTTATGTTCAGAGATGAATATCAATAAAACATGTTGGGATAACTGTTGGGATAACCTCTGTCACAGCAGAGATTATTCCACCAGTGCAATCAGTCACACTGGTGGTAGGTCTTTTGTTGCAAGAGGCCGGCTAGGTAGGTACCACCGCAGTGTCCAATATTCTGCCGCCAAATAGTAGTGCTTAGGCACTACTGTATTCCGGTTTGAAGGGCATTGTACGCTAGTGAAATTACTGGGCGAACGAGATTTAAGAACTAATATCTCGAGGTTGGCAACGCGTGAGTGGCACCTACTAATGGTGCTGCAAGCGTTCATAGGCTACGGCAACCACTTACCACCAGGTGGGCCGTATGCTTGTTTGCCAACTTCTAACATAAAAAAAAAAAAAACATTTCAACTTTCGCGATACGCGTGTCCCGGTTGCTATCATAACATCTGATAATAATCGTAATCTCTCTATTGCACACATTACATTTATATTTATACAAATAATATTAAAGAAAGAGAAATATTAGAATAGAATTGAATAATATTGAAGTGTATGCTTGTGATTAGCAGTTTTTCACTTCATGCATACGAAATTATATACGGTACTTACATTTTTAAATTTTTTGTCGGTCTGTCTGTTTATTTGTTTGTTCCGGCCAATCTTGAAACGACTGGACCGATGATGTTGTAAGGAGTATCTTAAGCTATTTTTATTTTAGAAAAAGAATTAGGGTTCGGTGCAATAAAGAAAAATTGAATGCAAGCGGAGCAGCGGGCGCATATAGTATTTATTTAAAAATCTGTAACGTGCTTGCAGATAATTTGACTGTTATAGGAATACTATATCACTGAATTGAACCGACAGTGCTATTGTTACGACTTACGTCAAAATATTTATTCAATTCCCAGTCACGGTATGAGAGGGCACAACGAAACATTCTAGATTATCATAAAAGTAACATTTAAAATATATTGTATTTACATAAGTATGAAGTATTAAAATTACTTAATGTCTTGTTAATAGAAAAAAAACATCGTCGAAATATAGTATAGACTCGTCTCGTGTAGTATATACAAATTTATGTTGTATACCTTTAAAGACTGTACGTAAAATTTATTGTATGAAGTTTTGACAATATCGAACGACAAATCGTTTCCTGTGAGGGGAACGGCGGGGTGCAACACTGCTAACGGATGCGTCCTAATAAAATAAATGCAAATACGTCCATTCAAGCTTCCTGCGTTTCAACACGTCTTTATTAAAATGTTTTAAATGCCATATCTGGATACCTATAACGAACGCTCGGACCTCTAATAAGACATCCGTCATATATTTTTTTCTCGGTTATATTCTCTCAGTAATGATTGAATACCTTCAGTTTGCGAGTTAGATATTATAGGGTTGCGTTCAGTAAAGAATTAAAGAACAATATATATAAAATCTTTAGCTGATATGAACCTAAATAGACTTATTATATACTATGAATATGGTCTTTGATATAGAAAAAATGTCGGAATTGCTGTTGTTTCTTCGTAAATTCAACACCAACGCAAGGGAACGAATTTAGTCACACGCAATGTTACTTTCGTTTATGTTACAAGCTTGGACATGTCCATAGTATTTAGTTATTCTATGTTTACTTGTTATTTTCTTAATGAACAAAGCGGTTTTTATGTTAAGCTACACTTTAAAAACAAATTATTAATATGTATTCAATCGTATTATAATTTACGCATCCTTGTGAAGAAGATTAAGCAGAGATCTTTGGTCACGATATTCTAGAAGATTCAGATCCAAATCCTCCAGTACACATAACTTTAATTTTTAAATAAAAACTTACTATAATACTTACATTATGACAACCCTAATATCTATGACATTTAGTAACTGGTCGTTTTAATTGAAAAGGTTGTATGTAATATGTATGAAGGGGATTGGTTGAAATGAAAACCAGTATCGTTTCATATATTTTATTACTCCAGTGTCTTAACACACATATCTACAATGTTTTGGTTCAGTCAGAAACTTAAAAAAAAAACTAAACACTAGATTTTGGTACTAGAATACATCGCTCGATGCTATTATGAGTAATTAAACTAATTTATATGTCACGAACATTTATGTTTACTTAAACTAAAGCTATATCCACATTAACATATTAATTATCAGTACTTTTATAACGATGTCTGCTTAGCTCATTACCTTAAGTCATGACTTTATGGCGGAGCGAGTAACGTCCCCAGCATTATACTGGTATAATTCAATATGCTAATGTGGACGCCGCTTTATGGCTGCCTCGCTTAACGCTATACGATTATTTACAACAAACGCACTACACATTATTGATTTTACATTATGACATTTCAACTGAACATTGAATTAATTCTTATTATATTACATAATTACAATATTGGCAGAATAATTTTGTCTTTTGCATAAAATGATCAAAAAAAAAATAATAATAGGTATCTAAAAATTTTATAACTCGACGAAGCGATGTTAAAAAATAGTATAAGATAATAAGAACTTTAATGATAGTGATAAAATAGTAATAATAATCATAATAAGAACAATCTTTGAAAAAATTAGACTTTTAAAAGAACTTTACGTAATATTAAGAACATTTAAGAATAAAAAAAAAATAATCCAAATCACATTATCTTAACATTATTATAGAATTATAATTCAATTACATTATATAACACTCGTGCGCACATTTTTAGAGTATCTTCTGTTTTTATAATACTGACTTACTATTGTCAAATTTAGACATGTATTTCAGCCTATATATAGTGATCATTTATAAACTATGTCATACGAATTTGCTTAAATACAAGTACTGTTATTACAAGGAGGCAATAGTAACAGGTGTAGCAACACCATATACTTACTATATATTATGTACCGAGCCTTACGTATTGACGCAATGGCACAGACTTCTTGGTTGTCAACAGCGCAACGGAATGAAGTTAGTGACACGTTCTTTTCATTCGATTACTAATATTCCTATTGCCTCTGCAAATAAGCTCGAAGCTTGAGCAAGGAATGGGTACGACAATAGCCCAAGGGGGTTAGAATCGAACCCGCGACTCTCGCGTTAACGGACTCGACCCTTCGACCCTTCTATCGTTGAGGTATTGAGGCTTCATGTTGTGCAATTCATAACTTAATTTCGAATGAAGTAGTTTCCTTGCGTTGGTGCGTATGTAGTTTGAATAACTTAGTTCCATTGCGTTGGTATTGAATTTACGAAGAGTTACCAACGAGTCTTATATTTTGTCTGACTCAAAAGGCTTGTCCACAGTATATAGTTAGTCTATGAGTCTTTTAGATCATTGTTTAAGACAAAATAGTTTTTATCTTAAGTCTATTAATATGGGCTTGAAATACTCAATAGTAACCACCATTTAGCTTAGCGAAAGGTATAGAATCCATTGCAAAGTTATGCAGCAGACGAACACTTAGACAAGAATATCTGTTATTAAAAGTAGGTATTATTATTTTTAAATCGATTACATGTCGTGATACTACAAAACTAAGGTACTAATCCCCCTCCTGTCACATCATGTCACACTTCGACTTCCCCATAACGTATGACCTAATTTATAGATAGACCCCTATGTATTTACCTTATAGAGATTTAATATTTTTCCATTTAATAAAAAGAGTTCACTAGATACACTCTCCAATTCATAAAAATATATTTTATCGCTTATAAATTTATGTATTTACAACGTTTATATATTAAAGCATAATATATATTGTTTTATATTAAAAATATTAAATACGATTTGATATTTATATGTGGAAACAAAAATCATAGCGACTGTAAGGAAATTTGTTAGGCTACTAAGATATTTCGTCCTGGATCGACGGTTATATGAAAACGTAATTACTTGATAGAAATAATATTTAAATAATTTACTTACTATAAACCAAGGACCGGCCCTTCAATAAAGAAGAAATGTTCAAATATTCGCTGGTGCTCCTTTCTAAATTAGCCAGCCTTATTTACTTTCGCTCCTTCTCTTTTGACATTTTGTTAGTAGATTATGGAAGGGTCTGTCCGTATATAAGAAATCTATGAAATCGATAATTTTATAGTTGAATTCGTTATGTAGATTTCATCTATTACAATAAGTATTTTGATCTGCGTATTTTACAAGACGTCAAATTCCAAGGTTAAAAATATATTTGAGTATAAAATTTCCGAAATTACTTTGTTATGAGATATTAACTGAAGGATGAAACAATATTACCCATACGTATCCTCGTTTAATACATGAATTGCCTTTCCTTTTAAAATACGTATAAAATAGAAATTCTCGAATTTTCTTACGAAAAATGAACTCTTTCGACTACTTTAAAAACATTGTTTATCCAATAAAATGTTTAGAAGTGAAGTGTAGTTATATCAATACAAATTTTAAAGTGTTATTATATTTATATCTAGTTTAAGTTAAGCGAAAAATATAAAAAACTTTACGGAACGCCTCACGGTATAATAAGATTTTGAAAGTAATCTTTAGTCTAAACCCATATAAAAGTTAGCAAGCATACGTTTTAAAAGAATAAAAATGCAATATAAAAGTAAAATAACCTCATATTTTATTATAAAATACAAGTTCACAATAAATCTTATAAATATTGATAATATCAATGTAATGGTAAACTATAGTATGGAACACTTATACGCCATTCTTCTTAGAAGAGGCATTTAATTTTATAAGCGTCGATTCGCAAAAAGGTTTAGATACAACCATTTGAAAGTAGTCAAAATAACAACAACAAATGCCCCGCTTTTCTATAAGCAATTAAAAAAAAATCTTTAATTTAATTTCAGCCCCATTTTACTTGGTTTTGCCTCGTATTTTTTGAACGTGTGAGTTTGTAAATCAGACTACTACCCTAAAATAAAATCCTGAGTTCTACAGCAACTTTAGCTCGAGATTTTTATTAGTGAATTGCGAATCGGTGCTGATATGATTACGCTCAATGCAAATAAAATGCAACTCAATATAATATACCAAATACTATTACATTACCACTAAAAATTGCAAGTTAACAAATTGTCATTTTTTGCTTAAAGATAAAAAGCATACAATACAACCGACCCATCCGGTCAAACTTAACATCAAAAGGTAAAATAAAAATTATAAAAATTTGTTCCAATGACATACCGATTTATGCGACACGCGACTTTGTTCTTTGGTTCCATTCACTGAGAATCGATTTTTACATACAACTTTTAACATAACGAGATGTATAAAATATAGGAAATAATATATCTACAAAAAAGGGTATCAAAGCGATTATTATCGCTACAACCGTGTGATCTTACGACTAGCTAGAAACGACTATATACAAAATATTTAAGTCAGGAATATTACAACATCAAAAGTTATATACACTGATTTTGATTAGCGAGCACTTTTTATAAACGAGGTAAAATCAGTAATTATACGTAATCAACACTTAATGTCAATTGGTTTTAGATGAGACATTCGTACTAATTTGTATGAAGTAACCTTAAAAACAACAAGACGGCAAAACACTACCATACTTTTTAAAATTCCATCTTACAACCTCCCCAAACTTTACTGATTCTTTTGTCACCATAGAAATTCTCGTGAAGATCGTGATTTAGACTTTTATACATTTAAGGTAAATAATTTAAAAAAACACGACTGCCATCCCAAAAAGGAATTAAAAAGTATAAAAAACAAGTTGTTTTACTCAATTATGCCATTTGCTCGATTTGATTTAAGGATTTTAAAGATATCTCATCCAAAACAACTAACGCTTTTTGTGCAGTCTTAAGGGAAAAATATAAATAATATTGTTTGCTTTTAATTTATGATGATTAGCTGCCAAAAAAGGCTCTTTACATTAATTTCTCAAATGCCTTATGACGTAGGTAAGCTATATGAATAGCTTACGTTGCACTTTCATATAAGATTACCGCGTATGCGCCCCGCATTTAAAATATTCACGTAGTATTCATATGAGATATTTAGGCTTTTCATACCACCTGGTGCTTCTTTGAACGTTTTAGACTAGGGATGCCTTTAGGAAATTTTGGCAGTGAATAATTTTTCATTCTAGAAAATTCTCAGCTTGTTTATACGACCTGGAATTTTCTTTTAGTGACGAAACGGGTTACGGGTTACGTTTGCTTTTGACATACCGTCACGAAAGCACAAATATGTACATCAGTTATAGTGTATTCTTTGACTTATTCCCATGTGCAAAAGGGGTAAATCCAATAACAGCTTCTTTTTAATTAAAAAGTGCTCACTAATCAAAAGTGTACCTTATGTTTAGCTACACTAGTTTCATATTTCGTTGGGCTCATTCTAGATGCATAACCTACCCTGTAACTATCATATATCAACGTTCATTCATCTGATAACAACTATCTAAGGTAAGCTTATAAATATTTAGGGGATGGAAATACAGCACATTTTGTGGGCATTCACAAACTAAAGATTCTTAAAAAATAAATTTATTCTGCGAACTGTGCTAGGCGAATAAAAAGAAACCAACGAAAACTTTATCGAGATAATTTGAACAGAAATATCCTTTATCGCTATTAAATTAGAGTCCATTTTCAGATTAATCATACATTTCTTTTCTTAACACCAACATAAAAATAGCCTATCAATTCACTTGATCGAAATGTCAAGTGCTGTCAAAGTGTTATATAAGTATGATCTTTCGCGTCTGACATTTCAAAATATATATTATCTATGGAACAAGTCACGTTATTACACAATATTAATTTTGTGACATAATTTTTAGGCAACATTATTTATTTGACTTCAAACAGAATGCAAAATCGATTGTCTTAATTTAATTATAATAATCAGTATTATTGAAGTTGGGGTCGAAGCAAACTGAATAATGTTCTTTAACTTTAGGCTTGTCCTTCATTCATAACAGACCCTAAGACCCCTTGTCACATGTCAGTTACTCTAAATATATATTGACAGTTCTGAATATTATTTATTAATAAAGTGTAATTTTGTGAACCTTTTTATAACAACATTGCTTAGTAACAGAAATACTTCGTGATCAGGCAGTATTTCTCAAAGTGTATTATAGATTTTTTCAAACTTTTTACACATCACTATCCTTAGAGATAAGCATGCACCAATAAAGCAACAGAGTTTTCATCCACTGCAGCGTGGCTTACCGCGACTTCGGTTCTCAAACTTTCTTCGACTTAAAGGATTTGCCTGCACACGAAGCAATACTTGTTACAATTGGACATGTATTTTGCACTCGAACGTGACTAGTTCGAAACTTCGATGAAATACCACAAAGCAATTTACAATAGTTCTTCAGTATGTATCGAGAAGTTTAGAACAAGATGTACGAACTCTTATCATTAATGTAGTTAGCATCAGTAGAGCCATGCTCTTCCCAGCACAAATGGGCCGGCTCAGCCAAGGAAATACTATCCTCATAGAAAATCGGCGTCAAGTAACAGTACTGTTGGGTTTCGTGCGATGAGTGAGAGACTTGGAGGCCTAATCTCTCGCCCCCTCTGTTCCCTTCCTTTTATCTTTTCCCATCCTTTCCCCCCTATCCTTAGGGTAGGCGAGTCCCATGTGATACTTCAAATATCGCAAGCGTTTTTTTTTTTTTTTTTTATGTTAGAAGTTGACAAACAAGCATACGGCCCACCTGATGGTAAGTGGCTGCCGCAGCCTATGAGCGCTTGCAGCACCATTAGTAGGTGCCACTCACGCGTTGCCAACCTCGAGATATTAGTTCTTAAATCTCGTTCGCCCAGTAATTTCACTAGCATACAATGCCCTTCAAACGGGAACACAGTAGTGCCTAAACACTACTATTTGGCGGAAGAATATTGGACACTGCGGTGGTACCTACCTAGCCGGCCTCTTGCAACAAAGACCTACCACCAGTGTGACTGATTGCACTGGTGGAATAATCTCTGTTGTGACAGAGGTTATCCCAACAGCGGGCGATGGGGTCGTCACATCCCGACGCCTTAGCGTTCATAGATTGCGGTGACTGCATATTATCAAGTGGACAGTAAGCTGGTTTGCCAACATAAAAAAATTGACTTTGTCTTTTGACTCATAATCAAAATGCAAAAGTAACTCCGTCTGTCTATATGTCTGTAAAGTTTTTACACCTAAACTGCAGAACCAATTTTGGTTATTAATATATATATATATATATATATAATATATTTCGATACAAAAGTATCGAAATAGGATGAAACGTTTGAAAAGACATAGAAATAGAATACTTGCCTCTAGATTTCTCGGTGGTAGCGTCCTCCAGGTTGCTGTCCCAATCAAACTCGGTGACGCCGATTTTTGGCGCCACTTCTCCGAGATGACGCCAACGGAATTCGAAATCGCTGTCACGTTTCTTCAATGCTTCGAATCTGATCAAATATTTGAAAATGTTAATTCTAATTGTTCGAAATGGAATTATTAAATGTATTTTTGAATTAAGAGCGTTTTTATAGGGGCTAAACGTATGGATTCGCGTCACCCGACGTCACTATATGCTTCATGTAACATGTTACGTCAGACTGGCGAATATATAATAATATTATTATATATTTATTCATACTAAAAAACATTTAAAAATTGTAAAAAAATCAAGTTTCCACTTCTATTGGAATTCTCTATGACTGTTTTTTTTTATTACGAAATACCAGACTTGGCACTGACGCAGATCAAACAACAGGCTTCTGTGTCAAATTTCGTACTAAACAAATATTTGCACAAAACATTTCCCATTGTCTGTTCGTGTGGTAGCTTCAAAAAGGATAAGGTCTTTTAATCCGGTTGATTAACACGATTTTTTTTTTAAATTTTCTTATTGTACGTATGTGTGAACCGTTTGTGAATTGATTTTGATAAATCGGTAGAAATTCATTGTAATGTCTTAAGCTTCTCTGCTGATCTCACAGAAGTTTTACGGTGACGAATCCGGAGATACCGAAACATCTGAATATTGTAAGAGCTAAATACCCGCGATCAGTGAATTCGATATTGATTTACCTTGTATGTATTATGTTTTGTTTGGATGAAAGTCGTGTATCGTGTATATGTACATACCTTTTAAACATGAGGTTTTTAGCGAACTCGTACAGCTCTAAATCGAGCGAGTTCAGACGTCGTATGTGCGCGACCTGTGCCGGCGACAACGCAGCGAGCGTCGCGCCAGACACGGTTGCGTTGTGCTGCGTAAATGGTACCGCGAAACGTAGGTTGAAGGTCTCCTCGAAGACATACTGGGATATCTGTGGGATAAGTAATTATGTAATTATTTTAGATAAGACAATGAGAATAACATGTATCTATGTACTATGAACAGGCACACAGACACATTTAGCGGCCCCCATTAGGATTGTTATATCCTGTGTCGGGGGTCCGGAAACAAACAAAATGACATGGATAAACACACCCAGACCGGAAAACATGCCTGTATGGTCAATACAAATATCTGCTCCGAGCAAGAATCGAGCCCGCGACCTGTGGCGCTTAAGGCAGGTTCGCTACCGCTGCGCAACAATGTCGTTAGTTAATCTTGCAACATAATCGATGGTTTCGTTGTGTTGATGATAAATTTACGAAGGACCATCAGCCGAGTATATAAGTCAATGGCTAAAAACGAGTGTAAGAACTGGGCCCATGGTCGGCTGCTGCCGATTACTACGCGACTAGCGTTTATTGCTACACGACCAACCAGTTGTCACCCATAAAGTTACTTGATTTTTTTAATAATTTTTTTGGCACTACCATGATGCCGAGCTGAACGAACCTGATACAGCCATATGTTCCGGTCTAGTTGATTGTGTCTCTTAATGTTAATTTTTCCAGACACACGAGACAGGATATAAATATCCTAGTCTGTAATTATAATAAGAGATAGAACTTCTTTGATTTAATTAATGAAACTTTAAAAATAAGCTACGGAATATTATTATGAGCATTAAAGTCGTAGTTATTTCCAAAGACTGAATATAAAATTTCGACCTTGCGGTTAACGTTTTTAATTACAATACATATAATTTAACAACCGGCTACCTGATGATACATTGAGCTAAAAACAATGCCAAAACTTTAATAATTATCATATTATCGTATTTAATAATTATAATATTATTATTGACTTTTTTTCTAGTTTTATAAAAATTTACGAGTTATTAAAAAAAAAAACGTTTTTAGTCTCTGGTGTAAAATTGATATTTCACTATGGGACATTTCCGCTTTTTACCGTCGATATGTAGATTCAAGTTAAATTACAGTAAATTCAAATCGATTTTAATATATAATTCGATAATAATAGGGATAAGGATATAAAGTTCCATACCGATAACTCAATTTCCGTAAATACATTACTGCATAATTTATTAGATCGTTGTACCAAATGTGTTACTTGTTAAACAAGACAGCGCACGCTTTTATGAAAGAGTAATTGATCGTACGCACGTAAGTAACTTATTACCTAATATAATATACAATGTATATATTATAGGGGCACAGTTGTGCCCCCGCCAAGTCGAGCACAGCCATAACGTCCTTTTGTCCAAGCCACTCAAGGCACTTTTGACCTTTTGATCAAAAGAAAGCCCTAAAATTTACTAAATTAGGGACACAATAATTAAAATACGTTAGACTCGAGCAGTTACAAAATGTCAGAAATGGTTTTCCACGAGATCTAACAACTTTTACAGTAGAAAAAGCGTTGCGAAACTTGGAACTTACTTACAGTTTATATTTTTGATGTGATCTACAAACATTTTAATATTTTATTTAAAATATTTGCATTTATGGGTTATTATTTCCACCCCATCTAAGCATGTGCTTTGTGCTATATTAATGTAATTGAGGCGTGTGGGTACATTCGTGGAATCTACTATTAAGATATTGAGTGAATGCAATGGATAATTAAATGTTTCCTGAGCAGTTGAGTCTAAACTGACCAAGCACCTTCGAATTTGGACGAGGTTTCCGCTGAAGCTAACTCTTCACTGGTAACATTAGATGATTATCATGTGAAATTATGAATTATATGAGATATACTAATAATATAAATATAATAACTGAAGATGATAGTAACAAAATTGAGATTATTTAAACTGGAAAAGCCATTCCCGAGAAACTTAAACGTTATGACACAAAACAGAATGCTCCTCCAAAAATAAATAAATAAAAAAAGAAAATATTTCGCATATATCTGAAATAATAATATACAGGTTTTATCAATACTATTCCTAGCTTTGAGACGTCGCGTTGAAACAACCAAGATACATCGGTCGACCGCTGATAATACGAATTATCTAGGCCACATGTCCCTATGGTAACCGTACATTAAGTACTCGTATGTAATAAATATTCATAGAAACAATGGAGGCTCGTGCCGGCAGTGGCAAATAGCCGACCAACGCGCAGTTACGAACAATGAGTAAAGTGCAAATAATGGCCATACTTATCTCCGCGAGGGTCGATGGACCAGAGTATGTTGAATGGAACGTTTGTATTACGCTTATATTAAACTTATTTGATATTTTTAATAATTATATAAAAGCATCACAAATATATAAAAGATCGGTAAACGATCGGTGGGTTAAGCGGCTTTAGGCGTGGCCAGCCGGTAGATAGGTGATCGGATAGTGGTATTTCAACTGAGAGTCTCCGTGCTTCAGAGGGAACGTAAAAGTTGGCCCCGGCTGTAATCAATTTCATTGTAGTCGAAAAGTCAGAAGCCTATAGGGACGACCTGAACAACTCGGACAATAAGTTGGCCACAAACCACTCGATAGGAATAAGGAGAACCGACTTGAAAAATAAGGTACCTCAAGTGACGTTTCGAAAAAGAGACTTCATCCAAATATTCGTACTTATTTCGCTCAATTATAAAAAAAAAAAAAAAAATTAAACCCTGTGTCCGGAAACACAACCACCTATACCAGAACACATGCCTGTATGATCAATACAAATATCTGCCCCGGAATAGACCATTAGTGTATAAGGCAGGTTCGCTTACGCTCCAATAGCAATAATTCCTCAGCTCCCTGTCATTACTATGTAATGAAAAGCAAACATTCAAAAAAGTTATTACTAAGTAAAAAAATATCCATATCTAATATCTTATATCTATATCAAAACAAAGCACGATCATTTTATATTAAAATAAGAAAACATTAAAGATCTTATGCCAAGTAACAGGAAAGAATTTTCTGAGAAAAACTCGAAACTAGATTAAAAGGCATAAAAAGTTGCTCCCCCACAAAGCTTTCAGGATAACCCTTCAATCCTTCAAATTAAATGAAGCCTCGACCTTTCAGACAATAGCATACTAATTACACTTCCTTTGGCCCTCGACTCTCTTATATTCTAACGGCATGAAGAGATCAAGTTTTCGTATAATCGACGAAAGGTTAATGAAAGAAACCTTAATTTTTCACATAAAGAAACATAAATGTAGCCCATTTATTACAGTTATTAATATACAATATTTCTAATTATATTTATACATTAAATGAAGCCCTAAAGACCCATTTATCAACGTAAAACTTTTCTTCTCATATATTTCCAAGATTCTACGTAATGGCGAAATTGGTTTTCGGAGTATCAAGTAAAACAAGGCAAAGGCAAAACTCTTAATAGCTAGGTATGATTTTTTTGGTAAAGCGAATCGAGTTTTCGTGGTCAACTTCTAGGTAGGTGATCTATGTTTTTTTGGATCGATATGATCATTGGGTGAAGCAACTTTAGGTGGAGTCAATCTATGGATGGGTGACCCCATGGTGAGTGTAGATTTAACTGAGCGAGGGCACGTAAAAAAATAGTCCGAGCTGTTATCGTGATAAGAATCGATAAGTTAAGTAAGAGGCCTTAGATTGTCCACCACACGATATATGAATAAGAAAAATTTCGGGCGTCAATACACTATTTATAAAACATTATTTATTTGGAACGATATTATATATTCATCGGTTAAGGGAGGGGTTGAGCTATAGCGGCCCTTAGAAGAGAAAGTGAGATATTATACGGGATATCAAATGTCAAGAAAAAAATGAACAATATTGATGGAAAATTTTTATCATGCTATTTGAACCGTAACAACATTAATAACATTTATTAAAGAAAAAGTTATATTGTTGTCAAAATCGAGAAGTTGTTTATCCATAGCTACCTTTAATAGAATTGACAACAGCTAAGCTTCCGAGTTAAGCTTAATTATTCCAAGTAGCTAGTGTCCGATTATGTATATTACTTGTCTTTAATCTAATCCGGGATCACTGTCAGTGTCAGCTAATGTTATTTTATTCATCACTCGTACGTTGATTCGATTCAGATTTAAAGCTATTTGGATAGTAAAGATTAAACCGGCTAAGTTTTATTTAAAATGTCAAAGTAATAATACTTTATACTTACCAGCTTAAATTATATTTAAAATGTTAAGAAATATTAATTGGAATCACACATTTATAATTTTAAGCTTCATAAGAAAGTCTCCTCACACAATTAAGATATTGCGCGTAAATGCGAGCCACGGACAAGGAAGGTAATGAGAAAAAATTGTCTGCAGAGTTTTCACTGGCTCTCGTTAAAATTACGTTTTGGAAAATTAGCTGAAAACGCCGTAGTGAGACCACAGGACGCGTTTCATTTCCATAGCAATATCCTGAAGCAACGGCATTTGGTCTTTTTGATCTTGGCTACAAGAATTAACTGAAATTGTGGATCTCACTTATAAAACCATTGAGCTAATAGCTGTTACCACTTTCGGTCTAAGTGTGGGTATTTACATACTTCAAAAAAAAATATTAATTATTATTTAACCTTTATTATTTTATTTATTATTCAAAAAATAATAATGGTTAAATAATAATTAATTAATTTAGAATATTATATAATAATAACATTAATAAAATTGTAGAAACTATTTAGTACTAATTAATAATTATACATATGTAGTTTGCCGCTGCCATACTAGATGGCAGTAAGATAGAAATTGACATTTCTACGTCACGGTGGCCAGAATATTTTAGTTTAGGATATAGTATTTATTTTTCCTATTTTCGCGTTGTTTATTATTTAATTTTGAAGATCTGTCATTTTTGACAATCCTACCATGAAGCTCGTTCGAGCGTTCGGTGTTAGGTTTTATTTTCGTTACAAAATTTCTTGATTCGGTCGCCGCGCTCAAAACCCGCGATAAAAGCTATGCAATAGCTTAAAAATACTAACCAATACCAATGACGAATATACCTTCAAACATTTAACCCCAGTTGTTATTTGTTCAACTTACCTTTTGAAATTCAGTAAGACCAAAGTAAGCCATGGCGGCCAAGTTTCGCTTTGCAGATGCGAGCAGCACCCGATCCGTGTCAGATGTCCGATGTCGTAATGTTCCATTGTAGCAGCCGACTAGTGCCAAGTCAGCGAGCATGCGGGTCTGTCTGTTGTTCGCCAAGTTCCACGAGCAAGCCGCAAACTCTTCCAGGGTAACTCCACGCCATGAATCGCCCGTATAGCATGGTGGTACCTCCGAAGCTAGACGAAAAAGCGCTACATTAATATATTGACTTTTGATTTCAAAATATAATGGCTCTTAACTATTTTATTTAAAAAAGTATGGAAAAAGTTTAATTAACATTACTTAGTATAGTATTTATATCAGGGTCAGATATTTTAATTTTTTTATACAAAAAAGCTATATTCGTAGAGTCAATGTTCTATCAAACCAAATTTAAGTATTTAGAATTCAATTTATTTATTTCTCCTTTGGGGTGACAATAGCATATTTTGATTTAAAATTCTCAGTTATTATTATACAAATTACCTTTATACAACTAATGACCTAATTCTCAAGCGAGCCAGATCTCTTTGCTTGAACTTACGATACCACGTGTCTAAATTTATAGCCTTAAATATAAAAATTAATACATAACATACATATATTATAACTGTAACTAATAACTATTACATTGTTAGATATTGTGTGAGTTTCTACAATGCGGAATCTCAAAGCGAAAGGATCTATTTGCGTCATAATGTATTGTAACGAAGACGTTTCTATATTAATATAGACTATTATTAGGCGTCACATATAAGCTACTGTGCTTTTTGTGAATTAAAAAAATAAAGTCTCTTACAATAATATCGTAGTAATTCCAGCTCATATCCGGCTACTATGACTAATGGAGTTAAAACCACTACTAACGGAGTCGAGATTTGTAATATGTTTTCAAGTAACTTTGCTTCTGTATATGACGATGTTCAGAGTGACTGTAAACTAGCTCCTTGCTCTTTTTTACAGAAAATTCTGTACTTAGGTAATAGCGACAACTTTGCAACTATAGCAATAAGCCAGAATGATATATTAAAAAAGCTAGAAGGTTTAAATATTGCAAAGGGTTCCGGACCAGATAATATACCACCAATATTTATAAAAAGAAGTGCGAATTGCCTAGCTTTTCCGTTGTATTTGATCTTCAAGGCGTCCTTGTGCTCGGGCATCTTTCCATCGTTGTGGAAACAAGCCAAGGTTGTACCTATTTTCAAGGGTGAAGATGAGAAGGATATACGCAATTACAGGCCTATATCAATCCTTTCTGTTTTTGCTAAGATTTTCGAGTCATTGGTTTGTCCGTTAGTCCAAAAGTATTTTAAACATTTTACTTCTGAGCACCAACATGGATTTTTGCAAGGAAGGTCCACATGCACTAATTTAGTTAGTTTTACTTCCTCATTATCAGAAACAATCGACTCACAAGGTCAAGTGGACACAATATATACGGATTTCCAGAAGGCATTCGATAAAGTGCCACATAAAATTTTAATTGAAAAATTATCATATTATGGGTTTTCTGGTTCGGTGCTACAATGGCTTTCATCATACCTGCATGGCCGGTACTTTTATGTGGTCATAAATGGTTTTAGGTCCGTAACAAATATGATCACTTCGGGCATTCCTCAAGGATCACACCTAGGACCAATTTTGTTTAACATATTTGTTAACGACATCGTTTTCTGTTTTGAGCATTCCACGCCATATTTATACGCTGATGATTTAAAGTTCATGAGACCTATTCGTTCACCGAGTGACTCAATTCTACTACAGGATGATTTAAATAGATTAATTAATTGGTGTGAATTGAATGGGATGAAACTTAATTACAATAAATGTCAACATATTAAATTCACAAGAAAAATTAATAATATTTCAACACAATATAATTTAAATGGTAATAGCCTTAAAGAGGTCGATCTTATTCGGGACTTGGGGGTGACGCTAGATAGAAAATTGACCTATATTAATCATATGGAAGACTTAATAAACAAAGCCTCAAAAATGTTAGGGTTTATTATCAGACAGGGTAGATCTTTTAAGAAAGCTAAAACAAAAATCATCCTTTACAATAGTCTTGTCCGTAGTCAATTGGAGTATTGTAGTGTTGTTTGGCGCCCACATTATGCAGCTCATTATTTAAGACTAGAACGTGTACAGAAAAGATTTATGTGGCACCTCTCTTACTCAGCTAAGATCAGTAATACGGTAGTTTCTTATAAAGACAGACTGAAGTATTTCAAAATGATGACTCTTGATCAGCGGAGGGATTTGTTAGATTTAATTTTTTTATA
Organism: Hestina assimilis; assembly: GCA_023373885.1. Taxonomy (NCBI): domain Eukaryota; kingdom Metazoa; phylum Arthropoda; class Insecta; order Lepidoptera; family Nymphalidae; genus Hestina; species Hestina assimilis. The sequence continues at coordinate 6,599,184 of CM041741.1, read as the reverse complement.
TAAATTGCTAAGAAATAATTTAGACTGCCCTAGTTTACTAATTAAAATCAATTTCAGAGCACCATGTAGATACCCGCGTAATGCAATTACTCCAGTTGTGCCTCCACGCACTAGAACCGTATTCGGAGCCAATTGCGCTCTACCACGATTATGTAAATTATTTAATAAATTTAGTCAATCAATTGATGTAAACATAAATCCGCTTAACACTTTTCGCAAATTAATCATCAGCGACATAGTCAGCCAGTCCTAATGAGTTTAATAGCCACTCAACTTTTGTCTTTTATTTTGTTTTTTATTTTTGTGTTTTATTTTTTTCCTGCCATTATATTTAGCACATATGTATCATTTGTAAAAATTATGGATGTTCTTTATTCGTAATATTGTGTTTTAGTTGAATATAGTCTTTTATTAAATCTTATTTGCATGTTAAAGTTACATAGTACCGAATTCTGTCATTGCTTATTCATAAAATATTCTTTGTTACTAGTTCTTTTTATATAAGTTACTTTCTTTTAGATGTTTTCCTAGTAGTCTTAAGTTAAATTTTATGTGCATGCAGTGTTTGCTTTTAAATGATTTTACATATTCTGTGCATGTATTAAATTGTACTTACTTTAAGCCTAATAATGTATGTAAAAATCGCTAGCAAACCTAATAAAATAAATAAATAAAAAAATAAATATAATCGGCCTATTGGTAATTAAAAGTAAACCACTTTTAATGTAGTGATTGGTGGATTTTGGCCGCTTCATTTTCCTTCCCACCCTTTATCTTGGGTGGCAACGCAGGATGATGCTACTAGTGTTAGTCAATATCGGTTACGGTAACTGCTTAATATCAGGCAGAAATTTTGCTTATTTAACTTCTTAAGTAGTGTAAAACAAATTTTATACGAAATTATAGATCAAATGCCGCTAAATCTAAGACCATCTCTGCATCATTGTATATGATATTGAATCAAAAAGTATCATTAAAATTTGTTCACAATCGTTAGACTGATGAAACAATCGTTTGAAGGATCTTATTATTTCTGGTGTTGAAAAAATTAAGAAATAGAACTCTATTCCCATATACTTGATATCTTTTTAGTATTTACTGCTTTTACTCGATATATAATATGCATATAATAGAAAAAAAACGATTTGGATTTGTTTGAAAGCGAGCGTACAAGTTGCTTAGTGGGTAGGTACTGTACGGAGGAGTATCTTATCTAGATTTATAAAAGCAGCATTATTAATGCTTACGAAATGATTGCTGATCGTACAAAATATGAGGCAAGTTACGAAGAGTTGACACATGAAGGGGACAAAGACGTAGAAGGTTTCGTGGCGTCGGGATGTGACGACCCCATCGCCCGCTGTTGGGATAACCTCTGTCACAGCAGAAATTATCCCACCAGTGCAATCAGTCACACTGATGGTAGGTCTTTTGTTGCAAAGGGCTGGCTAGGTAGGTACCACCGCAGTGTCAAATATTCAGCCGCCAAATAGAAGTGCTTAGGCATGACTGTGTTCCGGTTTGAAGGGCACTGTACGCTAGTGAAATTACTGGGCAGAGGAGATTTAAGAACTAATATCTCGAGGTTGGCAACGCGTGAGTGGCACCTACTAATGGTGCTGCAAGCACTCATAGGCTACGGCGACCACTCACCACCAGGTAGGCCGTATGCTTGTTTGCCAACTTGTAACATAATAATAATAATAATTAAAAATAAATTTAAAAAAGAGGTTGGAGTGGAGCTTCCACAACGTTGCTTACAAAATTTCTGTGCAAATTCTGTGAATTTAAAACGTAGTGTGGAAATAGTATTTTATTTCGCTTAAAATCTGTATCCTCGTAAAAAAAGACGAATAGATAAATTCTTAATTTGCATATTTAAATTTTACTACCAAATATCTTTAACGTTCATTATAATGTGCATAAGTAATGTGAACAGATAAATAATCAAGTTATAAAAGCTGTCAGTTTTATTTTTTTAATTAGGACAGTGATAAACGGACACACAGACATACAATACGTCAATCTCTAATTTAAGACGTTGACATATCTTATTACCATGTTTTTGCGAAACAATTTAATTGAATAGATATCTATCTATACCAATATTATAAAGCTGAAGAATTTGTTTGTTTGTTTGAACGCGCTAATCTCTGGAACTACTGATTGGATTTGATTTTTTTTTGCATTTGATAGCACATTCCTTGAGGAAGGCTATAGGCTGTATAGCTGTACGATACGATACTTAGAAGCCGAGAAATAAGAAAGAAATCCCGGGCGGGTGATAAGATGCGGTTAGTTGGTGGAAAATGGTGGTCTCACCCGACGGGAGCAAAGCCGTGGGAAGAGCTAGTACTAAATTCTGGAACTTTAAGTAGGATTTCAAATTCGTTTTGCGTTTCATAGTTCATATTTGAGGAAGATATCTGCCGATATTTAACATCGCATTACGACCCTTAGAAGACGACTGAACAGAAAAGAAATCAGAAAAACGCTAAGCTAAAACAAAATTATAACGCAGACGGATCAAAAAGTTTTTTATATATGACATATTTATACATGAATACGGCATAAAAAAACTTTTTTAAATTTCAGTCTGTTTGTTTCAGCTTATCTCCGAAACAGTTATTGGATCAAGTCGTCGGATTTATCAATATTTTTAGCGATCGTGAACCGATTTTTGATTATTATTTTTGTTAGATAAAATGGGTATGCTTCAAAAGTCATGACATTTAGTCTCCAAGTAAAATCATGCATGCCTATGTCAATACGGTTTTTACCATTTGGCTTCAGAATTCTGAAATGTCTTAGATCTAGTAGGTCGCATACCATTTCAATAAATTTCTAAAAGCACTCTATAATATTACACGTACATATCCCACGGGAAAGTTCATTCGAGATGACTGTTCAGTTCACGTCCACATATTGCGTGCAGCGTTTAATACAAACATACAGCATTCTCTTTGAATTATATATGTCTCGGTGAGAACTCACCCGACGCCGTGCGCCCTTGACACCAGTGCCTCGATCCTTTCCATGTAGCACCGCGTTTTACATGCCTGTATTCTGATAAATATCTGGAACAAAATACTTTTTTAGCCTTTTATATCTACATCAAGATACCAATCTAAAACGTTACAAAGTTTTTTTTAATTACATTTTTCTTAATATAATTTTTAAAAAAATTGGTGCCTTGAGATATTAATCGAAACTTCTCAAATTATTACACCTAATTACTCGATATTCGCTTAATCCACATTATTTTGTTCAATATATCTCAGAGCATTGGCGGTTGAATTTGGTTACTAATTTTTTTTACACATATCAATTAATTAATAACATTTTTATGAAAAAAATAATCAAAAACAATAATAATAAAAACTTTAGAAAAGTATTTCATCAGAACATATTTTTACAACTGCACTGTAGAACTTACAGAGATGTATAATATATCTCTCTCCCTTTCCCTATAAACTTTAAGATTTGGATGTGAAATATATATTAAAAATATATGAAACACCAGCTATAAATACAGCCAAAAAAAACGTACGCTAAAAATAAGGCTAACAAAAAAAGAAAGATCGTTTATTAAGTAATTCTAGCAATACGCTAAGACCATAACATAATACAACAGTAACCAATGAGACTATCTATATTCTTAGGAAATTATGTAAAGTGATATTGAGAAGGTGGCTAGGGATAAGATTTAACAGCGGGTAACATGAGAGCAGACGCTAGTATATTACATAAAGGTGAGACTTCACGGTTTTTCAATTAGAAAACAAACTTAGATCAGATTTAATCAGAAAAGAAACAAATTCAGATTAAAAAACTAAAAAGGATTAAGCATCAAATAAAATGTACGCAAGAACCCGCGTCCTAATACTAGTGTATGAATATAGAAGAACGTTTATTTTAAGTACGCTGATTCAAAGCCTAGGGTCCACGTAGACCATAAACTGTGACCTATATTAAGGTCGTGCATAATTTTGTCGTCAGGCTCGTATTATTTCGGTTTTGACCTTGTCAGTTTCATAGCTTACTTCTGTTCACGTCTATAACTTAATATAATTTTCGATATTTTTTACGATCCTTGAGGGTAACATTATTACTTTATTGCAGTGTAGAATAAAATTGTAATATTAGTAAATATTGTTTATTGCTCATATTTTGTGTTTCTAGCGTTCGTAACTAAAGTTGACCAAGCAATATGAGGTCTTGGTCTACTCGGGCAGTGCGACGCGAAATCACATTTTTGTATGTATAATATATGTACAGGGCCACGAAAGTTTTGACCAAGTGGACGCCGCAACAAAAGAGACCGAAAGGACGGCCAAATAAGAGGTGGTACGAATTCGTGGAGACCAGGCAAAGATGGGGAAGTTTGCCAACTGAAGGCCGACAGCCAAGCTTCCCAACGAGTGGAGGATTCCAGAAGAGGCCAATACCCACAAAAGGTTGTACGCAAGCGTAAGTAGAAGACGAACTGATCAACAAAATGTATGGACATAAGTATATGTATTTTTTACCATAGCTATCCAAGTAAAGATGAGTAAGTATTAAGATTATGTCAATGCAATTTTCAACTCCTAAAGCCTGTAAGTAAAAGTGAAATAATTTGTTCAGCATCATTAAATTTTTTTTTAGATAAAAGCATTATATTTGTGACGATTTACCAAACGAACATTCTATTTTAGCTAATGATCGTAATATATTTACCTTGAAACAGGTTCCCTTAGTAGCGTTATGTAGAAATATCGGCGATGTACTGCGGAACCCTCATGTCGATCCAACTCTCCGCCCACGCAGGCCGTCAGCTCCGTGAAATCAGCATGAAGACCGCATCTAAGGACAATAATTTATTATCAATAAAATGTACAGGTGTGGCACACGGAATATAATAACTAATCCTAGTTACATTATTTATTAATATAACTAACACCTACGCTTATTATTTATAACTCATACATATAACATCCTTACATATACTAAAACGCAATCTCAACGCAATAGCTATTTAATGCTATTTAGGTGGTTTCAGATATATTAGCAGCTTCGATATAAATTTCTATAGATTTAAGGTTCCTCATTCAAAAAGTACCAGAATGAAAGATCATCACATCATACTTAATAAGAATTAACAGTCATTAATAAGCCATCAGGTATCTGGCCTTTGTTCCATCAATCTGTAAATGCCACAGGATTATATCTTTAGAATGACATTTCTATTTCATAGATACAAGAATATATACTTGTATATATGAAACGGCACGGAACGGTAAATAATGATGATAATAATAATAAAGGAGAAACGAAACGAGAACTGACACATACCAACATAATTCTTTAAAAATCCTTTTCAGAATTTTGACACCGTTGTGGCGTTGTGGGTAGCGAGTCTGCCTTAAGCCTCGACGGTTGCGGGTTCGATTCCCGCTCGGAGCAGATGTTTGTATTAATCGTACAGGCATGTTTTCCGGTCTGGTTGTGTTTGTCCTTGTCATTGTGAATGTTTCCGGACCCCGACACAGGATATAATTATCCTAATGGGGGCCGTTGAGTTTGTAGCGTTTATTTATAAAAAAAAAAAAAAAGAATATAAGTAGATCCTACATAACCGGTGAAATTATCACAAGAACTGAAATCGGCAGAATCCTTAGTTTCCCAAAGCGTCCTTAGCTCACGATCAGTAAAATATGTAAAGACCGATGAAAAAGCATAATTAGGTATATTATTATGTGTCATTTACTACCGAAAATGTTTTATCCAGGGCCGTATCAAGTGAAATATTTTCCACAAACGGTGCCAAATACTATTTAGGTCGATATACGACATTTAATCGCACGATGTTATGATTACAACAGTTATTACGAGTTCTTATCACACCGTGATTTCGAAAATTTCATTGTAAATCTGTTCGAATTATATATGACGATTAACTTTGCATTTACACTTAGATATTGGTACGCTATTTATATTCTTTTCCAAAATATTTTCAGGGTTACCATATTTGACAGGTTTTCCAGATTTAACTAGTTTGGACACATGGCGATAGCAAACTGACCTCTGCAACCCTAAGAGCAAGCCCTATGTCTTTAGATAAGTGAAAATTACTTATCAAGGTTTACTATAATTATCAAAGGTATATTATAATAACCGAGACTGACAACCTATCGTGCTGTGCAAAGTTTTAACTGTTCGGAAACATTCCAAAGCCATAGATGACCAAATGATTTTCTTTTTTTTTTTTAATCATGAACCCCAATGAAAGAAACTGTACTTTTTTTATAAAAGTAAATTTAAATAGTTCTTCCTCTTATCGTGGTTAGTGGCCAAAGAGTATCAGAGTTGATCAGTTCGCCTTTTCGACTATTGTCAAAGTGATACAGCCGACTTTTTACGTGCCCTCCGAAGCAAGGAGACGCTTAGTTGTAATACCAGCATGCTATCACCCATCTAGAGACTGACCGCAACTTTGCTTAACTGATCGTTTACCGATCAGTGATTGCACCCGGCTATGAGCGTCTCAATTTAAATAGTAATTAAAAAAAATGTTTTCCTTCAAAGACATTTATATTGAACGAGTATATTATAAGCTATGACAAAAAAAAACGATAAAAATGAATCTAATATACACACTATGTATACACAGATCATATACATAGTTTGGCACCGGCCTCGTTTATCGACCGCCCAGCAAATGTTAACAAAAGGATCACAAAGAAATTTATTAATGGGTGCAACGGGCAGTGCACGTAATTTCTACTGATCTATACCGCAAGCGTTCTATACTCGTAATATGAGTTTGTTTTTGCCTTCAGTAGCCAAGTAGCATAATATAAATTTTTAGCAACCAAAGGTCCTAAGGCGGAATATACACAATGAGGTGTTTAATATTCGGAGAAATATGTTTTTTTTTCGGATTTCTCATAAAAAATGGTAGAATGAATGGAGAATGGGACACTATTGTGACGTCACTTTCCACGTCCAAAATGTCATCAAGTATACAAAATGACAGTGTAGTCGTGATCGCTGACGTCACAAAACATCAACATGGCGACATCTAAAGGCGTCGGGATGTGACAACCCCATCGCCCGCTGTTGGGATAACCTCTGTCACAGCAGAGATTATTCCACCAGTGCAATCAGTCACACTGGTGGTAGGTCTTTTGTTGCAAGAGGCCGGCTAGGTAGGTACCACCGCAGTGTTCAATATTCTGCCGCCAAATAGTAGTGTTTAGGCTAGTGCACAGTAGTCTGTGTTTCGGTTTGAAGGGCATTGTACGCTAGTGAAATTACTGGGCGAACGAGATTTAAGAACTAATATCTCGAGGTTGGCAACGCGTGAGTGGCACCTACTAATGGTGCTGCAAGCGCTCATAGGCTGCGGCAGCCACTTACCATCAGGTGGGCTGTATGCTTGTTTGCCAACTTCTAACATAAAAAAAAAAATCTAAAATAGGAAAACCTGCGAATCGTGTCAATATTTACATTTTTATAAAAGAGTTACTTATACTGTTCCAGGGAAAACAATCAATCAAAAATATAAATAAAATCGTCCTGTTGCTCAGGATTATTCGTCCAGGGAATTCCATTGGGGCAAACGTAACAGATGACTTCAGACGTGACTATCACGAAAAAGAGAGAACTATACTATCGCATTTAAAGCGGGTCGTACGAGTTATGCGTGTATTTAGAAGGCGACCAAACGTCTGACTATGTTTACAAACCGTGCTATTATTCAATTTAATATTAAAAGTACGTAAGTCTGCAGAGTATCAAAGAGCGTGCGGTCGTTAGTACAATATTCGATCCAGTCGTGAAAAGTAGTGGAGCGTGAAGCAGATTATTCGACAACGACACGTGCTTGGACATTGTTCATTGAACCAAACGTGTGTGTTCCAATAGAACTATAATAGAAGTTGGGCAAAGAAATGTCGAAATAATTATGTAAACTATACATATTTACCGACTCTAAAATGTGAAGACCTAAAATTAAAACTCCACCTAAATCGCAAGAGATGGCTATCCAGTACCCAGCACGGTATACAGACAAAGTCTCATCTCTTGAATTGTGCACGGTGACAAAACAGACCCCTTTGCAGTGGTAACTTTCTTTGCCCATTTCCTTTAGAAAAAAAAACCATTGACTCGATAAGAAGAAGAATTAAGTTTTATTGTTTTTGTTTATTAAAAAGATTTGTAATCTTTTTAATAATAAATAAATAATAAATAAACGCTACATACTCAACGGCCCCCATTAGGATAGTAATATCCTGTGTCGGGGGTCCGGAAACATTCACAATGACAAGGACAAATACAGCCAGACCGGAAAATATGCTTGCATGGTTAATACAAACATATTATGCTCCGAGCGGGAATCGAACCCGCGACCTGTGGGTCTTAAGGCAGGTTCGCTACCGCTGCGCCACAACGTCGTCAAAATCTCAAGTTTGGCTTGGGATTTGTTGTATTTTTTCATGCCGTATTTATCTTTAATTTCGTTAACCCATTATGTCTACTCCATAACCTTTTTAAGTGATAAATAATTTTACCTTATATCCTTAAAAATAGATTAAAATATAGAGATTGAAAGAAAATAGAGGTTCCGTGTTTATTCCGTTCCGTGTTCCACCAAAGGATGGTGAATCGAGATCACTACATTATTTTTCATAATTACACTAATGTAGCAAATATGTATGTATGCGCAATGCATAATAGAAAATTAAGGAATTTTAGAAATGTGAACTTACGTCCTTACCAAATTCATAATAACAATGATGTCAACAGTCCCTGGGCCCAGAGGAGGGATGGTCAGTGTGATAAGTAGTTTCTACTACTATGGCAAGAGACTTTTATGTTTGAATTTTTGTTTTATTTGATTGACTTTTGAAGATAAATGAATCTGATGTTTACGATCTAAATATGTCCACATATAAATAATATGTTAAAGGTGAAATATATTATTCTATTTTAAAGGTCACAAAAATGTGATCTTTGATGTTAATAATAAAATCATTGCTAAATTTAGATCAAAACATATATACATATAATAAACAGGAAGATTTATAAAGTTTTCTACATAAATCGATGATAAGGAAGTAAATATAATGGAATAAATATTTCCTACCCATTTAATATTTAAATAATATATTTGGAAGCCGTAATAGCTCAACGGTATAAGGGACAACTTCGAGCTTACGACTAACAGCGCTATACTTTAGACAGAGACAGAGCGATTGCTTTGCTAGCAGCAACACAGGTGGTTACTATATTGAAGGTTACTCAGAGGTCATGAGTTAACAATGCATGGGATTTCATACTTCAGCGCGGTCACCGCGGTGCTCACATTCACCAAACGAAAAACGACTCCTTTACTGCACATCGCGTCGATACTCTGCAAGAGTAATACTTCCCCGGTTAATTTAGCCATTCATGTTGAAAGAGAGTCTACGAGTTTTATATATAAAAAATATATTTTTCTTTATGCCGATTTTCTTTTAATACGCTGAATGTACTTCTGATTTTGAAGCTTAAATATTTTATTGTAAAGCCTTTTACTCCAATATTCTTTACAAAAAGGAATTCCGATTTGTATATTAAAGAGAGAGAAAAAAAGTTAATCGAACTTAGATATAAATTGCTTCCATTAGCGTGCGCAATGGTCTACATTGGCTTGGATTAGCAACATTAGCTTTAGTGCATTAGATAATCAATTTCACCCCCGACTTCATTTCATGGTTACATAAACGTATATAGTCACAAAATTAAATCTCCTAGCACAATTAATAAATAAATAAAGTCAAGTAGAGAAATCCAGACAACGAAAGCAACTCTGTCTGTTATGTTATCACGCCTAAGATGACTTTATTTGTTAATTTTCATGAATTTTGATGTAGAAATTGATTTGAACTCTACTACTAGTAGTGACCTAGTGAGAGCTCTACTAGTAGTAGTTTTTATTTTTATTTTATTTATTATTAGTTAACAATATAAAGTGTACCATGATTTGAAAAAAGACAACATGCTATTATATATGTACTCTACAATTTATATTAACAACATCTGTTGTCGACACGCCAAAAACGGCGTCGACAATCCAATGATAATCCTTATCTCATAAGAACGTATTATAGGTGTTTTAAAATGAATGCCTGACAAAATTTGTTTGCAGAGAAAATGTTATGGGTATGTACGTTTCCCCTTGTAATACCGTTAAATGTGAAAGTCCACAATCTATATCGGAGCCAAGATCGTAATTACACGACTTGAAACTGCTTTTGACATTTCGCAAAGTTAAGTCGACTCTTAAAACTTGTAGGCTTAACGAACTTTGAGTGTAAGTAACAATTGGATTGCCTTTAAACTTTGAAATTTCTGCTCCAGCTCGAATAATAAACGTTACAGTTTTAAATTCACGAGTCGCTGTGTTTATTCTATGAATTTAAATTAAATAATATTAAATTTTTATTTATACAAGATTGAAGTGAGATAATAAGCAATAATTTATAACAAACATTGTGAACGTATACATTTAAATATTTATTTTCCACTGTCATCGCTTCTAGCATATGCAAATTTGGCCGTTGACTCTACACAAAAGAAAAAAAAGTTAATGCACTGACACACCTGAGAATTTGAGCGAATGTAGTATAAAAAGTATATGCTTTAACAACGTAAACCAAATACATATTATTCAAGAGTTCATCATAATCATAGTTTTTAAACAACTTTAAGATGATTAATTGACAATTTTTTTTTCGTGATTTGATCAATGACTCCGGAGATATAGAACGGATATCCTTAAAATATATGAGTTTTATATTCGCGATCACTGCGTTTAGATTGTGTTTTGTTTGACTGGTGATGGTAAAAAAAAAAATAATACATTAAAAAGATATAACCCCTGAGTTTGTTTCCCCGGCTCTTCTCTGGTAGAGATTTAATTTTAGAGCCGGTGGTATAATCTGACTTTCAACAAATAAGTTATATGCTTTTTATGTTGAATAAAAATATTTGAGTTTGATTTTGATAATTGAAATTTGTGTCGGTTTTATTTCAAATTAAAGGTAATATTATTAATGCGCAACAACTCCACTTAAGCATTCAATAAAATCATTAACTTAATGTTCGCGTCGATGTTCGTCGAATTCTCAAAAGAATACCCAAGTCTATCAGCTCCTTTATACCGTATCCGATGCGCTTGTTTTAAATAATAAAGTTATTATAACACAGACCGGCCAGTCGGATCCACATACAGGACACACCGGTTTTAACTAGAGCGGATGATGTACGGTCGTATTTTGAATCAGTTTTCCATAAATATTCAACGGACATATTTCCTTATTGGAATTGTTCGAGAGGTTTGCCTTCAGACTGCCTGGCGACGCGACGTGGGCGGGTTTATGGCCGATCGTGTTTGATCGAGATAGAAGATTGAATGCGCAACGAGAATTTAATGTTGCCAGTGTTTAAATTACTTCCTATGACTGCAGAGAAGTTGGTTTGTAGGAAAATTTTTAATCATACTTTTATTTGTCGGGTTAAATGGATGAAAGAAAATTACTCGACCGATTCTAGGTAAGACGGGCTTATAATCGATTTGAATATAAAATTCTTTGAAAACCATAATGATGGTAAGCATTGTGAAAACAATTTAATGATTACCAGTCATTGGCTGAGTATTAGAATTAGTAGGTTATTATTATTCTACAATAACTTCCCAAAAGGAGTCATGACTCATGACTCACTTTCTTTACCTATCTTTACATTTAAGGTATGTTAAAGTCATCTACATATATTATCCATCGTAATAAAATTCGAAGCTATAACGACATTAGGGAATTTCCAATTAATTGTTGAACGAGTTTACTCGTAAAGTTTGTTTGTGCGTTAATTTGTAACTTAATATTATACTTCGTAAAACCTAATATTGTTCGAAAAACTTCATCTTTCAGCAGAAAAAACTTTCAACAAACATTTCGTATATTCAAGAGTACATGGCAGATTACTTCTAAAGTCAATTCAATTTTATGCTATCTAAAGCGACAATAGGAACTTATAGGCCGTAAAGGATTTCTATAGTTCAAGTTCCGACCTTTCTTAGGCCGCCTTGTATCAAGTAAATAGCCCGAAGGCTGTTCTAACCTCAACGTGAATATCGTAGAGGCACAAAGCCACGTATTTGCCAGTAAACAATGACGTTTCGGTGTTCAAATCACTTGTATTTGCGACAAACAAATATGTCTTGAGGTCGCTGTGTCGAACTATTATATACTTAGTGAGCAGTTGATTGAATGTGAAACAACTACAACTGTATGAAACTACGTAAGAGACGACTCGACTATTAATAAAGATAGTCAAAATAAATGAGCATTTTAGTTTGGATTATTGCCTAATTCTAAAAAGAGGAGCTAATAATTTCTTATAGATTTCGCTAGTACAGGATAGGATAGTAAAATAAAGAAACAAATAAATGCTACACACTCAACGGCCCCCATTAGGATAGTGATATGCTGTGTCGGGAGTTCGGAAACACGCACAAAAATAAAGACAAGGACAAACACACCCAAACCGGAAGACATGCCTGTCTGATCAATACATAAATCTGCTCCGAGCGGAAATGGAACCCACGACCTGTGACCCTTAAGACAGGTTCGCTACCACTACACTAAAACATCGTCATTGTTATTGGAACGTTTGAAATATCGGCTATAAAAATAAGGGTAAACAAAAATTAATTGGACAGAAGAAAGTTGGAAATTTTGTTATTTATAAACTTATGCCTATTAGAAATTATAAAATTAGGTTTTTTATACTTCTTGACTTATTCTACTAAAACAATCAGTTTCATAATGATTCATGATGACCTAAGACACCGGAAATAGGGAATGAAAATCTATAAAGTATAAAAGCTAATTAGAAGTGATTATTGGGAAAGCTTTACTATATCGTTAGCGGTTGGAATCGCATATTGAATTTTAATTTTTTAGTTGGCGAACACAATGGAAACAAAAACACTACAAACCCGTTCGCAATAAATATAAAATAAAACCGTGTCAGCCTGTCAATCAATTTATCCCACGTTACATATTGATATTGGATACGGGTTATCAGTATGGAATGTTACTGCTAAATTTATTCTATCTATATATGTATATAAAAGGAGAAGACTGGCATATCAACGCTCTGCCTAAATCCTTGGCCTTAGAAAGCTGAATTTTTTCACAGGTGTTGGTTTTAAATCGTAAACGAGCACTAAGAAAGGATTTTTCGAAACTCTTAAGGGGGCGAAAAAGGGATTGAAAGTTTGTATGTAAGTCCAACATTTTTGAAACTAGAAGCATGAAACTTTGTTTTTTGGCGAACAATTAAAAAGATAATGATACACATGTTTAAACATTTTCTAAAATTCTACCCGAAATGATGGTTCAAAGTTTGTATTAAAATAGTTATTCACGCGATCGAAGCCACTTGTAGAAGTTAGTTTTTTTTTTTTTTTAACGCTACACACTCAACGGCCCCCATTAGGATAGTAATATCCTGTGTCGGGGTCCGGAAACATTCACAATGACAAGGACAAATACACCCAGACCGGAAAATATGCTTGCATGGTCAATGCAAACATATTATGCTCGTAGCGGGAATCGAACCCGCGACCTGTGGCGTTTAAGGCAGGTTCGCTACCACTGCGCCACAGTTGTGAAATAAATATGTTTAAAATTTGGTGCAGATCATATACTACCATATTCGTTACTTAGACGGTCATAGCCAGATGCGATGATCGGAATATATGTAAGTCACTAGATGGGTGATCGCATATTTCAACTGAGTATCTCAGTGAGCATCGGTCGCGGCTGCTATGAATTTGATAACAGTCTATAAGTCAAGTAAGAGGCCTATAAGGGCGACTTGAACAATTCTGACAGACTCTAGGTTGGCTACTAAGCAGTCGGTAAGAAGAAGAAGATTATTCGTGACTTTGTAACTTCTAGCTATTTGTATAACTGTATGGTTCACTACAATTGCGTCACTACGGTTTTTAAACCGCTCTTATAAGTCGGGGGAGAAATTTAATACCTAATAATATTAACCCCTCTCTAATGTATATCATGTGACAATATATAATTTCGGAGCCCCTACAATTGCACCCTCAATTGGTGAAATAAACAACTGAAACATAAATTAAAAATCCATTTATCTTAATAATATTTTCCAATTAACTTAATTACAAATAGCACACATTTACACGCACATATTAAATTTCACTACCTACACTACTATTCCCTTGTGGTATAAAAAAGATTCGAATTAATTTATAGTTTATATGTAAGTATAAGTAATTTATTTATATGCGCTAGAGGTCCTCCCACCCCATCTGCTCCTTTCCTTTTTTAACTTCTTATCCCTTCCCTCCCATCTAAAATTGGCATCCCTATCCCAGTGTTGGCAAAAAGTATGTATAAGTTATTGTAAATAATATTGCAATAATTTTCACACTATCAATATGGTGGCTAAATTTATAACGTCGACAATCACGGTTGCAATATCAGCTCAAAACAGATACTCTTAATTCTAAGGCCCTATGGTCAAAAACTAGGCATATGAGTCTGTTCCGTTTATATATATTGATGATTTTTTTATGTTGCTAAGTTGGCAAGTAAGCGTACGGCCCAGCTGATGACAAGCGGTTGCCGTAGCCTATGAGCGCTTGCAACACCATTTGTAGTTGTCACTCACGCGTTGCCAACACCGAGATATCGGTTCTTAAATCTCTTTTGCTCAGTAAGTTCACTACCCGACAATGCCCTTCAAACCGAAACACAGTAATGCCAATGACACTACTGCTTTGCGGTAGAATATTTGACAATGCGGTGGTACCTAGCCGGCCTCTTAAAACAAAAGAAGACAAAGAGAATTAAGGCTATATCTCTCTCCACCGGTACGCAGACTGTTTTCAAGCAACGTATTGATGTATGACTGCTGGGCCGGTGTATATCAAAGCAATTTTCTTCCTAGCATGATAAACATTTATCTTACGTTCGTAGCTTAACAACGTTTGGCAGCCCGCCATAACCGTCGCCGGTACAAATTACACGTGCTCGTTAATTTTACCATTCTAATTTAATGGATCATCGAATGCAGAAATTACAAATTATGGGTACAAATTTGTGACCACTAACGGAAACTGCTGGTGTAATGTGGTGAATAGTACGAGCTATCGAAGCGCTTTGCTCCATTTTTTTGGAGGTTTACGCTTTTATTACAAACAAGTTTCAGCAACCTGTCAGTCCCTTTGTCACGATATACAGTTTTAGTTAGTAAACATTCGTTTTAGAAATAACTTTTAAAATTAATTTAAAATTAATAAAACAATTTCAGGTGTCGGAGAGTACTTGAACAGTCAAGGGTTTAGATGTATACAACTCTGTTTTAAGTTCGAAAAAAAGCTTGTATAATCGATTGGAGGATAGCCCCTAGCATACACGAGCTTCTTCGCCGTAGCATTATTGCCGGTATTTTATTTAACCAGGGTCTACTGTCTTATTACTCTTACCTGGATTTGACAGGTTACTAGTTTTTACCCAGACCGATTGCCATCTGACCGTCGGAACCCAAAGGGCGAACCTGTATATTATACCAGTATTATAAAATTTAATGTGACAACAATTGGGACCGACAGCATAACGTGCTCTCCGAGGTACGGTGGCAGAACTCACAAGGACAACCGCCCATAGCGAAACAGATATTTGTAACAAACATCTGCCCGAGCGGAAATCAAACTCGCAACCACCGAGGCTAACGGCAGACTCGCTACCTACAACGTCACAATGGTGTCCATTAGCCTAGCATATACGAGCTGTGAGATCCTAAAGACTCTTAAAAAGATTAGATAATCAGGTTATGCGAGGTATTAAATGAAAGGGAAATCACGTAGCATTATATTTATATATACATGAAAATTTCAGTACGGGGCGAACTACTAGTTTAAAATACATAGGACCATATATACTCCCATACAAATGTAGTCGACTTGCTACCTGAACGGTCATATAAACACGACACGTCAAACATATTTGTAAAACATTGTTTTTAAACCTCTGGCACGCCGCCAAAGTCGGATGGAGAATGTAAAGTATTTTATTTTTATATCCATTATTTAGCGGAACCGACGTACATTAACATAAGTATATGAAATAACTTCCCATGTTAAACACACATGTTAAACAGTTTTTTTTTTTAAATTTTTGTAACGCTGTTTCGTTTGGCAAATAATTAGAGAAGAATTTTAGTTTGGCGTAAAATTAGGAATGAATTATTGCAATATTTCTTGTATAAAAATGTTTTTCATGTTATTCTAATAATAATAATAAGGCTCTAGGAAGTAAAGTCTTCTTTATATTAAAATATACATGCGAATTAAATTCAATTCAAGTAATATTAATTTTTTACATTATTCTGTGAAATGCTTATCTGTAGTTTAATGTAATTCATTTTATTTCAATAAGTCTTCTATTGAACGGCTTATTATTCCCTTTCCCTTTTGGAATGAAGTTCCTTAATACGGCTTACGGGTAGTGTGATTTAGTAAAAATCGTGACGTAAAGAAATGCCGTATGCTGTGTGTATGGAGCCTACTACGAGTAAATTAGCTAACGAGCAAAATGAGTGCGCAATCGGGTTCGCAACTCTCTCTCTCTCTCTCTCTGTCCCTGTCTCTTTTTATCATATAACCTGTTGAATTAAAAAAAAAATCATTTCGAATTATATTCGGAGTTGAAGAAAAAATGCAGGGAACTTCGTTCCTGACGGGGACTTGATAAAAATAATTGTGCGGTCCCCGACCATCAAATTCATCATTAAATTCATCTATCATTAAAAAGTAAATAAAAATATTCTTTTAAAAAAAACACGTAGGTACTTTTGTCTCGGTTGTTTTTATTGATATAGCCTGTACGTTGATTCATTACTGAGCTCGTTAAAACAAAAAAGTCTCAATTTAATGATCGATAGCTATAATCGGGTATATAAAAATGTTTCAGAAACATTTTTATTAACACTTTTTATCATTTAATTTGAAGAAAAGATTTAGTCTAAATAACCAATACATGTTTTATTAATGTCTTTATTTCCATTAAATAAATATTCTTAAGGCACGTAATGAAATAATTTTAAATTTTCAGTTATCGTTTTGTAATATAAGCTCGAAACTATATTTTAAAGTAAAATAACGAATCTCACAAAGCATTCACTCATTCGTTCATTCGATAAACGAACATTGCAAACATTCACAACTATGAGCTTCTTCCACTTTATTCTTATTGGATTGGCGCAAAAAATATGATCATTT
Source organism: Hestina assimilis (assembly GCA_023373885.1). Classification (NCBI taxonomy): domain Eukaryota; kingdom Metazoa; phylum Arthropoda; class Insecta; order Lepidoptera; family Nymphalidae; genus Hestina; species Hestina assimilis. The sequence continues at coordinate 6,581,834 of CM041741.1, read as the reverse complement.
CACAACACTGGATAGAACTACCAATTTCAACGCTCGGACAAGCGTAAGTTTTGAATAACAAATTATCGTAGACAAAAATAAACTTATCTGTAAATATTTGGGTGTATATTTTCATACCATTCGACAGATAATATGAATATTATTTTATGCGAAATAAATCGTTGATCATTTATTTGAACCACGATAAAGTTATATCGTTGCAGCAACGGAGGGAATAAGAATCGGATCACACATTCAAGTTATGCTTATCTCCGCAAATATGTTACGGCTGGTTTGGTAATTTTACAGTATGTTGGCAAATATTACCGTCTATTTGGTGGTCGTATAAGTAAAGTGTTACTCGATAAGGTTTTCCGTGGAGGATATTCGACTGGTTTGGCAGAGCGCCACCTCGGAAAATCTAACCCACGGTTTCGACAGTTTTTCATCGGATTATTAACGTCGAACCTTTTATCCATACTAATGTTATAAATGGGATATTTTGTATAAGCTGATAATGGATTTTTATAAAATTGGCTGGATAGCTTAATTTTTATTAAAAATTATACAGAAAAAAGTTTGTCTCGAAAATCAAACTCTATTATCACGGCCGGAAAAACGCTTATCCTAGTCTTAATAATTAACATTACTAGCATCGGCCCGCGACTTCGTCCAGGGTGACCTTAAAATTTTCTACAGGAAGAAATGAATAATTTAGGAATCAGGACACATCTATATCGAATTTCAATTGAACACGTCTTGTAGCATGTATTTTGATAATTCTACAAGACTATCTGTTAATCCAGCTAATAAGTTATCCGTGTCTTCAAATTTAATCCAAATTTTTGAAACCGTTTTTGCATGATCGTGTAACAAACATCCAAACATACAAACTTTCACATATTAAAACACACATTTACTTTAAATATATACACAGAAATCCTTATTACATTAATCATCCATCACTTGAAACTCAGTCATAAATATTATTGATTAAGTGCAACTGTAATTAGCGTAGAGTAAGCAAAGGTTAAGTATTAAGCATTAGCGATAAACCCTAACAGCATGCACGCATATTCAGACTTGCCATTTAAATACCGTAAATAAACTAATGTTTGAACATTTAAAGCTCTTTAAAAAATATATTTAATATTCAATTTAAAAATACAATTTAGTATCGCATTCAATTTAAAAAAGATAAAGTTTCCTTTCCAAGTTCCAGGAAAAGAGAACGGAGTTACGTTTGCTATATCTTTTCAAAGAAAAACAGACATGGATACATTATGCATTTTTGTAAGTACCTATGGCGGTCTTTCTGCTAGAGGTCAACTTAAACTGGACTTAAGCAAAATATATATGAAGCTGGCGATTGATAACATTTTAGAAAGAACTCCGATAAAGTGTCGGAAAGTGTCGAAAAGTCGTATTACTTTTTTCGGCCTCGCTCTTTTCCGCTTAGAGCGCGTAACGCGATATTTATAAGTAACTTTGTTCCGAAAATTCTGCAAGAGACGTATGTATAAAAGTTATAACACAGTATATGCCAAAACATGTCCATGCTAGCCAAAAGCCCAGTAAAAGTGTAGTTAACAGATATCGCCCCGAAACACGTAGTACTCGAGCAGATTATAGGTTGACAAACACAAGGCAACCCTGGCACGGCTCGTGTATCGATAACATTTGAGGATAAGAGCGGTTGGCATCACGCCACCAACGATCTCCTACCAATTCCGACGTGGTTCATTCACCGGAGCCAAAACTCTATTTACCAATCTGTACCGTGTATTATCTGCTTCAATGTGTTTGCCTAATACCTAAACCGAATTTATTTAATTTATAAATTTATATATTAAAAAAATGGAACATTTTTAATAATGATCAATTATAGTCAAATTTATTCTAGGTGAACACTTAAAAAAACGATCTATGGTAGACTGGAAAGCTTATAAACACGCTCAGAGCCTGTTGCACTCACGGGTGAAGTAACTTTAGATGCGGTCACAGTAGTCACTAGATGGGTGATAGGAAAGTGGTATTTCAACTGAGTGTCGCAACAGTTCAGAGGGCACGTGTACGAGGAGAACTAAAAAGTTATCACAACAACAGATTGGAAAAGTACTGAAAAATTCATTTGAAAAAATGAACCAACAAATGAAAAACAGTATTGACTTTTGGTATTTTCAGATTACTGACCTATCAACTAGCGTTGAAAACCAAATCAGGATATAATAAGAATTCCATTCAAGTGGTAGGTATAAGAACGAACACAGTTTACCAGAAACTCTTTTTTTATCATACAGTTGCCAAACAAGCATACGGCTCACCTGGTAAGTGATTCCCGTAGCCTATGAGCGCTTGCAGCACCATTAGTATGCCACTCACGCATTGCCAACCTCGAGATATTTGTTCTTAAATCTCCTCTGCCCCGTAATTTCACTAGCCTACAGTGCCCTTCAAACCGAAACACAGTAATATCAAAGGACTACTATTTGGCTGCAGAATATTTGACACTGCGGTGGTACCTACCTAGCCGGCCTCTTGCAACAGAAGACCTACCACCAGTGTGACTGACTGCACTGGTGGAATAATCTCTGCTGTGACAGAGATTATCTTAACAGCGGGCGATGGGGTCGTCACGTCCCGACGCCTTTAAACCTCCCAAATATGTATCCTTAACGCAGCTTAGTTCTAAGGAATATGCTTGCGAGTCATAACTATCATGATTAAAGCTATTTTAGTTTGTAAAATATAAAATCTGATACTAGTTTTTGCCACTTTGCATTTCGATATCCGATATATATTATGTATATTTTTTATTCTCAAAAAATTCTGAAAGTATTGATGTTATCAATATTCCTTTGAAATAAATCAACTCTTATGACTATAAATATAAAAACGAGCTTAATTATGCCAAAGGTGCGGTCAAACCCGGGAAAGAATGGGTCGGTAGGTTAATGTAAAAAAAATGGTTAAACGAGAAATATTGTATAAAACTATTCAGAACAGTTTTAGCGCACTGTTATTCTTGAAAAAGCTTCCTTTATAATTAAATTCTTTAAAAACAATTTCTCCCGTCTTCACAGTACTGTACCGAAAGTACTCCTTGGCGTTGGATAATTATTCTTTGCCATTCAATTTAAAAATTTTAAGACGTCGACTTCTTTATAAAGCAAGTTCCCTAAGGCTACCTGCTCCATTACTCAAAGACTGCGAGACAATGTTATCGCATCGCCAATCTACAGCGGAACAGAAGAAAAAATATATCGCACTTCAACCACGTACCATCTTCATACAGTAAAAAAACCTTCACGTCGACAATGTAAATAACTATTTAGCATTCGTTCTTCATTCACTCCGTTTCTTATCGTGAGTCAGATTCTTATCTATTCGTCAATAATTTCAAATAAATAAAAGTAAATTACAAAACTTTTAAAGTATATTAGAGATCGAACTAGTTAGGTAAAATATTTTCAGATTTAAATGAAATAGTATCTCTGTTTCAATATATAATAAGCAAAAGTGAAAGATATAGTTTGGTATGAACAAAAATATAGTTTATCCACAAGCCTAATGCCAGGTGCAGCTATTTAGATACAATCAATTGTTTGTGTAATTAGCTTGTGACCACGGCTTCGCTCGCGTTAAATTTTGAGTAACATAGACCTTCTTTTTTATATAAAGTTTGAAAGCTTTTACAACTTCAGGGTTGTAATTTAAGGTCTTAACGTATTTCTTTATCTTTAATTGTTCGCCAAAAAGCTTCATGGTTTTAGTTTCCAAAATGATTTACTTCCATACTAACTTACAGTCCCCTTTTCACCTCTTAAGAGGTAGAATTTTAGTAAACGTTAAAAAATGTCTTTACTTGTTTGCCAAAAGAAAAATTTCATGCTTTTAGTTTTAAATATGACGGAATTTCATCAACTTTCATCTCCTTATTCATCCCTTATGGATTACATTTCGAAAAACCGTTTCTTAATGCTCGTTTACGTTTTGAAAACCACAACTGTTTTTGGGTCCAAGGCTCAACGTTTATATGCCAGTGAGGTCTTCTCCTTTTATATTTGTACAATATCATGGTAATAATAAGTTAACTTGTGCTACTATCAATACATAAGATTATTAATGTTCCGCAATACACCCGAAGCATTAGTATAGAGAACAACTTAATAAATCCTAGTGATATACACACGTCTTTGTACTTAGATGGTGATATCAATGTTATATTTAGACCGCTATATTATCGGAACAATACACCTATTAATATCTGATCCTTTGTGTAGGCTTTACGTAATATGCTTTGACAGGTTCGTTACTGCGTTCATTATGAGACAGATAAATTCTATAAGACCATGCTTACTATAAACTATGTTCAGACCCTTCTAGAAACAAAATGTAAAAGACGAGCTAGTCAAGTTTCGGGAGCTTCAACTTGTGTTTTTAAAAATAATTAATTTTATTTAAATTTAAAACTAATAAAATAAAGGAATTAAAATTAAAGACAACAACTAGCAGAATTGGATGCTAAGAATATTGTGAATTTATTTAATACAAAATGACGAACAATGAAAATAACAATTCAGCACTTATGTTCTAAGAACATGTCGCAACCGACATTCGGAGGAATTACTTTGTTTGCAAAAATGGGGTCCCACGGGACATAACTCCTCCCTCCTTAATTTCGAAATCTGCGGGTTTGGCTTGTTCCGGAATCCGAAGATTTCGATTTTTACAGAAATTAAAAGCATTTTTATAATAGTAACATATAAAAGCTAAAACTAATAAAAATAGTATTACATATAAAATGACCGTTGCTAAGCTTATGGAATTTGTTTGAAAGGAAGTAAATTCGTCTGTATTAACACTAATTGATTCACTGTTCTTTATCACTTGATTTAGAAATTTCACATCATCTAATTCTATATGTTTTATATTCACTGGGTTCACAGAACTAACACTTCTCTTCTGTATGTTTGGTAAGTTAATTACAGGTGTAGGCTGATAAACGTTGCTACCAATCAATCGCCGTCCTTCCAGGTGTAGACTTCCAATTTCAGCGTAGCAGTTTTGGTCTAAACTTAATATGTAAGTACCAAGGACAGGTTGTCGTACTACATCATTACTACAACTTTGTGAGATGATAGACCTTTTCTGGCTGTACAAAATCCATTTATCTATGGATATTTTTTGTGCTTTCAATTCGTTAACATTAACAGGATGCTGGATGCATTTTGAACCGTTATATTGATACAGCATTAGTTGCTCTATACAGGTTTCTCTAGAATACAGGTCCAAATCATCCATATGACAAAGGAACTGGCCTTGTGCGATATCCTTACATGCTCGTATTAGAGGTTGGTATTTTACTCCGCTCGCTAGTAGGAAAGGATATTCAGGTACCACTATGTAGGTAAGATTATTGGATTCGTTATACATGGGCAAGGAATACAATTTATAATAAGAGTATGTTTTGTTATCAGTTAAAGGTACTTCTATTAGAAACGTTATCTGGTTTGATTTAAGATAAGCCTTTATATTTAATGTTTCTTCTAAGTTAATTAAATTTTGTTCATTTGCGGGATACATTAAATTATCATGTTTGTCTATAAATTGGTATAAATGTAAAAGCTCAGTAGAATTTATGATTGATTTATGTAATACAGACACTTTACTTAACGCTAAGGCTGTTTCTATTTCACTTAATTTATCGTAGATTAAACGAAAATTGTTAATAAATTGATTAAAAAGACTTAATGAATATATAGAATACTTATGATTAATGTCGCTTTTACCTATATCCTTAACTATTCCTTCGAGACTTTTTAATCGCGTATCTATTATACGTGAGTTTTCCATAATTACTTCGGTAGAATTTATAAAATGATCTAACATTTTGGAGATGAGCGTTATCTTTTTTGTCGTTGCTTGCTCTTGACTTTTAATATTGGTTATGAGCTTCTCATATTTTATTGCATCACTATGGTCTAGATTGCCTGTAATGATTTTTATAAAAGATCCTAAGGGGTCAATTAACCCTCTCTTAAATCGTTTGGTTGGCAATAATTGCTTTATTTTGTCGATAGACATCTCTTTCAAATAGTTTGCTTGACTATTTAAACCTAAAAACTCAAGTGCTAATATTTTATCTTTATTTATTATTCGTAAAAACTCTTGATTTATATTTAAAGTTAAATCATCAATTATTGTACTTAAATCTAAGATTTTAATTATCAGCCAGTTGTCTTGTTTTATATACGCTTCTCCTTGTTTAACAGGAAGTATGCCCGGATTTTCGTTAATCCTTTCTAGAAGAAGGGCCTGACTCATCGGGATCCATAGTAGGGAAACGAGACACCACCTGTGGAGGTCGTTTAATATTCTTTAAATGTGTTTTAGTCAGTCTGTCCGCTGTTTTTATGGGTATTATATTTCGTTCAGGCTCGTTTGTAACTATTGCCTTTATATAGCGGGGTTTGTCCTTACTTTTTCTTTTATTAACATCCTTAACGAAAATAGATGTATTTGTTAATAGTTCTTTGCATTTCTGAAAAGCGTCAGTATAGTTTTGGTCAATGATTACCTTTCGTCCTTTCTTTAAACAGGCAGTCAAAGATTGTGTTATTTTGGAAAAGTCATAAATGAAACGTCGGTAATAACCTATGAATTCTAAAAATCTTTTTATCTCAGTTTGAGTCCTGGGCAATGAGTAGTCGAGTACTGATTGAATTTTGTCATTATTAGGTTTAAGTCCATCAAAAGGGGCTGTTATTGTCAATGTCATTTCTTTGTCTAGGGTATTTTGTATTATTGTAGTAGCAAAACCATTGTTACATTTAACTATAGCACTAGGCATTCTAACACCTTTGCAAAATTGCTTAAAATTTAAAACGGCATTACCATCACACATGTTTGTCGGAAGTTTAACTCTTTGTTCAGTTCGAGGGGCTAGTTGTATAACATTTACTGGATTATATACAATTGGTATTATCGCGTTTTTCGTTTTTATGAGTTTATCTTTTAGTTTAATATCGGCGTCTAAATGTAATAATAAGTCTAGTCCTATCAGTCCGTCATATCTGTTGTCTACGTTATATACATAAAATTTGTGAAAATCATCATTTTTGAAAATAGAGAACAGTGGAATATTAATAACTTCATTATGAACACTAGTAGCATGTGTGCTTACGACTTGAAAGGGTTCGTAGTATTTAGCCTGATGAAAATATTCGTTAGCCTTTTTTGGGCTTATAAACGATCTTGTACTACCAGTATCTAACATGAACTTACCGTCTATGTCAGAGATATAAATATAAGGCATCTTTAAATTATAGTCAAAGTTTAATTCTATTATTTCTGATTTCTGGGCTCCTATGTAAAAATTTTCAATTTTATTTTCCTCCTCATTTTTAGAAGTCGATTCATCCGTCATATTATCAGTCTGTTCCTCTATAGTCACGTATTCATTCATGTCGTTATGATATTCATTGTAATTGTCGTCTTGGTATATTAAAGTTTGGTCATACGGCCCATAATAACAATTTCGATTATCATTACTATGTGCGTCAAGTTCATTTATAGGGAAACTGGGTTTTACGGGGGCAGTTCTCATTGAAACGTCATTTAATTTAGGAATATTTTGTGGTATGTTCGGTCTATATCCAAAGTTGCTAGGTAAACGATATCCAAACTGTTGTGGTGCGTTATTTAAGATAGGTTTGTAACTTGTAAAAGTGTTAACGGGGCGATGACCATAATTAGGGTTAACCGGCGTCTGTGGTATGTATTGCCTGGTGGGTATACCGAATCTAAATTGTGGTGCTATTAACGGAGGCCTAAATCCCATTGGTTGAGATACCACATGGGGAGGCTTTATCGGTGTAGCAGTATTTTGAACTCCGAATTTAAATTGTTGACTTGGAGAATTAAAAGTCTTAAAATTTGTTGGGGGTGAATTAAATTTAAATTGAGCCATATGGTGTGGAGAACTTGGGTTAAGCATTCTAGAATTATTCAGCATTTTACTCCTTAAATTATACTGCTCTTGGAAATTGACCTCTTCTAAGACATAAGTGAGGGCATCTTCCAAGGTTGACGGATTTTTAAGTCTTATTAACCTAACCATATGCTCGGGTAAGTTGTATAAAAATGTATTTAATGCGGTATTATTATAAATAATATATTTTGCCTCTCTGAGGGTTTCGTTTGAAAGTTGGTTAACCTTTGAAAATAGTATGGATCTAACACCCTGTATCCTATTGCAAAAGTCTAAGTAATTTTCACTAGGTAAGATTTTTAAATTTTCTAATTCGATCGAAATACATTCCTCACTCCGAGGATCGCCAAAATGCTGTATTAATATTTTCTTTAAATCTTCCCACGTATCTAAATCGTTACGCTCACTGATAAGGACAGCTGCGTCGCCTCTCAGCTTACTCGTTATGCATTCCTTTAAATACTGATTTTGTTCTAATGAACCTTGGCAATTTAAAATCATATACTCACATTTTTTTAAAAATAAATTTAGTAACCGTGTCTCTCCGGAAAATTCAGGAATAAGTTTATAAATGTTAGCGATAGAAATATTATTTTCGACTAATTCAGCGGCATCAACCATTTTGGGAATTTAAAAATAAGATTTTACACACACAAAAATAAAGATCAGAATAACTGTAAAATACACACAGAAAACACAAATAATATGACACAATATAAAAGCATATAAAAGCAAAATACAAATATCCTTAATTAATATTAAAATTGAAACTATATAAAATTATTAAAATTAAAACTGAATTGTAAGTTTTAATTTCGTTTACTATTCTATTAAGACTGAATTTGAAGTCTATAGAAATTACTATTTAATACTAAATTTAAGAGAACTTTAATTTTATTAACACAATTTTTTTTAAAATTAAATATTAATAAAATACGTAATACATTAGGTATTAGCAAATAATAATCTAATTAAAATATTTAAACCAGATACGTTATAACAAAAGAAATTAATTTTGCAATAACAAGTGATAGGATATTTGAGAGGATAGCGAGGAATTTGACTCACCAACCGTTCAGCCTCATCACGAACACAATATGTACTTTTCACACCCGAGTTTAGACAAAATTTTTGGTTTGGTTCTTCAGGATCGCTCAGTATACTATATTAAATTCCTTTCTTCTAGAGTTTTATAGAATACTTGGATAGTATATTTTATTTTTGAGCAATCCTACCGGCTGCGCCAGTCAAGTTTCGGGAGCTTCAACTTTTGTTTTTAAAAATAATTAATTTTATTTAAATTTAAAACTAATAAAATAAAGGAATTAAAATTAAAGACAACAACTAGCAGAATTGGATGCTAAGAATATTGTGAATTTATTTAATACAAAATGACGAACAATGAAAATAACAATTCAGCACTTATGTTCTAAGAACATGTCGCAACCGACATTCGGAGGAATTACTTTGTTTGCAAAAATGGGGTCCCACGGGACATAACTAGCTTGTGCTCCTTCGTAAAAACAATAACAACGAAACGAAGTTCGTCACCGGCTAACTTCATTAAGCACAACATAACCTAACGCAGTTAGCGTGTGACTAACTTCGTTCCGTCACATTGGTGTTGAATTTACATAGCACCAGTGAGTCTTTGACATGTCTGTATGGAAGGGTCTGTCTGAATAGTGCATATTATATAGCAAATCTATGTTTGTGACTATATTAAAATTAAATTAACCAAGACTATAGGTTAGGTTTTGATTTTACAGAATTGATACAAATAATTTAGTTTTAATTTGTAAGAAACGGTAGTGCTAAATTCCTTTGTGATCATAAGCTTTTAGGTTTTTTTTTTAATGTATTTTCAACATTTAAATTGGAATGACGTGAAACAACTTCTGTCTACAGTCTAGACTAGAAGTCAATTATCTATTTATATCACAGACGTTTTTCTACACAAAACCCATTATTTCGTAAGCGCGAAAGTCGTTTAGAGTTTTTTTTGTTGAATATAAAATACCGTAAACATTATTTTAAAACTCATCCAGATACAAACCAGATATAAAACTTAATTACATTGTTTGTGTTAAATATAACAATATGAAAGCGGAAAATACAGGTATTTGATAAATAATTGGTTATGCGTAAGATAGAAAAATATCAATAAATTGCTCACAAAAAAAAGTTACATAACATGTAAGCATCATTAGAGTTCGATTCAAATTTCCGTTCGCTGCTTCTAATTATTAGTAAACTTTTTATCTCAGTCAATAAAGATGGATGATAGATACATTAGTGGCCACGAAAAAGATTTATCACTCAATGCGAAGGCATTAGATTGGGAGATATAATTATCGCGTCAAATCTACTAAGACCCCGGTGTCAGATTGACAAGCGACAATGACAAATGACGTTTGGTCCTTTGTGAAAAGGAACTGCTAAAATAAAGCAAGCTGTTCTCGAAAAACAAAAGCGTTTACGTTTCCACGCTTTTCTACGAAGCGTCGTATCGTGCTACCGCAAACTTTGTTTTCAATCTCCTACTGAGGCATCTACATAAAACTGTGCTACTTTCCAGTCTTTGCATAATGTAAAATACAGAAACGGGTCACGATACTGAAAATGCAACGGACGCGTTTTGTGTTCATCAGTCACAAACTTTTTGCATATCATGATTATAGATTTTTTTTATATATCACCATATATAATACAATATACCATATATTGATAACCATTGTAAAGCCGGGATGTTACAACACACGCTTTAAACACTGGTGACAACTTTAATATCTTTTCTGGGCAGATGTGTATTGACCATTTGTGTTATCGGACCCTGACGTCTGTAATACTGTCATAGAAGGCTTACGTCTGTAGTATTCATTTATTTAGATTGTCTGGTCGAGTTGGCCTATTCATGACGAAAACCATGACGCTATACTATTCTTAACACCCTGTCCCATTTATCATGTAGGGATGAATATAGGTATTTCGATTGTTAAACAATTATATCTATTATAGGGTCTGTCCCTATAATATACGGATGAGTGAGTGAGGAATGAGTTAATATACGGAGCATAACAAATATTTGTGTAAAAACAGTATGTACGAAAACGAATTCTAATATAACACTAGCCATTCATTTTATAAGAGAAAAGATTAAAAAACAGACGACAAAGTTCTGTCTCGAATTCGAGCTACAATTTTTTGTTCTTAACGACTTTCCACAAATCCTTTCACAGATTCGTCTGGGGGTATAACTTTGAAAAGCTAACCAAGCTATCGGGAATATCCATTAGGACTTTGACGTTCAGTTCAATTTCCATTGTTACTAAAAATTTACGGTCAGCTAAAATCAAATTAATTAAAATATATTAAAAATCGTATATTTATTTTTTCTTAATAGAACTACATTATTTTTTCGTGTTAAGTACCTACCTCTTTTGTTAGCACAAACTAAAGATCGCTGCGATAACCTCTGTTTTTGTAACATTGTTAGTGTAATTTACAATCAACATTAAAATTTATATTATAATAAAATAGATCTACATGATTATTTCGTAGTCAAGGCCGGTCGAATTTCCACGAAAATTCAACACAAAACAAATGAGAACAACATATAATGAGCAAGCATTAGCGTTGACGAGAATTTTTGACAGAAAGCCGGTAATGGCCGGCACTAATTTCCCGGCCGAAGATTTCCCTCGACCCTTTGCCGTATTAGCGCGGTTTAAATATGAGAACGAAATTACATCTTTTATTTCGTTCCATTTTCCGTCTAATGAAAACCTTTATCAAAGTAATCCTCATCACCGGATAGCTATTACGTAAGCGCTCGACATATTTAATAAGAGCGAATATGACATTAAGACATGTTAATGGAAGCGAATTATTAACGTGTTGCGAATATTGTTGTGTTGGGACCGATAAAATTCAACATACAACCGTACATTATGACCATGAATTAGAATATACTATAATGGTTTATCTTCAATAAGAGGTTACATAAATCCAAACGAATGTTCTAATTGCAAATGTTAGTTTGTTGTTTATAATTCTTTCACGACTTAAATACTCAACCGGTCCTAAACTTTTGCATACATATCAGAGGCATAGAGAAAAAGATATAGAAGAATTTCATCGACAAACAATTGTTCGTGATGTATATTTAGATTGAACAAATTACAATAACATGTTAATTCTTCTTCATCCTAGCATTATTCCCGGTATTTTTATGTACCCAGGGTCTGCTTATTACTCTTATCCGGATTTGACAGGTTACTAGTTTTTACACGGAGCGATTGCCATCTGACCTCCGCAACCCTACAATAACATGTTAATTACATGAACAAATTACAAAGTGTTGCCTGCCGTACAGAATGAATGAAACATAATTCTAAAGTCTACACAGACGAAGTCACGGGCAATACTACAATTAAGTATTCGTATTTAAAATTAAATCAAAATAAACGAATAATAATATCTAAACATGCAAACGATATCCTTCATAATATAATAAAAACTATATTATTTATCATAGCAATTATAATAAATATTACGCAGTGACATGCATACTACTTATATGTACGTAATTTTCAAATTCTTTTAAGCGTAGTATTTAAAAGATTAAAATACTTCGCTGTTTTTTTTTTCTATCAGATGCGGCATACGAGCAGGAGGCTCACCTGATGTTAAGTTATCACTGCCGCCCATGAACATTTTCAACACCAGAAGGCATACACGAGCGTTGCCGACTTTTGAGAAAGGAATAGGCTCTTCTCTTGAAGGTTAATCGGTTCGAAAAGACCGCCGCCGAAAGCAGGTTCCACAGAATGGTTGTGCGAGGACGAAAATGCTTTCTGAATATATATATATATATATGTATATTCTGTTATGGACTTCCATACATCGATATGGTGTTGAATTTAGCATTTTGACACAATGTCTAAACAATTCCATCAAAGACTTATTGCACACAACTGTTCTCACAAATAAATCAGTACCGCGTACGTATAGATTTTGCACACATGACCGGCTCAAAATATTTGAATCGAATGTATCAAAACAAGTTATCGCATTACATAATAAGTCACTTTGTATTTGTGATAACGGCGTTTCGGTTCGATGTGCGTTAAACGTAATAGTATAATACAGATTATCCTCGAAACTTGTCCGCCCGTTTCCGAAATTGTGAAGGCTTCGGATATTTCCTACGCAATTTAACCATTGAGTGTCGTCGTCCATAAATATTCATATAACTGAACAGTCTGAGAAGGATTATAGCGTCTACGTTTTATGTTGGAGTTAATTACACTTAAATTATCAAATTTTTTACTATTTTGATATCCGAAAGAATATCTGTAACAAACAATAATATCATATTTTCTTAGTTGTTATTCCATTGTTTATGGCAATTGAAATATATTTTTAACACGCATTTATTAGCTTCATGTAACGGAAACTTTTAACATGATTTTGACCTCCTTCAAATCGTGGGATTAAATTGAGAAAATTTTGCACATTTATCAAGCATATAAATAATTAAAAAAAAAAAACTACTTAAAAATGGAAAATTAATAATTGTTAAAAAAACACGCCTTTACAGAAAATCGAACCAAAAATGAAAAATAAATAATAGTTTAAATAGTATAAATAATAAAAATGTATTTTATTATAAAAAGCCTGGGTGTGCGTTGAACAACAGACAGAATCTAATAATGTATTGTATGTATGTATTTAGTTCTGAGTTGTATGTTAAGTTTCAGGTATCTAAATCAAAGAGAAGTTAATTTAAAATGGCGTCCAAAATTCGTATTCATACGAACCAACAAAAAAAAATCAAGTTAATAAAAACGTGGTAAAACGAACGTTTATATCAATTAAAAGAACGTTTGACGAATTAAATGTTCATCTATATACTTGTTAGTACTTGAAAATGTAGCAAGAATGGCTGTAATTTAAATGAAAGCTTCGAGAGGGTCGGTTTTATTGAAAGCTGAGTTTTAATTTAAAATAATTAAATTGTTTTGATAATTAATTTAATTTAATTAATCAAACGAAAGCTTAATTTTTTATAACAACTTTATAAATATGTACATACCTCAGCTCGTTATTATTATCTATCGTGAGCGAGGTCGTATTAGAATTGCGCAATGAGCTAATTTGCAAAGTCATCCAATTAACCAAATATTTCATTTCCATATACGGCATGAAACAGCGATACAAGTTTGGTAGATACCGTATCTTTTAGACAAACAAAAACCTTTTAAAACCTATCAAAGGTTGTCTCCAGCTGTGATAATTACCGAGATCCGAAATCTCCAATCATTTCTAAAATGGCAAGAGAAGTAAAAAGCCGCAACGAAAAAACTGTGAAAAATTTAAAGTGCCTTTGTCTCCCAGTTACGTGTGCTAACGAATACCTGCCGATGGAGGTAGACAAAAATAACGTATGGAGTGTGTGTTATTTACGATGTGGTGTATTTCGGGAGAACGTCTCGACATAACAGGTTAAAGCAACCGCACGTTTCATAGTACGATTCTTTGTAACTACAAATTACCTGGTGATCCGGTGTCGCGTATGGCATGGGTTATTAAGAACTTACAAGAGACGATATTTTTTTGTTTTTTCCGGTTTTATGTCTATCGAATAGATAATTCACAATATCGATTTGTAAGTTTTACTTTATTTAGATGCAAGCCCCTAAGGAGTCTCTCCAGCAACTTACGTACATTGAACATGACAATATTACTTTCTAGTCAGATGAGAGGTTATTAGGTTAAGCAAAGTGATTATCATATATAAGCTTCTAGAGTTAGTAATCTAATTTTGATTGACACCTATCCCCTGATTTACAGAAATACTCTTCTTGTTACATTCTTGTTACATAGTACGCAATATATAGAGCGCTATTTTGTTAGTAAATAAATTAATTTACTAAGTTGCTCTAATAAATATATTTTTTACACATTTAAACGAGAAATTCTTGTGTATATATATAATGTGAATCTCGGAAACGCGTCCGACGATTTTCATGAAATTTAGTATGTAATAGGTAATTTCGGGCAAGAAATCGATATAACTAGAATTCATTTTTAGAGAATGTCGTTTTATCCATGTTTTCAGGCAATGAAAACCCCGTTATTTAGATAACCAGTTCATATTTTTTTATTACTGTGTCGGTACCAAAAATATTATTTATACTTCATCATTATGTTATTCGTATCTTAATAAAATTTCCAAGATTTACCAAAAAAAACACATCCAGGTACTTATAACTATATAAAATAAATGTAAGTAAACTCAACAATGTTTCGTATTGATAATTCTAAATCAGTCTAACTATACGTGTTGTGGAGGAAAATCTACAATTACTTTGATAATAATTGCAGGTTCGTTTGCCCCTCGGGAAATATTCGATGATGGAGTGTTTGTTTTTACACCCTTAACACCATGATACGTATCCTACTGTTACGGAGAACCTTATTACTAGGTAAATAAGGTTCAAAATCGCTCTCTACTCTCTCTTTCCTTCGTAACGAGTACGTTCTATAAACTTATATTCTTGAAAAAATACCGTACAACATTCCGTGGATGGAACTTTCTCGAACCTGTGTTCCGCGTTATATAAGAGCCGTCGAGTCGAGTGATTCATTTAGTTCTAAGAGACGAGCGGAGAAACTACAAGCGATACAACTTATGAAATGCGAAACCTAGTTATTTTAGCTGTCCTTCGGGACTACAATTGACTTGTGATTTGAAAGTTTCTTTATGTAACCTTGAAAATGTCATTAAAGTCTCACTTACAGCCATCAGGTGTTTTAATCTATATCCACAACCCCGGCACGTAACACTGCAAGATTGGGTGTATACTGACCTATTTATTTATTTCAATCGTCAATTGATTATCAAACTGAATAATAATTAATAATTTAACGTAAATGTCAACGCTTAATTAATATTCCCTTAGAAATGTGAGTAACCTTCGCTATCTACTGTCTTAGTAATCGATGGCGTTGACAGCCGAAAGTGATTAAGCCAAAATTAATAGTGATTACTATAAATGCTCCAAATTGTACTTTAATACAGCAATTGGTATCTTTGTACTGAGTCTTCTTTGTAATAAAGCCATAGTAAAGAAAACGTAGGCTATAATAATGTATTTTTTATAATAAACATGTTAATTTTTCCAGAACTTTCATTTCCAACACGAGTGTACAATTGTACACGCACACCAATCATTTTCATATTCACCCGTGTTTCGTACACATACTCCTCTCAATAACACAAAGGTTGGCTGGAAGCGATCCCTTTTTGGGATAAGTCCAAGTACAGTTTTATTATTTTAAATGTGTTTGTCGTGGTTAATTACAATCTTAATACAACAACAATTTAACACGATACAGAATATAACAAGAATTTATAAAGGAAAAAGAAATATCTAGACTTAATTATATTGTAAATGCGAAAGTAATTTTGTCTGTTACGTTTTCAAACCTAAGCCGATAAGCCAATTTTGATGAATTTTGAATAGACCTTAAAGAAGGACATGGGTGATGGCGTTTTATCGCGAAAACAAAACTTTAAGGAGTTGAAGTATATTATAGATAATCAATCAATAACAATAGTTCTTCAGACGGGTGCAGCCTCGGGAACAAACTAGTTATACTTATTTTGTTAATATGGAATATACACAATGGCAAATATTACGCTATTGTGTGAATTTTTATATCTTAATATATGAATAATAATACATACGTATATAAAACATTGCGGATTGCGCAAGTATGTGCGAGTATAAAAAGCAGTGAAGCATCGCACAAGTTAACATCGCGTGACAGCGTGTCCCCGATACAATAGAACTGAAATTAACCAATGTTTATGTATCATTTTGCTTTTAAATAAAAAAAACGAATGCATTATAACTTAATACTTTTTTAATTTCCTAGAGTTATTCATTGACTGGAATGCAAATTTAATCTATTACATAAAGTAAGAATGATATTTATTCCGGTTGAAATTATCTTTTGTTTTCTTTAAATTTGATATGAAGATTGATCCTGCGCGGGCTAAATAAATTTTATAATCTATAATATGAAAGGAGAAGACAAGACTCACTGACGTATCCGCCCGCCCAGCCTAAACCCATGAACCTAGAAAGTTGAATTTTTGACAGGTGTTGATTTTAAAAAGTAAACAAGCACTAAAACATTCAAACCTTAGGAGGCTAGAAAGGGGTACTGTATTATATATAGAGACGTGTGTTCTCTACCAAAATACTACTATCATACAGAATATCAGTGTATTGTTCTTTTTCGATAAGTATGAGTACTCTACGTCTAACTTCTGCCTCCTCTGTTCTCCATTTTCCCCTCCTCCCATCCCTCATCTTAAGTAACAATGCACGATGATACATCGGATATTAAACATGAACATAGGCTGTGTTGGGGTCGAAAAGAAAATACAAATACCAGCACTAACATTTAGACCCGAAAAGATCTGAACGGCTGAAAAATACATTTGCCTCAAACGCAAAATAGCGAACGTAGGCGATAAGGGGTAATACGCTAGGCTAATAATAAAAACAAGGCAAATTAAAACTCGTAAGAACTTTTAGAATTGAGAATAAAGTTATGTAATATTAAAATCGTTCTTCGTCGTTTGACTAAAAATTTAACTGTTGTTGTTTCACTAAAATTTATCAACGCCACTTTCAAACTTTACTGAAAATGGGCCCTTCCATTATGAAACTAAAAACTTCCATTTATCACTTACTTAGATTTAAATTTTGCTAAAACTTCAATTCGTCTCGACCAATCGCGAATGAAACTTGAAAATTTATTATGAAAGTTGTTTGAAATAAGTTCACCGATGCACAGGCAAGTTACGACATCGTCGACCACGATTTCATCGCACACAGTAAATTTTAAGATAAATTTCCTACAGATCTGCAGAGAACCTTACCCAATCTCCTTCATTTAAATCGACGCTATAAAGGAGGTAAACCTTAAATCCGGCCGGACTCCGTTAACTCTGAAAGATTCTTTTTAATTAATTTTTTTATAACCCATAAAAGCGGGTAAACTCTTAAGCCCTTTAGTTAATAATATAAACGTACAAATTATTAAGCAGTAAAATTTCTTGAGTTGTAACATTTTTTAATTTTCTGCTTGTTGAGCAAGCTTCAGAAACACTGTTTCCAGCGGGAAATTCTCATTAAAACTAAGCGAAGCCGTTGCGATCACAACCAATCCTTTTGCGTTTTCAAAGTAAGGCCGGGGGTGAGTCTTCGAGTTTTTGTAATAAGTCTAATACTCGCATTGAATGGGTCTGATTGAAACGTTTATGACAAAGATAGGAGTTGTAACCCTAAGGCCTCACACAATAGGGCGTACTTGCCTCGGGCGTGGTTCATTATTGCAAGTCGTCGTCTCGTCTCAGGAATCCCTTTGTCCGTTCTTCACGCGCCTCACTCCAATCTATTGCTGTTCTAATCGCATGAACAAGCTCTCGTCTTACATATTAATCAACTTCAGTTGCTTTGCAGATTTGAGGGAGCGTGAGCACTAGCTCTTTGAACTTCATTCTTAACAATAGTTCGCCAAAAGTATAGAAATATATACTTGTAACTACTAAAATACTTTCAAACAAAGAGAAACAAGTTCGTAACATATTGCCATAATCGTTTCGGCCAAATATTTTTGTATTGTTAACGTATTATTAACTGACAATATATCAAACAGTTCCCGAGGGAGAAAATGTCAGCACCAGCGAAACCTGTAACAAATACTGCAACAAATAACTATTATAAAATAGTAGCTAGGAATTTGTAAACGCATGCTCGAGGCTAACGTCAACTGTCTGATATTTATTAATGAAATAAAACTATGCATAAACTCATTCTGTGTCGTGAGGCAAGGAAGGTGAGCTTCGTTAAACAAGCGCTACGTTCTACGTTTTACTCCCGTGCCATGCAATCACGCATGCTTCGCTGACATTAAAGCGACTCCACGACCATTGTTGTAGTTTATTTAACAGCAAACTAAGAAATATTTTCCTGTAAACGCTTCAACAAGTACCTTCTAAGATTCTCTCCAAGATTTATACTGAAGAATTGAGTTAAAAGCGCAAATTGCTCAAGAACTTTTAAAATATCGATCGATCTGATTGTATTGAAATAACAATGGAGAGTTTCAAATTCCGAAGTGAAGGCGAAAACTTTGCGAGGGAAATTGGTCTTTTAAAAAGTTCCAAAGAAACATCGCTAGAAAAAATAGCTATAAACGGTAGCGACGTAAAGCGAGTGTGCAGTGTTATACGAGTAGATACTTTCGAAAGAAACATTTGCTTTCGGACATATAAAAAAACAGTTTAGGTTTTATTATCCCCAACCGGATTCAGTGTTCATTTTATGG
Organism: Hestina assimilis; assembly: GCA_023373885.1. Classification (NCBI taxonomy): domain Eukaryota; kingdom Metazoa; phylum Arthropoda; class Insecta; order Lepidoptera; family Nymphalidae; genus Hestina; species Hestina assimilis. The sequence continues at coordinate 6,562,450 of CM041741.1, read as the reverse complement.
ATACTAACCTCATATAAGTTTCGTATAGTTTAAATGAAATTGAGGGGAAACGCTTTTTGAATCAACGAAGCGAAGTCTCGCACTAATATAGCTTCTTTAAGGTCAAGGTTATTTAAACAAAGCGTGGGTAACTGTAAAATTGTAATGTCATGCATGAAATTACGGGGTAGTAGAAACGCAAACCATAAATTAGCCTTGGATTTAATAAATACAATACAATATAGGTAATAATGAATCACATCAATTTTAATTTACAAGTATACAACAAATAATGATGGTAGGTCTTTTGTTGCAAGAGGCCGGCTAGGTAGGTACCACCGCAGTGTCCAATATTCTGCCGCCAAATAGTAGTGTTTAGGCACTACTGTGTTCCGGTTTGAAGGGCATAGTACTCTAGTGAAATTACTGGGCGAACGAGATTTAAGAACTAATATCTCGAGGTTGGCAACGCGCGAGTGGCACCTACTAATGGTGCTGCAAGCGCTCATAGGCTGCGGCAGCCACTTACCATCAGGTGGGCCGTATGCTTGTTTGCCAACTTTTAACATAAAAAAAAAAAAAAAAAAATCGTTATCGGATCTGCGTAGGACAAAGATAAAGAATATTCCACTTTTCTATCATAAATTATACTTTATACTTTAATCAGAAGTCTATATAACTAATTAATAATAACCGGCACACGTGTTCGTCTTTCCTCCTTCTAGAAAAAGAAGAAGACGACCACTAGATCTAGGCTCTTTCAGAAGTGGAGTGTAGAGACGTTGCGGAGGGACAAGGCGAGGGTGGCTACCGCTATTGCCTTCCGCAACTGTATTAGCCACCTTCGTGTTTGGACTGCCATTTACCATCAGGTGAAGTAAAGTCATTAATTACCCCTTCTTTTCGAATAAAAAAAAATGTACTATACTGTGTAGGAATAAATTAAAAATTTTATACTGTAAATTCATCTAATTTTATACTGAATAATTAATTATATTCGAATTTTATTTCCATTGGTAAAAGGAAAAATTAGATCATTTTAAAAAGGACAGTCATAAAATATTTACACTCGTAGACGTTTTTGTGTGCGATTTCCGGCAAAATATCAGCGTTATCACGAAAGCTTTTAAATTTAAAACGTTGGATTTTATTGATATTATAGCTTGCAAAATTTCGTCGTCGTCATTTTCCATACGACAGAATATTAATTTCAAAAGGTTTTTATATTTATGTTTGCTATTTGTTATATATAATCAGCGAAATATTTTATATTATGTGAAACTTGATATGAGAATGAATGTTGATGCGACAAAATTACAAATGCATAACGTATACACGTAAGATGTAGAAAATTATTTGCATATACGGAGGCTACTTAAAAATTCCTCAGCCCGGGCTCCCACCGACGTATGTCATTATGACGAGGCAGGCAGCGGAAGAGAAACGCGTGACGTCTCTCCGAAGGTACCCTGGGACGTGACATGGCAGTAAATGAATTAAAATATCCATGTATATACATTTCACACAACACTCAATTACAATACATAGGAAATGGCACTGGTGGTCCGTCCAGCGCGATCCGTATCGCCATCAAGCATCTTACTAAATGTTTTTTATTGGACTACGTTGGCGAGCATACGGCCACCCGATGGTAAGCGGTTCTGGTAGCTTATTCGAATTCAACAAAACACACTACCGCTTTATAGTAGAATATCTAACACTGCGGTGGTTACTACCAAGCTGGCCTCTTGCAATTAGAGGTCTGCCACCCGTAAAATGGTTGCTGTGATTTTTAGTCACATAGTGTTTATTGGTAAATATGTCACAAACCTATCATAATATTCATTTACAATTTCTCTGGCTCACCCGGCGTATTATACAAAATCGATAGATTGCAAGTTGTAAGCAATAATTCGGTCGGGGTTGTTAAAAGAAGGGGAGGAATGTCTACTTCACTTGCTGCCATCAGGTAAAAATATTAAGCGTAATACTATGTTGTTGTGTATTAAAGCAAGTTATATTATAAGGGCCTTATGTTAATAATATTACAGAAAAAGTAAATGTGTTGAAAATAATTAAAGAGCAGTCTGATTGGAAGCTGTTACTGTAGCTTATGTTCCAACTAACTTAAGTACCTATGGGCTGAACACAAAAAAGTTTGGAGAGGATAGAGGACATAAAAGCAGGTGCAGGGTTTGGGTGTTTGGCTGTAAAATGGAAACCAACTGTAGGTACGAATACCCCGAGGTTTTGACTCCGGTACTGAGTAACATGTAGTACATCTGGGGATGTACGTCGATTCACGTCGTATCGATTTGGAAAACTTTATAAATATATAATTTTAGTTTCATCTCACAATATAACTTCATTATTGCTTAATCATCACTCGTTGTAAAGCCATAAGACACAGCCGTAACGAATGCTTCGATCGTTGATCATAAAACATTTAATTACCGTGGCGTCCATTAAACTTAGTGGAACTTATAAATCTTGCAGTCAATATTAACTATAAACTGTTCAATTTTTATATTCAAATGACATGTTTCATTTTACGACGCCAGAAATTTAATACTCATGACTAAATCTATATTAAATATCAAAAGGTAATTATTTTGATTAGTTGTTAGTAAGGCGGTATCAATTTATGTTGACTTATCATTATTACGAATTGAAATGTAATGGAGGCCTAATTGGGGACATGAATTATTTATTTTTAATTTTTGTGGCTTTATACGAATTTCGAAGGTATTTTCAACATAATGATGAAAATATTATGCATTAAAATTGTCTCAAATATAAAGTTTATCAAGAAGAAAATAATCCTCATAAAGCCTCAATAGCGCAACGGTAGAAGGGACGACTTCTCTCTGTTAACGCGAGAGTCGAGGGTTCGATCCTGACCTACTTAGCCCAAGTATTGTCGTACCTACTCCTAGCGCAAGCTTCGAGCTTATTAGGAGGGGCAATAGGAATATAAGTAATGCCTTAAAAAACATTGCTACTATTCTTTAAAAATGTCTATTCTATTTGTTATCAATAAAATTATATTAAGCAAATCATGAAATATTTGGTTATATGCTCAAGATTACGATATGCTTAAGAAGTATATGTAGACATTATATAGGAAATTCATTTTTTCCAAGTTAAATTTTGAATGCTCTATGTTTATTTACTCTGTAGACGAGTCCCCAATTGTTTTATGGTACGAAGTGCAAATTTGGGGGGCCTGTCTGTATCAATCGAGGGGCGCTCAATCGTTTTAAAGCAGCTTTTGTTTCGCTTCGTTGTTTATTAGGGGGAAACGTCTCCATAAAGGAAGGCATTACGAGCATCGGATGAATAACAGCCCATTTTATTTAACAATTGAAAATATTGTAATAATTCGAATAACATGTGTACAAGATGTTTGATCTAATATATAGTAAAAACTATTTATATGTGAATGTGAGTCTGTTTGCTTGTTGGTTTGTTTCTTACGCTTTGAAGCCTAAGCCGATCATCATGAAATTTTGCATACACATTGTCAAGTATACAGAAAAGGACATAGATAACTTTTAGCCAAAATAAAAATACTGCTTTCGAATTATTAAATAACTATTACATTTAAGCGAGCAAAGACGCAGACAGAAGCTTGTTGAGTAATAATAATAAACGCAACACACTCAACCCCTTTAGGAGAGATCCTGTTTCGGGATCCGGAAACACGCCCAAGCACAAGGACAAACACAGGCAGATCGAAACACACAATACAAACATCTGCTCCGAGCAGCAACCGAACCAGTGACTTGTAGTGCTTAAGGCAGATTTGCTGCTCCTGCACAACGTCGTCTAAATGATGATGTTGAAGTATATTTCAAGTTAGATATGGATAAAGTTTCGTCTTTAACCTATTATATTTTTACACTCTTTTCGTTTTTACTAGGCTAGGAATATTTACACGAAAAGATCTTCCTATGTGTGTATGTATTATTTATATAAGGTCGCTTACCATTTTCCGGGTTATTTTACGATCGTATTCAATAAAATTGGTTAACGACTATAGCAGGCGCTACTGGAAGGAAATATGCTTTATATTCCCCCAAGAAAACATTCGATGTATACATAATGACTTCATTTGATTTATGTTTTGTTTTCATATCATTATGTCATAATGGCTTTTACCTGAAACTTTGCACACTTGCAATAAATTTGCTCACTTTACTTTTTTTCGAAAATCATCGAAAATTAACATACTTTCTAATTTAAATTTTAATACAAAAAGATGTACCTATGTACATGAAAGAAGTTTGGTCTATGCATGTTATAACTATAAATCCATCGTAACACGTGTATCTACGAACTCTACGGTAAATAAGGCTAAAGTAAGTGATTGTTTGTTTCTAAAAATAATATTAGCCAATGACGATTCAATTAAATTATTAAAAGTATATTGAGACATTATTCAACATAATGTAAAATGCATTCGTGCGAGAGAGGTCTCACCCTGAAGGACCTTCGACGGGTCCGAAACTAGTACCTAAACCGATTGAACGTGAGTTTTAGTCGTGTAAATTTTACATTCGAATGACAATTCAGTCATTTCTAATATTTTTATTTTCCGCTCCAGCTAAGACTTCTGATAGGGGACTTCTAATAGTCGAAAAGGTCAAAATCTAACAACCCGCGAATTAAAGTCAAACCTCCAATCAAACTATCAATAACCCTCCACAACCAATGCAAAAGATAATGTGCAGTTGAGTGCATTTGATAACAATATAAATATAATTATCTAATTGTGAATAAAACTCTCTTAAGTATGTTATTATCTAAAGAAATCGCAGTACTTTTTCTTCAACGATTACGATGAAATTGACTACAATCGGTGTCATTATTCAATCACGACGTCGCCGTCCGTCCTTATTACGCCACCAATCATTTATTGAACGTGTCTGTTACATAGAATCCTGTTATTTATCTCGTTAACCCCTGACATTGACTTAATTCGCTCAATGCAATTAATTGGTTGAACTTGGAGATGCATCTGTTCCTATTAACGAACGATATTATAACCTAGTTATGGTTTGACAGCTTTGCCTGTGTGTGTTCTATTGTCACCAAAATCAACAGAAAGAATAATTAATAAATATGTATGGAACACGAAGATAGTATACATTGTGCCTTATAATAAAAAAATCAGAAAAAAGAAAGAAAATTGACAATGTATACTGCTCACTATAATGAGATGGCTTGAAATGGGATTTGATTGGCAAATCTGATATTCCAGTCACCGATTCTGGAGAAAAGGTGACATTTCAATTTAGGGAAAAGATAATAACTGTCAATCAAAGAGGCAATAGTACGGTAACGTAATTATGCCTTCGAAATAGGGCACGCCACTTTGTCATTACATGTTATAGTACAATCACGACAGTTTCGTAAACTATGTATGACATATGTCTAATTATAAGAAGTCGGACGAAAGGTGAATAAAAAGCTTCGTAATATTGTCAAAAATAACGCGACATTCGGAAAAGGTGATGCGTCAAATAGAACGAGTTTTCAATTTTTAAAATCGTTATTTTTAGTCTTCCAAAATGAGGTATGATTTGATTAATGATTTCTTTAATGTTACGGTTTAAATTCTATATGAAGCAATTTTGACGATTATAATTTTATTGAATTGGGAATGCTTCCTTAATTAGCCTCTTTATAATTTTAAGACAACTGATTCGAGTCTGTGTGACTGTGTCGAGGACACTGGATATAAAACTCTAAACGTATGAGCTAATTACCCACGATCATTGCTTAAAATCTAGTTTGTTTTCTTTCCTATGTTAAAGCTAAAAACCCTTTTATAAAACATTATAGTTTTCTTTTACCGACATCTAAGAAATCTAAAGTCTATATATAGTTTGAAAAAAGAACATTTATCACATTTGTAAATTCTAGAAAGAAAGAAAAAAACAATTTAACAGAAAAACCTTAAACAATCGACACCGATACGAGAATCGCTTATTAATAAGAAAGCGTAGGCCTTCGTTTCAACGTAATATTGCTTGTTATGTTAATGAGAGAAGTCTCAATCGGGTGTTGTCACAATCGCCCGTGGGAAAACAATGTGGTATTGAACGCATCCAGATGCTCAAAGATCTCATCGTGTGGCGAGCCTTAATTTTGTAACTAACGGTCATTTCCGTCTTTAAATGATATCAAGTTGTAAGATGAACTGATAAGTGTTACGGGTTGGTGCTTACAGCGTTGGTCATTAAACTGATACTAAACGCTAAGCATCTTGTCCTTTACATAATGTACATTGTACATGTGTGAGAGCGAATGACCGTAACGTTAACATTTTCTGTTTTTTTTTGTAATACAAAAATTTTCTTTTTAATAATAATTGCTTAATGAATTTAAAAAGTGTGTGTGCGATTCAGACACGATAGAAGTGAAACTTTAGTAAATCGACAAAAGACTAAGATGAATATATGTAACAAGATATAAAAATATTCACAAACACTGTTAAATAATAACACACCACGCTGACTTCTTACTAAAAGCTGTAATCTGCAGCCGCATACATATATATATATACATAAATACCGACATTTGCTCTCTCGCTCTGGCTCACTAAACCATGGCGCAAAGAGGAGAGACCGATAATATAAAATAGTATGTATATTTCTGTCTTATTCTTCCTACACATTTTTGTATTTGCGTCACTTACATGTCGTTTTTTCCGTTGCACGATTTGAAATCACAACGATTCTAAAGAAGTTTCACTTCAAAAATACAACCATGCAAATACAACAAAGTGAATGATATATCAAAATAATTGAATCATTTATTAAATAAAACTGAACTCTTTTGTAAAGGATATAATTCCAAAATGATAAAATGACAAATCCTCAATAATTTTTAAATTCCTTGTACTTTTTACGCCTAAGCGTCAAAACTGGTCTTGGACAGGTTTTCAAACTTAAAGAAGATTATTTTGCGACAAACAAAAACAGTTACAATCTAGAAGAGAATCGTAATAACGTTTTGTGATGATCGCCTGGAGTTAAAACATCGCAACCACATCTAACAAATATATTTCATAGAATTTTATGAATCACAAGCGTCATTCACGATTTTTTATATGTTCAAAAGTACTAAAATAGCATGTAAATTGGCAACGACTACAGACTCATACAAATAGTTATCAATAAAACAATATATCTGTATTATGAGGCAATGAGCAATTTCTGGAAATATTTTCTTTAAGCGCAAGGGTGACTTCAGGGGTGAATGTGGGTGATTGATCGCTACCAAGTGCACAGCGTTAATAGTTTTGTATTGATGTCCAGTCGCTAGCAAACATTGTTGCCACGTGATTGATACTATAAGAAGTCGAATAAAATTGTTGTTCAAAAGCCAAATCAATCTTTAGTGAAGGGATTTTCAGAAATCTTACACCCGCACCATAAACAAACGCTACTCCATTAAAACCACCATTACAATGGTTGTATCCTTTGTTGGGCTTTTAAATGCCTATAAAGCAGATTTACTTACACTGCAGCATAACGGTCGAAATACAAAATTTATTCCACATCGAAGGTCCAACTTTGCTTATAGTTTATAAGATATAAATCATTTATAGAATGATAAATGTTATTCTTTGTCCTATAAAAATAAAAAGATTCACTAAATGTAATTTCAAAATACTCAAGAAGTATGGGAGTATGTGCATTAAAACTCTTTTCTAATCGACAAAACGTACACTATCTTTGAGTTTATCTGACCTGTAAAATCGGCGAGAGCGTCTGAAAGTCAAGATTAAAAGCAGACCTTGACACGAACTGGAAATTTTCCATGTAAAAGAAATGTATGTAATAGCGTAATGCAACATGCGAGGACTTCAAAACATCGGAAATATAAAGGCAGATTTTTTATGATAATTATAAAATAATTGATCATAAATACAATACAATGTATCGTATTTTCTGTATATTTTACACTGATTCATACCAACCAGAAGCCTTTTAGTAGTATTTAATTAAATGATATCACAGACATGGACATTCAATATTTGTTGATGGAATGTGTCAAGAATCGAAAACAGAAGGAATTCCTCTTTAAAATCCTCAATTTGAATGTTTTTGATGTCGGTCTGGTGCAGACGATTCTTTGCCGGCCAACATAAAAAAAAGCTGTTTTATTAAGTAGATTATAATTACTTTTTCTTTTGTATGTTTTTATTAAATATGTAAGTTAGATAAGGTACAATGGGATTGACATGTTCTTTTCGAATAAAAAAATCACAGACAAGTGTTCGACATTGGCAGTATGAATAAAAAATCATTTATGTTTTATTTAAATTTTAGCAGTATACATATATTTTAATTTTAGCAACTCTTTTTTTATTTCGTTATTTCACTACAAAAATTGTTCAAAGTACTTCATTCTAAATAGTACCTAATGATCTCCGATTAAAAAGATTATGATGTACGGTCATTCCTTTGTTTTGTCACTCGGTTACAGAATCCAAAAATATCACAATGATTTAACAAAATTATAACATAACACTTCTATATTCGACAGGTTTATATGACGACGTGTTATGTATATATAGAGAACGAAATCATTCAATAGTATATCCGCTTCCTGTAGTATTCATTTTTATTCACTTCGTCACGAACACGGCATTTTCGATGTGCATTCATTCGTCAGTAGATGGCGTTCCTGTCATCGTGAACACATTGATAGTAATGATTATTAAGACATTGAAATCAAAATTAATCAATATTCGTGCATGATGCAAAAGATATGTATTTTGAAGTTCAAGACTTTGATTGTTTATATTATTTAGATAGTTAAGAAATATTATCGTATCTTGTTAATAATAGAGACAACAAGACCTTATAAAGCAGACAGGTGCTTGGTGTGACTGGCATATAAGAACCTAATTTTACGCAAATAAAATCGCAGGTAAACTTTATACAGACTTATGTATGTGTATAAAATATATTACTTCACCCACAGACTCACTAGGTCAAGTTCAAGGACTTAAAAACGGAAATGAACTTAATGAAAATGTGAAACCAAGCAACTCTAAATTTTAGGGATGATATTAATGACTTAATAAATTAATTTTGATTATTACTTAATTTTGAGCTAACTTAAAACAACACGAACACTATAGAACCAGATGTCTAGAATTTTATCATAATATCAATTGTTATAGAAAATAAATTAACATAAGCTATCTTACTATATCATAAAATTCCGCTACTATATTTTATAGCTAGTAAATTTTACAACAACAGATTTTCAGTGAGACGACCGTCAAAGAATGCGTCGCGTGTCGATGAAATCGGTTTTCCGTGTGACGTGCGTCAGTGTATAAATTATTCACCTGATTAAATGCAAAAAAAAGTCATATACGACCTTTTCTAGTGCATAAGGCTTGACGATGAACCACTCATCTTGAGCACACTTCTATCTGTGGAGTTCGTCTAAATTAATCAAGTGGATTGTTTCGATTCGTCTCGAGAAGCTACGGGAATATGAGACAATCTCTAAAGCTCCTGAGAACCGTCTGACCTAGTCATTCTATAGTAGCACCAATCCACAGAAATATATTTTTTGAAAAGAATATTAGCAATGCTTTTTCAAGGCATAACTAATATTTCTATTGCTCTTAAGAGTGGGTACGACAATTAATAGCCCAAGGAGGTCAGGATCGAACCCGCGACTCCCGCGTTAGCGACCCTTCTTTAATTCAAGTTTGGATGAAAATACAAATGGGATTTGTTTTTTTAAAAAAGAAAATTATCATAAACTTTTTGATTACTCCTGTCTTTTAATTAAACATACTTTGCTCATAAGACATAAAACAACTGATAGGGACAAGGCAAACATAAATATAAATTACGGACATATAAATCCGTAGGGAGAGAAACGATATGTCCAAGTTTACAGGCCATTAAGCAATCGGTACCCATCACCTAACGTAAAGCAAACGCAGCTAGCCGAAATATGTCCCCAGAAAATAACAGTAAGCCGTCAAAAACGACGTCCCATTAAATAAACGCGTGTCGGAGAAGGTGATACATGGTTGTAATAAAACAAAAAGTGGTTTACATTGTCGAGGCGGCGCTGAAGACCCGGCACAATAGGAGCCCGCTAAGTACGGTCAGGCTATTTCAAGCTGAAACGAATTTTCCGGACTTGACGTAATAAGCATCCGCGGTCAAACAAAGACATTTTCCGTTTCAAGCAGTCGGGAACATTACATTCGAATTACGCATTTGAGAGGGAAGGAACACTTTAGTTGTTACAATAAAAAATAATGTTCAGGAAGTGATTACATTAAATGGACTTTTGGTAAATAATGCAAACAAAAATAATGTCAACTAAAATAGGAGTAATGTTAGTGTAATGTCAATTTTAGTTCTCTTACAATTTGAGTTTATGTAAAATTTAGAAGCAAGCCTTATCACCTGACATGAATATCAATATTCTACTAAACGTACGATAGTTGTGGCGCTTTGGTGGTAAGCCTGTCTTTAGGCTTGACTTTGGTTTGGTTCCCGCTCGAGATAGGTGTTTGTAACTTTGTAAATATCTCGCAAATAACTGTTTCAGTATGGACGTTAATTCTTTGATCCCATCCCCACCCCATCGTGCCTCGGAGAGCACGTTAAGCTGTCGATCCCGGTTGTTATCTCATATAATGTGATGACAATCGGTAACTCTTGATAAGTAATTTAGAGTTTGAGTCCAATGAAGTTCACCCTTAAACACAAATCAGATGGCAGTCGCAGTAAAAAAATAGTAACCTGGCAAATCCGGATAAGAATAATAAGCACACCCTGGGTAAATGGTTGGAGTAATGCTATGGAGAAGAAGATGTACTATACAGACAAACACCCGACTGACGAACAATGCACTCACGAACTATACAAAAACTATAAAAAAGATTTATTGTTCAATATAATATTTAGTTGAATATATGTACAGTTGGGTAGTTAAGCGACAAGTTATTTTAAACTAATCACAAGCTTTTATATAACCTATATTATATAGTTGTTCTCTTATTAGGTCTCGAGTCTCGACAGTTTGACTATTTCCAATATTGTACTGTGAGAATCAGGCGTTCAAAGCGCATGTAGTATAGATAATATGACATCCACTAGAAAGCAATTTATTTTATGTATAAATACGATCGACTTTGTTCCGACTGTTTGGATTAAAATATATTCTTTAGAGTCCTTTAAATACTCTTGAATGTAGGTTTATAAAGGCCGGTTCGTTGGTGATTAATATTTCATATCGCTATTTTTGCATGCAGTAGTGTAATTTACTTAATTATAATATTTATGCCATATACGATAGGAAACTTCAGCATTACTAATATTACTATTTGAAGACGAAGTTTTGGCAAGCTATTGAAGCTTAATATACAAAGCTGCTGAAGAAACCATATCTTTGCCAATTGACTCGATAGGAATCAGAAAAAAAATTTACTGTGCTCCTCTTATAACCGTAAAGGAACTCGAAATAGACACACCTTTGTCGAGTAGTAAATAAGTATAAAGCAGCGTTCAGCACTTTCATGTTTGAGCTTATCTCGAAAAGTGCTTATTGGATTTTGATCCTTACCTAACAATGGGTCGTTACCCACGAATGGTTTTAGTACACATTATACATTTTAAGTGAACGTAAGTTGAATGCTTAGATAGATTAATCTTGAAAAGCAAACAGCTGGATGCTCCTTAAAACGGGTCAAAATGGTCTGACACTGATGACACGTGAAAATTGGTACCATTATTTGTAATCAGCCTCGTTATCGTTTCTCCCTCGAGATCTTTTTTTTTATGTCATGACGGTTGGCAAACAAGCATACGGTCCGCCTGGTGGTAATCAGTCACCACAACCTATGAACGCTTGCGATGCTTGAAGTATCACAAGCGCATTGCCAACTCAAGGAACAGGAGGGACGGGATGAGAAGGGAGAAAAAGAAGGGAACAGAGGGGGTGGGAGATTGGGCCTCCGGCGCTCTCACTCATCGCACGAAACGCAACAGTACCTAATGATACTTCCCCCGTCGAGCCGGCATTTTTATGCTGAGAGAAGCATAACTCTACTGCCGTGAAAATGTTTACATAAATTAATCCTAAAAAGCGAACAGCTCAGATGTTCCTTAAAACGGGTCAAGATGGTCTGACACTGATGACACGTGCAAATTGGTACCATTATTTGTAGCCAGCCTCGTTACCGTATCTCCCTCGAGATCTCACGCTCTGTCCTTATTTTTTAGACAAAGCTACTCTTATATTTTTTGTACACGATTCTTTTATCAGCGAGGAATACTAAAGAAGAGTGAAAGAGGAAATCTCTGTCGAAGTAAGTAAATCGAACCACAGTTTATGAGAAAGTCTCGGCTGAATAGTCCTATACCAAAATCTTTTATTTCTGGATCTATCATCTCAAAAAATATTCTTGCCACATTTTGAGGCTGTACTTTTTAGGCTTAATGTTTATTGCAATGGTTTGTGTATATATTGTAATTAATTTATGGTAAGTTTAACCATATCGTCTATCATAAAAAGATCTCTAATATTGACGTGACGTGAACGGATAGACAACTTAGAGTTACTCGTAGTTAATTAACTAGTCGAATCGTAAACATTTTAATTGCGTACTAATTCACTCAGTGCTGAAAAGTTGTAAACCAAATTTAAGGCTCTTGTCATGAATTCTATATACCTATCTCTGACTCATTACGACTGTATTTCTTCTGCTATTAAATCTGTCATTCAAAACTGCCCTTTTAATGTGTAATAGACGTTGGTACTGGTGGTTTTATTAAAAAAGATAAACATTACAAAAAGTAAAAATTTACATTACAAGTGTTATGACCAAAATCAAATTTTGATTATTGTCTAATAATGCAAAATTGCTGAAGAACATATAAATATTAAGCGTTCTCATTTTACCTCTATGAATAAATTCCTTGTTATCGTTTACTGATAAAATTAAACCCAGAAATCAATTAACATAACATTAAGTATATAGCTAATTATTGTAGAAAATTATACAAATCAAAACGCGTGTCAAGCTGAGCTACTGTGCCGTAAGCTTATTAAAGGAAGCTATATTAACTAAGGATTTATGGAAAATTAAAATGTATTTATAGCTCACTTTCTTGACAGTTCCAGTTTACCCTAGTTCGTAATAGAAGCAGCCGGTCAGCGCGCGTGCACTTTGATCAAACAATACTACAAATGGCTGCGATAGGAAAACAAACATAAAACGAGTGAAAAACTCTCAGGGCTGCAATATGCTTAAGCGAGACTCGTACACTGGCCCCCGATGTACGTCGGAATGATCTCATAAGTTGTCTAATTTAAAAACTTTTCAAACTACTTCTCATACGCTTTTGCTTCCATTTTTATGGAGATCCTTTAGTGTCAAACGAATAACAAAATACTGGAGGGTGAAAATTTACAGTAATTAATATTTTATATAATGGAGCTGTAATTCTGTTAGAGATTGAGGTTATACGTCGTAATCCAAATATTTTCGATTTCTTGATGAGTATGGTAATAATACAAACCCTCATAAGATTACTTTCTTGTCCGTCTTTCCATCCGTCTCCAATTAGGTAAATAAATAAAATTGTGCTAGTGTGTGAAACAAAATAAAAGAAAATATTTATTATACATAATACAGAACCATTCGTGTGCGAGTCCAACTCTCACTTCCCGAATTTTTAAATAATCAATTAATTAATAATGATAAAAAAATTTACGTTCGTAAAAAAAAAAAAAATTACAAGGAATTTAAGGATGACACCATCCCTAAAAGCTTCTGTATCGGTAGCGAGATGAAAAGATAACAAGATATTCCAAATATTCAACCCGTTCTGGACCGCTCATTAACTATCTCGAATAGACGAAAAACAGACAACCCTATTTAGACCCGCTGTCAGCACCATGTGCTACGGCGATCCCGCACCAAAACAATTACATCACTACCACCCGGCGCAACACGCGTTCAACTCCGGCGTTTTTTGTAATAAACTAAATTAATCATAAAACAGATACCCGTAAGAAATGTTAAGATGTGTATAGATTTGTAGAATTAATCTTCATACGGGTGATCGATTATGTGTGGAAACTGACTATTTTAATTTATTTCCAATAAAATTTGTATCTTGCTAAATTTGACGTTTTACGTCAAAATTTCACGAGATTTCATGAGTCGCTGTATACAAGTGCCACCACGAGATGAGCTATACAATTAGTTAAAAAAAAACTTTTTTACGTAAAAATACAAATAATGTAAAAAAAAGAAAAACAATAAATTTAAATAATAATTCACTCTAAATCAATCTTTGCATTTGTCATGACACGTGTGATACTTCGTTCATTGACCTTTAAGCGCGATTAGCGCTGAATCATTACAAATTTTACGATTAGGGTTTCTATTAAACACACTTAGCCGCCACTTCGTTTTCATACAAATTTCATACACTTAAACCGTCACTTCACTATTAGGGACACACAAAAGTCTTGACACTTAATAACATCGTGAAGTATATAAATACTGTATTAGATTGTTACGATTTATTCGATGATAGTATGCGCCGGAGGACCATACTTTATTCATTTAATCACCTTCTTTATCCTCCTCATTTCAGGTTGGCAAACAAGGATGCGGTCCGCCGCAACCTATGAACGCTTACAATACTTGAAGTATCACATGCGCGTTGGCAACCCAAGGGATAGGATGGAAGGGATGAGAAAGGAACAATGGAAGGGTACAGAGGAGATGGGAGATTGGCCCTCCGGTGCTCTCACTCGTGTCATGAAACGCAACATTACCTACAGATACCGTAACTTTACGCCAAATTTCTGTGAGAGGGTAGTAGTTTGTGCTAGGAGAAACATGGCTCTACTAAAATGGTCTATGTTTCTACTCAATCCTAATTTCAGACAGCAACGCATGGTGGTGGCCCTGATATTACTGATAGCCATGGAATGTGGTAGCCACTACCGATCAGGCAGACTGTATAAAAAAAAGTATACTATTCATAAAATTTAAATGCGTATACCAAAAAGAACTTGACACATTTCATCTGCAAACTTGAACTCCAAACACCTCAACGACGTATCGAATACGATTGCATATCATTATTTTCCGAAGTCCTATCCTCTCAATGGAGATAAAAAAGTCTATAGACTGTTAACAAATATTGAACATGAAATACGCCGGATCGAGGATACTTATAGATTATTGCTCATTTAGTTTTTTTTCCGTTTACTCACTTCATTTGAGTAGCTGACACCGTTGTGGCGTAATGGGTAGCGAGTCCTTTAAGCATCGACAGTTGCGGGTTCGATTCCCGCTCAGGCAGATGTTTGTGGATCTTCCCACCGCGCCACGGATAGCACGTTAAGCTGTAGGTCGCGGTTGTTATCACATAATACCGGATAATAATCGTTAACTCTTGATAAGTAAATTGCTCTTATGCAATGAGTTACTGGTTCGCCCTTTGGGTTGCGGAGGTCAGATGGCAATCGCTCTGTGTAAAAACTAGTAACCTGTCATATAAGAGTAATAATAAGACCGTATGTAGATAAAATACCGAGAATAATGCTAGGACGAAGGAAAAGACTTTATTTGAGTAGCTCCGAATGATCGTCCATTGTTAAAGTGAGGCAAATGATCGAGTGTGGGTATCGACATAGCAGCCAATTGATTTAGCCGATTCGCTCGAGCGTTCCATTGAGCCAGACAGATGGTTGAACCGGGGAGACTTCGGAACCGGGAAGCGAGTTAATTAATTAAACTCTCGTTTCCTGGATGCTGACCGATTTCAATCTGAGATCGATAGAGAAATTTTGAGTGAAGATAAATTATCTTTTTGAAAAATAAGAAAGCCATCGTTCATAACATATTTAAAACAGGATTGCACGCCTCTCTACTCGCATAGACTAACTTCTCATATATACATCTCTTAACATAAATTATTTCATCAATTATTTTTTGATTATATGCATAACCTGTCTGTGCAACACGATAATGCTAATGGTCTAAATTATCGTAATCAATTTTTTAACTATAACCAGTCATATAACTAATCGGCACTAAAAACCAAATTTTGGAGAGTACCAGTAAAGCTACAGAGATATTTTGTATTAACTATAGTAAAATAGAAAAGGACTCGGTAAACTTAATACCTAAAATAAATAAAACCTTGGTTCTACCAAATTGTAGTGACTTACCGACCAATTATGAATCTAATAACCAAACCATCTAGAGAACCAACCAAGCGTACAAAAATCATCTAAATCGGTACAGGCGTTTCAGATCACACACACACAGAAAAGTTATGTGTAAAAGTAAAGGATGTAATGTAATATTTCATTTTTATAATTAGTAGATCTAGTGCAATACTCCTCCCATTAGGAAGAGGCCGGCGCGTCCGGGTATATACTTCTCTTTCACAGAAAATTGCCGCTAAGTAATTGTATCACTACTGTCGCGTAATGTGCGATGATTGATGCGCCGGAGGCCCGATCTCCCATCCTACCTCTAAATGCTTCTTATTCTCATTTCGTCCCTCCCTTAACCCTTGGATTATCAACGCCCATCGCTTCAATTATCGCGTTGACTGCTTACCATCAGGCGGACCGTATGCTTGTTTGCCAACAGCCATGGAATAAAAATAACATCCCGTCATTACGACCGCAGAAAACTTTAAAATAATAATAATTATTATTTGATAGGATTTACAGAAGATGAAGGATAAAGCATGACTTCCATGTAGTAATTATCGTAAGGTATGCAAGCGCTTGTATCTTCAAGATGCATGTCACAGAAACTGTGTCAGCTACCCACGTGTATATTCTGACGAGGCCGCATTGACGTAATCTCCATAAGATGAATCTTCCCTCACGAGTAATATCAGATATGAATCAAATTAATATTCAATAATTATAATAGAGTTTTATATTATATAGTATTCGTTATATAAATATGTTTTTCGTTCAGTACTGGACCCTATTACGTTTCTATTAATGAATATATTTAATGTAAGTGGAAATTTTTATCGTTGCTCGTTTGATTAGAAAAATTAAAAACCATTTAAGTCGCAATAGCTCAACTGTAGAAAGGCCGACTCCGCTCCGTAAGCGTGATGAGTTCGACCCTGGCCACCTTGGGCTATTTTCTCACCAACTCCTAGCGCCAGCTTCGAGCATGTTTGGAGGGGCAATGAGAATATTAGTAATGTGTAATAGAAGAAGGGCTTTCTATTTAAAAATACAGCTTGATCGTAAAAGTACTCCACCGACTTTGAATAAGAATTAAATTAATTATGATATTGTTTGAAAAGTTGAAAACTTAAAAATGTTTCGTATACATTTATTAAATTTAATTCGTTCACTCAGATAAACTTTTTGTTTCTCTATATATATATATATATATAAATTAAGTAATATCAAATATATTTCGCAATACATTTTACATTACCAATAAGATAAATACCTTGCCTTAAATGCCTTGAAAAAGCATTGCTAATATTCTTTTTAAAAAAATGCTTTTAAGCAATTATGTGTACCAAACTCGAGGGACTAATAAATAATGTTAACTAAGCCCAACGGTAGAGTAAATGTTCTAAAGGGAAGGATTAAGCCGTGTAATGAAAGTATACGAGCTTAAGTCTCGGTAGATAGAAACGACTAAATTCAAATAGAAATAAAACAAGGAGCGGTACAAATGAACGATACAATGAACCGCCGGCGGCAAGTTCATGACCGCGATGCCATTCATCAGAACTGAATCATGCTCTATACTGACATGAACGGCGATAACTAATTCTTAATGGGTCATACATGCCCTATCTAATAGAAATATCGTTTTTGAAGTTATACTTATTTAGGCGCGTCATGGAAAAATTATGATAAATTTAATATGTGAAATTTTAAGATCGCGCGCATGAGCGTCACACAGAATTCACAGGTTGAAGCTGTCATTTAATTTTTCAAATTTAAACTGATCTTTATTGACTGTGTTGACTATTCTCCTGTAGTCCTTTTATGATTTTATTGCAATTAATTATTTGCATGCAATTAAAAATTGTTTTTTAATGATGCCAAAGAAGTATAGCTTCTAACGCGCGTACATAAGTACACGCACCCATTTTTTTTAAATAATAAAACCATGATGTTATTCTGAAGTACAACAACAAATAGTCACTTATTTATTATCGAATATAAAAAGTTCTTATGAAATGTATTAATGTATTTATTTATTAGAAACACCATCGGCATATTCACAACAGCAAAGCGGAATAAAATACACAAGCATGTTTCAGTGTGATACACCACTACAGATATTTACAGCACTAAACATAACCCAAAAATAATAATCGATATCTCAGTAGAGTTTTAAGTTCAATGCCTTTAAATTTTAAGCGGTAACATTTTTCTCGTGAAACGTTAATTACAATTAAATTCGTTACATCGACTGTCGCATATTACGCGTGTAATTGGACATGGATACATCAAAAGATATGTGACAGTAAAAAAGTCACGAAGCTCACATCCCTGTATCTCGTATTGTTCGTTTCGGAATTCAACAAAAACCAGTCAAAGCTGACGTGACAAATTGTCGAAATCGCGGAGCCGGACCGCCGGTGACCATGTCCGGATAAATTGTAGAACGAATTTCTCGAATCCTTATAGCTTGCAATCTATTCGAAACTTCAGCTTGTAGATTTATATAGGTGGATTGTTGCGCGGCTAAAGAGAACGATACAGTGAAAGCAATTTGAGTATAGCAGCGCCCCACAAGCGCAACGATTGGCAATCCAGACTCGACTCAGAAATATAAACATTAGTTATACAGCACATTCGTCTACCTGAGGGACTTGTATGAACAATACGTCATTGATTCTATCGTTCCGGACGGAATGTTGCCTAAACGAAATTCGTATCACGTAAATCAATAAGGAAATACCGTTAGAGAACTATGAACCAGGGTGTATTTGTAGGTATGGTGCGGATGTGACCCAAGCATCGAAATGTTATAACAAACGCTGCAATTAATGCCCGGATTGCAAAACTAGACAATGCGTTAGTGAATGCGGCCATTAGCTGCACAATTAGTGCAATTGTCGTTAATTTATTGTTGTAGAACGTCAACAGCGACCCGGGAAATGGCGTAGCTAATTCATTCGTTTTCCAATTAAACTATAAATTTTTAATACTTATACTCAACGATAATAAAGGCTAGACTAGTTGCTTCTAGAACAACAGCTAAATATGTTCTGTTAATCATTCAACAAGTCAATTTTGTTCAACGTCCAATTGTAATGTTCGAAACGTACTTAACATTATCATCAAAAATTTAAAAATTATTTATGAATCGCCAATCGCAAATCGCTTCATTTAACATTATTTTCTTCATACAGCTGTACTGTGTATACAAAAATGTAAATGTTCTTAAGTTCCAAAGCAGAAAATGTCTTTAGTCGTCAGTAGATAGCTTAAAAAACATTTCCAGTAATGATGGCGCCTTATGCACAAAGGAACACTAATTCGCTACAAATAAAGCGCAAGTCACAGGGGTGTCCGGCAAAAATAATCAGTCAAGTAGATGACTGTAACGAAATTACCAGACACACCATAAATCCTCATTAAAAACCTCAACCGGCAATATTTCAATCAATTATTCCATTGTTTTGAAATGTTCGTCATTAGGGAGTACTCGAAGAGTGTAAGTGCCCGTTCAGTTCGAACGAAGATCGTAAATTAAGTTATTTATCACCTAAATTCGTTTTAAACACAACAAATCAGTATCGTTAGTTTTATCTTATCGTATCTTGCGTGTAACACAATTAGTTTTGGCCGTATATATTTGTATTATTACGCATACAGCCTTTTCCAGTTGACTTATCGACCTCAATTTTCCCGCTCATCGGTTTTGCTTTAATATAAATTAGGAAAATCAGGAAGTAATTTTTATATTTTCTGAACGGATTTTTCGATACGAAAATATGATTTCCTAACTTTACTATAGTAATAGTAAAGTTAGGAAATCATAGTATAATATTGGAAAAGGTTAAAAATAATCATTCCGCAACAATCAAATAAAATGCGAATATTATATGAATTTCTTTTTCTAGTAGGCTAGAAGAACCAGTCACGCGGTGCTGTCACAAAAATGCTTGAATTTTTCCGACATGTTCAAAGAAGTCGTCATATTTAAAGTAAATAAAAAAAACTTAAAAATCATACAAAGGCTATTGGAGAAGACCGCATGAAAATACATTAAGTAGTTCTAGATTTCATTGCGGACAGACAAACGCGGCGAAGCACATGTCGTAATGTCGCCCTTCCTTATAAATAATTTCATATTTCGCTAGGTTACTAATCATGCTTAAATAAATACGCAAATTACTATTTTACTCCAAAAAATATTTAAGGATATACTTTCACACATACTCAGATAAAATCAATTTTGAAAATAACAACATTTTTGTATTTCTCATGATATTTATGCAAAATACAAAGCGCCTCGAAGCTTTAAACTACTATACAATCAACCCACGATCTATAAAATGTTCAAGGATATTTTCAACCAACACCTACACTTATCTTAATTATTCCAATCCAATTAAAGTACCTGTTCGTTAAACATAAGATAAAATGAAGTGCTTATTGACTGCAAGCAGATAAGAAGTGTGTATGAATAGAGCAGACGCTATGTGTCCGACCCTCGGGGTACAGTTAACAAACTAGTCCATCTAGTTTTAAGTACATCACCATTGCTAGGTGTTGGACAAATAACATGTATCGAGAGATAAAATCTGACGTGGACAGTCCTAATTACTGTAACCTGAGACGACGATTCAAGAAATATGTTACAATTACAAGATCGGACACTAAACATTTATTACGGATACTAATAAACATAACATTCAGATAGTTTTTACGCATGTGGAAATCAGATTTTTTTTTACTTTTTACTCGAGCATAGACGAAAACACTTATTTCTGTAATTTTCAGTTGTCTTGAAATATCTTACATGTTTTTCTACTAACAACTTTTCTATTTTAATGCCAGAGGGACCAAACTGGCAGGAGTCTCACCAGTCATCTAATGTTAAACTATTACGGCCGCCTATGAAAATCTGCAACACGTGATAGCATGTAGATGAGTTGCCGACGTTTAAGTTGTAACTGTTTAAACGCTGGCTGACCACGAAACGCGAGTGACAAAGAGTTACTTCACGAGTTTTTCATCAACGTACAGTAAGCATCTAACCAGACGGTCCTATAAGTTCTAAAGGAATATGTCATAATCACAAGACAACATTAAATATTCATTATGGAAACTAATAGATATGATATTAGTACGAATTAACCAGATACTTTATATGCATGTATAATCCTAAAATCTGTAGAACATATTCGAAAAGATGTATTTCTATTATTTTTAGGGTTCCTGAAATATCGTACATATTTGTTTTTTTTCAAGGCTTTAATACGATAGTTTCATTAATAATGAAAATGTTTACATGAACAAGCTCATACCTAACCTTGACATTTGAATTCCAGTCCTTGCGTTACATAATTAAAGCATACGACGCCTGGATCGATTGTATGCATTCAGTACTTATACGTACTCATAGCGAATTTACATTTCTTATTTATAAAAGCCTTATCTTGCATATGATATTATTATAATTATAGTATAAGCTATAAACCAAGCAATATAAAGATTATCAAACACCTTATCAAGACAACAAAATCATAAAAGATAAAATAAAAAACCACTAAATCATTTTTAATTTTCAAAAATTGATATTTTTTATTGACAATCAAGCACACTACCCACCTCATGGTAAGCGGTTCGCTTCAACTTGCTGGTTCGCAACCTATGAGCGCTTGCAACATTTCTCATTGTCTCATCCATTGCCAACCTCGAGATATTGGTTCTTAAATCTCCTTAACCCAGTAATATCACTAGCCCATCAAACCGAAAAACAATAATGTTAAATGCAGTAATATTTCGCGGTAGAATATCTGACACGGCGGTAATAGCTACCTAGCCGGCCTCCTGCAATATAATGCCTACAATCTATTTATACTATCGTACATATAGAGAGCTAATTCTATATTGTTTTATGACAATATAAACATGTACATATATGCATGTCACCTGCATAAAATTATACTCAATGTGCACACTCATTTTATGAATATTATAATCAAAATAGTCCACCTATTTCGAATAGTTATCTATTGAGACATTATAAATCAATTTCTTATACACACACAGTTTTATTTATGTCTTTTTCATATTCAGTAGCGAGAAACATTCTCACGCAATAATTTAGAATTGCGATCATGCTTCGAAAGACAAAATATTAATTGCTTACGTATGTGAGTGAGACAAGTCTGTTGAACGCTTGTGTGGGTACGAGAGCTTGAGTGAATTACGTTCACGATATATTTATTTTTATTGCAGATTTTTCTTGTGATGTATTTATACTGTTAACGTGAAGTAAGGTTCTTTTTTAATCAATTCTTCGTCGACATACGCCGTGGTGTTGATTTCAATCCTGCTGTGACACAGTGTGTATATTGCACCTTTATTCACAAACTATTAATTAATGTTTTTAGTATTATTTTTATTTTATTTTACTAAGCTGGGAAGCAAGCATAAGGCCCACTTGAGGGAAAGCGGTTGTCCTAACCTAACGCTCATAGCGTTTGCAACACCATTCATTTATAGGTGTCATTCAAACCGAAAAACAGTAATACTGCTTTACGGTAGAATATCTGACACTGCGGTTATACTTACCTACAACGCCTCTTTGCAATAAAGGACCTACGAACTTCTCTTCTATATTTGTATAACCTAAGAAAATAAAAAATATAAAGTTCAGAAATTGCATAAAATGCAATACGCATGTGGCATAGTGACATACTTATAATATGACCATACAATTTTACCATGATAAAATTTTACAACTATGACCAAATATTATGGCCGAATAATGCGTGACGTTAAGGCTCAAGATAAAACATTTCTATAGCAATTCGTAGTAAAGAAATGCTAAAAATGAGTATGTATATACGTATATACGTCACTGAGGACGATCCAGCTCTTGACAGCAGCAGTCTGAGGACGTCCTATACTGCTTATAATCATCATAATCATCATGATCAGCACTTTTCTATCCATTGCTGGACATAGACCTCTCTAGCAGTAAGTCACTGAGGATGATGCGGTTTTTTTAATAGATAGAGTGATTGATGAGGAAGGTTTATATGTATAATAACATCCATTAAATAGTGGAGAAATACTGATATTTTTGAGGTTTCTAATGTGATGTCTTAAATAAAGACACGTGCGGCCCACGGGCAGTTATGAATAAATCAAAACTACTGGATTGATTTTAATCATTTTTCAGTGAA
Organism: Hestina assimilis; assembly: GCA_023373885.1. Classification (NCBI taxonomy): domain Eukaryota; kingdom Metazoa; phylum Arthropoda; class Insecta; order Lepidoptera; family Nymphalidae; genus Hestina; species Hestina assimilis. The sequence continues at coordinate 6,539,012 of CM041741.1, read as the reverse complement.
TGACATAGGTTATATATTTTATACCCGTGCGAAGCCGGAGCGAGCCGCTAGTTTAATAATAATAATAGATTAAAAAGTTAATTTTGTCTTTCTATTGTTTTTAGGGAACTATGACTCTTAGTTTTTCGCGTTAGTATCTTCTTGTCTTTTTGTCTATTTGCTTCGGCTAATCTCCATAACGATTGGGCCAATTTTCACGCGACTTCCACTCACAGACTGCTGTTTCAAAGAGTCATTAGACTTTTTTTATATTACACATGGGCAAACGAGCAGATAGCTTCTCCGGATCGTAAGTGCCCACTATCGCCCATGAACATCCACAAAATCAAGGGGGTTGAGGATGCGTTGCAGACTACTTTCATTTTTATGAAAGATTTATGGGAACCATAAATCAATAGTTCTACAGACAACGCGAGCGGAACCGCGGTTACAGCTAGTCTATAATATACTCGAAAAATGCCATCAATTAAATATGTTAATAAAACAGTAATGGTTACAGAAATGTTATTGTGTAGTTTTAGAATTATTAGTAGCAAGTAACATCTGCGTCAGCTAAAAATATCAAATACATAAAATCTGAAATGAGTAAGCGTATTGTAACTGACTAAAAATAACAAATATTTTATATATTTCTATTTTATACTAGCATTTACTTCCGAATTCGTCTGTGGTTATTTTAGATTTAAATTGCGTTCGACAAACAACTAACAAAAAAAATGTTATCGATTCGATCGCTATCCAACTTAACTGCCGTATTTTTTAAATTCTATTATAACTAAATTCTACGCTACACTGTAAAAAAACTCATAAACTACCATTCCGACTTGTACTGTTCGTCAATACAAACATCTCGAACTTCAAACATCATTTACTGGTGTTACACATTTTATTTCAAGAGGCCGACTAGGTAGGTACCACAATGACAGATATTATGACGGACATTGTAACTAGTGAAATTACTGAACATGTGCGATTTAAGAATCAAAATCTCGAGGTTGGTAAAGGGTGAGTGACACCTTTTTTATTTTATGACGGTTGGCAAACATAAATACGGTCCGCCTGATGTTAAGCAGCCACCGCAACCTATGAACGCTTGCGATGCTTGAAGTTCACATGAGCGTTGCCAACCCAACGAACAAGAAGGGAAAAAAAGAATGACACGAAACACCATAGTACAGTTACTTTACGCCGATTTTCTGTGAGAGGGTAGTACTTCCTCGGTCGAGCTGGCTCACTTATGCTGGAAGAAACATAGCTCTACTACCGTAAAACCTTACCTTCCCAAAAATACATGACCTCCTCCCTTTATAAACCGGCTATCTAAAGAAAGTTTTTATTATTTTTTAATCAAGAAACAATCAGAATATTCGACTATAATAGTAGATAACAAAGTGCAGGTTGTCGGTGCACAGGTCAATGAACGATTAATTCGCTCGATAGTTCTAGTTTCTTGTTTATCATACTAATAAAGATATTTAGTTGCTGTCCTTCCAGTGATGACGTAATAATACTGGAGACACAATATGCATATGTACCAATATATATATATATATATATATATATATATATATATATATATATATATATATATATATATATTTTTTTTATGTTAGAAGTTGGCAAACAAGCACACGGCCCACCTGATGGTAAGTAGTTGCCGTAGCCTATGAGCGCTTGCAGCACCATTAGTAGGTGCCACTCACGCGTTGCCAACCTCGAGATATTAGTTCTTAAATCTCGTCCGCCCAGTAATTTCACTAGCGTACAGTGCCCTTCAAACCGGAACACAGTAGTGCCTAAGCACTACTATTTGGCGGCAGAATATTTGACACTGCGGTGGTACCTACCTAGCCGGCCTCTTGCAACAAAACACCTACCACCAGTGTGACTGATTGCACTGGTGGAATAATCTCTGCTGTGACAGACGTTATCCCAACAGCGGGCGATGGGGTCGTCACATCCCGACGCTGGAGGACGCCGGATATCTCGCAGCTGTTTGTTTATGTGTGGAAAAGTTGTACATATTAAGAGCCATAATTATGCTTCTCAATACAAAGCCGTAATACCTTTCAAAGGGCATCTAGACGGTTAAAGCTTAAAAGGTATTAAAATAGCCTTCCAATTCAGGTAAGGTGATAGGTATAGAAATTTTCGCATAAACACAAATACGTGATATGATACAACCTACATAAGTAAATTATAAAGTTCGCAATGCAAATATTATTTAAACAAAAACTGGACTATTCATTGTGATTAAACTTAAACGAATAAAGAATTCAAGCTACAATTGACTTTTTTCTACTTATTGAAAATTTCTGAGAGAAATTAATAATTTGTGAATAAGACACATCTATACCGAATTTTAATTAATTACATTCTGTAGCATGTTTTTGATAATCCCACAGGAACTGAACATATGTAATTCGGGATAAAATTATTCTAAGCGTTAATCGAGATAATAAGCTATCTGTTATCCGAATCCGTTCAGCCGTTTTTGTGTAGGGAATTTGTGTAGCAAACATTAAAACATACAAACTTTCACATTTATACAAGTATATATTAGTATAGTAGGATAAAATTTCCATGAAATTTACGCTAAGTACATGAGCGTGTTAAATTAAAATGAGTGTTTAAATTTACAATGTCAAAAACGGAACCCTTATAATTTCATCATGTCCGACCCTGTGCAGTCCAGGGACCTTCGCAGTAATTATTTGTGTACACGTAACAGAATTTTCTCATTTCCTTTGGCTTCAGGGATTGCCTGACTAAATTTCAACACAATATTTAAGCTCGCATAATAATAATTAATATCTAATCTATAAATATCACGTGTCATCTAATCTATAAATATAAGATTGTCTGTTGTCGCACTCCGCCGAAACGGCTCGACCGATTTATATACAATTTTTAGCTATGGCAATGAGTTGTACAGAATGTTTAACTCTTGTTCCCTCAACCCTCATTTTTAATCACGTTTTTAGTATTTTTGTGTGAATAAATAACCAAGTAATTCAACAGTCTTTTATTGACGTGAAGTCATTTACATGAAGTGTCGCGACTTTTCATTTTGCATTTGTTATGTATAACAATGAAGTGCGTGCAAAATTTTTTTTTATGTTAGAAGTTGGCAAACAAGCATACGGCCCACCTGATGGTAAGTGGCTGCCGCAGCCTATGAGCGCTTGGAGCACCATTAGTAGGTGCCACTCACGCGTTGCCAACCTCGAGATATTAGTTCTTAAATCTCGTTCGCCCAGTAATTTCACTAGCGTACAATGCCCTTCAAACCGGAACACAGTAGTGCCTAAACACTACTATTTGGCGGCAGAATATTGGACACTGCGGTGGTACCTACCTAGACGGCCTCTTGCAACAAAAGACCTACCACCAGTGTGACTGATTGCACTGGTGGAATAATCTCTGTTGTGACAGAGGTTATCCCAACAGCGGGCGATGGGGTCGCCACATCCCGACGCCTTAAATAATTTTCGCGAATTAAACTTACGTTCGATTACTTTGACAATTTATATGGCAGTTGTTAACAGGTAGCAAAACATTATTAAATTTGTTTGCAGATAAAAAATATAGTTTACGGAATATTTCTATTTTTAATTAAATTCTTCATTCGAACGTTGTCTCGCAATAATGTCAATACATTTTTTTCACTACACGTACTATCAATTTTAATTTACAAATATTGTACGCCAACGCTCTAAAAATTTCGCAAGCATCGAATTCAATGGGATTGGAAGCTAAATCGGAAATGACATTTTTTGCGGAAATTTCATTCGACTTTTCAAACGTACATTAATCCCGGTTCGAATTGCTTTTGTGTGAAAATTTTTATAATGTCTAGAATACATTGTCAATGTTGTTTATATATATTATTATATTTTAGATTTATATTATTCATTATAATTTGATAACCCATCTTTTCTAATTTTCGAATTTAATTCTTAGGATAAAAAAGCCTATCACAAGAGTACAGTCACAGGAATAATACGCAATTTGGTACAACTTCTATCCTCTAACCTTTATTTAAGAATTTTGAAAATCGGTATATAAATGACGGAGTTCTGAGGTAAACAAAACTTGAGCCGATAAAAATTTGTATCCCTTAACTTTACACACCTAGTGGTAATATTTTTGCTTCAAAATGAATCTCCTCCTTTTTGCAGTGAGTTAAAATATTATGTTACAAACTTTTTCATATTTTAGCACGTATTCTCAACAAAAAAAAAACTTTGTGAAATATTGTACTGAGCAAATAAGAAATTCAAATTCCTAAGGGTTAGTCCCTTAACGCATTTCTCTTTCAAAGCAAAAACAAAAACATCCAAATCCGTTGAGAGAAGTAAAATTAATTGAAAGCCTCAATTCTTTTTACAAAATGTAGTTTTTATGCAAATACAAAAATCCTATCAAATCGTAAGTAGTAGAACCATGCTTCTCTCGGCACAAATGGGCCGACTCGACCGGAGAGGTACTACTCTCTCACAGATAATCGGCGTAATGTAACAGAGTACTGTTGACTTTTGTTCAATAAGTGAGAGCGCTAGAGGCACAATCTCCCTCCCCCTGAGCTCCCTTCTTTTTTCTCTTCTCATCCCTTATTATTACTTTAAGTAACTCACGCGTTCATAGATTGCGGTGACTGCTTGCTATGGGAACGTATGCTTATTTCCCAACCGTAATGAAATATAATTAAAAAAAAAAAACGTTAATGTTTAAAACAAACCCGGTGACATTACGAGGTATAAATTGTGGTGAATATGCCAAAAGCAAACAGCGTTAAGTGCGCCGGTATGACAGACACTGATTAATTCCGAGGCAAGGAATTAAAAGCAAATAAGCTATTTTCAGCTTATTATTACACGACACAAACACGTGTTTCGTATTTAATATTATTACAGTTGATACTGAAGTTTATAATTGCGATAAGTTTGAAAACAATGAACGTTAAAACTGAAATATGATCAAACTTATAACGGAAAACACTGCGTACGCAAATGTTTTTGTTTTGCTATACATTTTAATGTAAAAACGTAAATAAATTACATTTGCACAGGAGATTTTTTTATCACTTGTATGTTTCATATGATTTCAGTCTTTGGATTTAGAAAACTGAAATTTTTCAAAACGTAAACGAGCACTAAGAAAGATTTTTGAAATGAAAAGGGGTTAAAAGTTTGTATGGATGACCGTCATGTAAATTTTGTTTTTGGAGAACAATTAAGATTAAGAAACACGTGTTATAACATTTTCTAAAATTCCACCCCTGAAAAGGTAAAATGACGTTTCAAGGTGTGTATTAAAATCGTTGTTCACGCGAGCTGGCAGAATTTGTTATGAATTTAAACAAAAATGAAAAATCACTTCTTATGCAGGTAGCAAATTAATAATCAAAATGGATTCCTAAGACGTGATGTACAAGACAGTACATAGTATAGTTTAGAATCAAGGTTCATCTATGTAACTAATATATATATATTTTTATGAGAATTGAATTAATTGTGTTTGAAAGTTTTATAACTTAAAGTGTTTCCCATACATTTATGTATTTATTAACTTGAATTTAATCAATCAGATTTTTTTTTCAATTCTTATGATTATCTTTTTATTTCTCAATATACATATTTAAAAAATCAAAACATATTCCACAACAACTTATACATTACCCATAAGCCACGCCGTCGTAAAACCAAAAAAAAATACACCCAAATTATTTTTTTGCCCCGTCTCGCGGCGGAACATTGGTTTCGTGTTCAGAATATAAGTAATGGCTTCCAATATGCCAGCAGAGGACTTAGCAGAGGCGTAGCGTCCCGGCGACAGATAATTTGAGTTAATTTACGATGAGAGATAACTTGGTACGTCGTGATAGATTGGGTCGGAGATACAGAACTCGTTAAAACCGAGTGCAATCGAACTCATCGACCAACTTAAATTAGTAATTCTATCGAATCAATTTGGACTGTTTAACCGCGAAACAAGATGTTCAATCTTGTTAAATTTTACGAGGCAGATAGTTTTAGTTTTGATTTCTTTAGTATTTGTAAATGTGTAATGGTAATTAAAAACTTTCTTTATATATATTAGAAAAATGTGCCCTTTTTCTAATTTCTAATCAATAGCTTAACTTTTGAATCAATGCATATGAATTATTACGAAATAATAAAAACTTCTCTCTATAAGTTTTTTGAAAAGAATTACTTCCGCGTAGGAAAACAATTAAACATGTTTTCTTCGTTCCACTTAAATCATTATATTAACTGACATATAAAAATATAAGATTATTCCTCCTTAACACTTTCAATTTGAACGGTTGTATACCTTCGGATAAGATTATGTTTATCAGAAAATATTGTTAAACACTTTATCCATTAATGGAACTTCCATTTAAGGGCCCTGTTTACACAATCCGTATTAAACAAATAGACGACAATGACGCGGAGTTAATCTCGAGGAAGTAAAATGGCGCAGTCACGAGAAGTCGTAATAACTTTAGTCCATTTCTGCCTAACGATCGTCGAATTAAGAGCGTTAATCGCTTGTACAGTTTTAAAGCTTATCGTTATGTTTGTCAAAGGGCTAAGTTGGGCCCGCCCGTTGACGCGTTGGGAGGTCTTCAAGAGAAAGAGTACCCGAATTAATAGCTACAAGGCGGTAGTAACGCCATTTCGATCATCCGTGGGAACGGTAACGTCATCAGTATTAAGAATACCTTAGGCTTAATGTCTCTAGTTTATAAACATTCCGTCCTTCGATGTTGAAATGCGGTAATACAAGTAAAAGTTAAGTTGTTGCTCTGGGGGCTTACCATTAACTCTTATTGCGATTCAAATGTCGACCAAAAACATACCAAAAACTGAGTTACATCTTTATATATATTTATACGTCATGGTCAAAAAAATGAAATCGTTTTAGTGTCAAAATTTAATAGAATTTTTATTAAAAATTTATGGTAAGCCCACTGATCTGATTGATGAAATTTGAAATTGCAGCAAGAAAATATAGTTTAAAATATTTAACAGTAAAGTTTCTTTCTTAAACTTACTATAGTGTCGGGTAGTCAGTGGCTAGCCTTATGTCAGAGTTTATCAAGTCGCCCATACATTAGGCGCGTTGACTTAACTTATCGTATAGGTAAAAAAGCCGCCTTTTTACATGCCTTTTTACCATACCAAAAATTAGTCTTTCATAGACTGACCAAACCAAAGATACCTAACTATAACAAATTGCATCTAACTAAAAAAGTCTTGCTTAGATTTATATTTACCAAAAAATATAAATAAATAAACGCTGCACACTCAACGGCCCCCATTAGGGTAATGATATCTTGTGTCGGGGATCCGAAAACACATACAAGGACAAGGACAAATACACCCAGACGGGAAAATATGCTTGCATGGTCAATACAAATATATTATCCTCCGAGCGGAACTCGAACCCGCGACTTGTAGCGTTTAACGCAGGTTCGCTACCGCTGCGCCACCACGTCGTCAAAAAAAAATCTATACATTAAAAAAAACCATACTTGATAATCAAAACAATGATACATGGGATGCTTAAATCAAAAGGTGGATGTGTTCGTATTTGAATAAAATAATCATTGTCGAGAGGTTTTCAATAGGTCGTTATGTTGACTCTAGTGTAAAGTTTGCCTCATCCTCTATCACCTAAACGATGAGCCATTCTAAACATCACCGTCAGTAATATCAATGGAATTCTCCGGGATACATTATACGAAGCAAACAAAACGATTGTTAAATATAATCATAAATATATAAGTGTCGTCGCGTTGTTCAGAACCCCCGCTTACGAGATAAAATAAACAATACAAAACAAACAACTTGCAGCCTCATTCGGTGAGATAAGAAATATTTTATCACTGACTAAATGGTTAAAACAGTGCCTACTGTAAAGAGGTTGACAATAACAATACAATAACAGTATTCGACTTAAAATCCTTTTTACTCTTATCATTTGAAACAGTCATCAACTTGAACTTGAATGTTGAAACACGTGTTATCAATTTATTTCACTACTGATATTTGAGACTTTGGCTAGTGTCAGACTAGCGTTTTACAAGCTCGTTTTTGAAGCGCGTATAGGTGCGTATAGACCCGCCTTTTACCACAGGCGCATATCGTAAGAACGTTGTCGCGCTTATAAGGTCGCAGAGCATAGATGCCGGAATTATGAGCCCGTGTACGACTGTACGCGCATTAGACATTTTGAAGCATGAAAAGAAACATGCGTGTCACAGCGTATACGCTCGAAAAAAAAACGCTGGTCTGAAACCGCCCTTTGAGTCAATCGCTATGGCGCGTTAATTTACAACGCACACGTCAAGCATATCAATGAGGCACCAGCAACGGTAGCGTTACGAATTCGATCTAATCAACGATTAACAATTCAACGGCAATTGTTCACGCCTAACACAAAAATAACCGTCAATAGTAATCATTATTATGTACGCGTGCCTAATAGTGATAATGGCATACGAATATTTGATTACGAAACCTTTGTATGTAATACACTCCCGATACCCGGTGGGCCCCCGGAAGAGCAATAAATACAAAAAGTTTTGTGATTTGTGAGCCGTCGAAGCGCCAAATTGAAAATTCTAGTCGTCTATTCAAATCGAAAATCGTTTTCGAATCATTGATTCGTAGCACGTCTAATGGAATGGTTGTATAATCCCCAAGGGCGGTGGACAATAGTCTGGAGAGGTAATTTGCATGGCTGTACACCAAGTACGCATATTCGGCACATTTGCATGCCCGAAACGGGGCGAGCCGCCATCAGCTTCGAGGACGCGACGAGTCTCGGCGCCGAATTGATGTAATCATATCGAAGTGTCAAACAATAATAATTCTAATTTAAATTTCAGGCCTCCGAGTCGTTACTGTGACATAAATTTATAGCTACTTATTATTTATATTGTCAGTAGTCACCAATAGCATAAAGCTTCTTGTCCGGAGATTAAGACGAGACACGTGTAGATTAGAGCTGTCACAGACGCAGCCACAAAATGGATGGAGAAATACATGACCATAAAAACTGTGAGAATCATTTATTTTTTACGTTGTTCATAATTTAGTTTGTCGCCACATGAAAGCGTAACCATACAAAAGGTACTCACTTCCAGCCAGTAGAGTATCTTGAAAAGAGCCAGATTTCGTTGCTGTGTGGTCGAAAACAATGACACCGTTTTCGCGCTCGTTGACAGTTGCACGGCCTCTGCAAAGAGAAAAAATGCAATGGAGATTTAAAAATTCACTCCTGTGCTTGATATAGTACTTGTACGGCAACGTGGTATGAGAAATTACGCATAAAATATTACTCAAAGAAGTTCAAATCAGAAAAGCCAATAACATACACGCGATTTAAAATGTAAAGCGTTTTCATTTCCCCCGTCGAGCGCGGCGGTTCTCTGAAGCGAGCGCGGGCTCGGAAATTACGAGTGAAATCAGTAACGTTGCGCTGTAGCGGAAGTCCGGCGCGGACAATTGCCTGAGATGATGAAAAAATCTAACAAGACATGCCAGATTTAATACAATTATGCAAAAAAATATTAAGAAATATAGCAATTCCATTCCATATATTTTTATTTATATCACAACGTTGGCTAATTTATAATAATATCAACCCGCCTTTGTGACCGCAGAACAAACAATTCATGACTTTTTTTATACCAAAAAGGTGCCCCAACAAGCATACGATCCCACTGATGCTAAGCGATAATCATAGTGAATAGACGGCTGCAATATTAATAGCTCCACAACCATGTTGCCGACCTAAATCATTAAGGGGAGAAGAGGTAACTAAGGGAACGGTAAAAAAGGGATTTAGCTCTTCCACTCATTGCGGGTACTTGATACTTCAAGTTTTTTCAGTGATAGAGAGTTCAAGATCAAGCCGGCCCATTTAAACAACAAAAACAGGGCTGTCCCGTCTTACAGCTATAATTTCATTATAGCTTTTGGAATTGTAGTACCATCATATAAATGACTTATACAAAAGAACCAGATCATATTGAATTGCTTATTAAATTAATAACAAATAGCCCTCACATTTGATGGATTAAAAGTCCTGCTTTTAGTTAATAATGGACAGAACAAAACTCATTTGTTCAGCGGAAAAATGCTTGATTTTTGACTTTGATATTTTGATAAATCAAAACGACACACTTCAATCGTCTTATAGGCATAACAGTAGAAAATTAATATACATTTATACTAGGATAGTAATTACTTTTAAGGAGTTCCGTTTTCCATCTCCGAATTCCATGATCTGATGTATAGAAAGCAAAAACTATCATAATAACCATAAAACAAATCATAATCTTATAATTGTTTGAAGTAGGATGAGGTAAAATTAAAAGACGATCGAAAAAACCAAATACACATACCCATTTACAGATCCCTCCCACACACAAACACGCATACCATTGCTGTAACAATGGAGATTTAACAAGTGTTTGGATGTTACAGTGTTAAGGAACAATGCAGAGTTAACAGGATTTTATACGAAATTGTGTTCATATTCATACATGAGGTATAAAGGTAAAGTCGGGGTCTGAATACATTTATCCTTTGTTGAGAACATGGAGGTAGAAATAGCTTCACAATTTTATGTATTTTTACTGACTTTAGGTTACTATAGGTAAACTTACAATTGTGACAGTGAGATAACACACAAGATCTACCGGACCAGCTTATTCGAAAGTATTTTTTTATGTCATGACGGTTGGCAAACAAGCATAAGGTCCGCCTGACAGTAAGCAGTCACCGTAAGCTATGAACGCTTGCGATACTTGAAGTATCACATCATCATCATCAAGTATCATAGTGACCACGATCAGAGTGAGAGAGATTTTCCGATTGTGTGTTGATCTTGACAGCGTCACCGGGCGAGGTGACCAGGGCTACTTACTTATTAATATGATAGTATGTAACTCTCACCATTAAGACGAAATCTACAGCTTAAAGTACAAAATATGCATACACACAAAAACCATTACACGCCTTCTGGGATAGTCGGATAAATATTATACACGTAAAGGTAAAATACGTAATGCTATGGACTTGTGTATTGTATACCTTTTATACATTTATTTAAGAGGTATTTAAAATAGTCGTGAGATCTTTTATAGTTGGGTTGTTTTACATAAAGACTATTGTTTTTTAACTATCTACGTGTCTAGCGATCCAATAGATGCCATTAACATTCAAATCTTCGTTTTTCCTACGAATCGAGGCAAATGTTCCGACGTCGCATCCGATGTATCGTATCTGCATTCGTACATACTGATGTGCTTTTTTAGGTTTCCAAATATATAGTACATGAATAACAGAGTGAGGAGTTCGTTCCTTGTATATAAATTGTTCAATTTTGTTATCTTAAAGTTAAATTTTAAGAAGATTTTATTATTATTGATTTACTATTTTTTCAGTATATCAGGTCATTGTAACGATATTAAATTTCAAACCTTATTATTGAATAGATGTACCCGCGGCTTCACTCACGTGGTTTATATAGTTATTATTTTTCTTAAATAAACAACAATTCTTTCGCTTTATAATTGTTTTGCTGTTACACCAACTCATCGTATAACATCGCCCGTCTGTGCTTTCTATTTTATTACTCGGCTTCTATGTATCGCATTGAGATGCTACACAGCGTCTAGCCTTCCTCAAAAAATATACTATCATATGCAAAATGTGACTAGTAGTTCCAGAGATTAGCGAGTTCAACCAATCAAACAAACCCTTCCAATTTATAATAATGGTAATATGGACACGATTACACCACACAATATGACAATACATATATTTCTATGAATTACATATGTACAAGTAAATTTAGCAAATATTTATAAATTAATCCAATACAAATATTCAAAAATTTCTATAAACTCCGAACGTTTAGCGAAAGCCGATGCACCCTTACAAGTTTTTACTATTTTAAGACTACTTCAGAGTTCGAACCAAGTTTCACGCTTCTATGGACATATTACAGTTTTTACGACTGAGCAAAAACTATAAACTTAACGAAATACACATTGCTTTATTTAGACCTCCTTCAATACGTTTTTTATTAAATTTTAATTTTCTAAGAGATATTGTATCGTTTTTTTATGTGACTAAGTTAGGAAACCGGCATACGCTCCACCCGATGGTAAGATAAGATGGTTGTCGTAGCCCTTGAGCGGTTGCAACCATATATTTGAAGGTTTCATTAACGATTTGTCAACCTCGAGGTATTGGTTCTTATCCCTTTGTCTAGTAATTTTACTAGCTACAGTGTCATTCGAACCGTAACACCGTATACAGCTTTACGGTAGAATTACTGACACCGCGGTAGTACCTACCCAGCCGGCCTCTTGCAATGAAAGCCCTAGCTCTTAAAATCTATAATAGAATACAAATGAAACAAAAAAATATAGTTAATATAAGTAAAATGCATGCATCACTATTGCGTCCGGACTCCGGACCGTACCAATATTGTCGGCAGACAGCAGTCGGCGCAGCGCGAACCGCCTAAACTAATATAGCGTTAAATATTTACAGTGTGGTTGAAAACACCAGCCGAAACTTGGTGAACTAACTAGAAATAGTAACTTAACTATGGTCTGATTAAAACTCAGCACACAATGCGATAGAATATTTTAGTTAAAACAGTTTTGAAGGCTTTGAAACTGCTTTACGTAACTTTATTTCATCAGCATGAACAAAAATTTAAAGTCGGCTTTATCATATATTCTGTGGTATGCATATAATTAAAATAGTTTGTCTTTTTTTATTTAATAACCTGAGATAGCTAAGATTGAAAATTTAAACATGAAAACGTGGTCGTGGTTTCAAAAACCGGCAAGTGGCCCGAAGTTTATTTCCTGAGCTATGGTGAAATATAACATAATTAGGAAATCTGCATATCTAAGAAGGAATTCTAGTCTACACTAGAAGTGGATTAAGATTTTAATCCTCCTTCTTTCTTGTCCTAAACAGAAAAGAAGGAAGTTAAGCCCAGAAGTTATATGAACTAGTATATACTATACTAAAATACATATATTTAGCGGGCTTACCATTAGCTCTTATTGCGATTCAAATGATGACCAATATGAATATGTTGATATTATGACATATATTTTTACGTATAATAAATAAATAAATAAACGTTGCACACTCAACGGCCCCCATTAGGATAGTAATATCCTGTGTCGGAGGTTCGGAAACATTCACAATGACAAGGACAAATACACCCAGACCGGAAAATATGCTTGCATGGTCAATGCAAACATATTATGCTCCGAGCGGGAATCGAACCCGCGACCTGTGGCGTTTAAGGCAGGTTCGCTACCGCTGCGCCACAACGTCACAACGTATTATGTTCATATAAAATTTGAATGTCAGAATTGAATTGGATTGATTTGGTCGTCATTAGAATCGGTATAAGAGTTAATGGTAAGCCCCCAGGAGGACCTATCATAAAAAAACAATTATGTTTGTCAAACGTTTAGATGGTGCCGATTTTTGCATTATAAAAAATAAGATGATCAAATATAATTACCTCTTTTATTTTGATTACGAAATGTATAAGGAATCACCACGCAAGTCTTGAAGTCTGCCAAAGTTTTTTTTGAAGTAAAACATCTTTAGAATCGTTGTGATTTCAAACCGGATGCAACGGAAAAAACGACATGTAAGAGACACAAATATAAAAATGTGTAGGATGAAGGCAAAGAATGAGACAGAAATATACATACTATTTTATATTATATATATTTATCTCATTCTTTGGTCGATTTACTGAAATTTCACTTATATCGTGTGTGAATCGCACACACGCCTTTTTTATATAATATTCTGTTACCGTAACTGCCTAGACAGGGATATGAATCGGTCGTGAAAAGGGCCAGCTTTCACAGGGGCTTTTAATTTTGACTTTCTATGGGCGCTTACTATTAGTTCAGATGGCTTAAGACGTCATCGGGAATTGATCGCGATGTTCCCATCTGCAAGGGTGGGTTTCATTCATCCCTTTTTATAAATATACTATTTCGATATATATATAATTTAGTTGTACTTTTTAATATGTTATAATAATTTCATTTTAAATAATGCATTAATGAAGAGCTGAAAACATAGATTAAGTATAATTTGAATTTACAAAATATAAACAATTAAAAATTTTAAAATAAAATTTTGACCTACTAAATGAATGTAATGTAATGATGCAGATGAATTTAACGAAACCTTTTAATGTTTCCAACTAAAACACTGCTTTATATTTTAAAATCATAAATATTACAGCATGAAAATACAACAAAAAACCATAACGACCATAATTATAAACAACCACTTAACAACATAGAACGCAATTAAAACCAGGCCGGTGCTTTATAATTAACCGATAACTAGCTGAATTAGTTCAGTATAGTTATTATTAAGGATTAAAAACCTTTACACAGACAGCCGAGATGAAGAGATAAATGTATAAAGAATGCCTTGTATCACTGACTTCTGAACTGCGAAGTCAGTTTTAAGTAAAATAACCAAAAAAAACCCACACATTAGAAGTTCAACAATAGTTCAACGCTAACATGAAGAATGACCATTTAGATAAATAATTGGACAAATTAATGTGATAAGCAATCATGTTATGCTAATTGATGTTTACTATAAAAATATAAAATCATAATATATTCTAGTAGGATAAATTGACACGGAAATTGACTAAATAAATTTTAGAGCTAAAAAGGTATTGGTATTAGTGATATTTAGAGCAATATCCTGTCTCTAACACGCACAAGCGAGTTTAGAAACAACAATCCCATCTAGATCGGAACACATACCTCAATAGGTCAATAAAAACATCTGCAAAAAGCGGGAATCGAACCTATAACCTGACGCTTAAGGTAGGCTTGCTACCACAGCTCAAAAACTGTCGCCAAACGGTAGAAAAAGCACCTCATTATGTTTTTTTTTTTTTATGTTAGAAGTTGGCAAACAAGCATACGGCCCACCTGATGGTAAGTGGCTGCCGCAGCCTATGAGCGCTTGCAGCACCATTAGTAGGTGCCACTCACGCGTTGCCAACCTCGAGATATTAGTTCTTAAATCTCGTTCGCCCAGTAATTTCACTAGCGTACAATGCCCTTCAAACTGAACACAGTAGTGCCTAAGCACTACTATTTGGCGGCAGAATATTGGACACTGCGGTGGCACCTACCTAGCCGGCCTCCTGCAACAAAAGACCTACCACCAGTGTGACTGATTGCACTGGTGAGATAATCTCTGTTGTGACAGAGGTTATCCCAACAGCGGGCGATGGGGTCGTCACATCCCGACGCCTTTTATATGAATCATGAAAATTGATCTAGCGAGAACTCTAGGTCTGACGTTAGGCCTTTCAAAGTTTCCATCTTGTTTTCCGCAGCGTCATCGCACGCACGTCCGTTCAAATAGCTTTTTGACTGAGCCTTACCACTCATACCACTTTGTTCATAAGGTGGGGTTCTGCGTGCCAAACCAATACGTATATCATCGGAGTCAGCCGCCTTTGTTCCTTATACTAAGAGGGCAAAGTAACTTGATCGACAAATTCGGTTATTCGGGTTGCCAAAAGACCAGGTTTATTTAAATGTTCTAAAAATAAATTTAGAAAAAAAAAAAAAAAACTAGTTTATTGATTTTATGATAATTTTAAAGTACACTATCGTACTATCCTGTAATGATAGTTGAGAGATTTTCCGTAAAGGCTTTTCTCTTTAAAATTGATCGACGATTATTTGATCGACTCCTAAATCCCACTTGATCGAGTATTAACAAAAAAACTTGACTGATCGCTGATGCGTGAGTTGTTTACGCTTTTCTAAATGATATGTTGGCAGAATTTTATTTAAACGGATGACAAATATCGAGTTTCAAATGAAAGCTTTAATATTCTGAGAAAATAGAATAATGATACCTGTCCCAGATGCTAAGCAAATCAAATCTCTGAGAAATCATAGAACATTTTGCGAAGTACTTGAAATGAACTTAGTTATTATTTCAACGACGGTTTTGGCGTAGTGGTAGCGAACCTTAAAGGCCTTAAATAGTTCGCGAGTTCTATCGCTCGGAGCAGATTTCTTTTTTAATGATGTGTGATACATGATGTAAGTATATTATGTCATGAAGTAAGCTGAGATGGCCCAGTGGAAAGAAAACGTAGACTTTAACCGCAGGTCACGACTTCAAATCCCGGCAAGTACCTCTGAATTTTCAAGTGCTTAGTTTGTGTTTCAAATTCATCTCGTGCTTAACGGTGCATGTCTTGGTAGAAAATCTGAGACATGTATATCCGCCAATCCGCAGTGGAGCAACGTGGTGGATTAAGTTCAAAATCTTCCTCCTTGACAAGAGAGGAGGTCTTTGCCCAGCAGTGGGACATCAACAGGTTACTTTACTTTTTACTATGAAGTTTGAGCAAAGAAATAATTTTTTTATAAAATATATATACCAGTCTCTTGTTCTTGTTAACATGGTTACAAGAATATAAGATAGGCGCCCTCAAGGCGACACTCAATCAGTGGAATGACATGCTGATTAACGAATTTACGATACAGGTTGCGGAGGCGGGCGCCATGCTGGCATTAGTTACTCTTCACACGATACCACTCGAAGCTCGTTAATATTCAAACACGATACAAACTTGCAAATATAACACGAAAATTTTAATTACATACGGTTTACATTTATAACTAATGTATTTTTTTGGCTTTTATATAATTATTATGTGGTTAACCGAATTTGAAGACAATTTGATTTTTTACCCCACTGCCTAAGGAGCCTAATGTTTTTCGAGCGGATGTATGTATATCTATTTCTTTGTGATGCTCTACACCCTAAGCCCTTAGATTCGTCTCAGTTGTGAGAGTGACATAGGATATTTTATTTCAACATTTCCCACGGGCTGGTGCCCGTGGGAAATGTTGAAATAAAAAAAATCTCTAATAAATATTGCAATTCTTATAGCGCCACAATTAGCTGATGATTCCTCATAAAACTTGACAAAATAATATTAATTAAATAATAAAAACGTACCTTCAAATCGAGATCCATCACTAGGTGTCGTCCGAAAGACGTGCCACCGGTCTTCTGTATGTGAAGAAAGACCATCACATCGTGGGCGTTCATATCGAATCGGAAGTCATCGTGGAGGACCTCGTCGTATGAGAGACCGGGCTGTGCTATCAGGTCGGGTAGCGGCCTCCCCGGAGCCTCCGCGTATGTCAGTGCGAGGGCCTCCGACATTCGCTCCCTTGGCGATATCACGCACACCTTGAACAAAATATATAATATACATAAAGTATACATATATAATGATACCTGTCCCAGATTCTAAGCAAATCAAATCACTAAAAATCATAGAACATTTTGCGAAGTACTGGAAACGAACTTAGTTATTATTTCAACGACGGTTCTGGCGTAGTGGTAGCAATACTCAAACACTGGCCTAAAACAGTTCGTGAGATCGATTGTCGCTCGGAGCAGATTTCTTTTTTAATGATGTGTGATACAGGATGTAATTATATTATATCATAAAGTAAGCTTTAAACAAAGTATATAAAATACATAAGGTATACATATATAATATATATATAACGCTTACACTCTTCTTCTTTCTAGCATTTTTCTGCTTATTACTCTTATCCGGATTTGACCGGTTTATATACAGAGCGTTTGCCACCTGACCTCTGTAAGCATAAGGGCGAACCAGTAACTCATTGGATATGAGCAAATACTTATCAAGAGTTAACGATTATTATTCAAATGTTATGTGATAACAATCGGACCGACAGCTTAACGTGCTCTCCGAGGAACAGTGAGAGGCCCACGAGGACAAACGCCCAGACCGAAAGAGATATTTGTAAGATCAATACAAACATCTGCCCGAGCGGGAATCGAACCAGCAACCGTTGAAGCTAAAGGCGAACATATATATACAATCAACGGCCCCGATAAAGATAGTCATATCCTGTGTCCCGACATATCCGGAAACATACACAAAAACGGAAAACATACCTAGATGGTCAATACAAACATCTGCTCTGAGCGGGAATCGAACCCGCAACCTGTTGCTCCGGCCGGTTCGCAACCGCTGCGCCACAACGTCGTCATTTATTACCGTCAACATTATATTACAAAAGTTAGTTACACTATCTCATAATTTATGTCCGTAATATACGAGTCACTTTTATACTCCAGGACAATGGAGATAATGGTTAAAACCATTTTTATATTTCAGACAAAGCTTTTTGCCCATTAAACGGTTGTATAAAATGTTCATTACGTTGAGGTGTTAAAAATATTAATAATGGTTTTGAATAAAGACGTCACTCTGTCTGTCTATTTATGTGTTTGTTTATAACTCGAGAACTTCTTCTTCGTCCCAGCATGATTACCAGTATTATATTTTCCCCAGGGTCTGCTTATTACTCTTATCCGGATTTGACGGGTTACTATTTTTTACTAGTTACTAGTTTATAACTCGAGAACACTGCACATTAGTTTTAATCGATTGTCGCAACCTTTAATTTAGTAGTACTAACTTAAATAAGTAAATTTTTCGTTATTAATTTGCCTAGAGTTTGTAAAAAAATAATTAAATAATTAATACACACAGTAACAAGCATTCACCGACACCTGAAAACATGCCTGTTTGGTAAATAAAAACATCTGCCTCGATCGGGAATCGACCCCACAGCTGTGGCGTTTCACGCAGGTTTACCGTTGCGCAACAACATCGTCAATTATTATATTGTTAGGGAGAACCTTATCGCCGGGTCATAAGGTTCAAAATCGCTTGCTACTCTCTCTGTTTATTTCCTTAACGTCGCGTGGGTTCTAGAAAGACCTATTCTCGAAACATGGAGAATAGCGTTCCGCGGACGGAACTTTCTCGAACCCGTGTTCCGCGTTATATAAGCGGCCCGGCGCGTCGACTGAGTCATTCAGTTCTGAGTAACAAGCGAAGAAACTACAAGTGATACCAGTGAACAGGTGCGATAATTAGTGACCTCAGCTATTCTTTTGGACTGTGATTGACCTGTGATTTGTAAAGTTCTGTTGTGTGGTGTAGAAGATCCTAATAAACTCTTACTTAGAGCCACAAGGTTTTTAATTCCAAATCCGCGAATCCCAGCCCGTAACAATATATTTTTTCTTTATTTTTTTTTAAATTCCTGCTCGGAGAATATATATGTTTGTATTGACCATGCAGGCATGTTTTCGGGTCTGGATGTGTTTGCCTTGTCCTTGTATGTGTTTCCAGACCCCCGACACAGGATAACTAACTAATATCCTACTGGGAGCCGTATGTAGCGTTTATTATTACAAAAAAAAAATTAAAATTTTTTGTTTTATAGTTTGTAAATTTTACTTCCTATTTTTGTTAAATTTTCTGTTTTTATAGCTATTCCAGTTACTGACGACTAGTATTTATTGTAAAATATGTTATCACATAAGCGGCAATTTTGTCTTTATTAATAATAAATATTCTATAAATCTTTTTAAATCTTCAGTGGAACGAAAAGCCAATACAAAAACGGCAATATAATTAAAAAGTGACTATCCGTAGTGAATGTAATGTTTAGGGATAGCGACGCGAAGGTTAAGAGGGTGATGAGATAAAGAGCCTATCCGCACCCTCTCTTGTTTGTTCGCTTTAATGAAGTGGGCCGGGCTTTCTTCCATTAATATACAGTCGCAATCAGCACTCTACTAGGCGTTATTCGGCCAAGGTTCCTCTCGCACCTTGGATTAGATTTGTTTTTACTCCGCTACTGCTAATTGGATGATGTTTAGCGGGAACGTCTCATTAGGCAGCGTTTTGCTAATTGCGATGTCTACACGAGAATAACAATAATTTTATACTTAACGGTAGGTATTGCTGCTATTTTAAATGCTACTAGCAGTTTGCTAGTAGCAGTTGTAATTGTTATTTTCGTTATATTAACGTAAACGTAAACGTAAACGTTGCACACTCAACGGCCCCCATTAGGATAGTAATATCCTGTGTTGGGGTCCGGAAACATTCACAATGACAAGGACAAATACACCCAGACCGGAAAATATGCTTGCATAGTCAATACAAACATATTATGCTCCGAGCGGGAATCGAACCCGCGACCTGTGGCGTTTAAGGCAGGTTCGCTACCGCTGCGCCACAACGTCGTCAGAATCGAAATATGTTTTTACACGTAATAATACGTAAATGTTTTGAATTTAATTTGGTTAAAACCGAAAAATAACGTTAAAAAAAGAAATATAATTAGTAAAAATCTAACAATTGTTAAATTTATATCGTATGTTATTAATAGTTATTTGACCCGATAACAATAAATAAAATTACAAAACTAATTTAGAAGTGAGTTAATATAATGTAATAGATAGGAATCCGCTGACACCGCTACAATGAGAATACAAGTTGAATCAATATTGTTAAATTTACATTTCACTTTAATTATGTTACCTTTTTATTAGTCATTTCAGTCTTAGCTTTCGTCGTAATCACAAAAATTATAAATTTTTTTAAGTGTTCTACGTATTGCCTACACATAAGTAGTGCTTATATAACTAGTGTTTCATTTTTCTTATCAACGTGTATATTTAAAGAATATGAAATTATAACATAAAGTTTATTACAAAAAAATTGCCCAGGCTTAATATATGACATGCAAAATTAAAAAACTTAAGTGATCAAATTTAATGTTTACCAAAAAATAATAATATAACTTACCACTTCTAAAAGATAACATGACAATTGTTATGATTTTAAAAGCGCATATCTTAAATTATTTACATATTTTGTACTGACAATTCAAGCTCCACGACTATAAAAGTTACTCCTCTAATGACAACACTATTTCATGCGATTATTAATTATAACTTACTTCTTATAAATGTGCCTAAAATTTAAACAACGAAAATGACTTGGTAAATAATGTATTATACCGTGTTTTAGGTTCAATGGAGCCGATAATGAACGTTATTTTTGGAACACTACAGATCTTATACTACAATCAATAATCATCGGGTTATATCTGATAACCTTAATCGTAAAGCGTTTCCTGTTTCCATTTTTTTGTGGAAAATTATAAACTTCAAACTTATTAAAATATTACTAGCATTTAACAAACGTATTATAGAAATGTCCAATCCATAAGATTGATTGAGATTGTAGATGAACGAAAAAATTACTACAAGAATCATTTATATGTTAGAACCATACTTTGTCGTCCAATAATATATTACATGAAGGTTTCCATAGTACACCTCTGGGTGTAATCTCTACGACATGTGACGTTAGTACCACGGATTAGATTCTTTTTCTGCGTGGCAATTGTTAATTGGGAAATGGAGCCCGCGGGACAGCTTTCCATGTGAATCACGTTTCTTATAAGCCATTCGTGTAACATTAATATATTTCTATAGGTTTGATCTTTACTTTGAATCAAATTTTTTATCATTTTGTAAAAGTATCTGTGTGTATCAGTATAAGTAGCTGTGCCCGGAAATACACTCACGTGGTCTACAGATTATTGTTATTTTCACTGCGCAGAACCCATTTCAAGCTTATCCAACACAATTATTATCATTAAAATCGGTTACAGGACGCAGAAGCGATCTCTAGATCCACTCAAATAAAATGTCAAATTGATTATAAAAATATCAAAAAGGAGAACTTGTTATTTTTAAGAAAAGAAAGAAAACATCTTTTTCTATTCTTTATTCGCGTAAAATTTTAAACTCAATGTGTCAGATAAAACGATTTTTCGGATAATATACTTCATAGATTCTTTTTATGTAGATCTTGTCCAACTTTTCCACAAAAGAAAGTTTGAACTTTAAAATCATTAAAACAATAAACATTTTAATCATTTAAAAAATATATTCAGAGCTGAAATAATTTAAGGTGTGAAAATAAAATTCTCGAACACCTTTATTACGAATTTAATTAACTTATTTTCAAGCTGAAAGGAAAAATACAGCACAAAATTAAATACTGGCCAGATTGTAGAATAATATAAAAATAACGGAAAATAAAATAGAAGTGACTAGTGAAAATTACTTCCGGAAATTCCGTCTTTTGTAGGTAACAAGTAAGCCTGTTAACGTCCCACTGCTTAAGGATGGACTCCTATCCTGTTAAAAAGGATTAGGAACTTAATCTCCTACTGTAGGTTAGGGAGTAAAATTTCTGGGAATGTCTCATGTGACGTTGATACTAATTAACCAGTTAATTTTTTTTTTTCTATGTTATGAAGACGGCAAACAAGCGTTCGGCCCATCTGACTGTTCACTATCAATGACTAATGATATGTTTAAGGCTCTACCACAAGCAAAGCCCCAAAAGCTACTGTTAAAGGGCCGACTCTGTTCCATTAACGCAATAGTCAAGGTTACGATCTTAGCCTCCTTGGGATGTTGTCGTATCCACTGATAGCGTAGGCTACGAGTTTATTTGGAGAGACAATAGGAATATTTGTAATAACTTGAGAGCATAGCTTATATTCTTTTTTAAAGTGCCTAAAATAATCGAATCAATAAATGAAATCGGCATATATTTATGAACATTATAACAAATTTCGTCTCTTCAATACTAAGTGGATTTCTATAACCAAAATTGCAATAAACTCCACAGCTAGAGCCGTAGTAAATTTGAATAAAATATTGCTTATCACCGCGTGTGGCGATACTATATGTAAAACCTATAATGGAAATATTTTTTATGGGCATGAGATGTATCATTTCAAAAAGTGGATAGAAATACATATATATAAAACTTTATGTGTAGTAGTGTTGCTGTTTACAGACTTAACAATAGTGGGATAATTCTAATTAACCGCAGATGGAGATTTATGCAGAGGATTTTAAAATTTAACGTTTAAGTTTATAAAAAGTGTCACGGAAGTTTTCACGTGTACCTGTTTCTAAATAATAGATTTTTAAATAGTTTACACTCTTTTCTTAAGGTTTAGTAGCCTCTGTTGTCCGTCCATCCGTTAGTCCGTGACAGCGGGCTTTATCTTACGAACCGTAAAAGGTAGAGTTTAGAAAATTTCTTCTCATAGCCGCGCCGGTGGCGCTGTCAAACTTGTAGAAACCAAAGCTGAATGTGTATTACATTCAAGAAAAAAATATTATTTTTTGCTTTTTTGTTTTCGACATGAATCGGCCAGATGTTTTACCCGAACGCTGAATATCCATGTAAAGTACAATATATTTACAGTTGCGTTTTGTTCAATGTGTGTAAAAAGGAGTAATCAGGAGGCGGGAAAGTTTATTCTCTCTCTGCCTTTTTCCCTGTCTTTCTAGTATGTGTGTGTGTGTGTGTGTTCTCTTGTGAAACAACTGGTATTGTATCCATCTATCTGCTACACAGCAACGTGACCGCTTGCCCTTAGACTGAACGTACGCTTGATTACATATAAACGATAAAAACGAAAAATAAATAATCCTCAGTGAACACTATAAATCTAATCCAAACCAAAACATTACCGCAATAGAATATACATCGTATTTACCAACTCGAGTCGTTTAAACGCTCATTACATTTTAATAGAAAACATTTCGGTCCTGGCTGGTGCTATAAAAGGTCTGTTTCACTTCACAAAATACCGTACATACGGTGGGAACAATTCACAACGCCGTTTATTTTAGTCCTATCACTACAATAGGCTATTACTGTCCCATCGTTGGACGGACGTGAGCTTTATCTAAGACATCTTAATATTGGTAATGTCTTTATGTCGTCTGGTAAGTAATTGTATATTTTTAACGACATACAATAGACATTCTTTTTAAATAGGGCCAAACGTTGGAACGGTATTTCAATTTTTGCATTTTTACGCCGGTTTAAATTATGTTTAAGTGGAAACATTGCAAGGTTTTTCTTAACGAATTTACAAATTTCGAAAATGTATAAAGCTGGTAACGGCAATATATTTTTCTTTTTAAATAACGGTTTACAGCTTTCTAAATTTTTTGCACCACAAAGGGCTCTGATGCAGCTTTTTTGTGATCTAAACACTCTAATGGCATCTACAGAGTTACCCCATAGAATTAGTCCATATCTTATAACCGAGGAGACAAAACCATGATATGCCATGCTAGCTGCCTTATCGGAAACAGTTTTTCTAAGTCTACTTAAAACAAATGGAAATCTATCTAATTTTGAACAAATTTTATTAATGTGCTCTTTCCAATTACAATGTTGGTCTATTATTATACCAAGAAATGTTGCTGTTTCTGTTTCATCTATTATGCTATGGTTTAAAGAATTATTTTTTATACCTGTGATATTATTGTAATGAGTCTTGAAGTGTATGTAATGTGTCTTTTTTAGATTCACTGTAAGGTTATGTAAGCTTAAATAATTTATAACATCCTGTACTGTATTGTTTATTTCAGATTTTAAATCTTGTTTTGTTTTGGTGCTAATAATAACAGTTATGTCATCTGCAAATAAAATGCTTTTATGTTTTGTATAGTTCGGTAAATCATTGACATATAGCAAAAATAGTAAAGGGCCTAAAATACTGCCCTGTGGCACTCCTAAGTTTTTGCTCCGCTGACTAGATTTGTGTATTTTTTTAGCATTATTACAGATTTTTGTTATTTCGACATACTGTGTTCGATTTGATAAATAACTTCGAATCCAGTCATTAGCAGTACCTCTGATTCCATAATAATTTAATTTTTTTAAAAGAATGGTGTGATCGACATTGTCAAAAGCCTGACTCATGTCCAAAAGAAGGGCAGCTGTTGTCATTTTGTCATTAAGATTCTGTGTGATATTGCGGATTAGGTCAAAACAAGCAAGGGTAGTAGAGGAATTTTTCTTATAACCATATTGATTTACGCTTAAAATATTATATTTAGAAAGGAAATTATATATTTTATCATGTATTATCCTTTCAAATATTTTTGAGATAATAGGGATAAGTGTTATTGGTCTATAATTCTTGATGTCAGTTTTTTCGCCTTTCTTGTGTATTGGTTTTACGACCGATAGTTTTAATTTATGTGGGAATATCCCTTGTTCAAATGAAATATTAATTATGTGCTCTAACGGCCTCAGGATATAATTTGCACAGGATTTAAGAACGTTTGTACAAATACTATCATAGCCAGTGGAGTTTGTGTTTTTCAATGTCATGATTGTTTTATAGACGTCTTCCATATTAACGGGAGTCAAAAATATTGTATGTGCTGTACCAATGTCATATTTCTTAAAAATTTTCTGATTTGAGGTAGTAATGTCATTATTGATGAAGTAGTTATTAAATTTATTTGCAATTTCTTTAGCATTATTGTATTTAATATTATTATTGTCAATTACTTCTGATATCTCATTATTTTTACAATTCGTAGTCAAAGTATTGGCAATGATACGCCAGGCGGTTGCGATTTTATTTTTTGATTTTAGAATACTATTTAGATTACTTTTTTTCCGACTGGTCAGTATACACTTTTTTAGTACTTTAGAGTAATTTTTGTATAATTTTTTATTTATTTTTTTATTTGTTTTATCATAGATATATTTAATATATAGACTTCTTTTTGTTACACAGCTTCTTTTAATCCCTTGTAATCCATTTTTGTGTCAAACATTTTGTAGTCACGATCGTATTGATATATGGAAAACATAGTTCGTAAAACAGTAGTAATATGTCGTGGAACTCATTGAAGGCTTTATTGGTTTCATTTTCTTCAAGAACATTATTAAATGTTAAAGCAGAAATGCAATTAGTGAACTTTAATACATTTTCCGAACAGTAGTCTCTTTTTTTTTCTAGCCATTTTTGAGGCTCTCTTATATTAGTTTTACTAGTCGGTTCAATATTAAAATTTAATACTTGACAAGTTTCATGATCTGATAGTCCTAATATGTGGTTAACTTGCTTAGCGTTAGACAAATTGCTAGCAATTAGGTCAATACATGAAAGTTTTCTTGTCGGTCTTTGTGAGTGAATATTTATGTTATAATTTAGTAATAAGGATTTAATTATATTAGAAAATTTATTATTTTTTATGATGTCAATATTCCAATCACCACATAATATAAAATTTAATTTTTTATTGTTGTATATTTTATTTAATAAAAGTTCTAGTTTAGTAAAGAATGCATTGATATTTGATGATGGTGTTACCATTCGACGTTACGTATATATTATATACGTAACGTCGAATGATAACACTAACAGTAAACGAATATATTAGAAAAGGAAGTCAAAATTGTTTATTAAATTACTATACTAGTATCTGCCAGTGGTTTGTAAAGGGTTTAATTTGGAAAAATCTTTTCTTAGTGCTCGTTTACTTTTTAAAAACAATACCTGCGAAAAAAAACAGCTTTCTAGGTCCAAGGGTTTATGCTGGCCGTTGATATGTTAGTCAGGTCTTCTCCTTTTATATATATCATAGATTACAAGAAACTTGTACTATCCAATATATTGTCAAAAGGCTATAATATTTGAAAAAAAGTCGAGTCCGTATCCAGTGGTAGAATGTAGTTTAAATAAATATTATATTAATAAATATTAACAACTAACAAAAATAAGTATATTGTACCCTTTTAATTATAACATTTATGTATACTTTGTCTTGCGATATTGATTATATAAAAGTTATAACAAGAAACCGAAGCTTTTTACATAATATGAACAGCCTGCGTTTATTATGCGGGCGGGTATTAGATTACAAACATTGATGCATCTACAAACAGCCTTAATACCCAATATTAATTAAAGAAACACGATATGGCCCCAATGACTAATAGTTTTTAGTTTTGTGTGGATAATTTTTTTACTAAACCAATGTGTTTTTCAAGTCAGTACTTATACTCCTATTACCTCTCCAAATACTCTTAGCGCAAGCTACGAATGCTTGTGCTAAGAGTGGGTACGACAATAGCCCAAGGGGTCAGGCTCGAATCCGCAACTCTCACGCTAACTGAGTCGACCGTTTTACTGTTGATCTATAATGATATTAAATCGACAGCCGAAGTCAACTGTCAGGCATTAGCAATGTGGATGCTGTGATCGCCATTGTTACTATTTATACTTTTAGCTTAGATGATAATTAGGACCATGACGATCATTGTGGCGTGTTGGTGTCGAGCCTACCTTTAACCTTTACGGTTAAAGGTTCGATTGCCGCTCGAGGGGTTTGTATTGATCTTACAAATATATGTTTTGATTTCGGCGCTATCCTTGTCGGTCTCCGGTCCATGCCTCGGACACCACGTTACGCTAATAATAATCGTTAACTGTTGATAGGTGGTAATTTGCTCTAACCTAATGAGATACAGATTCGCCTTAAGGGTTGCAGAGGTCAGATAGAAATCGCTCCGTTCAAACACTAGTACCCAACCTGTCAAATACAGATAAGGGTAATAGGCAGACCCTGTATAAAGTACCGGAAATTATGCTAGGAAGAACTATTTGGATCATCAAACTATTCCATATAATACATATTATATTATATAGTATTATACAAATAAAGCTAAATCTGTAAATATAGGTGTATTTACTAAATGCTTATGGAATATATAAACGGATCTTATTGGAAAGGGTTGGACTAATATTGCCAGGACATTCACTACCATATCTAATGTTAAAGGAGTAACGTTTCGTAAAACCAATTTCTCACAAAAAAATAAACCAAATTGAAAAGCACCTACTTTTTAACATTACTTAACGAAGTGGATGGTACTTTGTACTGTAGTGAGAGAAATTCTTTAATTACGCGCATAATAACAATAAAAGCATCAAAACTGTAAAATATAAGCTCAAACAAAACCGCGGCTGGAATATTCTCGTTTGTGGTGACTACATGAAAGCAAGTGTGGCTAAAGTTTCGTATATATTACACACTATGACAAACAATATACATAGCCACAATAACAAACCTACTGAACATTTGTATAATACTGAACGAGTACTGTTATAAAAATTAACTAACTAGTAACAATTATGAAAATATTTTTGCACTGCTTACTCTTATATAACATTGAATATAAATAATGTATACATTCTCTTTGTGTCGATTAAAGCGAAATATGTAAATGGGTGGGAGAATAAAAAAACTATTGCCATAGAATATGTACAGTATATAAGCTGGGCAAATCTTTTACGTTTTTAATAAATTATAAAAGCTGAAAATCTCTTTGTAGCTTTTTGGAATGAGAAGTATTCTATGATCTTATAAATGGATCGTATCGTTTTATCAGCTTAGCGTCAAAAAGATAATCATTTCAACACTTAACATTTTAAATAAATAAAGCCTAACATTATTTCCGTAACTGACCCAGGTTGTGTTTATACTGTTATCTTGATTTGACGGATTACTAGTTTCTACACAGACCGATTGACATCTGACCACCGCAACCCAAAGACTGAACCAGTAACTCATTGGAAAAGAGCAAATTATCTATCAAGAGGTAACGATTATGTTGTTAACAATCGGGATCGACAGCTTAACGTGTTCTCCGCGACACAGTGGACAAACGTCTAGACCGTCACAACGATCGTCTGAACTAACACTTACCATTATAATTTTATTTATTTTAACGTGTTTTTTTAATAACTTGAAACTACATGCAATAGTAAATAATAGCACAACAAGATTAACAGTAGCAATGAACTAAACAAAGGTACATAAGTGTCGCGTGAGCGGGTCCTATTCACTGAATCCTATTGAAACAACCGCGTTGACCCGACCTCAACGTATTGTACACGATTAGTTTTAGCACCCAATACAAACTTTCAAGGCTGACGAGTGCTTTTGAATAATATTAAAAGGGTAATTTATATAAGTCACTAGCTCTACTTGGAGCTTCGGAAACGTGAATTGTATAGAAACCTTAAACATGTTTGCTTATTTACCAACCGAATATTTTATCGATATTATATAAAAGTAGCAGTCAGGGATATGAGTTACTGTGGTTATTATTGTTAAGAAAATTGGGTTCCTTTCTCGTTCTTTCTCTGGAAACTCTCTCCCGATATGATAATTGAAAATATAGGAAAAATTGGTATAAAATCTGTCACATCTTGTAAGTTGGAAAAAGTAACAAAGAAAAAAAAAAAGAAAATGTAATATGATTATGTGCTGTACTTCAAAATAAAATAATTCATTATAAATATTATATATTACTATAATCATTCTTTAATAAACGAAGAAAAAATTGGTAACATATTTGTGATAAGAAAAGATCTATACAGTGTCTGTTATTCTAAATTAATAGTTTTTCACCGCTTATAAAAGAATATTTTTTTTAAGTTTTTGTCTGTCTGTTTGTTTGTTTGTTCCGGCTAATCTCTGAAACGACTTTACCGATTTTAACGGAACTTTAACTGGCAAATAGTTGATGTTATAAGGAGTAACTTTATGTTATAAAAAGAATTGGAGTTTCGTGCAATATTAATTAATCAGTACACCACGCGACCAGATCAGCGGGGGCGACTAGTTTTATAATAAGAATGTATTATGCAAAAGTTCACGAGGTCTCCTAAATCAACAATTCATCACGTTACTTTATAATGAGATAAGGAAAATAACATTATTAAAAACATGTTTGCACAACTTGTAACGAAGTTTAAATAAAATAAATTAAATAAACACTTTAGCACCTCATAAATCTTCCCCTTTGTGTTTCTTCGTCGTTCAATTTAAGGGTCTATCAATAAACCAAAATCGATTTCGAACTGAGCTCACTGGTTTTTAGTATTTCAAGGTTTTTATCCGACTGCCCATGAAGGATGCCATGCCATGTTTTTGATGGTTTTGACGCTGAATTACACAATTTGATATTAGTGATTTTTTTTATTGCTTATCATTTTTTATGAAACTATCCGTCAGCTTAAAATATCAAATGCCGAAAACCGTATCATAGTCGGATGAGTACTTTTTGCCATGAATAGAATAAATAGAAGAAAAATGAATATACGTCCCTCGCCGTATTACACCTATTTAAAAACCTTTATTTTTATTACCAATGAAAAATAATGGAAAGGATTAAGCAAATTTGAACTTTTAATATTAATATGAATGGCCCTTTTGTTCATTATTTGTAATTTGTAAGTTTATCTTTTAAATTAAGCCAAAATTTACCTAAATCTTAGTTAATCTTGGTTTCATGAGAGAGATTACTTAGTCTATATTACTATTGAGAGACATAATTTCATACTAAATTACAAATATGCTAGTAGCTCTGTTGTTTTCTTTTAAGATAAAACTATTATATTATAACATCAAGTTATTACGATAGAGAGGGAATAAGAAAGCAGAAGTTTTCTAATTGCATACGAGTGCAGCCGCGAGATTAGCTAGTATGGATAAATATAATCCTGACCCCCTTAAGCTATTTTCCTACCTACTCTTAACGCAATCTTCGAGCTTATTAGGAAGGGCAATAGGTATATTAGTAATGCCTTGAAAAAGCATTGCTAATATTACTTTAAAAAAAAACAGTACCAAGAATAGGAAGAACATTGTGTCTGTTGAACGAAGGATTGAGTTATTACTATAATCTTTACACGACATTTTATAATTAAATAAAATCAATTGATAATAACACTTTATATTGAAATTAAAGAAAGCTCCAAAGAGACAGCTTCAATCTACATTTATCACCAAAAGAGATAAAGCCAATGACAAAGTTATTCGAGCGGAAAGGTCAGCCTCTTCCATAGAGTTTATTTTTATCTAATCAATGACATTTAGACTTACCACCCAAGAATACTGGGTTCAATCTGAATTGGCAAGGTATTTATAATACGGCAATTTAATCTTTAGCCTTTATATTAGAGAGGTGTGTTTGTGGCAATACAATACCGTGGGCGAACCTGGTGCCAGATGTTATCCTGGTTATTAGCATGCACTACGCAATACCGACTGCCGACTCATGGACGACAAGATCCATTCGAACCAAAAGAGGACGGGCGCCTTTTCCACAATGCATAAACAACACAACGTGCAAAATTGCAATTTTATTCTTCGTCCTGCAAACTGAATTTTAAGCGTGTGACCAAAACGGGTGGTTGGAAGTTGATCAAGTTGCAAGTGGATACATTCGACTGGTTTGCATCAAACTTGTCAGAAATTGACGTATAAGCATAGACTTTTTATATATGGACAGGCCTTTCTGCAAAAAAAAATGTCGAAAGATTCGCTGGTGCAACGAAACGAAGTTAGTCACAAGTTTGCAAGATATTCAAGCGAATTTAGCATGACAAGTTTGCAAAATAATCGAATAAAGTTTGACTAACTTCGTACATTTTTTCTAATGGAAAAAAATGCGTACAAGTATAAGAATTATTTTTGAATAGCTTATATTTGTTCTAATTTAAAGTATCTATTAATTTTTATTTAGTATAATCTATTCGAATTCATTATATATAACGATTACAATATTTATTCAATAGATACAATCAATAAGCAACACGTGCAACGTACGCCTTATCACGATTTGCCAAGATCGTTGGTAATAATTTAATTTGATTAATAAATCCAATTACAAAATACAGAGTTTAGCTACCTACGTAACTTAACAATTTTAAAGTTAAATCAGCGCTAAGCGAAGCCATATAAGATAACTTCGTTACGATTGTTTCGTACAAAGGGACGGATATTCCAGGATTTCATTTAGACAAGTTTCAATTTACATATTACACGGACTGCGAGTACGAGTTTTAATTTTTAACGCGGCGCAGAGGCGCGACGTCCGTCGCTAATGGGCAGCGCCATGTTAGAAACAATCCAATATGGAACTTGTACGACGGGTGTCCGTATATGGCGGATCCTATTCTCATTCGATGGTTTCAACAAAGCTTTGAGAATCATGAGGTTCTTATAACAGTTATCGGCTCCGGTGTTTTGCTCACTTCATTTATCCATACACAATAATATTGGCATTATGTTGACAGCGGATTTTGCTCATTACTGTAGGTACCATTATTATTATTGGTACTTTAAGTACGCGCAAAGCTTATAAGACAATAATTTTTTCACTGCCTCCCTTAAATCATAACTTTGGACAATTATTATTTCAAATATAATTTATAACTTGTACCATGTACGTGTTATCAATTTATTATTTTGATTACAAAATATTTTTACTATATAAGTAACTGACATGAATAAGTAGCCATTTATATGAAACATCAGTGATACAAATAATTCTTTAAAAATACGAGTTATTAAAGAATTAATAACAAAATAAAAACTAATTTAAATATACTTGTATGTATTTGTTCCTATGTACTTTTAGGGACTATTGCATAGCATGCAAAAGTAAATCACCAATTACTTACCAATAAATTCGATCACGACTCGATTAACAAACGTTTCTTCATTATCTTAATAAATGTACTCATCTCTAAAAGATTACACAAAAATACATTCTTCTAACGTTGTATTTACAGTCCTTTAACGTCAACGTACGATTATGTATGTATCGTAAAAGCATCTAAACGTTTCGTGATGATTATTTTAAAACACTTATTTAAATTGCAATTATCGTATTCAATTGTAAATGAGTAGTCAGTTATATGACAACAAAATAAAGGTATCGATAAGCTAAAAAAAATACGTGTATGACAAAATAAAACAACTTTATTTTATTTGAATATTTCTCATTTTTTTTTTTGTAAAATACAAGACACTTACTTAAAGCAACACTAAACACAATACAATAAATTAAAAAAATTAAAAATTACTGCGTTTTCTTTCACGAGTAAAGTCGACAAACTTTGATCGAAATGACTTTTATGAAAATCTTTTTAATCATGTCGTGTCTTTTTAGATATACGCGCATTTTTTGCCCATTAGAGGTTTTTGTAATTTTGTTGTCATATTGAGTTTACTTTTCTTAGCTTATCGATACCATTTCTTTTATTAAAAAACAGAAACTGGTTTCAATTAAATTTTTTTTGTGTCCATTACGCCATTTTTTCAATGTTTGAAGCGATTTTGATATTCACAGAACGAATCTATCTATTAAAAAATTCTGAAACCTAAGTTCACAAAGATAAATAATTGATAAATCTTGTAGTTATACAAGAGTTGAATTAGGTAAAATAACGAGAACGAAAATAAAAATGCTTACGTCTCTATATAGTAAAAAAAAAATAGGACCGGTCAAACCGCAAATGCACACGCGTCTTTACAGTAAAGCCTTTCTAAGCTGCTTAAAGGGTTGCGAGCGACTTTTTTACCGCTGGCTGGTTACGAACGCAAAAACAAATGAAAACCACTTGCACGGCTGCCACCCTCTTTAATTAGTGAAGTCGACGAGCTACAACTGCGACTTCGTTAAATAACCCGCCCGATTTACTCAACGTCGAGCTTTATATTTAAAATTACATTTAAAAACATGTTCATATGAACGGCATCTTTTTACACTCAGTTGAGACCATTAAATAATTATTTGAATAAAAATAGATATGAAGTTTTATTTGCATTTAACTTTCTATAATATTAGGTATGATTATTATTACTATTATATAGGATTTTTGTACAGTCATGTGTTTATGTTCTACGTTGATCAAAATAAACAAATTATTATTATTATATCTTCAAACATTTGTAATTAATAGATCTAAAAATCATTTATTTATTAAATTATCTAAGGTCTATTTTTGTATAGAGAAAAAAATTATTATTTTCAAACATGGCTCGTTAAACCTATTTAGGTATAGCATGGAAGTGTAAGATTCATAATTTATTTTATTAATTTACAATTGTTATTATTTTTAAATATAGAACTGTACTATAGCATAGAATTGTAACTACACATTACAACAGTAATATTGATTGTAAATAACTTTTTTTTTATTGTAATCTAAAAAATATATTATATATTTTATGTTTTTGTATGTTAAATAAATATGTATTTTATTTAAGAGCATCAACAATTGTTGTCATAAGCTGTGACTCTTTTACTAAAAGTACTAAAATTAAAATACTAATGGTTCTCTTCATTGTGTAAGAATATAATTATTATATTTTATTTTTAAATATATTATACATTTTTAAATGATATTTTTTCCCGAATTATGTAAATACATACTACCTTCACACATTAAAGTCAGATATTCTTGTGTCCAATCCTCTACCAATCCTATCTATAAAAACCCTATGATTTTTATTTCTTTAAAATTATTCCCGCAGTAATAGTAAAAAATAACCCAAAGTTCAATCAATGTTTTTAATTACTTAATTTTATGTCCACAATATGTTCCAAATAATTTTTTTTATAAGTCTGCAATTATGTAAAAAATTAAAATTAATTAAAAGAAAGAATTCATTTCATAGTTCAGTTTCCGTTACGTCAAGATTCATAAATATTATATTTGGATAAATGGAAAGATCACAGTTAGATAAATCAAACAGTGAGAAAATACTTTAGTTCAAATGAATTCTGCAGTTTTTGTAAAGACAGAAGAGATCTTTCATAGTCGACAATATTTTATTATTTTATTAGAGAAATTAAGATCCTATTATAACTTGTTATACTATGTCATTGCTAGGTATTAATTTTTTTTATTTATAACATTTCTTTTAACCAAAAAAAAATTTAATAAGGCTATATTATTTTTATCAATTGGAATTATTTTGTTAAAATGTAACCTTACCTGGTCTGGACAGAAATATCCAAATGCCACCATTCCAAACAGTGAAAGTAGTAAACAGAACAATATCACTTTACGTAGCTTAGATCTTGGCTCCATTTTCTTTAATTCATATGCACCGCTAAATAGTAGAAAGGCAAAATCACTATCTACTTGCACTGAAACACTTTTTTGCATTTCGGTCGAATGCATGTCTCATTTTTAAGATTTACTTGAATCGATCACTCACAAGCTCCAGTCTTTTTCTTATTAAAAGTCAATGTAATAAAACTAAACTTCGCATCGAACTCATTTTATTATTATCGTCTTTTTATTATCAGATAGTGATACGAGTTCGATAACATTGTTTTGCTGATATCACACGAGCGTTGTATCAGCGGCAATGCCAATACTAAAATGCACTGAGCCATCAGGACGGGTCAGACGGTGGTACTACGAGTATGAGTCTCAAAGTGACAGCATACCAAGTGAATATAAACATGGCACAGTTTGCTCATTTAACAGCTAATTCTAACCATTTCCATGTTTACGAACCCTTATACTATTACTGAACAGTTCAAAGAATAACTAACAATTGATTAATACTAGTATTTTCTATAAAATATAGCACTACATTGTAAATAAATAACAGCTGCCGTACACTGTGAAGTTGGAAGCGATTTGTAAATTTGTAAATTTTGACATCTGCCAAATGTCACATTTCAGCTTTGACACACATTTCGAAATATTGCCATTCCTCAATCTTAGTTAAAATTCCTTATTTTACTTAATATTGTAAATAAAATTAAATAATTATATATATTTATTTTTATATGTCGATGCGAAATTATAACACTGGTAAAATAATAATTTCTGTAGTTATGATATAATATCCATAAAATATCATGGCCGATTCGAGTTTAAATATTGGAAACTATGAATGATTATAATTAATAACCTTATTAATACTTAATTGTAACGGTTGTTTCGGTTAGATTTGTTTAGCCTACATTTCGAATCGCCCTTCGCGGAAGCTGTATATACAATTCCGTTCTCAATTGTTTTTGTTTAATGCCTTCCAAGATCTAAACCATTTTGCTCGGCTACTGATTGGATAAACTTAATAAAGCAGAAGCAGATATGGAGGTCATATAGGTTGCGAGATGTCGTTTCTTTTTTTAATTTCACATCAAATACATGATGGAAGCTAAAATAGACCCTAAGAGGAGATTTGCTGTTGGAGAAACAGTGCCTTAGGCTAGATATTGAAAAGTAGTCTCGTATAAGTCTATCGAGCAGTCTTAAATGTTGTCGAAGTTATATTCAAAAAGATTTGCATCTGCTACGCACTAACAACAATCCGTTAAGGTTTACCCGTTATGCGGTTAAGTATTGCTTTCATAAAGGTCAAATTCCTCACCTAATATAGTATTTTTAACTTCATCGATAGTCATAGCTTTATATAGATTAAAAAAAATTAAAATATATTATTATAATAAACTTACATATATTAAAATTTCATTGTATTTTAACTTACAATCAGCCAAATAAATAATCTACAGGTTAATCTGTACATTTACCAGGTCTGGACAAATGACATATGAGAATACTTACTATAATGCGTTTCAGATAAGAATAGGACTGGAAAATCTGCCATATTAAATCGGAATGGTCAACAACTTCAGGTTTTTTAGTACAATGTGCAAAAAAGTCAACGAACGAACGAACATATTATAACGAACGTATTTTAATAAATCATAATAATTCTATGAAATGAAAATGTTCACCTATGACGCAAGTCGTCAACGCTATATAGAAATTACGCTAAAAAAACGACGAAAATTAATATTGTTTATAACTGCTACTACCAGTTTCGGCAGAAAAGCATTAATATTGTTCAATAGTCAATGTATGTATTGGAGATTTTTTTTCCATTATCATATATATTCAATTTTTATTTTATTTTATTTATATATCATTATTATTATTATTGAATTGTGATATGAAATGATTTATTAAAATTAATTAATATAAATAAATAAAAACTTCTCTATTTATTTTAACATCATTATTATGTATAGTTTATTTTGCTATCGCTACTTTTACTTGGTTGTCAGTCTGAAGTTTACTACGAGTCTAATCCTATTCTTATTTGAAACGCACTATACATACAGATAGGCCCACCGCTCAAACTTCAGACTCGCTGTTGCTCGTTCTAATCACACCAGCACAAAGGAACGAAGTTAGTCACATGCGGCAAATATTTGCGGCTTTCGACGGATATCTGTATAATGGTGTTGTCATATTGACTATAACCGACGACAAATTTACTCGAAGTTTGCACAGTTACCTGATTCGAAGCTTATTCCATAATGCCAAAATAGACGCCGCACCTCAACTATAAGTTGAAGACTCGTGACAGATTTGAAATACGACTGCCCAACCGTACTCATTCCTTATGATCTATGGTTCAAGCACGTATTTAGTAATCGGCAGAAAATTCAATTTTATTTTTCGTAAATGCACACATTTGGAAATCAATCAATCAATCAATATCCCATACGTATTTTATACGGTACTGTGGAAAGAGAAATTTTCATTGGGAAAAAATAACGAGATCACATTTTACGTCAGGGCTTTGGAAGCATAATAAAATAATAAGCGCTACACTCTCATCGGCCCTCAGTAGGATATTGATATCCTGTGTCGGGAGGCCAGAGACATGCACTAGGACAAGGACAAACACACCCAGACCGGAACACACGCCTGTATGATCATTACAAACATCTGCTCCAAGCGGCAATCGAACCCGCGACCTGTGGCGCTTAAGGCAGGTTCGCTACCGCTCTTTGCAAATTTTAACCGTAAACGTAGTTTGAAATTTTTAAGCTCTCTTCAAGCCATCGAACGGTGTAAACAGTATCTTAATCAGTTATTAAGTATTTTTTGTACTATGCACCAGTGCATAACAATCGAGCATTTTTTTTTTGAGTTCAGACTAGAAAACAGTATGTTAATTTTAAAATGTGTAGCCAGAAGAGTTTTACTGTTTTACAAAATCTGAACTAAGATGATTATAATTTCAGTTCAATAAATAGTTAAAATAATGTTAATGTAGTATGCAATCACAGTAAAATCGAAATGCTATCTATTCTGTTCGATTAGTTAATTTAGCGTTGAACAACAATCTTACCTAGCAGTTCTCATTGGATCGCGACATTTTTATCGGTTAACGACTGTAAATTTGTCGTTTCACATGTAAATATTTTTATCCGATCTTTAATTCATTTATCGAATCGCACTGTCCTATTTGTGAGCACCTCCAAAATATACTTGTTAAGACGTCGGTCACTATTTTTAATTGGTTTAGCAGTGAATGTGTCAAACACACAAATTTTGTATAATTAAGTTATATTTATAAATATTATAGTATTTGTGTACTAAAAAAATAGTTTGTTAATTTATAACTTTTTTGTTATATAAACTTTATAAAACGGGATAAAAATAATGCTTAACAACGTCTATGACAGTTTAATCCAGTATCAATTGAACTAAAAAAGTTCACATAATTGTTACGATAAACAAATATTGCAAAATTAACATGCGATGGTTGATCCATTATGATGGCTTGTTGTTAATAGTCTATTATAAAAAAAGATATACATCTTATGACAAATAAGTAACATTTTTGAATCCAGAAAAAGGTATAACTGAGAAATGTTGTAAATTTAAATTAAGAT
Organism: Hestina assimilis; assembly: GCA_023373885.1. Taxonomy (NCBI): domain Eukaryota; kingdom Metazoa; phylum Arthropoda; class Insecta; order Lepidoptera; family Nymphalidae; genus Hestina; species Hestina assimilis. The sequence goes on along the minus strand of CM041741.1, from coordinate 6,500,597 downwards.
GTGTATAGCTTGATCCTAGACACAGTTGATTTAAAATAAAGAAAGGCACATGGAAAACATAAGGTGGGTTTTCGATTATGGTCTTGAAGCGCAGTAGCGCTCTCACCACCAAATAGGCACTGCCTTAACAATAAGGATACAGGACAAAATCATAAACTTCATTGTCAATTTTTCTCTCGTCACACTATTGTTGCACTTAATAGTAGAAAATATTTAATTTCTTCTTTATTAAAATACATATTATTTACAAATGTTTAAAATGAACAATCAATCCATTTCCACTTTAAATCAATGTAATAAAAAGTTGTTTACAATGATTTTGCAAATACCGTTTGTATCGCATTACAATATTATAAAAATGTGTTAATCAAATACAAATAATGTTAAAATAATATGATAAATCACTTAATGTATGAAATAAGAAATGTTACGAGAGAATTCCTGTATGATTATAAAACTGTATATAAAATGTCCATTGTACATCTCATGTGATTACATACATACACTTGTATTATAAAAATTATACAAGTTATCCACCAATTAGTACAAACTATTTGCTGGCATTCATTTCACACTTATCTTCAGGGTAATGTTTGAACACTACACTCTTTAGTGCATAATGTTGATGCTATTTTACCATAATACCCTTAAAACTTCACCAGTCCTTTAATGAAAAGGATCAACTCCTCTCACCACAGATTTTTCTAGTTATAAAATTACTATATATCATTGATTTAGTCCACAAATTTGAAATAAAGTCCACAATTCCACACAACATCATGTGATATGAAACCAACACATGACAATTTATGATAATTAATTAATGTTCTGTCCACTAGTCATTATTTAATTAAATGTTCTTCCAGTATAAAACATTATTTAGCACATTTTAATTTGTTGAATGTTTTTTCTCTTAGCAAAGCACTGTTCAAAACAATTAATAATCTAGTATATGTAACAATAGTTCAAGTTTTAATGCAACTTTAGTTAATCACATTAAATGTAGGTTCCTCATTTCTATTTGTGCACGTCCATTAGGCATACAACTCTTGTAATGCGGTACCAATTGTTTACTTGAGTACTAGGTGTCTATGGAGAGAAGACAGTCCTCAAATAGTTCTCACACATTATACACGATTAGTTCCGAGGACGTCCACGGCCACGTGACCCGTCACGGTCCTGAAAATTTTTTAAAGCATTAATAATTTTCAATATATGAAATCAATAAATATTAAATAAAATATAATCCCACCTTATGATGTGGTCTATACCCTGAGTCCCGGTCGCGATAACCATGATCCCGATTATCCCTTCCGTCACGATCATCTCTATGATCACGTGGATGAGGATGCGGCTCCCGGGCGTCTCGTAGGTCACGAGGGTCACGGGGATCGCGCGGTTCGCGGACATCGCGATGATCCCTCGGCTCTCGCCCATCGCGATGTTCCCGGCCGTCTCTACCATCTCGTCCGTCTCTACCGTCTCGTCCGTCACGATGATCTCTATAATCCCGATAATTACGGTACCCACGACCACCATCGTGATCCTCACGATTATTTTCTTGTACAGGTTGATGTGGCTTACGTGAGTCTTCTTCCTCTTGCCGACGCTCGTAGTGAATAAAATCATCAAAAATAGAGGTGGAGTGGCAGTAACTATGCATAATGCGTAATACTTGGAGACCCTTAGCATGTGGCACTTCTTGAGTATCACGAGAGTTCGTCACTGGCTTATTCTCATTATTCTCTAATTTGATATGACGAAGTTGAACATTGGGAACATCCTTAACATATATCCATCGAACACGAAATTGTCCCTTCCACTTATCTTGAGACCACACACTAGAGTTGGAATTATAATCGACGGCACTAATCATACGAGCCATTCCACAGAAATGACCACTACCGTTAACAGAAAAGAAAAGAAAAACTGCCCCTCCCTCTCTTTCACGGTCGCGAAACGCGCCATCAAGGCGCTTATTGCCGTGTTCCGTGCTACACCAGATTTCATATTTGATACTGCGATGAATATCGTCTTCAGAGTACGACTTAATCACAAAGAAACGTGCAAGAGGCGCGCTTAGATCAAAATCTTTAGGATTGTATTCATTTTTAACTCGCAGCTCTTCGAGCACAGGATGCGCTGTTGCAGGAGGAGCACTGACAATAGCCTGAGCCGGCATTGGAGGCACCGGGTGGGGAGGTCGAGGTTGATGGGGTGGTGGAGCACGTGGCGCATGTGCCCACGCGGGTGGCGGCTGGTGTTGCGGTGGGGGCCCACGTTGCATGGGAGCTGGTGCCGGTGCCGGCGGAGGTTGGGGCATCGGCAGCGGAGCAGGTACTGGTGGTGGTTGCAGTGGCGGTGGAGGAGCTGTCACTACAGTGGCACTTTTACCAGCGTCCCATGTACTGATGTCCATATTATGTTTTCCTGGCACGATAGGTGGGGGTGGCATTCCTGGACCCTTCTTTTTTAACCCACCACTTTGCGAGGACGGAGCTGGCTTAGCTGGCTGACTCGCAATTGAGGCCCAAGTCATCTTTTTGGGTTGCGGTCCACTTGAAACGTCTTTAAGTTCGGGTGTACGATCTTTATCGATCTTATTATGCTCGCCGAGTGAAAGTGCCTGTACTCCACTTTCGACAGCCTTAATCCCATCGGGGACATACAATCCATCAGTTCTATAATAATCATCATATTGCTTAGGGCGACCTAATTGACCCCAAGTCGAATAGTCACCATTTCCAGGAAAATAATTAAATGTAGATGCTGGCTGTCCAAACGCAGCCGTCGAAAATGGCGTCGTAGATGGTCCGAAGACACCTGAAAAGTAATTATTAAATGTTAATATGATATAAAGATAAAATGTGATAATACATGTATAATATGAAATATGTTGTTTTTTATTTTCTTAAGTAATGAATGTTTAAACAGGATTAAATGATTGGAATAAATACTAGCTACCATCCATGCTATAAGAATCATGAGGATTGTATCCTGAAAGGAAAGTCATGGGATCTGTTCCATTGGTCGACCATGTTCCATCCCCAACTCCGAATGCCTGATAAGGAAGTGCAGTTGTACCATAATAACCTGAAAAAGAAACAAATTCCTTTATAATAATTATAATTACCTCATTACATTAAATATAAACTCTTATCCATATTATGGTCTTGGTATTTTTTCACAGAACTTTGGTATGTTTATAATTAGTATATAGTAGTAGTAGATCAGTATAATACTCAAATAACATAATTTAATCAATTTTAATTTACCATATTTTGTGAGTTCATAACACAAATTCTACAATTTATGTAATTCTACAAGAACAAATGTAAGGCTATACTACAGAAGCCATGCAAATGAGGTCATTGACAACTTCAATGAAAGGTAAACAATCCTGATTTTTTTTTATTTTACTAATTTGATAAGCAAGCATACAACCCACCTGAAGCAGATGTCAAAGCCTATGAGCGCTTTAAAAACATTCATTTGTAGGTGTCATTCATGCACTACCAACTTAAGAGATATTGGTTATAAACCAAAAACCAAAATAGAGTAATGCAAACCACCAATAAAAGTTATCACCAGTTAAATATGTATTTAATTGTAGCAATAGTTTCACACCAATTTCTCTATTTAAAATGCCTGATATTTACGGTGATTAAAGTGTAAAATTAAAATTTATTTAAACATAATTTTATATAAAAAGATTGTTGGGCATTTCATTGTCGCTTTATACACTTTTTTAGCTAAATTAAACTAAAAATCTAAACCATTACAAGTAACATCTGTATAAAATATATGTACCTACCTGCCGCGCTGTAGTGGTCGGCTGCTGACGAGATGGGTGGTGCGTATGATGGTTGCTGCTGGTGACGCCATGACACCTCCGCCAACTCGTCGCCACCACTTTCTAACTGTTGCTCCTTAGGTACATTTGTCACTGTAAATTGATATACCATATTGTAATCACTAGGCGGAATTTCGTTTATAAATATATTTTCTCATTCAATAATATAATATAAAAAGTTACCAAAACAATATGTTTGTAAAATAGGGGAACTCCCAATGTAGTTGAACATTTAGACTGTCCTGACAGTAAAAATAGTGAAATAACTTCTATATATACTGTATTCAGTTCAGTGGACAGTTAACATGTTAAAACATTGAATCGCAAAGCCTAAATTTTTAATAGTTTTTAATAAATTGTTTCAAGTGTTTACTTGAATTATTAATAATTATTGAGACAATTTATGCACTTACACTGTAGCTTATCATACAAGTTTAAGCATGGTGAGCCAATTACTCAAATTTGTATGGAAAAAGATTACTAAAAATTTATTTTATTTTTAATTACATAATTTGTAGTAAGTTATGTTGTATTCTATAAATTCTATAATGGAAAACATAAAGAATATAATCAAAAAAGGGAGCTTAGCTGTCATTGCAACAGAGGCCATCATAATATGTAACAAAATAATAATAAGCAATAGTTTAATTACAGAACAAAATATGTTTTCGATAATAATTAGTACTGTCATATATAATAAAATCATAGTATCTTTTGACTTTATTTTTGGCAAAACTATATAATTTTTACATAAAACTTGTTTAAAAAACCTGTAAATATTACAAAGTACTATGTAGGTTTTGTTGATCTGTAAATTTTTTTTTCTTTTTGTTTTTCTTAAATCATGATAATATGTACAAAATTGGAAACAGCTGTTTATGAAAAGTAAAAAAAAAAATATTTCATAGCCATAACACAAATATATAGTCTTCAGATAATTTAAAACTATGCTGACAGGACATATTATAACAATATTCTTATAGAATTATCTAGCCACTAAAATATGAGGTAAGTATTTAATTACCAAAGATTATAAATAGCATATAATTCTATGTAAGTGATTTATAAATGATTGTTCATAATTTTAATTGAAGTTATAGTTATCAATACTACCTTTTAACTTAAATTTTAAACGGTAAAAAGAACAGCTATATTACATGATGAAAATATTTAAAAAATACTCATAGTCAAAACAAAGCACATTATGTAACCAAACAAAAATTTATTATGAATATTTTTCGAAAACAATTTTTAAATGAACTTTTGTTACACTGATACTGTATTTAATATTATAATGTATTATATCCTTAAAATTGTTTTTTATTAGCTAGGTAAGTGTTTTATGTAGTTTATTACATGAAAACATCAGGTAGGCATACTTTTCTGTATTATTAATTTTGAGCGTTGTTTATAACACAGCTGGCAAACTAGGTGTGTAAAATTATAATATATAAAACGCAAAAGAAAGTGTAAATAAAGTGACGCTAACTAAGGCATCATGTTCGCATATATACCGGACGCGAGCCGACCGGTACGAGGTTCTTCCTACTAAGAAAACACTTGCAACGTCATAATGGCACATCTTTACCTTGATTCCCTTGCCCTTTCATCCGCTACACGTCCAACAAACATGAAACAAGAAACAGAATGTGTAAATATTTGCTAAGGAATCTTTGTAATTACACGTAAATAAAGTACAAATAAGCCTAAATGTGAAATACCTGATCTGACACGCCTGCTGACATTGGCCGCGATTTCAACGTATTGAACACTTATCAAAGTCTTTACTCACGACAAAATCAGTATTAATCACATGAGTTTCACTGCACAATGTCCGATGTGTCCAAGAAACACTTAAAAATAATAAAAAGTCAGTATTTGTCGAAGAATTAATGAATGTCCAAAAAGGAATAGGAACGAATATGAACGTAGCAATGGCGACCAATCTGGTGTTGCCAATTTTTCAAAGCAACCTACACCTTTCGTTTTCAATATATGGCAAAGTCTTAAACGTTCATAACTATACTTTGTTATTCAACAGACTCATAATTTATAATAGGAAAACGGATATTCCGTTTGCATAGTATAAGTTAATTTTTTTTTGTTTGAAAGAATTCTTAGAAATTAAAATTATTTACATAAGAAAATAGTAACTTAAATTTTCTTTGCTCGTATTTTCGTCCTATTTCAATTATATTAAATATATACATGTATTCAAAATTTGTATGCTACTTGCAAGGCAAAAGCATAGCGTGATTTGATTCGACGAACTTGTGGCGCAGCGGTAGCAAACCTAAGCGCCACAAGTCGCGGGTTCGATTCTTGCTCAGGACAGGTGTTCGTATTGACCATACATGCATGTGTGCATGGGTGGTACATTGAGTGTGTAGCATTTAAAAAAAAAATTTTTGCTTCTAATTTACAAATTAATTCTTGTGTATACTAAGAAATAATAGATAAAGGTTTGTTAAAACTTAACTAATTTATTTCATTTCTTTATAAAAATAACTTAGCTATAAAACATTAAATAAAATTAAACATTATTTACTATTTACACCTTGTTTATTTTATTTTTACAAAAAAGGAGGATATTGTTTTGGTTCCACTAGCAGCCTTCTGCCTGGCTTTCTCTTTTGCTGTCAATGCTTTAGGCTTTTTGCTATCCATAGTAGAATTATTTAAGCTAATTTTAAAGTCTTCAGAGTCACCATTTGTTTCAAACTTTATTCTTTTATTAATTTCATCACCTTCCTTCGCTTCTGATTTCCTCTTGTTGCCAATGTGTTCTATTAATTCCATTTTAAAGTTGAATTTTTTTTCTAGCTTTTCAATAATATCATCTTGAAGGTAGTCCGAAATTATACCATGAGCGTATTTAAGATAAAACTCTGAAACCAGTTGCGTATATTAAAACTATATATTTTGATTTAACTATGTTGGCAAGCAAGCACACAGAACACCTGATGGAAAGGAGTTGTCGTAGCCTATGAGAACTTGCAAAACCGTAAACTTATAGGTGTACTCATGCATTGCCAACCTCGAGATATTGGTTCTTAAATCTCCTTTGCTCAGTAATTTCACTAGCTACATTTCATTTAAACCATTTTTAAAATAAATATGTATGTAATTTTTTAATATAATTATAGATTACCTTCATCTACTGTATCATTGTTTGCATTGCTTGCTATAAATGTAGCAGACACAGCCCCTGATGTGACATGTACATTTTTGTCTTTTAATACTTGAGCCAATTTTCTTACTTTACTTTCAAGCCAGGTTAAAGTTTTTTCTTCATTATATTTGTAAGCTTTTAAATTTACTGGACCCTTAAATTAAATATAGGTAATTAATTTAAAAAAAATTAACTTATTGTTTGTTGTTGTTGTTGCCACAAAAAATCATTACTAAGCAGTGATTATGTTTCAATCAAATAAATAACTATCCACTGAAATAGTCCCATTAGAATAATAATTACATCATATGATTCTTGAAACAAGCACAATCAACCAGACAAATACATGTCTGCCCAGCAATTGGCCCTGCGGGATCACAACCGGGGACAGTACAACCACTACAGCCACCACAGTACAAGCACTAGTTTCTTCCACTGTACTGGAACAGTTATCATATAAGGTTATAAGTGATAAATATCTAAGTCCAGGTAGTAATATAAGTATTACAGATAACACATTTACCTTCAAATCAGCTATAGCATCTACGTTTCCAACAAAGTCAACGATTTTGTTAAAACCTTTTTCTGATAGTAAGTCCTCTAGTGGAATAGCTCTATCACTACACTGTTCTCTTAACCTGGGCAAAACTGCAAGTAAATTCATATATTTAGAAAAAAATATTACACAATACTGTCATTAAAAGACTTGGACTGTAATTAATGTTTAATGTATGATTGAAAAGAAAAGAAAATCAAAAGGACTAAATATCATTATTTTATATATCTTACTGGTTTATAAATATTTTTAGAAAAACATTTATTAATAAGAATAATACAGGATTTTTTTCCAGTCCAGAATTAACTATGATTTATGATAATTTACATGCAAAAAAAACGTAGTATATAAAAGCCGTCGATTTTAATTAGATAAAATATCCCACCTAAAAACAATGGATTAATTGGTGTCATCATCAATAAACTGCCATCAGATTTCACAGTTTCTTCAATAAACCAAGACCGGTATTGTTCGTTGAAAGTTACAATTTCGTACATCTTGCAATTGACATCATCTAAACAATATTTTGTAGGCTGTCCATGAGCAGGGTGTGATAATGTTATAATGCGAAAATTAGTATTATTTAGCAACGTTTCTGTTAAAAAAAGTAAAATGAAGCCATATATTATCAGAAATTTATTTTATTTTAATTATATTTTGCTTGTGATCTATGTTTACCTTTTAAAAGAAGAACCCATGAATTTTCTACACGTTTTATCAAATTTTCTGGCTGTTTCACGTCAGCGGCTAATTTACTTTTTGACCTAGTAGACATTATTTTACTTTAATAACCTGTGTTAATAACTATTCTAAACATAAAAATGCTTTAGATGATTAGAACTGTTATTCTTATTTTTCCCGCCGACAGGCGATTTACGGTTGCGGTGACATTGACACTGGATTTAATGTCAATGTCAAATGTCAATATTGCTACTTTACATTGCTATCAAGTCCGAAAAATATTTACCAAAAATGTTTAATATATATATAGGTATTAGATGTAAAAAAACATTTAAAATATTTATTTACCTCTAATTTTCAACAAATAGGCCTGAATTACATTTATCAGAATCGATTTCTATTTTCTCTTAAAAAAAAAATAGCCATTTTGTATGAAGATACACACTTCAATTCTCATTACACCATTGATTAATATTTCGCATTTTTCGGTTTGAACTGCTTTTACAGCCGTTAAAGTATGTTTAAACATACATTCGCATTTTGTATGAGAACACAAGACGATGTAATTAGTTGTAAACGTAGGAGAAGAAGGAAGTGCAGACTATACTAGGAACCCTGGGAAAGCATCCTTTAACATATTATGATACCTATTAAGCATTTCCAAAACTATCCAGATAAATACGAATCAATGCTGATAAATATAATTCAGACCATAAGGTTTTATAATATTCTATACTTATAACTATGAAGTGGAAGACGAAGTGTGATGTCCCCCCAACACAAAGAAATCCTTGGCCCAGACTGGTAATAATACCTAGTGAGCGACAGCCCAACGGTTTTACGTTGGAACATTATATCTATGCCATGTGAATGTTATATCAATGCAATAACTTCGATAGTTTAATGCGATCTTGTCTGTTTACTTTTCAAAAACCTCTATAAATCGCAACTCACTTATTTCCCTCCTATATTTTGGGGAATCGTAAGTTGAGAAAACTTTAACTTGAAGTTATTATTCCCAATTATTCTTTGTCAACACATAGACCATCAACGAGGAATAGCATAGAAAGAGCCACACCCTGCTGTGCCAATGTTATCTTAGTCTTTTCGTTGGAACATTAACATACGTGGGTAAAAAATAACATGGGTAAAAATACTTATATAATAATAATAATAGTAATAAACGCTACACACAAATAAAATAATGCTATCGTATATTAATAGGTTTCTTAAATACTCGGATGTTAAAAATACCTGTATCGGAGTCATATAAAAGGTATACTGATAACCGTTATATAACAATAATTCTAACTAAAAAATATTGATTTAATTGTTTGGCAAGACATAATCGTTGAGCCTAGTCACAGCATCTGAAGTTGTAGTTCTTTGTAGAAAGATCATGTATAACTTTTTAGTATTTTAATCAATAAATTTATTCAATATATTTCAATAAATCTCAAAATAAAGGTTTATTCAAGTTTATATCTTATTATCTTTCATACCAAGTGTACGAGGTTGATCTTTTTTTCCTTATATGACTATACATACTATATGTTCAAGTACTAGATGTTAAAGTGTATAGAAGTACTAGGTGATAAAGTGACAAACATGGACGACAGGAGTTTTGTAGCTTACGCTCCGTCTAAGATTTTCTCTATTTCAATTTTGTCTAGGATATAACCGAACTATTAACATTATTAAATTAAATTAATTTATTTATTGATAAACCAAGAGTGATTTGAATCATGAGCTTTAAATTATACAGAGAATTTTCTAAGATAATTTCGAACACTTAACAGGTATATTCAGCATTAACAAATTTGCCTCGTACTTTAATTACATTTTATTAAATTAATCAGAATAGTTACAAAAAATGAAAAACAAAGATACAATAAACAATAAAAAATAATTATGAAATATGTGAGTAAATAACCTGTGAATTTGGATTTGATAATTTGATTTCGATAATCATCTGTGGTATTTGATACTTCAAAAGTCCAGACTTCATTACTTCAAAGTTCAAAACTTCAAACTTCAATTTTACCGCCATCGTAATTTGGGGCCATAAGTTGCGATTCTATTTAGAATAATAAATATATTTTGTTTACATACCAATGTTATAAGTGAAAAGGCTAAAAATGAAAGCATTTCTTAAAACTGGTAAAATTTCAAATGCTGATAAACCTTCATCATCTGGAGTTAAATCAGTTAAAAAGAAACCACCAGCGCCATGGGTTGAAAAATAGTATGTCTAATTAGATACTGTACTAGTTGTTATTCGTTGTTTAAACTGTTAATAATTGTACTTTTAATTGTACAGTCGACCGAAAACAATCGACGACATCGTTGATCAAGGAGAAGTTGTACAAGTCCTTCGAGAATGTTTGGCTGGCGGAGACTTACCTCACTTATTGTTCTACGGTCCCCCCGGAACAGGCAAAACGAGTGCTATCTTAGCAGCTGCGCGTCAGCTCTTCGGAGATATAACTCGAGATCGTGTCCTCGAACTTAACGCGTCGGACGAACGTGGTATACAAGTCATAAGAAATAAAGTTAAATCATTTGCTCAACTTTCCGTCAGCAATACAAGACCTGAGTTAGTAGTATTTCATAATTTGTATACAATATTTACCAAAGTTTTAGTAAGGAGAATGTTGCCTTTTTTCACAGAAGGCAGCAGGGTGTATGTAAACTTTACAAAACTTAACAAAGCATATAAAGTTTTAGTTTATCTTTATTAATATAACAAAACTGTAAAGAAAAATTCAAGTTATATGTGAACATGGTTTGCATTTTAGAAGATAGTTTTATGAATAGCAGAGTCATGATCCTCCCAGCAAAAATGGGACGGCTCAACTGCAGAAGTCGTACCCTTTCACAGAAAATCGGCGTAAAGTATCCGTGCTGTCGTGATTTGTGCAATGAGTGAGAGCACTGCAGGTCTAATCTCCCACCCCCTCTGTTCCCTTCCTTTTATCCTTCCTCATTCCTTCCATCCCATCTCTTGGGTGATACATAAGTATTGCAAGTGTTCATAGGTTGTGGTGGCTTGTATGCCAACCGTCATTAAATAAAAAAAAGTAACCAAGGCTAGATTTGTATCCACATGCATATTAAAATATGATTACTGTTTTTGTAATGTTTTAGTTATAATGTAATTCTTTATCCTGATTTTTGATGTATTTAAATTTATAATCTTACCTTTTTTCAACAGTGGTCGACCATGTCCACCCTACAAACTAGTGATACTGGACGAGGCTGATTCAATGACTACAGCGGCACAAGCGGCACTGCGTCGCACCATGGAAAGAGAGACACGCACTACACGCTTCTGTCTTATTTGCAATTATGTTTCTAGAATTATACCACCAATTACTAGTAGATGTTCCAAGTTTCGATTTAAGCCATTAGCCAGAGAAAATGTTATAAAAAGGTATGTCTTAAAACTATTTGCTCAAATAAAAGTCAGATTGTTCTTATGATTTCTTTTTAAGCAACTAGGCAAGCAACAATTCGACCCACATAATGGTAAATGGTTATCGTAGCTAACACCATTAACTGTAGGTGTCACTTATGCATTGCCAAAGTCGAAATATTGTTCTTAAATTTTCTGTACTCAGTGATTTCACCAGCTAGAGTTTCCTTCTAACCGAAACACAGCAATCTACTGCTTTGCAGTAGAATATTTGACACTGTGGTGGTACCAACCTAGCCAGCATCTTCCAGTGAGGGGCCAGAATTGTTCTTAAATTTGTTTCCAGTAACAGAATTCACGATAAATATCTTTAAAAGTTAATTTCAAGGTTTGAACCTAAGTTTTGTTATATTTTTATTAATTTAAAGATTGCAAGAAGTGTGTGAAGCTGAAGGTGTAGATGTAGGAAACGGAGAAGTGCTCCAGGAGGCAGTTGATACATGCGAGGGTGACCTGCGTCGTGCTCTCACTGCATTACAGTGCTGCCAGCGCTTGCTTGGCAAGATCACTTCTGATGGTTTGATTGAGGTAGTAAGAGACATTAAAATTTTGTTGTAAATATGTCTATTAAAGTAAACGAAATTGAAGCGTCTTTTTTGGTCAGAGGGAGACAAACGGGTAGGAGGCTGACCTGATGTTAAGCAATTGCCTCCCCCCATGAACATTTGCAACACCAGAGGGCATGCAGATGCGTTGCCGACCTGTTTTTAGGATACAACTGGTTATACGCTGGCTGACTTCGAAACGCGGCTGACGAGTAGTCACTTCACTAGTTTTTCACCAACGTAGGGTACGGCACAGTAGCTAACCAGGCGGACCTTTTTTAAGCCCTACCACCAGCATATATTATGTCTTAGAATTTCTTCCACTACAAATGTAATGTGATTATCTTTGAAAAGAGTAACTGTAGAGTTTCTTGCCGTTTCTTCTCTGCAGAATCTATCTTCCGAATCGGCGGTAGCTTCACTTAGGCGGACATAACAGACTATATTTGACGTTTCAAAAGTGCTTAAAAGCCTAATTGAATAAAGAATATTTTGAGTTTGAGTACATGCATGCATCTTTCCTTCACGTAAGTTAAGTTTAAGAATCAAATCTTCTTTTTGAATATTAAAATAAGCTATATAAGCTTTTTGTAAAATGCTTATGAATACATATACCATCATATCAACGTTTATCTATCCACTGCTGGACATAGGTCTCTCTCAAGGTGTGCCACAACATTTAGTCCTCTGCTGTTCTCAGCCAGCCAATACCACCTACCTTAACGTCATCAGCCTACCGGGTCGAAGGGCGTACATTACGTTTACCGATTTGCGGTCTCCATTCAAGAATTCGTCTGCTTCAACGGCCATCGGTTCAACAACAAACATGGCAAGCCCACTGCATGTCAGCCGATTTAGACGGCCATTTGGATTCTTTGAGCTTTATCAGTTACTTTAATTTTTTGCCGGATCTACTTGTTTCGGATTTGGTCCCACAATGAAACCTCGGTCATAACCCTGTATATGAGTATATACAGTACATATAATAATTAAAAAAAAAAAACTTTTAAACTTATTGTCGCTGTCAGACACTTCATCTTTATTTATTTGTATGTTATATTAGCTGTCCCTGCAGCTTTGCTTGCGTGATCAACAGAATTATTGTTCAGTTTTTTTTATTGTGTGGAACCTTAATATTTTTCTAAAATAATAGTGGCATATGTTCTCTAACAGAAAATTGGCATAAATTAACAGAGTAACTATGGCGTTTCGTGCCATGAGTAATAGCATCAGAGGCCCAATCTCCCGCCCATCTGTTCCCTTTTTTCTCCCTCCCTTCATCCTTTCCTATCCATTGTTATTAAATAAAAAAATATAACTAAAACCTGATGGAAAAATGATTATGAACTATAGATGTAAAATGTGTGTCATTGCAGGTGACCGGGCTTGTGCCGAACAAACTGGTCGATCAATTCCTTAACATAAAGAACTACAGTGAATTAGAGAAATTTGTTGGAAAGTAAGTAAAAATTTTGCTATCATTGTGTACTTCTGTATTTTATGGAAACATTTGATTTTTAAAAAGAATAGCTTATAAGAAACTTTCTTCTTGATTCAATAACTAAATTTGGTAAATATATCGACGTCCCAATCGAATAAAGAGGTAAGGCTCTGTTATAATTTTTGAGAAAATCAGCGTTTTTGTGAACTAACCTCCATTAAATGTATTGTTTTGCTCTATCCAACAATATAAATATAACATTTGTGTATATTAATTTACTTAATTATGTTGGGATCAAATTCTATGTTTTTTGTGTTTGCCCTTGTATATGTTTCCGGACCCCGACACAGGATATCACTATCCTAATGGAGGCCGTTGAGTGTGCAGCGTATATTTATGTATATTTATATTTTGGCTCTCCTGTACAATTATTGATTTTGCATTACCGCTTTATCCGGTTGGGGCGTCGATATTTCGTCTTTAACTTTGCAACTTTTGTTACGATAAGATTGTCACGATTCATTGGACAACCTTATTAGTCAATGTATGGGTGGTTAAAGTGAAATTCTATACTATAACTGACATGTGGACGCAAATAAGCAATACCATGTCAACCCACACGAATGTTATTTCGAGATAAGTTTGAAAATTTTGAACAACTTGCTTTATATGATTTTTTTATATATTGGTCAAGTTTTTGTCAATTTCAAGATGTATGTAAGTTAGTTTACTTATTTTCACATAAAATAAGCATACAAACTGCATATTTCGTATATAATATTAACTCAAAACATTTAAAATAATAAATAAATGTCATGATTAAAAATGGCTTTTTAGAAGTTTTAAAGCTTAAAACCCTATAAATATTAAAGAAAAATGTTCTTCAGCCATTTACCAACACTTCTGCATATATAACTCAGTTTTTTCAATTTTGTGGGTTGATATAGTATTGCTTATTTGCGTCCATGTATATATTTAATACTTTTAAACGAGCAATTCTTGTATTTAATGTATTTTATAAATTTAATTTATTTTATAATCTGAATCTCAGAAACGGTTCCAAAGATTTTCATGTAATTTAGTATAGCCCCTGCGTTTCGGGGGCAATAAATCGCTGGGATTCATGTTTAGAAAATGTCGTTTTTATCCGTGTTCTAGGGAATTGAAAATCCCGGTTCGACTCTAAATGTCTTCTATCCGATTATTTTTTTCTTTGTTTTCAAGTTACTTCTTTTGTGAGAAGAAATAAGGGAGCCCTTTATAAATGCATCTAATTCGTATCTAAGTATATTTAAAAAAAAAAACCGAGCAAACCTCGGTTATCAGGTACTTTGTGTTAATAAGACAAGGTTTTATATTGGACAACCACCTGAAAGTTCTTACTCAGGAACCAATTCTTCTTTCAGATGATTAAGGTAAATTAATGGCAACGAGTAAAACCTCGTAAATAGTTTCTTGTAACAAATTTTCATTATTCTTTTTATTGTTAGAAAATATTATACAACATAACTTGAATGCCCAAATTCAGTAAAATGGTTTATTACAAGTGGCCGGCTAGGTAGGCACCACCGCAGTGTCAGATATTTCACCGCATAGCAGTAATATCTTTGGCATTACTGTGTTTCGGTTTGAAAGACACTGTAGCTAGTGAATTTACTGGGCTTCAAGAACTAATATCTCAGTCAATACCTCGAGGCTGGCAACTTTTGAGTGGCACCTAAAAAATGTATGTTGTTGCAAGCGCTCATAGCCTATGACCACCGCTTGCACCATTCGGTGGGTCGTATGCTTGCGTGCCAAGTTATAAACAAAAACGGTAGAATAACTGACATAGCGGTGCACGGTGGTACCTAGCTGTCCTCTTGCAATAAAAGACTTACCACCAAATAAAATGCCTGCCACCAATAATGTCTTTTTCTGTACTCCTGACAACAGATTATATGATAAATTTCATTATAATAGGTCAGATAAGACCTGAAAGTGTACAAACAAAAAAATCACATTCGCATTTATAATATAGTTATGATGATTTTCGACTCTTAATTAATCACTAATGTTGTTACAGTTTCCTTATGGAAGCATATTCAGCATCTCAACTATTGGAACAGCTAAGCGCTACAGTGGTAAAGAGTGGGCATCTTACTAATAAACAGAAATCCGTTATAAGTGAGAAAGTTGCTTTATGTTCTTATCGCCTTCTTGATGGCGGTGCTGAAGTCATGCAGCTAACTGACTTGGGTTGCACCATTATTATGGCAAATAGTGACCCTTGAATCAAGAAATACACGTTTCCGTGATAGATGGCGTTACTGTCTATATTTGAAATATAAATTTTTGTTTGTAAGCTGTTATAACATTGTAATAAAAGATCATGAAAACTAAGTGTATTTCATTTTTTTACCGTATTCAAAAAGGTTGAAGGTTCCCAATTTGGTGATTAATGTTTTAAACTTTTAATGTTATCATGAACTCTTTCATTTAACATCTTTTTTAATTTATATCTGATAAGAGTCAAAAGATATATAACGGAAATAAACAAATATTAGAACCGATAATTGTTTTTGTTTAACTATGTTTTCTGTTGTTTTCTTTTTGTATAGAATTTTGTATCTAAGAATAATATACACTTTTTAATATAACTACAATATTTTTCTTTGAAAATTCTTTGTACTAATGACTATGTAAAAATTATTAAACAGTTTTTTTAAACTTATACATCCAATCAGTTATAGTACATACCGCAAGTGATTATTCACACGATATTTATGCGATGCAATACTTTTAAGTACTTTATTATGTAACACAGTCATGAGACTAAAATATTTTACTCATTGTTCATAACTTATGATTTGTTCTTTATGCTGCCGTTATAAAGTGTAAGATTGAAAAGCAATCGATCGGCATGATTATTAAAAATCATTACTGTGAAGCATTATTGTCGTTGATGCTTTAATTTTATTTTCTGAGAAACAAGCTATTGTCCCAATATTTGGTAATAAATGTTTTGTGAAATACTAAAACAGTTTTCATTTGTATCCTTTCAAACTTTGATTTAGTATAAAGTAAAATCGTGACTTAGTCATGAGAATCTCAATCTATATAAAGATAATTCAATATCCAAGCCAGGGCAGGTGTACGGCGGCCCGGCGTTGTACTACCATCACGTCTATAGTTTACGCACACGTTCATTTCACTTCCGCTGTCGGTTGAACGGACGAATGAGCGAGTAGGAAAGAAAGAAAATAACGTTCTTTAAGAAAAGATAATATCGGACGGTGTTGCGCGGCGGTTCTCCCCACCGCGTCACGGTTTGCGCGCGCACGCACCTGATTGGTCGACATCAATTGCCGCTTCTCCTTCCTCGCCGCACGCGCAGCGTCTAGATTTTCAGATTTCAAATCTCGACCGTTTATTTCGTGGTGAACGGTCGAAGCGCGCGGTCGTGCCGTACCGCCGGAAACGCGCGGCAACATTTAACACTTGTTTTTTTAAACACGGCAACGTGCTTATTATCGTTCGGTTCGGTGCAACGTGACATCGCAAACGAATAGTGCGTGCAGTGCATCGTACCTCGGATATCGACGCAGCCAGCACAAAGGTCAATTTCTTTCGATGAGTGGAGGTTTAGTGCATGTTTCTACATCATGACTAGATCCACACTCATCCATGGAAGTTGCGATGTTCTTCGAATGGCGACAAGGACACGGGGCGTGATTACGCGCCGATCATTACGGAGGGCTATCATTACCGTGTACCGTACTAATGATACGTTGAGCGCAGGTACGCGCTGTTGTAAAGGTAATCAGCGTCTACCTGCCCGCACCGTCCGCGTCCGCAAAGTCGTAAAATTCCGGCCAATTTATCCGCTTCTTATGAAGAGTGAGTTTTTGCAATGGTTTTTTATTCGTTCTTGTTATTTACAAAGGCCATTTATCAATGACGAGCAGGTAACGTATTCAAAATTATAAAGAGTCAGATTGTAATTATTACTCTCGTGAAGATACTGTCTCAATATTGGCGGGCAAGGCGAATGCAGGAGGAACGAAGTGAGGGGCGCGGTAAATAGCGGCGCAAGCGCATCTGCTCCTTCTAAGAAAGGCCATTGTGGCGGGTCCCGGAGTGGTCAGTGAGGTGACGTCACAGGCTGGGGCCGACAACCTGACGCTAACAACCTTCCCTTTACAACATCACTACAATGTACATTCTTTGCTTATACATATTCAATTATGCGCAAAACGCCGGGGAAGATTCTCATCTTTCACACTATTGTGCAATTTCCAGTTAACGGCCAGGTATAAACGTGTGAAGAGTGAAGACTGATTTGTTTAAGTTAAATGTTTTTGGTATAGTAAAATATTTTTCGCGTCCCAGAGAAATTCATTTTTTAATCGCGGTCGGTAATAAAAGTATAATTAAAATTCTATTGGAATACATACTGTAATTATACTTGTCATTTTTAAAAAATAATACAATGATATTTTCTTTAAATTTCAGTTTTTGTGGTTTAGAGTCCCGATAATCCCGTTCGACCGTTTATTTTATATTTTCTTTTTCTCATATTTATCCAAATTGGAATTACGAAAGTATATTTAGACAGTTAAATTGTCATGACAAAATGGCATAGCTTAAAGGGACCATTCTTTAAAGTGGGATTTATTACCTAGAGAACTAAAAATTAACTATAGTTGTGCCTTGAATATACAACAATTTGTATTTAAAATGCCTTAATACCCTATTGTGAAAGCGGTTAATAGCGTTCCGGGTAGAGGGTTAGTAGCAGGTAGCCAAATATCAGGTAGAGGAATATGAAAAAATACCTTAGTTGCCTATTCAAGCAGGTGTTTGAATAAAAACCTTCAATATTTTATTTTATCAAACATTTTTTTTGGCCGTTCCAAAACATCACAAATGACTGAGAAATGTCCGTGACTAATGTTTAACATTTTTTCATGTTTTAGGTGTTTTAATTATTTTTTTGATTTTTTTATATTACATGATCGTAATAATTATTAATAATTTAATAATTAATTTATTTTAATGACGGCTTATAGACGGCAAGTAAAGGCCACGTAAATATTTTAGCGCATTTTTGTTGTGTAGCTAGTTAATTTTAAGATATTAAATATTCTAATATTAGCAAAGAGAAAAAAAAATAAGCTGAAAAATTAGGTAATTATTGAGGTAAATGTACTCTGTCTATATTTTCAATATTTTTTCAAGACACGTGTATATTTCGTGATCCAATTTTAATACTCTAGTGTCATATTATGCTGTATTAACAATTTTACCATTTAGCTAAATATTGATTTTGCTTAACAAAATCATAGTTTTAAAGATATTTTAATTTTATTGTTTCGCTCGCTCGCTTTAGCCACGCCGTTGCCTAGTTATCATAAATTCGCCTCTAGTCATAAAGTACGACGGAAGGTTTTGACTGCTACTTTTACAGCCTAGTTGTTTAACTTAAATTTTATTAGAAATATGCTACAATATCTTGATACTATTTTTTTTTTAATTTAATTATCTTATGACAAGATAATTAGCGTTAGTTGTTTTATTAAATCTTATACAGGTACTTTGAAGACATTCACATTGTTATGCAATCGTCAATATAAACTTTTAGGAGTCTCTTAACAGCAAAATATTATGGAAAATTTTAATAATAACTTTGAAGGAAATACACAGTTTCGTGTAATTAAATACTAACAAAAGGTCGAGTCATATAGCAGCCCATCGTTCTCCCATGGCACATGGGTACGTTATGGTATTGTGCGTTCAGTTTTTGCATTATAAACATGGTACTTCCGCGAGCCGTGCGAACGTTAGGGTTGAGAGAACTGCCCGACCTAGCGTAACTTTCTTTTGTTTGACATTAAACTCGCACAATTCAGAAACCGTTAGATTTCTTGAACGTAAATCGTAAACAGTTTACAACTCCTGTGAACTTGCTATGGTGTGGGAACTTCGTAGTATCTACCTACTTACCTTTTGATTCGCTTTACTAAATGTTTTAAATTTCTTAACAGTGCGGTATGAGGTAAAATCTACAATATAAATATACTTGTACATATTTCAATTGGAATCACATAGTTGTGAAAATACGTAACATTTTAAAATTACGATAGGTCTTTCTTCCACTCTCCACTGCTTTTGAATTAGAGGTAAAAATATTTTAATATAAAATTTAATTTAAGCTTATCTTGTTATTGTGTGTCTGTGTAGTAATCTAAGTAGGTACCTACATAAACAGCAATGAAAGAACATTAAAAATAGAAGTAATAAACTTTATTATACGACAGTTTCCTGTCGCAAAGCGGTTGCTTGATTGTCACCAATTAGTTGTATAACGGTATTCTCTAAACTGTGGTCTGTGGTGCAATTTCTCAGCGTCTTCACTAACTCGTGAAATACATAGCAGCAAGTTTCTCAACAGTCTTACAGCAAAGTTGGGCAACCATATTATTATATAAAACAAATTAAAAAAAAAACTTTTTATACGGTATTTAACAAAGATATCTGTCATTTGAATTAAAAAAGCCTTAGCAAAAAAATAAGAAATGAACAGCTAAAGAAGAAAAACTGATGATAACGTGTAAAAAGTTGTTGTTCAGTGCGAACTGCTCTTTTCAATTATGTAAATATTAGTGGGTGACAACGACATCTTTAGGTATTATCGCTGGCCGTGCACAGCGAAAGGCTATATTCAATCACTACAAAGATTAGGTAATTCTTTTGTAAATTGCTGCGAGGCACGAGGTCGATGCCTTTATTCCACCTGGCGCCGTTCCTCTTGTCTCTCGTTACGCAAAACTCTTGAATGATCATTGAAATGTACATTTTAATTGAGATGCAAATTGCACATCTGATTGATTCGATACTGAGAATTATATTGTGTGAATTTTGTGGTAACTTTATAGTTCTGTAATTGTATTGTAATTTAATTTTTAAATAATTTGTTTAATTATAAGTATAGTATAATCAATGCTACTCGTAGAAAATTTGAGAATAATCTAACTCGATACATTTACAAATATGACAGTTTTATAGTAGTTCTGTGAGTATTATCGATAAAGCAATAAAAATTTACTTCAGTATTGTACCCATTTTCATAACAATTATAGTGCTTTTGGTCTAATTATAGTAAGTATAAAGTGTGATTCTTTATAGCATTGAAAGCTTAAGTAGTTCCTCTATTTCAAATCTAAAACTCGAGCAAGCCAGCAAGACTATAAGAATAATGATTACAAAAAATATTTTCAGATTTTTATTACGCTCCGTCTCAATCCGTTCTCCGAGTCATAGGGGAAATCCACATACAAGGATTTGCGTTATTAATCTTTGAATTATACGCTCGTAAGTATAAAATAATTTCGAGATCGGGAAAAGAATCAAAGTTCAAAACATCGAATTTCGGGTGATGGAACTGAAATGGAATTGGGCGGGACGCTTTGTAAGGTGAGGTGTAGCAAGTGGAGCAAAGGGCAGAGTGGTGGCCGTGAACTTGTAAGCGAAGCGTCTGACGTCCTCTGGCGAGATGAGTGGTCCATATCGTCACGGGTCTAACCAGGATGACGCGGGCACAGGACAGCTTAGAATGGCGATAAGAAAGAGAGGCCTATACCCAGCAATGGATGATGATGAAGTATAAATTATAATACTTATTTTAAAAATATCGTTTGGTGACGACTGTGTACTGGGCGGCGTACTCCAATAGCTTTTACTGTCGTAATCATCGGGCAAGTGTATGCTGCAACGCGAATGATGATCCGAATTGTACACTTAACATCCGCATTGTACATTGTAAAGATTAAAAAAAAAAGTTCAAAGTTTATATCAAAATAATTACGCATCGACTATTTTCTAAAACACTTTGAACAAAAATTTAAGTTAAAAGGTAAAACTTACGTGAATAGGGAAAATGGAAGCAAATATTATACTATTTACCTACAACACTAATAACGATGGTTGTCAAATTTTATAAAAAAACAAGTTACATTTATAGATATCTAAATCCTATATTTACTTAAAATAGTATTTTAAGCAGTTAGAGCGAGTCTAAACTATGGTAATATACATATTGATAAAATATTTATTTATTGAGCAGATAATAAAAATAATTATATATTACTATCTTTTGCCCGCGGCTTAGCCCGCGTGAATAATGAATTTTATGCTTTATTAAAATTAATTATTCATCTATTTATTCATTTGATGCAATATTGAAATAATTGGTCCCCATGTCCCCTATTGGGGTGACCCTTTACTTTTTGTTATCGTGACAAAATGTAGCCTATATCAGTCTCCTTGTTCTCTTTTATATCTATACCAAACTTCATCATAATCAAGTCCAGCGGTTTATGTATGAAAAAAAATAAACACTTTCGCATTTGGACGCAAATAAACAATACCATGTCAACCCACGCGAATGTCATTTCGAGAAAAACGCGTTTGAAAATTTTGTACAACTTGCTTTATATGATTTTTTTAATGTAATGGTCAAGTTTTTGACAATTTCAGATCTATGTAAGTTATTTTACTTATTTTTACACAAAATAAGTAAACATACTGCATATTTCGTATATAATATAACCCAAAACGTTTAACATAATATATAAATTGCATGATTAAAAAATGGCTTTTTAGAAGTTTTAAAGCTTAAAACCTTACAAATATTAAAGAAAAATGTTGTTCAGCCATTTACCAACACTTCTGCATATATAACTCAGTTTTTTCAATTTTGTGGGTTGACATGGTATTGCTTATTTGCGTCCATTTATAATATTAGGATATGTGTATATTATATTATAATGAATTGTTTTCTTTCTTCGCCAATCTCCTATAAACTATTGACCTTGGAGAAGGACATGTTATTATGGAACTTCTTGTAGCGAAAATATACTTGAAGGGGTTGAAATAGGGGGATGAAAGTATGTATAAGGAACCAATCATATCGATTGCATTTTTTTTAAATAGCTTCCTTGTTAACCCTGGCTTCAAGCAAAGAAAGAATTCACAGAAAATACATTATAATCAATTTGATAACCGTTATGACGCAGCGGTAGCGGGGTTGACTCACACCCTGGACATGTGATTGTATTGACCCTACAGACAAGTGTGTCGGTCTCTGTTACGCTTGTGTTTGTGTTAGGGCACAGGTTACATAAATCGTAATGAAATCCGCGGTTCGAATCATCCTGTCCTATACAATTCTTAAAAGTTATTTACTATTTAACTTATCAGTCATTTCTTTACAGCGAACGAAAATCATACATACATATACATACATTCACAGAATTCATAAAAAAGTCTGTATACATTATAAACAACGTATAGCCCTTTCCGCACTCATCAACAGGTAAACATGTTATGTATTTTTTTCATTTGCAAATCTATGGTATATATATAAATATATTAGTAACACTTCTATGAGAGATACGATAAACAATATTATTTAGTTAAGTCTTAAGTTGTTTATTTTTATATAAGAAGTTTCTTCGGCTTACTTAGAGTGTAGATTTTTCTTTATACCATTATTTGCTAAGTTATTATACATCCAATATCAGAAAAACATCTTGGAGATGAAAGTCATAGACAGAGCGAAGTGAAGAAACATGGTTGAGGAAGCTAAGACACACAAGATTGTAACGCCAGAGGAATTAAGTAACTGAAAATTGTAGTTTATCATTGAGTATATATTTACATTATTAATAAAAAAGGAATGAGATAATTGAATTGTGCTCTAAGTTAACTAATTACGAAAACTAAACTTGAGTATCACTCCAACCGTATTGTAACCGCTATCAGTGTTACTTAACTGGTTCCGTAGCTAAATGGCAAAATGGAACCCATATAATTTCGTCGTGTCCGTCTGTCCATTTTGATCATTCGATTTAATTTTTGTTAGTATATGTTTCCGGGGTAGTCCAATTTATAATTTTTGGGGATGAAGAACGGAATTGCCAAAAGAGCTAATTAGCTGAAAATTCAGTATTCCTATCCCTGGAGTCTTAAATAAAGTCACCACGTAAATTACCTGGACAAATCTTCAAGCACACTCTATTCAACGCGCGAAGAAAAATTCTAGCCGAATCGAGAACGTTCTCATTTTTGAAGTGGAAGAAATATAAATCTACAATATAACAACAATAGCTATTATGAATATATATCTCAGATATATATGTGTATAGCGAGCTATGAATATTAGAATAGCAGGGATAGAAGCTATCATTTTGTTTGATTATTTATTTATGTGAACTTTGATAGCATTTATATATGGGGGTTTGCCAAATACGTGGCTCTGAAAAACGAGCAGTTATTGCAGATGCTTGCTTAAAATTCATTCCGTGCTAATGGTGCTGTTTGGAAGGAAGGACCACGGCTTATCACTTCATCAGATAAGGACGATTCTTTCAATAACTAACAAAACATTATACAATTGTTTTCCTTATTTCTTGATATGTACAATCACTCGTTAAATTTCAGCACCGTAAAGCAACATCAATTACATTGCAATCGATGACTCAGACTTATTGTTTTTCACTTAAATATTGTACGTATTGTTTCAGCGTTATGTTATTTGTAACTTTCCCATCGATATGCAGCTCTCATAAAACATAAAATGTTTTTTTGTTAATACAAACAGTAATAAAGTTACACTTTTTAATTTGTGGATGTTATGAAACTCATTCAAATGGTATATATGTCATCATAAGTTCTGTTTTCATATTGTAGATCAGAAGTGAGACATCATTAAATAACTTAGATGATAATTCTGATATGATTGAGCGTATGTAAAAAAATCTCGGTGTATTGTGAATATCGTTTTCTATAAGAAATAAAAAAATACTTAAAAATGTAAGCATTTTATTTCCTTCTTATAGTTTTATGTATTATATACGTCGTATTATTTTGTAATTTATTATCCTCTCAAAATTATAAGAATTTCATATGGAATTCCCAAAAGATGTTTTTATGAATTGCATTCACGATAATTACTTTTAAAGAATTCAATAATCGCAACCCACGCATGACCTCCTGCTGACACAATGATACATAGGCAACATTGTCAGAATTAATTCTCATTTCTATCACGGCAAAAACCTCTAGATGCTGAAGTAAAAACGTGTCTATCTCGTGTCCTGTTTACGCGTCGAATCTAATTTTCTCCGAAGGCGGTCTGCAATCTGCAATCATTTTCGCAAAGACAATCCATTTCTGCTGCGCTACGTGACTGGGGGGTAATGAGATTTAATGGCGGTGGTGGTGTCATTACGTGGACCACTCGACTGAGCCATCGTTGCGCCTCCTTGCTTCAATACAAACTTGTCTATGTCTTGCAATCATAGATATAGACGACAACAGATTTAGATAGTGTATCCCATATATTGAGATTGGTAAAAAATTAAGGATGAATTAGCGCAACCTGTGAAGTAGTTAAAAAAAAGAGTAAGAATGGGGTTAGGATTTTGACCTCAAGGTTTTTGTTGCGCGGTATTATTTAATTCCCAGGTACTTGCTAGATGGCGCTTCTGTTTTAAACACTTTCTGTCATTTCACGCCATACAGACACGCAATATACACAAGTTTCTGTGTAAATTGAAAATATTTTATAAATCTCAATGATTCATTACAACCTATACTGTGTTCACCGGTTATCAGAAAAATAGTTTTCTATTATTTCCGTGCAGCTGGCTCACGGTTGCATCTCGTAAATTCTTGTTTATAAATTATTTTTCTGATGGCCGTTGACATTTATTTAAGAAACAATATATTTAAAAATATTAATCTTTTTCTGGGGCAGTCGGCAATCTTATTGCGGAAAACCCTCATTCCTAATAACATCAACTATCGGCGAGTGAAAGTCCTGTGAAAGAAAAGTTAGCCGTGCCTGAGATTAGCCGTAATAAACAGAAAAAGACAGTCATTTTTTAAATGCATACGTACCTCTGTATAATATACATTCAGTAGCATTCAGTAAATAGCTGTGATTTTAATTTTACAAACAGACGCTTAAATTTTATGTAGATGTATTGATCATACAATATTACAGTTTTAAATTTTCTTTGCCTTGATACTGTTCCTGTACCTACTAATTACTATGAT
Source organism: Hestina assimilis (assembly GCA_023373885.1). Lineage (NCBI taxonomy): Eukaryota > Metazoa > Arthropoda > Insecta > Lepidoptera > Nymphalidae > Hestina > Hestina assimilis. Next base: position 6,474,772 of record CM041741.1, on the reverse strand, counting down.
AGAGAAGAACGTCTACAATTTGAATTTACCATATTTTTTTCAAATTTTACGTAACGTTTCATGTGTGCCTAAATGATTGATACCGCCACGTCCGCTATTACCATCAACTTGTTAATAATTTCTCAATCACTATTAATCAAACTTGTTCACGTCAATGAAGGTGTACGTTGGCATTAAATTTGCCACTCATGATAAGGAACAAAATGAATCAATCATTTATAGATATTGTTAATATTGACCACTTAAAGACAAGTTTTGCTATATAGCTTATCTAACAGTTTATTGTCTTAAACAAAAGCGGTATTGGTTAACAAGAGTTTGCTTGACAAAATAATCTTAATGTACATTTGAAACGGCCTTTAAAGGATTATTTAACTGTAATAGGACTGGTTTTATTAGTAAGTCATAAGTGCACATAAGTGAATGCGTTGTACTTTAATCTAAACTAATTTAAATATCTAATTGTCTAAACCTTAATTAGTTTAGGAGGACTAGCGTTTTCTTTCGAGCGTGTATGGTCATGGGCTTCGCCAGGAGGGAGCAGGGAGGGGCCTATTACAGATCTTAAAAAATATAACCAAGTATATGGACGCAAATAAGCAATACCATGTCAACCCACAAAACTGAAAAAACTGAGTTACATATGCAGAAGTGTTGGTAAGTGGCTGAAGAACATTTTTCTTTAATATTTGTATGGTTTTTAAGCTTTAAAGCTTCTAAAAAAGCCATTTCATTCAATCATAAAATTTATGTATTTTTAAACGTTTTGGGTTATATTATATACGAAACATGCACTTTGTATACTTATTTTTGTGAAAATAAGTAAAATAACTTACATAAATCTGAAATTGCCAAAATCTTGACCAATACATAAAAAAATCATATAAAGCAAGTTGTTCAAAATTTTCAAACGCGTTTTTCTCCAAATTACATTTCTGTGGGTTGACATTGTATTGCTTATTTGCGTCCTATATGGAACCAACGCAAAACACTCAATTTGCTTGACTTATAATTCACGGGTGTCAAACCTACAATGAATCATGTAAGTCCATTCCTAACTATAAAGTGGGGCGAATTTGTATCTCCTTTATAAATACTATACCGGTAAGACTCGCACTATAAATTAGTGTAAAGCTTCCTATGCTGTTGATTGCATGCAATATTTTTTCCATTGTCACTATAATATCAATTTGCCCTCCTCTAGACCATCGTCTGGCGACACATGTATGGTCGTTTCGGCATACCCGCTTACACTTCATTTCGTGTTTCAAAAGGTCGAATGCTTGTACTCGTACACGAGTTTATTTGACGATGGTAGCGGTGGTAGTTTATCTGGCGAGTGTTACTGGTATACTATTTAAAAATTTTAAAAAAACTTACTGTCTATTACTGTTGGCCCTAGTGGCCTTGACAGCGTCACCGTTGGGGTAAGTTTACGTGCTTTTACGAGCTTAAAAGCGCGTCAAAGCTCAGAAGAGTTGCGCGTGTGGTAAAAGGGGTGCCTCATTAATAGATATTAGTTACGCATCTATAATAATACGCGCTACGAAGAACGTATATACGCTCACAAAACGCTGGTTTGAAACCGCCGATAAGTATTACGTGCATAAACGTTGGATGGAACCTTCAATACATATGAGGAAAGAGGACATTCACACCATAATTATAGTGTGCAATGAAATTAATATTGCTTAGTATGATCGCTTCATCATGTCGTTAAATACTGTTAGGCCATGTTATTAGCTACGGATATGTACATTGCTTGTATCATATTACATACAATGCTTTGCCCGTGGAATCAGTCACGTGAAGTCACGTTAATGTTACTCATAAAAACTGATACCCCTAATTCACCCCCTTTAATTTTTTTACGGAATAAAAAGTAGCCTATAACCTTCTCCAAGGCTACATCTTTATCTTTACCAAAAATTTGACGTATTTCACGCACAACAAAAAATATTGAGCTTCGAACCACACCTACCAAATATAAGTTTTGGTGACAATTTTTCCTAACAAATTTTATAGGACAGCTGTATTTTTATAATAGATTTGGACATTCACAATCACTTTTGAATTTGTTTTCGCCGTTCCTAAAATACATTCATATAACTAATATTGCAAGTATTACCTTTAAATACAATTCTACAACCCACGCAGGTGTTACACATAAGTATAACGAAAAAAAAAAACAAAAGGAAATTAGCCAGTAATAAAGTGTTCAGAACAAAGAACTTTCTAAGATTTTTATAATCTATTATTATGCGAAATATCCGGTTCTAAAAATTTATAGCAGTCGTGTCGTAAAGTCTGATACTACCATTTTAAAACGGTAAAATTGATACTTAAGATAACTACATGATGCCCTTTCTTATTACAAGTTTTATTATTATACTCAATCTCGGGTAAAACGCCACGCCTACATCTAAATACTTGTTATTTATACAAATGAAATTCTCTGTATAATTACTTGCCTAAACAGGCAGAATTATGTAAAATGTAAACTAAACATATCAGTCTTAAAGTAGAGCAGAAACGTCAATTATCGAATACCAATATTACCGCACTCGAACAAGAAACTGTTTGATTGAACCAGCACTGTGGGAGCAACCTTAAGGACGGTAGGAATTAATTAACTTCTAACAAGTGGGTCGTACTAATCTATGTCCGCTCTATTACCCGTTTAGACTAGGAGCCAGCGTCGAAATTCATATCATTTTCAAGCAATGTAACAATTGGTCTGGCCTAAAATTAAACAAACAGGAAAGATGACTTAGTAGTTATTTAGCTTACGCAGTTTATACTTATGTCGTAATTAAATACGTAAATAAGCTATATAAATTTGACGACGTTGTGGCGCAGCGGTAGCGAACCTGCCTTAAACGCCACAGGTCGCGGGTTCGATTCCCGCTCGGAGCATAATATGTTTGTATTGACCATGCAAGCATATTTTCCGGTCTGGGTGTCCTTATTTGTCCTTGTCATTGTGAATGTTTCCGGACCCCCGACACAGGATATTACTATCCTAATGGGGGCCGTTGAGTGTGTAGCGTTTATTTGTTTATTTATTTATTTATTATAAATATGAAAATAACTATACATGGGCTTGTGAATGTTCATCAGCGAAGGGAAGTAGGACTTAAAAAATAACCTTTGTCTCCTATGTTATGTGTTATGCGTTTGTAAATGCTCCTGTAAATGTTAACCGTTTTAAGTTTTGGTTTGACAACACAATTATTTGTCGCCGGGGCTATCAAATTTTTATAGTCAAACCGATTGCTCCAACTATAGAAAAGGGCAAAATAACTTGTTCTGTATAAAATGATTTTAATTTTCACGTTGTTGGCTCTCCGTCTAATTTGTTACACAGTTGTTCATTCATGCAATACGATTGATATTGATCGAGATGTTTGCTTTACTAGTAAATCGTATCAGTATTATTTGCGCATTTTCCTAAAGACCAGTATCGCAGTGTCAGAGATTCTAACGTAAGACAGTAGTGCATTTTGCATTACTGTATTTCGGCTTGAAGGACACTGACTTAAAATTACTGAGTTTATATCGTGAGTGACATCAATGAATGGTGTTGATAGCGCTCATAGGCTAAGATAACCGCTTACCATAAGGTGGGTCGTAAGCTACTTTGCCAACTTAGTAACATAAAAAAATAATCAATATAAAAATATAGGTGTAACAGCCTCAAAGTATTATGGGAGTTAGAAAATACATATAATAGACAGGAAATTATCCTGCTCTAATAAAACTGTTGTAGACTATTGAGGTTAGTAGGTACGTTCAAACAATATGGTATGTGCTTTGCTAGATGTGGCCGATATTCAATTGGACGGATTAATTGGTTGCCAGTTGTTAGATCACGACTGGTGGCCCTGTTCGACAATTACGGACAGAGGATTTTTTTTATAAAATATATTAGCAATACTGTTTTATATCATGACGGTTGGCAAACAAGCATACCGTCCGCCTGATGGTAAGCAGTCATCGCAGTCAGATGAATGCTTGCGATACTTGAAGTATCACATGCGCGTTGCCAACCCAAGCAACAAGAGGGACGGGATGAGAAGGAAGGGAACAGAGGGGGTGGGATATATTATTAGATCCGGCGCTCTCACTCATCGCACGAAACGCAACCGTACCTAATGATACTGTTACTTGACGCCGATTTCTTTGAGAGGGTAGTACGGTCAAGCCGACCCTTTTGTGCTGAGTGAAGCATGGCTCTACTACCGTAACTTTTCAAGTTATTATTCTATTTTTCCTATTACCCCTCCGAATAAGCTTGAGCTAGGAGGAGGTACGATAACAGGCCAATGGGGTCAGGATGGAAGCTGCAACTTTTGCGTTAACGGAGCGGAGTCGGCCGTTTAACCGTTCAGCTATTAGTGCTTAGTTATAAAATAATTTCTAATATTTTATAAGTACATAATATAATGGCATTCGTATTTCTTTATAGCCATCCAGAGCAATTAAATCGCGATTCAGTAGGGAAATGCAGCTAGCATTTTTTCTCACCATTCAACAAATTGTATGTATATAAGTTTTGAATTGTGATTATTAAATTGAATTCTTTATTTAGTTAATGGCTTTCACGGACAGATTAAGTCGTCAACATTAAACAGAACAGACAAAGGATTGATTGCAGATTTCTGCATAGTTCTCTGTCAGTTTCCGACTAGAATATAAAGTACCTACCTACCTAACGATTTACCATTGAATCAACGCCAGTAAAATATCTGTTATTTAATATTTTGTATATTTTTATTTCTTTTGAAAGTTGTGCACTTATTTAAAGTTGAAGTTTTTAATAGCTATATTAAAAATTATATATGTTAAGATAATTTATATAAAAACTTACTTAATAGGAAACCAAACGCTTAATTAAGTACGTTTACATACATATTTCTTAGTTTTGTTGCAATATTTTTAGGTACTTGGCATGCGTCGCAATGACATGTAAAAAATGTTAAATTTATTTTGTTTCAGTTTTGATATTTGCGGTTTATGCAGAACAATTAATAACTTACCATATTGTCATAATTGTATGATTGGTTTAGGAACGTATGGAGGATAACAATACAAATAAATACTTATTAATAGATATTTTAGGAATGAAATAAATAAACGCTACACACTCAACGGCACCCATTAGGATAGTTATATCCTGTATCGTATGTCCGGAAACATACACAATGACAAGGACAAATACACCCACATCGGAAAACAAGCCTGCATGGTCAATACAAACATTCAACTCCGAGCGGGAATCGAACCCGCGACATGTGGCGCTTAAGGCAGGTTCGCTACCGCTGCGCCACACCGTCGTCAATGGATAATAGATTACGATTATATTATCAATAATGAAAACATTTACAAACACTTTCAAAAGATAAATAATTGATCATCATTTATCTAAGTCGCATCACGAAATCTAGTAAGATGTTGATAAAATGAATAATTCTTACGGCAGAGGATGTAGTGGACAGCTCCAAGCGGAAATCCTGCATCAGATTAGTTGCAATCTGCACGTGCATAATTGTTGGTACGGAAACCTGACTCGGCCTAGCGTACTGCAAACTTGCCGAGCTAGCGTTTGATATTTTACAATATAACCCAGTGGCTCCCAACCCACAAGCTTATTGTCCTTGAACGATCCTAAATTTGCAACATTACGCGATGTTACGCGAGTAGGGTAGTATTACCCCTGAACATTCGACAAGCAAAATCGGTAAACAACTTTAAAAAAATAGTAAAAGATTATTATCTGTCTGAAAATAACTAAGACGACATTATTATATGTAACCATATTTATTAAATTATACTATTTATATTAGTTTATTTTATATTACACCACACCACGGCATACCCTTTTCTTTAATACTTTCCTTGCCCATGGTTGTCTGAAAGAGATCGCTATTAACCATAAGACTGCCAATTGTTCATGTGATTTTTAAATTATAGTTTGTATTACTTTTTGTTGTGGTGTACAATAAAGTAAGTAAGTAAAATAAATAGGGCAAACACACAAGAAAACTAAGAGCCATCTCATCAAATACTTATTTATTGCTTTTTAGTTTTGAAGAATTACTTTTTCTATATTTTTATCATACATCGTGGGTCATGCTAAAATATTAAGTGGTGCTTGGTCTATAAAAGGTTGGGAATCACTGATATAACCGATTGTCTTGTCAGCCTACAATAATAATACATAAACACGTCATACCTTGTCGTGACTTATATTAAGTTATTTCACGTATTATTTATTATAATTTACCTGTCTCTTGTGCCGTGTAAAATGCTTTACGCATTAACATACTATAAACAAGAACCGGCTCTTCAATACAGGAAAAAATGTCCAAAGATTCGCTGGTGATCCTTCGTAAATTTACACAAACGCAACGAGACTAATTTAGGCGCTAACTTTATTCCAACTTTTATTATTTACTAGCTATGTCATTCGCTTGAAAAATCATTAAAATCGACCTAGTAGTTTTGATTTATTCATTACTGCCTGTGGCTCGCACGCGTTTAATGTAATTATTTACGACATCACATTAGAAACCTCAAAAATAACAGTATTTCTCCAATATGTAATGAATGTTATTATACATATAAACCTTCCTCTTCAATCACTCTATCTATTAAATAAAACCGCATCAAAATCCGTTGCGTAGTTTTAAAGATTTAAGCATACGTTGGGATATAGGGACAGAGAAAGCGACTTTGTTTTATACTACGTAGTTCCAAGCCTGTGACACTTAACTTCATTCGATGACGTTGCAAGCTACGTAAGTACGAAACGAAGTTTCTCACATGTAAATTCGTTAACTATCTAACGTCGATTCGTTGCGTTAGTGCGGATTTTACGAAGGAGCACCAGCGAATCAATATGTCCAATTGTTTGTAAAAACCCGTCAACCGGCTACTTTTGGCGCTTAAGGCAGGTTTGCTACCGCTTTCGCATCCTCACCGACATGGCGACGGTGTCCCTGCCGTTAGATAGAGGCACCCTGAGGCTGACCGGGCTGGACGACTCGGTGACCCCTTCGGGCGTTGCCGAGGCGGTCGCCCGTGTTTGTGAGTGCCCCTTAGAGTCAGTTAGGGTCGGTGAGATTGCCGAAGGTGCCGGTCGAATGGGTGCAGCTACGTGTGGCTGCCAAGCGACTGGTCGAGGCTGGCCGGCTTCTTGTCGGCTGGTCCTCGGCCAAGGTAAAGTTGATGGGGAAGCGCCCTCTTAGGTGCTTCCGGTGCATGGGCATCGGCCATACAAGGCCAAGATGCCCATCTGAGTTAGAAAGGGGCAGCCTTTGCTATCGTTGTGGTGGCGAAGGTCACCTTGCGCGTGGCTGCAGCAGACCACTGCGATGTGCAGTTTGCGCGGACGCAGGGTGCCCCTCGGAGCACGTTATGGGCGGTAAGGACTGTTCTCCTCCCACAACAAAAGGTGCGACGGCTCGTAGAACCGAAGCCCCTGCTAGCCGCCAGGCCCAGGAGGTGACTGTGATGGAGCATTAGTGCTCCTCACACGTCTCCTCAAGGCCCCCTCGTGAGTTGGTGGCCCTAGGAGGCCTTACGCCGGGACGCCATGGTAGAATGCGCGAGCGGCCCCGTGGCGTCCCAAATATGGCTCAGAGGTATTCGCAGAGTTTTAGTGGGTATTACCTGCTTAACAGGTGGTCGAGTCCCACACTACCACTCGCTAGCGTGCTCTTCGGAACACGCTAGGCGAGTGGTGTGCGTAAATGCATTTCTCTGCGTTAAAAAAAAAAAAAAAAGGTTTGCTACCGCTGCGCCACAACATCAATTATATAACGTCTAAAGAACTTATGAATTAAGATTATGTTGTCACCGAGGACTATAGTACAAGTAACAGCCTGTTAATATCCCTCTGCCCAGCAAAGGCCTCCTCTCCTGTTAAGGAGAAGGATTTAGAGTTTAATACACCACGCTGCTCCACTGCGACTGAGCGGATTTTAGGAGATAGTTTCGGTCTGGGTGTTTGTCCTTATGGGTTTCCCCACCGTGTCCCGGAGGGCACGTTAAGCTTTCGGTCCCGGTTGTTATCACATAACATCTGATAATAATCGTTAACTTTTAATAAGTAATTTGCTCATATCCAATGAGTTACTGGTTCGCCCTTAAGGTTATGGAGGTCTGATAGCAATCGCTCTGTGTAGAACGAGTAACCTGTCAAGTCCGGATAAGAGTAATAAGCAGATCCTGGGTTCGTATAGTATCTAACGGGAATAATGCAACGAAAAAGCAGACGACTTGCTACGGGAAACGAATCTAGGAATATTTCGCGGAAGATAAAGAACGATTATACAAAGTCATTTTCATTAAATTATTATACTAGTACAGATAAGGGTCATTGAAATCACTTGAGGGTTAAATATTTATGCGTAATTAGCGACCTGAGCAATATATTTTATGTCCAATTAAAGTTGCGATTTCCGTTGATAAAGAATATTTGTAATAGCTTTATTATTTCTTCAGTTATATGTATAATATTGTATACATTACGTTGATACAAGGACGATATAATTGGACAGTTAAATATAAATAAATAAACGCTGCACACTCAACGCCCCCCATAAGGATATTTATATCCTGTGTCGGGGGTCCGGAAACATACACAATGACAAGGACAAACACACCCAGGCCGGAAAAAATTAAAAGATCCGATGGATGTTGACGGTGAGATGCCATCACTGTGGTGGATACCAGGACTCTGCGTAGCATAACCTCGAGGTGTGCCCCGTGTGGGACGGGGAGCGTCAAGTCTTGGTCAATTTGATTGGACGAGATCTCTCCCTGCCGGCTCTGGTGTATGTAATGTTACAGAGGGAATCGGCGTGGAAGGCCGTTGTTTCTTTCTGTGAGACCGTCATGGTCCGGAAGGAGACAACTGAGCGGGATCGGGAAAGGGCCGATCCTGCTCGACACCGACGGCGGCGGCGTCGACCACCCGATGCCGCTAGCCGTCCCCGCCTCTCAGGCCCTTTACCCGGGGCTATATAAATAAGGCATGCCCTCGGGCCGTGAACGCGCAAGGTGGGAAACCTGTGTGTAAGTGTTGACCGGCCCTGAGGAGGGTGGCATTCGGTGTGGCCTCGACTGCCGTGCACGCTTGCTTAGGAAGCGTAGGGAGGCATTCCATCTCGCCACTTGGGACCGAGCTCTGCCAGCACAGTGCTCGAGATGCATCGGTTTTGATTCCTCTAATCCTATCTCTTTTACTAAGGTCGGCCACCGAGGAGGTTTTAGTGGTACCGATGACCGACCACCTGTCATGGAACCACAAATAGACCGGTTCTCCTCCCCAGGAGGCCAGGTATCTATGAGCAGATTTCCTCCTTGACAACAAAAAAAAAGGAGTGGGTACGACAATAGCCCAACGGGGTAAGTATTGAACCTGCAGCTTCCTTACTAACTGTACTAAAATGTTTACCATATTTAGCAGCTTCTAGTATTAATATTAGATACATGGTTATAGTATTTGGGTTATACCAGCGCAGTGAAACGGCGCAGCTTTACCGTTTCAAATTACCATAAGAAAATTATATAAAGTGAAAACCACAAATAAATCTTGAAACTATCCTGATTGCAGTAAGATATTTGCTTATAAATACTGACGAGAAAACGAGATTTAATCACACGGTAACTATTTATCAACTCCCGATAACTAAGACACGTAGGTATATTAAATATATTTTTTTAATAAAGCTCATATTGATTTCTTATTTGTACAAGATAAAATGATTTGATTTTCATTGCAAAAATTCCTTAAAAATAATTTATAATTAAATAATGGAAACGAAATAGTGATTTAATAATATGAATGTACTTTTTGGCAGAGCAGAATATTATACACTCAACGGCCCCCATTAGGACAGTGATATCCTGTGTCGGGGGTCCGGAAACATTCACAATGACAAGGACACCCAGACTGGAAAACATGCTTGTATGGTCAATACAAACATCTTCGAGCAGGAATCGAACCCGCGACCTGTGGCGCTTAAGGCAGGCTCGCTGCTGCTGCACTTTGTGGTGGTATTAATAAATACACAATTTTAATAAATAATATAGACATAAACACATAGTTATGACCGTGTTATAATATCTTAGTAAATTTTTAAAATTGTTTCGTAGTTAGGTTAGGTTTTTAATTTTTGTTTTGGTACAGAGAACATTTCAACCTTTATTAAATAAATTTTTCTTTTAAACTTTTTTTTTTAATAACAATTAGTTACATTGTTTAAATGCGATAAAACTCATGTCTATTGAAACTTAAGCCGCGTGAAGGCTCCACTATGACTCCGCTCTTAAAAATATAGTATAGAAACATCCATTACTTATTATTAAAATATGTGATTACGATCAAGTCTTATTATATAACATAAAATATAGAAGAATATAATATTGATGTAATATTATATTACAAAAGTTATCAGTCAACCACATATTTATCCAAGTACGTGATCCGTTGTAGTAATTTTATTCGCTAGCATGGATACGTTACGTTGAGTGCAATGTAAGCGACAATATTATTGTTGCGTAACACTGGGGAGACAAATTGCGAGGCATACTGCGTGTCGCCGCTGCCGGCGTGTCAAAGCGACGTTTCATTGACTTTCCTGGGGCCCCGAACTATGTGCTGTTGTATAGGGTTGTCTGCTAACCACTTTGCATAATACATTTTTTTTGTACATTATATTTATAACACCAATATTACAATTAAATACTAACGATATTCACAAATAATTTAAACTTAACAAATCACGTTCACGGGAAATGGTGAGAAGAATGCTAGCTGCATTTCCACGCTGAATCGCAATTTCGATTCTTTGGGCGAAAAATAAACCTGCGGAGGCAGTGAGTAGGAGTGTTATATATTTTAGAAATTGTTTTGTACTGACGCTCCATGGTCCAAGGGTTAGACATATTACCAGATAAGTGGCGTGGTAATCACTGTGTCACTGACTACCATTTTTATTAAGTACTGTGACAGCTATGAACTGATTGACTTTTGCTGATGGTAGGTCTTAGACGACTCCCCTAGTTAGTTACCAATGCAAGTTACAGAAAAATTCGTGAAGTGACTGCTAGGCAGCCACGTTTCGAGGTCAGCCAGCGTATAAGCAACGTACCTGTATGCCGTCTGGTGTTGCAGATGTTCATGGGTGGCGGGTCGCTTAACATTAGGTGAGACTCTTGTCTATTTGCCCCTTCTGACATTAAAAAACTCTCCACTCCCCGAACTAGGTAATAGGTGACGTATAGGATATACAAAGGAACTGGATTATAACTTACGTTCATGGCTGATAATAGAAGTACAAATAAGCAAGGGTCGTGACAAGCACGGAAGCATTTATTTCTTTGAAGTCCCAAAGTATTTGACGTGCAGGGTTGGCTAAATAAACTTTTGTTCTCGGTTACAAAGAGTTACTATAAAATATGCTTGGTATAAAAAAACAAGTGATCCGCTACCTCATTTACTTCATAGGGGCGCTGAATGCGAGCTGAAACCGTACACTAAATTTCCGATCAAATAATTTTTTTTAACTTCTTTACTTCATTCAAAACATTGCATGCAACTGAGGCCTCTTTTTTAAAAGATAAGATTTGATTCCTTAGTTAGAAATAATAGGTTAGTAAGAAATAATATTGTGACGGATAAATAAGCCCCGACAAGATGTTTGTATGTTGATTTTTTTGAAGAATTCAATGCTCTTAGTTAATACCTAGGAAATGTAACACTGACGACTATTGAACTTATATTTAGTACGTTTTCTTAATTTTATGATAATTTAAACAGTACCTAAAAATGAGAAAACGATAACCCAGCCCTGTTTCCAAGCGTCGTGCTGTGACCGCAGCGTGCTCAGCGGCGCTAATGACAGCCCACGCGAATTGTGTAGCCTTGTAGCTTTAAAACAATAATGGATTCCTATACTACTAAACATAGATTCTCAATAAGTAATAAAAACACATATTTCTATTTTTAATAAATAAGCTTGATTCGTAAATATCGTTATAATGATTTCAAATTTTGATTTATAAAAAATTAAGAGTTATAAAAATTGCTAAAAGCTACTTACTAACCTTACCTAAACTACAACCAGGCTACGAAATGCAACTTCATATAAAAAAGAAGAATGAAATATATCTATCGAGTGGTTAGCAAACAAGCAGAGATTTTGTTACTTTTAAGTTTGACTCACCTACTTATAAATATCGAAAAAAATATATACTTAGGTATAAACATAAATTTATTTCTTATTTAAAATTTACATTCGATTCATTTAAAAAATTAAGTTATGTATTCATCTTGATTATCATCACTAATTTATAATTAATTATAATCCAAAGGTATGATTACTCAACATATTAATCTTAAATTTATGTAAGATACCTTCTACAAAACAGCTTAACTATAACATAGAATTGTTTTACTAGTCTAAAAACATTTCAATTACAAGAGAGAATTATACAATTAAAGAAGAGCTGTGACGTCGCTCTTAATTTATATTTCTAAGTAATGAAGATTATATCGGCCCTTGGGCTATCGTACTTCGTGTCACGCGCGCCGGCATCTGTGACCGTCGCGCGTCGTGCTCAGCAGCGCCGCTAATGACAGCTTGCGCAGCGACTCTTTCCATGATAAATTGTTAACTGTAGTTTCTTAACTAGCTTATTTATTTCTTGGAATATTTGTTAGTATTCTTATGTACATAAAGCTGCCATTTTTCTCACGGAGAAATCTTCATGGCTGCCTCTCTGTTGCTGGGCAGCAGGAGGCTATTTCGGACTCGTACTGGCTAAGCCCCCACGGTATTCTGCGCGGCGCCTTTTGTGGGTACTATGGGTCCGACAGCGCAAGCCTCCATTCAAGGGTACTTAGTTAATAGGTGCCACCTCGGGCTTTTGTGTTTTAGATGACGGTTTCCCCCGAATACGGGACCTAAGCTTTTGTTAAGGTGGATGCATGAGACGCCTCCTCCATCACCTAGCTCTCCCGTTGAGGGTCGCCAGAGTAGACCCTTCTCTCTCCCTTTTAGCAGCTTCTTTATGTGACATTACTATTTCACAGAAGAGAAGTGTCTCCTCCCATGAGCTCTCACAACCGAGCAAAGATTTAATTAGTGGTGGTAATGAAAGGTCGTTCCCAATTATCACGATAAGTACTCGATGGTCATTAAACCAGGCTGGGCACTCCTCCAGTGTACGACATAATTATGGTTCACATCCAATTTGGTCCAGATACTTTCCAACTACTGCTACGGCCATATTAACAGTGGGGAACTTGTGTTGCAAGTTCCGACACGTGCTTGCATTGGACAATTGGACATACAAATCTGCCCAAAGGTGAATCAAAACGATGACAATAATCGTTAAAAGCCGAGGTGTGTGACAGGGATCGGATACATATTTCTGATTTATAATAAATAAACGCTACACTATGCTTGTGTGGGTACTCGAATACTGTCATTAGAATATTTACATGTGTGAGGGGGTATGTTAGCAGATCGCTAGTATTATAACGTACCTACGTATACATACGTATTAATTACATAAATATATAAATTTATAAAGTCGTCACGTAAAATGTCTATTTTAGAACGTAATATATTTTTAAGCGAAATGAGCATTTCTAAAAGTATCCAATCATTTACATAATAATGTTGTATAATCGAATAGTTAACTTTCAAAGCATATTTAGTCACGATTAATATGCAACTATTCAATTAATCAACGTCATATTACCGACTTTGAACGCACAAGAGTATTTCTAGGAATTTTAAATTATACCAAAATGTGAGACCAGGGCTGTATTTAGGCGCATATTTTAAAAGTACTTAGACCGGGTCGTCGTGTCATTAAAGATTTTATTGAAATAAAAACCTAAAATTTGAAGCAGGAAAAAAACAGGATATGTATGTAATGTGTGTTAAAATATTATGCTTTTTTTTAGAAAAGAAACTTTATATTTCCATTTAACAACATTATACCCTACTATTGATATTCTACTACTATAAGTTTATAGGATTCTGTAGTCATTGTTTTCAACGGATCAACGGTGTGGTAATTGACACCGTTGTGGCGTTGTGGGTAGCGAGTCTGCCTTTAGTCTCGACGGTTGCGGGTTCGATTCCCGCTCGGGCAGATGTTTGTTAAAAATTCTATCCCGGTCTGGGCGTTTGTCCGTGTGGGTCTCCCCACCGTGCCTCGGAGAGCACGTTAAGCTGTCGGCCCCGGTTATTATCAATATCATCTGATAATTAATCGTTAACTCTTGATAATAAATTGTTCTTATCCAATGAGTTACTGGTTCGCCCTTAGGGTTGCGGAGGTCAGATGGCAATCGCTCCGTGTAAAAACTAGTAACCTGTCAAATCCGGATAAGAGTAATAAGCAGACCCTGGATACATAAAATACCGGGAATAATGCTAAGATGAAGAAGAACGGTGTGGTAATTATCGCCGAACAAATACACGTATATACAAACACTAGACTTGTAGATCGCAGTCTGAGACTATCTTTCACTGGCTTCTGCCAGTGTCTTTAATTTTTATACAAACTTTGATCCCCCATTTCGCCCCTTCAGGGATGGAATTTTAGATAATGTTAAAACAAGTATTTCTTTATTTTTAATTTATTGCCAAAAACAAAGTTTCATGCTTCTAGTTTCAAAAATAGACGGATAACGCATACAAACTTTCAACCTAAGGCGGTGAAAATGGCCTCAAAGGTTGAATTTCGAAAAATTCTTTCTCAATGCTTATTTACGTTTTAGAATCCACACCTATAAAAAAAGCTTTCTTGCTTCAGATGTTTAGGTTGGGCGTTGATATGTCTGTCAGATAAGTTGACTTAAATATAACAATGTTACAAGTTGCAAGTTTAAAAAAAATTGGGATTCCCTTTTATAGACTCGCCTCTGTAAAGATTTGTAGATTTACCACAAGTCCTATTTTAATCGGTTCTAAAACTAGCCTAAAGGTTGTATTAAATCTTAATACGGCCCTGTAAGATATTATATAGAAATCATTAAGCCCGTTCTCATTTCGCTTATTTTGTAAGCTTGTTGCCATTTCTTCATTCCCGGCAACGAAATTCACCATTTGCAGTATCGTTTCCGAGAATTGGGAGTGCGTTCGCCATACTGTTGATGGCAGACAGGTTTAAAGCCTAAAGCCCACCGGCGAACCGCCTGCATGTGCTCCAGTTTTTATTATAACATTTTAGAAAACAAAAATTTGTTATTAAGTTTGTCAAGATGCCTATAAATACTTAATAAATGTTTATTAAACGTAAGAATTCCATTTATAATAAAATCTAGTAGGATTTTGTAACACAATCTGTATTTCCATACTAAAAAAGAATAATGTAAATTGGTCCCGTGGCTCATGACTTCAAAGTTTACAAATGACTAGCTAGATAGACAGAAAGTAGGCTTATAATATGTAGGGATAATTTTAGTACATACAAGTACCTATAAGTTAAAAATGCTGAAGCATGAATCCACTAAGTTTAGCTAAATATCCATGAGTAATGTATTTAAAAAGTATTTGTGCAAAAGTGAGCAAAAAAATGTTTTCCTAAGAAATTATGTTAAATGATTCTAGTCATTATTACCTGAGTCAGTTATTATTATTCCATGAAAAAGACCACCTACAAAATTTGATACTGCTTTCTATTTAGAGCGGCCTTATTCCGTTTAGTAGTTTAGTACCAGCGGTAAGTTACAATCCTCCCGTTTTCTGCTTGGTTCGGCTTTCTGTCTTACTTCTTGTTCTTCTGCTGTTTGTTCTTCTCTATAGAAGAATTTTCCTTCTGTTTATTTTGGTCCATTTCTACTGAGTTACTTGGTTCATCTTCTCTGACCAGCATTCCCACCAAGCATTAGTAATTCTTCTACTTCTTTCTTTTTTCTAGGATTATTCCCGGCTTTTTTTAAAGCTTTATATTAATTGTATTTCCAGGAAAGTCTGAAACTGAAACTATTCGGTAATAGATACTTATGTAAATTAAAATTCTATATAAAAATAGGCAGTGGACACTGCCGAAAAAAGTTTAAACTCTAAACTTATAATAATATTTAGGATTAAGGAATAATTGTATTTCTTTACTTATTATTGTATAAATAGTTAAAATTTCATAGTTTGTAAATTGAAGTTGTCAACCTAAGTCGAGTATCAACCAAGGAGGCCTGCGTGTCACCAATCTGATGTCACATAGCCCTTATCAAAATTTGCTCATCGTGACTAAAGAAGTTATCACTTCAAAAATGATTTTATTACATCCTTACCACCTCGATGTCCGGAAATGCAAACAGCGCGATTGAGAAGACATTTTCTCCCTCGCACAACCACTCTGTGGAATCTACTTCCGGCGGCGGTCTTTCCGCACCGATACGACCTGACGACCTTCAAGAGAAAAGCGTATTCTTTCCTTAAAGTACGGCAATGCATCTGCATGCCTTCTTGTGTTGCAGATGTTCATGGGCGGCGGCGTTCCCTTAACATCAGGTGAGCCTCACACCCGTTTGCCCCCTCTCACATAAAAAAAAATAGAATTTGCTCTGTGTTCTAACGAAACGAAGTATAACTACTAGAATAGCTTATAATAATGTATCGCGTGACGATAATCACGGTGCTTGCTAATTGTACTAGCGTGTCCAGCTGAGCCGTTTCCTGTACGATCGCCATTCATTTTTACATTGTCCCACAATCCACACAGTCATCGTTTTATTGTTCAACGTGTCATATATGTTATTATTGACATATAAACTTTCGTAAATTATTTGATGTGTATCTTTGTAATAATAACTACTTCGACCTGAACTGAGACCTCTTTTATACTAAAGACGATGTTTGATCCTGGGTAGTGACGGTCTCCATAATTATAATTACTCACTATATATATCAGAAATAATTGGAATATTTTAATACTAAAATTTTGCCTTTAAAGAGAGTTTAATTGATATTTGTTTTCACCATAAAAACCATCATGTAACATCATGGAACACGCTATCCATGTAAGTCTGACCATCGCGACTTACAGCAATTTAAGCTATTGGTCCCAGTTGTCATCCCAGTGGTCACTTTAGGTGTGATAATAATCGTCAACTCTTAAGTGGGTAATTTATACGGCCTTCTTGACGGAAAGCAGTTACCGTAGCCGAAGCTTACAATAATAATTATGTCAGCTGTATCCGCGCGTCGCAATGTGAGTTAGAGAGGGAGGGAAAAGGCTACCGTTTCTTTTTTGGAGCTGGTATATTACCTCAAGTTTAAAACGGTAATAAAATTATTATATCCAAACGGTAGCAACATTGCTATCACTATGTCAAGACATTTATTTAGGTATACGTATAACATATTGCATAATGTCCGTGTTGCTGTTGAAAATAAAACGACAAGTCCCTACAAATATAATACATAAAATATTGAAGGTATAAAACTATTATGACCATCACTATCATATTAAGAAACATCTCCACCAGTTACAAATATTTTAATAAAGTTTAGGAATATTCTTAAAAAGAACAAATACCAATAATTGTTTGTTTGAATCTTTTGGCTTTCCAAACATTTGAAGCCCACACAGTAATGGTCGTTACGCAAGCCGTGAAAGTCGCAACTGAAAGTTTAAAAGAGAATATAAACTCGATACAAATCCAATCTCATAATTACTCGGTATCACGACCACCTGAGAATTCTTCTAAGAAAAAAATTTCAACTCTTGTTATGCGATTAAAAAAGATATTTTAAGAAAAACTGCGCAATATAAAATACGTTTAAAATTATGTACTTTATATTGTACTAGCTATGTTCTGCGTCTTGGATTGCATTAATGTTAGATTATACGACTATTATGGAGGGTCACAACGAACTATCTTTCGGTACAAACTAAAAGAATATCAATAATTTCTTCGTATTTATTGGTTTACTCATAAGATACTCAAAAAATATTTCTTGTAAATATCTAGTTCCATTTTTAACGGTATAGATCATTCATGTGGTATTTTTATATGGTAGGTATAAATATTTAATATATAGATGAAATGTTTACTCAGGGAGGCTGAATCAGTATTCAAAAAACAAACTGTCAGGCAGATAAATCAATGGTAGATGGATTTTCTTTTATATCCTAGATGTTTCGTCAAAGACAAAAATGTCAGTTAGTAAAATAAAACATTGGTATAAATGTTTATTAATTCTTTTTATTATAAAAATAAGATTATAATTGTATGAGAAACAAAATAAGAGACAAATTTTATCATAATATCATGTTGTTTTGAGTTATAATAACTTTATTTACATATAACAACATAAATACAATATTGTAAATGAATAAAAGTTAGCCCTAAAGGCACTATGAAGTGGCACAAGGCAGTGACTTTAAAATAGTTTGACTATGATGTAGGGTATATCTAGGAATTTTGGAATTGACATAATAATATATTATCTGTTATTTAACTTTCAGTTCTTCGACTAATGATAACAACTGGACCGACAACTTAACGTGCTCTCTGAGGCACGGTGGGGCGACCCATAAAGAAAAATTACCAGAAAGAAATAGATATTTATAACAAACATCTGCTGCGAGATTCGTTGAAGCTCAAAGCAGTTTTAGAAAGTGTCGTTTTATCCGTGATTTCAGGCAATGAAAGCCCCCGTTTGTAGCTAGTCCGATTATTTTTTCCCTTTTTTTCAAGTTCTTCGTTTTTTTTGGAATAAGCAATACTTACCCAAATATACGATTTACCAAAAAAAAAAAACAAGCAAAGTTCGGTCATCCGGGGGTACTTATATAAAACTGTCCTGCCTATAGCATGATATATGTGAAACCTACTCTAAACATAGGGCTGTGGTTAGGAGGAATGCGGCGCTGCCGGCGACTCGGCGCCGCACCACCCTCCTCTCATTTCATGTTTCTCAGAAGGGAATTTTCAATCATTTCTCTGTACTGCTCGTCAACTGTCATTTGATGCAATATCAAAGAAGCATTAACGCCTTCAATAGAACAAAACCGGAAAAGTACGTGTCGGAATCGCACGTAAAGGATTCAGTACCACCGTAGAATAAAAATATTAAGTTCAAAATTCCAACTATTTATCTGTTACATGACAAAGAACGTTAAAAATATTACTTTTTTTTATTTTTATTTTGTTTTTAGTATTTTTAGTTGTAGCGTCTAAAGAAATACACACTGAAAATTTTGACTCGCACAAAAACGGTTCGTGAGATACAGCCCAAGACAGATGGACGGACGGAAATCGGAGGCTTTGTAATAACCCAATTAATAGAGGGACCCATTTGGGTACGGAACCCTAAAAACTAGTCCCAAAGCACGGATCTCTGTAGTAGAGATAGTTGCGACAGTAAAATCGACGCCATATACTTATAACATTTGTTATATGATATTTTCTTGTGATTGTGCACTGCTGTTGGCCCTACTGGCCTTGACAGTTACCAGTTGGGGTGAAATTATCATTAACTCGACAACATATTTAACTAAAACTTATATACAGGTGATGCCGTGAGCACTTCTAATTATATTGTATGAGCTTCTTCCTGCGGGAATAGCGATCTCTTACAAAGAATTTTCAATGCAATATGATTCTCTATACCAACTTTCATCCCCTATTTTAGTCCCTTTATATTTTGTTTTCGCGACAAAAAGTAGCCTTTTACCATCTTCATGGTCCCCTATATCTTTACCAAAACCTTACTTCTAACTAATATTATAAATGTGAAAGTTTGTATAGATGGATGGGTGTTTGTTACACTTTCATACGAAACATACACATAGATTATTACCCGGACTAACATATAGGACACTTTTTATCCTCTAAAAATTTAGGGTTCCTGTGGGCTTGTCAAAAAACTACATAACGCGAGCGGAGCCGTGGGTAAAGCTAGTTTATCATAATCGGTTTAGCAGCTTAGCCAGGAAAGCATAAAAAACAAACGAACTCATTTTCGCATTTTTAATATAAAATATATTAATATTTTATAATTTCTTTTTTAATTATTACTTAGAAAATATTCAGTTACTTTATAATTATGAAACTTAATTTCGTTAGTCATCGTTCAAGTTTTTTCTATGAAAGAAATGAACCGTTTTAGAGATTTCGTAACGCATGCTCTCTAATTTTAATCGTTCTTTTTTACCGTCGCCTATAGAACCGAACTCATCTTGTGACTTAATGTAACTAAATTAAATGTAGCGTCCGGAACACGAAGAATCCCATCTGTAAAACATCCGAATAATTATTTTTCTCATTTAATTAAATAAAGTTTTTTATTGATTTCAAAAATATATCTATATTACGTCCTGTATTACGCACTAGTAGTAAACATTCTTTAAGTACTTGTGGTCGTGGGTTCGATTCCCGCTCGGGGCATGTTCTATGTTCCGATCTGAGTATATTTCTGTTTGTGCCGAAAATCTGCTTAGGATAGCACGAACATAATTGGGGCCGTTGAGAGTATACAGTTAATTTATATTGTACTTGTATATTAGAGTGGGCTAAACGATTGGGTCCATGAACATCAAAATCTGCAACAGATGCACAGATCGATCTTTACGATGCAATTTTATAGTTATACATATAGGTTATACGCTGGCTGGTTTCGATACGCGGATGAAGAGCAGTCACTACACGAGTATTTTAATAAAAGAAAGCCATATATATATATTAAAGATCAACTCTCAAATATCGCTATCAAAGCTCAACGATAGAAGAATTGACTATGTTAACGCGAAAGTTACAGGGTCAAACCTGACTCCTTTTGGCTGTTGTCGTACACACTCCTATTACAAGCTACATGTATGTATAGTCCTGGCAACGTATAGTAATGACTTGAAAAAGCATTGCTACTATAATTTGTACGAAATTAAGTGTGAGCCTCAGCACAGTTTTCGGCACTATTCTGTCAAGACCAGAAGGCCTGAAAGCGTATAAGTTCCGAAAAAATTGTTAAGCCCACGTGCAGTTGTATACCTATTCTAGATTTACTGCGTTGTAAGAGAAATACTACATTTCATAGGGAAATTTGGGATGTCTAGAAAAGCGCAGGACGAGGGCGGAATTTCTAAACAACGTTCGACAACGTCTTTTATCAAATTTTAAATTATGAAAAAAAAAATACTCTGCCTATGATAAGGCTATGGATGTCAGATAATATAAAACTCCGGTACCCAAGTCCCAGACTGTCGCGTAGTTTGGGAACCGCAGCTCACAGCAGTGGCGGATTTACCAGCAGGCTGAGTAGGCTTGAGCCTAGGGCGGCAGTTTTTTGGGCGGCAAATTGGGACCGATTTTTTTTCTATCTTTATTACCTCATAGAAATCAAAAGGATTTCTGCTTGACGGTTTTCTGATGTTTACATGTAGTTATCTGCAACAAATACGCCGATGAATTTCCCTTTTCCGAGTCAGAGGCAAGAGCGGCAAAAACCTTACAGCCTATACCTTGAAAATGTGTAAATCCGCCACTGTCTCACAGACTTTTATTGTTTTACATTCTGTATTTGTAGAAAGAGATCTTGTTACATATAGATAACGTAAAAACTTTGTTGCATTTAAATAAATTTATTTCTTATTTCTTATATAATAAATATTATTAACTCTTAATGCTATTACATTACGTTAGAATTGCGGCTTTGAAACGGGTAATAATTCTCTGTAAATGCGTTTCCTAGAACGCTTCCCATGAGAACACGTAATACACATTTCGTCATATCAAGATAAAACATAGATCAAATCTATGTAAAATAGTATATGTTTACTTAATATTTGATCAAGCAGAGCGCGTGGTTTTATATGTACGTTCGTGAGGCGATAAGTACATTTTTTTAAATCGACTTTTTCTTACAAACGCTACAAATCGCAACATCCAGCGGGAATCGAATCCACGACATGTGGCGCTTCGGGCAGGTTCACTACCGTAACGCTACAACGTTATATCTATCAGATCATGAGAGATATCAAACAAAAAGGATTTAGAAAATTTTAGCAAAGCAAAACAGTTATAACTTATACATATATGTATATTTTCATAATAGTCTATGACATTTGTTGTCACAAACAGAGATTAATCTCGTACTTTGTATACTACAAACACATACAGTTTGGGACAAACGTTTACATTTCAAAAGCGCAGAGACACACTTGAAAATTTAATTATCACTAAGCAAATCAACTATTTTCAGACTGGCCACCACCAAAGCTGCTTAACCCTTAACTTGGCAGAATTTTATTTTTTCGAATATAAAAATAATATTCATAGCACTTAACTTTAATGACCTAAGGGGTCTAGAAAAAAAATTAAAAAAATATTCAAACTACCCCTTTAAAAAAACCACCCGTATCTTGTGGGATACATATATTACGCTATCATTGTATCTCTACAGATACATTGCCAAATTATCTATGACTTGATTATATAATAATTTATATGAAAATAAATATAAAAAACAAGTTAATAATCAGTAGTTTGTACTTTATTTAATAACAAAAATGGAACTTCAATGAAAAAATACAAAATCAGATTAATTTTAGACATTCATATTATGGAAATTGAAAAAACAGTTCCTATCCGGTAAAAGACACAGCCTCATACCACATTTGATGCACATAACAGTAGTCTGACCTTTGATACATAGTTTGCATCGTCCTTTGGACACAAAAGTAGGGAAATGATTGTATCCATCATATTTAACGTCCGCAGTTGGCTTTACGGTACAGGATGTTTTATAATCTTTTTGGTGCTGGTGGTACAGAATCATAGTTTTTGAATGGCTGCTGTCTCCCAGAATGTAAGAGCCCTTGTATAATATGATGTCGAAACTTCTTTAAACTCAGTCGTTTTATGTTATTCACGCCAATATGTCTGCGATACAAAATCCAGCTATTGTTCACGCACATATCTAACATTTGAGAAAATATCGGTAAGTACCATCGGTGGCTTTTCATCTCCGTTCTGTACAAAGCCACTAACATATCTGCAAGGTCGACTCCTCCCATATGTGCGTTGTAGTGCTTTATTATATTGGGACAGGGGACAGCAGCTCTCTGTTTTAAATCCTTATTGTAACGTTGTATAACTCCAACAGGAGTTTCAGAAACATAACTGCTTGCCACAGTAACCACTTTGTTGTCATGCCATTTGACAATACAGACTTTGTTTGTATTGCATACTACTCGTGAATAAGATCCATGGCCTTTTTTTTTTTTTTTGAGGGCTTTATCAGGTATAAGCTTTTGTTCTGCACCACGTAGTCTATTTGACCTTTTGGTGCCTAAGGAGAATAAACCCATATTATATCGGAGCATATGTATTAGCTCTAGACTGGTGAAAAAAATGTCAAAGTACACAACTGAACATGCTGGATCAGGAATAGTTTTACATAGTGAGAAGACGACTTTTGCCCCAAAGCCAAAACTCATTTCTTCTGGTGAAAATAGGTGGTATCTGAAAGTGTCTTCACCTCCATATACGAGAAAATCATAAATGAAGCCCGAAACGCCAGCTCTAACAAATATTTTGTACCCCCATTTGCGAGGCTTGCTCTTTATGTATTGTTTTCGATTACTGGCTTTTTTGCCCTTATATGGCACCATCATTTCATCAATGCTGAACCTGGTTTCATGAGGAACTCTCAAAAAGTTGGCACGTACTTTTTCAATGAGTGGCCTAACTTTAAAATACCGATCACCGTCATCAAGCAGATTGTCGTTGAAGTGGATGTACCGTCGTATCTGTTGAAATTTTTTGAGTGTCATTACATCAGCTATTTGTGAAAATCTGAATTCCTGACACCAATAGTCAGTGTAGGCCGACTTCACTACTAGAATCCGAAATTTCTTCATCATTTGATGACTGACTGTGTTTTGGCACCAATGTGAATATTTTGCTAGCTCTTGAAAGCATATGGACCTACAATTAATATATAAAATAAGCCATGCATAGCCAAAAGAACAGTTATTCAGCTTGGCAGTGTGCACATACAGATACATGACGATTTTGTAAAAGTTGTTAGTAAGCAGTGTGTACCATGAGATACATATCAAATATATATAGAATTGTTAGTTTCTTGGCAATGTGCACGAGGAGATACATTCATTAAAAAAGTCACATGAAGCATCAACCAGACAATTAAAGAATGTCCAAAGTAATTATTTTAGTGCTAAATATATCTATAATTAATAACTTAACACATCCACTCATTCAATACATAAAAACAAGAAAAAATCATAACTTTTCTTACCTTTTTGCGAGGCAACATTTCGGAACATGAACTAAAGTGAAGATTGACAGCTCATCAATCTTACTAACACAAAAAAACTTAAGTTGCGTTCGAAACTAAGAAATGGCCTAAATATTCTTAAAAAATATCATGGTTTCGCTTAAAAATAATAACACTAGATTTTTTTAATTCTGGTGTATCTCTACAGATACACTAACAAGAAAAGGAGTTAATCCCAGTTATCGATTAGTGAATAAATAACTATACAGATGCCTATGAGCGTTTCCTTATTTACTGGGACCAACCATTGCATCACACGTAGTATCGTGACGTCAGATTTTAATAGCAAAATTTAATATATTTAAACATGAAATTAAATTCTTAGCAAAACATTCAAAAGTCTTACTTTATAAAGTGTGACTTGCTGTTTTTATTAAATAATTTCTAAGTGTAGAAATCCAAAGATTATCTAACGTCACACTAGTTTCACAAATGTCACCAGCTATGACAAAGAGGGGCGAGGGTGAAAAAATTGAAATTCATCCTTTCCGTATCCCTCATCTCAAATGGTAAAGCATGGAGATGATGAGAGAGACACGGCCTCTGGTATTAATATGAACATAGGTTACGGTTACCGCTTTCAATCAATTGGCTTGTAGTTGGCTTGCTTCTATTAATTTTAAATCCTGTAAAAATTTTGAGTAGGTTTTCAAATTGAAAGGAGAGAATTTTCGATTGACATTTACAGTTCGTTAAATATTGATAAGTTTCTTAGTTCATCCATAAAAGCATTATCGAAACAATACTTAAAATATTACGGAAAATTTATAATTATATTTAAAACAAAAAATAACAGCATTTTTACGAGGCGCATACGAGTAAGCAATCTCAGATAGTACAAAAATAAATCAAACCTACAATACATTCATGATTATTACCTGTGGTTTCTTTATTATCCATTGATAAAATACAAAATAAAACCAAACTAAAAATCCTCAAGAGACTAAACGTAACATTTACAACAATAGAATAGCTAATTTTGATGTTAAATCAATTTTTCTGAAGCACGCTACGTCAGAAGTTGGTAATAAATACCGCGCAGAGCCGTCGGCAGTGAGTCGGATTGAAGTATGAAGAATGACTTGATACGAAGGGCAAGGCCACAGGTTCAATGACCGGCTATTTAAGGACGGGATCTCGTTCAATGGCGCGATAACTTGTTGATCATGATGTTATAAAGAACGCTATAGATGCTTTATGAGATTCGATGTTACTTAGAATTGAAGTCATGGTAGATAGTTTTGCAGACTTTTTTTGCCATTTGACTATAATTTACACTAGTAGTTATATCGAAGAAAATAGAGAATGAAGTACAGTAATGAATAAAGAAAAGTAGCCCTCCCCTTTTATTTATAGAGATGGAAAAAAGAAATTGAGGCTTTTGAAGTAGGTAGTTGAATTTTTTTAAACAATATTAGCAATGCTTTTTCGAGTCCTTACTAATACTCTTATTGCCTCTCCAAATACGCTTGTATCTTGCGCTGGTTACGACAATAGCCCAAGGGAGTCAGGATCGAACCCACGACTGTGGCGTTCATGCAAGTCGGTCCTTTAACCGTTGAGCTATTGAGGCTTGATATATAAAAAAATAAACAAACGTTATATGTACATTCAACGCGGAAGGCGTTGAATAGGGATTAAGGGTCCGTAAACACCCACAAACACAAACACAACACTACCCACCAAGATCAGAACACATAGATGTGTTACATAAAGAGATTTCTGTATTTAACAATTATATGAGAATTGAAATTAATTGAAATTAATATATGTATATTTTATTTGACAATTACATGAATATTATTGAAGTAGTTGTGTCGATTTTTATATATCTATCACTTAAAAATTTATTGATTTATTCGTTTGACTTGATATACTATATATACGGCCAGGGCCGAATTTAGTAAGAGGGGTGAACAATTTGTAAAGCCTTGTTATTTTAGGTAAGTATAAATAGGCCGGCTCACCCGAAGTACTACTATGCTTTTAATTTGATTAGAGGAAGTGCCGATGTACCAAACTAAGAGTACTATCCCTCCTCGTCCTTTCCCTTACCCTCGCATCCTCCCATTCCCTCATCCTTCTCCTCTCTTATTTTCCTCCCCACAGTAATGCCGCTAGTGTTATTCTTCCCATCACATCAGGCCGAAAGCGTGTACGCTTCTGCGAAACCTTTGTGGCATTTAACAAAAAAATAAATATGACGCATATTTAATATAAGCACACCAAAAACGTAACAGTTAAATTACCAAGGGGGCTTTTTAGTTATGTTACTTTAAAAATAAATACAAAAGATATTTTCAACATTTTTTGTAAAACCATAACTTAATACGTCCCTGTATCGGTCATAGCAACATCGTAATAAAATTAATTTATACATTGAACAAGTAAGTTATTAGTGCAACTAAAAGGTGCCAACGGTCAGCGTGTTAGCCCATAAATATAATAAATGTAACAAGTTAACGACATATAACTACTGGTATTGGGTGAATAATTTCACTCATTTACATAATTTTACGATACACATCGCTGGGCGTAGAGTTTTTCATCTGATAGTATTCTAAAGCAATATAAATATTTTTTTAGTATTCTTTAGACGTTTAATGATACGTAATTAGTGATAGTTAAAGTTACTATTTATTTTTATCCTTACTCATTTTAGTATTTTCTTGACATTATCTCTGAACAGACAGACAGACTACGTACTGTGTTTATACAAAGTAGTACTTGACCTCATAAATCTTCTCTATATAGACAGAGCAGTAACTAAAAATTAAGATTATATTAAAATGTCTATCAATAGCACAGTCGGAACCACGATGACATGTTAGAGTCGGCTCCGAGTGGGAATCGAAGTTGCGTCAATCAGCTTTAAAGGTACATTTATTAGAGTCTGCGATGATTGGTGGCACGGCACGCCAAGGGATTTTCATGTGCCAAATATAAATTAAACTTAAAACTATGACGATCTTTCTGTACCCACAAAGTCGAAGTCGGGGCAGATTCCACTATATGATCAATAATAACACGTCGTACTTTATACGTATCTTTAATACAAATCTTCGCTAGTAGCGGTCGTTAGTTTGTTAAATAATAATTGCAGAAAATTAAATTTTAATTAGTAAAAAATATGGAAAGATATTGAAACTTTTGAATAAAATTTACTTTTTATTAATTAAGGGAAGCAGCGCGTAGCTACTGCTCCGTAAGTTCCTACAACGTTATTTTCACAGACTTTAAATTAATTAATTCTAGCTTCTAAGTATGTCTATTTCTTATTCATATATTTTATTGCTGTTTTAAAATCATATAACCTATATAATAATATGTATGAGTTTATACATCGTCAGTTATTTCCACGCAATCCACATAAGGTCGTCGCCGTGGAGCGACAACGCGGAAGACAACCATTCCCACACCTGATCGTTAGTACTTCGAAGGAAACGCGATGATGGGAACGCCAGCCATTGGCACTCGTTACGCTTACGATAATTACCACGAACTAGTTCTAATTGAAATAAAAAGAATGGTATAAAAATGAATGAATATTTCAAAATTGTAAGGAATTTGGTGGGATCATTCTTGAGTGTGATTACTAAAGCCAACGTCTTTTATAAAGCACTTTATATGTATATTTACTTAAGTAGTTTAAATAATATAATTTAATTTTTACCAATAAAAGATAAGAGGACAATTTCCTTCGTTTCATTTCTCTTTCTTCTTTTTTTCCTTAGGAAAGCCCACTGGTGCTATAGTCGTTCATGGACTTCTGCGACCACTTATCATCAGGCGTACCGTACACTTGTTTGTCACCATGGTATACCTACTATAAAGACTGTAATATTGCGTCATCGTATTTCTACTTCTTTATTTATTTACAAAATAATTTGAATTTTGTAATTGTGTTGAAGTTACGAATATGAAGATTCGTTTCGTTCGTTATCATTAAGAAGAAAAAAAAAAAAGCGTTTATAAAAGAAAATATAACTTGTACTGAAAATATTATCTAAATATCTACGTACAATTACACGGAACGATTGTTTCCATAAAATGTTGTGCTTGAAACCATAACCTATTATTACTATTACGAAAATTTTCCGGCAAGTGGGGCGACAATATATTCAATAACAGGTGAAACTCATAAAAAAAACAAGAGTCAATAAACTGTACTATTTTAATTTTACTCGCCGATTTCTCGACGGTCGGTTTTTGTAAAATATTGAAATAAATGCATGTTTTTTTACGAATCCTGTTTATTAAAAAGAATCAGCTTGCTCTTTAGCTCTGTCTTCTCGTACGTCAAAACGTTCACAGAATACAACACGTATTTTGGTCACTATTACGGCAAATAATAAATGTAAACTAAAACATACTAACTAACTATAATCAAAATCGAAATTATATATAACGTAGCTTGTAAGTTACTCGTACGTTATTGTTCATAATATTGTTTTAATAGAATGTGGGCGTACGAGAGATAATGTCGGTAAGATGTGAAAATTCGATTGTATTATAAATTATAATTGAATTTCGTATATACTGATTGAAATCGTTGCCGAATATAATGGACCACGTGATAGTTTTACAAACAATATCATGTTGATATATCACGGTCTCTCTAAAAAGTTTGTAATTAATATGTTTTCTTCCACATACTACATTCCACATACATCCGTCGCACATACCACTACATAGCATACACTCTATCTTATAACGCTGGGAGGAATTGGCGTTCCAATTATGCAAAGGCGACAAAAGTGGTAGGTTTCAATAATTTGTTGGTTTGAGCAGAATATTTGATGTGTCAAATTCAACACATGTTCTGATGTGGATATCTATAGGTCGAATAGGTCCGGTCCTTGAGCGATAAAATGTAGAGGGCAGCAAGTGAGTGAGTTAAAATATATTTGCGCTACAAAATGAACAAGGAAAGGTTGAAGCTCTGGTTATTATTTTCATTGAATCACAGTTGCTGAGATATTAATATCAGTATCAAAAGATAAATTTCGTTCTTATGTATCGTTAAATTTTTTGTACCTTGCGGGGAGTAAGGTGCCAAACTTCCTTATGAGCCTAAATTGGCCAAAGGTGGTTTTACCGTAGGTAGTTTGAAATCATCCCCTTCTCATACTTAGTCGGTTTTCACTAAATATGTATGTGAAGTATTTTCCCAAGCTGAACGTAGTTAATAAACATAATTTATGGTCCCCCTACATGGCGACACGTAATGTACTTGATGGCGGTTAAAAATAGTCGTTGTTAAGCAATTTGAAACGTTGTTCAGTCTAACTCCCCTCTAATTACCGTTGCTATTTGTTGAAATGTCAACTATGTTCATATGAGTTAGGGCCTTAGTTCATTTGAAATTAATACGCGGAAAATATGTGGATAAAATACGCGGTAACAGATATTATGTTTATTAAGTTGATAGCATAAATAAAACATATATTTAGATTAATTTTAAGTAAGTCAATCAAAGGTTACTTTAAGAAATTCTTCAGGACTCGTTTTTGTTATTGCTGGTTGTATATAATTATGTTTTATACCAAATACAATTTAATATTATGCATACGACGTGATAAACAAAATCTTTCAAAAAGTATTGCTGTGAAAAGCCACAGAGCTGTTTTTCAGGGAAGCTTAAAAGAATAAAAATTAAAATGGGTGAGGTCACAGACGAGACCCACGGCTACATTTTTTGGTTAAAAACAAAAACAAAATTATATCATTACTTCATAATTAAATAATATTATTATTAATATTACTACTAATTACCATAGTCTATATTCACTAGCAACATCACAGACCAAGAGAATGTAGGGGCAGAAAGAAAACGAACAGGAACTGCACAGAAGAGTAGGGACACGCAAGCACATCGAAGGAAATGCGACTGTAATTTCACACTGATATTTGTGGGGGTAGTACTTCTCCTATCGAGCCAACACATTAGAAGGCTTAAGGGCAAACAAGCATACGGCCCACCTGATGGTAAGTAGCTGCCGCAGCCTATGAGCGCTTGCAGCACCATTAGTAGGTGCCACTCGCGCGTTGCTAACCTCGAGATATTAGTTCTTAAATCTCGTTCGCCCAGTAATTTCACTAGCGTACAGTGCCCTTCAAACCGGAACACAGTAGTGCCTAAGCACTACTATTTGGCAACAGAATATTGGACACTGCGGTGGTACCTACCTAGCCGGCCTCTTGCAACAAAAGACCTACCACCAGTGTGACTGATTGCACTGGTGGAATAATCTCTGTTGTGACAGAGGTTATCCCAACACTCTCATAAAGGAGTAGTTTCAATATTAAGTAGTGGTACCCACCTGTTGAGTTCCTTCAATGAGCACTACAGCTCCAAACTCCCATTTCAATTTCGATGCTTTATCCTCATACTTTAACTTATATGTAGTTCAATAAAGTTATCTATATAAAAGTCATCAGTAAAAGTAATACATGATATAATATTATGGTCACAAGTAACTCGAGAACATGAAAGTCGTCAGCTATCATTCCTGAGTGTATCTACAAAACCGGTAAGATGACATAAAATGTATCAAGACGAGTTATTCGCAGTTGCGGGTTATCGCGTAACCACTGATGGTTGAGTATTATCGACTACTTGACACTTCAGCGTTACTATATTCTTTATATAAGCGAAATGCTCACTAAGAATTCTTAAGAGCTGTAAACAATGAGATTAAAATTTATATCAGAATTTTTTTAACACTTATAAGACTGTCCTTAGTGGATATATTAGACTTTAAACTTAAGCGCTTCAAATTTAACGGCCTTCGTAAGGTCCAGATACACAGACTTACAATGGAGTATGTCGTTGATGCGTTTTGACAATCATCATTTCATTTTCAACCAATCAATCATTTCATTTTTGATTGATTGATTGTATCTGTATAATTTTGTGTGTAGTATAATAAGTATAGTTATAATATAGTGATTAAGTTATTTTGTAATTCAATAGAGAAAAAATAAAGATTTAAAAAAATCTGTCTAGTTTTTGCACTTAATAAAGTTGGTATGTTGTTTGTTACAATAAATAATAAGTAAACGCTACACACCCAATGGCCCCCAGTTGGATAGTTATATCCTTTCTCGGGGGTCCGGAAACATACACAATGACAAGGAAAAGCACACCCAGACCGGAAAACATAGCTCATACAAATGGTACATACATGGTTAATACAAACATCTCTCCGCGCGGAAATCGAACCTCCGACCTGTGGCGCTTAAGGCAGGTTCGCTACCATTGCGCCACAACGTCCTCAAACAAATAGTAATTGCATTAGAAATAAAGAATGACGTATTTACATTACAGGAAAACCTAAAGGGCTGTATATTGTTGTTGGACCTACTGGCCTCGACAGCGTCACCGGGTTGGTGGAGCGGAACGCACAATCAGAAATTTTACTAAACACAAAAAAACGAGACTAAGCTTCCAGTTCCCACTGACGTTAATATATTTATATTAATATGCACTTCAAGTAAAAAACCAATGCAACGATCTCCCATTAATATTAAATTACAAGTTACCTACAACTTGTATTATGTGTTATATAAGTTTATATTCCATGTAAAGAACAAATAATTCTACTATTTTAATTATATTTTTGTATTTTATAGTTGTTTGTATCAACTATTGATCTGATTTGAAAATATTTTGCGTTAACTAGTCAGCTTGTGGAGTAATATTATTATATAACATTAAAACTACAACATAGCAGATCAGTAATCATAGACGTCAGTCAATTGGGCAAACAATGCATAACGGTAGCGCGAATGCGCGGTAACTTCACCTGGATAATCGCTTATAAGTAGACGTTTTCAAAATTAAACCCTCAAAGGGGTGAAAAAGGCGTTGAAAGTTCCTATGAAAGTCCATCGTTTTTAAAGAATCATGAAGTTGGTATTTTAACAATTAGACATAAAAACAACATGACTGTGTTTTAACGTTTTCTAATTTTTTTAATGATTTTATTTAGAATTAGGGATTGTATGGATGCCCGTAGGCTTTACCCAGAATAGCATCTTTATTACAGGATCACAAAAACTAGATCTGTTATTCCAAATTTAATACGAGTTAAATAAATTTATAATAACTGAAGGCTTCGATAAAATGAAATATTATAAAACTATTTTATGATTGTAATTTTGTTGTTTAGCTTTCAAATAAGTAAGAATAAATAGTTACATTTTTATACAAAGGAGATATTTAGAGATATAAGAGGGAAGGTTTAAGATCTACATTATCTTTATTTCCTGGCTTCCCGCTCAGAGCAGATGTTTGTATTGACCATGCAAGCATATTTTCCGGTCTGGGTTGTATTTATGTTGTATGTATGTACAAATTTCATCCAAATCCGCTCAGCCGTTTTTGCGTCACAAAGTAATAAACATCCACACATCCAACCATACAAATTTTGTCTGTTTGTACTTTATATTAGTAATATTAGGATTATATTAGTAGGACTAGTAAATAAATGCTCAGCTCCTTAATATTTTATATTAATTTATAATTGAAATATAAAGCTTATGAAATCGAAGGACCACACACTGGTATCTGTGTCGTAAAATTTATGTTTACGATTGCACTTGAGTGCTGAGTTGGATTCTAATTAAGTTTATAATATTCATTTAAGATATTTAGGAATATCATATGATTTAAAATAAAAATTAATTTCCACTAGAATGCAAAAAAGTAAATATCACATTTATTAAAGCCGTAGCCCGCGGTTTCACCCGCGCGAGTAACGACTATTAATGACGCATCTATTATATTTAAATTATTGGTCCTGCAAATAAAATTACACAACATTTTTCAAACGTTTTTTCTAATCAAAAAGTAGTCTATATCCCATGGGCGTAGCTAGGTAGAAGAAAGGGGGACCAGCAGCCCCACCTTGTTGAACACTCAGATATGAAAGAATATACTACATTATGAACTATTTAACCAATAACTACTGGAGAGGATAGTCATTTTGCCGCCCTCTAGACCCTAAATTAAGATTTTGCCCTCCCCTGGGCCAAATCCTTGCTACGCCCATGCTATGTCCTATTCCAAAATGACATCTATTTTTACACTATAAGTGATTAAAATTTGGTTCAGCGGCTTAGGTGTGGCAATAACTTTCGCATTTAGAGTATAAACGCTGAAAAATAAAAATAAAACATAAAATAAGTCAAATAATATAAAATTAAATTAGAGCTACTAGATTAGGAGAGTTTAGCTAATGATATTCCGGTCCCATGTGGAAACCGTATTGATGAACGGGTGTGAGAAGTGCAAGTATAAAGGACATCTCGCATCAACTCCAGCTCGCTATCAACAGTTATCTTCACGCCATCCTCGGTGTGTCCATTGTAGCACAGCGGTAATTAGCAGTAGTAAGTTCGGTGTAGATGTTTGCATTAACCAAAATAGGTTGGAATTCCGGCATGGGTGGTTGTGCTTTGTGTTAGCCCCCGACACAGGATATTACTATCCTAATGGTGACGTTGAGTGCGTAGTATTTATTAGGTAAATACCGAATAGAGGTGTCCTTTTCTTTGAAAAACTTTGATACTTTGATTAATTTTCGTCCTAATGTACAGGGTCACACATATTTATGTATATTACATAATAAAACAGTATAATAGTAGGCTTTTTACTTTTCATACTTTATTGAAGGCCAAAGAACTTGATCTAAGCAAGTAATATAATATTATGTTGAGTAATTATTTAGATAAAGTCAACAGTGTATACATAATTGAAGGATAACC
Source organism: Hestina assimilis (assembly GCA_023373885.1). Taxonomy (NCBI): domain Eukaryota; kingdom Metazoa; phylum Arthropoda; class Insecta; order Lepidoptera; family Nymphalidae; genus Hestina; species Hestina assimilis. The sequence goes on along the minus strand of CM041741.1, from coordinate 6,440,666 downwards.
TGCTAACAACCATGAACCAACAAACTATCAAAACAGGAAAAGTTCTTTTTTAAGCGTATAAAAACCTATTCATATATTTTTACTAAAGCTCCGACAGCTATATTAAAAATAAATGAGTGTATTTGACCGTATTTAGATTTTTCCTTCAATAGTATCGGCGTATTGACGCGTAATCCATGTTTCATTGTGGCCAGCTGACGTCAGAGAGGCCCGTGGCGACTAAATTGTTTTGCCTCACAAATTACAATGATTACAGTAGTTTACAAAGCTATAAAATAGTACAACCGCAAAATGGTCAATATAAAAGCGGGAAACGAGAAATTGACGATTATTTTAAAATTGATTCAAACGGTGAAAAATGTTATATTATTATTTATATGTTAGTTAGTTAGTTAGTAGTAGGGCTCCCTTTTCCACAATTAGACTCGTAATTTGGTCCTTTTTGTGTGTGGGATTGGCCAGTCTATTCCAACCAGCCCAGCTCCTTCCAGAAGTTCAGAACTTTCCTGGGACGTTCACAGACTTCTTGGAGCGACCTCATATCCTTGAGGATTTTTGCCCGTTGATCAGCCACCCCTGCACAGTCCAGGATTACATGGGTGACCGTCTCTTCCTCGGTCAGACAGCCCCTGCACAGGGGCTGTCCGTTACGCCGATTGTAAATAGGTGTTTATTTAGTGATATGTGCCCTGTAAGGGTGCTCACTAAAATTCGGAGGTCATGCTTGCTGAAGCCGAGGAGTCGTCTGGTCAGTCTTGGCGACGGTGCAGGCATCGCTTCTTTCGACTGTCGGCAGCTCGTGAGGTTTGCCCATCGGGCATTATGTTCGGTTTTGGTAAAGGCGCGTAGCCATGTGCGTATTTGGCTGTAGGGTATTGGCAGTAGGGGCATGATGCCAGCCACCTGAGCCATTGATCCCCTTCTTGCCAGCTCATCGGCTGCGTCGTTACCTAGTGATCCACTATGTCCTTTAATCCATTGCAGGATTACCCTGTTGGCGGAGGCTATCCGCTCTAGGGACTTGTGACATTCGTAGATTAGCCCTGAGGTAATAGTATTACTCTGCAGTGCCATTAGTACGGCCATACTGTCGGAGATGATCCTGATATTATGATCGTTCATCTTCCGTCTCAGTACAGCGGTGGCTGCCTCCTTGATGGCTACACATTCGCATTGGAAAATGGAGCTGTGTTTGCCTAAGGGTATTGATATTTGTATGTTTAGTTCCTGTGAGAAGACACCAGCACCGGTTCCTGGCCCCATCTTTGAACCGTCTGTGTAGATTCTTACTTCACTTGTGTCTGATTGATCTTTCTCTTCTTCGGATAGTTGTATTAGGTAGTGCTTATGGAAAATGTTTACTTTTGGTATCCTGTCGCAGGGGGCCTCGCAAAGGGGATGCTGCTGTTTTGCTCTGTCCCACAACGCTGCGACGGGGCCTTCTTCACCATTCCACTCACCTAGCAGTTTTAGGCGCAGGGCTGACATTGTCGCCTCATGTTGGATGTGAAGGTCCAGCGGTGTTAGGCCCAGGATGGTTTCCAGGGCCATTGTCGGAGTGGTACGCATGCAGCCCGTCATGGCTGTGCAAGCCAGTCTTTGGAATCGCTGCAGCTTGGTTTGAACAGTGGTAAGCTGTGTCCTGGGCCACCAAGCTATCGCACCGTAGGTGATAATCGGTCTTATGACTGCTGTATAGAGCCATCTGCAAATCTTTGGGGCAAGACCCCAGGATTTGCCCATCAGTCTTCTGCACTGCCAGAAGACTATGCTGGCTTTCTCTAATTTGTAGTCAATGTGTTTGTTCCAGAGCAACTTATTGTCAAGAGTGATACCCAGGTATTTGACTTCATTTGTAAGGCTCAGCTCGACATTGAACATCTTAGGTAGTGTTAACTGACCTATGCTGCGTTTGTTGGTGAAGAGAATAAGCTCCGTCTTTGACGGATTCACCGTTAAGTTGTGCTTTGTGCACCACTGTTCTACGATCTTAAAAGCGCGCCTCATGAGGTCGCATAGCACATTCTCAAAGGGACCCCCTATGAGAATGGTAAGATCGTCCGCATAGCCTACCGTGTACAGTCCCCGTTCATTCAGGTCTACGATGAGTTCGTCCACCACAACGTTCCACAGAAGCGGCGAGAGTACTCCCCCTTGCGGGCAGCCCCTCGCCACCACTGCTCGGGTGCTGGCGTTCACGGTAAATTGTATCGCTCTATACCTTAACATGTTGTCTATCCACCCGGCAATTGTTGTGTTGACTTCATGTTTGGTTAGCGCTTGGCTAATGCTGGTAAAGTTAGTCTTATCGAAGGCGCCTTCAATATCAATGAAGGCTCCAAGGCTCTATTTATATGTTATTTATGTTTGGTTAAAAGTTTTTAAATAAAAAGTATTTAACAAATATAGATTCAACATGAAAAATATTAATTGTTAAATATCAAATCTATGGTTAAAATAATACATTTAAAAATACATCAATGATCATAAGAAGAGCAAATAATGACATTACTTCATAATACTTACTTAAAATGTTAAGAATAGGTGATTATTAAAAATATTTGTTTAACCGATACAAAAGAATGTAGAATCCCAATATTAAAATAACTACACATTCAAGATCTATAACTATTAAATAAGTAATAATATTTCGAAATTATAAGGGGATGTTAAGAAATCTACCCTTGAAGTTTAACCAAGGGCTGCGCCGTCGCAAGCAAGATGGCTGACGCTAGGGTTCAACGATCTTCGTGACTCACCGTCAGGCCTCGTTGTATCGAATTTTTCTACTTGTAATCTTTATTCTTTTGAGTGCTCTCTAAAATCTAAATGATACGCTATAAAAATGTTTTTATACTTTTTTGTAGATGCCGAGTTTTTAAATATAAAACTTCGCTTAAAATTGTAAAGTATTGAATTTTTAATAATGAAACGAAATTATATTTATTTGACATTTTTAATGGAATTTTTATGATATGATTATGGTCATTTTGTAAATGCTTAATTAAAAATGAAATAAAATTTATTGCGTAGGAAATTGATTTCTTATATATTCGTAATATGTATATCAGATACACCGCTCTATATGGCTTTGTTTAAAAATTCACCAGATTAAAATCTTATCATTAAATCAAAAATAACTTCAATATCCTATTCACATTCCTAAACCCAAACAGACAAAATATAAGGTTCTCTTAATTATTTAGCTATAAAAAATTATATAATACACCTACACTTCTAAAAATATAACGTCCGTGTAGCTACGTCGTTTTCTGATAAAGAAATTTAATTCGTCGTAAGAAGCCCGCAACTTAGTACAGCTTACAGACGATTTACTAGGACGGTGCTTGACGTAGAGTCACGTAATGGTGCGCACCCCCCTCACCCCTTGTATTTCTAGTTTTTATCCCCGCAAGTTTCACGGACCCCTCCCGTCACTTGTTCGTCAAGTTCTGAAGCTTGACGAATCGACCCCGTGCCGTGACGGACGCTGAATAGACCAAACCCAAGGAACGGTAATCTAAAAACAGTTTAAAATTCTATCTTTAGCGCAATTAGAAAAAAAAAAAAATTTCTAAATTGTACAGAGTTGCCCACGTGATTCGTTTGATTTATTTTATAAAATTCATTTTTAATCTCTTCGTATTTGTTATAAGAATTTAAAGACTGATTTGATTTGAAAATTTATGGAGAAAGAAAGCTAGTGGTTGTTGTCTCTTTGGCTGATTCAGCACGCAGATAAAGCACGTTTCGCCGGATTTGTTCTCCAAACTAAAACGTTTTAAGTACTAGTAAAAACATTAGTGGCAAAAAATCTATCTACAATAAATCCACGCGGTATTAAACTAAGATAAAATAAATAAGGCTTAGTTTAGTTTTTAGTTTAAATTCGTTGTCAGCGTAAGCATTACAAAGCATTAAAGTTTTTGCAGCGTGACGAAATCTATAACATCATTGTTTGAATGAAATTATACAAGTACAAGTGACTTTATTTCAGGAAAGGTTTTTGTATGTATATATATTTTTTTGTTACCACATACGTGACCAACAAGCGTACTGTCCGCCTGGAGGAAAGCGGTTAACGTAAGGTATAACGCATAAACACCACATATAATCCCATATAACGAAAAATCAGTAGGCAGTATTACAAAGATGTTGCCGAACCAAGCGACAAACAAGAGTACAGACGAGAGAAATAAAAAAAAGTGATTAGAAGCAAGAGAATTTGAGCCTCCAGTGCTTTTTCTTACCGAACGAAACGATACAGAGAGAGATTATTACTTGCGCGGACGAGCCGGCCCATTTTTCATGCTGAAAAGATCAAGATTATTAATATTTACAATTTATGATTTAAAAAATATACAAACATTGCTTAATTGTGTAAGATACATTTTTTTAAATAATAATATAATATTGTTGAGGTATTCAACGCCTTCGCACAATAAACTACCGATTTCAAAACCCGGCCAAGAGTGTGTTGAGAATCCAAAATAAAGGGATCCATACCGGTATAGAATAAGAATATCAAGTTTTTGTATTTGTATTTTATTTAGGTAGCACTCTTACAGTTGGATGCACGGACAGACAGCGGAGGCTTTTTTTCTATTTATTTAAGGATTTTTTGTAAAAGTTAACATGTCAACTTCCATTATAAGAAAAAAAAAACAAAAATAGACTACGGTGTATGCAGTAGCCGAGAAATCTTAATGTCACTGAAATGCTGTTTTTTTTGGATACTGGATAAGAACGTGTTGAAAACAATGGAGGCTTAGCAATAGGGTTTTATTGGCACTCCTTGGATGAGGAACCCTAAAAAACCGTTCACTCTTAACAAATAACTTTATTTCGGAATTCTATTTTTTAGGATTAAACTTGGATTAAACATAATTATATCCATATCAGGAGATTTTATGACGTTTAAGATTCCTGTAAAGGAATCATAATAATTTTGTAATCTGATAGTTTTGTTAACTTTAAAATTTTTATAAATAAAATAATATTCGCCGTCTAAAATTTGAAGGAAAAAAACTCAACACTAAAACCGGACCCAGATTAAATAATAGCACAACATTTTGCATCCGGTAACGAAATAAATAATTGAATATATTATAATGAGTAGGTATATTATTATTTAATATGTTTATAATTATAAAAATAAAGTTTACTTGGTTCGTTTGCGATAAATGATTATTTTAAGCATACAATAGTCAAATTCATATTTCTTCAGTATTGAATCAATTTTTTTTTATGTTACAAAGTTGGTAAGCAAGCATACAGCCCACCTGATGGTAAGCGGTTGCCGTAGCCTATGAGCGCTACACCATTAGTAGGTGTCACTCACGCGTTGTCAACTTCGAGACATTGGTTTTTAAATCTCCTTTGCTCAGTAATTTCCCTTGCCCTTCAAACCGAAACACAGTAATGCCCAAGACACTATTGCTTTGCGGTAGAATATTTCACACGGTAGTTCACACCTACCTAGCTGGCCTCTTGCAATATAAGGTGGAATACTATCTGCTGTGACAGAGATTATCCAACAGCGATGGCGATGGGGTCGTCATGTCCCGAGGCCTGAAAATTGCTTAATTCCTGATTAGATTTATCAAGCCTTCTATAGTATACCTAGCATCCTTTTCTTTAAATATGTTTTAATATATTACATACTAGAGTTGGCAGTGGCATCGCCCTCGGATAAGTTTAACTTAAATATTTCGTAATGTTGATGATAGCAGTTACCACCCCGTCCGAAGACGCTGCCGAAGCCAGGAGGGCCATCGGAAATACAAAATATGCTTTGTAAATTAAACATAATAATAATAATTATTATTTTTTATGTGATGTTAAGCAAGCACCACCGCCCATGAAGCCATGCAGGCGCGTTGCCGACCTTTGAGGAAAGAATACGGTCTTTTCTTGAAGGTTCCCAGGTCGTATCGATTCGGAAAGACCGCCGGCAGAAGTTGATTCCACAGAGTGGTTGTGCGAGGAAGAAAATGTCTTCTAAATCGCGCTGTTGTGGATTTTAGCAGTGTTGCGTCCACAAACAAATAGACGTACAGTAATTTTTTAAAATGATACACGTATTTTGATCACGTACCTTTAATACGTTTAATTGATCATCATTTTTTAAGAATGAATCTACAATATACAGACACCTAAAATATATTTTTGTTATATTAAGTATTTAGATAATTTAGATATGCAGATTTAAGATATTGTAGTTTTAAATATTCATTGTGAGGAACAGCAACTTATCTTACGAGTAGATACAAGTTTTTGAAATACAGATACAAGATACAAAATACGTATTAGTATCTTGTATTTCAAATATCATTACTACACGCCATCTACTTTACTTCAAATTATCTTGTATTCTGAATACTTTTTTGAAGTATCTTGTCATCTCTGACGAACAGTGGCAACCTGATTTATATTTAGGAGAGGTAGGTACATAAGTAGGTATATGGTAGGTTTGTAACCTAGACTGGTCGAATGTAAGGTCGGCAAGGCCTATTGTATTGTTTTTTTGAAAGTTCAATTTAATGTTCTTATTATTTAAAGTTTCTTCTAAGATGATTCGTATACATTACTTTTATATGTAACGAGCATAACCATATATATATGTTATTCAACTTTAAATACAAATATTATTTGTAATACTAAACTAGGCGCTAATAATTACAGAACTGGAGAAGAACGATTTTAAATTAGTAATGAAAATATTCTCATAGTGAAATACTTACTAAGACAAGACTTAAAAGGTAATGTGCTCTTATCCAATGTTACTGGTTCGCCCTTAGGTTTACGGAGGTCAGATGGCACTCGCTCTGTGTAAAAACTAGTTACCGGTCAAATCCGGATAAGAATAATAAGCAGAACCTGGGTAAATAAAATACCGGGAAAAATGCTAGGAAGAAGAATTCTCGTAATGAAATACAAAAAGTATTTCAAAATGTATCAACTTCTTCCACGTATTATAGTGGGAAGCTCGTAATATGCGTAATTTTTGCATAAATTAGGAATTTGCAAGGTTTAAATTCAGTAAAAAAATAAACTGAATAAAGAGTTCATGTATCACATCACACGTCCGCTAGAAGTCAAGCTAATTACAGTCAAAGCGATAATTAAGTTGTAGTGACGCAAATTATATTTTCCGGAATTACTAAATAGTTAAAAGCATGTTCTTTTTTTTAATTCAATGAAAAGTAATGACGTCAAAAACAGATGTAATAATTAAATTAAATCAAATACTTACAGTTGCTACAGGTTTATAAAGCGTTACCCCTTTTAAATTAACAATGTAAAGTTTTTAGCCTCCCAGCATAATTTTTTACACTCTTTATTATTTTTTACAACTTGTCACTATTAAAATTTCTAGAAATATATTATAGTAGGTGTGCAATAAAATAATAATAAAAAAGACAATTTTGGAATGCTCTAAACTTTATATTAAGATTATTAAGCTATAATATATATTGACATAATTTTATTTGGATTCCTAACACAGTGGCAGTTTTCGGACAAACGAAGATACAAGATTCCACTTTGGGTGATTGGGCTGCAAAAAAGAGTGATTAATAATAATTAGAAAGTGATGTGTTTCCGGAATTTATAAAAATAAATTATGCACCGTGATATGTTAACATACTTCGTAATTATAAGGGTCAATAGAAAGAGGGCGACGCTGCGGGCGCGGTCGATACCTGTGTCAGGAAATTCACACGCATCTAAGCCCATTTAGGCGACCATTATGATATTATTCAGATAAATAATTATACTTAATGTTAGCATGTGTCTTTTGTTTTAAAAATATTTTTAGAGATATGGAAAGACGGTTGTTGCTTTTGACTATTTAAGATAGAAATTTAATAAAATAGCGTGATTATCGTCATGCAGGTGCAAGCTAGGGTACGGCACGGATAGTAGTGGTCTTAGCTTTTGAAGGCTTGTGAAGCCAGAAGCATAAAATGCATGTAACTGATCCAGAGGAAGATGACCTTATGATGATTGTAAATTTATTTATTTAATGTCGGTCCCGGTTGTTATCACAACATCTGATAATAATCGTTACCTCTTGATAGGTTATTTGCTCTTATCCTATGAGGTGCTGGTGCTCCCTTTGAGTTGAGGAGGGCAGATGGCAATTGCTCTGTGTAAAATGAGTAACCTGTCAAATCAAAATAAGAGTATAAGCAGACCCTGGGTAAGTACCGGGGATAACGCTAGGAAGAATAAGATTATTTGTATCGTTACCGTATAGGTATCATTGACCATCATTTAAATCGATTAGTTTTAATAAAGTATTAGCTTCAATTCAACTGGTCAACAGCAGTTCGCAATCGAATAAATTTTTAGGCATAAAAAATTAGCATCCGGGTTGCGGGTAATTAGTTCATTACAAGTTTCGGCCGTCATTGCTGATCTCCATAGATTAAATTTCTATATAAACACTAGCATTGCCCGTGACTTTGCTCGCGTTAATGTTGTTGTGCCAGACTCTTCTCTTAGTGCGGAATCAACTTTGAGCCTCCACAAGGATTCTCTCGTTTTCACAGTTCAGTCTCAATACCTATCGGAATGACGAGGTGCTTTTTATATTGAATGTGATTTGCTCCTGGCCCTACTGGCGTTGACAGCTTCAACGAGTGGAGGAGGCGAGGACTGAGACCGCCTTGAAAAAGAGACAGCTCTGAGCGGGGGCTCTTTGGTTCCGTCTTTACGGTGCTAACTAGGCTGAGCCACGGCTAAGGACATCATCGGGAATGGAGGAAACGCTCCGAGCGCATTCTAGTCGATAGATAGACAGTATGAGCGAGTCGTGAGGTGAACAAAATGATGAGGTGAATCTCCCAGTGATGCTTTCAAGGTTAGTAGCAACTAGTAGGTCCATAACCAAACATTTAACAAAAACAAAACCACGATATATTTGGAACTGCAAAGAACAAGTTTAATTCAAACTTCAGGCGCGTTTGCCCGCATTTTAAAGTAAATCTAGATCTTAAAAGAGACTCTTAGATTTTGTATCGTTTGATCTATCACAGCTTAATTTATGTTGCGGTAATGTTATCTAATATAACCGGATAGTAACACATATTTCATATTTAAAATTTTACTCGATCGTAGAGTTTTCTCAATCGAATTTAAGCGAGACGAGGAATCCGATGTTATCCGCGTTTTTTATAATTAGAAAATGATTAGTTTCGGGTGTTTTCGATTAGTTTTCGGTTGTTATTTAAGCGTTAGAGCGCGTTGGACGGCGTGACTTGACGGAATCTGCTTAGTTCTTTGTTTGAGGACGAACGAAGCGTAGTGAAGGAAAAATGATATATCGATGCATTCAACCGACATAGTACAAAATTATGTAACCATATATATAATTTTTCTTCTTAGCCACATTACTCACTAAAGATAAGAATGCGTAGGCGTACCGACTTCCTCTACATTTTTTTATTTAATAAAAATATATGCAAGTTGAAATAGCTCAAATGCCAATGACATTCGATACCACAAAATATACTGGTTTATAATTTATACCCATTACAAAGCTTCTCATTCAGGGTTTGAATTGTCAATGAAAATAAAAATTTACTCGATAAAAAGCGTGCTCCGGACTATGACAAGACAGCGTAAAAGCGGCTAGTGCCCTACGCCGGTTACTACAAAACCGGTTCATCGCGGCCCTTGGGCACTACAGAGTAGTTTAAAATGTTGTTGAATATTCGTACATGCAAATATAATCCTTATTTCTTTTACATAAACGTGTAAAATTCCCTATCTGTATTGTACATTTCTTAGTACTTTACAGTGACTGTACCACGTTCCACGTGCAGATACCATCGTTCGTCTTCGTCTATTTTACCGCGTAGACTCAACCATCTACAATGACCTCACTTAGTGGCTTCAGCTGCATTAAATCATACATATAGTTAAAGTAATTCATTTTGTTGAAGGTCATAATATAATGGTCTTTATACTTTTCTTTGTGTTTGTGCAAACAGTGCGTAGAAACAAATACATATATAAATCGGTTTACGAGTTTATACACAGGTTTTTTTTCACTCTCACGGTACTAAGCTTGTCGTTCTTGTGTTTTAGCACTGATTGTAAAATGACCTCTGCTTAGGCACAAGGTCGCTCCATTTTTCAACCTTTTGAATGTTGGAATTATATGTATTTAAATAAACTGTGTATTTAAATGTTGTAATATTTTCCAGTCGACATTTATAACTTTTTTTATGATTGTGGTAGCTGTATATATTTTAAATTTAAATAATTTATTTCAGTTTTTTATATAACTATATAATTATATTTCTTAATTTTTTATTTTAAAATTCATATTCTTTTGTTGATTGCTTTGAACGTGCATTGTACAATGTCCTGTACATTAGGTAACATAGGCAATGTATGTACTTACACAAAGCGCCATTTTGAAATAGATTTACTAAATTACTATATATATATTATGAACCGGCCCCATAAGAACCGAATTCAGACTCACTGGTACCTTATCGTAAATTCAACACCAACGTAACGAAGCAATGTTAAAATTATTTTTTTTGGAGTGTCTATTACTGTTGGCATTAGTGGCCTTGACAGCGTCACCATTTGGAGAGCCGGGTCAGGAGACCTCAGCCGGTAAAAGATAGACAGCCCGCGCGGGGCTCAAGTTGAAGCCCTCCTGTGAGGTCGAGATTAGGCTTGGCAAATCGGGCAAAGTCACAAACTAACTTGATTGTGAACAACTCCAAATGAAGGGCGTGTTGAATTTAGGTACGAAGCCGGTACCAGCGAGTCTGAAATTTTATCTGTAAGGAAAGGCCGGCCCTTAGTAAGTTGGACATTTTTTTAAAAATATTATATAAAAGTTTTATTGTAACTTTTTCAACATGCAATGATAAAACAAGTCTAGTTTTATAACAGTAATATGACACTCATGTAATTTACGATGATGTAACAATAATCTTTGTTACTGCTGTATTGTATTTTTGTATTATATGTTTCTCATGGTCTGAAGTTTGTAACGCATAATTGTATACGATTTCTAACAATGTGGAAATAAATAATATAGCAAATTCCTTATAAGAAACTTGTTGTAGAAGTATTTAATATTTATTAAATATACTAGATTCTGACCGCGGCTTCGCCAATTTGAATAGCTTTTTAATAGAATATAAAAATAATTGGTTTCCCATACAAACTTCCATCGCACATTTCACGCCATCAAATTTTCTTCGTGCGACAAAAACTTACCATCAGGCTGTCTGTTATTGCGAAGCAAGAACTCTCTAAACCAGTGAAAAAGGCAAAGATAACTTTTCTATGCTAAATATGATCTCCAATTTTGTTCCTGTTTATATATAACATTTTCAATGCTAATTATATTTCTGAATACTTAAGTTCGATATATCTTGAGAACAGTTCAAAGATTTTATATTTTAATGTTTCGAATAATTTGCTCATGTACAGAATTTTCCATGTTAAAACGTTGTCTCTGTAATTGGGTAACCGGTGTTAATTTCTTTACTAACATCGTTAGAAAAACCATCTTGGAATTTTTTAATGAAATATGTTAATAAATACTCTCTCTCTCTCTGAAAGTCTGAAGTGTATCTGTAAGTTTAAAAAGGTATGAAAAATATAAGACTATTCATAAAACAATAAAATACAACCGATAACACTATAGGTACCCAAAAGAAGTGGATTTAAATTTATTGGTTTTATTTTCATCAAAGGCGTAAGAATTAAGAAAATGTATGAACTATAAATGAAAATATATTTGCACACAGGCGAAGCCACGAAATCTTATTCACGAGTGAGAAGTTACATTTCTAGTTCACACATCTCACAGGATGTGTAAAGTTCATAAAGGAAGCATGAAAGTTCTGCTTTGTGGCCACAAGTCGTTTTGGTACTGTTAATTCTGGTAGTGTCTTTTTGAATAAAAAAACTTCGAAAAAATATCGGTGTCATTCCGATTTTAAAAATGCTATCGTTATAGTTTCGGTCAGTGAAAAAACGATCTTAGAAGTAATAAGATATAATTAAGTCCATATAAACCGCTGGAATGCAAAATACGCAATTTCGTTTACTTGAGTGAAATATTCATCCAGCTATTTTGCTTTTTAAACCAAATTAATGAACCGATTTTGATGAAATTCTATTACCAACCTTATCTTTAAAAAAAAAGACAATGGGTTCATAAGTGTCAGACTTTTAATTCTGAAGTAGTGATTATACAACCTAATTATATTGTTGTATAATTTATATTCACGTTCTGAATTCAGAACGTCTTTCTTTTTTTTAAGGCGGTTAAAATAATATCTCCCAAGAATGAAGGCAAAATTAGACCTTGCAATTGTCCAGTAGTCGAACAATATTTAACTGAATTTATTAACGCTTGTAAATTGTTAATTAAATTGATAAATTACTGAGATTACATAAATTCTCTTAAACAATTAACATTTATCGGTTAAATAGTTACCTACTGAAAGCCGTTAAGTTTATCTGTGAGATATCAGTTCTCGGAAAATATGGTCATACATTATTAACTAGTAAGGAATTTTAAAAAATTTAACGCAATAAGATACTTAAATGTTAACTGGACGTAACTAAGCAAAACCATATGAACCCACAAAATTGAAAAAACTAAATTATATATGCAGAAGTGTTGGTAAATGGCTGAAGAACAGAGCTTCTAAAAAAGCCATTTTTAATCATGCAATTTATGTATTATTTTAAACGTTTTGGATTATATTATATACGAAATATGCAGTTTGTATGCTTATTTTATGTGAAAATAAGCAAATAACTTTAATACATCTTGAAATTGCCAAAAACTTGACCAATACATAAAAAAAATCATATAAAACAAGTTGTTAAAAATTTTCACCCGCTATGGTTACTATAGCGGCGGTTACCATAGCAACAATCCTCCAGCAATGGTGGCTTTTTTATTTTAACAAACGCTGATGCCTCAATAGCTCGAAGGTAGAAGGGCCGACGCCGCTCCGTTAAGGGATTAAGGCGAGTGATCATGTTTTTTTAAAATATTTATAAAGAAAATTAGCAATGCTTTTTCAAAGCATTATTAATAATCCTATTGCTCCTATAAGCTCGAAGCTTGCGTTAGGAGTAGGTACGACAATAGCCCAAGGGGGTTGGGATCGAACCCTCGACTCTCGCGTTAACGGAACAAAGTCGGCCTTTCTACCGTTGAGCTATTGAGGCTTCCTTGTGCTATTGACTTGATTGGATATTAGCGGGCTTACCAACTTTTAATAAAAAATCTATTTCGAACCAATTTAATTATGACAGTAAATCGATTCAGATTTTATATGAGCATGCGCGTTATCATGATCTCTCATCATGATCTTATTATGATTCAAATAATGAACTAAACTGAGTTACGTCGCTATTTCGTACCATGACAAATAAATTTAAATGTCATGCTCACATAAAATCTGAATCATTTTCCTGCCAAAATTGAATTGCATCGAAAAAGAATTATTAGTAAATATAATGGTAAGCCCCATGACGTATAAATATATATGTCATGGTACGAAATAGCGATGTAGCTCAGGTTAGGTCGTCATTTTCAATCGCAATAAAAGTTAATGGTAAGCCCCCTGAGCTATACAGCAACAGATACAAAACAAAACAAACGATTCTTTTTGAATTGGTAAAATTCCACTCAACATGTTATAATGAACAGAAATTGTTTTTATTAATTTAGTTCAGATTGCGCGTGGGCCCGCATCAAGGCACGTGACTCGTGCGGGTAGATTCATATTACTTATCAAACCCCTCTTCATATCATTAGGGCGAGTACCCTCATCGTTCTAGATTTTCACACGAACCGTTTGGATTTACCGCTGTTCACTATTGTTATTGTATTTCACACACTACATTTTTAATTATTTAACATTCCAAGATAATGAGCGATGTGGAATTACTTAATAATGAATTGCAGGATTCCTTATCTCGTGTTACTTTATAATTGCATCTCTCTCACACACGTATAAACTTAATAGTCAGTCCTTGTCTTCACATCCAGAACCGAATGTTGCAAATGCCATGCAATTGCAAATATTTTCTTGATAAAGCGTTGTCGACGAGTAAAGATGATTGAGTGTAATACAGGTTTCGTAACTTATTGACTACCAGTTGTATGATAGGAAAATATTCTACCATGTATGGTAAAACGGCATCTTTATTGATTATTCAATATAAGTTACTGAAGATATAATTTATATTATAAATGTGAGTGTTTGTGGCATGTTAAAAAATAATAAGCAATAACAAACGTTACACACTCAACGCATTAGGATAGTTATATCCTGTGTAGACTGTCAGGAGTCCGGAAACACACAAAAGGACAGAGGCATCCAGATCAGACCACATGTCTGTATGGTCAGTACAAACATCTATCTCGAGCGGGAATCGAACCTGCGACCTGTAGCGCTAGTGCCATAACGTCGTCACAACTCGTCGTAGATTGACCCAATCAAGCAAAGCGTTTGCACTGAATAAAAATTCGACCGCATGGCAGCTTTAATTCAATAGAAATGAATGGATATCCTCATATAAACTCTTATCCTCTATTTCGTCCTATTCAAGTTTTTTTTCCCGACAAAGAGTAGCCAATGTCTTTCTTCAAAGTTCCATCTATATCTGTACAAAAATTGTTAAAATTGTTCCAGTAGTTTTCACGCGATTGACACAAATGGTATTTTTTCTATTTATTATTTTGAGGGCTTATTCTTATAAAATATGTCGTCCCATAGTCACCCACTGTTTACCTTAACTAAATTAGATTGTCTGGATTAGCACATTGAATACGTTTTGTTCCTTGAAATGAAATGGCTTTAAAAATGCTATCAACTTATTTTAAAACGAACATCTTTGAAAAAAAATGTAAAAGGACAGATAAACCTAACTCTCCCATATTTTTTAATACTGGAAGTAATAAAAAATACATTTTCCACTTCTCCTTGAATATAATTCTGAAATCCACGTAAATGAAGTCACAGGCAGATGCTAGTTATTTACAAATATAAATCAATGTATAGTATTACGACGAAATTGGATTTCGAATGATGACGTGGGAAATGACTTGTCGTTTGAATAGAAACATTTTGACGCAACAAATATATGTTGCGAACGTTGAACCTGTTTTTCACACCTATGTGTGTATTTACACGTCATCCGTATAGTTTCAAATATATACTTGCCTTTACTATTTATGGCTGAACTCGAAGGTCAAGACGATGGCAGAAATCTATAACAAAGAGGTTATTAAACTTTCTAGTTATCTGAAAATAAATACTGCATATAAAATAAATGCAGATTTTATTTATTTACAAACAATATTTTGCAACATAATTATGTATATTTACAAATTACAAATAATTTCAACTGCACAAATCATGTCCACGGGGAATGGTGGCAAGAAAGCTAGCTGCATTTCCCCGCTGAATCGCAATCCCAATTCTTTGGGCGAAAAATTAACCAGCCCTACTGTCAACTGTGAAAGCGATGAGTCGATGTAATATCTTTTAGAAATTGCTTAGCACTAACGCCCCATGGCCCAAGTGTTTTATGTTTTAAAGCTGAACTTGCTTCATTATTCTTTCTAAAGTCCAGTAATGACGATTTTATTGTTCAATTGTGATCGGATCCATATTTAAATTACAAAAAAAACTCTTCAGACAATTGTGTAATACAATCGCTTGATTGGTGAAGTATCTCCGGTCGCTGAACTTATTTTCCACACGGTTTCAAAACACAAACCGCTTCGCTCTACCGAAACAGCCACCGTTCGTGTACATTTTCATGGAGGCTTTTGCTGTTCGAAAACTCGGATCAATGACTGTGTAATACATTTCACTTATATCTTACATACATAAATCCAACGTCTATCTGTCTGTATATGCGGTTATAACGTGAAAGATTAACCATGACCGCTACGATAGCTTGTATACATGTAGGTAGATAAGCACAAGAAGGTTTAGTGGAACGCCATGGTAGTCGGACATGGAATCTGACATAACCCGGAGGTCTTCTCCAGTAGGCTGGGTAACTGGTTGCAGATTTCTTCGTGTTTATTAATGTTCAGTTATAATTATATTATTATCATTAATAGTTATAATTTTAGTTTAGTTATTCTTTTAGGCAATGCAGTGTAAAAAATTATTTTGCATTATTATATCTCTGTCAATTCTCATATTAGGTTAGTCACTAAATAGAAAATCATCTTGCTTTATTTAAGACCGACAGCCGACTTCTGTCCGAGGTCTCCTGTTCCGTTGGAAAATACAGGTAGCTGAGCTACCTAGCTAGGAGAAAACATATAAATTTATTAAAATACCAAGCGCTCAAACCAAACCTAGAAAGTAAATATTTCGTTACCTTCTACTACAATCTTTGTTTTTTATATACAATTATTACCTGTTATTGTTACTGGTATTTATCGATCTTCCTTTTATCTTCAGCTAAATGATGTATGAGATTGTAACGTACCAAATTTTATTTAACTTTGTTAAGGTTTAGGTTAAGTTTGAAAAGTATTTTTTGTAATAATAATAATAATGTCAATAAAACTATCGCAAAGAGTAATCTTGCTTCAAAACCTCTAAATGACAAACAAATAAACGAAAAATTTAAATATGTATAGTTGAACTATAGCCCTCAGCGGTAGTGTAATATTAACTTATCGTTAGTTGTAGAATACTACATTTAGTTATAGAATCAAATCGGAATTCCCAGAAGCTTTCCTAATATACAAATAATATAAAAAAATATAGAAAGAGGGCTTGTTATTAAAAAAACCTAGTTAGTAATTTACTTAGATAAAGAGAGACTTGAGAGTCAAAGGTTTTTTTTATAGAAATAATAAAAATAATGTGGACATTGCAAGAATGATATTTCTATTCTAATAGTTAGTTCTGTACCGTAATTCAAGACCTCGGCTTGGGGAATAAAATACAAGGATATACGTGCGCAATACATTATGTTCTTAAGGCAACACTTACAGCGAATCCAAACATGTTTACTTATGATTTATTGACATTGAAATTAGTCGAGACGAAACTAAAATTACATTTAATACTTATATTTTATTTTTCTTTAATTTTATTCATAAACTCGATACGGAATAGCTTAGCGAAATTTTATAAATCATTGTTTCCCGCGTTCTGTTGTAACGGCTGCGGGAAATGTCAAATTATGGACGGGTTCGGAAACTACGCGGCCGACCAGAACATGACGAATTATGAGCGCTCTCGAAAGCCGGTCCCGTAATTATTGTGGACAAGGCACTTTTTGCCGCTGACAAATAGTAGGAGCGTGGAATGACTCCGAAGCTTTGTGCCGCTACTAATGACACTCGTGAAGAAGCGAGCTCTAATATTAACTATTTCTTTTGTGAGAGGACCAGACTTGGTTTTGCTGCGTTCGTGCCTTGCTCGGGGGCATCGACCTCCCCTTTATTTGTTACATTACTTGAGCGTTAATACGAATCGAATGGACGCCAGTGATGGGCTCAAATTTCCTTGGCTCGTCCAACAGCTTTCAGCCGTCACGCGAGCCTCTTTGATGGACATAAAATTATTTATGGATAGTTTAAAAATGTGAGTACGATTTGTAAATGGCGATATATTAATTGATAGCTCACACCGCTCTCTTAATGAGCTGTTAAAATTTGTGTAGCATTAAATTGGTTTATTGGCCACTTTAATTAAAATTAATGTTGTACAGCGTGAATTCTGGATAAAAAGTTATAATTTGGTATGTATTAAACGATTTTCGTGTTACTGGAGTCTTAAGCATGTTGTTTAGGGCATATCTCCTAAGAATTACACAGCTCAGCTAAATGGCAAATGTGAACTTAAATGTCAACATTAATCATTATTAAATTATTCATTATTAGTCGAGATAATTTAAAATGACAAATTTACTTCAAAGTTAACTTATGCTTATAGATGTCACAGTTTTTCACCTAATTTTATGGCCATAAACAATTATTTTATTTATTATAGTGACAAAGACGTTGAAAATTCAATGTTCTTGTTATTATTTTGTAATTATTTATACGGTAATAGAGAAATAAATTTAATTAGAATGTCTGGCTCATGATACATTACGTGCTAACGACCCCCTGCCATTTTCTCAGCATGATTCGTCATTAAACAATCAAGCTTAAATGTTTAGTAAATATATCTTATTGAACATTTGAATACTAACAAAATTTCCTCTAGCTCAGGCAGACTGATAAAATTTTAAAAATGACAATAATGAAATTTCAAATCCGACAGCGAAGCATCAAATTGTTTAACGCATATCAATGCTAAAATGTAAATTTAAATACATATATAGTAAGGACGAGTATTTAATAATTAACGAGTACCGCATAATTTACCAAATAAGTATTGGTAGCTCTGAATTGGGACCGCACCATTTTTAGATATGAATAGTAATTTTGTTTTGCCACAATTAAAAATAATTCTTAAAAACCAGTAATTTCTTAAGACCCATCACTTTTTTCTTCCAATTTATTAAACCGTTTCCGAATGCGCTCAATACGAATCTTATAAGCCATGACACCCTGACAGCATCACTGGACGAAGGCAGGGCCGAGTAGTTATACCTGGCTATGAAAAAGGGACATCTTCGCGGGGGTCAAAAACTATCCCCATTGCAAGACCGAATCGCAGATTACAATGCAGGTCATCCAGACTGGATCGTTTTGTGTAGTTGGCATCGTCTACCTGTGTCTATCGTGTTTTCGAGCGCATTGCGACGTTCGAAAATTCAGATTTGTCTCTGCTAGTAAACATTGTATGTGGGACTGTGTGTATCTGTGATATGTATGGGGCATTTCTTATTTTATCGATGGGGCGTTATAGGATGATCAGGACGTCCGAGTTTGGTCACCTTTATTGTCAACGTGTACAGATACAAGAAGAAGTATACTAATGACGAAGAGCCTTAAAATATACTATGAAGGTGATAACCTTGTGACAATTAGGTAATTGTCACAAGCGAATCTAGAGGCATCACGCATAAGAAGAGAAAGTGAATGGGGACAAAGGTATGGTAAGGATTTTTATAATTTTTACCATAAATGTAGAAAACAAACATACTGCCCGAATGACGGTGAGAGAACAACGTATTCTATAGCATTTGTAATACTGAAAGCATCACGAAATCCAATCAACCTAAAAGAAAGATGGACGAAAGGAGAGAGGAAAATTATGAAAGAGGTGGTATAGAGATTACCAGCGCTCACATTCAATGAATGAAACACAACAGTACGCATTCTAATTCCTGTCGATTTCCCTGCCGAGAAGGCACGTTCATTCTGAAACATTCACGTTCTTATTCTGCGAGAGGATCCACACTAGATATAGCATGTATAATATGTATGTAAATGAAACATGGAAGCCTTTTCAGTTTCTGAAAGCGACACGTCAAATCGTGCAAAGTTAAAGCATAGGATAGGGAAAGGAGACCACACCATCAGATGGTAATAATAATTGCTTAGGAGAGAGAGAGGGGGAATATGTATTTAAATGTCGTTGTTTTAAAATTGAATTCCTAATATATGTAAAAGTGTCATCATCATCATCATCGACCTATGGACGTCCACTGCTGGACATAAGTCTCGCCCAAATGCTGCCATCGGGAACGATCTTGTTACAACCGGCTTGTATCTAGCGGCTCCCAATGACTCTTTTTATATCGTCGTGCCACCTTGTGGGAGGTCTGCCGACGCTGCGTTGTCCAGTGCGGAGTCGCCATTCCAGCACTTTGTGAACCCAACGTCCATCGGTTCGACGAGCTACGTGCCCCGCCCATCGCCACTTCAGTTTCGCAATTCTTTGAGCTATGTCGGTGACTTTGGTTCTCCTACGGATCTCCTCATTCCTGATTCGATCACGTAGAGAAACTCCGAGCGTAGTCTCTCCATCGCTCGCTGAGTGACTCTGAGCTTTCTTATGAGGCCCATAGTTAGCGACCATGTCTCGGATCTGGAAGTCATCACTGGCAACACGCACTGTTCGAAGACTTTTGTCTTCAGGCACTGAGGAATATTGGACGAGAAGATCCTACGTAACTTCCCGAGCGCTGCCCAGT
Organism: Hestina assimilis; assembly: GCA_023373885.1. Lineage (NCBI taxonomy): Eukaryota > Metazoa > Arthropoda > Insecta > Lepidoptera > Nymphalidae > Hestina > Hestina assimilis. Next base: position 6,420,533 of record CM041741.1, on the reverse strand, counting down.
CGAGCTGGATTCGGCGATTGATCTCTTTCTCGAAATTGGACCCACCTAACTGAACCGTGTGTCCCAGGTATATATACTCAACAATTTCGAGTGCAGAGCTTCCAACGATAACTGGATGGAGCGGAACATGAGCGTTAGACATGATTTTCGTCTTGCTCATGTTCTTATCGTATTCGTATCTTAAGGCCCACCTGTTGAGAAACTCTGCTGAGATCTTCGAGCATGGTATTAAGATCTTCCAGGGTCTCTGCCATTAAGACTATATCGTCAAATCGTAAAATCCGTTCCAATCCAAAAGCTTAAAGACATCCTCCAACGCAGCGGTAAACAGTTTCAGAGAAATGACATTTCCCTGTCGTACACCTCGCTGCAGCTGGATTGGCCTCGTACTTTGTAAAAATGTACAACATGAAAAATAAATAATAGATTTGTATAACTTTTTCATACACCCCGTTCGATTATTTTCGAGTGACACCAAGCGTGAAATTAGACAACCATTAGATAGCGACGCAGACATTATGGCCTCTTAAAATGAAAGTTTTACGTTTCTTTACTCTATGTGTTATTTATTCCTTTTGTTTTGGAGCAAAATACCAATATTTTTTTTGTCCCCAAAGACGTTTCGAGAAAAAGCAATTTATGGGGATTTTTGAATAAACAATAAAGACCTTTATACGGAAGCAAAAATAGAACGTCAGTTTATTTGTAATCTTAATTTAACCTAAATAAAATTTGTTGACGTTTAATTCCGTTTTCAAGGTTTTCATTAGATAAAAACTGGTATATTAAATAAATTTAAGCATATTTTAAAGTTATACATGACTGTAATTCCAAGTTTTGACCGCTTGGTCATATAAATTAAAGTAAAATATAGTAATAAGAAGCTATAAGTTATACATACAAGTTTTTGATATACATTTAGCAGTTGTATGATTGTCTGTATCAGCCAATTATATATGTATATATATATATATATATATATATTAGAAGCTGCGGGTAAAAGCTAGTGTTATATATGTTTGAATTTTTGTTTTCTACTTGACATATTATGAAAAAATATGAACACCAATACATCAATACTAATTAGCAGCGTTTTTGTATAATTGAATGCTATTATAAGATGTTTCAATTCACAATCTGTACTTCAGATTGACAGATACTGTATTCTGTCACTCTGAACTCATATTCATTTGTTTTGTCTACTATTGCTGGTGCTGGCCCTAGTAACCTCTATAGCGTCACCGATAAAGGTTGCTCTCCTGTAAACTCTTGTATTTCAATTATATTTCACAGTCTTCGCCGGCGAGGACAAGGTCTTTTGTTTCGCACGTTGCGTCGCGTTCACAGCGTCGGGTGAGTCTATCGTATAGAATGCGCTCGGAGCCCTGCCTCCATCTCCGATGACGTCCTTAGCCGTGGTTCGGCTTCGCACGAGTCACCCTAAGGATGGAATCAAATTTGATCCCCGTGAGGGCTGCCTCTTTATCACGGCTGAGTCTCTGTACTCGGCCCCCTCACTCGGTGACGCTGTCAAGGCCAGTAGGGCCAACAGCAATACACATTCCGAAAAAAAAATCAATTATATTTTATTTATTTATAATTAAAATTCTTGAAGAAAAGGGCCTCTAAATTATGCTATCATAAAATATTTATAATAGTATCTAACATAAATAATCTTTTATGTATTGTATTTTTATATGTTATTATAAACAACCGAGACCATTAAATTAACTTAAAACAAACAGGTTATGGACTTAATGCATTCTTGACCTTAGAAACTGTCAAGGGTAAGGTAGATGAGAATTAATGTAATAAGTAATTAATCTAGTTAGTTTCGTTAGTGGTTAAAATCAAAAATCAAAATCAAAATCAAAATTATTTTTATTCAAGTGGACTTTTAAAAAGTACTTTTGAATAGTCAAGCGCTACCGACGGTTCGGAAGGTAGATTCTATCGAGAAGAACCGACAAGAAACTCGACAGTTACTCTTTTCAAATATATGTTTTTACAATTGTATTTTTAATATAAAATTTGGTTCTTGAATGAGATCCAGCAATATTAAGAGTCCCAAGCATTTTTATCAGAAAAATATTCTTCTAACGAGTAATAGGCTTTATTGATAAGTTTATTTTTTATGTACATTTGGAACTTGCATCCAGTTCCAATAAGCTTAAAAGAATTGTTGACTTTACGCAGACGAAAGCTAGGATTACAAAGTTTATTTTTGTTTCTAGTGTTAACTGAATGTATATCACTATTTTTGCTAAAAGACTTTAAATTATTCCTAATATATAAGAGGTTAGAATAAATAAATTGTGACACCACAGTCATTATACCTATATCCTTAAAAACATCTCTTAGGGAGGTCCGCGCTCCTAAATTATAAATTGCCCGAATTACCCTTTTTGAAGAATAAAAATAGTATTAATGTCAGCCGCCTTTCCCCAAAGAAGGATACCGTATGACATAATACTATGAAAATAACTGAAATATACGATTCTCGCTGTTTCTACGTCAGTTAGTTGTCTGTTACGATTCGTTTGTAAAGTGGGAGTGCTGGAGACCCAAAACCCCCAAATCTTTTTATTTCTTTCTATTCTTCATTGGGTCGACAATAAGTTTGTGATGGTACTGGTATTTCAAGCGTCTCTAGACTTTGGTGTTTTACCATCAACCGTACTCATGTTTGCCACCTCGGTGGCATAAACAAAGAATTTGTGAATGTTAGTAAAAACTAAGCTAAAACCGGTTTTTTCAATTTCTCATTTTAAATGACATCTTGATCCATAAAGATCGTTAAGATTTTAACATATGTAGAGTCATATTGAAAATTCTGTTATATGTACATAATCGGCCCTCAGTGGAATAGGATGGCGGCTTATAATAATAGTAATTATGTATCTGTGAGAATTGAGGAGCCATTAGGCACTTTATTTGATTTGGGTCTCATACGTCATAGGTAGATGTTGGATCTCTAGCGCTCACACTCTTCAAAAGATAAGCAGCATTACAACAACTTTATGTTGATGTGAGTACTTCCTTCATTGAGCCAGTTCATTTATTTATCATATAAAATAGCAAGGCTCTACAGCTACTAACTCAAAACAAAAACATCGTCAATAACGTACAAAAAACATTTGACGTTCACATTGTCTGAGTTGTAACGAACTGTATTAAATATAGAAGGTGAGACCATCACTTTGCCGCCTATAAAATCTTCTTCTCGAGGCTCAAGCCTACTGATCCTGCTTGAAATCAAAGCTATAACATTCTCTTTGACCCGTGGTTATAATTCTTGATCCCTACAATAACAGTTTAGTCCATTTGCTCACTTAAATCGCATAGTATGTAGGCTATACCCAAGTTAAACAAGTCTTTAGAAACCTATAGCTTAAAACTAATAGGTAATGAAATATTTGGTTCTGTTTCGTAACAATATCTGAACGAGATTTCTAATCTCACCGGCTCGTTCATGTGTGGGCGCAGCTTTATGTTATCTAAGACGCGATTTAAGCTTATTCCACAACGTATTCGGGAACGTTATGTTAAACGAAGCTAAACAAAACGTTTCGACACCTGAGCTAATTTTATAAATATCGTATTAATTTTTACAGAGAATTCCGCGCGGGGCAACACGAGACGCGGCGCCGGTGGTCGCGGACAACCGGTGACCATTTAACATTTAAAATTTTTAACAGTCTGGATGAATCCTAACCTGCCTTAAGCTATTGTATGGAACCGGTAGGGCTGTCAACTGAACTATAATTATCTTAATGCATTTCTGGTATTCGTAATAAAAACTGGTAAAAAAATATTTAGTACGCAAGAATATTAAAATTTTTTCGTTAAGATGTATATTTTATGTTTTAATAAATAAAGACATAATGAAAAAAGTGCAAATCAAATCTCCTTATTATCTTGTAAGACCTAGCCAAGGCTACCTCACACGTTTCCATGGTTTGAAATTGTTTTTTTCAACCTTCAGTTACATGTATGGACTGGTATCCTTAATATTTTTATATTTTAGCATTTGACTACAAAATTGTGTAGCGGTTCACGCAATACACCTATTTACTAAATTTCGTAAAGATAGAGCCTATAGTTTCCGAGTAAAATGACTGTGACATACGGACGGACGGACGGACAGACGGATATTACGAAATTATAAGGGTCCGTTTTTGCCATTTGGCTACGGAACCCTTAAAATGTATAATACACAAATCCGTCACCTTGTAAAATTTATGAACCATTATTATAATAATAAAAACGAAGGGAAGAGTTGATTTATATTTGTTGAGTTGACTTATTACATATTTTCTTATTCTGAAAAATTCTTTAATCAGCGAAAAAAATTGGTAACCCTAGGAACGGGTAAGTTTAAAGCTAAAATATAATAAGGTTTATTGGTTTCTTAGACCATGTAATATGGAGGTACGTAATTTCAATTAGAAGAACGAGTTTTCTGATTGCTATCATAATAATAAAATGTGCTAAAGAAATTACGTAGTAATATTAAATTTATCAATTAATGGTTTCATTGTTATAAAGTAAATAATGATTTTAATTTACAAGATAGCGTCCATTGAGCATGTTCTGTGTACGATTCGTGATTATGCGTAATTGCGAATATAATTTATTTTTCAAATATTATAAAACTAAAGACGCTATAATTATTTTCAGAAGCTAAAACTTTGTTTTTGGCTTAGATAGCTAATTTATTGATGAACTAACTACGACCGCGGCTCCGCTCGCGTTTTTTGCCGAATTTTCTTTATTGCTTGAAACCGTAATTCTGTTTCTAAAATTAAAGTAGCCTAAGTTACTCCTTATCAAAATGTGTCCGGCTGTTTCAGAGGTTAGCCGAAACAAACAGACAGACACAAACATTTCAAATTTGATTTTTTATGTAAGTACCGTATATAGTGAAATTTATACATACGGATTTAGTGAAAAGCTGTTAATTTGGAATTACAAACAGATACTTCAATTTTATTTATTTGTATATATGATTAAGGGAATACAGCGGAGCGGAGATATTACCATAAATGTCAGTCAAGTACGACGGGCTGTTGCGACAAAGGTAGTATGGTGGTTTAGGGTAATAAACATAAATGTATAATTCAAATTTTATGCTATTGAAACTGCAAGACATCACAAGTACCGTTTGAAAATGGTAACTTAGCCGTGTTTATACATTGAAAGAATTTCTGAATAGCTAACTGGAATTGACAGGACCGGATTATCCTTTAGGCGGTGTGGAGAACTGCCTAGGGGCCCGCATCGGCTAGACGGCTCACACTCCGAGGAATTTTTTTAATGATGCAATTGATCGCTTCAAACCCATTTCAAAAACTTGTAATAAACGCTATACACTAAGCTTCTTTACAATAATTGGTAGAGATACGTCTTATTAATAGATAATTATCCTCAAAATTCTTCATTTAGTCTGTTTTTCTTTTATTTTAGTTTTGTATGTGTGTTTGTGAGGCTATTTAATTTATAATATTGCTGTTTTTACTACATTATGTAAGTGTTCATAAGATAGGGGATGCGTTCAGCGTTTTATGTAAAATGTATAATGTAATAATTAATATATAATTAAAAGCATTAACAACAACGAGAGCATCTTACATACCCACATTATTCTTCAAATTTAAATTTATTCTTCTCAAATTCTTTAAATTTTCATTTATCCTATTCTTCTGAAATTCTTAGTTTTAATTCATACTGTTCTTCTTAAATTCTTCAAATTTTTATTTATATAAAAGCGCAAGAAGTACTAAGCAATACAATAACCGTTATAATGGTAATGGCAATACAATAAACGTTATATGGTACAGGTATCTATCAAAACAAACAAACAAAACAAAAATGTAGAAGATATAAAATTATACAATTTTAAAAGGATAAACGGTTAAAGAAGTATTGAAGGATAATTCAGTTCAGAAGAGGTCCCCATCACCCCGTCGGTGAGTCTATCGTATAGAATGCGCTCGGAGCGCTGCCTCCATCTCCGATAACGTCCTTAGCCGTGGTTCGGCTTCGCAGGAGGCACCCTAAGGACGGAATCAAATTTGAGCCCCGTGAGGGCTGCAACTTTATCATGGCTGAGTCTCTGTACTCGGCCCCCCCGCCCGGTGACTACAATACACATTCCAAAAAAAATCAGAAGAGGTTTCTCTACCAATATTTTAAAAGAAGCATTTATTACTTGTCTTTAAAATGTGTTTGAGACGATCAATTGCCAATGTGTTACGTGACGTTGTCCATCGAAGAGCGAGTGAATTGAGTTTCAGTCGACACTTCAATCATATCAATCTCAGCCAATTTGTCACAACCTCTATAATGTTCTTTTTTAATTTGTTCGTCAATCAAAATGTCTATCAGTTGCCATCATATTAAAATTGTTTTAATTTTTGGAAATGATATAAAGAATAACTAAACAATTGCCAAATGCACTATTATGAACACTAATATTGGATGGATTGAGGTTCCGTAGCGAAAGGGTACCAACCGGACAATAATACCGCTGTTCGTCCGACCGTCTGTCAGTGGGCTGTATCTCACAAACCATAATAGTCACTACAACACGCGAGCGAAGCCGTGGGTACAGCTAGTTTACTATACAGACATCGATTTGCGTTTTGGTAGTTGTACCTGTTGGTGCACGACGTCATTGTGGTGCGGTGGTAGCGAACCTGCCTTAAGCGCCACAGGTCGCGGGTTCGATGTAATTCCTGCTCGGACCAGATATTTTTATTGACCATCCAGACATGTTTTTCTGTTTGGGTGTGTTTGTCCTTGTCAATGTGTATGTTCCTGGACCCCCGAAACATGATATAAATAACCCAATCGGGGCCGTTGAGTGTGTAGCGTTTATTTATTTATTGTAAAATTACACCTAATACATATCTGGAATTTTGCCTCTATACGTTAGAAAATTATTATTATTGCCAGCCAAAATTGTATACACGACATCGATATAGTTTAGCCTTCGATTTTTTGCGAGCAATTATGACTTTAATCATAAAAATCTTAAGATCCATAACTGCTTGTTCAACGTATATCGTTTGTTGCTAAGCAAGTTTTTATGTCAAGTTATGTAGTAAAATTAATATTTTCGTACATATATATAATTTTATGAGGAAAGGTCAGAAATACAATTTTTCAAACTAAATATATGTTCAGCTTTGTTCAATTGAAGCGTGATTAGATTTGTAATGATTTTGACATTGAAAATATTATATTCGTATGCCTCCGTTCTCGGGTCTACGGCCTGATGAGCTGTCATGGACAGTAGGGCCAATGTACATTCCGAAATAAAAAGAAGATATATTCGTCTTACTCTGTGATTTGTTTTTATTTATATGTGTTTTTATTATTCAATCCAGATTTTCGGTTACTAGTAGTAAAATAGCATTTATAAAAACCTAGTTTTTGCCCGCGGCTTCTCCCCTGTAAATAATGATTTTTAATAAAGTTGTCAATATTTGGTTTCCAATACAAGTTTTCAATTCCTTTCAAGTCTTATTTTCTAGAAAAAGTAACAAGTATCCTTCTCGATGGTCGATTTTCTTTCTATGCTAAAATTCAAAACAAAAAACATCAAAATTGATTCAGCGGCTTACAAAATAAAACGTAACAGTAGACCAATAAGAATATAGATAATAGCAAATTCGAAAGTATCTATCTGTCTATCTTTCTTTACAATAAAAAATTGTTTTTGTTTACTCAAACTTTGGTAAAACTGACGATCGTTTTCGAAAGTAAAAAATTGTTCACAAAATGAGTTATGCCTTTACCGTTACGTAATCATAGCATTTAGAAGATTTACAAAGATTTTATTTTATAATAAAATTACGATTAAATATGTTTTTGTAGTATTTTGATTGAGTAGACATTTTTAAGGAAGTATTGCGTGCTTTACGGTATTTCTTATTGCAAGGTATGCAACTTATATAAGAGGAGAAATTAGTAATAGAATAATTGTAACACTTGAAAACTAAGATCTGCTAAGCCCTTGACCTTCGTTAAAAATTTTCTCGCTCGAATTGGGAATATAAAAGAAATCTTAGTGATTTATCAGTGTGGGAAACAAGTTGTATATAGAAATATTGAAAGGTTACTCCGATTCAATAAGTAGGTGTGTATCTGAAGTTGCAATCAAGAAGATACTCTTTACACTCGACGACTATAAGTCGATACAGATACGACAAGACAACCAGATAATGTGGATAACATGGGATGTAGCTAAAAATAAGTTAGAGATTAAAATAGTTATCTCAATATTATAAGATCAAAACAATTAACTTTGTATTTTTTTTACAGAATAATTAAATTCACACGTGTATTTTCGAAACAACTCTCTGTCCGATTGTTTCTTATAATTCGAGAACTGGTTTTATTACACGTCTCATTTCTTTTTTGTATGGAAATCTAGCAGATACGTTACTTTTAAGAAAACTTAGTAAAATGTAAATCCATGCTAAAAGTAACTAATGTTAGCCCTCTAGTCAACAATTGAATTGATCATGATGTCGTAGTACTTCGTTTAATCGTACACATCACTTTGCGTCGCATCGATTGATATAAACACAGATAAGTAGGCGTATTTGAAGACATTTTAACGACCTTTATTGACTTTTAGAATATACCACCCGTGTTCATGATTATTATGCTTTCTGCGAGATCGGATTACGTTTTATTATTATTATCGAGTAATGGAAGCACGAGGTCTCATATGTTAAAATGTAACTGCGATAAATATAGCATCTAATGATGATTGCGTTTCATACTTAACATAATATGTTATAATGTTGCCAATCCTAGAGTATAATTAACAATTTTAAGATTAAGACTTTAAAATTAGACTACCTATTTTGCTGACATTAAGTACGTGTGTCCTAATGTTTCTTCTTCTAGGATTCAAAAGTCAAAATATTAATCAATCTCATTATAGGTTAATATAAAATAAATTTCTGAATATTTTATAAACAAATGGCTTGGTGATTCAGGTACTGTAATTTTTCGAGTAATGAAAAAAGCAGTGATAATACGACGACCATCTTTGTTGTCTTTGTGCTATTCTTCGATTCTTTGAATTTTGAGTTTTAATTTTTAAACGCTTTTTGCCACAGTGTAATCGCTTAGATAAAGATCATAAGATAAGAAGACAATGATAACTACATAACATATTTGTTTCAGTTGAAATATTTAGCTTTCAATTAATAAATTAGGTAACAAGTACTTTTAGGATTACCGCCAGCTTAGACCATTTTACATAGACTGACAGACAGGATTAATTATAATCAGAGGTTGAATTATCTTTAAATGCAAAGGATAGTTTCATCAGAATTGTTGCAATAAAAAAATCTTAAATGATTGTACCTAATTCGTAACTAGTGCGTACTAAATCCTACATAAGTGTTTAAAAATATTTGTTATTTTATTTTGTTAACCAACCAATAAAATAAATTTGGACAGAAATTTTTAATAACACCTTTATTACTAACCGCTTTGCTAATACCAGTTTAAGATTTGTACTTAATAAATATTTACTGTTTGCTACAGCAATTCTCGAAGCATAAATAAATAATTAAAGATATTTACTTAAAAGGATAAATAGATAAAATTTAATTAGCTGTTTTTACACGAAAAAAACTTTAACGTATTTTTCTTGGTGTTTGTCCTGAATAGAATTTCATTAATTGTATGCTAGTTGTAGTTGCTAATTGTACCACGTTCTCTTATTCTTTGTGTTTTTATTTTTTTAATCGACTTAAAAAGATTGTATTAGATTCTCAAATCGGCTGTTTTTTATGTTTGTTACCTCAGAACTCGGAGTTCTATTTTCATTTAAAAAAATACACTTTCAGCTTTCTCAGAATCTGTTCAGTAATTTTTTTTTTTTCGGTTTTTAAAGCGAAATAGCTAGATAGCTATGTTAGCCAAATAAGCAAAATGCGTATTATGATTTCCTGAGATTTTCAATGGTATGGTAGGTACGGTTACTAAAAACATTAAAAAAACCGACTTCAAAACTAATAAAAAATATTTTCTAGAATATAATTCGAAGAAACCTTATGTGCTAATGCTTTACTCAGCAGTATTTTTTTTTTAATTTAACACCTAAAAAAAGAAACAACTATGGATTAAAATTGTCTCTGATCCTATCTTCCAGGCATAGCAATAGGCATAGCATTCGTAGTCATGGTTCGAACATTTCTTAATTAAACGATAAATACTTTACAATCAATTAATTTAAGTTTCTTGTTGATGTTTAAAAGGTTGGTTACACAGCCGTTCACTATTTAACTAATTAACTAAGACAAAGGAGTTGTACAACTTTTATAGCAAAGCCAGGTACAATAATGTCGTTCGCGGTCTATTAAGGTCGCGACACAAGCAAGAAATTCTCTAAATGTCGATGTTTAAGATCTGCATAAGACCTTTAGAGACAAGATAACTGTTGGCTAATAAATATGAAAATGTTTTAACATTCCCATTGATTTTATGTCAATAAAAATACACTGAACGCTTGTTATAACTTGTGTAAATAGTAAATCCACAAGAGCAAGTTTTAGGTATTTCCAAATCATCGTGTTCTTTTCTATGTTGGAGTGTGTAAAAAGGCAGGAGCCTCGCGTGATGTTAAGCGATTATCGCCGCCCATTATCTACAACACCTTTTAGGAAAGAATGGGTTCTTCTTTTGAAGGTTCTCAGGTCGCATTGATTCGGAAAAACCGGTGGTGGAAGCTGGTTCCACAGAGTGTTGAGTCAGGAAGAAAATGCGTTCTTAGTCGTATTGTTGTTGATTTCAAGACATCGAGGCCTATCCACTGATATAAGGTTGTAATCTTATAGACAGACTTAGACATTAATAAATATTTTTTGGTAAAATATTTTTATTAATTCAGATCCTTTCATTATTTAAATTTAGGATGTCATTGAAAATAAATTCTACATAAATCATGGCCTAAGTAATGGAGTTATACTCTATGGCTTATACTATGCCTAATAGTATGCCTATTTGGGACACAGAGTCATAAGAAATATTTGTATTACATTTTTTTCTGTCGTCTCTCATTGCACAATAATTCATGGAAAACACGGCAGGAATTCAGTTAATTATCTATAAATAATAAAATAAAAATTTGACGTTTCCAACAAATTAGAATTATGACGGACGAAATTTTTTAGAGAAAACTGGTTCAATAGGCCAATAAAACTTGTTTAAGAATGCGAAAAAAAATCATCTATAAATTAAAAGTCTCATTATTTCTCTAGTTTATATAGCTTATGATGTAAGGTTTAATGGACTATTTTAAAACAGTTTTTCATTAATAACGATTTTAAAAATTATGTTAATATAATATTTAAATATTATATGCCTACAAGTAACTGACTATAAACTAAGTACGATTTTTGATAATCGTTTGTAAATAAAACGAAGACAATTTTATTTGACATTCTAATGCGAAGCTTCAACAACCGCCGGAAGGCACAGGGCGTTGCATTCGTAATGATTGAACGATGTGGTTTTACCCGACATAGATTTATTATATATAATTCAGGTAATAGACAATAGATATATGAAATGTAGAAAATATATTAAAATGACAAATGAATTCCGTTATTTGTTCAATGGCAATTTATAAACTGCGTACATTATGTACAGTATAAAAGTTTTTTCATGTACACATTCTACGCATAAAAATACCGAATATTTTAGTAAAGATATAATTACATCATATACTTACACAACTAAGTTCGTAAGGTCAACTATGTTTGTAATAATGTATAAAATGGCCTGATGAGAAATAGTAGTAAAAGCGGAATGGGAAAAAGAAGTAAATGGAAGGAACCAGACGGGGAAAAATTGGGATTACGGCATTTTTATAACGAAACCTAACAGTATAGATATCTCTACTCAATATTTTAAGATAGTGTAGTTCTTTACGCGTACTTGTGGGAGCTGGCCGGTATGTCAACAAAGTCGTCACCCCAAGAGATCTTAAAATACAGTCTGTGAATGAATTTGTAGGCTGTAGCTCATTTGACGAAGTCTAACTTTGGTGGAGCTGACAAGGGCCCTCATTTTCGTTACATCGCACCACTCCACGCTCGATCGCCTGTTTGTCGGCAGTTACCATGAGAACTTTTCCAAGTGTCACCACAATCATCCGGTGATAGACTCTCTCAGTCGACAAACTCATCACGTAACCTAAAATTCTCACTTTTAAATTGTTAAAGGTCTTATAGCAAGAGAAGTGCCCTCTGAGAAAAAGCAACCTATTTAGGCTGTGGATGATCCTGATTGACTGAGGTCTAGCCAGCCATTTCATTCCCAAAACATCAAGGCTCTATAGCTGTGTATACCTACTATTAACCACTTACCTTTTCCTTTTATGTCATTTCGTCTGAGACTTTGTTTATTTATTTATTTAGTAATGATATTTAGTAATGATTTTTACTATTATATATATAAATACTATAACGTTTCCAAACTTTCTTGCCTAGCATTATTGACGGTAACCCTAAGGGCGAACCAGTAACCTATTGGATAAAACTTATCAAACGTTATGTGCTAGCAACCGCGAGTGCTTTTAGTGGCACTGTGTCTTTGGTCTCCTTATCAATAATGACAACGTTAAGACCGAAGAAAATAATTAATAAGAACAACAAACATCTGCCCCTGGGATTCTAAGCCGTGATCGTTGAGATAAAGGACTAAGTACTAACATGCCAAAGGTCGTAAATATAACGTTTCCAAACATTAGTAGGTACATAGTATTGAATGTAATTTTGGATAAAAAAGTTTCTATTCCAATTTAAAGAAAGTCGGTCGTCGTCAATTGTATGTGTTTAGTACAAAGGCTTTACACTCTGTTAAACAAAACTGTTGGTACCTCATTTGTATGAAGGTAATTACGAATTGTGGAGTATTGTTATCCAAAATGCCATGGTATTTGCCGGTGCACGGTTATTTCCTAACTGCGTAGAGAACAATAAATCATTACCTTGTCTTAAATAAGGTTATCATTTAAATAACACACAATAAGCTGTCTCTCAAATAAACGTATTATTTCATTTACCGATTTCTCAAATGAATGAAAAACAAATATACATGTTCATTTAAGTAAATAAAACTACAAGATGAATTCCATTTTGTAAAAGTTAAATTCGAAACGCTTAGGTCGAAAAATTACAATATTATTATTACTTAAGACTTGACACTCACATTCGGGCCAGTTTACGAGTTTAAAGTCGCTCAGCGAGCTATGGAAAGGGCGATGCTAGAAATTTCCCTGAAGTATCAAATTCGCACCAAAGTTCATCGATACCACTGGAATCCCAAACTGAAGTGGCAGTGGGCAGGCTAATTCACCGGGTTCCTGATTGGAAGCCGCGACCCGTAAGCCTATCGTGATATGTACTCTGACTAGGTGGAGCAATGATCTTCGCAATAGCTTGTAAGAATTGGATGAGAGTGGCCGAGGATGCTCAGTGGCGTACAGCTGGAGACGCCTTTTTCGAGCAGTGAAAATAAAAAGGCATGTGAGGATGATGATGATGATGATGATTTGTTTAAAAATATCATATAATATAGTCTCATCACTCATGTCATCATTCAATTATAATCTTTTATGCACGCTAATAATTTTAAATGAAATACAGAAAACTTTTACTTAACAAAAGCATCATCATCAGTAAAGTGAGCACAACATTACTGATACAATATACTAGCAAAACATAACCCTTCTTAATAATAAATAATAAATCAGTTACTATTTTCCTATGGGAATGTTTATTGAAATGACTACGCCAATCATAGTCAATTATTACGGGCAGTGCGTACGATTTTAATAATCGACCACGATTTTTACGCCTCATGCCTACTTCATACATTATTCATTACGACAAACTGTGTGAACTTGATAAATATTGACTATGTACGGTAAAAGGAAAAACTTGTTTGTATTGCACATTGGACAGTGGTAAATTTGCGGATACTGACAAGTATAGCCAAGTGAAGGCCCGCCTGGGTATTTACCGTTTGGATTTTTACCGTATCGATACGCTACGATTATTGTATTGTTTCCATTATACATAGGTATATTCGGATCATGTAGGTGGCCAAATAGCATACAGCTTGCGTAATAGAAAACAGATACCGCAGCCTATTCACTAGCAAAATTAGGCATCATAATCATATAATTGACGTGAGGCTCGAAAGGGGAAAGGGTTTTAAAAAATAACCAAATATCACAAGAGATTGGTGTAGTGAGATATCAAATGTTTTCATTGAACGCCATTTCTAAAGAGAAAGGAGAGCTATCAAGAAGTTAAGAAAAGTACAGAACCCCACTATGACAAAAATTCAACTATATCTTTTAAATATTTTTTATTATTTCAGTATAATACAGGATATTGACATGTGACTTGACGCTACAATAAATTAAACGTAAAAATGGTTAAGTTTTCTTCACGAGAAAGGTAAACAAACTTGGGGCAAAATGTGTTTTTTTGCCAACTTCTAACATAAAAAAAAAAAAAAAAAAAAAAATGTAAGAGGGGCAAACGGGCAGGAGGCTCACCTGATGTTAAGTGATCACCGCCGCCCATGAACATCTGCAACACCAGAAGGCATGCAGGCGCGTTGCCGACCTTTAAAAGAAGTTGGCAAACAAGCATACGGCCCACCTGATGGTAAGTGGCTGCCGCAGCCTATGAGCGCTTGCAGCGCCATTAGTAGGTTCCACTCACGCGTTGCCAACCTCGAGATATTAGTTTTGTTGTTTAGTTTGTATTACAATGCCCTTCAAACCGGAACACAGTAGTGCCTAAGCACTTATTTGGCGGCAGAATATTGGACACTGCGGTGGTACCTACCTAGCCGGCCTCTTGCAACAATTGCAACGTGATTGCACTGGTGGAATAATCTCTGTTGTGACAGAGGTTATCCCAACAGCGGGCGATGGGGTCGTCACATCCCGACGCCTTTAAAAATGTGTATTGCCTTTTGAATAAAAGCTTTAAAATTGTACTTTTTTGTAATAATGTGTGAAATCAGATAGTGCTGTGGCTTGCTATAGTAATACCTTTTTAAATGTGTTAAATAATATATGTCTCCTTTTTTATAATTTTAACTGATTGATCAAAAGACCTCTTTCCCATGTCAATCTCGATTTTGAAATTGTTTGTTTGAATTTATTTATAATTTATATGTGTATGTAACGTTTGTGTTCACTGTGCGTGTTTGTTTGATCTCATTTGATGGTTGATGTCTACCTAATTGTTGATGCAATCGTCATTAAGCTCGTGAAGTACATTTATAAGAAAATATTTTTAATATCGAAAATGAGTTTAATCGGTGCAATGGTTTGAGTTCGCGTGGTCTACAACATTTTCAATACAAATCTCTACAATAAATATAAATAACAAAAATAGGAATTATATTTTTGGAAACCAACCACAAAGAACTTTTATAGTCGTAACATCGGAGAGTAAAACGCGAAATACAAACGCTAGATAGTAGTCCTTGCATTTGCTAGTACTAAGATTGTGATCGGTCCATGCCCGACTCATTAATGTCACTCTTCAACACGATATTCTATCTAGATCATTTGTACATATCTTACGATCTACAACAAACAAAACAATATCGTTTATCGCTTTCGATTCAAGTACCTATAGAATGTACTATAATATAGTACCTATATTACGCTAACATGGCGTGCCCCTTAAAAATTCAAAACATTTGAATATATTTGTGAAAGTCTCAGAACGCATGTCTGCGTACTGATACGGCCGTCAAACAAAAATATATCCATAGATTTCTTGATCGATTATTAGCAGGCGCTAGTAGGACACCATTGTGGCGTGGTAGTTGCGAATCTGCTTTTAGCCTCGAAGGTCGCGGGCTCGATTCCCGCTCGGGGCAGATTTTTGTATTGATGTTATAAATATCTGTCTCGGTCCGGGCGTTTGTCGTTGTGGGTCTCCCCATCGTGCCTTGGAGAGCACGTTAAGCTTTCGGGCCCGATTGTTATCAAACATGTGACAATAATAATCGTTAACTCTTGATAGGTAATTTGCTCTTACCCGGTGAGTTGCTAGTTCGTCCTTAGGGTTGCCACGATCAGATGGCAATAGCTCCGTGTAAAAAGTAGTAACCTGTCAATACCGGGTAAGAGTAATAAGCGAACCTGGGTAAAAATACCGAAATTAATGCTAGGAAGAAGACGATCGCATTTGAGTTTTTTTTATGTAAGAGGGGGCAAACGGGCAGGAGGCTAACCTGATGTTAAGCAATCACCGCCGCCCATGAACATCTGCAACACCAGAAGGCATGCAGGCGCGTTGCCGACCTTTAAGGAAAGAATACGCTCTTCGCTTGAAGGTTCCCAAGTCGTATCGGTTCGGGAAGACCGCCGGCGGAAGTTGATTCCACAGAGTGGTTGTGCGAGGAAGAAAATGTCTTCTAAATCGCGCTGTTGTGGATTTCCAGACATCGAGGTGGTAGGGATGGAATTTAGAGTTTTGTCGCGATGTCCGATGGTGAAATTCAGCCGGCGGGATCAATCCAAACAATTCCTCAGAACATTCCCCGTGATATATGCGATAGAAGATGCAGAGTGATCCGACATCTCTACGCAATGCCAAAGGATCAAGCCGATCGGAAAGGGCTTGATCGTCGACAATTCGAGCCGCTCTATGTTGGATGCGGTCAATTGGAAGTAGCTGGTACTGGGGAGCTCCGCCCAGAGATGAGAGCAGTACTCCACGTGCGGTCGAATTTGCGCCTTGTAGAGCTTCAGGCGATGAGCCGACGTGAAGTAGTGCCTCGCCTTGCTGAGCACACCAAGCTTTTAGAGGCCAATTTGACCCTTCCTTCCAATTGATCGCGGAACTGAACGACGCTCGAAATGTCGACACCAAGTATTCCGATACTAGCTGTGGCAGCCAGGGGAGTGTTCTCAAAACGAGGAGATACGACAAATGGTGATTTTTAGCGGTTAACGCGCAAACTTGTGTCTTCTTGGGGTTGAATTGGACTAAATTTAGTCGGCCCCAGTCCGAGACTTTGGTCAATGTAGTCTCGACTTCAGACACAAGTTTGTTCCGGCACTCAATGACGTTTTCCCGAGAAATATTAGCGCGGCCGGTGTATAAAGCGTCTACAGTGCTGTCGTCCGCATAGCAATGAATGTTGGAAATTTCCAACATGTCATTGATATGCAGAAGAAACAAAGTAGGGGACAGTACGCAGCCTTGCGGGACACCAGCATTAATGGGTTTTAAGTCAGAGCATGCACCATCGACAACGACCTTGATGCTCCGATCTGCCAAAAAGCTGGTGACCCACTCGCATAATTTCTCAGGAAGCCCATAGGAAGGAAGCTTCGAAAGAAGCGCCTTGTGCCATACCCGATCGAAGGCCTTCGCTATGTCCAGACTGGCCGCTAATGCCTCCCCTTTGGACTCAACTGCTTCCGCTCATCTATGTGTCAGGTAAACTAGAAGATCACCAGCTGAACGACCACGACGAAAACCGTACTGGCGGTCGCTGGCGAGTTACGGCCACACCCAAGCAAACGTATTTGATTTGATAATAATTCTTATAAATCTTAATTTGAATTTGATATAAATGCAATAGCAACAAATCTTGACTTTCATCCGCCATGAGAAAGCGATTTGAGTGTGAATAACAAACAGCATAGGTTGAATGACTTCGCTCGCAATTACCGCAACCACATTATTATGGGAGTAGAGACTAGAGAGTAGGTATGGAGACCGCGAAGCCTTTACTATAACTACAGATTATGACAATATATGTTTTGAAGAAACGTATATTAGCAATGCACGCAAATAAGCAATACCATGTCAACCCTCAAAATTGAAAAAACTGAGTTATATATGCAGAAGTGTTGGTAAATGGTTGAAGAACATTTTTCATTAATATTGGTAGGGTTTTAAGATTTAAAACTTCTAAAAAGTCATTTTTAAGGACGCGTTTGCAAAATAGATAGGTAGCGAATCGCACCACTACATTCACACGAAACGATCACACAAGCGCACGACTGTGATCGGCGGGAATAATGAACGGTAAACTAATTTTGAGACTTTAAATTTTTAATTTTTTTGTGGGTATATTTTATACGTTGTAATGTTAGTAAGTAATAAATAGTCATATTTGTTTTGTATACTTTGTGTACATAAATATTGTAAAAACTATTTTTTCCCTTATTTGTATTATTTTTATTTAAATGTTATTTATAGGTAATGAAAATGTTTTATATGAATATTTTTTTATTGTCGTCAATAAAAAAAAAAATTAATAAGATACTACCCCTGAGCATGATGGAGTTACCTGATGATGTTTTTCGACGACTGCTACTGTAACTGCAAGATGAGTAGGGCTATGTGTGCCGTGCTTGTGATCGTTTAGGAAGTTACAATGAGACCTTCCCATCCGAATTATTGGAGTGATCTGAAGGTCTACTTCGATGACTGATACAGGATCTGCAGCATGAGTAGGGTTATGTGTGCCGTGTTTGGTAGTATCAGTCATCGAAGTAGATCTTTAGATCACTCCAACAAGTTCGGACGTAAGGTCTCACCGTACCTAACAAATAGAGCCCAAACACGGCACACATAACCCTACTCATACTGCAGATCCTGTAGCAGTCATCGAAGTGGACCTTCAGATCACTCCAACAAGTTCGGAGGTAAGGTCTCACCGTACCTAACAAATAGAGCCCAAACACGGCACACATAACCCTACTAATGCTGCAGATCCTGTATCAGTCATCGAAGTAGACCTTTAGATCACTCCAACAAGTTCGGACGTAAGGTCTCTACGTACCTAACAAATAGAGCCCAAACACGGCACACATAACCCTACTCATGCTACAGATCCTGTATCAGTCATCGGAGTAGACCTTCAGGTCACTCCAACAAGTTCGGTGTTAAGGTCTCATAGTCACGAGCCCAAACACGGCAAAAAAACTACAATCATCCGAGACTTCCACTAGCAGTCAGGGATGTATACCTTAAGGTCTGAGCAATAAGTATAAGACGAATTAAAATTTTTAATCTCTAAAAAAAGAAAATATTTATCAAATTATCCTTAAAATAAAGTATCAAGAGTTGTAGTTATAGTCAATTTTTTCTATATAATATTATATTTTAGCGATCTTATTTAATATAACCTCCTGCTTACAAGCGACATAGCGTCCACTCACGAAGGCGTCTCAGCGCCGACTAATATTTTACTAGAAAATTTTGAACAATAAATCATGGCAGTCATCAAACAAAATAGGACTTAATGCAACAGTTTAAGGTACAACTTTAGAAGCAAAATATGTGAAAAAGATACATTTGATATTTATTTTTTCTGAGCTAATGTGTCGTATTATTATAAATATCTCTTCCTAGGGTTTGAGTTGAACATGTCTTACTATTAGAGGTATTTTTTTAAATTGATATCACGTAAGAAATAGTTTAAAAGGCTACCTAAACTCAGCTCGATATCGTTAATTTGGTGTGAAGAGGCTCCGGAAAATCGGTTTTACTATAAAAAATAATAAGAAAATTTCATATTTTTTACAGCATTATTAAAGATAAAGGCCTGATCTATTCATAGTAATTAAAAGTTCCATTTAATTTACTTTGATTTTGTCGGAAATTAGATCGAAATACATCTATTTTTCGTCAAATACGTAAACGCGCCCTTAATCATACAATTTATGTATTATGTTAAACGTTTTGGGTTATATTATATACGAAATATGCAGATTGTATACTTATTTTTTGTGAAAATAAGTAATTTAACTTAATGCTCCACTGCTAAGACAAAGCCTCTCCTAGTACAGAAAAAGAAAAGAAGAATTATTTGCTACGATATGTATGTTTCACGCTACTTATTGGTGAAAACCACATGAAAATCCTTTCAGTAGTTTATCGCGAACAGACAGATAGACGCGGTGGGTGAGTTTGTATTGTAATATACAGTTATGATTTTGATACAGTAAAAATCTTTTTAAAGTCTACGATAACTTTTTAAATAAAAAATAAAAGTCATAGCAACAATATTACTTTTATTCGCGGCAGGTCGTTAGAATTGCTTATACGTGTTAGTTTCATTCAAACGGTCATAACCGCCATTGTTAATCGTTATCGTAATATACTTCTAAAACCTACCTTATTTCTGTTTTCAATAAAGTATATTTTATATTTGATATAAATATATTATTCACTTGTTTCGTGCACCTGTCTTCTGGGTATAAACAAATGTCACTCACGCTTACAAGTGTCGCGTACAAGAATCCTGCACGCAGCACGCACGTTACAAAACGTCGCTACATACATTAGTATGTATAGATAGTCCGTTTCAACACAGGTAATAGAAATTTGAAGCAATAAAAACTTTTGTTATAAAAAACATTAATGGATACAAAACTACACCACACCCTAAGCAATTTACATTGTAGGTATATTAATAGTATATAAATATTGTTTAATTCTTTTATAAATAGTTCGACTTATGATTTATATGGTGTTCGGCAAGTGTAAGTTAGCTCGACTAGGCTCTTCTTTACCTCTCACAGAACCATAACGAGTTTTTTTTTGGCCTCGACAACGTCACTAGTGGAGAGCGCTTCGAGCGCATTCTAGACTATGGACTCACCCGACGGTTTGAACATTTTGCGACGTGCTTTCGACGTGTAGTAAGAATATTCCTAATAATGTTTTCTTCAATGAGAGCGTAATTCTTCTCCATTTATCCTTTCTTACTCGTCAGTGGACAAAACAACAACAAATGTGATGCTTTAGTGTTGCAACACACACACCCTGTTTTGTGAAGGAGAACGGGTTATTGCCGGTTGAGGGTTTGCTGGTCGAGTTGAATAGAGCCTATTTTGTCATATGAATTAAATTGTCCTTTAAGGCTTTTATTCGCTTAGCACATTTGTTATTTAATCGTTAAATCTTCCTATTGTTAGACGCGCATTTCGTACGTGTAGTAATCATTTGAATACTGTTCTTTTTATCGTTGTAATGCATCGATTGTGGCCAGTATTGTATAGTTAAGTTATTGTTATATGCAAACATTTTTACAAAAATATAGTATTTAAAATATTTAACTGATTGTTAAAGATATTGAAGGCGTTTAAATTGATTTTGTAAGATGCATATTATTGTTTCTTTTAACTGAATTCAAAGGTTATCAATTCCTCTGGTTTGTGTGTGACCGATTTTGATGATGATCTTTCTCTCCATAGACATTGCTTTTCTGTATCTGTATTTCTAAAATATAAGACGATGCATTACTTGGTTTTTATATTACTTTTAATAGTAACTATGAAATTACCATCTTATTTTTGCGGTCGATTTTAATTCGTTAATATTTAAGGTCCTGATTTGTCATCATTAAACGGCAGATCCTTTTAGTTATTACTGTGGGTGGTCAACAACTGGTAATTGTTTCTTATTTCTGTGACTCGACTGATTGGACTTTACTGTGCTCAACTAATTTAGATTGTGCATACTATAAAGGTAATAAAATGTTTAGTAGAATAAAATAAAACGATAAAGCGTGCAAATATTAAATTTAATTGACAAGTAATAAATTTCTTTGCCTTAAATTGACATAATTATAATATTCATACATAAAATAGCAAGTAATACAATGCAATTGTTATACAATATCAATGTATAAAATTTGGTGTTTTTACTAAATCTCGAATTAAAAACCATAGACAAAAGCTTTCAATTACAATTTTTATCTAAATTTACACGTATAAATAAATTAGGCCGACAAAAATTTACAAGAAATAAGTACCTACATGTAGTTTATAAAAATATTATTTAAAAAAAACTGAATGTCATGATGAAATAATTATATTTTCAAATTTAATACAAAGAAATGTCAAACTGACAACATTCACTTTCATTTACTACTATATATACAAATAATATTTTATTTTGTTGAATACAGACTTACATGATATGATTAAAATAAACTGCAATAAAATTAAAGTAATAAAAAAAATCTTTTATTTTTAACAAATAAATAAGCACAGGAATACATTACAGCAATAAGATAATAACAAGATGACTGTCATTTTTAATCTTTACATATAAATGAAAATGATTACGTAAATTTGTAATACCGATTTATTTATTAGCATAAATGGCTATTACCAAAAATATAATAAATTAAAAATCACGTTTTTAATAAAAAATAATTGTCTGTAGTTCTTTTAACCTCGACAATATATACGAATATTGTAAACATAAATATTAAAATTAAAGATGAATAAGTGAAGTCGAAGGCGATTATTATGCAACACAGATTGTCATTTTAAAATTACATTTTAGGCTAAGTTTCAATAAGCAAGTTTTACAAATATATAATGGAATGCAAAACCAAACACTCACACTTGACATAGATTAAAAATATTTTTACTTTATTTTATTATTATAATTTCGGATGTCCTAATCAGCCTTAAGTACCTATTTAAGAGGAACATATAAGCGGGAGCTATACCAATTATTTATATAAATAATTATTATAAGCATTTACATAAAACTACTATTTCTTTATATACACAAAATACTTTGTATACAAGAGAGAGCTTAACATTAATTTCTTCAATTAGAATAGCTTATATTTTAAGAGGTACTTATAGTGTAAAGAAAATTTGTATCAATTTTGCTATAACTAAGAGTTAAAAATTATTAAATTTTTCCTTTCGTATTATTTCATTATTAAATTATGCATTAGATAATAAAACTGACTCGATCGATAAACCACCAAAAGGCCGCGAGTAGCGGAGTTCCATTTTTTTGCATTTTTAAACATTGCACAGATTTCATTTTAAGACAAGAAAAAATTATTCATTACTACTGTTTGATATGGTAGTTTTGTAATATTGGTAAAAGCGTATATAGGCCGCACTACTATGTAGGCCGTAGATTTATTTATATTGTTATTATAAGTATTGTTTCTTCATTGTTATAAGTATTCGGAATGTTGCATGGTTTTAATACTTTTAAATATTTTTACAAAAACATTTTTTTTTAATGATTAACTCGCACATAGATTATGCTTAATTATTCTTTAAGCATTATAGATCCAGTTAAAATATTGTAAGTAATTATATATTGTGAAAGAAATATATTATACGAAACTCTTATTAAATATTACATATCTTATCTTAAATATTATGTCAATAGTTTTTATAATCTGATACGTACAATTTATTTACATAATAATGGCAGTTTCACATTTTTTAGGATAACATTTTTAGGCTTACATGTGCGTTCGGAGTGACAGCGTACGCGGAACGCAGATTATTATGACGTATTGACTTATTAAGATATTGTTACAGATAAACTTATTACCAGGGGCATAAGCTTAACATCGTTCTCACCGGTACTCTCTCTATCTCTTTCTATCATAACGCATACGTTCTAGAAAGTTTTGTTCTCGATAAATCCCGTACAACATTCCGTGGATAGAAATTTCGTATGTAAGCGCACCGACGGAGCCATTCAGTACTGAACGAAGAGCAAAGGAACTATAAGTGAAACAAGTAATCAAGTGAGAAATATATTGACCTCCGTAACATTGGACCATGGCGGATTTGATAAAGGTCTCACTTAGAGCCATCAGTTGTTTTAATCTAAATCGCGTACTCTATCTGTACTTCATTTTCAAGATCTTCTAGAATCATCTTTCTTACATCGAAGTCTCCGCGTACGCGTTACGCTATTACTCTGAACACACTCTTACAGCTTCTATAAATTATGTTATAATATGATATTTTATTAACAGTTTAATAAATATTTAAGGCCTTAAACATTATTTTAGTGGTTTTTTACGGTAATGCTACTAACCACTACAAGGCCGTTTATTAGCATTTGGTCGATTTGTATATGCCAAGAGAAATGCCATGATAAAGAAATCGGTAACAATAACAAGAATTACTTATTATTTCGATGGCTTAGCTCACAAAAGTATAAAGCACATAATTGTTGATTTTTCAAGAAAACATTATATATAAATAATAAATAAATAAACGCTACACACTCAACGGCCCCCATTAGGATAATTATATCCTGTGTCGGGGTCCGGAAACATTCACAATGACAAGGACAAACACAACCAGACCGGAAAACATGCCGGTACGATTAATACAAACATCTGCTCCGAGCGGGAATCGAACCCACAACCGTCGAGACTTAAGGCAGACTCGCTACCCACAACGCCACAACGGTATATAGGCATGAATAGCACAAACAAAGCCAAAATAAAATAATATTTATTTGTGAAAGTTAAATTCATATCAAAATTATACCGAATTCAATTAAACAGCTGAATAATTATCTAACTTTTACATTCGGATATAGTATGATATATATCTTAAATCTAATATATAATCTTATATATTTGTATAATAAATTTTACTGAAATTAATATGCCTTAAGCATAGCCGCGGTGATTGGGAGGCCACTGGAAAATCCGAAATAATGAGAAATTGAAGAACTTGTGACCGAGTCCAACATAATTGGTGAAACCAAATCAGCCCGACTGCGCTGACTGGGCCACATAAAGAGAATGTAGGAAGATCGTGCCACTAAGAAAGCATGTTTAAGACGACCGATCCGTAAACAGCCAGTCGGTCGTCCCAGATATCGCTGGCACGATTCAGTCACAAAGGACCTAAACGCTCTAGGAACCGATTGACATTATGTGGTGCGGGACCTTGACAAGCGGCGTTTTCTGGTGATGGGGGTCAAGATCCTCTTTGGGTCACTGAGCCAGCGCAGTAAGTGAGCACACACTTACTACATAGTAACTACTATACCAACACATAAGAGACGCAAGGTTGCATAATCGAATAAAGTTAGCATGCGGCCGACAACTTCGACCCCCTTTGTGTTATGGGCGATAGTGACCGATTTCCGTTCGGTCTAGGGACCAGGGAACTATCTGCTCGTTTGCACCCATATAATATAAAGCATGTGACAAACTTCATTTCATTGCGTTGATGTTGAATTTACGAAAGAGCACCAGTGAGTCTTCGAGAATTCGTCTGTGTGGAAGGGCCTTTTTATAGTCTATGGGCTAAAGTCAGTTAAAAGACTTTTCCAGAATTCCCATAAAGATTTTTAATACATTTGAATACAAGCCGAGGTTATTTAATAAAAGTGTGGCTCTAGATTTTTGATAGAAAAAGATGGAATTATAATACTCCGATAAATGCAAACAGAAGACAATATCACTTAGTTCATTTTGCAAAAAAAAAGTTAAAATTGAAAACTGTTATTAGTACAAATGTGAATTAAGCCATCCATTGCATATTAATTCTGAATATACAAAATCTTATCGATTAATAAAATCGGATTAAAATATAATTTGACTAGAACTGACCTGCTTCATTTACTTTCAGCGTAGTATTGATGTGCTAAATCTAAAAGTTCCCTGCGCAGTTGTAGCGCCTGAGCGCGTAAATGTTGCTCCCTAGTGCGTATCGTTTTGTATTGGTCCTCTCTGTCTTCTGTACGTTGGACGACCAGCCAACGAAGGTAGAGTTCTATGAATTATGAAATAAATTAACGCAACGGCCCCCATTAGGATAATTATATCCTGTGTCGGGGGTCTGGAAACACACCCAGACCAGAACAAATGCCTGTATGTTCAATACAAGCATTTGCTATAAGCAGGGTCGAACCGGCGACCTGTGATGGTTAAGGGAACCTGCTACCGTTGCGCCACAACGTCTACAACTTATGAAATGACAACAGTTTGACTAATTGCGCAAGACTAGGCGACAATACAGATACTGTTTCTTCAAATGGATATTCTGTGGAAGGGACTTCCACAATTAAAACGTTTACACCGTTATTGGACGTAAATAAGCAATACCATGTCAACCCTCAAAATTGAAAAAACTGAGTTATATATGCAGAAGTGTTGGTAAATGGCCGAAGAACATTTTTCTTTAATATTTGTAGGGTTTTATGGTTTAAAACTTCTAAAAAGCCATTTTTAATCAAGCAATTTATGTATTATTTGAAACGTTTTGGGTTATATTATATACGAAATATACAGTTTGTAAGCTTATTTTATGTGAAAATAACTAAAACAACTTACATACATCTTGAAATTGCCAAAAACTTGACCATTCCATAAAAAAAATCATATAAAACAAGTTGTTCAAAATTTTCAAACGCGTTTTTTTTTAAATGACATTCGTGTGGGTCGACATGGTATTGCTTATTTGCGTCCATTTAGCACATCACTAAATCATGCAACTAAACGCTGTTTGATGCAAATAAATGTAATTCAGGCCTAAGGAGTAAACTAACTCGTACTTTACTATTGAGGAGTAAATTTAAAACAAAACTTACCCTCCCATATAACATAGCTCATCGGAGCCACAGATGGCCATATCACGTTTGGTGTTGGATCATACAGCGGGTTGATGTAGTTGGTCAGTTCGTCCGGCTGGTTGATCCACGACCATATACTAGTCGTCTGCTCGTATACACCGCGAGTTTCACGTTCTTGATCACTATCGCACAGAAAAGTACCTGGAAAAAAAATTAGTGTTTTCAACTCATTGTATAAAAAGTAGTTGTGTTTTAGCTCCTCTTTTTAATGTTTTGTTTTGTTTTTTCAGTACTGAAAATGTCACCCCTATTATTATTTACAAAAAGAAAATAATATACAAAAATATTTAAATTAAATTATTTTTTTTTATATATTTTTTTTTATTGTAGTAGTTGGCAAACAAGCATACGGCCCACCTGATGGTAAGTAGCTGCCGCAGCCTATGAGCGCTTGCAGCACCATTAGTAGGTGCCACTCACGCGTTGCCAACCTCGAGATATTAGTTCTTAAATCTCGTTCGCCCAGTAATTTCACTAGCGTACAATGCCCTTCAAACCGGAACACAGTAGTGCCTAAGCACTACTATTTGGCGGCAGAATATTGGACACTGGGGTGGTACCTACCTAGCCGGCCTCTTGCAATAAAAGACCTACCATCAGTGTGACTGATTGCACTGGTGGAATAATCTCTGTTGTGACAGAGGTTATTCCAACAGTGGGCGATGGGGTCGTCACATCCCGACGCCTTTAACACGTAACCCAAGACACAAAGTAATCATTTTCTCTCATCCAACAACTGTGAGGCCAGAATGCTATTGTAGAAGCCAATGTTAAACGTTTTGCCGAAGGTATGTTGTCTTTAAGTCTCAACACGTTTACACTCAGCTAAAATATGATGAACGTCCTCTAGAACCCCACATGCGGCACAACTAGGAGAATTGAGTTTTTTCATCATATATCCAAAGCTGTTGAGAGGGATGTGGCTCGATCGGAACCTCAAAGCCAGCACAACTTCTTGCCGATTATTGTTTGTCTTTAGTATCGATCGGTTGCGGGTTCGATTCCCGCTCGGGCAGATTTTTGTTTAATTTCTGTCTCGGTCTTGGCGTTTGTTTGTGGGTCTCCCAACCGTGCCTCGGAGAGCACGTTAAGCTGTCGGTCCCGGTTGTTATCACATAACATCTGATAATAATCGTTAACTCTTGATAATTAAATTGCTCTTATCCAATAAGTTACTGGTTCGCCCTTAGAGTTGCGGAGGTCAGATGACAATCGCTCTGTGTAAAAACTAGTAACCCGACAAATCCGGATAAGAGTAATAAGCAGACCCTGGGCAAAATAAAATACCGGGAATAATGCTAGGTGCTACAAGTTAGCAACCAAGCATACAGCTCACCTGATGGTAAGTGGTTGCTGTAGGCTATGAGCGCACGCAACACCATTTGTAGGTGTCACTCTCGGGTTGCCAACCTCGAGATATTGGTTCTTAATTCTCCTTTGCCCAGTAATTTCAATAACCAATGCCAATGATGCTTTGCGGTGTAATAAATACTCAGGACTTTTTTTTGATATTCATACTCATTTATTACGTTTATCTGAATTAGGCAGGTTACTAGTTTATAAATACAGTAATTACATTTGACCACAACAACCCTAAGGTCGAACCGATAATTTATTGTATAAGAGCTAATTACCGATTTAGAGTTAACTATTATTGTGTGATGATTGTATTTGATGGGTGGAAGGTGGGATGAACGCTCAGACCCAAATAGATATGATCATTACAAGAAATCAAAAATTTCTTTACTTTTATTAAAATCATTTCAAAAGTATTCTAGTAGTATTTAAAACTCACCAAATTGACTGGCATAGGCGTGTTCGAACAAGGTGATCAGGAAACACTGTCTGTATTCAAAGCTGCAGGGGAACTGCTCGAGGAACTGCCTCACGCAGTCCAGGAACAGCGGGAAGGTTGGGGCCGATCGTGGCTGGGAGGCGGAGTACGGGCCGGATCGGAGACGGGTCCCGAATGGGTGACCAGCTTGGAGCCACTCACGCTCTATTAATGCTTGAAGACTAGAAAATAATACATGACTCATATTAATATATGGAGGGAAATAAGCAATACCATGTTAACCCGAAAATTGAAAAAACTGAGTTATATATGCAGAAGTGTTGGTAAATGTCCGAAGAATATTTTTTTTTAATATTTGTAGGGTTTTAAGCTTTAAAAGTTCTAAAAAGCCATTTTTTAATCATGCAATTTATGTATTATTTTAAACGTTTTGGGTTATATTATATACGAAATATGCAGTTTGTATACTTATTTTTTGTGAAAATAAGTATAAATCACTTACATAAATCTGAAATTGCCAAAAACTTTACCATTACATAAAAAAATCATATAAAGCAAGTTGTTCAAAATCTTGAAACGCGTTTTTCTCGAAACGACCTTCGTGTGGGTTAACATGGTATTGCTTATTTACGTCCATATAGCACTTACGTAATATCGATAGAAATTTACAACAATCTACCCAATAGCATTAAAGAAGAAACTAAACACCATACATTCTCAAATAAACTAAGGAAAATATTACTATCTAAATGTTACTACAGTATTAATGAATATTTAAATGATAAATAAATTAAAAACATTAAAATAATACAATCAAAAATATAAATATATACATATACAAATAATAATAATAATGTCTGTCCTCCTCTCTCCTACTTTGCTGTGGTTACACAGGGTCCACAATATATATCTATATGTATCATCATATAACAACATATATTGTGGAGTGCAATTAAATAAATAAATAATGACTGTGGAGACTTTATACTATAAATTGGCGCTTTCATACCAGCAAAACGTCAAATCAAATCAAATATTTTTATCCAACGTAAAAAGCATATAACTTATTTGTTGAAAGTCAAGATTCTACTACGGCTTCAAAATTAAACCTCTACCCGAAAAGAACCGGCTAGTCAAACTAGTTAACTTCTCTGTAGGTATTATTATAGATATAAGTTTTCCGCAAAAACTATCTAACTGTAGGTGAATACCGCATCGAAGTCCGTTGCGTGGTTTAGGTGTTAGCGGAAACACAGACAGACATCAAAAGCAATCCCGTTCTATACTATGTAGAAATAATAAAATAAAGCAGATTTTTTTATGATAATTGGGTTTTGAATTTTTCTTTTTTGTGATAAATGGAAAGATCATACATAAGTTTTATAACAAAACTATTTTTTTTTTTTTCGCAATAATTCAAAAGTTAGTTATTTCAAAATAAAATAAATTTTTGAATCCAGTATAACTATGGTGACCGATCATGGCGCGTGTATGGTGATTTTTATGTAAATTTCATCAATTTTTAATTGCTTATAAATAATTGAAAAAAAATTAATGTTTTTTGCATTAAATATCAATATAATTAATAATAAAGTTTTTATAATACAAAAAAAAATATTTTTTTCAAAAACCCAATTCATACAAGAAAGTCTCAAAATTGCTGGCCCTTTATGGATCAAATTAGAAGAGAAATAGTTATAGACTATTTCTTTTTATAGTTTTTCAGTAGCATAATATGGCTTTTTTTATTTTTGCTTTCATTAGCATACATCATAAAATATTTATTCCTTATTTAGATGGTGATCTAATGGATAAAACCACAAGGCCCAACTACCAGTAAATAGCTTGTTAAAGTATAACTTTTTATTACCCTCTTATAGTTCGGCAGTCAGGATTCAGTATGATCTGCACTAAGGAGCAAACCAGTAATGTAGCGTCTTCTCCACGAGTTCCGTGTATTAGGACTGGCTCGGCTTTCTGAACAAATTTTTTTATACTATTATATTAATTATAAACATTGTATAATGCAGAGGTTCCCAATCTTTTTTTAATTAAGGCAATATAATTATGTATGTTGAAATATGAAATAGTCGATATGTAGCTCTAGCAGATTTTTTTATTATAATTATTAGAAAAATAAAAAGATAAAAGCTTTATATAGTACCTTGCTTTTTAATCACAACTACATTTATCATTACAATTGGAGTTCAGTTCTTGAAATTGCTAATCGCGAGCGAGCGGTTTAGTGGCGTGTAATGAACCAGAGCATTTCGCTTCACAATGCCATTAGGATGTCTTTAAGCTCCTGGGCGTCGCGACACACAATTTGAGAACCCCTGGTTTAATGTCATTTCATTATCTTAAATTGCCTTAGGGTCTAAGCTGATTGGAATTAAATTTAGACTTTCTTTAATTAAGTTACCAGTTGTGTTCAAAACTCAATGATGGCACAAGTTAATAAATTACATCTTTAACCGCTAGTACTTCGCAACTAATATATTAAAACCTATCATTTCATATGCAACTCCGTCCAGTTGGAATTCAGTACGAAGTATGAATTATGAAGTATGAATTAAATTATAGTTTACAAAATTTTATCTTAATTTCAGGCTATCAAAGAGCGAAATTAACATTATAATCGGTTTATTGTAATAAGGATTCTCAAAAAATATTTTCATTTTACAGATATAGCCACTTCAAGTTTTGTTTTAAAAAGGTACCTGATGTATATGTTGGGCTACAATGCACGCGGTATGTAAGGAGTTCCTAACTGATTCAGGCCAACCACATGACTCAAGCTTCGATAACCACTTATCAGAGGATATTTCTCGGTCAACACATGCTGAAATTGATAAAATAATACCATTAGTAATGTTACAAATTATATTATTACGTATTTCATATTTTTTAAATTCTAATTATTTAACATTTAGGGCGGTTACAGACTATAGATTTTAGGTATACGGGCTTACAAGCATGCTTTGTTTAACGCTTCAAAAAGCCGAACACGCGATTATTAGGGCGTGTACGCTCGAACCATTGGCGAGAGACAAAAGCATGTTATTAAAAAAATACTACGCGCTCATATTAGCTTATAAACGCGTCAGGGCTCGTCATGACGTGATCATTTGCTGAAGACAAAAAAATATTTATAAATTAATTATTATATAGCATAAAATCTATCTATTTGATAATAATTTTTAACTCTTGATACGTAATTCGCTCTTATCCAACGAGCTACTGGTTCACTTGTAAGGTTGCAAAGGTCAGATGGCAATCGCTCTGTGTAAAAACTTCGGATAATATTAATGTTCAAACCCGGAAAAAGTACCGGGATTAATTCTAAGAAGAAGAATTTTATGTACCTTCAATAAGCTTAGAAAAGCTTTCTAAAAGCTGTTGTTGATTATCCACATCGTCCATTGATCTGTTGTAGATTTTCCACTGTGAATAATTCGCTGCACTCTCTGTTCCCCCTCCTAACATTTATATAAAAAATATTATCAAAATAAAGTTTTTCAGTTTGTTTATTGTCATGACTGTTGGCAAACAAGCATACAGTCCACCTGATAGTAAGCAAGACTAGAGGTTGTCTGGAAGAAATCGCAATTAGCGATTAGGCTGCCTACATGTACACGTATACATAGCTATTAAGTACTTCAATGTAACTCGTATTTAATTAAGTGTTACACAATAAAGACTATTCTAACGTATACATAGCTATTAAGTACTTCAATGTAACTCGTATTTAATTAAGTGTTACACAATAAAGACTATTCTATCTATTTGTTTAAGTAGTCGCCGCAAACTATGAACGTTTGCGATACTTGAAGTATCACATCAGCATTACCAACCCGAGGGATAGGAGTGAAGAGATGATAATGGAAAAAATGAAGGGAACAGAGGGGGTGGGAGATTGGGCTTCAGGCGCTCCCACTCATCGCATGAAACGTAAAAGTACTTTACGCCACTTATCTTTCAAAGGTAGTTATTCCCCTATCGACCTGGTCCATTTGTGCTGGCTCTGTTACTAGTACATGATCTTATATAAAAACATCTTGATATTAAAATGTATACAGAATGAAAATTCTTACCTTTGTTTTGCTGTTGCGATATTGAATTTGAACTCCTTAGATCATAAATAACACCTTTCATACCGATATTTACAACAGAATTAAGTATCGCTTCGTCGGGCCGACAGCGACGATGCTTCGGGCCGTATAGTGGCTGACCCGCTCTTAATAATACAGCCTGTAATAAACATTGCTATAGTTAAGCAAGACAGTCATATTAACAACCAAAGACTTTTATTTTAAGATTATTAGCAATGCTTTTTAAGTTATTATTAATGAAGTGTTAGTTATTTTCCCTCCAAACAAGCTCGTAGCTTGCCCTAAGTGGGGACGACACTAGCTCAAGGCGATCAGTAACCCATTAAATGTGCACACTGTGGTGAATCAGAAACTCATTTTTATAAAAATAAATTTTACAAATATTGTACAGCTTACTCCATTATTATGCCTGTATGAAAGCACGGGAATCTCCGCCCTGTCTAAAAGTTGCTGCCGCTGCCAAAGTGTCGTCATCTACTGTCTTTGGTACAACCACACCTTTACCATAGCCGGGACAAATCGTATAAAGTTGATTGACTCTAGAGATACGCCATTCTTCTGTAGCTAACACTTTTGTAAACTCTCCTTCAACACTGGAAATATGTTTTGAAATATATAGCCATGCTTTTCCCTGCACAAATGGGCCGGGTCGACAGGGGAAGTACTACCCTCTCACAGAAAATCGGCGTAAAGTAATAGTATCAGTAGGTACTGTTGCGTTTCGTGTGACGAGAGAGTGCCGAAGGCCCAATCTCCCATTCCCTCTCTACCCTTTATTTTTCCCTTTTCATCTATTTCCTAATATTTATCGCACCTTTAGAATGAAAACGACGTAACTCAAAATGCAATTTTTTGGGAATCAATAAAATAAGTTTTAAAATATTGACACCTGCACAATCTTTCGTATATTATTATATTTTCTTGGTTATTTACGTCAGTAATTTACGCTCGAATATGGCTGTTTGAACTATTGTTAAAGTGAGAATTTCGTTTTAAGTAATTTTACGGTGATAACTAAATTTTGGATTTTTTCAATTGTGGCATTTTCGTTCTAACGGTGCGATATATTCATCAATGAAAATTTATCATCATTCTTTTTTGTCCTGGCCTTACTTCCCATTTAGGGTCGACCTTCCTTGTCTTATGCAGCCAAGACGTTCTGTTTTGGACTTTCGTTTCGTCAATTTGAGCCTGCTGTAGGTCTTTGGATACGGTTGTCCACCAAGTACCCTGGGAGCGACTACTACTCTTCTTTTATTGGTAAAGCTAGCAATATCATATTAACGCTATCATTATCTCCCCGCATTTTATTATAAGAATTGCTAGTATGTATTGCTTATGTATGCTTCCTGTAAATTTTCCTGTTATTGTATAATTCACAATATTGAAGACTCTCAAGTAATAATAATTTTGATATCTAGGTTGGAAGTCTTTACATCATCTATCATGTGAACTACAACTGTAATCTTCATACAAAATACATGTAAGGTCCTGTGCTCATTGATTTTAATGAGACAAATAGAAAGAAACCTTAAATTTAGGACAATTTGAAATTTTAATGGTAAAGATTGATTGAGTTGTGGCATGGTTAGGCATACTGCCTACTATTTGACAGTGGCCAAGTGTACAGATATACTGAAATTATGTTTTTATAATTATGCAAGGATACAATAATTACCTGTACAATGTATACCCATTTTCCATAATGGGATGCATGTGTCTATAAAAAAATGGATAGAAAAGACTTGGATCCTGTATACTAGATAGATTTTCAAGAGTTTGTGCCACAAGACTCAATTCTGTTGTATTGCTAATGTCCAATTGAAATATCCGTAAATCCTTGCACTTTAGGAATAGAGACCCTCCTTGGACCACACCACCACTTAGTTTGTTTTCTTTCTTCTCGATAAAATCTATATTCTTGTGTAATAGCTAAAAATATAAGAACAGATTAAGCTCAGAAAAATTTTATCCTTACCAATAATATAAATGCGAAAATAACTCTGTCTCTTTATTACTGTCCGATTTAAATGAAGTTTTGTACAGATAGTCTAGAGCCTAACAAAGGACATAGGATACTTTTTATGTTAAAGCTTTCTAATAATAAGGGATTCTAAGGGGCTGAAAGGGGCCATAAAACTGTATATGGAAGTATGGCCATTTTTAGAGCTATAAGCTTAAAATTTATTTTTTACCCTGTTGATTTGACGGTTTAAATATGGCAAAGTTTGGAAAAGTTTTAACCCAAGGGTGTAAAATAACAATAGGGGATAGGGGACGAAAGTTTGTATGGAAATATGTAAGGTTTATGTGAATGTTTTACAAGAGAGCACAGCCGCAGAAGCTAGTTATATTATATACTTAAATTATTCTGGTTTTTGGCTTTTTAGTTCTATGTTTTTGTAATCTATATTAATACAAGAGAAATATATGCACCACTTTTAAAGCATATTCTGCCAGCAGAGGAAGATGAGATTTTAAACGACAGGTGCAGAAACTTGAAATTCATGCAAACATTTGTTTACACACACATTAAATTAATATATTGACTGTTTACATTCAAACTGCCAATAACAAAAAATAATGAATGAATTATTCATTACAATATTATCTAAATGTGGATTGGAACAAAGGTTTTCTATTGTTTCCTCTTATTCATCCAACCAAAAGTCAAGGATATAAAAAGAAATACAATTAAATTTATTGAACTGAACTACAGGTCTAATAATAAGTTAATTGAGCCCCTCTCCAACTTTTTGTTTGTCGTTTGTAACCATTTTTTAGACTAGGATCTTTTTTTTCAGAATGTGAAATACTGTTGGCACTTTTAGCCTTGACGGCGTCACCGGAAACGGAAGGACCAGAAGGAGAATTCTATTTACTCATTTATATGCGTGTTTTATGGTATTAGCAATGTGGAAAAATAAAAAATATATTTAATAATTTTGTATCATATACAATTTGAATAGGTATACATTTTTTCATCAAATAGTTATTAAAAAAAAAATTCATAAATAATTTGTGTTTAATACTTTAATTTAAGTCTTTTATTTTTAAACAAAATCTAATATTATTGTTAATAAGAACGGTTTTGTGTATATTTGATTGAAAGTTATATTGATATATCTAACTAATACCTAAAAGTATATATTTTTATCTCCTAAATTGTGGTTTTCCATAGCAACTTACCCATAGCTCACGAACGCCTTCTTTTCTAGAACTTAAAATTAGGTGATGACCCGTTATACAGACAGTTCCGTCAACGTTATCATGGTGTGGGTATTTTAATATAACACCGTCTAATTTATTAATAAGTATAAGCTCTATAAATTCCATTAGTCCGTTTATAATTAACTATATAAAAATTGTTTTCAAATTTCACATTATTTACTGCTGTTAGCCCACTCCCCACTAAGCGACAGTTTGACACTTCACAAGTTAACATTAGTAAAGTAACGTCAAAATCTTAATTAAATCACAGATTATCTTGTCTTATCGACAGCCTAATTTTAAAAGGTTTTTAATTATAATTCCTAACAACTATATTTTTTAAAAGTAATTTTCTATATAACTATGTTATCAAATAATTTAGTGTTTTTAAATTAAACAATTGAAAAGAAAATACATGCTCTGTGAGAAAATAAATAGCTTCCAAATGCTGCCATATGGAATTATTGTAAATTTACTGTCCAAATTGTTATTTAAACTGGCATCCCTGATACTATAACCTCTTGCGATATACGTACGAATGGAAGGAGATGGCTTGATATTATTCATGAATAGTCAAATAAAAAGAGATAGATGGCAATACAATCCAATGTGAGTAGTAGAGATGCAAATATATTCCAAAGTATACCCAGGCGTGATGTAAAGCTCCATCTGTACGCTAACCAATAATACTAAAGATAGAACGATCAACGACATACGTACGAATAGTGAATACGATGAATTGAACGACAGTTTTGCTTGGCAATGTGTGAAATTGTGAATTCTTTCGTTCCTGGTAATATTTCAGGCTAGAATTGTTATTTTGGTGGTATTAATGGACAAACAAAAGTTTTTATAGGAGAAATATCACTATACTAAAACAAATCGCTTTGAATAACAGCAAACCAAACGTGCGGTAAGTTTGTGCATGATTTTATATTATGATTGTATTGAAAGTAGGTAAGTAGCTGGCTGGAACGCTGGGCTTGGGTTATGACCGGTCCTAATATTTTTATATACATTGTTTATGTCACATATGATATGAGTGTTTGTTGTCAATGTTTTCATTCAAGTTTTTGTGTCGACATATTATCAAAAAATTTTTTGTTTAAGAGATGGAGGAGAATTCTGATGTTAAGATGGAGACTGACATGTCTTACATCACAGGTGACTTATCAGGGCCCCAGGGAATGACTGGAAATCATGGTGATGTCGAAATGGTAATTGTTGTGGAGAAGGTGGATGATGATGGGAGCACTAGTGGGGATCAAGCACATTCTGAGCCTAGTGATAATGAAAATTTTCCTATTTCTCCTCGAAGAGATGTGCAGCCAGTTAAAACATATGCCTCTTCCAGAAAAGAAGTCCAAATAAATGATACTATCCAAAACTCCCAAAACCAGATAATGGTTGCTTCTCCTAAAAATGACAGTTTAATGTCAGGTGTAAGGCAAAGGGTGGAATCACCAAAAATCTTCTTTTCTATGGATACCATGGATGATGCAGTAGTAGAAGTGATTGAAAAAGAGCCATCACAAGAAAATGTCTCTTCTAACAAAGAGAAAAGTCTAAATGATCAGACACTAAATTCAAGTGGTTTACCTAGTAAAGATGTAAATATAGTTGATGTGAAGGTGAAGACTTATTCACAAAAAGCTAGTGCCTCTTCTAATAATGAAGTAATTCAAGAAGTTGAAAATGAGAAAAATGTATTACTTAATGAAGACATAAATCAAAAGATTCAAACAGATAAAACTGGATCCCCTAACAAAGATAATCAAAAAATACAATTGGAAAAAACTGTGTTATCTAATAAAAATAATCTAAATATGCAAACATATAAAATTGAATCTTCTAGCAAAGTTAATAAAAATATACAATCAGACAAAACTGTGTCATCTAGCAAAGATAATCAAAAAATCCAAACAGATAAAACTGCATCTTCTAGCAAAGACAAACAAAAGATACAAGAAGACAAAACTGTTTCTTCTGACAAAGATATTATCCAAGAAATACAGAAAGACAAAATTGTCTCTCCTAATAAGAATATAAACCAAAACACACAAATAGATAAATCTGTCTCTCCTAGTGAAGAAATAACCCAAACATTACAGTTAGATACAGCTGCCTCTCCTACAAAAGATAAAAATCAAAGTCTGGAAATGGACAAAACATGTCCTAGTAAAGAAAACCAACCAATACAAAATGTCAAAAGTCAAACTTCTAAAGAGGTAGAGCAAAAGGATCAAACACAAAAAAATGTATCTCCTTGCATGGATGTTCAAATGGTAGATGTTCACAATAAACCAGTAGATTTGGATTTACAGAAAGGTGTGGAAGCTACAGATTTCCAAAATGATACCACTAATTCAAATGAAGATAAAGAAAAGGTTGGTAGTGGAATTATCGAGATCCCACCTTCACAAACACTTCCACTAGATTCTAACACTAGGTCCGCTAATATAGACACTAAAATTGTTGATGAAACAACAAACAAGGACTCCATAAAAATAACAAATGGCACTAAGGATGATAAGAAAGAAGATATAATCTTTAACACTACAATGGATATTTCAGAACAGTCTAATGACTCTCAAACAAATTCTGATATATCTGAAAAAGAACATAATAAGAGTATAAGTAGAGAACTTAAGTCTCTAATTAAATCTGCAAAAGAGTCCAAAATAATAAGTGAATGTACACAGCTTACTAGTAAAACTAGGAAATCTAGAACACCTATGGATTGTTCAAACTTGAGCCTCAATTCCTCCCTTGAAGCAGACAAAATCCAAGGAGTTAGACGTAGCAGCAATCATTCTCAAAGAAGCAATAGCAGTGAGAAATCAGAAAAAGTGTCAAAGAGGTCAATGAGGTCACAGAATCCAGAATTTGTGAACAAGGTAAAGCAATTTCTCAATTCTGTTACTGGTAAGTATCATAAGAATGAATCTGATGATGAAGAGATTGAAGAAAATAAAAAGGAGCACAGTGGAAGCCCATCTCCATCACCAAAAAAGAAGAAACTTATAGAAGTACCCCGACCTGAAATGGTGAGCATTTTTAAAATATATATTTAACCTCCTTATGTTATAGTTGGTACAAAACAAAATTAGTCTTTTGTTAGTATGGCATAAAATCATCATTATTATTCTTGCTTGACAGATGCCAAAAGACAATATTTATCTAATTATTGACTCAAAATGGTATGTATATATATTTCTATAATATGTAATATTTCCTTTAGTAATTTTCTGTAATTCCTTGTCCTCAGAGTCCAGTATTAAATAAGCTCCGTTCAGACTCATACTGTTGGCGTTGTCACTGGGCAGTGGACCAATCTCCCAATGATAAGGTTCACCCCCCCATGCAATGCACAGTGTGTCCAAGAACCTTTCATTACAAGTGTCTTTCTGGGAATGAAAGAAATAAAATATCAGCTGAAAAGAATTGGGTTTGTCCGGAATGTTTGGCTGTGCTCCATGCTGAAAGCTCAGAGACCAGGTATGTAGCTCTTCCCCTTTTAAATATTGAGTTCTTTAAAGAAATGAGCCATTCAGTGTGTAGTTATTATTTATTTATTATGTCTTAGTTTTTCATAAGATACAGTATAGTTATAGTAATCCTCAATTTTTTGTAGTTAAAAGTAGTCAAATTGATTTAATTAAATGCAGTCATATGCAAACATATTAGTGATCAATGATGTAGACCCTGAAAACACTGGGTAGATTGCAGATATGTTTTTTACTCTTTTTCTTAGCATTATTGCAAGGGTAAACTGCACAATCCCTCAGCAAATTAAAAACTTATTGGTACAATACAAACTGTCAGGTAATTAAATGATAATTTTAACAAGATTAACAGTAAAGGGACCAATGTGGATGAATACTCAAACAGAAGCAATCTTTTTTTGTTGTAATCATCCGTGTTGTCAAAATACAGAATCTCAATGATTCATATGAAAATTATTTTATCATTGTTAAAAATTAACTATTCGAGCTGACTCTTAAACTTCTAACAAGAATATCAAGTACTATAAGAACTGGCAAATATTTGGCACTTAAAATTCAAATAATATAATGGCCCATACAAAAAATTGAGCTGACTCAAGTCTAAATTAAAGTTTGTATGAAGATTCTTCTTTTTGAAGTTTTCTACAAAAAAAATTATATGTGTATTAAATATTTGTAGGTCAAATCACATATTATTTATATCGAAAGAAATAAACATCAACATGACCTCATTTTGTAGATTATTGTTTTGATTTTCACAAAGATGCTTCATACTTAAATTAATTTATATGTAAATTGTATATAATAAAAATTGTCTAATAATTAATTTACATTAATAATTGCAGGAGGGTTATCTTTTATAAAATTTGCACTTTTTAGTAAATTAAGTATTCATTAAGATATAGTAAATTAATAATGTCCTATGTACAAAAATCTTGGTTCCAGATCTCCAGCCATGAAGAAGATCTCATTAGGTCTTCTCTGTGAGTTGCTACAACATGCTATGGAACGAATGATGGATCTTAATGGGGTAACTATAAGATTTTTATATTTAGATTTAGATTATTTAGACAATTATTTATATTTAGATTTTTTGTTATTAAGCGATCAATAAGTAATGTTTTACATAAAAATTAATCTTAAAGCTTTAGTAGTTCAAACAATCTCAATTTTATAGTAATTAATTAAGATAGTCAATGTTCAAAATACTAAATGTTTTTTTTAAATTGGTATATAAATAAATGTGTAATCACGAAAACATTTTTGTTTTAAGTCTCATCTTTTATCATATTAAGTAGGTAGTATTAATTTAGCTTTTCGTGTAGTTTAGGTTTTTAGGTACTTAAAACAGTCTTGCTAATTGTTATGTCGCAAAGCGAATATTGTCATTTTTTGTAAGTTCAGAATAATCGTAGAAATAAATAATCATTATATTTTTGTTATTTATGAGTATATTTGAAATGTGGTCATTATTATAATCGGTAACTAGATAAGTCATATCGTTGCTTGTATTATGTCGCTTTCGTCATGAGCATAACAAAATGGACGCCTTACGCAGCCATGAACCA
Source organism: Hestina assimilis (assembly GCA_023373885.1). Taxonomy (NCBI): domain Eukaryota; kingdom Metazoa; phylum Arthropoda; class Insecta; order Lepidoptera; family Nymphalidae; genus Hestina; species Hestina assimilis. The sequence continues at coordinate 6,379,874 of CM041741.1, read as the reverse complement.
CGCCAATCTTCCAAGTTATCATCATTCGCTGTTTTAAAAGTGAATGATATAACTTGTTGCATTCGTTTCTTTATACTGATTTTTATCATAAAAATAATTAGTCAAAAAAATATTCTTTTTCCTCTTTTGACCTATATAAGTTTATTTTTTACCGAAAGAACTTATTATATTATGATCTATTATATTCGAAATCAAGACAGTCTTATTGATACCAAGAAGATGCATTGCATCTTTGTTAATATTTCATTATACAAAACGTCTAGAATAAGTAGCCAACTTTCACCTAACGCAAATGTAACATACGTTCAAAATTCAATACGAAACGCAAACGCGTCGGTTCTCAGTCGCTTAGGTGAATTGACCTTGCTATTTATCTGCAGGCGTAGACTGGTATAACCTGTCTCTCTCTAACAGCGAATAATCGATAACAAGCGTCGGTATTGTTGTCTCGCTCGGTACTAATAATAAACGATACACGTACTTCGGTTTCGCTTGTTGTGCATTTCTTTGCTCGGTTTTTGTCTTGTCTTGATATTGTGACCATGTGTCTATAACATTCTTATATACACATAGCGTTTTGCTTAAAACACGAATTGCTCTATAACAAGTAACAAAACGAATACTAAATAACGAAATAATAACGAATTTTACATTATACAAAACATATAATACTTATAAATATTTTAAAGGAAGATAATATAAAAAATACTATTATTATATTTTTTGAACACATAAACTGTGCTGTTTTGTTTACAGGAATATTATTATTTTAAAGCAATTAATATTTTAAAAAACATATAGGGCATAAAATTTTTATTAAATAACATTTAATTTTATCAATCAAAAAATATATATATACAAAAATGAAATATTATATTTCTTAACACCTGTCGAGAGCTTTGCCTAAAGAGCAGATAGATATCACAAATATAAAAATCCTTTTCTTGGTTACAATATTTTAGAAACTGCAATTGTTAGTTTAACATAACCCAAAAGTTGTGGATCAGCTTTATAATCTTTTTTGGTATACATAAAACAATTTCTAAAAAGTAGTAAGAATGTATTAAAAATCCTGAGAAATATGTTAAACAGACTTCGAGGAGGTTTTATACATGTTGAATAAAACATTTCTCTGTCTTTTGATTCCAGGTTGAACCCTTCATAAATCCCGTTGATCGCACGGCTTTTCCCGACTACGACAAATACGTGGTTCATCCAATGGACCTGACCCTCATGAAGAACAACATTGCTGAAGGGTTGTATGGCAGCACTGAGGCTTTTCTAGGAGATGCACAGTGGATTTTGCATAATAGCATCATATTCAACACATGTAAGTCTAACACGTCGTAAATTTCTGTACCATTGTTGTAGAGTATCATGATTGTTTTTAAATATAAAAAAATAATCAATAAAGTTGGTGAAAAGTGTAGCCTATACTTTAAATAATAACATGAAAATTATTTATAGTTTTCTTTGTGTTCCTATTTATATTTGTCTGGTCTAATCTTCATAAAGGCTAAACCAATTTTGATGAAACTTTTTGCGATAAAATAACCTGTTTATATATTTTCTCTTTTTCAGTACAATCAAAGCTAACGGGCGGCGCTCGGGCATTGGTTCGCTCTTGTCGAGCGGAGATGGGTGAAATCGAAGCATGTCCAGAATGCTACGCGGCTGCGCATGCGCGTCGACCCACGTGGTTCACTGACGTGTGCTCCACACCGCACATATTGTTGTGGGCTAAACTTAAAGGTACATTAATAATTACTGAAAACAACTTCAACCGCCTTAGATATAAAAATGAAATGATCGTTATTTGCTCTTTTTTTCGTACTTTATCTCTGAAGTCATTGATCCCAACATAATCACTACATGCATTTTTTTATGTTACTAAGTTAGCAAGCAAACATACTACACACCTGATGGTAAGCGGTTGTCGTAACCTGTATCCATACATTTGTAGGTGTCATGCGTTCTTAAATCTCCTATGCTTAGTAAGTTAATTAGATACAGTGTACTATTGTAAATATATATATATAATATCTGACAATGTGTCACTGCGGTGGCACCTACCCAGCCGGCCTCATCAATAAAAGGCCGACCACCATTAAAAGCTATATAATTGTCCCATAGGAAATCTGGAATATAGGGTATACGTTTCAAATATTTTTTTTAGTGAGTTCCATGGTACTATACTATGGTATGGTTAAAGGCGTCGGGATGTGACGACCCCATCGCCCGCTGTTGGGATAACCTCTGTCACAACAGAGATTATTCCACCAGTGCAATCAGTCACACTGGTGGTAGGTCTTTTGTTGCAAGAGGCCGGCTAGGTAGGTACCACCGCTGTGTCCAATATTCTGCCGCCAAATAGTAGTGCTTAGGCACTACTGTGTTCCGGTTTGAAGGGCATTGTACGCTAGTGAAATTACTGGGCGAACGAGATTTAAGAACTAATATCTCGAGGTTGGCCACGCGTGAGTGGCACCTACTAATGGTGCTGCAAGCGCTCATAGGCTGCGGCAGCCGCTTACCATCAGGTGGGCCGTATGCTTGTTTGCCAACTTCTAACATAAAAAAAAAAAAAAAAAAAGTACAACCAAATTTCGTCCTTCATAATTCAGTTATCATGTAATTATATTTTTTTATAGGTTTTCCCTATTGGCCAGCGAAGGGCATGTCGGTGAACAGTACGGGTCTAGTCGACGTTCGCTTCTTCGGCGCCCACGACAGGGCGTGGGTTCCCGCGCGCGATTGTTTTCTGTACTGCGAGAAGGATCCCAATAATTTTAGGACTAAACGACAGGATATTTTGGACAGTATGGTGGTAAGAACAGATTTCATAGTACTTATTTAGTATTTTGGTAGGTATGTTTGGACGCAAATAAGCAATATCATGTCAACCCACACGAATGTGATTTAGACAAAAACGCGTTTGAAAATTTTGAACAACTTTCTTTATATGATTTTTAAAATGTATTTGTCAAGTTTTTGGCAATTTCAGATTTATGTAAGTTATTTTACTTATTTTCACAAAAAATAAGTATACGAACTGCATATTTCGTATATAATATAACCCAAAACGTTTAACGTGACCATCATGCGAACCGTATGCCTCCCGTCATGATATAAAAAATAATATTAATAAAAAAAATATGAGGTCAGGGAACCTGATGGTGGAACCACCAAAGAAAACACTTAAAATATTGAAAAACATATTTATTTTCAAATCAATTGAACAATTTTCTATACTTATGTAATTTTCCATAGTTTATAGAAAAAATCTATGGAAAAAATAAATAATAGCTTAAAATAATTTTTAATTACCAACATATTTTTTTAATTTCTATTATGCATATTGTATATTCTGTTTCAGGAAGCGGAACAACACATCCATAATATTACTCGTAAATACCGTAAATTCGTCTATCCGCCTTTCAAGACACAGTTCGATCCCACAAAGCTAAATGAACAACTGAAAATGATGGTAAGCAAATTTTAATTTAAAACACCTACTACATTTTTTAGTTGACGACTGTTGATGCGTGCTGGTAGTGTGCTTCCTTTGAGCCTCGACGGATGCGGGCTCGATTCCCGCTCTGAGTAGATGATTTCGGTCTGGGCGTTTGTCCTTGTGGGTCTCCCCATCGTGCCTCTGAGAGCACGCTCGAGAATTAAGCTGGCGGTCCTGGTTGTAACCATAACATCTGATAATATTCTTTAACTCTTGATATGTAATTTGTTCTTATACAATAAGTTACTGGTTTGCCCTTTGGGTTGCAGAGGTCAGATGGCAGTCGCTCTGTGAAAAACTAGTAACCTTTTAAATCCGGATAAGAGTAATAAGCAGACTCTGTATAAATACCGGGAATAATGCTAGGAGGAAAAAAAAAAGAAAAACTACATGTTTAAGTAATTAATATTATACAAATCATTCAAGAACCAAATTTTATAACAAATAATACAATTGTAAACATATATTTGAAAAGAGTAACTATTTAGTTTCTTGTAGGTTCTTCTCGGTAGAATCAACCGTCCGAACCGTCGGTTGCGTTTGACTATTCAAAAGTACTTTTTATAAGCCTACTTAAATAAAAATAATTTTGATTTTGATTCCGAGGATGACCCTTATGCCGACTCGGAGCAGGTGTTTGTATTGATCATACAAGCATGTGTTTCGATCTGGGTGTGTTTGTGCTTGTCACTGTGTAATTTTCTGGACCTCGCTAGATGGGCCACCACAACCAGGGAAGTGCTACTCCATACAAAATGTAACATAGGTATTCCTTCATCAGGTAGTAAGGCATGGTGATGTTGCTACGATTAGGTATACTAGGTTGCCACCTGGTGGTAAAAATATTTCCATTACTAATAGATTTTTTAATTTATTTATCAGATACCAACATTCGAAGGTGAATTGAGAAGTCTTGTAAAAGATAAATCGAATTCATCGCCGCACGCCTCGAAAGATAAGAGCAGATCTAATTCTAAAAGTTCCAAGAGTTCTATTAATGATGGGTAAGTGGTATATACTAAAAATTATTTATATATGTTAATAAATCCAAATGTTTATGTTAAGTTATACAATCGTTGCTTCAGAAAGGGGTTTGACTATTCTTTGAGTTATTTTAGTTGTTAAGGTTAAAAGAGTGCATAACTTATTTTAAGTATGGAATGTGTTTGTAGATACTTGATATTAATCTAGAGTAAACACCACATATATTATTTTTTTAAAATAAACTGTCATGGGAGCACGTCATACAATAAATAATAAATTTTGTGCTAAATAATTTAGAATAGAATAGAACACAAACACATTGAATTTAAAGTTTTTCTTTCTGTAATAGTTTTTACACGTTTTCATTGCACAATTAGACATTTTCCTTCGTTAAAATATTTTTTCTACGGAGACAAACGTGCTGACAGACTGCGGGCGTCGGGGAAGACATACATGACCAATTAATGTATAAGGGGTAAGACAGCCATGACGACTGTACCCGCTCTATTGTATTCATAACTTTATGTTGTGTCATATATTTGCAAAGATTCCTCAGATATAAGATTATTCTTATCGTGCATCTGCATATTTTTGCTGATAAATAATTATATCTTAGAGCCTAGGTAGTTGCAGTCACTCATTAGGCTTTTCATAAAATTTCTAATTATTTTTATTTACATTAACTTTTAAGGGAAACAAATATTATTTTTTTAAGTATAAGAGCTAATTCTGTGATCACTCTATCCAAATTTTACCTGAGGCTATTGAAATATTCTTTCATGTAATTATTTTGTATAATTCTTCAGGGATGTTAGTGAAAATGATGAAACAACTCCATTTCGAAAGATGGCAGACGGCGCTGAAATTGCTCCCGAAGAAGAAGACTTTTGTATTGAAAAGTAAGGTTTTACAATTTTTATCTTGCTTACCTTATACCCTATTTTCAATCCTCGACTATTTAATTTTACTATTTCATTTAGGGTAGGTAGTTATAGGAATTGAAATTCTAAGACAAAGATTTTTTTTTTGTTCTCTCATAAAATTGCAATACGTAAATTGAAATAAGCCATTTTAATAATTTAAAACTTCAGTTTCGATTTGAAACCTATTTACCTCAATCTGATGACAAAATACTGAGATATAAATTCCATTCAATAGCTACTATATTAAGAAGCCGATTGATTTTGAATTTTTTTAGGATAAATCCATGGATATTGACGTATGTACTACTAAAGAGAAAGAGCCTTCAAGGAAGCGACGTAGATCCGAACTCGAAGAAGCAGTTATAACAATTATCGAAACTAATAATAGTGAAAAGCGTAAAAAAATAGATAGTGAAGAAAAAGGCAAAGTGTCTAGTCCTTCCATCGAGAGTAAAACAGTGAAAAATGACGACAAAACGTTCCAAATCGAGGAAGAGGGAAAACCAGTAGTAGATTCGATAAGAGATAAGGAAAAAACCAAACCTTCGACATCTCAAACCAATGAAAAAGAATTACTAAGTCCTACTGTACAGAAAGAATCACCAGCTGACAGACCACCCATTAGGATTAAAATTAAGACGACCAGATCGAGTATTCCAAAAGAAAAGGATGAATCATCAACGAAAGAAAAATCAATAACTCCAAAAAGATCGAGATCGGAAAAATTAACTCACGTCGAAAAAGATAAACATGAAACAAGGGCACAAAAACGACGAAATTCTAGAAATAAATCACTCAATAGCAGCATAGCAAAAATAGAAAAAAGTACGGAAAAGAAAAATGAAAAAGATAAAAGTAAAGAATCAAAAAATAAAGATGTCGAAGCTGATAAATCTTTAGAAAAGTCTAATAAATCAAACTCAACAGAAAGTCAAAAGTCTGTTAAAGAAAGAATTCAGTTTGATGATGATATGCCAATCGCTGGTGTAACTCAGAACGTCACAAATAACTCAAATCCGGGACTTCCAACAATAAGTAGTGTCCGTAGTCTCTCGAATTGTCAAAATTCAGAAATAAACAACAAACCTGGTAATTCTAAAACAGTTGAAATAACAGTAGCGAATTCCGATTCGAGTATATTCATACCGACAAGTACAGATAATGTTCGTAATATGAAGGAAGCTGTGAACAAACTCCAGAAACTTAGAAGTGAAACAGATCCACCTGTTGGTAGAGTTGGTGTACGATCCTTTGCAAGAATGACGTCACCAACTGAAAAACAGAACAAACCAGAGAGTGTTGAAGTGGAAATAAAATCTGAACCAATTGATTTCGACGACGCGGATAGACAATCAGAAAAATTAGACCTGATGAATTCTTTCCATCTCCGTCCGGTTAATCCGGCTGGTTCAAGCTTACGTGGAGTTCGGATAAATAAAGTTGTTGTAGCTCCCATTGCTAGGAAGACTACTGCTTCGAAGCCTCCAGAAGTTCGTGTGAAAGCGAAGAAAACATTCCCCCAACCCAAGAAAGTTGATGATGGTAGATCAGAGTTGAATAGCAAGAATTCCATGGTTTACATTCCTATACAGCCACCAAGTACTCAGGCGCCTACGACTGTGAGACCGACTCGACCTATAACTATAAATGGGTCATCTAATACCCAAACTGTAAGGCCTCAACTACCAACAATCACTAGTAGTGGTAAGTTACTTTTAATTTTTTTTATAATTCTTAGGCTCATAATTATTTATTTCATTTTAACTTATAATTTATAAAAATACGAGTCTGGGTTGATAAGTTGACTACCTCAATTATTATATTGCCGATTAAAAATTGAGATATGACCTATCCTATCTTTGAAGTTGGATCAAACTGCACACAGTGTGCAAAACTTCATAGAAATTGGTTCAGTAGTTTAGGAGTTCATTGCGGACAAACAACATGACAAGTAATTTATATGTGTTAAGAAAGATTACCTAATCTTTGTTGCAGCGAATAGCATAGTCAACACTTTGACGACACCACTTATACCGGTACCGATGGCTTCATCGTTATCAAATCCGATTACCACGCCCACGGTTGTGTCAAACACCAACCAGACGATATGCGTGCCCACTGTTGGGCAAGTGCCGACGAACGTTCACACAGTCCCGCTTATAACGTCCGTGAATGGACAGTGGACGTTCAGCCTGCAACCTGTCATGTCGGTTGGTTGTATTGAAGTATGTATAGTAATACTAGCTATAGGTTTTATTAAAATGTGTATAAAGCATTGCCAACGAGACGAGATAAAGATTGTAAATATTCCTGTAACAGGTTACATAACTAAGTTATATGACAGAGATAAATTAGTATTTCTATCCCTTTCTCTCACAGTCAGTAATTTAGAAAGTGACTGTTGTTAAGTCTTACATGGTACAGGTGGGGATTGAAAACGTATCAAGCCTTTACAGGAAGAACATTGTAAAAGCCAAAAATGTCAAAACGTAAAGTAGTAAACTCTGTATAAGTGTATTTTTGAGTTTAAATTAATAAGTTTAGAAAATAAAATTATATGAAAATCAATAAATACTTAACAATTGATAACCTTATAAAGCTTTTTGAAAATAGTTATTGGTGGTTATGATGTTTTTCTTGAAAAGGCTCGATATGGCCTGTAATCTTGTTCATCCCTGTTTACAATGCTTCTGACGAAAAATGTTAGCTTCTAGTTATATATTTGATAAAATCTAAATTTATCCACAACATACAGGTCAAAAGACATTTTATTTATGTGTATATACTTTATATATGCACAGATAATTTAAAATTTTAATGATAAATGAATTCAAGTGTTTTGAATTTACTTTTATTTACTTAATATATAAGCATCTTAATAGAGTTAACATTTTTTAATTTCGTTTTGTTGACTTTGCTATATAGATTTTTCTTATAGTACATATTATTAATAATTTCATTGACTGCTTTAAATATTTTCGTAGATAATTTATCTTATATATAACTTTAATCTTTTTCAAATTCTACCAGACCACTTGCTTATGTATTTTTATGCCATATCTATAATATTTAACATGTGAAATAAAAAATTAAAACCTTTTATTTTCTTCAGGATACCACATCACCTCCAGTACCAGTAGTCAATGGGATGCTGGAACGTAATAACCCAGCACCTGTGGTTCCAATGGCAACAGCCCCCACCGTAGCCACTGCACCGGTGCAAAGCTCCTCTACAGTCAACCCTCCCGTGCAACCTTCGCCGAATACGCAATCCACACAGACAACAAGTAGTAGTAGTAGTAGCACACCTGGAGAGGTATGTAAATTGATTTGTGAGGAGTTGTTTCTGTGTGCATCAAATATGGAGTCCTATGGATTTGTCAATTTTTAAAGAGTATTAGCAATACTTTTCCAAGGCATTATTAATATTCCTATTGCCCCTCAAAATAAGCTCTTAGCTTGCACTAGGGTTGGGTACGATCATAGCCCAAGGGGGTTAGGATCGAACCTGTAACTCTCGCGTTAATGCTGTCGGCCCTTCTTTCGTTGAGCTATTGAGGCTTCGTCTGCTATTGTCTCTATAGGCTGGTCTATGAAAGGGCTAATGTTTTTATTTTTTTATTTATAAATGTATACTTTTCCCAGCCTCCGCGACTGCAACAACGGCCGCCGCTCCTCAATCCTTTGGACTCGAACACCCCCATCGGCTCTGTCCCGGCCCCCTCCACTGCTGGACCACTCACTGCCAAACTTAATCAGAATGCAGTTAAGGTAAATTTATATTTAATATTACCACTTTTTTTTTGTTTATAAAAACACTTTCGAATTTCCATTTTTCTGCTTTAAATATTTAAAGTGTAACACTGGATATAACAGATTACAGTACTAAACAGCCGTCAAAGTGTGCTGAAGCATGCCTATGCTTACGGATGTTTAAACATGCATACTAATGAGTAACTAATTATATTTTTATTTGTATATAAAAAAGATGTAGAAGGTTAGACTTATTCTTAGCCTTTTCATTTAGTATTCCTACTGCGGTATGTATACCAATATAATATAAGACAGCATCCTGAAAGCATGCTTAAGCACGCTCACAGATGCTTACGCATGCTTAAGCATACGATGCTCATAAGTGTGTCCAAAACCATCCAGCTAAATTCTGGCAGATGCTGACAAATGTAATTCAGGCAAAATTTACATATAAACATATATTTACTTTATATTATAGACCGGCATACTTATAGAAAGCCATAGTCCTGTCCTTGGCGCATAATAAGCTTATGCATATATAATAGATATTAATTTCTATTTCTCCAGCTGGCAGATTTCTTCAGGAACTTGCTAGAAGATTCGTTAGAGAAGATAGACGAGCCAACGTCGCAGGCGACCGTTCTCAGCTTACAACTGGAGCAGACGCAGTGGAGGCATCAGCAGGAGATCAAGGAGCTTAAACATAACCACGGTGAACATACATATATCTATACTATTCTTCTTACCGGTTGATTAGGGGTCATCATCATGTCGTATGGCTGTCCAGGAATTCTCAAATTGCCTCCTTTAGTCCTGAAAATCCACCTTTGGTCCTGTATTTTTGAGATTTATGTTCAAACTGCAGTATGAGCATCGGGATGTTTATTGGTATTTTAGCAAAAAGTCCAGTGGGCCAGTAAAGGGTCAAGAGCATTTAGCCGAATTTCACTTGAAAGCTAGTTCGTTCAAGTGGTAGTTTTAGACCAATTTCCACCACTGATTAGGGGTCCATTTTGTTTATAACTTAGTGTGTAACCCTTACAGTTTTATTTACTTAATAAATGGCCTTGCTGGCATTAACGTCTCCTATGTGTTATAACGGTAAAAAGAAAACATAATATTCTATATGTGTGCTAAATTTCATCCTAATGCGTTCATTAGTTTTTGCTTGAAAGAGACACAAAATCTCTCATACTTAGCTCAAGCTCTCAACAAAATAGCAATTAACTTTTGATGGAGTAAACCAATTTTAATGAAACAAAAACTATATTTAACTCGAGAATATGCTCATTTTGTATTTTAATTGTCATTAATGCACAAGCAAAAGTACAGAAAGACATCTAAAAATGATTAAAATGTATGTAATCACTTATTTTTGGCGACATTCCATAATTTTTTCATTTAAATCTGAAATATTGACTCATACCGTTTCAGAAAAATGTTAGGCTAGGGGTGGTATGAAATAGGGTGGCAACCCATCATTTCCTACCGTGTGTTTCACGACACGTTTTACCATTTTTTATTTTTCAAATTTTACAGATCTTACCATAACGGAGATGCGGGCGTCGTTCGAGAAGGAAAAGTCGCGTGCGATCAGCGAGGCGCGGAGGAACGCTCAAGTCGAACTGGAGGCGGCCGTCAAAGCGGCTAAGTCTAAGCAGTGGTGAGTTTACACCATTCTCTCTCTTCTTTCTTCTTCTTATCCTAGTGTCAAAGTTCTTCAGATCGTTCATATAGGACTTAACTCCTCTGACGCCTATGACTTGATTCTTCTGTCGTCTATGACTTGACTCCTATAATATACTGTCCGTGCCTAAAGCTACTTAAATCACTGATTATTTACCGACCCATGGACGCACGTGGCTACGGTCTTTATTCTCCCTAAATAAAAGTTTCGATTGCTTCTAAAAATATTTTATTAAATGGATAATAATTTTATAAAAACTGGCTGGCTTAGATTCACCAGTTAAGAAATTTAATCCGCAATATGACATCAGTCAACTATATTTTTTTTATATTTCTCATTATTTCAATAAGTTAAAGGACAGAGCCTTAACGTAACAATAGATTAAAAATTAAAATTTATGCATATTCTTCACGAGATAAATTGATAAACAGAGATAAAAATTGCTTTTTTATCATCACTTTTTTATTATTTTGATTTTCTTAGAGATGTGCGCATTTTTTAGAAATTTAATTTTCGTACCTGTAATATATTTATTGACGTTTATATAACAATAAAATTTAATAAAAACACTATGCTCTTTATCCGTCGTAAGGAAATAATCTATCGAATGCTACAAATAATTTTTCAAGCATGTTCAAAGAAAAAATAAAACAAATTCTTCCTCCTTCTTATAATAAAGTATACATAAAAGATTTGCTCATTAATTTCCAGGTGTGCTAACTGCAGTCAAGAGGCCCAGTTCTACTGCTGCTGGAACACGTCGTACTGTGACTATCCGTGCCAGAGGGCTCACTGGACACAGCACTTTGCCACTTGCACGCAACAGAGAAAACAGGTACATACTACTCTCGTACACATACTAGGAAAGCCTTGCGGTTTCACACATATTCAATCTTATATATGTATAAAGAAGAATCTGTTGAATCTTAAACTCTGTTATTACTCTTTTAAAATTAATTTTAGAATTTTACAGTATTTAATGTGGAATATAAAAATTACATAATTCTAACTTAATATTATAAAAGTGAAAGTAAGTTTGTTTGTCCCTTTCAACTCTTAAACGGCAGAACCGATTATGATAAATTTTCGTATAGACATAGAGGCAGTATGGAGACGTTTGAAGGCCATTTTTGTGTCGCGAAAACAAAATTTGTAGGGATGCAAGTTTAAATGGGAGATCAATTATTTTTATACCTCACTAAAATCGTTGTTAAGGGAAGGCGTGGGAAGCCGCGGGTAAAAGCTAGTTTATCATTTTTAATATATCCTTTACATAGTAATAAATAACTTTATAAATTACACATTTAACTAAAAAGATTCAAAATAGATTATGATGTGGTGTTTTATATTAAATTATTCAAATATTCTAGAATCAATTAATAAAAAACCTGAATATCTCAATTGTAGGACCGCTAACGCGAGAATCGTTGTTTCGATCTTAAGTCTCTTAGATTATTGTCGTACTTAGTTTTAGCGCCAAGCTTGCGTTTTTTAAGGGGATATAACATTCTGAATGACTATTTTTAATTTTTTAGTATGATTTTATTTTTTATTTTTATTTTTTTTATTATTTTAGTATTATACATATATTTTTTCAAATATATGTATAATACTAAAATATTTTATTGTTTTAGTAGTATAATTGAAGATAAACTCCGTATATATAAATATAATCGTGCTATATCGGGAGCCGGATACAATAAAAATAAATTAACGGTATTTTAATTGCATACGAATGACGCGGGCAGGAGCTAGTATAATTTATCTACTGCAGGATGGAAATAACCAGTTATAAGATATATATTTATTTATTTATTTTGTTTTAATTATTTATTACTATATTATTGTGTATTGTGGCGCAGCGGTAGTGAACTTTCCTTAAGCGCCACAGGTCGCAGGTTCGATTCCCGCTCGGAGTAGATGTTTGTATTGACCATACTGGCATGTTTTCCGGTCTGGGTGTGTTCGTCTTTGTCATTGTGAATGTTTCCGGACCCCCAATACAGGATATAACTATCCTAATGGGGCCGTTGAGTGTGTAGCGTTTATTATTTAGTTTATTTATTATTTTCTATAGGAAAATAACACCAACGAAAATGGAAATTTATTAGAGAAAAGACTGCAACCGGCTCCTGAAAATCTCCCAGTGAGTTATAATAATTGTAATGTCTCAGATAAAATAGTAACACGTCATGTTTTATATAGCGCCATAATATTACTGCAACATTCACATATTATACCAGCAGGGGCGGCCTTAGCCGTTGCAAGACACCGGGCGGGTAGATCTTTGCGAGGCTCTTGTCTGTGTGGAATGTGGAATTAGTTTTGATTCTTGACTAGAAATGCTAAGTATCTTCTTCTTAGCATTATTTCCGTATTCACCCAGGGTCTGCTTATACTCTTATCTCTATTTAAAATTTGAAGGGTTACTAGTTTTTACACAGAGTGATTGCTATCTGACCTCCGCAACCCAAAGGGTGAACTAGTAACTCCTTGGATAAGAGCAAATTACCTATAAAGAGTTATACGATTATTATCAAATGATAACAACCGGGACCGACAGCTTAACGTGCTCTACCAAGAAACGGATATTTATAACAGACACCTGCTCCGAGCGGGAATCGAACCCGCGGCAGTCGAGGCTCAAAGCAGGCTCGCTACCAGCACGCCATAACGGCAAGTAAGTATATACAAAAAATAAATTTAGAATTTCAAGATTGTTTATTTGAAATTATTTGGAAACTAAATCCACAAGATTGTGGGATCGGCCGCCATTTTGAAATAGGAGTGCAAATTTCACGCTCTGACACGCAAACTATTACGCACAGTTCGAGTGGTCACCCCCAAAGGCCGCCCCTGTATATTAGTGCCATATTGCTATATCTTATTGCCATATTCTTATTCATTATTTAACAACACAAAATCGATATGACCCAAATAGAATACTTAAATTTAAATCGAAGGTGGGTGGTGTGAGTGTGGTGTGGGTGGGGTGTGGGTGTGGTGGTGAGGGTGGGTGGGTTTGGATTCAAACTCTGAGTTTTTAGCAGCTTCATTTGTTTCGTAATCGTCTCATGTCATCATGAGGCAATTCGAATATCTTGGAAGAAATTCATTGATATGTATAACCGCCAATCCGCATATATTTGTTATTTAACCTTTTACCATTAACTTAACCCTAAATAATTTGTATGATTACGTATTTTGATTTTTACTCACGAATATTACAAACAAAAAAATAGGCACACATGGGGACTACAGATAGAATTTAGAAGTGAAAACTAACTAAAACTTTGGAATAACGCTTTTCTTTTAATTAACTAACTAAAACTTTTAAACTAATTTACTATAGCATGAAAAATTAAAAATCATGATTTGTAAAATGAGGTTTTTGCTCTCTAAGAAAAATATAAATAAATCAGGGTGAGGAAATTTTCACTTTAAAAAAATCGACGGTTCTTTACAGGTATGATCTTATATTTACTAGACAATTTATTGCAGGAAATATTTTTAGCAATATTTAATTATATATTTTTTTAATATTTTTTTTTAAAACATACACTTATTATTTATGGACAAGCACTTCCATACAAACAACATGGCCAGATTCGCTGGTCCTTCGTGAATTCGTAATAAAACACGCTAACTTTATTTGATTATATTACAAGCTTGTGACTAACTTCGTTTTGTTGCGTTAGTGTTAAATTTATGAAGGAAAACTAGATTATTAACGGACATTTTTTTTGTATGGAAGAGCCGGTCCTTAGTCTATAGTAAGTCAATATAAATTATTTTATACATTTAAAAATTATAAACCAAAATGTTATTGAATTACCGTTAGTTATGATTCAGTATAATTTTATTATTATAGTCCTGTGTTTCTCAAAATGGGCGTTAACACCCTCTTGTGGGTGCTGGAGGCCTAGAGGGGGTTAAGGACTAAGACAAATTAGGGGTGTTGAAGTAAGTTTAAGGGGCGATTGAACCTTCAAATTGTAGTAGTTTTAAAATCGTTTGTTTTAATAGCTTCACCGGTAAAAAGTCTCGCTTAGACTAAGTTTGCACATATAAAATAGAGGTAATATATCCAAAGAATATATGCCTTACAGTCCCAATAAGTAGTATATAGTATTAAAAGAGCCTTGCTGGAGGAAGTACCGATATATGTATCGATGTGAGGGTTTCGTTTGGTAAGTGTGAGGTGGCCGTTCAGGTATGCTTGTTGGTTGCCTTTGCTTGTATGAAAATATACAGACTTTAATTTTTTTTTTGGCAACGATGGTTATTAATTTGAACTTAGTTATTAGTATTCTTACGTGTTATTTTTAATTGACGTTATGTGTCTATTGGCGTTGCAGAAGAGTTCACAAGCGCCGTCGCTAACAGTCGGCGGAAAAATTGCTCCGACTCGAGTTTATGCTCAGGATACGCAACAACAGAAGGCATCCATTATTGGTAATTGTATAATTTATTGTTTTACCATTATATAACATTTTGGCGTAGTGGTAGTTAGTTTTGTGCTGTTTTTATATGTAGTTACCCTATTTTAGTATTAATATCAGTGACATCAAGTATGATAAGAGATCTCCAATCTCACCTCTCTCCCTTCCTTTCGAAGAGATAAAAAGGGGTGCAAGGAGTTTCGACTATCAGATCTCATAAAGCTTTCTTTTTATGGAATGTTTATAGCCCTACTGGCCTTGACAGAGTTACAGCGGGTGTACTGTGTAGCGTACTGAGACAACTCACGAAAAGAAGACAGTCCTCACAGGGGCTCCAAGCTTATTGCATCCTTAGGTTATCTCATAAGTGGCCGAATGATGGCTTAAGATGTCATGGAGGCTGCGCTCCTAGCAAATTCATTCGTGGACTCACCCGTCGATGTGATCGCGTTGTGACGTGCGAAATGAGGAACATTGTGTATGAACATTTATCTAGTATTTGGTAGGTAGGGCTTAAAAGGTCCTTTAGTGCTGCAGACGTCTATGGGCGGCGGTCCATTGACATCAGATCAGTCGTCCCCCGTTTACACCTACTGATGTGAAAAAGTACCTTGTCCGGCTGGCGAAGATGGTATCGTGTGCGGTCTTGAAGGTCGTGCTCAGGATTTTTGACTTTGGTCGACTGGTAATAAATAATAAACGCTGCACACTCAACGGCCCCCATTAGGATAGTAATATCCTGTGTCGGGGTCCGGAAACATTCACAATGACAAGGACAAATACACCCAGACCGGAAAATATGCTTGCATGGACAATACAAACATATTATGCTCCGAGCCGAGCCGGAATCGAACCCGTGACCTGTGGCGTTTAAGGCAGGTTCGCTACCGCTGCGCCACAACGTCGTCGAACTGGTCTATCGAAATAATATGGATCTTACATGTCTAGCACTCCGTGCCGCAACCAATACTGCTCTATCACAGTAATAATATTTTTTTCACAGTGAGTATGGTCGAGGACCAGAGCGGCAACCAGACAGTTAAATGCGTGGGCACCTACAAGCCGGGAGCACAGCAGGTATCGCCGTTAATAATAAATAAGCAAGTAGGTATTTTCTAATAATCATATAATTCACGACTAACAATCAAATTTTTAGGTAAAGCTTTATTATGTAATAAAATTTTGTAAATTTATATACATTATCATATTTATATCATGTAGTCATAAAGTTATTCTATATTCTGGACAGGCCACGTCATACAGTCAAAATGTCATAGATTCGTTGGTGTCTTTTCGTAAATTCAATACCAATGTAAGTTAATTTCACTGGGTTGTGTTCGCAATTTATAAACGGATATCGAAGTTAGCGTGTGACTAACTTCGTTCCGTTAGTGTTGAATTTACAAAAGGATATCAACGAGTCTGTTATTTTGTCAGTATGAAAGGGCCCTAATATATAGTAAATCTCTGCATGCAATACTAGTTACTTATTAGTTTAAATAGGTGTAGATACACTATTATCTTTTGTATATTTTTGGCTTACTATAAAGAAAACTCTAAATCTCTGGCAGTTTTTAAAATACGTTACCGAAACATGGCGCCATTGGTCACAAGTTATGATTCGCAACGGATAGACTTTTGTACTAACCATATAGACTTGTAGACAGGTGGCATTTTTAGCCTGGGTGATGGTTTTCGAGCCTCCGAACTATTCTAATGGGGGCCAGACACACGGAAGTGTTCTAATAATTTGAGTGTGTACTGTGTAACGTTGATAAGGGTTCACATATTATCTGAACATTTTTCCACGACACAACTGAAACAAACGATTGATCCATATTTATTTATTTTGTTTATTAAAAGTGGTTACAAAAATCAGTTGGTTTGATACATTACTGTCTTATAATTAGATGTAACAAATTATTTTTGATAAACACAGCATGCATATTATATTAACACAGAGAGAACATTTTTAAATTTAAACTAGATGCATACTGGTGCAAGGGATATTGTAAAATTGTTTAGCGAAAAAAGATAAATGAACATTCCTTTCTGCTGATTTGTTGTAACAACAAAAGGTAGATAAAAATTGTGCACAATAATTATTACTCAATATTGGAAAATTGGAAAATTACATAGATCAGGGTTAGATGTAAATATTGAAATTTAATCAATAAATAATGAAAATTAATCGTCACTATGCTTGAAATGTATGCTTAGTTCATCTTCTTAGTTTGTAATATCTAATTATTATCTTCTAGCATTATTCCCGGTATTTACTCAAGCTCTGCTTATACTCTTATCCTGATTTGACTTGACTAATTTTTACACAGAGCCATTGCCATCTAACCTCCGCAATCCGACGGGCGAACCAGGAACTCATTGGATAAGAGAAAATTACTTATAAAGAGTTAACGATTGTTATTACATATTTTAACTACCGGGACAGAACGCTTAACGTGCTCTCTGAGGCAAGCTGTGACGCACGAGGACAAACGTCCGAACCAAAACAGATATTTATAACAAACATCTGTTCCGAGTGGGAATCGATACCGCTATTTTCGATGCTGATTGCTAAATTTATAATATGTAAAAACATGAATATGTAGAAATAGAGTGCAAGTTTTAGCGCCACAGCTTATAGACGTATTTTTACATTTATTAGATTGTATAGCAACCAAAATGTTTCGGATCTGTGAGAAATTAAAAAAAAATATATATTATAATCCACAGCTATTAAGTAATGAAGAAAATGCGAAAAAGGTGGTGACGTCGGGCGGCTATCTCATTGTAGGGGCGGGGAGTGGTAACCAGCCTCTAGTTACGCCGTCGCGTCGCACACACACCATACAGTACTACACGTGAAAGTGCTATTTAAAAAAATATTTTATGTACTGAGGACAGTTCACATTAATTCATTCACAAATGAATGATGAAAAAAATTATAAAGTTAAAGTTAAACGTGATTTAAAAATTAAACGTGAATGGTTGTTTTGTCTGTATTGTAATAATTTTAAATATATTTTTGGCAGCCGTTTGGAATTATGTTAACATAAAAATTATATTATCATTTTTTGAAATCTTCATAATAGTTGTGGCTCTGCCGTCGAATTTTGGCAACATTTCTATTTAAAACTTCAGTTTATTCTTGTTTAGTAAAATTAATCGTAGAAGATAAGATCGGCCGCAAAAACAAAATAATATTTATTTTTTGTGAAAAAAAATCTTGTGTATTGTAGTTTTCAGTTTCTGTTTTGAGAAAATGTCTCAAACCGCAAATTCTTATCATATAATCAATAATATAATTATTTAGTAAAAGTAAAACCAATTGTCAAGTTTAAATAAAGCTGCTAATTGGAAAATTATATATATATCGAATAAAGTGAAGCATTTTATAAGTTGAATTTAGGACTTATAAATTATTATTGTAAATACACAATATTTTCATTTTTTTAAGTACATTTCGACAAATATTAATAAGACTGCTGTAATTTAGCAATTAATTCAACAATAATTACGTATAGACTAACTATATACTATGGACAACGGAACGAAGTTAGTCATAAGCTTGCAACGTAACCGAATTTATTTAGCGTGTGAGTAACTTCGTTTCAATGCGTTGGTGTTGAATTTACGAAGGAAGCACCAACGAATAGACATTTTGTCTGTAAGGACCTGTCCATAGTAAATAGTAAATCTATGTAATTGAGTAATTTTTTGCATGCTATAAGATGATGAAATTTTAGAATTCTTTGGTTTTGGGCATTGTTGCTCCTTATTAACCCTACGTTGGGTCTTGTTGCAATACGCAATTTTGCCTCTTGGCCATATGTCTTTCTTGCTCTCGTCAAGATAATGTGTTTATATAATATTGTAATCGTGCAATGGTTGTGTATCGTGGAAAACGTGATGATTTGTATATAATATTTTCATATATATGTAAACCTAAACTGGAATAGGTTTAATTTAGTTGAGGCGTAATATTTTATTTTTATTTTAAGCGATATTTCAACGAACCAATGCTATGTGAATACGATAATTTTCAGATTTATTACAAAGTTTAAGTTATTTCTATGTATTATTAAGATTATATGATTTTGGTTTTTAAATGTTTAAAGATTTAATACGCCATGTCGTCTATTGGCGGACGTTTAAAATGACATTATCGGCATAAAAAACCTTTCTAGTAGGTATAATGTTATATTTCCCGTCAATATATAATAACATATTTTAGTATACCATATAATAAGACATTTTACATATAATTATAATATCTGTGTATCCTAAATTAGGTTTTTTTTAAGAACTCTTTCACTCAGTATTAGTAAGATGTACTGAAATGATAATATTCAATGTCTCAATAATTTTATGATACTTGTACAAATAGGTACGTTATTTTGACAAGTTAGTTACTATCTTGTGAAGGTCGTGTAAGGCTGTCGGAATGCATGCCGCTTGTAGTAAGTAAGATACGAAATGTTTTAGTTTCAATAAATAAAGCGGTTTTTAAAAGTATTTTTAGTTTCATTTATTTTCCAAGATAAAGTCATACTGTCGAAAAAATTATAATAGTAGAGCCATGCTTTTCCCAACACAAATGGGACGGCTCGACCGGGCAAAAACTATCCTATCGCAGAATATCGGCGTAAAGTAGCAAAGAACTGTTTCGTGCGACGAGAGCCAAAAAAAGAGAGGCCCAATTTTCCAAAACCTCTGTACCCTTCATTTTTTCGCTTCCCTCTTATCCCTTGGGTTGGCAACGCGCATGTAATACTTTAAAGTATTGCAAGCGTTCATAGGTTGATCATCAGGCAGACCGTATGCTTGTTTGCCAACCGTCACCGTTTATAATTATGATGTGCAGAATGGAATGGCTATTTCTTTTTTCTTCACCTTATTTTTATATAAAAATCTCGGAGCGATATAAATTGGTATTTAGTTCTGGAAATTCGTAGGGAGAAATACATTTACCGAGTTTTGTTGTCGAATGTTAGTACTAATTCCCTGCGATGGTCGCGGTATCGATTACTTCTAATTGTGGATAATTCTTTTTTCTTTTTGTTAGATCTGGCTAATCTCTGAAAAGATTAGACCGATTTTGGAATTACTAAAAGTCAGACAGATAACTGAAGTTTTATGGACCAGTCTACTATTAGTCTACCTTTATTTTAGGAAAAGAGTTATGGTGCCGAGCGATCAAAACTAACCAACAAATGTGTAGATATCGCTTGCATAGTTCATGTATATATTTAGGGATTAAAAACATACAACACAATCATAATACTTTTTTAATTATTGTCCTCAGTTTATATTAATTTACATTTAAGTCAATCACAATTTTACGAAAAGTTATTTTGGAGTGATTCTTATTTGTTTTATTACAAACTGACCAGCAGTAACAATGCATTCTTACAAAAAATAACAAAAAACCTTATTTTTTAAAGTTGGTCAAGAGAATACTGTAACTACACTGTAAATAGAAGAGAAATGAAGTAGTGATCAGTTTTAGAATAAGAAAACAGTAAACCACAGCTTTAGATAGTTGTATGAGATAAGTATATAAATTAAATTAAGAAGTGTCTTAAAGACAGACAAAAAGAAACAAATATTAAATTATTAATTAACTTATTAATCAACATTGAATAAATACAAAAATTATCTTAACAATACAAATATAGCAGAAATGTAACAATTCACAATAAATCGTATGCTAAATAATATGTAAAGAATCATAAATCTCATTTAACTGTTACAATTTTGACCTCAAAAATTGCATACATACTGCATTAATAGATAGCCACAAGCCAAGAATGAGTATCTGTTTCATACAAAAATTGATAAAGATATTTATTTATTTAAAAAGAATATTAGCGGTGATTTTTTCAAGGCATTTCTAATATTCCTATTACTCTAAATAAGCTCAAAGCTTACAGTAAGAGTGCGTACGACAATAGCCCAAAGGGGTCAGCATCGAACACAACTCTTACGTTTACAGAGTGGTGTCAGCCCTTCTACCGTTGAGCTATTTAGACTCTGTATCCTATTAATCCTTGTAGTGATTTTGTTTGGTATTATAATCACACTTGAAGTACATTCTATACATATTATTTATTCATAGTATTAACCAACAAACCTATACAGTGAAAAGTTGTAATATTACTTATTGTACATAGCAGCTCCTGCCTTTGCTAACTGATCGGCCATTTCATTCCCATGTATGCCACGGTGAGCTTCAACATAGTTCCATTTAATTTCAATTTTGTTTTGAACACTATCAAGATCCTTAAAATCTATTTCGTTTTTCACCGGCTCACCTGATTGAAGTTTCCATCCTTTTCTTTTCCAACCTGAAAAATGATTTGTTTATTTTTAACACATTCACAGTCCAGACAATAGACATGACATTATATTTGCTGCCAATCTTTATATTTCATTGTTATAAATCTAAAATTATAGATTTTAATTCAGTTTATTAATCTAATCCAAATTTGACACTGTACTGTAATTGTGAAGTTTTAATTATTGGAAAATAATTGCTATTGAAAGCAAATTTCAAAATTTAATAGATGCATTAGTTATCTGTTATGCCGGTCCTGAATCACTGATAAGAATATAATAAAAATTAGTTACCTGGCATCCATTTGGTCACAGAATTAATAAGAAACTTAGAATCAGTGTTAATAGCCAGCTTATCAACACCCTGACTTATTGCTTGTTTAATAGCACGAGTAGCAGCCTGAATCTCTCCACAGTTGTTAGTTGCTCGACCAGAGACTGGTTCACTGATATTTAAAGGATGTTCATTACCCCAGTATACTCCTAAGCCGGCTCGTGCACCACTCCGCCCATTAGATGAGCATGCTCCATCAGTGTAAACTTGTACATACCCATCCTGGTCAGTTTCATAATCACCTTTACTAGTATTACTATAGCTTGCTGCTGGTGGATCTATTAAAATACTCTTTTTATCAGAAGTTTTGTTACTTTTTTTATAAATTTTGTCAACACTCTTTTCGAAAGTTTTTAGTCTCTTCTCAATGTCGTCCATCTGTTTTACCAACATAGTATTCAGGTCGTCTGAACCATCGCTATCAATTTCAGTTGATTTGCGTGTAGATTTTGTTTTTTTCTTGGAAATTTTGTTCTCATCCTGATTTGATGTGGTCGCAAATGATCTTTTCAGGTTAAAATTAGTATTATTTAAGCTTGAACGACTAACTGGCTTAGATTTTTGCGAGGCTTTGTTACCGCCTTCTGTTGTAACAAAATCTTGAGCAGCAACCACTGTATCAAATTTTTTGTACCTAGCACCGGGAAATCCTTTTACTTGAGCTTCACAATCTGCCCAAGTCATGAATATCCCTGAAGTCCGACCTTTGGCTACTGCATAAAATGGCATTTTTATGATTTTAAAGGATTTAAGTAAGGTTGTAGTAGACCCCAAGGATAGTTTATCCGCTAATACCTTCCATAACATTTATTTATTTCGAAATAACCGCTGCCAATGACCGCTGTTTTTGTTTGATTCACAGAGCAAATAAGGTTTGATTGATGAATTACTTTACTGTCAAATTGTCAATGTCAAATGACCATCCTATTATGACAATGGACATAATGACATTGGTCATAGAGACAAGTTTTATTTATTAAACTTTAGGGAAATCAATAACTTATTACTATCATAATTATATTACAATACTTCTATGATAATAATTCTATGTTAATAATTATACACTTTGTTTAATTTAGGATGATAATTTTGACAGCTGACGCTTTGAAGTTAGTTTCTTTTTTGAAAAAGCCCTAAGCCCTTTGTCTATACTTTACCTTGTCTATCATGATAATTTTGACAGCTCACCTTTAGGGATGGGGTAGTTATCATCATTAAGGAATTCGATTATTAACCGAACTAGAACTGCTAATCGATATTTCCAATACACTGCAAGAAAAACAAAAGAACATACATTGTACTGTATGGTATGCGTGGCGTAAAAACACACTTAATACAATATGGCTGGCTGATGAAAGGACTTTTTTGCCATTTTTCCTATGCCATGCAAACAAAGTTCTTCAGTCAAAATTAAAGGAATTTATAATGTCCTCCTCAATTGCGATCATTTTAAATGTATCAAACTTAACTACCACGAAGTCCACGGAGTTTTGTCGACAATATGTAAACTAATGTTTTACCTGTTTTTTGTCTGACGACAAATAGATTAAAGTGTAAATGTCATGGAATTATATGCAAGTAGTTTAGTAGTAGCAAGTAGGCCAATACAATTTTTAGTTTTAATATGAGCCAAATACGACGTAAAATACATCGGTCGTATATAAATCTGACAGTTTTACGCCATTTATATTGAAAGTAACAGAAGTTAAAGAAATAAAGTAAAGAAGCCAAACAGACTTTTTGTTAATTCTTTTGCGTATATGGAGCCTGATGTTTTTTTTTAATTTTGTAATTTTACAATCTTTGAAAGTTTGCTTTGCGTAGCAAGCATTAAGTGGGCGGTATGGATCTGTGAAGGATGGAATTCTTATGGTATTTTTCTTAAATTTTATTGTACGAAATTTCATTGGCGTCAACTATCAAAAGCTACTATCCTTTGATACAAAGTATAGGATTAAACAAGTAGAAAATAATTTGATGAGATAATTCTAATTGTTGTAAAAAAATTGTTAATTTTTAATTAAACTGGAATATAGTCCTTTACGTTAGACTCACAAGCAACACGGCATACAGTTTTTTTTAGTTTTAAGAATAAATTCAATATATAAAATTGCTGTGTACCGAATTAAAAATATAAGGTATTCTTATATGGAATATGTAAATAAATAAAACATAAAATTAATTACAATAAATGTACTTTATTAGGATTTTTATTAGGTCTCATACCTTCGTGTTAACACACAACTCGAAACTACGTCATCACTAACATTTGTAAAAAATTCTGATCTTGTTTTTCATTTTAACATTCTAGCAAATTAATTTACTTGGTGTGTCATGCAATAAAAAAAAAAACATAAAGAAGTATAATGCTACGTCCACATTTCATTATACCTTCCGATTTTCGGGTTCGACATTGTGACAGAATGTCACTAATATTGTCCTGGAAGAAACGATATTTATTAAAAATATCAAGAAAAGTATCTGTACTTAGTGTATGTATAATGTATATGTATACCGTGACGGTAATATATTTTTTTCTCTAAACGTTCAAACGCCCGAATTGTCTACAAACTAAGTTCTTTTTAATACTTATAAATACAACATTATTATAAACCAAACATATCTTAAGGTAATGTCATTATGACAAACAAGCCTAATACAATATAATTATATAATCAAGAATGTTACAACATAAACATCTACCATTTCATTATTTAATAATTATCTTAAATATTTTACACAATCAATTTATATTATAATTAAATATAAATTATACAATAATTAACAATACGTATAAAAACTTTAAAATACATGTTTTCCAAAATAACTATAAAACTGAAGATAAAATCTCCACATGTATAGTCGAAGCATTACAACGTCATTATAAAAGTCAAATGCAGGACTTAAATTATAAAAAGAGAAACAACTGAAAACATAAAAAACTACACGTACTTGTGATTTAAAAAAATTGGTTTACTAAATACCATATTATATATATTCATTTGCAAATAATCAAACATAATAATCACACAAAGAACACTAATTAATGGCACTACCACAAATAAATACTACTTACTTCTTAAATATAAGTATTTCTTAAGTTGTTTTGGGGTTAGTTTTTTGGAAGATATTGATTCTATTATTATTACCACAAAATATTGTTAATTCTTACGTTTTCCGAGTAAATTATAATAATTCATTTCACAAACAAGTTGTCATAGACAGGCATGTTCCATAAAGACAAAATGTCCAAGATACAATGATGGTCCTTCGTAAATTCAACGCAACGCAACGGAAGTTAGTCACAAGTTACTTTACATTCTTTTCATTTCGTTCATGTTATTTAGGAACACCAACGAGTAGAATTATGACATTTTGCATGTATAGAAGGGCCTGTCTAGTATAATTATTTTTATAGCAAGTCTATGCGAGCTTTTGACATTATTTAAATTATATCATTCTAAAAAGGGTGGGCTTGTCAATTAGGTTTTTGCATGTATGCTTATCACAATGTACACGATGTCTTTGTCGTTTGTATACCGATTTTGATGATGTTTTTTTATTGAATAGGTTCGTGTTGGTCCCATGTAATAGTTTTTGTGGTATAATTATGAGATTATCTGACCAAGTACATATAGAACGAAGCTTCTTAAAGATCAATTGTATAGAATTCTCCGCATTTCTTGAATTAAAGTAAATTTAACTCAGATTCTTTGTTACCTGTTGTCTTATTTATTAATAACAGAGTAGGATGTTTTTTGCTTACAAAACTTCATAAAATCTAAAATAAGTAGATTATTTTAGGTATTAAGGTAACTAAGCGTGAAAGTCAAGGTTGTAAAAACATGAATTGAAAAAATGACAAACCTAATATGTACAACAACTTAAAAACTTATAAACCGATTAGTTCACTTTAAAATATATTTTTAGAATAGGGACAGAGAGCCTTACAAAGTATTGCCATTACAAAAAACTTGAGTTTGACTGTTTGTATTTTGTTTTATAAGCCCCAATTTAAGTCCCTGTAAAAATTAAACCGTTTAATTCCCTTATAATTATTATTCTTACACATTAAAACAACTAAGATTACAACATATTAATAAAATTTTAACACGTGAACAATTGTTTTGGTTAATAATTGGTAGATGTTAGTTTATGATTTGACATATTGAAATGACTAGTTATTAAATTAGTAACATAAGATTCACGAGAAGAGAAAATTAGGCTTCGTTTAAAAATCCTAACAATAAATGAGGCACAATTATGTTTTAAATGTATACATACATTACGTTTTAAAACAATTTAATAATCACAAAATTTTAATGTTTTAAATTCTAAAATAATTACACCTAAATACACCTAAGAACAAAAGTTGAATACAAATATTCGTCAACATTTGATAGGTAATTTAAACAACCCATTCTTTGGCCGTGGTACACATTTGTGAAACTAAAGTTTATCAAGAAAGGTAGACCGTCAATTAGCTCGTATTCAGCACCCTGTAGACTAGAGAAAATTTTAGATCTACCTAGCATTATCTACAAGCTTATATACAGCTGCATTTTCTAATTTTACTAAATATATTGTTAAAACGACCATTTTATTGTTTTTGGTTTATGTTTATTTTATGTATTTCAAACATTTTTCCAATAAAGGTTGCCTACTGAGAAATTGAATTTGTTTTAACTTAAACTTAATAATGAATGTATATTTTTGTTATCTTTTTCGAGCTTGAAAAGACTTGTCTTCCGTTAATACTTGATTAAAAAATATTTGAGATTCAAAATAAGCCATTAGTTAATGCACTACTTCAATGTAAAAGACATATTTACTACGTATTACCTATACGCATTAGTTTATGGTACCGAAATAATACTCAAATTACCCTAGTCTAAACATTGCCTAATCGATGCATGTGACACTAAACGTCAACACGAGAAATTATCGATAAATCGAAATCGATTTAATTTGACACGTTTACCTTTTAAAAAACTATAGAAACGCTTACTAGGCGTTGTTATAAAAATATTTTTGTATCTCAATTTTAACTGTGCGTGTTTTCTATATGTACATTTGATGTAGATAGCATTTGACGGTGATAAGTATTTTTAAGTTTTTTTCTATATTCAAAATATTGTTTAATCTGTGATGGATGGAGTGATGATATGAGTACTTTCTGCGGTGACGGATAATATTGAGGCCTTTTTAATTTAAGTGAAATTTTTTTTTAGCTTTAAGATTCAAAAAGCAGTAATTAAAATACCTATCTATATCGTATAGAAGAAAATATTAATGTTACGGTGTTATGACACACGGTAATACATTTAATTTAATATTCTTATAAACATAACTGAATTCTTACATTCTGATATGATTATACGCTACAGTAAATACGTAATCAAAATAATAACACTGTTTATATATCCATAATACTAATAAAATGCTGAAACTAACTTAAGCGATGTTAAAACACACCGATCACTGTCCCAACTCACTTCACTAAAACTAAGTCTAACATTCCACACATGGATCTAATGTTCTACACGAGGATATCGAAACTACGTTGAAAAAATATTTCTCTGATAAACACTTTGTTCAACTTCACCAAACTTTAATTGCACAAACGATCTTTGGTGTTCAAAACAGTTTCATTGCATCGGGCAAATGTTCTTGCACAAAGTCTAAATGGAACATTCGTCGCTGTCCTGCGCGTAGTCTTCGTCTTCCTCATTCTGGTTACGAGCTTTTTTAACTTTACCAGAAACTACTCCAGTATTAACCTTACTGAACAGACTGCTACGGTTCAGTCTGGATATCTCTCTTTGAGGACTCAGTCTCTCAGCGACTGCTCTTTCATAGTTATCAGAGATCTTACTGACACCGTTTACTGGACTTGTTACAGGTGATTTAGCTTTAACAGGAGATGTTGCCTTTTTAACTTCTGGATTCTTATCAATTGGCATACCACTTGTCGCTGCTGTGTATGATGGTGGATCTTTCGCTCTGGCACCACCTGTGTTAAGTAGCTGTGAGTACAGGAAGCTGTTGTTGCCGAAACCCAATCTATTCTCCATTTTCCCGTTCATCATCATCAAGCTGACTGGTTTTTCAGGTGGGATTGGTTTCTCTCCTTTTCCAATTGTCTTGTTTTGGTTTGCCCATTTATCGTTGCCAATGGAGTATATGGAGCTGAGATTGACGAAGCCAGAAGCTGGTTGACCGCCTGTTGTTTTTGGTCCAGTCCCAATACTAAGATCTTTAGTACGAACTATGTTAGATAGCCCTTCGCTTAGCGTAGATTCTTCAACGCTTGAATCTTCAACTACCTCAGTGTTTGTAACATCATCTAGATTAGGCGATAAACAGTCTTCATCAGTTTCATCGTATGAGCTGAAAATGTATATGTTACTTTTAAAATGTGTATTAAATATTAGAAATATAATTTATTAGAAATATTTATATGTACTGAATGCAACAGAACTTTTTAATAATCATTGTTAGTCGCTTCATGCCTGGTAAATTATGTGTATGAATATTATTTACAAACAAAAGCTGCGGGTAAATATATTGTGGATCGAAGAGTATTTACAAAAATGATATATATGTTTTCATCAGTAAGGCAGACTTTCCAAGCGATAGTGACGTCACGATACTCGAGACTGTACAATATGCTGCTATATTTTCGTATGTATTATGAACATAGCATTTCCACGCAGCACACGTATAGAGGTATTCGAAAGCGATATATTTGGAACAAAATGCAACTTGGGATGCGACACGTCGCAACGTTATCACTTAAAGCTTATCTCAGGCTTCGAAATCAGAACACGGTTAGATAAATAGAATGCTTGTTAGAAAATCGTCTGGCACTTTTAGCAAACAAATCTCAAAATTATTTAGATTTACTAGTTACAGTGTTTCCAAACAGTTTTGATCTAGGTTCTGATGTCGATGAAATCGAGAAAAGAGGTCATCTCGATTCAGATATGTGCAAAATTCAATGCAGAAAAATTACAATACATACACTGCAATACACGAACACAATCTTACCCTAGCATAGCCAGTTCTGTCTTCCTCCCTGATGAAAGAAATTAGAATAAATAGTGAACAAATTAATGAATAAATATGGTAACTACGTGTTACATATTCAATCTATAAATACATATATAAACTTTAGTAAACAAAAAAAACAAAGAAAAATATAATCGTATAAATAAATAGCGATATCTAAGGGTTTTAAAGAAAGAAATGATGAGGTCTCGTAAAATCTGCTTATTGGTGTGCATTCAGAACATATTTTGTATAATTCTGTTAATGTTTTCGTGATACATGACATTATCTACTGTCCGATCATTAAAAGGCCACAAGAACTTTTGAGCTACAGTATGAAAATAGAAAATGTCCAGGATGACAACATGATAAAAAAGACCTAGAAGTAGAATAATAAATAATATATTGAACCTTTACGCCATAATGCAAAAAGTATCGAAAATTTAATCAGCGTAAAATGACTTAAAACGAAATTCTCAATATAACAACAGTCCAAACAAAGCCATATTCGAGCGTAAATAACTAAGAAAATATATACGAAAGATTGTGCAGGTGTGAATATTTTAAAACTTATTTTGTTGATTCCCAAAAGATTGCATTTTGAGTTACGTCGTTTTCACTCTAAAGATGCGATATGTAGTCCTTCAGAGTTAGGATTACCTGAGCATTGTAGCTGAGGCAAATTATGGGATCATACAATTGTGGAATCTCCAAAACAAAATACTATAAAAAATCAGGTCCTCATAGATGTAGATGTATTGCGCAAGCGAACCCGCAGCATCCCACTACGACGCAAGGCGGTTCGTTGGGTTTTAGTGGGTATTACTTAGCTGGAATAGCGAGTGCTGAGTCCCACACTACCACTACTCGTAGTGGTGCGCATAAATGCGTTTCCCAACGTTAAAAATAAAGATGTACATGTGTGAGAAGTATTCTTGGCCATGTTACATGACTCTAATGAAATGAATATGGGCCTTTTAGTGATAGTACAGTAGATATATTGTGCAGGTCTAAGCTCTAAGACCACAATGTGCTCCACAATGCTTCGACTAACTGAGCTTGTGCTTAACAACGTAACTACGTTACCACATAATTTTATTTGTTTGGTTTAATTCTCTGCAACTGATTACTCCTGTACAACTCATAGAAACGATTAATACATTTCCTTTTCTCGGTATCTTTAATTATTTTAAATAAATGCCTGTTTTTAAAGAGAAAAATTAATTTATATTGTATTTTTAATGGATTTTGTTTGGTTGATTGTAAAATGCTTACATTTGGTCTTGCGCGTCGCTTCCGCCCTCTTCGGCTACGAGAAGTTCGTATTCTTCAGCAGCGAATCTATCCCATTCTGACATCTGTAATAGATTATTAAACTATTTTAATATTTTAAATAATACTTGCATTTCCTGGGGGCTTACCATTAACTCTTATTTCGATTCAAATGACGACATAAGCTGAGTTATATCACTGTTTCGTACCATGATATACATATATGTATATTTATACGTCATGCTCATATAAAATCTGAATTGATTTACTGTCAGAATTGAATTAGATCGAAATAGAATTTTTACTATAAGTTTATGGTAAGCCCGCAGATGGCCTAGCTGATTCAACCAATTTTGTTCGAAAATTTTCTTGAATTTTAATGGTTGCATTTTTTTATTATCCGTACAAGGCTAGCTTTTATTATCTTACCCATACGAGTTCTACTAAGATTAGTGAGAAAGAGGTACATTCTTTTTTGGAGCAGTTATATCCATATTTACAACTAATTTCTTGAAAACTTAGTTTTTATGTATCCCCAGAGTACTCTACTTCGTCCGATCATAAGTAGAAGAGAATATACGTGGACTTGTTTTAAAACGCGGCTAACGAGGAGTTACTCAACTTTTTTTTAGATAAAACTCTAATGATACCGAACGAAGAACAGCTATAGTAAAATTTAAAGTTAAGGTCATCTTAACGACGTTTCTCAATTAATTAATCACTTATACTATTAATCAATTACGGTAATCATTTAATCATTCAATTGACGATAATCAGCATAATTTGATGATGCCCTTGAATATCTGGAACTAGAGATGATAACTAGATGAAAATTCTCACGGGAACAGGATCAACGGGCTCAGGAAATTTGTATTACCTAACGTTTGCAGCTTTATTGGTAGGAAAACGAAGAACAGAATTAAAACTCCCACGGAAATGGGATCAACGGGATACAATTTTACGCTAGTTTATAGTATTTTTGACGCTAGTTTATAGTATAAGTTAGGAATTAGTATTACCTCAGAGTCCGAATCACGTTGCGTAGCGAACGGATCCCGTTGTTCGTGATCCAGGTACTTCTCGAGGTTGAAGAACGTGTCGTAGAAGATCGGCGTCAGCTTGCACTTCTTCAGATCCGTCAGTGTTATCTTCCCGTCTTCGGCTGGATGGACCATGTCTAGCATCTGGAAATTATGAGTTATGGGGATGTATTAGGGCAGATGCATCTTCCAGGTGGAGGCCGTAAAGCCTGGGCGCGGAAGCGCTAGTGCGTATTAAGGGTGTGCGAATATCGTTCGAATCGATTCGAATATCAAAATCGAATATTTTGAAAACTTTCGAATCATTCGCGAATTAATAAAATATCTTTCTTTTCAGATTTTTATCACCAGATTCAGTACGATACTGAATTATATACTGTTAAATTCATATTTGAATATTGAACATAAGAAAACCTGAATTCAAAATATTCGAAAATTCATTAATAATTTAAAAATAATTCAGAAAACATTCTAATTATTCTAAATTTTTCGAATTATTAGGGAACTTTTGAATTTTTCGAACTAATATTAATACTTGATTCGGAACGAATAATTCGTAATTTCGAATTATTCGCACACCTCTAGTTATATCTTTATATAAATAGTATAATATAAGTATGTAATTATTAAAATTTAAATGTTGAGTTCCGGGCGGAGGCCGAGAGGCCGGACGCGCCAGCGCCAGGGTTTTTATATTTATATGTATTTAAGTATTTTATGTATTAGTATGTATATAAAAAAACCTACCTGACATAAGCAGTCGTTAAACGGCAGTGTTTCAATACCGATCGCTTCCATCCTCTGCATTTGCTCTTCATAGAAGTATTCTAACTCGTACATTGAGATGAAGCCATCGCCATCTAAATCCATACACCTGAAATGAATTTTTTTAATTTAACTACTCTGTGAGCCAACCACGGAAGTATAGTATTCCGCATTATACTCTATGGTATTCTGAGGTTGGCAACACTGATGGACGAACCGATGTTTTCTTCCATTGCCGGCGGCCGCTCTAATTTAACTCTGTAATTTAGTCTGTACCTCCTGAGCATATGGATTTTTTCCGGTAGTAGAGCCAAAGAAGTACTATCCTCTCGCAGAAAATCGGCGTAAAGTATCTGTACTGTTGCGTTTCTTGCGATGAGAGCGCCGGAGACCAAATCTTTAGGGTTGGCAACGCGCATGTGATGTCTTAAGTATTGCAAGCATTCATATGTTGCGGTGACTGCTTACCACCAGGCGCACCGTAAGCTTGTTTGCCAACCGTCATGATAAAATTGGACCCACGAAGTACCTTTAAGTGCTGTTTAACATATTATATGGACGCAAATAAGCAATACCATGTCAACCCACAAAATTGAAAAAACTGAGTTATATATGCAGAAGTGTTGGTAGATGGCTGAAGAACATTTTTCCTTAATATTTGTAGGGTTTTAAGCTTTAAAACTTCTAAAAAGCCATTTTTTCAATCATGCAATTTATGTATTTTTAAACGTTTTGGGTTATATTATATACGAAATATGCAGTTTGTATACTTATATTTTCTGAAAATAAGTGAAATAACTAACATAAATCTGAAATTGCCAAAAACTTGACCAATACACAAAAAAAAGTTCATATAAAGCAAGTTGTTCAAAATTTTCAAACGCGTTTTTCTCGAAATGTCATTCGTGTGGGTTGACATGGTATTGCTTATTTGCGTCCATATATGTATGTTTATTTTTAATTTTTATCATAATTGATACCACTTATTTTAAAAAGCTTATACGTTTTTCTTAAGTTAAA
The DNA here is from genome assembly GCA_023373885.1 of Hestina assimilis. Taxonomy (NCBI): domain Eukaryota; kingdom Metazoa; phylum Arthropoda; class Insecta; order Lepidoptera; family Nymphalidae; genus Hestina; species Hestina assimilis. Next base: position 6,346,754 of record CM041741.1, on the reverse strand, counting down.
ACTTTACGCCGATAATACTTAAAGTAATTAAATTTTTAGTTAAAAAAATAGATGCGAAAGGGGTAATTTCAAACCGCTAAAGTAATGTTCACGTGACAAGCTCATATTGAATTTTCTCGAACGCCACCTCATGCCAGGCTTTGTAATTTCTTTAATGTATTTAGTTCATAAGCAATTGCTTTTAGTAAAGTTATTACTACAATATGTAGTATTATGAAGTTTATCGAACACGATCATATATTGGGAAAATATTATATTTTTATAAGTCTTAATTGTTATTCATTAAAATGTAGCAGTAGTAAAAAAGCATTTTCTTCCTAGTCTGTTTGTTGCTGATTCTGTAAAGGTAATGTAGATTTGGCGGATTTCGGTAAAAATATGTTTGGAAAATCAAGGACTAAATAAAAGTACATTTATGGTTGTCATGATATTTGTGGGTATCCATTTAACACTACAATTGTGGTAGAGTGTCTATTACTGTTGGCCCTAGGGGCCTTGACAGCGTTACCTCCTGCGAGGTCGAGCCTTGGCTTGGGACGTCATCGGGAGGAAGAGAAAGCTTCGGAGCGAAATCTAATGGCCCGTACGCGGCGCAGCGCTCACCGATGAGCAAGCGAGTTAGTGAGTTCTCGGGCGGTTCGAAACAAGGGGCTGTAACGTTTGACTGTTTTCGTGTCGTATTAGTATCTGGGGTGTCAGCTGTAGTGCTTGGGACGCCTAAGTCTTGTTGGCCAAAAATATGAACTCGACCATATCCTTATAACTCAATCTGCTTACATAGATGGTAGCTTGCCTCAGAAACAATCGAAACTCAATTTTTACCTGAACCAATATTCGATCGCAGTTGGATGAGTCTTGTCCTCCTCAGCCAGTAGGAACCACACGAACTCCGTGTAGGACATCCGCGGCTCTCCGTCAGGGGTCAGTCTATTCTGGTTCCCGCGCGTCACGCAACCGGACAGCACTCGCTCGATCATTCGACTTGAAAGAGCTAAAATCGATAAAACAGATGAAACAAAATTTAATAAAAAATAATTTTCGTTTTATAAATAATACTAGCTTTGCCCGCGGCTCTACTCCCTTTATGTAGTATTTTGATAATCCCACAACATGGTTCCCGGTATAAAAGGTACCCTATATGTATCCAGGTAATACGATTTATACCAAATTTCATCCAAATCTGTCCAGTAGTTTTGCGTGCCTCAGCTGATCTATCAATTCGATTCGATCCTGACCCCATTGGGCTATTGTCATAACCCCTCCTTATAACAAGCTTACAAGCTAATTTGGAAGGGCAATCGCAATATTAATTGGACGCAAATAAGCAATACCATGTCAACCCACACGAATGTCATTTCGAGAAAAACGCGTTTGAAAATTTTGAATAACTTGCTTTATATGATTTTTTCTATGTATTGGTTAAGTTTTGGCAATTTCTGATTTATGTAAGTTACTTTACTTATTTTCACAAAAATAAGTATACAAACTGCATATTTCGTATATAATATAACCCAAAACGATTAACATAATACATAAATTGCATGATAAAAAAATGGCTTTTTTAGAAGTTTTAAAGCCTAAAACCCTACACATATTAAAGAAAAATGTTTTCAGCCATTTACCAACTCTTCTGCATATATAACTCAGTTTTTTCAATTTTGTGGGTTGATATGGTATTGCTTATTTGCGTCATGAATTGAAAAAAAAAAAAACAAATGACAAAATGTTAAAACGGTAGTAAGCCATAATAATCATAGGAGGTTAAATGTATTCAAAAATGTAAATACAATTAGAAAAGGTTATGGTTTATTGAACAACAATCCAGGAGGAAATTGTAATGGCTTACAGTTTGTTTATCGTGTTAGAAAGTTCAAATATCTGAATTTACTTTACAAAATATATGAGCCGAATTATATACAAAGGGGTATGCCCACATAGAAAAGGGAGCTGGGCCCAGAGTGGACAGCAAAAATTTATGTTGTTATTTTATGTTGTTATTTTATGTTATAAGTTTATAAAGGCAGCTTTCTACAGACGAAAAAATGAATTTTATTACAGTATGAAAATGGGTCTTGTGAAAATTTTTTTTTATTATAGGATGATAATTTTGACAGCTCATAAGCTCCGCTTTAGGGATTTTTGATAGTCTGTGGATGTTTGTAATGCGTAGTAAGCTTTAAATGGGCGGTACCCGTTAATGAAGTATGAAATTACCTTTAAGACATTTGTCCTACAAAAAATACAATACTTCATAGGCGTCAGCTGTCAAAATTATTATCCTAAATTTGTAATTATAAAACAATATGAGAAAATGTTTGGCACAGTAACTTACAAAATCAATAATGTGGTTAAATCGCATGACAACTTATCAATTTTATTAACACATACTTTTGTAACACATTTCGTAATTATTAAAATTTTCCGCGTGTTAATGTAACGTTCGTGCTGAAAAACCGTAACCCCAAGGTCGGGTAAAGTTTACGAAATAAGATAAGCTATAAATGAAGAAATATATACATACAAATTAAATATACATAAAGCAAATTATTTCTATGAAATTTAATATTACAAAAGTCCCTTGTTGATGTAATATTGGTGATAAAATAAAAATATTATTTCTATATTAAAATGTATTACGAGCACGTTCTTTAAAACGTACTTTTATGAATTAAACTCCGTGCTTAGTACAACAATAGTTTCGTTTATTATCCGTTACATAAATCAGGTCAGGGCTAATACATTAATCGTCTCGTTATTTTCCCAATATAAATGTAGTCATAGCTAATACATTAATCGTTTCATCATTTCAAAGTAGTCTTGTGTATGGTCTCCCGAATTCAATCCAAGTCCCATTTCCCACCTTTTTTCGCGCTATCTCAACCTATTTTCCCGCCAATATTTCCTTGGCTCTGATTGGGCAACAAGAAACCCGCGTCCGCCATTGTTTTCTTTTAGGCCAATCAGATACGAGGTGGTGTTGTCATTTATAAAAGTTATAAAATTATTGTTCATTAATTAAGAAATCATGACATTCGGCCGTCCACATTTGTGCAACCTCCCGGTGCACATTAATAATAATTACATTGCATAAGTTTGTTAACTAATACAAATTTTATACCTAATTATTTAAATTAAAATATCAAGGTACATCTCTATTCTTATGAATCAAATAACTTTATACAATTTTAATTCTCAATAATAAAATTAAAATATCAAAGTACATCTTCATTCTTATCAGTTACTTAATTTTACATAAGTTTGTTAACTAATACAAATTTTATACCTAATTATTTAAATGAAAATATCAAGGTACATCTCTATTGTTATGAATCACATAACTTTATACAATTTTAGTTTTCAATAATAAAACTAAAATATCAAAGCACATCTCCATTCGTATCAGTTAAGTACTTAATACTTTTTTTTTTTAATTAATTAAATTAAAATATCAAGGTACATCTCTATTCTTATGAATCACTTAGCTTTATACAATTTTAATTCTCAATTATAAAATTGAAATATCAAAGTACATCTCCATTCTTATCAGTTACTTAAATTTTTTTTTTTTTTTATTATAATATCAAGAAACATCCCTATTCTTATCAGTTATACAAATTTTATGTCTCATTAATTAAAATATCAAAGTACATCTGCATTCTTATCAGTTACCTGATACTTTTTTTTTTTTTATGGAATTAATTAATATATCAAGGTACATCTCTAATTTTAAAAGTCACCAACTTTATACAATTTTAATTCTCAATAATAAAATTAAAATATCAAAGTACATCTCTATTCTTATCAGTCACCTTACTTCATACAAATTGTACATCTAATCAATTTTATATAAATAAAATATCAACTTAAATCTTTATTCTTACGCGTCAGTTTAATCATGACATTCGGTTTATTACAAAATTACTTGCTAATGATATTATTATTAATTAAAGATAATGGTACGGAACACCTCACGCGCGAGTCCGACTCGCACTTGACTTTTTTTTCTTTTTTATATATTTTAATGGGCTTCACCAAAATATACTTGAACGAACTCAATTTGCTTTTTTTTTTTTTTTATCGAGCCTACAGAGCTTAGCTTACGAGGTTCGGCATCTATTTGAAAGGAGTCCTTGGGGGTCCCCTGTTCTAGTAAAGCAAACTATTAAACTGCGTTATTATTAATAATAAATGGTAGCTTTGTAAAGTCTTGTCCAATTAACATAGAGTACACAATTCATTGCATACTTTTATTGTTATCATAGTTATGTTATAGTAATTTGTATATTTATTTAACTCAAATAGTAACTATGATCTTTTAATGAAAATAATATATAAAAGCAAATTGTAAAAAAATATATTATCTAATAAATTAATGAAATACTACATGGATTTCAATGCTACCTGCAACATCATCAACTTGTCATGAGATTTAGAGCCTTCTAAGAAGGGGATATAGAAGAATGACCAAAACCTTTTATTGTAGGGTGGTTGTTTACAAATTTAATCAAATTCTATTTTAGCTGTTAGTGGAAATCATAAGTTTTTTTTTTTGTACTACTTGGTTTAATAAATAATAATAAATAAACGCTACACACTCAACGGCCCCCATTAGGATAATTATATCCTGTGTCGGGGGTCCGGAAACATTCACAATGACAAGGACAAACACAACCAGACCGGAAAACATGCCTGTACGATTAATACAAACATCTGCTCCGAGCGGGAATCGAACCCGCAACCGTAGAGGCTTAAGGCAGACTCGCTACCCACAACGCCACAACGGTGTCAGTTTATGTTATTATCCTCAGTTTAACATGGAGGATTCCAGAAACTAAGCTGGCAAGTGACTGAATCATGACTAACTTTTAAACATTTCTGACATTTAACTTTAGGTCTTGGTCTAGGCATTAAAAGCATGCCCTGTAATACGAAAATTAAAACATGGAACGGTCCCTACAAGTTTTTGTAATGCAACATAATATATAACTTGATTTTTGTCCCATTCATAAATATTAGCATATTCTACAACCTTCTGTAGTAAGTTAGCCACTACAAGAAAGTTGTCTTCTTTGGGTTACTTTTATTATTTTTTTTTTAAGGCCAACAATCTACACTTGGTGTTTTGCTAGACGGATTAAAATCCGGAATTACAATAACACGATATACACACCCTATAGTATTAATTTTAAAGATAATTTAACATATAATATATCAATATAATATATATTATGTTGCCTATATCAAATTATCATAGAATAACAAGTTTATAGTTTGTGAAACTTATTTTGATAGGTTTACGTTTTATTTCTCTATTTATTTATAATTATACAGAATAGTCTATTTATTTTTAATAATATAAAAGAAATATAATTTATCTAAATGTTGGCACAGCCACATTAGAAATAAAAATGTCTCATTGAAAATCAGTATTGGTTGCACTTGGGTTCCCCAGTGTATGATGAATGACACACCTTTTTGAGACACTGTCACACTTCATTGATGTTGGCAAAGATACCATAATATTATGCATTTTTATGTACTTTGTTTATTATTGTAAGATACCAAATATCTCTTTGTTTTTGTTATATATTGTTACTTATAAGTCAGTTTAGTACTAACAAATTCAGCAATATTAATTCTAGTTCTGTCAGTTATAATATAATGTTTAATATCTGTTGTATCATGTATGTGCTTGTCCCAAATAAAGTAGTTCTTTCTTTCTTTCTTTCTTAATGCTTTTCTAAACTATTTAGTTTGAATTTTATTGATATACATGTATAAATATTAATATAATTTAAATAATTAAAGTTTAAATAATTATTCAAAATCAACTAATATTACTACTCATGTTGCGATAGCCTATTAATAGTAGAACATATTGATATACATATATATATATATATTTTAAATTGCATCCTTAAATTGAATGTGATTTTGTACCTGCTATTGGTTTTCCCAATAATTAAATTAATAAACAACTTTCTATTGACTTTTTTTTAACATAATTATTATGTAAGGTCTATTGTAATAACTGCTAATGTCACTTTACTTGTTTTTTTACTTGTCAGTATGAAGTTAGGCACAAGTCCCGCTGTATTACTATTTGAAACCAACTATAGACTCCGAATTTTACATTTTTGTTTTTTTTTACAAATTTTTAAATCTCTTCATAATAACTAGTAATATAGAAAAAATACTTTAGTTTTCCTAGGTATCTATAAATGTCAAAAATTTGACGTTGACAGTAACTGTCAGGCTTTTTACAATCTATCCTTAGAATAAGAATCTCCTGGACGGAGCCTAAACCTATTGCCACTCTTGAAACCCTATTTCAAAAGAGATATTGATATCTTGTTGCTCGGAGTACTAATACGAGTAAAGCAAATTTATATCTATTTTTTTATTCCCTTAATGTCATGTTATAAACCCAGTCACTTCAGTCAATTGTATGAGTGCATTTGTCAATTATTTATGTAATTTGAATAGAATTATTGTAAATGATAAAATGAAACATGCACACAGTGTTAATTTAAGATATTATGGTCACATTAAATACGTAAAATATAAATATACACGCGTTTTATAGCTACTGTTCATTCTATCTTCTTTCTATTTCTAAAAATCTATCAGATATGCTTTTAACAATTAAATATCAAGTCATTTGTATTAAAAACATTTCAATGGTACTATAGGTTTAGTTTATAATAATAGAAAAATAGACGTTCATTTGTATGTAAAGTAACCGATACGAATCGTTACACGCTTTTCTTTTAAATGGGCAAATTGCTATTACTAAAGAACCCAGCTAGGTACAGCTTTCTCAATTATTTGATGTTATTTATCAAAAAAATGTTTAACATAATAAACAAAATTTGAGCATGTACAACACTGGTTACCAAATGGCAATTGTTTTTACACTTTTTGTCTATTGTTTTTACACTTTTTGTCTCTTGTTGCATGGATGTGATAAGGTACCTCGTCTGGTGTGAAGCTCATTGCCTGCGCAATTGGACGTTGCTCAGACTGCAGTAACGTTGAGGCAGGGAATATTAAAGTTACAGGAACCTCCAGGGCGACAGCTGGCTCGATCTCGATCGACGATCGAGGGGTACATTTACGTACCCTGCGGGACGTCTATCTTGTGGCGACGAAAATCTGTTTCTTACGCGTTTGCCTCTCCAACGTCGCTGTTCACGACTAGCTCGTTCCATGCTCCCCATAAAAGAGATATTTAATGTTAGTTTAATCTCTAGTAAAATCGAGTTACTAGTTACTAAAGTTTCACTTCTATCGTGTGTGAATCACACACACACACTTTTTTTGTTCATTATAATTTGCTAAATTTTAATCGATTGGTAAAATAAGGGATTAATCTTTTAACTGTTTTGCAACGAATTCATAAGTAAAGAAAAGTGTAATTATATTTATTTAAAAGATTCTTGCGCAACTAACGCCATCGTGGTAGTTTGAAACTTTGACCGACGTTATTATTATCAAGTAATAATGAAATATCTGTGGTCAAATGTCTTGCTGCTTACAAAATACTACATGTCAATAGTCAAGGTTTTGTTAGAAATATGTTATTTATTACTTCCACATTTAATTAGTAAAATTGTAATTTTTTCCAGAGAAACCCCATTGTGTTCCATAGTTATCGTAGAAAGCATCAAAATAACAATGTCAAAAACGTCATTAATGTCCAGAAAATGGAATAATTGAAATTTACGCTTTCAAGTAATTTTACGCTTCCAGCGAAACAAACAATAGATGGTAAATCATATTGCTATATTGCCATAACCTCAATTATCAAACAAGATGAAAAGTGTTTCTGATTCCCGAGAAGTGTCTTCGCAATCACATCTAAAATTCTTAAAACTTTCATTAAAGTGAAAAATACAAAAATAGTTTTCATGAGTCTTATCATGAGCTATACTTAATTATGGCACATTATTATAACCTCAGCTGACTTTTTTTTTACTCATGGTTCACATAACCATAATATATCATATCAAATATTTTTATTCAACGCAAAAATGCAGTCTAGTAACTGGTATTGTTAATTTATGTTTTGTTTCTAGTGTTAGTGTTAGTTCTTAGTGTAGTGTATACATAACATTTTCAAAAATATATTGAGAAGCAACAGTATATATGAAATAGAGTAATCACAGTACACATAACTGCCAGCATATATTCTTTAACTATTACATAAATAAATATTTGTCATGGCATTCATAATCATACATAATATATAAAATATTGTAATCACAATATACAAAACTGTAACTATATATTCTATATCTAGTACATAACTATCTAATTATGTCATGGTATACATAACCATAACATAATATCTAAATTCGTGTAGGAGCAGCGCACTTTTACCGCAACTACAGATTCCATAACTAGTACATGACTATCTAATTATGTCACGGCACACATAACCATAACATAATATCTAAATTCGTGTAGGAGCAGCGCACTTCACCGCAACTACAGATTCCATAACTAGTACATAACTATCTAATTATGTCACGGCACACATAACCATAACATAATATCTAAATCTGTGTAGTCGCAGCACACTTCACCGCAACTACATATTCCAGAACTAGTACATAACTATCTAATTATATCACGGCACACATAACCATAACATAATATCTAAATCTGTGTAGTCGCAGCACACTTCACCGCAACTACATATTCCATAACTAGTACGTAACTATCTAATTATGTCACGGCACACATAACCATAACATAATATCTAAATCTGTGTAGTCATGGCACACATCACCGCAACTACATATTCCATAACTATCTAATTATGTCACGGCACACATAACCATAACATAGTGTCTAAATCTGTGTAGTCGCAGCACACTTCACCGCAACTACATATTCCATAACTAGTACATAACTATCTAATTATGTCACGGCACACATAACCATAACATAATATCTAAATCTGTGTAGTCACAGCGCACATAACTGCAACTACATATTCCATCACTATCTAATCATGTCACGGCACACATAACCATAACACGATATCTCAATCTGTGTAGTCACAGCGCACATAACTGCAACTACATATTCCTTCACTATCTAATTATGTCACGGCACACATAACCATAACATAATATCTCAATCTGTGTAGTCGCAGCACACATAACTGCAACTACATATTCCATAACTAATACATAACTATCTAGTTGTGTCACAGCACACATCACCATAACACAATTTCTAAGTCAGTGTAGGCACAGAACTCATAACTGCAACTACATATTCTATAACAACAACTACATATTACATTGTCACGCCATACATAACCATAGCTATAGAGTACTTAAATCACAAAAACTAAGCCCAATGAATAATATTGATTTATAATATAATTTAGCTTTTATTTATTTATTTTTTTATCTTATATTTTACATTTTTAGATATTTATATAAACAATATATTATATAAAACATTTAAAATTATAAAAAAATAGTCACTTCCATATATAATTATACAATATAATTATATTTATTTAGAATAATCAATATACTATATCACTCATAAGTCATAAAATAATTATAATAATAATAATAATGTTTATTGATCCAATAAGATAAAATAAAATAAAATAGAGAAGTAACTAATACTTTTTTTGTTCATACAGCTTATAATAATGATTTTGATTATAATCCAACAAAACTTTCATATCAATTTATTAAAATATTTCCAATACAATAAGTAATTGTGTTTTATGAAGGAGGTTGAAGAAACAATATAAGGTTAGAGCAGTGTTACATTAATAGTTTTCCTAATAGTTCAGGCTTGTCATAACTCACATCCCAATATGAAAAGCTAGATGGTAAATTACATTGTATGTTTGTAATTCATAAATGAGCATATATTGATCTGCTTGTTTATTTTAACAAAAACAACTGGTGCATTTTGACAACTTTATAAATTTTATGACAATAAATCATTTTCTAATGTATAGGTCAGAGATAAAAATTTATATAGGCAATTTTCATATCAATTTATAAAAATGTTTTTCAATAATATAAGGTTAGGGCAATGTTAAATTAATAGTTGTACTAATAGTTCAAGCTTGTCATAATTCACGTCCCATTTTGAGGAGCCAGGTGGTAATTTGTATTTTATGTTTGTAATTCATGAATGAGTGCACAAGTGATGCATTGTGAAAACCTTATAGATTTTATGACAATAAAACATTTATTTATTTTACCTTTTTTTCTATTCTTAGGAAATAGGTCAAAACTTTATTTAGGTTTATCATAGATTTCTATGAATCATGAATTAGAAGAATACGTACCTTAATATGTGGGTCTGAAGATCACGTACCACTTCTGAGTTTTTATGAATTAAACTCCGTGCTTAGTACAACAATAGTTTCGTTTATTATCCGTTACATAAATCAGGTCAGGGCTAATACATTAATCGTCTCGTTATTTTCCCAATATAAATGTAGTCATAGCTAATACATTAATCGTTTCATCATTTCAAAGTAGTCTTGTGTATGGTCTCCCGAATTCAATCCAAGTCCCATTTCCCACCTTTTTTCGCGCTATCTCAACCTATTTTCCCGCCAATATTTCCTTGGCTCTGATTGGGCAACAAGAAACCCGCGTCCGCCATTGTTTTCTTTTTGGCCAATCAGATACGAGGTGGTGTTGTCATTTATAAAAGTTATAAAATTATTGTTCATTAATTAAGAAATCATGACAGTACTAACACCTACTGAAATTGAGCGAATATTTAGCTAATCGACATATTTTAATAAATAAGTTAACTACTAAGCACCCCATAAGAAAAAGAAGAACTATGGCGCAGGCGGTTTGTTGAGTTTTAGTGGGTAGTACTGAGCTCATGGACTCGGAGCGGTGAGTCCCACACTACTACTACTTAGTAGTGGTGCGCGGAAATGCGTTTCCCAAAGTTAAAAAAGCGTGGGCGTAGCGAGGTCGGAGCAAAGGGGAGGGAGGCTCACCTTGCTGAAGCCCACTACGCCCACCGGTGGGTCACACCGGTCATATAAAAACATACATTTAAAATATTTTATTTTGCTTACCATGATCGTTATGTCTCGCGAGGTCGTGCTTGTCAATAAATAAATCATGGTCCTTATCCAGCTCCCAAAACTTGCAGTAGATGACGTAGAAGTGTTCGTAACTAAAACGAAGTTTAATATATTGTAATATGATATTCTTGTTAACGGTAAAATGCCACAAATTCACACCGAATTTGCGGTAATTATTGGGTATTTAATTACGTTTTTGCGTAATTTATGGCTAGCTTTATTATTACTTACTCATAAATTTTAACAAATAAACACTGGTTTGTGATTAAAAAAACAAACAAACAATATCATTAATTATTTAGTAATTAAAAAAGGGTAACACAAACCCCATAGTACAGTACAGTAGCCCACAAACTATATAGGTTGTAGCCCAAATTATATTATTTCTTTCAAATATATTAGAAATATCTTATACTAATATGACAAAAACTAGACTTGAAAAAATGTATTAATATTTATTTTTTTTAATTTTCCTAAGCATTTTTCAAAAAATATTGTGTGTCAAATTGAGAGCGTCTTAAAGTTGGTGAAATTAAAGATATCTCACCTAAAGTATTGCGTCACTTGATTGATGTCTTCCTCGTCTTCCAGCAGCTGTATCACTTGAAGTAGATTAGATCGCCTCAGCTCCGGTATCGATATCCTTCCGGACCACGACCGGTTCACGCAATAAAATATCCTAGCTATCACCTACAAAGTTACATTCTAGGTAATATTCAATATAGCAATTTATTTTCTTACACTTTGAAACTACAACTAAAGGCCAAGATTTTTTTATTTCATCATGGTTGACAAACAAATTTGGTCCGCCTGATGGAAAGCAGTCTTAACTTATGAACGCTTGCGATATTTGAAGTATCACATGCGCATTGACAATTCATGTGATAAGGGGAAAAGGATGAGAAGGTAAAAAAGGAAGGGAGCTCTCACTCGTAGCACGAAACGCTACCGTACGCTGTTACTTTACGCCGACTTTCTGTGAGAGGGTAGTACTTCCACCGTCGAGCCCATTTGTGCTGGGTGGAGCGTGGTTGTACTACTACTAATAGAATTAAATTGAGTTTTGTAGTAAACGGATTAGATTTTAAACAAAGAGAAGTTTTCGTCTGATTATAACCTTTTTTATTTCAAACAATTTGATGATGTTTCGTTCTAATGTATATGTAGTTCTAATGTATAAGTAGGTGACAGAAGAGGTGATTGCGATTTAGTGGATGCAACTAGCATTCTTCCCACCATTTGACGATATTTGTATAACCATTGAACGTGATTCGTGTAATCGTAATTATTTGTTACAGCGGTTTCAGACCAGCGTTTTATACGAGCGTATAAGATCGTTTACGGAAGCGCGTATAGTCTCCTTTTAAGCGCTATAAATATTCTACTTTTTTTTGACAATCGTCATCAACGGTTCGAGCGTACACGCCGGAATGAGCCCGTGTACGCGCGTTTTGCTTTTTGAAGCACGAAATGAAGCGCGCGTGTAAGTGCATATTTCGGAACGACGGTATAATATATACCTTACTATAGTTAGTTTTTAATAGTAAATATCTTGAAAAATTAAAAAACATTTAATTATGATTTTTGTAATACTTACAGTATGAACGTAGCGAGAGTGGAATTCAGTTGCTTCTTTCAGGAATGAGAGTCCAGGGTGCGTGTCGACGACGTCTTGGACGAGTGGAACGAAGTCCTCCGGGGTAAGTGTGATGTTCTTGCCTCGTGTCAGGATGTATACGAATCGGGATGCTTGGTCGTGACATTGTGATGTCATCCTTGAAATAAAGTATTTTAATATGGATTTGAAGGTTACAGACTTACAGTGTCTACTATAGTAAATGATAATGATAACTTTTTAGTTATCATTATTTCATATAAACTCTCTGAAGCCTCAATAGCTTAACGGTAGAAGGGCCGACTTCGCTCCGTTAACGGGAGGGTCAATGGTTCGATCTTGATCCCCTTGGGCTATTGTCGTCCCACTCCTAGAGAAAGCTTCGAGCTTATGTGGAGGGGCAATAGAAATATTAGTAATGCTTTGAAATGCGTGATAAAAAACACTTAAAGTATCACATGCGCGTTGTTAATCCAATGGATAGGAGGAAAAGGGTAAGAAGGAAAAAAAAGGAAAGGAACAGAGGAGGTGGGAGATTGGGCCTCCAGCGCTCTCACTCAGAGTAAGAAACGCAACAGTAATGCTGTTACTTTACGCCGATTTTCTGTTACTATAGAATACTAGACTATAGAATTATGTATATAGGAATTATAAAATTAGAACGAATATAGACATAGCCGTATATGGTATAAGAAAGATGTGTGATCGTTCAATGCTTACTCTCTCCAGAAATCAATGAACTTGTGACCATCGACCGCCGCGTTGAGGTTCTGTTGTGTTGCCAGGAACAATGGCATCTTCCAGTAGAGTGGACATTCGCACGCTTTCACGATGTGCTTGAAGCTTTCCCTCGGCACCTGAGAATTTATTATATTAAATTAAATATGTACATTAAACAATATTCTTTCTTGTATTAAAATATAACATCTATGTGTTGGTTTAAAAACTTTGTTTTTCTTTACGTATAGAAAATTCAAAAAAAATCTGTAGCGAATATTGAGAATGAAACTTTCAATATTTATATTTACCACAGTCGTTTCTACCACAAATAATTGTCAAATGTAAACGGTCCCGAAAATTAAGGATGGTAGGTATTTCAGACGCTATTCTTCAATTTCTTCACTAAAAAAAGTTCCCATGCAAGAATCTTTTTCTTCTACTGTGGTACGGAACCCTTAATGTGCGAGTTCGACACGCACTTGGTCGTTTTTTTTGTGATATCGAATCGATAGCTATCCAAACGTAGCACAGGATATTGATCTCTATTCCTGTCACGCTAATGATAGAATTGGTAAGACATTATACGGAAATGTCATCAATTCACCATTTTCGTTGTGATCACGCGCGTCCCGCGGGTGGGCCGGTCGACTTCCGCCATTACGGAATATAGGTCGCTTACATGTGTCACGTTAAAAATCTTATCGCGATAAAGATATTTGTATGTTTATCTGTGTAGTTTATTTGTTCATAGACTTGCCATGTACTATGGACAGACATGATGTTTCAAGCTCGTTGGTGCCTTGGTGCCACTTGGTACATTCATCACTAGAGCAACGGAAAGAACCTAGTTCATCAGGCACAGTGGTATTTCAACCGAGCGTCTCCGTGCTTCGGAGGGCACGTAAAGTCGGTCCCGGCTGTTGACAATTTGACAACAGTCGATAAGTCAAGTCAGAGGTCTGCGGGCAACCTGAACAACTCTGACACTAGGTTGGTCACTAACCACTCGATAATAAGAAATTAGATTACGTTGTGTAAATCAGAACCAAATATCGAATGAAGACGATGAAGAAGATGAAGATGAAGATCGTCTACGACTAACTTCTTTCCAGTAACTTGGTGTTAAATTAAAGACGGAGCACCAACGAGTCTGTGGCATTATGTCTGTGTAAAAGGGCCGGTCCATAGTATAAAGCAAGGCTATGTGAATTGAAGCTTTAGCTTCTAGATAGCTTATCTGTAATGTAATATCTCTCGTCTTAGGATTACCTTAACCAGCAATTTCTAAAAAGGTTTAATATTCTCATTCCATTTTCGCTTACAAACTCAAATTAATTATTATCTGTTATTAAGTATTTCGCCTCAAATATAATACAAAAGATGAGATTCATATGTATTGATTAATAATAATGTTAAGAAATGTTCAATTAATATTGATCTCGCTTTTTAAGTAATTAGATTTTACTGCTAACGGTAGGTATACAACATACATCAGAAAGTTTCGCGATACATTTATCTTATATCAATGCCTTTATATAGATACAATACGAGGAACATATTTATGGACGTAACAGCATTAAAGTTGAACTAGCAATTGCGTTACTATAAAAGGGAAGCTTGTTCTTAAGACTTAAACAAAGAAGTTGGGTTTTACTTCCTGGATTTTCTTTTTTTTATTACTATTTATTATAAGCCTCAAGAGCTTAATGGTAGAAGGTCACACCATTAAAGCGGCAGTTGCGGGGTCGATTGTGACCCTTTTGGATTATAGCAACCAGTCCTAGCATAAGCTCAAGCTTATTTGGAGGGCTGTTCTTAAAAATTAGTTGCTGCAGCGTGAGCGTTATAATGTGGTTTAAAATGTATTATGCGTGATGATGGCCTCATTTAAAAGCTAGCCATATTATTGTTCAAATACCATCGTCTAGTTTCCGCGGCTTGCGTAACAGGATTCGGGCAGTCTGTCAAAGTAGCCCGTTCGCTATAAATAGGCGAAGGCGTGACCCACTTAGCCGGTCATTGACCTCGGCTGGCTGGGGAAACGACACACAAAAACAAATGCAAGGGACAAACCACTCAAGGGCGAATATTAGAAAACTCTGACCCCGATTTAGCAATGTAAACCTTTTTATTAAATAAGATGATTGTTTTACGACCATTTAAACGAATCATAATATTATGACGTCAAATGACAAATTTGATTCTTAATCGAACCAGATTCTTATATCAGCTCTATAGAATCATATATTAGGGACCCTCATACGTTCGTAAATTCAACATCAATGCAATCTAACGAAGCTAGTCACAAGCTCACTTCATTGTGCACAACACAAGCGAGCAAAATTTATACTTACATATATAGTAAATATATGATTGATATTGTTTTCTCTATAAACCTTTTTGTTTTTCTAAACTTCCGTTAAAGTAATAACATTGTTTTTTTCCGCTTTTCAAAAATCTTTTAATGCGGTTTCGAAGTATTCAAGCCGAACTATGCTAATTCTATCAAACTCATACTTAAGTCATGCTTAAAACCTTAATTCAAAATAGAAGTACCTACTTACATATTTATTGTCAAAACAAAATTGTACCACGGGTTTACTTGAACTGACTTTTAAGTCATGTTGTAAAAAGCTTGTTACTACATCTCTACTATAAGTTACTTATGTTCTTACAAATGTTTACAACTAAATTAACATTCTGTGTCTAACCACCTGCATATAAGTAAGTACGGTGTTTTCTTATAGAAGCTAGACCATTTATTTTGACGGCACTTTAATAATTGTTACTTCAAATATCATCAAAATACATTACTAGCGGACAAACGTTAGACAATTTTAAACTTAGATTAAAACAACCGTTGGATTTCGAAATGTAATTTATCGTCGATGCTGGCGTGTCGCATCTTGCGTCGTATGGTCATTGTTTTTGCTCGTCTACGTGAGTTGGTTTATAATTTTAATCTTTGTTGAAACGAGAGAAGACTACTGTTTTAACATAGCATATGAGGAGAAATCTTGTAATGAGTCCAAATATACATGTTTCGTAGTATCAGCAATCTTAGAAATTTTGGTTATACGTTTCGGTATTTTGAGAGTTTTTCTTTAACAGTGTGACATAAACAGGGTTAATACTTGAAAATGCGAATGCTTTTTATGTAAAAGGTCTTACTTGTCTTTGAAGTACGCTGTTAAAAACAATCACATCAAATACGTAAATAGCTAAAATGGGAACCCATTTATTTTTTAATTACATTTTATATAAGTATTTGTTGTTATGGCGGCTACAGAAATACATAATCTGTGAAAATTCCCTCTCTACCAAATACGGTTGTTTAGACATAGCCCGCTGACAGACGGACAGAAAGACGAATGGAGGGACAGGGGAGGTTTAGCAATAAGGTTCAGGCATCCCTTGGGTACCTGACCTTAAAAAACTCCGACATCCATTATCGTCTACAATATTCGATCAAATCACCTTTGCAACAAAAAAAAACTAAATCAGAATCGGTCCAACCTTTTTGAAGCTATCATGACATACAGTCGTTAAATTTATAGCACCCTTTTTTAGGTTTGGGGTTGGAAAGTATCACTTCATGATAATCTTAATGGAAAAGTTTTGCTAATGTTTCACTAAGAGGCTGTAGATCTGAAGGCACTCAATCTATGTCAAAAGTCTTAAGCTACTTTAAGATGTGACGTCGAGTTTTTAGGTCAGATAGAATACTTATCACACGGGTTTAAGATATATGTAGATAATTGATTTTTTTTTTCTTTTAGTTATTAGTTTTAGTTATAGTGGAGCGATACTAGTCTCAGCATAAATGGGTTGGCTCGACCGGGAAAGTACTACCCTCTCAGAGAAAATCGGCGTAAATTATAAAAGTATCAGTAGAGGCCCAATCTCCCACCCGTTCTGATACCTTTTCTTTTTACCCTTCTCATTCTTTCTTTCTTACTCTTGGGTGCGGTGACTGCTTACTATCCAGGCTTACTATCCTATGCAGACCTTATGCTTGTATGCCAATTAACATAAAAAAGACATGTTTGAGATTGTGGCCGTCAAAGCTTAAAGCTTTATTTTTCTATTATTTGTTCAATGAAGTAATTTCATCTACGCGACTTTTATTAGTGAATTTGTACCAAAAAAGCCATCTCACAGAAATCTTTTAGATTTTCGTGCTGCCTGAATTGTTACAAACGTAATTAAAAATAGAATTTACGACCGCTAAAATCTGAGTTCTTAAGGAGAAGCCTTATCTTGTTGTTGTAACTGTCTCTGACAATAATTTAAGAAGTTCATAGTTATATTGTTAATTTTTCTGCCAGGAGTTTCCTGAGATTCTCTGATAGGCGTTTAAAGTGTGATCATTAAGTATTAGTTATTAGATAATCAATTGTATTACTAACAATAAAATTAAAAGGAATAGAATTAAAAGCATTCTATAATTATAATGAACATGAACAAAATAAAAACACAGAAGATTGTGTTTGTGATATACACAAATCAAGTAGTCTTAAAAGTTAGTATGACCCTTAATACATTATACAGAAGCTGGTGAAAGCTGCCGCAAAACGAAATTTCTATAGAGAGATTATATTCATACTTATAAATCGTTCTCATGATCATAAATCAATAAAGATTAAATTTTCTTATATAGTAATTATAATCATACGAGAGATTTTCATATAATATTGGACAATACGTATAGAGGAATAGGTGTGCCACGATAATGCCTATTAGCTTTCTAAAGCTAATGTAATATGCAATTACCTTCAATCTAATCGATCAAAATTGATAAGATATCAGCTAGAAAGCTATGAGGCTACGTGTACGCTAATGGCTGTTTATTTAGTCAAATAATATGCTAAATTATTGCCTCTAACTAATAATAGGTAAGAAATTAGGTTGTTATATTCGATTATACTATTTTAATACTACAAGTAATTAGATTACTTTTAGAAAATGACATATGATTTTGACCGCTTGTGATCGTGGCGTAATTAGCTCTTATAAGTACTTTGAACATTTTTGTTTTGTATTTCCGAAGCCTTGATTATCTCAAAATAATATACATACTCTGTCCAATAGACCTTGTAACATATACATAAACATTCCTCACTTTTTGAAGGTGGCTAAAGATGTAATGGTTTTATTTGAATTTTATTGGAAAAAATATTTTCAACTTTTCTCGAGCGACGTATTTTACAGATACTTAGCCGAATGACTCAAAAATCTTTTTATAACAAAAAAAAATAATACAAAGCAATTTCATTCGACATGCACTATGATCACGTTATTTTTGTATATAATAAAAAACCAGGTATTGATAGGAATAGTTGTCTGTTTCATTTTGTCTAAAAGTCATGAGCGATCGACCTAAATGTATGGAATGAGGTCACGTCAAGTGACTTCGTCTAACAGGGTCTTTGACGAGCCGCCTCAATATAGAGGAAATTATAGATCATTGTTGAGTCTTGAATGATCCATTTAAATTTTAATATTAAAGCAAAAAAAAAAATAGTTTCTTGTTTTTTTTTGTCTCAGATGTTTTACCAAGAATATATATGGAAGATCTATTATATATATTTGGTTCTAATATAAAGGCCATTGCTTGACAAAAACGAAAAAGAAACCACCTTACTCGTACTGATGTAATGAATCTAAAGGTGATTTTAAATACCTATTCAATAATACCCCATTTTACATAGTCTGGTTGTCTGTCTGCGTATATTTGTTTGTATTTAGTAGGAATAGGATATACGTAGTTATAAACGCCGAATTGATTTTTTAGTCTTTCTGTTTAAACCGTGGGGGAACCGTTTGTATTCTTCTTTCAGCATCTCGACTGAGCCATCGGATAAGAATATGTGTCTAATATGTAATTATATAATATAGGCACAAGTCTAAAGCAATAAATATGTATATTACAATTTTTATAGTTTTTAACCTCTCTAGACTATATAAGCGAGGCTCAAATGTTGTACCCCATGTCGTTTAACAATCTAAGCACAAAAAACATATGGCTGGATAATTACTATTTAAGTAACCAAAATAGCACTGGTATCGTTAAGAAGAAATTAAGTGTAATCAAAATAAGTCACAGCACGGAAGAGGCATAATGATTCTATTTATATGTAATTTACATTTGTTTATATGTTGATACGTGAGAAGATTCCCACGTCTCGGAAAAATGGATAAGTGTGTGACTATTTCACGAATTTGTATTAATCTTTTGTGTTTGGTAATTATTATTTAATCCTGTATGTAAAGATAATATTCTTAAAATTGTAAATTTGTTTTTGTATGGTAAATTTTAGTAATATCTTAAAATAATTTGTAGGTATCCTAACACACATACAACATAAATGAAGAGTTTTTATGTTTGTCAGTCAGTCTGACTTACTGTATGTTTATAACTTGATAACTGCTGCAATTTATTTCATCCTTATTTTATCTTATTTATTATTTTAAAATTATGATATGCACGTCGCAGCGTGCGCACATCATCATAAAAGTAAAAAAAAAACTAGCCAATTGCGTACCGGAGTCGCAGATAAAGAGAGAATAAAACTAAAACTTATATTAGGTCCCCTTTATTTTTTAACTTTATGTTATTTTTTGTTACCTATTACGGTTCGTAAGATATAGACTGCTGATAGACGGACAAAAGAAAGAAGAGCGGATGTTTAATAATAGGTTCTATGACAAAGTAGCTCACGCAAACAGAACCGCTAGCAATGCTAGTGTTATTTTTATACACTCGCAGTTTAAAATTAAGCTTTCTTTTATCGAAGAACAATATCGGTAAGTCACAGTTTATTTTACACTCTACGTCAAGGAAGAATATCTCAAGCGTGTCGTAAATTCCCACAAGTTACTTTCGAAAGAGTAAAATTGCGAGACAGGCATTTACTGAGAAGATATTGTATGAAAAGCGTCGCGACAGCTTAGTCCACAGAAAAGGGACGAAACGCCGCGGTAACAAATATTACTATACCAAGTTATTACTCTCATAAGAAACATTGTTAACCAAGTAATGAGGTATTTTAATAAAAGAATTTAATCCTTTTTTTTTTCATGATGGTTGAGGAACAAGCATACGAGTGGGAGGTGGGAACAGGAGTGGGAGATTGGACCTTCATTATTAAACATAATATGAAATGTTTCAATCTTTTAGCTAGTTAGATGTGTCCATGATTCCGCTTGCGTTGTCTACATTTTTCTATAGGCTAGAGAACCAACAGCCAATCCAATTTTTTTTTTTTTGTTATACGTACTTTCTCATATACTTTTTATGCATGAAGTAAAAGCTATTATTTTGATAATACAAATAGTCACTTCAATTTTATAATAATAATATAATATACATAAGGTTTCCTTTATATTTGGAAAAATAACTGGAATAAGTAAATGTCTAGTATTTGTATTCTTTGTTTTCTTATGGAGAAAGTTTCTATCGAATTCGGATTGGATTCAAACGAATTTTCTTATATAACGATATTGACTTTTGATTTGGAATTGTTCTATAAGTTTTGTTTGTTTTGTATGAAAGTGTATTTCTAATGCTGTACATAAGTTACCATTTTACAAATGACAATTAACGCTCTGATGTGTATGTGTTTTAAGTACTACTAATTAGGTGCTTGCAATACTAATAGGCGTATCTCATAAATTTACGAAATTTATATTAGCCCATTAGGAAGCTTATCTTGATGATCTACACGGCAATATCATCAGCGTATAATAATTACAATTGTTTTAATGGCAAACATGCAGGTGTATTTGCACGCACTCACATAGCCAATTCTTATTTACTTATAAATGTATAAAAATATAAATGTGTATCTCGGAAACGGCCGTAATGATTTGGGTAAAATTCCGCCCTTTTATATTATAATTCAATATTAAAAACCTTAATATGTAAACAAATAAATTGAACGAAACGTAAGTTGTAGGTACATAATATTTTTAAAATAAAATCTCGAAATAAAAATCTCCAAATTCAAATATGAAGCTTAATTTGTTTTGCTTATCGAGGGGTGAAAATCGTGATTGAAAGTAACGCTCGGGGCATTTTGTATACGATTCCGCGGAAACAACGTTAAATCTTATATGATGGGGAAATGAGAGGTTGAATATAGGTCAGGTTATATTGCTGACAGTTCAGGCGTTGTGTTCTGTTTTATTGTGCGTGTGTTTGTGTATTTCTGAACCCCAACACAGGATATAACTGACGAAAATAACGACTATTTCGTAATTTTTGGGCCGTTCAGTGTTTAACGTTCTTTTTCCTCAATATCATCAAAATCAAATCTAAACGAGAACACACTTCAAATACATTTTAATTTTATGTATATTCTAAAAACTATTTTACAAAAAAATATATTAATCATTGGCAATTTTTAGAGTATTAAAATGATCACTTTGCGTTTCCAGTTTGCTAAAAACAGATAAAATTTGTAATTAGATTTAGGCAACTTAATAGAGAAATCTGTAAGAAAATAATTCATATATTTTTTAATAAGCGTACCGATAGATAGATTAAAACGTGTTGGATGTTAAATTGATTTATAAAATGGTATCCATAGCACCTTTACTAATGATATAACAGAATTGCATAAGAACAATATAAAGAGTAGAATGCGTAATGAATTTACGCGTAATTAAGATAAGAGAGCTTTTACAATTGGTGATTTGACGTCGGCATTACAACGAATGAAATGAGTGTTTTATTACTCCGTTGCTACTCGTATACGTTATACAAGTGTTACTGCGTATCTCATCAGAGTCATTAAATGTTTGTTGGCCCTACTGGACTTGACAGTATCACCAGACGAATAGTCCAAGTACTAAGACCAGGAGTCTACCATGAAGTTTTAGTAACAATTCTATTGCGATGTAATTCATTTCAGGTAGTAAAATTTTTATGTCATGTATATAGGTCATCATTTCATTTTCTAAGCATATACGATATACTATGGATAAGCCCTCTGACAAAGACTCGCTTGTGATTAACTTCGTTTCGTTGATTTGGTGTTGAATTTACGAAGAGCACCAGCGACTGTTTGACATTTTATCTATATATATATATAATAGCGCCGTACGCTATGTAAACAAAAAATGGTACATTTTTTCTTAGTCATTCATGAACGACAAGGAACGGCTACATTAAGCAGCATCATTAGCATGACTCTTCAGGAATACTTCTGAAGCCGGAATGTGTATCACATTCTTGTCTCAGTCTGCGACAAAGGCAGTCGAGAAATGTTCAGTAAGAGTAGTCGGTTCAATTATATCTTCGTAACCAACCTCTAGCTAGTATCGATAGTTTTTTTTTTAATTATAATACCGATATTTTTAAGAAATACGTAAACATTTCGGAACTAAAAAATGTGACATGTGATATCAAAACTTATTGTTTTTTTCAATTATATGTAGACTTTACGAACATGACCGCGACTTACGTTTTTAGGGCTGCTCTGTCAGAAAATAATTCAACCTTTTGCTGTCATATTATGGGAATTATAAAAAGGCCATAAAAGAATAAATTACTCATATTGGTTCCGTTATTATTTGCATAGTATTTATATTATATTACAAGCGGGCCCGGCAGACGTTTCCTGTACATAAAAAAAATCTGAGACCCAATAGCAGCACCCCTAACTGAAACTAATTTTGAATAGAAGTGACAGCGGTGATAATTATTGAACTACTAATATCGCTCTTAAAAATAGCGGTTTATGGTAGAAGGGTGAAAATTTAGAGTTGTGTGTATTTTTAATGCCAAATTATACAAAAAAAATTAAGTCTAAAAATACAAAATTGGGGTGGCACAGACATTATAAATGTATGGAACATTTATAATGTCTGAAAGACTGAAACCGTTATCGGAATTAGTTTTAAATATTTTTCAAATCAGTATCGATAATGGTATAGTTTCGTTTTAAGGAATTCTTTTGATGTGTTCAAACTTCAAGTATAATAAGGACAACAGGAATAACAAGCCAAAGGCATGTTCCTGCAAGTTGGACGAACGCCAAATTTGACTGTAGAAAGGGCTACTAGCGCGTAGCGTCTTCTTTGAAACAGGATTCCGGTATCTTGTCTGGCAAAGTGTAAAGATACAGTTCTTTTGACATTAAAATAATCTGTTTCTGTTTTTCTGTATATAGAAACTGTTTCTGTTTTTCTGTATATAGCAATTTAGAAGCTCTATGTTCATGCAGTCGTTATTGGAGTCGAAATAATAATGGCTAGGTGAATTTGTAAAGTAAGCAATTCTTTTGTTAAAATTAATTCTTTGAAGACATTTTTGCAAAACGTGATCACGTAAACGTGAAAAAAGGTCATATTTGAAATAAATACTAAGTATAAAAGTTAAATAAAATATGTAGATAGTGCAGACATTTTAATGTTATAATATCTCACTTTAAGAAAATGGCAACACTTAAATTAAATGTTTTATGTATGTTATTCAGGCACGGATTCGAGGGATTGAATAGTACGATGGCTCCCACATATCTGCACTGTCTAGACGAATGAATTTAGTACGAAAAATAAGACGACAGTTCGACGCCACATTGATACTAAGTACATTCGATTTTTATTAATTTCAGTGACTAAACAATTACAGCATCAAATTTAAGTACGATGTAGCATTATAATATAATTTATTTCTTGATTAGCTTTTTGCAGAATCACGCTTCCTTTGAAAATTTATGAGTAGACAGATAAACATTTGTGTATTTTTATTGGTACCTTATCAAGAGCTAAAAATACAATAATATTTAATAATAATAAAAGGTTGAACCGAAGAGAATGCCTAATGTGTTAAATCTTTTGTACCTATATATCTGGCCCAGTAAAGAAAAAAAATATTTTATTTACTGTTTTAAAATTGTAGAGTTCTGTGGTAATAAATGTCCGGTTAAACTTAAAACCGCTGTGCTACTGGGAGCTGAATAAATATTTTATTATCGCTAAGCCGTTTCCACAGGCACTGCGCTTAGCTAGGATATTAAATGAAGAAATTCTATTGGTTTTTTCCAATATATCTCTCGCTACGCATAGTCGCACATCTCTGGTGTAAACGCAGCATTACCCTTTTAAAAAAAAAGTCATAAAGCCCAGATCTCAAGTATACAACTTATACAAACATAGCTCATGCCTTCAGGCACTATCGGTGGTGAATAAATTAATACTTCCGACTGCGCCAATTTTAACCAAATTTAAATTTGATTCAACAAAACGATCGTTATATAAAAAAAATTACCAGTCAAGTGCGTTGTGGACCACGCACAGTTGAATCTAAAGGGTTCCGCAGCATGGTTATATAATAATATATATAATAATAACTTTATTTCGACCAACAATGGATCATATGTTGTTAGAAATACAAGTATATTACGCCTATTTGTTAGTAATTTCTAAAACTTATTTAACCTAAGACAGGATTAATTTGTCAGCACGTGAATCCGATAGCAGTGGTTCACATACAACAACTTCTATTAACAAATGCTCTCAGGACGCTACTTGAGCTGGAAAGAATCCTGCGCAACAACGATGTGCACCGCTTTCGCATAATGGTATAAAAACAGTCCACATACGCCTCGGCAAACATCCCCAATGGACTACAAAAACCAGGCATACCCATTAGCATCCTGAAAGCATTGTTATATTGTACACGCAGGGCGTTGTACTGTTTCCGCGTATAGTATGCCCACAGGCTGCTAGGGTAAAATGTGGTGCAGTAAGCTCTGAAAAGCGTTATTTTGACTGGCATTGAGCAACGAGCAAACCTGCGAACAATCATATTTGCCCTAACAGACAAAGCCCTGCTTTCTCTCTCAATATCTGCATTGTCTTTCAAGTCATAGAATACTACATGGCCAAGATATTTAAAGCATTCAACTCTCTTTAGTGGAACCCCGTGTAACTTGATAGCAGGTACAATAGATGGAATCGATTTTGCCCTGGCCTGAAAGACCATGCATTCGCTTTTCTTACAGTTATAGACTAAGCCATGACGTTTGAAATAGTTCTCACAAAGACTTAGCAGTTTTGCTAACCCACAGACAGATGCACTCAGCAGAACCATGGCGTTTGCGTAACTAATGTTATTAAGACAGGCTCCGTCAATATGACATCCGACACGAGTGCTACTGAGCGTCTGTATTAGGGCATTCACATACAGATTAAACAACTTGGGTGAGGTCAGGCCACCCTGCCTCACCCCACATTCCAACCTGTAAGACCTTGAGTAGCTCTCTGACCATCGCACAACAGTAACCTGATTTTTATACCAAAACTTAAAAATCCTGTTGATCTCTTCAGGCATGCCAGTGAGTTTTAATTTCTGCCATAAGATATCGTAATTAACCAGGTCAAATGCCTTGGATAAATCGAGAAAACAGGCGTAAATGGGTGATGGTAAGGTTATAAAGAATCTTAACGGTTTTAAAAATAATAACGAATTAAAACCGACCGCAAAAATAAGTTGGTAATTTCATAGTAATTATTAAAAGTAATATGAAAAACAAAGTTATGGGAAAAACTTATATATCTCTTAAATTTATAGACCTATCTTCTTCAAACTAAATGTGGATGAAAGTTCATGTGGTATTCTACAAGCTCAAATTTTTCCAGAATTTTAAATCCCATAGTTCAAAAGTTAGAGGGGGACACGATTTTTACGACTTTAGGAGCTAATATCTCAACAACTACTGGCTTAATGAAAAACTCAAAATCAAACCTCCTTATCATTTTAAAAGAACTATCCAAAGATATCTCACACGTTGCCATACGTTGAAATTTTTTTTTCAATCGTCCGTTACATGTATGGACTGCTACCCTTAATTCATATATATATTAAGATTTTATTACAAAATCCTTGTGCGGTTCATGGAATACACCTAATTAGTAGTTTTCGTATAGATAGAGTCAATGGTCTCCGAGTAAAATGACTGTGACATACGGACGGACAGACGGACGGACGGACAGACGGACATGACGAAACTATAAGGGTTCCGTTTTAGCCATTTGGCTACGGAACCCTAACAAGACAAGCTGTCATTGCATTCGTGCTCAATTCGTTTACACATTCAAGAGGCTTAAAGAATTGGATCAGTTCCAAATTTTAACAACTTTCAATGAAGCCTAAAAAATATCAACGTAGCTGGTATTAATTGTATTATCAGAGTCCAATTTTATTAAAATTCATTAGGCATGTTAAAAATAGGTATATACTGAGAACATGTAATGTTTTGCGATCAATGAATTTACGTTGTTAGCAGAATAAAAAAGAAAACTACATCTAATTTCTTATGTGATAGTAATTATCTAAGAATTCATTTTTCTTTGTCCTTGTTTTATTAGGTTCGAATCTGGAAAAGGACTCTGTATCTACATATGTATATTGAAGTACCCTTAAGACAGAGATAGTAGCTAATTAGGCAGGCATTTGAGACCTACCACCAACAACCGACCACCGCTAGGATTGACAAATATACATATCATAGAATTTTTTCTACGACATGCAGGCATCCTAATGATATTTTTAAACGACTGCAAAAAAAGGAGGACGTTTTGAATTCGACTGTTTTCCAATTTTTGTGGTCCCATTTCAATTTGGTCCAGTTCTGACAATGGCATCCATGAGAAAACTATATAAGTCTTGAATTTGCATTAATCAATAAGTAAAAGTCATTCGCAATTAAAAAGTATTAAGTATTGTTTTTAAATAGCTCCATTTCAATTTATAAATTTTAGTAAATGTTGCAGGGCCCATGTTTTTACAAAGAGTTGAGGTAGTTTCGAAAAGTTATTTTCTGGATGCAGCTTGTAAACACATTAGGGTTTCAACACTGCGATGCAATATAGTCACAAGCAATCTTGCAATAGTGTAGTATAAAGTAGTGATAATAGTCACCACTCAACACAGACTCTTGTAAACAGGGTCATTTAACCAGCAATTTATCTTTTAATATTTTTTTAAATCTTTAATTTTGAAATATAAAGTTTACATTTATATTGCTTTAAAGTAATTACCAAATTACAAATTCTGGCAAAAATCCGACATAATGCTAGAAGGGAGAAGAATGTTTCGTCAGAAAGTCTAATCACAAAATTTACCAAGGAATTGGGGCAATGAATTAATATTAAAACCCAATTGTGAGAACCCGAAGCTTGTTATAATGTTATGTTGAATCTTTGATATCATCCTCAAGCTTTTGTGAATTTTATATATTTATATAAATATTTCAATTTATACTAGACAAATAAATAATAGACTATTGGAGGTATACTTATTATGTAATCTTATATTTCTTATATTGTATATCCTTGATAATATTGTGGGATTATTAACAAAATACATCCTATCCAAAAAGTGAAGACTAATCAAATTCGGTTCAGTAATGTCGAAAGTAACCCGTAACATACATCATCAGATAAGTCTGCTGGACTATAATTAAACATCCCCACTATAAAAATATTTTCATGTAATATCTCTCTTAGGTACTAATTGTTAAATTTGTACTGACCGTAATTCTTTCTCTGAAATAAAAGTATCCTAAGCTTCTCCTTACAACATCTCCTGTCAATGTAGGTCCTGTTAAAATCAGTCCAGCTGTTTTAGAGATAGGTTGAAACAAATAGACAGGCAGGTAGAAAAACATTTTGTATCCTAATTTTTTGTCATAAGCATACTTTCATATGCATTCAGTAAAATGCTGGTATTTTGACATTTCAAATATTACGACTATTTTAATTATATTTATGTAACTACGTTGTAGTAAATTTTATGAATTCAAATACCTGGCTATTTGGGAAGGTCGCGAACGCCGATTGGACTTTATGTAGGGCATGGTCTTGTTGGTGCGCGGGTGGCGGTCGTCCTTTGGGGAAATGAAAGCGCGGTATGACCCTTGAAGGACCCGCCGCTCGAACTGAACGCTGTAGAGTCGTATGCGCGGGCGCTGATGATGGCTTCGGGGGAGTCGATGCTGCATAGTTCTGAAAGGAGAAAATAAGTTTCTTTATTCATTTGTTATTTACTTACTGGAACAATATCGGTATAACAATAATACAAAATCAGTAAAATAATTTTATATATATTTTAGGTTTTAATTTTATTCCCAATTAATATCTCACGATATGTATACCGTTTACAAAAACACAAAAATAATTTGGATACACTGATTGCGTCAACTCTTTTACTTAAAGAAGAAATTTTCTTTTTGTCTGTGATTAGAAATAACAAAACCCTACACAATTAATAATCAAAATCAGTTTATGAAAGGTGAATATATTGTGTATATTAAAATACCAAAATATCGCCCGTATTGAGAACTCATCTTTTGAAATCAGCTAAAATTGACAAATAAGAAAGATGAATTAAAAACTTTCGATTGAAAACTCGAATCTATTGTTCATAAATAAAACGTGTTAATTGCGCACGAGTGTTAATAAGTAACATTTATTGCGACGTTCAAATACCGTACCTTTATGACATCGTATCGATAAAATGAAAGCTAAAATTATCCAGACGTAGGTATGTATACTTTGAAATTTCATTCCAAGGGCATTCGAATTTTATCTTTTTAGGGTGGTTTCAGACCAGCGTCTTTATGGCATAGGCTTAAAAAGCCAACGCGTGTAAACGTGCTAATTCCCGCGTGTATCCTCGAACCGGTGGTGGCGAGTCTCTAGTATATTGTTTCAAAAATATTATATGTATATATGAGCTAATAAGTGCGTTAATACCTGTATTGCGTTATAGTTGCGTATGTGGTAAAAGGGGCGCCTATAAGACGACGTTGTGGCGCAGCGGTAGCAAACCTGCCTTAAGCGCCACTGGTCGCGGGTTCGATTCCCGCTCGAAGCAGATGTTCGTATTGACCGTATAGGCACGTTTTCCGGTAATTATGAATGCTTCCGGACCCCCGACACTGGATATAACTACCCTACTGGTGGCCGTTGAGTGTGTAGCGTTTTTTTTATTATAAGCACATAAGTGCGCTTCGAAAAACGCGCTTCTTCTTCTTTGTGTTTCGTTGTCAAACACCTATATTGTTGTGGCCCAAAACGCAGCCATTGCACATTGATTGCGTTGTCGGAAGCTGCCATCGGATCTTCCCGCGTGCAGGTGTTAGGGCACGCAGGGCACGATATAAGGTGAGACATCGTTTGCTTTACACCGCACAAACAGTCTCGGTTAGTACCATCCGTGAATCTCCACCTAAACATATTGTCCTTGCTTCGGCCAATCTGGGTCCGAAGTCTGTTTAAGGACTTCCAGACCTGCCATGGCAAATTATGCCCAGGTGGAAGACTCTCGGAAGGTAACACAAATGGTTTTGGCAGAGAAACGCTAAATATATACGCAACTAATACAGGTATCAACGCGCTTATACGCTTATATTAATAGTTGGTCTGAAACCTCCCTTATAGCATTCGCATTTATATATAGATTTCCATTGGATATGTTATTTGGATTATCAATTATTGTGTATAGCGAGTCGCTAAGTGTTTCGTATTTTTCTTCTTTTAGTTTTCCAAAAATAAATTGAAACGATTTATTATGTTGAGATTTGATGTATTTTTATTCTGGAGCTAAAATATTTAGTTTCAGGTTCGTTAAATATTATGAGTTCGTTGCTTTGTAGATTCGAGATATATTTACCTAATGAAATAATATAAATAGATATTACGTAATAGAAGGTATTATTGTGTGACACATAAGTGTCTAAAAAACATATATGAAGGTAATATTCGTATAAAAAACTTAAGTTATTCATAATATAAACCATTCACAAGTTATTTGCCTGTGAAATTGTGTTCATATGCTTTCATGCAATTTATGATGCTTGAAAAATTGTCTGCGTAAGATATGTGTTAAAACATGTCAGCAGAGCCGAGAGACCTGCATTCATAACTTCGTTAAGGATTCACGCCTACATCTCAATCAACGTTTAATCTTTTGAGTCAACGTTACGAAACTAGCTCAATCAAGTTACTCTCAAACTTAGCGTACGAACGGTTTGCTCATTAATTTCTCGAATTTAAAACAAAAAACGAAAATAGATATTTTTTTATTGGTAGATTCGTTGATAATAAGGTTTAGTTATATTAAGATACCGCTATTTCTAATTTATCCTGAGTTTAGCCTTTGTTGCTCTTGCTTGAGCATCAGTCCTTGTATAGCAATATTCTCTTGTCTAAGATTATTTAAGACAATACGTTTATCACACTAAAAAAAGTTGATTTCACCAGCATCGACATTGAGGTGTAAAAATATAAAATATTAAGTAATACAAGAATTTTAGAGATATGAAGAGTTAGAGATAAAAAGTAACAGGCTATAGCCCGGCCGTAAAAATTTCGACAAGAATGTTCCGAGATAGCTGAGGAAGTAGAAGGATGGCGTTAACTGGCAGTATCCGTACTGTTGCCTTTTATTTAAAGAATGAGAGCGTCGCAGTCTCCTGAATTTTCCCCCAAATTATTCTAATCCTTACTAGCCAAATCATCACTCTTAGTTGAACGATTGCAATCAGACTTCTGCAATCCCTTATAATTTATTATTTAATAATATTAACATTACATAATAAATGAGATATTTAGAGACGTAGACCTTTAACTATTTGTGTAAACAATGCCATCTCATAGTACAAAGTAGGTAACCTAAAATTATTACTTTATAAATAAATACAGCGTGGGCGCGGCGAGAACCCATCTATTATAAATTAGAGAATTTGATATTATCGTTCGAATAGTATTACAACAAGATTTGAGTAGGTACTATTAGTATGTATTTTAATTAATAATGGAAATATGGTTTAATTAAATGTCGAAACATATTATTCACGAAATTTCCTTATAGAAAATAATCATAAGTGAAGGGAAAGTGATCATAGAATTAAACTAAAGCATTAGGAATGATAGAAAATTGCGATAAATGATTCCCCGAACGTGTCTGATGTGAAAAGAAATATGTTATAAGAGTTTATAATATATTTATTACCTGACTGCCGGAGGGTAATGTTTTTCGAGCGTATGTATGTATGTATGTATGTCTATTTCTTTGTGACGCCCTACAGGCTTAACCCTTGGACGGATTTCGAGTTATGGGGTATCATTAGATTCGTCTCAGTTGTGAGAGTGACATAGGGTACATTGTTTTAATATGGGTTCCGCAGAAGCAAAGGTATTCAAAGTGGAATATCAAAAATCGTATAGAGCCAAGATCTGATGATGATTCCTCATAGAACTCAACAAAATAAGACGATAAGTATGTATAAAATTTTTCGATATAATGCTTAGTTTTCGAGATATCGATGACTGAAGTTTGATTTTTTTGTGAGTGTTCGCCAATTCTACTCCAAATGTTTTTCTTTCTTTTTTAAATAATGAATTAAAGCATTTTCTATTAATCAAAAAATAAGGAATAATTATATAAAAAGGTAGATTAATAAAATAATTAAACTTCAAAAGCGCAGAACTAATATAAATTATACATTATATATTATAGCTAATCAATCAATTTGTAAGTGGATGATGGAGTTTAAAGGGAAATGCTTAAATTAGGGACATATATAATTATTATGATTTATTTCAATGCTTGTCCCCGTCTGCAGTACTTTTACTAACATTAAAGTAATATTTATGTTATAGTAGTCATTATAGAGCTTGTTTTTAGCTTTTTAGGAATTATTATTAATACAGTTGGGTTTTTTGTTTAATTTATTTTATTTTATTTAATAAGTAGTTGTAACTGGTCGATTTTTGTTAGTAGAAGATATTTAAGAAAACTTAATACCCTTCGTATTCATAACAGCAATATGTCCTTTATTTTTAGAATTATATAATGTATTGAAAAACAATTATTTTTAGAATAATCTGTTTTATAAAACAAGTATTTTTGATTTAACCTAAAAGCAGGTACCATTCCGAATAATCTAAAAGCCGAATTATCTATAAATACATTCTTCTCGAAGATCTAATTCTATGCAGAAGCTACTTTGTAATGAAAAGTCCTATAAAACATGAATTATATTTCACTCACTTTTGATTTTGTGTACACGAAATGCATAAGTACTAACGGGCATTTAAATTTTTATCGATTGCAGTGTCCTGCTATTTCTGGCCACAGCTGCAGTCTGCACTGCTGCGAATTTAGCTAAGTGGTTCCCACTCGAACATGCTAGTCTTGTCGGTCTATGACCCTGATTCCCGCCATTTTTTGCAGATTATTTTTTTTAGTTTCGAGGCAAAGAAATTTTTATAAAGTGACAGTTTTAGGTATCTGTTGCCTTAGGGATTTAATGAGCCACATAAACGGGGATAGGATTTTATTTCACAATACATATTTCTTTTTTTAATCGTCGCAATTAAGTTTCGACCGTTAAGATTTTTTTTATGCATAATAAGAATAACTTAAAGATTCGTTCTGCATAGTTGAAGCTAATGAAAGACATGTAACTTTACATCTATAAAGAGATAATTCTAATGATTTTAGTAAATAGATGACGGAATTAGGCATAAGTTCTCGACTTTTGGTCCAGGACGGCCATGACTTAGAAGTGCGAAATTTACCAAGTGCATATTTTATTTTTTTAATTTGGAATTCCAATCCAAAGCCACAATCTTAATGAGTAATATTTTATGTATTGACGTTATTATAATAATTATGATATGTAAAGTCAATTTTATAATCAATATCTTAAAACAATCTGTTTTCCCCATACGCATTTAACACGAGAAAGTGCGTTCGGCCTTCACGATACCATTATTTTTAATTATCTGTGGTAACATTCCAGTCTATTCGTAAAGCGGACACGCATCAACGTTAAAATCATTTTGAGATTCTCCTTGGCCCACAATTTTATAGACGTCACGGGTCAATACACGATCTATTAAAAACTATTAATTAGTAGGTGTTTTATACTATCATAGTACAAAACCCTAGTTAAGATTTGAAGTATTCGTCTTGGCATAAAATAGAACAGCTGGTGCCAAAAATATAACTTCCCTTTATAATTTGCACTTAATTTGATGACCCGAATGATAAAATATAATTGTGCATTCGTGGAAATGATGATAAAATATGATCTTTAAAACAGTAAGTAAGAATACTAACACGAAAATAAATGTTTTACTTTGAGACGTACAATATTCAAACAATCAGACAAGGCAGAAAAAAAGATATTGGTTCTTAAATCTCCTCTGCCCAGTAATTTCACTAGCGTACAGTGCCCTTCAAACCGGAACAAGTAATGCCTAAGCACTACTATTTGGCGGCAGAATATTTGACAAATATTCTGTCAGTGTAAATTACTGGGCAGAGGACTTACCTGAGGATTACCTACCTAGCCTACCTACCTAGCCGGCCTCTTACAACAAAATACCTACCACCAGTGTGACTGATTGCACTGGTGGAATAATCTCTGAGTGACAGAGGTTATCCCAACAGCCATCCCATATGTCAAAGTATAAAAATAAAAACTATTTTAATAAGCTTCTAGTTTCAAACCGATTCCAAATGTTATTGCTTTTAGTGTCATATATTTAATAACAATACAACAATCTTTACAAATATTAAAAACACATTTACACTTCCGTAAGCCGACAATAGACAATTTACTACATCGCTATAACGTAGTCTTTTATCTCTCTGACTTCGTCCATTCATCATGTCCTTTGTACCATGACAGTATATTGAATTACTGTATGTAATGTTTTCAGACGCCACGGTCTATAGAGATGACCTTGAAGTTACAGTCCGCAATGTTAAATCAAGTTCAGATGGACGCTAAGCCCAGTCAAATATATTTTCTTTATTATAGTGTAAGGGTGGTTTCAGACCAGCGTTTATTACATACTTGTTATACATGTTTATATACTTGTTATACATGTTTATATATGTTGGTACATATAGGCTTGCCCTTTTACAACGCGCAATTGCCCTTTGAATGAAGCTGTCTTTCCTAACAGTATGCATGATAATGGGCATCAGGAAAAACGTGTAAATTAAGATATAACGTTGAAGATGCTGTGATGAGTTAATGACGCCAAATGTCTTATTTCTATCACGTCTTTGATTAAGAGTATAAAGAAAATACCTACACTAAAGAGGCTATCTATGTCTTGTGTTTTTATTGTCTTAGCATTAATTAAAATTCACCTTTGAACTAACGAAGTTCCTTAACCCGGCTCACGGGTAATGCGACTTGTCAAAATCGTCACGTAACGAAAGGCCGTATGCTGTGTGTGTGCGCGTGTGTGTATTGAGCCTACTATAAGCAATAAGCACACGAGCAATTGTGTGCGCAGACGGTTGCGCAACTCTCTCTCTGTCCCTGTCTTTGTTTTATCATATTGAAATATAAAGATTTAATTTCGAAATACATTCGGAGTTGAAGAAAAAACGTAAGGAACTTCGTTCCTGACGGGGATCCCCCGACCGCACAGTTATTTTGAGCAATTAAATCAAAATATTAGTTGTATATCCTAGCTTTTACATGACTTATAATATAAAGAGGATATCTATTTATTCCATTTTGTAAAATAATTAATAAAGCTCAAGAAAGTATATATATCAATAAAAAAAAAATGTGACAAAAGATTAATTGAAGCTATCGATGCTATCTATACAACGTTTAATGCATCGACAAAAAATTATGTGTCTCTATATCACAGTGAGCTATTCAATTAATCTTTGACAATACCACAGAATACCGAAAAAAACATGGACATGACATCTGAACTCAGCTTTACGTGTAAATAATGACCAATCTCCCACACATCACAATAAGTTAAAGATGTTCGGTCAGACGTCTGTTCTTAAACGGAAGGTTGATTGATTAATCCATTTTAATTAACAATTAAAACGATCCTTGGCTATTTTGCTGGTAACCTTCGTTTTTATACGTATGATAAGTATTAATTTGCATATAAATGAATCTTTAAAGTTTAAAGGAATCGTTTATAGATAAAGCAATTTTATTATATGGCAATGTTTATATTGTTTACAATATAATAATTATAAGCTTTATTTATATGTTAATGTTTAAGAAAATTTAAATAAAATTGATTGTTTCGACTAGGATGTAGATATAAAAGATAGGGGCTTAAATCCGCAGATCAGCTTTGATGTTTTTTTCATTCATTCATTCATTCATTGTTTCGTTTCATTCGGCGATTGGATGATTTGGAAGCCGTAACTTGTCTTCTCCACCCTTTTTACTTTGCAGTTCTTATACATCTATAAATATATGTGGTGCTGTAAGAGCTCCTTGACATCTTAGTTGTTCCACCGTCAAATAGGCTGTAAGTTAGTTTGATCCGGTCATCATATAAAAAAGTTATTGTAACCGCTTACCATCCGGGCTTTGGCGGGCCGAACTCTTCGCGCTCCTATCATGCCACATAAAAGTCTTAATAGTTAACTGTTAAAAGGCCGACTCCACTCTGTTAACGCGAGAGATCCTGGAACGCACTCCTAACACAAGGCGAGCATATTTGGTGGACAATAGAGCAGGTTAGTAAACAAAGCAACTGTCTACAGCTTCCCTGAGCAGGTGAGCCTTTATCCAGCTGTGAGGCATTAAGAAGCAATTAATTTATTTTTGTACAATGCAATTATCCTGTTCAAAATACTTTGGAATCCTCTCGACGTGTTTTAATACGAATTCTGATGTTTTTGACCTTCCATTGTTCGAGGAATATACATTATTTTTAGTTTTTGTTTTATATTGTCTTACTTGTTGATTTGTTGTCGATTGTACTTTAAGTTTTTGTATGTTTATGCCTTTTTAGAAAACTGCAACAGCGGGTTATTTATGGACATGTTCAACAACCCATAATCAAAATATCGGTCTTACTTTGTTTCATTCGAGGTACTTATTTCAATTATAAAATACAAGCATATATTGGATATATATATGTTGTAGCCACTAAGCCATGTAATTGAATATTTTTTTTGGAAGTTCTTTTGGCTTTTAAACAAAAGGTTATCGAGTGAATAAGATATTTGAGAGGTCTTTATGTAAAGTATCGAAAAGTGATGACGAGGCGTGATAGCAACTTGCAAACTTATATAGAACAAAGGTTTTCAAATTTATGGAATATGCTTGATTTTCTTTTATTAGCTTTTTAACGAACTACGCTATTTAGTTTTTGGTAATTTTTTTCGACACATAATGTGTATTGTTGTTGGACTTACTGGCCTTGACAGCGTCACCGGATGGAATGATATTCTATATAAGAATGCTATAATTTTCATTTTTTTAACATTTATTATTTTAACTGAATCTTTTTTATTATATTTCAAAGAAAATGCCTTTCATCATAATTAATAATTAGCCTTTTTACAAGTATATACATTTAAAAAAACTAAATACCTACGTATAGGAAACGAATCGCCGCTCTTTCGCCGGCTCTTCTCGGGTAGAGTTTTAAATTTGGAGCCGGTGGTAGAATCTGACTTTCAACTAATAAGTGTAATGCTTTTTACGTTAAATAAAATATTTGAATTTGAAAAAAAAAAGAATCAATAATATGATTGAGACCAAAATTTTTATTCTCATTTCTGTAGACTTAAAACGGTGCTTCAACCAAAATCATTAAATTTTAAATTTCCAATATCTGAGCTGTATTAATATAAATAAATCTATTTCTTCGGCCAATGACATTATATTCAGTATTTTGATATATTGACGACGTTGTGGCGCAGCGGTAGCGACCCTGCCTTAAACGCCACAGGTCGCGGGTTCGATTCCCGCTCGGAGCATAATATGTTTGAATTGACCATGCAAGCATATTTCCCGGTCTGGGTGCATTTCTCCATATCCTTGTATATGTTTCCTGACCCCCGACACAGGATATAACAATCCTAATGGAGTCGTTGAGTGTGTAGCCGTTAAAAAAAAATATTATTATTATTTTATTGAAGGGAAGCAGTCCAACAATAATTGTGAATTCAATTTTTATAGTAAAAACAAAATTTTTGTTTATTGGCTGAAGTTTACTTCAGTTCTATCCCCTTCTTAATAAAAATAATATTAAGTATGTTAGTAATATATTTTTAGTATATTACATATAATGTTATTGCGTTTTGTCTAATGAGTCATCCGAAGGAAACGCGAGGCTATTTAAATGTCTTGATTAAAATTTTTATAACCTGACACACTGAATTTAATCGATTTTTAAATTTTATTATAAGACCGTAATTTGTATGTAAAACATGTATAGTGCATTTAATTTACATCAAATAAAACAGTTAATAAATTCTGCAACACAATGTGGGGAAAGTTGGTGATGAGGTGAAAATTTTCGAGTTGTCATTCTAAAAGCTTAGAGTTGAGCGCTGAGGCAACACCTATGATTTATGCTTGATATGTAATACTAGAAATTTGTTTTATAATATCCAAAAAATTCTAAACAAAAGGTATATTAATTATTATCATAACCTAGAGGTACCTTATTCGTGTTAAAAAAACTTTACAGTAAATTCTTTCTGGATTCAGGTATAAATCCAATACCAAAGTGTTCAACATTTCAGCTTGGCAGATTAAAGGAAAATTGTAAAAGTCTTAAAGTAAGTTGAACTGAAATACTCACAGACGATTCGCAAGGCACTTTAAAAATATGATTACAAACGATTGAAAAAGCGGATTTGCCTGATGAGAACGATCTTATTTTCCCGCCTCGTTTTGTTTATTAAACAAATGCAAGTTATTTAAAAAAAAAACCTAATTCGCAATTGGTGCCTGTAACATTTGAATGTTTCTCCAAGATCCTATCATTAGATCTTGATCTGATAATTAGGAGACTAACTAAAAAGTATACCATTTCAAACAAAGAAACAATGGCCCAATCGGTCTATCCATCCATCCATATCGGTTTTCAAGTTATCGTGAAATATACGTAAAATAATTTGGGAGATCAGTTGAGAACATCTTCCTTTTTTAAAATGGGGTCAAAATTTCTTTAGTATATCATCAATATGATACAAGAGGGTTTTAGGGTCATTCTATGAAGGCTAAGTACAAAACCAATAAAAGAAAAGATGGATCGGTTACTTAGCAATCAAAAACACTAAAATTAGTGTCAAGCATGAGAATTTTTATTAGTTCTTTTATATAATTTTATGTACACACATAAAGTACCAGAATTTTAAAATAAAAAACATGTATATTAAATACGATCTATATTTACAATTATTAGGCTTTAGGGCGACTTCAATGTGATTAAAATCCTCTCATTCACTACATATGTTTTTTAGCGATGATTCAAAATAGATTAAAACATAGTGCTGAAAATGTTTGTGAGTCAAACAATCTTTGTCAATATCGGCCTTACGACGGAAGTAAGTCAACAACGCGAACGTTGCGAGTCAAACTCGTTTTCTTTTTAACACGAAACCTAATTGATTTCACAAAATGTGAAAAAAATATTTTTAATAGGCCTTTCGCAACAAATTAATATTTATAATAAAATATAATTAACTATTAAATTATAAAGCTAATGCTCGTATTGCGGATGGCTTAACATGTCATCGTCATCAGCCGTGGTTCAGCCTCCCAATAGGATTAAGAGGGAGTCTAATTTCTCCGCAAGATACCCTGAAAAACTAAACGCCTATTAAAACGTTACTTTTTCCATATTTTATATATTTTCGTAAATAATAAAAATCGTTTCAAAAGTTAAATTACATTAGTTTGCTAATTATGTTTTCACGCCTAAACGGTTAAATACATTATTAGCTATTTTGAAATTACACGAATAAGATTTTACAAGGGTTAGACAAGTAGAAGTGATTGATGAGGGTACTTAAGATGCCAGTACTTTAGGAAATTAAATTTCCTTTTAATCTTTAAAAACAAAATAATATTTCTTGCCATGACGCATTTTTTCAGCATTCAATATACGTATATATGCTTCTATTAATATTTTTTTTATGTGAACTTTGGGCTTACTGGCCTTGACAGCGTCAGTGGATGAGAAAAAATGGCATATTGATGACGTTCGAGAACTAAGACCCGGCCGTGAAAAGGGGCTTTACGGGGGCTCAAAGATGATTCCGTTCTTACGTTTGAGACCATGGCTTAGGAAGGCTTTGACGGCAATGAAACCATAAATAGTTCATGAATTATTAAATGAAAAACATTAAGGTGTATTATTTTGATTTGACCTTTATATTTTCGCGAGTTTCTAATTTAAAATATATATAAATTTAATTAACACCACTAATTTACTAATTATACTGAGAAATATCAATTCTATTTACATACATTGACACAAAATACCACGTCTTCTTGAAAGCTATACCCTCGAGGTAGGGTATTATGTTCATCAAACAACAATTTCTCCAAATTCAAATTATTATTCACTAGTGGCCCGCTCTAGCTTTGCACGGGTATAAAATAAATAGCCTATGTCATTCACTGAAAAAATGATTAAAATCGGTCCAGTAGTTTTGATTTATTCATTACGGCCCGTGGCCCGCACGCGTTAAATGTAATTATTTACGACATCACATTAGAAACCTCAAAAATTATTTTTTCTTGTAATGGATGTTATTATACATATAAATCTTCCTCTTCAATCACTCTATCTATTAAAAAAACCGCATCAAAATCTGTTTCGTAGTTTTAAAGATTAAAGCATACATATGGACAGAGAAAGCGACTTTGTTTTATACTATGTAGTGATAATATATTTTAATTTGGAAATGATTATGAGGGTGACGAGGTTCTGACATGCTGGTAGTGAGCCTCGACGGTCACGAGTTCCCGCTCAGAGCAGCTGTTTGTTATAAAATAAATATCTGTTCCGGTCAAGACGTTTGTCCTTGTTGGTCTAGCCAACGCGCCTCGGGGAGTGCGTTAAGCTGTCGGTCCCGGTTGTTATCATAACATCTGATAATAGTAGTTCACTCTTAATAGGTTATTTGCTCTTATCCGATGAGTTGCTGGTTCTTCCTTTAAATTGCGAAGGTCAGATGGTAATCGCTTTATGTAATAACTAGTAACCCGTTAAATCAGGATAAGAGTATAACCAGGCTTTAGGTAAGCTAGGATGATTTTTTTTTAAACGCTGCACACTCAACGGCCCCCATTAGGATAGTAATATCCTGTGTCGGGAGTCCGGAAACATTCACAATGACAAGGACAAATACACCCAGACCCGAAAATATGCTTGCATGGTCAATACAAACATATTATACTCCAAGCGGGAATTGAACCCGCGACCTGTGGCGTTTAAGGCAGGATCGCTACCGCTGCGCCACAACGTCGTCAAAGAAAGAAGA
This sequence comes from Hestina assimilis, assembly GCA_023373885.1. Lineage (NCBI taxonomy): Eukaryota > Metazoa > Arthropoda > Insecta > Lepidoptera > Nymphalidae > Hestina > Hestina assimilis. The sequence goes on along the minus strand of CM041741.1, from coordinate 6,306,008 downwards.
AGAAGGAAAAGGTTATGATGAGGATATTTTTTTTATTATATAGTTTTACGATTACAGTAATGTAATATATTCGCTGGATTATTTTTTTTATGTAAGAGGGCAAACGGGCAGGAGGCTCACCTGATGTTAAGTGATCACCGCCGCCCATGAACATCTGCAACACCAGCAGGCATGCAGGCGCGTTGCCGACCTTTAAGGAAAGAATAGGCTCTTCTCTTGAAGGTTCCCAAGTCGTATCGGTTCGGAAAGATTATTTAAAAAATTATGGATGAGATTATTTAATTCGTGTTACTAAGAAGACAGGCGTATCGCGAAATACTCAAACATGTACAGACGAAAAAATGTTTAGCAAAAGTTATTGATAAGTCTACAACGGAATAGACCGTTATTTATAATAAGCTTGTGGGAAAGGATGAAATGTTTGTTGAATATATTTTTTTATACAATACAAAATAATTTATCGCCTTGCTAAATCGTTATTTCTAAGCGCGCTTGTTTATTTGTACAGTTTCTGTTTTGTAAACTTATTTGAAGGAATGAGAAATATTTGAGTTTAGCTTTTCTTAGATTGAAAACTTGCGAACGTAAATGAGATGAGAGAGAGAGATTTATATTAGATGAGAGAGAGAGAGAGAAAGAGAGAGAGAGAGATTATGAAATATCACATTTGTCGGGACGTGACGACCATATCTGTTGCAACAATTTCTGTTACAGCAGAGATTATTCCTACAGTCACACTGGTGGTAGGTCGCTCGCTGCAAGAGGCCGGCTAGGTAGGTACCAACGCAGTGTCAAATATTTTACCGCTAAGCAGTAGTGTCTTTGGAATTACCGTGTTCCGGTCGAAGTGCACTGTAGGCTAGTGAAATTACTGGGCAAAGGATATTTAAGAACCAATATCTCGAGGTTGGCCACGCCTGAGTGGCACCTTCTAATGGTGTTGCTAGCGCTCATAGTCTGCCGCATACCATCAGGTGGGCCACTTGCTTGCTTGTCAACTTGGTAACATAAAAAAATACACTTAGTGTTTCTGTTGCTATATTATTACATATTACATATTGGTTAATTCTGAAGATATCATTTTCGTCCGCTTTAACAAGTACATGTAACGCAATATTCTCCCTAAATACTTCTTACTTATCTACTTATTGAAATATCTACACACAGACGAAGCTGTGCACAAAAGCAAAATTTAATAAAAGCAAACTGTCGCTTAGAAGTATAGTAGACAATGTTTTATATGAAATAATTGTCCATGTGACTCACAGTGTACACGCTACAACTTATTCGCAATGGATTCTGGTCTATAATTATAAGACGCGGGATAGAGCGGCGCGGGCGCGTCGTATAAATAGTCGCAAGCGCATGTCCGCTCGCACACGCCAAATTGGGAAACGGCAATGGCCGATAGAGAATCAATAAATGTGGAGCATTCTGTGGATACCCTTTTTAGTTCTTTTTACAAATGAAACGAGTTCCTAAACTTCTAATGATACTAAAGTGAAGTGCAGGTTAATTTCTTACATGATAGTGATTGTTATAAAGTTGGTACCGTGTTTTTCTTATTTTCCAATAGGTATAAGTAAATTTAGTGGAAATGAAAAATGGAATATATTTGGACTGAAATATACCATTTCTGTGATTACTGTATATAAGCTTACTATCTCTGGTTATGAATTAATTAAAAGAAAAAATAGCTTAAACATTAAAAAAGCAAGGAGTAAGTTCGTGTCGCTTGCATAATATTAATAATATGTTATTATTAAAATTTCGTAAGTTTGTGTGGTAATAGAAGAAGCAAATAATTTAGAAATTGCTGTATGATTATTATTATTTATAGCTACTGCAAGATCAGATGTGGGTACGTCCAAAGTAATGTATGTCATTGACTCTGGGACTTAGTTTACTTCAGTAGTCTGAAAATAGAGGATTTAAAAAAACATAAATTTATTACAAGGTTGCCAACACGCCGAAACTTAAAACTAAAATACTTTTATACCAGGTTGAGAACCGAATATTTTTCATATGATACATACTCGTAATTGTATAGCGTAATTTTATTGTTTCATGAAAGTAGGTCTTTAGCTCTTGTAATATTGCTTTTGCTCGGAACTTCGCCCGTGTGAATAGCGATTTTTATAGAGGAATAATATTAATAATCATTTAGGTTTTTGGATAAAAATTTGCTAACGCCGTTCTTGAAAATCCTGTCCATTTAATAACTTGAATTTAGGTTCAGCGCCTTAGGCGTGAAAATATTATAGAACTACAGGTTTATATGCGCATTTATAAGTCTGAAAGTCTGGATGCCTGTGTAAAATTTTCTTTGACTTCTTAATATACTTTTCCCATTAGGGCATTTACATTTTGAAGTGCTTGTATTATGTAAAATAACAATCTTCTAAAGGGCCTTTTTAGAAATGAAATTGTAATTTTATCCGATCAACGTGGAAAACTAAAAGTAAAAATCAGAGTACCATTTATTATTTAATTTTTGACACTCACTCCAATTTTTTTTGCACTCAATCGCGAGTGTTCATACCTATAAATCTTTAATTTATAAATATGAGCGTTATTAGTTACTATCTGTGACCCCCTGCGTCAATGTAGTTTTTTAAAAACCCACGGAAACTTTTTACGGGATAAAAAGTATCCTATGTATGTATAAATATAAGTAATACGATATAATTAGATATCTATGTGCCAAATTTCATACAAATACATTGACTAGGTAGTCCTTGTGTGAAACAGTTATAAAACTCCAACCAACCATATATAGGCGCATGCATGGCGGTAGCGAACCCGCTTAAAACGCCACGTTTCGCGGGTTCGATTCCCTGTCGAAACAGATCTTTGTATTGACCATACAGGCATGTCTCCGATCTAGGTGTATTTGTCGTTGTCATTGTAAATTCACACAGGATGTAACTATTCTAATGGGGGCCGTTTAATGTTTTTTTTTTTTTTTTTTTTTTTTTTTTTATGTTAGAAGTTGGCAAACAAGCATACGGCCCACCTGATGTTAAGTGGCTGCCGCAGCCTATGAGCGCTTGCAGCACCATTAGTAGGTGCCACTCACGCGTTGCCAACCTCGAGATATTAGTTCTTAAATCTCGTTCGCCCAGTAATTTCACTAGCGTACAATGCCCTTCAAACCGGAACACAGTAGTGCCTAAACACTACTATTTGGCGGCAGAATATTGGACACTGCGGTGGTACCTACCTAGCCGGCCTCTTGCAACAAAAGACCTACCACCAGTGTGACTGATTGCACTGGTGGAATAATCTCTGTTGTGACAGAGGTTATGCCAACAGCGTAATGTGTAGCGTTTATTTATATTTAATGGATTTTATTTTATTATTTACTAGCGGGCCCGGAAGACGTTGTCCTGCCACGAAAATGAAAAAAAAAATGAGACCCGATAGCAGTGCCCGTACTGGGTCCAATTGTTAATCTAAACCATTCTCGAATATATCGGAATACACACAAAAAAAAACATCAAAATCGGTCCAGCCGTTAGGAGGAGTTCAGTGACATACACACGTACAGTAGAAATATATATTTAAAAATAGAAGACTGAAGTGACGGTAGACATTTTGCCGGTCTTTATGCGCTCGAATATGAAGAAGAAGTGATAGCAGAAACAAATGACTATCCACATAAATTTGAAAAAAAACATGGTAAAGGGTTGATGGAATTTGAAAAATTAATAGCCTAAAACCTTCTACAATTAATTCCGCGTCGAATGGTCATAGTCTCATGCCGATTGGTCCAGTAGTTTTCAAGTTTATCGGTAACAAAAAAAAAGTTGCTTTTATATATATAGATTCTATGATGTTAATTTATTTCTCCAAACACCCATCCATCCAAACATGATGGATGTCACAAACATTTGAGCTTATAATAATTGTGGGACAGGTAATGGTGCAACGTTAACATTTTGTACGTGTTAAATGGATGTAATAACAATCTACGTAGGTATTGTTATATAAAAAAAGTATAATAATTACATATGATTACGTAGGGTCTATTTATAGCTTTAAGAGAAACAAACAACTTTAATAAAAAAGAGAAAGATTGAAGGTCAAGTTCTATCTCATAATATCTAGATATGATGGACGTTTGGCGACAACCTCTTTCAATTTGTTTCCGATTTATTACGCATTTACATTAAATCAGATAAGCATTTGATACTTCAGTTTGCTAAGTAAGTCAGTAAGGCTAAGTATATTTTATAAAGGCTCCTTTACTGTGCAGGCAGTGAAACTGTGGAACGCCTTGCCAATTAATATAAGGAAAGCTCCAAGTTTGGCCACCTTTAAAGTTCTTGTGAAAGATTTTTATCGTGGTAAGGAATGAAAGACGATAAATAAATAAATATGATATGTGTATGTATTATATATATATATATATATATATATATATATATATATATATATATATGTATGTATTTATATATTTATATGTTTTATAAATAGTATATGTATATATTAAATTTAGTATATTATATTTGTATAAATATCTTGTTAGTTTTATATATATATGTAGCATGGTATTAGTAATGTATTTATATTTTTATCTGTGTGAAGTAGCACCACCTACCCTCTCTTTGCTCATTTCATCTGAAGCCAGGTTGTCTGGAAGTGATCGCTACATAGCGATAAGACCGCCTACCTGTACATACGTAATTATAATAAGTTATTGTAACTCATGCTGTATTTAAAGTGGTGTACATTAAAGATTATTCTATCTATCTATATTGTACTGTAACTTTACTCTTTTTTCTCATGATGATGTAAGCAGTCACCTAAAACTATGAACGCTTGTGATACTTGAAGTATCGTATCGCCAACCCAAAGGTTAGGAGAGATTGGATGAGATGGGAAAATGAAGGAAAGGGTTCATCTGATGTTAAGCGATTAATGCCGCTCATGAAAATCTGCATCACGAGAGGGCATGCTAGTCACTTCACGAGTCTTTTACTAACGTACGGTTTCCGGTAACTATCCAGGCGACCACTTAAACCCTAAGACCAGCATGGGACTACTGCTGCAATTGGCATGTCTTAGAATTCCTTCTACGACATGCAGTTTTCCTCCGCCGTTAAGCACGAGGTGAATTTGAAACACAAATTAAGCACTTGAAAACTTCTTAGTTGTGCTTGCTCAGATTTGAAGCCGCGACATTTGTTAAAGTTATCGCGTTAAAGTCTTTTAGTTTTAATTATAATATAAGAATAAATTAAATTTCTTATCTGATTCATTGTAAATTGGTGACAAAGGCAGAAAATCTTTCCTTCTTTAGTACCAAGTGTTTAATTGGTGTTAATAAGCATTCATTGTTTAGATATTATTGTAGAAGGATAGGGTAAAATATTGGTAATATTAAATAAATAAGTAAACGAGCACCCAGCGATATACGATAGATATAATATATTGTATAGAATGGTATGGTCGTGTTAAATCAAATTATTTAACATGTTTAATTAAAATAAAAAAACTGAAGTCACCATCGTTAAATAATAATAATAGTTTATTTTCTCGCCACAATACTGCACAAATGTTTAATATTGTGGGAGACTGGTGCCTAAACTAAGCACTAGGCCTGTATTTCAGGACACCAGGTCTCCCTCCTTATGTTTAATTTACATTTAATAATTTAGGAGTTTTAATAAAAAATTTTTTTTAATAAAAATAAAGTTGTTTTTGTAGTTTATTCACGCTAAAACACCCTTGCAACATAATGTTAGCTATAACAGATTTTGCATGTTAAATAGGTTTATAATTACGGTTAAAAAGTTAAAAGCAAGCACTAAACGTAACTCAACACTAAACGTAATCCAATTTAAAATAAATGTACATTTTTATATAAATATAAGGATTCGATGACGAGTAAAAATAATGCAGAAGATAATATATGACTCAGGGAAAATTTGATATGCCAAGTTTTCAAGTAAGTTCCTGCTCACTCCTCACTTTTGTTGCAAAGATCTTTCGTAAATAAGATCGAGTAGTCATACTTCTGAAGTTTTATTATATTAAAGAGGTTTTACGAAACGATGTTTATATTCTGCCTTTATATTCTATGTTGATTTTTTATTTCATTTCATGACGGTTGGCAAACAAGCATACGGTCCGCCTGATGGTTAGCAGTTTCCGCAGCTTGTAAGCGCAAACTATACTTAAAGCGCAACGTCACATGGCGTTACTAACTAAAGAAATAAGAAGGGAAAAAAAAGGAAGGGAGCAAAGGGGGTGGGGATTTTTCATTGCCATCATATTGATACTAGCTTTTGGCCGCAACTTTTTCAACATTTCCTATATATTTATTACATATGTATTTCTTCTGTTAAATAAAATTGAGTATACTAAAATAAGGCTATAATTTATGATACTAAGACAGGGAAAGCTAGCAACCCTATGGCCATTTCAGTAACCCTAATAACGCTTATGTAAAATTTCGCCATGATCGCTTTTGTAGTCATAAAGACCTAGAATCCTTAACAAATAAATAAACGAACCAACATATTCACATTAATAATATAATGAAAATACAAGCATCGTGAAAATAATATTATTACCAGCTATATCTTTATAGCACCAAGTTACATAAATTTATGATTACCACATCAATTAAAATTAAAGAAAAATTATCTCAATTTTTCCGTAGCGATAACAAAGCAATTGACTCTTAAGCTTTCTAAGATTACATTAAAACGTCTGAACGGTTAAGTAAAATGAAATTTTCCTCTTTCCGTCTCATTTTCACATGCTATTTACTTTGAAATGAGTATCCGTCTGTCTCTGTTAAGCAAAAAGCAACACAACGCTGAGGTGTTATGGCTCCAGACCAGCTGAGCGGTCCCGACGCGTTGCCATGGCTACCATTGATCGACCGCCATCTTGAATGCAGTCGTCTGCGTCTATTGACAATCAAATGCGTGTACGAACTGTGACAATTTGTTATGTGAACAATAGTTTATATATTCAGGACTTTGGATTTTTGTTTCAAATTTTTTTGTGTATAAATAAATTGCAATTCTATAGAATTATTATAATAATTTTTTTTTAACCGTATTCAATTAAGAATAAAAACTAAGAGTATGAGATCGCCCAAAAACAGGGAAGGGAAGGGTGTTACCGCTTTGCGTAAATGTGACAAGAGAAATGCGTAAATGTGATTGGGAAACTTATTTGTACGTGTCATAGATTTAGTAATAGTACGTGTATACTAATTGTAAAACTTTGTTTATAGAGGTCAGAGAGTTGTAATTTATGGCATTATATTGGTTAGGCGTTACGGAAAACAAGATACATCGGACTTCCATATTTTGCGTGAAGTATTTTGTAGTTGGACTTTGTTAAACAATCAGATTTTTGAAAAAAATATACTAAAATAAATTAAGTATTAAAATATTCTAATCGCATCAAAAACATAAAAAGTAAAAAAATCCAAGTCTCGCAACTCAGTTCTTCTACTACAATAAGTGGTGAGATCTCATGTACAACTTTGACTGAAACTTGGCGGTTGTAAGGCAACATATTCTACTCATATAAACACTTCATTGTCTTGGAGAATAATTATGTGCTAAAATCACGGAAGTTCACTTTGTGTTATAACAGTTCATGGGAGAAATATCTAGGAAAGTGTTGTAAGCATTTTAGGATACAAAACTACTAGTTCAAATCTCAACAATACTATTTAAATGAAACATTTCTATTATATGTATAATGTATTAAGTCTTTTCCAATAGTCTATATTCCTGCTCGGTGAGTCGTTGGTATGCTTATTTTGAAAAAAAAAGGCATTAAATTGAATAAAAAATTCATTTGAAAATAATTACAGTTTTATTGATCTGTGGAATCATATAAGCAGCAGGGTAAGAAACAATATAAGTAAACTGTGTCCTAATTCATACTAACTAAGTATGCAGTGTCCTTATTCCTCCTATCTGTGTCCTATTCAAAATAAGCATTTTATTATCCCAAGGGACCGGTGGCATACGAGTAATATCTTAAAGATTGAAACTAATTACAATAATTACCTAACTAGGTATATTGTTAGCAAATACAGATTTAATATCATTGAAACAAACACACATAAGCTCCAATATTGCTTAATGAATTTTCATAGTATAATAAATGGACATGCCCAAAACACTATGCTACTGCGGCAATTGGATGACAAACGAAAATTCACAGTATAGTTATGATCTTAAGGCTTAATTTTAAGTGCAAGGTTGGTATTGCATCAGTTAAACTTTGGGAATACTTGAATGAAATGTTTTTAATTAAATTCAGTTATTATAGTACTCACTTGTTAACTGTATTTCTATTTTGCAAGTGTTATTAAATTATATTAAGAGGGCTTAAAATAAATGCATCAACGTTTCATAAAAGTGAATTAATATTCGTTCTCCAGTAACAAGTAAATGTTTTATAAATTTGTAGAATAAACAACATTATCACTACATAGTATAAAACAAAGTCGCTTTCTCTATCCCTATGTATGTTTAAATTTTTAAAACTACGCAACAGATTTTGATGCAGTTTTTTTTTTATAGATAGAGTGATTGAAGAGGAAGGTTTATATGTATAATAACATCCATTAAATAGTGGAGAAAAACAAACTGTTATTTTTGAGGTTTCTAATATGATGTCGTAAATAATTACATTTAACGCGTGCGAGCCACGGGCAGTAATTAATAAATCAAAACTACTGGATCGATTTTAATCATTTTTTTAGTGAATGACATAGGCTATATATTTTATACCCGTACGAAGCCGGAGCGCGCCGCTAGTTATAGAATAGAATAGAATAGTCTTTATTGTACACCACTAAAAGCGAGTTACATTCAAGAACTTAAAAACTATAAATAAATGTACATGTAGGCGGTCTTATCGCTAATCAGCGATTTCTCCCAGACAAAATATTTTTAAAGTAACTGAAAATATTATATAAATATTTTTATCAATTAATCTTACATATATAATTAAATATATATATGCTTACAATAAAAATTAATTTAAATATTTTTTATTAATGTTGAATTTTGGTTATAATGTAATGACTGAAGAGCTTTAATAAAATACAAGTGGGTATAGTACGTAGTACGTATTTACGATTTATATGGCTAACCGAGGTACCGGAAGAGTTTATAGTACGCGGGAAATAAGTCAACAAAATCGAAAGAAAAATAGAAAGAAAATTATGTTACAACGTACAACATACAAGTTTTTACTGATGTTGTTACACAATTATATATTTTTAAAATTTCGAGTGTAAAATAAAACGCTATTAAAGATTTATGCAATTAATAGTTATAAGTTTTGAACTCATATTATATTCACAGTCTTTTTTGGTTTTACTTAATATGATTGTAATTTAAAATAATTACCAGTCAAGTGCGTTGTGGACCACGCACAGTTGAATCTAAAGGGTTCCGCAGCATGGTTATATAATAATATATATAATAATAACTTTATTTCGACCAACAATGGATCATATGTTGTTAGTAATACAAGTATCTTACGCCTATTTGTTAGTAATTTCTAAAACTTATTTAACGTAAGACAGGATTAATTTGTCAGCACGTGAATCCGACAGCAGTGGTTCGTTCACATACAAAGAATCGAATCTATTAACAAATGCTCTCAGGACGCCACTTGAGCTGGAACGAATCCTGCGCAACAACGATGTGCACCGCTTTCGCATAATGGTATAAAACAGTCCACATACGCCTCGGCAAACATCTCCGATGCACTACAAAAACGAGGCATACCCATTAGCATCCTGAAAGCATTGTAATATTGTACACGCAGGGCGTTGTACTGTTTCGGCGTACAGTCTGCCCAAAGGCTGCTAGGGTAAAATGTGATGCAGTAAGCTCTGAAAAGCGTTATTTTAACTGCCATTGAGCAACGAGCAAACCTGCGAACAATCATATTTGCCCTAACAGACAAAGCCCTGCATTCTCTCTCAATATCTGCATTGTCTTTTAATTCATAGAATACTATATGCCCAAGATATTTAAAGCATTCAACTCTCTTTAGTAGAACCCCGTGTAACTTTATAGCAGGTACAACAGATGGAATCGATTTTCCCCTGGCCTGAAAGACCATGCATTCGCTTTTCTCACAGTTATAGACTAAGCCATGACGTTTGGAATAGTTCTCACAAAGACTTAGCAGTTTTGATAACCCACAGATAGATGCACTCAGCAGAACCATGTCGTCTGCGTAACTAATGTTATTAAGACAGACTCCGTCAATATGACATCCGACACGGGTGCTACTGAGCGTCTGTATTAGGGCATTTACATACAGATTAAACAACTTGGGTGAGGTCAAGCCGCCCTGCCTCAACCCATATTCCAACCTGTAAGACCTTGAGTAATTCTCTGACCATTGCACAACATTAACCTGATTTTTATACCAAAACTTAAAAATCCTGTTGATCTCTTCAGGCATGCCAGTGAGTTTTAATTTCTGCCATAAGATATCGTGAGTAACCAGGTCAAATGCCTTGGATAAATCGAGAAAACAGGCGTAAATGGGTGATGGTAAGGTTATGAAGAATCTTAACAGTTTTAAAAATAATAACGAATTAAAACCGACCGCAAAAATAAGTTGGTAATTTCATAGTAATTATTAAAAGTAATATGAAAAACAAAGTTATAGGAAAAACTTATATATCTCTTAAATTTATAGACCTATCTTCTTCAAACTAAATGTGGATGAAAGTTCATGTGGTATTCTACAAGCTCAAATTTTTCCAGAATTTTAAATCCCCTAGTTCAAAAGTTAGAGGGGACACGATTTTTACGACTTTAGGAGCTAATATCTCAACAACTACTGGCTTAATGAAAAAACTCAAAATCAAACCTCCTTATCATTTTATAAGACCTATCTAAAGATATCTCACATGTTGCCATACGTTGAAATTTTTTTTTCAATCCTCAGTTACATGTATGGACTGCTACCCTTAATTCTTATATATATTAAGATTTTATTACAAAATCCTTGTGCGGTTTATGGAATACACCTATTTAGTAAATTTCGTTAAGATAGAGTCAATGGTCTCCGAGTAAAATGACTGTGACATACGGACGGACAGACGGACAGACGGACAGACGGACGGACGGACAGACGGACATGACGAAACTATAAGGGTTCCGTTTTTGCCATTTGGCTACGGAACCTAAAAACCCTAAACAAGCCTTATAGAAGCCGAATATGACGTTTAACATCTGACATCTCACCTTGGTTATAAGCAATATCAACATGAGATATACAAAACTAGCATCTTGGGCGGTCATGGGTCTAAACAAATAACTTTTTTTTTTCGGAATGTGTCTGTTGGCCCTACTGGCCTTGACAGCGTCACCGAGCGGAGAGGCCGAGTACAGAGACTCGGCCGTGATAAAGGGGTAGCCCTCACGGGGACTCAAATTTGATTCTGTCCTTAGGGTGCCTCCTGCGAAGCCGAACCCCGACTAAGGACGTCATCGGAGAATCAAATAGCGCTTATCACGTTTCCTATTGCACATTGAAGTACTTGGAAATCTATACAAATAAATAAAATTTAAGCGTCTGTTTATAATTCCAAATTAACAGCTTTGCACTAAATGCATATGAAAGTATACACGGTACTTACTTAAAAAAAACTCTATTTTATTAAACTTTGTCCACCTGTCTGTTTGTTCCGGCTAATCTCTGAAACAGTCGGGCCGATTTTGACGGGATACCTGATGTTATTAATAGTAACTTAGGCTACTTTTATTTAAAAAAAAAAAAGAATTTGGGTTCCGTGCAATACAGAAAACGGTACAATCAAGCGCGCGGAGCCACGGTCGTAGCTAGTAAGAGATATAAATATTAGGTGGTAGCAAACCTGTTTTAAACGGGTTGCGGGTTCGATTCCCGCTCGGAGCATAATACGTTTGTATTGACCATGCAAGCATATTTTTTACGGTCTGGGTGTATTTGTCCTTGTCCTTGTATGTGTTTCCGGACCCGCGACGCAGGATATCACTATCCTAATGGGGGCCGTTGAGTGTGTAGTGTTTATTTATTTATTTACATTAATTTTTATATACGCACAATTTTGGAATCTCCAAAGACAATGTAGTATTTTTAACGCAAAACAATATATAAAGTTGTTATCATATAGTTTAGTCTACAGGATAAAACGCTAGATAATTAATTAAAACACAAGAGTTACCCAAACTCTCTTTAGTCGACCTTTGAGGGTAAATAATTTAGCGGTAACGTAAAGTCTTAAAGACTAAAGTTCTGATTTTATACCTACTCTATAAAAGCTTTTACGTGAAAATGTTTATTTTTTCAAGCCGCAAAATGTATACTTGTTAAAAAAGTATTCAAGTACTCGTATAAAAGTGAAACCGTAAGTATTCAGGCTCTTATGAAGATTGCGTTCCTTTTTTCATAAAGTTAACGATCACAGCTACGAAAATGTTCGGGTATTTCTGAATTTATAAAACTCTTTTTTCGTGAATTTCTTTATCTTCGATACAATATTTTTCAGAACGCAAATCTGGATTTAAATGCAGTAGTTTTCGATATAATCTATTTTTATATATTGCAAATGTTGAGGATGCCCTCTTCTCTGGTCTTGCCTGGTTTACCGGCTCCTACAAAAAATAGTAGGATGGTGACCCTGTGTATTGCTGCCTGTTTCTGAGTATGTATATGTTGATGTTACCATCCAATCGGCCGCAACACCTCTTCAAAATCTTGGCCACCACTCCCGTCGCTCTTAAACTATCGGAATTACCTCAGCGGGTTATTAATAACAATCCATTTTCATTATTGTTTATTAATTTACAATTACTTATTGCACAATAGCGCGTAACTATTAGCCCTACACAGAAGAACGATAATATAATTAAATACATATTATGTACACACATACATTTATATTAAGGTCTGTAGGTGAATAGTGATAACAAATACTGAGTATTTTTAATGATGCCTATAATTAAAGAATACATACATTTAATTTAAAAAAAAAATTTAAAATGTCAATTCATTTCTTTATTTTGTAAGATCTGATGAAAAATATACAACTGTTAAAAAAAGGATCTTATATATTTACTAAATAAAATAAAATGTAAAAATATAAAACGAATATATATGTATAGATAGATTAAACAACATTAGCACGAAATCTGGTTGGGCTCAAAGATGTCATAAGATTAAGAGATTCCAGAAGGAACAGTGTTAATTTCGATGTTTTGTAACGGTGACAATTAGCAAAATATAGAGCATAGACAAGAGGCAAACGAAAGTTTAATCACCAATATGATGTCCAATATAAAATAAATTAAAGAAACAAAAATATAACAAATTCAAGAAAAAAACAAGATGTCAAGTTTAATTATACTTTCACATATTTTTAATTATATTTTAGTAATATAAATATAACCTAAAACTTAGAATATAGCCTTAATTTTAAGATCGAGAGGGAAGAGGGGGTTGGTTCATCGTTGCCAGAAACCTCAACTTTTTCCTACTTACCTTTCATTATAAAAGGAATCCTAAAATATCTATCTCCACGTGGTATGTATTTCGTGGTTCATTATATCTTAGATGCAGTGGTAATACAAGTTGAACATATCAGGGAGGTAATCTAATGATAGCGACAAAAACAAAACGTTCTGTAATCTTCTATTTTATATAAATTTTTAGTTATCAGAAATTATGTAACACTTAATAAGTTATTATATAAAATTTTCAAAACATTACCTACATCTCTGGAGAGTCGAATAATTGTAAAGGTGAAATTAAATTAACTTTTTAAAGGGCAAAGAGCAACTTAGCGGCAACGGAGGCACCGTTGCTCTTTGCTATTACAAGTGGTAAGTATTACAAGTTAGTTAGTATTACAAGTGGTAGTTGCTCTTTGCTATTACAAGTGGTAACATCATTTTTTATAGCATGAATCGGGTAAACTCCAGGCCTATATTTATTATGCTTATGACGATTGTCGTCCTTCACACAACATAAAGCATATAAATTCTGCCTAAATAAGATAATAAGAATTAGTGATGTTGTCTTATCAGTAGAACAAATGATTTGGTTGGCATTGTTTGCCAATGTTCTTTTCTTTAAAAATTGTTAAGAATATTATAAAACCATCATCGTCTGTTCATCAGGACGACATTATCAAACCAATGACACAAATATACAACCTCATTTTTGACTTAATATTTGTTTCAAACTCATATTTTCGTCCTTTTTTTGATCATGACGCTTGTAGCAAAGTTGGTTCGAGTTTGTATGTGTGACAAATATTGACCATATACCAGGATAACTGTATGGTCAGGATGAATACTATCAATAGAGACACGTGGGTGTCTTAATGTTTCTTGGATAGAACGCTAATCTACCAGTTCAAGTAATTTTTACTTTTTGTAGATAATTTATTCATGCACAAAATATCTGCCATTCTGATCTGATAGAAATCACTCTGAGTAAGTAAAAGTAGCCTCTTAAATTTTAATAAAAATAAATCAGAAATACCAGGAAAAATCCTAGATTAGATGAACACCTATTTATCTTTTCAAATTGGTGAAAAGTGAAAACCCCATTAAATGTATTAACCTCATTGGAATAAGCAGACTAGATGTTACGTTAGCTGCAAGTATAATATTGCACGTGATAATAATACAGATTTATTGCGAATGTCTAAAATGCCAATTGCAAATAAGTTATAGCCACGTTCATTTCTGCGGTCGTTTTCAGCGTGCGAGGCTACGTTTTTCATTATTATTACTTATTTTTTTGCGCGTGAAACGGCTAAGCGAGTAAGTATTTTTTGGTATTTACATATAGAGCAATTCGTGTTCAATTTTTTTTAGTCATGGCGATTAACAAGCGTACTGAATACTCAAGCATACTATGTTTTAGACCAATTAATTCGATCTTATTATATATGGGCTTCCAATTCTCTTTTAACTTTAGGGCTACTTTACTTTATCAATACCAATAACGAATTTTATCCTTATGTCGATTGCGATATGGCGACCTTTCTCGAAAATAGATTGATCTTTTAACCTTTGTGCATATGCTTTTTAAATGATTGAATTACGTTTTACGAAAATTTAAGTGCCAATAAAATTCTATCTTCTTTAGTTCGGACCTCGCAGTTGTAAGCCTTAATCAACGAACTTAATCCACTATTTAGTACAGTACGGCGGTAGCTTTGTTCGCTTGTAGTTTTTATTTTTATTACACAGATTATAAAAAAAAAGAAGAGACATTGGATGGAGGGAAAAAATCTTAAGTCTATCGAAAAAAGGCCTAATGCCTATTGTCAGTGTTAATGTGTTTTGCTATGATCAGTTTAAAGGGAGAAATGAAATAGATTGTGTAATAAATTAAAAACATAAAAATAATCAATAAACTAGTATGCAAACAAATATATCCCATCAAAAACATAACATTAAAAAAGCCCCAAATCTCGTAACGCAGTTCTTCTACTACAAAAAGTTGCGAGATCTCATGGAAAATTACTGAAACTACAATTGCACGGCAAATTTTAATTAGCCGAATATGTTGCCGTACAGTTAAAAAATTTCAATTTTCAACAACAATTTCATTATTGTATTACGTTACTCTGTAAGTTAAGATCGTAACCTAAGCCTTTGCAAATACGATGTTTAATATTAATAAGGTATTGTTATTCATACGCTAACACGCCACGTGATGGTAAGATGTGTAACCCGACCCTTTAGGGAGTATTTTAGATATATTCGATGTTGCCTTAGTGATTAAATATTTATTTCCCTTGAGTAATCGTTTATTTGTAGAGGAGGTCTTAGTACGAATAGGTATTATGTATGACCTAAAAACACCCACACATTGCTTTTCTGTATCTCTGAAGCTTAAGTGTAGAATTGTTTAGCGCGTTTCCTTTTAACAGTCCAACTATAATAATTCAAATTTATTTTTTATATATTTTAGAAAATAGTCTTCACTTTCTTAATCTTCCTAGGCTTATAGGTAGTAGTAGGTAGGTAGGTAGCTAGGTAGAAGGTAGGTAAATAACCTGGTCCTTACATGACTAAAATATAATTAATCAAATCTGTTTCTCTGATACTTAATTTCGTTCGGAAACTTAATTAATATCAGAAAGTAAATTATCTCTTTTTGTCATATATTTTATATTTTGACACTTTCGCATCGATAATATCCTAAATTTTTGTAGTGACGTTATTTTTGTATATTCCGTCAAATTACTCAAAATATACTCAAAAGAAGTTACTAGTTTTTCAAATACCTATTCAAGTTTTTAATGCGACATTACGAAACAGACAATGCGTACAGGCTACAGATGCTGCCCCCTTGTCAGCTAAACTACTTCCTTATCGCTTACTCGGGAAGTAAACTGATAGTAATCTTAAAGTTACATCATTCCAAAAATCATCAATAGAACTCACCCCATCAGGACTACATCCACACCCCACATTGCTGACAATAACCATAGAATTTACTTATATTCCCATAAAGTACATACGTATACATTGTTCCATATTGAAGTAAATACATAACATTACGTAATCAAACGAAAATAGATATTATAAAACAGGGCACAGGTCACAATTTTACACTTCCACGTTTTATATATTATCAATTTTAACGAGATTATAAAAGTCGAAACGCTCACGTACGCATTCGAGGTGTATTAATCAATTGCTGTGTTAGTTTCACAGCGAATGATAAGACGCGTGCGACCGATAACGGCAGGTAGGGAGGGGGCAACGGCCGCTATCACTTTTCATACTTCCTACTTTAATTGTTACAAGACATTAGATCATGCTAATTTAAAACATATTTAAGGCGAAGACAAATATGCGTATTACACTAATATTACTTTTTAAAATCTTAAAATTCAATTATTCAGATGACGTGTACCTAGGTTTTAATGTATATTATTTAAAAACTTGTAATTCAACCCAATTTTTGACTATTTTCCAGTATTAATGCATTTATAATTATATATTGAATAATAGAAATCGGAATGTTATATACTTGTATAGGGTACTTTTATCTCAAAAATGTTAAGTCTGTAGAGTGATCAAAAACAAACTACACAACGTATTTACTTGAATTTTGACATAGATCTGTCTTACGGAATACAAATATCTTTTAGATATAACACTACATTAATGCGAGCGAAGCCGCGGGCAATAGATGTAAATAAAATAATGAATCTGAAAATAATTAGTAAATCCCTACAATAAAAAAATAGAAACTTATCTTTACCTTACTTAATTTTTTAATAATATCTTATTAGATTTCACACAACAAGTATTTATCATTAAATTTTTGATTGATTTCCACAAGCCAGACATAAACCTAAACATATACTTGTATTGGATGTGACACGTCGTTAAATCTATTTTGGAGCTAATTAAGATAAAAAAGACGTCATCGCGATGCTCAAGCAAGTCCCGCGTAAAAGACGATATATTAATAATACCGGTATAAATCTTTTACTTTGTTGTACAACCATGTATCACGTAAAAATATTATCATCAAAGGCTCAAAAGCTTTTAGTGATAAAAGACTGAAAATTAGGAAACATTTGGACATAATAATTAATATTTTTGACGGTTTTCTTCAAAACACAAGCTTGTATAGCTTGTGTTTTGAAGTTAGATTTAGTGTAAACTATGAACCGGCCTTTTCATAGAGACAAATTGTCATATAATCGTTGAATTAATGAAATGTTCGTAGTATATAAAGTCTATCCATAAAATCGGTTATGACCTTACAGGCGTCATATAAATTATGGCTATGGATGAAAATACTGAAATCAAGATCTTCTGCAGCAAGTATTATCCGAGAACAATGATTATCTTCTATAATGGAGACGACCAAAACTGTTGCTAGTTGAAGTGGTAAGGTCTTTAGGCATGATGCTTTCATATGAAGGACGTTTATATGAAAGTTTGATGATCAATTGGACGCAAATAAGCAATACCATGTCAATCCACAAAATTGAAAAAACTGAGTTATATATGCAGAAGTGTTGGTTAATGGCTGAAGAACATTTTTCTTTAATATTTGTAGGGTTTTAAGCTTTAAAACTTCTAGAAAAGCCATTTTTTAATCATGCAATTTATGTAGGTATTATGTTAAACATTTTGGATTTTAGTATACAAAATAGGCAGTTTGTATACTTATTTATTGTGAAAATAAATAAAATAACTAACATAAATCTGAAATTGCCAAAAACTTGACCAATACATAAAAAAAAATCATATAAAGCAAGTTGTTCAAAATTTTCAAACGCATTTGCCTCGAAATGACATTCGTGTGGGTTGCCATGGTATTGCTTATTTGCGTCCAATTATCAGTTCTGATTGAAATCATCATTCACCAGAATTTCTATTTCCGCAAAAAAAATTCAAGGTTACATAGGTTTTAATGTTCATCATAAATTTTTTGCACATTTGCGCTGGTGCTAATGAGACGGTGTTGTAAAGGTCAAGTTGACACAATTAACTGTTGTCAATTTATTAGATTAGTCTTAGCTCTTTAAAATGAGCTGACTAGCTTAATTACTATTTCATCACCACTATATTTGTATATTATTTATTTCATATTTTCTTTTTATTTGACTTAGTTGGTACAGTCTTGGGTACAATATTGCTCGCACCTAAGTAATTGCTGGAAGCCCTGGATCGGTTGCAGCGACTCGCTGTCCGAATCATTGATGATGTGGATGTTTCTAACCCTCGAACCTCTACAAAAGTGTGTAGACCCTACTTCCCCTTATCACCAGGTGGAAGAAAGAGACAGTAATACAAAACAAACTAGTGCTTTGAGGTAGAATATATTCTAACAACACGGTGGTACCTACCTACCCTCTCTCTGGCAATTTGGTTAATTTTTTCGACGACGTTGTGGCGCAGCGGTAGCGAACCTACCTTAAACGCCACAGGTCGCGGGTTCGATTCCCGCTCGGAGCATAATATGTTTGTATTGACCATGCAAGCATATTTTCCGGTCTGGGTGTATTTGTCCTTGTCATTGTGAATGTTTCCGGACCCCCGACACAGGATATTACTATCCTAAATGGGGCCGTTGAGTGTGCAGCGTTTATTTATTTATTTATTTTTCAACGATTGCTGAAATCTATTTGTGATTTAGCATAATGCATAGCTACATTTAAGTTTATATGGTATCTTTTAGCGTAATTGCTCTGTAAGCATGCCGCTAGCGTACATCAATCATGCCGCTTGCGTTAGCTCACGGATGTTGTTATCGTATTGTCCGAACATGGGACGTATCTCCGGCGGTGACAACAAAGCTAAACGTTTCCTCTCCTAGGGGAAGTAATAAACTAAGAATAGACGCTATTTTGATGTTATATAGAAAATAATTTCCTGAGTGACTGTAGGATTAATCTTACATCGCACTTAAGGTTAAGCGAAACCCCTTAGAGATATTATATTCTTTAACTGACTATTAAATTTGTGCGTGAACGTTTGAAAATATATAATTGTCACCTTCATTACATTATATTTATACATATCCTAATGTAAAATTTTTAGAAACCGTAAGATTTTTTTGCTTTTTTTTTGGCTCAAAGACACATCGACGGAAGTCTAGTTATTATATATCGAATTAAAATTAAGATATGGCTAAGAGAATTAATTGCATAAGTATAAATAAAGTTCTGTACCATTCTTGTAATACATAAGATTAACATAAGAAAGTATTTATCTGAGTTTATGAAATACAGCAAAAACGTTAAAAATATCAATATTCTTTATTTTTACTTTATAATTTTCTTGTTGCTGTAGCGGTAACAGAAATGCACATTCTGTGAATTTTTCAACTTTTTACACAATATGGTTGGTGAAGTACATACAACCTAAAAACATGGACATAACACAGAGGATTTATTATTAGATAGGTAGACTACTTACGTAAAAAATTAAAGGATTTCTTTTTCTAGTATTGTAAAATAAAAGTTTGATTTTCGATGATAGAAACTTATAAAAAAAAACTAAGAAATTTACGAACATTATTTAGTTTTAATTCTTGACTTTTTAAGGCTGATCATTTATTTTCATGAAAAGCCTCATCTGCTATATTACTTCAGTAACATCTGCATGAAAGTCAGTGTATCACGACGATAAGATAAAACTAAGCAGTATTACCAAAGCGCGAACTTAGTTATATCTTTTCAAGTTTGGGTGCAAAGACCTTTTCATCGACTTTCTCGTAAGACACCCACATTCTCTTAGGTATCAAGCAATAAAGAACTTTTAAGGAAATATTTTTATCTGCTATCTGATAATCGTAGCTCGTTTTGGAAGTTAGGATATTAACATATAATAAATTGCCAATAACTGCTACAATTTATGTAAACGCCATAAACAGTTGATATATTGACACTTTTATTATTATAATAGAAATTTACTGTAACGCCTACTTAGAGCATTTAACCTTACTTAGTAAAATTGTTCTATCTCACGAAGGCGGGTGACCTACGCTTGTGTTGGTGATGTATTGACACGTGCTACTGTCAAATATTGACCCGAAACAATGAGCACTTGTAGACCAAGCGGCGGCTCGATCTAATCAGAACGCTCCCGAGCTACACACACAACTAAGACCAACCCGCCTTCAAAATATGAAACAACTATATCAGTCATAAATATAGACTTTATTCATATTACCGTTTCAACAACTGGAGCATACCTAAATTTTGGATGTTTTGATCAGCTCACCTGAAACAGAAAGAAAAATGAATTATTAATTACACGAAAAATACAAATGAAAAATTAAAATTAGGCAATGTTCAAAAGATGACCATGCCATGGCTTTTTTACGTAGGTCGGGTCGGGGGGTGATGATGACTCTACTCCACCTGATGGTGAGTGGAAGTTGAGTCCAAAGACGAAGGCTAATACCGTTGCAGAAAGCTATCTCCACTAGCCGTCCTTTCCCTGCCTACTCACAAAATGCAAGTTGTTAAACGCTGGCCGACCTCTAAGCGCAACTGTCGAACAGACAGTTCAAGTGTCCGAAGTACGATAGCAGTCGATTAGGTACGAGGGCATTTTAAACCCTACCAACAACACAAATATAGAATTATATATACAATTCGATTAAGAAAATTGGATATAGAACACAAATTCAAATATAAGCACTAACTATATTAGTATTTTTAAAATTCACCTCATTCAAAAGTTAAGAAAGAAATAACAGATATTCCATAGTCCTACTTAATAACTACTGGTTTATTAAAGGACTTAAAACTTGAGAAGGTTTTCATTGTGGACATTAATATTGTTGTGTTTGATAGATTGAGCTTTCTAGGTAACTCCATTATGATGATCTGTTAAGAACAAGTTGAAAAAGTTATGACCTGCATCAACATTTTGATGTGCGTCTCAAAACTTATAATGAACTTGCTTCTATGTTTAAATTTAAATAATAAAAAAAAACATCAAAATATACATAATTATTTGAACGATACTCGAGTATACAGACTAAAATAATGAAATCGAATCTAATTTCACAAGCGATGGAAGTTAATTTGGAAGAGAATGAGATTATTACAGCATAAAGGTGGGTAACACAGAGAGAAAATTAAACACAATTTTTTTTGTTGATTGAAGTAAGAAAGAATGAAAGAGACAAATAATATAATTTGATAGATTTTTTTTCGTTACTTTATGATTTACAGAATCATAATTTCCCAAAAGAAGTTTCATTTCAAAAATACTATCTTAATTTGTGTATACGTGTACAAAAATCGATAACTTGAAATATTGTTCTTAAAATCTTTTTGAAAATATTTTCAGTGATTACAGTTTTTTAGTCATATAATATATATACATAAGTAGCGACTAATATTCCCACTCATACTGCACTGGTTCCTCTATTAAACTGGCTGTATATTTATCTCTCAAAAAATTAATAAAAAAATTAAGAGTTTATTATAATATTGATAAGTTCTTACAACTATTACATAAATATGTATTACGATGGTAACATAAATTAATTACGAAAACCATTTCTTAATCCTGATAATATTTATACATAAAATATGACCAATTTTTGATGACAAGATAAAATGACTGACGACTGTATAAAAGAAAATAATTCGATTTTTAATAATTGTTCGAGATGGAGAGTCCACGTAGGTGGGCAATCTTTTATTTTTTAATATATTTAACAACTCAGGTGAGTTTTACTTTTCCGCAATACCTTACAATATTCATGAGCTTATGTATAGTTAACCTTAAATACAACATATTCCTTTTATTTCAGACTGCGAATGTTATTTGCCAAAATGTTCCATTTGCGGGAGGAGCGCAAATTCAAAACAAGGACATAAAAAGGGATGTTGCGAGAACAATAAATCCATCATCAAGAACACAAACATATACGACAGAAACGCCATTTGTATCGAATATTCAAGATGATAGACAAAAAGCTTTCAATATAATGTCTTCGCCTTCATGCTATTCACAAGAGCCAATACTGTTTAATAGTCAACAAGTGTCTAATAATCTTCCAAACATGGCTCTGCCACCTACCTCATCAAATTTTGCACCTCAATATACAATGCCACAGCAGGGAGTACCACAAGCAATGCCTGCAGAAAGCTATGCGGGTATGTTGCAACCAGTATCATCATTTTGGCAACTACCTTCAAATCCTACAGGAAATCCGGTCATGTTTACGGAAGTATCTCCACCACCTGTTAATTTACAAATAAGCCCTCCTTCTTCACTTTTACCAACAATTAATACGCAGTCTGGTATTGTTGAGTTTTTAAGTGAATCAAATTTAGGAGCCATAGCTCAGGATCCGAGTTTTCTAACAAGGAGATACGAAGATGGCTATCCTGTAAACCTGCAAATAAATGTGCCATCACAAATACTTCCGGCACCAAGAATTACTGTTGTTTCCGCTGTACCACAGCCAGTAACTCCAGCTAATTCTGACATAGGCCCGCTTTTTCCTCCATTTGGATATCCACCTCCCCCTATGCCTTTAGTAAAAAGAAAATCACGATCATCTTTGCGGAAATTATTACCATTACTTTTGATTGCACTATTAAGTGATCAAGGTTGCGGTGGCAATAATTGCTGTTCTTGCAATTGTAATTGTAATTCAGACAGCCCTATCCCAATTCCGTACCCAATACCTATACCTGTAAATAGCCCTATAATTAATACCGCATCTTCTTCATACTCCTCTCGTAAACGAGAGCAAAGAGATTATGAAGATGATGATGGAGACAGTAATTAATAAGACGATTTGTACAAAATAATTAAATAAGAGTTTAAATGTTGGTAATAATTTATTTTATGAATAAACTATTTTACTTTGACTTCTACCATTTATTTTAATTTTAAACTAATATTACAACATTTTTCCTTTATTTACGATACGAAGTTAAGATAAACTGTTGATAAAAAAATCTCGTTTCTTTGATCAGCACGTGCTGTTCCAACCTATGATGCATGTGATTAGATAAGATGGACGATTGATAACTGATGCAATTAAAGTAATATAAAATCGAGTTTACGCATAATTTTTACCATTTTACAGTTACATTAGATATTTCTGAAAAAATTCGTAAAATCACAGTAATGAAATTATTAGCAATTTATAAAATATGTTTAATTGCATCATTTTTCGCAACATATCAGGTAAAGAAACAAATTATGCGAACTTAATGAAGTGTTAATTTTTATAATGGAAGAAATATTACTAAAAACTAATGTCAATAACCCGCTTATTAAGCTAACCCAAATGTTCTTCCAGGAAGAAGTTTCAGGCCAGGCGTTGCACCCGATGTATGGCGGGGTGCCAATAGCGTATGACAACCATAGTGACGACGAATTAGGATTGCTCCTAACCGTACTGCTCTTGGCGGCTAGAAATAGAAACGGACAGAACTGTAATTGTTGTAACTGCTGCAATTGTGGGAGCGGGACAAAAAGTATACCCGTCCCTTATCCTATACCGTTTCCAACGAATAATCCCATAATAAATAATCCAAAATCTGTCTATACGAATGATGATGATGAAAGCTATGAGAGGTCTAGTAACGTTTCTAAATCTAAACAAAGTAGTTTTGAGAAGGCAACAACAAATTATACGCTCAGCTATGTTCCTGTTCCAGTGGATTCGATTCAAAATACAGATTACAGCAATTAATTTTATTTATTTTAATAGGTTTGTTAATTTATTTATTACATCTTTAGAATTGAAATATTGTTAATAAAATTTTAGAAACAATGTAAATAAAAAATTATTTGAAATCCTTACCATATTTTTCTTTAATATTACACTAGTATCCAATATAACCACATAATTTCAATATACGGCTCCAAAACTTTTTCAAGAACTTGAAAATACTTGATTTAATAACGGCAAGCTACCAGATACAAAAACTAAATTGGGTATAAAGTCAAAAAAGTAAATTATAATATAATAAGAATACAATTGTACTTCAACTTGAGTGAAATAATAGAGAAGAATTACTTAATACTTAAAAGTTGTATGCTAGAAAATTAACTTATGAAAATGAATACAAAGAAAGTATTTTATTTCTGTTCAAATTGACAATATGAAATTAAAAGGTATGATCAAAAATTAATAGTACAATGTACCGAAAATTGCATGGAATTATAACACTTATTTATACATTGTTTATTTCTATGTGAATTGTAATTTGCTAAGTATATTGTTTTACATTTCCATGTACTAAATAATGAAATCTATTTTGGCTGTTAAATTGGCAAAATCTGACGATACAACAATACAAACGATTACCTTAAATTTTTTGAAATTAAATTAAAGTTAAAGAATTTTAGAATTTATATCTTGAAACGTTGATTTCACAAAATAGTTATTTTTCTGCTGCGATTATTTATTTGTTGTTAATATTAATTCATTAATAGTCTATAACTCAATCATAACGGGGAAAAAATCACGTTGCTAAGTTTTTGAAGACAAACCTGCAAAGTACGATATGAATTAGCAATTCGTTAAGAATCCGGAATACTTAATTCATTTTACTATGATTGGATTATTTTTTAGTAAACGTTGAAAGTATAATCATCAAGATCCATCAGAATTTTATAAATATTTCAAAAGATAATATTTAAATTCAATATTACTTTTATATTTTTAAAATTTTGAAATTAATACTATTATTTCCACATGTGCATCTCTATTCACCCTTATATACAATCATTTATCAATAAACAATACCAAAAAAACGTAATATTGCAGAACAATTTTTGATCTCATTCGAGATATTACCTGAATATAGATTTAGTATCTCAGATGATGCTCAATGTCAAGATGTATAAAAATCATAACGTGATATAACAATGATGTAAAATACTGCATGATTTAAGAAAATGAGATAAGATATAAGATAAGAGTGCTGTGAGAGCTATTGCTTCACATCTCAACGTATAAAATATATAATCGCTTGTCGTAATCAAAAACCACTTTGTAATATATAGAAGATGGCGTTTGCCAGACTTATAGAAATTATTGCATTTCTGATATATTCACAAGTAATTTTTAATTTTGTTGAAATTTATTAATATTAATTATGTGTATAGTTATTTATTTGATCCTTTTTTGTTTCAGGAAATTCATGGACAGCTCAATAGCTTATTAAGCAATTCTCCACTTAGGCAAAATAGTCTGTCAAGTCAAGGTTTCGAAAGTACGACGGGTATAAAAAGCGTAAAGGACACCTTATTTCAAAATGAACACTTTGGAAAGACTCCAAATTTTAACTCTCAAAATCAAGCTAATTCACAGCAATCTCCGATTGTACAGTCAACAGTTGGTCCATCAGCATTTCCATCACAGCAACCCCAAAACTTTCATCCCATAATAAACCAACAACCGTCTCAAATACCCGAATTACCACAACCAGTTTTATATCAACCCCAACCATTTTTACAACAACAATCATTTACGCAATCATCTGTTACCCAACAACCATATAACTATATGGATCCTCCCACTGCCTTTACACCAGTTATAAAGCAAACTCCTGATTTACAGCAATTGAATCCTCAACAATACTCAGGTAACATAAATTTCCAACAATTACCTACTGGTCCTGCCATACAAACGGTCCCTGTTCAATTTTCTCAGTCTACGCCTCTTACGAATTCATTTATACCAACTTATTCTTCTTTATCTTCAGTGCCTACATGTGGAAGTCAACGTATAGAATATGTGAGTAATTATGGCAGTAATTATGCTTTCCCAGTTACCACTATACCTTTTTCTGTAGCTGACGGGCAAATAATAACGTCCATTCCAACAATGCCATATACAGCGGTTGTATCAACAGTGAACCCAACAATGTATGGAAATAGCCTTGGCACTCCTTACCAGAAACAAATTTTTGACATATTCGAAGACCCATTTGAAAATATTAGAGAAATAGCTCTTGATGACGAGCTAGATTCTTTTGAAACTGATAATTTAACATCCCTTTTATTGTCTTTACTAGCTCCAAAAAAATCACCAAAATATATCGAATCCAGTTATCAAGAAAGTCCATATGCATCTTATTCACCTTACAAAAAGAAAAAGGGGACAAAACCATCCAGTTTAAAGACACTTCTCCCTATTATTTTTAATCTAATAAAGGAAAGAAGAGAAGGATGTGGCTGCCGTCCGGAATGTACATGTAATAGAAAAAATAAAAGTTACAAAGATACAGCACCTCAAATTAGTGGAGGCTACTCTAAGAAAAGAGATTATAGTCTTAAAGAAGAAATGTTTCGGTCTAATGAATCTGATGAGGATATACCTAGAATAACAAGAGAACACAAGAAGTACAAAAAAACGAAAATTCACATTCCAGATGTAAGCGTTGAAAGTAGTGAAAATGTCACTGCGGATGACGATCTTGTGTCCGAGGAGGATGAAGATTAAGTTTCGATAAGATTAAATTATTTAAGTATTTATATTAGAATTAATATAGAAAATAAACTTGATAAAATATATCATTTAAATTTATTATTCATCATTAGTACCTATAGGGAAATACATTTGATTTGCTTTTAATGTAAAAAATGAAATGGTCAGTTTGGCTAACGTTTAATAACTGTTTGTAAATAATTATGGTCATTGTTATCCAAGGATAATTAACTGATTTTATATATTCAATTCTGAAATATTACTAACTTTAAGCTATGTTTTGTTTGAACGCGGTAAAATTCAGATTTGGTGGGATCAAACGTATTGATTCATACTTAATTACGAACGTAATAATAATTATATCAATATGTTTGAACGTAGTCTAACTGTGTGCTAAAAATGAGTCACGAACAGCTTTGTTTTATATCTGACACCTGTTTAATATTAATAACAATGGTATTCACACAAAAGTGGGGAATACTGAAGATAAAATTAACTATAAAGCGCAGTAACCAGTTTTATAAAAATCATAGAACGGGAGCAATGAGTTCTGCAACGTGGATAGTTTCTTTCATCGTTCTTGTTGTATTTAATGTAAGTTATGTTCTATTATATCACAAGTATTGAAAGGATTTAAATGTGTTCCTATACTTTGACTCTTATAAAAACAAATAGCTAACATTGCGAAATAGATAACATTTTCTTCCATTTCAAATCAAATGAACTTTAGAGATTTTGTAAGCGATTGTCATTTGAATAATTTTATTGTTTGTCAGTAAGTAAAATTCCGTGATAGTTAAACGGTTAGTTACCAGATACAATATTAGTTAAGTAAAAGTGAAAGCCTTAATTTAATTCTACTTCCATTACGGAAATTGTATCTTCGAAGCATCTCTGAATTTAACGAGCGTCAAATTTATTTCGATCTAGAAAGCAATTGCGTTATTCCATCCGATCGCTCCGGACGTTGAGCGACCTTGCTTGAAACTACATTTGCAAGGTATCATATACGTAAAGTAAACGAATCACATTCACTTCATAAATATGTTTCTACATTGTTTCTATTAAACTAGAAAATCGTTTCCATAATAAATATCATACCAATAAAACAAGATTAACATAATATTAAAGCAAAAGTACAAAAGTACGCAAGCAATTAATTTTGTTCTCGCCATTCAATTGTTTTTCTTGAAATCAAAACCAAAAACGGTCCATACATTTTAAATGTATGTCGCGTATACTATATATGTTACTTGTAATATAATTTTAATATAAAGTTCCTCAATAAGATATTACAGAAGCTTAATTGTGCAGTTATGGTGGCGGTTGTTTAGGTGGATAGCCCCGAGTGCCAATCACGCTGACAGTCCTGTCTGTGTCTCCAACAACGCTTCCACTAGCAATGTCAGTCCCTCATCCAACTCAACCGTAACGGAAGGATTGAGACAACGATTTGGAGGAAATTCTACTGATGAAAAAGTTCTTCTGTGAAGTACTGAGTTGTTTACTCATTTTTATTACAATTATTGATTCAAAAAATAATTTTAATAAATTTAACTCCTTAAATATTTACGTAAGTATATAAAACGATGAAAATTTTATATATTTGAAACTCAAATGTTTTTTTTAGAAAATTATAAACTCTCATCACATTTATTTTTGTCATTGCAAAAGTGCTCTATGCAGCATTACATATTAATAAATACCTTCACATATTGCCACAAGTTACGCCCACACGAAGACACCCACAGAAATATTATATTTGCCACAACAGCACAAACAGTTTTGAAACATAGTGTAGACTAGACAAACAAAAGCGAGCCTGTTCTGTACTTGTAAAGGTTAACTCTTAACCTTTCTAGCGGTTAAAAATGGAAATTCTACTTTTTTGTACATAAGCACCTGTAAATAGTTATATTTACATAATAAGTTGATAAATTTGACATAATATTATGAGAATTTAAAAGATAATATATTAAGTAATGGATATTAAATAATAATTTTATTTCTAAATTCGATAAAAATGTTATATAAATCGAAATACATGTAATTGTATCTTGTTTTAACTGGCTGGATATGTCTACTCTATGGTGGTTTGGCTCTTTGTTATTTATCGCTTACATAAATGTAAGTCAGATTAAAGAAAAACACAATACATTATATAATAAAACTGAACAATTACAATGTTTAAGAAAAAAATAAAGTCAAATAATTTTTGTTAAGTAAAAAGAATTATTTAACATGCGTTGTGCTTTATTTACACTTAGTGTTTTTTCAGGTTAATGTCGTTCTCTGTCAGTATCCAGGATGGTACGGACAGTCAGGATATGGAGCTTCGTATCCTGTAATCATTAGTGATGATGACGATGATTTGAGATTATTATTACCAATATTACTCTTATTATTATTGGATGGAGGTTTTGGTGGTGGGGGATTTGGAGGCAGATGTAACGGATTTGGTGACTATGGTGGATGCGGATATTTTAATAAAAACTCTGGATCTAACACTATTCTTATACCATATCCAATACCTATACCTATCAATAATCCGATAATAAATTGTTAAAATTCAATAGTGCCATAAGTTTTAATAAATGTATAAATTATAATAATGTTTTATTAAAATCTTTTTTCCTTTTTATTTTTACAAGCAAACGTGCTCATATTCTTAAATTATCAAGTTACCACATGTCAATTACCAAGTAACCTATATTTTGAAATCCTTTCCATATAAAAGAACTGCAAGAATAATGATTGATTAATTACACCACTATGGGGCTCCGCATATTTTTGTCGATATTTTTGCTTATTGCAAAGGTATGATTATATAATATTTACCAAGACTTCTATTTTCACTCTATAATACTACATTGGTTATTATTTGCAGGGTTATGATGTTTCCGCTCAATGTAGAAGCCGTGTTGAATTCTCTTCACCACCAGCGACCCTGTCAACGACGTCATACATACAACCGAGTGGACAAATCGTAATTCCGGCCGTTATCAAACCTCTCCTTTCGCCTGTCGACTCTTATCTAGAACCTCCAAAAGTACCAAGTTTTCCTGACTGCAACAGTTTTAACTACCCAATGTATCCTCCAGCCATGCCACCTTATATCATTGCTGAGCGTGACAATGATGATTTGCGTGATCTTTTATATATCCTTATATTATCTTTGACAAACAGATATTCCTTAGGTGGGTATGGTGGATACAATGGATATGGTGAAAGTTACGGATGTGGAGGCAGTTGTGGGTGTGGGGAAATTGTGGTGGTAGTTGTGGATGTGGAGGAGGCTATGGCTATGGTGGAGGTTGTAGCTTTGGAGGTGACTATGGCTACAGTGGAGGCTGTGGCTGTGGTGGAAACTACGGTAACGGAGGAGGCTGTGGCTGTGGAGGAAATTGCATGTTTGGAGGAGGCTACGGTAATGGAGGGGGTTGTGGCTGTGGAGGAAACTGTGGTTGCGGGGGAAACAGTGGTTGTAGAGGTAGCTGTAGCAATGGAGGAGTCTTTGATTTTTTCGGCGGATGTGGTTTGAACAATTTCAATGGCGGAAACGGCGTAACTTTTATTCCCTATCCAATTTTTGTTCCAATGAACTGCATGAACTCGGGATGTTTCTATAATGATGACGATATTACATCGACTTTCCCATCGGGAAAAGATACGAACGAAATTAATCTAATAATCAGAACAGACAATTGTCAATAAAACATTCATACACATATATCAGTAGTTTTATTTTTTTAATTAACATTTAAAAGGTTAAATTGGAAATTGTTTCTTTTCTGTCTAATACAGAATAATCTAAAAAATTACGTAAATAGTGTCATTTTTATATATTGCAAGATATTCTATTTTGTAATATTTCGGTTATGGTTACAAGGTTATTTCATGATTTAAAAATTTCACATAAGATCCTAAATATATAAGACCCATATATGCATTTCTACGTCTTTATATTTCAAGTAACAAGTTTATGAAGAACATGTATCGGACGGAAACCATTCTTTTGCTATTTCTGTTGTGGTTTGAGGTAAATATTTTATGACATTTAATAATTATTTTTTAAACTAATATAATATAACATTTCTTTTTGAAGCTGGTGCAAAACCAATGGTGGAATGGATACAGTGTCGGGGCATGTGTCGATCTATATCCACAGTCTTATACGAATACATATGCACAGCCAGGATATGATTACACACAGTATCTTCAACTAAGTTATCTCAATCCCTACTCACAACCAAACATTTACGACTACCAACAATATTCTTACAATCCATACCAAGATGGTGCACAGAGTCCTATAGTCATTATCATAAATGATAATGACCGTGACGAGGGATGGGAATTGTTTGACATAATATCTCTAATAACATCTTTGAAGGATAAAAAAGATGATGAACCGATTTATATTCCCTATCCAGTGCCGATACCATGTGGTTGTGATAATGATTACGATTGGGGATATGATGGTTATTCCGAATGTGGTTGTAGAAATACGGGGAGTTGTAACTCTTGTAAGAAGAACGAGAAATATGGTGACGGTGATTGTTGTGAATGTAGGAAAAAAGGACGTTCGAAATCTAAATGTCATTGTTCCAATAATCGTTCTAATTGTGACCGTGATCGGTGCAACAAATGCGATCCTATAAAGCATAAAATTGATTACTGTTGCAGAGGATAGTGAAGTTTTTCTGTATTCTTTTTAACATTAGTAAAATATTTTTTTGTAATGAAATTTCAATTTTATTATATGTATTTGATAAAATCATATCAATTGTATGATATATTATAAAATTGTGGTTTTATTTTAGACTAAGGAATAAAATGAATAATAATTACCCTAATAATAAAGTAATAAATTGCATTAAAGCAATAACCAGACAGACTTTATTCAATATGACACTGAAAATCATTAAAAACTATTTCAAAAATTGAGTGTGATGCTTATTACATTGACTAGAAATATGTTATTTGAGAAATTATTTTACTCATATTTCTCAGTCATATTTCAATATAGGCTATAATCATTAAAATTATTATGGCTTGTCTCTCCGTTGAAAAGTTCATAAGTTAAAATGTCGATTGTATATACATAAGTTGATAATTTAAAAACTGTATTAGATTTATGAGATAGTATGTTTTCTATAATAAAAAAATAAAATTTCATAATAATTATGTTAATATTTCATTGAAAAGGAGATAAGATAGCTATACTTATTTCTTTACAAATTATTGCACAAATTAATGGAAGTAATTTTGTAATTCATGTATGGTAATCTCACGATAAATGAATTAAAAAAATATAAAATCAATACTTTCTATTGACACGTTGAAACAAAAGAACGGATAAATCATTGACCGAGAAAAATCTAAATTTAATGTGAAAAAAAAGAACAATAACATGTTACTAAAATGTTTTATATTATTAACAGCTATACAGGTAAGTTATATATATATGTATAACATTTTAAGCAGCGTGCTTTTCCATATTAAATTATTTTACGTATAATAATAACTTAATATATTATTTTTAGGTCATCTCTTGTGTAAGTGTTACGACAGATTTATATTCAAAAGGCAAATCGTCAAAAGCACAACGTAAAAAGAATATGAATCCCGATGTAATCAGCTCATCTCATCGAGCATCCTCTGTTCCTGAAATAGGTGATATTGATAAAGCCAAAACTATTTATGAAAACTACTTCCCCGACGTCATTTACCCAACAAGTATATTAGATATAGCAGAACCCTTCTACTATAAAGAAAATGAATTTGACAAAGTTCTGGCACCATTTTCTGATGATGTTAAATTATCTTACAAAAGCATTAGTTCAAATGGTAATAAAATTCATAGTAAAAGTATAACGAAAACTATGGAAGATGATAAAATAAGAGATGCGGCAATACCGATTTCTCACATCAATAAAGAAATTCTTACTTCATTCAATGAAGAACAACAGGACACAGGCAACAATACGCAAAGTTATGAAGTTTTTCTAAATTGTCTAAATTATAATGATAGTACTTTAGCGGAAGAAATGATAAAAAATACTGAAAATAAATTAAGTACAACAGTTCAGGAGGAAATGTTAGGAGACACATTACTGGCAGATCCTTCATATGATTATGATTTTGAATCAAATTTTAATAATAATGGGAACATACTTGTAGAAAATAATAAAGATAATCAAACTATATTGAATAAAATGGAAGAACTAGATCAAACCCAATCGACAGATATTGAAAATATCAATAGCAACGTAAGTACGATAGATCGGGACGAGTTTTTAAGCCAAATGTTGAATATTAAAAACGATTCAGAATCCGAAATGTCTAAATCAAATGAAATATTATCTGGAGCACCAATAGAAATTAAAATAAATATTGAAATATTTAAAACGGTTTCAGAAAAACAAAAGGAAATCGGAGGAAATGTAAACATATTGCCTGGTGAAATTCTTGAACATAATCCAAGTGAAATAAACAAAACTTGTTCAGAACGGCGAGTAAAAAGCAACAATATCAACGATTCTTCAGAAGAAATGAATACATTCTCACAGACAAAAAATAAATTGCTAAATTATTTAAACTCTGCAAATTTTAACAATAGCCAGGCATCAATTTCTTTATCTTCAAGTGACAATGATATTTTGCTTCTTATTTTGCAATTGCTTGAAGAAAAACTGCTAGCAGGATCAAAAATAGAATCACTTTGCAATAAAATCGATGATCACAATCACATAGAAACTGTGAAAATTTATTTTGAAAATGGTAACAATACATCTGAAATTCAAGCGGACGACGATGAACAGTTAAAGGATCCAGAAGATGATTTTTTTCTAGATTTTATTATTTCACTTGATACCCTTTGCGAAATGAATGAAACTGAGATGGCTTATAATATAAATGACACTTCAATAACAACATAGAAGCCAACAAAGCTACCTTACGTGATTGTAACTAAGCAAAAATATTTAAAGCAGAACAAAATATTTATTTAAACATTTATTAAAGTTTAAAAAAAAAGTAAGAATTTTTGTAAAGTTATATAATCAAAGATCATTATTTAACCTAATGGGTAATATAAAAATAAAGTTGATTGATTTATGTAATATTTGGAATTATGTTAATTAAATAACAACCATAAAAAGAATAAGCAAAGTTTTCAATTTCCTTCTAGTAGCGATATTCCGGTGTTCTTTCTGCTTATCATTGTAGTCTAGATTTGCGAAGTTTTAACTATTCAGAATGAGCAATTGACATCTGATCATAACTTAATAGTGATTAATTTTTAATTTCTATAACAGCCTATAGTTAATAATTAATTCCCAATATTTGTATAACAACCGGCTCCGAGTTATAATAAAATAGTTTTTTTTTTAGATGGTCATCACCCTTATCTTATAAAGTTATAATATACTATGTATATATAATTATAGTGCCTACATTGTGTGTACAGAATTCAGAGTGTGAAAATGAATCCTTATACCAATACAAAATCTGTCTCGACGACGAATCATATCGGCTATTATTGGAATAGTACGTAGGTGGTCTGCTGCTAAACCTGAATGTTATTTTAACAGCTCTCTATATTCAACATGTACAAGTATTACAAAATCATTACCAATAAGCATTCCTAGATTTCCGATAAGCCTAATTTAAGACAAGAAATATCACGTTCCCTTTTATTATTATAAAACATAGTGCGTAATATAAAACAAGAAAGATAAGTAAAATTATTTTATTACATTATGAGATTTCTAGAAAAAGTTACATTTATAAACATAGTGGTGAAAATATTACTGGTGAGTTTCGTTTTTGAATAAAATTTAATTAAAACAATAGAACTTCTGTGCTTACATAATAAGGAGCCACTTATATTTTTATTAATATGTAAAAAGAAATCTAGACGAATGTCATTCAGTAACATTATACTTCATTTATTTTGCCTCAATTATTACGTAATTGAATAATGATTCATTAATACATTTTACGCAAGAGACTGTCCACCATTCAGGCACAGTAAAAAAGCTAATAGTTACTGTTAAATGATTAGCTGGTACATATTATATTAAAAAAAAAACGATAAAGGTTTATTTTGATAACAATCTTATAGTACAAATCCCGTACAAAGCAAGGTATAGGTAACAATAGCATCCTTTTGAATTCAATCATTGTAATCTTTGAAATATACTGATATGTATTTCAAATTAGTAAATACAAAAAGCCAAGCGCTATCTTTTAAAAACTCTTTTCCTTACAGGTTTCACTAATTAACAGCTTTCCACAAACTAAATTAATAAATGTCTTTAGTCCTGTTATACAGTCGCCTAGACATCTAGTAGATGAAGATATTTGGAATGAGTTTCAAGGACCATTGTGTGAAAAGTTTACTATTCCGGAAATAGAATATCCTTTGTCTACAGCACCTAAACGTAAATTTAATTTTCAAGATTTGAAAAATAGGAAGAATGCCATCTCCAAATCTCTTAAAAGTTTGACAAAGAATGCGATGGTTGAAAATGAGTATATTATTCCACCAGAATTTTCATCTGCACCGAACTATCGCAATATATACAAGTTTCCAGAAGTTGAATATCCTTTGACAGCTAAGGAAATATGGAAACCTAACTTTTGGATTGGTCCATCCGACGATTATTCATTTAAATATGTTAATGATGATACGATTTGTATTAATCCAGATTTTTATGAAAATTTTACTCCAATGAATCCCTTGAAGAATATTGGGAAGAAATTGAAATCTGGAACCCAAACCTCTGTTACAACTAAGTCATATAGTGATCCAAATAAAAATGTAATGGCATTGAAACAAATAGAAGCCAACAGAAAAGCTGAATTTAATAATGACACAGAAAAACATTTACATAAAATTGATGACCTAAAAAAATATTTAGCTGAAAATTCCCACGATATGTCTAATTTAACATCACCATCAGAAATTTTTATGAATGCTTACGTTAAAATTTATAGTAATGAAATGAAATCATTATTAAAAACAATGATTGACAGTATTCTCTTAAACAACACTGCCGATAAAGAAAAAGGAACGACAAATAGCCCGATATCCAAGAACAAGGATATATCGGAAGCCAATATTAACTGTGATATTCTTAATATTTACAATGAATTTTCGTCCCCAGATTTACCAAAAAATAGACGTTCTCAAGACTCATTTACCAATTCTATCAAAGACTTTTCTATACCCAATATCGATTTTGAATCTAAATTAGCAGCAACTGATACGTTAATAAATTCATATGCAGACAATTTTAATAAAGAAATGACATCTCTGATTAATTCAAAGACGAAAATCTTTGAAAACAATTTTGAAAGTCCTAAAAAGGAAGTAATGCCTCGAAATCAAGATATTTCGAAAACTAATAGCAATCGCAATAGCTTAAATTTTTATAATGAACAAGTATTGAATAAAGCAGATTCCGGAAATGTCATGTATGAATCTCAATCACAGTCTGCTACAGTCGATTCTTTTGTTGATAAATTTAATAATGAAATGGATCTGCTTATATCATCTGTAGCTGATAAAATTGACGCAAAAGTTACTTCAAATGGAGATTTTGTGAATTCATACGCAGACAAGTTTAATGATGAAATGACAACCATAATAAAATCTGCGGCTGATAATATTCTTTTAAATAAATTTGATAGCCCAAATGACAATAATAATAACCAATTTAACACAATTTATTTACAACCTCAAGATATCAGAAAAAGTTCCGTGAAATCCGATATAACAGGGTCATATTATGCTGGTAAAAATGATAATAAAATTACGTCAATATCGAAATCACCAGTCGAAAATATTAAAAATAATGTGGAGTATACAAAAGGTAGCATCGCCGACAAAAACAAAAATCCAACGCAATCAGACACGCTTTATGATAGAAAAACACAAAAGTTACCAGATACTACTAAAAATGTAAATAATAATAACTGCAAAACAAATATAGAACAACAAGTTTGTAGAGAATCTGATTATATTTCCAAATCAAAGAGTAAAACGTCTATTAATAGTGATAATGAAATGTATAAGAATAGAGAGACGTTAAAAAGGGATGAAACATTAATGAACAACAAAGTAATTGGTGATGAAAATTTCATTCCAAAACAAGAGAAGAATACTTTATCGAAAAGCAATTCAGATAAAAATGAAATTGAGGAAGAAGATACGTATACCACAGACGATCCTGAAAATGGAGATTGGTCCTCTTATGGACTAAGTACCCCGGCACCGCGAACTTCAACAGTCAATTCTTCATGGAGGGTTACCAGTATAATTGAACCCGTTAAAAGTTTATATTCAGACGAACTTAACGAATATTTCCTTTTACTTTAATTATGACTGCATTTTACTTATAAAATATTTATTATTATCCTAAAATATATGTATTAATAATGTAAGATAAATTATTAAAATTTAGATAATAAGCATTAAATTAAATAAACTTTTTATTATAAATGGTCTTTTTTTATTTTTTATATATAGAAAAATTTAAATAAAGCACCTTGACCTGTCGGTCCCAGTTGTTATCATAAAATCTGATAATAATCGTTTACTCTTGTGTGTGTAAGTATATAGTATGTATTGTATAAGTAAATTGCCCTTATCCAATGAGTTACTGGTTCGCCTTTAGGGTTCAGGAGATCAGACGGCATTCGCTCTGTTTAAAAACTAGTAACCTGTCAAATCCGGACAAGATTAATAAGCAGACCCAGGGTAAATACACGTAGTAATACCGGGAGTAATGGTAGGAAGAAGAAGAGGCAGAATCGAACTGATATAATATATTTGGACCTCCATTTCATAGACCTACCTCTGTAGTGTGCAATATTATGTGCGGCTCAGGGCGATTGTTAAATATGGCGAGTGCAAGTGCTCTCAATCCTCGTTAAGTATTCAGAACGCAGAGTGCATGTATGGTTTCACCTCTCTAATCGTGTCTTGGTTTATTTTCCATTTGATGCTGAATCGACTAAATGATTAAATGATGAAAATACTTATCGACAAAAATGTAACTATAGAAGAAGGCTTAGAATATAATATCAAATTCCTTTCGTAGGTGAGAGAGTAATTTTAACAGAGCGCGTTACACTCTTTCAGCGGATGGCAGCTAGACCGAAAAAAGTGCAATAAGATTTCTTTTCCGACACCAAAGATCTTTCTAATGGTATCAATCGAAAGGTTCATAATTATTTTGCTTACGTCCAGCTTAAATTGACCTCTAGTAAAACGACCAGCTAATAGGTGCTTACGGACATATAATTATCCATCTCTGTTTTTCCTACCATATTCTTTTCTTTTTATTAATATGAATTATTAATATTTAAGCGAAAAGAAGCTCCTACCGTGTACCTGAACCCACGTCTCTTTTTTTCTTTTTATTTCAAACCAAATTCGTCCTTAGAATTATTGCCTCATTTTATTATTTAATAATAAAAATACCGCTTTTGACTATAACTAATATGCTAGTTCGTAGATTTGGTATTTGCTCAAAAATGACAAAAATAACTCTGTTTAAGGCCTACTGCCAGAATTTCTATGCAAGTGCTCTATGGTTTTCATATTCACAAAGAACATACAATGTGCTAAGAGTACAATATAACAACGCCTTCAGAATGTTGTTAGGACTCCCACGCTTCTGCAGTGCATCAAATATGTTTGTCGAGGCTAGGACGGATGGCTTTACAGCTATACTGCGAAAGAAAACCGCATCGCTTTTGTACCGGCTGCGTGGGAGTACTAATAAAATTCTAAAATCACTTATGGAATGTTATGATAATTTTGCAGTTAAGTGTTTCATGAATGTTCTTATGAAATAATAATTTTTAATAAATAATTTAAATGTTAAAATAAAATGTAAGTAAATATATAGCATTATTAAAATTAATTGTAAAAGTTGAATGTAATGACAAATGATAGTATACTAACAATAATATTTTTAAGAACAATGTATTACTAACAAAATGGACCATGTGTTGTCTGAAAATAAATGATTATTATTATTATATTATTATTATTATAACTCATCTAAATCTTACATAATTTTATTAAATCACATTTGTGTCATAAATATAGGTGGACTAAAATGTTATTAAATTATAAATATTTTTTCAGAGTCGGGATGGAAAGAATACAATAATGACTGAATATTAAATTTAGGTCACATTTAATATTTGAATTAAAAATGTAATAATAAAAAGCTTATAATATAGTTGAAGTCTTGTTCAAGTAATATAGTGAAATAAAAAAAAAACGTAGTACTGAATATGCCAATGTCAAAATATGAGTAAATAAATTGTCATTGAGCGACCAAATACAGTACTTTTATGAATCAGATATAATTATTATTTATATAAATATCTGTGATCACAGTGAAAACGAACAACGTAAACTCAAGTGGAAGTACATTCAAACCGAAAAGTTTAATAATTTATATAATATAGTTTAATAATCATGATGATACCTATCTATCTTCTATACATATAAAAGGCTTTGTCCTGAATGACTGACGGATCAACGCACAGCCTTTAAATCACTGATCGTAAAGACCTAAAACTTGGAGTATGTTTTCTGTGGACATGAGCATCCGATACTAGTACTAAAGGACTGCACTTCAATTCAATAGAATTTTCCTAATCTTATTTTTCATACACCAGCCCAGTACTAATCAAATAAATCTGAACCAAAAATATTATAAATGGGACTGGCTCACGGGCCCATCTTATCCAACAAAAAAAATGGGTTCGCGCAAGTTAGCTCGTGAAATATCTAAAACCTTCTCCATTTTGAAACCTAAAACCTTCTCCATTTTGATGAAATAAATGCAAAAAAATTCAAGCAAACACATAATCTAGTGAAATATTATATACGAAATAAAATAGAGTATTTCTACATTTTCTCAGTGATTACCCACCAGTAAACCGGTTGCACAGGCATAGAGAGACGACCTTGCGAGAACACTGGTTACATCACGGTGACACGCGCGAGCGCCGCTACGATGAACACGACCATCGTTACTTTCGTGTAACTCTTAACATTTCATACATAAAGGTCATTATGCAAAATTATATTGCCATTAAATTATATAAATGTTTTTAGAATTTCGTACTTTTAATTATAACAACATAATATTTTGATACTTTAAATGAAAGTTAATTAACTTTCACTTTTAATTAGTAAAAAAGGAAACAAAACATCAGAAATAGATATTGCTCTTAATTCTGAAAAGGAATTTTTATTGATGAGAAATTGGAATATTATTTACACATTTTTAAGTGCTATACACTCAAGTGCAACTCAAGTATTAGGATAGTAATATCCTGGGTCGGGGGTCCGGAAACACAAACACAATGACGATCATCCAGGCAAGAATGTATGCCTTCATAATATGGTTAATATCAACGTTGTCGATGAAGGAAGATTCACAAATGTATTATTAACATTAGTTCGGTAACAACCAAAGAGTCCAATATGTCTGACGTATACGTCACATGAAGCATGTCGGTGACACGAATCTATATGTTTAGCCCAATAAAAAAAGCTCAATGCGGCTAAATACATTTTCGATTTACAAAACTTTAAAACTTCTGATGTAATAAATCCAGTAGCGATTTTAGATCATTTTATTGATTAATATTTGATAAATTTATAAAATATATATCGTTTTTAATAGTGTTGACATGCATAATATCATTATATAATTAGATAACAGGATGTGACAAAAAACTTCTCGTTAGTTCGGTTAGGCTTGCGACGGCGCCGTCACGCTCTGCGCCCGCATGATCTGATCTTGCGCCTCACCCACTCAACGACATTGAATTTATACACAAGCTGACATTAAGCGGTAAATTGTATAATCACGACTGTTCGATTATGAAAGATATAATCAGTGTTGTAATAAAATATTATAATAATTTTCCTAAAGCGAAAGTCAAGGGAATGTTCATAGTTTTTGTAGAACTATCATCTGTCCTCGTTCACTTCAGAACTACATTCAGAGAGAAATATCAGGAGATAGTGTTATTATGCCGTTTAAACTTTATTTTTCTATCCCTAGTTAACAGTACTTTTAAGGTACTCTATAGATATATCTGAAATACACACAAAATTTCATTAAAATCGGGTGTAGTAATGTAATGACACAACAGGCGGCCGCCCTAGAGTAACGATAGCGAAAAAGGGCACCATAAA
The DNA here is from genome assembly GCA_023373885.1 of Hestina assimilis. Classification (NCBI taxonomy): domain Eukaryota; kingdom Metazoa; phylum Arthropoda; class Insecta; order Lepidoptera; family Nymphalidae; genus Hestina; species Hestina assimilis. The sequence continues at coordinate 6,264,799 of CM041741.1, read as the reverse complement.
GCAAATTACAAAATATTATACATAATTTCGAGCGATTAAATATTTAAGGGAAACGGGGCTTCTATAGTTAAAAAATTAAAATAAATATTATAAATAATAAATTCAATAAATGTGGATTCTAAAATAAAAGTACATTTTTGAATAAGTTAGTAATTTTTATTATTTTAATATTAATTGAAAAACAATTTGTTCTATGAAAGCGTCCACCAAGGGGCGCTAAAAGTCTATGTCCTTGCTTTAGGGCTAAGGGGCTCGGTTTATACCATTACATATATATTATATAGTAATTTTCGGTATTATAAGGCTTGTAACTCGATTGAATCTCTTTATAGATGAACTGCAAGAGTTTCTTTAATGAAAAGCCGATAACGAACGAAAGAAAGGAAGTTAAATCGTTGCTTAAACAAAAATAGGCGTCCAAAAATACATATATTAAGACATCGTAGAGTATGGCGGAAGAGACCAACACGACAGTGGGATTTATATCTCGCTTGACTGACGACCTTACTTTTAATAATACTATTGTTTTCTGATTTGATTCATCCTTTTATTTCAGAAATCTTTAGTGTCTAGTAACTTTGCTTAGAGATTTTATGATTTTTTGTTGATTAAATAGACTTATAGTGACAAGTGCAAATAACTTGGCCAGTTATATAATAAAATATTTTTTAATATGCATTTTTCTGTGCCAAAAAATATGAAAATTCGAATGCTAATACGATATGATATTATTTAGTTTGGCATACGTCCCGTTTGGCCGAGATATGCATTTCGCGACTACTTGAAATAATATGATTAAAATAAATAAAAAAAAAACAAAATTAAAATCATATTTTTATATCTATAATCGTGTACAAAATTATGAAAAAGAAAATTATGAAATATGCTTGCTCTAACTAGAATATTATACGATACTAGCATGTCATGTCATTTACTGAAAAAATGATTAAAATCGATCTAGTAGTTTTGATTTATTCATTAGTGAGAGTAGTGATTATTTGCAGTTGTACGGCAACTTATTCTACTCATACAAATAAAAAATATCGTAAAACTGCCACCTACCTGAGATCTCACCACTTTTTGTAGCGGATTTTATGTTTTTGATGGGATGAAGTCTTTCTTCTGTCGTAACAGTTATCAAATGGTAAAGCATACGGTTTGTCGGATGGTAAGCTGTCACCACAACCTATGAACGCTTGCGATATTTGATCTATCGCATGCGCATTGACAACACAAGGGATAGAAGATAAGGGATAAGAAGTGAAAAAAGGGAGGGTACAAAAGAGGTGGTAGGTTGGGCCTCAAGTGCCCTCACTCATCGCACGAAACACTACAGTACAGATTCTGTTGCTTTACACCGATTTTCTGTGAGGGGTAGTAACTTCATCGGTCGAGCCAGCCCATTTGTACTGAGAAAACCATGGCTCTAATGATATTGAAGTCGCGGGTTATTCATAGTAGTATCTGAATGAACAATGAAACACTTAAATATGCATATCGCTTATTTCACGGTAATAATATTTTGCTAATAAAGATTGACAATGCTAAACACAAGCAATCCCTTGACATTGCAGACGCTCTTCCAACCGTGATGCTATATCTATTGTATTCAGTAATACATAGACACCTATTTACGTAAGATATATGCGAGAACCACTTATAAAACAGTTCCGAAGAACTAACAAGTAACAAATTAGTAACAATTAGTAAGAAGTAACTTAAACTTACTAAACAAAGGCTTTATAAACTATTCATCCGAAGAAAAGTCATAATTGCGCTTTCACTTGCTCTAAATTGTATTTTGCTATTATAATCCAGACTAATATAAATGAGAAATTAACTTTGACTGTCTGTTACGTTTCACGCCTAAGAAAACGACCCAATTAGTTATTAGTTTAGTACAGAAATAGATGAGATCTTGGATAAGGCAGTGTATGAAATAGGTGATGAAAGTTTGTATGAGAAAAGTAGCATTTTTATTTAATAAACAAAGGTGACTTTCGTAACTCAAGTGTAGTCGTGAGCCAAAGCCAATAACAGTATAAAATAACGTTATTTAAACTTTTGTAGAACAAGATTACATTTTTTTTCCGACAAATCCGCATCAAGATACCTACCATTCTAGGGTGAAACGAAACGGGCAAAACGGTTTACTTGATTCCAATAATACAGCTCGAGCTCAAGTACACTAAACTCTATTTATATACCATAAATGGTGTTTGCCATCGCTTATTTTTGTGAAAAATATATTTTAGTTTTTTTTTTCGGAATATTTATTGCTGTTGGCCCTACCGGCCTTGACGGTGTCACCGAGCGGGGTGTCAAGTACAGGGACCCGGCCGTAAAAAAGCGACTGTCCTCAAGGAGAACCAAATTTGATTCCGTCTTTAGAATGTCTCCTGCAAGGCTGACTCACGGCTAAGGACGTCATCGGAGATGAAGACAGCGCTCTGGCGAAACAAAGAACCTCGTCCTCGCCGGCGAAGACGGTGTTGTGTGCGTCTCTGTGCTGTGTCAGAAGTATTGTGTAATATAATCCTATGGTTAGGTTAAGAATATTTTGGTCGCTATAAATTTAATAGCTTTAAAAATTGTTAATTCATATTCGATTACGCAGCCTCTACATCTTGAGTTATTAATATTAAATACCGTAAGATTTATAGACCGCGGTAAAAGTTAACGCATTGTTGAGCAATATCGATTTAAAGCGTTCTTAAAATAATAACATCTATTTTAGAACACAACCATTAGGTGCTCAGTTAAATGGGTGGTAAACTGTAGTCTTTAACTTCGTCATTTTAATTCATTTAACGAGTTATTTTTCAACCCGCTACAGCAAGTAATAGTGGTAAAAAGTATAAATACCAATCGTGGTTTTGAAAAACTTTATTGGACTTATAAAATTGACTTCCGATCAATGTAAGACGGGTACGCGATCTAATTTACTTTAGGTTTATCCTCGTAGAGGAGAGAGTAGAGAACTTATGTTATTAATTTTTAAGAAAATATTTGATAGAAATAAAAATATTTTAACATTCTATTACTATATTATTTCATGCTGCTACAGCAAGTAATAGTGGTAAAAACTATAGTGGTACGCGATCCAATCTACTTTGGATCTATCCTAAATAATAGTGACTACTTATGTTACGATTAATATAATTAAATTGCAAAAGGTTTGCTTAACGCATTATATCAGTTCGATTAAAAATAAACTTTTTTACTAGACACATTGGTTAGGTTGTGGTTGCAGGTTATAATATAATACCCGGCTGTGAAGCATAGGATGGAAATAAAAGACAAATAATCCGGCAATCTAAGCAAGAGGCAAAATTACAAAGGACGAAACAAGATTAGTTTAACGCGTGTCAAATCGCAAGCAGAACATGAGCAGAACCGACTATTTTATATTGTGTCATGAACTTTACGCTTAATCTGCATGAGTCAGAATCGAAAATATATATTTTTAAAGGTTAAACCACGGTTGAACAATACAACACTATTACATTTTTCGCAATTATTATACGTAAACATTATGTCTATTTATTATTCTAGCCAAAAAGGTTCTAACTTAAAAATAAATTGTCAAGAGCGTTAGATTGGAAACAAAAGGACCTAAAAATAAACACTCACTGACCAGAGAGAAACTTGATTTGGGAAATATACATTTTTATTATTCCTAAATCCATACATTTGAATATATTTTCCTAAACGAGTAAAGGACATACACCTTTGTAGATGTTCGCAATTTATGAATGAATTTTTGTTGATATCCTTGAAAATTGTTCTATTATGTTAGTTTGATAACTTCTTTCGTAGTTGGTAGGCAACAGATATTTATTTATTGTAACAGAATTGATATAAGCATATTTAAAATGAAATTAAGAAAAATGTATACAAATTATTCCATAAATTCATGGGTGTGAATTAAAATTTTATGTTTAGGTTTAAAGAATTTATTCTCAAAAAGACAATAGTCACTTACATGAGAACATAAGAAATACATTTTTTTGTGTACTCATTCAACGATTGTGTTTTGAAAGCATTAATTGATATTAGAGCTATTCTCTATTATATATTTTGATAGACTAGATTTAAAAACGTTGAATGAGTCTACATTTTTAACATAGGATGGTAAGTTATTGTATAGTTGTGCTCCTTCATAGGTTATATTCTTTTTAGCATAATTTGTTCTTGTTTTTGGCAAAACTAGTAAACTAGGTCAAATAGGTAGGTTTAATATTCGTATTAGTCAAATAGCTAAGTTAAAGTTAACAATTTTAATATATTCATTAAATTTGTGGAAATCATTTATTTTGAATTCTACATTAATATACCTTGAAAGCGAAACTTTTTTACTGAAAAGTTTTCCTGAAATTGGATGAGTGATGGTCGTAGAAAATCACACCCAAACAAAACTTTACGCTTTATAATATTGTTTCCAACTTTATACCCTGTTTCCTTCGTTTAACAAATGTTTCGGTATATTAGTACTCTAATATTAGGTGACCCATTTGATAACCTATTCAAGCCAGGGCCGTATTTGGGCGTTAGAAATCTTTGGGATTACGCGCCATAATGTGTAGGAAGGAGTAAAACAGTTTATTAAATCAGTTACTGTCCTGGTCGATATAAAATATTGCATGTAATAAATTGTATGTATGGTAGATTAGTAAAAAAATGTCTTGCCGTTCGAGTGTCAACCATTTTTAATGGGTCAATTTTATAATATGTTAAACACTAAGTTAAGTTTTAAGCTCTGAATACGGCCCTGTTTCAGGTTAAATAAATTATAAGTGCACAATATAGGTTCAAACGACGAGGTCATTCTCATATCAATGCGCTACTATATAGAAACCTCGTTTATATATTATTTGATTCTTTAACAATAGCTTTCTTCATGTTCGTTTCCTTGAAAATAATAAAGCTAGATAATTAATACAAAGATAAACTATTATCTTATCTAGCTTCAAAGTATCTAAGAAATTTTATTAAATTAAAATTAATTATATACGATGTAAACAAGAAAACGGAATTTAACCAAAAATTTCTTATCGTATTTAAATAAAAAAATAAAAATAATAAAATCCAGTTATTTATAATTAGTAATTAATATTAATAATCATATCATCATATTATAATAACATTTTAGGGAAAACATAAAAGCAATACTTTATTTTACCGTACCTTTTGACCCATGAAGAAAAACATTTATAAAATCAAATAGACTCAAACCGTCAATATATTTTACAAATAACCCGAAAATACTGAACAATAGTTCCTCAATTCGTCCAATTACCCTATTACTGAGTTATTACGTTAAGCTTACAACTGGCCGCTTTTATAACATAAATCTTCGTTAGACCAACAAAACGATCCCTACTCGACTAGTAATTAATTGATAAGATGGATAAAGTAGATGAAATACAAGAGAATAAAGAAATTTATATATTACGAAATCTTTTGCTAAATTGTTTTTCTTTTTTCCTTTCTACTATATTTCCAGCCTTTTTCATAGTCTACTGATATTCTAAACCAGATTTGACAAGTTACATTTTTTACACGAAACGATTGCTATATAATCTCTACAGCACCATTTAATAACGAACAGCTAACTTACTGGATTGACCTAAATTGTCTACCGAGAAATAACAAGGACTAGGTCTGACAGCTTGGGATGCTCTTCGATGTAGGTTGGGAGTAACAACAAAAAATATTCGTAATAATCGGGAATCGAAATCCAAAGTCGTCAGTTCGTTTCGGTATTATAATTTTAAAGGGAAACTTCTTTTAGAAAGGTGTTCATTAAAGTTTATGAAATGAAAAAGTGTAGCAAAAAAGACAATTATAAATGTATAGTTTTTTTTTTTTTTTAATGTTAGAAGTTGGCAAACAAGCATACGGCCCACCTGATGGTAAGTGGCTGCCGCAGCCTATGAACGCTTGCAGCACCATTAGTAGGTGCCACTCGTGCGTTGCCAACCTCGAGATATTAGTTCTTAAATCTCGTTCGCCCAGTAATTTCACTAGCGTACAATGCCCTTCAAACTGAACACAGTAGTGCCTAAGCACTACTATTTGGCGGCAGAATATTGGACACTGCGGTGGTACCTACCTAGTCGGCCTCTTGCAACAAAAGACCTACCACCAGTGTGACTGATTGCACTGGTGGAATAATCTCTGCTGTGACAGAGGTTATCCCAACAGCGGGCGATGGGGTCGTGACATCCCGACGCCGGTAAATTTTTATGTTATGTCTCTGTCTCTCTCTTTCGTGCGTTCTTACTTTAATCAATAAAAAAATCAATCGCAATTTGTCGCTCCCTTTCTCATCCATTAATTAATTCTCCTCCTCAATTCATTCTCTTACTCTTAGTTAATTACCCAGAGTATAAAGTTTCACTCCTATCGCGCGTGAATTCACACTCGTTACTAATACACGAGTTCTTACTATATATAAAATTATTTTTCTGAAAGATTGATATCATCGTAGTAATTGACAACTTCACTCTTATCTACCATCAAATAAAGATTTCTTTTAAAGATAATCTTTGCCATGCATGTGATTCCGAAATCGTAAATACTGTATGACTGTATCCAATGGATAAAGAGACAGATAATTATAAAACGCGCAATCATAAAAATTCCGTGAGACCCAATCCAAACGTTTACAGGGTTTTCTATGTAGTAGCGAAGTTAGAAAGCTAGGAAATTGTCAAATTATATTATATAAAATGGCATGTATAGTATTTGACTGAGTGTTACACAAGTATTCGAACGTATTAAGAATGCGTTTCAATTCATAAACATAAATGCCGATATGACTTTGCACTGACGAACAGTTTAAGATAAAAACAAACCATTTTGGTCGTTAATGCATATAAATATTACTGCTGTAATTCATATTGTTATCAAACAATAATAAACTATAGTATAACATAAAGACAAATGTTTTTAGAACTTATGTACTGCGCTTTTTGAACGTTAACTTAAATGTTTATTTTTGTAGCATGTAGCATTTATATATGTATGTGTAAGTGGTGTAGATATTTCAAACTGATAGGTCACAGGATATTTTTTTTTTATGCACAGATTAAAGTACGAAATTTCATCAACTTTGTATGAATATTCAAAAAAATATTACCTTTGTCATCTTTCTATTGATATTTGGCTTCCGCTCGCAAGCTAAATATCATCATTACATATACATCACAATAATCTTCATTAGTATTACCACAACATAATAATCGTTAATATTTTCAATTTTTGATATACACTAAGGTAGTACTTAAATTATGTTAGGACAAGAACAGTACACATTCTACTGTGAGCTTCAGCTGAATCATTAACTAATATAAAAATTGCTCAGTAATAAAGTGACATAATTTGTAAGTCGAGTAGGGACTTCACCTCACCATATGACTAGCCCCTTTGCTCTTTTCACGTCAGTCCTTTCATTGCCCATAAGTACACCGATATCGCTTCAGCTTTATCACGCCAGCGCTTTATAGAACACTAAAGCTCCATGAGACTTTGATAATAAAAAATTTAATGTCTGTCTTGGCCTTCTTATATTACTATTTACGACTTCTTGGCTAGGCTCAGCTTCAACAGAATTCTTTAAGAATACGATAGAATATTGATGAACTGTGCAATGGAAATTTAAGAACGATCTTAAGGTGGTAACCTCTGTGTGACACCTACAATTGTATGGTGTTGCAAGCGCTCATAGGAAACGAAAGCCGCTTACCAATAGGTGGATCATATGCTTTCTGGCCAACTTAGGCACATCAAATATATATAATTATATACATATACAATTATATATTTTGAGACTCAAAATATATAATGAAGAGCTCTTACGAACCCTGGGCTTTCAGCTGCATTTTCTTTAAATTACATAAAACATGAGACTTCTCTTCATATAATTATTATGATTAATAAATAAAGTTATATCAAAGTATAATAAGAATGTAAAATTATTTAGAATAGCTTAAACTTCACTCAAAGGAGCTAAGTTTTCCTTTGATAGATACAGTGGCTTCCACAAAGAGAAGAATCCGAGCAAAGATATTCATGGGCGGTGGTGATAGCTTAACATCCTGCCCGTTTGCCACGTCTCACATAAAAAAAGGTATACATTACAATATTTAAAAAATCTCTGACAATACTAAAATGCTTATCACACGCTTGAGCGTGAAATGATAAAGCCAATTTTTTTATATAGTCTATATATAAATATCTGTTGAATATCACATGCATGTTGCCAACCCAAGGAACAGGAGGGAAAGGACATTGAAGGAAATTGGGCCTATGGCCGCTCTCACTCATCACACGAAACTCAAGAGAACCTAATTTTTTTTTTATGTTACAAGTTGGCAAAGAAGCATACGGCCCATCAGCTGGTAAGTGGTTGCTACGGCAACCACTATGAGAATGACGTCGACATTTGAACCTATGAGCGCTTGCAGCACCATTAGTAGGTACCACTCACGCGTTGCCAACATGGCTCGTACCGTGCGGTACCGTATAACAAAGTATATAATAATTTTTCTGATTACAATTTTGTTGTATAGACCAAAAACGATATACTTTTTCACACGTAAGCGCTTTATTTTCAAATTGACAAAGTTTGTTTTGTTAGGACCACTTAATTGACTCGTAACACAAGTTTAGTACCTTGAACCCTCATAAATATTCAGCCCCAAACGAATACCTCGAAACATACATTTAAAGGAAAGCCTTATTTTTTTCCTAAGCTATATTTGTTCAATGCCAAAATTCACCGCGATCAATACTTTTGTTACATTAAATGAATAAGTAAATAAACATTATACACTTTTTCTTCTCTTCGGTCGCCCGTATAGTTCTCTCTTACTTGACTTTTCGACTACTATTATTGGTTAACCATCAGCTTTTCACTGGTGGTAGGTCTTTTGTTGCAAGAGGCCGGCTAAGTAGGTCCAATGTCCAATATTCTGCCGCCAAATAGTAGTGCTTAGGCACTACTGTGTTCCGGTTTGAAGTGCATTGTACGCTAGTGAAATTACTGGGCGAACGAGATTTAAGAACTAATATCTCGAGGTTGGCAACGCGCGAGTGGCACCTACAAATGGTGCTGCAAGCGCTCATAGGCTGCGGCAGCCACTTACCATCAGGTGGCCTAATGCTTGTTTGCCAACTTCTAACAAATAAAAAAAAAAAAAAAAGCTTTCCCAGGAATGGGCTCAGTTGAGTGATGTGCTAGACCCGACGTGCGCGTTCCGCAAGAGATCCCAGACTCTCGCACGCACTAAGGTCGGCCACCGAGGCAGTTTTAATGAGACGCCATGGAAATGGAAACCCACATAACCCGGTTTTCCTCCACAGGAGGCTGGGTATCCGGTGGCTAATTTCCTCCCGGTCAACAAAAAAAGCTGCCCTATCATTGCACTAGAACGGTTGTCAAATTATAGAACCGAACTATACAATTAATATAAAACCCACGACTTAACACATAAGGAAAATGGACATATTATTATGCTGCTGTTGATTTATGCGACCTTTAAGATATTAAAATATTGAATGAAACAACTTTTTATATTTCTTGTTATGTCTACGTTTTATCAAAAGATGTATTTGTATTGCGTTGGAAAATGAGTAAGCTTCTTAATTACGTTGTTTTAATGATAATTCAAATTGTACTAAAAGTTTTTTTTTTCAATGGTCTTATCAAGAGGTCCAATAATAATATGAAATCTTCAAAGTATAAGTGCTAATTACTTATGCTTCTGATGTTAGTAGCCGGTGATCATCAATTGTTAATTTATTATTATGAGGACCGCTGTAGCATAGTAGTAGGTTTTCCTCATTCTCAATGATCACAAGATCAAGTCTCGCTCGTCACATCGTCGGTTAAGATATTTATATAGACCATAGACATATTTATATAGATCTGGGTGATTCTGCTTCTGTGTTTGCAAGACCGGGCACAGAATATTGCCATTCTAATGTGGGCAGTGAAGAACGTAGCGAAATTGATATGGTTTTAAGCAAAGTTATTGAATAATATATAGTATGTACTGTGTATTATTTACGCATTCTGGTGCATTTCATTAGAATGATTGATGAATAGCGTGCCATTGACGTACACGTTGCGCATGTACAATCAGCACGACCGACTTAGTCATTGCTTTGTAAAATCGGCCATGTTTTATTTATAGATATTTGTAAACAAACAGATAAACACAAAAACTAGATTAAATTTAACCAATTAGAGTTGTTTTTAACATTAAAACTTCCTCTAAATTATTTTGTAGTGATGATTGGTGTCAAAAATATAAATTATTTTTAACATTTAACTTCCTCTCAACTATAGGTTTTAATGATTAGATTAAATAATTTAATGTTAAATTTAATACTCAAAATACACATATACAAATATCATCAATCTATATACTTTTTTTATTTGTTGCTAAAATAATGAATGAAGGTTTAATTAACTTAAGTAGGTCAAATGTAGAAGTTAAAGCTCACTTAAATAACAAAGATTTTATTTTATTTTTAAGTACTATTTTACCACCGAAGATAACAAATATGTGGCCAACCTGAGAAGATAAAATCTACTACTTCAATCTATTCATTAACTATTATCTCTAGCAGACTCTAGAGACGTCACCGTGACCGCCACTAAGCCGGGCCATTAATGCCTTAAAAACCTTGCTGTTTTTCCTCTACTATTAGTAAATCAATTATAATGTGAATAAATGTTTGTAATTCTCACGAATCCTACGCTGTCACCATGTCCCATCTTCAAAGATTGGCATTTGTGTGCAAGGTAAAAGGCACGGAGGCGGGCGTGGGTACAAGGCTGCTTGCACAATGCAGTAAACCTAACGTCAGAGTTATAGCCTGAATACTACTTTATATTTCTTTCTTTTTCTTATAACACTTATAAAGCTTTTTGACCGTTAAACTACTATTAGAGTAAGTAGTTTTAGACATACTATTATATGGATCGGTGACCGCGATTTGGTATTCCAACTGGTCATTTTCGTGCTTCGGCGGACACGTAAAATTGGGTCGTGGTTGTAATAATTTTTTTAATCGTATGTTAATTTAAGTCAGAGGTAAGCACATAGACAACACTATCATAGTTTGATAGTGTTTGGTTTTGGTTTTATAGTGGTTTGATATTTGATAAAAACTAAACCCTTAAATCATTTTGAGATTATGTCTTTTCTCTAGTGGGATAACTAGAATACACTTTGAGATAATGTAGTGTTACAAAAGCATTATTCTTTGGAACTTGACATTATTTAGATTTAGTTTCTTCTTATACTTATTATAGAAAATAATCACATTTATTATTATCTTTCTTGTTAAAATAACTTTTTTTTTGTTAATCAGCATGTATAAAATAAGTGACTATTGTCTTTTTTTTTTTTTTTTGAGAATAAATTCTTTAAACCTAATCAGCATGTATAAGCGTCGGATGAATGATTACATGTTAAAATAATTTCATTTGAAATATTACTCGACATAATATTCGGCATTACAAATAATACATAATAAGGGTAACTAAATGTAAGTTTCAAACAATCCAAGATAAATCTTTTGTTGTAATCCTTATAATCATCACTAATCTCGCCTTGAATACCCATTTGAAACGTAATCATGTTTAGTAATAAAACGAATATTATTGCGTCTTAGAACAATACAATGTTGTATCGCATATTTCCGCCCTGCGGATGAATTATTGTCGGCTTTATTGAGCATAGTCTACCTGATTCTCCTCAAATCACAAACTACGCCTTTATCCAGTTTAATATGGCAATCTTTTGCAATAACTGGCTTTCTTTACTTTGAGTAAATTTTGATCAAGTTGCTTTTAGGGAAAATTTTTGATTACATATTTATACTAAATTGTTAAAATTAAAAGGTTTTAATACAAATACTATTTCATGATTAAAAATACAAGGTACAATACTTTTTATAAGTGAAACATAAGAGTCTTTCGGCACATTTAAGCATTAAAGTTAGGGACAATTGGAATAATATAAATTAACATTAAATAAGTAGCCAAACTGATATACAAGAAATAGAACATTTTTACTATATTTTATTTTGTTTCTAACATATTTTTAAAGGGTTGAAGTAGTAGTTTATTATGAAGTCGGGGCGTCATGGTTGTTTGCGCAAGCGACTCCATTAAATGCCACTATGGGGATGAGGGTTTGACTGAGTTTTAGTGGGTATTGCCTCTTGATTAACAGGCGGCCGAGTCCCACACTACCACTGCCTAGTGTACTTGACGAGTACACTACGCACAGTGCTGTGCGTGAATGCATTTCTCGACGAAAACAAAAAAAGGAGTTATTATTACATGCAAGAATATTACGACATATTACTAAAACTATTAAATAAGTTGACATTATTTTATTACACATAAAAATCAAAAGAATTACTGTACTGACAACGACTGGCGTTGTTTTTCTCATTATTATCTATATTTATAGTAAATTTAATATCATAACTATAATAGAAACAAAGCTTCATTTTTATAATTCAGCGAATATATCTCGAAAAACATAATAAAATCAGCTCATTTTCTTATAGATGTCTTATTAAATAAGACAAAATACGGCTTTAGAGTTAAATAATATACCATCCTGAGGTCTCAAAGTAACATAATACCCAAATTCAAAATGCAATGCCCTTGGGTGAACTTCAAATTGAATGTGCATTGTGAATCAAATGCAATACGATTACCGCCATTGTTGCATTGATATTAAATTTTATTTATGAGGTTTGTCTTCAGTTTCTGTTCTGTTCTCAAGCGGACGGGAATCATTTAGAGGCTCCATTGTGTTTCAATCATAATACACTTCTAATTGTTACATTGTCATCATTATTCTGCACAAAACTTCTTTTTTATGTTACAAGTTACCAAGCAAGCATACCTGATGGTAAGCAGTTGCCCTAGCCTATGAACGCTGGCAGCACCATTAGTAGGTGCTACTCCAGTGCCCAGTAATTTCACAAGCCTACAGTGCCCTTCAAACCGGAAACACAGTAATGCCTAAGCGCTACTGTTTGGCGGTAGAATATCTGACACTGCGGTGGTACCTACCTAGCCGGCCTCTTGCAACAAAAGACCTACCTACCTACCACCAGTATGACTGGTTGCACTGGTGGAATAATTTTTGATGGAACTCAGGTTATCCCAACACTGGGCGATGGGGTCGTCACGTTCCGACGCCAGTATTCAGCGTGCATTCTCAAACAGTAAAATAGTTATACTAAAATATGCGTGTTTCCAGAGCCCCGACACAGAATATCATATATATATACATATACACAGAATAATATATACTATACGGGAGTGATTTGCGTGATTTCTTTTCTATTTTGGGCGTCAATTATTGATTCTTATTTAATTTCGCATTTGAAACCATTTCAGTCTATTGAATATATTAATCCAATCGTTTAATATTTTGAAATAAAATGTTTTAAATGATGTATAATCATGATATGTACTGATAAAACATATTGATAATCAACAACCCATAGTATAGTAACAAATTAACAGTGAGAATCTGTGAAGTACCTTTGTTTTCAACAAGTATAACGGATAGATAAGTTACTTATCAAATATTTACTTGGGTATAGTACTAGGTTTATTTGCTTGTGTGGTATTGGTCAATTGGATAAACCATTGATAAATTTCAAATACACTGCCGATTTGGATTATCTGCGTATGTATTTACCGTATAACACATAAGTTTGATTTTAGACAATTTGGTTCATACGCATACGATAAATAAGTTAGAATGTTTTAGTCGGAGCAATGAATGTCTCAAAGTAAGTCACAGTACTATGTGTAGGAATACCGGTAAATAAATGTAAAGAAAATTGGTAATAACAAAACACGTCATATTTGCTGTAAATTTTAATATCACTGTGTAGTGTCTGTTGATGAAAAACATTTAGCTCTTCTTATAAGTTTTTAGTTGTTCCTAAATTCAAATAAACATGTATATGTTTCTAGTAAAATCATTATTTTAAAATTCCGTATCCTGGAACTACCATATTTTAAAGTTATATATATATATATTACACTACGACTTATTATTTATTTATTTATTTATTAGTCAATATAATGTTCACAATTTCTTTTATATTATAGTCTCACAAAACCAGACAATTGGTTTGACTGTAAGATCAGAGTTATACTATTAAGTTAAATAAATTTACTAATAACAACATTTAACATTTCAATAAAATATAACGTACTTATAAACTAAGAAAAAACGAGAAAATAATTAGAATTATAATAAATAATATACATACAAATAATATACATACAAATAAATAATATTATCTCCACAGGTGAAAGGAGGGCTGGATATTTTGTGTGGGCGGGAAAATGCAACTAGCATTGTTGCCAACATTCCCAATGGGCATGATTTGTACAATTGTAATTAAATAATATTTGTTAATATTATAAGTATAGGATTATAAATAAATAAAAGTTTTAAGGTCTTGTTGGCAACTTTAAGCACCTAGCTTATTTTCATAGCCCTGAAATATTTGTTTGAAAGTTAGAACGCAGTTTGAAGGACTTTCACGGGTCGTAATTTAAATAGCAATTTTGCTTCGATATTGTGTTGTCTATTCCATACGTGACTCGGCTAATCGAAAAATCCGTAAATAAAGGGTTTTGTACAGCCGTAGGATATTAAAATTTCTTGTATGGGGTTCCCTTTAATTTTTCAATTAAATTTATTTTTGGTGAATATTATTATAGCGACCACAGAAATATGTACATTGTGTAATAGAAATTCCAACTACTTGTCTATTACCGCTCATGAGATACAATACAGCAAAAACGACAAATTATATATCATATCAATTAGTTTATTCTATGGGGACAGCCTTTATTTAAATTTTTTTATATTTGTTGTTTAGCCGCAGTAGAAATAAACATTATGTGAAAATTTGAACACTCTACCTATTACGATTCGTGCAGCGGAGGCATATTAATAGGGTCCCGATGTGGAACCCTAAAAAGGCTTTCCGTTAAGTATAAAGATCATATTGTTCTATTCTCATTTACAACATCTAACAGTAGTTTATGCAGTAATAAATTATTCGACTATCTTTCAGGAATTACTGATAGCATTGCAATGCGGCGAACATTTCAACTGTTTCGGGTTATATGGGTTGTTTAGTAACTATGCTGTGTAACCGATAAGATAAACTAATCTTGATTAAAAGACAAGTGATAATCACAGAATTCGTATTCATGTTTATTTTTAACACTGCACACTCAACGGCCCCCATTAGGATAGTCATATCCTGTGTCGGGTCTCCGGAAACACATACAAAGACAAGGACAAATACACCCATACCGGAAAATATGCTTGCATGGTTAATACAAACATATTATGCTCCGAGCGGGAATCGAACCCGCGACCTGTGGCGGTTAAGGCAGGTTCGCTGCCGCTGCGCCACAACGTCGTCGTCGTCGTCGTCGTCGTTTGGTATTTATTTGGTATTTTAACGACATTATTGCGCAGTAGTAACGAACCTGCTTTAAGCGCTACATGTCGCGGGATCCATTGCCGCTTCTAGTATAAATAAAATAAATAAACGCTACACACTCAACGGCCCCATTAGGATAGTGATATCCTGTGTCGGGGGTCCGGAAACATACACAATGACAAGGACAAATACACCCAGACCGGAAAATATGACCATGCAGGTCAATACAAATATATTATGCTCCGAGCGGGAATCGAACCCGCAACCTGTGGCGTTTAAGGCAGGTTCGCTACCGCTGCGCCACAACGTCGTCAAATATAAATATAGTATATTTTTATATTGACCATGCAGGCATATTTTCCGGTCTGGATGTAATTGTCCTTGTCCTTGTATGTATTTCCGGACCCCCGACACAGGACATAGCTATCCGAATGGGGGCCGTTGAGTGTGTAGCGTTTGTTTATTTATTTATTTAAAAGCCTGAACTACATTTATCAGCATCAAGCAGTTAAAGCATGTAAAGTCAGTAAAGTATGCTTAAGCATGGGTACGCATTTGCACGGACAAATCGAAGATGAGGTTGGTAAAGTAGACGAGAGTGGGGGAAGAGCGGACTTTAGCGGATAAATGCATGCACAAGCATGCGAAAGCATCCTTTAGATGCGTATTAGTGTGTCCAATGCCATCCAGCTTAATGCGAATCGGTGCTGATAAAAGTAATTAATTTTTATTTTTATTTTTTTATTTTTTTATTTTTTTATGTTATAAGTTGGCGAACAAGCATACGGCCCACCTGGTGGTAAGTGGTTGCCGTAGCCTATGAGCGCTTGCAGCACCATTAGTAGGTGCCACTCACGCGTTGCCAACCTCGAGATATTGGTTCTTAAATCTTCTCTGCCCAGTAATTTCACTAGCGTACAGTGCCCTTCAAACCGGAACACAGTTATGCCTAAGCACTACTATTTGGCGGCAGAATATTTGACACTGCGGTGGTACCTACCTAGCCGGCCTCTTCCAACCAGTGTACCTGATTGCACTGGTGGAATAATCTCTGCTGTGACAGAGGTTATCCCAACAGCGGGCGATGGGGCCGTCACATCCCGAATCCGGTAAAAATTTCATTCAATTTTTATTTGTTTATCCACCAATTTAGGTCTTATCATATAATCAAGATATGTGCAAGTTAATCTATCTAATAATTGGCTTACAAATACAGATGCCTATAAAAGTCATGAAAGTTTTGCGATGTCCAGTTTAAAATTGATTCATACATAATATATGAAAGACCTTGCTTAAATGGGTCGAAAGGGTAGCCTTAAATCAATCGCACTAGGAAATTTATTAGTTTTGGTTATAAAAGCTTGCTCATGAATATTGGTGTTTTGGTGAAAATGCTATACAAGCTTAGTACATGAATAAATACTTAGTAAATAAATGGACATACTTTTATGTAAATGAGAATCGATGAAATAATGTCACTATCCAGAGTAATTTTTATGTGTTTTTATCTATTAAATTTTGTCCTAATCTGCTTTGTGAATTTTTTACACACATAGTTAAGTATAGTTTTCTTTAGGCTATTACGTTGGCAAGCAAACATACAGCCTACCCGATGGTAAGCGGTTGCCGTAGCCTATGACCGCTTGCCTCCCTTAGGAGGTGTCTCACGCGTTACCAACCTCGAGATATTGGTTCTTAAATCTCCTTTGTCCAGTAATTTTACTAACCTACAGTGCCCTTCAAATCGAACACAGTAATGCCAAAGACGTAGTGTCTTTGGCTTTGCGGTAGAATATTTGACACTGCAGTGCTACCTACCCAGCCGGCCTCTTGCAACAAAAGACCTACCACCAGTGTGAGTATGTGTAAAGTATAATTAAATTCTATTACCGGTTCAAGTATATCACTGGGTTCAGGTAATATAATTTCATACATGGGAAATATGTCCACCAATCAGAACTATCACTGCACATCTAAAATCTGTAGTGTTCTTCTGGAAGCATGAGGAAAATTTAAATTTAATAACGCTAAAAATATATGTTTTTGTTGGTCGTATTTCGGAGTTTGATCGAACGAAAATTGACGACACGCATTACAATTTTAGTAATACAATATTGTGCCATGTACTATGTTATTTGTGAAGTAGCCTTTTGAAAAATAAACTTGTATGTACAACGTTATATATCGTGACAAATATATAGAAGTACACTTACAATCGCACAAAAATAATATTGATTTTCTTGTCAAATCTAACCTAACCCTAATTTGTTTTGTGTCTTTTATTCCCAACGAGGGAATGCCGCAATGCCATTGTTCTTAGTCAAATCTCTGTCCACAAAATAACCTTTATACATCATCATTGATACAATAAAATAAATTGTCTAAATCTGTTTCGGCGTAATCCAAGCAGATCGGATAATTAGTCGTCTATTCTTACATAACGGTTCCTTATTCCGTTGTAATAAGAGTTATAATTGATATAGAACGTATTCCGATATTGTAATACGAGATTTATACGTGGTCGAGGTATCATATGCTCGGTCAATTAACCATTAAGCCCACACGGCGTTGGCTCATTCATGCGTAGTTCGCTTTCCTGTTACACACATACACATTTATTATGTTTCAATATAATAATGGCTGAGGATGAGAAGCTCGGGAATATGTTTGTATTGATAATACAAATATCTGTTTCGGTCTGGGCGTTTGTCTTTGTGGGTCCCCCACCGTGCCTAGGAGAGCACAAGCTGTCGGTCCCAGTTGTTATGACAACATCTGATAATAATTGTTAGCTCTTGATGGGTAATTTGCTCTTACCAATGAGTTACTGGTTCGCCCTTAGAGTTGCAGAGGTCAGATAGGAATCGCTCTGTGTAAAAACTAGTAGCCTGTCAAATCCGGATAAGATTAATTAGCAGACCCTGGGTCAATAAAATACCGGGAATAATGCTAGGAAGAAGAAGAAGAAGAATGGTAAAGGAAATAAAAGAGAGGCCGGCCCTTCCATACAAACAAAATGTCAAAGACTCACTGGTGCTCCTTCGTTGATTCAAGATCGACGCAACGAAACAACTTTAGTTAAAAGCTGGCAACATAATCTAATGAAGTTAGCTTCAAAAGTTTACAACATAATCGACTAAAGTGTGACTAACTTTTCGTTGCGTTAGTGCGAATTTACGAAGGAGCACCAGCGAATCTTTGGACATTTTTTCTGTTTTTAAGCACCGGTCGTTAGTTTATAATAAGTCAATGCTGCTCGTAGATAGGTTTTAAGTTTTCCCTTTTTTATAGAATTGTGTAGAACAGAGATTGTTAGATTTATATATAATATAATATTTATACTTAAACAGCAAAGGCTAAATAAAATAGAAATTTCAAATAAAGGTTGAATATTTGTTAGCAAACGGCAAATAAATACGAATGCGGATAACGTTTACCGATAGGATGTAGCGATAAAATAAATAAAATTAAAAGATAAAAATAGTGCGAGCAAAATCGTGACTGTGACTGCAATGGGCAATGTGAAAAGCAGTACAAAGAGTATTATAATTATATCAACAACAAAAATATTGATCTTTATTAAACACGCTAACGATTATAATTTATAGCAACATTCTGGTTATAAAATTATTAATTTAAAACTGTTAAAAGTTAATGACGCACGACACCAAAATTATATTACGTCAACCGGTTTTAAAACAAACTTATCTATCTGAAATCAGATCTGTATATATATTTTATTAATGCACATGCCCGAAAATTATGTTCTGTAAAGGCGACAATACATGTAACTACATAATTATTTAAAAGTATCTGGTTCAGAAAACATTGTAATGATTTGCAACGATCCTACTTTCTTTTTAAACTCACGTTTTTAATAAAATTAGATAAAATGTTCTAGTGACGTGTATAAATGCCCTTTAATCTGTAAAACATTCAACTTTGCTCGCATTCTTTCAAAATTCAGGAATAGTATTACAATAATTATACAAAGCAAATGATAATTAATTATAACCAAGTTTTAACTACTTCAACTAATTGTAATACTGACTATTCACTTTATTATTTATACCGACGATAAGACTTGATTATCGTCGATTTAAAAAAAAATATTAAGGAACTTCAACCGCCTAAAATACTCAATTTGTGAAGTATCTTTTTTATCTCAAAATATATTAATCAAATCATTAATACATATAGAATAATTGTGCAAGTAGGTGACAGGTAGACAGACATGGTGATGTCTAATTAAAAAAGTAACACACACACACACTAAAGAACAATCTCCCAAGTTCTCAACTTGTCCTCTTTAAGTCACATAAAAATAACCGATAAAAATGTGGAAAATATCGTTAATATGGGCCCACAGGGTGAAATATGATGAATAAATGAAATATCTTTCTTTCTTGTCAAAAACTACCTTGTTTATTTTAAACACTGAATTTTTAAATTTTTCAACATTAAAAATTCTTAAGAAAATGTATAGCCAAAGCATTTTATCACCTCTTAAGCATTGGAGAGTCTTTAAGAGGAATACTTTCAGATTTACCCTTTTAAATCTAATTTGAGATATTCCGTTACTCGCGATGTTGATTTTTATCTTTTAGATTTTACATAAAAGAATATAATTTCCCTATTAATCAAAAGTTTAATTACATTTTTTTAAATTTTTTTTTAAAGAAGTAGTCTCTAATGCTTTTTATAGTGCTAGGCTTGCGTTATGGGTGAACCCGAAAATTTCGCGTTAAAGGAGCGGAGTCGGCCCTTCTGACGTTGAACTATTGTGGTTTCGAACATAAAAATAAATTTCTTCCTCTTCCTGGTGGCGCTGTCGAGGCCAGTGAGGACATCAAGAATACACATTATGAAAACAATTTGAATATTTAACTTAATAATAATAGTACAAACTTATAAACAGTCGCTCTAAAAATATGCTTTTCAACTATACCTATGCTACGAAACAAATAATAATTATACTTCATAAACAAATAATAATTAAAATCGAACTGAACCATTTTAGCTTGTAAGTACAATCAATTAAGATTTTGAATTGAAGACAAACATAACAATGATAAATAATGGAAGCAATTGAGTACAATCGGTGCGTAAAATCGACATCAATTTTGTCCCGAAAGCGACGATTTAAGTTAACATCCGTTCCTTTTCCCGATACGAATAACGATTTAACAAGTAACGACATGTTACAATAACGAAAATATATTTAAGACATGTCTAACATGAACATGTCAATGTCCTTTTATTCAGAATATAGATTCAGAAACAGGTTCATATTTAGACTTAAAAAACCAGTACCTAATCAGTACGGTAATCAAAAAGGTCAACTATAACCGAAAGTTTACATCTGTATCAAGTACAGTTTTCAAGGCCTTAATTTGTGCTGTTCCTGTAAGGATTTAGAATCAATCCGCAGTGTAGCAGCGTGGTGGACTTAGTCTTTAGTTCCCTTTGAAATAAGCTCTTTAATCCGATTCCTTAACAGGAGAAGAGTCCTTTTGCTCAGTAGTGAGAATTTAATGGACTATTATTATACGGCTAATTGCCTCTTATATTTGGATAAGTTCCTTTCTCTATGATGATCTAATCAAATACGATTTCATCATAAAATTTATATGAGACCACAGACAACTATCTGTATGGAATACAGTTTAATGTTTAAACTATGCAAATAGATTAAAACAATTTTGAAAATCCAGTACATAATATTTAATCTTAATTAAATTCCATTAAAATAACCCGAATAAAATCGAATAAAAATAATTACTATTTATTATGTAAAGCTATAGACACTTGTATGAGTTAAAAGTAAGTGAGAAGAACTTAAAAGTCATTTGTAAATAAATTATCCAATTAAGTAATCCAATAAAAATCCTGATACAATTGATGAAAGGAAATAAAAATAAAATCACCAACAAATATTCCCTCATGTGCAAACTGAACTGTGCATTATCGTGATAATAAAAACAGAGCCCTTGTACATTAAAGCGGCTCAGGGTTAACGACTCGACTTGATTTACTCTACATTTACCTAAATGTTTTATCCTTCTTATACGTGAAAGTTTGTATGTTTGGATGTAAATGAGTGATCTTATACGTGAAAGTTTGTATGGATGGATGTTTGTTAATTTTTCAAGTAAAAACTATTAAACGAATTTAGATGAAATGTCACACCCACATAGTTTATTACCTGGATTACTCCATAGGATATTTTTACCCGGAAGTAGAGCCATGCTTCTCCCAGCCCAAATAGGCCGGCTCGACTGGGAAAGTACTGCCCTCTTACAGAAAATCGGCGTAAATTAACTGTACTGATGCGTTTCGTGCGATGATTGAGAGCGCCGGAGGTCCAATCTCCCACCCCTCTATTGCCTTTCTTTTCCCTTCTCATCCCTCACATTAAGCTTTTAACACCCCTCTTTTTGGGTCCGTATGTAAAGAAATTGGGCTAAAACCTGATCTATTAAGCCCTGTCTCCAATATTATAATGAAAGTATAACTTTACATCATTCTCCGACCAAGCATGCATTGTCTCTTGTGTCAGAAAACTCCATTCACACGTTCAAGGAAAGTATTCGAGACATGTGAATGAACGAACGAAAAAGGAATGATTTAAATGATGTATACATAGTTTTATTGTTCTTTGTCTCCGTATTGTTCGAATGTAGATCGCGTTTGATATATCACGGGTTAGATAATTATTCGTGGGATAATTTTGTGTTTCTTGAGATATGTTACACTATTTAGTTTTATTATGATCATATTTCAACAAAATATACTTATTTAAATTGCAGAAAACGATGAGAAAGTTCTAGACTATTCAAATTAAAAGGCAATTCGTAAACTTTAAGAAAACTTAAAAAATAATTATTAATATAGGCGATAAATAATTTCATTGAAACTTTTAATTTTTTTTAGGATCTTTTAGTAATAATGTAATATTTTCTGGAAAAACTAACCTTAATTTCTATCATATTATAGTTGAGTTATTCGTTCGTTCAATTTTATTTACATACTAGTAGAGTTCGTCCATTGTGACCTTAAAATTGACTCCAGAGAGAAATGAATCATTTGTAAGTAAATAATTTTCCATAGCGAATTCCAATTTAACACGTGCTGGAGCATGTTGTTTGATAATACCACTGGAACCAAATATTTTTCCAAGATAAAAATATATATCTCATGTGATTCAGATAATAAGCTAAATTTCATCCCAATCCGTTAAGCTCTTAATGCACGATTGAATAACAAACATCTAAACATACAACTTTCACATTTATTATTATCAGGATAAATACAATTTTTTTTTTATCAAATCCATTCTACCTAACTGACATGTCTTTTATATATGTAATAGAATTTCCATATCACACATTTTACCGGCGTCGGGATGTGACGACCCGATCGCCCGCTGTTGGGATAACCTCTGTCACAGCAGAGATTATTCCACCAGAGCAATCAGTCACACTGGTGGTAGGTCTTTTGTTGCAAGAGGCCGGCTAGGTAGGTACCACCGCAGTGTCCAATATTCTGCCGCCAAATAGTAGTGCTTAGGCACTACTGTGTTCCGGTTTGAAGGGCATTGTACGCTAGTGAAATTACTGGGCGAGAACGAGATTTAAGAACTAATATCTCGAGGTTGGCAACGCGCGAGTGGCACCTACTAATGGTGCTGCAAGCGCTCATAGGCTGCGGCAGCCACTTACCATCAGGTGGGCCGTATGCTTGTTTGCCAACTTCTAACATAAAAAAAAAAAAATATATCATAACCTCTATTTGTTTTTTTGTACAAAATGTTATAAAATAACCTAATAATTGTATGTGTCTAAGACGTAATCTTTTTATATTTTTTACAAACGCACTGAAATGTATATTAAGGTACGAAAACTATGACGCACGACTCTATCTCTTCTTGGAAGGTTGACTGTTGTTTGGTCAGGTGAAATGATCGTTTAACATATTGTGACTTGCTAATTATTTATCGTATATTTATTTTACACTAAAGCATTAAAACATCTTTTTGAGTATAAATAAAATCGTACATACAATTTTATTTATTTTATTATTTATGTATGAATATTAAACATTAATCATTTCTAACCAATAACAACTACTTAAAATTTAATTAGACAGAAATATATATTTTTTAAATTTTTACTAATCTATTATATATCTGTAATGTGAATCGATTACAAAATACGTTTTATAGAAGCCCTATGAAACGTTTTACTGATAACTTTTTCACGCAAAAAGTGCATTTCTCAGCGTTTAAAAAAGGGAGTTGACACTGACAAGATTTAAATAATTACCAGTCAAGTGCGTAAATTCAGGTTGAATGTGTTGACCCTCCTTGGCATATCAGAAGGCAATTTTTATGTGATCGGTTTGTCATCAAGTCATTACAGCTTTCCAGCCATCCCTTATTGCGTCGTTTGGAAAGACTACGGCACTACGCTATCCCTCACAACCCTCCCTCATCTATTTTAAATAGCTTTGTTAAGTTTTCCAGTCTCCCCATCCCTCTTTGTAGTTTCCCTATTAATCCACTTTTTGCCACCCACTATAAAGCTTTAGTATTCAACCCATCTATAGTTACTAACCTTGGCCTGGTTAAAGATTCTCCTGAGACAGTCGCAAACTTCCAAAATCTTTTAAGAGAAAACTGGCCAAATCACCTTTCGATTTACACTGACGCTTCAAAAATGTCGACGGAAGGCTGCGTTGGTGTAGCATGCTGGATTCCTAAATTTAGAATAATTCTTCAGTTTAAATGCCCTCCGGTTTCATCGGTTTTTACAGGTGAAGCTATCGCTTTACTGGAAGCTATCCGTTTCGCTCATAGCCATGACCAGAAACAAACTGTAATCTTGACCGACTCGCTCAGCTGTTTATTAGCTATTAAGGATAACCCTTTCCGTAGTAAATCAAGAATCCCCATCATTTTGGAAATAAGGGAGGCTCTTCACTTATGCTATCAAAAAGGTTTGTGTGTGTCTCTCGTATGGATCCCCAGCCACTCTGGGATCGCTGGTAATGAGACCGTAGACTCTTGCGCTAAATCAGCTATAACGTTTGGATCACTAGATCACTATAAAATCTCTGCTCAGGATCTTCGTACTGTGGCGAAAACTCGTATGGATAAGTCCTGGTCCTCATACTGGGTCGAATCCGCGACTGTAAAAGGTAAATACTATGCTAATATCCAACCAGAAATTCCAAGACGCCCTTGGTTTTTTTTCCTAAATATGCAGATCGTTGGATTACATCCACAATTTGTCGATTGCGTCTTGGTCACTCATGTACTCCTGTACACCTGACCAAAATTAAGGTGCGAGACCACTCTCTCTGCGAATGTGGCCTAGACGATGGCACTGTATCACATATCTTTTTTAATTGTCCTAAACTCCTCTACTCTGCCTATGATGTCCTCCCCATAAAGTCCCTCGCCCTATAAATGTTGAATGTTTGTTAGCGTCCGTATTTAGCCGTCCTTTATGTTCGTTCTTGTGCAAGTTCATTAAATGTAATAAAATTAAATTGTGATCTTTTTCGTATTCGTCTGTATTCATATATTTTATAAGTATACATTTTACTAACATTGTTGTCTCCCTACTAATCATAGAGATAAATTTTGTATTTGTGTTGTTTTAGGTTAAGGATTAACAAAAGAAATCACCCCTATTTTTCCTGAGTGCATTATTAAATCGTGGATGCAAACTCATCATTGTCACCGAACAATCTCCTTCGTGTCTTCTCCATTCTACGTGACATTGGCGAAATAATCTGTGCTCAGTTGGCACAACTGAAAGCCATTAACATAAGAATTGAATTGAAATTCAAGTGCGTAAAGACTTTAAAAATAATAACAAATTAAAATCGACCGCAATAATAAGTTGGTAATTTCATAGTAATTATTAAAAGTAATATGAAAAACAAAGTTATGGCAAAAACCTGGAATATCTCGGAAATTTGTAAACCGATCTTCTTCAAAATATATGTGGTTGAAATTTCTATTGAAGTTCTACAACCACCATTTTTTCAGATTTTTAAATACCATAGTTCAAAAGTTAGAGGGGGCGGCACAATTTTTATGATTTTAGGAGCTAATATCTCAACAACTACTGACTTAATGAAAAAGTGCAAATCAAACGTCGTTATGATTTTGTAAGACCTATCCATTAATACCACCCACGTTTATATAAGTTGAAATTTTTATTTCTACTTTCAGTTACATGTACTACATAATTGTGTTACGGTTCACGGATTACAAATAAAAATTTGCGACGTAAATTACCGACGTTTTCAAGAAAATCCTACTGATACTTGTCAATTGTATATCTTTTGGCGCCCTGCATCGTAGAAATTGTCCGTGGGGACTAAACTCAAATAGATAAGCAATGAAGCAGACACATGATTTAGAAGACTGAATTTGAAATATGTGTAGTGTTGCTATACCTAGTTCGAAGTAGACTCACTATCCTGTGCTACTTTTTTCCTTTGAACGATAGATGCCTCTTTCCCGAGATTGGTTTCCGTTAGTTGCAACTGAGATAACGTTTGTATTTCCTTGTCTTCTTCCTACTTATTCTTGTTTCTTTACTTTATTTACAATTCATAGATTTGTTGCCGTTTTGTTCACTTCAAATATGGTGGAAATATTTTAAATTTCTACATGACTTGATGCCGTCCTCTAGTCGCGTTTTTAGCTTCCAGAACAGAGAATAGTTCCAAATTGTTGTTAGCGCTCCTCTCCGATCGCGCGGGTGCCTCACAGCTGCGACTACATTTGACCAGCATACGGACGGTCCCCATTAGGATAATTATGTCCTGTGTAGGGGTCCGAAAACATACACAATGACAAGGGCAAACACACCCAGACCGGAATACGTGCTGGTATGATCAATACAAACAACTGCTCCGAATGGAAATCAAACCCGCGACCTGAGGCGCTTAAGGTAGGTAGGTTTGCTACCGCTGCGCCACAACGTCAAATGATTGATAATATAATGATTTTATACAGTCCACTGCATTTAGTTTTAAAGTCCACTTAAGGACTAAACATTTTGAATACATTGTACACACTTGCTAATGATTTAACCATAGCCGTATTTCTATTTAAAATTTCTCTCGCATTTACCACAAAATATGAAGTGAAAATGTGTAAAATCGTCCAAGATAATGTCACTTATGCATCCCGGGGAGAATATATGCGCATACTGAGCTGCTTTTAAGTTCATCTTAGGTTCTGTAAAGGTGATCCAATTTTTTTAAGTTGTTCAGGGGCGTTTTTTAATGATTGTAGGTATTAATATAATATACATGTTCTGTAAAAATATAATTATGTCATCTAGTTTATGTTGTTCGATAGATTTCAAAATTTGATGTGCGTTAGATTAATATTAATCGTGGGAATGAGAGAGAAATATTTTCTCTCATTCGCACGTAATAAAAATATAAATGGAACCGATTGCGAATTTTAAAAAGATAATTGTGACTAGCAATATTACAGGGTATGTATTTTTAATGATCGTCTGTTTTCTAAACTAAGACTTTACCATTTATTATTATATAATTGAAAAAATTATAATTAAAAATCGTAAGCAAATTAGTGTGTCAACCCTAAGCTTAATTCCATTCCAGCACTTATATGAATATTTGCATGAAATCAATGCATTTATAATTAATCCCACTGAACAAACAATGTGAAATAATTCAAGGATAAAATAGGCTGATGTCGGAAATAAGCCCTGTGTTGAGTGACCTGTCGATTTAATTAATTCTCCATATATGCGAGTGTTATGAATATTAATAGAAAATTCGTTTCGTGAACGCTAAATTGATGTTTAAATGGGACGTGTTTGGCTTCAATTAATCGACCTTAAAATTATAATAGATTTAAAAAAAGAAACGTTATTAAAATATCAATTTAATGACAATCAGCTTTTATCATTTTTTAATCTTCATTAAATAAATAAGTAAACGCTACACCCTCAACAGCCCCCAATTAGGATAGTGATATCCTTTGTCGGGGGTCCGGAAACTTACACAAGGACAAGGACATACTCACCCAGACCGGAAAACTTTCCTGTGTGGTCAATACAATCAGCTGTTTCGATCGGGAATCGACCAATGGCGCTTAAGGCAGGCTTGCTACCGCTGCGCCACAACGTCGTCATAACATCATAACATTAAGGAGTATAAATGGACGCAAATAAGCAATACCATATCAACTCACAAAATTGAAAAAACTGAGTTATTTATGTAGAAGTGTTGGTAAATGGCTGAAGAACATTTTTCTTTAATATCTGTTGGGTTTTAAGCTTTAAAACTTCTAAAAAGCCATTTTTATTATACAATTTATGTATTATGTTAAACGTTTTGGATTATATTGTATACGAAATATCCAGTTTGTTTACTTATTTTTTGTGAGAATAAGTAAAATAACTTACACAAATCTGAAATTGCCAAAAACTTGACCAATATATAAAAAAACATATAAAGCAAGTTGTTCAAAAGTTTCAAACGCGTTTTTCTCGAAATGACATTCGTGTGGGTTATATGTATTGCAATAAAGTAAATTATTCGTTTTCAGTTTTTTTTTAATATGGTGATAAGAATTAACGATTGAAGCTGAGTTAATTAATCTCACCCAAAAATCGATGACAAAAAAACCGGAAATTTTTGAAAAGGCTAAGACAGAATCCATTGTCAGCGTGATAATACAAGTTCCTAATTCTTGCCAATAGTAATTAATGATTAAATAAAAATGTAAATATATATTAGGAAAAGATTTGAATTTTATACAACGCAGATATCTGTTAACCTTCGCCACGAACCAGTATGCGTAATATAATGTAGTCACAAATCTCGACGCAGAAATTACAAATTGTTAAAGAATTAAAATTTCTCGTTCACCTGTTACTCATATAATAATACAAATTAATAGTTTAATCGTGTTAATTATTAGAAGATAGAATAAATATACTACGAGAAATCTTTTTTTTTTCGAAATCCTCAACTTTTACTTAACTTAAATAGGAACCTCTGAAAATTGTTCAAATCAGTTCAAGTATATCACGTTATATACAAAAATCAGCTGACTTGAAACCTATTTCTTTTTTACCCGGTTAATATCAACGATCATAAACAAACTATTAATTATAAAGTAATGTCTAAATATGTAACCAAGATGAATATGTAACCATGAAATGGATATTATTTCATTTATTCAATGAATGAATGAGTGAATGAATTATAAACAAACTAAATAAATAAAATGTAACGAATATCTTTATTGACTTGTACCTATTCGACCTCATCTAAAATAGAAAATGATTTTTGATTCATTCGCATTGAAAGTAAAACGTATCACTTTAAAAGCGATAAAACATTATTAGCGCCAGCTTAATGATAGTGAACAAGCAACGCGTACACAATCCGTAGATTGATAGCTCTGAGCGTTCGATTTACTTTGCCAAACAGGTACTAGGAATAATTAGAGCATTGGAGATCTAAACGAGGCGATCTAGAGATTTCTATAAGATTAAAAATGCGTGCGATTAATTATTGCAAGTATGTTTCAACATGGTTATCTTTCCTTAATTCGCAATTCAGGGTAATTTTTTTTAGAACAATGGAGAGCTTAAGTATTTTTTTAGAATAAAGACCTATACTATAAAACAATTTTTTTTTCGGACTTAATTTTTTTTTTTGATGTATGATAGGTTTATATGCAAATTTCGTCATGACCAATAAAGAAACTGCTCAAAATATAAGAGCTAATATCCACACTGTAGTTATACACCTTAAAACTTTTACGATTACAAAATGTCACTTTTTGTTTTCTTTTTTTAACTCAGTCCAAATACTAGTAAAAGCTAATCAAAATCGATTCACTGGTTTAGTAATGAAAAGTCACACACAGAGAGATCCAGTTTCACTTTTATTATATAACCACAACTCCATATTTGTGTTCCATATCCATAAATAAAACCATACATACAAACATAGAGGGAAATAAAAATTGGAATCTTAATATTTACGAATGCGTTTTAATCACTTTAGTTTATTAAAAAAGTAACACCCCAATGTAATAAAGAATGTAAAGAAGAATTAGTTTCTTCATTACACCGCTCCACTGCAATAAAAACATGTCTCAATTTTCAACCAACATACACAAATCCTTGCGAAGAACTCACCAGAATTTCAATTCCTTGATTTTCGACTATAGTCTTCCGGCCAATCTCGGCAAAATCATTTCATTAATAATAATAATAAGATAATTTTAGTGTCAGGAGACGAGTAAGGGGTCAATGTAATACACGTAGGAATGGGTGTTAGTAACCATGAAATACCACATATCGTAGCGTGACACGGCACAAATTGAGTTATGAAAGGCGCTTATCTCCGTGAAAGTGAAAGCGCTTTCGACAGTAAGCTCCCAGGCTGTTTTCTTTTTGAATTATAATACGCCGAACAAATAAACATGTACTGCTGAACTACGCGTTCGAATCTGTAATGAAAAATATATAATGGACTAATTGCAATATCCGACATTTGATCAAACTAAAAATCAAAGTTAAGTTTTATTCAAAATTGTTCAGCGTAACTAAAAATCTACTTTGATTTAGTGCCACAGTAATAGTTTCTACCCGCGCCTTCTCCGGCTTGAATGATCATTTTCAATAATTGGTTCCCCATACAAAACTTCATCCCATTTTTTATCGCAGTTATGCCTTTTTCCGCGAGAGAAGATAGCCTATACCCTTTGCCAAGGGTTAGTCTATCTTTGCATAAAATTTCATCAAAATCGGTGGGAATGGGTTAGGCGTAAAATCATGACTTAGGTATAGAGCTACTTTCGCATTTATCTTATCCGAAGTTTCGGGAAAAAGTATCTGCATTACGCACGTGACTTTATAACGAATCCACAATTGGACAATATGAAAGTATTATATAACTTGCAATTAAGAAAACTTTCAACATATCCACTAATCTACAAATATCTCAGGGCACTAATCTCAGAGTCCTAATCAACCGCACGATTAATGGGTACCAACACGCCATCGTGAGAGATTATCGCACATAACGCTTTTCGTATCGCGTGGAACATGCTACCAATACTGCCCTTGAATTCTTGAACTTACGACTTGGAAAATTACTTAAATAAATGGTCGAACCTTTAAAAGATTAACACCTCTAAACCTCGAAGGAAACAATTATAACTGTATCAATTGTTTCAAAGAAATAAAATGCTAATAGTGCGTTTACTATTAATTTCTTTTGTTTTTCTGGTAAAAATCTTTCAACGGCACAACCCACATGATGCTTAGGCACGGTAGCCTTAAGACGGTACGGTCAAACAAGTAGACATAACTTAATAATAAATATAAATTATAGGGAAAGAACTTATTGGCACATTGAACTGATTGGCATATTCTTATGTATAAAATAACCAAATTAATAAGTAAAGAATGATAAATGATAAATGATAAACGCTACACACTCAACGGCCCCCATTAGGATAGTGATATCCTGTGTCGGGGGTCCGGAAACATTCACAATGACAAGGACAAATACACCCAGACCGGAAAATATGCTTACATGGTCAATACAAACATATTATGCTCCGAGCGGGAATCGAACCCGCGACCTGTGGCGTTTAAGGCAGGTTCGCTACCGCTGCGCCACAACGTCGTCATATGCACCTAGAAACCAGAATAAAAAAAATATGCACCTAGAAACCAAAATTTCAATTACCTGTCTAACAAAGACTACGCGACTAGTATAAGAGGCAAGCATTTAGTATTTTAGCAATTAGCATGCAGATAAGGCAGCGAGTTATTACTGTGATCTCTGCCTCAAGGGAAAGGAAACCTCCAATGTATACTCGTAGCAACGTAAGCAATGCTTATTTGGCTATCCCATCTGCGTCTTCGATTTCGCATGACACGACGGATGTTGTATGGATATTGAGGTCATTATAGAGTTTCTTAAACTTCATCGTCATGTGAATAAATTGATATCGTATTTGTGACAAATATAACGACAATAGAAAGAAATTTTGCAATTATTTTCTTTTTAAATATCTCGGTGAAAAAGTCGTTTATGGTTTTTTTTCTTTTCTTTTATGATTTTGAAAAGAGGAAAGACGTTGACTGTAATTGCCCTTGACAGCTTTACCATTGGTTTTGGTCAAATACTGAATACCTAACATATATTTGCCTAAACACGTAAGTGCTTCAAACAACGTTCGAATGACCACTTGACCACAATGACAATGGTTTGTTTCGCCGGTTCTTCTCAGGTAGAGGTTTAATTTTGGAGCCGGTGGTAGAATCTGACTTTCAACAAATAAGTGTAATGCTTTTTATGTTGAATAAAAATATTTGATTTGATTTGATTGACTTATAAATGGCCTTCATCAATGCGTAAATTACTCTACTTCAAGTTTAAAATATGATTGGTTTAACATAATGACAAACATTGTGCCGAAATAAACAGTATCCTATTTAAAAATCCAGGTAACAAACTATGTATATCTGTGCCTAATTTCAGCCAAATCCGTTTATCCATTTTTTGCGTACTTGAGTAATAAACATCCAACATCCAAACTTTCACATTTATCATATATATTAGCATGAAAGTAGGATGGATTAGCACATAACAAGCATGATATCCTTACTACATATAGAGTTACATTTGATTGTTTACATATTGTTGACCTGTATCCATATGAACCATTTATATTCTGGCAACGAGCTACACACGAGTTAAATGAATATTGTTTATTAAGCTTTTATAGCAAAGTACAGACAATAGACAGGTC
Source organism: Hestina assimilis (assembly GCA_023373885.1). Classification (NCBI taxonomy): domain Eukaryota; kingdom Metazoa; phylum Arthropoda; class Insecta; order Lepidoptera; family Nymphalidae; genus Hestina; species Hestina assimilis. The sequence goes on along the minus strand of CM041741.1, from coordinate 6,232,431 downwards.
AATCTATATATTGACAATATATGCTACATCTCTAGAATAATAATGAGTGAAAAGTTATTAGATTTCATGTTTTAGATTTTACTTTAAGTACAACTCACACAATTTTTATGTGAATAACTGTAGTATGTCATATACTCGTATATCGTGTTGTAACTTCTTGTTGTTATCACATACCATCTGATAATAACCGTCAACTCTTGATAAGCAAATTACTCTTATCCAATGAGTTACTAGTTCGTCCTTAGGGTTGCGGTAGAGTTGCGTCAGATGACAATCGCTCTGTGTAACAACTAGTAACCTGTCAAATCCGGACAAGAGTAATAAAGAAGACCCTGGGTAAATACTCGTATAATACCGGGAATAATGCCAGGATGAAGAAGACATTTGCGTGCAATTTCTATGAAGCATTAGTTTGCATGCTTGCATGCCTTCTGGTGTTGCAGATGTTCATGGGCGACGGTGATCGCTTAGGATCAGGTGAGCCTCCTGCCCGTTTGCCCCTGTCACATAAGAAAAAATTTGGTATGAGAAAATATTTCATTAAAAGTTTTTATTTTATCTTTTATAGTTAATACTTTTTAGCAACATAGTCTATATGAATATACTATGATGCGAAAATATATTTTAGAAACTTTAGTATTAAAATTTTTAGACAAACAAAACCATTAATAACTTTCCAAAAAAGACTTTAAATATTACCTTAATCTTATCTTGAATTTACTTTTTAATTAACATAATAATAATAATAATAATAATAATAATAATAATAAAGACATTTATTCATCAAGCAAGCATAATTATAAATTGTTACATCGATTAGAACTAACATTAACCATTAAGTACTGCTTGTGAAAAGGCCATCGACTCAGCTTACAGCTGCTTTTCAGTCAAAGCCTGTACAAATGCTGCCAGCACGATGTGTAGATGCTTAGGTACAAAATAAATCTTAAGTAGAAAAAGAAAAATTAAAAAATAAAAATAAAATGAAAATAAAATGAAAATAAAATGAAAATATATATAGACGCTATGGCGTACTAAACTAAATTGTCTTAGGATTTATCGGACGGCGCTGTAGCGAAAAATTGCGAAATTGGTTGCGGCCTTCCTAATTTAATCTTATGGGCTATTATCGTTTTATAAAAGTAAAAAGTTCTTATAATTTCTTGTGCGAAATAGTAAACTTTGTTTCGCGATACCTCTGTATTAAGTCCCAAAAGAAACAGCTTCTTATACAAAACGAATATCGCATACGAAATTTACCTTGTCAGTAGTCGAAAAGTTTGGGTCAAGTGTATTCATTGAAGACATTTTCGTAAAATTACCTGATATCAAGTATATTTAGTGTTTTTTAGAATTTTTCTTTGTTTATTTTTTTGAGAGTGAGAATTCGAGTTCGAATTGCCCAAGTGAGCAATTGCTCACCACTCGCAGTGGTGGGTAATATCCCACTATGCCTGTTAATATCCCATTATGGGATGATGGATTAGAATTTTTGTTTTTTTATGTCAAGACGATGTTTTGAAACGAGCATAAGATTTGCCTGATGGTAAGCGGTCATCGCAACCTATGAAAGCTTGCGATACTTGAAGTATCACATGCGCGTTACGAACCCAAAGGATAGAAGGGAAGAGATGAGAAGGGGTAATATATTGGGCCTCTAACGCTCTTACTCATTGCACTAAATCTCGCTTTTCCAATGCAGATTCGTATCTACCAATAGGTATATCTATACCTGTCACAGATTTTTTTCCAAAACATGAGAGACTCGTCTGGTGCTTTCCCTCAACACAGGAAAAAAAATAAAAACACATTTACCGACAATGGACTGTCGGACAAAGTCGCATATAAACGGCTATCTCTATATGCTGTATCACTTTTTTATCTCTGATTAAAATCTAAGTAATTTATAATCAAAGATACAACCGACCACTTATTTGTGTGACTCCAGCCATTGGATACATTTTAAAATCAACTTTCACCGTTACTTGCTGGTCGAATATTTCGATACAGTTAATTAACTTTATTCTCATAATAATACAGGTAAGTTTTAAAATCTTATCGCTATAGCTATAATATATCAAACTTTCCGAGCATACCGACTTATCTCACAAAAATCACACAATTTGAACAATAAAATTTTGATGATAGACAGATGAAAAACTTTGAAAATATATGAAATATTATTAGGAAAAATGCGTAAAGTAGAACTGTGTAAAACGATGTTATTGTAGTTTAGTTTTTGCATAATTATATGAACCTAATGATCATTCAATAATTCATAAGCTCAACGGGGCTCCAGCCCTTACACATTTTAAGCTTTATTGGTGTACTATGTAAATTTCTGTAAATATAGGTAATATTAAAGTGAATTGTGTAAGATAATATTCATTGCCTGAAGAGAAATGGACATTTCATTATTATTGTTGTAATATATTTTAGGGTTCTGTACCAAAAGGGTGCTAACCGAACCATATTAGTAAGTCTCTGCCCGTCCCGCCATCCGTCTGTTATCGTACTTTATCTAGAGAGGCGTTAAGGTAGAGAATTTAAATTTTCACAGATTTCTATGTATATACAACAACAAATACTTAAAATAAACGGGGTCCCCATACAAGAAACTTATGAATAAATAAATAAAAGCTACACACTCAACGTTCCATCACCATTAGGATAGTAATAGTCGGGGGTCCAGAAACATACACAATGACAAGGAAAAACACACACAGAGCAGAAAATATGCCTGTATGGTCAATACAAGCATATGCTCCGAGCGGGAATCGAACCCTCGACCTGTGGCGCTTCAGGCACAACGTCGTCTGAAACTTATATTTTTATTATAAAATCTGTTGCCAAAATTGTAGGTGAAACTTAATAACCGTACCATACGAATTGTTACGAATTTCACGTGTAAAAATCGCGCTTGTAAGTAAAATACATTCGGTCATGTCATCGTTCATTTCACTTCCGCGCGATTTACCTAACATTTGTTACTGACCGATTTAGCTTCCTACGTTTACTGTGTTGAACACTATGATAGAAATGGTCACGTAATGTTCCGTAATTGTCATAAATGTTCCGAAATTGTTACAAATGTTCCGAAATCTCGTACATTCGAATGAATGTGTCTATTAGAAATTTTTAAAAGTTACAAATTCTTTTATATCTATTACATAAAAATAAACATGAACTCAGCTGTGCGTTACTCGTTACGTAAACAACATAAAACGTAACATACATATACTATAAATTTTATTAAAATGTTAGTGAAATTTCTTTTTTTTATGCAGATTAATATTTAGAAAAGCAAAAACATTTCATATGTATGTACAGAACTGTTGGAACAGAAGTTCCTTAAAGCGGCTTAAGGGTACTGAGATTTAGAAGAAATCTTCACGTAACGCAATGCCGTATCCTGAGTGTGTGTGTGTGTGTGTGTGTGTGTGTGTGTATCGCCCTTATTTCTGTTATTTATTATTTTTCTGTTGTGTCCCAAAAAATGAATTCTTTCTTTCTTTCTTTCTTATACAAGCAAATGAGCACATGGACAAATAATTGGGCAACTCTCTTTCTCTGTCCCTTCCTGTCTCTTTTTATCATATAACCTATTGAAATATAAAAATTACATTCGGAGTTGAAGAAAAATTCGCGGGGCCCCGACCACTTATTTTTGTTTTTATATTATCACGGTTGGCAAACAAGTACACGGTCGTAATGGTAAGCAGTCACCGCAACCTATGAACGCTTACGATACTGAAAGTATAACATACGAGTTGCAAACGAGATTGGAGGATGAGAACAAAAAGGAAGGCAACAAAAGGGCGTGGATTTTTTTTTAAAGAATATTAGCAATGCCTTTTCAAGTCCTTACTAATATTCCTATTGCCCCTCCAAATAAGCTCGAAGCTTGCGCTAGGAGTGGGTACGACAATAACCCAAGGGGCTCACGAGCGAACCCTCGACTCTCGCGTTAACGGAGCGAAGTCGGCCCTTCTACCGTTGAGCTATTGAGGCTTCAATCCTCAAAAAATTTTCCTCCAATGCTCTTCTCACATCTCACAAAACGCAATAGTAAACGCAATACTTTACGCCGATTTTCTATGAAAGAGTAGTACTTCCCCAGTCGAGCCGGTCCATTTATGCTGTGTGAAACTTAAAATTTAATAAATTAATAGTATTTATAGACTATAGACTTATATATCATTTCAATATTCGTTAAACCAAAATGAAAGTAAGAGATGAAACTTCATGTTTACCTTTCGAGCCGCATTGCAGCTTTCAATGCATATTTTATGTTATATACCAATGGAATGAGAATATACTACGGATCTTACTACATACTATGCTCATTTAGACTTGCCGATGCTCTCTAACGATGAAGTTAGTCACACGCTAACTTCATTCTGTTATGTTGCTAACTTGTTACTAACGTCGTTCCGTTGAATTGTTATTGAATTTACGAAGGAGCACCAGCAAGTCTGACGTTTTGTCTATGATTATACCTAATTTTGCTTATCTTATACTTAGAAAACTTTAAAAGTTTATGTTTAATTAATATAAATATTAGATTGACCATAAACGCATGTTTTCCGGTCTGTTTGTCCTTGTTATTGTGAATGTTTCCGGATCCCCGACACGGGATATACCTATCCTATTACGGCCTTGAGTGTGTAGCGTAACAAAAAAAAAATTTACTGTAATATATTTATAGAAGAATTAGTAAATCTATGAACAAAATAATAAAACTATGGGTTTCAACGGATTCGTATGCAGTCGGTTCTCGGTTGTCATTCTCATCTAAACGGCGCCGCTGGGCGTCAGCCAAGCCATTGCCGTCGTTTCGAGTTTAATTTTGGAACGCTATTTTTTTTTCTGTACGAGTTGTAAAAGACACGTCGAGGTGAACAATCTCTTTCTTTCTTTATTAAATAAAAAGTACATTTCTCAAATGCCAGTATTAAGATTTATATTATTTAATTTAAAAAAAATGGAGTTTTCATAGAAAATCTAACTAAAACATGGAAATGGAACTAAAATAAGAATAAATGTATTTTATTGTAATATAGCGTTGGGTGCATTGTGTCAATAGTTATAAATATGTTACTGAGAGATATGAGTAGAAAGATTATCATTTTTGTAATGTCCTAAAAAGCAAGTGCTAGCAAGCGTGGGAGCAAGCAGTGTTTAAAGATTCTTCATTCTTATTTCATAATTTTTTTTTTTTTTTTTATTTGGAAAGTAGGGCAGATGACTCTACTCCACCTGATGGTAAGTGGAAATAAAGTCCAAACGCGAAGGCGGCTAACAGAGTTGCGGAATGCAACCGTGTTAGCCACCCTTGCCCTGCCTACCCGCAAGATGCCTCTTCACGCCTCGTTTGAAGGAGCCCAGATTGTAATTTTGCAATGAGTTCCACTTTTTGGAAGTACGACAAAGAAAAGAATTGGCAAACTTCTTTGTTCGCGAAGGAATTGATTCCACAGTTAGACGGATTAAAATGAGAATTTAAATTTTTATAAGTATATACTATCTAACTAACATTTAATAAAGTGTCTTTTTGAATGAATTCCTGCTCAGGTAGACTAAATATTTTGTTACTGCGAGATAAAAAAGTTTATACGCTTACCTATGCAAACCTTTACAATGCAGCTCACTCTGTGACCCGAATGCTTCATATCATATCCTGTTCATCGGCTTTTGTAATTCTAAACGCGTAAACATACTGTTATGCACGAAAATGTGTGTCAATGGCCCCTTCAATGGAAGTACATTGCAAATAAAAGGTTTCCGACATAAAAATACAAATAAACATAAGTGGATTGTGCATAATTTATTATGTAATTAAAGAGTTCGTTTTTATACAATTGAATTGTCAAAGAAGCGTTATCCGTATTTCCTTTTTTTGGAAATAAACAATTCATAAATAATTAATAAAAACGAAATAATGCATAAACATAGAAAATTAAAAATTAAAGCAATAACAAAAAAAAACAAAAATTAAAAAAACAATAAAAAATATTTAACAAACCCCATAGCATACAGATTTAAAATAAATTTATTAATAATCGATTAACAAAATTAACGATTTGCAAAAATATTTCGAGTATATCGTTTTTGTACAGGGAAATTTATACAGAGTAGTTTACCCGTACTAAATTTAGGAACACAAGAACTACCTAATAAAATTACTTTACTAGTAGCATAATGAAAATTTGTTGACCTCATAAACGTTTAAAATGAGAATTCATGGCATAAATCTTTATGTACGTTGAATCATCGCAAAAGCAGTACAGTACCGCGAGCGATGTGTTTTATTTAGTCTACGATTTTGTCCGATATATTTATTATGGTAGCACATACATTTACGAGAATTGATAAAATATGTATTTTCAGAATTTAATGAAATACCTTCACGCGATTTATCACTTTTAAACATGAATGTACTTATTGAAACAAGCCTAAAAGACTATTTTAAAAAATTGTTGTTTCAAGGTCGTAGAGTGACACGGTCTGTAATGTTGTGTTAAGTTAGATGGGTAAGTGATCCGAAGGTCCAAGGTCCAAGAGCTCTCTCGCGTCTCCTCTCTTTAGTCTTTTTTTTTTTTTTTATGTTAGAAGTTGGCAAACAAGCATACGGCCCACCTGATGGTAAGTGGCTGCCGCAGCCTATGAGTGCTTGCAGCACCATTAGTAGGTGCCACTCACGCGTTGCCAACCTCGAGATATTAGTTTTAAATCTCGTTCGCCCAGTAATTTCACTAGCGTACAATGCCCTTCAAACCGGAACACAGTAGTGCCTAAACACTACTATTTGGCGGCAGAATATTGGACACTGCGGTGGTACCTACCTAGCCGGCCTCTTGCAACAAAAGACCTACCACCAGTGTGACTGATTGCACTGGTGGAATAATCTCTGTTGTGACAGAGGTTATCCCAACAACGGGCGATGGGGTCGTCACATCCCGACACCTTTTAAACTACTAAAGTCTACTCTTTTCGATCCCACCCCTTGGTGCAGAAACACGTATGTGACACTACTGATGGTCGATGAACACTTACATATAGCATAAAAAAATTACATGTTCCGTTTATAGGATTCATACACAAAGGATGCCAACTGCCATCGGCGTCAGTCTGCCTTTAAGCGGGCTGTATTTCACTAACTTGATAGTAGTCGAAATTTTCACATAATGTGCTATTGCCGTTACAAGAAAGAATACCAAATCTAAGATCTAATTTAAAAAAATTCCATCGAAACATTTTAATATTTTTATTCGTCAGTGTTACCCTATATATTCGAGACCGACACGGTACTTATGCCTTTTTTAATTATGTAACAAACTAATCGTTCCACTGTTACATATCATTTGGCACCAGAATTCGCGTTACAATTAGACCGATTATCGCGTTTGTGTCAAATCTTACATAAACGACAATGTGATGCCGTGTTAAGTAATTTGCTTCGCGAACAATTACTCGTACGTTTTCAATTGCCGCCGTTTCAGAAACACGCGATGCCACAAGGAAATTAAGACGGTCCAATCAGAGCTCTAACGCAAACGGTTAATGTCTTCCATCGAGTTTCTATTCACTCCCAACTTCAAGTTTGATGTAATCGTCAATTCCTTTGCGATGATTTTTGGCATAGCTAAGGTTTTTCTACTTGATAAATCTATTTTTGAATGCGTGCTGTTTTTGAATTTAATTAACACGCTAACATAATGAAGCATAACTGGAAATAGAACTTTGATTTAAATTAAATCATCATCACACAGTAAAAATAAATTTTATAAAGAAGATAAGAAAAACAAACAACTTTTTGGTGATACGTAATAAAAAATTAAGATTTTCTCAATATACCTGTCATTTTCCTGTTTATACCAAAATAAGTATGAGGGCAAATACGCTCAGCTAAATTAAAGAATAATTAACTATACATAAAATGCAAATCTTTAAGCAAAACTTAAGTGTGGCCGTGAATTTATTTTAGAATGACCTATTAAAGTATAAAGATATGTTTATCTTTCGTGACCTTTAACATTAAAAATATGATAAACATTCAACAACGCTTTCGCACTTACGCACTAATACCCACTTAGACATTTTGTTACACAAGGATAATCTATAACAATAAAATAAATTATTAAATGAAACAAAAAACCCAACTGCATTAATAATAATTCCTAAAAGCTAAAAACAAGCTCTATAATGACTACTATAATATAAATATTACTTTAATGTTAGCAAAGGTACTGCAGACGGGGACAAGCTGATCAATCAATTTGTAAATTGATGATGGAGTTTAAAGGGAAGTGCTTAAATGACAGAAAAATATAATAATTATGTTTTATTTCAATGCTTGTCCCCGTCTGCAGTACCTTTGCTAACATTAAAGTAATATTTATATTATAGTAGTCATTATAGAGCTTGTTTTAGCTTTTTAAATTATTATTAATGCAGTTGGGTTTTGTTTCATTTAATAATTAATTATTTCAAACTTTTAGTTATATAATTAATAATTGATTAGGTATATATATATATACAGGAGAAGACCTGAATTACTTATAAACATGAAGCCTAAGCCCTTCACCCTAAAAGCTATTTTTGGTATGTTGTTTTTAAAAGTAAACGGGCACTAGAAAGTGTTTTTGAAATTCAACCTCAAGCAAGTTAAAAAGGAGTTAAAGTTTGTTGAAGTTCATTTTGAAATTAAAATCATGTAACATTGTTTTTGGGAACTATTAACACATTTCCTTCAATCCTACCCCTGAAGGTGTAAAGCTTTATATGAAGAAGAAAGGATTTGTTTCTCCAAATTTAACGCAGCGAAGCCGTGGGCAGAAGCTAGTTATAAGTAATATAACTTAGCTCTCTGCACTATGCAAGGCTAACTAGAATGTCGATTATATTTTTGGCAAGTTCTATCCCTCAAGCTTGTAACTTATTTCGAGCTAGCATCTGCCCACACTTCGTCCGCAGTGAGTTTAGAATTGGCTCTAGAGACAAATGAACCATTTGTAAGTAAATAATCACTACATAGTATAAAACAAAGTCGCTCTCTCTGTTCCTATGTATGCTTAAATCTTTAAAACTACCCAACGGATTTTGATGCGGTTTTTAATAGATAGTGATTAATGAGGAAGGTTTATATGTATTATAACATCCATTAAATAGTGGAGAAAAAAACTGTTATTTTTGAGGTTTCTACTGTGATGTCGTAAATAATTACATTTAACGCGTGCGAGCCACGGACAGTAATGAATAAATCAAAACTACTGGATCGATTTTAATAATTTTTTTAGTGAATGACATAGGCTATATATTTTATACCCATGCGAAGCTGAACGGAGCCGCTAATATTTCATGATGAGACAAAATAAAAAGTTCCGTAGAGTGTTTTTATAATCCCATGAGAACCTAACATTTTTTGAATGGTTGACGTTGTGGCGGTAGCGAACGTGCCTTAAACGCCACAGGTCGCGGGTCTGATTTCCGCTCGGAGCATATTATGTTTGTATTGACCATGCAAGCATATTTTTCGGTCTCGGTGTATTTGTCCTTGTCATTGTGTATGTTTCCGGACCCCCGACACAGGATATCACTATCCAAATGGGGGCCGTTGAGTGTGTAGCGTTTAGCGTTTTAGCGTTATTTTTTGGAATAAAAGTATTTTATGTCTTAATCCAGGTAATGCTTTATCATTTCTTTTGCTGACTTTGAAGTTGAACATTGCAGTTTTGCAGCATTGCGTGAGAGGATAAGGATATGGAGAGCCGACAAACAGGCGAAGACAGATAGTTGCAAAAATATAAATATATGATATTTCATCATTTAGTTTTAGTTCCGGAGTAACATTTTTTATAAGAAATCCATTTGAGATGTAGGTACAGACACTTAAAATTTATATTTTGCTTACATTAAACAAATTACATGATAACCATTCAACAACGCTTTCGCACTTACGCACTAATACCCACTTAGACATTTTGTTACACAAGGATAAACTATAACAAAAATAAATTCGAATTAGGAAAATTACGTTATAAAATTACGCTTTTTTAAATAATTTCCATATTCAGTGTATCGTTTATGGATTCTTTGTATTTTAATTTTTTTCGGATTATATTTATCATCCTCATGGTATATGATAATATGACTGTCACTAAATTATTATTTTTTCACTTTATCGACTAAAATTACGTCAGCTCTTTTATTTCTTTCTCTCTCTTTATCTATTCTGTATCTTTATATTTCTTTTTATTAACACAAAATTGATGTAAATTAATTACGTCATCTCTAACATTCAAGATGTTCCACATACTTTCAAAGATTATTGAAGTTGTAGAAAAAAACATGGTGAAAGAGCTATTTTCATACATATATTATTATGAATACATTAAATAATATAATGGAGGTGTTGTTAACGGAAGTTATGAATTTTCTTATAATTTATTCATTAAAGTGAGCGTGAAAGCGCTTGAATCTAGTAATTCTAATTTATTGTATATAATTAGATGCGTCTTACAAATTGATCTTATCTCAGTGTATTGTGTAATAAATTTACGAACTGAATGTGAGTACAAATCGAGCACCACAGTAAGCCAGTTTGTTTTTCTGAGGAGCATTTGACTCTACTTCACCTGATGGTAAGTGGAGGTAATATAAAAAATAATAATGCATTCTTCTACGACAACTTAATATTTAGTCTCTGTTATAAGTAAACTATATGTTCTTTTTAATAAATAAATAAACGCTACACAGTCAACGGCCCCATTGCGATAATTTTATCCTATGATATGACATACACATCGAAAAGGACAAAGTCACCGAGACCGGAACACATGCCTGTATGGTCAATACAAACACGTGGTCCGAGCGAGAAATCGAACCCGCGCCCTGTGGCACTTAAGGCAGGTTCGCTACCGCTGCACCACAGCGTCGTCTTTTGGAATATAAAATTATCTAAACCGAAGTATAGTCTAAACACGAAGGCAACTTATACCGCTGGGGAAGGCGAACTGCACTATCCACTCTTTCCTTGCAAGATACAACTGGTTATACGCAACTGACTAAGTTGGAAACACGACCGACGAGCAGAAACTACATGACTTTTACACCAACATACGGTGGTAACTAACTAGTTGGGCATTTAGGCCTTACTACCAAAAATGTTAAGAGGATAGCGTGGCGATTGAAATGAAACTGTTAGTCAGCGTATTCCACGAATTAATCATCTCGAAGGATTCACCGCGCTTATGAGTATTGAGGTCAACATTCATTGCTCTTATTCTCATTGCTATTTTAGCACTTATACACTGATATAGAGTAATGATGTAATAACCATAGAATTCTATATACTAAGGACAGGCCTCCATACAGAAAAAATGCAAAGACTGCTGCTGCTTCGTAATTTCGTAAGTTACAATCTAGCAACATAACCGAATGAAGCTAGCATGTGCCTAACTTCGTTGCGTTGTTGCTAAATTTGTGAAGGAGTCTGTACGAAAGAGCCTGTCTATGTTACATAGTGCGTCTATGATTATAATGAATTTACGTAATAAATCATATGCAGCTATTGAAAATTATGATATAATATGATGCGTATACAAAAAAAAATCGATTTATAAATTTAAAATTTTAACACCATTTATGCCAAAAATAAAACATTACAACAATAATTATATATCATGTTGTTCGTTTTAGGAAAATTTAATTGTAGTAATTTTACAAAAAAAATTCTCATGAGAATAATTATTATTTTACATTGCTTGGAAAAACCACAAGCGCAATAAGTAAACTAACTTGAGGTGAAGTTTATAACATACAGATTGTATACGAATAGCTAATAGCTAGCTTCTGCTGGCAGTTTTGCCCACGTATGAAAAAGATTTTTAGCACGTTACGTTAATAATTGAACTGGGCCACAGTTGAATTATTTAAATATTGTGTCTAATGCCTGGACTGTGAATGGGTTAACATACTACATGGTTATTGTACTATTAGCAGGACGAACTTTCAATAACCCTCATTTAACTTTTTTATAAAAAATATTAGCAGTGCTGTTTCAAGTCATTATTAGTATTCCTATTGCCTCTCCAAATAACCTCGTAGCCTGCACTAGAATAGGGTACGACAATAGCCCAAGGGAGACAGGATAGAAGAACGATATAAGATCTAGACATACATAGGGTTTATATTATAGATGTACATTAAATACAAGTAAAATATGTCATTTTAGTCGAGTTCAACGGGCAAAGTGTTGGCACTTTGACAAATATCCAACGCTCTGCCACGCTCGACCATCTACGAAACGTAATGCGTTTCGCTTGCCCCAAAACTAATTCTCTGTGATCTTTTACACATCTAACTATAAGATATTTATAATACTTGCTGACTTTTACCAATAGGGTTTCAGAACGAAGTTCCTTAACGCGGTTTACAGGTAGTGCGATTTAGTAGACATCGTCACGTAACGAAATGCCGTATGCTGTGTGTCCGTCCGTGTACACGAACAAATGAGCATACGAGAAAGTGAGTGCGCAGCCGGATGCGCAACTAATTGTCTCTCTCTCTCTGTCCTTGTCTCTTTTTTGATATAACCTATTGACATATACTGATTTCATTTCGAATTACATTTGGCGCTGAAGAAAAAACATAAGGAACTTCGTTTTTTATTCGACGATTTTTATGTATTAACATCGATTCACGTCATAACAAATTTGCATTTGCATTGTTCAAATTATATTATATTGTAATAATTCTCTATTCTAAAGGTATGGGAGTACCATATTCGTTTCTTGATGATGTTATCAAAGATAAAAGCGACACCGTTGTGGCGTTGTGGGTAGCGAGTCTGCCTTTAGTCTCGACGGTTGCGGGTTCGATTCCCGCTCGGGCAGATGTTTGTTAAAATTTCTGTCTTGGTTTGGCCGTTTGTCCGTGTGGGTCTCCCCACCGTGCCTCGGTGAGCACGTTAAGCTGTCGATCCCGGTTATTATCAATAACATCTGATAATAATCGTTAACTCTTAATAAGTAAATTGCTCTTATCCAATGAGTTACTGGTTCGCCCTTAGGGTTGCGGAGGTCAGATGGCAATCGCTCCGTGTAAAAACTAGTAACCTGTCAAATCCGGATAAGAGTAATTAGCAGACCCTGGGTACATAAAAATACCGGGAATAATGCTAGGACGAAGATGAAGAAGTTATCAAAGATGTCGAAGAGGGGGAACGAATCTCGTCAAGGTAGTTCAAATATAATTATCCTTTATGACTATGAATGTTTTCTTTTCCATAACTATGATATTGGTGGCTGAAGTCTGATATTGTATTAAAAAACGAAGTTATTTTTCATTATTAAAAGCTAATACAAAACACATTGTTAATTATCAAATAAATTACGGTGTGTGAATCCATCCTTAATTTAGTTTTCTTGTTAATCAAGAGCGGTCAGTGACCAAGGTTGAATTTAAGATGTATTTTTAAAACATGAGCATTTTAAACTAAATTTAAATATAACGATGATTATAATACTAATAATAATACTGTGCAACGCTTTGTAAGTGACCTCTAATCCTGATCTCATTAATAAGTTGACACAGTTGTTGAATTCTAATAAGCCTTCTAGCTAGAATGTCTATTTGTTCTTTAATTCTATCTTGAAAATTGTTATTAAAATAACTAGTTACGTCCCATCATAATCCTGAAATTGGGAAATGTTTATTCTTTGACATTTTCACAGTTTTTGTATGTAGATATATTTTCCGTGAAAATATCGAATTTGTTTAAAGCATAAACTTTAGATGAGAGTCTTGAAGCAATCCCATTTTCTTTTCAAAATTTTGTAACAATATTAAATCTTATGTGAAGTTTCAACCTTTCGACACAGTAAGTGTTGTTTATTAGATCATTTTTCAGCTCCTTGATATAAAATTGTAAACGATTGTGTGACCAAAATATTGTCTTGTTATTTTTTAAATGTGATCTCACCTTAATATTGTACTGACGATATAAAATCGAACTCACATTCCTATGTAATATATCTAATAAGTGTGTACATATTTGTGCCCATGGACTTATTTTTAACGGTTGTTAACAATAGGTATGTATGCACAAACAATTATGAATAAATGTTTATTTTCCGCTACACAAATCGTCTAAAAAAACAAAATCCTTGAAACTTACCTGTGCTCTTATAATGACGTCGTGTGGTCCTCGCCACGTTGTGGCAGCTGGAGATTTCCTTTTAGCTAATTCTAATGTTGCTTCACTTGGGCATCGTTCAAACATAAGTACACGCTCAGCTACAGAACCACGCGTTAAGAAAGGTCGGACAGGTGCATTGCCTTGAGACGTCGCGGTTTCGCCGGCGCCAGCGCTTGAAGCACGGCGAGCTCGTGCCTCGAACTTGGATCTAGCCTCCGTAACATGAGAACCAAATGAAGCTCGTCTCTCTCCACTAGCCCCAGCCGCTGGTTTTCTCGCTCCCGTATCCAACCGATCTTGATATCGACTTTTTGCATAATCTACTAGAGATATAGGTGGAACCACATCAGGTCTTTCTGAAGGACGCTCAGCGACAACTCCACCAGTCCGCAATGCTCTAAGAAGTCTTTCTTCTTCCCGGGCTACCTCTAGCCGCATTGCAGCAACGTCGGCGCGTCTCACATTAGCTCCAGATCCGGTTCCGTTGCGTTCTGGGACTAAATCTGGGGGTAGTGTCACTTCTATGGTCTCGCCTTCTGGATCTAAACGGAGATCTCGCCTAACCTCTCTCTGTTCGGCACGCAACTCCGGCCGCTGCTCCCGATGTTCTGGCCGATCTCTACGAAACTCCGGACGCTGTTTTATTTCAGGCTTAGGTTCCGGTTTTGGCTTAGTCCGTAGGCTCTCAGCCAGCTTAAGACCGGGCGTGGGCCTACATGACAGAATCTCAGTGGGCGCAAGGCCACGCGCTTTCCAAGTCTGATATATAGCTTCCGCATGATCAGAAATCTGTTTAGCGATGGCGGCTATATCCTCCTCGCCCGTGTCTATCTCCCGACGTGCAGTTGCCGCCATGGCACCGCGGCTCGCGTCGCCCCGCGAGCTCACTGCAGCACTTCAGGGTAACGCGAACCCCATGAACACACTATAAACACACGAGCACAGGACCGGTCACACTTATTCCTATTTCATACACAAAAATGGCACAAAAATGCGATCGCGATAGATAACTAGGAACAGCTGTTTGTATGAGCGCGCGTGGGGAGTAAACAAAGGCGGTCGGTGTATCGAAAGTAAATGCGGCGCGTTTCGAACAGCGCGGGCGTGTATAAAGCTAACGAAGAGCAGACGTAGAGCCGACGGCGGCACCTCGCGTGGACTGCGGCGCGAGGCGCTCGCCGGGAGGACGGAGGACGCGCCGCGGCCCCGCGTCTCTCCCTCCGGCGTCGTGCTCCCGCTCCCGGCACATGTCCTCCTTGCTCACTCGGTTAGCACCTGATAAAATTACAACTACACTACTACTGACAGTCTAGACGTATCGATATTTTTTTAATATCGATCGATCTATAATTCCTACTGCCGATTAACGAAATTATTTATATTTAATACTGATTCTGGTAATCAAAAACAATCTGAACAATAATGATTGCAGTTTTGAATACAAAATCATATTCTAAATAAAAAATAACATATATATATATATTAACTTTTTCATAGTCTACAGGAAAAATATTTTACGTACGCTTGTAAATAATAAATTAATCAAATTATTTTATCATATATTTCTAAAATAAGACATAGACTTCTAGACTTCTAGAGTCGAAAACGTCGAAAAAATCAAAACAAAATCAAAGAATGATGTCCTCAAAAATTATGAAATACATTCTCATGAAAATTATCTTCATCAATGAAATAATCACAGCTATAACAGAATCAGACTCATCTGTTAAAAATATATGTATATGGCGCAGTGCGCACGCGCGGCCGCCACGAATAGCGCACGCCTATTTATTTACGCTCCCCTAGTTTTTTACTCATTTCACTGTTCTACGCTTTGCGCGTCATCTTTATCTCCAGATGTATTCAAACACGCTTTATATTCGTATTACAAAACTAATCACTGTCTGCAAATGTTCATTTAGAGTTTGAATAGAGATGTTACGATACTGTTAATTAGAATTTATTTATTCACTTCTCTTGGAACTAAGTCTTTAATAAAAAATCTATATCATTCATGAAAATCCTAATTTCGTTTATAAATTGAAAGGATACCAATAATAGAGATAATAATAAGAGTTTTATGAGAGAAAACAGAAAAGTCGCAAGAAATTATCATGACAGACCTTACTAACTCTATTCACACAAATTGCTTACTCAAATGGCAGGATTATCGACTATATGTAATACGATTAATTGAAGCCTTACTATCATCTAAACGTTTAAAAAGCTATTACTGATCCAATCAATTTATATGATTAATTATTTCAATGTAAAAATACACTCGACACTACATTTATAGCTTTAGCCTTAGTAATGGTGAGAACTGATAGAAGGGCATGACATGGCAGAGCATGTTCACTGGTCGAAACGGATGGGTCAGACAATCCAGACAACAGGTAAGAACTATCCTCTCTCATATAATCAAGGATAAATAGTCATATCCGTTTTTATTCTCCAAATGTGGGGTGTCACTTTTTTATTCTCCAAATGTGGGAAAGCTGAAAGCTCAAATTACGGCCCCTCTGCCTCTTTCCCACTTCTTCTCCGTCATCTCTATCATTTTTATAAATATAAGTCGAAGACTGCGGAAAGCCGTATACTTGTATTCCACTATCATTTGTTTTAAAGTTATTGACATGGTTAAAAGTTATTGACTATAAATATTTCCGAATTTACTCCTTATTATGATATGTATCTATATTATTAAACCGTATGATAACTACAACACAAATAAAAAATGACTCGTAACAGCAAGCATAATAAAGTATCGTACACACATATTAAGATGATCGTTTTAAAATGACAAAAGCTTTCACATGATAAATTAAAAAATCAAAAATTCATATCAAAGCATCTCAAATATGAAAATTGTTTCCCTCGTCATGATACAAACATATATTTCAAATTAAAATAATATATATTTTCAAGTAGCATCCTGCTCTATATTTAGGGCATTCAATAATCTATCAAAAATGTATTTGCAGACAGACGCCTCGTTGTGTAGGTTTTCCCAAACGTTCCAACTTTGTAGTAACCACAGCCATGTTTGTCTCGAAACTTTGCTCAAACATCACGTTTCCGAGAAAGGTATAATTCTTCGATTAAAAGCAATTTATCGATCATGTATACTTGGTACTGTTGATGGATCAAGAGCCGACATTTTTTTATATAATGTCGGTTGGAAACAAGTATCCAATCTGCCTGATGGTAAGCAGTCACCGCAACCTATAAGCGCGCGCGTTACTTAAAGTATCACATGTGCGTTGCCAACGCAAGGGATAAGATGAAAGGTATGAAAAGAGAAATAAACGGAGGTTACAGAGGCGGTGGGAGTTTGGGCATCCGGCGCTCACATTCATCGCAAAAAACCCAAAATTAGTTTGTTACTTGACACCGATTTTCTGTGAGAGGCTTGTACTTCCCTAAAATCATGACATATAAAATGATATGTCTAGCGTAAATCATACAAGCAGGTAGTTTCGTGAAATTAAGCATATTTCTCAACTGCTCCAGAAAATTGAAGTTACGCAGTTACTTCTCTACAGTTCATTGACCTGCCTCTATATTTACTTTGAAAGTACATTAATATGAAAATATGGTATTTTCTGTGTTTTTATTTTATACAAACATATAATAAATAAATAAATAAATATATAGATATATGTTATTCATATAGATATATGTTGGTTAAAAATATTGTCATGCAATAATTTCGTTAACTCTACATAAGACAAACTTAGAATGCAATTTTTTTAAATATGTTATTACTATGATATTATGATGACGTAATTTTTGGGTAAAACACGATAATCTTGATCAAATTAAGTGACTTCTTCCTAGCATTGTTCCTTTTACCCAGGAACGATTTACCCAGGAACGATTTACCCAGGAACGATTTACCCAGGAACGATCAAATTAAATGACATCAAACTGTAAATGGTTTATTTCATATACTTTTGTTACTTTTTAAAACATTTTTCCTTCGACTGTCATGATGGACTTGTCTGTGGTTATGAAATATTATAAACACGTTATTCTATCTACGTGTCTGTTATGTTTTTCGAAAACATAAGGTGAGAAACAAATAGAACCAAAACATTTCTATTGCAAGAAAGGTACCTCATTAATTCGCTATTTTATATTATATTAAATTCGCTATTCATATATTCTATTGCTAGTATCTAATAAATATATTTATACTATTATCTACATTAATGTATTAATATTGTAACGAAAAAGATAATAAAACGATTGATGATGATTGATGACGCTAACAGACTGGGACATGCTGGTTCTTTAAGAATACAAAAATAAAGTTCATATTATTTATATTCATAAATATATTTTAGAGATTTTTTGGAACAGTACAATTCTCAGACTTTTTATGCAAATTTTGCCAAAAAACAATTAATGTCTGACCGCGGTGTACAAGAAGCGTTTAAAATGTTTATAACCAACACGACCGTTCCCGTAAACTCTCAGTTCTATTGTGACTGTGTATAATAATTTGCCTTGCAAATGTGGATATCATAGAAATCTTTAACAGAGACCGCGTACAAAATTGTGATAAGTGAAAACAAGTTTTTAAAACGAAATCGATTGTCGAAACGCTGTTACAAATACCGTGACAAATACGTTTTAACTAAACATATGTAACTACAAGCTACTACCAGCGGCTTCGCCCGCGTCAATAACAATTTTAATATAAACTTTGATCCCCCATGTCAATCCTTCAGGGCGGACTTTTTTTTAATAAAGAATATTAGCAATGCCTTTTTTCCAGTCATTACTAGTATTCCTATTGCCCCTCCAAATAAGCTCGTAGCTTTCGCTAGGAGTAAGTACAACAATAGCCCAAAGGATTAGATCGAACCCGCAACTCTCGCGTTGATGGAGCACAGTCGGTCCTTTAACCGTTGAGCTATTGAGGCTTGAATTTGAGAAAATGTTAAAATTGTGGTTTTTTATCTTTAATTAAAACAAAACAACACTCCTAATTCCAAAAATGACGGACTTCCAGACAACATTTCAACCCTTCTTTCACCACCTTTAAAGTTGAATTTCAAAAAAGTATTCGTTTATCGAAGCACGGGATGCTGAGTTGAATACCACTATGCGGTTACCCATCCACAGATCGATGGTTGCCTAAAGCTGCCTAACCCACTGATCGTTTACAGACTAGTAAGCTCATCACGCTATGAGAGTTTTAACATTACAAAAACCAAAAAGTAATTTTATATGGAAATCTAACAATGTTTAACTTCCCTAATTGGCTATTAAGCCGAATATCGTGTGCCTTTTCAAGGGTAATGTTATGTAATATATTTCAATGTAACATTTGCCACCAAGTGGGTGCGGCGACCATTCACCTCGACTTGTAAAGCGCATCAATACTGAATAGGGTGTGAACCCTACCTTAGTATTTGGTGTACACTCTACGAGTTTTAGTTTATTGATATGACTGTACTTTTACTATTACCTAACCTAATCTATAACTCTGCAGACTACGCGAGTGAAATCCTAGGCATAGCTAGTATGATATAAAAATAATCTTAGTTATATAAACTAAGATTATATCTTTAGAACCATTATGTGCGAGCATTCTATTTTTTTTTAAATTTCATGATGGTTGGCAAACAAGCATACGGTCCGTCTGATGGTAAGCGCACCACCATTTTAGCATCTCCTACTCATGTACCTACACTTAACTCTTAATGCGATTCAAATGACGACCAATATATATTATGACATATTTATTTATACGTCAGTCTCATATAAATTCTGAATGTCAGAATTGAATCGGATTAATTTGGTCGTCTTTAGAATCGCTATAAGAGTTTATGGTAAGCGTTCTGTTCATAATGGTAGGGGAGCCCACGATGCTAAATGGGGATTTACTCGAGCGTTGTAGAGACCTATTGGGATGCAAAGCTTAGATGATAAGAAGAAAAAATGTTATATGATATATACCTTTACATCGGTGGGGGAAGCGGCTATAGATTTTTAAATATGTAAAAAAAACTGTTGCATGGACATCCTCGAGCGCGTCAGATATTGATAGCATCAATGCCCTACGTATTTTTAATAATGTACGTATGTTAATCTGATCGTTTGCATGATGCGGGTGGTTGTATTTAAAGGTTGAAAATGAAAAAAAAAAATTAATCGAGCGCGTCAGATTTTCTAAGGGAGTGTTAAGTGCACCAAAAAAAGCTCTCATTCACTAATCTGACGATTTCGATGGGACGCAAACTCGCGGTCATTTTCATAATTTGCAAAAAAAATTCGCCATTTTGAAATACTCAAGCGCGTCAGATTAAGATATATGTGGTTCATTTTTATGTTCTAAACATACTGTCTCATAATCTGACGATTATCTAGAGGATTCGCCTGATCTGACAAAAAAATTAGAAAAACGGTTCACCTTAAAGGCCATCCCTGCAACTTCCCGCTAATTCCATTCCTGGGCGCTTAAAAATGTACTTATGATAATTTTGAGCTCAAAATATAATTTATGTGATATTTTGAGCTCACTGAGTTCAAAGAACTAATATTAAAAATTTTAATTTTTCTTAGCGGGAAGTCAAAATTTTTTTTTCTATTCTTTTAAATCATTAAACTTAATTAATTGAAAAGATCAGGAAATACGACGGTATTCCAAAATATTTACACATTTTTTAAATGTTTCTACCGAAAATTTAATTATTTTTTGTAGGGTACTTTCACCACAAAATACACATTTCAAATTAATATCACTCATATTAAATATTTATAAACTTGAATTCACACAAATAATATCAAAATAGCCAAACGTTGCAAACACGTTGTAAACAGTATACCACGAGTCTTTATGATCAGCTGTGATGGCGTCATGGCAGCAGAAACCAGAGTGGGGACGGAGTGAGAGAGTAATAGATAGAGAAAGAGTGAGAGAGGAATAGAAACGCGGAGAAGGAAATGTAGGCATCACGCAACTGCACGCATTTAACTTTATCGACGAATTTTTGTTATTTCGGCTTGCGGAAATCGTCAGATTATATATTTTTCATTATTCTTGAATTATTTCCTTCAAAATAAAAAAATTTAGCTACGCTCGAGAATGTCGAGATGACGTTTTTTTACAACTTTTTTGCCCTCCCCTTTTTTTACGTCACTCTCAAATTGTCAGATTAGTGGGATATACACTTTTTAGGATGTAATTAACTCACCCTACCTTAATCTGACGCGCTCGAGAATTTCTGATGGTCAATTTTTTTACTAATCTGATCCTGTATCCTTTACGGGCGGCCTTATATATGGGCCTCATGTTTTGTGGAGGTACTTAACCGGGTACAAGGTATCCCCTGTATATTAATCTGACGCGCTTTAGTAAATCCCAAAATCCCGCTTGGGCTCCCTACCATAATAAACATAGAAGTATTATAATACTTCTATTATAATACCACAGACTTGTCAAAAAAGGCAGACGGAGTGTCAAGTCTTTGGCTCAATTATAGTGAACAGTACAATGACAACGTCTTTATAATTTATATTTTAGCTATTTTTATATTTAATAAATTGTTAAATTAATAACTATACAAAATTAGTGAAATGTATTGCAGAAGGTGTAAAAATACCTAAATACAAAATATTAAAGTATTTAAATCTACAAGATTTTTCAACTGTTTCATAACTTTGTATGCATGGATGAACCTAAAGTTCCCGATGATTTGAGAAACTGGGAATCTATCAATATTTACTTATTTTCAAACGGCCAACAGTATTCACCTCCAAGGAAATATCACTTAGAAGTCGATGATTTGAAATCATGGAGTGCAACCAAAAATTATTTAGCCAGATCTCAATTTGGATCCATGTAAGATAATCAATAATGTGCATGCCTATTGCAAAATTACTACGTAGAAATAGGTCTAATAATTTCCGGACGTCCTACTATGGCGATGAGGGTTCCGCTAAGTTTTAGTGGTTATTGCTTGATAACCAGGCAACCGAGACCCACATTACAACTGCCTAGTGTACTTGACGAGTACTCTACGTGCAGTGGTGTGCGTAAATGTATTTATCAGCGAAAACAAAAGAATTCTGCAAGTCGATAATCGAGCTGCAAGTTCAATAAAACCTAGTTACCACTGCAACATACCAAAGCTTACTTTTTTTTTCTTAAAAAGCGGACGTTCTTAGCCTCTCCGTTCGCAGCGGTGGGTCCTATCTCTTAGTCAATTTAGAAAAGATGTATTTTTGTAAGTTTGTGCAACACTAATCTCGTATCTATAAAATCGTTCAATACTTTGTAAAAAAATAAGCTTATACGTTGTCTATATCTGGTTCTAGTTGAACATGGAGGTATTTTTTATATCATTAAATCTAAATATTTAAGAAAAATCTAAAATACACTAACTTCTTACTTAGATATACTAATATTTTAAGGCATTGTGCTATAGAATTATATTCACTGGAGGGTAAAAAAGTTGAAACTCCTTTAGAGTTGAAGAATTCCGCAACTTACGTTGCTGTTGAACCACCTGACGCGTTCATTGCAGCAGGTTACGAGAAATATCTTATAAAAGCATCCAGGTGAGTACAAAAACATGAATAACGGCTAAGGATGTTAATAAACTAGACTTATGGAAATATATTTTAGTAGCATCTGCCCGAGACTCCGTCCGCGATGACTAGTTACAAATATATATTATATGCTCGGTATATATTATATGTATATAACAATTTCAAGTGAATATTTCCTGGTGTTGTTTTAATAATCGCACAGGAACTGGACATTTCGAGATAAAAGTATCCTATTCGTTCAGCCATGTAGTAATATAAATATCAGTTTAGGCACCTAATTTTATCTAATCCGTTGAGGAACAAACATCTAAATATACAAACTTTGACATTTATCGTATTAGTAGGGATTTTAAAAATGTTAAATGCAAGTTGTTATTGTTGTAGGTCCAGAGAGAAACGTCAAGAGAAACTGCTAAATAAAGAGGAAGAAGTGAAATCAGGTCTAGAAAAAATTGTTTTAATTGTGTATATCAGATATTTCTATCTTACCATGTTCAACGTTAAAATTACATTGTATTTTGTTTTAAATTTCAATCATGCAATCTTTCAAACAAGTTGGCAAACAAGCGTACGGCCCGCCATGTGCAAGCGCTGCAATTTTTATTCTTTCAGTAGTATCACGCGTGTGTTTCCGTAAGACGTCAGTATGTTTGGCCCTTCAGTACTTATAACCATGAAAAAGAACATATCAGTATAGAAATACTGCACGTCGATATAAAGTATGAAAGTATATCCTCGGTCAAGCTAACCCATTCATCGCGTAAGCGGTAAAGTT
The DNA here is from genome assembly GCA_023373885.1 of Hestina assimilis. NCBI lineage: Eukaryota > Metazoa > Arthropoda > Insecta > Lepidoptera > Nymphalidae > Hestina > Hestina assimilis. The sequence continues at coordinate 6,208,891 of CM041741.1, read as the reverse complement.
CTACTATACATTGATCAATTTCTTTCTCTGTGATACAGACGACATGGATATCTATTTGGACCTTAACAAGGCAGAACGCAACGAAGGAATCATTACTTTAAAAATGGTATTAGAAATTATAAACATATATTATTTTTCTTGTAAGTATTCTATAATATTTTGTTTTACTTTTTAGATCACAGAAGATCCTATTACAGTTTCAAATAAAACAATTATTCCACCACCTTTGAATAATGATAGAAAACTTAGTTCTAATGCAAAAAGTAATGTTTACCCAATCACAAAACCTAACGGTGCAAATACCAGCAGTATTACTAGAAATACAATTACGAAGAAAAGCAACCTGACCTCTCCAAAAGTCAATAGCCAGGTCTTTTCCAATAAGAAAAATACACCCGTTTTAAAGAATCAGAGACGTTACAGTAATAAACAAAGAAATATGTCATCCGAAAATTCAGTATTACCAGCCGCATACAATGGAGATAGCTTTGTATCTAAAAGCTTATTGAAAATAAATAAAGACCAAATTACAGTAAGCGTAAGAGATCTGAAATCAAATATACAAAACAATACAAATCCGGCAAAAGAAAATATGAAACAGCTCTCTTTCTCTAATAAAGACTTAATAGCCGTATCAAATGTCTACAAAAATAAAAATAGTGATGAGTCGTCAATTATTTTCACAGAAACAGAGCGAAAAGCGACAATAAATGATAATTTTGAATTGCCACGTGAATTTAGTAAACCAAATTTATTAACTGAAGATGTAGTGACTAATTCTTTGGAAACCACCAAAAAATTATCTGATGTACCTATTTCGGAACATATTCAAAATAAAAAAGATACACTAAATATAAAACTGAAAATTAAATTAGAAGATTTTACAAGTTCAATTATACCCGAAAGTGGTAATCATTTAAAAGAGAAAACATCATTTATTACATTAGTAAAAAAAGAAAAAGCATCACAGGTTAACGTTGACGTAATTTTAAGTAAAAATATTTTTACTTTCAACAATAATTTGGTTTTGAAAGGCAAATCTTTGGAATCGTGTATAAAATTGGACAATGAGAAGCTCCTTCCACAAAATGACAATGCCAATATATTTATTGTTCATTGCAAATGCAATAATAATATTGATTCTGAAAACTGTACATCAAATGTGTCCCATTATAATAAAGTTGAATCGAATGATGTTTTGATAATGCCAACAACAAAGAATGAAGAAGCAGAAAAAAGGTGAGCTAAATAAATGTCTACTTTAACGCCTATTTCTTTAAACAATTTAGCTATTATACAATTATTTTTTCTAGTTGTACAAGTGATAGTAAAAAAATTGAAACACATGACATAGAAATTCAAAATTCAATATCTAGTATTAAAATAACAAATCAAATTGTGTCTAATTATTCTCAAGATGTTACAAAGAACAAAGTGTCGATTACGCAGGAAAACCAATCTAGAAATGATTCTAATAAACAATCTGAATTTCAAGATGTCCAAGGTATTAAATTACATGATCCCTTAGCAGAATCAAAAGTATTTATTGATAAATATGTACAGACAGAATGGTGCAATGTGTTGGTAAGTTTGAATTTAAGCAATTTATATTATTAATTATTCTATTCAGAAAGTTAGGTGCAATTTTTTTTTTTCAAAATATATAAAACGAAAGCTTTGTATATTATAAAACATTTATTGTTGATTTTTTTTTCAGTTACAAGCCAAATGTCACGAGGATGGGCGTTACTCATTTCATTTACCGGCTTTATCATTGCTCAAATATTATAACATGAATCAAATGTATCATATTTATTATTTTAGTCTGACCTACCATTTTTTTAGTTATTAGCTATAACTTATAATTTACTATTTTAACAGCTTTTTCATGAGCCTTTATTCTGTTATCCTATTTATTAATGTAGGGTTAATTGATACGTTACTAGTTTTTTTGAACAAACCATAACCAAGATCCTCTAACTTGTGAAATTGGTATCTATTTTCTTCTAACAGTAAAATATAATTATTAAACATTATGTACGAAATCTATAAGTACAGACAGGCTTATAAACATAAATATGAATGATACTAAATTAGACATATTTCGGATTCCACAATCGTATAGCTGAAGTTGATCATGGTAAGACTTCAATTTTTGAGCTAGTATGTTTAGAGCTTTTGTTCCAATATGTTGCAATTGTAATTCCGAAAAATATTGTAAGCGTTGGGGTGGCATGACCAGCATTACCTATAAAATAAAATCTTTTAACAATTTAATAAAACGCCTGATTAAAATTGGCTTTTTTAATCTTATCTGTTCTAAGCTGATATTGCGGAGAAATGAGAATGGGATTAAATATTGATAATGAAATAGCAATGTCTGTAACATAACCTGAGCAGATATGCCTGCCATAGCTTCAGGGTTAATTGCGCTGAGTTCTGCACCCTCCACTTCAGCTAATAGTAAGCCTAACCGGGACACGTCTCTTGCGTTCCAGCTAAACGATTTTCCAAGAGCCTGACAATTATAATAGCAATATTCAATATTAAATAATTTGCTATATTTATGCAACTATAAACAGCTACCATAAAACTCAATGCTGCGATCTAAAAAAAATATTTTTCTTAATAAGTATAAATTGCTTACCTGAGTCTTAGTCATCATAGCTAGATAAAATCGACGTTGAAGGGGATCACAAGCACGTATATGATAAAAAACCTGCATAAAACATTTTTCACGCATTTTTAACCCGCTATAACAACAATACAAATAATAATAAAAGCCAGCTATCGTTCCACTAGTGTGCGATGGTCTCGTGACAAGAAAAACGAATCTATGTTTCTGTTCCACTAACGAAATTCTTGTTAAGCATTACTTTTTTGGGCATGAAAATTACTCTCATAGCTCTATCGACATAAAGTCAGTATCTTACTACTTACTGGAAAGCCAAACCTGCTCCCATTCCTTTGCTTACTTCTCGTGACATGGCTTTTCCTCTATTTCAGGTGGTAATTATCGCTCAGTGACTTTCCGTATCACCTTTAAAAAAGCGCTACGGTATCCAGTTACCATCAGAAAGCCGTAAGCTTATTAGTCAAAGGTTCCTTTGAGATATTTTCCTTCAACCACATCATATGTTTAGTATCGCTCATGATATGTTACGAATATTTATAAAAATAACGAGTACTCTTTACCTGATGTGATAGTTGTAAGTACGTATTTACAGGTATAGTTCTCATGAAGTTCATCGGAACACCGCACAACAAGTTATACATAAGGTTTAGATATTTAGGTTCCGACCAGTATTTGTTTATCTGAATATACTTGCTGGCAACAACGCCGACCTGATTTTTTTATTAATTTGTTATTGGCTTAAATCTTATACTTTAACTTAGAATTGAAAAATATCGCTTTGAGAATCAAAAAAAAGTCGATACTGCAAAAATATTTAAAACGTCATAAAATTCGTAAATTTAATCATCCAACGCAAATTCCGTTTTAAAGTTCTTTGAAAAATTACAAAACATAATAGTGTGCAAACATACGGACAAAAATTGTGCAGATAAAACCTATTTACAGTGTGGATACTGTTATATAAATCTTATAAAAAAACGTAAGTAGTTACTTGATGTCTATTGAGATCAGCATGTGTACCGATATAAGTCAAAATCCTGTCATCGCTTAGATTAAGCCTGGCCATTTCCCTGCCATTGATGTATTTAAAAAGTGGTCGGTACTTCTCCAATGTTTCGTATGTTATCGTGCTTGTATGATTGCCTCCACGCACTACTGACCACGTGGCTGCTAGCTTCTCCTGCGCGATCTTCATCATAGATATTGTACGAGCCTGTGGACATAAGCTTTATATAAGCCCACACAAACTAATTTTTCTAAAATTGTTATTATATCTCTACAGAATATAAAACAAAGTAGCTTTCCGTGTCTGTCTGAATGAACTCCTCTTAAACTACGCAACGGATTTTGATGAGGCTTTCACCATCACTTGGATAATTTAGCACGGACAGTTTATATTAATAAAAGTACCCAGAAAAAAGCGAGCAATGATCCTCCCAGCACAAATAGACTGACTTGACTAGGAAAGTACTAACCGCGCACAAAAATTTGCCGTAAAGTATCGGTATCAGTACTTTTTCATTTCTTGGGATGAGTGAGAGCGCCGAAGGACCAACCCATCCATTGGTTTGGCAAAGCGTATCACATACTTCAAGTATCGCTAGATTTTATAGGTTGGGCTGACTGTTGACAATCAGGTGGACCGTATTACTTGTTTGCCAACCGTTATGACATAATACAACGTGTAAATTCCCAATAACTATTCCAATTTCATATAACTCTGTTATTTATATTACTTCACACAGAAGAGCCCTTTTTATTCCACGATAGCGATTTTTATACGCTAAGAAAAAAGGAAAAGATGAGACAATTTTCTACTAACAGATCGTAACACATAATCTGCCGGCAGTCGTTCTATATCACCGAGGTTACCGTAAATGAAGATGGCGAATGCATTAACAGCTGTCTGCATGAAATCTCTCGTTATATTTAATTCACAATATCCACGTTGGAGAAATTCCGTTGGGGGAAGATGGACTCCACTCTTATTATTAAATAATTCAGCTCTGTAACATTCAATTAAACGGGTTTTTTTTTGTTCAAACATGTACTTAGCAATCGATTGTCGTAAGAATTTGAAGGAAGCCTGTTTTAGCACATAGCATGGTATAAACGTATTTTGTTGCTCACCTATGTTATCATGTGGGCTTCTAAAAACCTACTCGTAAAATAGATACTACTAATTTAAAAATTTTATTTAAAATTGTTTCAAAAACTATAATTATATTACCTACCGCATAAAATTGCCACTCACGTAGTGTTTCATATCTCCTGGAGGTTTTTCATAAGAACTAAGCTTTTTATCGTCTTTCTCTTCTTCTACATGAAACAAAATTTTTAAGTATCTATAGCATACTAGCTGTTCAGCATCTGCCCACGTGGTCTACAGATTTCACTTTTAGTTTTTTATTGCGTTTAATGACATCATTTTCTGTGAAAGTAGAGTGGACCCATTTTTGCTGAAAGTAACTAGTTTTCTATCTATTCTCTCACAGAATATCGAATGTATGATCGTACTGTTTGTTTTTCTTTTTAAAATATTCCACATTTTTTGGAGATACTTTCAAATACATATAGCCCCTGCAGATACTGTGCATACTGTTTTCAGCATGATTTCATTCGGCTCGACCTGAGAAGTACTCCTCTTCCAAAGAATATTGTTGTAAAATAATAGTATCCGTACTGTTGCGCTTCATTCAGTGAGTGGGAGCACCGAAGGTCTAAACTCCATCCCTTTATTATTCTCACATATTATTTTCCTTATCTGTCTCCTTCTTCTTTGGTTTGGTACGCGTTTGTTAGTTTGTTAAATACCTTTTGCAATTTTGAACCGACTTTAAAAAAATACTCCTTAAATTTGCATTAATTATTAAGTTCTTTAAAATTCTAATTCGTAATTTAATTTTTTTTTTTGTGCATTGTGTAACTTGGCTGGTACTTCAAGCGTCTATACGCTACGGTGAGGCTATGGTATTGCCTTTACCTTTGTGGTATAAAAAAACTTACCGTCAAATTCAACATGTTCACCGAACAAAAACTTGTGAAGATACGTTTGAAATATATCCACTGGATCTGAAACTGGTACAATTTAAAGCTACTAAATAAATATAGCAATACGATAAGTTACCAATTCAAAAATAAAGCTAAGTATCAGTAGGTACGGTTGAGTTACGTGCGATAAGTGAGAGTGCCGGAAGCCCAATCTCCCACTACATCGGTTGCCTTCCTTTTTCCCTCTCAATCCATCCTTCCTATCCCTTGGGTTAGCAACCCGCATGTGATGCTTCAAATATCGCAACCGTCCATCGGTTACGGTGACTGCTTACCATCAGGCGGACCGTACGCTTGTTTGCCAACCGTTATCAAATAAAAAAATAAAAATCATTTTTTTTTATCTTGATTATAACTCAATCTCAGATGTAAGTCTTGGTAACTCCAAATGGATTTGAATATGAGCGGATAAAATATTAGTACACTTGTTATTCGAAGAAGTTTACAAAAATGATAAATACCATTAGGTTTTTCATCATTAGGTGTATCATCGTACAGATCCAAATTTAAAGCTAATGAGCTGGTTAAGTTATTAATATATTGAAATTCCAAATTCCTTCCAGCCAATGGTTGTCTATTAACACTTTGATATTCGCCACATTTGTATTCTGGAAAAAAAACAGCCGAATATTTTAACCTACATGGGTGACACCCGAACATACGACCTGTAGAGATATAGTAAGAAGAGATGCTAGTTTGGATGTATCTGTCTAATTGTTAGCTTTTCACTGTATGTAATAAGCTATAAGAATATACCACGATAGTAAAGGAACTATCGCGTAAGTCTTAGATAAGTTATTTTTAAATGATCTAAGAAAATTAACGTTATAGTTTAACAAATAGAGAGCATATAATCATTCTGGCCTATTCTCACGTGGATTAGGCTTAGCGAGCGGACACGAAACCACCCGAGCGCACGCTTTTAACTCGCCGAGTGAAGTGCTTGGTCGGGGCTAAATAGAGAAAGGCAAAGGGCGTCGGAAATTGATCTTATTTAATAAGTTATTTTTATATTCGATCTTACATCCGAGTTTATTCTTGAAAGTCTATGATTCCACGGTCTACATTTTAGCATGTTTTAAAACTGTATCCTACGAAAAGTCAATCAAAATCACCTTTAGTCCGGCTGTCATCAAATTTGGATATCGTATACAAGTTGTTTCTATAAGCTAAACATAATACACAATAATATTCAAATATTATAAAATAAATAAACATCTTTTATATTAACAAGAAATGAATTAATATAATGGTAGTAGGGAAGGTTTAATGCTTATTCTTTATTTAACACGTTATAGTTATTTGTAACAACGCAATCAATATGGTCATGATGGAAAAAAATTAAGCGTAAAAATCAATATATTGTGCTCATTTCGATAGTTAACTTCTGCGCCGAAATTTTAGTTAGCGTTGACTTCTGAAAAAAATATTGTGTACAAAATATTTATTTTTAAAATTAAAAAAATTATTAAAGATTTTAAACCATATTAAAATACTACAATCCGTGAAATATTTAGTAGTATTTTATAGTTTCTGTGGTTCTTCGGAGCAAATGAAAAAGTCACACATTTCTTCGATCAGAGTGGTTCGAGGGTCCAAGCCTACGTCTTTTTTTATTAACTGTTAATGACGTGTCTTTTAATTATTTAATTATCAGATCTAGAAAGACTAATATGTAATTTAATTCTAGTATAAATGCTAAGTAGACTAAAACTAAGAAGGTGTCAACACATAACTAACTGTCTCTATTAAGGGGTGGGTACATTGTTCGTGCGTCCTTATATAAATAAAAAAATGACAATGACAGTCACGTCTTTTTAACGTTTTGACAATAATTTGAGATTTTGACTATGTAACAAATATTTAAAGTATATTAATTTGTTAAATTTTTCAATGAATTCGTCGACAGGATCAGCAAGTGATTTCGAGTATGAAGTTATAGATAACAATAACTTTTTACCATACTTTTATGGAAGAACTGGATTTCATTCGACATTCGCACAGCCTCTTGTTTATTATGCTGAAGTAGTGAGTCAACCCCAATTTATTAATTCGCACAGTTTTTTACGGTAGTAGAGCCATGCTTTTCTCAGCACAAATGACCGGGGAAGTACTACCTCACAAGGGGAAGTCTCACAGAAAATCGGCGTAAAATAACAGTATCAGTAGGTACTGTTGCGTTTCGTGCCATGAGGGAAATCGCCGGAGGCTCAATCTCCCACCCCCTCTGTTCCCTTCCTTTTTCCCTTCTCATCCCTTCCCTCCTGGTCGTTGGGTTGGCAACGCGCTTCTGATACTTCAAGTAACGCGGGCGTTCATCCTTCATAAATTTGTCGTTGATCCTTCGTAAATTCCACATGAACGCAACGAAACGAAGTTAGTCACAAGCTTGCACAATAGAATGAAGCTAATGTCACAAGCTTGTCATGTTATCGAAATAAATTAGTATGTTCCACCAGCCAATCTTTGGACATTTTTTGTTTAGACGACGCTGTGGCGCAGTGGTAGCGAATCTGCCTTAAGGGCCACAGGTCGCCGGTTCGATTCTCGCTTGAAGCAGATGTTTGTATTGACCATACAGGCATGTGTTTCGGACTGGGTGTGTTTGTCCTCATCATTGTGTATGTTTCCGGACTTCCGACACAGGCTATAACTATCCTACTGGGGGCCGTTGAGTCTGTAGCGTTTATTCATTTATTTTGTCTGTATGAAAGATCCTGTATATACATAATAGTCTTTGGTTAAAATATATTTTGTTTTGCTTAAATAAATGTGTGACACATTAATTCAACAGTATTTTTGTTAATACTTGTATTGTAAATTCTCTTAAAAACTTAACATGTAATTATCGTAATCTCACGCACATTTATATAATGCATTCAAAGCTCGCAACGCATCCTTAACCCCTTTGATGTTGGGAATAGCCGAGAGCGATAATGACACTTAGGTATAACATAAAAAATACCTAAAGATTATTTGCCTTACTGTCCATATTAGGTTATATATTACAGTTGAAATTGACCACTATTTGCAGAAGCCGAAGAAACGTAAGCAAAGAAGCAGAGAAAATGAAAGGCATAAATCAAATTGTTTCGTAAAAGCCTTTCGTTGGTACACTCAGGTAATATGAGATTTATGAAGCAAAAACTGGAACTGCTTGAAAAAGGCTCGATAAAGAATTAAATTAGATATTGATTAGATAAAGCATTTTACGATTAAAAATACCCTGTCAAAAGTACACAGTTGTGGCGTTGTAGCGAGTCTGCCTTTAGTCTCGACGGTTATCACATAACGTCTGATAATAATCGTTCACTCTTGTAAAGTAAATTGCTCTTATCCAATGAGTTACTGCTTGCGGACGTCAGATGACAATCGCTCCGTGTAAAAACTAGTAACCTGTCGAATCCGGATAAGAGTAATAAGCACACCCTGGGTAAAATAAAATACCGGGAATAATGCTAGAACGAAGAAGAAAACCCTGTCACATATATTTAAATGTAGTAATTTTATAATTATAATAGTAACTTTAACTTAAGGTGTTATTTTTAAAACGTAAAGGAGCCTTAAGAAAGAATTTTTCAAAATTCAACCCTTACGGGGGTGAAAGTATGTATGGGTGTTCCTTTTTGGCGAACAATTAAAAATAAAAAATCACGTGCTTTCACATTTTCTAAACTTCCATCACTGAGGGGTGTTTCAAAGTTTGTATTTAAATCGTTATTCGCGCGAACGAAGCCGCTGGCAGCAGCTAGTTTTGAACATTTGTAGAAATATTACAAAATTGAAATTGTCTATAATTACAACCAAAATTTCAAAATATTTATAATTTCTAGTTTTCGTTTAATATGTACCCATATATTAAAAACTATTCTATCTTTATGAAAGGAACATGTACCCAAGAACGAATCATTGGACAATGTTGAAGAAAATAGCTTCATGAATTGGCTTGATGAGAAGTATAATGAATATCTTCAGAAAAATCAGAATGAACAATGTCAAGTATTGAGACAAACATCTACGCTCGAGATAGTTAATGCAGCTAAGAAGTAAGTTAAGCTAATTTCTCTATCTTCTATAATTCTATTTATTCTTTATCAATTCTAATAATAAAAGTGTAACTTAACGATGTGTATTATTAGTATTTGTATTGTGATATTACGCCAAATAGTAGTGCTTAGTGCACTGTACGCTAGTGAAATTACGGGGCAGAGAAGATTTATTAACCAATATCTCGAGGTTGACAACGCGTGAGTGGCACTTACTAATGGTGCTGCAAGCGCTCATAGACTGCGGGAGCCACTTACAATCAGGTGGGGCGTATGTTTGTTTGCCAACTTTTAACATTAAAAAAAATCTGTGTTCACAAAAGATATTTGAGAAAAACTTATTAGGGATCTATGAATGCAATAGACCACATTTCTGTTTCTTCTGTTTGTGACCAATTATTTCAGAAAGAGCTTGCTCAATTTTGATACAATTTGGTAGACAAATAACTTATTTCTTGTTTTATCATTTTCGCTGCTGCTTTGCTTATGTTTTTCTTTTTTTATGTAAGAGGGGCAAACGGGCAGGAGGCTCACCTGATGTTAAGTGATCACCGCCGCCCATGAACATCTGCAACACCAGAAGGCATGAGGCGCGTTGCCGACCTTTAAGGAAAGAATAGGCTCTTCTCTTGAAGGTTCCCAAGTCGTATCGGTTCGGAAAGACCGCCGGCGGAAGTTGGTTCCACAGAGTGGTTGTGCGAGGAAGAAAATGTCTTCTAAATCGCGCTGTTGTGGATTTCCAGACATCGAGGTGGTATGGATGGAACATAGAGTTTTGTCGCGATGTCCGATGGTGAAATTCTACTGGCGGGATCAATCCAAACAATTCCTCAGAACACTCTCCGTGATATATGCGATAGAAGATATATGATATATGTTTCTTCGGCTTCTGCAAAGATAGACATTTTTAACTCTAATATGGACAATAAAGCAATTATTCTGTTACCCTACAACAGAAGTCGGCCCCATATGTGGCTATATCTTACTTAGCACCGACTTCTGTTATAGATTGTTTTCTTTTTTGTTTTGAATTCGGTTAAAGAGGTTAGCTCTTGTACCAGTACCGTTTTCTATCTAAGATGTTCAACGCTAATCATTACGTTCGTATTGGTTGCATACGAACATTGGCATTTACTTAGAAAGTATAAAATCATTTAAAATGTCCCAAGGGTACCAAAACACATTTTTAATATGGAATCTTCTTTTTATGAGGTCTTACGTCTTGACGTCTTTCTATAAAGATCGTAGTGTTAACGTTCAAGTAGCCGAAACTCATAAATATAAATGAGTAATTGTAATCAAAATTTTACTGCAAATACAATACAATAAAATTTTGTATGCATTATTTGTCATTATAATAACGCTACGAAGCCAAATCGTGTACTCAACTTTGATTAAAGCATAAAATTATGTAAACTCTTTTATTAAACCTTATCGCTAAATTATATGCTATAAGCTTTCTCTCGTTTGAAAAGGTTTTTTATGCAACAAAAGTGGCCAACAAATATAATGTGTCTGATAGAAATCACTGTAAAAATATTCGTAGCACCTGCGGCCATTACCTGACATTGTCATCGGCGTCGGCACTACCACTCATTCTGCGTGTTCTGGCCCAATGCACAAAAACTTTCATTGTGGGGTAGGGTCCTTGATTGCTAGGGTTATATTTAATATTTTATAAAAAATTGTAATGATAGTCTTCAGAAAAAACTTTTCAACCATTGCCTAAGAACCAGCCCTTAAATAGAAAAAAAAATCAAGTTAGGTAAATGTTAACTTGATACGATTATGTTGCAAGCTTGTAATGCTACCTTCATACAATTATTTTGCAATCTTGTGACTTACTTCATTTCGTTGCGTTTGTGGGAATTCACGAAGGAGCACTAGCGAATCTTTGCACATTTTGTTTGTATCGAAGGGCCTGTCCAAGTCCATACGTTATAAGTCGTATTCAACAAAAAATCAGTCGCATTATCGCAATTTTTTAAAATATTATTATTATATTAAATTAAAATCTATATAAGATTTATCTATAAGATTTATATTATATTAAAATTTATATAAGGTTTTAATAATAATATATCGAAATTTTTAGTTTCGAGACTAAGCAAATTGCTGCAAAGGAATATTCCAGAATAAAGAGGTGACAAATCATTCTAATTATTGAGTCAAAATTTTCATAAAATTATTTCTTCGTCATAAATTGTTGGGACATTTCAGTCCGTGGAAGAAACGCCGAAAATCCTTGGCCGCTGCTGACAAGTCTGATGTCAATATGGCCGTGTGAGTTTACTAAACACTTATAAATACCTCTTAACACAGTTATGTTATGCTAATGCAATAAAGATTCAACATCTACATATATAAACGCTACACACTCAACAGCCCTCATATAAATAAGATATTGATATTCGGGAACATACATAAGAACACGTACAAACACACCCAGACCGGAACACATGCCTGTATGGTCAATACAAACATCTGCTTCGAGCTCGAATCGACCCCATGACCTGTGGCTCTTAAGGCAGATTGCCTACCGCTGCGGCACAACGTCGTCTAATAAACATCTGATAATAATCGTTAACTCGTAATAGGTAATTTGCTCTTATCCAATGAGATGGCAATCACTCTGTGTGAAAGCTTACTACCCGTCACCTTATAAGGATAAAAGTATAAGCTAACCCTGGGTAAATACCAGGAAACAATGCTAGGAAGAAGATGCATTTTATTTTTAAAAATAATATTATATTTTACTTTTTCAGGTCAAGTCGAAGTATTCAAATCATTTTGAAGCCAAAGAACTTATCCCGCGCAGCCTCAGCATACTGTCTAAGGTTATATATTTATAATTTTCCCGGCGTCGGGATGTGAAGACCCCATCGCCCGCTGTTGGGATAATCTGTGTCACAGCAGAGATTATTCCATCAGTGCAATCAGTCACACTGGTGGTAGGTCTTTTGTTGCAAGAGGCCGGCTAGGTAGGTACCACCGCAGTGTCAAATATTCTGCCACCAAATGGTAGTGCTTAGGCATTACTGTGTTCCGGTTTGAAGGGCACTGTACGCTAGTGAAATTACTGGGCAGAGGAGATTTAAGAACCAATATCTCGAGGTTGGCAACGCGTGAGTGGCACCTACGTATGGTGCTGCTATCACTCATAGGCTACGGCAACCACTTACCATCAGGTAGGCCGTATGCTTGTTTGCGAACTTATAACATAAAAAAAAAAGAAAGAAATAATTATTTTTATAAAAGTCGAGATGGCAATATAGGCAGACAATATAGGCCTATATAGCTATTTACTGATTAGGCTTAAGTACCCGCCTTGTCAGCTATCACCGTACGTTCGTAAAACTCGTGAAGTCTCGCCAGCCGCGTTTCGAGGTCAGCCATCATATAACCAGTTGCATTTTAAAGGTCGGCAACGCACCTATATTCCCTCTAGTATTGCTGTACTTCTATGTTTGGCAGTCATATCCCACAAGCTTGCATATTTCAGCTTCCGTAATTGATTAATAAAGGCTCAGAAACCAAACATGACAAACAACCATGCTTGCGAACAAACATAGAAGTACTTAAAAATTGTAAAAACTAAAATAATAATATTAATAAAAAATAAAATAATAATAACTCTTTCAGGCTAATCTTTTTTAACGTTTTTCATTTGTTTTACCCTTGAATAAATTTTACTCATCATAATTATTATTTTCATACAAGGCGCCTTATACATATGAAAATCGATTCTTTAAGAACTAAACAAAAATATAAGAGTAGGCTTGCAAATATGTACGTATTTATTTTGTTACATTTATAAATTAAATATATTCCCAGAACAGCATTAATTAATTAAGTTAATCTAGGAAACTTTTAAGTAATGTTTATGATAAATTTTCAGTAATTGAGTAATTCAAATATTATAAAGTTTAGTAAAAACAGGAAAACATCTTACTTTATTCTTAAAATATGTTTAACGAATAAGGTAAAAAGTTTGTCCATATCATTTTACGTCAATTTTAAATTTATTACTAAAGTTGTAATAGATAGCCGCCCACTTAGTGGTCCTACGCGAATCGTGAAAGTCAATAATAAGAAATTAGCACTGTCTAGTAAGTATGTAAATTTTATTGTTGCAATAATCCATTGGTGACCCATCATAGTACCACTTAGGTTTAATAAATTTGACGACGTCGCTGTACAGCGGTAGTGAACGATTCTCGCTAGGAGCAAAAGTTTGTTTTAATTATATATATGTTTTCCGGTCTGGGTGTGTTTGTCCTTTTCATTATGTATGTTTCCGGAGAACCGATACAGGATACAACTAATGGGGACCGTTGAGTGTGTAGCGTTTATTATTATCATAAAAAAATTAATAAGTAATTATTGCAAAATTATGAAACTTATATCAAAGGAAAAACCGTAGTCGAGGCTTTGTTAAATACTCTTCCAGATAATCTTATTGGAAACAAATAGACAAATAAGTAATACGTATATATAGTCTAATTAAGTGCGCCTTTTCGTGTCAGCATAACGAGGATGACAACATAATTCTTAGTCCAAAGCCAGTCTTAATTCATTTTGTTGAAAAATTAATTTGTCGAGTTAGTGAAATTACTTTGAATTTAATAAAAAAAATATTAATTAGAGTACTCAATTCTATAAAATGGCTAAATTTTGTCCGCAACTTCCGCTGAGATTACAAAAATAATATTATATACATTTATAAAAAGTTAGTACCTATGTTCTGATCTAAGTTTTATAATGTTGCTGTTAACTGTTATTAAAATAAATTGATAAAACCTAGTGATAATATCTGAATTTTATATTTATTAGATTTATCCCACATCAAAATATTTAACTTTTTCTTGAATATCCGTAAATTTAGCATTAACTTTTAGTTCCTTTCTGATGAATAATATGATTTTTAATATCTTTTTTATTTATAACACGTTCTAGGGTCGGACCACAATGTTGTTGTCAAACAGACGTTCAAAAACAATCCGACGGCAGTGCTCTCCAAAACAAATCTAAATCCCAAAGTTTTACGAGTTTGCTTACGGAAAAAGAAATATTCATCGTTCCTGACATTACTCAAGATACAAGCTTTGAAAATTTAAAGGTTAGATTGAAATTTATAACCATGTAGTAAGAAAGAAATTGCTATACGCAAGGAACGTAGTAAGTAGTAAATGCGTGCATGCATAATTATATAGTTATTAAAGTATTATTATTGTATAAGGTATATTATCTTACTGAAAGTATGTATGAGGTTTTAATTAATACACATGTACATGTTTGCATCAGAAACCAATTATTTTTTATAAATAAAAGCATCGATATATGAATGTACTAACATACAAGTAACGCTGACCATAGAGATTAACTTGTGTAAAACAATAGTTATAATAATAATTTTATATCAATAATTATAATAAATAAAAAATAATTGTTATTAATAATATTTTTATTTTACTGAAGATACTAGTTCTAAATGTTTATATGTAGCCTCCACACTAGGCATTGCATGTCTCGTGGGAAAATTTATTTTCTTTCTGCAAAAATTGACGAGACAGGATGGCGAGGATTATTAGGAGAATATTTATATGAATCGTTGCATTAATAAAATAAACTTTTTCAGCACGCTGCTAACGAAACGAAATCAAATAACAATGCTATCGTCGAACGAAATGTCACTGGTAAAAATAAAAAAGATGTTTGGTGCCAATGCTCTAAAATGACATTAGAAGAGATTGATGCTGATGGTCAGTTCGATAAAAAAACTTCATGTCATTGCTTACCAAAATCAGAATTAGACCATCCGAAAAAGGTAACTGAAATTACCAAAACATCTGTAGTGTGTGTATCATTATTAATTGAAGTGATAATTATTTTAAAAAAAACTAAAACATTATATATAGGAATCGCTTGTGCATTTCCACAAAAGTTCATAATTTGTGAATTTCTTTTATCGAACAGGTATCAGTCATGCCTACGCCTCGTTCGAATACGAAATATCAAAAAATAAATATAATAAATGCTGAGAAAACCGGACCTCCCTTGGCAGTATTTCCAAATCAGAAGAATAATAGTTGTGTGCAGACATCTGATAATTATATTAGATTGGTTAGCTTTATATTAAACTATACTGTACGTGTTCAAATTATTACATTCTGTTTTGTTGTATTAAATTTTTGATTTTTACAGGGTTACGATATGATCCATAACTACCCCCTGTTTATGAAAATGATATGCGTACACAAGTTAAATGAAAATTTTAACTGAAGATTTATACGACAATATTAAAACTTATATTACATTAAAACAAAATAAAAATCACGGAGAGATTAAAAATATAATTTATTTACAAACTTAAGCCTATATTTATATTATTATAATTATTTACAAGTTATATGAAGATTCAACTAGGCACACCATAAGACGAAACAGGCTTAGATTGAGGCAAAAAACCAAAACCAGAACTACCGCTTCCAGTAGATTGACTATAACCGTTTGAACTTGATGATGCTGATGACGACGAGAATGAGCTCTGCGATACTGATGATTGCGAGCTCTGACTTGATCCTGATGGTAACGGTGAATTGTGCACAAACGATAGAATTTCTACACTAGGCTTCGCATTCTCCAAGGATATGCCGGAAGAATGTTCGCTATCTTTAAAAATGCTCTGTATCCGTGACACGACAGTGTCGTCTAAAATATTATCGTTTTGAAATTGTCGTTGTGGTTCATTATACTGTGCGGAATCGGCTTGATAGCTGGATAAAGCACTGTTTTCACTTTGTTGAGCTCTCGGCTCAACAGGAAGTTGACTTGACTGTTGGTATGAATATCCTTGAGTTTGTTGCTGTTGATAATATCCATTTTGAGCTGGTTGTTGTTGAGGTTGGGGTTGGGGTTGAGGCTGAGAATATAGAGCGGGTAAGGGGCGGATAGGTTGGGGAGCTCCATATGAGGGATTGGGCTGAGGTGAAATAGGTTGCGGTTGTGGGGCTGGCTGTGGTTGATATACTGGTTGGGGTTGTGGAGCTGGTTGTGGTTGATATACTGGTTGGGGTTGTGGAGCTGGTTGTGGTTGATATACTGGTTGCGGTTGAGGAGCAGGCTGTGGTTGCGGTTGAGGAATGGGCTGTGGTTGGTAGATAGGTTGAGGTGCAGGAAGAGGTCGGATCTGTTGCGGAGCACCATATGATGGAGCTGGCTGTGGCTGTGGTTGTGGTTGCGGTTGTGGTTGTGGTTGTGGTTGCGGTTGTGGTTGTGGTTGGGGTCTTTGGTAATTGTAGCTGTTTTGAGGCTGCTGAGCAGGTGCTGATGGTGAATAGTTAATCGCCGGTGCTTGTGGTGCCGGTTGGGGTAAGTGGTACTGCGCCTGCGCCACCACGACTACCAACGAAAATAATACCACCTAAAAACACATTTAAAAATTATTAATATTCAGACATTAAAATGAACATTATAAGTATTATTACATTATTATAATTGATTTATATAAATAACTAGCGAGCCCAGCAGACGTTGTCCTGCCACGAAAATGAATAAAAAGAGAGACCCAATAGCAGTGCCCCTTGCTGGGTCAAATTGTTAATCTAAACCATTCTCGAATCCACCAGAATACACACAAAAAAATCATCAAATCGGTCCAGCCGTTTTTAGGAGAAGTTCAGTGACATACACACGTACAGTAGAATTATATATATATAAAGATGACTACAAAATCTTTGATTATAATAGAGGCAAGCTGGAAACTATACATATAATATTAACACATATGATGTTTATATTTTTCTTCGAAACACGACTTTACCAACGGAACACTTGAAAAACTTAAATTTCTTGAACTTTGACCTTTGGTAATAACGTTTCCACTGGGTCATCTTGACTTTTAATATTATTTAAATAGATGAAAAGTTGGTCACGTCACAATAGGTCATGTGTTCATATGTACATGTTAAAAATTCACTTTTATACTCACCGAGCTCTTCATGTCTGCGATATACAGAGGTCAGTGTGCGATGTAAACAGATATTTGCCTATTTTTATACTCCACCACCACCATACTTGTGAGCCATGAATGAAGGTGCAAATCGTGAAAGATTTCAACATCGATAGATCTGTCAGTGGGGTTCAAATTTTACTGGACAGTTTGTATAAGCCGCAATGTATTGTTGTGCTATTCACTTAGATGCTTTTATCGAGTTTATTGACAAGCTCGTCAATTGCACATTTTCGTTACCTTTACTATGCAAATATTGCTTTTTGTATAAATATGGACATGCCCTTTCATACAAAAGAAAAAGTCAAATGTCAAAAACTACTCGCTGATGCTCCTTCGTAAATTCATCACCAACGCATCGAAACTAAGTCAGTAACACGCTATATTTTTTCGATTATTTTCTATGCTTGTGATTAACTTCCTTTCGTTGCGTTGGTGTTGAATTTACGAAGGAGCACCAGAGAAGCTTTGACTGTTTGTCTATATGGACAGGCCATATTATGTATAGTATAAATATAAGTAACCTGACAAATCCGGATAAGAGTAATAAGCAGACCCTGGCCAAAAATACTGAGATTAATGATAAGAAGAAGGAGACATAGCTTAAAACAGCTATTTGGACTGTCAAGTACCATATTCAAAGGTATATAAATACTTACGTATGTAGTTAATACACACATGATGTAATAACATTTTTAACTGGTATTGTAAAGTTATAAAATACTCATAAAATAGCTATAAAATAATACTATATAATACAGCGTTTGATTCACGTAACTTATCAGAAATGTAATTTACGCGTATAAAAGAAAACATTAAACATTTCACCTTTCATATTAATACTTATTGTAATTGTGTCTATAAATAATTCGTTTATAAATGCTTACGGATAAGAATATTATATGAATTTGAATATGTATGACCAATATGATGACCATTACTGTGACCTGTAAAGACAGGGTTATGTACAGCGCTATTGGAGAACGTCCTACTCTTAAGGAAACTCTTAAATAAGTATTTATTTATTTAATAGGAAGCCAACATTGTATACAATTTGTTCCTTATTTCTATAGCCCATTTTTATGCATCTATGACATAAATTGTATGACCCAATTATAGGCTAACTTAACATGCATTAAGTATCTTTTTTTTCGTATTTAATTTATAACAATAAACAAAATAACATTCTTTGTAAGTAATGAAATAAGGTTAAACTAATTAAAATTATTAAGACTACATTATATAACTCTTATTTAAAGATAGAAATACAAACAATTCTTATAAAAATAAAGAAGATGGAATAATTAAAGCAGAAAAAATTAAACAATGAAATCACAGTAAAGAATATAACCTGTCTGCTAGAACTATATAAGCAAAAAAACGTTTTTTTTTTTCCGGAATGTGTATTTCTGTTGGCCCTAATGGCCTTGACAGCGTCACCGGGCGAGGGGCCGAGTACAGAGACTCAGCCGTGATAAAGGGACAGCCCTCACGGGAGCTCAAATTTGATTCCGTCCTTAGGGTGCCTCCTGCGAAGCCGAACCACGGCGGCGGACGTCATCGGAGATGGAGGCAGCGCCTCCGAGCGCATTCTATACGATAGCCTCACCCGACGGTGTGAGCGCGACGCGACGTGCGAAACAAAGGACCTCGTCCTCGCCGGCGAGGACAAACAACATATTCTCAACATCACAAAAAGAAAGAAGAAAAAGAAATAAGAAGGTAAAAGAGGTAGTGCTTAGCTTTTAAATATTTTTTAAATTATAATTATTAGTAGTTTTTATACAACGGAAGCAAACAAGAAATAAATAAAAATATATATGAGTAATTTTAAAATACTTAAAAATACGCATGACAGTTACTAAGATAAATTTTAATGGACTCGTTAAAATAAGCCATATGAGCTCAAGCTAAAGAGGTTTATTATCTGCCATTTAAGATTTCCACTACTCGTCTCCTGGCTCCATCATCAGATCTGCTCGATGGTACCAAATTATTGTACTGGCATTTGGATTACTTATACATTCAAAAGTTTAATCTCGATACGATTATTAGAAGTAGCTTAAAATCGACTTTCGAGATTCCATTAAATTTTAAGTTACAAGTGAAGGTAATAAAAGCGTTTTTATTACTCGTTTCATACAGAAACACAATTTTTTCTCAAAGTTGAAAATTCTAGTTTAAAATCAAACTGAAGAATACATGCATTGTTTTGGAGTAGTTACAATAGTTTTGAGTCTTGACCTTTGCATGCTTTCTTGCTCAAAACAGCTGAAGGTCTAAACAGGTTATGTAATAAATTAGGTCGCAAAAAACATCTCTGTTGTTAATAGATAAGCAACTTTTGGAGAAGCAAAAAAAAGAAAGATATTCTTCTCTAATCCTTCTACTTTTTCTGCATATATAATATACATTATTAATTTTGACGACGTTATGACGCAGCAGTAACGAACATGCCTTAAGCGCCACAGATCACGGGCTGCATTCCCGTTCTCTGCTTAAGTTCATTTTAACTGCTGTAAGGGTCTCAATATTACTATTAACCAGATTTGACGGGTTAATGGATTTACACAGAGTAATTGCCATCAGACCTCCACGACCCTAAAGGCGAACCAATAACTTATAGGATAAGAACAAATTACCCATCAAGTAAACGATTATTATCAGATATTATGATAACAACCGGGGCCAACAGCTTAACTTGCTTTCCGAAGCGCGGTGGGGAGCCCCACTAGGACTGCCCACACTCAGACTGATGTTTATGAGATCTATACAAATATCCGCCCCTAGCGTAAATCGTCCCCGCGACCGTTAAGACTGAAGGTAGGCTCGCGTCGCGCTCACACCGTCGGGTGAGTCTATCGTATGGAATGCGCTCGGAGGCACCCTAAGGACGGAATCAAATTTGAGCCCCCGTGAGGGCTGTCTCTTTATCACGGCTGAGTCTCAGTACTCGCCCTATGTGACGCTGACAAGGCCAGTAGGACCAGCAGCAATACACATTCCGAAAAAAAAAAAAAAAAAGGTAGGCTCGCTACCAACACGCCAAAACGGTCGTCTAGTCAAAGCGAACTTATAAATAAAAATGCAATTCACTATATTATAGGTATACAATAACTTAAATATTGATAACGAATAAATTTTATTACAAGAATACCTATATCGATATCATTATTCAATTAGTATTACGATGTCATGATTTTGTAACGAACAAACACTATGACCTTCAATACACTTGCAGTAAGTACATAAACCCATAGATCAACCTTATATGATTTCTTAACAGTTAGATTCAAATAAAGTGAATAGATTGATATAGCACAAAAAGCATAAATTCTGTTTTGTGTCTTATGTTCATTGTTAAAAAGGTCATAGTTGTCTATCATTTGGCTTTGAACAAAGCAAGCGACATTGGCTTAACGAGACGGTGGTGGCAAACAATGTGGTAAGAGTGAAATTGAAACTAACCAACACACGGTCCCAATTTGCACCTTTGTGTACTCGCGCTCAAATATTTTGTAACACATATGCTAGTGGCGCATTCAGACTAGCGTTTTTTAAAAGCGTATAAGCTCGTTTATCGAAGCGCGTATTGGCACGCTTTTTGCCGCACGCTTAACTCGTACGAGCGTTGACGCGCTTATAAGCTCATATAAGCGCATAACAATATGAACTGGTCGCCTATAAGTCGCATATTATGATAATATTAGACATTGAGTAAAACTATAGACAAATTATATTAAAGACAAACAAAGTTAATCTATTCTCAATTTATACTTCATATATGCATGAGTGAGTCAAATGACATGGTAGTTTGTGTAGTGGTTTTTTAATTTTTAATTTTTATTTAATTTGTTTATTTAATATTTAATTGGTTTTTTATGCATATTTTCTTCAATATGGGTACCGCGCAATTTGCGTAAAAATGTGTAAAAGTTTTTGCTTCACGCTTAATGTATACATAACTAGCTTCTGCCAAAGGCTTCGCCCGCGTGAATAACGATTTTAATACAAACTCTAAACCCCTTTTACAAACTTTGTCGAATCACCAGCCTAAAAAATAAGTTTCAAGCTTCTAGATCTAAAAGAGAGCATACTTCCATACAACTTTTCATCCCCCCTTTCAACCTTGTACAACTCTTTTTTATGTCCTTCCTCAGACTCTAGACTATCTGTGTACCAAATCTCACTTAAATCTGTTCAGTAGTTTTGGCGTGAAAGCGCGACAAACAGACAGATAGAGAGACAGAGTTACTTTCGCATTTATAATCTTATAAGTAAGTATAATAAAGATATATTACTGACACTCCCCACCATCGGTTAGAGCACATCAGATTAATCCCATGTCTTTTCGAAACATGCTCGTATGCGCGTATGCCGAAACGATCGTACACGCTCGAAAAAAACCGCTGGTCTGAAACCGCAATTAGATAATGATTTGATCTTTTTAACCTTTTAACTGTTTCTAATTTTATTCTAATGCAAATTTAAGTTACGTCCCGATTGTTTTTAGAAATGCCGATATCGATTACAATTGTATTTCCGTATTGGCAAGACACATTGGTGATAGAAATTAATGTGCTAAACGAATACGTGACCTTAGATCGTCTGATTTATCGTGTTATAATCGCTGCAGTCTATCGCTGCATAATTTAAAACAATATTCCAAAAGCTTTTATGTTGGAAGCGCAGACTACCTCGAAAATATTAAAGTGGATTTCTGTCCAAATATACATATGTATGCATAGTCAATTCTGAAATACCAACTATATTTGGTTATGATTTTGAATATAAAAGATAAATTATGCATACATATAAACACTTAGAAAAAGCTACTTTTTATCAATTATAAAACTAAATTCAGTACTGTGAAATTCACGATGGAATTACTAAATGTTTAATAGTTAACATTAAAGAATAATAATAAAAAAACAAATAGTTCGACGTTTTCTTTAATTTAATATTATAACAATAAAGTTATGTAAGAAACAATATTTTAATTGTAGTATTCTTATTATAGTCATATGTGTGCTTAAGCATCAATAGCTCAACGGTAGAGGGCCGACACCCATAACGCGAAAGTTAGGGTTCAATCCTGACCCCTTTGGGCTATTATCGTACCCACTCCTAACGTGAGCAGCAAGCTTATTTGATAGGGCATTAGGTTTTTTTATAATGACGTGAAAAAGCATTCCTAATATTTAAATAAATAAATAAACACTACACACTCGACGGCCCCATTAGGATAGTGATATCCTGGGTCGGGGTCCAGAAACATACCAAACGACAAGAATAAACACACACATAAACCGGAACACATGCCTGTATGGTCAATACAAACATCTGCTCCGAGAACTTGTAGCATTAAGTCAGGATCGCTACCGCTGCGCCACAACGTAGTCAAATAAAAATTAATTAGGTTTTCTTAATAACGACGTTTTGGTTCTTAGTAATAGGGTAATCTCTACGTGGCGGAGGTGGCAGCCTCCCATTACGCCCCTTCAATTCCTGTTCTCGCTGCATCCTCTTCGCCACAATACGTTCATGAGTCCGTTTCATCTCTAAAATTTCTTTCATTTCTTCCTTATCCTCATCCTGTAAAAAAACAGCATCTATCGAGCATACCATCAGCATTACCATCTTATCATCAAACCATCTTGCAAATAAAAATCCGTCCCGGCGCAGTCATAGCGGATTTGCCTTAAGCGCTGTCGCGGGTCAATTCGCGCTCGGGGCAGATTATATAACTAACCTCATGTGGCCGTTAGTTGCCATTATGTACTTAACTACATATTATAAAGTCCCCTGTCGCGTCTGACTGACGACTGAACAGATTTTAATGCGTTTTTCACCAATAAACATACTGATTTATGAGTAAAATTTAGGTGTATAATTAATCAAGTTTTTTTTTATTCGTTGAAATATGACGATAATTATTGAAAATGTTGGACAAATTCAAGCCGAATCATAGCAGCTTATAGCCAGTATATTAAAAAATTGATAGAATGAGTGTGTAAAACTGTCTGTTTATTACTTTTTCAAGGATAACTCTATCAACTTTAAGCTATGAAATAACTAGGCTAGGTTATGGAAAGGAAATAATGAAATTTTTACGCCAAAAAATACAAAATTAACAAAAACTTAAAAATCAAGAAAGTCGAACATTTCAAATAATACCGGAAGACTAGGAAAAATGTTCTTTTATAAATTAACAATGTTATTATTTCCAATTCTGAAATATTGTTCACCTTTTGACTAATGGAATAGATATTAGTTTTCTCGATAAAATTTGTCGAAGTAGAGGTCAAACATTTCTTCCCATTAACTTCTAGCTGGCTTATAGCCAACATCTGCTTTGATTGTATGCCTCAGTGCCAAATGCACTTTTTGATTCCGAGTTTGCTATTCATTGCTATTGACTATTACTGTGATATTACCTTTGTATAGATTTGAATAAGTCAAAGATACATCTAATAAAAGAAACAAATAATAGCAACACATCTTTAAAATCCTGTGTCGGGGGTCCAGAAACACACAAGCCCAAGCACAACTATCTAGACCGAAACACATGCTTGTTGTAATTAATTAAAGATATGTTTACTGTTACAAGTTTCTTTTATAACCCTCTCTTCATTAGGATTCAATGATATTTAAATTAAACAAAATGTAATAAATCCCATATTATATTGGACTATTTTTACGTGTAGCACCAGAGTTATAATGGTACGCTGCCGAAGATGAGTCGGAGAGAAAGCAAAATGAGGTAAAGGAAAGGGTAAAGGGGGAAGAGTAAGTTAAGGGGGGAAGTTAGGACTTCAGTGATGATACTCTTCCAAGTCATTGACTGAAATGCAGCAGAATTTACAGACACTACACATAAAGGAAGGAGATAGAATAGAGGAATTTGGGTCCCTCTGTGCTCTTTTTCTTTGTTTATAAGTTGGCAAGCAAGCATACTGCCCATCTTATGGTAACCGGTTGCCGTAGCTTATGAGTGCTTGCATCACCATTAGTAGGTGTCACTCGTGCGTTGCCAACCTCGCAATATTGGTTCTTAAATCTCCTTCAAACCGCAACACAATAATGCCAAAGACACTACTGCTTTGCGATAGAATATTTGACACTTACTACCTACCTACCTACCTTAATTACCTAGCTGGCCTCTTGCAACAAAAGATCTAACATCAGTGTGACTGATTGCACTGGGGGATGATCTCTGCTGCGACGGAGATTATCGCAACAGAGGGCGATCAGGTTGTCACGTCCCTACACCGTAATAGACGCCGACTCTTCCGTACAACTTTACATACAACAACCCTCATATTATATTATCAAGATTAACACTATGACACGTTTTACCTTCTGATTAATCCTTAATACCAGAGCCCTCTTTCCATTTGCCATAGGTTGACTATATGCCAACAGTTGCTTCAGCCTCTGTGCTGGAGGCACCCCTCGTTCCACTACTAGCACTATCCGAGCCCATTGTCTCTGCCATTCGTTGCGAGTCTCTGCTATCTTCTGATATGTGTTCCCCATCATAGCGATCAACATATTCACGAGTAATATTGCAACTATTATCATGTATATTACGAATAGAAGCTGAAACAACATTGCTTATTTAATCATCTAAAATGGTTTTAAATCATGTACAAGGTAAAGTACGGGTGACCGTTCTGGCATATTAATGTTGTTCTGGCTTATGGAAGATGTTTATGCTATATACATATAATTGATTTATTTTATGTAGTCTTCCCATAGTGGGTCTTCCCATAGATCCTCGGAAAGCACATTAAACTGTCGCTCCCGGTTGCTGCAATTGATCATAATAATCTTTAACTTATAAGATAATTTAGCCTAATCCAATGAAGAATTGGTTTGTGGAGAACAGATAGTAATATGTCAATGAGCAAAATGTCAGTATTTTGGTAATAAGCAGACCCATCCCATATCGAGAAAAATAATAAAATTATACTGGTAACAAGAAAATCCAGGAACTTTATTAATAAAGGAGCCAAGTTATCAATCTTAGTTAAGTAAGATTTTGTTAAACTTATCTAGCATGTCGGAATTAAAAGAGGAAGTTAAACCTAGGAATAGATAATATTATTTATAGTAACCTTAGCAGCGATTTCATGATCAGTTCTTTCAAAGGCGCTGTAGTAATCCGAAAAAGATGTGAGTGACATTAGGAACATGGCCATGATACTCTCCATTGGCGAAGGCATTGGATTCGATACAGAGTCATCGACACCTTCTGGCGTGTTTGGGTTATCAAACGAAAGAAATATTACGTAATAAGCTGTAAAAAATATTTTTAATGTAATAGTAGCAAATAGCGAACTCATATAATAACATATTATTAACTCAAACAAACAAATATTAATTATATTACTAATTCTTGATAGATTGATTCTATATAAATTAATTAGATATAAAAATACGATCACAAACATTAAAAATATATAACAGAACATATCTAATTTGGATTACAAGTAAAAGTGGATTCTAAGAAAAAGAAGATATTTAAGTTCTTAGTCATTTAAAATTCATATCTTACCCTGAGAAAATCCCATAACGAAAACCAAATAAATGCATACAAAACGTAGAAGATCTCCCATCACCATTCTGTATATCATGACGACGAATGGACCGACAGTCTTAAAGCCCCTGAAATTTTCAAACATTAGTGCACCTTATTAATACTAGCTCTTGCACATTGCTTCATCCAAGTAGAATAAAATAATTCAAACTTGAGATATTTTTTAATACCAATTTTCCAGTTATTGTGACAATTAATGTGCACAAACATCTATAAATGTAGACATTATTCATATAAAATTTACTTGAATTTTAACTTAAAATACGAAAAGTCATGTTCTTCTCTCAAATAAACCTTAAAACTTTTAAACATTATATTACATCATAGAAATTTTAATAATAGTATTACTTGATGTCGCATACCCGCTTGAACATTTCGCCGTAATTGTGACTTATGAGCCATGAGCGTTGCGAGCATGAATTAGTGTTGTTTATTCATTTTGCTGACCATTGCTGTGTAAGCTATTCCATGTTCCGAGCAATAAAAGCGCACTTGTCAATGTAATTTGAAACTTAAGATATGACCGTCGTTCTCTGAATATGTAGTAATGACAGCATGGGTGGGAGAAATCTAGCGGTAACGCGGAGTCACGTGTTTTGAATATAATAAGCGACTTTTAACTTTTCTAGTACCTTGTAATTAAGATTTCTGTGTATTATATTAACAAAATGACGTACCGACAGAAAAATAAGAAATATGGTGCAGTTGTCAACATAATGATAACAGCAAGATGGTCCTCCGCCTCGTCAGCGCACCATAAACGTAATGTTGGTAGAACGACCATCAGAAGACATGAAAATAGGAACATGACTCTGGAAAACAAGATAAACATAGAATAATAATGCTTTGACCCGATTCTATAAGAACAATGTATATTAAGAAATTTTGATGTGTTTAAGTAAGATTATTTTGCAGTGTACTTGTTAAAGGCGATCAATACTCCTACGTTTTTGCTTATAAAGCTATAAGCAATTATTAGGTACTTTTCTTCATGGATAACTGAATAGATTTTTTATAAAATAACAAAAACTATTTTTTTTTACATGTTTAAAACATTGTTTAGCAATAATATCTAAAGTTTGTCTTTATTATTTATCTTTGAAAAATCTTAAAAGTGATTACGTAAAAATTCTTATAGCTTACCTACCGACAACAAAAAATAGGTCTCACTAAATTAAATCTCTTACTATAGTGCCTACAAATTATATCTAATTTACACGAACTCCATATTAATCTCGGTAACAAGTGTCGTGGGAATTATGCGTGAACATCGCTAAGAGTAATAACACTACGCGAATGTAGCACTCGGGTGAATGAGCCGTTTATGCTAATTGTACTTTTGAGGATACTTAAATGTTTTGTGTACAATGATTTAACGGAGATGAAATTCTAGTGGAACGAAGTTACTTATCGCATTTCACGCTCTGAGCTGACGGGAGCGAGACCAAAAAAAGTGTAATAAGACCTGAATTACATTTATCAGCATCGACCAGCATTTAGCTGAATGGTTTTGGACACACTTATGAGCATCGTGTGCTTAATCATTCGTTAGCATGCGTAGGCATCTTTCAACACAGTTTGACAGTTGTTTAGTACTGTAATGTATTATATCGAGTGTGACACTTAAAAGCATTTAAAACAGAAAAATGTGTAATCCTAATTAATACTGAAATGAAGCTTCAATAGCTCAACGGTAAGAGTGCCGACTTCGCTCCGTTAACGCGAAAGTCGCAAGTTCCATCCCGACCCCCTTGGGCTACTATTGTACCCACTCCTAGCACAAGCTTCCAGCTTATTTAGAGGGGCAATAGGAATATTAGTAATATAATATTATTAGTAATTCCATTAAAAAGCGTTGCTAATAATCTTTTAAAATTAAATTTAAAAAAAAATGAGAATTCATGCGAATACAGATCGATGGTATCAGCATATGGAATAGGTCTAAGACTTTTTTCCAACACTTTTTATAAATAATTATTTCAAGATAGATACAAAGAGGTCTTCTTAAAATTGAATCAATCGACAGCTTCATAATTATATATAATGCATCCGTCCAATTTAAGATGACCTCTTACAGAAAGACCGTCTTAGGTTATTACGGAATATATCCATCTCTGTTTTTCTTTCTATATAATTAATGTCCAGTTTAAGTTGACCTCTAGTAGCGAGACTGTCATAGACACCTACTTACGGAATATATCCATCTATATTTTTCTTTCTATATAATTAATTTTAGTATTAGTACAGTGATATGATCACAATAGTTATTTCATTAAATAAAGATATAGGTAAAGGAAATTCGTTCCAATCTGGTGTCTACAAGACACCTTTCTCTTTTTTAGGGTTCCGTAGCCAAATGGCTAAAACGGAACCCTTATAGTTTCGTCATGTCCGTCTGTCCGTCCGTCCGTCTGTCCGTCCGTATGTCACAGTCATTTTACTCGGAGACCATTAACTCTATCTATACGAAATTTACTAATTAGGTGTATTCCATGAACCGCACAAGGATTTTGTAATAAAATCTTAATATATATATGAATTAAGGGTAGCAGTCCATACATGTAACTGACGATTGAAAAAAAATTTCAACGTATGGCAACGTGTGAGATATCTTTGGATAGTTCTTTTAAAATGATAACGAGGTTTGATTTTGAGTTTTTTCATTAAGCCAGTAGTTGTTGAGATTTTAGCTCCTAAAGTCGTAAAAATTGTGTCCCCCTCTAACTTTTGAACTATGGGATTTAAAATTCTGGAAAAATTTGAGCTTGTAGAATACCACATGAACTTTCATCCACATTTAGTTTGAAGCAGATAGGTCTATAAATTTAAGAGATATATAAGTTTTTCCCATAACTTTGTTTTTCATATTACTTTCAATAATTACTATGAAATTACCAACTTATTTTGCGGTCGGTTTTAATTCGTTATTATTTTTAAAAGATTCTTCATAACCTTACCATCACCCATTTACGCCTGTTTTCTCGATTTATCCAAGGCATTTTAATTACGATTTTTATGGCAGAAATTAAAACTCACTGGCATGCCTGAAGAGATCATCAGGATTTTTAAGTTTTGGTATAAGAATCAGGTTACTGTTGTGCGATGGTCAGAGAGCTACTCAAGGTCTTACAGGTTGGAATGTGGGGTGAGGCAGGGTGGCCTGACCTCACCCAAGTTGTTTAATCTGTATGTGAATGCTCTAATACAGACGCTCAGTAGCACTCGCGTCGGATGTCATATTGACGGAGTCTGTTTTAATAACATTAGTTACGCAAACGACATGGTTCTGCTGAGTGCATCTGTCTGTGGGTTAGCAAAACTGCTAAGTCTATAACTGTAAGAAAAGCGAATGCATGGTCTTTCAGGCCAGGGGAAAATCGATTCCATCTATTGTACCTGCTATCAAGTTACACGGGGTTCCACTAAAGAGAGTTGAATGCTTTAAATATCTTGGCCATGTAGTATTCTATGACTTGAAAGACAATGCAGATATTGAGAGAGAACGCAGGGCTTTGTCTGTTAGGGCAAATATGATTGTTCGCAGGTTTGCTCGTTGCTCAATGCCAGTCAAAATAACGCTTTTCAGAGCTTAGTGCACCACATTTTACCCTAGCAGCGTGTGGGCAGACTATACGCGGAAACAGTACAACGCCCTGCGTGTACAATATAACAATGCTTTCAGGGTGCTAATGGGTATGCCTCGTTTTTGTAGTGCATCGGGGATGTTTGCCGAGGCGTATGTGGACTGTTTTTATACCATTATGCGAAAGCGGTGCACATCGTTGTTGCGCAGGATTCGTTCCAGCTCAAGTGGCGTCCTGAGAGCATTTGTTAATAGATTCGATTGTTTGTATGTGAACCACTGCTGTCGGATTCACGTGCTGACAAATTAATCCTGTCTTAGGTTAAATAAGTTTTAGAAATTACTAATAAATAGGCGTAAGATACTTGTATTACTAACAACATATGATCCATTGTTGACCGAAATAAAGTTATTATTATATATATTATTATATAACCATGCTGCGGAACCCTTTAGTTTCAACTGTGCGTGGTCCACAACGCACTTGACTGCTAATTATTTAAGTAATAAGGAAACAATGTAGGTATGATGAGTAGACACTTTCACCATTATAGTGTCATTACTATTGTTTTTAAGTATCGATTTTTTATAACAACGAACCATAGACTTATTACATATATACTATATGGACAGACCCTTCCATACAAACAAATTGTCAATGTCTTGCTGGTGCTCCTATAATTCAACAAAATAACCGAATGAAGTTAGCGTGTGACATACTTCATTCCGTTGCGTTGGTGTTACGCTTATGAAGGTCCACTAGCGATTCTCATTTTGTCTGTATGTAAGGGCCTGCATAATATATGTATAGTAAGTCCGTAAGTGTGTCCAATAAACATGTACATTGTAGATATTTTTACTCAAAAAAACTCTGTGGAAGTTCAATAGTAATTATTTTAAATATATAAATAAACGTTGCACACTCAACAGCCATCATTAGGATAGTGATATCCTATGTCGGAGTCCGGCAACATACATAAGTACAAGGACAAATATATCCAGACCGGAACACATGCTTGTATAGTCAATTCAAACATGTGCTCCGAGGGGGAATCGAACCCATGACCTGTGGTGCTTAGTGCAGGTTCCACTGCACCACAGTGTCGTCAAAAACAAAATTTAAACTTATATTTATATCATTTTTTTAATATATTTTATTTAACGTATAAAAAGTTTTTTTGTTGAGGTCAGATTCTACGACCGGCTCCAAAATTAAACTTAAACTGGAGATCCGAGACACATTCAGGGGATATATTTTTTAATGTGAAAATTGAATGCACTTACCTTGAAGGCACTGTGCTAAGATTCTCAATAAACATCTTTATCCCAAGAAACCTCGCCTCACGTAGCGCTGCTCCGATATATGCTAAAGCACCCACCCACAACATCAACTCTGCGCATATACGCAACTATAAAAAATGATTATTATGAATATATTATAATATAATAGTAGAGCTTTTTTAAAGCCTCATTAACTCAACGGTAGAAAGGTTCTATTCTGACCCCCTTGGACTATTGTCGTACCCACTCCTAGCGCAGGTTTCGAGCTTATTTGGAGGGGCAAAAGGAATATTAGTAATGAATGAAAAGGATTGCTAATATTCTTTAAAAAAAACTTATACAAACTAGAGTGTAATACTATACTAACTTTAGATTGCCAAGTCTCAAAATTCATTAATCTGCACTCCTCAGTTAAGTCTTCCCACCAGCCCTCCATATTATTCGTAGGTTTTGCTGAAATGAATTCGTTTTAGAATATGTATGAGTAAAGTTATATCTGAACATAGAAGTTTTCCTTGTTGATTAAAAGAAAATATTACTTAAAACATCTAAGTTAGAAGTATTCGCTAATATTTGAAGTGATAATTTTTGACGACGTTGTGGCGAAGCGGCAGCAGACCTGCCTTAAGCGCCACGGGTCGCGGGTTCGATTCCCGCTCGGAGCATAATATGTTTGTATTGATCATGCAAGCATATTTTCCGGTCTAGGTGTATTTGTTCTTGTCTTTGTATGCGTTTCCGGACCCCCGACACAGGATATCACTATACTAATGGGGCCGTTGAGTGTGCAGTGTGTTTAATATGAGTTTGTATGAGTTTTTTAAATAATAATTGGATTAAAGTTGACGTTATCTGTCTATGCTCCGCTATCCGATTCTTCTTCTTATCGTGTGGTTAGGTAAGGTTAGTATGAGTAACTTTATTAGTTACTGGCCAGCTTAGTTGTTCGGGTCCCCTATATAGGCCTCTGAAGTCTGACTTGACTTATCGACTATCATCAGAATAACAGCCAGTAACGAATTTTTAGTGCCCTCCGAAGCACGAAGACGCTCAATTGAAATACCACTATGATCACCCATCCATAGACTGACCGGGCCTTAAGCTTATCTGTTTAAATGCTACAAATTTCTTACGTTTATCCTTGTTTGTCGGGTGACTTTTGAAGCGACCACATTGTACACCAGGTTTCGTCCTGTTAAAAACTTCCACAGCACCCAGATCAACTTCAATATTGACTTGAGAAGTACAATTTTCTAAAACATTCATAGCATAAATTACTTGTGGAGGAAAACATTAATGATGATTCAATATTCAAATTTTATTATTTATTTATTTATTTAAAGGTCACCAACAAAACACACATCAATACAAGATAAAAGTACTTAATCGATTGACATACAAATATAAACGGTGTCTCAATTACAGGTGACACTACATTAGTAAGGCAAAAGTAATTATCGCTAGTAATCTCGAGTTATCTAGTAGGTAAACGGTACAAACTCAACGGCCCCATTAGGATAGGAATATCCTGTATCGGAGGTCCGATATCATACACAATGACAAGCACAAACACACCCAGACCGGAACAAATGTCTACACCGTATTCTGTGGAACACAGAACTACCTTTTAATTATATCTTAATAATTTCCGGCCCCATGAATCAATTATTTTAACTTTTCAATTGTTTAACAGCTGTGTACTATGTATGGACAGGGAATGGATCTTCTTCTTCTTATCCAGTGGTTAGTGCCAACCTAGCCAACCTAGTGTCAGAGTTGTTCAGGTCGCTCCTAAAGAACTCTTGACTTGACTTTTCGACTATTCTCAATTTGATAACAACCGGGACCAACTTTTTACGTGCCCTCCGAAGCATGGAGACGCTCAGTTGAAATACCACTATGCGATCACCCATCTAGTGACTGACCGCGCCTAAAGTTGCTTAACCGACCGATCGTTTACCGATCAGTGAGCGCAAGCGGCTATGAGCGTCTCGTCTATGAGAGAATGGATTAAAATATAGTTTTATGAGACAGTCAAACAGATGAGCACACTAAGTCTGAGAAGACAAATAATAGGATAAATCTAACACTAACAAATTAGCGAATAGCAGCCACCGCTCATTTTGGACTCTATACCTACTAATTACGATTGAAGATCAACGTTTTATTACTATGCAATCATTAATTTGTGTTTTAGTGTATACAACAAATAGCTA
Organism: Hestina assimilis; assembly: GCA_023373885.1. Lineage (NCBI taxonomy): Eukaryota > Metazoa > Arthropoda > Insecta > Lepidoptera > Nymphalidae > Hestina > Hestina assimilis. Next base: position 6,175,466 of record CM041741.1, on the reverse strand, counting down.
TATAATCATCAGATACGCAGTAACTAAGCTATCATTTCTCATTTCTCCATTTCTTATTGCACTTACCAACGTCACTCACAAGCTCCGTGTCATTACCTATAGGTCCTACAGTAGTGTTCACCACAGTGGCGTTAACAGTTCTGTCGGGCGGTCCGGGTCGTAGCGTGAAGCATATTAGAGAAATCACGAAATAGAATGAAAACAATATAAATTGACGATAGAAGCGAAATTTGACGAATGTATTCCACTTTGTTTTGAGCAGATCTATCAGCATACCTTCTAAGAGTTCTAAATGTTCATCTTTTTCCTGTAAAATGAAAACAGAAAAATAATATATAAATTTACCAATGGAAGCAAATATTTATAGAACATAATATTGTTTATTAGTATAAAGGTTGTTTATTATTTAAAAGGTTTTAGACGACATCATAACTACGATTATTATCAGAAGAGATTAATATACAACTAATTAAAAATTAAATAATTTACTAAACTAGCGATGGCGTTGTTAATTAAATTTGCGTTGTAATTAAAAAAACATTGCACAGAATTTTCTAAAAATAAGTTAATACCATATTTAATATCTGTATTAATTAATTTTAATAAACACAATTGTATACCTGTGTATTGAAAGGATATTACTATCCACCAGCACCCATAGAAGCACAAAGTACACATTTTTAATACTCAAGTCTTCATTTCTAAGTGGTTAGTAGAGCTCCAAAAGTTTGTATGTTGTATTTGTGGATGTGGTTGTGAGCCAAAACTCTTCTTAGACTTGGAACTATTAACTTGGAATTATTAAAGTCTTCTACTTTAATAATGCCAAAAAGTAACAATAAATCCATACTCACACCAAATGTAACTAAATTCAGGGCTGAATCTTTACTTATCTGTCCTGTTTCAGTATCAATCGTATCAACAAGTCCCAGGGGATACGCAGCGCAAGTTGTCGCACCAATTTGCCAGTATATCTCTCTTTCAATATTGAGGATATGGAAGAACAGTTCAACACGAGCTAGTTTAGCCGCTAATGTTAACGGAGTCAGGTTCTGTACGTTACGTATATTAAGTGATGCGCCAACTTCATATGCCATGTCGAAGGTATTCTGAAAAAAATCTTTGGCTGTTAGTTCTGTGTGTCAAGCTTTAATTTGAAATACGTATAGATCGCACCAAGTTGATATGATTTCCTTATTTTTCTAAACGCATGATTTCTACTTATTTTATTCAATTTTTCACACACCCCACAGAAATCAGAAAACCCATGACCTTATAATGACAAAACCATAACGGAATTACAGTCCATTAAAATTCGTAGATTTTATTTAATGTGGTTTTTAAATTAATGTGGTTTTATTGTTATATCCCCGAGTCTGGCGATCATAATGAGATTCAAACTCGTTTATACCAGAGTTAAAGTTATAGAGTAACTGATCGAATAGGAATATAAAAACTAGATATTTTTGCTTATCGCATGAACTGTAATAGATAAATAGCTGGAATTTTCTTACATTGTGTATACATTTCTACGACTGTAATAACAAATAATATAAACATATTTAATTTAGATAGTAATCGATAACAATATGAACTTACAATTTTGTCGTAAATGATGAGCATGTGTAAAACTGTGTTCCCGTTAGTATCCTGTTTATCAGGGTTAGCTCCTCGCGCCAAGATTAGTCGATAACATTCCTCCTGGCCGAGGCACGCTGCGAAACTTAATGGGTACTCGCCCCAATACACGTACCTGATAAACGAGGGCGTGAGAGCTATTTAAGGGGCAATTGACATTGAGTGAAATACTGTAACTTTGCCGTTTTAAAATTTTCTTTCAACCATCAAAGCCTTATCTTAGTTATCTTTAATCATATCAACTTTATGGAAATTTTCTTCAAAATCGGTTTATCTGCGAAGATATCACTCAAAATATACTAGAATTGATTCCTTCTTTATATAAAGACTTTTCAAAATTAGCAGTTACAGTTTGTATGACATAAAATGTGCTACAATTTACAAGGCTTATCTCTACGATGTGAGAACTGAGCGAAACTGTCGCTCGATAAACCACTAAGCGATTAACAAAGCTCAAACATTATAATATATTCAGTGGCTCACAATCAATGGCGTCGTCAGGTGTTCTTGAAATCTACAAACTACTAAATTGAAATGAAAATTAAAGAATACTTTTTTTAGGACAATTTTCTACCGCTGGAATCGTCTTCAGATGTTTCTATAAAATTTATTTTCAAGGCATTCAAACTAGTCAAGATACATATGCAGCGGCTAAACTTCAATTAAAATTTATCCTCCTGAATCTAAGCGTTATGTCACGCACCAAAATGTATAGATCAACACGAAATATCCAAGAGTGATACGTGTGAACCTGACGTTCGACAAGTTGAAATAGATTAGTAATAAAAAAAATAACAATAAAATTTAAGATTAATAATAAAATTATTACTAACATCCGTTGTCGGATATGAAGTCCTATGTTCGACAGGAGTCGTTTTGTCAAAACTCACCCATCATAATTTGTATCCGGTTGTACATTCACCCATTCATGATCGAACGAATCCGTCCTTGACGCTTTCTGGTCTTCGGGGCACATGAAGTTACCGAAACAGCGCTCATGATAATCAGCTCCAGCATCCAGTAGAAACTTTACCATAGTTGGGTCCTCGTTAACTATGGTCATGTGGAGTACACTCTCCCCTGTAAACATTTGCTTATTTAGATATTGTATGTGAAATAAGAATTCTTAAAAATAATAATAATAAATGCTATAAATTTTGTAGTAATTAAAATTTTAACTTAATTTAAACGTCTAAAACTCACGTTCATTCGGTTTAGGTAACAACTAGTTTCGGACCCATCGGAGGTCCTTCATCAGGGTTGCCACGAACGTAGCCCACTCAGCCTGATGAAGGATTTCCGATGGGTTCGAAACTAGTCGGTGCCTAATCCGATTGAACGTGAGCTTTAGCCGTTTAAGTTTTACATTAAGTTAAACAATGGCTCACGAAAGTTTTAATAATTTAATTACTTAAAATTTGTGTTGTTTTCAGATTTTTAAGTTTAATTCAATATAAATAATTAATATTTTTAATATCACAACACGATAAAAAATATTACCATTATTAGAACGAATAAGTTAATTATAATTAATACGTAAGTAATTTATGTAATAGTATGTATGTAATAAAGAGCTATATAATAATAAGGCTCGAACGTTGAATGTGAATAATAAATCACTGCCACTCCATATTACTAAAGTTTCCGGTACTCTAGTAAATGAGCAAACGCGAAATTATTAATTTGATAAAGTAACTGATATGCAGTATGCTAGTTTACTTTAATCGACATACCTTATCGATTCTCTAGGTCAAATATTAAAAAATAACATGAAGCCACACGATACATTAGTTAATTTTTACACATTTCTACTCATAAAAGTTAAGTATAAGTTCTTTCTTTCGAAAAAGCAGACTCTTTTAAAGCTATAGTCCTAATTACAAACCACTTTGTTTTAATTTGGTTTAACAATCCTGGGTAATCGTAATCCTGGACCGGTATGAAGAGATTTTAATTGGGAATTAAAAGACTAATTAAGCAGCGATTTAAGCTACTTTTCACCCCAAACATATTAACCAACTTCAAAAAAAGAGAAGATTTTCAATTGGTCTTAAAAATATTTTAAATTATGATACCCGATTACGGCTGAACCGACGTTGATTTTTTTGTTTGCAAGGCCATACTTATTGGTTGGTCGCATTGTAATTTGGTCAGGATCTGGTGATGGGATCTTGGAAAAATCGAGAGAAGTCTTTAAATTTTATACGTACAACTGTTGCGATTTCAAAATATTTTTAAAGTAAATATGGACCATATTCTCCAGAAAACTACCATTTGGTGATGCAAACTTCTGACGATGATCACAGCTGGAAAACAAAGCCACTCAACACTACTAAATATTTCACTGACGAAAATATTCTTGAGAAAATATTATTCTATTTTTGCTTTTTAGATTTGTAGTCAGTTTTCTTTACATTCTCATTTTATGATAGTATCACATCGTATTCGAGAAAAAAATTAGCTTAGTAATTATGATTATGACCTCTAATGAATGAAATGAGGATGAATACGCAGAGTTAAGCAATCACGGCGCGGGCGTCACTTACGATGGCATAATGTTTTATTTGGAGACAATGTTATTAATAATTTTTTTATAACCTATTATTTAAAAAGTTGGCTGCGTAGTCAAAGGTCACATTACGTGAATGTCATTGAATGTCAGCTGTTATTTTAAGTTGTGTAAGGAAATTATTTTATTGATTGCATAGATAAATTGCTTTTAATCAGTATAAAATGAAAAAAGCTTTCTATATAAAAATTCCTTTTAGGATTTTTTACGACAAATTTTACGGATGAAAATAATCTTGATTTGACGAACGTTATGAAAAAGTGGTCTGTAGTAGCCGATACTTTAGGTTCAATTCCTGCTCGAGCGGCATGTATCCCGGTCTGGATTATCCCTGTGTGTGTACCTAATACAATACTAGTGGAGGCCGTTGAGTATGTAGGAATTTTCATTATTATAAAAAAAACTATGTATAGTTTAATTTTATTACTTGTTTCACATATATTTTGATATAATATAATATCAAATAGTCCTCATATATTAATTTGGCAGGTGTCAAGAAGTGCTCAAATTTAACGAGGTTAACTATTTATACCCTAAGTGTTGGGTTATCGTAAGAGATCTCGCGAAAGACGAATATGTTGTTCAACTCGTATCTCTAACGATATGCCATTGTGTGAAAATAATGATACCAATTACGGTATTCTTAAAATAAGCTTAGAATTAATAGAATTTGCGATAGGTATTAGTTTTATATATTTACCTTAAGCCATAACATTACATATTTCTTTTGATTTCAATGTTTGTAAGTATAAGGCTTTACCCTTTTTTAATGAGCTTTCATTGAGTTAGATTTTTTTCAATAAAATTTTTAACAAGTTTACTATTAATTAAAATATAAATATTACTCTACTGTTTAAAACATCTACATCGAATGGTCTGATACTAATAAGTAATAAGTAGAATGAAAATTATAGAACTTACCATAGTACTCATCGCTCATGTAAATATCGTTGATCAGTTTCGGATAGAAGCGAAGCAATCTTTTTGCCAAATCCGCAATAAGAGATGTTGCGTTCAAAAAACACAAATGAAGGATTGTCTCCCCTACTGCTCCCCGCTCCTGAATTATTTGGTAAATTATATTCTTTTTCTTTATGAAGATTGGCAAACAAGCATACTGTCCGCCTGATGGTAAACAGTAACCGCAACCTATGAACACTTACAATAGTAGTAGCAACAGTAACTATTGATACTGTTATTTTATCCCGATTTTCAAAATATTTATCATCATTCAAAATATTCGTCATTCATTTAACAAAATACGTCGAAATTTATTAAATTATACAACTCTTGACTGTTGTGAAAATTGAATCACGGTTCGCTCAAACTTCTACCCTTAAATATAAAATAGATTTCTCTCTCCAAGCATAACCATAACTAGAACGAAATGGAATTTTGAATCTGAATTTTGCCTCTTACACTAAAGCGGTTATTTACTTAATTTTTTTCGTCAAATTTAATATTTAGGTGCACTGCTTCTAGCTAAGCGTTATTTATGTTGGTCTATGTATAAAACAAAGAACGTTATCTAAATAGATATATATTTTATACCTTAAGATCCCAACACAATTCCCTATAGGCCGAAGGGTGAGCATCATATTCTTCCTGAGTGACAGCTGGCCAGTCTTTTTCGACATCAAATTCCTCATCTGGATTCTCCATGCTTCTTAAAGGTGGTAACTGGAAACATTATTTTTTTTATGTATCGTAGGAAAGTCTTAATAAGTAGAGTTTAGTCTTATTATATTTAATTTTTGATGGGCCAGCGAAATCTATAAGCAGAGACCCAGGGGAAGTAGATTGAGGTTATGTTGAGTTCCATATTTGAATAATGGGTCCCATTAAAACATTAGATACTCCTCAAAATTAAAGCTTAAGACCGACATTTTGCAACACCTTGACGACTTATAAATATAATTAAAATAACAGCTTTAGACATGTCGTTCCTTATTTCTTACCAACTTATGCCTTGGTCTTTCCTTATTTCTTAATAGAACGAGATGTGATATAGGTATGTAGCGACCCTTGCCTTTATTGTAGAGAAATGGTTCCACTTTAGTTTTGATCGCGTGATCTATCTCAGCGTATTGCTTGTTTTGTACGGCTCGTTTCATCATATCTACCAGTAGCCCGCAACCTAAAAAGAACAAAATATATATTTTACTTCGTTTATTGCATTTCATACTATAGTTTATAGTTATTTTATAAATACTATTTAAATAAGTTTTACACACATCAATTATAAGAACTGGGTAATTAGTATAAAACGCTACACACTCAACTTGAATTTACTAAAGATTTCCTTGATTTAAGTCTCATCGATCCTGTTCATTGGGATAAAATAATCCTATCTTAATTGTGGAGACAAGCAATTTTAACATTAATTACGATTATTTAGCCTGATTGCAACTTAAGAGCAAAAACTAAACATCAAGATTGCTAGTGTTTAAATTTAGCTTTTATTCCATGTCTATCACGACACTTAGTTAAAAATAAATTTAGTATCATTATTTGCTGTTGACTTTTTCGGAATACCTATATGAGGTGTTATTATTATTACCCACTTAAAAAGAACGATTAAAAACCATAATAGAAATATAAAAAAATTGCCTAAGTAAGAACTCTTTCTTTTAAGAATATTAAATTAAATACCTATTTTATAAAGAATATAGTCATTGACATAAGGTTACCCTGTAGACTATAGTTACATTGACATTAGGTTCATCTCAAGGTTGGGTCTCAAGACTTGTCCTTCCAGCCCGGAGTCGGCTGTATCAAACGATGTGTCAATAGGACCAACAGAAAAAAATCAGAAAAAAGGATCATTTTATGAATTACTAGCACATGCGCGACTTCGTCCACGTTGAACGTTAGAATTAGCTTTAGAGATATTTGAAACATTTTTTGTTAATTCCACATGAACCTAACATCCTATGTATTAATCCAGATGAAAAGCTATCTGGCTTTTTTCCTGTGTCTTTTCTGTTGGCCCTACCGACCTTGACAGCGTCAAGGGGGTAGCTGAGTACTGAGACCCAGCGGAGAAAAAGAGGCGGCCTCTGCGGAAAGCTAGCTGTGTTTTAAAATTCTTACATATTCATTCAGCAATTTTTGCGTGATTAAGTAAAAACATCCAAACATACAATCTTTCTCCTTTTTTGTGTAATACTTAGTATGCTATGACTACATGCAATCAGTAATAACGGCTTATTATCTCAATATCCTAAGTCTTTATCAGATCTAGAAGCCACGGTTTTCCAACAAGGGTTGATCATTTTGATGTCTTAGGTGCACTGCTCATTAATCCATAACACTGTCACTAAATATGTATGATCCATATCGGAATTTAAGCTAATATTAAGAGTAACAAAAGATAATACTTTAGCCTACCTTTGATATCAATTAGCTTATAAAGCTTCTGCTCAGACTTCCCAGCCTGTTTCTTTACACCACTGGTTACATTACTCTCAGTATTACCCATTATGAAACTAAATTAAAACTTTAATGGAATTATTAATTGATGTGAAGTCAATGCATATACCTTTAGGTCTTTACAATATGTTGGCACTCAACCTTGGCGAGATCGACAAAGCGAGTCGGTTACTATAACAATAGCTGCTAGTATGAATAATCGACCAAACAAGTCTTTTCATCTTCTAGGTCATACGTTCATATAAGATACATTAATCTATTATTACTAGCTGTGCCCACGGCTCCGCTCGCGTTACGTAGTTTTTTGATTTCTTCTTCTTATCGTGTGGTTAGTGACCAACCTAGTGTCAGAGTTGTTCAAGTCGCCCGTAGGCCTCTGAATTGACTTTTCCGACCTGACTTTTTACGTGCCCTCTGAAACACGGAGATGCTTGGTTGAAATACCACTATGCGATCACCCATGTAGTGACTGACCGCACCTAATGTAGTTGCTTAACCTACCGATCGTTTACCGATTAGTGGGTGCACTCGGCTATGAGCATCTCGGTTTTTTGATAATCCCACGAGAACTTATTCCGAGATATAAAGTATCCTATATATTAATCCAGGTAATAAGCTATGTGTGTCAAATTTCATCCAAATCGGTCCAGTAAATTTTGCGTGAAAAAGTAACAAATATCCATCCATCCATCAAGACTTTCACATTTATAATATTAGTTAGAAATTAGATTACATTATAATATTAGTTAGGTTTACTAGTGTTCTATGTACGTATTTGAAACCGGCCAAGTGGGTCTCGGATTTATTTTAAAATTTTATTGTTGATGAAGCAGCAACAGAAATACATTCTCTAAAAAATTCAACTCAATTTCTCTACCTATTACGGTTTGTAAAATAAAGACAACTGACAAACAGAAAGACGTACGGACATGCTTAAAGTAACAAGCTTAGTAATAGGATTCATTTGCAACCTTTGGGTACGGAACCCTAAAAGCAAAAAAGAAAGGGATTCCTCACTTTCATCATTTGTAATTCAAAAGTACGAAAACTGTTACTACAGTTAAATACTGTGTGAGAGAAAAGACTGCCTCTGTGAAGACAACCCATGCATCCAACATTTTGCAATATATCTATGTATAATAACGAGGGGTACAGTTAAAAATATTATATTTCTTACATAACAATATCAAATACCGTTTTGTTTTTCATAAAAATATCAACCATTATTTTAGTTACAAAAATAAAGTCCGTAATAAAATACAAATTTTAGTTTAATTATTATTTATTGGGTGATCTAAAAATAAGATAAAATATTTCAACAAAACTTAATATAGAAGCGCTGAAGAATAATCCCACTATACCGCCCACAGTAACTGAAAAGAGACGAAAATATTAAATCCTTGCCTAAAGCTTTCGATTAATATTAATGCTTACTTTTGAACTTGTTCGCACAACGTTTATAGTTAAAGAAAATACACCTATTATTATTTTTAGGAGTTGCTATTATTTTATTAGACCTGCCCTTAAAACAAATTTAAAAGTGAAAATTTAAAATCTCTATCTCTAACTTCGGTTACTAAACATTCCAAATAATATTAAACAGATTTAGGGGAGGGCAACAGCCTCCGGGGCTCTACAAAAGTGGGGGTCCCAAATAGACTTTGGAAAAAAAATATTTCAAATTCCGAAAAGTAAGCGTAAACACTAGTAAACATAGTTTCCTTTGATATTTTATTTTTCGCTAGTTTACCTTTACGTACTAAAATAAAATTTCAGATAATTCTCGTTAAAAGAATCTACTTGTTTCAATACTAAATTAGTTAAAAATTAAATTAGATTAAAAAAAACTTTTATTTTATCTGAAAACTATTTTGGAAGCTGGGGGCCTACACTCCTTTAGTGGCGCAACGATAGCGAACCTATCTTAATAACTAATGGGTTGAAAATATGTGCATAGTGTGCGTATTCATTGCTCAAACATTACCATAAACTTGATACACTTCAAGCCTACAACATTGCCTGCATATTAGTACTTCAACTAGTTTCACGGTAATGATCCAGTTAAGATGTACTGTTTATAAAGAGCACAGCTTGAAAAATAGAGTACTGAACTTACCTACTAAATCTAAATCTGAGCGTAGTAAGGTTTTTTGGTAACGCAATGTTGGTAAGGAAGCCATTCTTATGTTAACCACAGTTCCATTTTTTTGTTCTTGCATCCATCTCCTAAAACATCATTACTATGATAAAAAACTGATAGAATAGAAAATACGCTTTTTGTTGTTTCATTTAAAAAGCAAAGCCTTAATAAGTCAACGGTAGAAGGGACGATCCATCCGATGGTTGCGGGTTAAATCCTGATCCCCTTGAGGTACTGCTACGAGCTTATTGGGAGATTCAATACGAGTATTAGTAAAGAGTTGAGTGATTAGAAAAAGCATTGATAATAATTAAAAAAATTACACAACGATATATAATTATATGAAAAGTACAACTAATACTACTTAATTAAATACTAATAAAATAAATCTGAAATAAGCTCTTTCTGTCTATTTGCTATCTTTCTAATTTAAGCCCATACACCGACTTTGATATAATTTATATGTGAGATAGATAGCTTATTACTGAAAGATATACGAAAAAAATAAACTTAGCCAAAAGTTCGATGCATTCGACATTACGATAATAACATCCAGAGGCTACTTTAAGAATAATGGTACGCAACCTAAAGCAGATTAAAATAAAAACAAAAAAATACATATAATTCATAATTATTTACTTAGTCACGTGAACAATGCTAAGTTCACTTTCATCGCAAGAAGGCAGACAATCTTCGCTCTGCGTATCGTCTTTTATACCCAGTTTTGTTCTAAGAGCTGTTGAAGTAATATTAACAAATTATATTAATTATCATGTTGTTGGTATTTATTTAATTATTAATTAGGTGTTATTGATTTTTAAAGACGTTGAGACGTGGCGATGTCATCGCCTGTTGTTGGGATAATTTCTGTAATAGCAGAGATCATTCCACCAGTGCAATGAGACACACAAGTGGGAGGCCTTTTGTTGCAAGAGGCCGGCTAGATAGGTACCACCGCAGCAGTATCAAATGTTCTACCGCAAAGCAGTAGTGTCTTTGGCATTACTGTTTATCAGTTTGAAGCACTGTAGGCTAGTGAAATTACTAGGCAAAGGAGATTTAAGAACCAATATCTCGAGGTTCGCAACGCGAGAGGGACGTCTACGCGAACGCGAATGGTGCAAGCGCTCATAGGCTACGGCATCTGCTTACCTTTTCTGCGCCTCATGCTTGCTTGCCAAATTAGTAACATTAAAAAAATTCAATTAGGTTGATATATTTTACCTTCATACGTAACCAGGCAATTCAAACCCGTGTAGTTACAATAAAGACCATTATCTGAAAATAATAACAATATATAACGTGAATGTTAAACTGTTAAAAAAAATAATTTTATCACATCTATTCGTCCTGCATCAAATTGTCATATATTTAAGCGGATGGTTGGGACTACTTCTTAAGTAAAGTATAAAAGAGTCACTTATCATAATTGAGAGCCTATACTATTGAAATAAGTACTTAATTGAAAAAAGAAGCTAAATGCAAAGAAATGTTTGATAATGATAATAAACCGAAAATAAGTAGCCATTTGGGTAATACAAAAACTACGTTTTGTAGGTCTACTTTGATAAAATAAGTTTGTTGTAACTCATTTCAAAACTTTTTTACCACTTACAAGATGGATCACGTACAGGATGTACACAACCGCAATGCTGAAATAACTGATAAGTATAACGAGCTAATCGACAAGCTCCATACGAATAAACCTGGAAAATAAAATCATTGAAAATATTACTATATAAGTGGCACAATGTCTCCAACAACAATATAATCGAATTACTTTTCGCAGATTCACTTTAGCGAATCAAGAAAGCTTGGTCATACTAATCGTCGGCAATGATTGAGGTAAATCCATGTTAATAATTTAAAGATTTGCTTAAAACGACGACAATTGACAACTGTCAAATGTTTTATGCACCAATAATTTATTTGTCGGTTTAGGGTTAAGAAAATAAAAACTCTTTTCTGAGAAATGTGCCATACGGAACTGATGAGCGTCGCAAGAAAATGTGTATCCAAAGACGTTAGTCGAAAAATAAAGCATGTGATTATTTTTTGTTTGCATCATTTAACGGACATTAGTCTATATTTCTTTCAATATTACATAAGCAAAATTATAAACACCTTATATGTGTGTAGTGGTTCTTTTGGTATTTCGTAAGTATAACGACATCTCCTTACAGATATATCTTCGTCTTGCAATATCTCTTCATTATCTACTTCGATAGTGGTAAAAAACAAATCTACAACATTCTCCGTATTCGTTTTCACAAGGAATTTGAACTTTTTATCTAAGAAATTCGTTGAAAGTATCTCTGGACTATGTATACTAACCTGAAATGTATTAAATTATAAAGGTACAGAATAAGACTATATAAATGAAAATTTCTCAAAGAAGATATGCAAAACAGAGGTGTTAGAACCCTATTTGCTAAAATCGCGCATATAATTATAGCTGTGTTATGTAATTTTAAACCTAATTAAGTTTATAAGGAATACATACTTGGGCATCAGACAAAAGCGTTAAAGTTAGAAGACCTGGTCCAGTACTTCTGTTAACCATGAACTCAGTGTCTTCAATATTTCTGAAAAATACTTAAAATAGAGAGTACATTCATACAAACATTTTTGAAAATGCATCAAATGGGACCTATGTGTCCAAAAGAATAGATAGAATAGTCTTTATTTTCGAGTTTCAGACATTTATTCCTCAAAAGAATACACAATATTCACTTAAATGAGAAATAACAATATGAATAGTAACAAGGCGAAGCGTACACACATATTTTGCAAGTTAAAATACAAAAGAAACACGAACAATTTAAATGACGGTAATCTTAGACTATAGGTTACAATATCAACAAAACACAGCATAATATAAAGAAACTGGATGTGGCAACTGATATAATTATACTTATATAGATTTATAAGAAAGGAGTTTTTGTTTTTATTTTACACCACTTTAAATAAGAGTTTATTCAAATACTTATTAGGACACCGTTGTGGCGTTGTGGGTAGCGTGTCTGCCTTTAGTCTCGACGGTTGCGGGTTCTGATTCCTGTTCGGATAGATGTTTGTTAAATTTCTGTCTCGGTCTGGGCGTTTGTGTGTGGGTCTCCCCAGCGTGCCTCGGAGAGCACGTTAAACTTTCGGTCCCGGTTGTTATCACATAACATCTGATAATAATCGTTAACCAGACCAGACTTAGCATACCAAATTTATAGAAGCAAAAAACAGCAAAAGCAATTTCACTAAACTATTTATCTTTGAATTTATATTTTTTACAGAAATTAAGTCCTTGAAACTGGTGTGATTTGCCAATGCGCCTGTGTATAGTGTCATCTTATTAAAACTGATACCAATCTGATAATAAACGTCATCGTCTTACTGTTTAGCCAAATTATACCACCATACCAAGATTTTATCAGCTGATTATCTTAAAGCCACAGAAATAACTAGCTCTATTTTTACCCAAACTTAATACTTACGTTATATCAATTACAACGATATTAAGTGAAAAAATAATAACATTAGCCAAACGTTTGTCTACTACGTGAAGTATTTATGAAATAATAAATAATATTTCAACCATAATTTAATGTTTTCATGATAAATGTGCTTAAAAGTAAAACAATAGTAATCAATTAAAGAATTCTAGCAATAATAACATGTATAAAAAGTCTGCAGTGAAAATTTAGTTAATTTGAATTTTTATTTTTTAAATAATTTAATAAAAAAGTAAATAATAAAATACATCATTGGTGACACCGTTGTGGCATTGTGGGTAGCGAGTCTACCTTTAGTCTCGACGGTTGCGTTCAAATATGAGTTTGTTAAAATTTCTGTTTCGGTCTGGGCTCGCCACCGTGCCTCGGAGAGCAAGCAAGTTATCACATAACATCTGATAATAATCGTAAACTCTTTATAAGTAAATTGCTCCTACCCAATGATTTACTGGTTCGCCATTAGGGTTGCGGAGATCAGATGGCAATCACTCCATGTAAGAAGTAGTAACCTGTCAAATCCGGATAAGAGTAATAAGCAGACCCTGGGTAAATAAAACATTACATTGGTTGTACCTTCTTTGTAAGTTATTGAAGGAGTAACAAGTTCCGTATTCGGAGTCCACGATACCAAAGTGTTTGCAACAAGAGACATTTTTACCATTGAAACGACAATCGGTAATCATTTCGTTACATTTTTTGTGTGTCTGCAATACATATAAACGATTTTGTAAATAATAGGAATATTGTTATATTTTTGTTTAAACATAAACCATGTATGTACCGGGTAACATTAGAAAAGTTGGTCCCAGAAGAAGGTCAATGATTTTTAATAAATGTACATATATTGTGTGTATTTTTTAAAGCACTGTAGCATAAATGACTTAAATATTTCAAAAAATAAGATTTTATTAGATTTGTCTTAATCATGACAGAACACTATTGTAAAGAAATTATTAACGTATCGCGTTTTTCTATTACGCTCACACTCTTCAGACATCACATTAACGATACGTTAATGGGCCACAAAATATGTTTTTTTATGTTACAAGCTGGCAAACAAGCATACGGCCCATCTGATAGTAAGTAGTTGACGTATCCTATGAGCGCTTGCAGCACTATTAGTAGAGGCCACTTACGCGTTGCCAACCTCGAGATATTGGTTCTTAAATCTCCTCTGCCCAGTAATTTCACTAGCGTACAGTGCCCTTCAAACCGGAACACAGTAATGCCCAAGCACTACTATTTGGCGTCAGAATATTTGACACTGCGGTACCTAGCCGGCCTCTTGCAATAAAAACCTACCACCAGTGTGACTGATTGCACTGGTTGAATAATCTCTAGTATGACAGTGGTTATCCCAACAGCGGGCGATGGGGTCGTCACATCCCGACGCCGGGAAGATGTGTATATTTCTTTAAAACACTGTAGCCTAATTGACTTTAAAATTAATGAATGTGTACTACTTTACTTAAATTTTCTTTTTCATTATCAGATTTTTTTTTAATTAAAAGGAATTTGTTTCTTACATTTTCTATCATATCCCTCCATGGAACATCGCAAGGTATTGTCGTTCCGCAAGGCATGCATAATGAACGTATGCATATTCCCCTACCAAATGTAAGGTCTGCTATATATCTCTTGTAGTCATAATTTAACGGGTTCAAAATGTCTGCTGTAGATTTTGATTTAAACATTAGTATTAAAAAAAATTAAAACTAAAATACCACCATCTAAGAAATTTAGAACAAAAAAACAAATTAGTTAAAATGGACTCAAATTTCAAAATTTGTAATCTTGAAAGCATATTTACGAATAGTTTTTTTTTATGTTACAAGTTGGCAAACAAGCATACGGGCCACCTGATGGTAAGTGGTTGCCGTAGCCTACGAGCGCTTGCAGCACCATTAGTAGGTGCCACTCACGCGTTGCCAACCTCGAGATATTAGTTCTTAAATCTCGTCTGCCGAGTAATTTCACTAGCGTACAGTGCCCTTCAAACTGGAACACAGTAATGCCTAAGCACTACTATTTGGCGGCAGAATATTTGACACTGCGGTGGTACCTACCTAGCCGGCCTCTTGCAACAAAAAAAATAGAAGATAAAAATAGTGAAAAAAATATTTAAAGTGCACTTAGATAACACCGCCTAGAAACGAGAAAACTCACCCCCTACAAACTATGTTTAAGTTTATAAGAAAGTCAATATTGTTGCAAACCTAACTGGATATAACTTTAAAATGGTTAAAACCAAAGTTAAGAAGATCGCTTACGGTACTTCTCCAATAGTTTCCTCAATACCAACTTCGGGGAGTACATTTCGCACACAGTAACTGCAGGAAAGGTTGTATTCCAGTACAAATATCTTGTATCGGGCGTGAAGCTTACCGCTTTACCTCGTCGTATCACAGGCATCAATAGAAGATACAGACAACCCGTAAATGTTAGTATAACGGAAAGCCAAATGGTCCTACAATAAAAAAAAATTGGGATGGTTTTCAAATAGTATTTATCAGAATGTAACCCAATATGATGACGTTCATAGCCGTCGTTCGGACTCTCATGAGGCACCCTATGAACGAAATCAACTTTGAGCTTTCGCGAAGGCTGTCCCTTTTTCTCGACTGGGTATCAGTACTCGGCCATCCTCTCCCGATGACGCTGTGAAGACTAGTCAGGCCAACAGCAACACAATTTTAAAATAAATTAAAATAAACCAAATTTACCTCCAGGAATCAGTTAAAGGCACTTTTTGTGGTACTTGTAAAGTATTACATTTCTCTATTATATAAACCAATTTTATCGTTTAATTGACGATACCTTACCTACTAAATTTTGCTCCATTTTCTTCAACAACATATTTTAAGCCGTGAACTCCGCTATTACGAGCAAAAAACAAAAATCTCTTGCCAATAATTCCACACTTTTTCTTAAAAACCTTAAATATTGTCATTGTGAAAAAGAGTAATTTTTCTAGTACTGCATTACGAACTCATTCTACAATGACTAAATACATTTGAAATAAATAACAAGTAATATCTTTTCAATTTCATTAAAATGTGTTATTAACTGAACAATTTAAAACAAGGCGAAAGAACATGTCAATACAATCTGTTTAATTAATGTATGTTTAATGGTAGCCAACGGCTTTACCTAGTAACAAGCCGATTGGTGACCAAAAAATATATCCCCGTTCCCGTAATCTTGCAAAATCCTGATTCTATAATTGTTGCGAAAATGATCGATTTGGTCACTGAATCACATCATGAAAGAGTAGACTGATTTTCTGTACGACAGCTTAGGAATACGAAAGCTTATTATAATTTTAATTTTAAAAGAAATCAATTTTTGATTTATTTTTTATTTTAGTAAAGATGTCAAATTTGCAGAACTCTTCGAAATAAAACATATAGCCCACTGAAACAGGCGTTTTTGCCACTGTTTACTGTAACATCTTATTAATACTGATATTATCTGATAATAAACGTAATCTTCTTATTTACTTTTTTATTAGCCAAATTAAACCATAGTACTATCATCTTATCAGTAAGGCCAATGATATCAGCTGATTATCTTGAAGTTAGCTGCACTATTTTTACCGAGACTTAATGTTAGTGTTACTACTACACGAATGGCAAAACATTGAATCAATAGTTTTTCTTCTACGTGTCGTAATTATGAAATAAAAGTACATTCTATGATATAGCCAAAATTAAGTGTTGAATGGATGTTTAAAATTGAAATATTGTTTAAAAAAGTGAAAAGTGAGTATTGAAATGGATAAAGAAAATCTATTACTGAAAATACTATTTTGTAAGCATGTATATATGATTATTGATTACTGACTGAGTAACAAGTTCCGTATTCGGAGTCCACGATGCCAAATTCTTGGCAACGGACGAAATATTTACCGTTGAAACAACAATTAGTAATCTTTTCCTTACACTTTCTGTGTATTTATAATACATACAAACGATTATGTTAAAGGTAAGATTTTTTTTTATTGAAACCAAGATTTTATAGAAATAAATAAAATTATCTAATTCTCCAGAAGGGTAAGAGTTCGCACATATCGAAAGAAATTTCACACGCATTTATAGTCTGTCTTTTATATCCTAATATGTCCGTCAAACCGTCTGTTTTTTAAATGTCGACTTTGTGCGAATTTCACAGGTTCAAATCAGGGCATCTTTGCCAATCCTAACGGTGGTCCGTTTCTGGTGAAAGCTATTAAATGGCCGCCTAATTAACAACTTTCCGTTGGTAAAAAACTCTTAAAATGATTGCTCATCAGCCGTGTTTCGAGGCAAGGCAGCAAATAACCAGTAATATCTTAATGGTCTGCAATGCACCTACATCTGCTGCAGATAATCATGAGCGGTGATAATTGCTTAACATCAGGTAAACCTCCTGTCCGTTTTCCCCTCTAACATACTTTTAACGTAACGTAACAACGTAGCTAGGGCTACATACAATCATAACCTAGGATTCAATTTTCGTCGTAATGGAAATGGAAATGCCAGTAGTCAATGCCATCACAATTGTTTACTCTTTAAACATGCCTAAGACAAGACAGGCTAAGTGCTTGGCAGGTCGTGCGTTGGTTCTTTCTGCGAGACCCCTAACCTGTAATACACACTGTCGGCCACAAAGAAGGTTTCAATATGTCCCCATGACGAACCTGACATAACCCGGTTCTCTTCGCCAGATTTCATCCTCGCCACAAAAAAAAATTAGCTATAGCTGACCAAAACACACATATTATGAATGAATTGATTTGATGGTGGATCAGAAATCAAAGCAGAACCACAAATTATTTGGTATGATTTTATTGCTTAATAATAATAAATAAAATTAAAATATTATATGCTATTAAGAAATTTATATTTAATTTCAACTACATTTTAAACTGCAAAGGTTCATTTATAAATGATTAAAATAATAAAGGAACGGTGGAAGACAAGGAACTTTGTTAGTACGACAATGGCCATTGTGTGAACGCGACAGAAATACATTATTCTTGTATGAGTGAAAGAGATTCACAGGAATCCTTGTCTTCTGCGTTCCAGGTACAATATAATTAAATAGAACTAAATATCTTACAAATTTCAGTCAACCTCTTGTTAAATAAACAAGGAATACAATAATAGTAAAAACTAAATTGAAGAAGTCAGTGAAGTCTAAGAGATCACGAAAATATATATCCAATGTCAAAGACTTACGATATATTATAACTATGATTTCCACAATAAAACCAAATTCATTTAGCGTGTGTTGGTGTAGAATTTACGAAGGGGCACCAATGAGTCCATGATATTTCCTCTGAACATAAATTGATGACGTTAATTTGATTTTATGATTCTGGTGATTTCTTTAAAACTTGATTTCTGTCTGCGTGGTTTCATATTATTATTCTTCCGACGTTATAGTAATACACCACTTTTAAATATCATAAATTTAAAATCACACGAAATTCAAAATACAATACCTGAACTAGCAGCGAGATCATGAGACTAATCTAACATAAGATCTAACAATTTCGCTTGATCTTGACAATTCCATTAAATCTAATACTAAATTTATTTATCCCAAATTAAAAAGTCTTTTCAACCAACTCTTAGCAGTAGTAGTGACAACTTCTTCTGAATCCGGATCATATGCTGGTGTTTGTTTAGGTCTTACTTTAAATGCCCGATCTATACGGAATCCGTGACGTAAATCTCGTAGTAAATCCGGTATGGGATGGCGGCGATCGAATTCTGAAAATAAATACAATCTACTGAAAACAGTAGTAATATTGGAGCTAAGTTCCAGTAAGCTTTATAATAAACTAAACGCTCAGATATTAGTCCCGGTTGATACCAGAAAAACATCTATGAGGCTAAGTATATAGTAATACCTACGGTAAATGTTTGTATAGTTAATATATATCAGCCATAGACTAGGAGTCGCTTATCGCATGAACTAGTCGCCGCAATTGTGACTTATGAGCCACAACTGGTGCTTTCGTTTCGTTTATACAATTTACTTCCATTGCTGTGTAAGCTATTTAATATCCGAAACGGTACAAGCGCACGTAGCAAGGAAATGTGAAACTTACGAATTACGTGCTCGATATGTAGTAGTGAAAGCTTGGGTAGGAAAAATCTAGCGGCAAAGGGAGAGATACGTGTTTCATAAGTTATAAGCGAATTTCTAAATTTCTAGTACCTAATTATTAAGAGCTCTTTGGGATCACCCCACCGTATCTCAGACAGCAAATCTATCGAACCCTGTGTCTGTGCACTGTGTGTACACAACAATTCACGAAGCAAGGTGGTATTTTGTCTTGTTAATTGAGAAATAATTTTGGTAAAAACATGTCCCAAATTTTCCGGGCTTTAAGTAAGTGATTGGTTAAAACTAGCTCCCAATATACATTAGAAGCCTTTATATACATCACTTACCACAATAAGGTTCTTTATCCGAAGTCATCACGAAATAAGGCCCTCTAGCTCGCGGCTGACTTGAATCACCCACCGCCTTTATTCCCATTACAGAACACGGTAAGAGTCTGTTACACGCTGCTAACAAGCTTGCATTTACCCTACATGTAAAAAGAAACAAATGTTATGCTACTATAAAACTTAATTAAAAACATCAAGTACACTAAGCGTTTAGCGTGTGAATCTGTTATCAAGAAACGCCAAGTGAGTACACCATTATTCCTGTCCTTAAGGTCAGGGACAGCAACAAGCTAGCCCTTGCCTAGCCATATCAAATATCTATCAAATAGGTGTACCTCCAACACCGAACTGATTATTACTGATATTATTACGATAAATATCGATAATTTAATAAAAGAAATAATTGCATTACCAAATTTATGTCTGTTGGCTAGAAAGGTCGAGAAAACTTGGCATTAGCTTGGCCAGAAGTTCCGTGTACTTCCGAAACCACAATTCGTTACAAATTATAGGAACATAGTACAGTACATTTAGCACGTATAAATCTTAAATTCCAATATTTTACCCTTCATAAGTTAAATTCCACCGGTGAGCTCGAAATGTACAGTTATTGTTAATCAGGGATTCAGTGAAGAGTAGATAGGACCGCCCGTGACTGCAGATTGCTTGTTGAAGTCCTGTACCAAATTTTCTTTTATTCCAATCTTTTATAAAAGTATCTGTTAATTGTATTATTTATTTTACAAAGGTGTAGACAACCCTTGCTACATAAGCAACATTAAAACCGTTTTGTAATAAGGGATTGAGGTCCAATTATGGGAGGAAAAGGATGGTAAAGACGGTGTAAAAATTTGGTAATTCAGTGCTCACACTCATGGAATAAAACGCAAATGTACGAATACTTCGCGTTCATAGCCTAAGAGTAGTACGTCTCCGGTCGAGTCTGGCCTTTCTTTTCTAAAAACAGCTCTAAATGTTTGGTGCTGTTGGTCCTACTGGCCTTGACGGCGTAACCAGTGACAATTAAAAGTACCCTGATGCCTCTGTTGTTGCGTTTTTTGTCTACCCATTCCACTAACGGTCTCTTTTTAAATTCAATTTTTTATAAAAGTTATAGCGTTTTATCTTTTTTTTCAAGTTTTAATTAATGTACATGTATTTGTAACTAATGAATGCTCACTGGAAAAAGAGTCTGGAAACAATCGCGCCCAAATAGATTTCGTTCTGTTTAAACAACCCGGTTGTTGCATACCACCGTTAGGATAGAAATCTGCGTGACCTGTAAATTGAAAAAAATAAAGTTAATTTGCACGAAAACTCGTCCTCTAATTACAGCTTAGAGCAATAATAGGATTTTTTTAAGTTTAAATAACCTTATTTTATTACTTTCAACGATATAAAATCTCGATGTATTCCTAGAATCAATATTGGCTACATTGGTGAAGAACCATAATTTTAGTACAAAGGTTTATGCTACATTTATGGGAAATTTTTATTTGATCGAAATAAAAATAAATTAACGATTTAAATGCTAAAAAGTAAAAAATCCTAAAAGATCTAATCCAAACTTATTCAGTCGATATGAATTAATAATTATATAGCGAATAATAATTATAAAGGGAAAATATAGAACTGCAGTTAAATTACTTTATATGTTATTCAATTTTGATGGCACTTCAACAATGTTGCCTTTCAATTGATGATGTGAGGGCTCTATGATAAATATTATCATATATTTCCTAATAAAGCAATCAAATGTATTTGTTTTAATGTAAATTAACTAATCCGTATCTGAAATAAAGTCTAAAATAATATGAAACACATAATTCTTTAGGGTTAAATTTCATTGGTTAGAAATTGTGAAAGTACGTGTTTTTCCATAAAGTAAAAGAATAAGTTACCAATAGGATCGGGTAGCCCAAAACCGATCTTATGCAAGAGTCTGCCATTAGTGTGGATAACATCAACGAAGTCAGCGTCAGATTCGTCTAAACGCTCAACACGGTTGGATGTCCTGAAACATGGCTGAGCTGGATCTAGGCCTATAAAAATGGTATTCATTAGCTTTCTGATAATGTGCTTCGATTTTGAAAGCATATTTAACATGTTTTCTTGCCGAACTGCTGACGGCACATGTCCTTAGTTTCTCGTTTTTAGGTTTAGGGTTAGTTTAGAAATAAGTTTCTGTCTTCGAAAAAGGAGAAGATTTATAAAATTTTGCACTTCGGCTGAATTATCTTTTTAAATTATACAAATCACACGAAATATCTTTAACATACTAAAATTTTACCTGTAATCCTGGAAACTCTACCAATATGGTAAGAGACGTATGACACTATATGAGCTCCAAGACTGTGACCCACGAAGTGAAAGTCCTTGACTGTAGCTCCAGTCTGCGCCATTAGCTGTTTCATGAGCCTATCATAGTAGTGAAAACAAGAATAAACCACAATTTGAAGACATACTAAAAACAGATATTGGTATTTGTTTTATAGATTCTTTTAATTACTATTGATTATTGTAATAACGTTGATTACTATTATTATTTTGCATACCCAGTAACATCGGAACCAACTCGTCGAGTGTTGGCGACTGCACGCCAATACTTCCAAGTGTTACCGCCCTTACTCCAGTCTACAGCTATTACGTTCACATCAGCCTATCAACAAAAAAGCAATTAGGATCAATGGATCTGCCCTTAAAAATGGCATGGTCAACCTTTTATTCAAAATTCTATACACTTTACCCAGTCCAAAAATGCATCGGTCATCTCTAGTACCCAGGATGCGTTGCTGTGACTCATGAATCCGTGAACAATCAATATGGTTCTTCTTTTTGGGTCAAAATCGACCCATTCAAGACCAAACTGTGACCCAGCAAAAACCTGTCCAAAATTTTAAGAAATTCTTGTTTTCAATATATTATAAAACAAAACAATCCTACGTTTGTTTCCCACATTACCAAAAGCCGTAAAGGGTACGAGAGAGGTACGGTAGATCAGTCAGCCTCCGCCTGAAACTGATTTACTCACTCATTTGACTGAATCATTTGACCATACCCGGCTATTAACGTTTCAATACGACGTATCTAGTTAACAATCAAGAATAACGCAAGTTAAATACATTTTTTTATTTGAATTCTAGGTAAGACTATCTTGCGCCTGGCAATTGCATAAGCTGTGGTGTTGTTTTACTTCTTTTTCTCCGGATAATTAACACTTGACTAAATTATTATTAGCAATTTCTTTGACTTAAGCTTTTCATAATAAAATAATATTGTCTTCCATTCACTTTGTTAACATTGCGATGTTTGTATATACGAGTAAATGTAATGATAAAAATGAAGAATTACTTGAAACTGTTGTGGTAAAAATATAGAAACAGCCCTACCTGAACCCTAACAGGTTTTTGACGTGATGAGAAGTAGAAGTGTGTGTTGACGTCATCAGAAGAATCTGGTCGCATGTTAAAGAAGAATGTTTGTCTCGTTAAAGCACCTAAACCGAAGCAGTCAACCAAATCTGGGACAGGGACACCTGTCGTTGTTTCCTAAAAAAATCATAATCCCGTCACCAAAGAAATTGGTCACCGAATTAAAGTATAAATGATTAAACCGCCTATCTTAGATTCTATTAGGAAATTCCTGTGCCCGGAAACACATTCAAACACGAGCATAACCCAGACCAAAACAGATGTCTGTATGGTAAATACAAACATCTGCCATGAGCGGGAATTTAATAGGTTTAAGGCAGGTTCGCTACCACTGTGAGAAGAAAAAAAAATAAATTATATAATTATTAAAAGGTAAGTTTGCTCAGCCATGCCCCTAATGAATGAAGCTAATTAGAAATGACAAAGTGTGACGTCATACTAAGGGCTAAAACCAAAAAAATATGCATGACTTATTTCGATAGGAAACGTTTTATTCGTTATGACGTAAAGATCATAGTTCGACACCGTTGTGGCGTTGTGGCTAGCGAGTCTGCCTGTAGTCTCGACGGTTGCGGGTTAGATTCCCGCTCGGTCAGATGTTTGTTAAAATTTCTGTCTCGGTCTGGGCGTTTGTCCGTGTGGGTCTCCCCATCGTGGCTCGGAGAGCACGTTAAGCTGTCGGTCCCGGTTATTATCAATAACATCTGATAATAATCGTTAACTCTTAATAAGTAAATTGCTCTTATCCAATGACTTACTGGTTCGCCCTTAGGGCTGCGGAGGTCAGATGGCAATCGTTCCGTGTAAAAACTAGTAACCTGTCAAATCCGGATAAGAGTAATAAGCAGACGCTGGGTACATAAAAATACCGGGAATAATGCTAGGATGAAGATCATAATTCGTAAATCAATACGTATTAAAGCTGAACCATAATATATCCGGTATTATGAACCGATAATGAGAAGAGATAATATTGTTTATAAACTTTGTTATTATGAAATTAAAGTTAAATTCAATCATAAATACAGTTTTAATTTATAAAATCTTATTCAAGGCCATGCTCCTACCAGCACAAATTGAACCACTTGAAAGGGGAAGTACTACCTTTTACAGAAAACCGACGTAAAGTAACAGTACTTATAAGTTTCGCGCGATGAGTGAGAGCTCCGAAGATCCAATATCTCAACCCCTCTGCATCCTTCTTTTTTTCCTTCTCATCCCTTCCTTTCTATTCCTTGGGTTGGCAACGCGCATGTGATACTTAAATTATCGTAAGCATTCTTTACGGTGACTGCACTGTACCGTCAGGCAGACCGTATTTTGGTTTGCCAACCGTGTGATATAAAAAATAAGGAAAATTTGAGAACACTTAATGGGCTAAAGTTTATATAATATATAAATTAGTATGTATAATATTTTATTAATTTATAGTGAGTTGTATGGTTATAAAAATAATAGGTACCTCGAAAGAGTAATAAACGTCAGGTGATACGGTAGTGGTCCTTGATGTGTTCTTTTCGGAAGTCCATTTGATGAATTCCTTTAAATCTTCAGGGCTTATGTGATTCTCCACTGTCAAGAACAAAAGTCAAAATAGCCAGTTGATATTGTATTATCTGACTAAAGATAATTTGCCTGTTTTAAAACAAAATTCCAACCAACTTCTATGGCCTTAACTTTTATAGTTGTATCAAAATTCAAAACCATATGGATGCAGTAATCGCGGTAAATCTATTCTGCTTTAAGGAGCTTCGTCCTACATAATACATTTCTTCCTTTCTTTTGGCTTCCTTAATTGTAATTTTACTGACTAGTACTATTATATTTCGCTGAAATACTGTAAAATGTCGATGACGGTCATTGTGGTGAAGCTGCTTTAAGCGCCATTGGTCGGGGCTTGAATTCTCGCTTGAGAATACAGACTTGGATGTCGTATTTGTAGCAAAATAGGTACTATACACATTTTGATGAAATGTCTGTACGATGAAACAGATGTAAAATATTATTATTGAATCGATATACCTACTTACTCCTTTACTTACTCGTAAATCCAACAAACAAAGATTAAAAAAAAAAACAACTAACTTTGGTTTTAGGTTATAGAAGCTTTGAGATTATTTGTAAAGTAATATCCTGATGTAGCTATAACGTCAATTAGTAATTATTAATCGAATTAAATTATCAAATTATGCTATAATTTCACGAAAGTAATCAATGCATTCTTAGTTAACTATTAATAAGAATTTATTAGTGTAAAAATAGCATGTGGTAATATTTTTAGTTTAGAACCTCTATGAAAATATCCTTAATTTTCAGATTCCTCAGATTACGAAAAAAAACCCTTAAAATACAATATCGGACATAAGTATATTTATGGCTCTTATACTATGAGCCCTAATAAGTTCCGTTGTTTATCTCATGTTCATCATCACAAAAAATTTTTATCGGCGTCGGGATGTGACGACCCCATCGCCCGCTGTTGGGATAACCCCTGTCACAGCAGAGATTATTCCACCAGTGCAATCAGTCACACTGGTAGTAGGTCTTTTGTTGCAAGAGGCCGGCTAGGTAGGTACCACCGCAGTGTCCAATATTCTGCCGCCAAATAGTAGTGCTTAGGCATTACTGTGTTCCGGTTTGAAGGGCACTGTACGCTAGTGAAATTACTGGGCAGAGGAGATTTAAGAACTAATATCTCAAGGTTGGCAACGCGTGAGTGGCGCCTACTAATGGTGCTGCAAGCGCTCATAGGCTACGGCAACCACTTACCATCAGGTGGGCCGTATGCTTGTTTGCCAACTTGTAACATAAAAAAAAAAAAAAATTCTAGACTGCGGTAGTCCGGAATAATTTTCGCATTAGTCGCAAACATAGTCGGTAGTTCGGAAACATAGTCTAGGTAACAAAAACAAACAAAATCATTTTAAAAAATTAGAAAAATTTATGTAACCATTATGTTTCTGAACATGTATTCGGAAATAGCTTTGCTTCATATAGGAACACATCGCACGACCTAGTTTCAAGTAGTTAGCGGGGCCGTATTCATACGTCGGCTTTATAGGGCGTGCCCTATTGGGCATATTCTTATCGCTTTAGACTTGCCTAAGAATTTAGGGAGACCAAAAACTATCAATAATAACGTTATTTTATAACAATAATATTAATTACTTTATGCAAATTTAGTAAAAATGATTATTTATTAATGCTAATAGCACAGTTATCTACTAAAAAAATATGTATTGTAACAGTAACCAAAATCGGTCGAATCCGTCTTAATTTTGATGCATTCCGTCTGTCTGCGATATCCGATTGATTAAGATGATTAAAAAATTAGGTTATTATAAAATGTATATGGAATTACGTAAGTCAGTTTCAAAAGTTTCCGAAAAATTGGTGATTATTTTTAATTGATTGTATTTATGAAAGTTATATTCGATTTTAATTAAAAGCTCAACTTATTTGAATCCGTCTCTGCCAAAACATACGAATACGAAAAAAAAAGTAGAAACCCCTTGTTTTACTAAAGGATAAAATAAACCCTCAAACCAGCTCTTAGCACACGTTAAGCCTTTTCAATAGGATCTAAATACGGCCCTGTTAGTAGGGCAGATGTCTCCAAGGCAACCCATCAACCTGGCATTTAATAAACAGTCGTAAGCATCGACTGGCACGCGATGTATTGTGTTGATGAAAATGAGATAGTGTTATAAAATCTCTTTTGCATTAAATATTAACTATGTTAAGGTCAATCTATGCATTATTTATTTATATCAGTGCTTAATACTATTTTTTTATAAGTTAAATTTAATTAATAATAATACTTTTTTTAATTAATATATTATACAATAATAGTAAGGAAATGTTCAACATTTACCGTAAGTATGGTAATTTAACTACGCACTGTATAAGACAACAAATGCAAGCAACCATATATAGGATAAGGTAAACTGTATTAATCACTCAGAATGCCACAAATTTTTCCCAGACACCTTCACCTATAACGCGATATTTCGATAAGAGATATTTTCTCAGCATTTTTTAAATATATATATAATTATTATACACACATTTTATGATTAATGTACAACTTAAAAAGACAATAGTATTTTAGAAACATTTATACTGCTGATAAAAATATAAGCAGACCCTGGCTAAATACCGGGAATAATGGTAGAAAAATAAAAGAAGACTCGTAGGTATATAAAATATGATAGCGAAATAAACATATCTAAAAGACTGTTAATGGTTAGTATTTTGCATTATTTATAAACACAAATAATTTTATATCCACTTTCCATTTGATCATTTTAAAAACCTAAGCTCGAACACCTTATCTAACACAATGAGTTGACAGAACAGAAAAGGTCCCGAGGGTTTGAAAACACTTTTTAAACAAAAGGTTTTCCCCAGTACAGTCCTCAAGTCTTAGGGTAAAATAATACCTAGACTATCTTAAAAGTTGATCGCAAACAATAAACTTACTATATTTTTTATTTGCAAAACATTGAACATTGACTTAATTACATGTATGTATGTAAAAAAATATTGAATATTATATTGTATAATGCAAAAAGTAAACGTAATACTCACATTCATCTGTTGTTACCCAGGTTCTTTTAGCATCAATCTTTCCAAAAAATAATAGCAAAACTAGCAAAAAAATACACTTATTTAATTTACTCATCGCGCCAAAAAGTATAAATGGAAATATAATTATTACACGAAGCACTACAATTATTCTATCACTACCGACACTAAATAAAGAAATATGGATTGTGATCGTGTTTTATATTATAACTGCTGTGTGATATAATTAAACACTGATTTACTTCAGCCAATGATTAACAATCGCGAATTATTCGCAGGATGTCCCCTTGTCTGAATCCGATAAATATTTATCAACCGTATTTATCAACCCTTTATATACTTACTTTTATATTCAATGCATGTTTAATTAAAAATATCAAAACCGCGTCATGTACCACAATTGCTAGTAATAATGCTTTTAACCTCTGTACCAGTGTACTGGTGTGGTTATTTAATTGTTGAGGACTCGTCGTTATAAGTAAACTCTCCGGTGGAATGTAGTGGAATAATTTATTGAAAAATGCACGAGTATATATACAAAAAATGAAAAAGTAAACAGCCAATAGAAAAATAGAAAACAAAATAAAATATAAAATTACAAAATAAATTTCCAATTAAAAAGTCTACATTAGTACGCGGGCTTCTGATAGGTGGCGTCCTGCTCCCCGCACGCCGCTGTCTGAAGCGGGAAGGGCGCGCGGGAGGGACGCGCGCGAATTAATAAAATTGACCGCTGCGACCCGGCGTCGCCTTAGAATCGTCGAGCGCCGAGTGCAGCGAGGTCGTCTTGTCCGTGTTCGGTTCCCGCGTCGCGTATTGCTTGAAGTAGTATTGTGTGAAGATTCTGATAGGAAGATTGAAGAAAGAAGAAACTGTAGATCTTCGGATCTGCATCTTAAAACCGCTCTTTTCAGAGCGATCTCTTTCTGATAACAAACCACGCCTTATAATGAAGGCATATATAAAACAGTTCTTTTCAGAGCTATCTACGTTCATCTATTCCGAACGATGACGTAGAAAATAAAGATAAATGAAAGATGTGTAGCGTACAATTATTTCCTATTACTGCACGTAGGTGATGCTGCTACAATGCTATTGTCATATAAAATGCATAAAAATATATCAGATTATAATTATACAATATTAAAAAAAAACAATAATGAACTTGGGAATGTTTTAAATACTTATCCAGATGTGACAGGTTACTAGTTTTTACACAGAGCGATTGCTATCTGACTTTCACAACCCTAAGGAAGTACCAGTAACTCATTGGATAAGAGCAAATTCTCTATCAAGAGTTAACAATTATTAACAAATATTATGATAACAACCGGGACTAACAGCATAACGTGCCCTCCGAAGCAGCTACAACGGTCGTCCCTAAAAAAAAATAATAGGTATTTCAATAGCGACAAGCGTTAATGCTTACAGAATATTTTCGAAAATTCAAGAAACCGTCGTATATTTGTGTGTGCAAAAATACTTAGCATTCAATTCCATCTCAAAAATTCCATGAATGTGAATTTTTAAAATATTATTGTGTTTTTGATGTCTTTAACTGTAATAAAATTGTGATACATATGTGAATACGTGTATTTATTTAAATAGAAATGTCGCTAATGTATACATACGTTGTCTAAATGCCTATTCACTTATTTATTATTTTTAATATGTATTTTCGACATATTTTTAAAATCAGAAAAAATATTTATATACTACATTTGTTATTCATACTGACAACACTGAACACTGTAGTATAGAACGCTCCTATTGGTCTAAACGGCTCAAACTATTCAAATTCATAACAACTGTCTTTATGTTCAAAGTTTCAAACGATTTACCGTTTGAAATCCCCATTGTGAATTTGTCAACAATCGTCAGTGTCCCTGCGTACAATTCTAGACATTTTATTTTATTTTAATTTATATTTAAGCTTATATATAATGACGTCGATCAAAGAAGAAGAAAAGAAAGAAATCCCTGAAATAATAATTGATCCCCAAACAAATTACACATATCAAAGGTTGAGATTCTTTGGCAAGGTGAGTTACATATAAACTATCATTTTTATTGTTCTCAGCTTAATTGAATGGCATAGTCACCGTATTATATTAACTATTTATTTCAACGTGTTAATTTATACATAAAACAGTGTTAAACATTGATATTACATAGGAGGTTAGCATCATTAACTCAAAAAAAAAATATCGTTCTTATAACGGCTTTATATTATGTCGATTTGCTTGAAATAGTCGTAGTTAATAAATGAATTCAGTGATCAACTAAGTAAATAGCTCTATAAATAAATCTAAATATAATTTTCCTTTTTAATAAATAGTGTCGTCAAGTCAGTCTTTTCTCATTATTATTTATTAACTCGTAATAATTAATTTAAGGGTGGCTTTGCAAAATGCTACGAAATACAAGACATAGCAACAAATCAAGTGTATGCTGGGAAAATTGTGTCCAAGAAACTTATGGTGAAATCATCTCAAAAAGAGAAAATGGCACAAGAGATCTCCATCCACCGATCCCTGCTTCACAAACACGTTGTTGGTTTCCACAGCTTTTTCGAGGACTCACTCAATATTTATATTATTCTCGAGCTGTGCAAAAGAAGGGTAAGTAGAATGACAATCATACCTGCACTTATTTCTTGAATATACCTAATAAGTATTTAAGTATTTTAATAAATGTCTTGATTATATTTTCTTACAAAAATATTTGAAGCTTACTTTACTTGTCTACCTTGTATCCTATCAAAGCGTGAATTAAAAATTGGATTTGACTCAATAAATAATGTTTTAAAAAGTACATTTTTCTTCTTAATTAATGATAGAAATGGTACCTTTCACAATAATTTATTTTGAATCATGTTTGCTATGCTATGTTTATACATCAACTTTTTCCAGTCAATGATGGAGTTACATAAACGTAGAAAAGCCATTACAGAACCCGAGACTAGGTTCTATATGCACCAGATCTTGCTCGGAGTCCAATATTTACACAGCAGAAGGATCATTCACAGGGATCTCAAACTTGGTAACCTGTTTCTTGATGATGATCTCCACGTCAAGATCGGGGACTTTGGTCTAGCAGCCAAAATTGAATTTGAAGGTAACATTGTCTTGGCATTTTACCAAGAATTATTACACAAAACGATTGACATCTGACCTCTTTAAAACTTTAAGGGTGTTACAGTTACTACATTACATTAGAAAAGTTTATGTTAATATTATTAATTTTTTTTTTTATCTTATTACACTTTGCTGTAAACAATTTTAAACTATCCTATAATCATGTCTTATATATCATTGTTGGCAAATAAGCACACCCCTTGCTTGGTGCAGTTATTTTTGCATATCTTTACTAGGAAAGCTCATAATACATTTAAAAATCTAGATTTAATAAATTGCTGTATATTATAGCATATTTTACTATTTTTAATTTAGGAGAGAGAAAGCAGACTTTATGCGGCACACCTAACTATATAGCACCAGAAATATTGACTAAAAAGGGGCACTCATTTGAAGTGGATATCTGGAGCTTGGGATGCATTATGTATACTCTGCTTGTTGGCAAGCCACCATTTGAGACTTCAACACTCCGGGATACATATAAGAGAATAAAACAGTGTGAATACAGGTATGATACTTTAATGGTCAATTGTTGTTTTTATCATCATATATTTTGGTATTTTCAGTTGATATATCTTAATAATTTTTTTTTCTCACACAAGTGCTAGGGGATCCCATTCCTTGCCACTTGGTACTGTGAAACCAGTCTTAGATGAGACATACAATAACACTGGACGACACGTAAACTGAAATAAGTAGAAGGAAATTTTGTGTAGAAATTCCAGCGGCTCCCAACATCAACCAGTGTGAATGAATTCATTCTAATTGTATATTGATAATTGATCTTCTTTCCATATGGAGAATTGACTATGCTTGAAATACAGGTGTTAAGAATAATGCTTATATTTTTTTGAATTTTCACCTAGTGAGGGGGTAAATCTTGCTCTGCAAGCTTGTTTCACGGGCCCGTGGCACTCAATACGTAGTCGATATGCGGAAGCCGTTATCAACGATAACACTCTGAAACAACGTTACAGGTTAACTATTGTGTTATGGTGATGGACACATGCCTTTTGTATGTTATGTAATATTGGCTTGTGTTTAATAGTGCTATTGGTCAATGTTGTAATTAAGTTCATTTTACTTTTATTTGTCCTATTTCTAAGTAATAAATTATTAGACATTTTTATACAAAATTCTGGAAGCATTTTCAGGTTCTCAGACAAATGTTTAAAAGATTTTAAAAATATATAAAAATTACGAATTATATAATACTATAAATAACATCATATTAATTAAAATAGATTTTACAGCCAAGTAGATTGCATAAAATTATACTCGAATTATATTCGAAGTTCTAAAATGTAGTTCCAATGCAAGTGTTCAGACCCATCAATTCTTCATTGTATTTCAAAACTATGCTTTGTTAATTGAAATAATTACATATTTACTGAATTCAGTATATAGAATGTGTTTTTCTGACCTTTTTAATATGTTCATCACATCGACAGAATCCCATCATCACTACGCAAGCCAGCAGCATCAATGATAGTACTACAACTGCAGTCTAATCCTGCGATGCGTCCTTCTGTTGACAAGTTGTTACAACATGAGTTCTTCTCATCTGGCATCATGCCCGCTGCCTTGCCACTATCATGTCTCACAACGGCACCGAGAACCGATCAACTTGAAGGCATTGCATTACACCGACGACCACTTAATGAAGTTAATACTAATGGTAAATATGTTATACACACACATTGTTAATATTCAAAAACAATTTTGAATTCCTGCAAATAAAATTTGATCTAAACGATTATTCTTAGCCTCAATAGGTAAATAAAAAGAATAGTATAGGAAAGACAGGGTTTCGGAAGCAGATATTATGAAGCATGAGATGATAATGAGAGTATTTTTTGTGAATAAACTATGTTATGATGGTATTAGTAAAGATTTGTTAACTGTTCCTGTACTGGCCACATTACTTATATTATATAAATTATAAAAAATTTAGATGGAAAGAAACATCTGTTTCCCGGGTATATAAATGTAAATTTCATGTTCTAGATAATATAATGGCAGTGGACTCGCCGGTAAAATGCGTGCCGCCTGCAGAGCCTCGCTCCGTCGAACCTACCTCACATCGTCTGAATCTCATTTCACTTCGCGACCAACTTAATGCGTTACTTAAGACAAAGGTAAATCAGTATTCCGTCATAGTCGGTACTTAGTTTTTGGTTTTGCTGAATGAGCCGACCAGGAAGCCAGGAAAATAATAATCTTTCAAACATTCCCCTTCCAAATACCTTAAGTGAAAACTCATGAAAGGGCCTCCGCAAGACCCCGGCCCTGCCCCCATCACTATACATTGTATTTTAGGGCCGTGCCCCACACTGAATGGGTCCCCCATTCATTACTTAAAATTTTTATTACAAAAAGTAAACAAGAATTTTCTTTAAATCACTAACATATTTATAATTTTGTTTCTTTTTAACCAGTTGAAATGTCGTCGCGAATGTCTTAACGACGATATGAGCGATCCGGCCGCTCAACCGCTGGTGTGGGTCGGTAAATGGGTGGACTACAGCGACAAGTATGGCTTCGGTTACCAACTCTGTGATGAAAGTGTTGGTGTTATGTTCAACGACACAACAAAGCTCATCATGCTTGCCAATGGAGTGTGAGTTTTAAATTAAGATTTATGTTTATTTAAAGACAGGTCAATTTAGTAAAATTGTATTATTATGTTTTGTTTTGCAGAAATGTACATTACATAAACAGGCAAGGCCAGGAACAGTATATGACAATGCGTGAATATCCACAAGAACTGGACAAGAAGATGAAGCTACTTACATACTTTAGACGATACATGACTGAGCACCTTATGAAAGCTGGTAATTAAACAAAATCAAAAACGTACATATTTTGGATTCAAATTTTTCACTTAACGCAATGCAATGATTTGATGACATTTACATTACCTACACACAAGCTCAAATCAAAATTTATATTAAAAAGGAAAACCAACTTTCAAAAAATAAGTGTAGTACTTTAGTAGAATATTTCATTTTCATGAAAAATAATTATTGATTGTTATATTTTTGCCACTTCATTAATAAATATGGTGTTATTCCAAAAGTTGGAAGTAATCATTAATTATTGTATATTTTTTATCTTATCAGGTGCGTCTGTACCGGTAAGGGAGAGTGATGGGTTATCCCGGTTGCCTCACTTACATCAATGGTTCAGAACTTCACTGGCTGTCATTATGTACCTAACTAATGGAACCTTACAAGTAAGTATATATAAAACGTAGTTTTATTTTAAACATTTTTATAATAGGTAGTTTCAAATGTATACGTAGTTGAAAGTATCAAAACCATTCAATTGTACACTTTAGAACAAAATATTTTGATAAAAAAATTTCATTGCAGATAAACTTCCAAGATCATACAAAAATTATCCTGTGTCCTTTGATGCAAGCTGTTACGTACATTGATGTTGAAAAGAACTTCAGAACATTCCGTTTTAGCACAATCGAGGAACATGGCTGTGATAAAAAACTCTATACTAACTTGACATATGCACTAGAAAAACTTAACAGTGTATTAGCTAACAAACTATGCTAGCCTTCCAATATATTACCCAATGACTATGGATCTAGTATACTACATGATTAAATGAATTAATTCTCTGCACAGATGGAAAATGTAGGATTTAGTCAAAGTAGCGATAATTTGTGCACCGATGTATTATTAATCGTATCATATTGTATTACTATTATTTAGTAGCATTAAACATTTGTTAAAGAACTTGTTTAGTTTTGCAATTTCAGATGGGTGACTTATGTCTACTGCCACATTATTTATTTTAAAGTCATTCATACATTCTTTAACATATACTATACTTTAACATTCTACACTCCGTTGTAGAATGCACCTAAAATGCATAATCTTACAAATAAAACTATGACCCATATTTAAGAAATAAGAATACACCCAGTTGCTAAATAGAAAAACTACCATTTATCTATTGTATTGTTAGAATTATTACTCTGGGGGCCTTTAGAATGTTATGTTTGGTGTTAAGTTGCAAATTTTAGTTTAGACTTTGTTAGTTTGACAATTTTAGAGGAGTAAATAGTTGCACCATGACTGAACAGCCGGGTGCTAGCAGTTACATGATTATTTTGATCACTTTATTCTAGTTTTAGAACTATTTTTTTTAAAACATTATTTTTGTGCTTCAGCAGCATCACAAAAATAAATACTCTGCACAACAGCAATATCATTTAATATTTTCTACTTTCTCTTTATTCAAATATTTTTTTAATGTATTTATTATTAATTTAGTTCATAAGTTACTACAAATCCTATTATAGGTTTTCAAACAAATGCTTGTAAAATCTTCACTTATTTTATGGAAACAAAAATTTACGATGCTTTTGAAGCACTACAAATTTGTAACTTAAACATTTCTCAGGGGTATGTTACCTCACGTAACAACATTTGACAATAAAGTTTTTTTAGTACAAACAACTGTGTTTTAAATTATCACATTTAATTGTCATACAACAGAGTTGTAAATTGATAAAAAATTAACAGAAAATAAACTGAAACATAGAAAATATACATACTAAACTCGTATATTTTAAATTTATCAAAACATTTTAAACAAAAGACATAACCACAAAGGAAAAACTTGTGCTTTGGTACAGAACAAAAAATAGATATTATGAAAAAAACCTTTTGCCTATAGTCTCATTACACAAAATTGTGAATTGGAGTATTGCAGTTTCTTTATTTTTTTAAGTGGTTTTTAAAATGATATGGTGGAACCCCAATTTAAATCAACAAAGAGGGGTTGACCTGCATAAATAAATTGATCAGACTTCATAAAAGCAAAAGAAATGCTTACTAATGAAAACAAGTTAGTTAATTTATAATTCTGTATGTATGATGTTCTGCATGTGTGGTAACATATCACTTGGATGAACAAAGAGGCCCTCTTGGACTTGCCAATCTGTGTATGCTCCATATTGAGAAGTAACACCAACTACCTCACCCTGCCCGCTAATTGGTCGACCAAAAGTTCTGCCTGAGCCAGCAAGGAATCTGCAACAAAATTAGAATATCAATATTAGTTGAAAAGTATAATTATAGTATCAATTATTACTAATATACAATTATTTGTTTCTAAATTTTCATTTTCAGCATAGAGATATTTTCAACGATTGTTGTTTGTTACTCAATTGATACAATAATTGTGTCTATAAAATATTATAAAAACAGAAAATGTTTTTGAAATGGTAAACAGTATTCATACTATCATCTTTTATATTACTTTATCTTAATTCGTCTTAGATTATTTACCAGAAAGGAAAGTATACCACCCAAAGATAATAATAATAATAATAATAACTCTTTATTCTGTTTTTAAAAATTATGTTGTTTTGTCTTAATCAGTTTTCATAATTTATAATTGAAACTGAAAATGTGTGATATATACATATACATTTAAAAAAATTTGGTAATGCAAACAACCAATTTTGTCAATACACAAATAACAATATGCACAGTAATCACTACATAGTTTAAAACATAGTTGCTTTCTCTGTTCCTATGTATGCTTAAATCTTTAAAACTATGCAACAGATTTTGATGCAGTTTTTTTTAAATATATAGAATAATTGAAGAGGAAAGTTTATACGTATAATAAAACGAAAAAAATTTTTTTTTTGATCTAATGTGATGTCGTAAATAATTACATTTAACACGTGCGGGCCACATGCATTAGTGAATAAATCATAACTACTGGATCGATTTTAATAATTTTTTCAGTGAATGACATAGGCTATATATTTTAAACCCTTGCGAAGCCGGAGCGGGCAGCTAGTGAATTATATGATAAAAATACATACGCAGCAGTATCAACATGTCTCAGTTTTATGGGAGTGTCTCGTCTCCAGTAGTCATTGTTGCATATCACCGTCCAATTGTCCCCGCTGTCGCCCTCTCCGTCATCATCCCCATAACATGACACCTCCTGGTGTCCTGATAAAGGTGATGTGAAGTAATGTGAGTGTAAGTTTTTCTTGGTTGATACATGCTGTAGTCGAATGTTAGAGTTACATTTTACGGGAGCTCTGAAAGAAGATATATCTCATTTTAATTCACGGAGAATGATGTTTTAAAATAATTATTTTTTTGAAAACTCTATAAATATCATATTGTGGTACAATAAAGCCCATGCATGTAGCTATAACATTTTTTTTATAATCGTTAACTCTTGATAAGTAAACTGCTCTTATCCAATAAGTTACTCGTTCGCCCTTAAGGTTGCAATGGTCAGGTGGCAATCACTCTGTGTAAAAACTAGTAACCTATCAAATCCGGACAGAAGTAATTAACAGACCCCAAGAATAACGCTAGAAGAATTCATTTTAAATAAGATTGTCTATATAAATTTGCAAGTGACCACACTTACAGCTATAGTATATATTATAGCATTGTCTCTTTGTTTTGTAACTTGCTAATATATTATATTATAGTAGGGTTAATTAATATATGTTATACCTAAATGTATGATCCATGGGCTTAAATATTTAAGAAAAATAAAATTATACATACCCACGTTTACATGTTTCTCCCATAGATGCCCTCACTAGCCAATGGCTATTATGATCGTCAGTTACATCAACTGCTGTAACAGACTGTTGTCCTGATCCTGAACCATATTTAATATCATGGGAATGAAGCCGCAATCGCAAATCTGTGTTCATTAACTTAAAAATAGTCCCGCATGTCACGAATTCTGCTTTAGAAGCTGTAAACAATATAAAGAAATCGTAACTATACATCATTAAAATATAGTTCATTCATAAAATCTTATATTATCCTCCCATCGTATAAGGCCACGTAATAGTTACGCCTGGAAGAGATAAACAAGCGAGCGTTTGGATGAAATGTAAAAATTATATTAATATTACCGTCAGCTATACGAACACTCCATAACGTATTTGCGAATAATATTATACTTATAATATTTAGATATTCACTATAAACTTGGAACGATACCATTTTCTAGTAGCGACGTTTTCGCATATAATAGGAATTAGGAAAATACTACTCAATGTTCACTCAACTCCACGAATGCGAATGCCGAAATACGAAATTACGAATACTCGAATAGCGTTATTTGACATATTTTTGACACTTGACAGTTGAAATAGTGTAACCCATAAAAGTAATATAAGCATAGAATTATTATTAGTACCTAATATAAGTTCTGGGTGGCGCTAAAAGAACAACAACGCCGAGCAACAGGCGGCGGTAACTAACCTGTCCAAGGTTACTACGGGCCTAGAGGAACAAAATAACCTCTAAAAGTGTAGAATGGGACCTTGGGAAAGTCTCAGTTTGTTATCCCAACTTCTTAAACATGGAAAGTCTAATTAACGAGAGTGATTTGTCATGCGATCCGGCTAACCCCCGGCGCCCCCTGGTATCCGGGCCAGAGGGTGTGAAATTGGCTACCGAAGGCTGCATAGAAGTGGGTAACCAGGCTTCTATGTCGGCAAATGCTACTGGAAACAAGAAGATGATTCAACAAGCATTTCACCCTAGCCTGTTTATAAGTAAGCAGAGGAGTTCCTCTGTTGGAAAAAAAACCAAACCTTCTACTTCCATAAATGAAACACCACCTGTAATGGAAGAGAATAGCCCAACACAAGTAAGTCCTAACAAAACCAGCCCCCAGCCTCCTCAATGGCAAAGAGTACCATCAGGAAATAACCGTAAAAGGAAGAAAATCTCTGTAACTCCGTCTCCTGAAGGAATCAAAACTGCCAATAGATTCAGTGACTTACCTGTTGACCACACTGAAAAGGAAGTACCAAAAAAACCCAGCAAGCCCCCACCAATAGTCCTTTATGGAGTGGAGGATATAACCAAATTAACTGACCTGTTAGAAACTGTGGTTAGTAGGGATATGTTTACTTTCAAAATAGTCAACCGGAACCAAATGCGGATTAGCTGTACAGAAGTTGAAGTTTATAAAAAACTCATCTCCATAGTTCGTGAAAAAGGACTGATAGGACATACGTTTAACAGAAAAGACCAAAAAAATTACCGAATAGTCATTAGAAATCTCCATCACTCTACTCCTCTTAGTGCTATAAAAGAAGACATTGAAAGTACGGGAAATACAGTAATAGGAGAAATAATCAATGCAAAATATGGCCCTGACAAAAAACCAACATCAACTTTCTTTGTGAACCTTCTACCTAATCCCAACAACAGAACGGTGAAGGAGCTCAAACATATATACCACCAATCAGTCATTATAGAAGACCCAAAAAAAAGAAAGACAATAGTGCAGTGTCAACGTTGCCAACAGTATGGCCACTCGAAGAATTACTGTATGAGACCCTTCCGATGCGTGAAATGTGGGGATTCTCATAAAACTTCGGAGTGCACCAAGCGAGACCGAAACACCCCGGCTACATGTGCATTATGTCATGGACCCCATCCCGCCAACTATAAGGGATGTGAAGTGTACAGGGAAATCCTAGTAAGAAGAACAGCATCATCGCGTCCTGCAAAGAGAAATGCGGCTCCAACATTAAGGGATTCAGATTTTCCTATCCTTGGAACATCATTGCCAACATTGAATATTAATCCTGGGAAAGAGGTAAATAAATCAGACACCGCAAAATGCAGCGGACCTGTATGGCCTACTATAAAAGAACCCTCTAAAAATGAAGTTACTTTTGCAGAGCATCAAGAGAAAGGCATACTAGAAAAACTACTCATAAAACAAAATGAAAAGTTTGAGCTAATCCTACAACACATGAGTACATTAATGCAACTCATTACATCACTGCTTAATAAACTTAAATAATGGCGGTATTGCGAATGGCTACCTGGAACCCGAATGGTCTGGCTCCAAACAAGAATGAAGTAGGTCTTCTATTAAATGAACATAAACTGGACGTTATGCTCATCTCGGAAGCCCATTGCACCACCATATCAAATGTGAAATTTCGAGGATTTAGAACATATATGACAAACCATCCGGATGGAACAGGCCATGCCGGCACAGCAATCATAGTGCGAGATAGCATCAAACACGATATCCTACCGGAGTTTAAGACCGAGTTTATTCAAGCAACTACAATTGCAGTTAGAGATAGTTGTGGTTATTTCAACATTTCTGCTGTATACTGTCCACCTAAACATACTATATCGGAAAATATGTTTAGTAATTACTTTAGCACCTTGGGGGGCAGATTTATATCTGGCGGTGACTGGAATGCGAAACATACATCTTGGGGCTCCAGGTTAACCACAACTAGAGGCAGACAGTTGCAGGCTAGCGTGACAACATTGCATCTTCGCACGATATCTGCATGTGAACCTACATACTGGCCCACAGATCCGAACAAGATACCCGACCTTTTGGACTTTTTCATCACTAAAGGCCTATCTAGTTCCTATCTTCGTGCGGAATCATGTCTGGATGGTTCCTCAGACCATACGCCCGTATTACTTAGTGTCAGCACTATGGTAATTGAAGTTGAGAGACCACTAACACTATGTAATAATTATACCGATTGGGAATCATTCCGTGAATATCTGGAGGATAATATAAACCTAAAAATAGCTCTCAAAAGTCCCGAAGATATTGAAGAGGCAACAAAAAATATCACCATCCTCATACAAGAGGCCTGTTGGAAATCTACGCCACTACCAACACAAAAACGAGGCACTACAACAAATTGGCCACTAGAAATAAAAAACCGAGTTCTAGAAAAACGGCGACTACGACGTGTTTGGCAACTCAGTAGAAATGCCACGGATAAACGAGCACTTAATAAATCTATACAAGAGCTAAGAATATTCCTCAATGAATGGCACGACGCTACACTTGGAGCTAAACTAGAGTCACTTACGCCAACGATATCTAGCAACTATTCCCTATGGAAATTCACCAAGTCGTACAACAAACCCCAGATAGCGAAACCACCCATAAGGAATAGCGTTAATAGCTGGGCTAAAACAGCTCAGGAAAAAGCTAATGTGTTCGCTAATCATTTGGCTTCTGTTTTCTCACCCAATGAAACTGATAATATAGAGGTGCAAGCGGATGTGGGAGGTCTTTTGAATCAACCGTATCAGATGGCGCTACCACCACATCCAGTAAAAGTAACTGAAGTGTGGCGAACGATCAATAGCCTTAAAGACCGAAAGGCCCCAGGATATGATCTGGTAACAAAGGAAATACTGCAACAATTACCGAAAAAAGCAGTGGTTTACTTGACCATCCTGTATAATGGAATTCTCAGAACACAATACTTTCCAGCCCTGTGGAAAGTTTCTAAAATAATAATGATCCATAAGGTCGGTAAACCACCAAATGAAGTTCAATCCTATCGACCGATCAGTCTCCTGCCAATTTTGTCAAAAGTCTTCGAAAAAATATTATTGCAAAGAATACTGCCTATTCTGACAGAGGAAAAAGTCTTACCAGACCATCAATTTGGGTTTCGACAATCCCACTCTACAATCGAACAAGTTCATCGGGTGACTTACACAATCAGAGAATCGTTAGAAAATAAGGAGTATTGTTCTTCGGCGTTTCTTGATATACAGCAGGCATTTGACAAAGTTTGGCATGAGGGCCTTCTTTACAAGATCAAGAAATATCTACCACATAGTTACCATATGTTGATGCAATCTTATCTATCGGACAGGATTTTCCAAGTTCAAGAATCCGAGGAAACTTCAGACTTCCATAATATTAAAGCAGGTGTCCCGCAGGGGTCAGTATTGGGCCCAGTTCTGTACACAATCTTCACGGCAGATCTACCAGTAGTAACCGGAGTTACCACAGCTACTTTCGCAGATGACACCGCACTATTAGCAAGCAGCAAAAATCCGGCTACTGCATCTCAGACCTTACAGAAAGGGCTAAACGAAGTAAATGACTGGTTGAATAGATGGAAAATTAAAGCAAGTGCATCTAAATCAATCCACGTAACATTCACGCTGAGAAAAGGAGATTGCCCTGCAGTATACCTAGGAGAGAACATACTCCCCCACTCTGACAGAGCTAAATACCTTGGCCTCCATTTGGACCGCAGACTGACCTGGAAAAATCATTTAAAATCCAAAAGAGATGAACTTAATATCAAGTACAAAACCATGCTCTGGCTACTCGGACGAAATAGCAGATTGTCAGTAGACAATAAACTTCTCATCTACAAAATGCTCCTGAAACCTGTGTGGATGTATGGGATACAGCTCTGGGGTAGCGCCAGTGACTCCAACATTGCCATGATACAAAGATCACAAAATATCATCTTGCGCACTATTTCCAATGTTCCTTGGCTTATCACAAATGTCGAAATCCATATGAACCTAAAAATGACAACAGTTAAGGAAGAGATTAGAGCTGCCTCCAAAACATACCAACAACGGCTTGCCTTGCATCCCAACCAATTGGCAACCCTGCTTACCACCCAAAAACATCTTGGGCGCCTTAAGAGGCATGATGTACTGCAGCTGCATGAGAGGGTGTAGTAACATCCTCAAAACATGAGAAGTGCCATCAATGGAGGGCACGCTCATCACGCCAACCTTCACACCACATATCCGCTTATAGTCACAGGACTGATTGCAGATAAAACCAATCAAAAAAAAAAAAAAAAAATAAATCGTTGCGGGTCTGAAGTGGAACGTACCCACCATGTTATGAAGTGACAACGATAACAATTATTCACAATTGACATTTGACAATTGACAACTATATGAGACAAGTCGTCAAAACGGTCAAGACGTA
The DNA here is from genome assembly GCA_023373885.1 of Hestina assimilis. Classification (NCBI taxonomy): domain Eukaryota; kingdom Metazoa; phylum Arthropoda; class Insecta; order Lepidoptera; family Nymphalidae; genus Hestina; species Hestina assimilis. Next base: position 6,132,802 of record CM041741.1, on the reverse strand, counting down.
TTGTTCTTCTAACAATAATTTTGTTATATTGTTTTATTATATTTCTATTAGACACGTCTGGATTTATTTAGTATTTTATGGACACTAACTAGTAACAAAGAATAATGGATAATTGTGACAGTAAATCACTAACAGGCAATAAAGGTAAAACGCAATTTCGAAATTTTAAACATATGTCCAATATAATATTATGTTAAAAGATTGTATTCTTTGCAGTGTCTTACGACCCTGGATGGAATGACCCACCGAGTTGTACATACAATGCTCAACAAACTACACCAAATAGACCACGAAACTTTCTAAATAAAAGGGTAGCTTTTCCTTTATCTGGTGGTGTGAGCAGTTCTGTATCAACTCCACCAGTCAATTTGCCTCCAATGCCTTCAAGTGTTCTTCCACCTCCAGTGCAAAGTTTAATGGACTCCAATAACGAAAATAGTAATAAAATAGATGCTGAAATTACACTAAAAGAAGTAAAAGATATCCTTACATCATTATTAGAATCTAGTAAAGAATTAGGATCAAAAGCTGACAATATTAAGAGAAGAATAGAAAATATGGAGAATATGTGGCTCAGTGGAAAATTAAATCATGAAATTCAAGTACAAATGAGAGATTTGGCATATGGTAAGAGTATATTTTTATGTATATGTATATCAAACTATATTCATTTTATTTTCATTACTTTATATTATTAGTACCACAACAAAATACTATAATTGGCTCTTTACAAAGATGCTAAATTTCCACAATACAAACTGTACTTTATTCTAGAAAATATAATATTGCATTTCACCTTTAATCATACATATTTAGTTTTATTGAACTATTTGTCTTTACTTTCAGCACTTAGAGATGATAACCACAGCAGAGCAGATGAAATCCATAAGACTCTGATGGTGGACCACGTCAGTGCAGTGAGCATGTGGATGCCAGGTATCAAACAGCTTATTTACCACTGTATTGCACGCTCTGAACTACTGGCTATGGATAATGAATAGAACTGTATTAAATAGCTTTTAAGCCTAAAATTTACTTAAAACATGTTATATTATAAGACTTCATAAAGAGAGTAGGACTCTAAACTCAAGAGAAAGGTATCACTTGTAGGTTACAAGGATGTTAGGTACATTAATTTCTTATCATTTTTAATCTTATTTTTATTATATGAGTGATACAGGTGAGGTGGGTAAAATTAATTTCCAATTTTTTACCCCTATACTGCAAACTATGTCCTGTGTTACTGTGTAATATATCTGCTGAAGTATAGAAAAGAAATTATAAGAAGGCAGACAGGTATAAATTACCAATATTAATTTTGTGGGATTTGTTTTTCATTAAATAATAGTATATAAGTCATAGTATCAGTAAAATTAAAATATGTACAGAGTAAATTACATATTATGTTTTGTGTTTCATGTTGTCTGTCTGGTACGTAAACTCGTTTTCTAAAATTTATTAAGTTGAATTATTAATTGTCAACATTGATTCTGTCAAGTCTACAATTCCAGTCCTTCTGTATTTTTTATTGTAAAAAATTATATACATTTCAAAGTATTATTATTGGATTTATCAAAACTAGTCACAAAAGTGATTGTATTGTGTATAATTAAAAGATAACAATTTTATTGTAAATAAAACATACTTTATTTTAAGTTTAAGTGCATTTTATAAAATTTTCTTACGTCTTATACTATACCTTAACTAAATTACAATTAGTTTCACTACATACCATATTATATCTATGGAAATTTATGTACAATGATATAGGTATAGTGTAAATAAAAATTGATAAAAAATTACTCTTCTAACTCATTTTATTGAAAAGTCAATCATAGTCTCTTTAAACACCACAAATTCACAATATTTGAAAAGTTGACAAACCCAATACCACCTTACATATCGTCCATATTGAATAAAGGTTTTCTCTTCCGTGGTTTTGGGTGTTTAATTAAATCCTATATGCCTCGTTTGATAGGTTTCGGGGCGACAGTGACCCGCACTGGTCGACACAATTCTACTAAAGGCGCCGCTTCCCGGCCTCCGCCTTCTTCAACTGCAAGGCACAACGATATGTCCACACCACACGGTTCAGTCCAGACTCCGTGCGAGATTAATACTTTCGTTAGCAGGCGAACATTTTGTGTTCCATCGTCATCTATAAATAAAGAATACAAAATATAGATTCAAAAGTTTTGGAGGATTGTTTTTTTTAATTTTCTTCAAATTAAGTTTTATCAACTATGAAAAAATTAAAGTGTCGCAGGACACGTGGTTAGCAGTCCAAGTTCCATCATTGCATATCTCAACCCACCCCCCTTTGCACCCTATGCCACCCCTTTGCACCCTATGCCACCCCTTTGCACCCTATGCCACCCCTTTGCACCCTATGCCACCCTTTTGCACCCTATGCCACCCGTTTGCACCCTATGCCACCCGTTTGCACCCTCTGCCACCCGTTTGCACCCTCTGCCACCCGTTTGCACACTATGCCACCCCTTTTCACCCTATGCCACCCCTTTGCACCCTATGCCACCCCTTTGCACCCTATGCCACCCCTTTGCACCCTATGCCACCCCTTTGCACCCTATGCCACCCCTTTGCACCCTATGCCACCCCTTTGCACCCTATGCCACCCCTTTGCGCCCTATGCCACCCCTTTGCGCCCTATGCCACCCCTTTGCGCCCTATGCCACCCCTTTGCGCTCTATGCCACCCCTTTGCGCCCTATGCCACCCCTTTGCACCCTATGCCACCCTTTGCACCCTATGCCACCCCTTTGCACCCTATGCCACCCCTTTGCACCCTATGCCAACCCTTTGCACCATTTGCCACCCCTTTGCATCCCATCTAGTACTAGCACTAAAGTCGACTCAACCAGCCAACATTCGTGCATTTTTAATTTTTCACTTCATTAAAATTCATACCAACATTCCAAAAAAAACTAGTACTAACTGGTGTTGGTGTGGTCGAGCGGTCGCAGATGGTCGCGCGGCGGGACGAGCGCGTGCACGCGTGTGTCGGGGTAGGCGACGCGAATGCGCAGCGCGCTCGGGTCGCGCACGCGCACCACCTCCGCCTCCAGCGCCACGCCCGCGATCAGCCCCGCGCAGAACCGCAGCAAGGTGTCGTTGTCCGTCGCCGGCTCGATGATGCTCGCCGAGCACATGCGGATCTAACATTGTATAAATGATTATTGTAGATATTATAGTATAGTATGAAGTAAAATAATTTAGAAGACTAGCGTGCCCGACGGATTTTATCCTGTCCTGAAAAAAAACCTAATACCAGATTGCACACACGCCCACTGAGAAATGATTTTCGCACTCCAATACTTGTTAGCGGTAGTGTGGTTCTTCCACAAACTAAACAAGGACAAAGGCCCGGTTTAAAAAATATTGTGTATATGTCCATTCTTATAATCGGAAAGGTACCGAAGCAACCCATACGATGAAAAATCGTGGCTTGATCTGACCATAGAAGCCTTGCGACAACCTTCGTACCAGTTGAGAGCCGTCGTCTGCAAGCGTTTCTCGCTACCAGAGGTAGTCACCGACGCCATTGTGCACCAGTCTAGATGATTATGCTTGTAGTTTCAGACCCCCAACACATAGTATTACCATCCTAATGGGGCCCCCATTACACAATGTAACGTTTATTCATTCCTTACCCTAAGGTTAGGTTTCGGTATAATGGGGAGAGGTGCTGACAATAACAGCGGCTGCACGGCGCGGGCCAGAGTCGAAGGCTTGTGTTCGCCACTCTGAGATAACTGTTGAAATACGGCTATAGTGAATGGATCCGGTTCTACACCTGGGGAACAAACAATTATGCTATTTTTTTATGTATTCTATTATTATTATATTTTTATTATTAAAATGGATAAATGATTTAGTAAGAAACGGAAAAGTGTTGAGTCAAAATTATCCATATTGATTTAAAATGTTAAATTTAAGATATGAATGCAATTTAATTAGGATTCTCGCTTCTCCCATCGAACAAGTAGTACATACTTTAAGTTTCGACTTTTGGAATCTACGTTGCCGTCACGTCGTACAGAAGTGTATGGTTCTTTAGTGTGTGTTTTTGTTTTAAAATATGGTAGACATTGTCATACCCGCTGATGCGAGGTGCCTATCCAGCAGCTCGGCGTGGTGCGTGAGCGCGGCGGCGGCGGAGAGGGCGGCGGCTCCCCCCGCCCCGCACGCTCCCCGCCCCAGTCCTCCCGCCGCCGCGCTCTCCACAGCCGCGATGAGCCGCGCCGCACACACGCGCAACGCGAGCTGCCACACGTACGCATTCTCCTGCTCCGTCACACCGCTGAACTGGTGCTGAAGCCTGTTGGGAAGAAAAATATACTGCAGCGTGTCTTATATAGAAACATTTATTAAAAAACTTAAAATTTAATTTAAAATAATTTATGAACAAAATAAATACGATGCGTTTTGTACATTTGGAAACAAACACCTGATGGCTCTAAATAAGCCTTTATTGAGATCTATATTACACAACACAACTTCACAAATCACAGGTCAATCACAGTCCAAAAGAATAGCCGAGGTCACTAATTATCGCACCTGTTCACTGGTATCACTTGTAGTTTCTTCGCTCGTTGCTCAGAACTGAATGACTCAGTCGACGCGCCGTGCCGCGGAACACAGGTTCGAGAAAGTTCCGTCCGCGGAACGCTATACTACATCTTTCGAAAACACATCTTTCTAGAAACTACGCGGCGTCGAGGAAATAAACAGAGAGAGTAGCATGCGACTTTGAACCTTATGATCTCCGTAACATTATTATAGGCGAGTGTTACCTGAGACAATCTGTGACGAGCTGTTGTAGCGCGTGCGGGGGCGGTCCGTTGGTGGCGTTCAGTGCGGTGTGTAAGGAGAGAACGCAGCGAGCAAACAACGCCGTGAAGTTAGCCGCGCCAGACACCATCGGTTCCATTTCTGACAATCTACAAAAATAAAAATTAATTATAAGCTTTTTAATTTTACCCGTACTTTCGTTCATGTAGAGCACTCAAATAATTACTCTAGACATAATTTCATTGAAACATTCCACATACTTCATTTTGGAATTTAAGGTTGACTCCAACCCCAGACCCATGTTAGTGAACTAAGTTTTCAAGACTGTTGCATTCAAACAAACAAATCTCAAAATTCGTAGGTGGTTGTGGTGTTCTATTCAATAACTTCTAAATACTTGATTCTAATCAATTTTTTCTATTGAAATACCACTAAGTCCAAAATTGGTGACCCCATTTACCAACCAGTGAACAGCACTGAGCGTCTTAATATTTGTTGTTAAAGTTAAACCTGAACTTAAACATAACAACCAAATAAGAAGAAAAATATAAAAAGTATACAACTAATTAAAATATACAAAAAAAGTGATCAAGACTCGCTGACACTCTTTTGTAGATTCAACACCAACGCAGCGAAAAAAAGTTAGTTACAAGCTAACTTCATTGTGCACAATATAACCAAATAAAGTTAGCGTTAAGTTAGCGCAGAATTTAGGGGCGCCAGAAAGTCTTTTACTGTATGGAAGGGCCGGTCCATTCTTACTAATATTATAAATGCGAAAGTAACTCTCTGTCTGTCTGTATATCTGTCTGTCTGTCTATCTATCTGTCTGTCTGTCACGCTTTCACGCCAAAACTACGGAACCGATTTACATGAGAATTGGTACACAGATAGTCGATAGCCTGAGAAAGGACATAAGGTACTTTTAGTGCAAAAAAAAAGTTTGAAAAGGGGGATAAATAGTTGTATGGAAGTATCGTCATTTTAGACCTAGAAGCTTGAAATTTAATGTTTAGGCTTTTGAATTAATATAAATAAATGTGGCATTCAAAGTTTGTAAAAGTTTTACCGCCAAAGGTGTAAAATAACAATACAGAATAAGGGATGAAAGTAAAAAGTGATGTACGGGGGCGAAGCTAGTGATACATATTAATTCTATATTACTAACTTGTTTAGTTGTTCCTCAGCTGATTGTAACATTTTCAATCTCACGTTAGTCGATAGCGTGACGTTGTCGATGTGCTGTAGCACCGAGTCGAAGAAACGACGGACCGCACTGTCATCTATCTCTGTCTCGCTCTTCTCACAACGAGATTGTTGGGAGCCACCTGAAACAAAACATTATATAAAGGTTGCACACTCAATAGTAGCAACCCTACACAATATACCATTTCACAGTGTGTGTTTTGGATATGATGCTTATACAGAAATCTTAATAAGGTACAAGAAATGTTATGACGGTTTTCCACCATTGATTCCGTGCCACTCGCAAGAGTAAACTGCATACTTGTGTTTTCACCAATAAATAGTCGAACGGAAACGACTGCGCGAGCCGAAAGAGGTAAAAATTAAAAAAAAAAAATCTTTCTGCATTGGAAAACAAAGGACAAAACTCTTTGTTGGTGGAAACGCAAATCTATATAAACGGAATCCGTCCCGCTTTACAATTTCCCGTTCATTACCTTTTGGCGGTGGAAAACCAGCTTTCAAAGTAGGTTATTACTTCCGAACATATGTCTAGATTCCTCCCACCCATACTGTATACTACATGCGCAGAGCATGAAGATATAGTAAGTTTCACATTACATTGCTACTTGCGTTAGCACCGCTCCTTAGATTGAATAGCTTATACATCAATGGTAAGCAAAGTGAATAAACTACAATAATGCATGTTCACACCGGTCGTGACTCGGTGAAAAAGTTACGCGGATATGCGACTTTCAGTACCTATTTATTAAAATTTCTATGGCTGCTTAACTAACTTGTAGTATAGTATTTTGATAAAATTTGTATTTTTTTAAAGTAATAAATAATATATTTCGAGTAATACACATAATGTAATAGGTGGATAAGAATATTATGATATATATACCGATAGGCAGATGGGGGACCAAATGCGGCATAGTATCGCGCAGGTAGGTGTAGTGCTTGACGGTGTGGTCCTCGAACAGGGGCAGCATGGTGGTGCAGTGCTGAGCCGCGTTCAACACCAGGATCAACACGCACATGTCTTATATTTCATAATTCAGGAAACATACATACATTTTTGAAGAGAAACTTCTTTAGAATCGTTGTGAATTGAAATCGTGCAACGGAAAAAACGACATGTAAGAGACACAAATACAAAAATGTGTAGGACGAATGAGACAGAAATATAAATACTATCGGTCTCTCCTCTTTGCGCCATGCTTTAGTGAGCCAGAGCGAGAGAGCATATGTCGATGTGTATGTACATTTATATGTATGCGGCTGCGTATTACAGCTTTTTAGTAAGGATTCAGCGTGGTGTGTTATTATTTAACAGTGTTTGTGAATATTATTATATCTTGTTACATATATTCATCTCATTCTTTTGTCGATTTACTATGATGTAATGAAATAAAAACACCCACCGGTTTTTCTCGGGTTTTATATTTGAGCAAGCATACGACCCACCTGATGGTAAGCGGTTGTCGTAGCCTATACGTGCTTGCGAAACCATATATTGAGGTATTGGTTCTTAAATCTCTTTTGCCCAGTAATTTCACTAGCTATAGTCCTTCAAACCGAAACACAGTATACTGCTCTGCGGTAGAATATCTAACACTGGAGTGATACCTACCTAGACGGCCTCGCACAGGTCCCCCTGACATTCTTTTGAGAGCCTGTTATGCTGTCGGTTACGGTAGTTATCACATAGCATCTGATAATAATCGTTAACTCCTGAAAAGTAATTTGCTCATATCCAACAATTTACTATTTCTTATCACACAGTTATAGCCCAAAACATACTCGATATGTCTTGATAATAATTATGTTTTGTGACAAATGATCAAATATTTGTTTTTAACTATTGAAATATTGCGAAGAAATAGATAATTTGTGGTGTCTTATGAAATTGCTGTAATATTTCTTTGTATTAGAAAACATAAAATACATAGCCTGATAAATGTAATTGGTCCTGGACCGTACTAATTACAATAAATAAATAATACTTCCATAACGCGAATCTGACTAGAAGTTCTGGTTTCTAACCGATAATCAAACAAGCTGCTTTAAGCTTGTTTTTCTATTAGGCTTGGTGATAAGACTCGGGAAACTTAAAAAATGAAATGTTCAAAAGGATACAGGCCGGATCCTCGACGTCCGGTTCCGGCATGTCGAAGAACGGATGTACGGCGAGCAAGCGAGTGGTGAGTGGCAACACTAATGTGGCATGTTTGCTACCCATTTGTTGCACACAGCGAAAAGTTGAACGTTTATCCTGGAGAAAAGTTATATCAAATATTATTTTGACGAAATCACGGGTTCGATTCCCGCTATGGTCAAAACTTACTTGGGGATATCTTTTGAGATTTTCGAGTATTTTATCGATGCACATTTCGAGGCAGGTCTTTGATGCGACAGTGCAGGAGCCCAGCATCCTGTGTAAGCCTTCTCTGACGTCCATCGAATAGTCCTGAAAATAAACAATGAGATAATATATAAAAAAAATTTTAGGGTTCCGTAACCAAATGATGCATTTTGTCATTATTTAATTTGACAAACGGACGAGCGGAGCATTTCTAGTACACGTACCGTTGACACACTTTGGATACGGATCCCTAAAAAGGGGTACGAAGTTTCTGTTCACCTACTAATGTTTAGTTACGCAGAACTTGATCACAGGCATAAGGTACAAAATCGCTCACTACTCTGTCTATTTCCTTCACAACGCGTAGGTTCTAGAAAGATGTGTTCACGAAAAGTGCCGAATAACATTCCGTGAACGGAACTTAGTCGAACTCGTGTTTCGCACTATATAAGCGGCCCGGCGCGTCGACTGATTCATTCAATTCTGAGAAATTACAAGCGATACAAGTGATCAAGTGCGAAAACTTGATCACTTCATCATTCTTCTGGAATACGATTGTCCCGTGATTTGGACCTGAGATTTGTGAAGTTCTGTTCTGTGATCTTGAATATATCATTAAAGTCTCATTTAGAGCCATTAGGTGTTTTAATCCAAATCCGTGAACCCAAGCTCGTAACAATATAGTATAATTATATATCGAACCTCTAAAGCTCCGAGAATTATTTCCAACTGGTCTTCTCTCAGTACAATGTGGTGTGATATCCGAGTGAGACTGTCTATAGCGCGCAGCCGCACGTCTTCTATCTCGTCGTTGAACATGTCCACGAGGAAGTCGAGGGATGTCGTCGCGAAGATTGGATTCTCCATTGACAACTGGCACACCGCATCCACAGCGGCTGTGCGAACCTCTGTTAAGGAAAAAAGTTAATTATTTTAGAACATTCAGCCTGTCCACTGAAGCGGAAAGAGGCTGCGGAGCGGAGCGACAAAGAAATATGAACCAATAGAATTGCATAAAATCTCCGCTCAACTCCAGTGCACAAGGATTTGGGAGCGAAAGTTCATACTTTTTTGGAAACGGCGCGTGGTAGCGGTGCGGGGCAGCGGAATAAGGCGGAGAAACGGAACGGCCTCGGGGGGATGGGATAGTAAAACTATCCGCAACTACGCTCCGCAATATTCGCTCGCTCCACTGCCTCGCTCTGAGTCAATAGACTAACAGACTTAAAAGCAATTATCAGCAATATCCAATGTTGTGGGTCCGGAAATAGACACAAACACAAGCACAGCTAACCAGACAAAACATGTATGGTCAATACAAACATATATCTGTAAAGTTGGTACCGCATGCGTACGATGGTATTATGTATTTAGTTCTCAGCCACTTGTTAAATTGCGCTTCAATTTTCATCAAAACCCATCGTTTTACGCTATAAAGACGCACAAACTTGTGCATATTCGAGATCTATCCAAAACAAGATCTACGACGACGGCGTAAAATTATGAATTTTGAAAATTGAAGCGCCATCTAACAAGTGGCTGATAACTAAATACATAATAGCATCGTACGCTTGCGATGCAACTGCCAAGGTTTATAATTATCAGCAAGTTTCAGACGAAATCGAAGTATACTACATGACAATAAACGGAGATATTAATGGCCCCTCAAATTATTACGTATGATTTCGTCTTTCAAACCATACAACACAGTACTAATAGCTTACTATGGTAACTGCCAAAGACCTCAGAAATCCTCAGTATCTCAACGCAGGAGGACTGACTTATGATGTGAGAGATTTAGATTCGATCCTAAGCCTTTTGGGTTATTATCGTACCGACTCCCAGCACAAACTACACGCTTAGTTGAAGTGAAAAAGAATATAAGTAATTACTTTCAAATGCATCTCAGAAGCACAATTTTTCCCGGCGTAGGGATGTGACGACCCCATCGCCCGCTGTTGGGTAACCTCTGTCACAGCAGAGATTATTCCACCAGTGCAATCAGTCACACTGGTGGTAGGTCTTTTGTTGCAAGAGGCCGGCTAGGTAGGTACCACCGCAATGTCAAATATTCGGCCGCCAAATAGTTGTGCTTAGGCATTGATGTGTTCCGGTTTGAAGGGCACTGTACGCTAGTGAAATTACTTGGCAGAGGAGATTTAAGAACTAATCTCTCGAGGTTGGCAACGCGTGAGTGGCACCTTATAATGGTGCTGCAAGCGCTCGAATAAGAATATTAGTAATTACTTTCAAAAGCATCTCAAAAGCACAATTAAGCGTACCCATGAGCTCGTCCTCCAGGCCATGAACGAAGGCACCTGCAGCACCACCTGGTAACAACTGCACAGCAGCTTGTTCTAACAGCTGTCCAGGTGCGTCGTCCGCCCAGCGCCGTCCACTCGCCCAAGCTCCAGACCGTACGAGCTCAGCGCCTCGTTCGTGAGCCGTACGTTTCTTCTACATAGAGCATACGAAGCAACGCATCAGTATTGTGATCAACAACACCTTCAAAATATTTCTTTTTTTCACACCGAAACTGTGACCACTAGTTATTTCGGTATACTCTATAGTCTATGGTTGTATCATATTACTAAATGAACCATAGTGGCCTTAAGTGCCATAGGTAGGTTGTAGATTCAATACCCACCCTTACGATTTATAATAAGAAGAAAGTGACCATAACTGTAAATGTCTACATTAAAACTAAAACATGTACAATTAACAACTATCTGATTCAATATACAATGCTTCTATTACTTAATCCAATTTTTTCTCTTCTTCTTATGTGGTTAATGGACATCCTAGTGTAAGAGTTGTCAGGTAACTCGTATAGGCCTCTATTTTGACTTTTCGACTATTACCAAATTGATAACAGCCGGGACCGACTTCGGTCACCCATCCGTTAACTGACCGCACTTAAAGTTGCTTAATCCACCAATCGTTTATAGATCAGAGTGCGCACCCGGCTATATGAGTGTCTCCATTAATATAGATTATATCCTCAATAGCTCAACTGCTACAGGGCCGACTCCGATCAATTAACGAGAGAGTGGCGAGTTCGATCCTGACCTGGCATATTGTCGTACGCACTCTTAGCGCAAGCTACGTACTTATTTGGAAGGACAATAGAAGTATTAGTAATGACTTGGAAAAGCATTGTTAATATTCTTTAAAAAAAAATCAATTTAATAATAATAATATATGTACCTTCATATTACTCATAAGCTGTTTGTCTAGCGTCTGCAACAGGAATCGGTCAGACACAGCCCTCGTACTTCCCAACAACGAGCAAGAAAGTGCCCGCACTTGCATACACAAATCATTAACAGCAGAACAGATGCGAATGAATGCATCATCAACAAGCCGAATTGTGGTTTCTCCATCTTGTAATGTGACTGTACTGAAAGAAATTGAATCAATTGAAATTATTAGTTGCATTCAATACTTATTAAAGTGAGACTTGCAAACATATGTTGTCTTAGAAACAGTGGTGTTTAGTGGGATTATAAACAATATGAAAAAAAAAAAAAAAACTCTTCAGCTTTATAATATTACTAGCGGCCCGCTCCGGCTTCGCACGGATATAAAATATATAGCCTATGTCATTCACTGAAAAAATGATTAAAATCGATCCAGTAGTGTTGATTTATTCATACTACCCGTGGCCCGCACGCGTTAAATGTAATTATTTACGACATCACATTAGAAACCTCAATTATTTTTTTTTTTATCCACTATTTAATGGATGTTATTATACATAAAACCTTCCTCTTCAATCACGCTATCTATAAAAAAAAACGCATCAAAATTCGTTGCGTAGTTTTATTAAGTTTTATACTATGTAGTGATGAAGTATAGATAGATTATCAGTACACTTACTTTTCGGGATATTTATTGCCCAAAAGCCAAACAAGCTTAAGGGCTACCTCTCTAACAATCTCATAATCATCAGAGAGAGCTGCACAGACTGGGTCATATAAATCTGAACTGAGAGATAGCCCACGCTCATGTAATGTTAGCAAAGATTTGAATGCTTCACAGCGCACTCTTGCATCCTGAAATTTTCAGAAATATGTAATTTTCATATAAAAAAATATTTTAAAATTCATATACAGTGTCAGTCAGGCAGCAGCCCAAAGCGCAACAAGCCCCACCATAACTTCACCAATTCATTTTAGTATATCTCTATATTTATTTAAAATAAAAAATAATTTCAGCCTATTAACTTCTATGAACTTATTTGTTCCTGAGGAATGAAGGAGTTAGGCCTGAATTATATAATTATATCAGAATCGATCAGCATTCTCTCTATAGAAAACAGTTATTTTTTATAACGATTCCTACGCATCAATTCTAATTTTTACCATTGATTCGTTTTTGGTATTTTTCTGTTAGTTACAGTACTAAACAAGCATTAAAGTGTGCTAAAGGATGCGTATGCAAGCTTAAGGATGCTTACGGATGCTTAAGTATATGATGCTCGGAAATGTGTCTTAAAAACCATCCAGCTAAAAGCTGGTTGATGCTGTTGATGATGTTGGTGATTGATTTCATGAGTATATTTTATTGATATAATAATAGTTATGTTCCTTATTTAAACCTCAACAGGCCGGGTGCGGTCACCATGACAGCAGTATGTGGCAATACTACCAATTTTATACTCTTCCAATATTCAATGATAGTGACCTGTCCTGATATCTTTGTAACTAAGCAGTTTTTTTTTATGTAACATTAAAAAAAGTTATATTTTGTTAATTTTTCTTTTCTAATTAAAAGTAAATAATATCAATAACACTGTGTAATTTTATTTATTTATTATTTGAATAATAGCACAAAAATATGATACCTAAAGTACATGCGGTCACGGTGACCGCACTCAGCCCGTTATGTTACAAAAACCACCCAGCCAGTTAAGGGTTAAACGCTTATGATGTACACATTAATTGCCTACATGCAATACTCACCTCAGCATTACTATAATCACCAAGTAACTTTATAATAACATTAGCCTCCGCTATCATCTCAGCTGTTCTATCTGGTTCTGGACAAATTGGGTAAAGCTCACTTATAAGTTGCAAGCACCTGCATTTGACTTGATGACTGGTATCCTTAAGATTGTCTCTTGCAACAGTTACTAATCTCAACATGAGGATTTTATCTTCAGTGAGCTTATTACCAAGCTTTAACAATGTTGCTATGCCTTGAGCTATAACCTTAGAGAAAATTACTTATAGTTAATAAGTATATATTCAGTGATAATCAAAATATTAATGATAAGCCCTCCATTTTTAATGTGAACCTTTATGCCATATCAATAATCATTATTGGTTCCCCATACAAATTCCCGGGTTGTGGCACTCTGGAATAGGCTTCCTTGCCCAATTTTTAAGGCAAATTCATTAAAAAAATATAAGACAGATTACTAGCACAGATTTAGGCATATCAGTAAATCCTTGCTAATCATGATATAAAAATAATCTTTCATCTCCTATTTCAAGCCCTTCACATTTTGTGATAGAAATAAAATGTAGCCTAAAACCATGTCCATGATACCTTTTATATCTTTACCTAAATTCATCATAATCAGTCTAGCAATTGACCCAATTTTACATTTAAAATATTACTTTGGATTAAATAAAATAATATATTTTACAGAATCAGTCAATAAATAGCACTTAAGTCATCAACGATAAAAAAATATATCAATTCATTGATATTTTTATGAGGTTTTATATAGTGTCAAAACAAAATTAATACCTTGTGCGAAGTTTCATTTTTGATTAAATGTATTGTTTCATCAATTAAATTATTCAGGTTGGCTCCAGGACATTCAAGGCCAATATCACAAAACAACCAGAGAATTTTAACCCTCACAACAGACTCCTCTTCGGATTGAAAATGTTCCGAGAGCTTTTTGATAGCTTCCTCAACATCGGATTCTTGGAATTGTAGACAATCTGAGATTCGAAGAAGTAGTTGCAGAGCCTCATCACTCGATTTGCACTTCTCTAGTAGCCCCACGAACGCAGCGGCAGAACTACCAATAAGAGGTTTCTTTACTAAATGTAGTTTCTTGGAGGATGGACCATCCTAAAATAATATAAACATTACAGAATATTAAACAGTCATTTTTTAAATCAATTGCATTATGCTAATGCAAGACAACAATATACCTGAAAAGACTTATTATATTCGGCCAGTGCTCGTTTTTTAAGTACGGCAGCCATTGCACTGGTGTTTCGCCTGCTTAACACAAGCTAATGAAAGCCTTGATTAATCTAAATCGGAAACTTTATTAAAAAGAAATCACAAAGTACTCAAATTTAGAAACTTAAATACTTATAAAACGAAATAAATAAATAACGTGATTGGTAAAGCTCCTAATATTTCAATGTCAATGTCAAAACTCAAACGTCAAACCATCATAATTATTATATTGACATTTGTTGTAAGTGTTGCTCGTAATATTTTCCCAACCTTACCTATTACGCCTTACCTATATTATACCGTGTACACACAACAAGGACTCTGATTGAGGGTAACTTATTCGCGATGCCGAACATTAGCAGCGATTTAACGAGACCTAAACCTGATTTAGAGATACCTAAACCTGGAAAGCCCCCACACGAGACCACGTCATACAGACCAATTTCTCTATTACCAATTGTATCAAAAATGTTTGAAAAACTATTTCTGAGCCGGTTAAAACCTATCATTCAAGAAAGAAATCTTATTCCAGACCATCAATTTGGTTTTAGAGGAAAACACTCAACAGTTGACCAAGTACATAGAATCACTAATATAATAGAAAAATCATTAGAAGAAAAGAAAGTTTGTTCAACGGTTTTCTTAGACGTAGCGCAGGCATTCGACAAGGTTTGGCATATAGGGCTTATGCATAAGATTAGAAATATGCTCCCAAAGCAGTTTGCAGATATCTTAGAATCTTACCTTACACAGAGAATGTTCCGGGTAAGGCAAAATGATATCTATTCAGAGCTCAAGCATATTAAAGCTGGAGTACCACAAGGAAGTGTACTGGGTCCAGTCCTGTATTTACTCTATACTTGCGATATCCCAGAACTAGAGAAAAACACCATTGCCACATTTGCAGATGACACAGCTATAATAGCTACGGGGTCCACTCAAGAAGAAGCGGTGGAAAAAGTCCAAGGAGCTGTTAATGCCATTTATGACTGGACAAAAAAGTGGCGAATTAAATTGAATGAGGATAAATCAGTTCACATAGATTTTACAAACAAAAGAGGCAACTATCATCCGGTGTACATAAACAATATCGTGATACCGTACGAAAATACAGCCAAATATCTTGGCATGACACTAGACGCAAAGCTTTGCTGGAAGGCTCATGTCAAAAAAAACGCGATGAATTAGAGCTTCGCTACAAGAAGATGTACTGGCTACTCGGAAAGTATTCTGCGTTATCAGTACACAACAAAATACTTTTGTATAAACAAGTCCTTATGCCCGTATGGACTTATGGAATTCAGCTTTGGGGCTGCACCAAACAAAGTAATACAAAAATTATTCAAAGATTCCAGAACAAAGTTCTTCGGGGCATTGTAAATGCTCCTTGGTACATAAGAAATGACGACCTTCATAGGGACCTCAATATAGACCCGGTCGCAAATATAGTGAAAAAGTATGCAGAAGCTCATCAACAAAGACTTCATCATCATGTGAACGTCGAGGCTATCCAGCTCCTCGACAACACGGACATAGTGAGAAGACTTAAAAGAACAAAACCTTTTGAGTTAGTGTATTGAATTAGTGTAAATGATAGTTGAGTGAGTGCTACATAAATATAAAGACGCAAGAACAAAGTGCCTTCCCTTAATAGAGACAGTAAGAAAAGTGTTGATGGACACATTCTTAGTTTTACTCTACTTAGCAATTTATGTTAGATTTAAATTACTTATTAGTCTTTCTAGGCTAGATCGTAGTATAAATGAAGTGTCTTTAAATAGCTAAAGGACACGTCATTAAAACGTCATCAAAAAAAAAAAACGAGACCTGTCCCTGCTAGCTGTTGTGTTGGCATATTAGAATCAGGATAGGGAACCTGTGAGACGTTGAATGTGGATCTCTTTCACTAAGAAGCTGAGTATCCTTGTCAAAAAAAAGAATAGAAATTAGATCAGCAAGAAGGTATAAAGTATAAGTAATAACTTATGAACTTTGCTTTAAGCTTTCATCAATATATCGAGCAAATAACGTCAAAAGCGTCTAAAATATTTTTAAGCAAATTAAAATATTTAAGGACCGTGCCTTTTCAAAAATTCTTTTCTACAATCATATTGTGTTTAGCATCCTTGAGTAGTATCTCTGATAAAGTTTTGTGAATTAAATCAAAAAGTCACTTCATCTGGAAATTTTATACAATTTGGCCTTTCAGGATGATATTGTAATAAATAACAAATGGCTGCCAAGAAGCAGTTAAATTTTAAGATAAAATTTTTCATTAAAGTTATTAACAATATGACAAAACATTATTTTATTAATTGATAAAATATTGAATATAGGTTTTTATTATTTAAAACATATGTTTATTATCAATAAGATGGGTAATCAGTAAATGACAAGTGATTTTTCTTGTTCTTATAAAAGTCTATGTATAATTATTATTCTTTCTCTGTCTACGTTATGATGTCACAACTCACCTCAGAGTAATAAAAACATAGATCCTTACTCTGTGCAATTCACAAATAGTGAAATATTGACGTTTGACGTTGACATTTCGTTTTTGTAGCAATTGTTGCTTTTTTTTTGCAGTTCCAACTTCCATTAGTGGGAGAGTCTATGATCTTCATTCATTTCAGCTAAAATTAAATTTTAAATCTATAATATAATTATAGTAAATGTTTCTATAGTTATGTAACTTTAATGGCACAACACATTTGTGAGTTTATATGAAAATAACCTAGTGACCAAGAGGATGGATTTAAAGGATGTTTAAAAATTCTCTTACACGTAACACCAATTTTCTGAAGAAGGTAATGAAGCTCGTGTGATGAATTAATACATTTTTCATTTTTGAATTTCAATAGCATAAAATTTTAAATATATTTTTGTCTAGTAGTGATGTAAAGGTAAACTTATTTATAAACATTTACTTAAATTTCATAATTAATTAGTCTATAATATTATATTTTGGCTTACAGAAAATGGTAAAATAAGTAATGTCATGTGATGATAGCTCTAATATGTCAGAGCGTGAATTACTGGATAGAAGCTGCCTTAATGAAGGCACTATGTCCATGCCAGTCAGTGTCAACAACCTGCCCCAGCATTGGAAAGAATTTGCCTGTGGTGGGGGAGCTGCCTTCTGCAATATTCTCATTAGCTATCCATTGAACAAGCTCATATTTAGACAAGTAAGTGAACCTAATTCTAAGTTAAGAAAAGACAAGAACCGATATTGTAAAAGTAGACATTGGCTCACAAATGGCTTTCTGCTCAATAGACAACATATGTTTTTTCTGCTTTTAACACTGGAAGAGACCAGCCCATGTTTTTTTTTAATTTTTAGTTGATTTTGATACAAACTTTGAACCCTCATTTCATCCCTTCAAGGAAGGAATTTTGGAAAATGTAAAAATATATGTTCCTTTATCTGTAATGGTTCATCTAAAACAAAATTTCATGGTTCTAGTTTTAAAAATGACACTTTCATACAAAATTTCAATCCCTTTTTCACCCACTCAATGGTTTAATTTCAAAAAATTCTTTCTTAGTGGTCTCTTTCGTTTTAAAAATAAAATTAAGTGAAGAAATTCAGCTGTCTTGGTCCAGGGGTTTAGGCTGGGTATTAATATGTCTGCGAGTCAGACCCTCTGCTTATATATATACAGATAAATATATTGTTTATCATAATATATAATTAATTCATTGTGAATTAAAAAATTATGAAGGGCCACCTATCTATCACCAACATACAAGTATGTATGTACACTACAGATTACATCAGTTATATGTATCCAGGATTCTTCTCTAGATATATACTATATATATATATATATTTAATATGACCTTGCATTTATACAGAGAGCTTATTTATATTTTATTGCATCCATCAGTCTATAAGATTTGTCATATTGTAACAATTAATTAGGACATAGCTTAAGTCATTCAAATGCTTTTCAGTGACAAAATTGGTTGTTTGCATTGCTGAAACGTCACTTGTAGAAACATTTTATTATCACACCAGGCTATATATCACTTAGCAATATTACTCTAATTATTAGATAATATGATTAATTTTTAATAATATCTTTTTATAGATGATGCATGGAGTGGAAGCTACATTTGCTTTAAATCAATTGCAGAAGGAAGGATTAGGATATTTATACCGTGGTATGCTACCACCCTTACTTCAAAGGTCCATGTCTATGTCCTTGATGTTTGGTGTTTACGATGAATGCTTACAACCTCTTCTATATTACAAGGTTAATCCGTATGTTGCCAAAACTGTTGCGGGCGTTGTTGCTGGCTGTTTTGAAGCAACACTAATGCCCTTTGAGAGGCTTCAAACATTGCTCATCCACCCCAAATATCACAAGGAGTTCAAGAATACTGCCCATGCTATTAGTCATATAGCTCGACACTACAGCATAAAAGAATTTTATAGAGGGTTGACACCAATTCTATTAAGAAATGGGCCCTCCAATGCTATGTTTTTTATCATAAGAGATGAAATAAGGGTAAAATTATCTAAACAAGAAAATTTGCTGTATGACAGCTTACAGAATTTCATAGCAGGGGCCTCAATTGGTGCTTTTTTAAGCACTCTGTTTTATCCATTGAATGTAATAAAGATAGCTATGCAGTGTGAGCTTGGAGGACCCCACCGAACACTTATATATGAATTTAACTACATCCTTCGAAAACGCGGTTCTAGGTTTAGAAATTTTTATCATGGAGCTTTACTCAATATATCTCGAGCATTTCTCAGTTGGGGTATTATAAATGCTTCATATGAAGTTTTTAGGAAAATATTATATTAACATTTATGATGTGTTTGTTATTTATTTTTAATATTATTGATGTATCAGATTAGAGATGTATATATTGTAAATGTTTTTGTTGAGTGTTACTGTAGTTTATTTTAAGTAGAATTTTATTTATGATCAGCATTTACATGTGTCAATATAACTATTTATTTAATTATTATGCTTGTGATAAGATTTAAAAATAAATCATGTTATCTCTAAGAAATCTATTCGAAATTACAGCTCTAAAAATCATTGTTTTTCTTCATATAACGCTTATTATGCAAATAGTTGACACTTCAAGTAATAAATGAAAATTAATATTTGAAATAGCTATACAGATGAATTGGTACACAACAATTGTTCTTAGATAACATCCGGAGTTATTTTATGACACAATTTCGCTATATCTTAAAAATGAAATAAAATTTCTTGAAAATTAAATATTCGTTTTACATTTTTCCTATGACATAGAAAAATAATTTTCCGGTGAATGAAATACAATATACGAAGTTAATGGAAACGGACGTGTGTGACGTAATAACAGTCATGTAAAGAGCTATGAAAAAAGATATACCTAAATTTCGATTATTTCTGCTGTTATTACTAATCACTTTTATTGGTATGTATTAAAAATAATATATTTCTGAACGCATACAGTCTTAATGTCTTTAAGGTGCGAGTACACAGACTTCTTTTAAGAAAGATCGCTCCATCGTACACCTCATCTACGCCTTCGCGATCGATGGATGTCCAGAGCTTACCCTTACCCATTCCTAATAAAAAGAAAATAAAAAACCATAAATCATACAATTTTACTACTTATAAATAAGTATGTATGCTTAGAGGTTTGTTACTCAATCGCTTAAAACGGCGGAATGGATTATTTGACACATATAGTTTACTATCATCTCCTTTTGATGCACCTATTCTTCTTATCGAGTGGTTAGAGGCCAACCTAGTGTCAAGAGTTGTTCAGGTCGCCCGTACAGGCTATATGCACCGATGCACCTATAATACGATACAACTAAATGGTTCCCCATACAAACTTTCATATTTCTCAACCTCTACCTCTCAACTTTGCCCTTCTCCCAGGTGGCAACGCACTCATCCCTGATGATGATGATTTCGGCGCACATAAGGCAGGCCGTATGCTTGTTTGGCTATTTTGTGAAATAAAAAAAATAATTCTTTCTTATATCAATCTTAAAACTTTAATTAATTTACTAATATAAAAGTCTATCATGATTTTATTTTTATCATTATATCTTAATTACTCGCACTTGAATTTTCAATATATAGTACATATGATAAAATCTACCTACGCATTTGATTATATTATATAAAAATACAATAGGTGAAATACGTAATATAATTCCATGATAGATCATATCCATGAACTAAAAACAGAATCAAAGAGACCAAAGTTCCGCGACGACTATCGTTACGAAAAGGCATTCGACTCGTTCTACAAATTGCACCCCGAAGCGGTGAATTGGCATCATGGACGTATGCGCTGCGAGGCAGAGGGGACGGAATTAATAGTACCGAGTAACCTTGACGAAGCTGACAGCATACCCTTGCTTATTGCTCCTATCCTCACAAAGTATGAAGGCGTTTATATGGGTATACATGATTTGTATTCAGAGAGAACTTTTGTTACGATAAAAGGTAAGTTAGGTTTTTCAGTTACAATAGTGCGTAAAAACAATGTTCCGTTTTAAAAATATTAGTTTGTTACATCAGATGTCGTTTTAAAAATATTTTTAAGGTAGTTATGTACAAGACACGATATTAGAATTATTATGGGAATTGAAACAACCTTTGCATAGCGGTGGTAGATGTGTGGCAGCACGCCGTAATGGAAGACTGTTTGTGCATCCATGTTCCGATCAGCTCCCATTCGCATGCAAAATAAAGGCCTCCAAGGTGATTTACTACCCAGACTGCGATACTTTTGATATACGTAAGCTATCAAATTCCTTCATTAGTGTATTGCAGTGCGCTTATTATATTATATTATTCCACCTTTGGCAACTAAACGCGTAGCAACAAATGTATTTGATCTTTACCAATATGTTCTAATGAAAGCAAAAGAATGAGAATAGCAATTTTTTTTATGTGAGAGGGGCAAATGTGCAAGAAGCTCACCTGGTGTTAAGCGATCACCGCCGCCCATGAACATCTGCAACACCAGAAGGCAAGCAGGTGCGTTGCTGACCTTTAAGGAAAGAATACGCCCTTCTTGAAGCTTGAAGGTTCCCAAGTCGTACCGGTTAGGAAAGACCGCCGGTGTCAGTTGATTCCACAGAATGGTTGTGAGAGGCAGACAATGTCTTCTAAATGTGGATTTCCAAACATCGACGTGGTAAGGATGGAATTTAGAGTTTTGTCGCCATGTCCGATGGTGAATTTCCACCGGCGGGATCAATACAAACAGTTCCTTAGAACTTTCTCCGTGATAGATGCGATAGAAGATGCAGAGCGATCCAACATCTCTACGCAGTGCCAAAGGATCAAGCCGCTCGGAAACGGCTCGATCGTCGACAATTCGGGTCGCTCTCAAAATTACATCGGAATAAGCTTTTTTTATATATTTATGCAGGTTGGAAGCTAGGCCCTAACGACACGTGCTACATCACACATATAGAGCCCCAAACGTGGTTCGAAGCATATTCAACTTGCTACTCAGCCGGTGGGCATCTCGCAATCTTGGATACTCGTGAAGAGGCTGAATATATTCGCGATGTATTCAAGCAAGTGGACCAGCACAAAACGCCAGGAGACTTCGCCTTCCTTGGATTCAGTGACTTATTTCAAAGATACCACTACCGGACTGTCCGTGGTAAAAAATTACATTAAAATGTATAACACATTAATTAACATAAGACAACATACAAGGATGTATACACATTTTTTTTTAAATAATGTCTAAAATGTAAAATTTGTGAATTGTTGAATTTTTTAGTAAAAATAACAGTGACATACTATATTGTAGTTTAGGTTAAAAAGATACGGTCTGGAGACCCCCGTTAGGAATGAAGTACCTTACATTTCCTCTTCGACTCCGAAAGTTCGAAATGAAATCTGTATATTTCAATAGGTTATATGATTAAAAGAGACAGAGACAAAAAGAAGGAGAGAGTTGCACACCCGCCTGCGCACTCACTTGTTCGTGTGCTCATTTGCTTGTAGTAGGCTCATACACACACACAGCATATGGCATTTCGTTACGTGACGATTTCTACTAAATCGCACTACCGGTAAGCCCCGTTAAAGAACGAGACCTCAAAAAGTTCCAAAAACGAGATCTCAATATAAAAATTTACTGATTGATTTAATAATCACAATGTTATTGACTAAACAGGTGAGCGTTTAAGGGAAGGGCAAGTCGACTGGGATTTCAAGTGTCCTGGAAATGTAACATCATCGCAGGATCGGTGTGGAGGCGTCAGGCGAAGCGGTTTGCTAGCTACTGGAATCTGTAACATCCCCTCTATGTTCTTTTGTGAAAAACCTGCTACTGGTGTATTTAAAAATCGGAACACACTTCGAAATCAACCTGAGAAACTTAACCGAAAGTTAAAAAATGACTTTTATATTTATTAATGATTGTCAGTAAAATTATATTAGAGAATATATCGCCTATGTATTCCACTTACCGGTTCCAATTATAAATCAATTTTATTAAGGAATCTACTGAAATACCCAAAAAATATTCTAAATAGGACCAGCTGAGAGTTTATACGCACGTACAGAAGAATTATCTAAATACCCTGAATATATTATTTCTTGTAAGACTCGCGAAATATTAATTACCTACGAATCTCTTTTTGCGTCATGTTTTACGCTTTTGTTAGACGTAACAAGTATAATGCTTATATGCTTATAAAATTAACTTGCAAATTTGCTTTTTTAACATTATATTTGTATAATATATTTTCGGCGGAGGCAAATTAAAAGCTCATGTATTTGTATTACAAAAAGTCAATATCATCGTTATGCTGGCTGCATTTACCGAAAAATATAATACTTTAAGTTAAAAATAAAATTCGATAAACATCGTTGCTCATGCTATTTCTCTGCCAAAATACAAAGAAAAGAATTATCAGAAAAACAGAAATGTCTACAGTTATGTGATACTTATTATTCAATATTTTGTACACATCGTATGAGTCCAGGAATCATGCTCTGAATGCCTAAAATTCAAGGAACGGTTCGTCGTTTCACCCACCCGGCAGATTTTTTAAAAATTGTGAATTGCTGTTAATCGTACTAGGGTTTAGAAAGCCCATTCTTTCACCGGGCGGGGGTGGCAAAGTACTGAAGCCCGGCCGTGAAACCAAGGGAATTTGAGTGAGCATTGTAGGTATCGAGCATACCAAGTTCCGTAGTTATGTAGCGCTTACTCTATGTAAATGTATATTTTATTACACATAAAACTGGTGATCTAGTCTTCTGCAGGCTTTGCAAGGAGATGAAGTGAGTTTTTTATTTCATCACGGTTGACAAAGAAGCATACGGTCTGACCCGTCCGCCTGATGGTAAGCAGTCACCGCAACCTGTCAACGCGTGCGATATTTGAAGTATCACATGTGGGTTGCCAACCCAAGGGATAGGAGGGAAGGCATGAGAAGGGAAAAGGAAGGGAACAGGGGGGTGGGAGATTGGGCGCAGCAGCTGGTCCTCTTACACATCACACGAAACACAACAATACCCATTGATTATCCCGATTTTCTGTAAGAGAGTAGTTCTTCCCCGGTCGAGCCGGCCATTTGTACTGGAAGGAACATGGCTCTACTACCGTTAGTCTTTTCTGTATTCAGTATACAAAGTTTTATGACGGGCACACCAGTGGTACTTTCTGTACTATTGTCCTCTAAATGACTTCGAGGCTGAATGTTCGTTACTGGAAATGTCAACATCTAGAACCTTAAAACTTTTCGAGTGTAAGTAAAAACATAATAAATAAGATGAATGCTGAAATTAAGCTAGAGTTTACAATACTTATATGAGGTTACAATACTTTGTTTGTCTTGTTGTTGTCAGTGTGTAATTGTTTTTTTAACGGCCAATTATTTCGCATGCATTGAATACATATAATTGTACTCTACTATCAATGTTAATTAAAAAAAATTACTATAGATGGGTTTCATTATCTCACCGGTTTAGATACATAATAATTCTCAGGGTCGAAGTCGACTATTGTGACGTTTAAAATCACGTCTCTGGATGGTCTAACTGTAACGTAAATTTCCAGAAGAAAGTAATTAACAGTGGCAGAGCAGGTGAGTAGGCTTGAGCCGAGGGCGGCGAATTTTTGGGGTGGCGGCATTTGGTGACCGATTTTTTTTGGTTATGTAATAAAATCCATTCCCTTGTTGTTTTATAAAGTATATTGTCATATCCATCAACTGTAATTAATACACTAGAGTAACAACCCTTAGATTAACTCAATAATAATTATAGAAAAACACCACAAATCGGTATTATTACTTTTTAATTTATTAACATCAAAAACCCTCAGATTACTTTATACAATATGAAATAAGCATAAACATTATATTGCAAAATGTTACTCACACTAGCAAACGTCCGAACTCGATCGTCGCCACAACCAGACTGCCGCTCAGCGTGTTGTGTTGTCTGGCTTCATGTTATCAAGTCACTAATTCCGAAATACCCTCAATTCCGAATAGAATATTTATAGATTACTCTCGAACCCAACAGTTACTCATAAAAATCAAAAAGATTTTTCGATGATGATTGTTTTATGATGTTTTACAGATAGAAATCTGCAACAAATTTGCCCATGACTTTCCCCCTCACACTTGTCATTGTACATTCCGAGTAGCATACTTCCTTGTTATAGCGTAAAACAGCTAGTCCGCCGCCCCCCAACCAGTATTCAGCCTTTTGTAAAATAATCTCGGCCATGACAATTGCAAGTTGATCTATCAAAGTCTCAACTGATAAGTTCAGACAACCTGAGTCTTGTATATTATACACATGTTAAATGTTAATTATTTAGTGTAACTATATTCATTGCGATTAAGAAGCGTATAGGAAACAATAGTCCAACGTAATCCTTTCGTGGACCTTAAAGAACCTTAAGCATAAAATATTTACACTTGGTCTTGAAATTTCAAAGTTATTATTAAATCTCGTCCAGAAAATATTTTTTATTAAAAGGTATTTTATTTTATATTTTATAAAATTATTCTTATACAATGCTAAGCTCCTACTTATTTTAAAAGGCAATGAAATAATTACAAAACGTTTTTCTACGATAGATATAGAATTATCTATATTAAATTATTACGAGATCAACTCACCTTTTCCGAAGATTAACAAATTTATACGATTTTGGTACCATCTTTATTTAAAATTTGGATTATCAACCCTTTCTGCTAATAGGTAATTAAATTCTTCGTATGTCGAATTTCAAGAAGCTCAACGTACGTTATTCCGGCTTAGCAGCCAGCAACTGGCATAATTATGATGATAGTGTTGTGATGGGTTCTGTTGTAAAAATCACCTACATTTTTGGCTGTGGCAATAAAATTGGATTGAAATACTAACTAGTTTAACCAGTGTTGTAGTCGCTTAAAGTGTAAATTTTTATTCCCAAAACAAAATTTTTACAGACTTCATAAAGGAGGAGACTCCCAATTTGGATGAATGTTTTCCTATATTATAACTATCGGTTAACGCATCACATATCATAATCCCGAAATGCCCTCGTTTCATTATTCGCATATCCCCTATAATGCCACATGAACCTTATGTTCAACTCAAGTTTTACTTTAAATTTCATACCGAAGAATGAATGTCTTATCGTAATTATAATTGGAATTAATCTTCGTAACACCTATAGCCTTCTTATGCGTACTAAACACTTACTGCAAGAGCCTGTCGATAAAACGAAATGTATTTCACCAGCGAAGACGATGTTGCTCATTTTGCACGTCGCTAGATTCTTGCAAAACGGGTGAGTCCAATGCCTTCATTTTCGGTTACGTCTTAGGCCCAGACTCACGCAGAAGGCACCCTAAAGACTGAATGAACATCATAATCGTTAGCCCTCGCGAGGGCTATTCCTTGTTTGCGGCCGAATCTCAGGACCTTGCCCGGTGAAGCTGTCAAGGACAGTAAGGACAGCACAAATTAACATTTAGAAAAAAAAAACAATAAAATGAAGGGTTGGAATTCATAAAACGAACCATGTTTGAATTCATGTTAATAATATTAATTATATTACAATAGGTACATATAATAAATAGCTAGATAAATAAGGTTAATTACTACATCAAACGCGGATATAATTTGAATTGCATATTTTTGTTTTAATTTATAATATTTCTTTTTATAGATAGTATATTATAATAAGTTAATAACCCATGTAGACAGGATTATAAAATCCTTCATCCCACCGACCGATGGTTCTATTAATTTTCGATTATTGCTACACATCCGGAAATAATGTATAAATTTCGATTGGGATTTAGAGGTAGAAGAAGCAGTGTTTCAGCAAATAAAAAAAATAAAAACAACAATAAATACAAACAACAAACAAACTAGGTGAAAAGTATTTTCGTTCTGTAATAAAACAACAAGTAAGTCTTAGTACAAAAATTAAATAGGTATAAAAAGTAATTAAAAAATACCGACTCAAAACTAAAAAGCAAAAATTAAATATTTTCTTCAGAAGTCGACGTTAGGTAAATATCGGTACTAACGGCACCGACTTCTGAAGAAGACATAAATTTTTTGTTTTGAAGTCGGTAAGTATTTCAAAAGAATTGGTGTGTCAGCTCTGACGCACGACTACTCCTTGACCCATGACACGTATATATAGTGTATACTCCTTGACCTTAAGTACGGTTGTCTTTGAATATGGAATATGCTAGAGGCTAATAATATTAAAATAAATGAAGACAAAACAGGCACACAAACATGAATGCGAACAAACATACATAGCTACATAAAAATAGTAACAAGTAAAATAATATTTATTATTATAAAAAATAAACTCTTTCGAAGAAATCTATTTCGAAATTCTTTTGATCACTCAATTTTACTCTTCATATTTTTTCATACCGGGCTTATATGAAAATTGATTCTTTTATTTTATACTTTTTTGTTACGAATAATAGATGGCAACCATATTAAACTACTTAAATGTATCGCAAATATTTATTGGTAATATGTAGTTTTGGTGGCCACCTATATACATCTTTAGAAGTTCCACTAGTGCTGAGCCTGGTCCGGGGTGATCCGGAGCTATTGGACACTACTGTAAAAAATATTCAAATCGTCATTAGTGTGCTTACATAATTTTAAGACCTCCACGATTTCTCAATGGTCCCATTATCAGAGTCTGACCAAATTACAATGGAACCAACTTCGAATTACCTATTCAACTTAAAAAAAAATATCAAAATTGTTTCACAACTTGTAGGCGCCTTTGAGAGTAGTTAATTTCAGTGCCTTACGTCGCTCTACACGTGGCTTTCGTTTCATCATCATAGGTACTTTGGTTAAGCTGCGCTGTACACTTTTCACGAGCTCAATATCTAGAATAACACTTTCAGATTTGAAAAGCGTACTCCAGGAGTCAATATTCCAAAGATAAAAAAGGCTAGATAAGATAAATTAGGCTCTTAGCTTTCTTTGTAATTGAAGTTATTTGATAAAATATGTATAAATATAAAGCCAAATGTAAATGTAATGTAATTAATAAAATAAATGTTCGGAGCTGTTGTGATCTGCGTTAGCCATTAGGTGCGTGAGACATCCCCTCCGTTAGCCTTCTATGTGTGCATCATAGAATTTTTTCAGTGAGACCACAGTCATAATATCATAGATATGGGGGCTGGGGCTGTCACATTCGTATTCGTAAAAATCGTATAAATTATAATTATCACATCGCTATTTTCATAGTTTTCTCCGTATGATGAACATATCTAAAATATACGTAAACATACATTTTATGATGAGAAACCAAGACTACTTTACCCTTTTTAAAATAAAAAAAAAACATCATAAATATCAAGATTCTTCCGTTCCTATATATCATATTTAGTATTTGTTGTTATAGCGACAATATAAATACACGGTCTGTCAAAATTTCAACTGTCTTCCTATTATGTACGTTACTATTACGCACGTTCGTGAGATAAGCCCGCTGCCTTATTCTCCATCATCAATTCATCATCCATGATAAATCATATAAGTCATAAATTTGCATTAAGTATGTGGGCGATAAATGGATGAATAGCTCAATATCACGCCAACCTATTTTGATGATTCTTTTTTGTTGGAAATGAGATATCCCAAGAATGGTACCATGATAAGGAAAGGATCAAGATGTGAATGAGATGGAGGGGAACGTTCGAAAATCTTAGTGGTGACTAGGGCGTTTGTTAAATTCGTAACTAAAAAGTATAAAGAAAATAATGTTAAAGAAAAAATGTCGATATCAAAACTATAAGCGGGGCCCATATTGTGCCGATATTACTTAGCACCAACTTCTGAAAAAAATACTTTGTAGAAAATCTTATTTTTTCATTTTAGTTTTGAATTCGGTATTTCTTTCTAAAAAATATTTTAGTGACTACGAATGTGGCCGGATAGTCGGTTTTACCGACTAGTCAACACATCTCTAATATTAATGCTAAATTGAGAATGAAACCGTTGTCACTGCAGTATTGAAAATGCATACTATCGATATCAATTATACTAAATCAATTTTGTTTTTTTATACATAAATTACTTCATTGTAAATATTATATTTAAAATTATTTTTTGCCAGCCCTGTTCCAATACCCAAGGGTATTAATTGGTTGTTGTTAGGTAGCAGCGAAATTATAATATTACTTGTCATAACTTTACCAACTTACTTTAAAAAGTAATATCTGAAAGCATCACGGAGAAGCTTAAGTTAAATTGTAACCACTAGATACGGTATTATAATTTTGTTTTATTATATTATAAAAAATAGTTAAACAAATCAGTACTTATCGGTCGAATTGAATGTATTCTATATAAGTAATTCGATTTATGGATTTACTTCACCTATTCAAGTCATCAATTTTGAAAAACTACATGACGTGTCGAAGACGTTCGAAGGGTAGACAAATCAAATCTATTTGATTACACCAATTTTAGAACTTAAGCCTTGCATATAACAATGTTTTATGAGCAATAATTTCATATTATTTTAAAAGTCGGCATTTTACAATAAGTCAACGAAATTATAATCTAAGTTTTTTTTAGTTTTCACAATTTCGCTGCAACATAAAAATACTTAAATATGAGATTATAATTATATGATAATTATTAAACTGCAAGGTCAGACCCCATGCCGTGTTAACATAATATAATATATTATATTAAGAGTTTTGAATTTTGATTACTTTCAATCACAAACTTTAGTTTAAGTTTTATCGCCAGTTTTATATTTTAAATAATATTATATATTTTTTGGTCTCTTGAAATCTTATTTTTTACAGAATATATTTTTTTTACACAGTAATGCTAAGTTAGTCGGGAAAACGGCTATAGTTACTGGATGCAATACTGGAATTGGAAAAGAAACTGTTTTGGACTTTTATAATCGAGGTGGGTCATTCGTTTGCTAATATATATTTTACATTTTTCCGAGTATTTCTCAAAAAAATTTTAGCTAAGCTAAGGATAGCCTGGAGTCTTTATGAATTTCGTCAAACATGAACAACTTATTGTAACCAACAATGCTTTTAATTCCTTTTACTAGATAACATAATAAATTGCACAAGACTGTAACTACTAGGTACGTCGGATTTCAACGATTCGTCCTTTTATATGCGGTACCGCAATAATTTTCTGTATGGTGAAATATTGAAGTAACCATCGTTAGAATGACATCTTTTTCAAATATTGTCTTTTTAATGCAACGTATTAAATAGGTTCAATACTTCGACAGGCGCCAACATATAGGATAATTTTTAAAATTCGGCGAAAACCGAAACATCCTAGTATTTGCGGTGAATCTGTGACTCGATCGAAGAAATATTATTTTCGCTCAATATAGACGTTAATTAGCAGATTACTTTCGCTCAATATCGACGTTAAGTAGCAGTGCTATTGCTAATGTGTTTCGTCCCCTAATTTTGCCTACCACTCACCTATACCCCTTGAGTAAGCAATATACAACTACTAAAGCTCTCATAGGCTACGTCATCGTCTTACCACCTGGCGGTCTATATGTTGTAATTGTTATTTTGTAGAACATTTAATACCTATTACATATTTTTTAGGTGCCAGAGTGATTATGGCATGTAGAGATATTGAGAAAGCAGGACTGGCAAAGATTGACATAGAACAGACTTGTAAGAACATACCTGATAAAGGCATTATATTAATACGAAACTGTGATTTGTCATCCTTCAGATCGATTATAGATTTTTCACAGAAAATTTTAGAAAGTGAGGCACAAATTAATATATTAGTAAAAAATGCTGGGGTAATGATGTGTCCGAAGGGTTTTACGGAAGATGGCTTTGAAACTCAATTCGGCACTAATCACTTGGGACGCTTTCTATTGACAATGTTATTGCTGCCTCGCATAAGAAACAGCACTCCGGCCCGAATTGTTATTGTTTCGTCTTTGGCGCATATTTGTGAGTTATTTTTCCCATTAATCATATAAGTATAATAGTAAGTATCTGACAATACCTAATGTAGCAGCATCACCTACGTGTAGTTATAGGAAATAATTGTACGCTACACATCTTTTATTTATCTTTATTTTCTACGTCATCATTCGGAATAGATGAACGTAGATAGCTCTGAAAAGAACTGTTTTTATATGCCTTCATTGTAAGGCGTGGTTGGTATGCGAAAGAGCGTTTTTAAGATGCAGATTCGAAGATTTACAGTTTCTTCTTTCTTCAAGCTTCCAATAAGAATCTTCACACAATACTACTTCAAGCAATACGCGACGCGGGAGCCGAACACGGACAAGACGACCTCGCTGCACTCGGCGCTCGACGACGCCGGGTCGCAGCGGTCAATTTTATTAATTCGCGCGCGTCCCTCCCGCGCGCCCCTCCCGTTTCAGACAGCGGCGTGCGGGGAGCAGGACGCCACCTATGAGAAGCCCGCGTATTAATGTAGACTTTTTTATTGGAAATTTATATTGTAATTTTTATATTAGATTTTTACTGTTTTTCTATTGGCTAATTACTTTTTCATTTTTTGTATAAATACCTGTTTATTTTCGAATAAATTATTCCACTACATTCCACTGGAGAGTTTACTTATAACTACGAATCCTCAACAAATAATTAACCACACTGGTACAGTGGTTAAACCTAACCTTAACCTTACGTCGTAACAGTTGAAAAAATTAATTTAATTCGTTAGTAAATTGTGAAATTAGATATTGAAATTTCACACGCACGAGACTTCAGACAAAAATTCATTACTTTTAATATTTTTGCATTTATCTTCTAAAAATCCTTACTCATAGTGATTGATTACTTTACAAACAATAAAACCCGAGTCTTTACAACAGTTGACGAATCATTGTAAACTCACACTTGTACTTTTATAAAAGCATCCTACACCTAATATATCTTGCGATGTATACTACAGTTATTATTCCAGAATCCAAATTAATTGTAGTCACTAGTAAAGCTATTTGTTTCAGTTTATGGCCTCAACTTTGACGATTTAAATTATAAGAAAACAAAATACAACGCAATAAAAGCTTATTCACAGAGTAAACTAGCAAACGCACTGTTTTCAAGGGAGTTGACTACTAAGTTAAAGGTAATTTATATTTAAAACTTTAACACCTAGATAAAAAGACAAACTATTAAACAAAGCAGTATTTCTGACATAAAAACCACTGGGTAGAACTGGGTGGCCCGTAAAAATGGTATCTCGATGTACCATGCCATCATGGTATCACATCGCAATGAAGTTATATTTTTTCTGATATAATATCTACACCGCAGTGAAGTAATATTTTTTCTGATAATGGTCTTCACTCACTTGGGGTCTGTGTCTGAGTACTGAAATATGAAAACGGAGGCTTATAGTTGACTTCGTCGTAAAGGTTCCTCCTGCGAGGCCGGGCAACAGGACCGCCGCTCAGGACATCGTCGGGTAAAGAGCAATCTAAGCGCGTCCTAACCGATGCAATCACCCGATGGTTCGAGCGCGTCACGACGTGCTATACAAGCAAATTCTTTCTCGCCGGCAAAGACGGTGTTGCATCTGTGTCTGTGTGTCTCTGCTGTGTATAGAGCATTGCCTTATGTTATCTTATCGCCAGGGTCTTGCAAGGCGTACTTAGGACGTTTGACTTTTATCGGTCAGTCGCATCTTTCTGTATCTAATCAGGGACTTACTGAATTTAAAGTTCATATACAAATGTTTATTATCTATTAGTAATAGCATAATAGGTGCATTAAGTATAAGAGAGCATATCAATCTGATTCACTTGAAAAAGTGTGGTGTATAAAAACAATTCTGACGGCAAAATTCGATAAATCGCCTTATGCTATCTGTGTTGTTCGTATTTAAAACAAGTACTGGAATCGATTGAAATTTCGGGATGGTCTGCGTGTAGCTTTAAGAAATAATAATAATTCTAGAATTCGATGCACTTTTAGAAGCTGAAAGCTCAATGAATGTTTCGAAATGTTGAAGATGTCGAGACATAAAAAAACCGAATTGAGGACTTCCTTCTTTTTTGAAGTTGGTTAAAAACCACATTGATGCATAATTTATAACCTCAATAGCTCAACGGTAGCAAGGCCGACTTCGCTCCGTTAACGCGAGAGTCGAGGGTTCGATCCTGACCCCCTTGGCCTATTGTCGTACCCATTCCTAGCGCAAGCTTATAGCTTATTTGGAGGGGCAATAGAAATATAAGTAATACCTTGAAAAAGGCATTGCTAATATTCTTTAAAAAAATTATTATTGACTTACTGAATTTAAGGTTCATATACAAATGTTTATTATTTATTAGCACTAGCATAATAGGTGAATTAAGTAAAATGTTATATTTTAGTACTGAAAATGTTATATTTTCTATCATTTTAATATTTTCATGTACATCGTTTTCCCTACTAAGAAATAATAAATCAAAATGACCTCAGCTGGTCTAAAGTACTAGTTTTTGTTTATAAAGGTCAGCATTATACTCTTTTAATAAAAACAGGGTAAGTATTATGCGAACAGGTTACACGTTTTTCAATTGTATTTTAAAGTTGTATTATATGTAAATTTAATAATTAATTTTATAATTCTACGCTTCGTTAACTTTAATAATTATATTTGTTTATGTAATTATATGACTTTATTTATAAGTTTTTTATTTCGATGGTGGCAAATTAAAAATCATCTGCGAAAATGTATCCATTAAAGTGAATAACTAGAGACCTTTTCACCATAGGAAGTTGAAAATTTGACGACAAATTAACAATTTTTTGTATTAATGCAATGTTTTTGCTCTTCTATCTAATAAATAAATATTCTTATAATCACTACATAGTATAAAATAAATTCACTTTCTCTGTCCCTATGTATGCTTAAATCTTTAAAACTACGTAACGGGTTTTGATTGATGTTTTTTTTGAATAGATAGAGTAATTGAAGAGGAAGGTTTATATGTATAATAACATCCATTAAATAGTGAAGAAAAAAACTGTTATTTTTGAGGTTTCTAATGTGATGTCGTAAATAATTACATTTAAGGCGTGCGGGCCGCGGGCAGTAATTAATAAATCAAAACTACTGGATCGATTTTAATCATTTTTTCAGTGAATGACATAGGCTATATATTTCATACCCGTGCGAAGCCGGAGCGGGCCGCTAATTTATTTTATATAGCGCTTACTAATCAATATATTTTCTTAAGTTTTAATTGTTATTTATTTAAATATTATTCTTTTACAGTGATTGCGTTATCACGAAGCCCAATAAGAAAGCTCGTGATGATGAATGTGCAAAGAAATTATGGGGAAAGTCCGTGGAACTCGTAAAATTAGGCTATTTCAATCCGTTTACTGCAAATGACACTAACTAGTTGGGTCTAACAGTTTTATTTTTAATTAATTCATTACATTTTTTTTGTTATTTATTAAAATATATTCGTTGATTAAAAGTGACTTTTGTATTTATAATATTATTTAAATATTTTAAGGTTTATGTATAAAGTTTTGTGAACCTATAATATCATATTCATATATATATATTTTTTTTTTCTATTATGACATCTTTGACGACGTTGTGGCGCAGCGGTAGCGAACCTGCCTTAACGAACGCGGACCTCGGTCGCGGGTTCGATTCCCGCTAGGCGCATATATGTTTGTATTGACCATGCAAGCATATTTTCCGGTCTGGGTGTATTTGTCCTTGTCCTTGTTTGTGTTTCCGGAACCCCGACACAGGATATCACTATCCTAATGGGGGCCGTTGAGTGAGTTACGCGGAGCTAGTACAGGTATACAGCTGAGGTTGCAATTGTATAAGTTATTATTAAATATGTAATTTAGGGCATGGTTGATGCAATCTTGCGTCAGCCGAGGAGTTATTATAAACTAATTATTATATTTAATCATTATTAGATTCATCTTCGATTTAGAAGTTAGTGTTAATTAATTATAAGTTTAGTTATAAAATTATTATTTTAATAAATTAATTTAAGAAGATTGGTTTTTTTTCGAACATCTGGCTGCTAACGTAATTAGTGAGTAGCGTTTATTTATTTAATTATATTTTGTCATGGCTGAGTTCTATGAAAGAAACATCATTGGCTGGTGCTCCTTCGTTGCGTTAGTGCGATTTAAGGAAGGAGCCCCAGCGAGTCTGAAATTTCGTTTGTATGAAAGAGCCTGCTCCTATAGGTAATATCAGTCTATGTTTTATATTTATTTATTTTTCATAATTTCTTTGAGTATAAAAAATGATATTAAAATAATATAATAATTAAATAGTATAAACACGATTGATAATTATTTAATAATAATATAAAGTATATACCTAATGCTGATGATGGATGGAGAAAGAACGATGTTAAAGAACGAAGAATGACTAAAGATGTTTACATAATAATAATGTGACATGCAAATAAAAAAAGTCTGTATTAGGAATCTCTATAATAGTACACACATTCAATATTATAATTGAGCCTGTCTTTAGCACAGACGGAAAACCTTACAGATAGGAATCGGAAAGTGCTTCGTTAGTATGGAACAGGCATTTCTAAACTGGGCAAATCTAAAGGCTAACTGAACGCAAATAAACAATAAGTACTATGTTAACCCACAAAATTGAAAAAAACTGAGTTATATATGCAGAAGTGTTGGATTTGTAGGGTTTTAAGCTTTAAAATTTCTAAGAAAGCCATTTTTTAATCATGCAATTTATGTATTATATAAAACGTTTTGGGTTATATTATATACGGAATATGCAGTTTGTATACTTATATTTGTGTAAATAAGTAAAATAACTTACATAAATCTGAAATTGCCAAAAACTTGACCAATACTACTATATTAATAAAAAAAATTCATATAAAGCAAGTTGTTCAAAATTTTCAAACGCGTTTTTCTCTAAATGACATTCGTGTGGGTTGACATGTTTGATTGTTTATTATATTCAATCTAAACTATTATTGATGCTTAAGTTTACTTTTAAATGAATGTAAAGTTTAACATGCATAACCTCTCCCTTAACCATCCATTAACCAATGGAGGTACGGAGAGACCTTGCATATAAAAAAGAAATAAAATATTATTTTAGGGTTCATAATATTTTGGATATTTTAAGTGAAATATGACGAGGAAGATCTAGGAAAATGGTCCCAGAAATTGGTTATATTAATTGCGGCTTGTCTATTTAACTCTGTAGAACCAGCGGCTTTTCCGAACCTATACATATATGACGTGGGCACTTTCATGAAAATTTCGAATTATTTCCTCAAAGGCTGGTGGTGTATGCCATGTGTATGGTGGTAGTCATTTTCCATCAGACGACCTTCCAGCCAGTTTGGCCTCTCTTGCATAAAAAAGTGTCCGAATTACCGGGCGGACATTGGGGTCCCACCAACATGAAAATACTAGTACAAAACAGTGTTATCAGTCAGTCAGTTAACAGTAAGTAGCAGCGCCTGGATAGAGACGGAAGCGGCATAAGATCGTTCCCGGTGGCATCTATTAGAATTCAATTTATAGCGATCTATATCCTGCATTAGAAATTTCCAGGTTCATGACGATGAAATGGAAAATATTTAAACAAAAATATACAGCATTGGCTTAAGCTTAAGCTCTTAACTAAGCCCTTTTGCTGTTAAACTACTCAATTGCCGCCTGGGGCAAGGCTCCTAAGATTCAGGCTTGCAATTCACCATATATATGAAATCGCTATAAGGTCGAATGCAGTCAATTGAAAAAGTATTGCTGCATCGATGCAATTGCAAAAACACGAATCGCCGATGCTAAAGACGGAATCATATTTACGTGTCGTGACGCGCACAAAGAACGCTCCGAAGCATATTATTCACGCCATGAAGTAAATGGGTTTCCGCCTTAAAAGTATCATGTTTGTTGTAAATAAGAACTCACGTCACGTCAACTCAATCAGTCAGTCCCTACTCCGTATCAACGACATGTTAGTCGTATACTAGTTGGTTTGATTTCGACCTTAAACGTTTAAATCAGTTGTGCTTATATTTTTGATATTGTAGTTATATTATTGTTTTATTATTTTGTTTTATCTTTGACAATAATGCCTCTGTTCAGTGGACGCTGTAACAGTAATGCTAAATTAATCGGGAAAACGGCTATAGTTACTGGATGCAATACTGGTATTGGAAAAGAAACTGTTTTGGACTTTTATAAACGAGGTGGGTTTTATTTGTTATAATAAAT
This sequence comes from Hestina assimilis, assembly GCA_023373885.1. NCBI lineage: Eukaryota > Metazoa > Arthropoda > Insecta > Lepidoptera > Nymphalidae > Hestina > Hestina assimilis. The sequence continues at coordinate 6,095,502 of CM041741.1, read as the reverse complement.
TACTTTTAATATTTAAGGATTTTAAGCAACAATATAACGAGATAATATAAGTTTACCTATTCAACTTCTTTTATCTTACTGAACTATTCGAGCCATGGGGTTAGCCCCTAAGCGGTTACTGTTTTGAGAGGTTCATTTAATCTTTCTTATAAGCTACATATTGTATTTAACACAATAAACGCATACCTATGTAAGTGAGCGATGTGGCCCTACGGAAATAGACAGCATTATTTTGAAATCCAATAGAAACTTGTAGGTTTTTTTCAAGGTTATTGTCATGGGGCTAAAGTTGATCTTAACTAAACGGTAAAATTTGCAAATATTTATTTTACGTATGCTATAAACATTGGAATGAAAATCTTTAGTTAAAACAAGTAACCGAGTTCGTGAACGGTCCGAATGGAATCCGCTAGTCCTACCGGTCCACAAAGTAATAAAAATAAATTTTATTTTTTACTCATTTTCAAATATTTGTGATAAGACATTGAGTTATTACACAATTTATTATATGTGATAAAGGTTTGTTAAGCGTTTTCACAATTATTACAAATTAGGTGTATTTTTTAAATACAATTATCATTCCATAAGTGAATAATACATTAGCCTTGCTTAGGAATCTGACTCACTTATCTACACATGCATGTTCAAGGGCGCAAATAAATAATTATTATTACATGTTTATGTCATGGCAAACGAGCAAGAAGCTCGCTTGATGTTAAGAGATTACCGCCCTTTTAGGATAAAACTGGTTGTACAATAGCTGACGAGCAGTCACGAGTTTTTAACCAGCGTATGGTTTTATCTTACAAGGCGGGCCTTGGAGCCTGTAGCATGTATGCAGTAGAACAATGACTTATTAATGGTTCACTCATTTAAGTAACGATATATAAATCAGGCACTTAGCACAGTACAGCAAGCCTCAATAGCTCAACGGTAGAAGGGCCGATTCCGCTCCGTTAACGTAACATACATAACACATACATACATACACAATAAGTATGCCAAGGTGCTAAAATATGTGATTTTGTTCACTCGTGGCACAAATTTTCCTGTTATATTAATTTCAAAGGCAAAGTAATAAATCGATTTTGATTGAATTTAAAGTTCGAAAGAGAAAATAAACCTCTTTCGAACGAAAAACAATTGTCAAAATCGGTCTATAAATAACGTAGTTATTTATAGACGGATTATAAACAAACAAACACATAAAAAATATATATACATCCGAATACTTTCCTCTTGTTTAAAGTCGGTAAAAACTCCCGCTATTAGAGGTAGGTACTGTTGTGTTTCGTTCGATGAGCGAAAGCGTCAGAGGCCAAAACATTACCCCATACTTTTTCTGCTTCCTTCCCGGTCCCGTTAAGCTTTCCCATCTCTAACTTAAGTCCTCTTTACCCAGCAATATACAAATGCCACTTCTAAGGTCTAAGACCTGCTTCACACTAAACCGCAAGAAAGCGGCAGAAGCAACGCGACTTTGGCGCGACTGTAAACTAGTAAAGATGGCATGTGCTGCTGTCGCGCTACTGATGCAATGCTTGCGACGTAATATGAAGGCATTTTTAAGTTTTCACAGGCTATGATAATGACGCGACGATCGGACAGCAGATCGAGCGAAGAGAAAATGTACCTTGGTTTTATATTATATATTTTGGTAGGTACTACATTTTTAATATATATAATATTTTTAGGGGCCAGAGTGATTATGGCATGTAGAGATATTGAGAAAGCGGGAATTGCAAAGATTGACATTGAACAGTCTTGTAAGGACATACCTGATAAAGGCATTATATTAATACGAAAATTTGATTTGTCATCCTTGACATCGATTAGAGAATTTTCACAGGAAATTTTAGAAAGCGAGGTACAAATTAATATATTAGTTAATAATGCTGGGGTAATGATGTGTCCGAAGGGTTTTACGGAAGATGGCTTTGAAACTCAATTCGGCACTAATCATTTGGGACACTTTCTTTTGACAATGTTGTTGCTGCCTCGCATAAGAAACAGCATTCCAGCCAGAATCGTAACCGTTTCGTCTTTGGCCCACATTTGTAAGTTATATTTCACTCACATTCACAAAGTACTTTACATGACAGAACCGACGAAAATTTATTCCAAACTCTGCTCATGTAATGCTACTAATACTTTCATTTTTAAATCCTTTTTTTATGAAACTAAGCAAATAAATTAAAAAATATATACTAAAAATTTGTCTACTGGCGTTACAAAAACTAAAATCCCGAGCAGAAAGTAAATTTGTATTATATGTATATAACTTATGGACCAGCCCTTTCATACAGACAAATGTCAGACTCACTTCGTAAATTCTACACAGACGCAGTGAAATAAGCTTCAATAAAGCTAACTTGCATGCATTGTGCACAGCCGAATGAATTTTGTTCGTACGGAAAGGCCTGTCGATAGTATACGGTATATTTATGCACCTAAATCTATTTTCAACAGTTTATGAATCATTGAAGACTCACGTATACTTTTACATTATATCTTGCTTTGTATTATGATTATTGCTAGAAACAAAAATAATTTTAATAAAAAAAAGCTATTTATTTCAGTTTACGGCTTAAACTTCGACGATTTAAACTACGAAAAAACAAAATACGACGCAATAAAAGCATATTCACAGAGTAAATTAGCAAATATACTGTTTTCAAGGGAGCTGGCTGCTAAGTTAAAGGTAATGAAGGGGTGTAGGGATTTCATAATTTGCTTCTTACTTTTAAATTTAAAGTTATTATTTTTCCTAATAGTTACAAATTACAAGCTTCCATTCTGTTGTATTATTTGTGTCACTCCCTTTCCACGCATATCCTCTTCTACGCTATTAATCCAAGTCTTTTTCGGGTGTTCTTTTCTCGCATTGTCGCTCACTTTCATTTTCATTGTTCTTTTGACCACATGACTTTTTTCTCTTCGCATAACATGTCCAATTCTAATTTTATCAATTCTTGCTACCCCACACATGTATCTGAACATTTGCATTTCTACTACATACATTCTTCTTTCATTAATTCAAAACGGAATTTGGGACTAATCACTTGTAACACTTTCTATTGACAATGTTGTGGCTGCCTCGCATTAAAAAGAAAACAATTAAAAGAAAAAAAATGTATGTTTCATTATGGCCCTCCAATCATCAATGATAATCGTACCTATATTATGAATGCTAAAGTGAGTTTGTGAAGTTTTCACGCCTTAGCATCCTCCCATATCATCGTCCTTTTTAATATATATTTTTTCTCCTTTATAGGCTACATTCTAACTAAATTCAAAATTTGAGGTTTATAAGACCTCTTAAGTTACCTTCAAACTTTGATGACCAATAAGGACGATTCTGATTCTTTTTTCTTTTTCTTTTAGGCTAAATGCTAACTTTATAGGGTCTGCAATTGTAAATCATATTTTTACCTACCACCTCAGTTTCAAATATTGGAATGCAATAAATATATTGACTATTACAATGCAAATTATGCAAGTGGGTCACCAGTTTTTTGTGCAGATCACAACATCAGGGTCGTTATTGATGGTGCTTGCTCATGAAACAGGTCTGTCTGGTATTCCACAAGACTGTTTCATATTCATATCAATGACATGTTGCAAATTTGCAACATTCATTACTATGCCGACAGCACTGTAGACGCTCTGTATACACCGAACATTTCTCAGGAATACGTCATCCATTGCCGTAACAAACATTTATCTTAACTCTTATTTCAATCAAAGCAATTGTTTTATTGTAAATAAATTTAAAAAAATGCACCATTTTTGATTTTATTCAGTGTACAATTTACAATACATTTAATAAAATTATAATATAACTAGTGAAAGTACAATTTCACTGCAACGCTTATTATACATATAAAATGTATTATTTGTAATTAATTAATCTGCTACACTAATACCACTAATAACTCTTTTATTTCTGTTTAAGGAATATAATATTAATGGTATAAACACATATTGCTTACATCCCGGAATAATAAGAACAGAGTTGGTTCGTCATTTCGATAGCTTTTTTTTCACGGGAACTACCAGAATAGTTAGTTTCTTCATGCAATTCATCCATAAGAGTCCAGAACTTGGAGCACAGACTACTATTTACTGCTCGGTTGACGAAAAATGTGCCAACGAGACTGGACTATATTACAGGTATATTATTGTATGTGTAAGTTGATTTTCCAAAGGGGAACCAACGAGTGTGTGACATTTTGGCTATATGAATTGGCCAGCACATACTATAATTCCTTCCTTCTAATTGTTTCTTAAATATTTTTCTTTTACAGTGATTGCGTCGTCACCACGCCAAGTAAGAATGCTCGTGATGATGAATGTGCAAAGAAATTATGGGAGAAGTCCGTGGAACTTGTACAATTAGGCGATTACAATCCATTTACTGCAAATGACACTAACTTACGCGAAGCTTAAAAGTTTAATTTTTCACTTTTTGTCCGTAGATCTTAACATTATTTGTAAGAATAATAATTTAAATGGTTTACCTATAGTCTAGGGTATTTACTTATAATATAATTTAAATATATTTTAATATTTTGGTGCCATCTATAACACAGAAATATTATTTACATTAATTTATTTTATATCATTCCTATGAGCATAAAAATAATATTAGGAATAATAAAATATGTTTAAATATTTAATGAGTTGTTCACAAAACATTGACTATCTATGCGGGCCGTTGGTTGTATACCGTTTATTTATTATTATTATTATATAATTGTTTATCCACCTACAATATTATTACATATTGTATTGTTGTTAAGATCGATCTATCTCATTTCTTAAAAATAAAATGAACCAAAATTGTATTGTGTACTTGAAATATATTGTCAATTTTAAGTTGGTTAGTGAAGTTGTTATTTTTTGGCTGGCTTTGTGTGTTTGCTTAAGAACTTAATCTTCTTCCAAACATAGTTCCCTGATACTTTTATCCTGCTTGGTTACTAAATTTAACACAGAGCGATTGCCCTCTGACCCCCGAAACCCAAAAGGCAAACCAGTAGGTAACTCATTGAATTAGAGCAAGTTACCTATCCAGAGCTGACTATTATTATCTGATGTTATGATAACAACCAGAACCGACAACTTAACGTGCCCTCCGAGGCACGGTTAGGAGACCCACAGATATTTTTATAAGAAACATCTGCTCTGAGCAGGAATCGAAACCGCAATAGTTGAGGCAAAAAGCAGGTTCGCAACGAGCACGACACAACGGTCGTCAACTTAAGAACTGAAATAACATAAATTTTTGAGATTGTTGCAAATGTTGCAATTATTTCTATTGTAACACAAGACGCCAGGGCATAAGAAACATATCTTTCATATCGGACTTCAAGCGGAACACATACTATATCAACTTTAACTTCCAATAAATTATTTTGTTTCGTCAGACGTCTAAAGGTAAGTACGGCTTACCAGCTACCTACGGTACGTACATTAGTGACGGGAAACCAGGACCTAGCGGCAAGATGTGTTTTGATGAGTATGAGGTACATATTCTCTCTCATAATGCACTTCTGACGTCGGAGAAATAAAAAAAAATCGAAGTATTTTACAAGCCCAACAAATATGACAAAAATTTCATACACAAAATATTGGCCCTAGCCCGTGAATGATAAACGAATGGAGACTTAAGACGAAGATTTATGTTTAAATTCAGAATTAAAATACTATTACTTCTTCGTCTTTTACGCAATTTCTATATTACTACAATTTTATAGAGAAAACTATACAGAAAACCCATATTTAGATTCTGTAATAATTATATTATCTTAATATAAATTGTGTAACATATAACAATAATTTTGTTCTGTTTGTGTGAACAGAGTAGATAGTATCTACACCAACTGACCTCCATAACACATGGACTGCGGGTCTATATGACATAAGACGTGTTTAAAGTATTTAATATTGTAGCGCCGCCATGGAAGTGGCTAGGAAGTGGGTCAAGTGCGCTATAATTCTTTCTTAATGTTGCTTTAGCGCACGCGCCGTTTTATTTTTTCTAGTTCTAACCACTTAATTGGTGACGCTAGTTTATCTTTAGATACCAATTTCAATACATCTATAATGATCTATATTTTTATTGAATCTATATATTTTTTATTATCTATATATATCCCACAGAGCACCTATTAAAAGTTTTAAACTTTTGTTTACTTGTAGAAGAGACAACTTGTTTTAATTTAAAACATACTAAGTTACTAGAACTTAGAAGTTAATAGTAAAAATTCACGATGCCTTTATTTAGTGGACGTTGTTACAGTAATGTTAAATTAGTTGGAAAAACAGCTATAGTTACAGGATGTAATACCGGGATTGGAAAAGAAACAGTATTAGACTTTTATAAAAGAGGTAATGTTTAATTTTATTAATATCATAACGGGATACAAAATACTATGTGGCATGTTGCATCCTAGTTAGCCTAGCCCATAGCCATTAGGCGTTATGGAGATTAATTAGCATGCACAAACTCTGCACATAAAACGTATTTAGGGGTTTATAAATTTTATAATATACGTATACATTTAATAATAGCTTTGTCTAACAGCACCAACCGACAAAAGTAAGGCATCCTAAGCACGTCCTGCAAGACCCTGACGATAGGATTACATTAGAAAATGCCCCTTACACAGCACAGACACGCACACAACACCGTCCTCGCCGGCGAGGACGAGGTCCTTTGTTTCGCACGTCGCGTCGCGCTCACACCGTCGGGTGAGTCTATCGTATAGAATGCGCTCGGAGCGCTGCCTCCATCTCCGATGACGTCCTTAGCCATGGTTCGGCTTCGCAGGAGGCACCCTAAGGATGGAATCAAATTTGAGCCCCCGTGAGGGCTGCCCCTTTATCACGGCTGAGTCTCTGTACTCGGCCCCCGGCCGGTGATGCTGTCAAGGCCAGTAGGGCCAACAGCAATAAACATTCCGAAAAAAAAAAAAAAAAATTGTCTAACAGGTGTTTTAGCTTTTGTATAATAGGTTAATATCCTTTGGTTTAAAAGTTATTTATTTGAATTTTACTCTGTTGCTAAACTTCTTTTTTTAAATTTTATCAATCTCACCTCAAGAAAAAAGTTAAGACAAATCAAAACTATCTATTTAAAACCAATCATACAAGTTTTTAATCTTAAATTTTGTTTGAAATATATGTCTAAAATTGGATAAGATAAGAGTAAGGTTCAAGGTGGAATATCATTTACATAAATATTTATATTTGCATAACAAAAATATGTAAATAACTCCTATTTTAAAACTTTATATTAGTATGAATTTCCATATGCATATAATACATGAATATAGATAAATAATACTTAATACCAATTTCAGGGGCCAAAGTAATAATGGCTTGTAGAAGTGTTGAAAAGGCCGAAGCTGCTAAGAATGAAATTGAACAAATCTGTAAAGACTTGCCTGATAAAGGTGACATCAAAATTGAAAAATGTGATTTGTCTTCCTTGAAATCTGTGAGACAATTTTCACAGAAAATTTTAGAAACAGAGTCTCATATCAATATTTTAGTAAATAATGCTGGAGTAATGATGTGCCCTAAAGGATTTACAGAAGATGGCTTTGAAACGCAGTTCGGAACAAACCACTTGGCTCATTTTCTACTGACAATGTTGCTTCTGCCTCGCATAAGAAACAGCACCCCAGCACGAATTGTAACTGTTTCATCTAAAGCTCACACTCGTAAGGATATTTATTTTTTAATTTAATTTTTTCACCGAGTCGAACAAACTTTTAAAAATATTTTCTTTAAGTATAGACTTACTATATGCTATGTACAAGCAGATGGCCTGTACGTACAGACAAAATGTTAAAGACTAGATCGTCATTGTGTTGAGTTGACTATGGATAATTAGCGTAATGTCTGATGTTACTATGAGTTGATCTGTGGAAAATCTAAAAAGATTGTAAAAGCAATATATTTTTGTCTTCATTTAAATTCCAGCTTTAATGTCATATGAAATAATTTTTAAATGTTTATTTTAGGATATGACATAGATTTTGATGATTTAAACTATGAGAAAAGACCGTACAGTTCAATGGAAGCATATTCCCAAAGCAAACTAGCTAATGTACTATTTTCAAGAGAGCTGGCTACAAAGTTAAAGGTAATGAATATTACACTAAGTTAATATCCTACACCAATCATAAAAATATTGTATACAAGAAGTTAGGTTTAATGAATTTAAGACTATTAGTACTATTTAACTTTATTTTATTTTTTTAAGGAACATAAAATTGATGATATAAATACGTACAGTCTGCACCCTGGAGTGATAAGAACTGAATTAGGTCGACATCTTGATAAGGTGATCTTCAGCGGGGCTAGAAGACTAATAGGTGTTCTGTTGTATCCATTCATGAAAAATCCCGAGCAGGGAGCACAGACAAGTATTTACTGCTCAGTTGATGAGAAATGCGCGAATGAGACTGGATTGTATTATAGGTACCTAATTAATTATTAAATAAATACTGCATACTCAATGGAACTCACCAATATAATATTGTGCCTAGGATTACATGCATACAAACACAAGTCCAATGACCCAAAAGAACACAAATACAAACAAGAATACAAATATCTAAGTACGACTTAGGCCAACAGAGCCTTCTAGAATGCCTCTTTCACAAGATGGTAGAAAGAGAAACTGTTGATCTTCTAAATAGTGACCGACCGAAATTTCGGTTTCGGCCAGTTTCGGCCAAAAATCTAGTTTCGGCTTTAGTTTCGGTTTCGGCCAAAATATAGCCGAAACTTTCGGCCACGCCGAAACTCGAGTGTTCGTGACTTTTCGTGCGTTGTTCGGTAAACTTCGCAGCCAACTCGTGACCGCTCGCTGGCGCGGGCAAAAATCTCCAAAAATAAGTATTAGATTGATCTTTAAATATTGTGAACACAACGTATTACTAGTTAGTTATGTACCTAGTATGTCTAACTACAAGTTGTTTCTTTTTTTAAGTTTACTCCCAATAACAACAATTAAAATTCAACTTTACCTCCTTCGTGCTAATATAACTCTGGACAAATAATTAGGGACACTTAAGAAAATATTAGAAATAAAGAACGCAGAATATTATGGAAGAGAAAAATGTACATTTATTGTGAAATTCATCTAAAAAGCAACGTTTTCCATTAAAAATTAACATTAAATGTGATTGCGATTATTAGCTATAACCATCGACATAGCTATATCGACATCGGCGCGGCAACGACTCGATCAAATAATGACACGTTTCGTAAGTGAAGTTCTTCCAGGCGTATTCGGACCTACTATAGAGTTGGTTTCAATTTCCAGTTTGTTGTACCACAAATGTTCCAAAGAATTTATGTCCTAGTTATTGGCAGGCCAATCTTAAACTGATAGTGGTTCACCGGCTAGAAATCATTTAATAAACAGCGAAGTATATTTTGGATCGTTTTCTTGTTGAAGCGTCCATGTAACTTCGCCACTAAGTTCTAGTCCAAATTTTTCTCTTTTAATAATTACAGAGCCCCCAAAGAGATCTTTTATAAAGCTATTACCAGTCTGCGATCTATATTTCTTTCTAGGTACACAGTTTCACTACTTTTATAGGTTTGAAAATATCGTACAGCGTTGAAAACCATAGTTTTGGAGCAAATCAAATGATAAGCTATTTTACGGTACGGCCATCTACGTTGAGATAAAATTGTTTTCGATTGGTCGTTTCACAACTTAAGTAACTGACCCATGTTTAAGTAATAAATTGTGATATTAATTTTAGAAATTACTAAACAATGACCCCAAATAAAAATTTTAAGGCTTTCCGCCTTTGTATTTCAGATTTGTTTTTTAAAAATCGAAAATAAAGCACTAACTGTTGCTGTCCCTAATTAGATGGTCAGCCAGTAAATGAGCAATTTCGTTGCAAGAGATTTCTTTTTAAATAAACCACCATAAAATATTCTTAGCTATAAAAAAGTACACATCATTGAACAGTATACTGTATAACATACAGTATCTCATAAAATTAAACTTTTAAAATATTTAACCAAATTATTTTCCGTTCCTAATTAGTTGACTACGACTGTATACATACAAATAAATGTTAAAAAAAAATTAAATATCAGTAAAAAACAACGTAATTTTAAGTATTTTTTAAAAAGTTTCGGTTTCGGCCGAAACTGGGAGGGAGGCCGAAAGTTCGGTTTCGTTTTCGGCTGAAAAACCAGTTTCAGTCGGACCCTACTTCTAAATTATAATATTTCTAGAGATAGAAATAATATTTTAAAATTTCTGTATGTGTATTTAAAACTTATTTGTATTAATTTTTGTTTTACAGTGATTGCATTGTCACAAATCCAGGTCGAAAAGCTCTTAATGATGACTATGCAAAGAAATTATGGGAGAAATCCATAGAACTTGTAAAATTGGGTGATTACGATCCATTCACTGCTGATGAGTCTGGCACAATCAAGAACTAATGTAAAATGACTAGAATTATGCAAAAAATATAAGATCTAAACTAATCCATCCATTAAAGAACGTAATTTTTTTATATTGTTTAGTACCTTCATTTATTAATAGTATTTAAATAATATTTTTACACTTGTTGCACTACCTCTGCCTAATGTAATTACTATAAGTTAAGAACTAAATGCATTTAATTGTTTAGGTAATAACTTTTAAGTTTAAAAAAACTTTTTTATATGTTTTATACATGTTGTTATAAAATGTAAATATAAATGCTACACCCTCAACCCTATTATATTTATATCCTGTGTCGGAGGTTCGGATAGAGGTAGAGAGATAGCAAGAGAGAGTGGAGCAAGGGCAGGCAGCTGGGACAGCTGCCCTATTTAAATACTGATAAATGTATGATTATGATACATTCTGAATTACTTAACCCATATCTATTGAAGTCTTTGGCCCCATTAGGTCTAAATTAAAATGTTGTTCCACTGGGCCAAATCCTGCTTACGCCCATGGGTCCAGAAATACAAGCGCACCATCTACACCAAAATAGATGTCTATACGCCACAACACGCTTTGTTTCTATATGTAATTATTCAATGGTATTTACATTTTTAGGTAAACATATTTATATAATTGTGTTTATTTTATGTTTTTGCCAGTATTGATTTGAATCAATATCGATTCTGCTCAAAAGTTTAAAAAATATATTGTTAGTATAAAAAATATATAATTTTATGAAGAATTAATAAATCGTCAATTTTTACAATTAATTTTCTCTCGTTTCCTTTAATTATATCCAATCAAAACCTAATTCTATAGTTACTAAAAAATAAAAAAGTGAAGACTTTCCTGACTTCCCAGTAATTTTTAATTTGCGAACCGGTTTCTTGTTAATAATAGTAATTAGCAAGTCTTCCCGAAGGGAGAAAACGTAAAAAGGGGGACCAAAGGAACAGCTTTAAAATTTGTGGGAGTAATCTGGCTAAGGAATTTAATTGAAATATAAATGTAAACGAAGACATATTAAGATATATTGACTACTATTTATTTTAATTACTATGCAGCTCAAACAATAGAAATATATTTAAATAAAATAGAGTTATTTAAGAAACGTTACTGCCGTAAATAAACAAGTCACCGAAAAAAAAAAAACTTCTTGTGACTTGAAGTCTTTGCTCCGAAATGAAGTAAGTAGAAGTAGTACTTAAAGCAAAGCAGTACTTCTGAAGTACTGCTTTGCTTTATTGTCGGTGTTTGAGCACACCGAGGTTTTATTTTGTTCTGTATTCCTTCTCTGTGTCCTACGGGAATGAGCAAGTGAAAAAATATCGATTTATTATTAATATAAATATATCGAATCAATGCTTTTAGCTGTTTTGAGTAAAAATATCGACATATGGTACATTTTTGGTAAAAGCCTTTTATATTACCTTTTTTAAGAAAAGTAATTGTTTCAACCTGCACCCTAACTTGTCCGAAGGTTTACATTTGGTGCAAAAAAAAATCGAATTTTATAGTCAACAATAAATATTGATTTATGGAGATTAACAATTAGGCCATGGAGCTTTTGAAAGATCTTTCTGTCTTATTGCCTCCACAGGTGATGGGAGGGCTGGGTTGTTTTCTTGGTTGTTAAGAATTAGAATGGAAATAAAGGTAAGTAGCATTCTTGCCACCATGCCCCATGGACATCATTTGTAAACTTTTAATTATTTTTAAATATAGGTAGTATTGAATTGTAAATATGATGTAATAGTTGTGAACTGTAAATATGTCGTAATATTGGTTGTAAATATAAAAAACAAATCGAATATCGACGATATTTATCGATTATGTTATGGAAAAAATCTCGATATCTAGATATATCGATTTCATTGATCGCATAAACATTTTTTTTAATCCAAACCTAGAATTAACTGTCATTGTCATTTGTCATGATTATAAATAATTTTACATTTTTAATTATGTCACTTGTCAGGATAAAAGAATTAAAGATTAAAGTTTAAATATTATATGCATTATAATTATGCTATGCCTATAGGACACAACTAAAAGCCAACATTGGAAAAAAAAAAAAATAAATAATTATGCTAAATTTAAACACTATCTATTTACAAATGTTTAAGCTAATAATATAAAAAAATCAATGTATACACTAAAGCGCGTGTAAAGTGATTGTATCAATCAATTCACTGCAGAAGTTTCGAATGACTGAACGTTGAAAAGTGCATCAATGGAGTACAAGAACGATGATACCTGGCGAAAATCAAGCTCACCCAAACAAAAGTCATGTTATCATATACCGAAGAAGTCGACGACAGCGGCAGTTATTGTGCTAGGTCTAGCTGTATTGAGTTGTCTACTAGGTTACTGTGTGCTCAGTGAAACATTACCCTATGAATCGAAAACATTGCGTTTAGTTATTATTGTGAGTCTTATATTTATTATTATATATAAAATTGTAAACACAGCTTGAGGATAAACAACTAATCACAATCATTCCAGTCTGTTGAGGTGTTGTTACAAAAAATAATATTCAGTAATAATTTTTTAATATACAAATATGTTAAGTCATTACTAATATTCGTATTTCCCCTCCAGACAAGCCTATAGTTTGTACTAGGAATGGGTACAACAATAGGTCAAGGGGTCAAAAAAGGTCCAAGGTGTTGTTCTTCTACCTTAATTTATTTTGCTAGTTTAGTTAGTGTTGTTGTGCTGATCTGTTAACATAAAATCAAAACTAGAATAAGTATGATGATTGGACAAAACAATGATGGGAAAATTAACAAACAAACCATATTTGATAAAATGCTTGTTTCTTGTTACAGTTCTTTCGTCACGGAGCAAGAACACCAGTTTCATCATACAAAAGTGATCCATTTAAAAATTACCAGTGGCCTGATGGACTTGGTAGCCTCACTAATGTATGTAAAAAATTAAATTTATTTAAATTGGGATAAAGTAACAGTATCAGTAGGTACTGTTGCATTTTGTGTGATGAGTGCGAAAACTGTAAGCCCAATCTCCCATCTCCTCTCTTCCCTTCCCCTTTTCCCTTCTCATTACTTCCCATAAAACTAAATAGATAATTCTTATAAACTAAACAGAAATCATAGGTTTCATACTATTGGGACAGTTTTATATCATTTTCTACTGTGAGACAAAATTGTGATTTTTTTCAATGTTTTTCAAAGCATAACGGATATTTAGGGTCCACCAATGAGTATGTGTCGTTTTGTCTGTATAAAATAGCCAGAAAGTATATAATAACTAGTATAGTAATAAGTTTATACATATAGGTGGTATAATTTATATAACTCAGTTTAAAAATGTAAAATTATGTATTTTCTTTATTGGATTTTCAGGCAGGTAAACTACAACTGTATGAATTAGGAAAAAAATATCGCAGCTATTATGCAAATTTTATACCTGAGGAGTATTATGATAAAGATGTTTATATATGCAGCAGTGACAAGTCGAGATGCATGATGAGTGCGTACACATTCCTCGCCGGTCTATATCCCCCGTCTGAGAGACAGATGTGGCACCCTGAGATACCCTGGCAGCCAATTCCTGTACATTCATTGCCGAGACATCTTGACAATGTATGTGTAAAAAATAATACTATCATTAATTTGTGAAAAGTTTGTATTTTTATAATGTTCTAAATTAACAACCTGTTCATCTGTATAGGTGTAAGTGAGATAACTATTGTCTTTATATAGAGTGTAGTAACTTAAAATATCTGTAGAATTACTTGGAAATGCTTTAGACTATTTGCTAGATAATTATAAAAAAAGTTAATATATTAAATATTTGTTTAAACTAAACAGTTGGAAGAGAACAACCACCGTACTGCGAGACATTTTATAATTTTGTATTGTCTAAAAAGTTTCTAATATAAACATTGTACCCAAATTATCGGAAATAAAAGACTTTATTATTATTAAATAATTTTCTATTTACAGATTGTTGCAGCGACAAAACCCTGTAAAGCTTGGAAGCAAATTTACAATGAATTGTTAGAAGAGAAAAATGCTGATCCAAAATTCACTGAAATTTACGATTATCTGAGCAAATATACTAATCAAAGTATGCGTAGTGTGTTAGATGTAGACTATTTATACAGCACTCTGCTAGCAGAGCAGGAGGCCGGTCTAAAGATACCAGAGTGGACAAGAAATGTATTCCCTACTAAGATGAGAGAGCCATTCATGCTTAGTTTAGCTTTGCTTTCATATAATGCAACTATGCAGAAGTTTCATACTGGTAAGTTATTTTTTTAGCTAAGCAAATTTTGTTTACAATTCATATTTCCTTTTTTAAAGCTACAGGTAGCTTAAAAACCTACAACCGCCTACAAGCGCCTACCACATATAAATTAAAATATGTTATTCTTACCAAAGTATTATGTAGTAATATACACTATATTATGCCATATAATTACTTCTTCTTCCTAGCATTATTTTTACACAGAGCTATTTACTCCTTGCATAAGAGCAAATTTTTTATTTGAAGCCTCAATAGCTCAACGGTGGAAGGGCTGACTCCGCTCTGTTAACGCGAGAGTCGCGAATTCGGCCCTGACTCCCTTGGGCTATTGTCGCAACTCCTAGCGCAAGCTTCAAGCTTAGTTGGAGAGGCAATAAGAATATTAGTAAAAAAATTATAAAAAAATACCTATCAATAATAATAAATAATAAATTAATTTCAATGTACATATATACTAAATAAAATTGTTTCTGTTAGGTCCTCTCCTCAGTGAGATAAAGCAGAACCTCGAAGTCACCATCAACCACAGTGAGGTTGATCGCTCTTTGTACATCTACTCCGGACATGACGTGAACATTGTCTCTCTGTGGCGAGCACTAGGCTTCGAGGAACTTCTTGAGCCTGAGTATGGGGCCAGTTTAGCCATTGAATTGCATGAAGAGGTTGAACAGGATAATTTCTATATCAGGGTATGTTATTTACATTTTAATTTTTAGTAATTATATTTTTATAAATATCACAATAAATTATAACTTTTAGAATTGTAGAGAGTTGACCAAGAAAGTACTACCGTCTCACAGAAAATCTGCTTAAAGTAACGCTGTAGCGTTCTGTGCGATGAGTGAGAGCCTTGGCTGTCTAATCTCCCACCCTGTACCCTTTCTTTTTCCCTCCTATCCTTTGGGTTGGCAACGCCCATGTGATGCATCAAGTATCGCGAGTGCAACCATTCCTAGGTTGCATTGACTGCTTACCATCGAGCCTAAAGATACTTAGCCCACAGATCGTTTACCAACCAGTGACCTGGCTATAAGCATCTCATCTGCTTCCTAGAATTATTCCCGGTATATACCCAGGGTCTCCTCATCACTCTTTTCTAGATTTAACGGGTTAATAGTTTTGACACAGAGCAATTGCTTCTGACCTCCGCAAGATCTCTCATTGGATAAAAGCAAATAATTTATTAAGACTTAACGATTATTATTAGCTTAACGTGCTCTCCGAGGCACGGTGCGGTGTGTGACCCACAAGAACATACGTCCAGACCATGTCAGACATTTGTAAGATCGATATAAAGCCGCGAGCATAAAATATCGAGCGGGAATCGAAGTCGCGACCGTCGATACTAAAGGCAGGTCACGGCATAAAGGTCATCGTCGGCTATAAGCGTCTCATTTTTAATTATATTGATATTTTTACCATTCCAGTTGTTTTACCGAAACAATACTAAAGTCGAAGTACCAATGGAATTAAAGTTACCATTCTGCAGTGATCCGTGCACTTACGAAAAATTTGCAGATCATCTGGATTCACTCACACCCAAGGATTGGGAAATTGAATGTCAAAACTAATTTAGTAAATTGGTGTTCTTAAAATATTAGTTAGGGATTAATGAATGTTATATGTGTAATTGTTTAATGTACTTTTCAATGTTATATTATAATAAAAATACGTAGTTTAGAACTAAACAAAAATAGGAACAAATTACTGATCTGCCAAAGTAATAAAAACAAAATTAACATTCCATTTATAAATTTAAAATCAAAAAACTATCTATAATTTAAAAAAAAAAACTTAAAATATTGTTTGTTCTTTTGACATATATATTTTGCACATTCGACATAGAAATTATTTACTTAAGTTACCTTTTATGAGCTTTAATGTCAAAATTATTCAATGTTAATTAATTATATACTTATTAACATTGTACATTAATATTTGTTACTTATTTTTATATTTTACTATAATAAAGCCAAATATATTAATATTGTATCAACATATATTAATATTGAATGTGCCATAAACTAAATTTACTAATTCTTATATAATATTGTAAGAAAAAGGTCCATTAACTTTATCAAAACTCATTTATGTTTTGGCATATAGATAACAAATGTTTAAAGTGTTTACATTAGGAAAAAATTGTAAAACTAATGATATTATGTTAATAATATTTTGATTGTTATTTAAGACTTACAGCTAATGTTTCTATTTCTTTTATTTTTCTGTGATAAAACTAAGTGAAGAATTTGAAAACCGAAATAATACCATAGACTTAAATATTATGGACAGGCACTTCCATACAGACAAAATGTCAAAGCCTCCCTGGTGCTCCTTCGTAAATTAAACACCAACGCAATAAAAAGAAGCTAGCCACGAGCTTTTCACAGAACGCAAAATGCAAAATATTTAATAAATCCACGCATATTTTGTACACATACTTCTACTTAATAAAAATCTTCTCGTATATTTTTGAATTCTCTACACATTTCTCAATAAATTTTTAAGATAGTGGAACTAATTGTTACTTGTAATTAAAAAAGGTATAGTCTTAATATACCTACACTTTTTCTTGTTATAAAATAGTTACTTTTTTAACTTAAAATGGTGAGACTCATATACATAAGATATTTTTGAAAAAGTTTTACTACTTTGAATTAAAAAAAGAGTTTATATGTTTTAAATTAGTTAATTTATATATTAAGACAAGCTATTATAATAAGTTGGTTTTATTATCTTGTTATTTTTTAAAGTTTACTGTAATAAAATATTTCGTGTGGAAAATGTTTTTTTTTATTATATTGTGTAGCACACTTAAAACCTACAAAGTTGCTTAAATTTAGATGGTAGAAATGAAACTGCTTAATGAAAAATCTTAACTTAGCATTTTTCTGAAGTCTAATTAAAAATGGGCTATATATATGGCAATAGGTAAAAACAAAAAAGGAAATATTTCAATATTTATTCAGTAAAATTAACAAAAATGGACGGCACAATTACACAGCTCAGTAACTAGACAGTTTAGGCAGTTTATTTTTTTATAAATTTAAAAACATAAAATATGTATATAACTCTTAAATAATTGTGAAATACTTATCTATATAAATTTAATAAAATTATTTTATTGTATAAATTAAGTTATCACCAACATCCTGTTGTGCTGATAGAAGTAGAAGTCAGTTTATACCAGCAACTATGGTCTTACTCTTAATATTAGAAATAATATTAAATGCAAATCTAACGATGGTTAGATCACTAACATCAAGCAATTAGGTAGCATCGACGAAAAAATATATATTTTAATTGAAATGATAGATTCCGTGAAATCGGAAGCTGTAGCCTGTAATCTCTCTGATATGTTGTGATGCGTTTCGTTTAATAATGGCATTTTTAAAATAATTGCGTAATTTCTTCATTACTATTGTGTCAACAAACAAAAAATTGCCAACTTTTTTTTAAGCATCCGTTTTAAATAAATATTATTATTTATTAAATTCAAGAACTATATTAAAGACATTTTTAAAAGCCTACTGGCCCATGGTAAAAATTTACGTGTAAAATAACCGACCATGATGGTGATGATATATGTATTAGCAGCCATAGGAGGCTGCTACTATATCATCAAAAATGCCTATGCCGTCACTTACGAGTACAGGTACATGGGTACAGGTACAGGTACAAATTGATTTTCCAATTTTTCACTACTACTGCAAAACATGTTTAGGAAAGGACAGCTAAGAAATATGTCCTTACAATTTTTTTTACATATTTATATAATATATTAATCTGAGTTTCCAAATCAGAAATGTTTACGTATTTTATGAATAATGTCATTTTAGGTGAACCATGTATTCTTATAAGATATAAATTCTTTATATCTAAATTATACAAAGGAATTAAAGCAATAAATTGTACAACAAGTACAAGTTTTTAATTCGCCAATAATCAACATGAAGGGTTAGTTATTTTGTGATATATTAGCAACCTAAATGTAGCCATGGGCCTGTAGTCCATAATCAAAATGCATGGATGATAAAAAAAAATTAACAGTTAGAAAATTTAAAAACAAAACAATAGTTATTGGACAATTATTTCATTACCATTTAGACATTTTGTTAATTCTATCCTAATCAAATATGTTTCGTTGTTAGATTACATTAATGTTAAAAAATAGTCACGGTGGGAATATTTGTAAAACTTAAAATTGTCTTAAACTAAATTGTTCAAATCTTAATAATTGTTAACTATTATTAACCATATAATATAGAATTGTAAAATATAAAAGTTTAAATATTAGAAAATATATCAAATATAGCTGTCAAAGAATAGTAAATTATTCTAATTGTTTTAAAAATTGGTCATTTTTATTACTTCAAACTAAGAGCATCAGTTCCCACAACATGTCATAACATCCCTCTCTTTGTATGCCCTTATGGCTGTATATGCAGTTACCACAATCCATAGGAAAACGGCTAGCCATGTTGTTATTAAAGCCAACTGTAAAGCAATGACGGTGTTGATGTAATCCCCTCTTCGGCTGTTAGGTGAATCTTTTTGTATGTAGTCCATGAAATCAAATATTGCCTGACAACTTAAGCGAAAATGAATGGCGGTAGCATGATCTCCGGCAGCTTTGAGTTCCTGCGAATTTATAACATAATAGATAAAGTGTCTAATCTTTTACAACCATTGTGGCATATTGGCAGAGTGGCCTTTAACCTGCTTGCGGCTTGGGCGGTTGCTGGTATTCATCTTACAAACATCTGTTTCTGTTTGGGCATTTGTCCGTGTGTTCCCACCGTGCCTTGGAGAGCATTTAAAGCTGTTGGTTCCGGTTTTTATCATAAAATCTGATAATAACCATTAATTCATTATAATATATAGGTAATCTGCTTTTATTCAATGAGTTACTAGTTCGCCCTTAGGGTTACGAAGGTCAGATGGCAACCGATTTTTATACAGGTAAAAAACTAGTAGTCTGTCAAACCTGGATAAGAGTAACAATCAGACCCTGGGTAGATACCAGGAATAATGCTAAGAAGAAGAAGAATATAAAGTGTGTAATCTTTTATCGTAGACAATTTTAATCTTTTATCTCTTAGATTACCTATTGAATTTATCATTAAACATTATTAGGTAGCCTTTGTTCTCTACTTACAAAAAAAAAATTCTCATAAAGTAAATTAAATAAAGTGAAATACCTACTCTGACTAAGTATCCTCGGTACTGCTGGCAAGTTCTTAAGAATCCATCAGTCATGATTGCTGCATGAACTAAATTGTAGATCGCAAACACTGCTGAGATACAGGAAGTTGGTATCCAGCAATATATTACTGAATCATTTTTCTGTGAAATTCTTGCTCTAGAAGTCACTATTATCGTTTCTCCTTCACTATAATAAAATAAATTACAGATCCAATAAGTAAAAAAATATTTATCATATATTATAAATGGAGTTTTATTTAAAATATTTATCAAAGTTTTTAATTCAATAAAAATTTGATTGTAAAAGTATAGTTTAATTATGCATTTTAAAATACTAACTAGCTTGTAAAATTGTGTGAAAACTTGACAATTCGAAAGTTGACATTATTTATTTTAAATTACATATTTTATAATAATAATAGTATTTCTATATAATTTAAAAAGTTTCCTTAATTTATAAGTAGTATGTGTGAAAAGGTAAGAGTATAAATGATTTGAATTTTATTGATACACCAAAATATGCAAATTATAGAAATAAATCACACTTACATTTCTTCTACAGCTGTAGATTTTTCGCTTTCATACTGACCTATATTATTGATGCACACTCTATACATATGAAAAAGCGCCATAATCAGAGCATACACTATTATAGGTAGCGGTGCGAATATCGCATATAGGCAATAAGAATTGTGGCCTCCACTAAAATATTGGAATGTGCTGAGACCATAAAATATACAGCCACAGTTTGTATTCTCTAACCAACTGCCAGGGCAGACATCTAGTGTAGCCCTCCAGTGATTGTAAGGTATTGCTGTACATATGACAGACATACTTAATAAAGTGGCTAGAAGTCCGTAACACCAGCATAATCGTTTTTCTGTTTCGTATTGATTCATTTTACTTAGTTATCACTTATGAAAGAGGCTACAATAAAAGGGTAAAATATAACAAATATAAAGTAGACAAAATAATATAAAACTCACAAAATAATTATTAATTTAAACTAATCAAAGTAAATACACCCTTTTTAGCTAATAAAGATAAGGATCTGTCTATTAATGTAATATTGTAATCACGAAATAAATAATTCGAACTTTCAAAGTTTGATAAGAAAATATGTCAGTGTTGCGCTTGTCAAACATTGGGTTGCCCGTTGCCGTACTCGAGAAATGAATCTACCGTATATTTTAAACAAAAAATACTGCTGTACGAAGTTTTTTATTATTTATTTCTAAAAAGTAAAACATTACATATTTTTCACTCCTCTCTTTCCTTCCCATCAAATCTTTTTAACCAACTTAAAAAAAGGAGTAGGTTTTCAATTCGATTGTATTTTTAGAATGTTTTTACCTCAGAAAATTTGACTGGATGAACCGATTTTGATTATTCTTTTAAAAGGCAAGCACCAGCTTTCAAATAAAAGTTCAGAAAACAAAAAATGACGAAGTTGTTGGTTGGATTACAAGAATAAATGAGTATTTAAATAATGTACAAATAACAAGGCTCTATGCTGCCTAATTACGTAAGCAATTCAACAAGAGAGCTTGAGATGTTAACAATAATACTACTTGAAACTCGACCTGACGAAGCAAAAAAACTCCTTATATTTATTATTTCATTTTATCGAGTTTTTCTTTTGTAAGGTATTTAGTATAATATGTAAATGAAATACTGTCTCACGTAAAAAAGTATATTTGTAATTAAAAAAGATAAAAATTTAATGTATTTTTTTCTCACCATAAAAAAATTTAACAATGAAAGCAGATAAAAATTTCATAATTTGTTTTTACCATATTCATATGTACACAAAACAAAATAATAAAATAATACAGTAAACAGAGTACTCGTTATCAATAGTGTAATAGTTAGAAAAAATTGATTTTCATATCGACACAAAATAACACAGCAAACAAAATACTAATAATTGGACGCAAATAAGAAATACTATGTAAATCCACAAAATTGAAAAAACTGAATTTTATATGCAGAAGTGTTGGTTAATGGCTGAAGAACATTTTTTTTTAATATTTGTAGGGTTTTAAGCTTTAAAACTTCTAAAAAAGCCATTTTTAGTCATGCAATTTATGTATTATGTTTAACGTTTTGAGTTATATTATAACCAGCCAGTATTGTTTTTGTAGCCAGTGCCCGCACGGTGATTCCATTGATGCTAAGCAGTTCGTCTCGTCTCTCTTGTTCATTTTACAAGTAATCATTAAAACTCAAAAGAGGCAACACTATGTTTATTACGTCTTCATCTTTTTATGTAATACCTATTTGTTGACTAGAATTTTCTGTAAACAAATATAGCATCTCTATATCTTTTATACTCTTTGATTGCGACAATAGATTTGACTTATGACTGATGAGACTAGACTAGAATTATGGACTTAGGTACTTCTTGAAATTAACCGATTAGACTGAACGATAGATAATGAGATAATTCCGTTTATTTTGGTGTTATTAGTGCATAAAGTCCCTAAGTGGACTTAAGGACTTCTTGAAATGGGTCATCCATGTCTTACATTAGTGATTGTCAATTTCATTTCTGGGTTGCTCTGTGGCTACTTATATGCTCTGTGTCTGTGGCGTCAAAACTCAAAACTTCATATTCATAAGTTCAATAAAATCAGACATTGAAAATACACAAACTTTTTTGATTTTTAAAATTTATGTTCATTAATAGTTACAAAATTTTGCAACAAGTGTGACACACTAAAATAATATTCTGATCATTATAATTAAGATAAAATTAAATATCGTTTTAAAATGAAAATTAATAGCAATACTCAAATAATTGGCCAGAATATAATACTAATTCCTTACAAAGATTACCATGTACCAAAGTATGTCTAATGTACAAATTGCTAGAAATAATTATTTCATGTTCTACATTTCTATAATATTACCCAATGTATGCATAATACAGATATCACAATTGGATGAAATCAGAAGAATTACAAAAGCTCACAGCCTCACAACCTCTATCGTTAGAAGAAGAGTATGAAATGCAAAAATGCTGGAGGGAAGACGAAGATAGTACATAATACTTGATTGATTCTTAACATTAATTTCATAGTTAAAATAATTATCATTTTTTTAAATAAATTATTTATGAATTTATTTACAGAATGCACATTTATTATTCTAGACAAGAATCTTTTAGAAGCAAAGAATAATGAAACAGGTAGATAAGTATATTTTAATTATTATAAATCAAAAACTGTTTTCTTAATATAAATAACTATGAATTGTTTACAGAAGCAATGATTGGAGATACCAATATATTTGTAACTGATAAAGATGACTCAATCGGTGAAATAGAAATTATGATAGCTGAAAAAACAGCTCGGGGAAAGAAGTATGGATGGGAATCAGTAATTCTTATGATGTTATATGGAATAAAATTTGTTGATATCAAAATATTTGAAGCAAAGATATCATTTGCAAATGTTATTAGTATAAGAATGTTTAATAAATTAGGCTTTGATGAAAAATCTACATGTGAAGTGTTTGAAGAAATCACACTACAAAAGACTGTTTCTGAAGACTGGATAAAATGGTTAGAAGAACAAATTAGATGGGAAATATATAATTATGAATGATGCATTTCCATTAAGATTGTCAATCACATTCTGTATTACTCTACTTTTTATAATACCTACTATATTTTCTTTAATTTTTTCCCAAGACTGGTTTCATTTGATCATTTTCTCAGTAGTGAGTTAGCCGCTAAGAGGAGGCTGGCTTCCCCGGATTACTTTTATTTATTTTTTTATTTGCTTGAAAGGAAAGGAAAATTAAACCATAAACTTGCCTAATTACTTTTTCAGGTATTTCAAAAAGTTAATTCAATTTAACAGCCATAGAGATGTCTTATAAATTTCTTATTAGACATCCTGCAAATGGTAGTATGGTAATACATTGTATAATCCAGGCTAAATAATATAATTAAGAAAAATAATTAACATTTTTTACACGTAACCTCATATTAAATAAAGTCATACTTAAGAACTAGACTATTAAGACGCAATTTTCAATGCTTCATACTAAAACGAAAATATATTCGAAAAAGGGACACACAAAAGACTAGCTGTGTCCCTTTCCCACAAGTTATACATGCCCATACATAAAAAAATTTGGTAAGGTGGTAGTTACATAACATCTGAACATATTTGTATATTTTGTGGCTTCACGAAAGTCTTTTATAATTTATAACAATTGTTACTAAAATTATTAGTATTATAAAATATGACTTTAAATAAAGGAAATATTAAATCCGGACAGCACATTTAGCAACAAGTTGGCGTTATTTTCGTTACTATTTTTTTTTTAGGAATGTGTATTGCTGTTGGCCCTACTGGCCTTGACAGGGTCACCGAGCGGGGGGAGACTTCGTTACTATAGTAACGTCAGATTTTCAAATCATAGATTGGTCTCTTCACAGCTTTTTTAATTGAATTTTCTTGGAGAAATTGTGGAAAAATGCGTTGTACCTGGTTGCAAGAATGAATGAAAGTATATTATCATGAGTTTAAAAACCCCCAAAATTTGGGTGGGTTCCCCCAATCTGGCATCACTGGTCTAGTTGTTGACTATATAGTTATAGACCGTTGACCACAGAATATATAATAATTATGTATTCTGTTAATTGTAATATATAAAATTATAAAAAAACTTGTCTAAAAAACTAAAATATTTTTTTTTAAATATTTTGGCATTATTTTAGAATTGTTTCGGTAACAGTTTGGCAGGATTTATCAGTTTTTCTAATCTGACTGATCTTTGGTTCTTCTTCTATGGGTTGAGTTGAACTATTGACATTTGTTTGAGCAGTATTATTGTCTATAGGCTCTGCGATATTCTTTGCGCATTTGTGTTTTGAGTTTTGACCACTGCTGATAACTTTGGCCAACTTTGGCTCATGAGTTGAGTACAGACGACTGTATTACTGTGTTGTGTTAATGTAAACTGATGAAATTAAAAAGATTTTTATTTAACGACTAATTTCATCGAAGTTTCTAATTTAGATTAAGTAGTAATATTTTAATTAATTTATCGAATAAATTGGTGTGCCCATACCCTCCAATATAACATGGATTGCCGACAATCGGCTTATTTACTTTTGTATTGTTTAACTGTTGCTTTATGCAATACTGATGTTGAAGTTAAAAACGAAGAAGACTTAGGTGTGAAATATGCGAATCGTTGTGAAGTTTGTAAAATATTAGCTACGGAATTACAAGGCAGACTCGAAGAAACCGGCAAAATTCATGACGTGATAGAAATTGGATACTCTCTAGACGATGTGCAACCGAAAAAGAAAACTAAGTATCAAAAGTCTGAACTAAGACTAATCGAGTCTTTAGAAGGTGTTTGTGAAAAGATTTTAGAGTATAACATACATAAAGAGAGACAGGATAGTACGAGATTTGCAAAAGGCATGAGTCAGACGTTTAAAACTCTACATGGACTTGTTGATAAGGGTGTGAAAGTTGACTTGGGAATTCCGTATGAGCTGTGGGATAAACCCTCAGCGGAAATTACACATATGAAAACTCAATGTGAGAGCCTTCTGGAAGAAAATGAAAGTGAAATAGAAGACTGGTATTGGAATTTTCAAGGAAAAGTTAATTTAAAGCACCACCTGTGTACCGTTCATGCTTTAAAAAACACAGATAACTCTTGCTTATTTGAAAACTTGAAAGGAGATTTGGGCAAAAAGGATGAGCTTTGATAATAATTAAAATAAGATCATTTTTAAATTCATGATCAAAATTATAATATTTTACTCATAATTTAAAGACTACAGTAGATTTTAACAAACAAATATGAATACTACAATAGAGACTGTTGTACATTATTTTAATATTAAGATAACATACATTGATAATGGACCTTAAAATATAATTTATGTATGTGTTTTTCTGTGTGGGTTGCTAAATCCTTGAATTTCATTAATTTCTAGAAACTACTGCTTGAATGAAAAGCATTAACTATTAAGTATGAAGGGTGATTGATCTAATATCAATTTGCCCTAGGCATTCAATGCATCATAATTTATCAGTAACAATGAAAATTGTATATTAAATCTAAAAATTATTTCTTTTTATAATTTCAACAAATTCTTTAAAATAAGGAGAAATATTGAATGTAACTTAAGAATTTTGAGTAAATTTTAATCATAATTAAAGGTTTTTATCTGGTATATATCTACTGTGCTTTCTTAAAATATGACCTGACTTTGCTTGTGGTAACTATATTAATTAATCCTAAGAACCAACTTAACATTATTTTTGAAAACCAAGATTCCTCATAAATTATAATATAACTGCAAATATATTGTTCTAGATTCTGCTAGTTACTTCTCCCTTGTGAATAACAATTTTAATATGAACTTTGAACCACATTTCAGTGGAATTTTAGATCATTTTAAAACACATGTTTCTTTATCCCTAGTTTTTTCCCAAAAGTTTCAAAAATGACAGACATACAAATTTTCACCCCGTTTTAACATCACGAAACTAAGGATTCCATTTTTGCCATTTGGCTACAAACGCTAAAGTGAATACACATGTTAATTTTAGTCAATATTTATATTTTATATTATGTACTTATCAAACATTGGGTAAACCTTAAAGAAATAATCAAAGAACCTAAGTTTTGTCTGAGAATCTGGGTATTTTCTATATAATTATGGCAATAAGATTCTCGTTTTTTTTCCCAGGACAGGACGTCTGCTGGGCCCAAGTAATAAGTTTTACATATATCAGATGAGCTGGTGTCATCATGTAAATCTAGATGAAATAATGTAGGGGTATGAAATAAAAGAAAAACTGTAATATAAGCACCTCTTTAATCAACCGTCAAAAAGTACTATACAAATAATATGCGTTACTTTTTGCACCTGGCGTACTTCGGTGCTAACATTGCAGATATTCTGCAAAACATTCTAAATGAGATAAATTTACAAATAAAGATATATAAATAAAAATATGATTAAAACTAATAGGATTAAATACATTCACACATTTCTATCCAGACAGTCGACACACAAATTCAAATTTTTAAGCCGCAGCATACTCTTTAAAAATTAATAATTAAATACAGAAATAGCTCTAGATAGTTCACAGCGGGAACATCAGGTCTTGAACTCTTCGATGTGGCATGGACGTTGTACATTGTATAAAAATACTATGATACATTTCCATATAATATCATTAGTGTGAGAGAATCCTAAAGGTACGGGCTCGTGTCTTGGTAGTCGTCGTCGCTGTCGGAGCCGTCGTCCGTCAGCTGGCGTTGTGCCGCCTCTTCCGGTTCCCCAGCATCGTCAGAGCTTGATGCATCTGAAATTAATACGAGTAATGTTTATTTCGTTTATAATTTTTTTTTTAATTTTCAGTTTTGTTAAGAGATTATTCTAATAATTCTATAACCATAATTTTAAACCATGTAACCTTTTATGGTAATTATCTTGGTATATGATTATATTGAGACAATTAGATGATTTGAGATACTACGAGTTGCTTGTGAATGTCTCTGTGTTTCGGAGAACACATAAAATTAAGGTTTTTTGGTATGGTCTTGTAACAACTTCATAATAGTCGATAAGCCAAGACGCTTATAAGGACTATGTTAAAAATTCCGAATGAATATAAAAAGCCAACAATATTATTAATTAATATGGGTTTAGCACAAATTATAATAACTAACGATAAAAAATTAAAAATACAACATTATAGTACAAAATATTAACTTTACTTCAATATAACTTTGTCTAAATTACAACTTTAAATCAAATAATATAACATTATTAGTATATAATAACACATAACACCGGCATAGTGCATATTCTAGTTACAATACAATGTAGCAGTTAACACTTTTCAAATAAAGTGTGTAAGAAAATTACTTTTAAAATAGTGCGAACTAAAAGAGGCAGTAGCGTTTATGTGTTCTATGCGATCAAACTAAGAATAGGTTTGAAAATTATTTTCAACTAAACTGTGTTACCGAAAAAGTAATGGTTAAAGATGGGTTCAGCTCCGAATTAGATGATAATAATGTCTCAAATTATTTTTAGTCCTCGTTTTTAGTCCCTGGTACGAGGAAGGAAAGTGCCAGATTCTATCACGGCAAGATGACACTAACTCACCTTACCTGGGAGGTAACTAACCTAGCAACTGTATGTTTGCCCCTCGTACCAGCGACATCTTTGGTAAAAAAAATCAAATACGCGCTACGGCAGAAAAGTAGGACATTGCCACCCGTGGGTGGGAATGTTCTGTTTTCTCCCTAGGTTTTTTTTTGCTTACCCTCGTTAAGCGGTTCATAATAGCGGCTACGACGTCCCATAATGACGGAAAGCCAGTCCTATTCTTAGTTTAATCTCATAGTATATGTCTCGTATTAGGTATAAGAAGTATAAGCTAAAAAAGCTACAAACATATAATTACCCAGTTACCTGCTTCTTGCTCCCAAAGTAAGTCGCGACGACGCGACTTGGGGGGCGGAGGGGACGACGACCCTCTGTAATAAAATACAAACATCAAATTTGATACACATTCAATTGGTAATCGATATATGGATATACTAAAAAACGTATTAATTAAAAATGTGAGAAGCGCTTGTAAGTATTCTATCCGCTTGGGGTAGACTTACTGCGGCATTTTTGCTGGTTGTTTTGTTTTTTTTTAAACATGGTTTTTAGTGTTTGTGGTAAAACTTTTTAAGGCTTGGTATATGAAGAGTTAAGGAAATAATGCGACTCCCCATTGTCCATGTACTAAAATACGAAAATAATAGTTGCCAATTTTGGTTTTTATGAGATTTTTTGGGAAAAACTTTCCGTTACCTAGATATAGTGGTAAATATTTCAATTTTAAAATTCGAGTGAACAATATCTAGATATATTTATACAACAAATAAATAACAGTGTATGTCTGTAATTTCTAAATTAATTATGATTAACACGTTCAGACCGGGGTCAAAAATAACCATATTATTTGCTAATGTGCGGGGTCAGTTAGGTTTCCCTGATAGTTTCGTCATGTCCGTCTATCCGTCCGTCCGTATGTCACAGTCATTTTACTCGGACACCATTGGCTCTATCTATACGAAATTTAGTTAATAGGTGTATTCTATGAACCGCACAACGATTTTGTAATGAAATCTTAAAATATATAAGAATTAACGGCAGCAGTCCATACATGTAACTGAGTGTTGAAAAAAAATTTTAACGTGTGAGATAGATGTGGAAAAATTTGAACTTGTAGGACATCCAATAAAATTTCAATCACATTTGGTTTGAAGAAGATATGTCTACAAATGTTAGAGATATACAAGCTGTTCCCATATCTTTGTTTTACATATTACTTTTAATAATTACTATGATATTACCAACTTATCTTTGCGGTCGATTCTAATTCGTTATTATTTTTAAAGCCCTTAAGATTCTTCATAACCAAGCAGGTGGTGAAGGGTGGCTCACCTGTGCGCGGGCTCGTGCTCGTGCTCGTCGCCGTTCTCGCTGGGCGGCGGCGAGGAGCGCGGGCTGGGCGGCTGGCTGAGCGCCTGCATCAGCCGCCCCTTGGACTCGTTCCAGATGCTCGACAGGCGCCCGTCCGGACCGAACAGCAGCAGGAACGCGTCGATCAGCTCGCGCGACTTCTCCTCCCACTTCGTTAGTATATCGACTCGCTTCTCGCCTATGTTCGTCATTACCTACGATTATAATACTTCTATAGTGTACAGTGCGTTTAAAATTAGAATAGGACGGGCTTTCGGGTAGCTTCACTCGATAAGTGCAGTATGAGTACGGTCATCAGAATAAATTAAAAGAAAAAATAAATATTTATTTTTTCAGAAATCAGTGTGCTTTCTGAGCCGATATTTTACTAAATTATCGATTCAGAAGGCACCGACTATTAGTTCCATTATTTTATTGACTGTTAAAATTACGTTATTGACTTTTTGTTTCACAACGAGCAAAAGATATAGTGTTTGTTGTATTACAATATAATAAAATAAGCAATATTTTTATCAATTTTTGCGCACACTCTTCTAAATATTAAATATTGAACTTCTTTTAATCGCATTATATGCCACATTATCGTCGACTGAAAAGCGAATAACGCTCTTTAGAATTTGTGTTGCGATCGTGAGTTTAATAAAAAAATTGAAATGGTAGTACTTTCAAAAGCACGCTAAGCTAAATTATCGTCGTTAAGTAAATTTCCTAACCCAATAAGTTTATTGTCTCATTAAGTTATCCGTTCAATTTTGAAGAAATCCACGTACAAATAAATTAACTTTAGGCATTAGAAACAGTTTATAAAAATCTAAATTATCACGTACTGCAATAAATATATAAATTACGTCAATATTAAGCAAACTTGGTATCAATGTATCGTAAAAAAAATTTAATATTATCATCGACGTTAAATTTTATTGATATTTATAAATAATCAGCACATTAAATATCATCATAAATTAAATAATAACATAAAATCGTATAATCTTATGATTTATGAGTTGAGCTCAGTACTTGAGAGAACAGGCGCTGTTATTTTATTTAGTCGTCAAGTCTTGCTGTTTTCCGCATAAATAGGCCTGATCAGGAAAGTACTAGCCTCTCACAGACTAAAGATGTAAAGTAACATTATCCGTACTGTTGCGTTTTGTCCGGTGATAAAGAGCGCGCGAATGCCCAAACCCACGCTAACTTTGTTCGATAATGTTACAATCTTGTGATTAACTTCGTTTCGTTGCGTTGATGTGCAATTTACGAAGGAGCATCAGCGAGTCTTTGGACATTTTATCTTTATGAAAGGGCCGGTCTATTACTGTAGTAATTCTATACCCAAAACCCATTTTATATTGTCCTATTATATGCCTTAATCAACACGCTTGTAATGCTACTGGTATTGCAAGCGTGAATAGGTTACGATAACCTCGTACCTACCATCAGGCGGCAGTACAGGCGTACACATTTTTGCCACCGTGTTTTTTTTTTTTTTTAATCTAAGTAATATTTAAGATTAGCTCACTTTCTTCCCCTTGTCCTTAAGTTCGTCCATTTTGTTCTGCAAGCGGAACTTCTTCTCGTTGAGGAAGGAAACGTTGAGCTCCTTCGCGGAGTACCCCCGGGCGAGGTTCCGCCTCACGTAGATGTCGTAGTCGCGAACGATCCGCGCCACGATATCGGACGTTGACACACCTGGGAAACAATTATATTTTAAAAACTCATCCTTTTTATCGTACAAAGTCAGTAAGAAACATGATGGAAAGTAGTCATCGTACGTTGACTTTGATCGATGTAGAGTGAATAATTTCCCCCAGTCGGCTAAGCCTAAGGGCGGTTTCAGAACAAAATGTTATGGGAGAGCCTATACAGTGGTTTTTTGGAGCACATATATCTGCGTATATGAGGGACTTCTACACTAGTAAGATAAGCGTACCCGCGCTTATAAGCTCGTACAAGCGCGTAATATAAAGCGCTATAGATATGCTACTGTTGCTTCACCGGGGGATTCGAGCGTACACGCCGGAATAAGCCCGTGTAAGCGCGTTCGGCATTTTGAAGCGGGAAATGAAATGCGCGTGTAAAAGCGTATACGCTCAAAAGAACCCTCTACCCGCCCCTAATCATACCGAAAACAGCAAGGCTTTTATATTTTGCTATTCCACTTCTGTTATTTTTTTAGATAGTATTCAATCAGTCAATTACTAAAATTAAATTTGCCCCTCAAAGAATAGCCCATCCAATATCAAAATAAAAAAAAGATTTAATAAAACTAATAACATATTAAAAAATCAGTATTGAGAACATTTTCATGCAATCAATAACAACATTTTTTTATAAAAGAAACGCAAACAATAAACAGTTTGAACTTCAGTAAATATGGAGTTATAAAAAAAGGAGTTGATGTCAAAATTGATGGAGGTATTATTGAAGGACCTATTGCGGAGGAGTTAGGATTACAAATATTAATCAATATCTTTGTTATCCGGTTACAAGTTATTTATAAATACTACAACAATGTCTATAAACTAGCAAGTCTAGGTCGTAGAACAGATAGTGACTATCAATGACCTGAACGTTAAAGGCTGACATGTAGACA
The DNA here is from genome assembly GCA_023373885.1 of Hestina assimilis. Taxonomy (NCBI): domain Eukaryota; kingdom Metazoa; phylum Arthropoda; class Insecta; order Lepidoptera; family Nymphalidae; genus Hestina; species Hestina assimilis. The sequence continues at coordinate 6,063,411 of CM041741.1, read as the reverse complement.
AATAACTTGAATTTATCGGTCTGGAATAAAGATATACATCCGCGTATAAGATCTGTAGCGATACCTACATGCTACATAATCAAGCGATCGAGCGAGCGACAAGATCATCACAATTCTAAATCGCACTAACAAACTGTTTCGCGCTGATAAGTAAGTATGCAACTTCTTAACCCGTTACCCGTTGTGCCGCGGTCCACCAGGCAATATCACCTGGCTTTCCTTCGCCCTTTCTGTTTGTCCCTCCATAAGACCAAGAACTACAGATCGAATCGACAGCTACCATTATACCATAGAAGTGAAATAGAGGTCTGTATACTCTATACAAACATTTGTCCCGAGCGTTTTTAAAGGTTCATACTGCCCTACAATGGTCGTAATTGTACAAAAAATTACTAGTAATGATTGAGAGCAGATTTATGTAGGTCTTCATTTTGATTGTTTTTCTTTTTTTTTTTCTTAAGTTTATCCGGCTAGTAGTGGGTATGACAATAGCCCAAGTCAACCGACGCGCTAATGGAGTAAAGTCGGCCCTTCTACCGTTGAGCTACTGAGGCTTGAAAATTAGGAAAACATTTTATTTTGTGATTACTTATTGAACTGAATTACCGCAAACATTTCATTTTACAACTGAACAATTGTTTACTTTAAAATTGCGCATTACGTTTTCTGATAAGAGCGTAAAGAGTTTTTAATTAATTAGCAGTGCTTGATGCAATATTGTAAGTTGTTGAAATTCCCAAAGGAAATTTAATTGTCGGCTGGTCCTTTGGATTTTTCCAAATTTTCTTTTTCCCTAACCACTCCAGTGTTGAGCCCAAAAAAAAAAATACAAAATGAAGACGTAAATCGTTCCAGGATAGAAGCCATATATTTTCCTCTTCTCTAAACGTATAAGGAATCTAGACTCACCCTCCGTCCTCTCGGTAGCTACGAACATATCCTTCGCTTTGATCATGGCGTACGTGTCCTCGCAGTCCTCCGTCGTGTAAGGGATGTCGTCGTGTGCCAGGAAATCTATCTTGTGCTTCTCTAAGAACTCCTCGTCGTACTCCCACGGCGCGTCTCTCACCACCTTCAACAATTAAACTTAGTTATTTTTTTTTCATGACGATTGGCAAATAAACAATGAAGTAAATAAGAAGGAAAAAAAGAAAGGAAACAGATGGGGTTGAATGTTGGGCCTCCGGCCCTCTCACTCATCGCACGAAAGGCAACAATACTGATACTGTTTTGTTGAGCCTTGTGTGTTTCCTCGAGCCATTTGTGTTGGGAAGAGAAGATACAAAAAAAAATGATTACATCGATCGCGATTCCTTAGACTAATTAGAAATCTTACGTGTTTCGACCTCTATTTCAAGAACCTTAATCCGACCATTACGAATAGGACCTACGTAAGTTAAGTACAAAACAGCAGAAAGGAATCGCATACAACGATAACGTCGCGTAATAGATAGAAATACTTTTACTTTTATCATGATAGGTCATGTGAAATTTAAAACGAAAAGAAATAAAAAAAAATCAAATAGTTTTCTTCAATACCTAAGGATGCGATATTTATATAATTACTAGCTGTGTCCAAGGCTCTGCTCGGGTGGTCTACAGAAATTAATTTAGTTTTTTATTTTGTGGAAAACCCTAAGTCTTGTTCTAAAATAAAAGCAAGCTAAGTATCTACCTATAGCATCATCTGTCTACAAGTGTAAGTCTTGTTAAACCCGGTCCTGCTGTTTCGGGGAAATACGGAAACTTCAATTTTATTTACTTTTATAGATATTAAAAATAAACACAGCGTGATTGATCCCACAACTGATAATATTAAGGATATAGAGAAAACTGAAGAATCGTATGAATATTTTTGAAAACTTAGTAGATATACGACATAGTTATGAAGATTTTTGATAAATAACCTACAAGATATACGAACCTTCTATGAATATGAGCGTTTTGTTATTCCTACAATCTTCCTACATAATAAATTAGCAAGCCCGTATAGTTAAGACAAAATAACAAAGATTCCCCCAAGAAAGTATATATATAATTTTCAATTTAAAAAAATCTTGATATAAGTTAAAACTCAATCGGGCCAAAAATATAAAAATTGGTACTCATCGCCACTATTCGGCGTCTATATTTGGCGCTGATACAGATAGATTAAATTAGAGTCAGGGTGTTAATTTTTCACAAGTCAGTTTCTGTGTTAGAATGTTCCGTGTACTTATACTCTTTGAATCAAAAAGATGAAAATAGTTCAGTTGCCAAAAATAATGAATTGCTCAACCCTAAACACAAATTTATAAATAATAAGAAAATATTTGTATTAAGTGACAGTTTGGGTCAAGGGTTTGGTTCCCTCCTAAATAACCATGCAAATAATGTTTTTAACACATGTACACCTGGAGCATCTTACCAGTATCATATAAATAAAATAAATTCTATGCATCTAGATGAAAGCAGTGTGATTTTCATAATGCACGGTGACAGTCTATCATTAACAAAAACACAATTAATAAAGAATATAGAAAACTTAACAGTTATACAGAATAAAACAAATTGTAAATTTATAATTAGTGCATTTCCTTATTCACACAGTTTATCAGATGCACAGAATAAAAAATATATAATTTAAATTTATGTTTATATAACATGACATTCCATCATAGTGATGGCTTTTTATTTTTTGACATTAATAAGTTTATATATAGATTTAAGTTGACAAAGGATACAATGTACCTGCCCTTAAAATATAAAAAACAAATTGCTACTTTAGTAGCATATAATATATTAAACCCCGTTATATGCAATATAACGCAGGTAAACTCTGTAATTATAAATAATAATAATAATATTGACATTATTAATAATTTAAACTAGTCAATGAGACAAAACCTAAGCTCCCTAACATTACTATTGTACACCAAAATATTCAGGGCTTAGGGTGGCAAAGAATGTGAACTAGAATTGTTTCTTGAACATTTTAATGTGCACATATTATGTGTGACTGAGCATTGGTTGAGAAAAGATGACTCTCTTAGTATTCAAAATTACAGTTTGTCAAGTTCGTTCTGTAAGAGTGAATTGTATTCGTGGAGGCTCACTAATTTTTAGTAAGAAATGACATTGTAAATAAATGTAGATCTGATATTGTTTCCCTCTCTATCGAGCGCACTATTGAATTATCCTGCGTGGAACTTCAACGTTATATTATAATAAGCGTATACCGCCCCCCTCTGGGGACTTTAAATTATTCGAATCTGTGATGGAAGATACCCTCAAACTGGCTTGTAAGAGTAATAAATCTGTGTGATCGTTTGTGTGACTTCAATGTCGACTTATTACAAGTGACATCAATAGGTGTTAGGCTAATAAATTTATTCAAATCTTTTGATCTGTCAAACATATTCACTGAAGCCACTAGAATTACAAAAACGTCCGCGACATGTATAGATAATGTTTTTTGTCACTGTCAGGTGTCCGACAAGTCAATAATTAATAATATAAGCTCAGATCATAGTGGCCTCAAATTCATTATCAATGATAATATTATTAAAAATAAACAAAAATCATATATAGGCCTATAACAAGTAATAAGGTCAGTTGCTTTAAGGGTACTGTGGCTCAAGGATTGTCTGGGTTAAACTTGACGGTGCATGATCCAGATGTTCTTATACTTCCTTTTTAAATTAATTGTAAATGAATTTGAAAAGTCTTTTAAAACTAAAAGTACATTTAAGGACATAAAAATAAAATTTTCTGATTGGGCAACGGATGGTATATATAAAAGCAGAAATAGATTATATGAATTATATAGTATGAGGCAATGGAATCAGAGCTCAAGTTTTTTGGAATATGTTAAGAAATATTCAAGGGTTTTTAAGGCAGTGTGTGTCTGTGCTAAATCCAAATTTATTAAATATAAGATCATGAAGTCAGAAAATAAGGTTAAGGCAACATGGGACATTATCAATGGTGTATGTGGAAGAACAAAACAAAAAGAGACAATTGAATTAAATATAAATAACGCTATTGTGAATACGGAACTAGAAATAGCAAATGAATTTGAATTATTTTTCTCCAAAATACCATCACAGATAACTTGTAATTTAAGATCAACTCCTTCTGAGGCCTTGAAAATATTACAAAATAATGTCTCTGAATGCCATGCAAAATTTTCCTTTGAACGTATTAATGCAATAGATATTATTAAAACATTTAAAACATTAAATATTAAAAACACTCATGACCTTTGGGGTATCTCAGTTCACTTAATAAACAATATAATATACAGCATTGCTCCATATTTAGCTTTTATATTTAATAAATGTATAGATGCGGGCTGTTTTCCTGACCTTATGAAATGCAGTAAAATCTTACCACTTTATAAAAATGGCGATAAAACTAATCCCGGTAACTATAGGCCAATTTCCATACTCCCGTCATTAAGTAAAATATTTGAAAAAATTTTACTTAACCAACTTCTATCTCATTTCAATTTAAATAGCCTTTTTCACAACCAACAATATGGCTTTAGCAAGGGACGCTCTACATTGGATGCTGGAGTGACGCTCATAAAACATGTCTATGACGCTTGGGAGAAGTCACAGAATGCGATTGGTGTGTTTTGTGACTTGTCTAAGGCTTTTGACTGTGTTGTACACGAGACGCTTTTAAATAAATTGAACCATTACGGTGTCACTGATAAAGCTCTTAAAATCATTGCCTCATACTTATCTAATAGATTACAACAGGTATCAATTAATGGAATAAAGTCTTCTGGATCTGTACTAAAAATGGGCGTTCCACAAGGTTCAATTCTAGGCCCTTTTCTATTTTTTATTTACATTAATGATTTGCCTTTCTATGTAAACAGTATATGTGATATCGTATTGTTTGCTGATGATACTTCGCTAATATTTAAGGTTGACAGGAATAAGCATAATTATGACGATGTAAACAATTCTTTATCGCTTGTACAACAATGGTTTACTGTAAATAACCTAGTTTTGAATGCGACGAAGACAAAATGTGTAGAATTTTCAATGCCAAATGTTAAGAAACAAGATTTTATTTTAAGTATGAATAATACAAATCTTGATATAATTGATAATACAGTATTTTTAGGAATAACACTGGATTCAAAACTTCAGTGGAACTCTCATTTAACATCCCTTGCAGGAAGACTCAGCTCTGCTGCTTATGCGGTTAGGAAAGTTAGACAATTAAGTGATATCGATACTGCTCGATTAGTTTACTTCAGTTATTTTCACAGTATTATGTCTTATGGCCTATTACTTTGGGGTAATGCTACAGACATTGAGAGTGTATTTATTCTTCAAAAAAGAGCTGTTCGGGCGATTTATAATTTGCAAGCTAGAGACTCTTCGGGATGTGTTTACTAAGGCAGGCATACTGACGGTTGCTTTGCAGTATATCCTTAGCAATATCCTTTATATTCATAAAAATGTTGATTTGTTTGACACAAACAGTGACAGACACTGCTTTAATACAAGAAGAAAAGATAAACTTGTTACACCAAGTTTTCGGCTTCACAAAGTGAGTATGTCTTTTTGGGGCAAGGTGTTCGCTTCTATAATAAAATTCCGCAGACAATTTTGAATCTACCACTTATGAAATTTAAATCTTATATCAAGCGGTGTTTACTAAATAAAGCTTATTATTCCGTTAATGAATATATTGCAGATAATGTGGCATGGAATTAATATACGTTGAGTTTCATGCGGGATATATATCTTAATTGTACATTTGACAAATGTAATGTGATTATTTTTGAAAAGAGTAACTGTAGAGTTTCTTGCCGTTTCTTCTCTGCAGAATCTACCTTCCGAATCGGCAGTAGCTTCACTTAGGCGGACATAACAGACTGTATATTTGACGATTCAAAAGCGCTTAAAAGCCTATTTGAATAAAGAATATTTTGAGTTTGAGTTTGAGTTTGAGTTTATAAATAAAACATATTTTGTTACAACGATTTATACAGAACGATTGAACGATTGAGCGATTGATTCCGAAAATATGTATAAAAATATAAAATAAAATGTATTTATCCAAAGAATTTTGAAATTGAACTTGATTATTTGCGCTCAGTTATAAGGGCATACATATTATAAAGATAGACATATAGATAATCATTATCTTGGCACCCTTAAACGCAAACGGTCGCAGTTTCCGTTCCCAACATTTTTTTTTCCGGATATAGGATACATGATATATCCTAATGGCGGCCGTTGAGTGTTTTGCGATTAGGTATGTGTGCGTGCGTAAGTGTGCATGCACTTTTGGAAACCCAAAATAAAATAAATAAATGAGTATATATAGGCCAACGCCAGTGGCGTTACTACTTAACTAGCCTTTTTGAAAACGAACGAGCGTTGTAATTTTCCGGCGGTAAATGTTACTTTAAAGTGACCTACCTATTACATCATTCATATCCGGTTAACTAGCTTTAATTTGAATATTTGTTAGTTAGTTGCGTAGGTGGGAGGGAAAAAAAATTGGTTCTGGCTATGCGACTCCATAGATTGCATTGGCATAGCTACGCTACTGACCAACGCAGGAAAAGTATATGTATGTATATGTATTTTAGTGGATACATAGATATAATTAGTTGGTGTGTGTAGAGTTACTTTTTAATGAAATGAGCGTGATAATGAAAATGATAAACATATATACCTCGTCAACATATCTGCAGTGTCTGACGGCCTCGTATCTCTCGTCTTCTGTCATCACCGTGCGACCCTTCCGACTGTGTGTGAGCTTGTCGTTGCATACTAAAAACGATAAAAAATTCATATTTAATTCTTTTTTTTTAAGAATATTAGCAATGCTTTTTTTAGTTATTACTAATAATCCTGTTGCCCGTCCAAATAGGCTTGTAGCTTGCGCTGGGATTGTGCATGACAATAGCCCATAGGGGTCAGTACCTTACTTATAACTTTCGTGTTAACGAAGTCGGCCCCTATAAATTGAGGTATTGAGGCTTCAAATTTTAATATTATTTTATCATATTATGTTTATGTATCACTCATTCTTTGATCAGAATACGCTTAAAATAGTGACTAATTTTGACGGCCCTTTTTTTTTGTTTGCCGAATGTTAATGTTCTGATCCCACGCGAACGATTCCGCAAAGGATGTTACATAAAATATTTATTAATTGTCATGTCAATAAAAATACTTTACTTTTTGCTTCTGTTAGAGACATCATTTTAGTACCTCATGAATTTTATTTACTCCGGTGTTGTATATATGATGCGACACCGTTGTGGTATTGTAGGTTAGCGAGTCAGCCTTTAGTCTCGAAGGTTGCGGGTTTGATTCTCGCTCGGGCAGATGTTTATTATAAATTGCTGTTTCGGTCTGGGCGTTTATCCTTGTGGGTATCCTCACCATGCCTCGGAGAGCACGTTAAGCTGTCGGCCTCGTTTGTTATCATAATATCTGATAATAATCGTTAACTCTTGATAGGTAATTTGCTGTTATCCAATGAGTCACTGGTTCGCCCTTAGGGTTGCGGAGGTCGGATGGCAATCGCTCCGTGTAAAAACTAGTAACCTGTCAAATCCGGATAACAGTAATAAGCAGACCATGGGTAAATAAAATACTGGGAATAATGCTAGGATGAAGAAGGTTGTATATAATATGAGACATGATTTTTGTTATTACGAAGATACCTTATTAATGATTAGGGACCTTAAGACCTTCTCACCTTCAATATAATAGAATATAACGTCACTCTTATAACTCGAGAGCCACTAGTTCAATTAATATAAATCTACGACTACTACTTATTTTATCTTTTTAGATACGTTATCTATTACGTAACTTAGAATAATATATAATAATTTTAGTTAATTATTTCCTTACCGAGCGCTTCGGATAGTGTCTTTGATTGAATATGTGTTCTTTAGATTTTAAATTTAAAAATTATAGACCAATAGATAATAAAAGTTCATTAAAATAACAGTTTCTGCGAAAAGTAGGGCCAAGGTTGAGGATGACATTTATGTTACACTATTTATCTATTCGCAATAATTAACAAATGATAACAACATACTTTATCATATAACAGATTAACAGGCATATTATCATGTTCAACGATAACCGAATAATAAATTTACTTACATAAAAATATTATTTTTATGTGCAATTACTATAAAAGTAAGCTATACCTCTAATAGGTATAGCTACTTTTTATGTTACTTGGACGCAGATAAGCAATACCATGTCAACCCACAAAATTGAAAAAACTGAGTTATATATGCAGAAGTGTTTGCAAATGGCTGAAGAACATTTTTCTTTAATATTTGTAGGTTCTAAAAAGCCATTTTTAATCAAGCATTTTATGTCTTATATTAATCGTTTTCGGTTATATTATATAAGAAATATGCAGTTTGTATACTTATTTTTTTGTAAAAATAAATTAACTTACATAAATCTGAAATTGCCAAAAACTTGATCAATACATATAAAAAAATCATATAAAGCAAGTTGTTCAAAATTTTCAAACGCGTTTTTCTCGAAATGACATTCCTGTGGGTTGACATGGTATTGCTTATTTGCGTCGACTTAACTTAAAATATTTTTGCGGGTTCGATTCCCGCTCGGAGCATAATATGTTTGTATTGACCATGCAAGCATATTTTCCGGTCTGGGTGTATTTGTCCTTGTTTGTGTTTTTCGGACCCCCGGCATAGGATAACACAATCCTAATGGGGGTCGTTAGGTGCACAACAGCCTTAGTAATAATTATATATATAGATATATCCATTCCTGTTATAGACTCGAGGAAAAATCAAAATAAAGGCCACTCTTCGGTCACTCAGCGAAACGAAACTTAGAAGGACGAATACTGCAACTCACACCTGCTAAAGGGCTGTATTGGCCTATTCCGATTCATGCCGAAAATAACAAGGTTTTTAACTACTGATCTAGTACCCGATTTTTCTACTTGAGCTAGTTACGCCTTAACCGTTCACAATATAGAACAAAATATGATGACATCCAATTTTTTTTAATCGTGTCAAAAAAGTTACACAGATGTAAAACGAGTTCAAATGAAGTTATTAAAAACTTGATTCAATATTAACAGAAAGTTGAAAAATATTCACTCTATTACATTTGCACAAGTGGATACGAAATACTTAAAATTATTTATGGTTCTTTTATAAATATTAATTTTTAAAAGCCTATTAAAGCGAAAGTATGCATTAAAAATATTGTAATTTCCATTACTGCTAAACATACTTATGATAAAATTGAAGTGCCTGTTTGTAATATCAATTTATTTATTAAACAATTTTTAAACTAAATGCATTAAATTACAAATTTAAAAGTCGAGCCTTGTTATTAGTAGAGCCGAGCTATTTTCACATATAAATGTAATACTTTTAATCCGCTCAGGTTTCTACGTTGTCTCGTGTCGTTGCTTATCGGAAGTAAGGCTGGAGAATCGCGATAATGATTACAAAAAATCACAACACCGACAGACACGGATTGCGTATTAATAAAAATCATACGATCGATAAGTACAACGCTCATAAACATAAACTTAAAAAATATATTTACTTGCTTGAATTCGATGAGTTATAAACTACACTATTAATGCCAAATTAACTCTGTGTCTGTTTATATGGACCTTTTTAGGAATTTGAGCCTTGGGGAAAGATATGCTATGGTTTAGTTAATAACAAAAATCATATGTTAACAATATTTACTCAATACATAACTACATTACACAGGAGGCACCCTAAGGACGAAACCAAATTTGAGCCCCCTTAAGGGCTGCCCCTTTTTCATGGTCGAGTCTCTGTACTGGGCTCCCCGCTCAGTGACGCTGTCAAGGGCAGTAGGGCCAACAGCAATACATATTCCGAAAAAATGACTACAGTAAATTACATACATTTGACATGATGCTAATTATAGCAGTCTATATTAAAAACGTGTTATCCTCGTTAGCGATATATTTAAACTTAATTAACATATTTGGACAATATAAAGATATATTGGATAAAATATCATAAAAATCGTCAAAGGAAGAAGAGAACATAGTTTTCGAATTATTCATTCGTATTGCATCATCTTGATAATTTATGATGGCATGACGTCTGAAGTTTCAATAAAATTTGCATAAACGTAATATATACTAAGATGTATGCAATTAAGCGAACTTGTTCAAGATTGCAAGGCAACCTAAATACCAGTTCTGAAAAACTGGTTCCTTTACTCTCGTGGGTCTCGAACAATGGTGGACCAGTTCTATTTTGCATAGCAACTGTTACAATACAAAGCCGTTTGTTATATGCTATTGTTGTGTCTCGTTAGGATAAATTGCGTAGCTCGAGTTTTCTTTACAATTTAGACTATACTTCCTATCTTTATTATTATATAAATGAAAACCGACCTCAGTCTCGTATTTTATTTAATTTTCAATGTGAATTTAAATTCATTTTTCTTTTTCAAAGGTTTAGAGAATACAGTAAAAAAATATGGCTAGAAAGTTAGAAACCCTCTAATTGGCTAATTTATCTAAAACGGTAACCTGATCGCATGACTAACAGAAGCATTAAGAGACCTACAGGATTTAAAATTTGCAGAAAATAATTCTCGAGTAGATTTTTTAATGGATAAGCATTTACTAGGTACGATTTTGAAAAAAAAATAATAATATTTCTTGAAAATAATTCAGAAAGATACGAAAGGCGCAGAGCTCAGCCGCGTGCTCGACTATGCCTATATAGGTTGTATAAACGAATGCGGTTTGGAAATGCGGAAACTGCGAGGCATAACTTTAATGATAAAAATCAGCTGGGCAACTAGAAACGAAGTTTGATAACATTTATCAAATTTTACAATGATAAGGACAACATCGCATTATAAATTATCAAATTAAACGAGCGACATCTGTAAAGTGATAACAATCAAAAGATAAAACATACGCATATATTTGACGTGAAAATTATCAAATATAATTATAGTGATCATTGATTGTAGTGGACAGAATTCATAATTTAGGAATTAGTCAAATATTTAAGGAAAGTTTGAATAGTGTAAGATTAAATTAAATAGCAAAACGGGACGACTTATTATTTCCTACCAAATGTCGTCACATTTATTCACAATTTCAAAGATGATGGTTTAACGCTGGTTCCCTGGGCAAGAGGACGGGGCATTTCGTTGGACGCGACTTGCATTAATACACTGACCCCGTCTTATGTTCAGGAGACGGTGTTACGGGTAGGATCCTCTGCGGAAAAAACTGAACTCTGTAAGCGGCGTAAGTATTTGTTATTCCAAATTACATCTTTGAGCCATTTGCTGTTGAAGCACTTAGCCCATGAAGCGTAAGTGCTAAACAATTTCTAAAAGATACCACCCCGACTCATTGCCTCCACAGGTGACAGGAGGTCTACTTCATTTTTTCACCCAAAGAATCGTGATTTCGATTCAGCGGGGAAATGCAGCTAGCATTCTTCATTTCAGTCACTCTCCGTGGACATAATTAGTACAGTTGTAATTTGTAAATATAATTAGAAATGTAGTTCAGTTGTATTATTGTATTCACCGACTAATTAACGAACGACTTGAAGTTAACGACCGCATTTATTAACATAAGCATACATCCACTCGAAAAAATATTATTTTTCTCTTGTTACAGTCTAGTATAAAACATACTTAATCTTTTATAATATTGAAGTTCACATCCTAAGTATTAATAAGAACATAGTCATAGGGTACAGTTCATCTAGAAAAAGAATTGTACCATAGGTCAAGTTAAAAATATTTTAAACAAAAATATTACAAAAGCTTTTAAGCGTTTGTGCGACATAACAACACGGCCTAACAACATTTCTCTCTTGACATATGTGTTGACAGATTGCTGTATATAATATCACCCTTGTTTTTAATTGAAATTTCAGATAAAATATAATAAAATTAGGAGCAGTCATTCTTTTTTATGATTGAATTTAACAAGAACGCACGCCGAAGTCCGCTACTAGTCTTATTATAATGGTACATAGCACTATTGTTGGAGGTTAAAAGCTCAAAAGAGTTCTACGACCTAGTTTCGTAGTTAAAAAACGCCTTAACGGAAATTTCGAGTGCATTTATATATTGTTATTAATCATATGCGCGCGAATATGTCAATGTAGCGAAGATAATAAAGATTAATTTTTATTTTTAATAAACGTAAAAATTATTTATAAAATTAAATTATTTTAAAAATTAAATTATTAATAAAAAAAATGAGACAAGTATTCACATTACTAACATTATATTAAATAATAATTGAAATATACTTAAAATAAATTGCACTTTCTATAAGAAGGTAGTTGTTCCCCGTTTGAGCTAACCCATTCATGCAGAAAATAGCAAGGTTCTTTTAGTAAAAAAAAAAACTGCTTATAATAATTATTTGATTGATTGATGAAATTCGTATTGGGTCTTGGAGGAAATTTTGAAACGTGTACGTAATTATATCCGCCAATTCTTAGTAGAACACCTTCATTTTAACAGGAAAGGCAGTCTTTGCCTAAGTTGGATACATAGAAAACTAATTAATAACGTCGAATATCCGCGTGACCTTGTCGTCGCAATTGCGACTCCTGAGCCACGAGCGGTGCAAGCATTCATTTGTATCGTTGATTTACTTTGCTTACTATTGCTGTATAAGCTATTCTATATCAAGAGCGGTAGAAGCGGACGCAGCAATGTAATGGAAAACCGACGATACAGTCGTGATCTGCGTATGTGGTAGTGATAGCATGGTTGGGAGACACACGTGTTTACGTTTACGTAGGTACTTTTAAAATTTCTAGTTACTTATTATTAATATTTCTGTAGTTGGATATTAATAGGCTGTTGTTTTATAACATTTTATATAATTTTTAAAATCACCTCACCTCCGACAATAAGATAGACGTTTGGGAATACTGTCTTCGCCTGCTGCAGTTGTCTCGCGTGGCCCTGGTGAAACATATCGTATATGCCATCGGAGTACACCCGCACCTTGCGCGATGCTGTTCCAGCGATCGCAGCCGCTCGTGGTATGCGACCGTACGCGCATCTGTCTCTCTCCGCAACCGCTTCAGGGTCCTCACTGAACGGTGCCGCTGTCCGGAGTGACTGTAAAAGGATAAACTCATATTATTATGTAAATCGAATGAAATTAAACACATAAAATTCTTCAAGTGTTAGTTTTTTTATATTAAAAGTACTATACCTAGTGCTTTTTATTCAATTTTAAGCTTTTTAATCATAATTTCTTTACGTCATCCATTTGAACAATTAAAACATCAGATTTTTTTTCAATCATTGGAACTAGCGTATGTATGCAATTATGTATTCTTTAAATATCCTTTTTGGTATAAATTCGTCCCAATGTTTGATTATAATTTTTAAGTAAAATTTGCGTTAAGGAAGAGCTATCTATCAAACAACGCATAATTTGTAAATGAAACAGGAAACCATTATTTACAGAATAAGCATCGCTGTAATCTGGTAAAGTTATTTACATAAATAAATATATTGTATTTTCGTTATCCACTAAATTTAAAAGTGTCATGTCAAACGAGTTTGTTCGCGTCGGGATCGATTTATAACGTCATTTCCTGACACATATGACGCACTATGCTATAAGGAAATTAAAATTATACAAATTTCAAAATGTCTTAAAGTAACCATAGAAGTTATTTTTTTCTAAGTGGTCCTCAATGTTAATGTATCGGGCTGGGTGTGTTTCTGGACACCCTTTACTTATCTTAAAATTCGGGCCGTTGAATGTGTAGCGATTACTTAATAGACAGATCACGGATCGTTATTTCCTATTCTTAGATATGAAATCGATACGTTAATTTAATTTTTAATTTACTACGTAGGTATCAGTACGTATGCTGTAAAAATGACGTCAACACATTCATTAACAATTTAAATAATTTCCTATACGAACTATAGAATTAGTTGGATATTATAAAGTGATGTGAATAAAATCCATGGAAAAACGTAACGATTATATAAATAGTACAATAGCATTCGAAACACAAAATTGCTTATTGGAAAAATTAAAAAGGGAGTAAAAAAACTTCATTGCCTTTAGTCTGGACTTCTAAAAAAGCGACACTAAGTAAATAGGCAGTTAGGCACAGTCTACAGGCATTAGATATTAAAGGATAGAGCCACCGTAAAAATTTAATATTTACTATAGGCAATCGATGAGGTGAATGATATTTAACCTCTTGCGAAATAATAGCAGATTCAAGTGAATCACATGTTAAGGTGTCAAGGTTCAGTTGCGATTATATTGTGATAATTAGGTGGCGTGATGTGACGTTCTTGTCCGACCGGGTCTGTATCGCGTTCGTTATCAGAGCCGTCCGTCCGCCTCGTGCACGGCTGCTGTACGGCAGCGGGCGTGCCTGCAGTCACTATATATAAATATTGTGAACGGGACTGTCCCGATAGTTAGATAAAAATAGCTTTATACAATACTTGGTAGTATGGTCTTGCTATTTTCGGCATCAATGGGCCGACTTAAAGATATATTTAAAAGGACTTTTCCAATGTAAAACATTCACGTTATATTTTCAGAGTGAGAGTTGCATTTTCAGTGAACCTTCGCCCGTGTTATGACGCCGGGCGTTATAACCCACGTAAAAATAGTACGTTGTCGTATCGGTAATTTTGTGATGATTTTTTAACATTGATATAACATTTAAATAGCCATGTTATCATTTGTACTTATTCCATTTTGACCGCGCGCTTACTAAAGGGCTCTATGGTAGCTCACAAGCGCTACAAGGGCTAGAGACGCCTCTATGTGTGAGTAGTATCAGTACTATTGTGGCATTCAATGAGTGTGGGAGTGTTCCTGCTTCTCTCTTCTCTCTCCTTGCGTTAGATTGGCAATCCCCTTATGATATACCTTATAATAAAATGACAATACAATTTTAAAAAACGTGACAACTTTTCGATGCGAAAACTGATGGTTTTTTTCGTTCTCGCGTCACGAGGTCTCGTTGAAAGTCGAATGACTAAAAATATCTCGCCTTTAAATTCTAATTTTACGTTTGAATGTTTGTGATATTAAAATAGTTTTGTTTTTAAGCAAGAAGTCAGATTATATATCTCTGTTTATCAGGTACAATACTGCCACTCTGATGAGGGATCTAACGTAAACTTTTTCTTCATTGACCATCTCCATTGGCTCTTTATAAATTACTAACTTATAATATACCAGATCAGAAATCTTTGAAATACATTTTTTTTTAAATAAGTCTTATTTAAATACTTACAGATTTAGTTCATTCGAAAGATTCATACATTCAAATAAAATTGAATCAAAACTTTAACTAGGAGTACTTAAAACTACTAGTCATAAAAAATAAACTCTGGTTTTTGTGTCCTACTTTTAATGAATAAAGTTTTGGTTAGCTTATCCGTCCGTTATCAGCTAATTACCCTCAATGACTTGAAGTCTATTAATAGGATACCCGAGCGCATTGTAACACATTGCGCTTATTATGACTAACGTTTTTTTTACTATAACAAACTTTGGTGATATTTTGAAGGTCTTCCCCAAATTAATTGATAGGGTTACATCCCTTTATGTGTCTGAAAAAATATTACGAGACCTGGTATAGGTTGGACCTGGTATACATATTGATGTTTTTTTTGTTACAAGTTGGCAAACAAGCATACGGCCCACCTGATGGTAAGTGGTTGCCGTACCCTATCAGCGCTTGCATGACTAACGTTTTTTTTACTATAACAAACTTTGGTGATATTTTGAAGGTCTTCCCCAAATTAATTGATAGGGTTACATCCCTTTATGTGTCTGAAAAAATATTACGAGACCTGGTATAGGTTGGACCTGGTATACATATTGATGTTTTTTTTGTTACAAGTTGGCAAACAAGCATACGGCCCACCTGATGGTAAGTGGTTGCCGTACCCTATCAGCGCTTGCATGACTAACGTTTTTTTTACTATAACAAACTTTGGTGATATTTTGAAGGTCTTCCCCAAATTAATTGATAGGGTTACATCCCTTTATGTGTCTGAAAAAATATTACGAGACCTGGTATAGGTTGGACCTGGTATACATGTTGATGTTTTTTTTGTTACAAGTTGGCAAACAGGCATACGGCCCACCTGATGGTAAGTGGTTACCGTACCCTATCAGCGCTTGCACCACCATTAGTGGGTGCCACTCACGCGTTGCAAACCTCGAGATATTGGTTAATAAATCTCCTCTGCCCAGTAATTTCACTAGCCTACAGTGGACTTCAAACCGGAACACAGTAATGCCTAAGCACTTATATATTAAATATGTGTATTTAAAAAGACACTTAATTTTTGTTTTGTTTCAAAATTGAATAAAAACGAAATATGAAATTTTAATTTGCGAGTAACGCTTTACCAAAGCGAGTGTGCATGATATTGATGGTATAATTATTACAACTGTGTTGTTTGAAAATACTGATAATTAATTATATTATAATAAATATATACATGACAAAAAATAGCAGCTCAAAATGTATTAATTTATAATTATTGGCTCAATATAATTTAAACAAAGATACAACCATTGTATACAAAATAACAAAATTTTAGAATTTAATACAATATCAACACGGATGTATAAATGTATTTTGATTTAAAACATATAGCTAAAAGTATTGCATATTTTTGCGCATATGTAAGTATATAATTTTAACGTCTATACGTTATTTATGCTATTGAAAAACAAAAGAATGTACGCGGCAAACGTAATTTTGCTAGCCTTTCAAACAACTGACTCGTAGGCGGACAAGGTTGATGCAAATACGAGACGTGATAACTTTCTAAACTGAGTTGTGGCCGCGTAAAAATATTTGTATGCAGCTGTATTTATTCATATCCAGTAGTCCAGATAAATAAGCAGTACCAAAAATGTTTATTGCGGACTTTTATTTTTCATGTCATGATGACGGTTGGCATACAAGCACACGATCCGCCTGATGGTAAGCAATCACCTCAACCTATGAACGCTTGCAATACTTTAAGTATCACATGCGCGTTGCCAAAAGGTAAGACATAACAGAGAAGGTAGAAGATCGGCGCTCTCACTGATCGCACGAAACGCAGCAGTACTATGTCACTTTACGCTGATTTTCTGTGGGAGGGTACAGCTTCGCCGGTCGATCCGGCCTATTTATACTGGGAAAGGCATGATCTACTACTATCGTAAATTACCCTATCTACCGTTATTTCAATTCGTACGAGAGTAGTTTATCAAGAGTACCGCAGTTTTAGTTCATCACATAACTAATATAAGCTTGTGAGTAAATATATGAACCCTTTAATCAATGACGCAACGTTCTGACTCACACACCAAACAAATACAAACGATTAATTTGCCCACTTCACTAGTAGTGACACACCCTTCAAAGCCTTTTTAGATAAAAAGGGCATTATATTTCATACTTAAATATTATTATATGATAATAAATAAATAAATAATAAATAAACGCTACACACTCAACGGCCCCCATTAGGATAATTATATCCTGTGTCGGGGGTCCGGAAACATTCACAGTGACAAGGACAAACACAACCAGACCGGAAAACATGCCTGTACGATTAATACAAACATCTGCTCCGAGCAGGAATCGAACCCGCAACCGTCGAGGCTTAAGGCAGACTCGCTACCCACAACGCCACAACGGTGTCACATGATATTAATTTTATATTTATTTTAAATTATAGAATCCAATATATTTCCCACTAGTTCTTCCCGTGGTGTACCAAATTTTCTTTATTGCAAAGAACCCTAATTCTTTTTCTAAAATAAAATTTACTCCTTATAAAAACGGCTATCTGCTAGTGAAAGTCCTGTTAAAATCGGTCCAGCCGTTTCAGAGATTAGCCGGAACAAATAGACAGACAAAAATTTTCAAAATTACTTTTATAATGCAAGTATCTTATATACTTTCATGGGCTTTTATTGCTAAGAAAAGCTGTTAATTTGGAATTACAAACACAAATCAATTTTATTTATTTGTATAAATGTATAGATATATAGATTTTGTCCGAGTACAAAAATGTACCTCGTTTGAGTATAGTTTTTTTGAGATTTTATATATTTAAGTAGCATCTGAGGTTGTAGACAATGGAAGTGAAATCGTAACAAGTAACATAATATAAATTATATAACATTACTTAACAATGTACCTAATGCCGCGAATTTGATAATAATTCATCTCCTCTATTTTAGTCTTTTCCAACCAGTTTCAAACAAAAAAACACAATAACAAACTTGTGCGAAGTTTTAATGTAGTTTTTATGTGCGAATAAAATAAACGAAATCTTATAAAACGTTTGGCACGGAATCATAACACATGCTAAAATTAAAACTTATTTCAAATTTAAAAAAACTTTCCTCTTCGAGAGTATAGAATGCTTAACGATACGTCATCTTAATTCGAGTAATGCATGTTTGTAAACAATAAACATGCAAAGACAACACATTCAAATTTTAATTACATCGTCTGAAACCTGGCAAAATCATATAAACAATTAGTGATGTGTATGCAAGTACGGCGTGCGACGTGATTGCAAGAATAACAAAACAGAATATCTATAAACAACTCTCATTATAAGTAAACAAATAAATTAACAAACATTATATTATGATGTTATAATTATATTATAATTAGTTAAAATAGATGGAAACATAGTATAAAGAGAGGCTGCGTATTTTATAAGGATGTATATCGATGAGCCTCCGAAAAGACTGCAATTTATTTTTCACGTTTTGAAAAGCACATTATTCCACATTCATATCCCACTCGTGTGAGTTTATTGGGTTGCGGAGTGTAGTATAGGAGAAGTTAAGTGTAGCAGAGCGAAACGAAACGTAATATTTTATTTATTTTTATTTTTTAAATATTTTTATTTATTTAATTTTTGTTATCCTTTAATTTTGAAATTAAACAAGTTATTTTATAGTTTCAAGTTTTCCTTTCTGTAGGCAGTTCAAGATTGCTTATTTTTTCTTACTTTCATAACCTCGAACAATATAAAACAACGATAACAGTTTTACAACTTTCTAAAATTCCTGTAACAGAACTATACATATTGTTCATAAATATTTAATTTCATACCTATGTAATGGAACCATAAATTATATAAAATCTAAGCTAATCTCTTGCACAGGTTCTCAAAGTATTAGGAAAGACCGCCTTTTCAAGGATCCCAGTGGTTTTGAAAAGTTATCGCGTATTGAAATTTTATTATTTATTAAAATAATTTGACTGCGTTTACTATAAATAGAAATAAATATGCTATAGAATTATCCTGTCATGACAGTCGATGTAGCGATTATAAATAGGTCATTTAATGTATTACAAATATAACAAAATACAACTAATTTCATGTTAATTATTGTTTATTTATTAGTTAAATAGTGTAATAATGTATATTATATTGACTTATTCTATAATAAATAATATAATAATACCAAATGAATAAAGTATAAATTATTACTATTACTGATAGCGTTTATAGCACTGTGGAACAGCAGTAAATATACTCTCACAAGTAATAAAATGTTGTAAATGTGTTTATAATTCTTTTTATTTAAAATCACTTTAAGCGGAATAAATAGTTGTTTGTGTTTTTCATCAAATCCTTGAATTTTATGACCACATGATGTCTTTATCATAATCATTATAACTTAGGAGCCTCTCACTCTCACGTACTTTAGTTTTACCTTCAAAAATAAAGGTGATTAAAATAGAAAAATAATTAACCAAAAGATTATATAACAAATAGCGACCGTGAATATTTTTGGTCATTCTTTCGTTTTAAGGTTATACTTTTTGTTTGTAATAATAGAATAGGTATTTTTAATTATACTCAGTTTTCTTCTATTAACTACTTTATTCCTTGGTCGGTAAACGATTCACTAATTATTTACTTTTTGTCATTCCATCATTGTTAAGTTTTTATTTAGCTTCGATTAACGCGGAATTATTGATTTATATGAAAGGTAGTTAAACAAGATCTACAAAATACGTTCTTTTCGATACTAATACCATTTTAAGGGATACACAGATTTTCCTACTTTGAATCATTACGTTAGGATGTCAAAAGAATATTCTGTAGATAAAACATTAGTTAGGAGTTTATTAATGACAAACTAAGTACCGAAAATATTCTAGTTTAATCCTTTTTGCGATTCATCTTTAGGCTCATCATGTTCATCTATTATGTTATTAGTTATGTTCATCAAAAATTAGGATTATTTGTGGTCGCAAGTTTATCGCCATGTTTTTTTTCTTAACAAATATTATCTGCTGCCAGTTGTATGGGTCAAGGACCGAATGGAGTCCGGTTCAATTAACTTATTATAAGTTCAAAGAATAACGGATGTAATTGTTCAGATTAAATCTGATTGGTATTAGAGACATGTATGTAATAAATGCATGATTGGCATTTATAGGAAGATTGAACATACATACATAAAATTGATATGATTATAACGGTGGCGAGCGGATTTACCTACATTTAAAGTACAGTTTCAAGTAAACCACAAATTTTATAATAAAAAATATGTCTCCATTTATTTAGAAATAACCAAAAATAAAATAAAGTATCAAACTCAGCTCAAAAATGTATGTAATAATTTTAGTACTGATTTATTATTATCTAACAAAAAAAAATACGGATACGTCACTACTCTTATTTAATTTATTCTAAATGGCAATTGTTGACGTTTAAATTATGTATGCATAGCATTAAGGCTTGACGCAAGCAAATTGGAAACAAAAAAACCAGATTCATCAACGTGCGTATAAAATTATTATTCTTTAATAATAAAAGAACCTCTACAGATGTTTGTACGTGTCTTAGCATTGTTATCAAATAATGGTGGCAATAATTACGTAAACAGAAAACGTTTATCGTAGGAATTATAACACTTGTGAGACGATAAACTACAGATACATAGCTCGATACTATATGCTATTTTTTACAACATTTTACTTTTAATATGTTTTTGTTATTAATTTTATCTTAAAATTATATAATAATATAACTAAAGCCAATAAATATAAAAGCAATTGGTTTTCATGGCTCTATCTCTCTTCAATTTGTAATTTTAATGTTGTTGCTATACAGACTGTAGAACAATCTTAAATTATATGAATTTATACAGTTTTTAAACATTCCTTTTTTACAAAATAATATTTTTTTTTTTAATTGCTCAGTAAATTAAAATTCTGATTAAATATATACCATAGGTTTATTTCTAAACTGTAAATATATCAATCATAAGCAAGTCACGCTTACTCAGAATGACTCATTCAGATTTTATATGATTTAAATGAAGGAATGAAATTTCTTAGTAAAAGAAAAAAATACAAAATTAGATTAATCATATGTGTGTGCTTAATTTTGGAAAATCATAGACTGTCTAAGAAACTTTCTATGCAGGTTCCCACACATTTAAAATGGTTTCAATTTAAAATATGTGGGATTCACATTTCTTAAAATATTTTTAGGATTTTGTACTACTATAATTCTCTAAGTTGTATTGGCATTTACATAATTACAAATTTTTTAATTGTTCTACGTGACTATTCGAAAATATTTTCTGAATGACAGTCCACTTTAAATAACAATTATACATTAATGTTAAATTAATGTGTTTGTATTATGATATTAACAATTCCATAAAGTAATAGGTAATATTTAGGCAATCCATTCATTTCTGAATTAAATTCTGGTATAATTTTTTTATTTTAGTTTCATATTTTTATTTTCTTTTAGAATTAGAAAAAATACATTTTGAATGTCCATCCAATCGTAATTTTTTTATAAAAGTACTAAAATTTACGAAATTTATTTACAAAATCATAAGCAATTTTAAAATTTAAATAATGAATACTCACGCTAGTGTCTACAACTGACATTTCGGGTTTCACATATCCGTTTTTTCGATAACCATTTAAGCTCGTCTCCAATTTTCCATTATGATGGCCGTTGGTCAGTGTCGTGGTCATGGTTAAGGCTGACATCATCAACTGATTGTTAAACTTTCTTTACTATATAGGGCACAATATTATTTATGCTAACACAAATGTTCACTGAATAGTTCTCGCATCGTTTGCTAAAAGTACTAAATATTCAAGCGAGCTGTTGTCAAAATACAAATCGGTAACGTCAATATTTCCCCGAAATCAAGCGTGCTCAATTATAATGACAGAACACCGCTGATCATGTAATAGATATTTTTAAATGTAACACACGCACAACCTTCTCGCGAGCTGGGAAGCGACTAGTAATGTAGTAACTATAGGTTAGCAGATTCGAAGCGAGACGTGAGCGTGGAATGTATAGTGAGGAGGGCGTCGGCGGTCGGAGGAGTGTGGGGCGAAGAGGGTACCGCCGGTGGCGCGACGCCGACGTGGAGGTTCGTCAGACATGCGATGCGCCACGAGCACACTTACTGGGGACTCCGGCTGTCCTCGACGAAATATCAGCCTTATATTTCATTTCAAATGATATTATATCTTACATCGCTCATTATATTGTAATTTGTCAAAAAGTGCCGTATCAAACTACCGATTCTATTACAATTTTTGTATTGAGTTTTTTTTTGTCAATTGTTACACCGTAAATGAAAGCATATTATCATATGTTAGTATTTTAAGTACAGTTACAAAACAATTCCTTTTAATAAAGTATTTAATTTTCAATTTTGAACATAACATTTTAAAATTTATTTTTGGTGCCTTTTTTGTAAAGTTTGTTAACCAGTGGGTTCCCTTTCACATATAATTTATAAATAAATTCAAGAATCCATTAATAATTTAAAAAAAATCTTAGGAAGTAAAAAAAATATGAAGTAATAATTACACAAGTCGATAGTAAAACTATTAAAAGACCACTATTTAGAGTTGAAAAAAAACCTGTTAAAGTCAAATTTACTTATTTATTTATTATGACCTTCACATTTTTTTGAGGATTTGACAAGACTTTGAGGGCATAAGAAAGGTAAAGCAAAAATCATACAAAAATAATATTTTTTAAAGTTAAAATTAAGCCAAGTGTGAGTCGTATTCAATTCAGGCTTCCACATCAAAACAGTTTATATCCAGATTTGATGGATGGATTTGAATCCCTTGATTCCTCCATGGATTTGGTTTTTTATTGTTATAAGCAATTATGAGAGTCATAGTTTCGATTTAGCTATATGATGCTATAGGGCAATGATGATGTGGACCTATGACATAAGAAAGCTAGTGTTTTTGGATTAATCCCAAAAATATAGGCACGAAATTAATAAGCCCGGTCTTGTAGAAATGTACTAAAAATTATTTGCTCCGAGTATTTAAAAATATAATATCAAAATTGGGAATGTGAAAATATGTCGATTAAACTATTCAACTTATTATGTGTTCAACATAGCACAAATATAATTATAATACGATTCGTATGTATAACATTTTATTTTTATTTTTGTCTTGTTTGTAATTTTTGTTTGTCTCGTCAAATTTCCGAAACACCTGGACCTATTTATACAAGGCCATCACGGCAGATAATTGATGTTATAATATGAAAAACATTATACAAGAATTATACCATATAAAGCACACTATGCTGCAGGTCATAGTGGTATATTAGCACTTGTCTATAGACAGTTAAAACTTTCGAAATAGAAATGCATCTTTTGCGGACAGTACTTTCATCATGTGAAATTTTACCGCGTGCGGTCTACCCATGTATTTGATATGGTTTTATATTTATTTAATTGAGAACTTATTAGCTACATGGACAAAAATAAGCAATACCATGTCAACCCACAAAATTGAAAAAACTGAGTTATATATGCAGAAGTGTTGGTAAATGGCTGAAGAACATTTTTCTTTAATATTTGTAGAGTTTTAAGCTTTAAAACTTATAAAAAAGCCATTTTTTAATCATGGCATTTATGTGTTATTTTAAACGTTTTGGGTTATGTTATATACGAAATATGCAGTTACATACATACATCTTGAAATTGCCAAAAACTTGACCAATATATTAAAAAAAATCGTAAAAAGCAAGTTGTTCAAAATTTTCAAACACGTTTATCTCGTAATGACATTCGTGTGGGTTGACATGGTATTGCTTATTTGCGTCCAGATATTAGTTATACTTTCATATAAATCAAAATAGATGATATCATAGGAGTAGGGGGACTATCTAATGATTTATTATTATAGTAGTGATCTAACATTATTGGCAAGAATGCAAATATTACAAGAAAGAATATATGAGAAAGAGAAATAGTTGTGTTCATTTTAGCATTAGCTATAAACTATAGTTTTCTGTACATTATCTTCTGGTTATGGTACGATTGGCTGTCGTCTAGTTTGGGAACCACTGCTTTATCACATTTTTAGTTCATCTTTCTGTATTAGTACTATGGAATCAAATGAAAGATATAACATTGATAACCTTAATAAAGTATTTTATTAATTGTAATATAAAAAATGTGAAAAAGCGATTTAATACATGTATATGAAAATATATACGACTATTATAACAAAAAATCGTTTTAAAAAACATTATAACTCTCAGTAACTGATGTTATAATGAGTAACTAAAACTTTTTTATTTAAAAAAAAACCAAGGCTCTACATTAACAATAATTCTAAGCCGCGATCCCTTCTAGTCTGTAACGTAATTGTAATGATGAAACATATCTCAGTCGACGTTCACCTCATCCTTGGTAATCCCTAGTGATATCATCGGATCTATTACGTCCGGAACCCACGTGAACTTTGTTACCGCATCGTAAGCATGACTTAGAATTTTACAAACTAGGAAAAGATAATCTTACGTATATTTTTTCCCCGTTTTCCCTTACGTGGAATGAATTTATTTTCGAGTTCTTGGACCGAACTCTTCAGAATATCGTCCTATTCATTAACGTTTGCAACAAAATTTCTTCAATATACGTTCATCAGTTTGGTAGTGACATTTTTTACATAAGTTATTCTTGCATTTATGAAGACGTTTCGGCGCAACGGTAGCGAACCTGCTTTGAGCGCCACAGGTCGCGGGTTCAGCAGAGGTTTGTATTGATCGTAAAGGCATGTTTTCCGGTCTGGGTGTATTTGTCCATGTAATTGTGTATGTTTCCGGCCCCTCGGCATAGGATATATCTATCCTAATGGGGAGCGTTGAATGTGAAGTACCTATGACTAGAAATAATAAGATTATAATTATAAGAATATTATTGTTTTGATTCGCGGGGAAGTGGCCGGCGGAAAGTAAAAAATCTATTGTGTCTCGGTTGGCTGATAGACTACCTACTGTAAACTATATTTCTTTATTATTAAAATTTTATACATAATATTATATATTTATACGTAATATTACAAATTTATACATAACAATATAATGTATACTGTTAATTAGCTTTTGCTCGCGGCTTTGCGTGAATAATGTTTCTTTTTCTTGTAATATTTTTCCCGAGCCTTTATAGGAAGCCTATGTGTCGACCCCTACTTGAGAAATTAAAACTACATTCGCTTGAGAGAATCACTAACAAATTTATATATTCTCTTTGGCGTATAACGATTTTTAATGAGGCCTTAAATGCAATATGGAAAAAATTGGTTCTCCATACAAATTTTCATCCCCTGAAAGTATTATTGTTGCAACAAAAAGTAGCCTGTAAGCGGACCCCGAATTACCTATACGGTACCGGTACTCGTCCTCTATACATAATATGTAAATAACATTTTTTTCTATTTATTTGGGACAAGAAACTTTCTAGATGAGTAAATGAAAACTATCCAAAAAAATACACTGACCGAGTTCTATATGCCAGAACGTACATGCCAACACTTCCTAAAGCTGAAAAATAATTCTAAACAAACTTGTTATTTAGAATAAAGGAAAATAGAACAACATATTCCCTTTCTTAGAAGCCCAATTAAATCGTATGGCACAATGAAATAAATAAACGCTACACAGTCAACGGCCTCCATTAGGATAATTATATCCTGTGTCGGGGGTCGGGAAATATACACAATGACAAAGACAAACACACCCAGACCGGAAGACATGCTTGTATGGTCAATGCAAATATTTGGTCCGAGCGGGAATCGAACCCGCGACCTGTGGCGCTTAAGGCAGGTATGAAAATTGAAAATATATAAACTAGCTTATGTGCCTTGTAGCTTAATAAAGCTGGGCGGCATATCGTTTTTTTTAACAAATAACTTGGTTATACTGTTAAATAAACAAAATATAAAAACATCAACTTAGACATAGCCTAGGATATGCGAAATAATGAAATAATTTCGTTTTGAAACGTTTTATTTGGACAAAGTCGCAGGCGGTAAATAGTCTCTAGTTAGATAAACTGAGTTCCGACCTTACTGTGACCGTACTAATTAGGAACGTGACGGATCCGCCGCTACCATACAGAGATTATACATTGAGGGCTCTATGCAGCGCTATTGACCTATATTACGGCTTTACGCTACAAGAGACCATTCTATACGAAGATATGGAAACTGTTATTTTAAATTTCATACTAGATGCTGGTAATATATAAATATTCTATCATAAAGTATGCTGGACTTAATGAATGCTGGAGAATTACTACAAGAAGAAAAGCATTTTTCTTTTTTTATATCTTTTGAATGTGTATAAGCTTTTCTGGCACATATCAATAATATTCTTACTGAATATTTCCATGAAAGATAATTTGATGATTAACCAACAAGGTCGGTGATCGATAGATTTATTCTTTAAAAAAAAGTCATATTTTTACATATTAAAGTAATTTTATATTTAATATATAAACGCTGATATTAAAAAGAAAAAAAATGTAAACTTATTACAGTTCCGCTAAATCCATCGGAATTCGTTTGAAAGTTCAACAAATTAAAAAAATATATTGTTACGGAGAACCTTACCCTGACAAAAGGTTCAAAATCGCTTGCTACTCTCTCTGTTTATTTCCTTGACGACTCGTGGGTTCTAGAAAGATGTGTTCTCGAATGATGTAGTATAGCGTTCCGCGGACGGAACTTTCTCGAACTCGTATTACGCGTTATATAAGCGGCCCGGCGCGTCGACTGAGTCATTCATTTCTGAGCAACGAGCGAAGAAACTACAAGTGATACCAGTGAACAAGTGCGATAATTAGTGACCTCGGCTATTCTTTTGGACTGTGATTGACCTGTGATTTGTGAATCTTTATTGTGTAATCTAGATCTCAATAAAGACTTATTTAGAGCCATCAGGTGTTTGTTTCCAAATTCGCGAACTCCAGCCCGTAACAATATATTATATTGCATAAACATCAATCAACACTTTATTTTTTCTTAAATAATTTAAAACGAAAACACAGGGCATGCACGTGTGTATTTATTTTATTTTTTGTTTGATTGTTATTAATATGATACCAACTTAGCAAATACATAATTACAATTAAGTATAAAATATTGTGTTTTTAGAAAAATTTTTGAACATGATAATTATGAAAAAAAAGATTAATCTTCTTTTGTAAAATCGACACAAGAAAAGATAAAATAAGACATTAAACTTAATATAAAAATTTCGAAATATTAATATTAAAGAGATTTAGAAATTAAACCTTAAAATATTAGAAAGAGTTCTGTAATAAAGCCGTCTCTTTAGTTTTCACGAAAGGCATGTCCGAAAGCAAATAGTCGTTTTCACGTGGGGAATCATAGTTTATGGGAAAAACCACAGGCTAATGATGTTAAAAAATAGTTAGTGCCTTTTCACACGTGCCAGTTGCCGGGTAGCCGGCGCCGGGCATCCAGTAGCATAGTGTATGGGCATGTATGGCAGCTTTCACACGTAACGGCGTAATTTTGCTCGGCAAGCGATCGTCGGGTGCATGTGCAATTGGGTTGTGTGAATGAATTACCGACGGTTGGCGCCGGATACCCGGCAAATGGTACGTGTGAAAAGACACTTATACTGGTAGAGAAAGAAATGAAATTTTATGTATTGTAAAAGCTCTACTCATATGTATATAATAAAGTTAATATTTAAAAACGAGTAATGAAAATTGCAGTTTTGTATTCGAGCCAACAATGAGCAAGACGAATAAAAACCGTTCCGTTTACATGATTAATTAAATAAGCATTTGCGATGTTTTGAGAGTAGGCGTTAGCTGATAACAATGGAAAATTAGTGTTATTATTTCTACGCCGTACTCTTTCACTTTAAATTTATATTTTTAATTTAGCAAAAAATTGATGTCATAAAATATCGTGGCTAAATTTTATGTAAAGATGAGGAAAATCATACAAGCGGTTGCCGTTGCAGATGGTCATTTGTAGCGCTAAAAGTATAATAATAAGAACCTTTAAAAATTGCGTTAAAGATGTTAATGAACCTTTAAAAATTGCGTTATTCCAATATTGAATCAATATTGAATCAATCATCATGTGGAGTTGTAGTACATGAGGATTTCTTAGCGACAAATGCGTAAATTTGTGTCTAGGTGAAGTTCAATTGGACTAAATCATCTTGAGCCAAATAGGCTTCTGGATACAATGCTCTAAATTTGAAATAAATTTGTTGAAGGATTTCTTATACAGCTGCACGAGGAAAGGCGCTGGTTTGCACAGCCATTAATGCTTTCAACATAGAACATATCGTTAATACGCAATAGAAACGACATCGAAGATAGTACTTGGATATCTATAGAATCTTTTTTTTTACCCATAAAAGGTAAATACAGAATATAATAGCCCCACAAAAGATTACCTGTAACTGACATGTAGCTATACCTAACGATTAGGGTTTGTAAATGGCCTATATAATATTGCATCTTCCTGGAAATCTTGCTAAGCACTTTAGATTATAAATACTGATAACGATGGACTCTTGATTGTAAAAACGTTTCAACATAATTTTTTTTTAGCAAATTAGCAATGTTTGTTCAAGGCATTACTAATATTTCTATTGCCCCTCCAAATAACCTTCAAGCTTGTGGTAGGGGTGGGTACGACAATAGCCCAAAATGGTCAGGATCAAACCCTCGACTCTCGCGTAAACGGAGCGAAGTCGGCCATTCTTCCGTTGAGCTATTGAGGCCCTATCATTAAAATATTGCTGCAATACTGCCGGTCATTATTAGATGGCGGTAACGGTATTTCGACAGCTACACATTTACTGCTAGAAATTGCTAGAAAAATAAGACTTTACAAGCACAATAAGACATAACTTATTCAACACCTCATATGCAGAATTCAATTGAATTCAGTTTTCACACAAATTCGTAAAATTCCACGTTAAAAGTTCAAGACGATCTATAGTATTACGACACTGGGGCTTAATGATCTGAATGATGCATCGCGTGTGAGTTGTGTCTAGATAATCAGTTAATTCCTCGCCTTACATTTTCACGCGACGCTATTGCGTACAAGTAGACGAACTGTGGCATGGTCAGTGATCACGCCACTAAGTTGGCGACGCGCCCAGATTTTTGCATTTGGCTTTCGTTTTTATATCGAGTGAAACGGAAATAAATAACTTTATATCAATTAATAATAACGTAATTTGTTTATCAGCCCCAAAAGCTTTTCTATTTTTTTCGTAGAGTTTTATGTGACAAGGGTAATAAAAAAGCCAAATTGCATTAATCAAAATGAAAAGTAAGCCTTTAAGTTACCAATGCTTGCTTGCAAAGCACCTAAGCATACCTTTATATTCAAAAAATAAATTTTGGAGAAAAAAATAGTATTGCATAGAATTATCAAGTCTAACACAATAGTAAATTATGGAAAGCATTTATAATAAGGATATGAGGGTACATATAAAATTTGATATAAATACTGTAGACTGACAGACAGACTGACAAGTGAATCTTGTACAACTATTATCTTAAAAAGGATAAAACATGGAACCCAGGGCCATATATTAGTTTCCACAGCACAAGTACACAAATCCAGATGAGAAATTGTAGATAGTTGAGAAGTTAAAAAAAAATAGTATAGAAAAACTGACAAGTGAATCTTGTACAACTATTATCTTAAAAAGGATAAAACATGGAACCCAGGGCCATATATTAGTTTCCACAGCACAAGTACACAAATCCAGATGAGAAATTGTAGATAGTTGAGAAGTTAAAAAAAAATAGTATAGAAAATTATGCCAATCATTTATTTTAGGAACAAATAACTTGATATACAAATTTGTAAAATGTACTTAACCTCATTGTAAACATTTACAAGATTAAAGTATTAAAACTTTACAAATCAAATGAAGAAAATAGAGCATTAAACTAGGACAAGTGCTAAAGTAGCTATAATGTCATTAGGTATTCAATTGTAGCAACATGCCAATAAAAAACAAGCTTCATAATCTTCAAGGGTTAAATGATAGCAAGAGATAAGTTATACAGAAAAAAAATTTTGGGTTTCCATAGGATTATAAAAAAAACATATCAACACAAGCGGAGCCGCAGGCACTACTAGTTAATAATAAAAAAATACTATTTGATTTTAGAAATGTTAAGTTACTTATGGATAAGAGCTACCGTCGAAAATGCTGAATCGAGTAAATGATGTCAGTATTAATTATTTATTCAAAATTACATCTTTGTGGCGTTTTGCAGCAGAAACTATGTACCATGTACCATGGAGCATTAATACTAAGCATTTTTTAAAAGATCTTACACCCTGTCTCGTTGACTCCACAGGTAAAAGAAAGGATGGTTATTTTTTTTCACAAAACATCAGGACTGCAATTCAGAGGGGAAATATAGATAGCATTATTGTCACCATTCCCCATAAAGTTAGGTGTACATAATTATGTTTTAACATTGGTTGCTGTCAAATGATAGCTCAAGCAGTTAGAACTGGAGTTACTTTCTTCTTCTTTATAATTAACAAAAAAAGATCCTTTAGCCCAAAATTAAGAGAGAGATACCATATCTTATTATTATTTGTAATACTTTTTTTCAACTAGAATATCCAATAAATATGATTGTAAATACAAACACTGACATAAAATTAATGTATTATGTTACAGAAAGAAATCACTTTCCGTTTTTAAGCACAACTTGCTCATAATACTGAAAGTGATAACTTCTTAGTTACCCATGTAACAGTTTACTAAGTTTAGTAACTAAGAAGATAATCTTCAACAATAAAAATTTAATCACTAGCAGTATTGGAGCAAAACTGTATCTATCAATGTCTTCATTTTACAGTTAAGACTAATATGGGTACAGTTGAATAATTCAAGGACACTAACCTGTGCAAAGTCACATAATAATTGACTGCTGCTTTCGAAGCTTGTACTGCTGCCATTCGCTACCTCCCCATCGCCTTTATTCAACAAATTTGAGCTCATTTCCTGTTCCTTTTGCAACCGAGATCTCTTCCGAGACATTATATCATTGCACGCCGGTTTAACACACAACGCACCTTTAATTTGTGCACTTTATTTTTCTAATCTTACTATTATCACGATATTTATTTGTCTGATTAATATACTGTTTTATTATTTGAACTGTAGGAAATTGATATCTAAATAGCTCTAAAACTATTGTTATAACCTAAGAGTCTTACACGAAATAAAGAAAATACAACTTTATATTATAAAATAAAACAGGCTAAGATTTAAGGATTTCAAACGACAAATTTTTATTTACTTTCACCTAGTGACAATATAACGTGACAGACAACAAAACACGGCTGTGCTGTAGAATTTAGAATTGAAATAAAAAATTAAAAAGAATGAAATCGTAACATTTGTATATAAGTGGTAGAAACTCATTGCTGTCAAATAATGTCAATGTCAAATTGTTAATTTTAAAATTTTCAAATTTGGCATGCTTGAATCAATTTACACTCACAGTTCACACACAATAAACATAATAGTTTATCTATGAGCACAGGCTGTGTCCAATTGGTTCAACTGAAATCAGTTTCAGAATTGAAATGAATTTAATCACACATACATTTCGAGAATACAAGTCATCTGTACAATTATATTTAGCTGTGTTGTAACTACTAGCAGTTCTAACGTATTATATTGAAATTTCCATGAAATTTTGTCTACGTGACGATTTAGAAGTAATTGTTAATCTTAGAGAGGAATTAGAGACCGAAAAAACTTAAAACTATTTTATACAACAGAAATCTATCGTATATAAGCATGTACGAGTATGTAAGCATAAACTATATACTATGGGAGTCATTCTCCGGAACGACGTTTTTTCATGTTTTTTTAGGGAGAACAGGCTATGAAATACATGAAACTAATACATATAAAAAGTTATTGTCCAACGAGGCATATCGTTTATATCTGTTTCAATAAAAAAATCTACTTTTAGCGTTGCAGAAAACATACAAATCTTTAGTCTGCCTGTTTTATTGATGCAAACTCTTTTTTTGTCTTAAACACAGAAGTAAAGTGAATGGTGACTAATAAATAATAATAAATAAACGCTACACATTCAACGGCCCCCATTAGGATAGTTATATCTTGTGTCGGGGGTTCGGAAAGAACAAACACACCCAGACCGGAACTCATGTCTGTATGGTCAATGGAAACATTTGCTCAGAGCAGGAATCAAACCTGCGACCCGTGGCGCTTAAAGTAGATTCGCTAACGTTGCTACAGAACGTTGTTATTCGATTCGTCGTCGTCGATTAGCTCGAATCATATATGATTAGCTCTTTTCTTATATTTTAAATCTCTGTAGCAAGACAAACGTATCATATAGTAGATATATGAAATTGTTTGCCTACGACCCTAATACTCATTTAACCTGGCGCGATGTGTTCGTTGCTGTTGTAACGATTGCGCCATATTGTACCGAGACATCTATGCGGCTCTAAGTCTGTACCTATCAAGTGAGTGATACACGATGGATATAATATTATTTTATAGCATTGTGTATTGTGTGTTCAAAATTTGTTATCAAACTATTATAGAGAAATAGCTTTCATACATAGAAATATAAGGTTATACTTTTATGCTTTCATATTAAACATAGGTGCAGTTTTGCCAAAGAAATTAAATGTATACTACCAATAGACAGGACAACGCGAAGAAAATCAAACAATACTCTTTTGCGTTTTACATACATTCATTCAAAAATGACCTGACCTGGTTATTCCTGCCCTGTAATCTCTTACAGGGATTAACCGTAAACAAATTTTAAAGTGATTCACTTCCGTGGTCTGCACTATATCAGAATCTGTTTTTCCAGAAGTTGGCGAAAATTAATTACATTAACTCCAAATAAAACAATTATTTCAATGCCAATAACTTTTATTTTAGTTAAACAAAGAAATGTATAT
Organism: Hestina assimilis; assembly: GCA_023373885.1. Taxonomy (NCBI): domain Eukaryota; kingdom Metazoa; phylum Arthropoda; class Insecta; order Lepidoptera; family Nymphalidae; genus Hestina; species Hestina assimilis. The sequence continues at coordinate 6,030,056 of CM041741.1, read as the reverse complement.
GTAATATTATATATTTTAATGAATAAAATTAATTCCTATAAACAGACAGGTCTCGTCCATTGCGAGAAACAGCTACAAGATCCCAACTTAGCCGTAATATGGCAAATTAAAAAACAGGAATGTGGTAGCCCAATTTTAATAAATTCTAATGAATTTCAAGAATGTTATGAAGTTTAAATGAAATATAATAAATGAGTTGAAAATGTATATAAATAAAATATTATCTGTAATATGCATTTCCATTAATTATATTTTAAGAATAAAATCCCTCATAAATTATGATGCATGCATTCATGTGTCTAAGAGATTATTTTCTAGCTAAAAATTGGACCACCTCCATTTCATTTTTCATAAAATATTGACATTAGAAAAAAACATGTTTAGAAATCGACAACGAAATAGTCAAGAGGTGCTTTTGTATGGCTGGTCATCAAAATTAGTATAAAATATATCACAGCAATTTTTAGCCCAACGGATAGTTTGAGATCAAAGAAATGAAATCTCAAAACGGGAAGGGTTTTTTTTTAAACTATATTTATAACATGGGTACATTACATTATATTTCATACCAGTCATTACGAACTACGTTCGATTTAACAAGATTACACACAATGTGTACGTATGTCTACTATAATTTGTCTTTAAATATATTTTTGCCATAATTATTTACTGAAAAGTAATCGTAGCGTAGTTTAGGCAGTCAAAGATGCATTAGTCACTGGGAATAGAGGGCTCGTGTGGGGGAGCGTGACTGGCAACGGAGGAGGCGGTGCGAGCGCGGGGCGGGGAGAATAAATACAAGCGACGACCGATGAGTGGCGGCATTAGGTGGAGAGCGCCAGCTTTAGAGCTTCCTTATGCTTGCTGCTTAGCTGCATAAGACACGAGTTGAACAGCTCTGCATTGCTCTGGAAAAAAACATTTTATGAAATTTATAATAATACAAACATATCTAGCATCATTTTTTTAAATATCTACAAGACATGTGATCTTAACAGTGGGCATCAATTTTTATATTTGAGATGAAACTAGGTTTGGTGTCCCAAATATTGACATTGATAAAAAGTGAAGGATGAACTAGCACCATCTATGGAGGGGTTCTAATTTATGGGTTTTCTGTTCAAAAAATGAGTAATATACCTGTATTTGTCGCACAAGAGCGACCATTTGGGCGAAAACAGGATTATCATTAGGCACAGCGTCTCGTAGAAAGGCCTCGGCGAGCGTTGCAATGACACGCTGCGGGGCGTCGGGTGTGGCCAGCGCGGGGTGCCCGCTGGCGGCCAACTCGCAGAGCAATGAGTACACGTGAGGCGCTTCTTCAGTATCTTCGACTACTGGCAACCATGTCAACCTGAAATATTAAATATTATTACCTAAAATTTTAAGTTTAATTATAAGTTACAAACATTTTATTCATTATAAAAGCATTAGTTATTAAACAAAATAGGCTTTATTAGCCCTACATTTTAATATTACTGTGTATAAAATGTTTTTTTTTTTTTTATGTTAGAAGTTGGCAAACAAGCATACGGCCCACCTGATGGTAAGTGGCTGCCGCAGCCTACGAGCGCTTGCAGCACCATTAGTAGGTGCCACTCACGCGTTGCCAACCTCGAGATATTAGTTCTGAAATCTCGTTCGCCCAGTAATTTCACTAGCGTACAATGCCCTTCAAACCGGTACACAGTAGTGCCTAAGCACTACTATTTGGCGGCAGAATATTGGACACTGCGGTGGTACCTACCTAGCCGGCCTCTTGCAACAAAAGACCTACCACCAGTGTGACTGATTGCACTGGTGGAATAATCTCTGTTGTGACAAGAGGTTATCCCAACAGCGGGCGATGGGGTCGTCACATCCCGACGCCTTTAAATGCCTTTAATGTAAAATAAATATTGAGGAGCTCTTACCAATGTCTAATAATTTCATCTCGATTGATCTGTGAATGATTATATTTTATGATCTTAGTGACTGCTGATATAGCATTTTCAGTTGGATTCAAATTTTCTTCAGAACGAGAGTTCGGTTCCGCAATAAGCGCAGCGAGGAGGGGAACGGCCTGAGCACATGCGGCGGCGAACTGAGGGCCGCCGAACTGGGCTAAAACCCCACACCCATAAGACGCTGCTTGTCGTACTTCTGGTTGGGGTTCACGTAATCCATTCAACATAGGTTCCAGGAATATATCTTGATATTTTATACAAGCAGGGCCTGAAAAATTATACATCTTTTAAAAATGTTCTAATGTAAATTGTTTAAAAAAAAAATTGCATTTTCTATGATATTAAAAGTTTGAATTAATATTATTCATTTACTAATGGTAATTTCTAGAATGCAAAATAAAACTTATCTTGATAAATATCTATTAAACTTAATTAAAACCAATACACATTATAATAATATATAAGCAAATTTTAATGAAATAAACACTGAATTAAAAAAAGGGCTGTTTCATTCTTTCAGATAATTTGTTATATCTCATAGACAATATATTTAGTAAAACTTATCAAGATTTGATATATTACTTACCACCAAACTCGATGACATCATCAAAAATACAAATAGCCCATTGCCTGTCGGCATATGGACGCCCAGGCGCTAGTAATTGTACAAGATGAGGTAGCAGAGAGTCGAGGTGAGGGAAGAAGCTTTCGTGATAGGCGGACATGAGTGCGTGCAGCACGTCGGCTACACGCGATAAACCGTATACATCTTCATTATCTTCATCAGCTAGTTGTTCTTCAACAATCTAAAAATATATTAAAATGGTAAGGTAAATAATGCTATATTTTTTATCTCATTTTAATAAGTGCTTTTATATCAAAGCATAAAGGTTTGTGTACATACTTACTCTACGTACGTACGTAATCTAATAGTTAACAATCAATAACAACTGAAATATACAAGTTAATTATTTTAAACATTTGAATCATTTACAAACTTATATATGTTAAAAGCTGAGTAAGGGATGTTTATTATCAGATTTGAATGTACGCTTATTTTAATTGCATTACAATTTTTTTTGCACTGTAATTACCTCGTCATAGTCTTCGTCGGCGCGCTTTTGACGACGTTCAGTAGCACGTTCAAAATGTTCAGTGAGTAGTTTATTCAGGATGCGGAGTACTTCGGCCATCATTTCATCCGATAAGCACCCAGTGCCCAATAGCTCAATGCACTACAAACAAAACAGTAAAAATTTTCATATATCAAGTGAATCAATAAGTATGAAGTGAAAGTTTGACAGAAAAAGTGGATGGAACGGCCTGATAGATGCTTGTAACTCTTTCACAGAAAAAAAAAAACAGAATTAATTTGGACGTTGACACATAGAATACATTTTATTGTGGAAAAATGTTAGGTTTTAATAGAATTAACAAAACATTAATGTGAGCATAGCTAGTGATGTATACCTTAGCGAGGCTGTTTAGAAGTTCAACCTGAACTTCTTGCTCGGGTTCGGAGTCGATAGCCTTAAGTAGTTCCGGCAGCATATACGCCCACATGCCCTGAATGTACTGCGGGCCGCGGATACGAGCGCACTCAAGCAGGTAGGGGAGCGACTCGGCCGCCGCGGTGCGCACGTTGTCGTGGAAGTAGAACTTGAGCATCGGCACCATCAGCTTAACGACATCCTCAGCATATTCAGCGAAGGCCTCCTTCAATTCGCGAGCGTAGCACACCAGCATATCGCAAGCGGACGCTTTGTCTTCAAGACCTGGATAACAAAGTTTTATCTTTAGATATAAATATATATAATATTAAACATAGATTTAAAATCTCTCATTATTAAAATTAACACACAAGTTACTTTTTATTTCTTCTTTCAATTTGCATGCAATTATTCGAAGTGTATATGTATGTGGCAAAAAACTGTATTTAATATAAACAGTATTATAAGGAGACAGCATTTTCAGTTGGTTGCTTCTTTAAATTTGGTCAAGTCAACAATATAATAAGCGCATACAATAATTATAGCATTGTAAATAACTATATAACATAAAATATATAATTGCACTATAAGTATTATATAATATTTTTATATACCAAATTATACAAACATAAAAACACAAACTCAGTGTATTTGTTAATTGCTTTTTTTTCAGTTAGATTTCAATAGCGTACATTATCATATTCATAGTAAATGCGGCCCGCCCCGACTCCACTCTTATTATAGGAGAAATATTTATAAATTATATGATGTAATAATACCTACTTCCTTCATACGTGTTTACCAAGTCTTTACTTGTGTAAATAGGTGTTTATTCTATATCTCAAATCAAATTTACATTATATATATTTGGTAAAATATTCATTAACACTTTAGCAACCTTTATATAGGCCGCAACCTCGACATTGAGAAACGTAAACGGTATAAATTTATATACGCTGTTTTAATTACTTAATCGTAAGAGATTACGTTAAATATAATTACTAACCCCTAAAATAATCTTCAAATTCAGAGATTCAGATTGTGAAAACGGACGAAACGAATTTTGATGACAGCTGAGGCGGGCCGTAGAGACGAGCAGTTAGTACTAAAATGCCACTATAACTGCTTCTTACTCTTTATAGGCCACCCTCGGGGATAACATGAAGCTATTTTCGGGCGCCGATAGCGTCCCGCCTGATGTCGAAGTTGCGACCTTACGCGCCTTTGTAATTTTAATTTCTTTAATAAATCTGTTTTGAAAGAATATAGCATGACAATTTCTGTAGAATTGTTTTCTTTTAAACTGGACGCGGCATTTAATATTAGTGAATGCTATTATAAAGTGTAACTAATCCCTTGAATAACATTATAACGGTACAGATTTTATACGGCGTACGAATGTGTTTAGAAAACACAATTCTGTCAAAAAAAGGAAAAGTCAGAAATTCGTAAACATCATCATTGCGTATCGAAAGTGTGCCGGGTGTTGTCACATGTGCATAAGATGTGGGCAAACCAGAAGATACCGGCACGACATTTTTGCACCTTAAGAGTATTGCATTAGGTTGATTTTATGTATATCTTAAACATTTTTGAGTGTTCTCACCAATGGTTTTTAAATTTCTGTACGGAATCATTGAGTGGCACAAGACAAATGAAAGAAGTAGGTGTAAGACCGATATGATAATGAAACATCTAAATCCATGCGAGTGCAACCAAAATTAATTACTGGGCAGTTTGTGGTATAGAAAAATGTAATTTTTGATAGCATTATTTGTTAAAATTACTAATAGACATTTATCGTTTTTGTATTACTTAGTCTTATAACCAAAAAAACTTATCTTAATTAATTTTTTTTTTTCAAAAAGTATTTTTTATTGCATCTGTAGTATTTTAATATCCTGTTAATATGCCCAGAGATGTCAACAATTCAAACAAAAAATTAAATCTGCTGGTCTGCTGATTCTGAATTGTTCAGCTTGCTTATATGAAGTTTCTTATTCTATATAGCGACACAATCATACTAAAGAATAATTGTATTAATAATTACCGGCAGTCTTGATGCCGAAGTTCTGCTGTTCACCGAGGGTCACAAAGTGCCAGTCCAGATCACCATCGATAATTTCGAGATCGTCGTTATCGAGCAGCGCCACTTCCGGTTTCATCGCCGCCGTGCGCATTACTGGTTCCATCACCATTGGCAAATACTGAGCAAACTTCTTGCCTATAACAAACAATAAATTTGAAGTGGCTGAATAAAAAGTTCACTCAACTGTCCCAAACCTGCAAGCACGACCACCCAACCTGGTTGGCCTGTATGGTAAGAAAAACTTGATCGAGCGGGAATCAAACCCGCGACCTATGGCGCTTAAGGCGTTTTTACTACCCCAGAGTCACAATGTTTGTCAAAATATGAAGTTGTTAAGTTGATAATTTGCAAAAGTAGAATGACTAGTATGGGAACTTGTATTTTCGGTTTCAAGCTAATTATGATACATTTCCCTCTTTTATTCAATTTATTTCTAAATTTTAGGCTTACCCATGATCCTGCAAATTCTAGACCAGGCAGAAATTAGATAGGAAGTCTGTGGGTCATCAGCAGGTAACTGATCACCCTCTGTGTGTGTCTTCAAAAGAAGATCCATGACTTCAGATGCATCTGACATAAATTTCTCCTCTCCAACTGCTAAGCCTATTAAAAAAAAATACACTATGTTCTAAGTTGATTCGTATAAGGAAAATAATGAAATGTATTTATAGAACCAAGTACCGGAAGAAATATTCAACATTTTCTTTTGATTGGTATAAATAATTATAATTAGTATATTTGTTTATTATCAAATTCATTATGATATCATTGTCATAGAAGAAAAAGTGTATGTATATTTAAATCTTACCTATGAGACTAACACATTCTATAGTCTTCCCGCGTAACATCTTTAACTCATCAGTGGTAGCATTTGCAATGATGTACTTTAGGCATGGCATAAGTCTGTCGTAATACTCTACGAAATCTTTCTCCACAGTATCAGCTACTGATGCTATTGTTGTCACTATTTGCTCCAATACAAGTTTGGTTCCGCTTTCTACCAACTGAAAAAGAATATTTTTGTCCCCATTACCTCATTTATCCATGACAATATTAATCCTTTTTATATTAAACATGTGACAGTTTTTATGTTCGGATTTTTGTTAGCTAGGATTTGGGTTGAATCCAAGTAAAGACATTACTAGTAAAATTAAATAATTTTGATGATTTTATCTTTCATTTATAGGCTAACTAAATTCAACATTTAATTTCACAATAAATTTACAGGTGCTCAAAAATGGCCTGTCTCTGAGATATTATAATGGTGCTCGGTTTAGCGTGGTCACTTGACCCCTTATTAAATTAAATAGATTATAATTAATTTTGTCAGTGAACTGAGATCCCTGACTATCTATGATAGACAGAAAGGGAGCAAATGCCACTTTTTATTTTCCAATGTTATGGAAATGACAAAGCCAAGTGATTTTGCCATTAACGAACATTGGGTACTTAACATCTATACATATATACATCTATGTATGTACCTCTTTAAATTTGGCTGTTAGTATAGCTTCAAGTTTTCCCATTAGCGGGCCCAAATACAAGGTTAGGATTGGCTTAGGACAGTCTTCACTGAAGTTCACCAAAGCTGCTGCTGCATGAGCCTGTATATAAAAAAACGTATGTATAATAATACTACTATAATATTATTAATGTCAAAGTTTGTGAGGATGGATTGATATTTAACACAAAAACTACTAAAAATATTATAATTAATTATAATTTGTCATATCTGTATGCTTATTACCTAGATTTGTTACTGGATATTATAAATTTGTAAATTCTATGGTTCTCACGGGATTATCAAAAAAACTATTTTAATAAGAACAGAGTCACCCGAACAGTTAATATATATTACGAGCTCTGTTAAGAAAATTAAAGATATAAATGAAGTTGAAAAATTCACCTGCACACGTGGGTTTGCATTGTCTTCCAACACCAATAATAGGCCAGGCACTACTTTATCATGGAATTTCTTTTCAAACACTGGAGCGAAATCAGTAGACATCTGTCCCACAGCGTTACATGCGGCGTAACGGACTCGAGGATGCTAAGGACAAATATTGGCTTCCATTCATTGTCTAGTCATTTAAAAGTCACAAACATGTGAAGCTTACAGCTATAATTTTTAATATATGTATATATATATACATTTTTAAAGTTTAAAAATACTAAAAGTTTAGTATAAAAAGAATAATTTTTATTTAAACTTTAAATACTTAAATAGTCATAAAACTCATTTCTAACTTATCAATGTTATCCATATTAATGTTTTAAAGTTACCGTCTGTCTGTTAGCCTATCGCAGTTACACCACTGAACAGATTTCAATGAAGTTTGATACAGAGACAGACTAAACCTTGGGCTACACTTTATTGTGAGAATAGGGCTTGAAAGTGGTGAAATATGGATGTAAGTTTGTATGGGGAACCAAACATTTCTGTATTGTATTAAAGATGCCTCATTAAAAAATAGTTATCAAGTTGGTGAAACCGAGGGAAGAAGCTAGTTGTTTATAAAGTCAATATCCACTTACAGAGTCAGTCAGATAGTTGAGAACAGCAGAAACTACTTGATCGAGCATCTGTTCCATTTGCTTGTGACATCCCTCGCCGGCGGATGACACCGCCATCAGGGCGGCGTGACGACGTTTCCAATCTTGAGAATTCAACATCTCTGGGACCTGTCCAACAATCAGCCCCAACATGACCTTTCCTCCCAGGCCACAGCACATACGGTCCAAAGCTGATTCAGCTGCGACATAGTTCCTATAAAGGTAAGTAGCATTATAATATATAAGTATAGAATTTTTAAATTTACTCAATAGTTATTTATTTATTTGGGAAACATACAATAATACATAAAAGAATTAAAACAACAAAATATTTCATAAACCAATCATTTTTCTTATTATTAATTATAAATCCGTTGCAAATATATAAAAGAATACATAAAATATACAGAAAATTAGTTAGAAAGTTATCACTCTATTGTTTTTATATTCAGTTCCCACAAATTATTTTCACATTTCTAAGTTTTACAATTATATTAACATGTTATTTTAAATTTTTATTTTATTTTATATTATTATTTATTGGATAAGAGCAAATACCTATCAAGAGTTTACAATTATTATCAGATGTTATGTGATTAACAACCAGGACTGACTGCTTCACATGCTCTTTGAAGCACAATTCCATTTGCCCTGACTGAAATAAATATTTGTAAGATCAATACAAATATCTGCTCCCAGCAGAAATTAAACACGCGAATGTTGAAGCAGGTTCGCTACCAACACGCTACTACGGTTGTTGTAACACTATTACATAAATTACGTACAGTATAAAGATAATAGAGAATCAATATGTATTTTTATTTGTTCTCGAGGGACTGACATTCAAATGTATAAGGAACATAGAATGCTAATTATCTCGATAATTGCTCTTGTAAGATTTCTAATAAGTCACATTGTTTGCAAACAATGAAGCCAATTAACAGAATCTTACAAAGTTGTCCATCTATTAATAGTATGTTCATACAAAACAAAATATAATCTCCATTCTTTAGTTCTAAATATATTATTTAAGTACATAACATTCCTCAGACAATACATTTATGTACACAGAAAATAAATTATAAAATTATTTATCCATTTAATAGTTTATGCACATATTCTATGTATCAATACATGGTTAAAACAGGTTTTTAATCACACTGCTGTTACAGTTTTAACAGACAGATTAAATAATGTTGTATCATGTTAATTGTTAATATAATGTTTTTTTTACTTACTGTTCACTATCATCATCAGCTGCATTATCGTGGATAGACCAATCAGGTTCATCTTCTAACTCGCACATCATTTGAAGTATAAGTGGTGTGAGCATACGCACTGCATTGGGGACAACTTTACGGACCATCGCTGGTGCTGTCTCACATAATGTTACTAATGCTTCGAGAGCTAACTGACGCCAATTGTCTTCTTGATCAGTGTCCCCAATAACCTAATAAATTTTAATAACATTATTTAAAAAACTGTATTTGTCTAAATTAATAAAACTAAAGTGTGATGGTATTGTTTCACTAAATAATTTAAGTTGACGACGTTGTGGCGCAGCGGTAGCGAACCTGCCTTAAACGCCACAGGTCGTGGGTTCGATTCCCGCTCGGAGCATAATATGTTTGTATTGACCATGCAAGCATATTTTCCGGTCTGGGTGTATTTGTCCTTGTCATTGTGAATGTTTCCGGACCCCGACACAGGATATTACTATCCTAATGGGGGCCGTTGAGTGTGCAGCGTTTATTTATTTATTTATTTATTTAAGTTAATTTTTATCATTAAATTCAATTTATTATAAAAAATTATATATTAAAAAAAACCTATAAGACGTAGTTGAATGAACCTTTCATGTAAGTATCATTCTCTTATCATTTAGTCCCTGTGTCTAAAGTTATAATAATATTAATAAGTTTTTTAATTTTCCTCTTTTGATTTCTCTTTACGAGTTAACCGAAAAATTAAGATGAAATTTTCTAGGAAGATAGCACAGATCTATAAAAATTGTACATTATTCCAGAAAATTCATGAGAGTTTTATAAAGCAGGTTTTCTGTGTATTACAAGAATTATCACATTACCTTTATGCAGACTTGGAAAATTGTTTCAACTTGTGGCCGTAGAAATTTGGGTGCAGATTCTGCCAATTCAATCAGTACTTTTAATGCTCCATCATCATCAGCTTTCTCAATTGACATGACTACAAACTATTTAAAAAAAATCTAATTACTAAAATATAAGGTTGTATCACATATTTTAATTATATATTATTAGACAATGTTTTGAGGGTTACTATCAAACTCCGATCTATTATTAGTATGGTGTTAGCGAATTCCTCAATTTTCTATTGCACACTATGGCAGTGAGCATCTCATTATGAAATGCCCACGTAGGAGTCTGTGTGCTAATCTCAGATGCACAAACAAGTTTTAATAATGATCTAGTGTTAAGTCTAAAAACTCTTATCATTTCCCTGGTATTAAAAATTTCAACCTGATTTTGTAAGCTTTTTGTGAAATGTTTTATAAACTATATACTATTTTGAACCACAGAAAATTTATTCTACTGATATAATATAATGTGAAAGGTTTGTAAAAAAGGATAGATGGATGTTTCTTATTCTTTCACAGAATAAATATGGAACGATTTGAATGAAATTAGCCACAAACATAGCTTATTAATTGAATTAGCACAACACTTCTTGGATCTTGGAAATATCATAGGTTCCTGTGAGATTGTCTAAAAATAGCTTTTAAGCAGTTGTCAGGCATCACAAGTACATCATCAAGTCCATGGACTTTGCTAGTAAATTATAATTTATTTATACCTGCATAAAAGGCAATAGCAAATCACTGAAGTGTTTTTGAATAGCAGGTTCTTTATCGTGCAGCAAGATAAAAGCTCCTATAGCTTTCACTGCCTGCATTCTTAGTGCTTCTGGCTCTGTTGGTTGTAGCGCTGATAGCAGCATCCTTTTGATTACGTCTAGGTTCTCATTTTGTCGGTTACCAAACACTCCTGGTACAGACCTGTACAAATTTATATTAAAATAAATATCATTTTAAAGGAAAAACTAATATTTTGAAATTATTCATGATACAACTTACGTAAACATTCTAATTCCAGCCTCTTTGATGTTTCCATCTTGTGAGCTTGCACAATTAAACATAAACTGAAGGAACTCGGGCCACTGGTTGACTCCATCATCATCAATGTGATTCCTCGCTAACTCTGATACGACATCACATATCTGTAACAATTGTACATTTAGCTGAATCTACTCATCTTTTTATGTACAGAAAAATTAGTATACTAAGAGTCACAAAAGGATAAGCCAGTTTCAAATATATGTCACGAACAATGTAAAAGAAAATTTTCTTAATAGAACTAAGACTTCTCATGATAGTTTAAAGTACAGTAAAGCCTCGAATATTCCTGAGTGGATGATATTGTGGTGGTGCTACTATGCAAGAATTTTTTTTTTAATCTCTAAATATATAACTTTTCTTTTAATTATGAAGCTCAAGCGAACCCTTTTTTTATTTCTACATTTGTGAAAGAAAGTTTTATGAAGTATGTTTTGTTACTGTTATTAATTTAGTTATCATGAAAATATAACTTAGTTTAGAATGAATTTATTACAAAACAATAGATAAATAATTTTGTCATCTAAATATACCTTTCGTCTCAAATGTTGGCTGACATCCATCTGTAGTGTGAGAAGGAGCTGCTCCCTAAGCATTGCTTGCTGTTCAAAGGGTAATTTTGGGAAGAATTCAAAGAACTCTGCACTGAGAAGCCGCCGTAAAAGTACGGCGGCTGTTTCCCTGCACTCCTCACCGAGATCCGCATTTTGAATAGCACCCACTAAGTGGACAACCTTAGTTTCTGTTGGAATTTCATTGTATACTTCCTGTTAAAGATATTTTTTTGCTTTAGTGACAAAACGTACATGTAAACAAATACAAAAAACTTTAACCGATATTTTACATTTTTTCATGTTTTTAAAAGAAGAGCAGGAAATAAACCAGTTTTTAAAGATTTAATGTTTAAAAATGCAAAATCAAAGTAGACACGATAAAGCCACATGTCATCAATTCTATTAATCGCCTGTCGACTCATCTAATATGGTGATCTAAGTTGATTAAACTAAAAAAAAAAAAACGAAATCAGCATATAATCTCGTTTCACTGTGCATCGAATACGTTTTAATTATAATTTAAGACAATACTCACGCTTATTTATATACATCAGAAAGTATTTTTATTTGCTTATTCACCATGACCACGTTTTAACACGAGGCCACAACCTTAAGTTTTCTCAGTTGTTACTACTTTATCGATACCAAATTACGGAAATTATACCTAATGTTTAATAATAAAATGGGTACTTACTTCTGCCTGAGATCTGATCTGATTATCGGGAGACAATATTGTTTTTAATAATTGGAAAAATTGCGCCTGATCTCCTGCCATGTTGAACCTCTTAGAAAAGGCTCAATTTTTTTCATAATTTTTACGCGGCCGGTACTACCGCTTTGCAGTTTGTGTTGCCAGTACGATTTTATTCTATTTAATTCAAACAAGAGCTTGAACTACTCTACATCAGTGTAATATCTTATATTATTTATTGTTTAGTTCTTTATATATAGGTACCTCGTTCATATTATTTTGTAACGAATTTTATACTACAGAAAAAGGTTATTCTTTAATTAATAAATTCATCTAAACTAAAAAATAATAATAAAAACAAAGGGAAAAAAACAAAAAAGGTTTTATAGCAAAAATAAAACCACAACATAACTAAATGAAATACCTATACTAATGAAATACCTATATGCTATATTTAACACTGTGATTATATTTTTATATATGGTACTTTAATTACCAAACCCGATTTCAAGCCAAACTAGTTTGTCCTAGGGTAAACCGGTACGTTATAAGCGTGTCAGGATATACATGCTTAAGCCAGGATGGGTTGCAAAAGCCGGTCACCTCCATGTGGATCCCAGGGTGCACCTGGGCAACGGCTTCGGTGAACTCGTTTAGTTCACCGATGACGGCTGAGTACCGGCTCGGCGGTTGGTCGCGGGGCGTTTAACGTCAGACCGCGCCCCAGATGGTTTTGCCACAAGGGTCGCTCTTGCTACTTCTCTGAGTAGCAGAGTGGACCTGGGAGTGACTCTATAGCAAGGGTGGATCGTGCCCCGCTGGGAAGTCGAGGAAGAAAACCTCATAAAAAAATTACCCTCGCTTCCGCCTGCAAGGGTTTGAGAGCTGGCAAGGGGGTGCTGTCTCCTTCGACTGTGGTAGTCTTGAGGGGGACGGCCTGGTGGGGTCGCGGGAACCCTGCTAGACGGGGGTGATTGGCCAAGTCACCCCTGGCCCTCAGCTTTCTCGCCTGCACAGGTTGGTTGGGGAAAGGTGGTGACAGGGACAATGGTGGAGTCTTACGATGCTGCTGGCGTTCCTGTCCCAAGCCCTCACGCCCGGGCTTTAAAAAGGGCATCGTACCCTTAGGTCGTGGGTGCACAGGGCGGGGTCACCTGTGTGCCCATCACACGGCCTAGAGGAAGACCGAGGTCGGGGTGGCACCAACAGTCGTGCTGCTTGCCAGCATGAGGCGGCGCGGGGGGACAATGCCATCAGTTCCCCCAGGGTGAGGGCAGCACCATCAGCTGTCCCATTTGGGCGATGTGCTTGAGAGGCCCCGGAGTGCGTTCCACAGGAGTTCCCGGAGCCTCTTACTCGCACTGAGGTCGGCCACCGAGGATGTTTTAGTGGGATGCCATTGTTAAACATGGAACCCCACATAACCCGGTTCTCTTCCCCAGGGGCCCGGGTACCTGGTTGCAGATTTCCTCCCCGTAAACAAAAAAAAAAAGCTTAAGCCAGGATAATCTAATTTGGCCTCAATATATTAGGCTTAATTACTAGTTTGACATAGACCAAACTGCTTGATTCTTTGCAAAAAAATGGGGGATGCTGACAAATTGACGATGAAAAGATAAAGATGAAATAATTTTGAGAGCCTCTGGTATAGTATTCAAGTGATGAGTTATAAATTTATAATGGAGGAGCACTTCATTTTTATAAGTAGGTAGACGATGTAAACACACACATTCACGAACAAACATTCACTTCCACACATACTTATGACATTGATTATAGGTGGCACTTTAGTATGTTTTGTTAATATATTTGTAATGTCTAGAAATTACAAAAGCATTATGAAATTTTACTATAATTCAATTGAATTAATTTCTTTAAAATACTTAACAATGTTTTATCAGCGATCAGTGCTAAATACATAGATACCTAAGAAACTAGACTGGATCGCGTCATGATCCCGTATAATAAAATCATAGGAAGAGAAAGAAGAGTGAAATTGAAAAAATTGAAGAATTTATTTGTCGCTAATTCATAGCGACGTCAGAAAATTAATTAAAAAATTAATTAATTAAAAAATTAATTAATTAAAAAATTAATGGGCGGGTGAGTCCTAATTCTTATTACACTTATAGAAAAACCCACAACCGACAATTTAACAATTTCTTTCAATCAGAATTGTGAAATTTTATAGATATGGAGTAGGCACATCTGACTTGTGTGTATTGTAAAACAGAAGTTACTAAGTTACACAAGACAAAAGATACTGAATTTTATCTTTTTTTGCTTTATAAAAGTTCTTTTAGATAAATAAAAGACACATAAATTTCTTTATTTTACGTACAAATCTTGGTAATTTTCTAAATGTAAAATTTCTATACATATGACTATATGTATAGAAATATATATTAGCTATACAATTTAACAATTCTTATTATAGAATACAAAGGAATTGCTAAATTGTCGGTTTTTCTAAATGTGGATTTCTATCCCTATTCTCACGCATGCGTTTATCTATGATGTCTATGCGACGATCCAACAAACTTCAACGTCAAATGTAATGTATATTGTATACAATTTTGACATTTGACTGATAACTGATTTTACAATTCTGAACAGGATTACAGGATTTCGATTTTTGTACGATTCCATAATACTTTAAGTTTGAAGGGTCGAAATTGTATTATTATAAAATATATATAATGCAATATTTTGAAATACATAGAATAGAAATTTTAGCTACAGTTTTAAATATTTAGTGTATATTTTATTTACAAAATGGTATGTAACATAACCTCAAATTAATTAATTTTCAATATTATCCTTTATAATAAAACGCACAATGAATATTTTTCAGGCAAGCTCTATAATTTTAGCTGGCTTAGGTATGGCTGCAGTGGGATTTGCAGGTCGCTACATCTTAAGACAAATGCCAAATGCATCAGTAAAATTTGCAGAGGCTATGAAAAATTTACCTAGATTTGATTCAGAAAGCTTGGCGAATTCAAAATATTATAAGGGAGGTTTTGAACCTAAGATGACGAAGAGAGAAGCAGCTCTAATTTTAGGTGTTAGCCCTACAGCAAATAAAGCGAAGGTGTATTTTTTATCATCAGTAATTCATTTCGATTTTTTTTACTTACATACATAGACTTATTATATGGTCGCAAATAGGCAATACCATGCGAACCCACACAAATGTCATTTCGAGAAAAACGTGTTTGAAAATTTTGAACAACTTGCTTTATATGATTTTTTTATATGTATTGGTCAAGTTTTTGGCAATTTCAGATTTATGGAAGTTTATTTATTTTCACAAAAAAATAAGTATACAAACTGCGTATTTCGTATATTATATAACCCAAAACGTTTAACATAAGACATAAATTGCTTGATTAAAAAAAGGCTTTATTAGACGTTTTAAAGCTTAAAACTGTACAAATATTAAAGAAAAATGTTTTTCAGCCATTTGCAAACACTTCTGCATATATTACTCAGTTTTTTTTTTCAATTTTGTGGATTGACATGGTATTGCTTATTTGCGTCCATATATGGATAGGCCCTTCCATATAAGACTCGCTGATGCTCTATCATAAATTCACATTGACACATTGAATCAAAGTATGTCATAAGCTTGCAACATAACTATACTTACTATGTGACTTACTTTGTTGTTTCATTAATGTTGAATTTATGAGGGAGAACTGGTGCATATTTGGACATTTTTATGAATGCAAGGGCCGGTTCTTAATTTATAGCAAGTCAATAAATCAGTAACATACCTTATACTTAACATTTAATAATTGTAGATACGAGAAGCTCATAGAAGAATTATGCTTTTAAATCATCCAGACAAAGGTGGATCCCCATTAATTGCGGCAAAAATCAATGAAGCTAAAGACATACTCGAGAGTGGAAAATCATGAGTTTTTGTTTGATATAGTGGATTAGTAGATTTATTTAGATTACAAATTATAAATAGTTACTCCATTTTCACATATTTGAATTTATATTATTTTCATGAAGTTTTATTACTATTTCAATATTTATTTTTCATATAAATAGAAATTATGAAAAACTAACTTCATTAGATTTGTTCAAGTGATAGTCATTACTTTGTAAGCAATAAATCCATAATCGTCTAAATAATAGTTTTATTAAATAAATAATCAAATTTAACATTTCAATAATTTATTCTAATTTCTATTACAAAGAACTCACAAACATGTATTAATACACACTAACACTCATGGAATTTCCAGGAAATCACTTTAATATAGCTAAACTAAAGTTTATATGCATCAAAATTTTACTTTTATTAATTCACAAGCAGTTACTTCTAATAGTATGAAACAATATCAAAATAGAAATCTCCATCTATTATTACATATTAAACAGTTTAAACAAGTAATATATTATAGACAAATAGAGAATAGTGTTTTTTTTTTTACTTTAAATATTACTATTAGTCATCTAAATACTGCCAGATCTATAGTATAGTCTGAAAACACCTATCTACACTCTGTGTACAAAGAATATCAAGAGTTAAATATAAGGAACATTGCACAATCTATTATTATCAATTGAATAATGAAGCTGTTGCTTGGAACACATTTGTACATTGCGAATGTGTAGTGTTTGACAAGTCAAGCATAATTTTAAGTCTCTGTAGCTCCTTCGGACATGGTCAATCTTAAGAGCGTAACAGAAATTGAAAGTGATTAATTTTGTAATTATTACAATAAATAGTGTGATGTTTGAACTTGTCCATTATTCACTTGAAGCAAACGGATATTATTATGTTAATATTTATTTTATTTAGAGAGTTTATACATTAGTTTTAGATAATTTCACTGACCCATTAGAAAAAAAAACAGAATTTGTCATGATATATTTTTTCACCTAATTTTAATTTGTCCTGATTTGAGTTGATCTCGTTAATTTACAAAACAAATATGAAAAATATTTTTTTCATGAAGTATAGTATTTTTTTAACAGACTGTATATTGATATTGTATTAGTGTGAATACTGTAAACATGCCAGCATTGGTTAATTCAGATTATTTCTTGGATACTGACTGATTTTTCTTAGAACAAAATTATTACTTGTAAGTTTAATTATTATTAATTTGTTTGTGTTACTTAATTCATACAGAACACTATTGTTTATCCAATGAGTATCTATAAAAATAATGTCACATGAATTTAATATTACTATTCTGGCTATTGCACTTGGGATTGTCTGATTGTATGTGTGACTTCAACCGAGAAAAATATAAGAAGTTTTAACTCGGACACTTACTATCCACACACTGATAAAGTAACTAATAAATTGTGTCAAAAGGCCATTTTTCCCAGGAAGGGAAATCGCCCACTTTTATCAGAATAATGGACCTTAAAAAGCCTTAAGTGTAACATAATAGAATTAGAGTTTTGATACAAATAATTGATAAATTACGTCTTTGAGTTCAGGTGACAGTTTAATAAAATATTCTCACTCATTTGGATGCTTAAGTAAAATAAATACTTAAAACTAGGAAACCTAGTTACTAATATCTGATTATTATAGGATAATCTTTTGGTAAAAATATGTTGTAGAAACATAAACCTAAAACATTTTGAAATTTTTAGTTGAAATGTATTTACTACAGATTCCATATAAATAGAGAGATAGTAGTTTCTTATTTTATTTGTCGTATCTTAAATATACAAGAATTCATGTTTGTAGAATAAATTTAAGAAATTACAAAGTTGATTACTAACATAAATTTAAAATCCATAAATTTTCTTCTTAAAGGTTTCAATCAGATTTCAATTATTTGTGATGTATCCAACTTTAAATTTTCATAAATAAAGAATTATTTATAAAAAAATAGTTCATACAATATATTTTGTTCATATGCATTTTATGTAAATAAAATTACTAGTTTTGGTAAATCTTTTGACAAAATGAGATCAAAAGTTCCACGAGTCACATGATTGCATTATTGGTTATTCACCGAGGAACCGGTTCCTTCTGCTGCTGTTCCCGGCGTTGTTTTGCAAACCGCGCTCGAAGCTTTAGTATTGTAGAGTTTGATAGAGTGCCAGGTACTTTAAAAATAGACTGAAAAATATTTATAAAACTAATTATAAAATATAAGGTGAGATTTATTAATCCAAACTGTATATAAATGTAGTCTGTATATAAGTGTAGTGTAAAATATATAAAATCAACTTTTCAACAATCTTCTATCGTTTTTGTTAAGTAGAAAATAAATTTTAATTATACAAGAATTAATTTGCGAAGATCCCATCGTTTGAATGATAGAATGAATATAAATTTAATAGTATATTATATTTCAGTGTCATTATCTAAAACAAAAAACTTAACAGACCATGACCACCAGAGCAAAGAATAAGTTCTCTCAAGTGGAAACAACAACTATTGTGCTTACTGCTGGGAACTAGTACAAATTTACATGAAATTATAATTATAATTTTTATAATTCGTCGACGCCGTCGTGGCACAGCGCTAGCGAACCTGCCTTAAGCGCAACAGGTCGAGGTTTCGATTCCCGCTCGGAGCAGATGTTTGTAGTGACCATATAGGCATGTTTGCACAGGATATAACTATCCTAATTGGGGATGTAGGGTGTGTAGCGTTTATTAATTTATTTATTGCTACTACATTAAAAACTACATTAATTCTCACCTGCATAAATTCATGACAATGCAATGCACTAGCATTTTTCACAATTGCCTTAAAACATTCTGCCAATGTTGTAAAATCATTACATGCCATTATGGATGCTCGGTTGTTCTTAATCAATGTTAGACAAACTCTGAACAGTATTTTTGAACCTTCATAAAAAAGGCAATCCCAAATCCTGAGAACTGTCTCAATTGGCAGAACTTCAGCAAATAGGCATACAAACCATTTTGTGGTTATAACAGCCCATGGCAAACCTGTAATAGAATAATTAATTTACCATAATTAGGAATACTGTATAACTGTATTGAATAATGATTATTAGCTTGATAAGTATTTTGAAAGTGAATTATTTCATACTATCCACAGAAATGTTACTAGATGTTTTATTAGAGGCTAGCTCCATCCAGTATACTTTGCAATGCCATGAAAAGAAAGTGGTGAGCTTATTTTTGGACCAGAAACTTTTGGGGATGTGAGTAAAATAAGTCTCATAATTGGATTAATGAAATGAAATGAAATATAAAAAAACAAACAAATCATACTTCATTCATTTATATTCATATACATAATTAGAGAAAATAAATATAAGCAGCCAGATAGAAATAAATACTGGACTGCAAATATCTGGTCTTAGTCGAAATCAAAAATGACCATTAAATTGTTTGTCAATAAAAGCATTTAGTATTTTGTATTCAAAATGACATATTTTTTATATATTTAAAGACAAATTTAATATAATTATGCAAAATAACATTTTTATAATATGATTAAAATAAAAATAATCCTGATAAGAGCAATGCTTCATTCTCACACAGCAGGTATCAACTTTATGGTGCTATATATTATCATTTATGATAAGGAACTGATAAATGTCTGGATTTATTTTACAACTACAAACCTAAGTTAATCACATGCTGATGGACATCAGGTGCCTTTGCTTTGACTAATTCCGACAGTACTTCAATGTCTACAATGAGTCCATCCATTGTCTTTGTGTAATAATCTGGGAGAATCTTCTCAACTAAGACTTTTAACAACCAGAAGGATGTTTCTTCACTTTTTGTTGATAATAATAGTAAACCTAAAAAATAATTTCTCAGATAAAAATATAAAAAATTTATTTGATTTGTTGTATTAAATTCACATGTAGTTTGGGTGTATTACAATATTTGCAATATTCATTTCATATACCATGCAACAATTACTTTTTTATTTATTACTAGACTTTTTATATATTATCGTATACTATATATTATAGCAGTTTATTTGTGGATGTCTAAAGAACAAAACATGAAAATATCACAATACTAAAATAATGCACTCTTCACAAAAAACTCATGTATGAAAAAATAGGTATCATTTAGATTTTGAGCTAAATAATGATTTAGCTTTTAATTTATTCCGTGGAGTGATAATTGATATCCTAGTAATTTACTCAAAAATTTCTTATTTTTTACAAAAGAAATCTTTGTTTAATTTTTGTCATATGGAAGTTTTTCTTAGCTTATCAATAGCCTCCTTTAGGACTAAAAGAAATCTGCAATTAATAATGCTGAATCATATTTTTTTATACATAAATTTAATATTTACCAGCAATATAATTCAATCCTTGACAATAACCAACCACCCTATTATTATGAGCATAGGCTATCAGCACATTGAACAGATGTGCCTGGTGGTTTGCTTCCTTGGTGAAGTATATATTGTCAGGAAATGTGCGAGGCAGATCTGTTTTTACAATATCGACTAATTCCTTTTCAAAAGGACTGTCTAAAATCTTTTGGTATAGGTCAGGAGACTGTTCCTTCATTTTATCTGCTTCAGATATTGCCATCCAAACTGAGGGACGGTGCTCACCTGCAAAGGTATTTAAATATTAGGGTCTGTAAAGTAACAAGCATTGTGTCTAAAATATGTTTTTGAGTCTAACATGATGAAGACTTATATTTTGGTAATGTAAGTGTAATTTCAGTAGCTTTATAACTAGAACATTAATTACATAATTATCTGATCTACACTCATCAATACCGTTTTGATGTTTATTAATGATAAGATAAAATAAATTAAGTATATTGAAAATAAATTGTATGTTTTTTGTGTAATGCTAAAAATAAATTGAGCCCAATTTACGACAATTGTAGCCTAACCAATTTTTGTTGGTATAGTGCTAGTAGAATCTATGAGTTTTGACATGTTGTTATTGTTATATATATATATTACTTGATTAAACATTTTGAGACAAATTTACAAGAAAATTGTGACAAATGTTTTACTTATTAATAGTATTTTTAAAAATATATATTAAATAAATAATGGGTATATACTTACTGGGTATTCCTTTGCGCACATATCTTTTTACAGTATTTGTTCTTTTGACCGACTTTCCTTCTCCAAGCAATAAAGACCATTTTTGAGCCCTTGATGCCAAAACTTTGAGATAAACAGACATGAAATCTTCATAACTTTCGTAATCGAAATCATCATGCCTCTCAAAGCCATACTCGTCAACGGTGCTAAAATATTTATAAAATTTGTGTCAATGTATCGTTAAAACAGATAAATTTATACTGCATTACTCATTTACTATATTTTTACCTGAAGCTAGAGTGAGCCATCTTATTTTATTATTTACAACAGGTTAATGTACTTTATTAGATAATAGATAAATGCATATTGCATGATTAATAATATTTACAATATAAATTCGTAGTTAACTACGCCCCCAAAAGCACCCCACTTGCGATGTACTAACACCCCGTCCCCCACACCACACATGACAGGAACGTAATCGAAACCTAGATGTAGTTGATGTAGTCTGTGGATCGAAACTGCCAGTTGTAAAAAGTAAAAACTGTGTACAAAAAAGTCGTATACCATATAATTACCATATTTTCATACAATTACATTTTATATTGACTTAATAATTGTTTGATTGACTACGGATTGACTGGTATAAGTTAGTAGCTGATCACTTGTTTGGTTTCAGGTAAACATTATATTATTTCATTTTAGGTGTGTATATCTTAGACTTATTCATAGAGGTATTCGATATAAGTATTATGTGTTCCGTAACGACGTCTGAAATCCATTATATGAGATAGCCTCTGCCTCCTTACGTCACTTCCTCTAATCCGTCGTCCAATCACGTCTCGTGTCCCCCCTCAACTCTCTACCTGTCAAACTCGAACAAACGCGTAACCAACAAGCCGCCTCAATTTGTTGCTTGTGTCATTATTGCGTCTACCTTCGTAGCGTTCGTTTCCTACTTATTATAAAGTTCCACTAGCTATTTAGTTAGTTATTTTATTTCTTGTCGTCGTTAATTTTATATCACGTTTCGTGTTCAAAATGGAAAATGAAGTGTTAAATTCAAGTGTTGTGTTACGTGAAAATAGTGAAAAAATAATTCCTGCTGGGACTTTTTCACGTTATAACAGCAGTTCTTCAGAGAAATCTAATGACCGTGAGAGTGATTATGTGGTTGAAAGGGAAAACGAAAGAGCTCTCATAAGCGGCAAGGCTCTAGATGCAGTGGTAAAGAAGATAGCAGCTCATACTCGGGCTCTGACTCTTCTCAATCACAGCCAAAGAGGAAGCGACGTCGCCGCCATGGTAGTCGCCGTGAGTCTTCGTCCTCGAGTACTTTAGAAGCATCGCTTAACCAAAAGTTTGAGGTACTGTCACAGCAACTTTTTAATAGCATGTATATGTTATTTAATCAATCAACTTGTCAATCTAAAACCACAGAAAGCGAGAATACCCCCTTTTTGCATTTGCCGGGACCAACCCAAAATAATTTTGAAAATGTTAGCAACTTATCTATTACTCTTAAAGACCCTATTATAGCACAAGCCTTAGAAAGTAGAATTAATAAACTCTGCGAATATCAGCGTTTCGATAAAAACGATTGGAAATCTATACGTTACGTGGACACTCAGAAGAAATATGTAGCTACACCTGCTTTTGTAGAATTAAAAGTGAATGAAGAATTAGCCTGTTTTGCGGAAGAATCATGTACATTTATTAACTGGCATCAAATGGAACGAAGCTTCGCAGCTTTGTCCAATGCGTTTATAGCTCAGAATGAAAACGTTAATTCTTCTTTACAAAATATAATTGAGTGGGCCTCGTCTTGTACTGAACCTATAACGCCCCTATCGATTTTTAACAAAATGAAAGAAGTTTTTGACAACAGTTCAAAATATAAATCAATTTCTCAAGATGTGCTTCAAATCATTTGTGGTAAACGTAACGAATGTATTGAAGCTGGAAGAAGGTTTATTCTTAAAGGTATTAGTGATAAGTATATCCGCATTGGGATTGATAATATACCACCGTCCTCTGAATATCTTTTTAATCCTGTTCTTTTATCTCAATACATAAATAAGATTGGTGGAATAGATAAACTAAAACGAAATTTTACATACTCTAACCCTAAAATCAGAACAGAACCCAAACCCTCAACTTCGACAGACACTTCTTTTATACCTTCTAGGCAATATAAACCGAATCTAAAAAAGTTGCCTGAACAATCTAAGAAAAAGTTTTTTCATGATAAGCAAAAGGGGGGGCGTAGAAGCAACAACTCAAGCGACAGAAACAGAAAAAACAGCAATAATAAACGAAGATGACTCGAAATTTTCGGGAGGTTGTCTAAAAAATTTTTACAAAATTTGAGAAAGTTTTCCGCCTCCCGAACAATTTTAAACTTAATTTCAATGGCGAAAATTCCGTTTTATCAGAAACCACCTTTAATTATGCCTTCAATAGAGAACATGCTAAAATTTCAAACGCCAAAATCAAAACGAATGTCCAAGCTTATTTCAAAGATGATAGAATCAGAGATACTCGAGCCAGCACCTCTAACACCAAGCTTTATTTCTCCAATGTTTCTGGTGAAGAAAAGCTGTGGCGACGACAGACCAATTCTAAACTTGAGGAGTCTGAACCAGTACGTATATGCCCAAAAATTTCATTTATTCAACCACCTAAGAATGCACAGTTTTCTTCAGCAAGGCGATTGGATGGTCAAATTAGACTTGCATCAAGCTTATTATCACGTAAGTGTATCCCCGTCTCATCGACGATTCTTACGGGTCTTTTACCAGGGCAACCTGTTACAAATGACCTGCTTACCATTTGGCCTTGCATCGGCTCCGAAGATGTTTTCATCAATAACCAACTGGATAGCAGAAACTCTTCGTTCAAGAGGGATTCGCCTTATAGTTTATCTCGACGACTTTTGCATTGCGAATCAAGACTTCCAACGTCTTGTCAATCATCTGAGCGAGGCCATTCACCTGCTACAAAGTCTCGGTTGGAGCGTAAACTACAGAAAATCTGTAACGACTCCAACCAATTGCATAGAATTTCTAGGAGTAATGTGGGACACGGACGCAAACTGCAAGTTCCTGCCATACTCAAAAGTCGAAAGCATACGTCACTATCTAAATCGTTACCTGACGTGCGGCAGTTGGACCCTCAAGCAGGCTCAGTGCCTCTTAGGGAAACTCAACTTTGCAGCCTTCATCACCCGGCGGGGAAGGCTGCATTGCCGGCACATGCAACGACATTGCAATCTCCTTCGAAAGACTCCTCAGTCTGCTTTGCCTTTACCGACGGAGGTAGTCTTAGAGATGAGATGGTGGTATCAGCACATCCAGTTGGAGTCCCCTATTCAAGAGGTATGTCGAGCTCAATCCAACTTCTTGACGACCGATGCCTCGGATTTAGGTTGGGGTGCTCAAGTGAACGACTACAGCTTAACAGGTCAATGGAAGCAGCACCAAATGTCATGGCATTGCAACATGAAAGAGATGTTTGCTGTACAAGAAGCAATCAAAATGACAGCTCCCATTCTCAAGAATACAACTGTCGTATTGCAAAGCGACAATCTGACCCTATTAGCATACATCAAACGCGAGGGCGGTACCAGGTCAGTGAATTTACTGAAAATGACAATACAGCTGCTGAATCTAATAGACAACCTCGCCATCGTGTTGGTACCACAATACCTACCAGGCAGGTACAACACGGAGGCAGACAGCTTATCAAGGCATCGACAAAGCCCAGAATGGCACCTTCGAGGACCAGCAACATTAGACATATTCAAGCGCTTGGGAACTCCCGAGATAGACCTGTTCGCATCCTCAAAAACAAACGTTGTCCCCAGGTACGTATCTCTCGATATAAACGATTTGAACGCCTCATTTCAAAATGCGTTCAGCAGGCGCTGGGACTACAACCTAGCATGGGTTTTCCAGCCTCCAAGTCTAATTCCACGAGTGCTTCATCATCTAAACTCTGCAACGGGTCGGTACATTGTCGTAGCTCCCAAGTGGACAAAACCCTTTTGGATACCGGATCTGAAAGCCAGAGCCATCTGCAATCCACTTTTAATCGAGAATCTCCCCCACAATCTAGTCGATGTGACAACATCCAAGCCTCCTCCTCAAGTAAGACTTCTGAAACTTCAAGCTTGGCTTGTTTTTGGGTGGAGTCCTTCTAGAAGGGTGGACAGAAGCCGAAAAAGCTTCTTTTGCAGGGGCATGGCGTAAATCTACGTTGAAGACGTACATTCCATTATGGAATAAGTGGCGTAACTGGTGCCTTAAACTAGGAGTTGATAGTTATGCACCATCCCCTTTATATGTGGCAAAATACTTAGCACATCTTTTTCTTGATAATGGTTTGTCATATAAATCTATCCTGCTTCACAAGTCTGTTATTGCTAGCATGTGTAAGCCTAGATGTGATAATAGTCTCTCTAGTAATAGCATAGTGAAATATATTTTAAAAGCAATTTCTTTAGCTAAACCCATAGCCACAAAGTCCCCTATTTGGGATGTTAGAATTTTAATTAATTATTTAAGCATTTGTACTCCAGATACCAAAAGCTTGTACGAGGTCTCTGGAAGAACCGCTATACTGCTTCTTTTAACATCTGGAAGGAGAGTTCATGATTTAACTCTTTTGAGATATGACTCTGATCATTTCATTGACCAAGAAGATTCAATCATTTTGCATCCTGTTTTTGGTTCAAAAACTGATACATATAACCGTCAGCAGTCTAGTTGGAAACTTCTTTCAGGTGCTTCTAAAAACATTGATGTAACCTATTGGTTAAGGCAACTTTTGAGAGTTTCAGAGAAACGCAGAGAGAAGAAGCAGCTTGCCGAGTTGTTTATAACCTGTCGAGGTGTACCAAAACCAGCAACCGCCACTAATATTGGAGGCTGGATACGAAATCTATTTAAAGATGCTGGAATTTGCGCTACACCGGGAAGTACTAGGTCAGCTGTTTCTTCCCTAAATTGGTTAGAGAAACATTCAATTACTGATATTTTATCTAGAGCTAATTGGCAGCATGAATCCACTTTTCATAAATATTATCAGAGGTCTATTCAATCGTCTAATTTAAATGGCAATGCATGTTCATTATCTACCTTTTTTGAACCAGTGTGATTATTTGTTTTTCATTTACAGTTAATTGTTTTTATTACCTGTTAATTATAATCATAAATTTTGTCTAGCAATACAAACTAAT
Organism: Hestina assimilis; assembly: GCA_023373885.1. NCBI lineage: Eukaryota > Metazoa > Arthropoda > Insecta > Lepidoptera > Nymphalidae > Hestina > Hestina assimilis. The sequence continues at coordinate 6,003,345 of CM041741.1, read as the reverse complement.
TTTAAAATCAAACTGAAGTTTAATTGTCACATTATTGCGTCCCAACAATCCGTCAGGAGATAACAAACATTTCTCATATAATGGATTTCAGACGTCGTTACGGAACAGAATATTAGTTTTACCTGAAATTAAAACTCTTATTATGTTTCCAACGACGTCTGAAATCCAGGTAAACTCTACCTGGCATACCATTATTATTCGCTCTATAATGACACAAGCAAATAAATTGAGGCGGCTTGTTGGTTACGCGTTTGTTCGAGTTTGACAGGTAGAGAGTTGAGGGGGGACACGAGACGTGATTGGACGACGGATTAGAGGAAGTGACGTAAGGAGGCAGAGGCTATCTCATATAATGGATTTCAGACGTCGTTGGAAACATAATAAGAGTTTTAATTTCAGGTAAAACTCTAATATTATTTTAAGTTCTTATGATACTTCTTTGGACTTATTAGACTTCATTCCATAGAGCACCGTGTCTACAATGCAGATAATTATATTATCCGGATATGATTTTGAATCCTTCTTATACTATAGTCTGTTAAATGTAACTTGAACCCTGCGCAGTAACACGTTTTTGGGTCTCAGCCGTATGCGGTATGAGGGGGCCGGGTTTAGTACACTCGCTCACGGTTGTTTTAGTTCTTTAATAATAAATTATTAAAAATAAATTAAAATATAAATTAGTTTTGTCAAGTGTGCCTCGTGTGTAATGCTTCGACCACAATCAACTTTAAGGAGACGGGAGAGAAGGATGGTATTTGACGTTTATAGTTATTTTTAAAAGAAAATAATATAACTAATTCTCTGAATAATACTGCGGAAGATACGAAGAAGTCTGTCTCACTATTAATAATGTACATTAATTTTTTTATATATAGATACCTTTTTTCCATATTATTTATTTGTTTTATTCGATTTAAGTAATTAATAACGACAATAAATAAATAATTAATTGAATTTAGAAGAAATAATAACTATATTATATACTTCATTCCGTTTTCCTACTTTATAAAGAATCGATTTTAATAAGACGAAACCAATATTTTTGTCTAACATTTTTGTCCATTATTGTACCTGCGCAGAAGCGGTCATTTTGGTTCAAGTTACATTTAAGGAACTATACTAGACAGACTGAGACTGACAGTTCACTGTCTGACAGACGACGGTTGACTTGAGTTGACAGTTGACATCGTTATCAATTGTTGAAATGTTGATAATTTGATATTGTTTGATATTTGTTTTGTTGGTAATTAGAAAAATCACAATTTTTCTGGTTTAACTAAACTCATAAGTACTTAATAATACTTAATAATTACCTAAAAATTATGGGTCCTCCGCCTGTAGTTACTGGTATATCTCCAAAGGAAGGACCCCCAGGAACTAGAGTGACGATCCGAGGAGAATTTTTGGGTACAAGTGCTATCGACTTGATTGGTGGGTATACTTCATACAGTTCATACTAACAAATGCTATTGTTATCGGTTGTACGAAGTGATGAGTTACAGTTACATCCACGTTACAGGCTTGAAGATTTGTGGGTGTGAATGTTTGCTGTCAGCAGAATGGAAAAGCAAGAACAAGATAGTTGCCAGATCTGGACCTTGTAAAGGGCGTGGTGACATTATTGTTACTACTAAATCTGGCGGAGAAGGAACATCTACTGTGCAGTTTAGAGGTATCTTACAAATCTAGTAACTGTAGATGGTAAAGTTAACATAACTACTATTATAGACCGTGGGAGGCCCGTCTAAATGTGGCGATCCTTTAATTAGGCGGGTGATATTGCCATTAACAAATAAAAAATTGCCAGTGCAATATTGGATTTGGGCGTATACTTGATTGTGTTGCCTAAAATAACATATAAATGTCTTAACAAGATCAATAAAATCTTCTATATTAACATCTTATAATAAGAGTAAATTTTGCTAGTATGATCACATACAATCAATGCAATCAAAAAAATATAAACATTGCCAATAGTATTAGAACTACTTTAATTTGAAGGTTATCAAAGATTTCACCATTGTTATTCTTTTAGCTTCTAATCTAGATCTAATCTAAAATCAGAGCTGCTGTATCCTAAATTATATCTAGACACTCAACTGAAAATTGTAGTTTGCTTTGAGCTCAAATTATTATTGTAATAACATTTGTTTACTAAATTGAATTATATACAATAATAATAATAATGTTTATTTATCATTGGCTGTGGATTGATTGTAGCTTTGTTAGGTTTCTGGAAAACCCTGTATTATAGTCACCGGTTTTCCACCTCTATATAAATTTACATCAAACAATTTAAAATTCAAACTTTTATTTCTGATTGGTAAATATATAAAAATTAATTAATGTTATTATTTATAGGCTACCATGAGTCTATAGGACCAGTAAAAGAAAGTGCAGTATGGGTTGAAGAAGCAGCTCCCGTCTCCTTGCCCTGGGGCAGAAGACCAATGTCGCCTACAGCATACACACCTCCAGACCCACTTGGCTTGTCCACTGAGGGAGATGAATGTAAATTTCCTGAAGAAGAACTGCATGAAATGTTTCCTGATAGGTAAATAAATAATATATTATAATAATTAACCAGTTTTGTATTACATCTGATATTCAAAACAATTGTAGGAATTCACTTAACATATAATTTAATACCAATTAATAAAATAATAGCTCCTGCCCGTGCCTGTGCTTGCATGATCAACTCATAAGAAGCAAATAAACAAAGTCACTTTCGCATTTATAGTAATTAGGATACTAAATTTAGCTTAAATTCTTAAAATGCTGCCATGTGTTGTCTGAAGCTTATATGAAAAAAGTTTTCACATAGATCTAGTTTACAATAATAGTTATTACATAAATTTATTAATTCAAGCTTTACTGTTAATAATTTCAATTTTCCATCCATGTAACTTATTTCATTTAAATATATTTCAGTTCCGGGAAGCTTTCAGATGAGAATTTCCATCCAGGGTGGTATTTACTAGAACATCACAGTAACACATCTTTTGAAGATCTGAGAGCTGGAATGGTGTTTTTACAAAGAAAGGTCTTATTTTTTTTAAATATCATATGATGGATTGATATGTGGTTTGTTTCTTGCAATATATATCAGATTATAACTGGTTTAATTTTTGTTCTCATTTAATAAACATATAAGGTAGTCAATTACTAATGATATAAAATATCTTCAATGAATTTATAAATTATTCTTTAAAAGAGGATCCCAAAAAGCGTCAAGAAACTTACTTCCAAAAAAATTGACTCCCTATTTGCCAGTTTCTCTATAGCAGATGTTTAATTCTAGAGCTGGTGGTAGAATGTGATTTTCAGTGGTTTAACAAAAGAATATTTAATTTTATAATCAAAATATTATAGTTTTTAATTTGTGGTCTATAAGGGGGTGAGTCCATTAATATTGTTAATTTACAATTATCTTTTTTATTTTTATTTGAAAAGTAGGGCAGATGAATATACTCCGTGTAGTTAAAGTACATTAAGCTTTGTACAGATGTTATGAAAAATAAAAATGGAATCCAAAAACATTACACATCAATAATAAGTAAAATTGACTCTTCAGGTCGAGGGTCAGAAAGAAGGACAACTGAGTTTTCTCAAAGCTAATACAGGAGCTGTAATGGACCAGTTAGACAGACTGGTACTGTTGAAGAATATGTATGAGGATGATCAGAGGAAGAATGGAAAGGAGCCGCTACCCAGCCTACAAGCTGCCATTGAAGGTGAATTGTCTAATGTAATAAACAATAATAAACTTAATAACGCTACACACTAAACAACCCCGATTAGAATAGTTCTGTGTCCAAGCACAAACACACTCAGACCAGAACCCATGCCTGTATGGTTAATACAACCTCCGAGCGGAAATGGACCCTGGGGCGCTTAAAGCAGGCTCGCTATCGTTGCGCCACAACGTCGCCGAATTGTGCCATTTTTGTGTGAATACATCAAAGGATGTTGACGCTCTTTACAAACAGAATGCCTTTTTTTGCCTGATATGTCCCAACATGCTGCCCCAATTACCTTTGCCCAATTTGTACTGTGGTATTTTATATTGAAAAATATTGTTTATTTCATTTTTTTAATTATAGAGTCAATATCTCTCGCTGATTCGTTGTTTTCGGAAATATTATCGCGGAAGGAGAACGCAGATAAAACCCGGGAAGCGCTTTCACTGCTCACGCGACATAAGTTCTTATTCCAACTGCCTGCGTCCATAGATAAGAATATAAGAAAGAAGGAATACGATTTGGTTGTCAATGACTATACGAGAGTGAAAAATTTATTCGGCAACACTGATGTTAAGGTATAAATCTTTTCAATACAATTTATTATAGTGGCAAGACTTTTTTGTTTATTTCCAAACAAGCATCGGCTCTCGACTTCATCGGCCTGGACTTTTTTGTTGATCTGATCACTTTCGAACTTAAGAGGATCATTCGCTAGGTTAATCTGTAGATATTTTTCGTTCAAATTCAAATTCGTTCTAGCCGTTCCATAGAGAATATAGAAAAATAGCCACATAGACACATCGTTGTTTTATATACTCTAGACATATTGGCATCATGTATGTTTTTAAAATATAAAATTGGTTTCATACACATTTCATTATAGTCATAATATTGGGTTTCAGCTCTTTCAGAAAATTCTTGATGAAATCGACAAGAAGATAGAAGATTTGAAAGAGAATTTACATACGAGAATGAAGACCATGCCAGTCAATGTTCAAGATCAAACCAAATATATTAGGTACAAAAAATACAAACTCCTAGAGGCTAAATGATTACTGTTCGACGGTTCGAACCAATGAAATTCTTAATTATTTATCATGATTTTTAGGTTCTATTGTAGCTTTTGGAGTCCACTTTGTTGACTTAACTTTTTAAACATTTTTATTCAAAGTAAAAATCGTTTTCACTTATCTAGAATTATTATGTTGAAATTTTTCTACTAACACTTAATTAGTATGTAGGTGCTTTGAAATTTTTCTTGGTTTCGACCTTATAATTAATTGTATTTAAACATAAAGTATTTTCTTCAAAACAAGGCAAATCGTTTATATAAATAAAGAACAGAAGTTGGCCGAGAATAGATCCCTGTGGGACTCCCATATTTACTTCAATGCCTGGGCATTGAATTCTTAATGTTTTCGTCAACTATTATGATGCTTATTATCATATATGAAATCGGACAAAAGAGCGCAGTGTCAAGTATACGATAGTGCTTCAAATACTTGGCCAACATGTCGTGCTGTACGTAGTCAAAAGCTTTTGTTAAGTCACAAAAACAGTGCATGCTGTGTCTTCTCCCGCGCCCTAAAATGGTTTCTAAGCAATTTAATGCCAGCATTAGTTGTAAGCAATGGCAATAATATTATGAAATCACTAGCTTTTAATGACAATTGAATACTGAATAAGATAATTTTTAAAATTTCAACTTTTAAAGTGTTGAAATTTTGTTATTTCAGATTACTTATAAGTTTGAATTGGGAAGGCGACGCCGCGTGGGTAGCAATAACTACGCGAAAAGATTATCTTATGAGCTTATTGAATAAAGTTAAGGATCACTTTAAGAAAAAGGAGGAACAAGAATCTGGTGAGAAAGGTATGAGTATAGTTAAGACCAAATCTAACCTATACTTTCTATACAAATAGATAATATCATATATATTATACGATTATTAAAATTGAACTCACTGATTGTATAATTGTATTTATGAACTAAAATCAATTTTATTAGACATCCAGATATGTTTGTTCTGGCTAATCTCGGAAACTGGTGCCGATTTTTCGATGTTAAACTTAGGATGCTGCGATGGTGATAATTAGATTTTTCTACTCATACTAATGCTTCGAGAAATAGATCAACGATGAGATAAGATAAAAATATCTTCTCTGTAATATGTTAACAACAGCGGCAACAGAATGGCTCCGTCTTTCTTTGCTCTGACAGAAGAAGACTTAATAATGTTTTTTGATTTTTGTAATCTTAATTCTTTTGCAGGTAAACGTAAAAGCAAAGAGTCTGATGAGGGTTCTTGGAGCGCCGTCCGCTCGGCGTGGTGTTCCGCCGCGTGCGGAGCGCTCGCCTCTGAACTGCACGCTCTGTGGCCGCTAGCCAGAAGATACTTCGCGGGAGAGCTCGCCGGGCAGCCTTCGGATCCTCAACGACATGCTGATCTTAAGGTATTTCCAGCTAACTTTCACTGGTCGCAGTTTTTTAATGCAAGAGGCCGGCTAGGTAGGTACCACTGCAGTGTCATGTATTGTACCTAGTCTAGTGAGTCTAGTGAGTTAGCCGCTGCGAGTGTGGAGTAATTCTATGGATTACTTTTATTAATTTTTTTACATTGCTGAAAGGACCAATTTTTCCTAAAAAAAATTGGAAATTTACAAAAATGGTTTTGGTCGCATTTGGAGAACTAGTTAATTTTATTTGGAATGCAGTCTGCGACCTTTATCTTTAAATCTTTATAGTTTTACCAGTTTTGTATTTACCAGAACAGAAAATATTCCATATAATGGTGTACAATTAAATTATAGGATAAACCAAAACAGCCTTATTGATATTGAAATATGCGGTATCAGTAAAATTAAGGATTTTACTGATACAAAAAAAGCTTATGGTTAGTTCTGTGGGTGTAGGAGAATCACTGTCATGGTTTGCAATAATATCGTCTGATGCGGATGCCGAGGCTTCAAAAGGCAATCGGCAGGTGATTTGTGGGAAGGGCGCCAAGCATCTTCTAATTGAAGACCAATTGGATCAGTCGAGATCGCAGGTGGGCTGCAGATAGCCCAAGGGGTCATGATCCAATCCAAAACTCAAGCGTTAACAAGTCTGCGATTCTCGAAACTTCTGGAATGTGATAAGAGTCGTTTGGATCTCTGATTACCATTGATGCTTGACCAGCAGCTTTTTTTTCTTTTTTCTCTCATGGGGAAAGCCTCATGCCTCTCTGTTACGGAGGCAACAGGAGGCTATGTCGAACTCGTACCGATTAAAACCTCACGGTATTCTGCGCGGTGCCTTTTGTCAAATCTATGGGTGCGCTTTTACATTCTTCCAGCGCAAGCCTCCATTCGAAGGTACTTAGTTAATAAGTGCCACCTCCGGTTTTTGTGTTCAGCATGCTTAATAGATGTCTCTCTGGTGTCCGCAGGAGATGATAATAGCGGCTGTGCAGCTGTTCTCGGAGCACATGCGCGCGTGCCTGCTGGCGGGCGGCTCGCCGGTGAGCGCGGAGGCGCGTCTGCTCGCCAACCTGCGCAGTCTGCGCGAGGCTTACGAGTCGCTGCTCAAACTCGACCTCCCCTCGCAGGTCAGCTACTGATACACTTTAACATGATACTGGTATATAAAAAAACAAAAAGTATACATTTTTATATAGATAAGTTATTTTTCAGACGACCGTTGTGATGTGGTGGTAGCGCTCGGGGAAGATTTTTTATTGACGTTATAGATATTTATCTCAGTTTGGGCGTTTGTCCTTGTGCCTCGGAGAGCACGTTCAGCCATCGGTCCCGGTTGTTATGATATCATCTGATGATAATCGTTAAGTCTTGATATGTAATTTGCTGTTATCCAGTGAGTTACTCCAGTGAGTTACTGGATCGCCCTTATGATTGCGGAGGTCAGATGACAATCGATTGGGTGTGAAAACTAGTAACCTGTCAAATCCCGGTAAGAGTAATAAGCAGATCCTTGGTAAAATACCAAGATTAATGCTGAAACGATAAGAAGAAGAGATATCTTTGTTATGTTTCAGGCCCGTCGACGAAATATATGAGCCGAAATGTTTTTTGAGCGCTTCTTAAATTTTGACACGTTCTTTAATTTTTTTGGCAACAAATGTTCAGATAATGTGGTGTATCAAACTGTGAATAAAATAAAGAAAGAGTACGACAGACATGATCTAGACTACTCTTGGGCTTCAAGATATGCAGCCCGTTACCATTGCATAGCTAAAATCGGTTTTAAGACAGTTACATATCATTTTCTAACCTTTACTGACTACCCTCTGAGAACTAATAAAAATATACTTTCAGACCCCTTAAAACTTTACGTTTTAATTGTTTCATATTTTCAGCCACTTAGTATCGTAGAAAAGATAATATTCAACTACCGTGTGCACGGTATGACTGTCTTCCTGCAACGAGCTCACAAGCGAGTGAAGGGGCTCGCGGACAAGGAGACTTGGAAGATACAGGAGTTTACTGACTATGGCGCCATCACCAATCTGGTAAGTTGCAATAATATAAAGCTTTTTTATTCCAATAATAAAATGTTATTGTTTATTACATTTGTAAAGTTTTAAATTTATATGGAATAATAGCAACTGAAAACAATTATTTTTGTTCCTTATAAAAAATTCAATTCTAGATAGAATACTGAATGGCCATTCCATTCAGTATTCTATCTGACTACTGATAAAAATGTTATTAAAATTCATATTATAAGTTTGATCGAAAATACATATATTCGTGTCGAAATGCCCGATTGAAATGCAGGATAGCATTGATCTGCCGGCCAGAGTATAGCATATTAATTTATAGATAAACGACGATTTATTATTTTATTTTCAAAAAATACGCTTTGACACTGCCATACTAGATGGCAGTAAGATAGAAATTGTAATTTCTACATCGCAGTGGCTAGAATATTTTAGTTTAGGACATAGTATTTACAAACGTTTTTTATTTAAATTTTCGCGTTTTTTATTATTTAATTTTGGAGATCTGTCAATTTTGACACAGTATTATGTCATACGGTATCCTTCTTTGGGGAAAGGCGGCTGACATTAATACTATTTTTATTCTTCAAAAAGGGTAATTCCGGCAATTTATAATTTAGGATCGCGGGCCTCTCTAAGAGATGTTTTTATGGATATAGGTATAATGACTGTGGTGTCACAATTTATTTATTCTAACCTCTTATATATTAGGAATAATTTAAAGTCTTTTAGCAAAAAATAGTGATATACATTCAGTTAACACTAGAAACAAAAATAAACTTTGTATTCCTAGCTTTCGTCTGCGTAAAGTCACTAATTCTTTTAAGGGGCTAGGTATTCGCATTTTTAACAAAATTCCAGATTGCTTATTGGAACTGCCAGTAAGCAAGTTCCAAATGTACATAAAAATAAACTTATCAATAAAGCCTATTACTCGTTAGAAGAATATTTTTCTGATAAAAATGCTTGGGACTCTTAAAATTGCTGGATCTCATTCAAGAACCAAATTTTATATTAAAAATACAATTGTAAAAAACATATATTTGAAAAGAGTAACTGTCGAGTTTCTTGTCGGTTCTTCTCGATAGAATCAACCTTCCGAACCGTCGGTAGCGCTTGACTATTCAAAAGTACTTTTAAAAGTCTACTTGAATAAAAATAATTTTGATTTTGATTTTGACACCGCCTACCATGTAGCTTGGCCGAGCGTTGGGTGTTAGGTTTTATTTTCGTTACGAAATTTCTTGATTCGGTCGCCGCGCTCGAAGCCCGCGATAAAAGCTATGCAATAGCTTAAAACCTCACATAAAAATAAAATATAAAATCATTCACTCATTCATTCGTTTGATATAAACATTCAATTTCCAGCCACAATTGCTAGAGACGTACCTGAACGACGCGCTCTCCTCCATACACAAGTGCGTGTTCCCGACGGGCCGGCGCGAGACTGCGCTGCTGAGCGACGGCAGCGAGCCGCTCACCACACTGCAGAAGCACACGCAACAGATATTGTTAGCGTTTGTCAGCGTTCTCGAAGAGCTCGCCTTGCAACATGATGATCAGGTAAAAGTCTTTTAAAATATAAACTACGCATTTTGATTGGTTTAAAAAAATATTTTCCTTGTTATATAAGTATAATGCTTAAACTTTTTGATTTGTCAAGTAATGAATTATAATTCTTCCTACAATCGTAATAAGAGAAGGCATCAGTTATACAATTTTTGAAAAAAAAAAAAAAAAATAATTGTTCATTTGTGGATAAAATGCATTGAATTTTGCTAGTCAAGCAAAATATAAATCAATCTCCTATTATTACAAATGCAATAAATTATTTTAGTTTCCGATTTAATTTCAAATATAATTCAAAATTCGAAAAAAAACGTTTTTATGTGATAAATTAAAACTATTTTACATCAATTTAAAAATTATAAATTATGATATTACTATAAAACCCCAATGGTACCAAAAAGTAAATCTGACACAGGTGAAAATTATTGAATGACTAATATCACTATTAATAAAAAAATAGGGGTTGATGGTAGAAGGGGTGACAATTTAGGGTTGTATGTATTTAAATGCCACATCATAAAAAAATAAAATAAAAGAAATTGTCCACAAACAAAAAATTAAAATTTGTGGTGGACCACCCTTATCACTTCGATGTATAAAAAATTGAAAACAACCTATTCTTATATCTATCGAATATACATACAAAATTTCATCAAAATCGCTCAAGCGGTACGGAGGACTATGGTAATCAAACTGTGACCCGAGAATTTTATATATTAGATTATTAATAATTCCAGGATTTCAACAATACTAGTCTATCCGTGGCGCTAGACCAGCCCTTAGACGAGCACTCCCACGTGCTGAGCGACGGGCGCGTTCGTTCGTGGCAACAACGCTTGCTAATATCAGCCGTCAACGCTCAGTACACGAGACGGGTCATATTGCCGAACATCGCTGCCTCTTTTGAAAAGTACGTATATATAAACATTTATGATTAAAAAAATGTTTTTTCTATTCCTAGTGTTTGCCTATTTTTCGAAATTCGATCATAATCACTATGGGTTTTTTTTTATGTGACAACACTAAATCTTATCAATAGCTACTGAACAAAGAAAATACCATAAGTTGATAAATGAAAGAAAAATTTTTCATTAAAGCAAAATTCAAATTCAAAATTCAAAGCTCTTCAAATTCTTAAAATAATTTATAAATATTGCTTACTTGGATAACGCATTTTTTCCAATTTCCTAAACAACTGAACTGATTTTGATGAAAATTCTATGGACCTATTCTAATTATTTATTCTTTCAAATCTCGAATGCAAAAAACATACTAAAATACAATCGAATTTAGAAACTCCTCCATTTTTAAAGGTGGTTAAAAAAATCTATTGTCTTTATAGATTTCTGATATTTCGAACAGACCAATTAAATTTGTATGTAGGTATATTAATGGTCTTCTGAATTTTAATTCTTGATGTTTACAATCAAATAAAAAAAAATTACAGTTTCGAGTTTCCAAATCCCTCGCTCGCGATACAAACAACAAAAGAAGCCCTCAGTAACCTTGAGTCTAGTATCGCGGAGACTTACTTAGAGCACAAGGGGGACCCTCTAGTTGGCACCATAGAGCCTAGCATGTACATGGGACGGCACAAGATAGACCCGGACGCGATAGTCGACGACGCTAGACCTTATGTTTATGAAATCATAAATAATCTCATCGCTGTCCATGCTGAGGTGAGTGTTACATGGTTAAAATTATTAGGCTTAATTTTGTTTGATTGCTGAGTGTTCTATAATAGTTACTACTAATAGAAAGCAAAACTAATAAAAAGGTTATGTAAAAAAATTAAAATCAGATATTTTATCAAAATGTTTTTAATAATTAAAATGCTAAAAAAAATAAAAAGTAATTTACACGGAATTAAGATGTAATTTACAATTTGAAAAATGGTAAACTTTTTAATTATTTACGATACAACGTAATCACTTTATATTGTACATTTTAAATTTTAAACATATCAGATAATTTTTTTAATTTGTTTCTTAATATATAATACTATAAATAGTTATTTACAGATGTTTAACATAAATTTTAGTAAATTTGTGTCATTTAGTACAAAAGTTGTTAAAATTCGTCAAAAGATGGCGTTGTCGTCGATCTGAATCGCGCTAACGAATGGACGAGTCGAAAACATTATATACCATCGGATAGTAAATTTTAGTTAACTTTGCGCAGAGGCAATATCGTAACCAATGAGGTTAATCCGAGGTGCGATTATTGCTAGTTGAAAACTTTACCAATACCCCGCCGTGTGGTCGTGAAATACCGACCGCTATGGCAATTTTTGAAAGGCCTTCACCGGCCTCATAAATCTCATAGTCACTTCATAGTATAAAACAAAGTCGCTTTCTCTGTCCATATTGTATGCTTAAATCTTTAAAATTACGTTACGGATTTTGATGCGGTTTTTTTTAATAGATAGTGATTGAAGAGCAAGGTTTATATGTGTAATAAAATCCATTAAATAGTGGAGATAAAAAAACTGTTATTTTTGAGGTTTCTAATGTGATGTCGTAAGTAATTACATTTAACGCGTGGCCACGGGCAGTAATGAATAAATCAAAACTACTGGATCGATTTTAATCAGTTTTTCACTGAATGACATAGGCTATATATTTTATACCCGTGCGAAGCCGGAGCGGGCCGCTAGTACTTATAATATATCTCTACGAAGTACTAAGTCTACAAGTATATCTCTACACAGTATTTAAAGTTTAAAAAAAGGAACGCGAGGGCGAGGGGCTAGTATTGAATTAATTGAATACCTTGGACTTCAGAATTAATTTGTTTGATAAGAGTTGTCAGTTCTCCTGTTTTCCTCCCCCTTCCTCGAAGGCGTATAAAAAAATGCATATTTCCTTTTCCGTGTTCAATATAAAACTTCTAAAGTCTGAACACATAAATTTTGATAGGGCTTGTAACTTTTTACTGCCGCGTATAAAAAAATCATTCCTTCAATTAATTACGTAAATCACATCCCTAATCAATTTCATTGTTTTAATGTAAGATTTAAAAAAGGATAATAATTTTGAATTGGTGTTATTGTGTCTTTTTTTTCTTTGTTTTCTATAAAGAAAACTATATACGCTTACATTACCAGTAGCATTATAAGCATGCTATCCTATCCCTTGGGTTGTGAACGATCATGTGGTACTGCAATTATCGCAGGGGTTACGGTGACTGCTTAGCACCAAGTGGACCCGAGACCGTATGCCTATTTGCCAACCTGACAAGAAACTGGGTCCAGATGGACAAGAAAGTGATCTTATAAGGGTTCCTTTTTTACCTTTTGAGGTACGAAACCACAAATGTAATATTATGGTTGAAGGTGGATAGTATAAGCGGTGCGGCGTGTTCTCGTTACGTGCGCGACATAAGCGAGACGGTGTGTGAGGAGGTGTCGCGCCTGCAGGCGGACGCGCCGTCGCCCGCGCGCGCCGCCGCCTTCCGTGCGCGCCTCGAGACCACGCTGCTACGACTAGCCTGCGCCGCGCATCTCACCGCGAAAGCAGAGTAAGTTGACCCTCTATATGAAATAATCAATGACAGGTGACATGACGTCGTCGTGGTTAGACTTAGAAGTGATTTTGATGTTGAGGGGATGAGGAAGTTGCAAAAAATATCGTCTGCCATTTTATGACGCCATCTCGTATTTATTTCTTTTTTCAGATAAATCGGTCCATAGAAAGAGGATAAAAATTCAATTACTAGATTTTACCCCCACAAGACATAAACAATGCAAGCTAAGTAAAAGGGTGTGTCAGAATATTTTGTTTTTGATATAAAACTGAAATGGATAAACAAATTTCAAACTTAAAACGAAATTGTATAGGAATGTCAATTCAATACAGAATTATGATTTTGTCAAAGTCACATGGAAGGATGTGTATTATATTAAAAATGTTCTATTTATTTTCTGTATTAATAATTCTTAATTTTCTCATTGTATTTAAATTATAAACAAAAGGGCCTTCAAAATCCTACTCAAAAATATATAACGCTATGAATATAATTGATTTTTGTTACAGAAATTATCTCAAGAAAACTTTAGCTAGTATCCCACCTTTAGAAACTGAAGAGGAAAAAATGTGAGTGATATTTTTGTATTACTTTTAATACACTAGGGTGTTGAATATCACAATTTAATTCTGAAAATTCTGCTCTGCTCGAGAATAATGAAAACATTGTTTACACATATGAATACATTATTTCCTAAATTTTGTTTGATAAATAGTTTAACATATACACATACAATCATTCTAGCACGCACGCACGCTCGTACACATCCGCATGCACGCACGCTAGTACGCATGCATGTCCGCATGCACGCACACTCGTACGCATTCATTACCGCATGCACGCACGCACTTAAACGCTCGCTCGCACGCGCTGTGTCTTCGATTTTATATAAATTATGTACTACATACGAGGTGAGATATAAATACAACTAATTTGAATAATATAATATAAATAATTTGATAGCATGAGAATAAATCAATCGAACCATAGATTGTATATTATTTACTTTTTGAAGCTCATTAAATAAATTGGTATTTTAAAATTTTAATTTACTTTTTCAATATTTTTATTTTTCATATAATTCAATCACTTTTAACATATATTATTGCTATTATTATTATTTTTATTACTATTAAATTATAAAATAATTTATTATATTATTATTAGGTATTATTATTATTATTAGATAGGATTTTTACGTGTTATGTTATGATCTACGCTAATTTAAATAAATTATTATTATTATTATTATTATAGAACCTGCATTAAATCTATTCAGTAGTACGTTTTTGTTTCCAGACGCATGGACACAATAATACGAGATTTCAAAAAGAGGATGGAGCTTCAACTGGCGAGCCTCAATTGCAACATCGAAACTGTTTAACGTAAGAACCCCTGTCTATTAAATTAGGATCCGTACGTAAAATACGTCTGTTAAACGTTTATATATAATATAGCGTGTGTAAACTTGATGAAAGTAACGTTTATTGGAAAACTTAAGTGTAATGATTAGTCACATATCTTGTTAGATAATTAACTGTTAATTAGTACCGAGAGCGAGTCGGTCACGTGTGCTGAGGGTTCTGTAACAAAATATTATCTTTAGAATATCCGACCTCTTAGATTTTATTCGTCCACAGACTTCAAATACATAACATTATATTCTAAATGATTTTTTTTTTCTATGATTTCGTATTGAATACGTATCTTAGAGGTAATTTTATGTAAAAGATAACCTGACTATTTATTTATATTGGTTCTAAAGATAGAGAATTCTAAAAACGAAAAATATACTTAGGTGTTTAGAAATTTTTTATTTATTGTCAAGCTAAAATATAAAGATATAGTGATTTTAACGTATTTTATGGACGATGTCTGTTATTATAATACCGAATATATCAGTATTCAGTTATTCCTGATTGTATATTTAAAATGAAAACGTTTTGTAATCTGTAGCAATATTATATTTAGATAAGATATCAAAGACATAATGTATTATAGAGTTTAAAACTAAACTATATTTATTATATTATTTATACTAATCTTCTTGTTTTATTTTTTTATAATTCTGAAACAAAAGTGATATTTAGTGTAAATTTGTATGTAAAATATATTGTGATATCTATACACAAAGAATATATATAACTCATGGAATATAAGTTGAACCAAAATGGCGTCCGCCCAGGTACAATCATAGACAAAAATGTTGGGGCAATGCTTAGCGGTTGTCCGGGGAATTCAAATGTCTTAAAGGAAAAAAAACGTGATGTTTATTTAAATAGTCTTTTTTATATAGTGTGAAAACGAAATTAAGTATATAATGTAATTATTGTATCTTCTAAATTCAATTCCTTTTTTATTCATTATTAATATTAATTACTAACATATGAAACAAATAAATTACTAACATATAAAACAAATAAATATTATAGATAAAGGTCGTTATGTGTTATTAAATATAACAATAAATATATAAAAAATGTTAAGAACTAAATAATCTGTGCACGAGTCCTCCAGTGTCAAAATGCGACTAAGTGGGGGCTAGCGTTGTCACGTTACTATAGTTACGCGCGCCTCTTCATTCTGCACTTCGATTGAGACCCAAAAATGTGTTACCTGCGCATTCAAAGTCTTGGTTCAACTTATGTGCTGCGAGATTTCCTTACTATATTTTTTGCACTATGGGATTGGACAAATCCAAAACACGTCAGAACGCTTATTATAAAACAAATAAATATTATAGATAAAGGTCGTTATGTGTTATTAAATATAACAATAAATATATAAAAAATTTTAAGAACTAAATAATCTGTGCACGAGTGTCCTCTAGGGTCAAAATGCGACTAAGTGGGGGCTAGCGTTGTCACGTTACTATAGTTACGCGCGCCTCTTCATTCCGCACTTCGATTGAGACCCAAAAACGTGTTACCTGCGCATTCAAAGTCTTGGTTCAACTTATGTGCTGCGAGATTTCCTTACTATATTTTTTGCACTATGGGATTGGAAAAATCCAAAACACGTCAGAACGCTTATTACTTGTGGTTGTTTTAATTTAGAGTGATAGCTTTATTCATACCAAGTTTTAACGGTTGTATGTATCGCCGTTATTACAATAGTTACCGCTTCATTTATAAATTTTAATTTTTGTATATTTGTTAATATTTAGTAGTAAAATATTCTATGAAAATTTTAACCGACAGCCTGCGACATTTCAATAAAGGTACAACAGACGCTTAGTTATATAACTAATTCAGGCTTCAAAAGCTAGGCATTGGGTTCGGCTTCTGCTACTCATACTAAGACAAAATCATATTTATTGTAATATAAATAGTTTACATCGTTTTCTCCCGTCAACTTTATTGTGAATATTATGAGTTAGATGAATCCCAAGGCACATAATTATAGGACTTACTTCAGCTGCGAGTTTATGCAGTATCTGTGCCATAGAGGGACCGGTCTCGGCGACCATCTTCCGGAAGTAACCTTTTTTGTTCTGTAGTAAAATGTACGGATGGTCGAACTCTACCATGTGACCGGCGTCCAGGACTAATATCTGTATTATATTTTGTTTTGATTGTTTTATTTTGCCTACTGATTCTAATTTTATATAGACTTGAGAGTCATGTTAAAAATTATTTTTGAGTGATAATTGGCGGGATTTCAAATATTTTTATACTGCAAATAGTGACATTTTATGGAGTTTGTGACACCAGCGTTATTCTTATAAGCGTGATAAATAATAATAAAATGGGATACAGAGAGTTACTGAACCTCCAGCGATCCACACTTCCTTCTACCATTCGATATATCTGTGTAAGAATATTACCTCCCCAGTTGAGTCAACCGATGTAAAACAGCAAGACTCTACGGCATACATATTTTGATTATAATTATCTCACTGGATCTAGTGAGCTTTTCAAATATAAAGCGTTTCGGCAAAAATACTCATCAATCAAAAACAATATTCTACAGTCCTCGGTATTAAATAGTAAAGGAGTCGACTCAGTACCCTTAATTGTTAAAATCTAGCATAGATTTATTCTTACAAAAGTGTTTCTGTGATAATCTAGTTACTAATACTAGATTAGACCAAACAGTTCCCAACGGTCCGAGTCACAATGTCTAATGTGAGCCTGTTTAGTTGTATAATAGCATTTTAAAAGTATTTGTAAATACCTTATCAGAATCGATGACAGTATTCAATCTATGCGCCACAGTTAGCACCGTACAGGTCCTAAAATGCTCCCTAATCGTTGTCTGTATTAATGCATCGGTTTGTGCGTCCACATTAGCCGTGGCTTCATCTAGTAAGAGTATTTTGTCATTGTTGACAATAGCTCGTGCGAGACATACCAGCTGACGTTCGCCTACACTGAAGTTACTACCGCAGTCGGAAACTTTCTTGTTGAGAGCCTCTGAATCAAAAGGAATGTAATCTTTTAGAGATATATAGGTTTAATTCGAGTTGATATGATTCATTTAGTTGCTTTTGTCGAAAATTGTCTAGTGTATAGTAAAACCACTAGAAGTGTCTAAGCACAAATATTTCCCAAAAGATGGGTTACGTTAATTCGGTTTTTTGCTGGCCCTGACACCATGTTTTTGATAAACGAAAATTTTACTGATTTTGGTTGAATATTTTTGCGCTTTTTATATTCTTGTATACAAAAATTACCTTCTCCGCTGATGAAGCCCTGGATAAAATGTAGTTCAAATATAGGACTCATTACGAACCTGCACCTTCTTCTTCTGACATAAGTTCTACTTTCTCTAAAGCGTTAAGTAATAAATCGTCAGAATACTCGTTAAATGGGTCTAGATTTTTTCTTAGGTTTCCGCTGAATAGAACTGGTTCCTGAAAAGGATGGCATATTTCATGAATTAATATATCACTACTGGCAAAAAACACTATTGTCGTGAAATTGATATTTCAGGAACAATAGCCAGTATTTATTTCATTTATAAGTTCTAAAACAGTTGACGATCGTTCGGGTGTATGAAGCGACCCTAGACATTGATTAAACTTGATCCAGTTTCGATGTAAGCTCGGAACAGAATTTTGTATTTATGTTGAATTGAGACATTGTTCTAATCTGCACGTTGTGCGTCTCCTAAGAGTACCATGAGGCCAAAACGTTGATAATAATCGTTAACACTTCTTAAGCTTTCAAATTTGAGTTAAAGGTCGTATGTAAAAAGCCAGGGAAATACACTAGGGAGAAGAAGGTATTTAGGATGCAGTTCATTACTAACCTGAGGTATAATTGATATCTTTTGTCGCAGGTACTTAAGCCCAATCGATGTTATAGCAATATCGTCAATAGTAATAGTTCCTTCTAAATATGCTAATCGGAATAAAGCTTGTATAATTGAGGATTTGCCTGCTCCGGTTCTCCCGACGATACCAATCTATAATATTTATATCATTTATATATAATTAATGTTGCTTTTGTTTTTTCAGTTTGGTTGGATTTTTTTTTTTTGTTGCAAGAAGCCTGGTAGGTACGTACCACCGCAGTGTCAAATATTCTACCGCCAAATAGTAGTGCTTAGGCATTACTGTGTTCCGGTTTGAAGGGCACTGTTGGCTAGTAAAATTACTGGACAAAGGAGATTCAAGAGCCAATATCGCGAGATTGGCAACGCGTGGGTGGCACCTACTAAAGGTGTTGCAAGCGATCATTGGCTACGGCAATCGCTTACCATCAGGTAGGCCGTATGCTTGCTTGCCAACTTAGTAAGATATAAAAAAACGGTTTATGTGGATCCTTGTTGCTATTAGTATTAATGGATTGCTTCGACAATAGGCTTCTGTCACACAGTATAACAAAGTGAAGTAATAATTTTAATACCTTTCATTTAAGGTGTGTCCCAGACAAACACACAGACGGGGTAGAATATGAATTTGACGGTAGCACGATTGTTATTACAATGGTTTGGCAACTTACGTAAACTATGATTACTGCTATCATCATGCGAGCCGTAGGCTATATGGACGCAAATAAACAATACCATGTCAGCCCACAAAATTGAAAAAACTGAGTTATATATGCAGAAGTGTTGGTAAATGGCTGAAGACCATATTTTAAGATATAATAAAATCATATTTGTAGGGTTTTAAGCTTTAAAACTTCTAAAAAAGTCATTCTTTACCCATGCAATTTATGTATTATTTTAAACGTTTTGGGTTATATTATATACGAAATATGCAGTTTGTATGCTTATTTTATGTGAAAATAAGTAAAATAACTTACATACATCTTGAAATTGCCAAAAACTTGACCAATACATAAAATGATATAAAGCAAGTTGTTCAAAAATTTTCAAACACGTTTTTCTCGAAATGACATTCGTGTGGGTTGACATGGTATTCCTTATTTGCGTCCATATATAAATATAATTAATTTAGCAAAAAATACCTTTTCATGTGGTAAAATATTAAACTGCAGTTTATTCAGAACATATGCACCGTCAGGAGTGTATTTCAAACATAGGTTATTGAAATTTATTCCTCCTCCTGTAGGCCAGCCGACGGGGGGCTTTATATCTGGATACTGACAATTATTACTAATTAGACGATTGGCTAATTTTATAACGGTGTAGGAAAACCCGATTTTTCCGCTAGAGGCATAAAATCACAAAACCTATTAGCATGTAGTGAACGTTGTGTAGGGGAATTGAAGACATTCTGATGATTATTTTATCTTTTGAAACTTTTAGATTTATCAGAAAAATAGTCATACCCATATAATATCACTATTTTCTTTTCTATTGATACACAAAGATATATACTTTATAAGATTACAATCTAGCCTTAATGGCTAATAAGTAATTTCACTTTAACCTAAAGTAACTCTAAGCTATTCTAAGACCGCGTTAATAACACCTATCTTATTGTCTCTAATAACTTAAGGGGAAGATACTTTGTTCAAGGTATGGTAAAAATTTATAAATAAATAAAATCGTGAACCGATACCATCGACCTCCTTTGGCCTTTGACATAAGTATAGAAAAAAATGCCGAATTGAAAACCATTTACTATTTATAAGTCTATGCAATGCAATATTTGAATTCAATGTTTTACCATGTTTGCAACAATATTTTTTAGTTAGTAATAGTAATTGTGATAAATATAATTAGATTACGATGTCCAATTTAGTTTCCGCTGGCAGTTTCGTGTACTCCATAACTCTTTCAACACTAGTCATCTGATTTTCCATTTCGGCAGATTGTCGCATACCCCATTGAAATATACCAGTCAGAGAGATGGATTGAGTTATAATGAGACCAACGGTACTGCCATCGATATCTATGTAAACATAAAGGAAAATAGAGTTTTATGGAAAAACTAAACTCTTAAATGGACGCAAATAAGCAATACCATGTCAACCCACAGAATTGAAAAAACTGAGTTATATATGCAGAAGTGTTGGTAAATGATTGAAGAACATTTTTCTTTAATATTTGTAGGGTTTTAAGCTTTAAAACTTCTAAAAAAGCCATTTTTTTAATCATGCAATTTATGTATTTTTAAACGTTTTAGGTTATATTATATACGAAATATGCAGTTTGTATACTTATTTTTGTGAAAATAAGTAAAATAACTTACATAAATCTGAAATTTCCAAAAACTTGACCAATACATAAAAAAAATCATATAAAGCAAGTTGCTCAAAATTTTTAAACGCCTTTTCTCGAAATGACATTTGTGTGGGTTGACATGGTATTGCTTATTTGCGTCCAAATAATTGGAGTGTTTTAAAAAATGCTATCTTGTAATGCAATGGTACAAAAATATATTGAATGTTGTGATCTCTGGTAATAAATTTTTTTATCCATTTTGGCAATCTGGTCTCTATCTCTGGAGTTCACGATTAGGTAGACTATGAGTTTCTTGGATTCCAAGAAAATATCTGATAAATATAAAATGTCACTCGTTTAAAAAAATTTCCTCTTTTACAAAGTGGATAAACAAAGTAGAAACCGTAGATAGCTCATGCATCTGCGTATATTTTCTGATTTAGAATTTCTCGCATCCCTCCGCTCCGCTTTCTTAAAAAACAATAGCTGGACGCACACGAAACACATCACTGAAGTTGCAATAAGATTAATTCAGATGTTACTCGTTAAGAAGTTCCCTTCAAAACCAACTTCATACATCAGAGGCATATGTAAACAGATTACACATGTTTGTTCATATAGAAACTGACCCACTTCTTTCGTCCCGCGTTCGCTACACAAGCTAAATGCACACTAAAGAAATAATAATCGCGTTAATTCAGACGTTGAAACTTGGAAATTTTTAATTAGTTCTTTTAAATACAGAACCTAATATTTTTGGAGTTAGGCAAAAGTGCTCAAGATACTCACCAGTCTTCATTAAACAGGTGAATGTGACACATACGATAAACAAAAGACAAATGACATCGAGGAAGTATCCGAAAGCGCGACTACAAGTAATGAAGAGATACCACGCTGCGCTGTGTAAGTCTTGGTGACGGTCGAATTCACGGGCCAAGAGTAATTCTGCACCAAACGAGCGGATCGTCGGTAGACCCAATATTGTTGCATTGACATGCCCGAAGACTGGGCTACGTGCTAAAAATACGAATTTTTGATATTTTACTTTACTATAAACTACTTCTTTACGTGACTTGGTCGCATCTGGCCTTCCTGATGGATATCCTATGTCTATGTTCACAGTTAGACCAAAGGTATCATAGTGTGTTTTCACTTAAAATAAAGAACAAAAGAAAAGACTAAAATACAGTACAGATACTGCTGCTTGGTTGGATGCCAATCCCTATTTATGGTTCCTTTTTTCAGTTAGTTTTAAATAATGTTTTACTGATTACAGTCGAGATAGGTTTATTATTTAAATGTTTCTGCTTGGTTTATAAAGATTTGAAGCCTTTATAACAATCAATTCGTCTTATGAACTGAGATAAATGAAAATAAATATTAGGCTTTATACTTACTTATTCCTTCAAGACGTTTTATGGCACTTGTTGTTCGAACATATATCAAACGAAATATGTAGAATATAATCAAAGCTGTTGCGATTGGTACGAGAAGTGCCACTTCCGTCATTAAAATAACTACCACAACGCCGAGTAAGTTTAACATTATCTGAAATTATGAAAAAGCGATAAAATGGCAAAGTGCTATTTACGAAAAGTAAATTGGCTAAATAATTTTACCTGAAAGCAATCTAACATTGCTTGTGGTAATAGTTCATCAACTGCGCCCATATCTTTACTGAATCGATTGAGAATTCTTCCAGAAGGATTGGAATGGAAAAAACTCATGGGTGAAAGGGATATACATTCGAACATTAAATCGTGCAATCTGAAAAATTAATTAAGCTTTGCAATTCGCAAAATAGTTTTTTTTAGTTTCTAGAGAAGAAAAGGATATATTTATAGATTTACTTTATCGACGATCGCATACACAAGGAAAAGAATAAGAATGCTCGTATCAAAGCAACGACTACAGTAGCTACTGTCAAAACACCAAATATGAGTGCGAAATCTTTGCGTCTCAAACCATGTTGAGACCATAGCAGATTGTCCATCGTCTTGTCGCCAGTTAAATGATCTTCTGCATGACTCCTATAATTAATAGAAACAAGAATCGTTACTTTGAAAGTCCATAATTAAATAAGTTTTCAAAAAAAGGCTTGGCAGTAGTTATTAGCTTCTATTTTATTAGATTTTTACATTATAAAAACGATTTTACCATCGACTTATCCAGTAATCACTTGCACTAGCGAAAAATTGTGCCAATAAAAACATCGATAACACAAAATATACAAAAGGGCAACCAGCAGCCGCTAAAAAGTAATCTTTGTAAATGGACCCCTGCACTCTTCCCTCCATTTGCGTTTCAGCTGCCTGTTTTTGGTCCTGTAAACGTTCTTTATTTATACATTATGTTATAACTAATTCTATTTTACTAACTAAAACGGTATTTACTTATGCATTTTTTAAGATGTTATTTAAAAGCGTCTTACTATATTATCCAATATCATTGACCAATGAGACCAATGTGATCTTTTCAAGCTTATACCACTCGAGGGTTGTAATACTTTGCTTGCTGACGCCGAATCGTCTTTTCGTATTTCGTAAGATTTGTCTTGCATCAACTGTAGTATTGCTATATCACGTTTCTGAAACGTAATATTTTTACATAAGAAACTCAAACCAAAACTAAATTTAATTGATTTTTATTTTTTACCGATTTCATAAACGAGGAGGTTCTTAATTTGACGTTTGAAGATTATGTAGGGTCAGTTTTCATTTTAGTAAAAATACATACATGGTATATACGATATGGTAGGTATCTATATTATTTTTTGTGTCCTATCCCTGTCTGGAGTTGCCGAAAATGGGTGTCTTTTTTAGAAATCGCCACATAATTATTGGCGCCTTTGTATAATTGAATGAATTAAAAGAAACGGTTTGCTTGCAAAGGCTTGGCCTTGCTTGAGTGGATAGCGTGTGCCTTGAATTTAATGCGGGTTATTAAACCCTAGTGCATATCATGGAAGTACTGCCTCCTATTGAACATTGAATATATATAATTTTAAATAAGCATCCCTATCGGACAAAAGTAATCATCAAAATTGATCTAGAAACAAAGGCGATATTGCGTCACATACAAATAGGCACTATAATTTTTATTGAGAACCTCTTTATGGTTACTGCTGGTTAAAAATAGATGTCAAAACATTGTATAATTATATTTTTCCTTTTTTTTCGGAATGTGTATTGCTGTTCGCCCTACTGGCTTTGACAGCGTCACCGACTGGGAGGGCAGAGTACAGATACTCAGCCGTGAAAAAGGGCAGCCCTCACGGGGTCAAATTTGATTCCGTCCGGAGAATATATTTTTTCCTTACGCTTAAGTCTTCATAGTTTCCATCAGCAAAAATTCTCCCTTTGTCCATAATTACGATTTGGTCAACTGATTTAATGAATTGTAACTGGTGTGTTACAAGAACCACAGTTTTATTTTCTAAGTATCTGTTGATAAATCAATACAATAATAATATGATTATATTTTATAAAATCACTACATAGTATAAAACAAAATCGATTTCTCTGTTCCTATGTATGCTTAAATCTTTAAAACTACGCAACGGATTTTGATGCGGTTTTTATAATAGATAGAGTCTTCTTCTTATCGATTGGTTAGTGGTCAACCTAGTGTCAGAGTTGTTCAGGTCGCCCGTAGGCCTCTGACTTGACTTATCGACTGATGTCTAATTGTCAACAGCCGGGACCGACTTTTTACGTGCCCTCCGAAGCACGGAGACGCTCGGTTGAAGTACCACTATGCGATCACCCATCTAGTGACTGACCGCGCCTAAAGTTGCTTAACCTACCGATCGTTTACCGATCAACGGGTGCACTCGGCTATGAGCGTCTCATAGCCGAGTGCATAGATAGAGTGATTGAAGAGGAAGGTTTATATGTATAATAACATCCATTAAATAGTGGAGAAAAAAACTGTTATTTTTGAGGTTTCTAATGTGATGTCGTAAATAACTACATTTAACGCGTGCGGGCCACGCGCAGTAATGAATAAATCAAAACTACTGGATCGATTTTAATCATTTTTTCAGTTAATGACATAGGCTATATATATTTTATACCCGTGCGAAGCCGGAGCGGGCCACTAGTTACAATATAAATTATTAAGCTTAAGGTAACAAAATTTTGGGATCAAATATCGGGAATGAGAAATTTCGCGAATTAATTAAATAAAATAGTTGCGAAAATAGTATTACATAACGATTTATTACAAATTTGATTACATTTTTACGAAATAATTCAATAATAAGTTACGAAAGTTACGACAAACTTTCAAACACCAGTGAGCACATCTTGACGTCATTTCACAAGTTGTTAAGTATTACCAAGTTACAAAGTTAAAATACATGTTCAAAAATATTTATTTATTATATTTTAAAATAGTGTTTACGGTGTTGAATTATTTAGGAAGAGTACCGAAAATATCCTGTTAAGTGGACGAAGAAGCATTAACGACTTTGTGCCATTTGTCTGTATAATAGGGCCGGTCCATAGTATATAGTAAGTCTATGTCCCTACATTGATAACATATTTTAGGAGGCTTTTTAAGGTTTCATAACCAAGATCTATGCTAGGACGACTGTCCTTAACTGTGCCTTATCTTTAAAGATATTTATTTTATAAAATATTAATATATATAACTTTTATGACGTGTAATTATAAAATTAGTGAAGACACGTTCGTGCTAATTGTTTTTATAAACACAAATAAATTGAGGAACGGAACTTTCAGTGACTTGCACTTGTTTGGTTGTATTACAATTTTGAACCATTCTTTACCTTTTTATACAATTTTCAAATATGTGTCTGGCAACTTGAGTATCCACAGCCGAAAGTGGATCATCAAGTAAATAAATATCAGCCTGAAATTCATGATCAATAAAGTATTATTTCCTTATTTATTTATTACATAAGTAATAAAATTTATTTACCTCTTTATAAATAGCCCGTGCTAAGTTTATTCTGGCTCGCTGTCCACCACTAAGAGACACGCCTCGTTCACCAACAATAGTTTTATCGCCGTGAGGAAACAGTGATATATCTCTTTCTAATGCGCAAACCTTGCATACTTCCATATACCTAGCCTTCAAAAATGGTTGACCAAAAAGAATATTTTGGCGAACTGACCCTATATAAAATATTCAAAGACTAAAATTATTACCTCGTCAGTGAAGGCCTATGTCAAGAGGCATACCGAACTCAGAGATAAATGTATAAAAACATAAGAAGACAATAAGATTATATACAAATTAAGGACTTTCGAGATACTTAGGTTATATCTGTATAATTATTATTATAAAATATTTACCAACAAAAAGCCAGGGGTCCTGGCTGGCATAACTCACGCTACCCGCGATTGACATATTGCCGGTCAAACAAGGTAATTCACTAAGCATCATATGTAGCAGTGTTGATTTTCCTGAACCCACTGCTCCAATGATTGTAGTCAATGAGCCAGAATATATCTGGTATTACATATGAGACAAATGAAATTTAATTTCGTATATAATTGAATTATTTATAGCCTAGGGAAGAGATTGAACCTTACATTGAGGGTAGCATTTATGACATCGTTTTTCTCTGAAGATTTTATCCAGCGGCTGCAAGCGTCGTCAAACGCTATAACTGTTTGATCTTTTCGGATTTCTTTATCAGACAAAAACATATGATTAATCATTTTGTGATATGTTTACGAAAAATATACATTTCATTAGAGCGGTTACAGACCAGCGTTTTATACGAGCCTAGACGCTCGTTTTTGCCACGCGCGCGACTTGTACGAGCGTTGTCGCGCTTATAATTTCGTATACGCGCGTATTAACTTTTGAATCGTGAATGGTTTTGAATAGCGTTTTTTGTTTTTATACGGTCGCTTCGGCATTTTTCGTCAACGTTCGTAAGCGTGGCATGAGGAGAGCTTCGGAAAACGAGCGTTTACACTCGTGCACTCCTATAAAATGGTAGTCTGAAATATGTTACTTCAGCCGGTTCGAGCGTACACGCCGCAATAAGATCATGTACATTGTATACGCGTTGTTTTTTTGAAGTACGAAATGAAGGTCGTGTGTAAGTGCATATGCCGGAACGCCCGTATATGATCGAAAAAAAAAACGCTGGTCGGTAACCGATCTTAAAGTACCTTTCACTTTATCTGGAGTCTTGGATATGGATGCACTAGGTTCATTTCGTGGTGAATGTTTAATTGCTGGCCGGATAGGATTTACTGATAAAGACAAAAATCATTATAATCATCATAATAATATTTTATGTTTATTACTTAACACCGGTGTGGCGTTGCGGATATCGGAGTCTGCCTTTAGGCTCGATGGTTGCGATTACGATTTTCGCTCGGGCAGATCGGATTTGTATTGATGTTACAAATATCTGTGCCGGTCTGGGCGTTTTTCCCTGTGGGCCTCACTACCATGCCTCAGAGAGCACGATAAGTTGTCAGTCGCGGTTGTTATCACATAACATAATAATAATAAACGTTAACTCTTGATACGTAAATTACTCTTATACAATGAATAACTGGTTCGGCCTTATGGTTACAGAGTTCAGGTGGCAATCGCTCTGTGTAAAAACTAGTCAATTCCGGACAAGAGTAATAAGCAGACCCTTGATAATACTCGTATAGTACCTACCGGGAATAATGCGAGAGGAATAAAAAGATTTACTCATTGAAAAACGTTTCATAGCTATACAATATAACTCACATGATATTCTGACACGTTTTTTAGGCTTATTTTCCGATTGTCCTAACTCGGGTATTTGATCTCTAGACGGTAGTTGACATTGTTCAGTCAGTAAGAAATCATTGATTCTTTGCACAGCGACATTCATTTCAGCAATCTGAAAGATGGATAAGATATATAATACTCGTTTCATAATTAAGTACAAAACTAGAATATATGGCCTTGGTCAAAACTAGAATATATCGCCTTGAGCGCCACAGGTCGCGAGTTCATTGCAGGCATATTTTATGGTCTGGGAGTGTTCGTCTTTGTCATTGTGTATGTGGGTCGTTGAGTGTGTAGCGTCTATTTATTTATTATTTATTTAACATAACATATTCTCTTGTTCCTGCTTTATTACTCTTCTATCTCGAGAGAAATATTTAAAAAATTTAAAGTGTAGTATAGGCAGCTGGTATGAAGTTATTACTTTAAGAAATCCAACTTACTTGTCCAACAGCTTGCGGGAAGAACAAAGTCATTGTCTGTTTGAGAATGTTGTAATAGCATGTTAGGAAAAAAACGTTTTCCACTGTAATTCGACTTACATATATAACATAGAGTAAAACAGTGATAAAAATACTAAATCGCGCAGTGAACATAATAAATGACATCACCACACCTCGTATATAAGAAGTCATTTTGATAAAGTACACTTCTTGTCTGGAAAAACATGAACCATTTAGTTGTTTTAAATACATTATTATGCTTTTAAATTTCTGACGATTTGCTAGATTTGTTATTTTTTTTAAATATTTCAAGATGGCAAGCAAGTACCCTACCACCTACCCACCTGACGATAAGCGGTTGCCGTAGCCTATGAGCGCGCGCAACGACATTAGTAGGTCCCACTCACGCGTTGCCAAACTCGAGATATTGGTTCTTGAATTACCTTTGCCCAGTAATTTCACTAGCCTAGAGTGCCCTTCAAACCGGAACACAGTTATGACTAAGCACTACTATTTGGCGGTAGAATATTTGACACTGAGGTGGTACCTACCTAGCCGGCCTCTAGACCCAACAAAAGACCTACCACCAGTGCTACTGATTGTACTGGTGGAATAATCTCTGCTGTGACAGAGATTATACCAACAGCGGGCGATGGGGTCGTCACGTCCCGACACCGGTAAATGGTGAATTCTATATTGCATACCTCCTAACAATATCGATGATTTTACGAAAAGGTTGTTCCCATGTGTACATTTTGATAACTTCCATACCCATCACTATTTCCTCCATCAGTCTTACTCTTTCGTCGGATTTTAATGCTGTTTTTCGTCTGTAACGAGCCGTGCGTGTTCCAAGGAATACTATATAAGAATTTGAGTTAAATATTATTAATTTAAAAACACTATTATTAATTATTAATATTCAAAGTAAGCTAACTTTGGAAAGGGACCACAGCAACTATCATCAGTGATCCATATACCGCGGATATTCCCATCTCTCGATATAAGTAGATTGTCATCAACTGTAATTTTAATTTAAATTTTTACCATTATAGTATTTTTTCTTCTCAACTACAGTATATATAAAACGATAAGCTGACGAATAAAATCTTACCAAAGTTTCCAAAGGCCCGATCCATAGGTAATGAATGAATAGTGGACCCGAATCGAATCGATTGACATCATTTGCCATTAAGTTTACGACTAGACCTCCTCTGTTTTCAGACATTGCTTGTAGATTCACCTTAAGTGCCTATACGTTTAACTGTCATTAAGTTTTTTGTTTTTAATAAAACGAATATCTCAAAAAAGCGCATTCTTCTATAATACAGACAACACTAATAATAAATTAACAGATAGAGAAAAAATAAGCGAGCACTCATCAATACCATATTCATTACCTTTCTATAAATAAGGCTGCAAACGCCTACACGCATTTTCATGCCCATATGCATCACACCCATCATAAAAGGATGTTGAACCATAACGTTCACCATACTGCAGAAAACTACTCCGAAAGAGAAAAACACAGCTTCGCCCCAAGAAATGCCACTCGACATATTGTAATATTGAAATAATCGAGAAAAGTAAGTTAAATTAGAGCTGGAAAAGATTTAAAAATAATTTCGTAAGTACCAAAAATATTATTTATCGAAGATAATCAAATATACTTACGTGCTATTATGCAGATCTTGAGTTGGGCTATAGTAGCGGAGTAAAAGTCCAAGAAATAATGGCTGTTGTAATCTATTCAAAATAAAAATTGTATAAGTTGCACTTATTGTTGAAACATTTCATTATTGTACAATGATTTTAAAAGAGAACATACAAAAACGTGGTGCGTATGCCATGGGACTTACATACTTAGTAAATTATTTACAAGATCCTTTTATTTATTAACTGTTCACGTGTCACTAAATATACCCGTAGAAACTAAACAATGGCATATTGGTTTTTACCCAAATTGGGTATTGCGGACGAAAAATTCTAACAATCACTGTAGAAAAGTGGAAAACCATTTATGGTCTATATATACTTTAACTATATATACTTTAAAAAGAGGAAATAAAAGCAATGGCCACAATGGACGCCACCACTATTGATGATTCAGATCAGATAAGAGAAATGAAGACGCAATGTCCAGTAAAGTGGATTACTATTACATCTAATTATTTAAAAGGTGATTTGATTTTTATCTGACCATTTTTTCAGCAACACCCCCACAAAAGTGCATTTCTGAATTTTACACGTAATGGACATATTTAAATTTAAAACTCATTTTGTTTTTCAACCTGATTAGAAACTCCATTGCAGCTAATATAAGACCGTACAGCATCATTTCAGAGCCGTAAACCTTGACAAGTACTTTCATTAGGCTCGGCTTGCATCCATTTTGTCTTTTATTTTGCACTTCTTGATCCCAAGCATTTTGCAGTGTATCACCTGGTTTAATAACCGAATAACCGGATTGAAAATAATTAATAACATTATGAAGATTATTATGTGACTACCTTTTCTGTGATCGTGAACAACTAAACAAAATTATATGTATTACATATTTAAAATTTCCGTAATTACCTAACAAATCCGATTGGTGCTCCGGTAGAGGTGCATAAAGATCTTCTTCTTTTATGTCACGACGATAGCCCAATTTAAATGTTTCCATAGTCCACCTAAAATATATTTAATTCAACAAAAAATATTAGAGTTAAAATATTGATAAACTGCTGTAGATACGTTTTGACTATAAAACTCAACAGCAGCACATAAAACTCTAAGTTCCAATTTTTAGAAATTAATGCCCATAAAGATTCTAAGGTAAAATGTAGTTTGCTTTTAGATGTCTTTGCAATGCTATCAAATCCTATGAAATCTGAAGAAAAATATTGTTTTCCTTGATAAAGATTACTTTACGTACCCAAACGTTAGTGCTGAAAATAAGTTAGCTTTATAACGCGGATTTATTTGCCTCCTCTGTTTTGGACCTGTGTCCATGATTGAACAGAAAAAATGTAATTACTTACTTTAGAATTCAGTAAAGTTCAAGATGGTCATGCCATTTATATAATATTAATTAAACACATTCGTATCAGGTTATTATAAAACACCTTAGAAAGTAAAACTATTATTTCCAAACATCGAACTTAATCAAGAATATAGTGACGATTTTATATCAATGTAAGAGGTACTATACCAAACGCACGCCTCAGTAAAATATTTTTTTTCCATTATTAACTAATAATTAATGCATACACATTAATAGCTATTACAAGTTTAGACATGTAGGTACGTAATTGTTTCTACAAAATGAGATAAAACACATTATACGTGCGCAGGTGGTGTTTTGAATCAAGTATATAAAAAATATGTGTTTAAGTATTTTACGCAATTGTGAAATATAGGCCATTACAAATTCAAGCAAGTAGTTACTTTTTTCGATTCCAAGAAGATGTTTCGTAATACGTTGTCCACCGATTCTATATAAGGACTTAATTGTCATAATAATAGTTCGACAGAATGGGCACGAAAGAATTCATTGTTCTTGCCCTCACTTTCGGTATAGTTGTGGTGAGTCCTGCTCTTAACACATTTTTTTATTTATTTTTATTTGGAAAGTAGGGCAGATGACTCTACTCCACCTGATGGTCAGTGGAAATAAAGTCCAAACGCGAGGGCGGCTAACAGAGTTGCGGAATGCAACCGTGTTAGCCACCCTTGCCCTGCCTACCCGCAAGATGCCTCTTCACGCCTCGTTTGAAGGAGCCCAGATTGTAGGAAGGAAGGAACACGTGAGACGGCAATGAGTTCTACTTTAAGGAAGTACGACAAAGAAAAGAATTGGCAAACTTCTTTGTTCGCGAAGGAATTGATGTCACATTACTAAAGATAGATATTTCATTGTTATTTAAAGGAAATATGTTTTTAAAAAAACTTTTAGAATATTTTTTGTAATTATCAATATTAGTGACAAGTAAAAAGCGTAAAAAAAATTGTATTTGATTTTTGACTTGCCTCATAATTTGTACAATTTAATCGTATTACTAAGTGTGACTATTATTTTCTAATATCTGTATTGTATATTTAGGTTTCACAGGTTTCTCAGGCTCAGTATTATGGAAGAATGCGAGGTTTGAACTCCATGCACAAAGATCAATGCTGTTGCTCATACGATGATCTTACGTACCTGATTGCCTTAGCACGGGCTTTGGATGAAAAGGACATTTCACCTCATTTAACACCGACTCCACCGCCACCGCCTCCTCCTCCACCGCCACCACCCGAGACTAATTCTGGTGTATGCCTTAGCAATTTCGAAGACCTTATTATGAAATTGGTCAACGCTTTGGTCTATACTACTACAGAAACAACTAAGAATACTTGCCGTTGTGTGCATTCTGTACCTACTTCTTCGACTTCTTCTGGATCTTATAGTGTACCTACTAATAATTATGTTAGTAATGAAAGTGGAAATGAAATGACAGGTAGTTCCAGTTCATACTACTCTCGTTCCGATGGAGGATTGATTAATGTTGATGTTCTAAACTCAAACAAAAATAATAATGTACTTGATGTGGGTGTTGCTGATCGAGATCTTCTAGGCATCGGATTGGGAGGCAGAAGTAATGATGGTGGTGCTTCATCGGGGCAACACCCAACAGGCCAATACCCATCAAATCAGCAACCGGTACATCAGTATCCAACGAACCAACATCCAACAAATGAACAACCACCATATCAACACCCAACAAATCAACAACCGACTAATCAAAACCCTTCAAACCAATATCCAATGACACAACAGCCAACGGATCAATACCCGTCAAACCAGCAACCGACGGGACAAAATCCTACAAGCCAACAACCAAACGGCCAACAATCCAACGGTGGAAAACCTTATAATAATTCTGGTTCGAATGGTGGATTACTTAATGTAAACCTTCTTGATTCTGACAAGGGTAATAATGGTGGAGGTGGTAATTCAGCGCCTAACAATAATGGATATAACAATGGTTATAAAAGTGATGATAAAGATTCTGGTGAAGGCTTACTTAGTGCAGACTTACTCAACCCAAATAAAAAGAACAATGTAGCAGATGTCGATCTTGCAGGTAAAAATTTAGTAGGCCTAGGGATTGGCCCTTGAAATACATAACTAAATAATAATATTTATTAATTAGTATCTTTACGTCAAACAATAATATAGATCTGCAATAAGCACGTAGGACTGTGTATTAGTACCTAACTATCGTGTATATATTTTAATTACAATTGTGACAACTGAGAACAACTTTAGTTATATAAATTCACTTGGAGGCGTCAAATTAATTGTTAGTAAGATTTGATTCGCCATCCCGTTTTTCTACCCTTACGTGGTGACTAACAATATTACTGTGTTTACTGTACTGACTATAAACAATAAAATATTAAAATTTAAAACTTGTTTATTTTTTTATTTATTTTAAATAGACCTAACAAGGCGACTCGATTAATAAATATTAAAAATTATATGTTTTGGATCGAAATCAGTACTTAAAATCGATAATAGTTCGTTATTTCTTTACCTTTGAATGGTACCTAATTAGATAAAGTATAGTCTGTTAAATGTAACTTGAACCCTTCGCAGTAACACGTTTTTGGGTCTCAACCGTATGCGGTATGAAGGGGGCCGGGTTTAGTACACTCGCTCACGGTTGTTTTAGTTCTTTAATAATAAATTATTAAAAAATAAATTAAAATATAAATTAGTTTTGTCAAGTGTGTTAACATTTATTTCAAGATAATGCCTCGACCACAATCAACTTTAAGGAAACGGGAGAGAAGGATGGTATTTGACGTTTATAGTTATTTTTTAAAAGAAAATAATATAATGAATTCTCTGAATAATACTGCGGAAGATACGAAGAAGTCTGTCTCACTATTGATAATGTACATTAACTTTTTATATATATATATATATATATATAGAGACACCTTTTTTCTATACTATTTATTTGTTTTATTCTATTTAAGTAATTAATAACGATAATAAATTAATAATTAATTGAATTTAGAAGAAATAATAACTATATTATATACTTCATTCCGTTTTCCCACTTTATAAAGAATCGATTTAAATAAGAGGAAACCAATATTTTTGTCCATTATTGTACCTGCGCAGAAACGGCCATTTTGGTTCAAGTTACATTTAAGGAACTATATGAAGGTGATAAAAATGTGGCGGTCAACAGCGCAGGTTTGAAAAAATATATGTTGAGAATATTATGTCTAATGTTATAAGTACTAATAGTCTGAGTAATACATATCAAGGATCTGTATTTTAGTGAACTATAAAAATTATGTGAATCAAATGGGGCGGTAAAAACGCCGAGGAAACCAAATATTTATTGGGAATGGGTACAAGTATTTTTCCGGACCCCCGACACAGGATATAAGTATCATGGTGGGGGCCGTTGAGTGTGTAGCGTTTCTTATTATTATATTGATACCATGGTTATGGTTAACACCCCAATTCAGTGCAATCAGACTAACCTAACCTTTTTTTTTTTTGGTGGTGATTCCCACTAAAACTCTGCGAATCCGTCTACGCCATATTGGGACGTCATGGGACCGCTTTCGCACACTACCATGACGCCCCGGAAGACTAACATAACCTAACCTAACCTGGGTTAGAAGGCTCCAGCTTGGGGTGCAAAAGCCGGTAACCTCCATGTGGTGCACCCCGACTCTATTGCAAGGGCCCCAAGGATCCTCCAGGTCGTGCCCGGCTGGGAAGTCGAGGAAGAAAATCTCGTAAAAAAATTACCTTCGTTTCCGCCTGCAAAGGTTTGAGAGCCGGCGAGGGGGTGCTGTCTCCTTCGACTGTGGTGGTTTTAAGGGGGTGGGCTGGTGTGGTCGCGGGAGCCCTGCTGGACGGGGGTGATTGGCGACGTCGCCCTTAACCCTCTGCCTTCTAGCCTGTATGGGTGGGGTGGGGAAAAGTGCCGACAGGGACAATGGTGGCGTCTTACAATGATGCCGGCGTGGTTATAAATATATTTTTCACCTAATTTTTTTTTTTCATTTTAATTTATATGAAAGCATTTACATAATATCAAGTAGTACTTTTGCAGCTCCTATGAATATAATATGAGAAATCAATCAAATCAAATGTCGATAGAGATTATCGACAGTGGTGTTTTTCTATCACATTTTCTATCTTACAGTATTAAAAATGGTTATGTTATTTTACTTATTAGAAAACTATAATGCATGTCAAATATACCCACAATATTTGACATGTATTATAGTTTTCTATAAGTGAAGTGAGTTTTTAATGACACAAACGCTATTTGAGACTGAGTGCAATAATTCAACGTAGTAGATACCTCGCCTTCCAAAAAAATGGCAGAAGTATTTGTTAGTAATTTTTCATTCATGGCGCGTCTTTTCCTATGTTAAATGGTCTAAGTGTTCTGAGGATAATGTGGATAATGCCAAACAGGCTTTTTAAAGGTACCATTCCAACCTGTCTGTCAAGTGTCACGTCTGAAGTCCTGAGTCTGAAATAATTACAGAAAAATAGAAATAGTTGACACTTGACAACTTGACATTAGTGTACGTTTGGTTTAAGTTTCGTAATTTGTTGTTGTTTAAATTTATGACTTGGCAGTTTAGTGAATTTTTAAAGGAGATTGTTTTAAAATGTTCTAAATTAGTTATACAGCTTTACTGCTAACTTTTTCTCAGCCCTTGTTTCATGATTATAGAGTAGCTGTCGCTATGACTTCTGATGTTGACGTCTTTAAAACAAATGAATTCTTACGAAGACGGAAATTAAGACTGCAACAGGTAAGAGGTTTTATGTTCCCAAAAAAAGAATATTTACGAAAACTTTTGTTAAACTTTTTCTATCATGAGTCATTTACCTTATTTTTAGGTTAGGGAACAATCAAAAGACATTGCTAAGAAAATCAGACAACGCGCTAAAGTTGAAAAGTTGCGACATGCTAAGGATCTTGACGGTAAAAAAGAAAAGGAATATTTAGAGTGTCAGGATAAATTAGTAAAACGTTTAGAATTACTTTATTCTAAAGGATTGCAGAATGTGGGTGCTAGTCATAGAAATGCACTTGAAGTCAGTCAATCAGGTGATTAAATAATTATTGTAACTCCTTTATTTAAAGTTTGCTTTTAAATAAAAGAAGGGAACAAATATAATAAGCTCTCTTTGTTATTGAAATAGATATTGTAGAAACAACAGATTTGTCAAAGTTGCGTGGCAAAGAAGCAGCAGCTGAACTTAGAAAAAGAAAACAAGAAAAGTTAGATGAACAAAGAAAAATTTTAGAAAGAAAAGTACAAGCCAGGTGCGTATATAGAAATTTGTAAATAAATTAAAGGGGATATTACAATTCTTGAGGCGCTCATTTTAGTAATTGGTTGGTGTTCATGTCATATTCTGTAATCGAGATCTATGCAGAGTGCTAAATTAAAAAACCAAATTAACTGTATATTCATTGATTGGTAAAATATAATTTGAAACATATGTGAAGGTAGCATTTTTCAGGTTCAATATTTGAATAAATCATTGCTTCCTACTTTTTTTTTAAATAGGCAATGGTTCTTCGGGGCATTACTAATAAGCCTGAAGCTTGTGCTAGGAGTGGCTATGACAATAGCCCAAGGCGGTCAGGATCAAACCCACGAGTCTCGCGTTAACGGAGCGAAGTCGGCCCTTTCACCATTGGGCAACTTAATTAATTGACAATATTAAATATAATAAATAAAATAGTGAATACTATATTTTCAATGACGCCCATTAGAATAGTGATATCTTGTTTAGAGGTCCTGGAAAAATACACAATGACATGGACAAATAATATTGTCTCTATGTTATATTTCTATATTTACAGGGAAGCAGCTAATGAATTAAGTCGTGAAAAATCCTCTACAACAGCCAAGAATTTAACTAAGCAGATAAAGAAACCTGACAATTCTGCAATCAAACCAGTTTGTGATACAGATGAGGCTAATGTTAAGGAGATCAATAAAGACCTCAAAAATGACAACCCTAATGTGACAAAGGCAGATATGGGCACGCAATGGGAATTTACAGAGCTGCTAAATGAATGGGAACCCAATATACCAACACTATCATTACCAAAAGATGACACCACTAAGGATATTGAAAATACGGACAAAACTAAGAGGCTTAATTTATTTGCATTAAGCGATGAAATGCCATCCAGTTTACGAGGAGGAATTTCAAGTGTTGTCGAAGAATCAGTTCCATTGAAATCATCCTTGAATTTAGTATCTGAATATTTACAAAACAGGAAATTGAGATTGAGGGAATTTGAACCTGTTAAACGGCAAACAGACGATTTGCAAAGCATAAGACAGACTATTCTACGTACTAGGGTATCCAGGGCAGATGGTAGTGTATCTGATATTTGTCATGTTTTAGACAAGCAAGTTATTCCTGTCCCTTCATGGCAAGCTGAATGTAACTTTGATATTAATAATAACCGTAATAAATCATATCATAATTCTTGCAAATGCTTATCGAGGATGCAAGTCCATAGTTTGCGTGCTTCTCTTTTATCTCCTAAAAACTGTTTACATTCAAATCACACTTGTAAATCACCTACTAGAAATACTAAAGTTATTCATGGAACAAAGCCAGGTGAAAAATCATAATACTTTGTAAAAGTGGTATTAGAATTGTACTTTCACAAAGTATAACAATTTCTAAATAATTCCATCACATTATTATCAATTTTATCGCCTTGGTCTCATTCCCAGTAAATAAAGTACTGTTTTAGCATGTATTGTAATTCTTTAAGCTATAAATAGGCTATATTCATAGTCTGAGTTTGTAATCTGAATATTAGAAACACTAATAATATAATTCATATTGTTTTAGTTTTCACTAATTCAATTCATTATTAATTGTTGCAAAATGAAGGCTTTATCAAAAAATTGTATTTTTTTTTGTGAATTAAATTTACAACTACACTAAGACAATAATAATATTGTTTTATAGTTTCAGGCAAAGATAAATCTGGAAGATCAACAGATCCAGATATAACATTAACAAGAAAAAAATCAATATCTATCTATAATCATAATACAAGAGATGTAAGGGACATACCATGTGACAATGAGAGGTTTGTTATTCATGAAAAAAATTCTAATGATGATGCATATGCTCAAGCCTTACAAGAAACTGCTAGTGCAAGTAATATGGAGAAAGAAAAAATTAACAAAAGACAGCAAGATATGAGAAATAAAATTGCATTAACAAGACAAACTGTTGATAAAGAATACAGAGATACATTAGCGTTTTTGAACTCACTTCCTAAAGACAAAGGAGAGAAACCTATAGTAAGTGTTATCACATTACATACAGATAAATAAATAAATAGATAAACAGTGTACACTCGACGGCTCCCATTAGGATAGTCATATTCTGAAATACTATAATAATAATTATAATCAGACCGAAAAATATGCTGGCATGGTCAATACAAATATATTATGCTCCGAGCGGGAATCGAACCCGCGACCTGTGGCGTTTAAGGCACGATCGCTACCACTCCGCCACAACGTCGTCATAGATAAGCTACTTCTAATTATAAACAAAAAATTGCAATTATGTCAATGTCTGAAATGCAACTTCATTTTGAATTTGTCACAATATTATATAGATTTCTCACATAATAAGAATACAGTTATTTTACATGAAATTATTGTATATTGTCTTTTTTATTATTATAAAATTTACAGAAAACTACATACATGGACGATGAACAACAGCAATTGCAAAAGGATAGGCGACAAAGAAAAATGCAGCAGGAGTTCAAGAAAATTGAAAGGGAGTGTCAAAAACAAAATTGTAAGGTAGAGTGTGAAACATTTATTTATTATTTTATTTAAGGTAAGGGAAAAAATAAACATATACTATGGTGTTTATATGAGTCGCCGGCTAGGTGTTAAACCTTATTGAAGGTTAGCCTTAACAAACTGACAGATTTTTTTTTTAAACTTAAATAACTTAAATAGCTTTTTCAAGGCATTATTAATATTTCTATTGCCCCTCCAAGAAAGCTCGAAGCCTGCGCTAGGAGTGGGTACGACAATAGCCTAAGGGGGTCAGGATCGAACCCCAGGGCTCTCGCGATAACGGATCGAAATCGGCCCTTCTATTGTTGAGCTATTGAGGTTGAGATTAATTTATAATAAATAACTATTTTGTGAAGAATTCTAAACATTGTGGTACTTAACATTTTAATGATAGGAATTATTAATAATGATTAAATAGAATTAAACTACACCTCATTTCTTAATTGACTATTGTTTGAAAAAAGATTATCATCTAAAAATAGGTATTTATACAATTATAATCTGTGTAATTCTAATAAGAAATGTTGGAAACAGGTGAAAATTAACTTCCATTAACAAAACTTGCCAAGAACAATACATAAAAATATATATATAATATATTGTAAGTCTTAATTGTTTGACTCGAACTTGACATTTACCTAATAATGTTTGGCAATGTTATAATTTAATAATAATATTTTAGCATAACAGGAGGAAAACTACAGTATTGGACAGTAGAAGCAAATCAAAATCCCCAGTCAATAATGACGAACAACGCAGAGAAAACTTTGAATATTCCTGGATGCCTGTACCTGAGAGTGATAATAATTTAGCCGTCCATACAATACCCACTACGACTAAGACCAAGTCAGGCAATACGGTCAAATTTAGTGAACCAAATGGATATCACGAATACAGATCAAGGCATAAACACACTCCACCAACAAAGGATAATGATGACAGACATAGCAAAAGAGTTGTTGAAACTGTAATCCTTGAACAAAATAGTAATGGATCGGATGAAAATAACTCCTCATCTTCGTCAGAAACTAGCTCAGTTGAAAATTTAAGTCTTGATAACAAAAAGGCCCAAAGGATGGATTCTGAACAGCAAGATGCTGAGAGAATTATAATATACAAGATATTGGATTCAAGAAAAAGAAAAATAAAAATCTAAGAAATCAGAAGGTAATAATATTAAAAGAAAGACTTCTGAAAATAATCCTGAAATGAATAATTCCGATAATAAGATGTTGAATAATGAGAAACAGGCATCCAATATTGAACAACCTACCAATAACATACAAAAAAGTATATTATTTGATCAACTGCAGGAAGGTATGCATATTTAACTTTAATATATAAATATTAGAGGACAGGGCAAACGTTGTTCTTCCCAAAATAAATTTGGGACCCAATAGCAGTGCCCTCTACCCGAGTATAGAAGTGACACCGGTACAAGTTTACCCTAAAAGTTTAGGGTGCCACCCTAAACTTTCAGGGGTATGAAAAATAGATAGTAGCCGATTCTCAGACCTACTGAATATAAAATTTCATAAAAATCGGTCAAACCGTTTCGGAGGAGTATGGTAACTAACATTGTGACACGAGAATTTTATATATAGGCTTATAATTTATATCCTTTAATGGATCCAATTTTTTTTCTTAATATGTATTGCTATGGCCCTACTGGCCTTGACAGCAGCACTTGGAAGAGGATCCTATATCACTATATTTAATCTAACTGCCTACGGGTTAATTTTTTTAGAGAATATGAATGCATGTCTATGTTTTTATAATGCTCCACATGATATGATTGATTTCAACATGGAGTATAGTCTGTTAAATGTAACTTGAACCCTGCGCAGTACAGAGTTTAGTACACTCGCTCACGGTTGTTTTAGTTCTTTAATAATAAATTATTAAAAATAAATTAAAATATAAATTAGTTTTGTCAAGTGTGTTAACATTTATTTCGAGATAATGCCTCGACCACAATCAACTTTAAGGCGACGGGAGAGAAGGATGGTATTTGACGTTTGTAGTTATTTTTTAAAAGAAAATAATTTAACTAATTCTTTGAATAATACTGCGGAAGATACGAAGAAGTCTGTCTCACTATTGTGGTTTAAGAAATTTATTGTTTCATAAAGAATATTACAATATTCACTTAAATGAAACTTACAGGCTAACTTAAAATATAAAGTAAATCTGCTTTGACATATTTGAGCGTACAATAAGTTAAGTGATTATTATTATATACAGTTAGTTATTACATTATATACATTGCAAGACAAGAAAAAAATAACAATGGAACAAAAAAATTAAAAATAAAAATTGTGTAGGTAGTTTTATAATTTAATACATACAACATAACATGACAACAAAAATCATACCACTGCGTGAGCGCTGCGGAAGGAATTCATAGATACTTCACAACTAGATGTGACTTACGATATAATATAAAATAATGTTATATAAAATATTTTTTTTTTTTTTCTTTAGTTATTATTATTGATGTAGTTCTTTAGTAGTTTTTTGAAAGTTTTTGTTGTTTTACATTCTTTAATATTTTTAGGTAGTTTGTTATATAACTGAGAACTTTCAAAAGTAATATTTTTTTGACCATATTTAGTTCTTGGTGACCGTAATATAATATTATTTGCACTTCTTAGCCGTTTTAATTGAGGATATTTATTTTTTGTAGTAAGAATTATATTTGTATGT
The DNA here is from genome assembly GCA_023373885.1 of Hestina assimilis. Classification (NCBI taxonomy): domain Eukaryota; kingdom Metazoa; phylum Arthropoda; class Insecta; order Lepidoptera; family Nymphalidae; genus Hestina; species Hestina assimilis. Next base: position 5,961,636 of record CM041741.1, on the reverse strand, counting down.
ATTTCTTTTGCTAATATTTTTCGAATTAATATGCATGTGTAGTATTTATAAGTATCAGTTACATTCATTAAATTTGTTTGTTTATAAATTTTTTTTGTTGATGTAAGAAAATCGAAATTAAATAATATTTTTATCAATTTATTTTGCGCTGTTTGTAAAACATTTATATTAGTCTTAGCTGCTGACCCCCAAATTTCAATTAGATAGTCTATATGTGGCTTGACTAGTGAGTTGTAGATCATGTAACGGACTCTATGAGGTAGACAACGTATTATTGAGCGGATAGCCCCCGTAAGGGATGTCAATTTGCTTTTTAAATTTTTTATGTGTGGCCTCCAGGTAAGCTTGGTGTCTAAGGTTAAACCTAGATATTTTTCACAGTCTGATCTGCTGATGACAGTGTTGTTAATTTTCAGCGGCTCAAAGGAATTAATTTTTTTGTTTTTTGCAGCAAATATTACATAATGGGTTTTGCTTACATTAAGAGTCAATAGGTTACATTTAAGCCACACATCAAGTAAGTTAAGGTCATTTTGGGCATCTGTAATTATATTTTCTATTCTATTACCATAATAAAAAAGAGTGGTGTCATCGGCATATAACGATAGTTCACCTTTAAGTCCAAGTTTGCTTATATTATTAATATAAATCAGAAACAATATAGGACCTAGTATTGAGCCTTGAGGAACGCCATAAGTTATTCGTTTTTTGCAGCTTTGGTGTTCCCCAATCTTAACTACTTGAAAGCGATCAGTTAAATATGATTCAAAAATTTTGTGAGCAGTGTTAGTTATGCCTACGTCTTTGAGTTTTCTTAAAAGTATCCTATGGCTAACCGTATCGAAAGCTTTTTTTAAGTCGATAAATATACCAAGAACTATTTTTTTTTCGTCTATACTATTTTTTATTTTAGTAACTAAATCGACAGTGGCAGATAGTGTGTTAGACATTGCTCTAAATCCATATTGTTTTGAGTATAAGAAATTAATAGACCTCAAGTAGAATTCTAAACGGTTGTAAATAATTTTCTCAAAAATTTTGGACATTATCGGAAGTACAGAAATGGGGCGATAATTGCTTGGATCAGATTTTGCGCCCGACTTATAAATAGGGGTTACTTTAGCTATTTTGAGAGACTCGGGGAAGCTACCATTTTCTATACAAGCATTGATACATCGACTGATTTCGTCGGCTATGAGAATTTTTATAGATTTGATTGTCTTAGTACTTAGGTTATCTATGCCTGAACTGGTGTTATTGTCTAAATTATCAATTATTTTTACAATTTCTTCTGTTGTAACATTACGTAGTTTACTAAGACCAAAATTAGGATGATTGACGTTGGGTATTGCACTGGTATGAATTTTGTTATCATGATACTTCGCGTTAATAGCTTCCGCTAGTGTTGATCCCATAGTTGAAAAACATTCATTGAAATATTCACATATTTGTTTCTCTTCCTTCAATTCTATGTCTCCTTTTTTCAGTTTAACTGGTATCTTTACTTCCTTTTTCTTATTATTGGTCAAACTATCTATCAGGTCCCACATTTTTTTTGGTTTTTTATTACATTCAGAGAATCGCTTTAGATAGTAATTATTTTTCATTGTTTGTATTTCTTTTGTAGTACTATTTCTTTCCTTAATAAACTTTTCCTCTATTTCCTTATCGTTCGGGTTCATTTTATGTTGTTTCCATAAAATATTCTTTTGGTTAATTTTATGTAGTATTTTTTTATTTATCCAGTCTTGTCTCGGGCCATTCAGTATTTTGATCTTTTCAACTTTACACTGCTGTATGGTTTTTATTAATTTATTTTCAAATTTTACGTAGTCACTGTTAGTTTTGTCCATGTCATTATTTATTTCTAATAAGGTGTGTAGTTTTCGGTAGTCAGTAGATTCATATTGGATTCTTCTCTTTTGTTCAGGTTGATATTGATTTATTTCAAAATAGATCTGTTTATGATCTGACAGAGAGGATTCAATGACAGCTAAGTGAAAATGATGTCCCTTAAGATTAGTGGAAACGTGGTCAAGTAAAGACTTCTTCTTTGATGTTTCACGAGTACAGTACTTAATATCAATTTTGTTAATTATTTTAAAACCGTTTTCTTTTAATGTGTCCTTATAATCTTCCACTGAATTATCTGGGGTTAATAAATCAAGATTAAAGTCTCCAAACACTATGGCTCGCTTCCTTTGATTCAGTTGTATTGAGAAAGTATCAAGAAATTTGTTTACATTCGTTCGACCAGGTTTGTAAATAACACCAACATCCACAGAGAGTTTTTCCAAATGTATCCACAGGAAGTGATTGTCGTCTTGAGAGAGTTCTTCAATAAAGTTGTGTTTCAAATTGTTATTGGCAAAAATTGAAACCCCTCCACCCATAGTGTTTTGTCTATATTGGTAATAATGTGTGTAACCTGGAATACATAGTCTTTTAGCTTCAGCTTCAGTTTTAATCCAAGTTTCGGTTAGTATTATAAAATGCAAGCTAGTTTTGAATGAAGCTACTACACATTGTAACTCGTCCAGTTTTCCAGGTTTTACAATGCTTCTTGCATTAGCATATAGAAATTTCATTGTTTTTTTGTTGGTTGATATGTCGTTATAATTGTTTAAGGCTTGGTATGTAGTGGTGTTATAATTTTCTTTGGGTTTTATTCTGATGTGGGGTTTTTTGGACGATAGCTAACAATTTTAGGTACGCCATTAATATACTTGATTAGTAAGTAATCTTCTCCTTCTGCAGTTCGGCGGTTAAGTTCTTCTTTGAGGTTTTTAAAACGTTTCTGTTGGAATGGCGTTTGATCTGAGAAGATTTTTACCGCACCAGTCTTCAACCTGCTTTTATTTCTTAATATAAGCTTTACTGTTTGTTCTGATTCAAAGCATGCTTTGATTGCTCGATTTTCATTGAGTTTATATTTTCCGATTCTTATAATTTTAATTGGTTCAGGGCAATCTTCAAATACAGCTTTAATAATTTTTAGAACTTCACTTTTATCTTTGTTTTGTCGTTCTCTGAAGTCTTTGCATTGTTGTTCCAATATTCCAGTCAGTATTATATTTTTCCTTCTCAATATTTGGTCTGTAATTTCTGAAAGCATATCCCCATACGCCATTTCATCGGTCATAGGCAGTTCAGTCGGTGATATCTTTAATTGTTGCAGTTCGGACTGCAAAGAGTTTATTTGTACTTCCATTTTATATGCAGCACTATTAATATTTTGGATATTAGTTTTAATCTTTTCATGTTCTGTATTTATAGTCACTAAAGTTTGTTCTGTCTTAGTCATGTTAAGTTTTATTTCCGATATTTCTTCCTTAATAGTAGCTATAGCATTTTTTATTTCAGTTGAGCTTTGTTTCTGTTGATTAACAGATGCTGACAATAGCGTCATCATCTCAGCCATTTGTCTTTGTATTTCTGATAACTGATTATTTACGTCAGTATCAGGACTATATTTACGTTTATTGCGAAATGTAATGCAGGGTAAATCTGAAGTAGCCATACCTTGCGCGCTTATTGATGGTAAATTTGGTTGAGAACCACTTCGTTCCATGTTTTTGCCACTTCCAGTAGGTGAGTGTACTACAGCCATGTTGTATACAACGAGTCTTCGGGATGCGTCGGAGTTTCGGTTGTCGCACGTCGACGAAGGACAAAAATCAGAGATTATCTTTTACCCCAGGGGTGAAGAGCGCTTCGCCGCACGTAAATTGGTAATGCGTAGAAGACAATTGACGTAACTTTTAAAGCACTTGATATGCGAAATTTAGAATAAAGCAATGGCAATAAAGGTCAAATAAGTATAACTGTTGTAATAATTGTTTTAGAAAATATTTTATGGCACGTCCGTCTCGCACGCTCGATGTCAAATAAATTAATAATGTACATTAACTTTTTTTATATATATAGGTACCTTTTTTCTATACTATTTATTTGTTTTATTCTATTTAAGTAATTAATAACGATAATAAATAAATAATTAATTGAATTTAGAAGAAATAATAACTCTATTATATACTTCATTCCGTTTTCCCACTTTATAAAGAATCGATTTAAATAAGACGTAACCAATATTTTTGTCTAACATTTTTGTCCATTATTGTACCTGCGCAGAAGCGGCCATTTTGGTTCAAGTTACATTTAAGGAACTATATATTATTTTATGTGAAACATCTGATGATGTGGGTCCACTTAACCCAATGTCTACAATTGTTCTACAATGTCTCATTAATTTTTTTATTTATTCCAGGTATCTATAAAGGTGCAAGCAAAGATGGGTAAGTAAATAATCTAATTTATTAATAAATAATATACTATTTAATAATTATATGTCAGTTTAATTCACATATACTTTGATGTAGTACGCTGCCCTTTCCTATTGAGTTCCTTAAAAGTTTCCTATCTATCCCTCTAGATTTGCATACAACATCACTAGCTGTTACACTGCTAATGTAGAAATGTGGCAGACATCTACTGAGCGAAAACCCTGGTGGTAATTTGTTTTAGCAGATTCTTTGCCAGTTGAAATAATTATTTACAGTATATACTTAGTGTAATAGTTAAAATAGCAGTTGCATTTGTGCATTATAGTTCATTTGCTTTGATGTCTTATTAACATATTTATTACATGAGTATGAGATGCTTACAAAAATATCAAGTGATTAATTAAATTAATAATAACTTTATTTGTAATTTTAGGGATAATGTAACTTCAATGTACTTCACAAATGAAAATATAATTGAAGAACTTGAAAATCGGAGCAAACAAAGTGACAATAATTACAAATCATGTTGTTGTCGAAATTCTAAGATATGTGATAAAGGTATTTATAATGATCTTAATAAATGTGTAGATTACTTTAGTATTAGTAGTTTATTTTAAATATTTCGCACCCAAATTGTAAAGGCATTGTCATTTCACTGACTTATTAAATATTGCCCTCTTCTACAATATTACACGATTCAGCCACGCACTATGTGATTGATTCATTCTCTGAATATATATATATATATATATATATATATATATGTATCTATGTATAATCAGAGAATTAATCAATCACATAGCTATAAATATTGGAATAAAAAAAATATTTAATATAATTATTCCAATTAATTTATTTGATGTGTCGACTAGTTTCGACTCTATTTAATGAATCGATTCTATTCTATTTCTCTAAATTAATTGATTCTAAATATGGAAACATTTTTAATGGTAATTAATCTGATGGTTAGTCTGCATTGAAATAAAAATAAAATATCGAATTGATCTTCTTTTCCAGATATAGATAATGAAGAAGATAAATCATTAAGGTTAGCATTCACGTTATTATTAAATGATAAATGTTAATTATTTATATATGCTTTATAATATTTTTAAATGTTTTTCTTTTCAGAAAAACGAATACGAAGTGTCACTGTGGAAAGAAAGATAATAAGGATAATTTAGTTCAACCCTCAGCAGCAACATCAACGACATCTTTTAAAACTGCGCCAAATGAAAAAACGAATTATGTGAATCCCGATAGTGGATTTATTAAATTGATTGACGATGGGGCACAGGAAACTGGTAAATTTTACATTGGTGCATCGGGTTTTATAAAAGATGATAATTATGAAGTTGTTATTCAGCTAAGGAAAAAAGATGGCGAAAAAGCAAACGTTCAAGAAAATAGAGATATAACTGCATCTGCATCTGAAAAACCCAGTGTACAAAAACCGAAAGAGGTGATTCAAATTGTAACAGATGACAAAGATTTTGGACATTCAAAAAATATGAAAGAAATTCCAATCGACAGAACGTCTCCAAACCTTGTGATAGATGCCGAATCCAACAAAATATTAGAAGATACGAAACAAGATAGGGTTCTTAATGTTGATCAACAATCATTACACAATGAACCATTAGGAAAAAAAATTGTGGTACCACAACAAAAAACTGACATGTGTGAGAAAGCAGTACACACATCGTTCGAAGATACTTATCCCATCCCGGTTAGTGTACCTAAATGTGATCCTTTACCAAGACAGGCTACATCAACATACACGCAAACTTCGTTCAATTCGTCCATTCAACGGCCTGCTTTTATGCATATGAGTTCTTCTACGTCTACAGCGTACATGAGCCCCCCTGAACTTGTATTACCCAAATTTCTAAAACAAGATTATATGCTGACACATGACGAATTGTTTGAATCTGAAAATACTGCTAATAAATCAGATCAGCAATACGAGGTTATAGAAAGCAATTGTGGTGATTATGAAGAATGTAGATGTAAATGGTGTGTTTGTGATGTAAATGGTATGTTTAAAAACGTTAATGGTTTTAAAATAAAATCCAAAAATGGAATTACAAGTAACACACCACCTAACACTGAAAGAAGCTATACTAATGAGTTTGCTAGCAAAGTTAATTATACTAAAAGAGTTTGTAAACATCATAAGGGCAGACCAAACAGTCAAATAAAGCTTTGTCATAAATCACATAGAAAAAGATCAAACAGTGAAAACAACAGATCTTTGAAAAGCTATATTTCCGAAAATTATGAAAATTTAGACCAATCAAAAAGAACTAAAATGCCAGGTGCCGCGTCCCGTTATAAGGCAGATGGCAAAAAAATTAATCCTGTTGTTAAAAACTATATCAATAAACTTTTGGCTCTAAATAGAGAAGGCTTGAAAGCAGTTGAAGTAATAAAACAAGATTGCAGTAACGTGTCAACTCCGCATAGCTCGATAATAAACGTACCAAGCAACAATAATAGAAAACAGTTTTCAACAGAAGTTTTACAGAATAAAATATCTCTCGAACAGATTAAAGATATCCTCAAACAACAGATTGTACAAGAAAATTTCGATCAATTTCGAAAGAATATTAAAGCAAGTAATTTGAAGCATAGTGAAAGTCAAACAGAAAAAGTTCCAAAACTGTCATTACGACTTTCCAAGAAAAAGTCTGTCCATAAAGTAAAATCATTAAATATATCGCGTCAAGTTCTTATAAAAAAGAAATTAGATGCTCGATTTCCGCCTTGTAGTCCAAAAATGACAACATCGACATCTTCATCTACAAGAGAAAATAGAAAAGTGGTAAATACAAAAAATTCTAGGAGTAAAAGTTCTCCTACTCCCAGACGCTTTGAAATTTCAGAGTATAAAAATGGTACTAGTTCTGATGTGGCCGAAACCAATACATCAAAGAGATTTAAAAATGTTGTTAAAAATTGGCAGAAGCAGACAAATAACACCTACCCCATGCCCGAATCTAACTCTTTAAATGCCAAATCTTTACAAACTAAAGACGTTAAATTGCGCACGCATAGATTAAAGCAAACATATGTTTCATCGGACTCTGAAGTTTCTAGTATTGCGGTGAAGCGTATTGCTACAACACAATCCCCTACAAACATATCAACTCAAACAAATGGCAGCATTGATGTCGAGGCTAATTTCATGAAAATAGCAGAGGATAAGCTACAAAATATGGAAAAAATTGCAGATTTAACTGAAAAATGCACCAAACGCTTATCTAACTTAGCAAAAGTTTTGGAAGAAGTAAGAAAAAATAAGTCATTAGTGTACAGCCAAATTTCAACATCTGAATCAGCATCGGATTCTGAAAATAAGTCACACAAAAATGAAGCCACTAATATGCCTGTAACATCTCATTCCAATATTGTGACTCAAAATATAGAAGCACAACAGCCACATTCATTACTTTCTATACCAGCAATTTTAGATGAGATGAAACTAAGTGCTAGAGATTCAGTAGAATATATTCCTTTCTTAAAAGACATTCCTAAACCTGAAAGTTTTGTGGCATCAAATAAAAAATCTGTAAATGAACAAACAACTAAAACGTCTAATACAGCCTCGGAGCATGTTGTTATTAAACCACGAGGAAAGCCGCCGCCCGCTTTGTCCCGTATTAATCTTAAAAACGGGCAAGAAATTAATGTCACTCCTCACGAACTTTCAACGGTTATTGAAGTAGACTCTCCAATGAGTTTAAAACGTAAGAACCAATCTTCTCGATATGACAATAAATTCCCTGACACAACCAATCAAATATCCGATGAGACTGCCAGTAAGCAAGAGAAAAATGTAGTAACTACGTCCACAGAACTTAAAGAATCACGTATTGACCCTGACTTGTTGCAAAGCAATGTGACTATACCTAGACAATCCAAAATATTGTCTACTGACTCTTCAGACGAATCTAAAATACATTCCATTGATTTGAAAAAATTTAACAATATTATGTTAAAACCATTTATTAGCTTACAAGATTATGCCAAGCAATGTAATGTTGGATTGGACGAGGGTTCGAATCTAGAAGACGCAATGAAGGACGATCCAGTAAATGACGACTTAAGTTCACTACATTCTGACGGCAGTTTACCAGATGTAATTGCAGAGTTATTAAAAAGAAAAATGATAAGCGAACCTTTTAAATTTGACTCAGCCTCTAACGTTAATTCAACCACGTTATCGTCTGAATCCACTGTGTCGTTATTAGCTTTGTCTAAAACGAGAAAAAATAAAAAGAAATCTGGGATTTTGATAAAAAATAAAGAAAGTATTGTGGATACATCAGAATCTTTAAGTATATCGTCCAATCCTGACTTAGAGAATGCATTCCAAAAACTTGGAATGGGTTGGGCATCTTCAACATTAAAAAAGACGAAAGAAAGGTTAGCATTATCTTCATCGTCCAATACTTCGAGTTCGAGTATGACCCAATTTAAAATAAAAAGCTTTAGCCAAGATGTACCAACTTTAGTTACTGATTCAACCTCATCTATGGTGGAACTCTCGCATAAGCGTGATAAAAAAAAATTATCGCCAAATAGAAACTCAAAAGAGAATTCTAAAAACGCTATACAGCAGACGTCGCTTACAAATTCTATGACTGTTAAAGAATTTTTGACAAATGAATTAGCAAAAAAAATAACGTTCAGTAACAAATCTACAAGGAAGGAGGCAGACGAAGATTTTGTGTCGTTATATGAAACCCAAATGCCTGAAGAAATGAAACATACTAACCCTGGAAAACAAGAAGACGGAGATCGTTCTGTTGCTAGTGCCAATAATAACAGGGCGCGTACTTCGACCCCAGTGCAAATATTTAAATCAAGTACATATAATTCTACTTCAAGTTCTAATACTTCTAATGGACTTTTCAGCAATGCTGATGACTTATCATCTGTAAAGGTAACCTCTACCTCCATACGTAACCATTCCACATCCGACAAGGATGACTTGACCATTCCTAATTACACTTTAAAGACGAGGAAAGAATTGTCTGATAGTAAGAGTGAGTAATGTTGTTTAAATTTTAGTTATTTATTTATGTGCAACTATTTTTTTATATAAATTTTTACTGATGTGTTATTAAAATGGATTATTGTTGCATTTTTAATGTATATTGTGAATAAAATCGATATGATTGATACTATTATTTTCTGTTTTTAAAATTTTTATTTAAAAATAATTTACATCCTAGATTACTTTTATAAACTCAAAACCTACTCTGAGTGTGTATGTTAGTTACATTTTCACATTTAAACCACTGAACCGATTATGATTTTGCATAGAAATAGATTTTGGAGTAGGAAATAAGCTACTTTCTGTCCAGAAAACAAAACTTGAAGATGGTAAAATAGAAAGTTTGTGATAAGAAACATTTATTTCTATTTGTGCCTTGTCGCTAAAATTAGTACATCAATAAATGGCAAAAATTAGTACATCAATAAATGGTCCTTATAAAAAGAATTTTATAAAATAAGACATGAAGTAACAAATAAGTTAACTTTTGTCTGTGAGGTCATAGAAATTTAACGATAATTTAATAATAATAGAAAAACAAATTATTTTCACATTATTATGTAAAAAATTCTTACTGGAGCCATATCCCTTGCCAACTGATTATATTGTTTTTTAGTAAAATTAAATATATATAATCATGTTAAAAAATGCGGTAGTATTGAAATGCGGTACATAACTTCATATCAAAGAATCGAGGATTCTTATGTTTGATAATTGTATGGCCTATGAATATTTTTAAATAAAATAAACACATTACATTCAAACATTTAATAAATATTTTGTTTACAAAATTCAATTAGCATGAAATTTGTATGCATCATTGGTCAAGCTAAGTGAATGTTTTTCAAATTTAGACATTCTTATAATATATATAAAATAAATTTATACAAACATTTACAATGATCAACTTATTACATACTAAGATCACAGAACACAAAATTAGTTCCTACTTACAATAAATTAAATTAAACATAAGTAAGTTAAAATAGTCACAGAACTATTTGTGTCTGAAAAAAAAAAACATTAAAAATTGAGATTTAAAAGAGATTATCCAATTTGTCCTAAAAATACTGTTACACCAGTGACATTCAAAAGATTCTATATAAATCAGTGAAGAATTTGCTAATTTATTTATTCCTTCTTTGCTTGTCTTAGTAAATATCTTTGACTCAGAGAATAGGCAACACCTATTGTTAGTGCTGCTACAACAGTCCCTTGTGCTGCAACTCGGAGTTGCATTAGAAATACACTTGTGCTCATTTTACCTCTGCTTTTGAACTTATAAGCTCCATAACCACAAACTCCTATCAATCCCATGATGCCTGAAAATAACAGATATAGACTTAAAAAAAAATATTTTGCACATGACATTTCAAATTTTGTTTTTATATTCTGAACTCAAAATAATAAATTACTTAAGTAATTTTCCATAACAGGGCACAGCTTACTGCACATTTACCACATTAATTTTCAAGAATATATCTTTCATACTTGTTAGTAAGTTTCATAAGTGTTCGTAATTTATATAAAGACTATAATATAGACAGATGACTGTTTTTACCTATTATCATAAAAGGTGAATCTTTCGATTTCCTTGCTAAACGGTCAGCTTGAGATTCTTCTGTGTATTCAAAAATTTTTTGAGGGTTCATTCTGCAAAATCACTGAAATCAATATTATAATGAAAAATTAAGATACCTATGTTAAAAATTATCTAAAAGTAATTAAAAACGGACATACAACTTACAGTATTTCACGTAAAACAATACCTATTATCCAGATGGCTTTTAGTGTTTACAAAATAACTGTGTGTCTTGTATCTCACTAAAATTACACAGCACTTTATTATATAATTTTAAAAAAATGCCCTAACATTGCATCACAATTTCACGTAACCTTGCTCATTGCTCAATGCTCATACTCACATCACACAGTACTTTCGTGACTTTGACATTGAAGTTTCTTTTCTATATATACAAATACAATGTACTCTGTGTAGGTCTGTCGTCAACTCGTCATTACCTCTTGGCATGATCCATCAAATTTTAAGCTGCGTAGGTACATAATATTTGTGAAAATAATCCTATCTATCCTACTAATTTTAGTAGGTAGCTAATATTATTAATTAATAATTCATTTTTGAATAGTTACAAATGGGACTATGGATATGGTTAGAGGCTACTTTTTGTCGCGAAAACAAAACTTGATTATAGAAGCTAGTTATATTAGAATTATGAAAGTTTTTGTTTGAGACCCATTTGACGCCTAAATGATTATTTTCGTTATAGAAATAGATGGCGACATCATGGAGATGGTTAGGCCTGAATTACATACATAAATCAGGATCGACCAGCATGTATCTGGATGATTATCACACTTATTGATCATCAGCATCCTGTGCTTAATGACGAGTTCGCACTGTTGCGCATGCTTGCGCGTGATTCACCAGGCTTACGAGCTGATCGATGCTGATACATGTAATTCAGGCCTCCTAGACTACTTTTTGTCACAAAAAAAATTAAAGAGGGTTAAATGGGTATGAAAGTTTGTATGGGCCTGTGGGGAACTACCTAGTTAATACTTAATTCTGTAAACTAATGAAAGCAACAACATTAGAGGTGTCTAAATAAAAATAATTATTCAACTGGGTGAAGATGTGGGCAGAAGCAACGAAAAAATAAAAATACAAACAAAGATTTTTATATAATTGGAGTAAATCATCCAAAATGAAAAACACTGGAAATAACATAATATTTTTTTTTTAAGTGCGAGATAAAGTATAATTTTAAATAAAAATTACGATAATAAGATACAGCATTCATCTGGTTTTGTTCGGAATATACATTTTTGGGTTTGCTCATAAGCATTTTTTGAAATTTACTTACTAAAAAACTTAAAAGAAGCACTTATTTGCTAACACTGAACGACTGGAATAAATTTAAAGTTGTGGAATGGGATTGACTTCATAGCTATGGATGGTAAATATATGGAGAGCCTTTGTGGTGTAAGAAAAATCATCCGTTATGTCTAAGGTTATATGCTGCAAGTTTGGGGTATCGCGATTAGAGTAAACATATTGTCCATGACAACAGATAAGTTTTGTGTAAAATTTGTTTGGTTTTCTTATTTTTTCTAACTCTGTTTTCTCTTCTACAACATCATCGTCCAAATAGTACATTAACTGTCATATGTTGTAGGGCTTTAGGTTCACTAACTGATGGGCTTAAAACTTTATTTTCCACATAAAGTAGACAGCTTGATATTTTTTAAATTACGTATATTATGATGGTTCTTCATATCTTTATCTTCCAAAGTCACAGCGCATTCATTTTAGACGTGTGCGCTAAATTTTCAAAATTTTCAGTTTAATTTATCGCAGATTGTAATATTTCGTAAAAAAAAATTAAAATATTATAATCATTATACATAATATAAGCCTATAAAATAACATTTTAGTAAAAAATGTAAATATTACTCCCTATTAAAAATAAAAAATCTTATTTCCTAAGTAAAACCACATAAATGAATAACTAATTAATATCTAATTATGTGATTTTAAAACGAACAGAAAACAAAACATGGTCCCTTAAACTTAAAGTAATACAAAAGCTAATAGACTATAATATTATTACGTACATTGGGACTGTCGCAATCACCGTCGACAATTTTATTTAATTGATTTTAAATAAATGCTTACTTATAGAAATCGGTTATACAATACATATTCAATATTATGAGTAATATCTTCGGACCTCCGCTAAAATAATTTCATAGCTCGATTCATCAATTATAAGAAATCTTTTCGCTCTTCTACTGAAATAATAAATATCTCCAGTATAAATATCAAACCATAAAGCATGGATATGTAAGTCATGTCTTTCTAAGCGTTTTTTTAACATTCCATAAGACGCGATGTTTTGTAATTGCTGCAAAGTGTTGACCTGAAAATTTAAAACTATACTAAAATGGTTGTTCAAATCATGAAAAATGAAAATCATAATTAATTATAAGACCAGTAAAAAATGATACCTGTGATAGTTTATCTTCAATACAAAATCTATTTTCAGGATCTATATATGCCACAAATTTTCTTTGGGGTGTTTCAGCGGAAAACAATATGGGCTTATCGAAATCACCATGAACTTCTAAAAATTTATTTAAGCTTGATTTTCCATGAGTGCAAAGCCAAGACTTAAGTGGAGAGATTCGTCGTTGCTCCTGTTGTAAATTTGAAATTTTCTTAAGAAATATGCAAAGAAACATACTAATTGAAATACTAAGTCAGGTGAATAACGAACAAATAATATTTTGAGTATAAGCTCGACTTAGTACTATGTTAATTGTTATTTGGACGCAAATAAGCAATACCATGTCAACCCACACGAATGTAATTTCGAGAAAAACGCGTTTGAAGATTTTGAACAACTTGCTTTATATGATTTTTTTATGTATTGGTAAAGTTTTTGGTAATTCCAAATTTATGTAAGTTATTTATATTTATTTTCACAAAAAATAAGTATACAAACTGCATATTTCGTATATAATATAACCCAAAACGTTTAAAATAATAAATAAAAATGTGTGCATTCGTTTTATATACGGACTGCGGAAATTTGATCACATTTCCAACTACCGTCGACAATTAAAGTGGCTCCCTATCCGATTTCGCCGGAATATACATCTACTTACTTTACTTTTTAAAGTACTGAAAACTAACTCGCCAAATTACCTGCGAGAAAGTTTTCACATTTGCCCAGTCAGAGATAGGCCCGCGCGCTCATGTGTAAGGTTGAAATTGCTTGAGGTGCCACGTTACAATACGGGTTTCTTTGGCAAATCTTTCTCTGTACATGTTGCGCGTCTGTGGAATTCTTTGCCAGGCCACATTTTTCACATGAACCCTAGCCTCACTACGTTTAAACGCAGATTGAAAGATTATTACTTATCCCTATCTATATAACATAATATACGTATTTGTTAAAAAATAGTGCTATGTATATATTTCTATTGATATATGTATATGTATTTATATATAATATTTATTTTCTTTATATATGTAATTTATATATATTTATAAATATATAAGTAATTTTATATGATTGATATATATGTAAGATATTTATATTTCATTTGTTTCTATTGCACCTACACCATATTTTACTTTTTTAATAATCTCAAATTGTCTCAGGATTTCTGGCAGAGATCTCTTATGAGAGATAAGTCATCCTTTGTACCATTATTATGTGTTTCCCTCGTGTTTAAATGTATTGTCTAAAAATTAATTTTTAGAAGTTTTAAAGCATAAAACCCTACAAAAATTAAAGAAAAATGTTCTTCAGCCATTTACCGACACTTCTGCATATATAACTCAGTTTTTTCAATTTTGTGGGTTGACTTGGTATTGCTTATTTGCGTACATTTATATTTAACGTTAAATCTTTTAGAAGCACTGACAATGCCATCACGTCTTGTAAACTCAATGCTCCATAAATAGATTTCTTCCAAGTATTTCATAGTATTTATTATTCCAAGTATTTATTAGCAGATTAGAAATTAGAAATATAACATTTTTTAAACCGGAACCAATATTTTATTTTACTTACTAGATTTGATTCTTCTTCGCTTTTCAATGTATAGAGAAGATTCATTGCCTTACAATCACTGTGCCCACAAACAATTACGTGTTTAATATCATTTATAATACAACTAAGTTCTAAACCAGCTGGTTCGCAACTGGTCATTTCATCTATAAAATGCTCGGAATGTGGGATGAGATTACCAGCATTTCGTACTGTAACAATTAATTTGTTTATTATTAAATATGTTTTTTAATTATTTCAATGCTTAAAAGAAATATAATATAGAACATTTAATACTACTGACCAACGAACATATCACCGACTGATGTTTCCGTAAATCTTGTCGGAATCATTCTACTATCCATACAAGTATAAAAAATGGCTTTAGGCTGGAATAGAAAAATAAAATATGAAGGGAGAATACGGTACTGACAAAAAAAAAAAAAGAAAAATGTTTGTCTCTCTGTTTGTTTGTTTCAGCTAATCTCTGAAAATGCTGGAACGATTAGATTATTTCTAAGGAGTAACTTAGGCTTACTTTTATTTTAGAAAAATAATTAGGGTACCGTGTAATGAAGAAAAATCGGTACACCATGTAACCGGAGCCGCGGTGCAGCAAGTGATAAGTAAATATGCAACGCTATGGCCACAGAATAAATAATGACTGTGGCATTATGACATTTATGTAATTCACTCTTACTCATATAGTCTGTGCTTTGTCAGTATTGTCAAATATTATATCAATGTCAAGATGATGTCAATTTGTCAAGTGTCAACTTGTCGATGTGAATGATTTCAATTTCAAATCATACTACATGTATGATGTATTATTGTACATAATATATGAATATTACATTACGTACGTTTTCAAAGAAAATAACACTTACTTGTCAGTTTAATTATTTATTTATGACTTAAAAACTTATACAAAGCAATAAAGGTTAGTTTGCTCTACATACCACAGGATTGTCCCGGACTTGTTGAAACTGTTTTACCATGCTCGCTCTGTCTAAAACACGGTATCTCATAATACCTCGTAATATTCTATCCATTGTCGAAGTACAAATTGCATAACTCGGCAGAAATTAGTTTGTAAAATACGAAGTCCAAGCATGTGTATTTTGTAACTAAATTTTAGTTTTGACGTTTTTGACCTTCATTAGTAGCCAAGCTTATCGCGGGCGTCGTAGAACTGTAGAGGTAGAAATAATAAAGTAAAACGCGTATGTAATTAGGAGTGGGAGATAAAATCTAATAATCCATTATTTAATCAAATGATTAGTATCATAGTTTATGATGTTTTCCAATAAATTAAGTAAACAGTAGTTATTTTAGTAGTATTTATAACAAAAGCTCGTAATTGAAGTTTTAAATAGACTTGAAACATGAAATTAAAATTTTAATCACAAAACTCCTTTATATATAATCATGTATATTTAATCATCAATGTATATTTAATCATAATAAATTTGTTATTCTCTTTAATATTCAGATGAATACAGAGAGTACTATCGGTGATGGAAAAATGGAGGCACCAGCCTTTGTACTTCCCATAAACCATCGTTTTTTAGAACCAGAGAAGGCTGTAAAAACTATAACAGATATGGCTATTTGGGAGAAATCGGAAGCTTACATGGAGTACACGGGCTTTATTGCCACACTTAATGAAGCTATCAAAGGGAAGGCCCTGTCAGTTGACTGTAAAATATCGAATAATGTAAATAAATTTGTTAAAATGCTTGAGAAAATTGACAATATCATTGATGAATTTCCACCAGTTGAACAACCACAAAGATTTGGAAATTCTGCATTCAGAGATTGGCTGGCTAAAGTAAAACTTAGTTCAACTCAATTTCTACAAGAAGCACTGCATCCCCAACTGCATTTAGCTATACCAGAAATAAAGGTATATTTAGGCGAGAGTTTTGGTAATGCCACTAGGATCGACTATGGAACAGGTCATGAAATGTCATTTGTGATGTTTCTCTGTTGCTTATATAAAATAGGTTCGTTGGACGTTGAGGATAATGTTGCTACTGTATTTTTAATATTTAATAAATATCTACAAATTGCAAGGAGGCTGCAACAGACTTATAGGATGGAGCCAGCTGGCAGTCATGGAGTTTGGAGTTTGGATGACTACCAATTTGTTCCATTCATATGGGGCAGCTCTCAACTCATTAACCAGCCTAGAATATACCCGCCTGTAAAATTCCTCGAAGATGATATTGTTGATAAATATGCTGATGAGTATATGTTTCTCTCTTGTATTAAATATATTAAGGAGGTAAAAAAAGGACCATTTGCTGAGCACTCAAATCAGTTATGGAGTATCAGTGCAGTTGGATCATGGACCAAAATAAATCAGGGTTTAATAAAAATGTATAAGAAAGAGGTCCTTGCTAAGTTTCCAGTTGTGCAGCATGTATTGTTTGGTTCCCTTCTTCCAATTCGTAGATTTTCAATCCAACAATGAGTAAAGTGGCTTTAATTTATTTATTTGAGTCCCGTCTTACACTATAAGGCTTAAATTGTAACAGTTTTATACTTAATTTTTTTTAAATATACTAATTATAAATAAGTATTCAGTATTAATATTTATTTCCAAAATATTTTATGTATGAGTTGGAAAAATTGTTTTAAATTAAATTTGATGTGATATTAAATAAGAGAGATAATATATCGTCGATATATTACAAAAATACAGTTTTAGTTAGGTTGTATGAATGTTTTCTTCAAATAAAGCATACTGTGTTGAATTGAAGTTCACAATTTTGCAAATATGAGACTTGTTATGTTTAAAGAAAATTTTAGTTGATTCATAAATCTTCTGGAAGATCAGTTGAATGTAGTATTTTTAATAAATGTACTGCTTATATATCATGATTTTTAATTTTGTTAACTAAAGTATTGTTACTATATATAATTTATGGCGTTGTGGCGCGTTGGTAGCAACGCTGTCTTTAGCTTCAACGGTCGCGGGTTCGATTCCCGCTCGGGGCGGATGTTCGTATTCATATTACAAAAATCTATTTCAGTCTGGGCGTTGGTCCTTATGGTTCTACCCACTGTGCTTCGGAGAGCATGTTAAGCTGTCGGCTTCGTTGTTTTCACTTAACATTTGATAATGTTTGTTAACTCTTGATAGATAATTTGCAATTATTCAATGTGTTACTGGTTCGATTTTCGGGTTGCGGAGGTCAGATAGGAATCGCTCTGTGTAAAAACTTCGTTAAATAAAGCTAGGCAAAAGAATTTATATAATTCAGGTAAAGTACTAAACAATACAATTTGCCACCATTACGATTTTTTTATAATTAAAGTATATGTTATTTCTATTATATACTAAACCTGGATTCATGTTCCTATAAAATTGGTAACACAATCTCAAATTAGAGGATTTATTCATTTTTAAAAGTCTTCAAAACGAAGTAGGTTATCAAGTCCGCTATGTTTTTTTTTGTACGTTGCTAAACAAAGATGGAACAAATGATTTGGATTTTTGTTTTGTATGAAAGGCCTTTGGATAATCCTTTTTTGCGAGAGAAAACCGAATTCCTGTTGTAAAAAAATTTATGTTGAGATTTTGAGTATTGTAGTCTTACTTTTTTTCGAAAATTTTCATATCGGCTAGAGAACACATTTTTCAAGTGTTTTAAATCATTAATATTAAAATAAAACTTGGCTAATAATGAAGTAATCCATTTATTTGGAAGATTTTGAGAGTAAATTTCCGGTTTAAGAAGTTTATTTCTCACTAAGAATAAATTACAATTCACTTGCATGAGAAAATTAAATACAATTCTAAAGTTAATGAAGCGTGAAGACATTGTAAAAATAAAAAGTGGGTACTTTTATAACAAATGCATGTTGTTAATAGTTACCAACAAAGTACATAGAGCTAAGTCAGAACAGAAGAAATTTATTAGTACTTATAAACAAATTTGAACTTTATAATAAACGAATATAATAAATGGCATGCGTTTACACAATACATTCGATCCGTATCCAATAAATGATAATTGGTAGTAGCCGTTGCATTTTTTAGGGTTCCTTACCGAAAGGGTGCTGACGAAACTTACTAAGCCTCTGATGTCGGTCCCTCTGTATCTGACGAACCCTAACAGGTAGTGACTTGAAATGAATATAATATAAATAACAAATATTAAAAGAATGAACACTTTATGTTCGAAACTGACATATAGTTTGATCAGTTTTTTGTTTTGGTTTCAAAATATGCGCATTACATTGCAATTACTTATATACATTGTGTGCGTAAGCGTAAGTAAAATCTTCTATACAAGCAGCGTGCATAGAATTCGTTCGGCACATTAAATAGTATGTAAGTATCCTATTTTTTTATAAATAATATTACCAATGCTTATTGAAGACATGACTAATATTCCTATTTCCAAATAAGTTCGAAGCTTGCGCTAGGAGTGGGTACGACAATAGCCCAAGGGGATCAGGATCGAACCCGCGACTCTCGCGTTAACGGAGCGAAGACGGTCCTTCTACCGTTGAGCTATTGAGGCTTCAAATGCTTATTTTATGGTAGTTTGACCTATTGCGCTCACATGAACGAAAATCCAAATACTGTTACATTACATCCACGGTCCATTTTCTATATATAAGTTACTACTCTGGTTGAGTAGACCCATTCATCAGGAAAGGTTCTATAATATTTATTGATAAACTACATCTATCTTAAGTGATAAGTGTAGATAACAAAATTAACTTAAGAATTAAAACAAATTATAGAAATCAGTGTTCGTTACTAGGTATAACACTGCTAGCAAGAACTTTTTTGGTTTATTTAAGTAGTTGTTGACGAGTGTGTAAGCCATGCCGGCGGTGAGGGCGCCTACAACGAGTCCCTGAGATATTACACGGAACTGCATTAGGTAGACGCTAGTGCTCATTTTCCCCCGGTTTTTGTAAGCATAAGCACCATATCCCACTGCAGATGCGAGACCGGCTAACCCTGTGGAAAGAAGACATTTTTTTTAATTTTCAGTAAAATATAAAATTTTTTTTCATATCCTCGCAAGGCTCTTTGTAGTATTTATATTTGATAGATTAACTAATTTTTACAAAAAGCGATTGTCATCTGATCTTCCTGACCGGATCCTTCATTTATGTTATTTTTTTTTATCAAAGTTTAACAACTTTTTCAGATTTTATGTGAAAGCAACCAGGACCGATAGCTTGCTCTCCGAGATTCCAGAGCATGTAGGGCGAATTATATTTCTTATTGTTTTATATAAGAATTTGATCGGAGCGGGAATCGAAACCGCTACCGCAAGCATCAGCAATATTCAGGTGTCGGTATCACTATCCAAGACTATTTATACTAAATAACAATAATAATATGTAATACATAACATAAAAAGGAGTTTTAACGTACCAATAACCATGAAGGGAGATTCCTTCGATTTTCTTGCCAATTTTTCTCCATGAGTCTCCTCGTGATAATCAAATAGAGGCTTATCTTGAGCCATTATGATAACTCAACCTAAGAAAAATATTTAAATAGTAATTAAATTTTTAAAGCAAATAATTGCGACGGAAAGTACCTATTTTTAATCTCCAGAAAGCAGAAACTAAAGAACTTGTTGTCGATGACGATCATGCAATATGCAGAATCGTCGTCTAATGTTACGTTAGTACTTAAAAGTATATTTATTACTTTGTCAGTAAATCCAATATCAAGTCACATTGCAATGAATATAGGTACATCAGTTATTAAAACAATGCTTGTAGTGAACCAAGTACAAGTATCATTGTACGTATGCAATATATCATCATATTAATTTTCTAAACATTACTTATACAGGACAATTAATTATTGGTTAACTTACCGATTTTATGTCTTATTTGATCAAGGTCACTAAACACTATCACGTTATCAAGGAACTGATACGAAAAATATTTCTAATATTCAGATAATGATTTGAACAACACACTATGAGCGTCAGCGAGCTACTAAATACGTTTCTCGCAAATTGTAAAGGAAACTTCCAGCTGGTATGATACAATTTATCGCAATCTTAACAAGAAAACCAGAAACTAGCTTAGTGATAAGTTTTTCTAGTTTCCATTTTTTATACACTTTACATTGAAGCTTTCGTAGCATTTTAAAAATCTACTACGTTAATAAACGAGCAATGTAACACAAAATAAAAATTAAACTCGTATTATTTCTTCGTGTAATTTTTCATACCTATGAATCATGGTGAAATATGACGGAATATTGACAGAATAGTTATGAATTCCGAGCAGTCAGTTATAACTACAAATAAAAGAAGACCAATAATATTTTATTAATGTATTGTTTTTTATTGCTTTCAAGTTTAATTTTATTTAGTTGTGTGGTGACGTTGTGGCGCAGCGGTAGCGAACCTGCCTTAAACGCCACAGGTCGCGGGTTCGATTCCCGCTCGGAGCATAATATGTTTGTATTGTCCATGCAAGCATATTTTCCGGTCTGGGTGTATTTGTCCTTGTCATTGTGAATGTTTCCGGACCCCGACACAGGATATTACTATCCTAATGGGGGCCGTTGAGTGTGCAGCGTTTATTTATTTATTTAGTACATAATATAACTTTAAAAATATTTTTTTTCACAATCAGTTTATCTTTTGCATCGTTAAAGAGTTTATCAGATATACTCGTACGTAAGAACATTTAACATTATCATTTCAGATATTTTTTTAAATAATAATTCATACAGATAAACAAAGGTCGATTGGCAACACACCTGCGTGCCCTCTGGTGGCCCAATGTTTATGGGCGGCGAGATGAGCGTCCTGCCCGTTTTCCCCTCTCATATAAAAATACAATTTAACAGGATAATAGTCTTGTGACCTCACGTCATGTTGATCATAGGAATTGCAATTGTTTACAGCTTTAAGTTTATTATGTCTGTCTGGACTGTGAATGTAGTAAGGTACGTCATTATATTGCTATTTTTGATTCATTTTTTATTTCACTATTTCATAATAAAAAATTATTAAATAATTTTTTTATGTTAGAAGTTGGCAAACAAGCACACGGCCCACCTGACGGTAATTGGTGACCGTAGCCTAAGAGTGCTTGCAGCATCATTATTAGGTGCCACAAACGCGTTGCCAACCTTGAGATATTGGTTCTTAAATCTCCTTTGCCCAGTAATTTCACTAGCCTACAATGCCCTTCAAAACACAGTAAAGTCTAAGCACTACTGTTTGGTGGTAGAAAGTTTGAGACTGCGGTAGTGTACTACTTGTGTACAAAAACAAGCAAATAAATAAATATTTTCTTTAACCAATATTTATTTTAATATACTGAATTTGTAACATTGAAATTTAAACAATATATAATGACTTAAAAATTAAAAGGTTTACAACTTTCTTGCTGAAAGTTTCATAAATTTATATATATTATTATTAGCGTTAACAATTTACGAAGTATGGTCTCTAATTTTGTTATTTATATATTATGTATGATATGAGTTTTTTTCATTAGATAAAGCTATATACTACGGCCCGTATATACTTAAGCTACAAATGATAATAATCACAGATCAAAACTTACTTTAAAGATGGATATACATGAATATGCATTCAAAATAAAGCGCTTCTACACTAGTAAGAAAATTGTTTAAATATTTTTGTTTTCTGGGAGCTCTTAAAAAATCGACAAATCATACTTTCAACATCTAAAGCAATATTTTATATTTTCTGAACATAAGGTAATTGCTAAAATTAATAGTAGTAAACATGCGTATGTTGGGATGGGTGTTTGTTGCCTTTTCCGCAAAACTACTTAACTGATCTAGATGAAATTTGGCACACAGATAGCTGATCTTATGTGGTAAGCCACGTAAGATTAACACATATGATACTTTCACCGTGGGATTATAAAAAAACTATTTAAAGTATATAAACAGGAGCAGAGCCGGGGGCACAACTAGTTAATATATTAGTATCTTACGTTTATTGCATTGTGGCAGGAAAAAAATCATTAAAACAGGTTTCATCCAGTTAGCACGATATTAAGATTTACTTAACATAATAGATTTGCGGATTTATAGGTCCTTTATAATTCTCGAGTCTCCAATGTTTTTTGTGTAGTCTACAAATGTTAACAGTTCGCAATAAGTGTTAATTATGATACATATTCTGAAAGAAATAATTGATATTCTTTTAACAAGAATGCTTTGAAACATGAAAAAAACGTGAATAAGAACTTTTTTCTTTTTACAAAACAATAATTTATGAAGCGGATATCGTAATGGTTAGACAAATAACAAAATTTTGTTAGTAAAAAAATCTTTTTATCGGAAGTGCGGACGAAATTGGGATCTTCTTAAATTGTTGCCAAAGCTTATACACAGCGTGCTAAAATAATACAATTACTTTTAAAGTAAAAATATGAGTTACTGTTTCTAAATTTGCAACATTTGCATTTGAGTAAATTATTAATAAACATAAAAATAGAGAAATTTAAATGATAGCATTTTTAAAAAATAAAAGAATATAAGTAACAACTTATATTAATTGTCATTAGTCAGGGCTTTTTTGTGGGCGCACGCCGTGCTCTTAAAGAAAATATCGACAATATCAAAAGAATTGCCTTAAAAACAAAAAAAAAAAAAGAATTTGATAACAAAATTTAAAAAGTCTAGTTACAATTTTTTTAATAGGTCGTAATTTTCCAAAAATAAAATCTAATCAACTGAAGAGAGGTTCAGACTTGTCTGTCACCATACTGTAGCTGATAATAATTTGTTTACCTCTGGCCATGTAGATTGACAACGAAAGTTCATTTTTAAATTTGTTTCTCATTTAAATAATATAAATTAACCTTTTTTTTTCAAAGAAATGTTTTTAAATGATAATTTGCTTCTATTATTTTCCTCAAAAAACAGTGGCTAGGGGGTAGGGGACATTGTATAAAAATTATGCACTTCATTTCACTTCAAAAATTAGCGTGCCCCCAAAAACAAGTGACAAAAAGGCCTGTCATTAGTTATATTAATAGTACTTGGTAACTATAGATATTTTTTATGGGTGTTAATTGTTACTAAACCCTTTTGTAGAAGACTTTTATATAGGGATGGGCGGCATTGATAAATATAGAATCGATATTTTTCAGTTGTATCGATTATTCGATGTATCGCCATTTTTGGCTTTGTCTTTTTTTTAACGCATAGCAACTGTACTTGTGCCTCAATTAGACCGACGGTTTGCACGATAGAACCTATACATCGAATTCGATACTCGAAAATATATATCGATTTATGGAGATTTAAAATATCGTCGATATTTATCGATTATATTATGAAGAAATATGTATATTTTTTCGCCAAACCCACTTTTATTAAGGTTTGAAAAACTTAAATATAGTTATATTACTATGCGAAGTTATGCAATTATTGGCTAGAGTAGAGTATTAGCAAATTAAAGGAATGAATAATGCGTATTTTAAACATAAATATAATATTATAATAATTTTATACAAACTAATTTTAACAGCTTGTCCAAATGTATTTTGGAAAATTATTACGACACCTGGTCCTTTATGGTCAACAAAAAACTTTTTCAGATAAATCGAATTTAGTTTATAATTAAAAACCAAAAGCTATTAATTTTTTAACCACAAGTTAACATAATATGGTGCATATAATATTCTTTTATTCCGTCAGTTGATGGCTAATAGCTATGGGCCAAATAACGTATAATTTTTCGATTATATTAATAGGTAATATATAGTTTTTTTTTTAAATTTATATTAAAAACTGCTTTATAAATTATTAGCTAAATAGTGTGTGCTGTGCACATAAATAAGTCTCTGAACATATACAAGCTACATGGGTAAAGAATTTTATACATATTATTTTTTTTTAATAAAAAGGTTGACCTTAATTTAGTTAAAATCTATTTTAACATAACTTATTTAATCTGTGCAAATTAATAGCATTTACAACATAGACATATAAGAATAGACCGAGGAAGTGGGCGTGATATGCGATTACTCTGTAAAAAGGGAACGATATACAACACTCTTTGCTTCTCTTTTTAGCCGCGATCACTTCACGATCGGCGAGTGGAGAGCGTGCACTCGGGTGTTTTCGTGTCCACTCGCTAAGCTTCATTCGCGTTAGAACAGACAAGGGTTATCGTTCGTTCTCTTTTTAACGTAACATCCTCTTCCACGATAGTCCCATTCCTAGCTTGATCTATTCCTATATGTCTATGATTTACAATGTCTCGCTTTCGCAAGAAAACTATTATGACGGCGCCAAATATTCGATGAAATTACAGCGTAAATCTTCGTGCTTTAGTAGTTTAGTCAACGAATATTTGCAGAGATCTTTGTATAAATGTGTGTTAGGCACTGATCCATTTCTTTTTCCTCATTGATATTGACTGGGCGCACTTGAGGAAACCTTTTCGAGCTTCTCAAAGTGCTTCCTAGCATTGCGAATGTTAATGAGCGTGGCTTCAGACGGTATCTTCGGGTCCGACATCTCGACCATGACGTATGTGTTGCTTGTGAAGCCGTCTATGAATGCCGCGAATACACTGTTTCTTACCTATAAAGAAATTAATAAATTATTTATTCAATGAAATTATCTTAATTCCTGCGCTCATAGGTGGCACGGTACAGCAGAATTTATTGTCAACCATAGAAATAAATTAGAAATTACTCTGACTCGGTATGCCTGAGTTTATTTTAAATTGACGATGGTGCAGCGCAGCAGTATCGAACCTGCCTTAAACAAGGCCTGCCTTAAGCAAGGGAGAAAAAATGAAGAGTCCGAAGTAGGTTGGAGTTTGAGTATGCAGCGCAACGGCATGGATACGTTCTTATTCTATGTGAGGGTTAGCTGTCTCAGTCTAGTTAGCAAATTTATGCGAAAAATATGTTTATAAGAAGTTTCTGCTTCATATTCTGTTTAATTTTAAATATATCGAAAAATGTGTGTAGCATCTTACTTAAATTAACTCAAAGGTTTTAGGCTACAAACTCAACAGCCCCCATTAGGATACTTATATCCTGTGTCAGGGGTCCGGAAACATACACAACGACAATGACAAACACACCCAGTCCGTAAACCCTTGCCTGTATGGGTATGGTCATTATATTTATATGGTGTAACAAGCACAAATAATAATTTTATTAAATATAATAAATGAGAATTTATTAATGTTTAAGAGGTACTTACTTCCATACTCTGAAACTGTGCCGCCAGCTTGGAGCATGACAATTTGAATTGTTTTACAATATTCGAGACTTTTTCGAAACGATGCGCATCTCGGTGTGGCCGTCGCTGACAATGCGATACTACTAAAAATGTTGCCCGTTCAAATAAAAGTACCTATAAAAAGAAAAATAATATTTTTTTGTGTTCTATTCTTACCAGTTTATTACAATGACTGAATGTTTACTGCTGTTTTTAATAAATAAATTTTTTGACACAGTTTTTCAATAAAACATTATGAAGAATATTTAAAATTAGCTTATATTTGTATTGAATATAAACAATTTTTTCTACAATAAAAAAATTAAGAACAAAAATATATGAATAATTGTAATTCCTCACCTCGTCAGCATCAACTATTGCTGCAAACTGCTTGAGTGAAGATTCTAGTGCCTTAACATTAGGTATTAATTTGTATACTATGCTCGACCATGCTCTGAAAAACAAAATTTACATACATTATACTACTAGATTCTGCCAGCGGCTCCACCCGCGTGAATAACGTTTTCAATACAAACTCTGAATCCGAGGGGAAATGAAAACTTAATTCATATTTATTTATATTGAATCAACAGTCTAAAAAATTTGTTTCAAACTGCTAGGTCTAAAAATTACGACACTTCCATACAACTTTTCATCCCCCCATTTCAACACTTACAACCCTTTTTTTCAAATGAAAACGTCTTTTCTCAGGCTCTCGACTATCTGTATACGAAATTTCATTTGAATTGGTTCAGTAGTTTTGGCGTCAAAGCGTGACAGACAGACAGAGAGAGAGAGACTTACTTTCGCATTCATAATATTAGGTAAGGATTATAATAATAGGCTGCTTAATATTGGTGACTGTTGAAGCACATAGATAGTGATCTTGCCTTAAATGTCAATGGCTGTGGGTGTGATTCTCGCTAGGGACACATGTTTGTATTAACCATACATGTATGTGAATACCTCGATGCAGAATATTAGCATTACACAAATTACATTTATACTTACTTATAAAGTGTTTCATCCCATATACTAGTTCTAAAACAGGTACATTCAAGAGGTTTAGAGAGCCTTATCAAATCTTCTTCATGAGTTTTGAAGATTTCTTCCCTTCGTTCTTCGGCTACAAGGTCCATTTTATGTACCAAGCAGAATATCCTGGCTTCTGGAGAATTCTACAAAAAGTAGTTTTAATATAATTATGGCCTTCTGATACGGTATCCAGGTTTGTGTATGGCTATATCAGAGGGTAAAGAAGGAGACGAACTGCTTAGCATCCATGAATTCACCGTGCGTGCGTCGGCTCCATTAATACAGTAATGCTTAAAACTAGAGACACGACACGACAGAGAGAGTAGAATATTGGACACTGCGGTTATACCTTCCTAGGTGGCCTCTCACAACAAAAGAACTCAAAGTTCAATGGCTTATGAAACTAGTATTTAAAGATTATGAACTTTGCAAATTATTACCTATCATGTGTCAATATGATTTTTCAAAACTAATTTGAGTAAGTTTTACATGAAAAATTTTAAATGTCAAATCAAGTGTGTAACATTTTTTTTAAATGATGCTTTGCGCATACATTGGAAGAATAAAATCAAAAATCATATAAAAATTATTTTTATTTAATTACACTTTTAAAATGTACTTTTGAATCATAAAATACAGACTGTTACTAAGGTTACATAATAATGTATGTAACAAGCTCAGTAATCATTTTACATTTTTTATTACATCAGCATATTTCATAACATTTCGGGAAGCAGTCTGATTTTATGAATACCTATGCAGTATTGCAGTAAAAAAACAGCATAATTATAAATCAATTTTCATTATTATAGAAAAAAAAATAATGAAGTTAGAAAATAGTAAATGAATACATGGTAAATCTGGCCATGTATTTTATCTTGCAAAATTTTGAAGCCTCAATAGCTCAACAATAGAAGTACAGACTCCTTTAACATGAGCATTGTGGGTACCCAGACCTAGCACAAGCTACAAACTTATTTGGATTGGGAATAGGGGTATTAGTAATAACTTGAAAAGGCAATGCTAATACTCTTATAATAAGCACATACCTGTAAAATGGCTTCTAAGCATGACTGATAGTAATGCATGTCCTTCTCCATTTCTCTACTTTCAACATCAAAGACGTATATTAATACTTCTACATTTCTAAAGATATTGTCTCTTTGGGATGCAAAGTAGTTCTCCATGAAGGCCTCTTGCCCACCGCAATCCCATAAATTTAGAACAAGGTTACCAAGAAACCGGACATGTGAATGTTCAACATCAACTGTAACATATAATATTTTGCTATTTATTATAATTAATATTAAAAAATTAATAATCCAAGTCAGTTTTTGCCTATATTCATAGTTAAATAATTACAGCAAGCTTATTTTTAAAGCTTATAAGTTAATTAATTATTTATTGGTAAAACATTATTTCACACTTGCCATTTTATAGCAAACTGTACTGTATGAATGTAAATTTGTTATACAAAAACTTTAAGAATTGTAATCAGATTTGAACCTGTTTTAGGTATAAAAATTCCATTTACTTGAACATAACAAGTTATTATTACCATTACGGATATGATTTTTTTATTATCTGTTGTGTATGTTGTTACATATAAGCATACATGAATCACAACAGTACATTAGAGTATATTGGAACAATGGGATATTTTGATGTATTAAAAATCACCTACTTGTAGCTCCCAGGCGCCTTGTGTCTCTTGCAATATAGTTGGCAAATATAATGGATCTCATGCTTGTTTTTCCAGACCCACTTTTCCCCATCAACAGCACCTTTAAATAACATTGATATTTATTATCAACTATTTTTTATATAAACCATTTATTATAAGCGTAATTAATTAGACATTTTTAAGAGTAATTGGAAAGCTATAGGCATATTTACCTTTTTCTTCATATTGATAATTCACTGAGTCAAGGTTCAAGATCAAAAGCTAAAACTTTAATGGAATTTTCTTCTATTTATTACAACTGTAGACGTTTATATCTTATTTCTAATAAAGCTAATGTTTATGAAAAGTATATTAAGATTCTTTTATGTTACTTTAAATAGGATATACAAAAATAAGGCGTCAATTATAATTATTTTTCGAATGATATGATAAATGCGATTTACGAGTGAAATTATGTGTATGTCAATTTGACAGCAAATGAGCAAATGGGCTAAGGAATGTAGATTGTAGAAAGCATTTCATGTGACAGCTGATGTCATTTAAGTGTCGTTTCATGGTCCTTATTATAATTTAATTACTTTATTGTTTATTAATTTAGGAAACATTTTTTTGTTTTTGTTTATCATGAATATTAATATTTTTTATTAATGCAATATCCTGCATGTAACTATAATCACGTTTGTAGGCACCATTTCTGAATGTTTTGACACGTTATGTTTTCAGAATGTATGATGTGCAATGTGCATGACAGCAAATGTCAAAAGTGTATTGACTAATATATTTTGAAGAATCAAGAAACGTGTGAGAAAACAGTGGAGAAAAAATAAAACAGCCATGATCGTGACTAATTAATATATAGAAAAGATTTGTATACATCAGAAATGGCTCGCCACCGAAATGTCAGAAATCGAAATTATTCGGACGAATACGACTACGACGATGTGTATGGTCACTCTGTTGAAGAAGACAGCTGTTTGTCGCCAAGTGATACAGCACAATGGATGTATGATCGTTCTCGCAATCAGCAAGCTATATCGAGTTTCTTAGACAGCCATAATGATATTCAAGAGGAAGCTGAAGAGCAGACTGAACCTCCAGTTCCCGTATTGGAGCGTCGGGAATCTATGGACTTGCGCGGTCTTAATTTAAGTGAAGACGAAGAAGCCAAGCTTATGTCTTGTCTGGATGAGTTACGAAATATTTTAGGTGATACGATTCCTGAAAATATATTAGTGCACTCTGTGTTAAAACACAATTTTATTTATGATAAAGCATTGGATGAAATATTGAATAATAAGAGTAAGGATGAAGATATAAAGTCAGTTGCTTCAGTGCCTGTTGTTGTTATTGAGCCTGTTAAGGCACCAATATTAGTAACGACTGATAAAACTCCTAAAGTTATTGCAACAAAAATTGAACCAAATAAAGCGGCTGTGATCAAAGGCTTTAAGATTGAAGATGGAGGAACAAACAGTTGTCCACAGACACCAAGAGATCAATCTCCAGCTACTAGAGATAGAACACCATCAAGACAAGATCAAATAGATGATAATAATAAGGTTATAAAAATGAAAGAAAACAAAAGTGATCCAAAGGCACAGTTTTTGAATGAAAGAGGATCAGAAAAAGATCACTTGTATATAGTTGTTATAGGCCATGTTGATGCTGGAAAATCTACTCTAATGGGTCGCTTGCTGTGTGAATTAGGTGAGGTTAGCCAAAGGACATTGCACAAATATGAGCAAGAGAGTAAGAAAATTGGAAAGCAAAGTTTCATGTATGCATGGGTATTGGATGAAACTGGAGAAGAGAGGGTTAGGGGAATTACTATGGACGTTGGAAGGGCACAGTTTGAGACTAAAACAAAGAAAGTTATAATTTTAGATGCACCAGGACATGCTGATTTTATACCTAATATGATAACAGGTGCTGGACAAGCTGATGTCGCACTCTTAGTAGTTGATGCAACAAGGGGAGAGTTTGAGTCAGGGTTTGAACTTGGTGGTCAAACTCGAGAGCATGCACTACTTGTTAGATCTTTAGGAGTTAATCAACTTGCTGTAGCAGTTAATAAATTAGATACAAGCAATTGGTCTCAAGATAGGTTTGATGAAATAACTAAGAAGTTGAAAGCTTTTTTAAAACAGGCTGGTTTTAAGGATTCAGATGTCACATACGTACCATGCTCTGGTTTAACTGGTGAAAATTTAGTAAAGAACACAACGGAACCTGAATTATTGAAGTGGTACAGTGGACCAAGCTTGTTAGATGTAATAGACAAGTTTAATGTTCCTCAGAGACTAGTATCAAAGCCATTACGTATGTCAATCAATGATATTTTTAAAGGAACGGGTTCTGGATTTTGTGTGGCTGGTCGTATTGAAAATGGTGTTATAAATAAAGGTGATAAAGTCCTGGTATGCCCAACTAAAGAAATGGCAGAAGTCAGAAGCTTGAGTATAAATGACTTGTCCAGTAATGTAGCATTTGCTGGTGATCAAGTTAGTGTCACCCTGTCTGGAGTTGAGATGCAGAATGTTTCTGTTGGCTACATATTAAGTGATCCTATTCAACAAGTGCCAGTGACATCACGATTTGAAGCGAGATTAGTGGTTTTCAATGTGAAGGTTCCTATAACAAAAGGTTTCCCTGTTCTCATTCATCATCAGTCATTGGTAGAGTCTGCTAATATTGTTAAATTGAAGGCGTTGCTAAGCAAAAGTACTGGAGAGATATTGAAAAAGAAGCCTAGATGTCTCGGTAATAACTCAGTAGCAGTAGTAGACATAGAGGTTTGTAGACCCATTTGTATTGAAAGGTACAAAGATGTGAAGGAACTCGGACGTGTAATGTTACGTGTTGCTGGTGTAACAATAGCAGCTGGTCTTGTTACAGATATTTATACCACATGATTGATCTGATACATTAACTATTTAAGGCTTGTTATCAGTGATAAGAACTTACTCACACTGAAAATATTACTTTGTAGCAAATATTGTGCCCATACTAGAGGTGCTTGGAGTTTAGTAGTAGATATGCCTGACAATTATTGTATAATGATGTATCATGCTATACATGTACAAAGTGGTTATAATGCTAACATGTTTATTTATATAATACTAATAAATGTTGATAATTTTCTGTTTCTGTTTTGTTTTTATTCCTATTATTCCAAAAATATTTTTGCGCCAAGCTAGATAGATTTTGCTATGTAATCAACAACTTCTTGGTATTCTTTTTTCAAAATGTTAATAATTATTAAAAATTGGCAAAATATTGATTTTTCAAATCTTCACATATAAAATCTTATTGTACATGTGTTTGTCACTGAACTCCTAAACGGCTGGATCGATTTTGATGTTTTTTTGTATTTCATTCCGGTGGATTCGAGAATTGTTTAGATTAACTATTGGATCAAGTAGGGCGCGCTGCTATCGAGTCTCACTTTCTTTTTTCATTTTCGTGGCGGGGCTACGTCTGCCGGGTCCGCTAGTGTTTAAATAAAATATGAATATTATCTTTCTGAACAATTTATAGTAGATTTATCAGCCAAAATAGGATAAAACATCAAAATATGGAATGATGGCTGTTCGTATATCTACGAAAATTCCTTGAAAGTTATATGAGATACGTTTGACAAATGGAGTCGATTTCCGTTTGTTCTTCGCAAAAAATCTCTTATATAACATCTCTTTGTTAGAAAAAACTTTTATGTTTTTCCTGTACATTCTTTGTCCCGACTGTTACAGTGTGACGTGACAGCGAATCAGGGCATATGTCGTGAATGTTCCGAAATTTAATTTCCTATCCATTTCCCAACACATGTAGATTCGTATTCCACTTGCAAATGCGTAATAATTCACAGAAATATACAAACTTAGTAAAAAAAATTTAGTAGATCATAAATTTGTTATATTTAATTAATATTACTGTAGTGTTTGGAAATAATGCCTAAAATTTTTGTTTAATGCCAAAGCGCCTGTTCCTAATTTTAAGGCAAATATTTGTAAAGCTAATTTTCTATTCCTCGTTCAGTTAAATGCTGTATAGATTATCAAAATAGTTGGAACTGTTGGAAGTTATAATTCTTTGTCATTTAATTAGTTTTCTCGTTGAAGAATCTTAAATTAATTATTTTGCTTGATTTACTAAGAATGCTAGTAGTGATACTTATTGTAAATGGCTATGACAGACAGACAGAAAAAAAATTAAAAATGTTTTTTTTTTAATGTAGGTATATACCCTACATACATACTTTAATATGCATTTATTAAAAATCTGTTAATTTGGAATTACAAACAGACTTCAATTTTATTTATTTGTATAGATTTATGTTTTTACGTAATAGCTAGTCTTACCAGAATTATAGTAATAAGCAGCACTGGATATTTCGGAGAAGACGCTTTCAATACAATATTTAGATGTTGAAGCTTTCCGAAGTTGATTTCTAACAATATATTACATAAATTTAAATATATTCAAAGTTTTTGATTCAAATAGTTAAGACTTATGGACTAACTTATCTTATAAGATTCAAATATTTATAATATTTTAATAGACATTTTAATCAACGACTTCATAATTTTGTATGTTAGGTATATAATATAGGTACTAGTTGAGCTTTGATGATCCCACGGGAACTTAACATTTTTCCGCCATAAAATGTATCCTTTATATGTTAATCCAGGTAGTAAGCTAAGTATGTACCAAATTTCATCAAAAACTGTTCAGTATTTTTTGCGTGAAATTACAAATATAAATTCTTTCATATAAACTTTCACATTTATAATATTAGTTACATGTTAGAAAATACTAGATATGATCATAAAACGTATGACTACTGACACCTGATTATATTTTGCATATACTTTGGTAAGTGTTATATTTAGTATTACATTATAAGTTATTTATATTAGTATTACATTATTTTTAGTATTACATTATAATTTAATTTATATCCGAAGAATAAAACTTTTATTTGGTGCAGATATTTATTTTCTTTAATTTGTTATGACATAAATACTTATGTATAACAGAAAAGTTAATTAGAGCAACTCTATGTCTACAGTTTAACGTAGGAAATTAAACCGTATTTAATTAACCCACTCGTGGCACAATATATTTAAACGTTTGCCCTGTAACCAACATTAACCTAATTAAAATTAAAGTACTTAGTAATGAGTTAACATACGTTAATATTTAATTACGGTTCCGATTAAGTATTGAAACTTAAACATTTGGATTTAAAAGGCTTACAAAATTTCGAATTTAGTATCAATAAATAGAATAAAAAAATATTCAATTTATCGAAAATAAACGTTATAATGTAGACAACTTTATCTCATGTAGTTTCTCCTGAGTTTTCCTGTAAAAGTTTATATACAGAGCTTTTTGCAGGCCTGTCAGTAAAATTTATAATACGAATGGCGTTAGCGTCGGACTTAACCGTGCCTCGGAGAGCACGTTAAGCTGTCGGTCCCGGTTGTTATCACATAGCATCTGATAATAATCGTTAACTCTTGATAAGTAATTTGCTCATATCCAATATCTTACTGGTTCGCCCTTAGGGTTCTGGGGGTTAGATGGCAATCACTCTGTGTAAGAACTAGTAACCAGTCAAATCCGGATAATAGTAAGAAGCACACCCTCTGCAGATTAAATACCGGGAAAATTGCTAGTAAAAAGAAGAAGATTAATGTTTTTATAGTATCACTAAATACCTAATCACTTTTTTTGATTCCGGTAATAAAATAAATTTAACGAAAATTTAAGTTTTGCAATGTGTAACTGCAAGCTGTAAGCTCTTGATAAAACACTATTGTTATGAACTTTGACCTTTATCAACTAAATCTTTTCTTGCCAATAAGTGTGATGGCGTCATGTAATAATGTTTGAATTTCTCTCTGTTATTTCTTCAGATATAATGAGTCTATTTTTTAAAGAATTACGAAAATAATATGCAAATTTAGTTTTTGATATTTTTCAGATATATAAATAGGAATTGATGCTCTATATAGTACAGTATAAAGTCTAAAAAGTAGTTTAAAAGTTTCCTCCGAATAGTAATTTCGTAGATGACTTTACATAGCAGTCAAAGCGACGAACTACATTTTCATGTTGAGGAATCTCATTTTGTTAGCTCTTATTCCATTTGTCGCGTGTATGCTCTGTACGCTGTACGGTTGACGACCAAATGGGAACATTTAGATATAACTACGACTGCGGAATTTTGTTTTATACAAGACGGAATTATGAGAGAAAATTTTACTTCATTTGTGAAACTTCGGAGAAAATATGACTTGAATAATTTTATAGACAGTTTTGAGCTTTGAATGAATCTACAACAGAAATTTATGTTCAGAATTCGTATGTCAGTACATATTAATGATTAGAAAAACAAATTTATGGATCTAAAGATTAGAAAAAAGGGAAATTAACAATGCTTTCTCAAATCATTACCAATATTCCTTTTGCCCTTCAAATAAGCGTGTAGCGTCTCATAACAACTGGTAGGACAATAGCCCAAGAGGTTCAGAATCAAAGCAGCATCTTTCGCGTTAACAGATTTGGCTTTTCTACAGTTGAGCTATTGAGGCCAAATAATTTATTTTTAAAGGCAATAAAAATATCTTAATTTTTTCCTTATCATATCTTTCTTAGTCATCTCTCTTTGTGCATGCGGCATGCCTAACCTACTAATACCTACAGTCTCTTCGAATATTGTATTGACTTTATTTCAAAATGTAGTTCATATTTACTGGTGAATGTACGATTTAATCGTGTGTGCTCCTTGTACACTGCGATAATTGCATTTACTCGCAAAGGCTGTGCAGTACAATTAAGCTGAGTGTGCATGCGCGATGCACTGCGACGGACAGGATGCCTGTCAGCAGCGCGGGTCGGTGGACAATGCCTGTATTATGTTACGTTCATAATGTACGAAGAATTATTCATTTTAAATTGAAGAATATTTAAAGGATGTTTGGATTTAATAGTTCAGTAATGTAGAGATTTTAAGCCAGAGCACATGAAAGAAATACTTTTATTTAAAAAAAAAAATAGACTAAACAATATATATAATTTATAAGTTTATTTTATGAATAAATTATCGGGTGTCACGGCAGTGCCCCCGCCAAGTCGAGCAAAAAAGCGGAACGTCCGTACTATCCTTATGTCGAAGCAGGTCAGGCCATTTTCGACCCCCTATAACTATATAAGAACTATAAATAAGAACTAGTAGTTTAAGAATTATAACATAGTCAAAATTCTTAATTTTTTCACTCACTGACTGACCGATCATCAAAATTCTATGTCACTTTTAGCAGACATAGAAGCTGCAAATTTAGAATACAATTAGTATTTAGTGTATTAATCAAGAAAATAATTGAAATGTGAAAATTTGTTTTTAGGCGAACAATTGCTAAAGAAATATGTGCTTTAACGTTTTTTATAATATTACCCCTGAATTGATGAAAAGGGATTGAAATTTTGTATGGGATGTCCTTCATTTTTGAAACTAGAAACATGAAACTTTGGTTTGGGCGAACAATTAAAGATAGAGAACCCCGTGTTTTCTAAATAGCATTTTCTAAAATTACAACCCTCAAGGGGTCAAATGTGGTTTTAAGGTTTGTATTAAAATCATAATAGCGCGGGCAAAGCCGCTGTCAAAAACTAGTAATATTATGTAACATACCACCACAGTTTAAAAAACACATTTTTGTTTTATTACGTATAATCTGTAAAACATAATATGTATAACAGATTATACGTGTGTCATATGTAGGTATAATATTTTAATCATCCCACATATAAGACTCCCGTATCTCGTAACGATATTTGTGCATTAAAATAATCTCCTTGTTTTTTGTGCGAGCTTCGTAATAGGGATATTAAATTACTCTTTATTGGCATTTTTATTAATTTTTATTATAGTACCCGCATGCACGTTTTGACTTAAGAAAAATAAAAACGTGGGAGCATATGGTTTTTATATTCGAGATAAAAGAACATAATAAAAATTAATTATGATGAGAACATAACTGTTATTAGTTTTATTTGGATAATTTTTTTTAATATAAATTTTGGGCGCTAACAATCAAAATATGCTGATTTTTGTGACTCTTGTCAATGAAAACCGTGAGCTGCATATTTTTAATAATTAGTACAAAATACTACCGTATCTTTTAAACCCAAAGAAGTAAAGGGTAATGTGTAATATATAACATCTACCTTCATAGTTATTCATGTTTATTTGTACAGTATCGTAATTTAAAAATCCGAAGAACTTATTGGACTTGGCCAGAATATGAAAATAATATAACTGCTACTTAACCTTAACATTATATAACTAACTATACATAACTGGACTTAACATAGACTATGGACTTCTTTAAAGACAAAATATTTAGACTCGCTAGTGCTCCTTTGTAAATTCAACACGAACGCAACAAAATAAAGTTGGTCACAAGTTTGCAACAAATCCGAATGAAGTTAGCGTGTGACTAACTTCGTTCCGTTGCGTTGGTGTTGAATTTACGAAGGAGCACCAACAAGTCTGACATTGTGTCTGTATGGAAGAGCCTGTCCATAGTATAAACAATAAAGTAAGTCTATGTATTTTAGTATGCTGTGTAGTAATATCTAATCATTATTTTGATCATTTAAGAAGAATTTCAATAATCAGTTGGCATGTTGATTAATTGGAACAACAAAGCGGTACAAGAACTAATTAGCAAGAGGGTACTTAAGGCCAGGTCGGCAAGGCTTGACCGCCTAATCTGATTAAAGCACCTTGGAGACTCCCACCGCTCTAATTTGCAGTTGAGAGACCAACTGCGGTCAAGTTTTGAATGTTTACAAGTATAATGGAAATCAAACGTTCGTTTGTGTAGAGAGTTTCAAAGATAATTCGCTTATAACAACCTTCTTTGATGTTTTGGATGAATATCTAATAAACAAGTCAAAAATGTCCATCTTGATATTATTCCCATATATAATATATATATACATATAGTATATATATATAGTATATACTATAGTACTATATTAGCAGCTGTTTTGCTCGCAGCTTCGTCTGCGTGAATATCGATTTTAAAAGGACACATTTAATGCAATGTAGAAATAATTGGGTTCCTTATAAACTTTAAATTCTTGTTTTATTCCTTTCAAGTTTTGTTTTCGCTTATTACCCTATAACGGTTCCCATTGTCTCTTCTACATCTATAACAAAGTACATAATAAATTAATAATCGATTCAGCGGCTTCGGTGTGAAAGCGGCACAAACAAATAACGAAACTCACTTTCGCATTTATAGTATTAACTTAGGGTAGGATAGTAATGGTGTATATCCTTCTTTTTCTTTTTACTCAATGTATATTGTTGTTGCCTCTACTGGCCTCTGGAGACCCGGTTGTGAAAAAAGGACGGCCGTCGTGGAGGCCAGGGTTGAAGTCCTTAGGGTATGTTGAAGGATATTTTAGTAGAGCGCGTCGACGTCCGGCGTAGGCGTCTGCTCGCCTCTAGCGCAGCGCGGTGACCGTGCGGGGGACTGGGATGGGAGATCGGCTATCGGCTATCTATCGGCAAAGATTCGTGCGTCTGCGGCTCGCGGCCGACCGAGCGCCATCTAACACTGTTGCTTTATCTGTGCAACTTCGTACAGCTACGTCACTCACGTACATTGACAGCTGTCACGGGAGCGAGACACGCACGCCCTCGCCTACGGTCTAGACAGTACTAACTACTTGAGAGTTGAGACCACTAACTAATCGACGTTAGGTTAAGGACTTACTACTTCTATCCCACCGGTCAGATACTTATATTAGTTTGTAGTCTCATCCGCATTGATCAATCTCCTTCGTGTCGTCTCCATCCTACGCGTCGTCTCCATCCTACGTGTCATTGGCGAGATAATAAGTGCCTATAGGACACAACTAAATGCCAACATTGGAGAAAAAAAAAAAAAAAAAACTAATCGACGACTACAAATAACAAGACTTGCTTTTTATCATAGACAATATATTTAACAAATTAAATGTTGCTATTCTAATAG
Organism: Hestina assimilis; assembly: GCA_023373885.1. Lineage (NCBI taxonomy): Eukaryota > Metazoa > Arthropoda > Insecta > Lepidoptera > Nymphalidae > Hestina > Hestina assimilis. The sequence goes on along the minus strand of CM041741.1, from coordinate 5,922,708 downwards.
GGTACCTTATGTTAGACCGGACCACAGCTAAGGACGTCATCGGGACCAAAGGAAGCGCCCAAGCCTATTATAATCGGCTTACTCACATTATATTAATTTAATAAAATTGTTTAATCGTGTTCAGGGGTCAATCAAAACATCAATTTTCACAACAATATCATACGTTTCTTGCATTAGATATTACATAGCTCCTATAAGAAGGATATGAAATATTTTTAATTTTACTACAATAATTATAGTACTTAATGGAAAATAAGGTCAAAACAACATCTTCAGCTAAAAGGTAAATGTAAATTGCGGCAATCGTAGAGTCGATAAGTGATTCAAGCTAAAACACAAGTTGGAAACTGCATGAGAAGTAAATGGGGAGTCCTGTTTAAGTGCTATTTACACATCGGGACTTAATTGCCATCGTAAAGTTACCTCTTAGCGAATGCTGCGTAGATTTAATTTGACAAGCTGGTTTGTCGTTTGGTAAATATATTCTTCATCTATATTTTGATGTTGTGGAGCAGAGTTAGACCTGCCTTATGCGCTATGGGTCACGAGTTTGACTCCCGCTCGGAGCGGATGTTTGTATTGATCATACCAGGCCCATGCGGCCCAGTCTGGGTGTGTTTGAACTTCTACGTCGTCCTACTGCATGTTTCTGGTTCCAGACCCAATCAATGTGTAGAATTTTTTTTATGGAGTGTTTAAAACCACAACCAGCTAAAATTCATTAAGCCCTAAGATGTACACAAACCAAACCGGGCAAATGCGCTTCGGACTAGTACATAAAGAGTTTCTACATTAGAAAAAATATCCAGTTGCTTTTGTTTTAAATTTATTAACAATAATCATGTTTTTATCACATAATATCTGATTATAGCTCTTGATAGGTAATAATTTGCTCTTATCGAATAAGCTAGTAGTTCACCCTTAGAATTACGGAGATGGCAATCGCTCTGTATAAAAACTAGTAACCTGTTAATAATAAAATTATTTTTAGTGTTTGTTGTTGCAGCAGAAACAGAAATACACATTCTTGAAAATTTCAAGTCTACCTTAGTATTAGTCTAGTCTTAGTATTGCGGTTCATGAAATACAGCTCGCTGACGGACGGACAGACAGTGGAGGCTTACTAATAAGGTTCCCTAAGGTAGCAACCTCGAAATATCTGTTTCGGTCCAGGCGTATGTCCGATTATGAATCTGCCCACCGTGCCTCGAAGACACGATAAGCTGTCGGTCCCGGTTGTTGTCATAACCTCCACGATTTTATCCAAAGAGTCACTGGTTCGCCCTTTGGGTTGTAGAGGTCAGATGGCAATCGCTCTGTGTAAAAACGTGTAACCCGTCGATTAGCAGACCTTGGCTCAGTACCGGAAATAATATGTGGGTTACCGTACCCCCGACCGGATAAAGAGGTATCCTAATGGAGGCTCTTGAGTATAGAGTGCGTAGCGTTTATCAATTTATCTGATTTTTTCCGTGTGTTTGTTAAATGATATATTCGGATTTTTTGAGCTCATGTTATTTCATTGATACTTTTTCCTTGTATACAGTTTGGGACTATCATATTTGGACGCAAATAAGCAATACCATGTCAACCCACAAAATTGAAAAAACTGAGTTATATATGCAGAAGTGTTGGTAAATGGCTGAAGAACATATTTCTTTGATATTTGTAGGGTTTTAAGCTTTAAAACTTCCAAAAAAGCCATTTTTTAATCATGCAATTTATGTAGTATGTAAACGTTTTGGGTTTTATTATATACGAAATATGGAGTTTGTATACTTATTTTTTGTGAAAATAAGTAAAATAGTTTACATAAATCTTAAATTGCCAAAAACTTGACCAATACATAAGAAAAAAAATTCATATAAAACAAGTTGTTCAAAATTTTCAAACGTGTTTTTTCTGGAAATGACATTGGTGTGGGTTGACATGGTATTGCTTATTTGCGTCCATTTATTTTGTAATGTTCTGATCAAGAACTGGAGATACAGAATGGAACTCCTGAAAGTGTATTATAGCGAGATACCCGCATCTACTTTGTTGTGTACCATGCCTTAGAGTTTAATTTGTCTTTACACAGTCCTATTATCGCTCTCTAGCTCTTTACATTAAATCCGATCATAACAAAATATTGTTACGGGCTGGGGTTCGCAAACTTGGAAACAAACACATGATGGCTCTAAATAAGACTTTATTGAGATCTAAATTACACAAAAGAACTTCACAAATCATAGGTTAATCGCAGTCTAAAAGAATAGCCGAGGTCACTAATTATCGCATTTGCTCACTGGTATCACTTGTGATTTCTTCGCTTGTTGCTCAGAACTGAATGAATCAGTACGCGCCGGGCCGCTTACATAACGCGGAACACGGGTTCGAGAAAGTTCCGTCCGCGGAACGCTATACTACATCTTTCGAGAACACATTTTTCTATAACCCACGAGTCTTCAAAGAAATAAACAGAGAAAGTAGCGAGCGATTTTGAACGTTATCACCCAGTGATAAGGTTCTCCGTAACAATATATATGATCGTATAAAATAATGTAACATTTATAAATAGCTTTAATATATAAAACATTATTATTATCCATAAATATCGTATATTGTGTTATTATATTTGACTGGTCGCAGATAATTAACTATAATATTTTCGTAATTAAGTCGGCAGCCTCATAAGACCTCCATTATTCTTTCGTAATAAGCATATAATAAGGATATCTTTGTCTTATTGTTTACTTGACTTAATGTTATATCTTAATGTAGTTTTTGTGATATTTGTGATACAACTAAAGAATATATTTTATATTAGGATACAACTACAATATAGCCCAATAACTGATTATGCAGTGGTATTTTAGCTTTGCAAAAGCCTAAAACCAGTCATTATGTCGTATATAAGAGTTTTTTCATGTCATGACGGTTGGCAAATAAGCATACGGTCCGCTGATGGTAAGTAGTCACCGCAACCTATGAACGCTTGCGACACTTGAAGTATCACAAGCGCGTTGCCAACCCAAGGAACAGGAGGACTGGATGAGAAGGGAAAAATAGTGAATTGATAGTGATAAGTAAGGTTTACACACATTTTGCATTAGTTGTATATAGAGAAGATACATCCAAAGCAAATAATCATATGAGCGATTGATTGTAAATAATTGAAATTCGACGAGATAAAAATCGTAATTGTGTTATCGAATAACATACCAATGATGAACGACGCTGTGGCGCAGCGATAGCGAACCTTCCTTAAGCGCCACAGGTCCCGGGTTCGATAGCTCGGAGCAGATGTTAGCATTTATTATACAGACACGTTTTCCGGTCTGGGTGTGTTTGTGCTTGTCATTGTGTATGTTTCCCGACCCTCGACATAAGATATAACTATCCTAATGGGGGTCGTTGAGTGTGTAGCGTTTATTTATATAAAAGATTATGGTACAATACTCCTAAATACTAATGCATATTTGTTTTAAGACGAGCCCGCATTCCCACTTAACCAAATGTAATCCGGCTCTATCTGTGAGTAATCCTCTGTCCTGTGAACATCTCAGATCCCAGCACACTTATGAGTCAAGTCGAGACGGATCGTTGTATTGATAACAAGGCAATAAGTCTATTACACAAATTAGATCCTTTATTGTATCTAATACGGCTATTACGTTTAGCATTAACTTTTTCTTATCTACATTGATTTTAAATACATTAAAGAAAGCAGGGATATATTATTACTAATTAACTTATAATACAAATGTGGTAGGAATTCTTTCTGTCTTTTTCAAAGGTAAGAAAGAAAATAATGGAGAAGATAGTTATAAGGACTTCTTTCTGCAATAAATACTAATACAGTTTTCAGACATTAGGAATAAAATATTACTAGTATTTATATATTGACTAATATAGGGAATATTTTTGAGTTCGTGATGCCTGAGTAATTACTTAAATTTAACACATATTAGATAAATAAACATAGCTTACTTTTTTTTTTCGCTAAAGTCAGCGGGCCTAGGATCAAGCCTTTAGCCTTTTTTATTCAGCCTTCAGCCATGTTTTATGAGGTACCTCCTTGTACTTAGTTTGTTTCGATTTTTAGAGGCCTAAATTTAATATAATGTACATAAAAGAAGCTTTTCGTAAATTATTTTTATATAAGTTTGTTTTCTGAAGCAGTATTGTTTAGGATTAAACTTATTATTAAAAAATTCTAAATTATTTTTATTTATAGGTACAACTATATTGTACATGTAATTTTTCTATGAAATTTTAATTTATAACACATAATATAGCGGGCTCGGCAGACGTTGTCCAGTCACGAAAATGAAAAAAAAGTGAGACCCGATAGCAGCGCCCCTTACTGGGTCCAATTGTTAATCTAAACTATTCTCGAACCCACCGGAATACACACAAAAAACCATCAAAATCGGTTTAACCGTTTAGGAGGAGTTTAGTGACATATACACGTACAGTAAAATTATATATATAAAGATAAGAATATTTATCATATTTACAAAAATATGTATTGATAATCAGAAGACGAAAGAATAAGACAGAGATAGAGAATGAGTAAGAGGTAGAAAGATGGACAGATAAAATACATACGTTAAACTACTATCATAACTACCTTCCGAATCGGCGGTAGCTTCACTTAGACGGACATAACAGACTGTATATTTGACGATTCAAAAGTGCTTAAATGTCTTTTTGAATACAGAATGTTTTGAGTTTGAGTTTGATATGTGGAGGTAGCAGTTTACAATCGCCATTGTAAAGCTTTATAAATTGCTTCATTAAATCTATCTGGACTTGATTGAACATGTATTAATGCTTTACAAATATCAACTTACTAACGAGACAAACCTGACAAAGAGATTATAATAAGATTAATATTTGATGTAGATTGTGGAATTGTATCAGACTTAATCTTATAACTTATCATCTAAAAATAAGATCTTTAGTGTAAGCTTATAATATATTTTTTATAGAAATTTTCTATAAAAAAGAAATGTTATAATCTAGAGTGAGTATAGTAAATATATTTGTTGAGAAAATTAGCAGCTATTTATAATGTCATATTAGTTGCTTGCTATCTAAGAGATATATAAACGTAAACAACAAATGAACTGTGACAATGTCTTCCTATTACGGTTTATCAGATATGTCCCGCTAACAGACGGACGGATGGACGGACAGCGACCGGCGGACGCTTAGTAATAGGTTCCTTTGGCACCCTTTGGGTACGGAACCCTAAAAGCTAAAAATCATCAAGATCAGGTAAGCAATTCATTCGTAAAATGGTTGACAAACAAAATCAAAATTATTTTTATTCAAGTAGACTTTTATAAAGTAATCTTGAATAGTCAAACGCTACCGACGGTTCGGAGGGTTAGCCGATAAGAAACTCGATAGTTACTCTTTTCAAATATATGTTTACATTTGTAATATCACTACATAGTATAAAACAAAGTCTCTTTCTCTGTCCCTATGTATGCTTAAAGCTTCAAAACTACGCAACAGATTTTGATGCGTTTTTTTAATAGATAGAGTGATTGAAGAGGAAGGTTTATATGTATAATAACATTCACGAAATAGTGGAGAGAAAAAAATAATTTTTGTGGTTTCTAATGTGATGTCGTAAATAATTACATTTAACGCGTGCAGGCCGCGGGCAGTAATGAATAAATCAAAACTACTGGATGGATTTAATCATTTTTTCAGTGAATGACATAAGCTATATATTTTATACCCGTGCGAAGCCGGAGTTTTGTTATATAATTTGGTTCTTGAATGAGATCCATGAGAACAACATTAAGCCCAAACATTTATATCGGAAAAATATTCCTCTAAACGAATAATATATGTTTTATTCATATGTTTATTTTTTATGTAGATTTGAAACTTGTTTATTGGCCATTCCAATAAGCAATCTGGAATTTTGTTAAAGATGCGAATCCCTAGTCCCTTGAAAGAATGACTGACTTTACGCAGACGAAAGCTAGTGTTACAAAGTTTATACAAAGTTACTATCCTATTATTGTTATATATTATTGAAAGAATTACTATAACAAATAACTTCTGCTTAAATTATTATGTACCACTTCTATATGCAATATGAATAATTTCTACATTCAGAAGTCAAGACAATATAATAGTAACCAATAGTTGGTTACTATTTCTGTAGGCGAGAATATTCTTGCTTGATAATTTCACCGAGCAACCTAGTTTCAGTACTACACGGACTGTAAATAAATCAACTTACCAACACCACATGGCAACGCTGAACATTTTAGTGCTCTGATTAAGCTTTGCATTAAAGATGTACGTACTTTGCTTCGCCGGACAAATCCGCGCGTCCGCGACACGTTTTAATCTAAGGCACTAAATGTACGACACTAAAGTATATGAATGAGTAGAATATAATAATAATAATAAACGCTGCACACTCAACGGCCCCTATTAGGATAGTGATATCCTGTGTCGGGGCTCCAGAAACACATACAAGGACATGGACCAAAACATTTAGACCGGAAAATACGCTTGCATGGTCAATACACACATATTAGAGACTTGTTTGTGTTGTGTGTGTATTGCTAACAATAAGAGGAGACAGAAGAAAGGATCATGAAAAAAGGTAGGGAATAGACAGGATGGGAGCCTTGGCCCATGATGATCTCATCCATGGACTGAAACGAAACCGCAAGAATGCTTTCTATTGATACTAGCTTTTGCCAACGGCTTCACCCGTGGAAATAACGATTTTTACATCAAAATCGGATTACATCGTAATCGGATCGCCAGCTTAGGCGCGATAGTGTCACAAACAAACGAACTTACTTTCACATTTATAATATTAGTTGTGATTTAAAGAGAGGGTAAAACTTCCTAGCTCGAGTTTCTTTTTGAATATCATGACGGTCGGCAAATAAGCGTACGTCCGACTGATGGTAAGCAGCCACCGCAACCTATGAACGCTGGCGATACTTGAAGTATCACAAGCGCGTTGTTAACCCAAGGAATCGGAGGGACGGGATGAGAAGGGAAAAAAAGGGCCTCCGGCTCTCTCACTCATAGCACGTAACGCAACAGTACCTAATGATACTGTTACTTGACGCCGATTTTCTGTGAGAGGGTAGTACTTCCCGGTCGAGCCGGCCCTTTTGTGCTGAGAGAAGCATGGCTCTACTACCGTTCAGACCGAGTTACTTCTTCTAACTTCAAGGCTGTACCTATAAAATCACCTTATTCTTCAAGTCCAATCGTTTTTGAAATACCACATAGTTTGATCGCAGTAAACAAAATTACATTGAAAATAGATTCAATAAATTATGCAGTTTGATTACCTTGTGTAGAACCTTTCAAGCCAATTTTACGGTTCAACGGGTCGAATAGCAAATAAATCTAGTGCTGGCACCAATGCGTTGAAAATACGTTTTAGATTTTATATCTAGGATTTGTTTGATAATATAAGTGCTTTCAAGTTCTTTGTTGATTGCGGTGCGAGGATGTAGCAATGTAGATTACAATAGCGATTTATATTTAATTATAAATAAATAAATCCTGCCTCGAGTCGCGACGGTCATGGGTGTGATTTTTAAAAGTCTACTTGAATAAAAATAATGTTGATGTTTTGATTTTGATTATGTGTTTCCTCCGACACTGTTGTGGCGTTGTGGGTAGCGTGTCTGCCTTAACGCAGCGTAACGTAGCGTTCTCGACGGTTGCGGGTTCGATTCCCGCTCGGGCAGATGTTTGTTAAATTTCTGTCTCGGTCTGGGCGTTTGTCTGTGGGTCTCCCCACTTTGCCTCGGAGAGCAAGTTAAGCTGTCGGTCCCGGTTGTTATCACAACATCTGATATTAATCGTTAAGTCTTGATAGGTAATTTGGTTTTATCAAATGAGTTACTGGCGTAAAAATAAATGCTACATTTCTGTGTTTGATTTTTTTTCTGCAACCGGTAATTAAATAATGAAACTTTTTGTTCGTATTCAAATGAAGACTAGAATCAAGATGGTACAGCAAATAGAAAAAACATTACCTATAAATTACCAAGACCTTTTTTTTTGATTATGTACCAATAACATCGTGAGGAAACCTGCTTGTCTTGGAAGTCATTATCTACCAATCCATACTGAAGCAACGTGGTAGCTTAAGTTCCTAATCCTTTTCCTTAACAAGAAAAGCGGTATTTCCTCATCAGTGGTATTAACAGGCTATTACTAATACAGTCGAAACATAAGCCTACTAAGGCAGTGGAATAAAAAAGTAGATCAAAGATGTTTCATGATGAGTACATACTATCATATTGTTATATTATATTGTTTAAAAAAATCCTCTTTTATAACCTGTATTAACTTCTATTTTTCATTCCCGAAGGCAGATGACTCTACACCACCTTTTTTTTTTTTTTTCGGAATGTGTATTGCTGTTGGCCCTACTGGCCTTGACAGCGTCACCGGGCGGGGGCCGAGTAACCGATAACTCCAGGTGGACCGGATCGCCAGTAAGTCCTAATGCGGTGTTTGTTAAAAAGGACACCTACGCTTTTCTCGGGATTTAATTCAATCCTCCAAGATTTAAACCATTTTCCTAGGGCATCGGCTGCAGATTGGAGACGCTTGGTAAGGGCGGAAGCTGATACAGAGGTCGTGTAAAGAGCGGTGTCATCCGCGAAGAGTGCTAGATGATGTGCTACACCACCTGATGTTAAGTGAAAGTAGAGTGCAAACGCGAAGGTGGCTAATAACGGCAGAAGGCGAACAGCACCAGCTTCCTTTGCCCTGCCTACACGCAAGACTGAACCACACGCCATTGTTTATACGCTGTAATTTCAAAACGTGCAGCCACCTCTTCGTCCCTAGTGATAGCTAACCCGGCCTGGCTTTTAAGCTCCATCACCAACATAACAGCATATATATATATACAGATATTATAATTATACAGAAAGCATGATAAGGAAAAGTTAATTTATTCAACATTAATGAAAACAATGGAACAGATATGTATAGCAAACATTTGTTCCGAGCGCACTACCAGTACGCAACAATGTTCGTCCTAAATGATTATCTTCAGATATTGTCGTTTCATTAAATATCCACATAATATCAAATATCAAATAAATGTCTTAAGTTTTTTAAAAAGTTAGACAGTAATTCGTATGAAAAAATATAAAAGACGATGTTTTATTTCTAGAACATAGTATATTCAATTAAAATCTTTGTTAAAATGAACTAAACATTATCAAATGTTCCTACCTAATACATAATAATAATACTTCATAAAAGTCTCTGTGTTTCCAAACACCCAAAATTGATTTTATCGTCTTATAAATCAACGAAAAATAAAAATACAAGCGGGAATTTAGTTTGCCTTAAAATAAAAATTGTGTTTGACAAAAAATGCAAATGTCAATGCAAGTGTTATTTTTAGCACGATCGCTGGATGAAATAAAACTTAAATAAATCCATGACTTCTAATCGTAAAGGCTTATGGTTTGTAACTTAAGGCTCCTAGAAGACTTTTACTAAACCTTTCTAAGATAACTATTAATATCAATGTTAATCATTATTCTTAGATCGCTTTAGTTTTGGCTTCGGGACGTGACGACCCATCCCCCGCTGTTGGGATAATCCCTGTCACTGGGCAAAAGAGATTTAAGAACCAATGGTGTGGCATGCGCTTATAGGCACAGGCAACCACTTACCATCAGGTGCGCCGTATGCTTGCTTGCCAACTTAGTAACATAAAAAAATATTGTTACTGAAACTTTCTAAGATAAATTTGAGTATGCCTATTAATCATTATTTTTCGATAAAAAAAAAACGTAGTAACTCGTAGTCATATTAATATAGCACGTAACTAAAGTCGGGCGCGTCCATTTTCATTCAGCATTCATATAACAACAGATTATCATGATATATGACATCGTTGTAGCGTAGTTAAGATTTTTGTAGGCATTCATTTTATGCTATAATCCCGTCTAGACTAACTATACAAAGTTAATACCAGGGCGTGATCAATAAAATATAAGCTTAATTAACAACGTCGAAGCCTAATCAGAATTAATACGTATTATTTATCTTAACTTAGAGGTTAGACGGGTTGAATACGGGCGTGGGCAGCGGAAGCTTTTATGTTAAATATGTTTAAAAATGACAAAATATTTCAAAACGACTTATGGTTATAATTCGGGTGTGGACCATAATTTGACACGGGTCAACGAGTTTGGACTCTTAATATTTATTCAAAGATTTTTATTAAATAACTACACCTTTGATGACATGGGCGTAGCCAGCATGACCTGAGCAAAATTACTATATTCTTCAATAGTTATTAGTTAAATAGTGCATTTTTCAGTATTTCGCAATGTCCTCAGCTGCTCCCCCTTGCTTATACTTCGCTACGTCTATGTTCGATGGTGTGGATACTTGAAACAATCAGAATGAAATCCTATTTTTTACTTCTTAAAACCAACAAATCTTTAGACATTTATTCTGCCGGTCCTTAGTTTGTATGTCAATGATTGTATGAATAATTTTGATATAAAAATAATTTCAATGATGATTTTTTTGTTGTTTATTATTGGATGTAAATTGCCTTAATATCCGATGGCAATAAAATTATAATTGCATTAATATAATATTTTCGCACAGTTTGTAATTTATAGTTCCGTTCTAAAATTATTTCTCTTATTATAATACAAAAAATAAACGTGACTATGTCAAAGCCCCCATTAAAAAGTTATATAATTCGGGCTTACTAGTAGTTGACTAACAACTGAGAACTATAAACAGTGTACCAGTGTACCAAAGTGTATAACTAATATTCAAACGAACTTAAGAATTATATTGAGATAACCTACGAGTACTAACATGATACCGTAGTGGCATTGTGGGTAGCGAGTCTGCCTTTGGTCTCGACGGTTGCGGGTTCGTTTCCCGCTCGGGCAGATGTTTGTTAAAATTCCTCTCTCAGTTTGGGCGTTTGTCCGTGTGGGTCTCCCCACCGTGCCTCGGAGAGCACGTTACGCTGTCGGTCCCGGTTATTATCAATAACATCTGATAATAATCGTTAACTCTTGATAAGTAAATTGCTCTTATCCAGTCAGTTACTGGTTCGCCCTTAGGGTTGCGGAGGTCAGATGGCAATCGCTCCGTGTAAAAACTAGTAACCTGTCAAATCCGGATAAGAGTAATAAGCAGACCCTGGGTACATAAAATACCGGGAATAATGCTAGGATGAAGAAGAACCTACGAGTACTAACTTATCACACTCGATTAAGACGGGATTGTCGGGTTGATAGATTCTTTGAACAAGCAAATATACAAAAATAGAATAATATAATTATACCATAAAAGACAGACAGCTTTTTAATTTAATACATTATTGCTAAGCATCAAGGCCCCTAGATAAAATACATATGTGAACAGATTAATATCTATTACACCAATATGGTTGGCAAACAAGCATACGGTCTGCCTGATGGTAAGCTTTAACCGCAACAACAAAGGGGAGGGAAAGGCTCACTGATCGGTAAACGATCGGTGGGTAAAGCAACTTTAGGCGCGGTCAGTCATTAGATGGGTGATCGCATTGTGGTATTTCAACTGAGCATTTCCGTGCTTCGGAGGGCACGTAAAAAGTCGGTGCCGGCTGTTATCAATTCGATGACAGTCGATAAGTCAAGTCAGAGGCCTATATGGGCGACCTGAACAACTCTGACACTAGGTTGGCCACTAACCACTCGATAAGAAGAAGAACAAAGAGGTGAGAAGGAAAAAAACGAAGGGAGTCACTCAAGGAGCGCATTCACTCATCGCACGAAATGCAACAGTACGTACTGTTATTTTACGTTGATTTTCTGTGAGAGGGTGGTACTTCCCCGGTCTTGCTGACTTATTTATACATGGGAAGCATGGCTCTACTATTTCTAAAAATATAATTGAGATGATTTGATTGCACAATAGATTAACTGATTGCAGAATTTCAATTTTAATTGATTTGTCTATTTATCAAATCTACTTATCAATAAACTTTATTCGTGTATTGGAAAACAGGCCTAAGTTTACCATTTCCATTAAATTTACTTTCATTTTATTGCCGTTAAATATACTCTTTTTTAGTATTTAAGGCGATCAAATCCGCTCCTGTGGACGTTGGTATTACAATTTTAAATGACCCGTCTTCACGGATGCGTTGATACCTTTTTACGAGTTTTTGTTTGCAATAATAGTATTTCAAATATAAAATTCCGAGTTTATTTTTTGTTACTTATGAACGTTTGCCCGCCTTGTCAACCTACGTGACGACTGGTAACTAGCTTAGTTATAAAGTACCGACTACACACATTTATTTAACCATAAAACAACGTCTTAGTAATATAATTAAGTGCTTTTTATTTATCATAAACGTCACTCATAAATCATTTTATAATTTTCTACTCTTTAAGTTAAACATACGCTAAAATCCCTTCTATATTTTACATCAATAAAGCTATATTTCTTGTTTTTCAATAAAAGGTTTAATAATCTTTACAGTGTAATCTAGGCTTTAGATATAATAAAAAGCAGTCGCGCATCGCTTGTAATTCAATGACATTTATCAGAACTTAGAAATGCGTTCACACTTCGTTGTACTTTTGATTTATATAAATAGTTTCTGTTATATAAATTTTCGCCAGTAACGAGAGCGTTTCCTTTTCCGTTCGAATCAATGAAAGGGAATTACAACTACGATTGGCAATTTTTCTCACGATCTACTTGTTAAAATGACAAAGTATTGCTGTACGAGCATTAAATATAGAGGTGACGTCACCAATGTATGTAATATTCTACACTATACACTATTTATTACTTGACTTTTTTAATGGCGTTCTTTAAAATTGGGGGAAGGTGTTCTATTCGGAAGAATCAAAGACTTTTACTCCTAATATATGGGAAGAATTACTTCTTTAAGTTATAAACCTCGGTGAGAACGTTAAGCTGTCGATGTCGATTGTTATTATTACTACAATATATATGTTAATAATTGTTAGCTCTTAGTAGGTAATTTGCTCTTATTCAATGAGTTACTGGTTCGTCTTTAGGGTTCTGAAATATCGCTCTGAAACTAGTAACCTAATAAATCCAGATAAGAGTAATAAGCGGAACCTGGGTAAATATCCTTGGTAGTTATATAATGCTATAAAGAAGAAGTAATTTAAGTAAAATCCTTCAAGTTGGTTTAGCGATTTAGATGTAAATTTTGAGATGATCTTATCGATAACACCGGAAATAATGATTCATTATATTTAATTAATTGTGTTATATTATTATTAAAATATATTTTTAATTATTTTATATAAACCAGATTTATGATAGTTTTTTCGTACACTTTTTCTCATGTGTTTTTTTTAAAGTAGTATTTCCACATACAATTTTTTATTTACTAAATATATGTTTTAAATTGACTCCATAACACGTAGTAGATGAATAGGGCGAGTCAATAACACTAAATGCTGCTTGTACGGAGCCAAGGGCTTTGATAAAGGGACGGAAATGGCCCTTTCAGAGGGTGGAAACGCACTGCCGAATTAATACAGGAAATAGGTAATCACGACCCCGCCATTTCTATTTCAAATCGAATGTGCTGAGGAATGTGTAATAAAATGGTTACAGGGAATCGAATTCGTTCTCTCTTTATTGTTTTCTAATATCGATTTTCCCATTAATATGTTCTTTCATTGGTATCCCTTAAACCCCGGATAATACATTATTGTTCGTTTTTGTAACTCAGTCGTTTCAGTAAGCAATGCTTATTTAATATTTTAAATTAATCATTATTTAATAATTGCATATAATATTTATTTTCAAAATTAATTAATTCTAAAGATCTTATCAAAATTGCTTTTGGAGCTAAGTGTAACTTTAGGTTTGGTGAAATGACAGATACTGTAGCCCTCAAAATTTAGACAAGTTGCAGACCAAGTAGCGTGTTAAGTTCGTCTTTTGTACATACATACATAATTGCGGTCCAATAATAAATAAATAAATAAGACGTTTTGAATTTTCATTGAAAATGAACGTTAAAGAATTTGAAGTTTAATTTATTTTTCCTATTACTTTTCATAGTTGCGTTGCTTTATATTATAATCAACGTCAATCACCAGCGATTAGCTATAAAGTCACAAAACAAACTTGTAGGGATAGTAAATAATAAGTTGATCATTTAGGAGGTTTATAATAAATATATATAGAATATTTATAATATAGTGCTCCTGATGGGACCACTATGATGTACCAGAAAATATGATACAAAAAAAAAACGAATTAAAACCTCTTTCTATTTGCAATAAAGCAATTTTTAAATCTTTGTCTATTACTCGTACATAAAATGTTTTTGCATTTTCTGCTATTAGCTGACTTTATTCCACTTCAATTCACACGACTTGACTTTGCAACGATGCCGGTCTACATTAAAACCTTAGAGACTTTGCAAAATAAACACATCAAATGAATCAAGATATTCTTTTATTTGTGACCTTATCTTGATCTCAAGCGGATTGGGATGAAAACCATTTGGAATTTTGCATCATTTAGTTTAACGAGCGCCATGGATAGTGATATATCGATATCTGCTTATTTGGCGCCGTCTCAATAATCATAAAAAGAAAACATAATGCCGTTTCGAGTTGAAATTTAAATCGATTTTACAAAATTCATTCTGGTTGAGCGTTTGCAAAAACGCTCCATTGGTTTCGAATCGGGATAATGACAGCCAGGTGCCATTTTTTCACTTATAATTCAAGTTTCGCTGTTCGAATTTAAAAGATGTTATCGAATCGTCGAATAAATATAATATTGTATTGTGTGTTGTCATATCTCATATTTTTATGGATTGCACCTGCTTCCATTTTAAGTTTTTAATCGTTTATTTAATTACAGGACTGCTTTTATCCAACCAAACAAGTTTTTTCTTAATAAATAGTTCGATTTATTTTGTACTAGTTTTGCCGTGATTTTTGAAAAGGCATCTTTATTGAAATAGGAACAGTTCTCGTTCACGTTTATAATATGCAACAACAGCCTGTACAAAAAAATGCATTAGGATGCCATAAGACCCATTTATACCGAAATTCAACTCTTGTAGTGTGTTTTTTGTTAATCTCGCGTGAACCTACCACTTTTCCGTATATCACGGCTGAGTCTCAGTACTCGGCCCCCGCCCGGTGACGCTGTCAAGGCCAGTAGGGCCAACAGCAATACACATTCCGAAAAAAACCACTTTTCCGGGATAAAGAGTATCCTATGTGGTTGTTCCAAATTCCGTTCAAATCGGTTCAGTACTTTTTGAGTGAAATAGTTAACAAATATATGTATATTTGTTATATTTATTATATTATGGATGTCCATACTCACCAACTTTCGCAGTAGCAGGAACGAGTAGTACGAGTATTAGCAGGAAGTAGGATAAGTAATTAAATATTATTGAATTAGCATCTATCCGCGACTGCGTGTATTATGTTCCGTTCAGCCGTCGTTTATGTTAGTGTTTTGTGACGGACTACCAGCTTGATCAGCATCTTCATCATTATCGGCTTATAATAATAAGTTAATTTATATATTATATTAATTTATATATTATATATATTTATAATTTTAAGTTTTCTTAATTTATCTTTGCAGCTTTAATTAAGTCTAAAAAGCCCAATCTTCGACTCCTTCAGTCTCCTTTCTTCTCTTTTGTTGCCATCTCCTCTCTCTTTTTATTCTTTAGCTCGCCAAAACGTATGTGACACCACTGGCGCTGCAAGCATATGGCAAGCATACACCATACAAACTTCACAAACACATACCTTCCATACAAACTTCTCATAGAATTATATGGTGCTCCTCCGTAAAGTCAACATCGACGCAACGATAAAGTTGGCGTGTGACTAACTTCATATCGTTGCACTAGTGTTGAATTTACTAAGAAGCAGCACCAGTGAATTTTTGGTCATTTTTCTCTGAATAGAAGGCCCGGTCTTTATTTTATAGTAAGTCAATGTTGTTATGTGATGTAGCGCGACCTATTTCTCTCACGGTTAAAAAGGATGTTACTAGTTACTGTCATCGATTTAATAAGATTGATTATAGTGGTCCGTTTTATTTTTCTACAGAGAACCCTTATCAGCTTAATATGTTATATGTTAATTCGTTATTAAGTATTCAATTTTATACATTAATATATTGGAACAGTCACCTATTTATAATATTCGATAAGGCACACCCACATCTTCTGTGCTTGGATATCCTTCATTAGAATTCAAAATTTGATCGATAGAGAGAAGAGTCCGATGTAATGAAAGTTTACAGTAGCCAGTGGCACATTTACAAATTTTCAATATATAATATTTGGGGTATAATGTTTTTGCCACCCTTGCCTCTACAATTGTCATATCCTAGATATATTTTACGATCCTACAAAAGGCAGATTACTGGTTGGGGGGCGGCGAACTAGCTGTTTTACTCTAGAATACGGAAGTTTAATACTCGGAATGTACTATGACAAGTGAGAGGGAATCGCCCTGCAGAAACGTTTTTGATTTCTACGAGTTAGCAAAAAAAATTCGGTCCATAATTTTCTGCTCCAAAAATCTGCCGCCCTAGACTCTAGCCTACTCAGCCTGGTAAATCTACTGATAGTAGCAGTGAAACTGCTTTCAACATCACGATGGTTGTCACTTATCATTGTTTGTAATTTCATAGCAAATGTTTAGGCATGAATTACATTTAACAGCATGGATAAGCATTTAGCTGGATGGTTTTGAAATACTTATGTTATATTTACGGATGCTTAAGCAACCGTAAGCATGCATACGCATCGCACTTTGACGGCTGTTTAGTACTGCAATGTGTTACATCGAGTGTAACACTTATAAGCATATTAAACAGAAAAATGCGAAATGCGAATCAGTGCTGAAATGAGAATTAATGCGTACGCATCTTCATACAAAATAGCTATTTTGTATAGAGAGAATGCTGATCGATGCTGGTACTTGTAATTCAGAATTTACGTTGTTTATCTGATTGATATATTTTTATTCTCCTTATGATATCTATCTCTTATATCTAATATCTATCTTTTATATATAAATAAAAATGAATCGTTGAAATATATACATGTACGCGCATAACTTCAGAACGACTGCACGAAATTGGATACTGTTCTATAGTTAAAGATAAGTCATTGTAGGTATTAAAATATCATAAAACCTCTTTATCGATAAAATATACGGTTACAATATGACTTTTTCGTTTATACTAGGCTACCTTCGCAGTTTTAGAGATTTTATGAATCCACTGGGAACTGGTTCGGGTACAGATAGCTTGTATTATTTAATCCGGAAGCAATAAAAGTAGATTTTATTTGAAATCCGTTGAAAGTATCGTTTCCATTTTATTAATACGAGCAAATTGTAGTTGTTGTTGTGCGTTTTGATTCGGAAAAAGGAAATATGTTTTTTTATATTAAATAAAATAGACACCTATGTATCTGGATTGTAAATAATATTTTTACATAACGTAAAGAAGCTCAACCAATGGCATAATATTTTTACTTAATAATAAACTACACTTTTAATTCAAGCGAACGGAAATGATAATTTGGGTTTTAGTGTCAAATTTCAATTATTAAAATTCCTTTTCCCAGCATCCCAGTTAGAATCATGGTGTGCTCACGGCCCTTACTGACCGGGGCCCCTTTCCGGCTTGGGCACCGTGCAATTTTGTCGTCTTGCCACCCTATTGTTACGCCACTGCCTGGATAGATACCGGGAATAATGCTAAGAAGCAGACCGAGTTTTCATCAAACGCTGTATATTTTCAATGTTATTAAGATCAATTGTATCAAAGTAATTTATTATTCATAGTTTAAGCGTGGGTTGAATTCATTACTCGAAAATAATGAGCTAAAACAATTATTGGTGAAGATTACCTATTGTTTATAGGCGTCCGTCTGTTGATCATATTTACGTGGGCGTGAACATTATGAGTGCTCGTATCTTAAATTGTTTTCAGAATCCGACACGATGACGACGCGTGTTTATTGTACAAGCTATCGGCAGGACTCGTTATATCTAAAAATTATCTGTAAAGTGTGTTGTGAACCACGCTCAGTGGAAACGCTAAAGGGTTATAGTTTTTTTTATTTAGCAGGGGCGCCCCTTTTAATCCACCTGAAATTACTAGAAGTAGAGTTCATATGCGGCGAACTGAACTAGCCGTTCTTACCCGCAAGATGCAACTGGTTATACTCAGCACGATGTAAATTCAAAATATAATTAAGGCCTTGAAAACTCGAAGGTGCTTTCCCGGATTTAAGCCTGCGACCTTTAGCTACCTTTTACATTTTCTATTAAGTCTGTGTTAATGTGCTTATTGGACTCTGGTATTCGCCAGCTATTATGGGAAATAGGTACTCATCTTATGGTTAAAGTTTTTGTATCGGCCACGATATCGTATCCGCACATGTAAATCATTCAAATGCAGGAAGTGCGCTCATCTCACTTGTAATGAGAAAATACAGCTATCGCTAAGTACGAAATTGCAATGTACGATAGTGTTAATGACTTGCTTTTTAAAGCAGCTATTTTCTTCCATATCGCGGCATTACATTTAAATGTTTAGTGGTATTTGTTTATCAGGTAATAGTCGAACCAAAGAGACTTTGAGTTTATATCGTTTTAGATTATATTCTTTTAAAATTGCATTAAATATGTAGTGAGCGTCAAAGACTTTAATTTATTAACGCAAAATGCGTTAAGATTTTATTCAAAGATAGCAAGTTCTACTTTCAAAACATCAAACTAACTTACTAAGTAATAGCAAGTAACAACTAATAATTAATTCTTGTACACTAGAAAACTTAATATTTTTAAATCATAAAAAAGTTGTACTTTTTGTTCCATTTACTTAAAAATAGATACTTTATCGACCTGTCTGGCACATTCTTAATGAATTTGTCTCTATACTTACGGTGATTAATTCCTTTATTTTGACGACGGTGTGACGTAGCGGTAGTGAACCTACCTTAAATGCCGCAGGTCGCGGGTTCGATTCCCGCTCGGAGCATAATATGTTTGTATTGACCATGCAAGCATATTTTCCGGTCTGGGTGTATTTGTCCTTGTCCTTGTATGTGTTTCCGGACCCGGACACAGGATATCACTATCCTAATGGGGCCGTTGAGTGTGCAGCGTTTATTTATTTATTTATCATTTCACGGTAGTAAAGCCACGCTTCTCCCACCACAAATAGGCCGAGTCGACTATACTGGTTATATACTAGCTAACAGAAAATCGGTGTTAAGTAAATCTGTATCCCGTTTTGTGTGATGAGTGAGAGCGCCGGGGCCCAATTTCCCACCCCTCTATTTCCTTCGGTCTTCCCCTTCTCATATAATTGCAATTCTCATATTCCCTTTCGTCTTGTTTCTTGGGTTCGCAACGCGTTTGTGATGGGTAAATTCATACGTTCATAGGTTGTGGTCTTCTTCTTATCGAGTGATTAGTGGCCAACCTAGTGTCAGCGTTGTTCAGGTCGCCCGTAGGCCTCTGACTTGACTTATCGACTGTTGTCAAATTGTCAACAGCCGGGACCGACTTTTTACGTGCCCTCCAAAGCACGGAGACGGCCGGTTGAAATACCACTATGTGATCACCCATCTAGTGACTGACCGCGCCTAAAGTTGCTTAACCTACCGATCGTTTACCGATCAGTGCGTGTACTCGGCTATGAGCGTCTCATAGGTTGTGGTGATTGCTTACCATCAGGTGGACCATATGCTTGTTTGCGAACCGTCATGAATAAAAAAATTAAAAATTTGGAACATATATTTGCTTTGCTCGAAGTGTTTGTACTGAAGAGAATCTTTCTAAGACCTTAAAGGCTGGTATAGGTAAAACTATCCAACGAATAACTAAAAAAATCTAACAATTGAGTATTGAGGTTAATTTAGATTTCTAACATCGATCGTCTCCCAAAGCGTCTATAATATATTATTAGTATGAAAGTACATAGCACCATTTTAAAAACTATAATTTCATATATTTACACCTTGAATCTGTTATCAGTTGTGGTTATTCTTACATAAATTACCATGTAGCTACTAGTATTAAGTGCAGTACGTGATGATTTCGCAGAACAGTGTTATGAACCGTCATTTCCGCATTTGAGTGACGCTTGAATTGTCTATTTATAAATTCATAAGTGCTTCCTAAGCAGTACAGTGAATGCATAATTTAAAATAATCTTAGCATGAAAGTTATTTCAATAAATATAAATACAAAAATAAAATAAACGTTGCACACTCAACGGCCCCCATTAGGATAGTAATATGCCGTGTCGGGGTCCGGAAACACATACAAGGGCAAGGATAAATACACTCAGATCGGAAAATATGCTTGCATGGTCAATACAATCATATTATGCTCCGAGCGGGAATCGAATCTGCGACCTGTGGCGTTTAAGGCAGGTTCGCTACCGCTGCGCCATATTTGCCAATGTCTATGCTTGAAAGCGGAAGCCGGGGCGGATTGCTCAAGTAAAGTCGCTTGTCTGTCGGTGTTCTATAGACTCTCGTCTACCGGTCGCACTGCAGGGTCGAAATAACCAATATTCGAACTACGCGCTTTCGTTCTTCATTCATAATGTGCACAGCCAGGGAGTGGAATGCTTTTCCGGCGTCAGTATTTCCGAACGTATACAACCTGAACCTCTTCAAGGTGCGAGTACATAGGCTTCTCATGAATAAGCTCGCTCCACCGTAGACCTCATCTATGCATTCGCGATCGATGGAGGTCAACAGCTTACCCATTTTAGAATAAAAAAAGGTTCGCTAGTATCATATAAAAACCACACAATTTCTTTGTAATAAATCAAAAAGCTTTGTGTTGTTATATTCTATTTGTATTCTTTCTTAACCGTTATTTGCCGTACTTCAGAACAATACTCGCCCGCATGACCGACTCTTACACATACTGTGGGTTGTAAACAATGTTAGTTGATATATTAAAAAAGATGAATTATATTCCTCTGTATATTGTACTTTTCATTTAAAGAAGGCTTTTTGAAGTGTGTTGGGTTATTGCAACTAAAATGTACCTTTTTGAAAATGGTGTTTAGTGTTTTGAAATGATGTATTATGAGTTCCATTTTAAACGTAAAAGACACAATTAAAACACAGTCCATTGTCCCTCCAATAAAAACACACCATGTCAGATACGATGGATGTCAAAAACCGACAACTTCACTCTTTATCACAGACTACAACCTCTAAACAAACTTTAACATATAATTGGCATTTTTGACTTTACCCTCTGTAACTTGGTGTGGATAAAGCAAGATATATGATTTTTTAGTGATCAGGAGAACACACTAAAACTGGCTGTATTGCTAATGTAAATAATAATTATATTTTACGAATTATCGCTAGTCAAAATTCTTTAATATTGTCGCTCAATTATATAACTTCAAAATTCTAAGGCACTTATTCAGTCCAGGAGAGCGATATACATAAAGACATAAGATCACATTATAAAATACCTTCGTTCTGCAACGCAGTTCTTCTAATATAAAACGTGATAAGATCTCATGTAAAACCATGTAAACTTGGCGGCTGTACGACATCATATTCTGCTAATACTTGAGACTTGAAGAAAGACTTGAGACGCTCATATCCGAGTGTACCTACTGATCGGTAAACGATTGGTAAATTAAGCAACTTTAGGCGCGGTCAGTCACTAGATGGGTGACCGCATAGTGGTATTTCAACCGAGCGTCTCCGTGCCTCGGAGGGCACGTAAAAAGTCGGTCCCGGCTGTTGACAATTTGACAACAGTCGATAAGTCAAGTCAGAGGCCTACGGGCGACCTGAACCACTCTGACACTAGGTTGGCCACTAACCACTCGATAAAAAGATATTGTACTAACTATAATATCGATTCGATCCCCAAACATTTGAAGCGCTTATCGCAAAACTATTTCGATCAAACTACTTTCCATCCAAATCCTTTGATTAGACGTAAAAAGTAGGGCGTCCTAAGCACGTCCTGCAAGACCCTGACGATAGCATTACATTAGAAAATGCCCCTTACACAGCACAGACACGCACACAACACCGTCCTCGCCGGCGAGGACGAGGTCCTTGTTTCGCACGTCGCGTCGCGCTCACACCGTCGGGTGAGTCTATCGTATAGAATGCGCTCGGAGCGCTGCCTCCATCTCCGATGACGTCCTTAGCAGTGGTTCGGCTTCGCAGGAGGCACCTAAGGACGGAATCAAATTTGAGCCCCCGTGAGGGCTGTCCCTTTATCACGGCTGAGTCTCTGTACTCGGCCCCCGCCCGGTGACGCTGTCAAGGCCAGTAGGGCCAACAGCAATACACATTCCGAAAAAAAAAAAAAACTATAATACTTTAGTGCTGAGCATAATAGTGAGTCGATAATATCGATGTTCTCTGTATGGTCCCGTTAAAATTTATAATAGATAGTAGACATAGATAATTTGAATAAAACCATTATAGTCGACGGAATAATAGCGGGACCGATAAAAAAATTAATAACTGGAAACATTTTATTGTAGTTTATCGCATTCCATAAATTTCTAAGCCAATATATGGATTTAGACAAAAGATTATTCACTTATTTAAATAATTATCAGTCAAGTGCGTTGTGGACCATGCACAGTCGAAACTAAAGGGTTCCGCAGCTTGATGATAAGGAATCTTGAAGACTTTAAGAATAATAATGAATTAAAATCAACCGCAAAGTTATGGGAAGAACTTTTATAGCTCTAAAATTTGTAGACCTATCTTCTTTAAATTTTTCCGCAACTTTTTATTTAATCCCATAGTTGAAAGTTAGAGAGGTCATAATTTTTAGGAGTTATAAATAAATAAAATAAATAAACGCTACACACTCAACGGCCCCCATTAGGATAATTATATCCTGTGTCGGGGGTCTGGAAACATTCACAATGACAAGGACAAACACAACCAGACCGGAAAACATGCCTGTACGATGAATACAAACATCTGCTCCGAGCGGGAATCGAACCCGCAACCGTCGAGGCTTAAGGCAGACTCGCTACCCACAACGCCACAACGGTGTCAAAAGTTAATATCTCAACACCAACTGGCGTGACGGATATGAAGAAATTATCAGGGTTCCGTTTTTGCCAGTTGGCTACGGAACCCTAGAAAGGAAATTCGATATGCAAACTATCGAACTATAACATTAACATATTCTGTCACTATTAGTAGAATATTTTTATTGCTTCGCATTTAAAACAACTTATAAATCGTTGATATATTTTCAGACGACGGCCATTTTCATCGCGTTTCCTGAGTGGACTTTTATCAGTCCGGCAAATGAATGGTCATAATGTAAATTGTGCAATTTTATTCGATGTTTTTTTAAATTATGCAACTACATTTGGTTATTTCGATCGCGTAAACTATTTAAACGAATAGGGAATGTTTTCGCACTGGAAAATAAGTTTGACTTTTTAAATATTCATGTTTCATTTAAATAATTTCAAAATTTTAAATTCTGATCCAAAACTAGCTTCTTGAAAATGTTTTTAGTAATCCATCTATATGCACTCAAAGAGAAATTACTAACTACTTTTTATGAAATAATTCTAAGAAGCCGTAATCAACTGCTAACAACAATCGTAAAGTTTTTAAAGAAATAAATGTGTGTAGTGTTTATTTATAGGCCTTCATTAGAGAAAACACAAACAAAGACAAGGATAGACACGGACGGACTGGAACACATGCCTGTATGGTCCATATAAACATTGACCTGAGTAGCAATCGAACCTACGACCTGCCCTAAGCATTACAATGCTTCATGTTCATTACCGCTGCGCCACAACTAACTGCTTACAATACTTAATAACTTTACTGTTCGTTACTAGTAACGCCTCTTTACTTTACCCAAGGATTAAATTCTCAAGAATATGTCTGCATAAAAATATATTATACCAACTTAGGATTATTGATGTGCCTAAATTCATTTTAAATAGGCATAGGCAATGGGGACATACTGCATAAATACACATTTTAATATTTATATATATTAAATAACCTATCTTTGTAGCTTAAGTCGGATGAAAGTATGGTTAAGACTCTTAAAATCTTAGTGAATAACTTAATAAGTATATGAATTATTCCATTATAACCTAAGTAGAGACTTTTCGTATATTTTAGCATTTTAATATAAAAATAGATAGATTCGAAAACAATAAATTCGAATAAAAACTAATTTTAGAATGGTTTAAAAGAATAAGCTTAATAAAAATAGCTTAATAAATTATTGTTATCAGTAACAAAGATAAAGTTCTTAGACTATTTATGACTCTAGGTGTTACACAGTTCAATTTATTAACTGTATATTCTTGAATAATATGATAGCATCGGAGTTAATAATTTATTTGACAACAGCTCGAAGGTTGACGCCACCGCATTTAGACCTAATTAATTCTTCAAGCTCTATAAATCGGGTGTTCTATCTTATATCAAAACGGGCAATTCTTGTATATATATATAATCTGAATCTCGGAAACGGCTTCAATGATTTTCATAAAATTTAATAGGCAGGGGATTTGGGGGCGAAAAATCGATCTAGATAGCATTCATTTTTGTCGTTTTATCCTTGTGTTCAGGCAATGACAACGACGGTTCGGGTTCAGATGCCTCCACCTTTTTTTAAGATCCTTCTTTTGTGAGAAAAACTTATTTTTCAAAAAATACGATATACCAAAGAAAAAAATTGAGCAAATCTCGGTCATCCAGGTACTAATACATAAGGTCGGTTACTTAGTCGTGTTGTTATATGTGGCCTGTGTTAGTATGGGTTTAAGACAAAGACATTTAGTCATTTATATTTGGATAGACACTTCCATACAATCCAATGTCAAGGACTCGCTGGTGCTCCTTCGTAAATTAAGCAGCGACGCAAAGATACGAACTTAGTCACAAGCTTGGAACATAATTGAATGAAGATAGTGTCGCAAGGAATCACATCTTCGTCCGATTATGTACTAACTTCGTTTCGTTGTGTTAGTACGAGTTTAAGAAGAAGAATCAGCCAATCTTTGGACAATTTTTCTGTATGAAAGGCCCGATTCTTAGTTTATATAATAAGTTTTTCACATTTTTCCCAACAAATCCAGGTTTAATAAAATGTTACAATTTACGATAAATATATTTAAATAAAATAGTGAACGTTTTAATTATAATAGAATAATCCAACATTTTATTATAAAACCTCTAATATGTTTAAGCCTACAAACTAACCATATTTTGACAATTCCAATTAAGTAGTATCATAGACAGAATGTTAAACTTTATACCTGTCAATTTTAAGAGCCTATAACTTAAATTTTATAGCTATTAATTCGGCTAGTAAAAATTTCAGTTTACCATACTATGTTGACACGCGACCAAAACCTTCAACAAGCCCGGGTTGCGAGTTATCGCGTTTTATAGGCATAAAATTTAATATTCCGCCCGGGACAACCTAATACTGGAAATGCTTGAATTATGCGTAGGCGGTTACAGTGTGTAACGTCCCGCCTCATTTTTTGGTAGTTGGCAACGAAATTATAATATGTTGGCATTACGTCGTGGTTACTGAGAAAGTTAGGATCGGGACCAGTCCCTTCAAATTCCCGATTTTTTTCAGTTCAACTTTATAACACTGGCATCAACTCTGTCTGACCGTTACACTCAATAACGTAATTTGTGAAAGCAGTTATGCTAATTTATCGTTATTTTTTATCGACAACGGCGCTTCGACAATGAAACGCGTACAAGAGTGGACACCATAAATGTAATATATTGATATTATGCGAGCATCTCACCTTGGGGTCACCGTTACTTTTCTATTACAGGTCTAACTTTATGATAATTGGCACATGACATGCGTCCGTCGATACGAACATAATGTGCATTTGTGTTTGTGGCAAATAGATTATTAATGCTAATGAATTGATATTTGATAATAACTGAGTTCTAAAGGCAGACTGTGGTGAAGAAGCACTCGATAAATCATATTATGTGGCTGAAGCTTAAATATTTTGATATTTATTCGTGCAGAACATGAAAAAACACTGTTATGCACACAAATAATATGCTCGGACAGATTCTCTTCTTTTGTATATAAATATTTATATGTATCTAACAATCTATTAACGATAGTTTTTTGAGGGGCGACGAAGCCTTGGTAAACGCGGACTAGGACGCCCACCTACTAGACGCAGGGACGATCCTATAAAAGTTCTCGCATCGATTTGATACGATATGCCGGCTTATGTCCAACAGTGGATGCGCGCAGGCTGATGATTATAATGTCGTCGTCGTCGCCGTCGTCGTCGTCGTCGTCGTCGTTGTCGTCGTCGTCGTCGTCGTCGTCGTCGTCGTCGTCGTCTTCGTTGTTGTTGTTGTTGTTGTTGTTGTTGTTGTTGTTGTTGTTGTTGTCGATAGTTATGTACATGTGTTCCTTTGGTGATAGCTGCCGAAAATTAAAACCAATCGTTAAACCGGCTCTTAATTAGTTGAATCCGTGTTATTACCGCGCTCGCCGTGTCACCTGTCTTGCATTTTGCTTTGTAACTATAATTGCCACAGGATAGAAAAAACAGAAGATATATAATAAATACAGTCTAGAATTCATAGTTGCATGTAATTTAAAGATAAAAATATACATATTTTTATATAACTATTGTAATTATAAGATCGGTCATACCTTTGTCTAAATACGAAACGTGCATGTGTGATAATCGTGACGAATTCGCTTCAAGGTTTTTGCGGAGTCTAATTGATTCACTTCACGGGGTCATCGAACTCTCAAAGTCATTTCAATCAATTTTATGCTTAGGCATTAGCTGTGATCTTGATACTTGATACTAGATATAAAGTAATTTAATTCTAATTTATTATTTTATTGCCCCTGATTCCGTTTGTGTAGAATTTTGTACAACTGCAAGTACTACAAACAGGAAACTTAAAAGTTTCCTTTAAAGACTAAATTCAATTTATGGAACGTTATAAAACGCCTAATAATTAAAAAAAAAATAAAGTATCAATAGCGTGATGTCATAACAGATGTATTAAAAATTATATTTCTTTGGTTTCGATCTCAATTCTTTTCGAAGATTTAATGAATGTATACAAATTCAGTTCCAGAGGGGTCACAATGCTGTGTCGTTGTAAGGGAAGGAAGAGGAAGAGAAAAGGACAACAGATCGTTTAAAGACTCTTTGACTGAAACGCAATAGTAAGAACAATTCTAGTTCGTCTTAATACATAGCAAGAGACTGTCTAACAAAAAATAACACATCCCAAAAATTGCCAAAATGGCGAATGATTGTTGACTGATTTTATTTCTGAATCTGTTTTATTGTTGGCCCTACTGATGAAAATAGTACAGCTCTTGTGGGGGCTCAAAGTTGATTCCGTCCTTAGAGTAGCACTCCTCTAGCGACGCCAGACTAGGGCTTAAAGCGACAAATCACTTATCAGGATTTTTAACATTAACTACTTATTATTCAAATAAAATTTGCAACTAATAATCATTATATATTTATACAGTTTTATCTAATCACATTCAACTTTGCAACTGATACCTAAACTAAAAGAAAAATATAAAAGTCTTTGTCGCGCTTGACTAACTATAAAGCTCGGCGACAGCTAACAGAATACGCCAATGTATTTTATACCCTATTCCAGAGTAATAGGGTATTATGTTGTATTCCTGTTATTTGTAAATTGCGACTCTTGAAATATAAGAATAAATACGATATTATTTTAAACGTATTGTGTCTGTCCGTCAGTTTTTTGTTCGTCCGCAATAAATTGGCGAGGTGCCGCCGGTTATTCCTACTACATCTAGTGTAATACTCTTTATTATAATAGAAAAATATTTAATTTATATTATTATGTAATAAGTAAACGGCTTTTAAAAATAAAAAATGTTGTAGATTTTAGGTTAAGCCTGCAACAGCACAGCTGTGAAATGGCATCCCATTTCGTGCAGTAGTTTTTGCTTAAAGTAGTAAAAGTTAAAAAGATAATTGTATATTTTTTAATAATACTTTTATTATGTTATGTAAAGAGGTCGGCTAGTTACAATTTTTTTGTATGTATAAACTAGTATGTTAAAGCATATAAAGGCTTAATTTGCAAATCGGCGTATAAAAAACACAGCTACAAACAATGATTCGTAAATACCCAAACGTGGTGTTATTAAAATTTCGTTTCGCCGATTTACAGATTTTTGTATTGTCTGATTGTAAAAAACCCTAAAAGAGTACGTCATCTCCTAAAATAGGTGTATAGAGAAGTCACAAAAAGTATTACATATATTACATTATATCAACGAATTCTGTTTGAAAGGCATTTAGGCCTTATTCAGGGTAGTTTAAGGCCTGGCCTTTTTTTTTGTTTAATTTCTTTAATATACAAAATTTAATGAGATATTTAAAAAATAATGCATGACACCGTTGTGGCGCTGTCGGTAGCGAGTCTGCCTTTAGTCTCGACGGTTGCGCGTTCGATTCCTGCTCGGGCAGATGTATGTTAAAATTTCTGTCTCGGTCTGGGCGTTTCTCCGTGGGTTGTTATCACATATCATCTGATAATAATCGTTAACTCTTGATAAGTAAATTGCTCTAATCCAATGATGCTCTTATTCAATGGTTCACCCTTAGGGTTGCGGAGGTCAGATAGCAATCGCTTCGTGTAAAAACTAGTAACCTGTCAAATCCGGATAAGAGTAATAAGCAGACCCTGGGTAAAATAAAATACCGGGAATAATGCTAGGACGAAGAAGATTAAAAAAATAATGCATATTTTTTGAGATGTTAAGATTAAAACGTAAGAAGAATCAGAGAAACAAGCCACTATGATTTTAATTTTATTCTCTTATCTTACAATTAATGATCTTATCTTACAATGAATGATTTATTTACTTTGTGTTAGTATGTTAATAAATTAAATTATCTACTTTTAAGTTTTATATTGTGGGTAGTTTGGTTTTATATTATTGGAGTCCTAGATGAGATCATTAGAATATTTGTATGGAACCACCCTAAAATCCTATATCGAAATATTCGAAAGATGTAACGGTTTTTTTTTCATTCCCACTTTACGTGACCTTATTCTTTTCTTCCGCTTCGATAAAAAAAAAACTATATGTAACTCATTTCATAACTTTATTAATAATTTTTAACGAGTATATTTTTTCTACATTTCTAGATGCAATGGGAATAGACTTATCGTAAGTCTGAGAGTTTGTCCGGCGATCGTTGACCCTTACTCCGTGTTTCAATTCCGCATTGTCCGCACTTCGCGCTTCGTTTGACGTGGATATAATTCACGAGGAGCAAACGCTGAAATTCATTCTTTGCCAGTAGTGTCATTGCCATCTAATTTCTTATAGATTTTTTGAATTGTTATAAATCAGTAGACACGATTTTGTTACAAAAAGTCTTAACCATTGTAAAATTATAATATTATAATAGTGGTATAGCGAAGGTTTGCTTAACTTTTTGCGAGCTTGAATTACATTAACGAATGGAACTAGTTTTAAAATAAAAAAGCGTATTTTATAAAAACATCTTTGAGACTGTTTTAAATATAAATAACAACTTTAAAAAGATGCAATTTCCATTAGTATTTATTGTATTGCTTAAAAAAATCAATATGAAAACCAATTCGTTTTCAGTGATCGCAATTAATTAAGCCTTTATGGAGTTTCGTCCTTCCTTAATCCTTCACAAACTCTATACACACAAGGTAAGATTTTTTTAAGGTAGCAAAATTGATAACCAAATTTATCAGATTATTATTTTCATGATAAATTCATATAAATATGGGTTAAATTCATATAAAATATATAATTGTAATTTAAGCGGATTCACATTCTCATGAACAAGGTCCTAAATAGTTTTTTTTGTGCTTATTTCTAGACTAGTCTGCAGTCTTGCATCACGAGGTAATTGACATCGAGACTACAGTCGTGCCGCTAATTGCTGCGGACGTGCTTTCGTCGCTTTTTCTTATTTGAATTTTCAAGGGAATGCGAAGTGCGTCTAGTAAAACGTTTAGCCTATTGGTGTTAATTAATGTTAATGAGGGTAAATATACGTTAAGCACTGTCTCTCTTGAGTAAATCAACATGTAACTTCTTTGATTACATTATGAGTTTTTTTCCTCTCTCCTGTTCAAGACATTGGGTATTTGGCTTGCACGTTGGTGCATCCGCTAGTTTCAAGCTTTTATTGTTTATTTGTTAACTGGTGGTTGGTATTTTGTTGCAAGAGTTGGCTAGGTAGGTACCTACACAGTGGCAAATATTCTACCGCAAAGCAGTAGTGTCTATGGCAACACTGTGTTTCGGTTTGAAGGACCGCAGAATATCTCGGGGCTACCAACGGTTTATGCCACCTACAAAAATCGTGTTACAAGCGTTCATAGGCTACAGCAACCGCTTACCATCAGATGGGCCCTATGCTTGCTTCGAGATATTGATTCTTAAATCTCCTTTGTCCAGTAACTTCACTAGATACAGTGTTCTTCAAACCGAAACACAGTAATGTAAAACACTACTGTCTATGTCTAATATCGGATACTGTGGTGTTACGTAGTGCGTACCTAGCCAGCCTCTTACAATAAAAGGCCTACCACCAGTTTCGTGCTATTGTATGTTTATCTAACTTTTTCATTTAGAGAGTTGGTCGAGTATCATGTTGCAATGTTAATATGAGAATGTGTGTCAACAATATTTAGCCTTTTTAGTTTTGCATGTAATATGAGCGGCATTTAATTGTTTTCAACACAACGAGACACTAGACTCAAAAATTAAAACATCGCTGTATTTTGTTGAAATGTATAATTGTTAATTAGCATGCGAATTAGTTTTTGCGTTAGTTTCGTACTTGAAATATGCACTCGTATTTTTAATTATATCAACTATGCATTATTCCACTTAAAATATTATTAATCCTTACGTATTAGGAATCCGGAACTTTTAACTGATTCCATGAGAAAGGTAGGCTAAATGATATTGATCGGAGTCTGAAAAATGCAATTAAAGGCTAGCCTTTACAGGTAGCGATGTCTTGTTTTGATTGTTTTGGTTATAGATATTTTTTCACATATTGTTTTCTTTTCACGTCTTGTATTAGGATGCGGGACAGTACATAAAATACTACACACTCAACGGCCCCCATTAGGATAATGATATTCTGTTTGGGAGTGCGGTAACATATACAACGTCAAGGACAAATACACCCAGACCGGAATACATGTCAGGTCAACACAAAACATGAGGCTAGAGCGATCGAACCCGCTACCTGTGGTGAATTAAATATAAAAGTACAAATCTGAAACTACAAGCAGTAGAAATTTTACTAGAACTTTTTAGTAGTACACTGTTATAATATTTTTGAAACTAGCTTAATTAATTCTATAATATCAGGTTGAACGGAATGTTGTCCTCGGTGTGACAATGACTTTATATCATGATTATGTCGTATCACGTTACGTACTCTTTCCTCGTTTAGATGATAGCCCTCAATAGCTTAAGACGTTTAAATGATTGCATGTTAACTCAAACTTCTTAACTTGACTCTTGAAATCTTAATTTTAATTATTTATAAGTTATTAATTGTATGCGAAGTCACGAGACATGGCACGAATTTGCATATTATTCTAACAAGTAGGTAATAGAAGGGTAAAAGTCTTAAAATATCTTCGCAATTATCGCATTTCCGAATACAAAAGAGCTTTAATATCTGTTTCCATCAATTATTAAATTCTTCCTCTTTCTAGCATTATTCCCGGTGTCATACGAGTATTTACCCGAAGTCTGCTTATTACTCTTGTCCGCATATGACAGGTTACTAGTTTTTACACAGAGCGATTGCCATCTGACCTCCGACACTAGAGGCAAACCAGTAACTCATTGGATATGAGCAATTTACTTATCGAGAGTTACCAATTATTATCAGATGTTATGTGGTAACAACCGGGACCGACCACTTAACGTGTTCTCCGAGGCACGGTTGGGGAACCCCTAGAGGACAAACGCACCGACCGAAACAGATATTTGTAAGATCAATGCAAACATCTGTCCGAGCGGGAATTCTAAAGGCAGTCTCGCTACCCACAACGCAACAACGGTGTCAATTATTATATTTATCGTAACTATATTATTATTTGAATTCAGAATTAAGATCTTTATTGTTGTTTTGTTTTGACTTCCTTGTGAACTATAAAGAGCTGTAAATAAAGGAAATTAATAAAAATATAAAAAAAATAAAATACTTCTTCAATACATTTCAATTCAATTTCATTAAATAACTTATGTTAGCATATTCTCTGTCACAGCAGAGATTATTCCACCAGTGCAATCAGTCACACTGGAGGCAAGACTTTTGTTGCAAGAGGACGGTGGTACCTACCTAGCCGAGGTAGGTACCACCGTCCAGTGTCAATTATGCTACCGTAAAGTTTTTGGCATTACTGTGTTTCGGTTTGAAGGGCACTGTAGACTAGTGAAATTACTGGGCTAAGGAGATTTAAAAACCAATATCTCAAGGTTGGCAACGCGTGAGTGGCACCTACTAATGCTGTTGCAAGCGCTCATAGGTTGCGGCAGCCGCTCACCATCAGGTGGGTCGCATGCTTGCTTGCCAACCTAGTAACATAAGTAAAACACTTCCAAAAAGGAGGAGGTTGTTATGCTTGGCATGATTTAAGTATCCAAATAAAATAAATTCATACGGTATACAGTAGCTTTGGTGTAGTCAAAGATCTGTAAAAAGCATGTTTTATGAATAAAACATTTTATTTTCTTGGACAATGTTGAGAAATAACTTCGAAAGCTATTTATTATATTATCTGTCCCTCGATCGTCGGTTTTAAATTGCAACAACAGTACGCCAGAATATTCGTCATCAGCATTTCACTATGATCTATTCGATACAAGTATAAGATTATAGACACTGTTTATATTGATAAGAAGAACACGTTATGTCTTGAATATTAATACAAAACAGGTAGTGATAGATTCTCTATGAGTTAACAATAGCTTTCTTCTTAGAATATGGTATATATGTTGTATTCATAACAAAATCAAATCGAATACGTGAG
The DNA here is from genome assembly GCA_023373885.1 of Hestina assimilis. Lineage (NCBI taxonomy): Eukaryota > Metazoa > Arthropoda > Insecta > Lepidoptera > Nymphalidae > Hestina > Hestina assimilis. Next base: position 5,889,539 of record CM041741.1, on the reverse strand, counting down.
TAAAGGCTATTTTATATCTATGCTAACATATAAATAAAGAAAATTACCAGTCAAGTGCGTTGTGGACCACGCACAGTTGAATCTAAAGGGTTCCGCAGCATGGTTATATAATAATATATATAATAATAACTTTATTTCGACCAACAATGGATCATATGTTTATTTATTTATTTATTTATTTATTGCGATAACAAACAATTGTACAAAAAGCTTATTATAACAAATTCTTACAGCTAAATATTAAGTATTTGTACAACCAACACCGTTATCCCCAAATTAAACATTTAAATGGTTTTCAGAGACAATCGCTTCCCATACCATAATTGCTAAACAAAACTACATCATAAATAATGTTTTAAGAGCGTCGAGTATCACTCTCAGTAACAAACGTTGGTATCCACTAGTAGTTGCAATACTAGTTTTTAAAATTGTATGGTGCCACATGAAAAATGTCAACGGTGGTGAACAAGTCATTATAAGCCTTCATTATTCGCCTAAGAGGCGCGCGTTCACCAGCTTTAGTTTTCGAAATATTTGGTAAAAACAAATGGTGAGCGAACGCGTTACAGCTACGTTGAGGACGGTTCGATATTCTGATATATATTTGGTTTATTAATTGATTACAGTCAAATTTATTACGACAAATATTATATAATATAACTTGATCTAGCAGCAGTCTTCTATTTTTCAATGAAGGTAAAGAGAATTTGAGTAACAATTCGCTATATGAGGACTTAGAACGAAAGCAACGGTAGTCAATAACACGAAGAAATTTACGTTGTACAGTTTCTAGTTGATCAATGTATTTCTGATATATCGGATTCCATATAACGGACCCATATTCTAATTGACATCGGATTAAAGATTTATACAGTAGCAGGTATGTTTCCGGTCGACTAAAAGAAGTTGAGGTTCGTGCAACAAAGCCATACATTTGTAGTGCTTTAGTGGTAATGTGATTTATGTGTTCATCTAAATGAAGCTTTGAGTCAAAAACAATGCCTAAGTCTTTAATTGTATTAACTTTTTCAAGCGGTACGTTGCATAAAAAATAAGTCCAGTCAATGGTGTTAATTTTTTTGTAAAAGTTATAGATTTACATTTATTTAAACTGAGTAGCAATTTATTATTTAAGCAATAAGATGAAAGTCGATCCAGATCATGTTGGAGTTTGACACAATCGTCTTTTGAGGTAATTTGAAAATAAATTTTAAGATCATCAGCGTATAAGAGATAGTTACAATTATGAAAACAGAAATGTATGTCGTTGATAAATATAACAAAGAGAAGGGGGCCCAAAATGGAGCCCTGAGGAACACCAGATGTTACATGTATTAGACCGGAAGCAAAACCATTTAAAACTACTTTTTGTGTTATATGTTGTTAGTAATACAAGTATCTTACGCCTATTTGTTAGTAATTTCTAAAACTTATTTAACCTAAGACAGGATTAATTTGTCAGCACGTGAATCCGTTAGCAGTGGTTCACATACAAACAACTTCTATTAACAAATGCTCTCAGGACGCCACTAGAGCTGGAAAGAATCCTGCGCAACAACGATGTGCACCGCTTTCGCATAATGGTATAAAACAGTCCACATACGCCTCGGCAAACATCCCCGATGCACTACAAAAACGAGGCATACCCATTAGCATCCTGAAAGCATTGTTATATTGTACACGCAGGGCGTTGTACTGTTTCGGCGTATAGTCTGCCCACAGGCTGCTAGGGTAAAATGTGGTGCAGTAAGTTCTGAAAGTTATTTTGACTGGTATTGAGCAACGAGCAATCCTGCGAACAATTATATTTGCCCTAACAGACAAAGCCCTGCGTTCTCTCTCAATATCTGCATTGTCTTTCAAGTCATAGAATACTACATGGCCAAGATATTTAAAGCATTCAACTCTCTTTAGTGGAACCCCGTGTAACTTGATAGCAGGTACAATAGATGAATTTTCCCCTGGCCTGAAAGACCATGCATTCGCTTTTCTTACAGTTATTGACTAAGCCATGATGTTTGAAATAGTTCTCACAAAGACTTAGCAGTTTTGGTAACCCACAGACAGATGCACGCAGCAGAACCATGTCGTTTGCGTAACTAATGTTATTAAGACAGACTCCGTCAATATGATATCCGACACGAGTGCTACTGAGCGTCTGTAATTCTGTATTAGGGCATTCACATACAGATTAAACAACTTGGGTGAGGTCAGGCCACCCTGCCTCACCCCACATTCCAACCTTTAAGACCTTGAGTAGCTCTCTGACCATCGCACAACAGTAACCTGATTTTTATACCAAAACTTAAAAATCATGTTGATCTCTTCAGGCATGCCAGTGAGTTTTAATTTCTGCCATAAGATATCGTAATTAACCAGGTCAAATGCCTTGGATAAATCGAGAAAACAGGCGTAAATGGGTGATGGTAAGATTATAAGGTTATATTATCTTAACGGTTTTAAAAATAATAACGAATTAAAACCGACCGCAAAAATAAGTTGGTAATTTCTTATTAATTATTAAAAGTAATATGAAAAACAAAGTTATGGGAAAAACTTATATATCTCTTACATTTGTAGACCTATCTTCTTCAAACTAAATGTGGATGAAAGTTCATGTGGTATTCTACAAGCTCAAATTTTTCCAGAATTTTAAATCCCATAGTTCAAAAGTTAGAGGGGACACGATTTTTACGACTTTAGGAGCTAATATCTCAACAACTACTGGCTTAATGAAAAAACTCAAAATCAAACCTCCTTATCATTTTAAAAGAACTATCCAAAGATATCTCGCACGTTGCCATACGTTGAAATTTTTTTTTCAATCGTCAATTACATGTATGGACTGCTACCCTTAATTCATATATATATTAAGATTTTATTACAAAATCCTTGTGCAGTTCAAGGAATACACCTAATTAGTAAATTTCGTATAGATAGAGTCAATGGTCTCCGAGTAAAATGACTGTGACATACGGACGGACAGACGGACAGACGGACGGACGGACAGACGGACATGACGAAACTATAAGGGTTCCGTTTTAGCCATTTGGCTACGGAACCCTAAAAATTGAAGTATATGTTTGTAATTCCAAATTAAAAGCTGTTAGCTTTTCAACAAATGCATATGAAAGTATATATATAAATAATCTACTTTAAAATGTTGTCTGTATTTTTGGCCGTTTTTTCCATCTAATCTCTGAAATGGCTGAACTGGTTTTAATGGGACTTTAAATGGTAGATAGCTGATGTTATAAGTAGTAACTAGTACTATGCTACTTTTGTTTCAGAAAAAGGTTTAAGTTTCCATTCAATAATGAAAAATTGGTACACCACGCGAGAGGAGCCGCCCGCGTAGCTATTTCACCGTAGCATAAAACCATAGACCCGTAGCAACAATGGTGACTTATTTTAAATAGTAATTTAGGTTAAAAAAATAATAATTTTTGGACTATCGTAAAATCCGGGTGAATAGTTTCAGAGATTATTTTTCATAATAAAAGTAAATATGATTCTCATAAGCTTTACCATTGAAATTCACTTCCTTTCGGGTCGAATTCCTAAAACCTTTATTGGTCGTGGTTTACAAACTTTTGTAGCAAATAATTTGTAAAAAATTTCAAGAATCTGAATCGGTCATTTCCGTTAGTAAATGAGTCAGCCAGTTAGTGAGAAAGTAACATATAGTAATTGTGCCCGCGGCTCCATTCGTGTTATGTGGAATTTTGATGATATCAAGGGAACATAACATTTTTTCGGGTTGAAAAGTACCCTATATGTTAATTTTTTTTTTTTTATGTTAGAAGTTGGCAAACAAGCATACTGCCCACCTGATGGTAAGTGGCTGCCGCAGCCTATGAGCGCTTGCAGCACCATTAGTAGGTGCCACTCGCGCGTTACCAACCTCGAGATATTAGTTCTTAAATCTCGTTCGCCCAGTAATTTCACTAGCGTACAATGCCCTTCAAACCGGAACACAGCAGTGCCTAAGCACTACTATTTGGCGGCAGAATATTGGACACTGGGGTGGTACCTACCTAGCCGGCCTCTTGCAACAAAAGACCTACCACCAGTGTGACTGATTGCACTGGTGGAATAATCTCTGTTGTGACAGAGGTTATCCCAACAGCGGGCGATGGGGTCGTCACATCCCGACGCCTGTATATCCAGGTATTCAGCCAAATCTTCTATTCTTGCAAATGCGTGCGCTAGTTTTTGCGTGAAAGAGTATGGCATTAAAACAGCCATACTATCTTTATCTATCCTTCCAAACTTTCACATTTACAATGTTAGTGGCATTAAAACAGAAATACTCATTTATTATTTTCAATTATAATATGAGTCTCAACAGCTCAATGATAAAAAGGCCGCCTTGTAATGCGAGACTTGTAGATTTGACCCTAACTCCCTTGAGCTATTTTCGCCTCTCCTAGCAATTTTTTATTTTTAATTTTTGTGTTATGACAAGCAAACAAGTAAATGGCCCGTCTAATGATAAGCAGTAACCACAAACAATGAACGCTTGCGATACTTGAAGTATCACATGAACGTTGCCAACCTAAGGATAGGAAGGAAGAGATGAGAAGGGGAAAAAGGAAGGGAACGGAGAACTCTCCCTATCGCGCGAAAGACAATAGTATTGATACTGTTACTTTACGCCGAATTGCTGTGAGAGGGTAGTACTTCTCCGGCGGAGCTGGTCTGGTTTTTAATAGGAGGAGCATGACTCTTCTACTACAGAAGTAATAACTTGAAAAGGCATTAATAATTTCTTTTAAATTAAAAAAAGAAGAAAAACCTAGTCTCGCCACTTTTATCACTATAGTATAAAACAAAGTCGCTTTTTCTGTCCCTATGTATGCTTAAATCTTTAAAACTTCGCAACAGATTTTGATGCGGTTTTTTTTAATAGATAGAGTGATTGAAGGGGAAGGTTTATATGTATAATAACACCCATTTAATAGTGGAGAAAAAATAATTTTTGAGGTTTCTAATGTGATGTCGTAAGTAATTACATTTAATGCGTGCGGGCCACGGACAGTAATGAATAAATCAAAACTACTGGATCGGTTTTAATCATTTTTTCAGTGAATGACGACTAGGCTATATATTTTCTACCCGTGCGAAGCCGGAGCGGGCCGCTAGTATGTTATATAATTTAGCATTCTTGAATATAGCTCGCACTTAATTGAAATCTTCATATATTTGACCTCCGCACACCCCCTTAATTTACATTTAAATATACATACATACGCACAACGTAATTCATCAAATGACGTATTGATCTCAATGATACGGGCGATGTCACGTTCAGTTCTAATGTATAAAGCGACCCACACTCCTAAATATTATTGCAAAGACAAAAAAAAAGTTTTATAGTTTGTTTTTAATACCATGTTATATATATGAAATGGCGACTGACTCGTTGATTCATAAAATTATCATGGTAGACACAATCATCAACCACGCAGATCCAAATCTAGCGGATTCTGCGACATATATTATATAAATATATTAAGCCAATATTTATATATTATACCACAAGTTATCAGTACACAATATTTCAATATGAATCTCACACAGTATGTATTCAGTTGGCAGTATTGCGCAATATTGTTGAAAGTGTATGGGACGCCTTATGTGAAACTTATTACTTTACAATTGTTCATATAATTGCAATATAATGATTAGCAGCTGGTTGGTAATTAATTTTAGATATCCGTGTAGGCCCCTCTACCGATACTTACCTAACCTAACTATAAATACATTTTTTAAAATGTATTACTTTTATATGCCACAATACTACTACAAAAACTAAATAAAAAACTCATTACAAAATATACCTACTATAAACGAAACAAATAACGGTTTCTTACAAAAATAAATCTATAAATCTGTTTTAGTACCAAAGGAGACTAGTCCATTTATAATAATATTTGTGCGTGACTTGCCAATTCTGTAATATATCTTAGATCCAGGAGGTACAGCTGCTATGTGCCACCCTATAAATCAAGCGTGCCAAAGGCTTACCGATCGAAAATAAATTGATGTAAGCTCCCATTCCAAGCTGTATTCCATGAGCCGCCTTAGGTTTAAAAGGATTAGCGATCTCACCGGCTAGCACGAAGACTATACATTTTTAATATCAGCTTTGAACAGCTTTCAATTATTTTGGTATAAAGGTTTTATTGAAGGATCAAAATAAGATTAATATTAGTCGAATAAAACATAGCTAACGCTACATACTCACCAGCCCCCATTAGGTATATCCTGTTTCGGGAGTCCGGTAACACGCAATCACAAGGATAAGCACACCCAGACAGGAATATTAGTAATGCGTTGAAAAAGCAATGCTAACATTCTTAAAAAAAAAGAAAAAAAATGGGTTTCAATATTGAATAATTTACTGACTGCTGCTGCTACTTTTAATGCAATTTTATAATCATGATTGATATGAGTATAATATAGCATAAGAAAATTCTCATATTTTTGTTAACCGTATTGATATTTTGTTTCTGACGCTACGAATACGTGACTAAGATGTAAGCGGCACGTCAGTGATCAAGTAATCATATATTAAAATTAACTATATAAATGACGTTCATACTTAAATCTAAAGTTCATATTATCTCTTTATTTCTTTTGATACCTGTCAATGAAACACTTTATATAAAAGCTTTTTATTTAATTGATACAAAACTCAGACGTAATGAAGTTACACTATCAATAACACCATACGTCAGTTTTAATGTTACTTCTTAAGAAAAAGATAAGGCATATTCAAAAGTACGTAGATGCCCTAACATTTCGTTGACATGCATCGTAAGCTGATAGCGGCATGTAAAATTTATTGATTTAGTTACCCGGCACGAGTCTCATTAGCCTAACAAAAACATTAATCAGTTGCTTTCACTTGAGATTAACGTGAAACAAATTGTAGATGGTTGCGTGGGCAGCCTATGAGGCTTGTTTACGACCCTTGAACCGTTTTAACTTTGAAACTGTGTACGTCAATTAACAGTAGAGAAGGCTGGTATACATCACGCGCGTACGCGTCCCACGTGCGCGTTGTCACTATCTCATTGATTCAATTGAAGATTAAACGTTATCGTTTATTTATTCATATTACGTAAGAATAATGTTTTATGTTATTTATTACAGTGTCGTCTTATATTATAAGAAGATTTAAGATTTTAAAATTATAACCCTTTCAACGCGGTATTATGGAACTCATCAATCTTCCACTACAGTTTGTTAAGAGCTAACGAATCATAATATTATGTTATAGTAATTTGAACGCTATGAGCAAGAACTTAATATGTCATAAGAGGATATATTTGAAAGCTTTATTAGAGTCCATCAATTTTGAATTTTAAGTACGGTTCTATTACTTAATAAAAATCTTTTCTAGAATTTTTTCGCATGTGTCATTTGGCTAGCTTTTTTGATAGATTACTCATTTTTATACGGACCGATTGCTACCCGAAATGCTAAACCGTCACTGGATTCGATAAAATACTATACGAAGTTTTAAAGATTATAATTATTATGTGGAAGGATAATACTCAGGAACAAGAGCCAGAACTTAATCTCCGAGGCATGGTACTAAACATCTTTAGTGTCCTATATGACATGTCCTGTGTGTCCAAAAGTAGACTATCACTACATCAGAACATTCTTTACTACTAATACCAATATCTTCACAAGCATGCCTATTCAATAATAATTGTAATCATAAAATGTATTTCATCTTCTAAAGCACGCAGAAATGTATAAAATTATTATGAAAATTAATGGATTTTGTAATAAATTATATTTCAGTATCGGAGGCTTAAAGCTTAATGGCTTCACTGCCTGGCAACATCCCAGCAGGTCGCTCGGTGAATTCTAATGACAGAACGCACACAATATAATTTATGATAGGCTAGTAGGAAAATGGTAGACGAGTGATTGTGGTTGACAAATTAAAATTGAATTTTAGCTACGATTACATACAATAATAATTGTTTTTTCCGGATATTTCTTATATAGGGCACAATATCTAACTCTATATTACCTAAACAAGAATAAATAAATCTACATAATTACTTATACGAATACTTTTTTTTACTGATTTCCTTAAAATGTCTCCCATTTTTCCAAAATATTATTGTGCTTATATAAATTAACTGGCTTCTACGAGTGGCGTCGTCCGCTTGAATAACGATGTTAATACCAAATTTAAGCCTTCATTTCAACCCTCAGCGGTTGTAATTTTAGAAAACGTTAAAACAAGTGTTTCTTTTTCTCTATCTATAATTGTTAGTTTAAAAACAAAGTTTCATGTTTCGATTTTCAAAAATGACGGACTTTTACACAAACTTTCAATCCTATTCTAACCCTCTATTAAGGGTTGAATTTCGAAAATTTATTTATTTTTAGTTCTCGTTTACTTTTAAAAACAACACCTGTGAAATATTTGTACTTTCTAGGTCGAAGGGTTTAGGCTGGGCGTTGATATGTTAGGGTCTTCTCCTTTTATACATATAGATAGGGTAGTGAAATATAAGCGAGGAACCATAAGTTGAATCAATACAGTTCTTTTAGAACGTATTTCGCCTTTTATGCTGATCTATTGATCATTGATGTATTTGACGCTCTCGTAGAGCACCTTTTATTATAGGTATACAACAGTATTGTAACCATGAATAGACCTGTCAATGAGAATGTTTTATTGACCTGCATATTTGGTTTTGTATGCGACTTGACGTTTAATATTATTAAGGACATCAAAAATGTCTACTTATAAAGATCTTCCCATTTATTATTTCTATACGAAATTAAAAATTATGTGATGATTATGTCATTTTATATATAGACACCTAAAAGAATTTTGGAATCACCAAATATAACACGTTATCCGACCATTAAATGTTATTTCCGTAACATTGCTTAAAGTTTCGCTCTGTTTTTACTTCCAGCGACATTGTCGCTAAAACTAATGATTTGCCGCTGTAAAAAAGTGGTTTTTTTTCAGGAAACGATACATATACATACTATATAGATAAATTTAAAAAGCAAAACTTATCTAAACATAAAGTTTTTTTGAAATCGTTTGCTACGTTTTCAAGATACTCGAAATAAAAATATACAAGAATTTTAGTTATTTATAGTAATGAAATACATCTTTTAATATGTTACTGCAACCGCTGTAGACAAAAACTTTTCTTTCGAGGACTAAGATTGGTACTGCTTTATAATACCATAAATTATGACAACATAATAAAAATTATCGAATAAAATCTCGAGATTAAAAAAAAGAATAACGTAAATAAGTCCAGATCTTGTTTTCAGGCACTTGTGTTAAACGTACAGTAGAACGATGTATTTTAAATATATAATGATGCGTTTATTACAACGATTACTTCAAATATTGTTGCGTAAGAGAAAAATACGAATAGGTACATACCTACTTTAAAATGTTTGTTTTACGTAATCTCAGTCAGATAAAGAATTTATAAGTAAGTTAATTACAAGATTAAGCATAAATTTCCGATCTTCCAACGAAGAGGCGATTAATTTGATAACGTATCAGTTTCCAACATTAGAGATTATCTCTTAGATATTTTTAAATGTGTGTTTTACGATCACAATGGAAATATTTTATTATTCTAAACAAATAAATAAAATTTAAGAGTCTTATGTGATTCTGGAATGAATACTTAATTTTATGTATTATAGTATTTTAATAAATAAAATGAATAAACGCTACACACTCAACGGCCATTAGGATAGATATATCCTGTGTCAGGGTTCCGGAAACACACACAATGAAAAGGACAAACACACCCAGACCAGAAAACATGCCTGTATGGTCAATACAAACATCTGTTCCGAGCGGGAATTGAACTCGCAACCTGTGGCGCTTAAGACAGGATTTAAAGAATAATAATAATAATCAGAAACCTTTCTTACCGGTTCTACAGAGTACAGCCTCTACAAAATAGATAACTTTTTTTACATGATGGTTGGCAAGCAAGCATACAGTCCGCCTGATGGTAAGCACCGCAACCTATGAACGCTTGCTATATTTAAAGTATATATAGTATACATATGCGTTGCCAATCTAAGGAATAGAAGGAACTTGTATTTTTTTTATGTAAGAATTTGCTGTTTGCCCCAAACGGGCAAGGAGGCTTACCTGATGTTAAGCAATCACCGCCGCCCATGAACATCCGCAACACCAGAGGGTATGAAGGTGTGTTGCCGACCTTTAAGGAAGAAGAAGGCTGTTTTCTTGAAGTTTCCTAGGTCGTATCGGTTCGGAAAGACCGGAAGTTCCACAAAGTGGCTGTGCGAGGAAGACAATGTCTTCTAAATAGAAGACTAATGACGAATCTATTATGGATTTCCGATGTATTTTAATTTTTGTTATTATAGTTTGTATGCAAGGCGTCTAATCTCACACTGTTTGAGCGTAGGTGTATGACGTAAACGCATCCCAGTCATTATAACTAATGGTTTGATAAGCGTGCAAGACTGTAGATTAAATCTCTCGTGGGTGGTAGACGGTACCATTTATCGGTGACCTGTGCCATGAGCAATTTTATCCTTTTATTACTATTAGTGATAACCGTTTAACCTTCCTTATTTCTGACCGCAGTTTTATCCGCGAGTAATTACGATATTTTGGTTTTTTATTATTATAACTCCGTTTTCCTCATAGCAAAGATAAATATAGGCCAGTTCTTAAACATCGATTCCTGCCTGACAGGGATGCTGTCTCAGAAAAACACATTTTTTACAGTATAATGTTAGGAATCAAGATTGGCGTTTGGAAATCTGCTAAAATAGCTATTATCGTAAAACTATTTAGTCCAAATTATACCTGATTTGAATCTCTAGATCAGACAGGTTAGTTCTTATTCTTCTTATATAGGATAGAGATAACAAACAAACTAAAGACACTGACGATAACATTACATTAGATAATGCTCCATACACAGCACAGACACACACACAGAAGAAATGTCTTCATCACCGAAGACGAAGTCCCGATTCGCATGTCCCGACTCGCTCACATCGACTAGTACTAGACTAGTGAGTCCATCGACTAAAATGCGCCCGGACCACTTCTTTCATTCTCGATGAGGTCCACGTAGTACTTATTTACCCTTAGGATGGAGCCAACTTGGGCTATGCCTTTTTCACGGTGCTGCCTGGGGCGAGGGTAAGGAGAGGTGGATAGAGGGGAAAAAAAGGTAGGAGCTAAAAGGTGTGGGATTTTAGAACTTCGCAGCGATATATTACATTTATGAATACTTTTAAACTTAAAAATGAATTTTGTAATTAGGTCAAATAGTTGGTTTAAAGAAATGTAAAGCTGGTATAGATTTATTTAGAGAATGCCCATATTGATGAAATAAATAACAAATTTTACCACTACAATCTAAGGCTTAATCAATTCAAGGTTCTTAGGCCTCATACATGCGTGTATTCGATCTAGTATTTATACCATTGTTGAAGCAAAATAAAGTTTTATCAGCTGAACTTCTGAATAACAAAATTTAATCAAACTTACTAACAGTTCTTCCTCAATGGTCGTTAACTGACGTTGGCGTACATCATCTTATATTACAATATATGATCTATTCCCATAGACGATGGACAATACAAACAAAATTTAGCACATTCTTCTTGCTCTGTTGTTAGTGAATAACCAAGTGTCAAAGTTGACATGTAACTCATATTTTACATAGGTAACCACGGTTTCTCGTACGTTGATCAGCTTCATGTTAGCTTAACGTACCAAATATAGAACGCTCATTGGTTGCCTGTTGATCATCGGCTATCTTTAACCAATAAGCGTTCTATATTTGTTATGTTAAATTGACATGAATTTGATCAACGTACGAGAAACCGGGGGTGAGTAGGAATACTGTTTTGCCACGATCTGTCGAAAGACTGACACTACTCAAAGCTTTCCAGTGAACTGATTATTACAAATTAGTCCATCTGGCTTTCAGGGAAACTCATAAGCATACGTAACGCATATTTTCACACCTAATATCGGTTTAACCATTTATTAATAAAACAAAAAAAAAACAATTTTTCAGGCATAATATTGTTATGGTAATAAAGCCAAGCTAGTCTGGCTTATAGCAGAAGGATCTTTCTATTTTCGGTATGAACCTTTTCATAGAAACGTGAAAAAGTAGTATCCGTACTGCTGCATTTTCTTCGAATACTTTGTTGCTGGAAGCTTAAAGTCATAACGTTTCTGTCCCTTTTTTCCATCCGATTTCCCCTCTCCTCACCAAGACGTACGATGATACTGTATTGATACCTTTGTTATATTCAAAATAACTTCTTAATAATATATATAAATTATTATTAAGAGGGGGCCAGAAATCGGCAACTTCTTTCACAGTAACATTTTTCCTTGCACTAATAGACTTCAAATAAGACTAATATATTATAATGATAATATGGTTGTGTTTAAATTTTGAACGAGTTCTATTGTAACAAAGTATATAAACGATACATTTGATAACAAAAATTTAAGATTACGAAACGTACTTTTCTATCGTAAGATAGTTATCTTCTTTGTTAGGAAGCCTTCGTGTTTTACAAACATTATAATGCTGATGTAGGCGTCTTGTTTTTTTGTCAAGATTTATGTTATGGTGCTTAAATGGCGTAATAATTACTTAGTGAGGCGATAAAACCGTGGGCTCTCATTATAAAACATTTACTGCTTCATTAATTATTTACTGAAGTGACTTAAAATATTTAAACTCACTAATTTGAATATTGTTATTACAATTATGCCTTAAATTTCATTTGCTGCAAGAGAATTTATAATTAAAGTGTTTTGTCGAAAACTTTAAGTACCACTAAGTTTGAATATCATTAAAATTATGATTTTGGATGTAGTAATGGATGTTTGTTACTTCTCCACGCAAGAGCTACTGGAGAGATTTTGGTGAAATTTGGTACACATCTAGCTTATTACCTAGAATACAATATATAATACATTTATACCTGGAAAAGTTCGCTTCCCGCGGGATTATCAAAAACTAAATAACACAAGCAGCGCCGCGGCCTAGCTAGTATTTTATAACTAGATACATGTCAAACGTATAAATATTCAAAAGTAATAAATCAATGAACATAATTAAAGCATAAAACACTCGCTGTAATTCGAAACAGAATGTTTGTTATTCAATAAATTCATATTTAACACATACGTAATTGATAGTGATCGTTTGTGTAAATGAATTCGCCCTTCTCAAAGTATCTGTTGTACTAAAGCTTGGTATACAATGAAGCAAAATATTCATAACTAAGGATATAGAGGACGAGGACTCCATATCAAATGGAAAGTACCAGTTACAAGATATAGTTAGCATGACAGTTAAGGCCTGAATTACATCAGCATCGATTAGCATTTTTTCTATTTATTTAGACAATAGTTATTATATAAGAAGATGTGTAAGCATACATTCTCATGCCAGCATAGATGCGCATTTCGCATATTTCTGTTTTAAATGCTTTTAAATGTAACACTCGTTTTAACATGTTAAAGGATGCTTACAGCCATTAAGTATGTTTATGCATAAGAGCGGAAAAATCAAAGATTTGCTGGTATAATTGGTTGGTAACGTAGGCGAGGTAGGGGAACATGCGAGCTATAGCGGATGAAAGCGTCTGTACGAAAGCACCGTCACTAAATAGTGAAATTATAACTACACGATTTTTACAATGTCTCGGCTTAGACAATTTATAAAAGTTAATCATTATTATCTATAGATATACATGAATAAAGGTGTCTATAATTATATAATACTAGCGGACCCGACAGACATGGTCCTGCCACGAAAATGAAAAAAAAGTGAGACCAGATAGCAGCGCCCCTACTGGGTCCAATTTTTAATCTAAACCATTCTCGAATCCACCGAAATATACACAAAAATCATCAAAATCGGTCCAGCCTTTTAAGAGGATTTCAGTGAATTAACATACACACGTACAGTAGAGTTATATATATATATAAAGTAGATAAACTAGAGAAAATTGCCATCAAATTTTGTTTTGCGTAATTAAAATTAATATAAATTACGCTGTTTTAAATAGCCTTCATTAAAATAATTTGTAACAGACGCATTGAACAAATTATATTTAATTTTCAATTTGTTTTTGGCTTTTAGTATAGTAAAGACTTATTTATTGAATTTCATATTGGATAAAATGCCACTGGGAAACATTTCGTAATAAATATCAAAAACCTAGATACAAGACATATCCATATGCAAATTTGTATAATTAAAATGCGAGTATTGTTCATTAAAAACTGTCACAGCAGACTGTCAACGCTAACCTAATGTTTTATGATAATAAAATTTATTTGTTTTGAATGTAAATTTGCAAAGTAGGTATTCAAAATTAATATTATCCGGGTACACTCTACCAGTGGGCATGCAAATATAAGCTTGAATCAGTGATTGGTAAGGAAAGAGGAAAAGTAGAAGAAAGAAAAAGTAATGGTGGTGGAGAAATATTTTTATCCAAAGTGATTGAATGATGAAAGAGAAAACTTTGGAAGATAGACTTTGACAATATTAGAAATTTTTGTTGTATTATATTATACTGATTTAGTGGTAGATAAATGTTTTATATTTATTTTATTTAAAAAAATAATCTGATAAAGAAGCTTTCAATTTAGACTACTCCTTATTGTGACCACCAAGCGTAGTGATAGCAAATGAATTGCTTAGACAGTACAGTCATATAATTAAATACTATAGTTTTAACACAATGAAAAAATAATCCTGGCTAATTTTATCGGAATTAGCAACATAATATGAAATAATATTAGAATTTGGCGAATCATAAAAAAGTTAATTCCAAGCTTAAATAAGAAGACATCGTATTTTTTTCTATCACAACTAGCAATACTATGTCGTGATAAATTAACTTGTTATATATACATATTTTTTATGAAGGGTTTAGGTATTGAATAGAATAAAATACAAAAGCAAATTTATTTATTGTGAAATGTAATTTGATCTATTGATCTTTAAATTAAAAGAGATAAGTCTTTTTAATATAGCATGAAATTTTATCCCAATTTTTTCCGAATTTGCTACTTACGCTCTCTCATGTAACTTATGTTTGAATTATATTTCCTATAATATATATGTTCGATACTTAACATTTAATGTTTTTCACGTAAAATTATTCATTTTATTATGTCATCCGGATAATCAAGATAATCAAAAACTCGACGGCGATGCAGATTATAGCGTTGAATTTTTTGTGTAGAAAAGTTTCGTGCTATAAATTATTTTTTATGTACAAAGGCATTTGCGAAACATAATGCTTTTTAATTTAAAATAACGACTATTGCCGTTCGCAAGTTTACGATTGCCCCTAGAGTTGTTAACCTTTTAGTGTTATAAGGCGTTTGCTCTGAATCTAAAGCAACGAAGTATCAGACTAATAAAAATTATTTAAAAAAAAACAAAACATCTAAAAAAAATCTGCACTGCGTTCTACGTTTTTACCCATATAGAATTAGAGATTTCCCAGGAACATTTTGTAATTAATAGTATCGTATATGTCGACGATAAACCGGGACTGTCGTTTTAAGACTCCATTATAGTTACAAAATAACTTATTTGTTATACTTTATTTTTCTTCAAGCGAGCAGAATCGAAACTGCAGACTAAATCCCAATCAACGGGTTTTTACTAGTTGTATGTCTTCTATTTTTACAAACAAAACATAAATAGATTACAATCAGTATCAAAACTAAACTTAACTTATTTAAAATACATACGTTCATAAATTTCATATTCACTTTTTGTTTTATGTTAGAAGTTGGCAAACAAGCATACGGCCCACCTGATGGTAAGTGGACGCCGTAGCCGACGCGACGCCGGAGCGCTTGCAACAAACAACATTAAATAAATAAATAAACGCTGCACACTCTACGGCATTAGGACAGTGATATCCTGTGTCGGGGGTCCGGAAACACATACAAGGACAAGGACAACTACACCCAGACCGGAAAATATGCTTGCATGGTCAATACAAACATATTATGCTCCGAGCGGGAATCGAACCCGCGACCTGTGGCGTTTAAGACAGGTTCGCTACCGCTGCGCCATACATTAGTAGGTGCCACTCGCGTGTTCCCAACCTCGAGATATTAGTTCTTAAATCTTCTCTGCCTGGTAATTACAGTAGCCTACAGTGCCCTTCAAACCGGAACACAGTAATGCCTAAGCACTACTGTTTGGCGGCAGAGCATTTTACACTGCAGTGTAAAACTTTTACATAGCCTCTTGTAACAGAAGACTTGTAACAGAAGACCTACCACAAGTGAAAATGATTTATTGTATACAAATTATTATTAATTTAATAACTCACAATATTATAATTACAAAGTTGCTCACCGGATGGACACTGACATAATTGTAGGTAGAACAATAAATATTTAAAGGTTTAAAATTTATTAAAATTGTAAATAATTACTGCCAATAGATGGCGTTGTCGCTACCGTTGCGCCGATGCGCCTATACATACATTATTACAGGGTATGAAATATTTGTGTTTAAATCATTACTTTTATTTTTCCTGCCATTGCAAAGGATAACATGCCCAGAAAAAAATCTTTTTATAGTGAATATTTCATACGAGGAGTGTTCCTCCGCTCTATAGAATTAGTAAAAATTTTGGGAGTGGAGGCAGGAGGGAGAGGTCTAGTGTGAGAGAGACTGGGAGATAAAAAAAATGACGGTTGATGGTTACGGGTTTGAAGTTTGATAGATTTGGTGCGCTAATGTTACAAGTCAACTCATACTACGGTGACCGTAACATCAAGCCATTACCATGAAACAAAGTATTTAGTCTTTTTTCTTGCGATTTCTTCGTGTATTCTATCTGACTCAGTACAGTAGCATAAATCTATTCGAAGCATTTGGATTGAGAATCATTTTCTGCATAAAAAATTATATTTAACAATTTCTTGTCTGATCAAACTTTTGATTGGTTGCTCTTGTTACAAGAGATCGCCATTTCATAATATTTTCAAACCCGTATAAATTTATTGGATTGATGTCATCCTATGTATCTGAGATAGGTTTATAAAATATTCAAAAAATGAATGTGTAATGAATTCATTATTATTATTTAACGAATGGATTTTCCTTGTTATAGTTTTACAGAAATGAAATATTTCATAATTTTATTATCGAAATTGATATTTCAATTAGTTTCAATAATGTTTATAGATGATTTCAATTGTAGATAATAATCTAGTCTCTGTTATTTTGGTTAACAAATTGTCAATATTAAAGTTATACGGTTAATTTTTTATGCTTAATTGTAAAATGCTGGAGTGCAATTGTTATTCGTGACGTCATTTAATATTGCAGTTAATTGGTTTAATTAGTAGAGCGCGGATTCATTTTTGCTTGTACTTCGAGACTGCACTTGTTAGCGTTATATAAGTTATTATAAATTTTATAAGGTAACCTGTTGGGACAATAAATTCTTTAATTGGAGTTTTTCTTTCTATGTAATAATAGCAAAAATAGTTTATGCTTTCAATCTTACAGGCACTAGGCTTTTACGATATCCTCGGGTACTCGATTGTCTGCGGTTTTAATAAACGGCGTGTTCTCCGAGCGAATGCTTTTCAATCAATTTCGCGTTCACATTTTAAAGTGGTATTGTTTCATGTTACTAATAAGCTATGATTAACTATATTTGTGTTGGGAAAATAAATATAATGTCACGTTTTATTATAGTTTTTCTTGCTAAAATTAGAAACTATGAACTATATGTTACTTTACACACTTTTCAAGACATTTGATCGGTGTTTTTTTTACTAAAACATGATGATCTAATTTGTATTGATTAATGGGATTTCGGCGATACCGAATCAAAATAATCAATAGATAACATTCAATTAAAGCGATTACGGGGTTCATTCTTATTTTGATAACTCGAGACAGGATCAATAATGACTTGACTTTCCGAAATCCGATCAAAAACCTTGTTTTTTTTGTGCACTTAATTGGTGTTTCAAATTCGTTTCGTGATTCACGATGAAACATTGTGAGAAAATCTACGTTTTGTGAGACATGTAACCTGCAGTGCAGTGACGTGGCGACTAAAATTCCTCTTTAAGATGTGTGGAAGCCTTTATTCAGTAGTGTTACCAACTTAATTTTGTTGATTGTAAAAATATTAACAATATTTTAACTAAGAACTAATATATAATAACCTAAGTGTGTTTTATACATAGAAATACGGTAGTACTCGTACATATGAATTCTTTGGTTTTATATTTTACTTTTTAATTCTATGTTATATAATAATATAAGCAAAAATTATATAGAAAAGTTTATGTACATGCCGGTTTTCCCAAACATTAACGGATTTTTCGGAATTACTAGATTTTTGAATAGTACCTAACAATTTTGTCAATCTTATGTCGGTAAAATGATCGAAGAAGTAACAAGTTAACCATTGATTCGTATTCTGTGAACGAAGCTGCGGAGAAATGATAGTGGTATTATGTATATAATGATATTCTATGTGGTGGTGTTTAACTCTACAGCAGTCACGAATTTAACACATTATGCGGTTGCGATACACAGAAGCAAATTATTTACAATACGTGCACCTCATGCACTGTTTTGTGGTAAATAAGCTTATTATAATGAAATCTTAAGACCTGTATTAATAGCTCAGATGAAAGTTATGGTTTTAGTTGAAAATAAAAATTGTATTTATTTAGAAATGTATTAATTTATTTGATACTATAATAGCAACTATTTTATAGGCTGAAATAATTAATGAAACCTGATCTTGCACTTAACCAATATTTATCTCCCTCGTAATTTCAAATACAAATACCGCTATTAACATTTTGAGTGTACATTACCTGTTCTAGTTTGTAAGGTTTCATAATATTTGAGTGATTTAGTACGTGTAAATTGAGCTAACTCTTATTAATAATAACTATAAATCTGTCGAGACTAGCATTATAGACTGTTTTAAGCTTAAAG
The DNA here is from genome assembly GCA_023373885.1 of Hestina assimilis. NCBI lineage: Eukaryota > Metazoa > Arthropoda > Insecta > Lepidoptera > Nymphalidae > Hestina > Hestina assimilis. Next base: position 5,870,478 of record CM041741.1, on the reverse strand, counting down.
AAATACAAATTCAGAAAAGAAAACTATTTACTCTATTGAGCTTTCTTGTTTTGGAACGGTGCAAACTCCCTTTGGTCTCTTTCCTTTAGTTGGCAGCACACATGTAACTGGTCATGTACGTTGGTATTACATAGGCTAAAGCAATCAGCATCTTAAAAATTAACTTAGTTGTTAATAATTAAAATTATTCGAAGTTATCACAAGGCAGGAGAACCTGGTTACCCCAGACAATCCTGGAGACGCTGAGTGACATCCATGTTGAAGACAATTCGATTATCATGGCTCGAGGTGAAGCATGCAGCCTGAGACAGAATGCGATGGCGGCGCACTGTGGACGCCCTAACCTCATAGGGGACTCAGGACATTAAGTCAAGTCATTTGGTCGCAATTAAATTACGTTGTGTATAATTATGGTTTGCATATATTTATGTTTCAAATGTAATCATACGCTTTCATATTTGTAAATAGCTAAATAAATCACGTTTTGATCCTTTAACCCTATTAATCGTATTGTCAAGCATTATAATTTCATTCGTCTCGAAGTAAGAGCATGCGTACAAGCGATTTATCTATAAAATATAATTTTAAGGCGGCTACATATGTGATGACTTTTCAGTGCGTTTAATGACGTTTTCTTGAAGCTAGACGACTCGCGTCGGCGTTGATATCTAGATTCTATTATTTCCATGTTAATCATGTCCTTGCTTCAAATTACATTTTTAAAATTGCCTCATAAATGATTTCGATCTTTTTTAGTCATTTCTTGTATGCTTCTTACAAAAAGGTTTTTAGGTTATTCAAGGTTTTTATTTAGGAAGGAATAAGGAATTTAGGTTGTAAGTACCTAAAATTCATCACAATTTTCACACAAGTGTGAATTTAACTATGCATTGATAATATTTATAAAATAAACACCGCGAGTGTGAAATTACGCTAAATCGTTTGTGTTTATGAATCCATTATTTAGTCCATACCTATATGAATTCTGGGACTTCGATGAGGAAATGTTATTTCGCGTCGTATTTGTGCGTTTTGTGTACCCATTGTTTCAGACTTGTATATTATGACGTATGCGCGTTTTCCATACAACAACTAAGCGCTGATTAAACGCGCTGAAAATACACCTAATTAATCAAAGCCCGATAAGTTTAGGTAATACGGGAAATAATATTTTCATATCACATTTTTATGCAACGATAAAGTACGTAAGCTTAGAAGATAAAAGATTCACGGACCGATGATTCGTGTCATGCAGATTGGTTTTATTGCACATTTTTAGTTTTTAACATTGGATTATGGCATATGTCGGATTCGTATAATAAAATCGTGATATAAATCGTGATTAAAGCTATCTTTAGAATGTATTTTGGAATAAGTAGAGTATATTGCTTTCTTTTTCAGTAGTATCCTTGTGATAAGTATGTCTGTTTCTAATAAAAACAACAATGGTCCTGGCTTCGGTCGCATGTTTTTATTTTTTTATTGTGATTTTTATTGCTAATATAAAATTATTTCCTTTAACATCAGTTATCTGGCAGTTAATGTCCTTTTAGAATCAGCACAGCCATTTTAAAGATTATATTGTAACTATTTTATTATTATAATTGATGTCCTTGACTAAATTTTTAAATTTTACTAAACTATAATGGTAAAGCACGTTTTTACTCCTATAATTAGTCTCCTAACAACACGTATTACTTATCAGTGTATACTTAGCTTTATTTACATGAAAACAATCCCGGAGTCACGAAGGTGACACGACTCGACACGGTGACCCTGTAGCAGAATGCAATCGTAAGCCACATCCTGACTTATTGAAATGTAGTTTGCAGATTTCGACTCTTGTAATAACCGGATTGGATTGTGCACGTTTTGTTTTTTACTTTGTACACACAGTGTTGGAAACCTTTGTAACTGATAATCTTGGTAATAGCGGAAGGAAAGAAAGGAAACCATAGTGTGAACAAGATTACGTCACTAATACTATACTTTGTTCTAATAGAAATTGGACTAAAGTTCATTAACCGAACATAAATTTAAAACGTTCTAATAGATTTTTATTAAAATTTTTCATGTTTAATTTATTAAGATAATACTAGAAGGCTCTTGTATTAAAAGTTTCCTTATGTGCATTTGTAATGCTTTATTGGCTTTTAGGGTGAAATGTTTAAGGGTTTTGGGAGTTTGAAATCACAAGTCTGTTTACTAGTTACAGTAAATGACAAAATTGTCACTTATAGTTTTTATATATATTTTTAATAAAATTGGTTTTAAAATTTGAACTTTTCGCCATTAGTGAATAAAAAAATTAAGCCTGGAAATGACGTCTTTAAGGAAATATATTATGAAAATGGTATAAAGATTTAAGTAAGAATATTACTTGGTGTTTATGTGTCTCTAGCCATCATGATTAGTCTCATCGGCCAACGTATGAGTTTTATTTCGGTTTTTGGAAAAATTAAAAAATAATATGTAATATATTTATTATATATTGTATATGAAACATAACTACTGTGGCACGATAAATATTTCCTAACGAGTTTTGTTACCAACATATAACTAATAACATTTGCAATTAATGCGATAATACAAATTATTAATGTTTTCATACAAATTATTAATTAAACTTATCTTATCTTTAAAACAAATCGGTTGTTTATTACTGTGCACATAGTTTATTTTGTAATAAACCTTTAATCACGAACGGGACACGTCTCGGCATGCTGACCCCGGCTTGGAATTGTAATTCATATATTAATACCCTTATTGTACTTTAAATCGAACCTGACTCCATATTGCCAAATTTTTCCCTGAAAACGCTTAGTAAGTATTGTATTTATTATAAGTATTGTATATGTTTTTTCAATTATAAATAAACTATTTATTTACGTCGTGTTTTATTACAAATATATTGATAAATTAATAAAAGTTATAAAAATAGAACAAAAAGTATTTTCTACTAAAGAAGTCTGAGCTAAGTAGAACATTAGCACAGAAGGCACAAAGGATATAATATTTATTTTGCCTGTTCTGCCGCGTATGATACGCATTAATTTCGTCGTTTCAAAAGATTTTAACGATATTTTATTTACCTATCGTAATGGGGCCGTTGATTGTGTAGCGATTAATTATTTACATAGAAAGGAACTCCTTAAAATATGCCATAGAGCTTAGACGATTGAGGTTGTTCCTAAATGGTTCAAAATAAAACAATGATCATAGATCAAAAGATCAATGCAAGTACGAGAATTACAACACAATCCAACTAATTATAAATTGGAAAGAGACTTTGGTTGTTTGTGATACTTTCTCGCCGAAATCGCTGAAACGGTTACGATGAATTTTGGTATAGATATAAAAGAAACACTGGTGGTCTTTTGTTGCAAGAGGCCGGCTAGTTTAGGCCACCGCAGTGTCAAATATTCTGTCGCCAAATAGTAGTGCTTAGGCATTACTGTGTTCCGGTTCGAAGGGCACTGTACGCTAGTGAAATTACTGGGCAGAGGATATTTAAGAACAAATATCTCGAGGTTGGCAACGTGTAAGTGGCACATACTTATGGTGCTGCAAGCGCTCATAGGCTACGGCAACCATTTACCATCAAGTGGGCCATATGCTTGTTTGCCAACTTATAACATACAAAATAAAAAAAAAGGGATCGTGGCGATTTGGGGTGAAAGTTTGTATGGGGAATTGATTTTTTTTTAAAGAATATCAGCAATGTTTTTTCAAGGCATTACTAATATTCCTATTGCCTCTCCAAATAAGCTCGAAGCTGGCGTTAGGAGTGGGTACAACAATAACCCAAGAGGTCAGAACCGAACCCGAGACTCTCGCGTTAACGAACCGTTGAGCTATTGATGCATTGATTGATATTGATACTGCATTAAAGCAGCCTTAATAAAATCGTTACTCACGGCGGGAAAAGCCGCGGACAAGAGCTAGTAACTTATAAATAACATTATGAAGCAATATTACTTTCTCGTAGTAAACTCAGCTCGATAGACGGCAATAGAGTTAAAGAGTGCTCTACGTCAGGCCCATATCGGGTAACTATTTCACGCGCTATTGGCTTTGTCTGGGCACAATCGTTTCAATTTGTGCAATTGCTTACACGATCCCCAATACCGTACTTTGCTTTGATACTTCAAGGAAAGAGTAATTTAATATAATCAATGTTATTATAATACGTTCAATTGGTTTATAGGTATAATATGTTTTCGCTATTCTATATACTCGTAGCAATGCTTAAGGTATTCGCTTGGATGTGAATGTAACGGTAATTGAGTATAGGTGAATTTATAATAGTTACTTATTATGGTGGTGACACCGTTGTGGCGTTGTGGGTAGCGAGTCTGCCTTTAGCCTCGACGATTGCAGATTCGATTCACAGAATGTTTTCATTGACGTTCCAAACATTTTATTCGGTCTGGGGGTTTGTCTTTGCTGGCCTCCCACCCTGCCTCGGAGAGCACGTTAAGTTGTCGGCTCTTACTCAGTAGTTGGTTATCATATAGGCTAAGAATAAAAGTATAAACTGTTAATATGTCGGTAAGTGATAGTATGACTAGTTTGACGACTGTTCTGGCGCAATGACGACCTTGTGGCGCAGAGGTAGCGAACCTGCCTTAAGCGCTGTGGGTCGCGGGTTCGATGCCCGTTCTTAGCAAATGTTTGTATTAACCATACAAGCATATTTTCCGGTGTGGGTGTGTTTTCCTAGTCATTGTGAATGTTTCCTGACCCCCGACACAGGATATAACTATCCTAATGAGGGCCGTTGAGTGTTTAGCGTTTATTTATGGATTATTAATGGTACTGGCCTTAGATGCCGGTGATTTCGTGTTCGATTCCCGCTTGGGGCTGGTGTTTGTATTTACCATACAGAGACGCTTTCCGATAGCTTGTGTTTGAGTGTTTTCAAGCCAAGTTTGGGTATGTAGCGTTTATAAAATATTCAGAATTTCAGGATAACATTTATATAGTATTCTCAAACTTAAGAACTTTGATTTCTCAAACTGATATCGATTGGTTGCAGAGTAAATAGGAGCGTACTTCTTGATGACTTTTGTTCGCAAACTCTCTCGGTTAACTGCTTTTATTAAAATAAATGATACTTCCAACTATGAGTGTTTAAACTTCGTACTGACCGTAACTCAAATGGTGACTGGGTTTTAAAATTACTTTTCCCAAGTCCGTATAATTTTAGTTACAAAGTCGTTTGTATATTCACGGTAGTAGAGCCACGACCGGGGAAGTATAGTTCCTTAAATGTAACTTAAACCAAAATGGCCGCTTCTGCGCAGGTACAATAATGGACAAAAATATTGGTTTCGTCTTATTTCAATCGATTCTTTATAAAGTGGGAAAACGGAATCAACTATATAATATAGTTATTATTTCTTCTAAATTCAATTAATTATTTATTTATTCTCGTTATTAATTACTTAAATAGAATAAAACAAATAAATAGTATAGAAAAAAGGTACCTATATATATATAAAAAAAAAGTTAATGTACATTATTAATAGTGAGACAGACTTCTTCGTATTTTTCCACAGTATTATTTTGAGAATTTGTTATATTATTTTCTTTTAAAAATAACTATAAACGTATAATACCATCCTTCTCACCCGTCTCCTTAAAGTTGATTGTGGTCGAGGCATTATCTTGAAATAAATGTTAACACACTTGACAAAACTAATTTATATTTTAATATAATTTTTAATAACTTATTTTTAAAGAACTAAAACAACCGTGAGCGAGTGTACTAAACCCGGCCCCTTCATACCGCATACGGTTGAGACCCAAAAACGTGTTACTGCGCATGGTTCAACTTACATTTTTTTTTTTTTAACAGACTATACTATATTTTCGCAGAAAATCGGCGTCAAGTAATAGTATCATTAGGTTCTGTTGCGTTTCGTGCGATGAATGAGAGCGCCGGAGGCCCAATCTCCCACCCTCTCTGTTCCCTTCCCTTTTTTTCTCTTCTCATCCCGTCCCTCCTGTTCCTTGGGTTGGCAAAACGCTTGTGACACTTCAAGTATCGCAAGCATTCATAGGTTGCGGTGACTGCTTAGCATCAGACCGACCGTATGCTTGTTTGCCAACCGTCAGGACATAAAAAAAAATTCCAAAACTAAATTTTTAGTTCTTACTATAATCAGTAATCTATATTCTTTGGTAAGAACTTTAGTTGTTGAATAAGTCGAGTACACTGAAGATAAAATCGATGCCACTTCTGTTGATGAAGGGTTCTGAACCCTCTTACGTTTTGCTAATTAAGTAATTGATAAATATGAATATGGTGAATAAAAGGTTACTGGTTGCTACTTTTTTACGTATGGTTTTACCAGAATGTATGCTGTTGGTCTTTTTATTCATGGAAGCGTCGCAGAGGCTGTTTTTTCGTATAATTTTAACTATCCCAGTAATTTACTTTTCTGTATTTTCTAAGTACATTACTCTTTAGTACAAATTCTAGTTATATAATTTTATCACGTGACAAATAGTAGCAAAATGTATTAGCAATCTCTTGACTTTAGGATGTTTTTTCATATAATCATAATAGTATTTTTATGATAACAATGCCATTTAATACACGACATTACACTGGCTGTAGCTAAAGCTATTGAGCTTATTCGGTATTATATGTATATCTTGATATGTTTGTATCTATACATAAAATGGATATTTGTGTGTATGTCCACTATATGTTTTATTTTATTCACTTTAAAAACTTATTCTGCATACACTCACGAAGGTGAGGAACCTTCGACAGAAATCTAAAAGAAAAATAATTTGAACTCTTTTTTTCAAGACTTGTAAAGCTCGTTGTAAAATATTACTTTTAATAGAATTTTTAATACTAATTATAATTTATATTTGCTTTATTTACGTTATGGCATTGCGTGCTTGGGAGGGCACGTTAAGCTGTCGGTCCTGGTTGTTATCAAATAACATCTGACACTAATCGTTAACTCTACATAGGTCATTTACTGTTATCCAATAAGTTACTGGTTCGCCCTTAGGGTTGCGGAAGTCAGATGTCAATTGCTCCGTGTAAAATCGAGTCATCTGTCAAATCCAGATAGCAGTAATAAGCAGACGCTGTGTAAATATAATACCGGGACGCTACGTGAACAATATCATCTTAATAATTAATAAGATTATTATATAGATACCTTTCAAAATAGCGAATTAAAGATCTGCTACCAAATATGTTAATTAAGGCTTATTTCAAAGCTCAGAGGGTATTGAATTATTAAGTGATTTTGTGTTTCGAATTCATAATGCGCTTGCCGGAGAGATAAAATGGTGCGAAGATTTTTGTAAGAAATTACACAATGTGGATTAAAAATTTAAGATGATTTTACAGGCAAGAAGGTCGAGTGCCGTTAACCAGTTACTAATTTGCATTATGTTGTACTAATTTGTATAAATTATTATGTTTGTTAATAAAAATATTTAATTAAATTTAAAACTACAGTAGTTTTTCTTTTTATTAAGTGCTATAATTATATTTATTAAAAATTGAAACAATAAAGGTATATACAATTATATAGACTCGTTAACTAGGACATCGTATTGTTACCTTATTAATAGGGACATAAGATTCAAAATCGCTCTTGACTCGTATCTGCTTTTTTCGTAACGCATACATTCTAGTAACTTCTATTCTCGAATAATACCGTACCGTAGTAACTTGTATTCCGTGGATGGAACTTTCTCGAACCCGTTTTCTGCGCTATATAAGCGGTCCACCGAGTCGACTGAGTCATTCAGTTCTGAGCGACGAGCGAAGAAACTACAAGCGATATAAGTGACCAAGTGAAAAACCTCGTTGCCTCGGCTATCCTTCTGGACCACGATTGACCTGTGATTTGGAATTCCTGTTCTGTAACATTGAAGACTCCATTGAAGCCGTTAGGTGTGGTAATCCGAATTTCCGAACCCCAGCACGTAGCACATTTAAGTAAAAATTTGTAAAAAATTCCTTCTAATGGTTGGACCATTACCGTAGAGACACATTAACATTAAAATGTCAATAGCTTTGAAAAGCTTTAAAACAACATTTCACTGAAAGCTTCTTAGTGAAGTTTGTATGTGCTGAATTCATAACTTTGTATAATGAACATCGTATTTTTTAGCATTAAAAGGAGCGGGAGTTCATAGAATGTGTCGTATGAATTAAATATCCTGAAAAGAGGTCGCGCATTTATCTTATTTTTGTTAAACATATGTCTCAAAAAAAGTTTGCTGTTAGTCCCTAGTACGAGGGATAAAATACGGTTGCTAGGTTAAGCTAAGTTGGGAGAGAATCGGACACTTTTGTACTTCGTACCGGGGACTAAGAGCGAACATTTCATCTGGGTAGGAAAAAATAGTTTTGTAACATATGACTTTTTTTTTATGTTAGAAGTTGGCAAACAAGCATACGGCCCACCTGATGGTAAGTGGCTGCCGCAGCCTATGAGCGCTTGCAGCACCATTAGTAGGTGCCACTCGCGCGTTGCCAACCTCGAGATATTAGTTCTTAAATCTCGTTCGCCCAGTAATTTCACTAGCGTACAATGCCCTTCAAACCGGAACACAGTAGTGCCTAAGCACTACTATTTGGCGGCAGAATATTGGACACTGTGGTGGTACCTACCTAGCCGGCCTCTTGCAAAAAAGACCTACCACCAGTGAACTGAGACTGATTTTATATGATTAAAAATATTTTAATTTAAATGCTTAGTTCGAATCTTTACGATTATGTCATTATCATTATTATAGTGACAACCAAGATGGCAAAAGAAAAAGAGGAAGGCAATTCAAACGATGGTAGGATGATATAAAGGAATTTTAGAGGTTTAATCTGGACAAGAAAACTAAAATAAAAACCAAACTAAAGAATGGAATGGAAATAACTGGAATAGGCCTTTGTGTCACAAGGACACGGTGATCACCAAAAATGGAAAGCCGATGTACTAGAATTTGAAGATATTTAAATGCTTAGTAACAGCAAAAAGGGGGTTTTGTGGGTCTCTCCACCGTGCCTCGGAGAGCACGGTAAGCTCAGTCCTGGGTGCTATCACACAACATCTGATAATAACATCGTTAACTCTCGATACGTTTTTGCTCTTGACCAATGGGTTACTGGTTCGCCCTGAGGTTAGTAGAATGTCAGATGTCAATCGCTCTGTGTAGAAACTAGTAACCTGACAAATCTGGATAAGAGTAATTAACAAACCCTGGTTAAATACTGAGAATAATGCTAGAAAGGAGAAGAGAAAATTAATGTTTTTGTACTTTTGTTTTGTAATTATTTATTTAATTTGCGTTAATTACGACTTTCACAATATTAAAGAAATAATAATAAACAAGTTTTAGCGAATGTTATCAATTACAACTAATTATTTTGCTCATTACAACTAATTAGTAATAAATATATTCGGATAAGAAATAAAACTAATAATATATGGTACAGAGTTTATTTTAGTAATATAAACACACTATCTGACCAATAATATTTACAAAAATTAGAGAACCATTTCATGTTAACTTACTATTGATAACAGTGATTGTATACATATTGATTAAGCAAAAAATGCTCTATGTAGAGAAAATAACGTGTTATTTCACGTGGATTAATATTTATAGTACAAGCGTTTAGGTAAAGGCGCAATAAAACTAACTGTTTTATAATACGATGGTGGTAAGCAAGCTTACGGCCCGCCTATAGACTAGGCGGGCAGAGGACTAAGAAGGGTTGAAAATATGGCCTATGGAATTCTCATTCAGTAAAAAAACGCAGAAGCACGGGTGCTGCTAGTTCACTTGCTTATTTAACTTTAACCTGAGTTTACTAATTTGCATATTTCACTTAAAGTGAAACGTCTAAGTGAAGTCACTAATTTACTGTTAATTCACTTACTCAGAAGATCACTAATTTACTGTAAAAATGGAAGTTCATAGTAAACCTTTTTTCCGAGTTATTGTACTACGCCTTAACACAACAGTTCTGTGACCCACATTACAATTGTTTAACCATTACGATTATGTCTACTGTCTGGACTATGAATGTGGTAACAGGTAGCGTTAAATGAAAAAGTTTTCCTTGCTGGTCCTCACGCATGTTCAACAATTTTATAATTTACAACGAATTCAAAATATCTTACAGTTCACCATTAGATGATGAACTCAAGCACAATCAATATATAATCGATTTTCTAATTTTTTACGTATATTTTTATTGCAACATGTCTGATTGTGAATAAACATTATAATTATCAAAGAAATAAGCCATTAGCATGTCAACGATAAAAGGTGTCGATTATAAATTAAACATATTGTACAATATATTTACGTTACACTTTTATGTTTGAATATTATACGCAGTATATAAACTACGAAATAGCTCTTTAAATACGCGAAAAGTTCTTGTTGTTTTATACAGTAAAGCAATTACAATATTATACAAAACCAGGCTTACTTAATATGCTAATAAAATCTACTTCAATCCTTGTAATTGAAGAAAAAAAAAACAAATTCAGGCCATCCACAAATTACATTACTTATGTATCATCATAATTTTCCCTTTCTAACATTCACTATTAGCAGTCAGTACTGGGTCAGTTAGTCTGCGTTAGATTACGTTAAAATATATAATTTTTGTTATATGAAATTTTATATTTTAAAGTTACTATTATTAAAATACGTACGACTTCACAAAAATAATTATTCTTCTCTTTGTCAACTATTTTTCTAAATGTGTATTGATGCTGCTTCTAATAAAATGGTCAATGTACAGCCTTCCTTTGAGAACTCACAAGTTGATTCCCCCATTCGAGCACATGTAAACAATTGGACTTATGACATGACGTCATGAGCGCTGCGCGATATGCAATTTAAAGGACCTTGTCTTCGCCGTTGTTGTTGGTGTTATGTGAATATCTTGCTGTGTACGGACAGTCAGATTTAACTTGATCATATGTTTGGATATTTGCAAAACATATAAAAAAGGATAACAAACCATTTTCTTTTTACTATATCCAACTTACTAAGTCATGTAATTTGTGTATGGTCTATCAAATAATTGCTATTACATTATTAGAATTCGACACTAAAACATGTTATTGTAGGCCTTTTTATAATCATAAATTGTATAGCTATAAGTACCTACAAAATTTCCAGTTTTCGATTCCTATTTTTTCAATGCACAAAATATTTACGATAACATATAAATAATGCAGTTCGCATTAACTTAAGCCTAATAAATCTGTATCACATAATTAATTTATGACTTAATGATAAATTTAAATTATAAATAATAATCGTAATATTAATATGGCAACAAAACATGTTACTAGCTAAGCACCTAACCAGTAGGGTTTCCTGTATTTACACGTCGTGTCTGTACACCGCTTTTTTTTCTATATATCTGTATCACTTTTGTCTAATCGTTATACTTTCCTAATATATTTATTGCCATTCAGCTAATTTTAACAATGAGTAGAGATTCTTTATCGTCTTTAATTAAAATCACACATATTAATATTATACAAGGTGAAAAAATAAACAGCGAATAGTCCAAGCAATTTCTATATAAATGTTATATATTTTTAATTATTTTTCTCTATTTTTTAACCGACCAAAGACATCGAAAAGTTTAGATACTAAAAAGATATGTGTAGTCATAATTTACTTATTAGCTATTATTATGACTTTCAATATATTTTCAAAACGAAGAAACTTCACTAAACAAAAATAAAGTCGTCAAATAAAATTATTTACCGATTATATTTACAAAACCATTAAACATTTTGATATGCACTATACATTACATTTTAAAATTATATATTTTAAATGCATTTTTTTTATTTCATTTCATTAAACATTTCATAAATCCTATAATATACTCTGTAGTTAATTTGGAAGCTTGCATTAACCACTAGTTTGAGACTAGCTACGCAGGACATTAATTTTCCTAAATAATAATTTATATATTTTCATTAATTAATACCAATTTATAGTATCGTTAATTGTCTTTTCAAATTACTACTCATAATATTTGATTTTCAAAACTTACAAAGGAATAGTCACATCAAGTCTGCTACTTAAGGGTAGCACTTTAGAGATTCGTCTCAAATTATCAGTAATTACACACTCAGGTGTCAATTATTACGATTAAACTATAATTTTAATAATGTGACTAGGAATATATTATTTACCCTATGCAGATGTCAATTACCGAAAATTATCAAGTAACCAAAAAACTGGGAAGCCTAATTTCTTGTAGCTTTTTTTTTATTAATGGCAAATGACTCTACTCTACCTGATTGTAAGTGGAAGTAAAGTCCAAACCAGATGGCGGCTAATATGGTTGCAGAAGGTGAACTGCACTAGCCACCTTCTCCCTGCCTAAGAAGGAGATAAATAATATGTCCCTAATGAAATAGTACATTAAAATCCTCACAGTAATATATATGAATCGCGTAACATCAACACTAATCAGTTTGAGTCTAACAAGGTTTCACATATCACACATCACTGCACATAAATGATATGGGTATTCTTATGTAGTTCTTTCACTGCCCAAAGAGCCGTTTCCCTTTTTCTTGGACTAGTTTAGGTGAAACAAATGTTGATGCTGATCATCGTGAGACAAACAATGAAAGACAGGAATGGCCTGAACGCTGCACCAGCAGCTGTCTTCGGTGTAGAAGAATATGTGGTCTCCTCATATGTTCTGCTTCCTGTTAAACGAAAATAACAGTGTTTACTATATCTTGACTGCTTCACAGGCACTAAATAAGCATGTGCAAAAATTATGAACAATATTTTAGTTCATACCATAAATAAATGTAGCTATACGTTATCAAAATATATACGCAACTGAAGAGCTGGACTGAATAAGAGGATTATACAATATACATTATATGTATTAAGTTTCTACACAATTTTACAATTTTACCGGCGTCGGGATGTGACGACCCCATCGCCCGCTGTTGGGATAACCCCTGTCACAGCAGAGATTATTCCACCAGTGCAATCAGTCACACTGGTGGTAGGTCTTTTGTTGCAAGAGGCCGGCTAGGTAGGTACCACCGCAGTGTCCAATATTCTGCCGCCAAATAGTAGTGCTTAGGCACTACTGTGTTCCAGTTTGAAGGGCATTGTACGCTAGTGAAATTACTGGGCGAACGAGATTTAAGAACTAATATCTCGAGGTTGGCAACGCGCGAGTGGCACCTACTAATGGTGCTGCAAGCGCTCATAGGCTGCGGCAGCCACTTACCATCAGGTGGGCCGTATGCTTGTTTGCCAACTTCTAACATAAAAAAAAAAAAAAAAATTGAGCGAGAACAAGCTAAGTGGCGAATTTTATTGAACACTATAGAAAAATCTTTAAAATTAAGTAAATAACATAGTCTTGTTAACATAACATTACCGATGCCTTCTGCTCCGGAACCTTCTTCACCAGAACCTTCTGCGTCATAGGCTGCGTCATCATCAGTGTAACTTCTACCTGATCCAGAACCTTCATCGCCAGCTTCATCACCTTGCATGAAAGCTTCTGCTGCTGGTGCAGAACCGCCCCAAGAGTGGGATACTAGCAACTGTTAAAAATACATATTAAAAATGGTATTAGTAAAATTTTGATTTGGGTGGTTAGTGTTGACAAGGAACGGGTGACAATGATATCTAAATTGGGATAAGTCACTCACCTGTCTAGCTTGTCGCAACTTGTCGCCTAAGGCCGCTACTCTTGAATCTTGAACAGAAGTCGCAGTTATCTCTGGATTATATTTTTGGTCACTTAATGAGGCTGACGCGACGAGTGCCTTTGTGTACCTGAATAAAATTAATAGTTAAAAAAAAAAAAATCGAAATTTCATATTCATAAAACCTCTTTATTATTAATATTGGGTTAAACTTTTAAGTGTTTATTTTATTGAATATTTGTGTTAAAGATAACTCACTCTCCAATAGTTTCACCATTCCAGCATTGATCATTTCCTTCGTTCGCAAAGTCCGGTTCATCGCACAATCGGTCTGAGATCCCAGCGAAAAGCTTCTTACTAGCTGCAAGAGTTGCTGCAAATTGGAGTAGTTCTGTATCAGGTGGTGGAGCTCGGAGTGCGTCACGTCTCGTTGCGCCGACTGTAGGACGAGGTGAAGGCAGATTTGGTGTATCCAATGTAGAAGGTGGTCCACACTCCTGTCTTACCTATTGAACAAGTAAGAAACTGTAAATATGGCATTTGGTACTGTTTGAACTTATATAGTAGTAAATATAAAAGCTTTCATAAAAGTTCTTCCTAGTTTTTTAGAGATATTTTTTAAAGTGTTTTCAATAATTGTATGCAGATTTAAGTTTTGATATTGATTATTAATAGATCTTATACAATAACCACCAGAACATATGGTACAAGACCCACAAAGTCAGTATTAAAAAGGTTGTTTTTATACAAAATAAATGTATAAATAAAATTATACAACATGTATAATTAGAATGTAAGTATGTAATTAAACGTTAAGCCATAATTTTTATTTCTTTTTACAGAGTTAAGTATTCTAAATAATGGCTCTTACGTAGCTTTACAAATGTAATATTAAAATATTTTGTAGTAAATTGGCGCAAAAACAATGTTGTGGTGCCGCCTACAATTATATTCTATAACTAGAAGCCGTCTCGTTTTTTATGTTAATTACGACTTGACTCTGAACGTATTTTGTAAATAAAAATGCTACGTTATAAAAGCTTAATATACAGAAGTAAAAGAGTAACAAAAAAACTAATTACTGTTCTCAAAAGGTCAAGGCTTGCATTTCTAAATAGATAATTGATTCAAGTAGATTTTAATTGCTTCTTATATTATGATTTTAATATGTATCAGAAATTGCCTGGAAATATTTGGTGGAATCATCAGAAACTAGCTTAAGACCGTGCTTCGTTCGCGTTAATGTCAAAAATCAATTTAAGTCTGGCCGACTTAACACATTGTTTAGTGTATTAGTTGATGCGCAATTCTCTACGACAGTCAACATCAGCAGGTGCATTCCATATAGACAATTGGGCAATAGTCAATGCGTTCCTCATAATTCAAATACGCTATCCTTTACGAAATATAATATCGTAATTTAGTATTTAGTATATTTTGGT
The DNA here is from genome assembly GCA_023373885.1 of Hestina assimilis. Lineage (NCBI taxonomy): Eukaryota > Metazoa > Arthropoda > Insecta > Lepidoptera > Nymphalidae > Hestina > Hestina assimilis. The sequence continues at coordinate 5,855,324 of CM041741.1, read as the reverse complement.
ATTATATTATAGCTAATGCCTAGGTAAGCCGAGGGTATTTTGAATCATTGCGAGGTAGACACTGCTTAATTGCCTATAATTATGGGATACGATGTTTTAATTTATTCTGGTCAAATATTTTTCTATTATTCTGAAATAGTTTTTTTTGTGATGTGTCCCTATGTCCTTTCTTCTTTGTGACAATACATTTGTTAAATAAGTCACTTAATAGTCACACATGATCTCATTGGAACAGCATAAAGACGAATTACTCTTATCGATATTCATATCATTTGTCAGGTCGCAATGCGAATATCTCTGACGGCACTGGTGCGGAAATAGACGTCGTGTGAACGCCCTTACCGACGCGCGACACACGCAAATAAACCACAGCGCACCTCCGTACCGCAAATAGTAACATAGCTAAATTAATATGTTCATTGCAATCAAAAAAATTGCACAAAATTTGACATTTGCGAATGGTACAAATTTTTTTCCTGTAATTTTGTTGGGATAAAAAATACCCAAGGTTATTTGTAGGAGTTTTCCCGGTATTTACGAGTTACGAGATAATACTGTTAATTTCACAGCGCTGTAAAATAACAGCCCTTATAATGTAAACCCCTTTTAAATAGATAATATTTTCAATGTTCACAGTGGAAATTATTCCTCGAAAACTCCTCTGCCCTGACGTCATTTCACTGTAAAATGTTCAGAACCTAAAAGAAAATATGTTTTCTTTTTTTCTACAATATCTAAAAATCAAATTTCAACCAAACTTTTAATGGACTAAAGTCTATTTTTCAAACTATTCTTTTCGGTGCGTTGTCGTTGTTTTTTATTATATAAAAATTAGATTAAAATAGTAGATGTTTTTCTACTCACTTCTAACTGCATCACTAAGGTATACAAACAATAGTTATTCTAAAATTTGCCATCGCAATATCTAACGTCGGCTGTGCGATTCCGGTTATACATTAATCATAGTTATAAAAACCACGTGTGACTGTCTGAATGTGTTTATACACGTGATTCTCCATAGCTGTCAATTAAATTTTTATTTTTGTGATTAAGTATAGTTTGGTTTAGGTTCAAAGGTGTGATAGTTAGATAGAACGAAAACTTTTTACGTTTTTTTAATGTAAGAGGGCAAACGGGCTGGAGGCTCGCCTGATGTTAAGCGATTACCGCCGCCCATGAACGTCTGCAACATCTGAGGGCATGCAGTTGCATTGCTGACCTTTAAAGAAAGAATAGGTTTTTCTCTTGAAGGTTCCCAGGTCGTATTGGTAGGGAAAGTTGATGCCACAGAGTGGTTGGGCGAGGAAGAAAATGTCTTATAAATCGCGTTGTTGTGGATTTCCAGTTACCGGCTGCGGTCTCCAGACCCGGCCCCCACCGGTGACGCTGTCAAGGCCACTAGGGCCAACAGTAATAGACACTCCAAAAAAAAAAAAAAAAGGATTTCCAGAGATCGAGGTAGTAAGGATGGATCTACAATTATGTTGTAAAAAGGGCAACATAATATGTCGGGTCAGCTAGTATATTACATAATATTTATCATAACATGTACATACGCTCCATTATTTTTGTATACTGATCCAATGAGATATCCTTTCAAGGCAATCGTGACTAACCCCATTGTTTCAATGTTTAATTATAATAATTGTAACACCAATCCTCTTTGTTCGTCTTTATACTGACTCATGCATGCATTCATCAATGTTAAATTGAAGTAAATCGTTTAATATACATATAGTATGTCTGTATAATCGTTTATTCATAATATACATATTTGTAGGGGTCATCTATTAATCTGAAAGTGAGTTTCAAAAGTACTATATAATTACAGCACAAATAAGGAAAAATTACAAAAAATAAAAAAGTTGAATATTGAGTTAAGTTTTGGTACTTACAAGTTTTCATGAAAATTTAAATTTGCCCATATCTTTTAACATGTTGACTTGGGAACTTGATTTTTATACACCTAATAAGGATTATAGACCTCAGTATCTGATATTAATTTCGAAAAGATGTGGATGAAATGTGTGGAAGAGAATATGCGTAGAAAGGGAGTGAGTGCAGAGATAACGAATGATAGAAAAGAATGGAAGATGAAGACGTGCTGTGCCGACCCCACTTAGGTGGGATAAGGGCAAGAAGAAGAAGGAGAAGAGTATCTGATACAAATTTCAATTTGCTAGGTCTACCCATTCCTGAGAAAATTGGTGGTAACACACGGACAGATAGACGAACAGGAGAGTGATCCTATAAAGGTTCTTTTTACCTTTTGAGGTACCGAACCATAAAAACAACCATTGTTGGTCGCCAGTTTGGCAATGACGTAACTAGCCCTTTAGTAACGTGAAATTTTGCCCCTACTGGAAATCGGTCAATGCGGCTAAACTTATATTTTAACTATTTCGATCAAACTACTTTCCATCCAAATCCTTTGATTAGACATGCTTGTATCTACACAGACCGATGTAACCAACCGATAAAAGTAACGCGTCCTAAGCACGTCCTGCACGTCCTGCAAGACCCTGACGATAAGATTACATTAGAAAATGCCCCTTACACAGCACAGACACGCACACAACACCGTCCTTGCCGGCGAGGACGAGGTCCTTTATTTTGCACGTCGCGTCGCGCTCACTCACCGTCGGGTGAGTCTATCGTATAGAATGCGCTCGGAGCGCTGCCTCCATCTCCGATGACGTCCTTAGCCGTGGTTCGGCTTCGCAGGAGGCACCCTAAGGACGGAATCAAAGTTGAGCCCCGTGAGGGCTGTCCCTTTATCACGGCTGAGTCTCAGTACTCGGCCCCCGCCCGGTGACGCTGTCAAGGCCAGTAGGGCCAACAGCAATACATATTCCGAAAAAAAAAAAAAAAAAAAGCGGCTAAACTTTCACTTCAAAAATCACGCTATAACAGGAAGAGTCACGAATCATCACTCTAGTCATTATTCTATAGTACATTATCGTAATTTTAAATTATTATACTTGAGGTTTGATCAGATGAGTTAATTAAAAGATAATGATGCAACGAAATGACCCGTAAGTAGATGATCTACTTAAATTTTTTATTAGCCATTAAGTATTGATTGAAGGCGGTTTTTATAAAAGGTAATAAGAACTTTTGAATGTTCCAAATATCTTTATTGCTTAATTTCTTAGAGATTAAACGTATTCGTATTATTATTTAAGATCTTAAATGGTGAACAAAAAATCAAATAAAAAATCTTGCGACATTAATATTCGCCTCTCTCATTAATGATCGTACTATAATTAAAATAATTATGTTTATTTATTTTATTTACTAAGAAATAACCTGTTGCGCAAGTGTATATAAAAAGGCTTAATGCAAATAACATTAATTATCAACAGACGATTACTTTATTATGTATGTATATTTTATTTTTAATTATTTTGTTTACGAATTGTTGCCTCGACAGAATTGCGATACTCAAAGGTTCGTTAAAAATTGTTTTTCTATCTTTTTCTATATTGTGATCTGGAATAATAGATATGATTTAAAAATTACCATATTAAACCAAGTAGAAATAATAATAGGGGCAAAGAAGCGTATGTAGACTAGATAGATAGGGAGGTTGTCACGATTGTAACTATACCAGCGGTATCTATACTGCTAATTAAACCTGAACTAATATTAAAATGCGGATGAAATAGAATGAATTAGGCAAACAAATGGCTAAATTTCAAACTGCAGTTCAAATACATTACTTTAATTATTACCAAATATTTTTTTATTTATTACCAAATTATTACCAAATAATTTAATTAAATGAGTAATAGGGATTTTCTTGCTGGCACTTTTTGATGGCTCAACTTCCTGAAAGTAGTGATATAATTTGGCTATAGAAAAGTAGTTTTATAATGTCTAATTCAATACGAAAATATTTTGAATTTGATTTAATGTCAGCATCCTGTATTATTCTTTACAACCATCTTAAAATGAAAATTAAGTCACACAGAAACCAGTACGTTATACGATCGTAAATATACTATTTTGAAACAGTTACAAAATAATTGGTCGTCTATATGTCGTCAGTAGATTTCATTGACTGATTTAAAACAAATATTAGAGCGCGTAGGCGTTTGAGATATAATAATTAAAATGCATTAAGCTTGCGTCCGGCGTTGCGTCAGATCGATACATGCGATGCGACAAAAAATTGAATTGTACTTATTAATGAACTGGTTGCTTTGTTTTTATCACGATTAATGTCTTTTATAATTTTAACAAGGCTTCAAAAAGAGTTTTAAATTCTGATTAATGTTTTTTGTAATAAACAGATCATAATTACCACTTCAAAGTTTCTCAAATTATTTCAATTAATTTTTATTAGACAGAAAATGCTTTTACTATTTGAAAGGCCTAAATATATAAAGTAAAACTTAAAGTTCATGCGTTCATTCGTTTGAAATCTAAACTTGCATCTAATTATATTTAGCGAACCTACCAGTCACACTGGTAGTAGGTCTTTTGTTGCAAGAGGCCGGCTAGGTAGGTACCACCGCAGTGTCCAATATTTTGCCGCCAAATAGTAGTGCTTAGGCACTACTGTGTTCCGGTTTGAAGGGCATTGTACGCTAGTGAAATTACTGGGCGAACGAGATTTAAGAACTAATATCCCGAGGTTGGCAACGCGTGAGTGGCACCTACTAAGGTGCTGCAAGCGCTCATAGGCTGCGGCAGCCACTTACCATCAGGTGGGCCGTATGCTTGTTTGCCAACTTCTAACATAAAAAAAAAAAAAAAGAACCTGCCTTAAACGCTACAGGTCGCGGGTTTGATTCCCGCTTCGAGCAGATATTTGTATTGACCATACAGGCATGTTCCCGTACCCTCGACACAGGATATCAATATCCTAATGGCGATCGTTGAGTGTGTAGGGTTTATGTATTTATTATTTAAATACGATAGTACTAACACGGGGAAGTTAAAATAACAATAATTTGATGGTGTGATCGCGGATGATCGGATTAAACGCTTCTATCTCGTTCGCATTTATCACAGCTAATACCGCCAATAAACTCGTATCCGCTACGATACGATATAGATTTGTGAATCATAATATTGTTGGTAGAATTATAATTAGTATTTCGTGTATCGTTTGAATTAATATCAATGATTTATACCGCGATTAGAAATGGCAATTGAATCGATATTTATTATAGAATTATTCGCGTCGTTTAGTTTAATAGAAATAAAATTTGTTACTGAACTCGGCATGCACTTTAACACTTATTATAGATATATGTACAGTTATACATTGATAACTTTCATCCAGACTAGCTTTTTTATAATATTTTTAGCTCTATTAGATTTTTTTTCAGGATTTTCCATCCTGTAGATAAAAAATTTGTTCTCCGGGGGACAATTTTAATGTATTTAGGAAACGAATGTATCGTAAGCCTTTTACTATTTTAAGAGACTTTTTATTTACCACACATAAATATTTAAAGTTTATGAACCCAAAAAGATAAATTAAGGTGTAATAATCTGTTATTGTATGGGAGTTCATTAATTTTCCTAATAATACTACACCATTATATATTTCGCGGAAACCAAATCCGTCCAACTACGCTGGCTGGGCCACGTAGAAAGAATGGAGGAAGATCGTGCACTAAGAGAGCATATTTGGGACGACGGATCGGTAACCGGTCAGTCGGTCGTCCCAGATGTCACTGGAATAACTTAGTCACAATAATAATAATAATAAAAGAATTTTATTCACTAAGCATACATAAAAAGGCTTTACAATGCAATAAAATACTATATAATAACTATTAGTAGAACATGTACGTATGCTAGTAAAAAGGTTGCGAACTCAGCTTAAAGATGCTTTTCAGTTCACACCTTATGCAAGTGCTGCCACAACAGAATGTAAGTAATTAGTAACAAAATTAAATTAGAATAAAATTAAAAAGCTAGTAAGTAAATTAGTATATATCATTGTAATGCATGAGTTGTACAAAACTTCTAATTTGTTGGACCTGAACCCCAGAAAGACCCGATTGGCGGTGAAGTGGTGCAGGTAAGTAAGAGGCGTCTTCTGGTGCCGGAGGCCAAATTCCTCTTTGGGTTACTGAGCCAGCGTAGTTAGTGCGATTTAGTTCAAGATATACAAATATCGGCACAGAAAATCGGCGTCAAGTAACAGTATCATTAAGTACTCTTGCGTTTCGTGCGATGAGTGATGAGGGTGGGAGACTGAGCCTCCGGCGAGGCTCAGTCTCCCACCCCTCTGTTCCTTTCCTTTTTCCCATCCCGTGCCTCCTGTTCTTTGGGTAGGGCGCATGTGATACTTCAAGTATCGTAAGCGCTCACAGGTTGAGATACTTGAAGAATCACAAGCCCTCACAGGTTGCGGTGATTGCTTACCATAAGGCGAACCATATGCTTGTTTGCCAACCGACATGACATAAAAAAAATAACTTATCGTGGTCTTTTCAAGAAACCTAAATTAAATTGTAGACTACATTGAATTAAAACATTAATTATCTTTAACTCTCTTAATTGTTATAAATATAAAACACTCCGATACCGATATAATTATAGATATCCGCTAACTTTCACCTTTGATCCGATCTATACGGTGATAGAAAACCGGTCAGTTTAAAAAGTCAGTAGTGGGCTGAATTTATCATAGCCATAAAGAAACTATCGAAGTTCAATAAATAAGTGTGATGCGGCGGTACATCAATAAATTGCGTGTCGGTTTCGAGAAGAGCGGCGCCTACGCGTGTCACGACCCAAGCTACGAGCTTAATGTGCTATATTTATTAATAAAAAATGTAGAAATAAATCTTTACATAACACACAGTTCAATAGAGAATTCAATTATATTCGATTTATATTTATTGACAATATTAGTGACGCCGCGACTTGACTGATATATCTACGCCCAGCCTAATAAACTTGGACCTAGAAAGCTGAAGTTTTTTCACAGTTGTTGTATTTAAAACGAAACGAGCACGAAGAAAGGATTTTTTATAATTTATAGGCACACGTGTTTTAACATTTTCTAAAATTCCACTAAGGGCAAATGGAGGCTCAAAGTTTGAATTATAACTGTTACACACGCGGGCGAAGCCGCTGGCAGAAGCTAGTTACAAAATCATTGCAGTATTAAAAGATACAAATAGAATCTAATAATAAGAAAAATGATTTTGTATTAAAAATGTATGTACTCAAGGTTTAATATAGATATCAATTAGATATGCAATTGTACGCGTACGCTTATTTCTTGTTTTAGATATCGGGAAAGCGCGTGGGCGGGCGCTGGGATGGCGCTAAAGCCTCAGCTGACGCCGCTATGCCGGAGTGGAGATTGCTCACTCGTGTAGACCCAATGTCAACGACATTTTAATTTAACTTTATACTGTTCAGCCATTATACTTTGACAGTTTTATTATTAAAACACGTGTAGGAGAATTATAAGTTTTCCACACTTGCCATTTGACCTGTGTTCACGTTTGTCCAAACATTCATGATTGAAATATGTTTGTTACGGATGCCTGTGTTATATATGGTTAATTGCCCAATAATAACACAATAATTTATACGGTCTGTTTTAGAAAATCTTTGAATTAAATTGAGATAATTTAAAAAACAATTAGCATTTTACCATTTTATAATCAGGTTTATAAGCCGCATCTGAAATACGGAAAAAGTTGCAAAACAAATCAAGTACAATATAACAAAGTAATATGACATACCTATATAAAACAATATATACCGAAGCAAGATTGTAAAGAGAAAACAATAAACACACATTTTAATGTGTGGATGGGTCATAAATTTCATTATTATCTTTTGTTATTACAGAAGTTTATTAAATAAATAGCTTGGTAGTTAGTTTTGCAAATATGTTGCATAACTTTCCTTATCGTTAAATATAAATTAGTAGAGCCATGCTCCTTTCAGCATAAATGGGCAGGCTCGACTACTCACAAGAAATCAGCGTAAAATAACAGTACTGTTGCGTTTCGTGCGATGAGTGAGAGCGTCGGAGGAGGAGCGCCCAGCCTCCCACGCTCTCTTTTCCCTCCTTTTTTTCATTCTCATCCTTTCCCTCCTATCTCTTGGGTTGGCAACGTGCATGTGATACTTCAAGTATCGCAAGCGCTCATAGGTTGCTTACCATCAGGCGGACCGTATGCTTGTTTGCTAACCGCCATGATATTGAAAAAAAAATCCTATAAAAATGGCTAACTGCCACCCATCCTATTAAAACAGTTACAATCAAAGCGACTTCAACTTTATAGACCATGTCAATGTCAAAATTATGAAGAATCTGAAAATATGTAATGACCAAACACATTTAGACATAAATGCATACATATATTCGAAATACATTACAAACCTATAAATTCAGTAGGTAAACTGTCATTCTTTGATTACTATTACAACTAGACTAAACGGCCGGATGGATTTTCTTGAACGATAGCTAAAATCGCAAATCATGTTTCATTTATGGTTAAAATCATTCTTAATGCATTCAGCATTGAGAGTGGTTAAAAGAAACATTAAATTAAAATTGATTTAGCAGTTTGTTTAACACCCCTCTTTTTGAGTCACGGATTTAAAATAGTTCACATGACATCAATAAAATCCAATTTCCTTTGACATTATTCTTACTCCTATCATATTATATATATTAAAACTTTAAAATAAATACAATGTAAAATGAAAACAGCTGAATCCGCTGGGAGCGGAACCAGAACCAACACTATTACCATCAAAATTGAAAGTCAACATTTCACCGAGCGACTTGAAGCCTTTTATAATAAAAGCTTTTCCGAGCTCGTAAAACTGCTTTGTGGTTATAAACCTCTACTGGTTTAAATCACATCGCATTGGTTATTATGAATTTAATATAGCTGTTCAATCCGATTGAAGAGAAACTACATTTTCCAGTATTGTTCGAGAAAATATCAAGTTAAAACTACAAAAATTAAAAACATTCCGATATTAATGATAAAAATATTCAGCATATATGTAAAAATTAACAAGTGAAAAGAGTAGAGTACTGAAACAGTTTTAATAATAATAGGAATACTATAAAAAACTGGATAACTTCTTTTAAATTTTTTTAAATTTTATATAGAAAGTCAACATAATATAATTTTTACAAGAATTTAAATGAATATGAAAATTAACTCAGCATGTACATATAATATGATATTCTGCACTTAATAAAAAGGAACACAAAACATTAAAATATGAAACATACAATCATAATAAAAGAGATAATTAACCAATTTAAAAATTATTATGTAAAATTTTTGAAATTCCGCAAAATTCTTTAGTTACGTAATATCAGTTTCCACATAGCTTTACGCGTAAAGAAAAAACAACTAAATACAGTTAGTATTGTTGAAATTTCAAATTAATATAGCCCTAAATACAATCATCATTATGAACTTGCGCTTTTTGAAAGGAAAGAAAAACACGTTGAATAAAAAAGGTACCTTCATTGTACACCATGGTATCATTATACCAAAGTGATTCTAAAAGAGTATTATTAGTGTCTGTTATTGTGATAAATAAATAGTCCTCCGGAATTAGTGTCTTTGGTGAATGAATGACATAATCATGACGTAAGGTGAGTCAACGGATGTCTGTGTTTTGTCTGCTCCAACGCTAATACGACTCCATTGTTTTCTCTGTTTGTTTTAGGACATTGTTCATGATTTTATATTCTTGTAATGAGACAAATGTGAGTGTTTTTTGTGTAATTTCTATTTTATTTTATAGTTATGATAAAAGCTATTACAACTTTACTGCTGTGTTTAATATGATATCAAAAACAAAATATAAGTTAATAACGGCCATTTCATGGACTTTTAAATACATATTTTCATTCTTAGGTTTAGATTAAAGAAAGTGTTAAGCTTACGACAGTAAATTACATTAGGAATTTCGTTTAATTATTTACTTGAAATATAGTCCCAAAATAGGTCAATAAAATAGACATAATATTATTAAATCATCGTTTCAACTTTCAAATAATAATTATAAGAATTAATGATATCTTATACGTTGAGTGATTCCTTTACCTGTCTCAGTACATGATCATATCAACACATTTAAAATGGACCACCTACCATATATCTATCAAAAAAATGTATCATTAATATCATTCATGCTCATTTGTTAAGATAAAAATTTATAAAAAAGTTACTCGTTTTATCAGCCTCCTACTTGAAATCTGTTAAAAATGAGTGTAATAGTTGAATGGACTTTGAAAAGGAAATCTAGAAGCTTATTAAAGGCGACAGGACGGCTGTGAAATAACGATATGAATGAAGCAACAGTGACTAAGAAACATTATCAGAGGTCATTTTAGTTTGAGACAACAAGTCGCTGGGACATTGTCTTTGTAGACACGTCAAGGATATTGTTTCCTTTTGGAATAATTTATTGCTTGAAACGTTATTACTATTAATAATTTGAAATATTATATAACTATTGTTATGTCGATATATGGTTAAAAAGTTTAATAAAAGGTTTACGAGATTCCGGCAAACAAGCATACTTTACGTTCTCCTGAAGGTAAGCAGTCACCGCAACTTATGAACACTTGTGATACTTGAAGTATCAAATGTGCGTTGGATAGGAAGGAAGAAATAAGAAAAGAGAAAGGTAACAGAGCGGATGGGAGATAGGGCTTACGGCGCTCTCATGCATCTTACGAAACGTCACAGTACCGTTAACGATTTTCTTTGAAATGGTAGTAGTACCTGGTGGAATAGGGTTTGGGGAGGATAGCTCTGCTAAAAATGTTATCTGCTGTAATGAATAATTTAGAAGATACTATACAAATTGATGATCTATGATTATGAACGATAAAAGATAATCACTATTGATATTAAATTCAATATTAAATTTTATATATTACAATGACAAGTAGTATAATGATAGCCCAATAGCATGGTATACAAAGCAGCTACATACTTTAACGGTACACACAAAATGCTTTTAATAGCTGTCATTTAATCAACATATTTTAATATGGCTATAATATTTTTGTTAAAATACAATTGAGCACAAAACTTATTTGTGCAATTGACGACTCGCATAATATAAATTTGACACATCTTCACTTCGAGTACACTTAATCATGAAATGTTTTCTAATAGTCAAGACTATTAATTCACAGTACGCGTTGATTTTATAAGTGGGATTATACTTTCATATAGCATGGAATCTTCAAGTATTGCAGTACATGGGCTTGGTCGACCCGCGCCCACGTCTGACCCGCCTCGCCTACGATTCATTCCATCTTTATGGTCTCATAACATCGCGTAAACTTAATCTAAAGAAAGATTCTTAGCTTTACGGCCGTACGATGAACTGTTCTTGCATTTGAAATGATATTTCCGTACGCCTTTCTTGTATAACAAAACAATCGATGATAATCGTGAAAATTGTCGGAATATAATAAAAGATAAAGCTTTCGATATTATGGAGTTCCATTGTATCTGTTTGAGCATTCAATAATCATTTTAGTGATTTTGTGCGACATTTTAAGATTCAAAAGAAAAAGTATTCCGTAAAGTATCGATATCGTGAAAGTAGGTTTTTTATTGTTATGTTATTTGTTTAACGATTTTATAATCACGACTATGCAACTCGCTGGAATGGACTTAAAGCGATAAGCAATACCGTAAAATAATTGAAACGTTGGAATTCTCTTTGAGTGTGGCGCCGTGCCAAGCTCTGCGACGGTAACAGTGTGAAACGTTTGATAACTTTACTGCGGACATTACACAGGCTGATGGAAGTAAATTTTTGGAGAGTGACAGCAACACGATCGCATAACAAGCACTGTCACATCATATCTCAGCGGTAACAGTTGCAATTTCAAAATGAAATAGCGTGCAAACGTCGCACTCCTACGAATTTCTGGTAGTAAATAAGTGAAATAGTGATAGTAAGTAAGTAATATTTTATCTTGCATAAAATTATCTCCTTCAACACGAATGAAACGCCAAAACATTTATAAAACGAGTTCGAAAAGTTATTTCGCATTGTTGCAACAAAATTTACAACCGCAAATGAATTTAGTTGAAAACTAAACTAAGTTGATATACCAGTTCGTTGGATATTATATAATTTAGGTAATACATTCGCATAAATCAGAAGTTTAATAATGAAATACCGTTACAAATTTGCTATTGATTGCTCAATAAACATAGTTTTCACTGGTAGCTCTTTTGTTGCAAGAGGTCGGCTAGGTAGGTATCACCGCAGTGTCCCAGTAAATGTTCTACCACAAAGTAGTAGTTTCTATGGCATTACTGTGTTCCGGTTTGAAGAGCACTGTAGGCTAGTGAAATTACTGGGCAAAGAAGTTTTAAGATCTAATATCTCGATGCGTGAGTGACACATCTAGTAAGCCTGAACAGCTCAACGCGAGAATCGCGGGTTGGTTCCTAAACTCCTTGGGCTATTGTCGTACCCACACCTAGCGCCAACTTCGAGCTTATTTGGAGGGGCAATGGGAATATTAGTAATGCCGTGAAAAGGCATTGCTAATATTTAAAAAGGTGTTGCAAGCGCTCCTAGTATACGACAACTACCTACCATCAAGTAGATCGTTTGCTTGTTTGCCAACTTAGTAACATTTAACAAAATAGTTACTTGATGTTTATTTCTATTTTGGTCCGAAATGTTTATTTGAATTGTAGACGCTAAAATTCCATTCTAGTAAATTGAAATGGGAGAAACGAAACTATTTAAGCATCCTTAATTATTTCAATTACGTGGAATATTGTTATGAAAATGTGATTTATGTAACACTTGGCAAACATGTCGAGCATTCGCAAATGTGCAGAGTGGTGCATAAATTAAAACTTGTGACTTGTTTCAAGATACAACCCGACTCCGAATACACTCCGAACGTGTTTCGAGTCCCAACAAGGTATTCTGAGAAAAGTTTCGGCGACAATTAACCTCAGTTTCTAGAACAATCATTCGAGGAGTAATTGTCTTAAACTTCTGTATAACAAGCGATTTTTGAAACAGTGGTATTCCAAACATTTAAGATACCGACAGAAAAGATTGACAGAGACAAAGGTTTTTGAAGGTTTTATATATGTAACGAAAGTCATTTTAGTTTTACTAAAATAATATCGCGTATAACTAAAAGAGAACCTGATATAACGCAATTTATATTGTATATCTGATTTTTTTATGTCATGGCGGTTGGCAAACAAGCATATGGTCCACCTGATGGTAAGCAGTCACCGCAACCTATGAACCGGTATCACAGGTGCGTTGCCAACTCCAGGAACAGGAGGGATAGGATAAGAAGGGAAAAAAGGAAGGGAACAGACGGGGTGGGATATTTGGAACGAACGAAACCTAACAGTATCTAATGAAACTGCTACTTGACGCCGATTTTCTGTGAGAGGGTAGTACTTTCCCGGTCGAGCCAGCTCTTTTCGTGATGAGAGAAGCATAAGTCTACTACCGTAATATCTGAATATTTATTTACTAACCTTCTTCTCTAGAATCACATGGTTCTCAAGAGCGTGCATGATCGCTTCTGAAACTCTTGCATCAAGAGCCCTCAGTGCAGCATCAGCATCAGCTCTCGCCAGCCGTTCTACACCTTCCACGTAACCAGCCCACGGAGCATCCAGCTCTACCACCAACGACCCAATGCACCTGTTAAGAAAATAAAGTATCTTCTATCACATATTTTTTCTCAAATAGTTTTCTATATTATATTTAATAACCATAACAATGCTACTTAACGCTGATTTGATGTAAGAGTCTACTCCGGTCAAGCCACTGACTACTATTAATAACTACTACTCTATAAGACATGCTCTTGTGTATTTTACATTCATAATAAAATCGAGACTTTTAATCATAAAATGACGACGTTGTAGCGAACCTGCCTTAAACGCTACACACTCAACGGCCCCCATTAGGATAATTATATCCTGTGTCGGGGTCCGGAAACATTCACAATGACAAGGACAAACACAACCAGACCGGAAAACATGCCTGTACGATTAATATAAACATCTGCTCCGAGCGGGAATCGAACCCGCAACCGTCGAGGCTTAAGGCAGACTCGCTACCCACCACGCCACAACGGTGTCGGCCTTAAGCCCCGCAGGTCACGGGTCCGATGTTCGTATTGACCATACAGACATGTGTTCCGGTCTGGGTGTGGTTGTCCTTCTCCTTGTGTATGTTTCCAGACCCCGGACACAGGAGATCAATATCCATTATTAGGATATTGATCTCCTGTGTGCGCCATTAGGCGACCGTTTCGTGTTAAGCATTTATTATTATTTTAAAATAGGAAACATATATTTTAACCTCTACAAATATCACCTTTAATTAAACATACACAACGTATGAGTAAAGTTTTGTAAGGTAAATAAAATACTTCAAAATTATATTTCTTAAAATCTCTTTGAGATCAGAAAAGATACATATCACAGGCAAATATACTGAAAGAGATATTGGAAATAGGGAGACGGGTGCATTTCCATTTCATTGGAAAATAAATTTCTTTCTAAAGTAGCTTCTATATTGACGTATCTTTTTGAACGGATATTACATAATGATAACCTGCCTTAGATCAGGATCAGGTACCTTTAACTGATGCTTAGATCAAGCTCATAATATTGTTTATTGAAGCTTCTTGTTTGTTATTATAATATAGACAAAGTAATTTGGATTCGTTTTTTTAAGAAGTACCGACAGAAAATTTGAAGAAACTTAGTAATTACAGTAATATATTTATATTTTTATTTCATTAATTTTTTTACGTAAGTGGAAGGGTTTATGACTGAAAAACTTAAATAATAATATGCTAAACTTACGCCTTATAGTATGCTAACAATTAAAGATAGGCCTACTACAATATCTTTGGGAAGAAAACTATTAAAACATTGAATTGGTTTTGATAGTGGTTGGTAAATAAGAACTTTTTAAACTTACCCTCTAGCAACATTTAAACAGTAGTTCCTACATGGGCTGACATCGTGTCCTTTGCAACGGGAACAGCCGCCCATTCGCAACAGCTTCGTGGAGCACTCCTCGTTAGAATTTGAGAGCACTTGCTCGCTTGCTGTGAGAGCCCCGGCCCCCACTGCGAGCACTTGGAGTAGCGCACGTGCCGCTTCCAGCGATCGTGACAATGACGCTCCTAACTGTACGAAATGTTATGCTTTTTTAAAATTAAACTGTACACTTTTTCATGTCGAATGTCTTTTTATTTTTGTATATGATAAAGGTGGTAAATAAACTAAGCGTTCACCGTAGGCTATAGAGGCATGCAATACAAGCGCGATGCCAACCCAAGGTAAGAAGGGGACAGAGAAATAGAGGGAAAGATCTGAAGGATGGGGGTGCGCGCCTACGGATACCACACAGATACTGTTGTTTCACGTCAATATTCTGTGGACGCGCCTCTTCATAGTGAAAACAGCAAGGCTCTGCTACTACAAAATAATATTTTAGATTTACTTGGGGAAATGCATTTACGCACCCCCGCGCCGGGACAGATGGTAAAAGTGGCGCGGGAGTGTGGGACTCGAGGCCATGTGCAATGGTCTCTACCTTCAATGGTCAAGTCCTGGCCCCCATACCCACTAAAACCCCAAGGTCCCGTCTAGCGCCATAGTTGGACGTCGCGAGTTCGCTTGCGCATTCCACCGCGACGGGATAGTGGATACCTAGCTTAACAATCATTAAACTTTAATTTTAGAAGTATTTCATAGTTGACATGGATATAATATAATTTACTTTATAACTAATTTTTTTTACCTGCTGTGGTACATCCCCAAAAGGTTGAACAGCTTCATTCGCATCTTTCAGACAGGCTTCATATTCTGGGGTAAACTGCTTCGTATCCAATCTAAGGACATTTTGATAGGCAACAGGGAACACATCTCGGAAGAACTTTTTCGTACTCGCTGCCATGTCCTTCGGTGGAATAGTGCTTAAATCTTCATTTATGTCACCATCTGTGTTTGGTTTCAATAGAGTTCTAATATCATCATATAAAGTGCTTAGAGGTGCGTGTGTCCGTGTCGCATAGCTTCGATATAATTGTGAGAAAAGTACAGCTGTTTTGTTCTGCGACTGGTACGATAGAGCCGTCAAGTGTTCTGGGAACAAAAAAAATTAGTATGATTAATTAAAGAGATTTTTTTATATACTGTACAGTATTATCTAGAACAATTTAAATGTATTTTATAAACAGCAATCTGCAGTTTCGAAACAATGATAGTTTTGCGAACCGCAATTCTGTTATTATTTTTGCATGTTAACCCGCAGAACAAAATGTTAAATAATACATTTAAATCTTGTAAATTTGATTGTACGAAGAAAATAGCGTTAAATTTAACTTTAATAAATAACAAACGTCTACCTAAATGCAAACAATGAAAATTATTTCATGCAAGAACAAACGTTATATTAACAAGACTAACAAACTCAAACAGCGTCTGTTAGTAGAGAAATGTGGTTTTAAATAAGGCTCATGTAAATAGTCGTTAGGAAACATCTCTTTGGTATTTAACTATACAACACCTTGTGCCCTAGCATGACACTGTGTTATCTAGCTGGAATGCAGGAGCGGGCCAGGGGGATCAACGCCTCGCGACATTCCTACGTCGAGATATAAATTCACTCTAAACACTTAAAGGTACCTTATCCAGCCCACCGACGTATGGAAAGCCACCTAATTAACTCGGTTGGCTTATTCTATTTAATTAAATAGACCTGCGTTATCTTTTGCTTTAGCAAAGAAAATTAAGATTACGTGAAGGTAGTATTTGAAAATATTTAAAAAGGGGTTGAATCTCTTTGATGTCAACGTTTCCATTAGGGTCTTGAGTGCACTCAGTATGAAAACTACAAAAGGCCTGAGATCAAACTTGTATGGCACATGTCATAGACATGCCATAGATATAACATATAAGGTACGCTAACAAAATAAATAAGAGTGGTTCAGACTAGCGTTTTTCTTTTCGAGCGTATACATTCGTTCACGCTCTTACACGCGCGCTTCTTACCGCGCTTCAAAAAGCCGATCGCCCGTACGTATAAGGCCGGCGTATTATTCGGTACACTCGAATCATTGTTTGATGAATGAGCTCGTATGAGTTGCGCATGTAGCAAAAGGCACGCCGATAGGCACCTATACGCGCTTCGAAAAACGCTAGTCTGAAACAGCCCTAAGTTATTGCTATTATATTATACGTCACATAACATTACATTTTATTGACGAATGTTTTATCTAAAGAGACTTGACAACGGAAAATCTCTTATAACGGAAAATACCAATGGCGAAATATATTTTGCGACCTATTTCCAAAATACGCCTGCATTTGGAGTTTTATTCAATTCTCATTTTAATAGCTTCAACTAACAAAATCAAAACATAAGATCTGGTTATTTTTGATCGTGATCAATGGGAATGTTTTTATAGACCAATACCGTTTTTGTAAAAAGGGATAATATTTTTATAGCAATGAAATTAAATACCATACAATTAATGTTAGCGCGCGTTTTTGTCCACAACTTTTCGGTATTCAATGAATAAATTCCCTCCATTTTGTTTTACGACGGGCGGTTCGATAAATAACAAGTGTCATTCGTCTTTTCAGGCGAGACCTCCAGACGCCCTTCGCCGAACGAATTTTATATATCTATGTACGTACTGAGCTACTGTAACACTTTATATCGTATAAAGGGCAATATGTGACTCCGATGTTACGTTTTGAATTAAATGTGTTCTTTGATACAGTACATTGTAATTGCGTCGCGAGTTATTTATTTCTTGTATATACTTTTATATACAATGATTTTTTGTACTATCTGTAAAACATGACTGCAGTATATGATATTCAAGAGAGTACAAACAAACGAAAGAAAATACAATGTGAATTTTTTTTAAATTATTACATAACGATTTGTGGCGCAGCGGTAGCTAACAGGTCACGGTCGGTTCAATTCCCGCTCGGAGCAGATGTTTTTGTCAATCATAGAAGCATGTTCATTCAGGTATGATTTTTTTTTTGTCATACATCTCCACAGATGCCAGGAGGGCTGGTTAATTTTTCGTGCCACCATTCCCCGTGTACATGATTTGTGCAGTCCAGTAAATATAGTTAGTGTTGAATTGTAAACATGTTCTAATATTGCTTGTAACGATCAATTGCAAATATAAAGTACTTTTTATATATAAAACATAATTATGTGTCCCTCGCTAGCATATATAACCAGATTTTACTATACAGTATTAGAGGGTTGATAAAAATATGATGGAACACGACAGAGGGAGAGGGTTACAAAACATAAATTTACTATTCTCAAACTCAAACTCAAAATATTCTTTATTCAAATAGGCTTTTAAGCGCTTTTGAATCGTCAAATATACAGTCTGTTATGTCCGCCTAAGTGAAGCTATCGCCGATTCGGAAGGTAGATTCTGCAGAGAAGAAACGGCAAGAAACTCTACAGTTACTCTTTTCAAAAATAATCACATTACATTTGTCAAATGTACAATTAAGATATATATCCCGCATGAAACTCAACGTATATTAATTCCATGCCACATTATGTGCAATATATTCATTAACGGAATTATAAGCTTATAAGCTTTATTTAGTAAACACCGCTTGATATAAGATTTAAATTTCATAAGTGGTAGATTCAAAATTGTCTGCGGAATTTTATTATAGAAGCGAACACCTTGCCCCAAAAAGGACATACTCACTTTGTGAAGCCGAAAACTTGGTGTAACAAGTTTATCTTTTCTTCTTGTATTAAAGCATTGTCTGTCACTGTTTGTGTCAAACAAATCAACATTTTTATGAATTTAAAGGATATTGCTAAGGATATACTGCGAAGCAACCGTCAGTATGCCTGCCTTAGTAAACACATCCCGAAGAGAGTCTCTAGCTTGCAAATTATAAATCGCCCGAACAGCTCTTTTTGAAGAATAAATACAGTCTCAATGTCTGTAGCATTACCCCAAAGTAATAGGCCATAAGACATAATACTGTGAAAATAACTGAAGTAAACTAATCGAGCAGCATCGATATCACTTAATTGTCTAACTTTCCTAACCGCGTAAGCAGCAGAGCTGAGTCTTCCTGCAAGGGATGTTAAATGAGAGTTCCACTGAAGTTTTGAATCCAGTGTTATTCCTAAAAATACTGTATTATCAATTATATCAAGATTTGTATTATTCATACTTAAAATAAAATCTTGTTTCTTAACATTTGGCATTGAAAATTCTACACATTTTGACATGACATTAGGAACCTCAAAAATTATTTTGTCTTCGCCGCATTCAAAACTAGGTTATTTACAGTAAACCATTGTTGTACAAGCGATAAAGAATTGTTTACATCGTCATAATTATGCTTATTCCTGTCAACCTTAAATATTAGGGAAGTATCATCAGCAAACAATACGATATCACATATACTGTTTACATAGAAAGGCAAATCATTAATGTAAATCAAAAATAGAAAAGGGCCTAGAATTGAACCTTGTGGAACGCCCATTTTAGTACAGATCCAGAAGACTTTATTCCATTAATTGATACCTGTTGTAATCTATTAGATAAGTATGAGGCAATGATTTTAAGAGCTTTATCAGTGACACCGTAATGGTTCAATTTATTTAAAAGCGTCTCGTGTACAACACAGTCAAAAGCCTTAGACAAGTCACAAAACACACCAATCGCATTCTGTGACTTCTCCCAAGCGTCATAGACATGTTTTATGAGCGTCACTCCAGCATCCAATGTAGAGCGTTTGATTGTTTGATTGTGTAGAACTATTTGATCGTTATTCTAATAACGTTGATTTCTTTTACTGAATCACAAAAAACAACTCATTTTATAGAATAGAAAAGAATAACTTATTTAACATTTAACTAACTATCCAGAGATATAAAAGAAAATTTAGTGTCCGAGATTTAACACAAAGAAAAATATTATTCCTTTTAAAAGATTATATTTTATTAGAACATCTTAGAATTTCAATTTTCTCTGAGTAGTTATTTCCTACAGAAAATATAATGTAGAAATGTTCTACATTAACAGGTGCTGGAGAAGTCGTAATTATTAATGTTAATATTTACAGAGGTTGGAGCGAAACGAGGACGGTTTGAGCGAATTTGAAATGTCCTTTCTTCCAGGGCAAATAAATTCTGAACGAAGTCTGTTTTAAAGGAACATTTCAGACACAATTAATTATTTAGCTACCCCAAGTCAAACAATTGTTAATACATCTTGTATTATTTTATTAATACTTTCTTGATGAGGTATTTTATTTAAGGTATGTTTAAGGTTTCTAAAAATACAAAAAAGGAAAAAGAAAATTAGATACACTGACTTAATAACCGACTTAAATACTAAAAATGCTGGACGCTTATAGTCGGGTGCGCTGACTGATAGGTAAACGTTCGGTGGGTTAACAACTAAGTAACTTTAGACGGGTTCAGTCACTTGATGTCGCGTAGTGGTATTTCAACTGAGCGCCTCCGTGCTCCGGAGGGCACGTAAAAATTCGGCCCCGGCTGCTATCATTTTGACAATACTCGAAAAGTCAAGTCAGAGGCCTGTACGGGCGACCTGAACAACTCTGACACTAGGCTGGCCACTAACCACTCGATAAGAAGAAGAATACTAAAAAGCAAAAATGTCTACAGATTATTTTGTTTGTATTTTGACACCGTTGTGGCGTTGTGGGTAGCGAGTCTGCCTTAAGCCTCGACGGTTGCGGGTTCGATTCCCGCTCGGAGCAGATGTTTGTATTCATCGTACAGGCATGTTTTCCGGTCTGGTTGTGTTTGTCCTTGTCATTGTGAATGTTTCCGGACCCCGACACAGGATATAATTATCCTAATGGGGGCCGTTGAGTGTGTAGCGTTTATTTATTTATTTTAAATCGCAATAGGCGTGCCTATAAAATTACAAGAGTTTCGATTTCTCAATTAAAAGACCAAATTAAAATGGGGCCATCTCGGGAGTATACCCTTAAAAAATCATTATTTAAATCAGTCCAACTGTCTTCGTGTACTCATACCTGATTACATAAATATACAAAAGAAAAGCAAATAGTCAAATTAATAACGCACTTCTTTTTTTTAATTGTTTTGATATAAGTTTCTATTATTAATAAATAGTCTCAAAAATACACCCACTACTTGCGCTGAGCTATGTGTATCTAGGTTTTATTAAAATGTTAGACTCTTGTACGAAATTGCCTCTTCGGCTCTCATATTACTATCTCATATTTTATGAGGTAAAAGAAAAGGTCTTCTTGTATTAAGAAAATGCGGCTGGATTAGATTATACCAACTGGAAATTCTTTTTAGGGTATTTTTGTAACCACTTCTATATTTTTTTATCATTTTTTCTTATTTTAATAACTAGCGGCCCGCTCCGGCTTCGCTTCGGCTACTCCCGCTTCGCACGGGTATAAAATATATAGCCTATGTCAGTCACTGAAAAAATGATTAAAATCGATCCAGTAGTTTTGATTTATACATTACTGCCCGTGGTCCGCACGCGTTAAATGTAATTATTTACGACATAACATTAGGAACCTCAAAATTTTTTTTTTTGCCTCCACTATTTAATGGATGTTATTATACATATAAACCTTTCTCTTTCATCACCCTATCTATTACAAAATACCGCATCAAAATCCGTTGCGTAGTTTTAAAGATTTAAGCATACATAGGGACAGAGAAAGCGACTTTGTTTTATACTATGTAGTGAAGAACTACATAATATATGTAACATATATATCAACTGGTAGTAGAGCCATGCTTCTTCCAGCTCTAATGGGCTGGCTCGACCGGGAAAGTACTACCCTCACACAGAAAATCGGCGTAAAGTAACAGAGTACTGTTGCGTTTCGTGCGAGGAGTGAGAACCCCGGAGGTCCAATCTCCTACCCTCTTTGTAAACTTCCTATTTCCTTTCGCATCTCTTCGCTCCTATCCCTTGGGTTGGCACCGCGCATATGATTCGCGCTACTATTATGCAAGCGTTCATAGGTTGCGGTGGCTGCTTACCATCCTCTCCATTACCTACCGTAGACTCGTTTGCCAATCGTCATGAAATAAAAGATAAGGTTTTTCAATACCGATTAGTGATATAAAAACAATATGAAAAGCACATACGACCTCTATTAAGGGCTTGCGAATAGATTGTTTTTTATTACGAAACCCTTTTTTTTTTTTTTTTAAATAAACGCTACACACTCAACGGCCCCCATTTGGATAATTATATCCTGTGTCGGGGATCCGGAAACATTCACAATGACAAGGACAAACACAACCAGACCGGAAAACATGCCTGTACGATGAATACAAACATCTGCTCCGAGCGGGAATCGAACCCGCAACCGTCGAGGCTTAAGGCAGACTCGCTACCCACAACGCCACAACGGTGTCAAAACATGATTTGCCGTAACTATTCATTCTACTCTTATCTCTAAAGTCTATCTGTAGTATTTAAAAGCTCTTTGATGTATAGTCACAAAAGCCTGCGTTTTAGCTAACATGTAAACCGCGATACAAAGGTGTAATTGCTCTCGAGCCCTAATGACTGTGGTGGTCTTGCCTCGTTACCCCGTACAATGGAGTACCTCTTCACAGCCTGTTAATAATCTTTGTATTGAAATTTCATAAATAAATCGATATTTATAACGAGAACTTACGCTTGAGCGGCTTTTGTTTTTTTTAAGTAACTAATTAATAAAAATTCGTATACGTTTTGTTCGGTTTATAATAGCTTTTTCCCGGAGTCATATGAAAATAAATATATACTTACTTAAAAACTGTCTGTCTGTCGTCAGTTATTTTTATATTACACTAGCTGAGCCGGCGAACTTTGTACCGCCTTAGAGTTTACAACATTAATTATTATTAACAATGTAGCATTTAGTTATTAGCTGAGTTACCTATATTCACTTTTTTCAAAATTAGCCAAATCGGTCCAGCCGTTCTCAGTTGTTAAACCAACCACCTTTACTTTATATTAAGACTGCAACCTCTTTCGTCTGTATTATAATATGATAAAAAAATCAAACACACTCCCACATATATATATACTAGCGGCCCGCTCCGGCTTTGCACGGGTATAAAATATATAGCCTATGTCATTCACTGAAAAAATGTATAAAATCGATCCAGTAGTTTTTATTTATTCATTACTGTTATTTTGATAAATCTCGTAGGGTTCAGCCTGCGTTTGTTGCAATGTAAGCGGAAAAAATGTAATTATTGACATCACATTAGAAACCTCAAAAATAACAGTATTTCTCCACTATTTAATGGATGTTATTATACATATAAACCTTCCTCTTCAATCACTCTATCTATTAAAAAAACCGCATCAAAATCTGTTGCGTAGTTTTAAAGATTTAAGCATACATAAGGATATAGGGACAGAGAAAGCGACTTTGTTTTATACAATGTAGTGATAATATAGATTATTATTAAAAATGCCCCATTTAAATGCGCGAGCGATACCGCTGGTAAAAGCTAGTAGTAAGTACTTGAAAGCTTAAAATTACGCGTACACAGAGGCTTTGTCATCTAGCTTGAACACTATCAGGCTGATTTATCGGTTAGTGCGAAGTGCAAGTGGTGTGTTTGAAAGGGCTCGCCTTATTTCCTCTCACTCGTACCGAGGGTGAGCACGTATTGTTCCATACCTGCTCATTATAAAGGTCGTTGCACTCGCTAATGTAGTATCGTCACAGCGGAACAAATATATAGGGTACGGAATTCGGTGAAACTGTGGAAAAAAGGTTTAGCATAACGAATAAAGTTTATTTATCAAACTGGTATACTCAGGAATATAATTATTAGTATACTCGAGTATATATATATTTTAATAAAGCTTAATCAACCTATACTTATATTAAATTATTTAAATTATTGTGAAGCATTATTTAACTTGCGAGACGGGTCGCAATCACGAGCGTCACCCACTCACCCTGATGAAGGACCTCTGATGGGCCCGAAACTAAATGGCACCTAAGCCTACGTTTTTTAAGTGGAGTTAAATTTTATTATTTATCTTAAACTTATTTATTTAAAAAGAATATTAGCAATGCTTTTTCAAGGCATTAGTAATATTTCTATTGTACCTCCAAATAAGCTCGAAGTTTGCGCTGGAAGTGGGCACGACAATAGCCTAAGGGGTCAGGATCGAACCCGCAACTTTCGAGTTAACGTAAAATCGGCCCTTCTACCGTTGAGCTATTGAAAAATAAAAATTAAATTACAGATTCAAAATACAATTATTGTCAAGTCTGCATCGCCACTAATTACCTTTGTCTGTTCCAAGTACGTAATTAATAACGAATGAACAATAAAATTTTAAAAAGCCAATTAAATTTTAATTATCGAAATGTTAATATAATATGTAACAGTAATTAGGAATCAATTAATTACTTTAACACACTCAACGACAGACTCATACACATCGTCCAGTCATAAACATTAGTCGCCACTTGCCATTCGTTAAATGGAACGATGTTGCCTTTACGGTTAAAATGTCACGAACTATAATTATACATTGGCAACACAGAAGAAGTTTTCTGTGTTGCTATAATTATTGTTGAGTTGATATTTTAGAAAGGTTACACAGAATAATTAATTATCAATTACAATTTATATTGATTATTTTTTGATAGCTGTGAGCCGCTAAATATAACCAAAATATGTTATAATATTATGAATATATTTCAAAGAGTCTCAATAGCTCAACGGCAAAAGGGCCAACTTGTAATGCAGGATAATTAATTGCAGGATAGTTATATCCTGTTGACGGGGGTTCGGAAACATACACAAGGATAAGGACAAACACGTCCACACCGGAACACATATCTGCATGGTCAACACAAACATCTGCTGCGAGCGGGAATCGAACCCACGACCTGTGGCGCTTAAAAAACATTTGCTACCACTGCGCCGCAAAGTTGTCGGCAATAGGAGTATTAGTATTGAATTAAAAAAACCTTCCTGTCTTTGATTTAAATGAAATTCGGTACACAGATAGTTTAGAACCTGAGAAAGGACTAAGTAACTACATTTAAATGCGAAAAAGGTTTTTAAGGGGTTGAAAAGGGGGGATGAAAAGTTGTATGGAAGAACATCATTTAGAGAGCTTTAAGCTAGAAACTTATTTTTAAGCTGTTGATTTAATAAAAGTAAATATGACATTCAAAGTTTGTAAAAGCCTTACCCTCAAGAGTGTAGAATAACAATAAGGAATAGGGGAGGAAAGTAAAACGTTTTTGAAGCGGGCGAAGCCGCAGGCAGAAACTAGTATTCATTAAAAAAACTTTAAATTGAAATTAATACTCTAAAGTATAAGCGTCTGATCTATATTATTATGGCTACTTAATAAAAACGAATAAACACTTTTACAATGTGAATCATATTTTATGACGTATTCCCATTGTATTAACTTAATTTATATATCCCCATTAAAACTTGTAAAACACAAGAGCAAACAATGAAAGAGCATTTGATGGCTTAACGACATTGAACTGAGTCGTTGCCAAGTTAATAGCTTTGATCATTAAATTTTATGGAATATAAAGATTCTGTAAATAAAACTGATTTGTTGTAGGGGAGTTTCATGTTTCCCGATGCTCAATAGGACGACAATAAATTACATTTATGCGAAAACTCTTACATTTTCCGATTTCATGTGGTACTGACAATCATATATGTACAATTGTGCATATATAAGAAAATTACAGAAACATAAATTATATAGTGATTCTTCTTAGCATTATTCCCAATATTATACAAGTATTTTACCCAGGGCCTGCTTATTACTCTAGTCCGGTTTTGACAGGTTACTAGTTTTCCCCACAGCGATTGCCATCTGACCTCCGCAATCCTAAGGGGTAACCCCAATAACTCATTGGATAATAACAATTTACTTATCAAGAGTAAAAGATTATTATAAGATGCTATGTGATAACAACCGGAACCGACAGCTTAACGTGGCACGGTGGGGACCCCATAAGTACAAACGCCCAGATCGAAGCAGATATTTGTAAGATCGTTGCAAAGATGCCCGAACGAGAATCGTATCCGCAACCATCGAGGCTAAAGGCAGGCGTTACCCACAACCCTACAACGGTGTCATAAATTATGTACGTAAATTATGTAGTGATTATGAATATTTATATATTTTTATTATAATACTTATAACATTTACAAAAATAATGTATCATTTTAAACTAAAATCAATATAAATTATTGATTATACTATTATTTTAATTTTACTATTAACAAATTTAGTTATGTCACTAAGATAACCACTTACAGTACAAGCATAAAAAATTATTATCTTATACTGAATGATAAGCTAGTAACCTGTCAAATCCGGATAAGAGTAATAAGCAGAACCTGGATACATAAAATACCGTGAATAATACTAGGATGAAGAAGACTGAATGATAAGCAATGGTTAAGGGATATTTATACAAACAAACGCTTGACCTTTAACACTTTTGCAGCGTTTGTACGAATACTAAACAAATTCGGCAGCATCCATAAACAATGGAATGTGTGAAGCCGAGCGAAATAATTATAGCCATGTATAACGATCCCCGTCGTCTAATATTTACAATAATAGTACCGTGTCACTGCACACAGAGCGCCCAATTTGCTGGAGCTCCAAGTGTTTGGTAAACAAGTATCGTAACGTCCATCCCGACCCGAGTATTTATTGTTCTTTCGTCTCTCATAACTGCCTAAAATTGTACATAGAAATATAGCCGCTATCACGTGTACAGAAGTCATAGATTTGTATTAATATATTATTGTATTTGTTAACGTTGTTGTAGGGGAAAGTGTTGCGGTAGGGTCGGTTTGATCCGGAGCATTTGGTTATTGTTTGCTGCAGCGATCGTTTGTTACTGAAAAACAAACAGTCTACGTTTTAATTGAAGAATGTTGTATATGGAAAAATTTATTTGTTTTTAATTCGTAACTTATGAATCGGTACAAATGCTCGGGCTGTCTGATTTAAACAGATTTTGAAATAATAACATGATACTAAATATACTCCAATTTATTCGTTACGAGAAAAGATAAAGTTTACACGTGTAACATAATGCGTACTTAAAGAATCTCATTACATCTGTCATGCAGTCTGATTAATGTAAATTTATACTCACAAAAATAAAATAAAAAACGCTTTGTTTTATAGTTTTGGTTTATTTGATATATCGTCTCACAGAGCCAACTTTTTAGCTTCATCGAAAATCTTTTCTTAGATATAAATAAATACAAGTGCTACATACTCACACTGAGGACAGTTTTGTCTTGTATCAGAAGTTCCGAAATACACAAATGAAAAAAAATCTAATGTTTTTATATAAAATTCAAATGCTAGCCACGATAGTGAATGAAACCCGCAACCATCGGAGTTAAAGGTAGGCTCACCCCTACAAAATTCAACAACATACAAAATATCAAGTTCGATAGAATAGTGCGACCATTGACTACTAGCAGAATTTATCCATTTCAATAAAACTTTAATAAAAATTCAAATTCAATATAAAAAATCAAAAAATTTTGATGTCTCATATAACTTTAAAAAAATTAACTTTTCATCTAAAAATAGATTCAGTTTTAGGTAATACGAAGCTTGTTTTTCATTCGCCTAAAACTTTTATGAAAAATATTCGCTGCATCCGAATTTTATAAAGCTCAGCCAGCGTTAGAGGATTTATTCTTGAACAATATTTTGTCTATATTTAACATTTTCATATGTTATACCGTATATTGGAAAACTAGAATTAATATTTATTTTTAAATGTATTCATGCATTGGAACATAAAATAGCTTTTAGTCGTAAAACTTTTTAATTGGAGTTAGACAGTACACAAATAATATGTTTTTTAATCAACCAGCTATTATTTTTACTGATGGTAGGACTTATATTGCCTAACTAGCCGGTTAGGTACCAACACAGTGTCAGACCTTTCACCGCAAAGCAGTAGTGTATTTTGTGTTACTGTGTTTCGAAGGACACTGTAGCTAGTGAAATTACTGAATCAATGTCTTGAAGTTGGCAACGTGTGTGTGACACCTACAAATGGTGTTGCAAGAGCTCATAGGGTACGATAACCGCTTACCATTAAATGGACCGTCTGCATGCTTGCCGATTAAGTCGCATACAAAAATTACTGTATTTTTAGTATTTCGTAAAAGTAATTTATTTTCATATATCAGAACATCCCACTTACTAGATATTATTGCGTAAGTCTGTAAAAAGTGTGCTGAAGGATTGAAGAAACCTAATAGGTCATTCTCAATGATATACAAATACAAAAAAATCAATCAATAACTGTATATTAATAATAATTACAGTAGTTACACACTGTCTCGCAGCTCAATAAACTTACTAATAACCAAAAATAGAACTAATAAATTTTATAATCAGAACCCTCTCACCTAATTTACTACCAAAGTAACAAGTCCATCCTGTGTTATGCTGCGATAAACTGAGATAGTAAAGCTGTGTACATTTTGTAAAATTAAAAAGTTCCCGTAAACCCAACAGACACCAGCTTAATAGTTACGTAATATCTCGAAGCACAATATCTAAGTTTTTATAGGAAAAGTTATGATTAAATTCTGATCCCAATGTACAGAAGCTTTTTTCCCAACCTATCGATATATTGAACTTTGTGATTTGTGGTGAGAAAAGTTTGGGTGTTTCTGTATTTTACTTGTAACTGCTTTATTAGAAAGTACAAAGCAAATGATAACTTTAATTTTATCATTGACAATTAAATCAACACCTAATTATAATGTCAACATAATTATGTTGGCGATAAGTTTATAGATTGAAGACGACACACGATTGAAGCCACGGGAAGTACTAGTGTGAAATAGTCAAATTATTATTATATATCTCGTAGTATTTTTTATTTAGGCACTGAATTTATAAACGGTAGACGACGATGTCACTAACAGACTGAAAAAATATTGCCGACGAATTTCATTCACGTAGAATTGCTTTTGACATAACTCATCAATATTTCACGAAGTTTTTACTAGAATTTATTCATAAAATAATGTCGCTAAAATTAAATTTGTTTTTAAAATATAGAAATTTTTAATAAAAATGTTGTAGATGACGATCCAAGTGACCATATCACCGCAACTGTGAATTTGTGACTTATGAGCCACGAGCTCTGTGAACATACATGTATCGTTTATTCAATTTGTTCAAACATTAAGTTAAAATCTACATTTCGATAATGGTTCTACATAAAATATTATGTTACCTCAGTGCCAAAGTTGAATATATAAAATTTTTAAGTAACAAAACTATAAAAACAATATTATTCTTTCCGTAAAATATCTAAGATAGGTTACCATTGTTATTTGTGGACTTTATCTTGAAACTGAGGTGTCACAAACTTTGCCGTTATAAATATTAGTATAAATTATGAAGGTACAAACCTTGGAGCGTCCTCTTCGTAGCTAAAAGCAGCTCCGTTATAGGCTTAGTGGCGCTTGCGACGCGCTGCGCTGCGGTCCAACGGAGGACGTGCTGCATATTTACTTCTCGACCCCTTCCACAGCATTGGCCTCCGCAAAATGAACCTAAAACAAGGATTTACACACGTAAACTCACTGTTCAAGAATATAAATAGTTCTGCGTTACGTACTCAAAAGATTTTCTTAGATTCGATCTAAATCTTCTGATTCAACATTCTTAACACGTACTCTAGACGTATGTTATTAAATTTAAAAAAAAAGTGATAAAATCTTATGTAAAGGCTAAGATGTCGTCATTTTAATAAGCACTCTACATATGTTAACATAAAATTTCCCCGGGTCCTCACTTAGGCTTGATTGCTCCCTCTAAGAAAGCCATAAAGGATTAGAAATGAGAGGGTGGCTTTAATAAGTATAATAACGATAAAAGCGCGCGTAAATACAGCTCAAGTGGGTCGTATGGGCACTGTGACAGGTGCCACTGACGAGGGTCAACTAGTAGAACCTTTGAGAAAACTCCCCTTAATCACTTTCACACTTAACCTTAGATGTGTGCTTCGACTTTAATAAAGAACAACATATTATTATTTAAGAATTTAACTTCTAAAAATGATCTTATATTTTCCCTATACTGCTATGCACTAAATAACTAGCCGTGTTGATTCTGAATACCTTTTTTAAATTTGTAGAAATATTAATGAAATAAACGCAAATATTTGAAATGTTTCATTTTGTAATATTTTCGCAGAGAAAAACGCGTTGAAAATCTATGATATTATTTCTTAAATACATTTCGGACAGTTATACATATAACGAATATTACATACGAGCTGACAACTACAACACCTGAACTAGATTTCAATTTGATTCCACGAATTGTGATAAAAATATTTCAACAATAACAATTTACAGATTTCGACTAACTATTTTAGTGGTTTTTTTATTATTTCGCCGAATATTTATCATACAATATTACACATTTGTTAAATTTTACAAAGAAAACTCAGCGAAATTTATAGCATTTTTAATAGTACAATTTCCTTAGCTATTTTCATGAATCACAGAACGAGAAGACATTTGATAAGAAAATAGTACAAAAAACGTTGCAATTGCACGCTTTGCGAAGTATGAGGTGGCCGGGCATTATTTATTTGAAAGTTTTGGAGCGCGGCCAAGAGTAATCAGTGTTGAGAGACAAGTGATTCTTATAAGAACAAGACTTTGAAACAACGGCAATCAGACGCAGACGCAGATACCCTCAGCGCAGTATATTTATTAAAAAATAAATAAACAATTTCTACATAAAAAAAATAGGGAAACGTACAATGAAATTTGAAACGAAATTAGTCTCAAGGTTGCCTTATAACCAAATGAAGTAACCGTGTGATTAACTTCGTTCCGTTGCAATGGTTTTTACGAAGGAATTTTTGTTAATTTACGAAGGAGTAGGAACGAGTCTTTCATATTTTATTAGTATGGAAGGGCCTGCCCATAGTATCAATAGACTCGCTGGACTCTAAATTCGACACCAACGCCACCTATCCTTCCCAGCCCAGGTAAAAAAATCTGTGAGCGTAATTTCATCAGAATCAGTTCTACCGTTTTTGCGCGATTGAGTAACAAACATCCAAGCATACAAACTTTTACTTTTATTATTATGTTAATAAGCTGCAGTTATATATTATTATTTTAACAATATCTTATTTTCTTGTTGTAGTTGTAGTTTTTATTTTCGAAATCTACATACTCTTTATTTCGCCCCAAAACATTTTTATATAGTCCAGCTCGTATTGGGACGTCTAACGACTTAAACCGTCCAGACTATTCGTAGTAAAATTCAGAGCATACTTAGCTTTTATTTTCAAGATAGAAGCAAGCTTTTTATCTTGAAATGTAGGTATCGTTAACTATTATGTAAGACTAGCATCTGCCCGCGAGTTCTTCCGCGTTGACTTTAATTGGATCCAGAGAGAAATGTATGTAGTCATACAATAGCCTTGATTTATGAATGACTGAATAATGTTCCTTAAGACATCTGTACAAACCATTTTATGACCTATTGTCCCGTGCAAACGAGCCAATGGTTGCGGGTTCGATTCCGGCTCTGGATTGTCATATTTAGCACAAGGACATATTGCGTTCCGGTCTGGGTGATAGAGCGTGTGTTTTGGACCGAACTGACAAAGGATATAACTATCCTAAAAGGGATCGTTGAGGGAAACGAAGCGTTTTATTAATGCAATACTAAATACTGGTACTGTAAGTACTGGACAAAAAAAAAATCAGATAATGAATACTGTTACGGAGTACTTCACGTTAATATTAACATGTAAAATTCTGTGGAGATAAAGTACTTCAATCGAGCCGGCCCCTGGTGAAAAGTACAAGGTCATACTGACATATTGATACTTGCGACGATATTGACACGACACTTTTTTACGTGCTGTGCGTAAAAAACTTTTTACGATGAGCGACGGGAAAAACATTTTCTTATGTATTACGTTTGGAAAACAAGCATACGGTCCGCCTGATGGTAAGCAGTCACCGCAACTTATGAGCGCTTGCGATACTTGAAATACCACATGAGCATTGCCAACCAATGGGAAAGGAGGGAAGCGATGAGAATGGAAAAAGGAAGGAAAAAGAGAGTGTGGGAAATTGGGTCTCCGGTGCTCTCATTCATCGCACGCAACGCTGTTATGTCGATTTTCTGTGAGAGGGAAGTACTCCGCCAGTCGAGTCAGCCTATTTGAGAGAATAGAAGCATGGCTCTAATATTACTAAATATTAAATAATAACTATAGCAAAATGTTGAAACAAAGATTTCCATGTACAAAACCAGAGCTATTAGCTGTAGTAAACTAGTGAGGAACAATTTTTGCGTCAATGAAGCCAACTGAAACACAGATATACATAGAAATACTACAAAAATATTACTAATTCAAACACAAATGTTTTTAGATTTGGCATTGTCACCGCTGTGAATGCCCGCCCTGGTTCAAGGCTGCTATGCTAGTATAAATCACATCAATTATAATATCATAGTAGTATTTTCGACCTTACGCCTTTATTTTAAGAGTAATAATGTGTATTATGAATATTACTCGTGTCTTAATCAGACTTCAGTGTGTAATAGCTTTACTCATATAAAAAAACTAAATGTATTATTTCGATTCAATTAACATTCCGTATTGTGACGTGTTTTATAAAATAATATTATAACCTACAATAAAGGAATTTTTTGTGAAATATGTTAATAAGAAAAAATATTATTCTCACACTCAAATTTCTTTTCAGACCCAGTAACATTAATAATACAAGGAATTATATTTATAAAACGAGTATAAACTTTCATGGGTATTAGTACCATGAGTACACACAGTACAACCTTCCTGTTTGCAATAAAAATCGGAAATTTCGACGTGAATCAACAGTATAGGTACAGTACTTATTTCTTTAATAATAGTTAAGGCCTCTATTATAAGCCACTGTGATTGTCTACAATTAGGTCGTATGCTTGTTTACCATTTTCGTGGCATATAAAAAAATATCACATTTTTGCCTTCCTTTTCGATACAATAACTGCTTTTCATGAGCAGGCCATTTCTATTGCCTAAAATTAAAGTCTAAAACAAAAACTGAGTCGTCAATTAATTAAATTTACAACATTTATAATTAAATTCTGATTTCTAAAAGAAAAAAGAGTTTAGAGTAGCGCGAGTCATCGCGTCACGAATAATATCCTCTCATTCATGCCGTTTAATGAAATATAAATTTAGACAAACGAAGCCGTGTTAACTTATTCACGTATCATGTCACATTAAATATCTTAATTTTAATAAAGATGGAGGGTAGGTATTTGTATGTAAGTTTGTGCAGGATAATGTCCACATTCGTTGTACAAATATAATTACATTTTCCAAACAGAATACAGTCTAGACACTGGACTGGATTAACAATTCATGTATTAGTAATACGCAAAATAAATTTACCCTGTTTTAACCTGTGAACGATATGTGCAAAGATAAAATAACGATGGAGCTAGTTCAATATATAAAAAGTATGCTTGCCACCTTGTGCGTTTGCGTGATTAATGATCTATATATTTATGATCTGATTATAACTAGTGACCGACCGAAATTTCGGTTTCGGTTTCGGTTTCGGCCAGTTTCGGCCAAAAATCTAGTTTCGGCTTTAGTTTCGGTTTCGGCCAAAATATAGCCGAAACTTTCGGCCCCGCCGAAACTAGATTGTTCGTGAGTTTTCGAGCGTTATTCGGTAAACTTCGCAGCCAACTCGTGACCGCTCGCTGACGCGGCCAAAAATCTCCAGAAATAAGTATTAGATTGATCTTTACAATATTGTGAACTCAATGTATTACTAGTTAGTTATGTACCTAGTATATCTAACTACAAGTTGTTTCTTTTTTGAAGTTTACTCCCAATAGTAAGTCCTGTACATTCATGACAAAAAAATGGTTATGACTTTAATGAATTTTTAGTTTTTATTTTATTTAACTCTATTTAACTGTCTATATTATATACAGTGGTGGTCAACTAATTAGGGACATTGGTATAATAAGAGTAACATTTATTTATATTTTCCATAATTTCAGTTTACATGAAGTCTTCATTACGTTTTTTATGTTAATCTGATCTTGATAATTTAACCAATGTTTTCTTAATAGAATTAATACATTTTGGAATGGATTGTAATTAAAAATAACAAAAATTAAACACTTAAGAAAACATTAGAAATAATGAGCGCAGAATGTAATGGAAGAGAAAAAATGTACATTTAATATTAAATTCAACTAAAAAGCAACGTTTTCTAT
Organism: Hestina assimilis; assembly: GCA_023373885.1. NCBI lineage: Eukaryota > Metazoa > Arthropoda > Insecta > Lepidoptera > Nymphalidae > Hestina > Hestina assimilis. Next base: position 5,820,931 of record CM041741.1, on the reverse strand, counting down.
TAAAAATTACCATTAAATGTGATTGCCATTATTAGCTATAGCCATAACGACATCGGCGCGGCATCGACTCGATCAAATAATGACAAGTTTCTTTTTTTTTCGGAATGTGTATTGCTTTTGGCCCTACTGGCTTTAACAACGTCACCGGGCGGGGTAGCCGAGTACAGAGACTCAGCCGTGATAAAGAGGCAGCCCTCACGGGGCTCAAATTTGATTCCGTCCTTAGGGTGCCTCCTGCGAAGCCGAACCACGGCTAAGGACGTCATCGGAGATGGAGGCAGCACTCCGAGCGCATTCTATACAATAGACTCACCCGACGGTGTGAGGGCGACGCGACGTGCGAAACAAAGGACCTCGCCGGCGAGGACGGTGTTGTGTGCGTGTCTGTGCTGTGTAAGGGGCATTTTCTAATGTAAAAGAATTCATGTCTAGGCTTATTGGCAGGCCAATCTAAAATTGCAGCCTTTGTATTTCAGGTTTATTTTTAAAAATCGAAAATAAAACACTAACTCTTGCTGTCCCTAATTAGATGGTCAGCCAGTAAATGAGCAATTTCGATGTGAGGGATTTCTTTTAAATAAACCCTATTAAATATTCTTAGCTTCGAAAAAGTACACACCATTGAACAATATATTGTATAACAAACAGTATCTCATAAAATTAAACTTTTAAAATATTTAACCAAATTATTTTGCGTTCCTAATTTGTTGACTACGAATGTATGTATACAAATAAATGTTAAAAAAAGCTTGAAATTCAAATTTCAGTAAAAAAATCGTAATTTTAAATATTTTATGAAAAAGTTTCGGTTTCGGTTTCGGTTTCGGCCGAAACTGAGAGGCAGGCCGAAAGTTCGGTTTCGGTTTCGGTTTCGGCTGAAAAACCAGTTTCGGTCGGACCCTAATTATAACTAATAATCAATTACCTATCAAAAAAGTACATATAATATTATTATACAAACTTTGGTTGAAATTAACTTTGGTTAGTTTGTTATTTAATTTTCTATTCTTAATTTTCTTTTATGTAATTATCTATCATTTATGAAGAAAAGGATAATGTATCCCGTCTCCAAGATTCAAACTATAGCCATACATAATAACTTTTTTCAAAACTCACTCAATTATTTAGTTCTGAAAAGGAAACAGAACTATCACATGAATATATAGTTATGTACCTCTATGGTATTATTTTACGACATAAGACATCTATATACACACATACATACATTGTGTTAAACATTTTTATATACTCTGTAGGTGATAGGTGTATGTCGGCGATCGGCGCCAAGGTCATTATCGCAGACTGAGCGGTGCCCGTTCGATACTCGCCTTGTTTATATAAAGCAGGAAATACATCGCTAGCTGCTGCAGCTAAATATTGTAAACTAAATATAGCTTAAAATAATCAACGGATACTAACACTATACTTTAGAGTTTAGACGAACATTAGGTTATAAAGTCTATTAAGTATTATTGGTTATTTAACCTTAAGCCCAATTGACATTTTTAAGTAAATGTTATTACTTCGCCATTGACGGACTTTAATATAATATTCTTTTTTTTTTTTTCGGAGTGTCTATTACTGTTGGCCCTAGTGGCCTTGACAGCGTCACTGGTTGGGGGGCCGGGTCTGGAGACTTCGGCCGATAATATAATATTCAATTGACGCGTAGAATTCTTATACTATTTTTCCCGGAAGTAAACCCAAAAAAATCATTTAAAAGTGTCAAGCCATAAAGTCTGATAAAGAGAGAGCGATTTTTGAAGTCGGAAGGAAAATCTTTTCTATGGTGGCCGATGAGGCTGTTGGTCATTGAAACTGAATTCACTCACGCTTCAATAGAAACCGTGCTTACATAACATACTGAGAAGAGTATTGAGGTAATAAACATTAAAAAAAAAACAATTGAATTAAGAACCAAGACGGTTTAAAAAGGATGATTAATATAGTTACACATATTATGTTTGTATGCTTGAATAATTTATAAGTTTAACAAATTACAATACTACTCAAATATACACAGTCAAATATATACTCAAAGTTATATGTAGCAGTAGTATTTATTAAGTAATAAATCACGATGCTTTAAGTAAGATAAGAGAGTAGTCGTGTGTAAAACCATCTTAACTGTATAAATGGCTCGAGTTTAGGTTGAATAAATCGATAGCAAAGCTGTCTTTAACAGCGGCTGCCGTTTCGTGAAACTACGCCTATAGTATGTAGCCCATAGTTTATAGTCTATACTGTTTTAAAACTATAACACGAATTTATGTGTATGTAGCAATGATATTAGTCTGGTTCCTGTGATTGAATATCTAAAAGATATCCTTATTTGATATATTAGTTTCAAACTGAAACTTAAAAATGAAAACCACAGCTTTTCTGATTTTTCAAGCATCATGTAAACAGTTTTGTGCCGATGTAGATTTAAATATTTATCACATATTCAAATTACATTGATACTGCACATTTGCGTGCAGATGCTAGTAAATCTTGTAATTTTTTAAAGATTGTATGCGTTTTTAACTGAAGAAATAAATTAATACTTAATTACAAATTTGTGGGATTATGTATTATGATCTTGATTATTTTATTACTTTTAATTGTATTACATTATATTACTCGATTTTACGTAGTAACTTTGTACTCGATTAAATAATATTCATGACATTAGATTTACAGAAAAGCCAGAAATCGCTTACTTTCATTAAAGTCATTTTAAATTCAGCCGAACGACAACAAAAGATCATTTTATTAGCCACTCTGAAAGGCTTTAATGGTACCAGAGTTCGTGGCAATAAAACTTAATTCAGAAAAGTGATTTATTTTAAGCGACATCAAGACAAATGCTTGTGCTTGCTTATTTACGCCAACGCGGTGATTAAAATTATTTACTGTATTCAGAGAACGATCTCCGTGTCGAACTGGTAAAGTGGGAGTCTATCTAGGAGTGTTCCTTTCATTGTTTATATATTCCTTTCACATTGATTAATTGAATCGTTTGAGAAATTACAGTAGATTCACAGTCGAGAGTTTGTTGAACAATCTGAATATTTATAACTGATTATATGATTTCATGAATTTAGTTTGAGTAAGTTTTAATTGCTGCCGAATAATAACTAACTCTGTTACTCACTTGCTTGCAGTAGAAATACTTGTTTCATAAGTAGTATAATGTTGTATTTGCATACCCATTGAGTAAATAATAAAGTTGTCTTTACCTATGTAACTTTAAACCGGGAAAGTTAAAATATATGAAAAGAGCATAATTTTGTTCAAAAATAATTACTTATTTACCAAATAAAAACATAGATTTGATACACTGTTTAAAAGTAATAACTTGTGATAAGCATTTATATATAACAAGACAGCTCTCTAGCAACTATTAGTTTATTTACCAAATCAACATTATATTGAGTGTTCTTTGGTGAGAACTCTCAGAGTCCCACTGCGGATGACCATATGAAAAATTCCCACACAATCCGTTCAAGTGCGAATGAACCAACATACATCAAGTTACGGTCAGTTACCTATGCTACACAGGTACAGTACATGTTATCTGTGTTCTTATCAATAAAGCCTATTATTCGTTAGAGGAATATTTTTCCGATAAAAATGCTTGGGACTCTTAATATTGTTGGATCTCATTCAAGAACCAAATTTTATATGAAATAATACAATTGTAAAAAACATATATTTGAAAAGAGTAACTGTCGAATTTCTTGTCGGTTCTTCTCGATAGAATCAACCTTCCGAACCGTCGGTAGCGTTTGACTATTTAAAAGTACTTTTAAAAGTCTACTTGAATAAAAATAATTTTGATTTTGATTTTGTTAACAAAAGTTTTAGCAGCTTCTAAAGGTAATTATTTTAGAAAATAGAAACGGAACTCTAATCTGAATTACGTACGTGGGCAGTTTTAAATCTCTTGAATATTTTACCGATTATCTCCAAACAGCAATAAGAACGAAATGGACCATCAACAACATAGTTATACTTTTACGATTATTAAACGACCTCAGCACGTGTCTACAGTCTGCATTTTTGTGAAACTATAAAAACTGATTATTACAAGTTTTTTATTGCCATTAGATACGTTTAGTAGATATCGAATAACGTTGTTAATATTCAAATTGATTATGGATAGAACTTGATCCGATTCCTAGTTCCAAAGCGAGTCTTTTGTTCTTATCGATTGTTTTGTTGCCAACCTAGTGTCAGAGTTGTTCAAGTCATCCGTATAGGTCTCTTTTTTATATAGACAAATCCGTCATGTATACCTCTTAGGGTTATGCCAGTTCCTATCGGCTAAAACCCCACGCTTTCCTTCAGCATCTTTAGCCGGGTACGAGAACGCTTTCACAGTCTTCCGCAGTACCGGCAATGCTAGCCTTTATCCAGAGGACTCGACAAGAGAGATGGTCATGATAGCAGATGGTGGTGATATATGACCTTTATAGGCCTCTGACTTAACTTTTCGATAGCTTTCAAATTAATAACAGCCGGGATCAATTTTTTACGTGCTCTCCGAAGTACGGAGACGATCAGTTTAAATACCCTATGCGGTCACCCATCTATTGACTGATCGCGCTCAAAGTTGCTTAGTCCATCAATGGTTTAATTATAGATGAAACAAATAATGTCAAAGGCTAAAGTGCTTACGTTTCAAAAATAATTTCACTTCAGATTAATAAACTATACCTAATTGCTAAAGTACAATTCTGAAACCTAGTCAAAGTATTAGTTATTCTAAAGTAAAATGATTTACTTCTTGTTCAACGGAGTAGCGTTTTCAAGTAGTTATAAAATCTTTTAAGTTTTCATATAATTCGTATTCTGAGTTCACTTAAATGCTTAAAACGAACCGAAAGAACACTTAATGCTTTCACGGTTTAAGCACTACGGCAGTTTAGCATTTATTAATAGCTTTCATCAAAAGAGTTTTAAGAAAACTTTTATTTTATTTGTACAGAAATAATTTATATCTACTCCTTCCTCGCATTAACTCCTGTATTTTTGACCAGGGTCTGTTTATGACTCTTATCGGGTTTTGATATTTTTTGTTGTTTTTTTTCGGAATGTGTATTGCTGTTGGCCCTACTGGCCTTGACAGCGCCACCAAGCAGGGGCCGAGTACAGAGACTCAGCCGTGATAAAGGAGCAGCCCTCACAGGGGCTCATATTTGATTTTGTTCATAGGGTGTTTTCTGCGAAGCCGTACCACGGCTAAGGACGTCATCGGAGATGTAGGCAGCGCTCCGAGCACATTCTACTCAGACTCACCCGACGGTGAGCCCGACGCGACATGTGAAACAAAGGACCTCGTATTCGCCGGCGGCGGCGACGGTGTTGTGTGCGTGTCTCTGTGTAAGGGGCATTTTCTAATGTATGGGTTTTGATAGGTTACTAGTTTTTACACAGAGTGATTGCTATCTTACCTCCGCAACCTTAAGGACGAACCCAATGAAATACTGGTGTCACTGGGTAAAAGCAAATCACTTATTCAGGGTTAACGATCATTATCAGATGTTTTGATAAAAACCCAGTGGAGAGACCAACAAGGACAAACGTCCAGACCGAGACATTTTATAAGATGTCCAAATGTACGCCCCGGGCGGGAATCGAACCCACGTCCTACGATTTGAGGCCGACACGCCACAACATAATGAAATATTTTTTTTCAATTGGATCATATATAAAATGGAAGTTTGTTCTTCTTCTTTGCATTCTCATTATGCCTATTTAGTGAAATTTATGTTCCCTCTACCCGCTTGTATCCGCTTGATTGCAACGAATTCCCGGCGAAAGTAGTTTCTTCTTAATAGAATTTCTTCTCAGAAATTAACAGGACCTTTTACTAAACTAAGTAACTCACTGCATAACAGTAAATCGCCTTACAAGAGCTATTATTAAATGATTTGTGACAACAATCCGAAGAGACATTGGCGATACGCACAACGACAAAACATAATCTGATAAAGACGTCTCTATGGTCAATACAAAGTTGGCCCTGAGTGAGAATGTAACCAGCCACCATCGGCTATAAACGCAAGCTACAACTGCCTAAACCATCGCTTAGAAAAACTATACTATAACTTAATGAAAATTTATCGGAAGTCCTTCATCAGAGTGTGGGTTACGTTCGCGGTTGCGACCCGTCTGCACTGATGAAGGACCTCCAATAGGTCCGAAACTATTCGGTACCTACACCTATTGAACGCATTGAACGATAGTATACTTTGTTATAAATTAAGCAAATAAAAATATATCTACGTTTAAACTTTATATATAGCAACTACGGAATTGTTTTCTCTGAATCGATCGATCTAAATAAGTTGTTCTTAAAGTAGCACTACGCTGGCGTTATTGACTCATTAGAAATAGTAAACAGTTCGGCTTATATCGAATAACTGTGCTGTATTAAAAGCAGTGCATGTTTAGTCTCTGGTGCATTTACTTGTAAACTACAGGAACCCACTGTTTGCGTGTTGCGGCGTTTAATTTAACTTTGCATTTACTTTAGTCGTTCACTGAAACTAGAGTTTATTAATAATTCACAAGAGGTGGATATGGACACTTTCAAGGGATCCTACGATTTAGTTACCAATTAAAATATTTTAAGGATATTACTCCAGGTTTGTGAATGACCGTAATCAAAAATGTCTTGATTTTTTAAATAATTTTTAAATAAAGTTTTGAACGTTTTGAATTTTTAAATTCCTTGTGTAGAAATCTTCCATAAGATGAAAGCTCAAGGACTTTATTACTGTCTTCAGACTACTTTAGGGCTTTAGGAGTTTTCATCGCCATCTTCAGTTAAACTTTATTATTTGTACTGGTAGAATAAATGTTTCAAGAAATAAACTCAAACTCAAAATATTCTTTATTCAAATAGGCTTTTAAGCGCTTTTGAATCGTCAAATATACAGTCTGTTATGTCCGCCTAAGTGAAGCTACTGCCGATTCGGAAGGTAGATTCTGCAGAGAAGAAACGGCAAGAAACTCTACAGTTACTCTTTTCAAAAATAATCACATTACATTTGTCAAATGTACAATTAAGATATATATCCCGCATGAAACTCAACGTATATTAATTCCATGCCACATTATCTGCAATATATTCATTAACGGAATAATAAGCTTTATTTAGTAAACACCGCTTGATATAAGATTTAAATTTCATAAGTGGTAGATTCAAAATTGTCTGCGGAATTTTATTATAGAAGCGAACACCTTGCCCCAAAAAGACATACTCACTTTGTGAAGCCGAAAACTTGGTGTAACAAGTTTATCTTTTCTTCTTGTATTAAAGCAGTGTCTGTCACTGTTTGTGTCAAACAAATCAACATTTTTATGAATATAAAGGATATTGCTAAGGATATACTGCGAAGCAACCGTCAGTATGCCTGCCTTAGTAAACACATCCCGAAGAGAGTCTCTAGCTTGCAAATTATAAATCGCCCGAACAGCTCTTTTTTGAAGAATAAATACAGTCTCAATCTCTGTAGCATTACCCCAAAGTAATAGGCCATAAGACATAATACTGTGAAAATAACTGAAGTAAACTAATCGAGCAGTATCGATATCACTTAATTGTCTAACTTTCCTAACCGCGTAAGCAGCAGAGCTGAGTCTTCCTGCAAGGGATGTTAAATGAGAGTTCCACTGAAGTTTTGAATCAAGTGTTATTCCTAAAAATACTGTATTATCAATTATATCAAGATTTGTATTATTCATACTTAAAATAAAATCTTATTTCTTAACATTTGGCATTGAAAATTCTACACATTTTGTCTTCGCCGCATTCAAAACTAGGTTATTTACAGTAAACCATTGTTGTACAAGCGATAAAGAATTGTTTACATCGTCATAATTATGCTTATTCCTGTCAACCTTAAATATTAGGAAAGTATCATCAGCAAACAATACGATATCACATATACTGTTTACATAGAAAGGCAAATCATTAATGTAAATCAAAAATAGAAAAGGGCCTAGAATTGAACCTTGTGGAACGCCCATTTTAGTACAGATCCAGAAGACTTTATTCCATTAATTGATACCTGTTGTAATCTATTAGATAAGTATGAGGCAATGATTTTAAGAGCTTTATCAGTGACACCGTAATGGTTCAATTTATTTAAAAGCGTCTCGTGTACAACACAGTCAAAAGCCTTAGACAAGTCACAAAACACACCAATCGCATTCTGTGACTTCTCCCAAGCGTCATAGACATGTTTTATGAGCGTCACTCCAGCATCCAATGTAGAGCGTCCTTTGCTAAAGCCATATTGTTGGTTGTGAAAAAGGCTATTTAAATTGAAATGAGATAGAAGTTGGTTAAGTAAAATTTTTTCAAATATTTTACTTAATGACGGGAGTATGGAAATTGGCCTATAGTTACCGGGATTAGTTTTATCGCCATTTTTATAAAGTGGTAAGATTTTACTGCTTTTAAGGTCAGGAAAACAGCCCGCATCTATACATTTATTAAATATAAAAGCTAAATATGGAGCAATGCTATATATTATATTGTTTATTAAGTGAACTGAGATACCCCAAAGGTCATAAGTTTTTTTAATATTTAATGTTTTAAATGTTTTAATAATATCTATTGCATTAATACGTTCAAAGGAAAATTTTGCATGGCATTCAGAGACATTATATTTTCAAGGCCTCAGAAGGATACCACTCCACAACCTCGTTTATTGTTAATATCCCATGAATAAAGCTGAAATTTTAATATCTGGTCTAATATCCAGAAGCAATAAAACCTACGGAAGCGCGAACTACATGATTAGCAATACCAAATAATTATCGCAAAAGGTTTAAATCAATTTTGAATGCGGTATGCGGATATGTGTGAAATATCAATGCGGATTTCCAAACCGACCCCAATTTCACTTCAGCTATCCGCAGCCATTTTGCATTATATTCTGCTTTCATGTTTTATCTCCAGCACTGTTGTGTAAAAGATCAACAAAACTTTTGGCTAAGTACAGGTAGCGTGTACCAGGGCGCAGTCTCGTTTATCGATCAAATATATTCTAAAATTTTTATTCCAGAATCTTCGTATATCTCTTAGACATTTTTGGCTGTGATGTCTAATTTTGAAATGAAGATAAGATTATTCGCTTAGTTATTGCAGTAGTTTTATTTTATTATATTCCGTGTTTTGTTCCGCAAAATTTGAATGTTTTTGCTATTTTATTAGACTTTGGTTTCGTCTCGAGAATCTTCATAAAAGTTTAATGTTATAGTAAGGATCATCTAAAGAGTTATAGTTATTACGACTGTGGCTTAAACAATTAGTTTTAATAACAAATATATTATATAGCATGTATAACATAAACTAATATAAAAATATTAAGCCTCACGAAGAAATATCATTTTGAATTACCGAAACAACCTCCAGAATATTAACACCTAAGCGATTTTATCTTCAAAGGCATAATGTAATTACTTTCCCTTAATAGGTATTATATACATTTTGCTAAAATATAAAACGTACATGTTAAAGAGTAAATAGAGCTGCGTATATAACACGTCGCTGTATGATTACGGATCTAGAGACCCACTCGACTCGCTGAATAAGATGGGACCTGGATAAGCTCGAATAAAATGACATTTATATTACGTTATGAATATGTATGACAGGTAACGTAGGTTGTAAAAAGGTTGTACTTAGGGTGGTTTCAGACCAGCGTTTTATTCGACCGTATTAGCTCGTTTTCCACGTATATCACGTATAATAAAATGCGTATAACTCGTACCAGCGTTGCCGCTCTTATAAGCTCGTATATGCGCGTAATATGTTTTGCACAATATGCTACTAACACTCGCCACCACTGATTCGAGCCTACCTGACGGAATAAGCTCGTGTACAGCTTTTGAAGTGCGAAATGAAGCGCGCGTGTTAGCACGTCTGATGAAACTACAATATAGGCTAAAAAACGCTGGTCTGAAATCGTCCTTTGGCTTAAAATATGGAACATACTATTATATATGCAAAAGTAACTATTTATTTGTTACCTTTTTACGACTAGAGCTGAACTTACTGTAATATTGGTACGTTATAGTTCAAGTGAAAGAATAATGGATCAAAAAGCTAAATCTACTGTCGTGTTATTAGCAATATTATTCTGATATCGAGCCTACGGCTTCGTACCAAATTAACGTAGTTATTATACCAGTCTAAAATTCATTTTTCTATTTCATGAGACGAAACTATGGTAATCTTCCAAGCAAATACATCCTGCAGATGCTTTCTTTTTAAGTATCCATTGTTAATTCAGGTAATAAGCTATCTGTGCGCCAAGTTTCATGCAAATTCATTTAACCTTTTTGGCGTAATTAAGAACAAAACATCCAAACATCTAAATTGACAGATTTATAAATTTATAAGTGGGTAAAGGCATGTATAACATATATAACTTCTTAGTATACTATATACTTACTATCGTTCCGCTAATTAAAGGATGCAAGTAAATGTTTGTAAGAGCGGTTACAGACCAGCATTATTTTTTCGAACGCATGAGGTCAATTCGCGTATTTTACGTGTGTTACACGCGTGTTTCATTGCTCATATTCCGACATGAAAGTAGCAGCAGCTTAGCAAGATAGTAAAAAAACAAAAACGCTAGTTGAGACTCCGCGATTCAAAAATTACTACCCCGTATACGAGCTTATAAGCGCGTCAACGCTCGTATGAATTGCGCGCGTAGCAAAAAGCATGGGTATACGCGCTTCAAAAAAATAGCGTATACGCTAGTAAAAACGCTGGTTTGTAAACCCCCTTTACCATAGCAGTGCGGGAGCCAGGCGCTCATGCCGACGACGACGTGTTAATTTATTTATTGCTAGAACTTAGCTTCTAGTTACTAAAGCCCGACAATTGTAAAGTTAATAGTAAAGTTACTATACTAACATAAGTTAGTATTTGTAAAGTGTTTTATATAGTGAAACTTTTTAAGTAACCCAATACATTTTTTTTAAATAAAACCTTATATGCATCTATACTTTGCTTGAAAGCGGTAATCTTAATAATCCGTCCGGTCTCTTGGTCTTACATTTTTATTTCGTCTGTATGAGCAATATAAAATATTTTGTTTAATTTTCATCATTCTTAGCTTAATCAACAACTATAAAAATTTTACTATCCAAGTACTTTTGCTATACTACTATAGAAAGATCTACAGCGACAAGAGATTTTTAATCATCAAGTTATTCGAAAATGAAATAAAATTATTATTACAATCATTATATTCAACGTTAAAAACAAGTAAGACTTTGCGATTTTCTTTATCACATGCGAGATATACATGACAAAAGGTCGACTGTCAAAAGATAAACCGCAAAAAGCTTTGGTAACTAAGCAAAATACGAGGTAAGGTCATGATTTTTTCCACGTGGTTCTACCCTTGGCTAAAGTTCAAATGTCAACCGTATCTACTTTTAATCATAGTCACTACAGATAGGAACTGGCATTTATAAAATACATTTTGTTTTAACCATTGCTATGACCAACAACGAATTTAATTGCTCAATTTAATTTAATAAAACTGGCCAAGAGCGAGTCGGACTCGTGCACGATGGATTCTATAGTATTATCTGCAACTAGATCAACGAGAAATATCATATAAGTTTTCGACCTAAAACCTGTAATAGGGTACTTCCCGTTGACATAGAATTGTGAATTTTGGTTAAAAGCAAGGTCTTATATCATAAAGTGATAATTCCGAAAAATAAAAAAGTTAGTAAAGGTAAATTTTAGTACTTAAAAGTTTTCGTGAAAATCTAAATTTGCCCATATATTTTTATGGTGTTAACTCAGGACCTTGATTTTTATACACCTGGTACGGACTATATAACTCAGTATCTGGTATAAATTTCAACTTGCTTGGTCAACCTGGTCCTGAGAAAATCGGTGGTGACACACAGACAGACAGACAGACGGACGAGCAAGAGAGTAATCTTGTAAGAGTTCCTTTTGAGGTACAGAACTCTAAATAAGTAAAATAACGTTTGTTAAATGTATTCGGTTATACAAATAACCGCCAGTCAGTCAATCGCGTTACTATTTTATATGTATAAATGTATACATTGCACTTGCCTTTCTATCCAAATCCAATAGAAATCTAAGGTGTGGCTAAAGAGATTTACATGAACATATAAGAATATTTTATAACTTACAATATGATAATGTATACATTGTAAAATTGTGTTACTGCGGAAAGAAAATTACTGTTTACAATAAACTAGCAGGCACGTAATGACTTCAAGATATGGAAAACTTTATTTGTTATTACAGTGTTCCAGCTACTTAATAAGTACTCTCCGAGTTCCTACCGAGTTCTGTAATCATGCACTATCACGATATACCAGTAAAAAAAAAACAATAATTACTGTATACATTCTTAATAACTAGGTGCGTTGCCATTCATGCAGTGTTATTGTCTCAAACAAAATTCCATACATTATATTTCGTTTTATTTAATTTATTTTTATTTTTTACTAACGGTGAATTATCTTATTTAAAAAAATACAGCAGAACTCAAGTCAAAAAGAATCTTATAGGTTTAAAAAAAAAAAGATTATTACGGTCGCTTTTTAAAGGGGTCGGGATCGAATCCGCAACTCTCTCGTTATAGGAGCTGAGTCGGTAAAGGTATATGTATATATGTATTAATTATTTATTGGGGGCAGGAAAAGACTTTTCTTCTTAATATGTATTGCTGTAGGCTCTACAGATCTTGACAGCGTCACTGGGTGGGTGAATAAATTTACAGTCCGCCTGATGATAAAAATAAAGAAATGAAATTAAAAGCATCATTCTTTAAAATATAAAATGAGTTTTATATGTTATTAAGTATTTTAAAGTTAAGTCTCACCTTTTATGACTTTCATTCTGATTTGTCAGACTTAACCAAAAAAAATATATTTAAAATCCGTTCCCAAAAACATCCAAAGACGAAAGTAACATTCCTGAATTGCCTTCAAAATACTAAGCAAATAAGGTGATCCAGAAATCTATTTGTACAATACAGTAGCTAAGTCACAGCCTAAGACGGCTCCTTCGAGGCTCGTAATTCATAATGCTAGCTGGTTATGGTTTTACGAACACGCTCCCAACGGTCGCAACACAACTGGTACTTAGTAGGTTATACTTTGTAACCTAACGCTTAAAACTGTCATAAATTGTACCGGCTTGTAAGTCGCAAGCGAAGTTGCAAATAGGGTAGCCACGAACTTTATCTTAAGTAAATTTAATTTATTTATATAAAAGTACTACGGTAAAGTATTATTATATTAGGTTATATGTATATATGAGGGAAAGACCTGACTGACTAAAACGCCCAGCCTAAACCCTTGGATCTCGAAAGGTGAATATTTTCACAGATGTTGTTTTTAAAACGTAAACGTGCACTAAGAAAGCATTTTTCGATTTTTAAGAGGGTGAAAAAGGGGTTCTTATTTTGTATGGAAGTCCGTAATTTTTTAAACAAGAAGGATGAAACTTTGTTTTTAAATTTATAATTAGACATAAAGAAATATTTATTTAAATCTTTTTAAAAACTCTATCCCTGAAGGGGTGACATAACGGTTGAAAGTATGTATGGAAGTACGTCATTTTTGAAGCTAGAAATATGAAACTTTGTTTTTCGGCGAAAAATTAAAGATAAAGGAAAACGTTTTTTAACGTTTCCTTTAATCCCACCCAAATCAGAAGTTGCGGGAAATAGCAAGCTGAATAAGCCTTGGTACTTAAAATATTATATAAACAACCACTGAACAATCGTTATAAAATAAGTTCACGTACGCTCGTATTGTAACAACATAACTTTTGTGAATTAGTACAAGCAAACATTTGAGCTTTGCTAACTTAGAGAAATTAAAAGGTCTAGATTGTAATAAAAGTGCAGGGCCAGACAACATCCCCCCCATCTTTATTGTATCTTGTGCAACACAACTAGTTAAGCCTTTACATTATATTTACAATAAGTCATTATTATTTGGCATGTTTCCCACTGAGTGGAAAATAGCAAAAGTAGTGCCAATTTTCAAATCTGATAAGGAGGAACTTGTGAAAAACTACAGGCCAATCTCTATTTTATCTTCGTTCGCAAAAATATTTGAGTCACTTATTTGTCCATATATTCAAAGACATCTTAAATTATACATAAGTAATTACCAGCATGGGTTTGTTGAATCGAGATCTACCTGTACCAACTTAGCTGCATTCACAGAATTCTTAGTACAAGCGGTTGACTCTGGCAAACAAGTAGATGTAATATATACCGACTTTAGTAAAGCATTTGACAAAGTTTCGCATAAAACTTTGATTTATAAATTATCTGCTTATGGAATATCTGGTACATTGCTTAAATGGTTAGAATCATACCTTTGTGATCGAAAATTTTATGTTGTGGTTAACGGTTTTAAGTCATTTATGGGTAACATTACTTCTGGCGTGCCTCAAGGTTCCAACTTAGGCCCTGTACTTTTTAACTATTTCATAAATGACTTACCCCATTCTCTCCAAAATTCTAAAATTTTCATGTATGCTGATGACCTAAAATTTATGAGGATTATAAGCTCCTCAGAAGATGTTAAGTTGCTTCAAGATGATTTAAACAGAGTAATTATATGGTGTAGCAAAAATAAAATGCTCTTGAATCCAAAGAAATGTTCTCATATAAAGTTCTCAAGAAAACATTACTTGACATGTTCTGAATATTACATCGGTAATGACATAATTAAGGAGGTCGATAGTTTACGGGATTTGGGTGTTACTTTTGATAAAAAATTAACATTTGTCCCCCATATTGAAAACATCACCAAAAAAGCGTCCAGAATGTTAGGATTTGTTTTGAGGAACGTAAAATCTTTTCGCCAGAATAAAACCAAAATAATGCTTTACAATAGCTTGGTTCGAAGCACACTTGAATATTGCAGTGTTGTTTGGCGACCGCATTATGCTATTCACTCTTTGAGATTAGAGCGTATACAGAAACGTTTTCTTTGGCATCTGTCATACAAAACAAGAATGGCAAAAAAGTCAATATCATATGTCACACGACTACAATATTTCAATATGAAATCTTTGGAATTCCGTAGAGACATATTGGATGCTTTATTTATATGTAAAATAGTAAAAAATAAGATTGATTGCCCAGAACTACTATCTCTCCTTTCTTTTCGTGTTCCATTACGACCTCCGCGTAAGCCAATAACACCCTTTTGCCCACCACTTAGAAGAACCATTTTAGGTAGTACCTCCTTAATCCCTAGGTCTATAAAGATAATTAATAGTTGTAGTGATGTGTTAGATGTACATTCAAATTCATTAAATGTTATTAGAAATTTATTTTATAAACGGTTTTTATCCTGATCCCTTAGTTGTTTTTGAGCAGAACGTTTTTTGTTATTGTTAATTTGTTTTGATTTTTTGCTTTTATATAGTTTTTGTTTATATATATTTATATATGTACATACTATAACGCATGTGGTGTTTACCTGTAAGTGATTGTTACATTTAAGTCTTTTTTTTTTTTTTTATTTATTAGTATATAAGAATGTGTCATTGTAAACAATCGTTGGTAAACCAAAATAAATAAATAAATAAATAAATAAATAATATATTCATTATAAACTTTATTAAAACTCTTACTATTTTCTCTTGTAAAATTAATTGCCGTCTTTTACAAAAGCAGTTTCAATAGATATTATAAGTAGGACAGTGATATTATCAATTATTTTTTGCAGGTTCAGAAAATTCCTATAAACTAAGTCAAACAATTCCGAAGTAGTAAAAAATATCTATCACTATTGTATGTTCATTTGTGTTGTTTTTGGGTGTGCAATATAGGTTTTCTAGTATGTGTTTATGAAATATATATGAAATATATATATATATATATATATATTTTTTCTTACAGTAAAGATATCTACGTTGCCAGCCCTATATTTTGTTTCGAGAAGTAGCACCCACTTCAATGTATGTTAAACGCGTCGTTTGGAAGCAACATTAGCGCTTAGTTTGGGTGAGGGCTCGTTCCAGCCTCGTTGCCATTCATTAGCATCTCAGAATTCCGGCTGTGGCTTTTAAAACTAAATTTATAAAGAGATAGAAAACCGCGAATGATTTTACTTGTTTAATTAATCAACGTTTCTTTAAAACGAAGAGAAGAGATCTTAATGAATTGTGGACCGATTATGATTATTATTTGAAATAATTTCTGTGATTAATGTTTTTTATTGCAAGAGACTGACTAGATAGGTACTACTGCAGCGACAGGTATTTTACCGCAATGCGGTTTTAAGAACCAATATCTCGAAGTTGACTGACGTGTTACTGACACCTACAAATAAATGGTATTGCTAACGCCCATACGCTACAATAACCGCTTACCATCAGGTGGGTCGTCCTCAAAATATAAGAGCTTACCCTCAATCAGTGTATTCAAATCGATATTTTGTATCTCTGCTGCGATTTAAGTATGTATAATATTTATATAACTATGATTTTTATTATATTTCGTTGACGTTTAATATTTGAAAAACCGTACACTAAAATCATACGGGCCTCGTATGAATAATAAAACATACGTTTATGTAGTTTTATACGTCAAGGATAATGAAGCCCTCAACCCCGTAGAGGCTTAAAAAAAGTTATTATGGAAGTATCGTATGATCCTTTGACAAAGCATTGTTTTTATGAAACCGGAGCCGCGTCCTCGGGGCATTGCATGTCAAAGTATGAATAATATGCAAGCCGATGCAAATATTTCGTAAACGGCTTGCACGTTTTTGTTACTAGAAACCTGGCAAGATCAAATTAAAACTGCTTTGTATTTTTATTTTGGTCCAAAAGGAAAATTATGAAGGAAATGATGAAAAAATATATATTTTGTAGTGAGAATCAATAATGTTGTCGAATATATAAGTATAGGAAGTAGTTTTAGTAGTAGGTAACAGTCTTGTTGCTTTCAGCATGACTTCAACATAGCATGACGTTACTTCCACAGCATATCTTCTTATTCTTCTTGCATAGCATTACTCCCGGTATTATACGTGTATTTATCCAGGGTCTGCTTATTACTCCTGTCCGGATTTGATAGGTTACTAGTTTCTACACAGAGCGATTGTCATAAGGGCGAACCAGTAACTCATTGGATAAGAGCAATTTATTTATCAAGAGTTAGCGATTATTATTAGATGTTATCTGATAACAACCGGGACCGACAGCTCAACGTGCTCTCCGAGGTACGGTGGGGAAACCAACAAGAACACGCGCCCAGGCCGAAACAGATATTTGTAAGGTCAATGCAAGCTTCTGCCCGAGCGGAAATAAAACCCGCAACCGTCGAGGCTAAAGGCAGACTAGCTACCCACAACGCTACAACGGTGTCTATTTCCACAGCCTATCCTACGTGGATATAGTAACAGTATCCGTAGTATTGCGTTTCAACGAGTTAATGCGCTGGAGGACCAAACTACCAGCCTTTCCTTAGATTTCCCCTCTCTGTGCCCTCCATCCCTTGAGTTGTCAACACTCTTGTAATGTTACTGGTATTGCAAATAGGTTACGGTCACCACTTACCATTAGGTAGGCTGTATCCTTGTTTAACACATTTGGGGTGTAAAAAAAGGATTTTGGGCCTAGTTATATTAAGTGCAAATCATTTTGTTAAAAGCACCAGTAAAGTATATTTATGTCTCGAAGAACTCATGAAACTGACCATTCAAAATAGCTTGGAAAAACCAAATGTGGAACCAAATAATAATTTGAATCGAATAGTATAATTATAATAATCGAAAATAATAAATGACAGTCATATGATCCATTATTGACGCATTATTTTTTCGTAATCGAAGCTTCGCTGTTTAATGTCAATGTTCGAATAAAATGAAATCTAGCATTATTTAATGCGAATCTGCGTGTATTTGATATCATTTGTAATAAATATATTATACAAATACAAGACAGTGTTTCCCAGCTTTGCATGCGTATATTAATGTTATTATTTGTAATCACCTATAAGCACTCTATTTTAATTCTTAGAAAAATCTTTGTTCTAAATTAAAACCCAATAAGCCATCGTATTGTATAGGAAATATTTTATTATGAAATAAATGCTAATTTTGTCAGTAGCTAGATAATTCAAAACATTTTTGATTGAAAGTTGCTTTAGTTTCACACAAATTATAGTATCTTTATTAAAATTTTCTACGTAATTTTTGATCATAATATGTAAGTCTGCCTGTATTTTTGTCACAAAATATTTGGGCTGATTATTGTTGGTGAAGTACTAAAAATTTATTAATACAAATTATATATTAAATTAGATATTTTAAAGTAATATGTAATTATATATTAAATTAGATATTTTATAGTAATATGTATGAATGCCTAACTTTATTTTAAAACGTCGGAAAAAAATGTAATTTAACACCGCATTCTTATATAATACCGAGAAGTGAATCGGCTTATTACCTTAAATAATAAAATTGAATAAACACGTATAGTTTCATGGAAATATGAACTTACAACATGTTTAAATGAAAATTGCCTTACTAAAAATAATTTTAAAAAAATGTTAATTAAAGTTGGCACAGAATTTGTGCTTATACCATTTGAACAGTACCCTCGATTTGTCCAAAATATCATCATCAGCTCTTGACCACATGTCATTACAATGGGGCTAATTGGAAAGTATAACCTTTCAAACAAAAAAGTATTATCCAAATCCAGCCGTCTCGAATTAATAGAGTAACATATATAAAAAATATTGAGACGAATAGGGAACCTCCTCTTATTTTTGAAGTCGTTGGAAAAGCAATCGGTGCCACGTATCTATTAAATTATTTTATTTGAAAATCCGATAATTTTCTTCTTCTTCTTGTCGAGTGGTTAGTGGCCATTATAGTGTCAGAGTTGTTGAGGTCACCCGTATAGGCTCTGACTTTACTTTTCGACTATTGTCAAATTGATAAGAGCCGGAACCGACTTCTTACGTGCCCTCCGAAGCACGGAGACGCTCAGTTGAAATAACACTATGCGAACACCCATCTAGTGACTGACCATGCCTAAAATTGCTTAACCCATCGATCGTTTACCTTCAATGAGCTCACCCGGCTATGATCCGATAATAATAATCCGAAATCCACACGTAATCACGGTTTAGTTATTCCAATAAACCTACACAAGGGTCAATCGCCACACCTAATACCGCTACGTAATCATATTTCAGAAACAGTCATTCTCATCCATCAATTATTACCATCGGATATCGATAACCTGCCATATCATCAATGCCCTTATTTCGTACATTAACCGTTAAGCTTGTATAGGAAATACCCTAAATACACAGGCGAGAATTTGGGCATATTATTTTGCGTTACTCGTCGTTTTATAGACAATGGTTAGGTAATATTCGTTCTTGCGATTGTGATTTAGAAAAGAATTTTTATAACTTTTATAATTATGAAAAATTTGTTACGCGTTGCTTTACGGAAGTTACGTAGCTTTGCATATTCTTCTAATAAATTAAATTATTTTTATTTTATTTTGCTTCATAAACATACAGATTGTACACGACCCAGTAACACATACACATATTACACCCATATTTTTATTTTCATTTTACATTTCAACGTTTAAAAAATATATAAATGATTGTATCACAATAATACGAGATGTTAGTGACATTTTAAAAGTTCTTAATCAACGAATCCAATTATAGATATTATCTCAGTTCTCTGTTATAATAATCTAAAGCCATCGCAACGAAATAAAGCAATTTCAATAATTATAATCTTTGTCCCACCCGTTGACACTTTATACATTGGACCACGGGATCACGAAACCTCATAGCTATTTCGTTACATATAATGAAATGTCGCCATAAAGTAACGATACAGTGTATATTAATTAAACTTTAATATTATAACGCATAAAATGTAACGGAAAACATAAGAACTGCAATAAAATAAATAACGAATATTTTATTATCATTATTATCGCTGTCTCAGCGGTTTATCCGCCCACAAGATCAAAACATAAAATTATTAATAACATTTTTCTGTGGCGTCACCAATGTAGAGGTTTTTTCAATATCCTTAACGTCAAACCTTTTCTCTCTCCACAATTTTTTGTAATTAATTAATTGATTAAAAATGTTATGTATCTCTTCAAAATTTTATTAATATCTATATGTATGTGACGGCTAAGCGCGACTTAGCAACAACACGAGGTGTGGAGATAAAGTTATTTTGCACTTTTAACTAGCAATTCTTTATCTTGCTTAGGTTTAGGATAATTAACTTTCTGCTTATTTATGAAATCCTATTATTAAGGTGACGGCGTCCCATTTTGGGATCTAGTTTCTCTTTGCAAAACTCTGTTCTAAAAACATGTCGTTTAAAATTAACTTTGTAATGTTTGTTATAACTGTTGAGATTTAGTAATTTATGTAACATTTATTAAGGCGAAACTAAATGTTTATTTTTAAACTAAAAAAAATTAACAACTTCATATTATGTAGTTACTCTTTTTTTTATCGAGATCTAAAACTCTTGTATCTGGAAACACATCTATTTTTCTAAAAACAACTATAAATTATTTAGAATATTGTAGGTAATTTTAAATTATACGTGGGAAAAAACCACGGGACACAACTTATATCCTATAAAAATATTCATAAAAAAATTAATTAAAATTTATCTTAATTGGTGATTCATTAAGGTTAACGTACTTTAAAATATAAACAATCTAATTAATATTGTTATTAATAGATAATGATTACGAATTCCTCTTGAATTGAGAATTTTATTTTCATTACGCATACATTATTTTTATATCAACATATTTATTTATTTGTTATCTTAGACGTTTTTAATATAACCGATCTTACAAAAGACTCAAAACATATTTCTTAGCTTAGTAATATCAGTACATAGAAATGTAGTCATAATTACATTTATATTAAATGCTTTTTTATACGCGAAGTAACAACGAAAGATTCATAATGCCGATTACATTAAAAGAATTTATAGTAAAACCTGCAGGCCTATCTTTTTATATATTTGCCTATAATTTTTACAATGTTTTTTACCCGAGCGCCCTGGAGGGAGTGTCTCTTTCTTTATCTTCCGATACGGTCTAGTAGCTACATGCCTCAGGAGGATTGGGTCCGATTCTTGTAAGTGGAATGTCTTTTTCCCTCCCGCTAACTCTATCAAGGCCAGGAGGGTCAGCCACAATGTGAAATGCAATTTTGAAAAAAATAACAGGAGTGTAACATTTTTAAACTATTTTACGTATGTATGACTATTTCTTTGGCGCACTTTTGAACCTAAATGGCTTAGTGCATTTTAGCAAAATTCAAAGTCAGCTTCGTTAGATTTGTATTAATTGTGGATGTGACATAGCCTATTAAAAAGTTAACTAGCTCCATGTGCAAGGGTGACGATGCTTTATAACCTAACAACACTTTTTATATTATTAAAAACGTACATACATATGACAATTTACTAGTTACTAGACTGCATAAAATTAGTAACTCTTTTAAAAACTGTATACGGTCTTACAATAGGATTCCAGAAAGCGTTCAGAAGCTTTTTATTAATAAATTTAAAAAAGGTCAAAGAACGTTAGTGTGGTTAGGGCTATTACAAAATTAGTAAAAAAGTGAAACCTTGGAGGACATAACACCTTGGGAATGAGACCGTCACTCCAGGCTTTACAGTGAACATAATACGTAAGTTACTTTTATATTTAAAAAAAAAAACAAGACATTAAAAAAAATATGATACACTGAGTTTGTTTGCTGTTATTATAAAAACTCATCATTAAAATACAACGTGGGTTTTACTTAAAGCTTTAAGTACGAAAAATACATAAGTTTTCAAATTCATGGAATTTAATAATTTCACGTAATTATTTCACCGTGAACAAAATTACCATACGATTTTCGTAGAACGAGAGGATAGCCTCACGAAACAACCAAGCTTTGATTATATGATACTACGAACAAGTAAACAACTTTTTACAGATAGTTAATTGTTTTCAAATGTTCAAAGCTTAAAAAAGAAGTGTTTCTGATTTCAAAATAGGTCTGTGTTTATTTTTAATGGTAGGTATACATAATAAATAAACTTATAAGCGCTACACAATCAACGGCCCCCATTAGGATAGTTATATCCTGTGTCGGGGTCCGGAAACATACACAATGACAAGGACAAACACACCCAGACTGGAAAACATGCCTGTATGGTCAATACAAACATCTGCTCCAAGCGGGAATCGAACCCGCGACCTGTGGCGTTTAAGGCAGGTTCGCTACCGCTGCGCCACAAGGTCTTCTATTATACATAGTTTTATTTAATGTTTTTTGAAGAATAATTTTAACCTAAAATAAATTTATGACACTAAAAATTAATGCAAGTTTTACAAACATTTTTGTATAATTTACTTAAATACATAAAACATAGAGGAGGCAAAATATTAAAGACAACAAAATTATTTTCTCACAGAAGTAAAACAAATTAGTTTCCCAATAAAAGCATGTTGTAAGAAACAATACATCGAACAACATTGCAAATAGCGTTGAAGCTAAGTAATGTTAGCAATAAATGAAAATGAGAATTAATGTTAAACTGTTGTTGGCGGAATCGATCGCAGTGCCACGAGCGCTTTCATCCCATTATTCATGTAAGGCCGGAGTGAGGGAACAGCCACGCCGCCTTTATATTCTAATAAATCATTTCAGCTTTTAACACGACCTTCCTTACCCGTTTAGATTTTCGTAAACTATTTTATCACCAATATAATTCAAGAAGATTTCGTAATTATGTATGTATATAAAATGTATATCGACATGTAGCCATGTCTTTATGTTTCGTAAAGAGCCCAAAACGGCCGGACTGGTTTTAATTAAATTTTCAGGTAGTCTTTAGATTAGCCTGGCTAGCAGTAACCTCACAGTCACGTTTTATCAATAAATAAGAACTCTATAGAGACCCTAACTCCCACCCCAACTATGCCATTCCTTTTCCTTCCTCCATGATACGTTCTCCTCTTCACCACAACTATTTAAAGCAGTGTACATAGGCTTCATACCCGCCTACCTTAACTCTGCTTACCATCATCCTAATTAAAAAAAAACAATAAATGTCACTTCAGATTAATTTAAAGAACCACATAAGAACATATTGTATTACGCATCAATATTCAAATTCAACACCAAAATATTAACTAAATTCATTTCTCGATACAAACAAACCCTCAATAACATTACCTCAATCACATAAGTAGCAATTATTTAAAACAAGTGAGAAAAACCCAGCAGGTGCGCCGCTAAAATGGCACTCGCCATGTATAGCATGGTATGCTTTACACGACAGACTCCCACTGAGAGCGAGTGCAATATATTTGTGGCTTTATTACGTCTTAATATGCCAACTTGATATAAAGTTACTTCCAGACTTGAATAGATCAAAGCTAGACTGTCTTGTATGCATAATATGAAGTTTGATTACGATTGTCGTAGCCACTCCTAACTTTTATGCTAAGTGGATGATAAAATTAGAATATACTCCTCTAATATTCTCTATTGGTGTATGTAAAATGTATTTCCTTCAGTCCGTAATATGACTTCGTATTATAAAACCTAGTTCCCCGCCGCGACTGTTTGTTTGCGATAAGCTCAAAATGTACTTAACGGCTTTTGATACGGTTTTCACCAATGGACAGAGTGATTCATGCAACACGCTTAGGTCTATAATTTGTTATGGTTTTGAGTTAATTGATTGAAATATGAAAGGTACGTTTTCAAAACGACGGAAAAACTCAAGCAAGCCGAATCTTTGATCATCACAGGAACGCGTGGCAGGTGTGCTAGTTCGTAAATTTAATAAGAGTAATATGTTATGTGAACATTTATAGCCAATAACTACTATATATAACGTATTACATAAACAAAATAAATGTTGCATAAAAACGCAACAGAATGTCTTCATTCATGTACAAAATGCCTATCTCGTAACTTAAATGTTATATAAACTATATTCAAAGCAAATAACTATAAATATAAATAAAAACAAACCATAGTGATATAGTAAAAAGTTTTACGAGTATTTATTCTCATATTCATTCCACATTAATACAGGAATGTTGTAGAGATGCACGCATTCTTGTAAGACAGTTTTTGCAATATGTAGTAGCCATGTGATGTGATGTACATTCCGTTATATATTTTTACCTGAAACAAATGAAAAAGAAATTTAGTATGAGTACAGAATAAATGATCAATAACAATAATATATATTTAAAACCGAATATATTAATGGCTACATAATATTATGTACATATATCGGCAGTTGTGGATTTACCAATTTTCAAGGTACAGGCTGTGAGGTGTGAGGTAAGGTGTAAATTTTCTTTTAAAACATCAGACAACCTCTTGCAAAAATCTTTTTGATTTCTATGAGGTAGCAAAAAAAATATCTGTAGCCCTAGGCTCAATCCTACCCTAGCCTGCTGGTAAATACGCCACTGCATATCGGAATTAATTTTTCGATCCTTATGAAATTTTGAGTGTTCAAAGTCACATACAAATCGTTCCTACGTAAACTCTTGAAAGTGAAGAGGACTTCCTTACAGGAGAGCAGTTTGAAATTAATTTTATGGGTAATTTTGTCTTACTCTTTTACAAAAAGCAACAAGGATTAATTATTATAGGTTTTTTTGCTCACACATTAAATTATACCTTACTTTACTTTAATCTTATATCCGAAATAAAAAATGCAACTTAATAGATTCGATAATTTACCTAGGGACGGTCGAAAAATCCTCTTCTGATTTATTATATAAATCAACTAACAATTGAGATAAATAATGCTATAAGATTGGATTCTACAGAATTTAAAACAAAATCTGATCACGTATTGCCTCTAAAGTGCTGTTCTTTAAGCCATTAAAGTTAAACTACCATTCTGCCTTTATACGATTCCACTAAAGATTATCCTTTAGAATATTTAAGGGTTACAAGCAATAGCTAATATAAGCTTGCAATTCAGATAAATCACGATAAACCTTTCTAAAATTCCTATGCGATATTATTAGTACCTAGATAAGCCCGCGGCGCCACTCGCGTGATGTACAGAAATATTGTTTGGTTTTTTGCACGGTAACATGTTGTTTTTCTAATACATAGTATGGCTAAATTGCTGCTTATACCATTAGCTATCTGCCAGTTAAAATTCGGCCAATGGTGTCCAATGGTGTCGGTAACTAACCGGAACACAAAATCATTTTTTTTAAAGTGCCGTAAATATTTACATATCATAAGCATTCAGTAAAAAGAACATACTTTAATTGTATTATTTGTATAGATTAAAAATATAATATTCCAGCGTGCTTAACGTTTTATTAATAAGGTACTTTATTGCAATAAATAAAATTGCTTCAGACGTAAGCTTTCACCCCATGTTTGACACTTTATGATTTTTTCTCAAAAAAGCGGCGCGAATGTCCAAAAACCATCTATATATATACCAAAATTCAATAAAACCAGTTTAGTAGTTTAGGTATGAAAAAGTAAAAGGCAAAAAGAGTTACTCTTACATTGATAACATAAGTCTATATCTAAGTTGAAATCCTGTAATTCATTTTTTTGTAAATCCCACAGAAACTTAATACTTTTCCGGGATAAAAAGTACCCTTTGTATTAATCAGGTAACAATCTATAAATGAGCCAAATTTCATCCAAATCCATACAGTCGTTTTTGCGTGATTAAGTAACAATCATACAAACATCTAAACCTACAAACGTTCATATTTTTTATATTAGTACGATCAACATCGACTCGTGAAATAATTCATTATGTAAATATAATTCTGCATCTCAGATATGTATAATGTCAACCTACATACATACATAATATATGAGGAATGAGTCACCTTTTCAAAGCAAACTGTTGAGACTGCGTGTCGAATGCGAGGTATAAGGCTATCCATTCATCTGGTACAAAACTCGGTAATTACACTTAATATATACCCTCACACATGTAAATTTTATTTGTCATCTCGCTCATACTTAAATGATGTTATGAGAAAGAGCGAGAAGGCGGATTATGTATAAAAAATTCGCATGTTACGTACACAGTACAGTAGACGATCAGTCTAATTCTAATTCCGTCTCCGATTGCATTCGCAACACCCTCGTGTCGTTACCCCGGGACTTATTTCAAGAACATTACACTTTGAATACCGCAAATATTAACTTGAGGTTAAAATTCTTTTCGATATTGCTCGAGCCTTTTATTTATTAAAGCAAAGCAAAAACATAAATAAGAGGAAATTGGCTTTAAAATTTTATTATAAATCCGAGGAAGATTAAAATATTTATACAAGCCGTGTCGGAAACGATTATATTATTCGCATTTAATACCATCAACGTGAATTAATTTGTCACGCGCCTCTACATACACATCAATAAATTTATTTGATTTTATTTATACTTCATCAATAATATTAAATCCAACATTCTGAATAAAGCTTTATACATTTTATAATAAAATTTTAAACGACATAGTCATTCAGACACACGATGCTCAACTATTTATGAGCACAAGTACGTTTTACTAATTTCATCTCCGATGACGCCCTTAGCCGTGATTCGGCTTCGCAGGAGGCATCCTAAGAACGGAATCAAATTTGAGCCCATGCGAGGGCTGTCCCTTTTTCACGGCCATTTTTCACTCAGTGACGCTGTCAAGACCAGTAGGGCCAACAGCAATACACAATCCGAAAAAAAAAAACGTTTTATTAGAGCGAATATACATCCAACTCACTCTTGTAGGAACGTTCAAAAGACAATAGGATTTCAAACATCTTTTTGTAAATTACCGAACAACCGAACCGAGACCGGACACTGGAACCGACTCATTCGATACAAGTCGGCGGCCTCTTTCGATAATCGAACTTCGTGCAAAAAGTCCGTGAAGCGACTCAAAGGCATTAGCAAAGGAGCAATAAGAGAACGGGCGAACAGCCAGAGAACGGGTTTCGTGCGTGAGAATGCACGCTAATATATGCGCCATAAGACAATGCATCCACCGCCGAGCTCGCAGCGCCGAGCGCCGCCACCAGTGACCTATGTTCCTTTAGACACGTCACAAATCGCGATTTATAAGCACTATACTTGAACGCAAATAAGCAATACCATGTCAACCCACACGAATGTCATTTCGAGAAAAACGCGTTTGAAGATTTTGAACAACTTGCTTTATATGACTTTTTTTATGTATTGGTCAAGTTTTTGGCAATTTCAGATTTATGTAATTAGTTATTTATACTTATTTTCACAAAAAATAAGCATACAAAACTGCATATTTCGTATATAATATAACCTAAAACGTTTAAAATAATACATAAATTGCATGATTAAAAAATGGCTTTTTAGAAGTTTTAAAGCATAAAACCCTACAAATATTAAAGAAAAATGTTCTTCAGCCATTTACCAACACTACTGCATATATAACTCAGTTTTTTCAATTCTGTGGGTTAACATGGTATTGCTTATTTGCGTTCACATAGCGTCTGCCATTCAATTCCGCAATTATACAAATACCGTACACTCCTATAATATGTTTACTTACTTGAACAATAGAATACTTAAAGTTAACGACAGCTGCATGTTGAAGCGTGTGTAACGAGACCTCGCTTCGTTAGAGTCGCAGATTTAAAATAAAACTCTTCGCAGCGAAAACACAAAAAAACTGCTGCAGTACAGAGTACGCTTGACCTGCAAATTGAAAGGCCATGACTGCAATATGCAAGTTCGCAAAAATGCGCGCTCCGTCGAAGCTGGAGGTATTAATTTAGCATACGACGGAACCATATTTCGCATCTTTTCCTCCACTCAGCTGCACTGATGTTTTATTTCAATTGTCTCTGCGGGTGGATTGCCCTATTTCGAGAGTGCACTTGCGAATAATATTCAACAAATCGAATTTAGAGTGCTCTATATTTCCCACACCGAGCTTACTTTGTTGATAGATTTAGATACGTTCGACAGAAAAACGAGGTTCACAATTATAAACGCTACACACTCGACGGCTCCCATTAGGATAGTTATATCCTGTTTTGGGGTCCGGAAACATACACAGGGATAAACACACCCAGACCGGAAAACATGCCTGTATGGTCAATATAAACATCGGCTCCGAGCAGGAATCAAACTCGCGACTTGTGACGCTTAAGGCAGGTTCGCTACCGTTGCGCCACAACGTCGTCAATTTGTACCTATATACGAGTATAGTTTTGTACAATATTGTATTTGTATCTTGTATGTTAACTGTTACTAAGCCTACGCTGTCCGACCGTCCGTCTGTCAGCGGGCTGTATCTCACGAACCATAATAGGTAGAGAGTTAAAATTTTCACGCAATATGTCGCTACAAAAAGAAATACTAAAATGAAAGAAACATTTAAAAATAAAGGAATATTGGAAACTTTACATTTTTATACTACAGTGGAACGGAATCTTTTATGCGAGTCCAACGAATTATAATTAAAATATATATATTAAATAAAATAAATAATAAATAAATAAACGCTACACACTCAACGGCCCCCATTAGGGTAATTATATCCTGTGTCGGGGGTCCGGAAACATTCACAATGACAAGGACAAACACACCCAGACCGGAAAACATGCCTGTACAATTAATACAAACAACTGCTCCGAGTGGGAACCGAACCCGCAACCGTCGATGCTAAAGGCAGACTCGCTAGACACAACGCCACAACGGTGTCATATATTATTCAAAAAATTCTTCTTCTTATCGAGTGGTTAGCGGCCAACCTAGTGTCAGAGTTGTTCAGGTCACCCGTAGGACTCTGACTTGACTTTTCGACTGTTGCCAAATTGTCAACAACTGGAACCTACTTTTTACGTGCCCTCCGAAGCACGAAGACGCTCTGAAATACCACTATGCGATCACCCATCTAGTGACTGATCGCGCCTAAAGTTGCTTAACCTACTGATCGTTTACCGATCAGTAGGTGCACTCGGCTATGAGCGTCCATGAGAGGACTTCTATTGTGTGTGCGATTCACACACGATATAAGTGAAACTTCAGTAAATCGACAAAAGAATGAGATAAATATATTTAACAAGATATAAAAATATTCACAAACACTGTTAAATACTAACACACCACGCTGACTTCGTACTAAAAAGCTGTAATATGCAGCCGCATACATATATATATACATACACACCGACATTTGCTCTCTCGCTCTGGCTCACTAAAGCATAGCGCAAAGAGGAGAGACCGATAATATAAAATAGTATGTATATTTCTGTCTCATTCTTCCGACACTTTTTCGTATTTGTGTCTCTATGGACTTATTTTTTCGTTTCATCGAGTTTGAAATCACAACGACTCTAAAGAAGTTTCACTTCAAAAAATAACATAGCAAAATCAACCATAGCAAAATATTATATTTAGTCATAATATAAATTTATTGTTCGCACTGTTCGAATATCTTCGTTACTGGTTAGCCATAAATAATTAATGAATTTTCTCTACCACGCGACCCTCCTCTATCTAAACCATTGATCAATGTCACAGTTAGTTACAACTTACAACTACAGATTAACAGAATCTGATTCAGAGTTTGATTGTGAATGTACTTTGCGACCTAATTTCATGGATATTAAATGTATCATGAGCTAGAATTTTAATGTACTTAATAAATAAATAATAATAATAATAGCTATTATTTTCGTGGGAGACATTATTTCAAATTTAGCATATATTTGTTTAATTTTTAAATGTTCTTTTTAAATTCTTCCTAGTATCATGGGATTTATCCCGGGTTTCCTTGTACTCTTATCCGGCTATTAGTTTTTACATAGAGCGATTGCCATCTGACCTCCGCAACTCTAAGGGCGACCCAGTAACTCATTGGATAAGAGTGAATTAGCAATCAAGAATTAACTATTGTTATATGTTATGATAACAACCGGGACCGACAGCTTAACGTGTTCTCCGAGGCACGGTACCTCCCACAAGGATAAACGTGCAGACCGAAAAAGATATTTATAGATCATCTGCTCCGAGCGGGGACCGTCGAGGATTAAAGAAGACTAAAGACCTGCACACCACAATGGTCGTTATTTTATATTAACTTAATAAAATTAATAAATTTGCAACAATAAATATGAGAAGTTTGTGTTAGAGTGTTTCTTGTGTAAATGGTGATCTTGTAACGCAAGTAAGGGCTGTCTGTTCTTTGATTGAGTAAAATTAGTCGTGATTACGTATCGAGTTACTCGTCCGCCTGCGATTTTCAGCTCCATTGCGCCCATCGTCAGACGAACCGGCGACGAACTTTTAAAAAACAATTTCCTTTCAAAAGCTTTTATACGCTGTTAGCATAATTGATATTCTTTATCCATTACCAGATTAGTCGCCCTTACGAAAATGTATTAGATTTTTGGCAAAAACCTTGTAAACTCAGCTTTAATATTAACACAATATGTCTAGCACAAATTGGATCTTCCTATCGAATGTTGCTGGATAAACGTTAAAAACAAAATATATGTATTACTACTCTATCATCTAGAATGTTTTTCTGATATTCATTTTTATACACTGAACCAATTATCCGTTTATGTACATAAAGTCTTGTAAAAAATAATTTGAAACATCGAATCAACGTTCTTCTCTTAAGTATATAACGTATTACCAATTATTACAAAACATTAAAATTATTATAATTCTACATTTTTTTTTATGTGACTAAGTTGGCAAGCAAGCGTACGGCCCACCTGATGGTAAGCGGTTGTCGTAGCCTATGGGCGCTAGCAACACCATACATTTTTAGGTGTCACTCACACCTTGCCTTGAGATATTAGTTCTTAAAATTGCCCACTAATTTCACTAGCTACTGTGTCCTTCAATCCGAAACACCGTATACTGCTTCACGGTAGAATAACTGACACTGCGGTGGTACCTACCTAGCCGGCCTTACCACCAGTAAAATTATATAGTCAACTTCCGCCGACGGTCTTTCCGAACCGATACGTCTTGGGAACTTTCAAGAGCGTATTCTTTCCTTAAAGGTCGGCAACGCGCCTGCATCCCTTCTGGTGTTGCAGATGTTCATGGGCGGCGGTGACCGCGTAACATCAGGTGAGCCTCCTGCCCGTTTGCCCCCTCTCACATAAAAAAAAGACAAAATACTACAATATGGGAAGTGATCAACCCCTACTTTGCTAGAAGTATTTTTGTGCTGTGAATATCAAAATCTGCAATCTGTTAAACGACAAACTAAGGAATGTCCATCACCATTACATAATCAACAGACAAAATTCGTATTAAAATCAAAATTAATTCAGTTAAGATTTGATTAAATAATAACACAAAGTCTAAAAGCAATTTTAACTTTAATATAGACCCTTATAAAATACAAATAACGTTAAATCAGTACATTTAAATTAGCTCACGCCCGGGCGAATTGTATCCACAAAGCAATGTAATTAAAAACAAACAGCTCAGAATGGCCGACGAATTTATTTCAGCGCTTAATTAGCTATGCTAATGGCTTATCGGCTGGTACCGTGGTTTTTAGTGTTTTATTTATTGAGAAACTTTATCAAGAACTAGCGATACGCCCTCTTTGCTTCAGTCGCGTAGAGATGAACTGCAAGTTCCAATTTTATTAAATAAGCAAAACAAAACTTGAAATAGCTGCCTTTACATTTAATGAAAGGTTGCGTCTAGGTATGTACATAATTAATTGCCCTTTCAGACCTTTGAAGTTTAATATATTAGTAAAACTATGAAATAACTCGTCAAGTTAGTTGAAAGTTTAAGTTTGTAGGAAGTTAGGAACTAAAATAACACAAGGACCTTTCATCAATTATGTTATAACATTATTTAGTTCATTTTATGTTTTTTTCTTATGTTAAGACGACTTTTATCATAATACAGTCAGATCAATTCTAAAAGTGATCCGAATATATGATATAATGCTACAGTTCCAATATTTTTCTAGACTATCTTTCAGACGTTACCAATATTTTTCTACTAAATTTCATTAAATTATATAACCTTTGCTCATAAACAAATATAACTAATTTCGCATTATTCATTATGTACACACGCACTATTAGAGTTCATACTAAAAACTTCATTTGATTAAGACAATTTAAGGATCGACTGTTTCCACAATGCTTATAATAATTCAAAAGCTATTATCATTTTTGCTTCTCCGCTCAATGTAAATATAGCTTTACGAATTGTAAAAATCCAATATATTTTTGCTTTAAAATCGAAACAAAATACGAAATTGTTCGCATATAACCGTTAACGAACCGCTTATTTCAATTCGAATCATATGAATACCTTTCATGTCTGGGGATATCAAGTGGTATATTTTGCAGGCGAAATTGTCACTAAATACTTCGTCTTAAGTATCAAAATAGCATGAACATGGGGGTTTTATTGAAAGACATTCGATTCTTGAATAAAACCTGAACTAATCATGCAACGACTTCGAACTGAGAACGTTCGGTCGCACCCAGAATATTTTGCAGTCACGTTATTAAGAATTCGCATAAACTTTGTTTATTGATACAAAATAAGATTAATATAATTTTTAGCTTAAATAAATCCAAATTAATGTTTTAGAATTGTATGTTATCTTGTCACGACAAAACATATGATAAAAAGTCGATGATTTCTGCAGGGGATAGCGGTTTTTAAAGTAATTCGTTTGTATTTCTACTGAGATCAGACTGTAGATAAGAGCTTAAAATATTGAATTTAAAATATATTTTGTTTTATCATGACTTCACTTGAAAATAATTTTGATGTTACCGACAGAGCTTTGTCTCCTTACTTTTACATTCCATCCTCTTCCAACTTCTCCTACCCATCATTAATAATTTAATTTTCTATTTACTACATATATATTTTTATTTACTATATTAATAGGTGGCCTGTCTGTGTGGCCTTGACAGCCTCACTGCGAGTACGGAGACCTAGCTGTGAAAAAGGGACAACCCTACAAGAGCTTTTTTTTATGTTAGAAGTTGGCAAACAAGCATACGGCCCATCTGATGGTAAGTGGCTGCCGCAGCCTATGAGCGCTTGCAGCACCATTAGTAGGTGCCACTCACGCGTTGCCAACCTCGATATATTACTTCTTAAATCTCGTTGGCCCAGTAATTTCACTAGCGTACAATGCCCTTCAGACCGGAACACAGTAGTGCCTAAGCACTACTATTTGGCGGCAGAATATTGGACACTGCGGTGGTACCTACCTAGCCGGCCTCTTGCAACAAAGACCTACCACCAGTGTGACTGATTGCACTGGTGGAATAATCTCTGTTGTAACAGAGGTTATCCCAACAGCGGGCGGCGGGCGGCCGGAACTTAAAGTTGATTTTTCCCTTAGAGTGTCTCTTGCAAGACTTGGAACTTTGTCTGTAGATATTATTGTTTAGATTCCCATTTTTGACAAATAATTTAATTTTAATTGCGCAACATATTATGTAAACGAATACTTGCACACATAAAATAAAATATTTAATCCCGGATTGATTCAACTTTACACAAGAAGAAAAGTCCGTGATGTAAATACGTAACTTAGCTCATAAAGTCAAGACTTTATGGGCGGAAGACGGCAGATGGTAGGAATCGATTTGCAATTAGGGCCAGCCGTACATCCATTACTTCGGTTTTCATTAAAATTTCACATTTTTTCATTGATAATTCATTTACTGACTGTAGTTAACTATTGCGGTAAGAAAACAATTATGTTTATACATTAATTTATTATAACATTTTTATTATTTTTATTAACCGTACAGTTTGATTTTATATGTAAAATAATATTCAAAAGATTTGGTAAAATTGAAACTGAAAAAGTAAACAGAATTACTAATTCTTTAAAGATAATTCTTAAAATATTATCAACACTTTAAATAGTTTTAAAAGAGTCGTTACAATAAAGCCTGTAATGACAACGCTATTTTTTAAACTAAGCTTTCCCTAATTTTCTTCCAACATAAACAGCAATTTTACCCATCATGCATCATGTATATGAATGCTGAATATAAAATGTATAATATTATATATCATTACCAGTTCTTGACTTACTTACTTACTCCACAGACTTACTATCTAATATTGAAAACCATTGAATAGAGTGCATATATTATAGTGCAATATTGAGTGCACCTAATATTGGTTATATTAGGTGCACTCAAGTCACTTAATGTATGCTGTATGGCAAACCTTTTTGAGACACCGCAATGTCGATGTTCGGGATGTATATACATGCTCGTCATTGTATTTTGTTTATTGTGTGTGGTTGATATATGCTTGGTTTAATTATTAGTTTTCTTTGTTTTGTTTACATTAATTTTCTATAAGTTAATTTTTTTATTATTTATTTTGTTTTTTTTTCCTCTTTTTCTGTTTTGCACTGCATGTTTAAATTATTTTCCTTTTCATTACTTTTATTATTATTTTGCTTTTTGCGTGTTGTCTTAAATAAAGTTTTCTTTCTTTCTAATATAAAATTATTTTGTCGAGATGACTGTCGTAAAGGAATTTCTAATGTTTAACGACGATCAGCATAGTTTAACCGCAATGCTATAACATCACCGTTACTTACTTACAGTATTAGCGGTTACTTGACTTATTATATTTAAAATCACGCTAAGGACATGGGCGTAGCGAGGTAGGCGCAAGGGGCCTGTGAAGACCTTGCTAATTTGAGCTATTTAACTAATAACTGAAGGAAATAGTCATTTTCCGACCTCTCTGAACCCTAAATTAAGACTTTGCTCTCACCTAGGCCAAAAGCTGGCTACACCCATGGCTAAGGATATCACTGAGCGTTTATCAATTTCATCCATCATTTCTGTAGGTTTTAGTAGGTTAACTTTACAAATAACTAATTATAATCGACAATGCTTTTAATCCCTTTACTCGATAACACAATAAATTGCACAGCACTTTAAATACTGCGTCGGATTTTAAAGATTCTTCTTATGTACAGTTCTTCAGTACGTTTGTCACTGTACTACTCTGACGAATTTTGTGTGTGTGTATGTTTACGTTCGGTTGATAAATTATTTGGATTTAAAATTGGACCCAATAAGGAGTGCTGCTTCCATATATCAATTTATCTTTTTTTTACTTCAAGCGAGGAAAATTCTTTCAGATTTTACAGTACAAACTATTCTCTGTTACAGTACAAAATATTCCCTATTTATTTTCACATAATTATTATGTATGATTTATTATGCTTACGCTATTTTTACTAGGTTGTCAGTATGAAGTTAGCCACGAGTTCAGTCTTATTCTTAAACCGCACTACACATTAGTATAAACATAAACACGTTTAAATCAATCAAATTATTCTTGTAATCGATCAATCATGTCAAATTATTCTTATAATCCTTCCAGCTATTATCTATCTTTTTAAATCTTTGTCAGTATGTTAATATTTAGTTGCCGCGGGTAATAAATGCACTCTACAGGTAATGCGGAATACTGATTTAGCTCCACGTGAAAATGAGGCGAGTAACATTCATCGTGTATGAATTATTTATCACCGTTTGCGAAAGCGGCGTTAGCTTAAAACGTTATTTCAAAGGTTATATTCGCAAAATGCTATAATCATTTTCAGTTGTGAATACTCTTCGTATTTGTATTGAAGACTTCTTTTGTCATTATATTTTTAATGTCTTGATAAATAATATTCTATTTCATTAATCATCAGTTTCCAATAACTAGCGTTTTTTTGGATTGAATGGATTTCTACTTTATACGTGCGTGCTACTGCGTGTTTTTGTGTATTTAAGATGGCAAACAATCATTTAGGTTTACTAATTCAAACCATCCCCGTAGTCGGTTCACAGTATTATCGACAGCACATCGTGCATTGTCCAGATGAAGAATAAGAGAAGAAATACAGATGAAAATGTCTTTTAGTCTTAAGTCTCAATGAATTTTTATAATATACTAGCAGTGACCGCGGCTCCACTCGCGTTAAAAATATTTTTTGATAATTCCACGGGAGCCCAAAATTTTTTGGGATAAAAGTGTCCTATGTAATTTGTGTGTCGCAAATTTCATCCAAATCCGTACAGTAGTTTTTGTATGAAACAGTAACAAACATCCATCCATCCATCCATCCATCCAAACTTTCATATTTAAAATGTTAGTTAGACTGTTTATTTGTAAAAAAACTTTGGATCATAAGTTGAAAATAATATATGTTATCATAAATTCTAAATCCACTCTCCCGAATTAAACTGTATATAGAGCGTGCAGATGACAGTTTTCACAAGGGTTGTCATATCTCAAGTAGCACTTGATCCTCTTACATTACAAATGGCCATGGTTAGCGGTGACCACAAAGCATCACGCGTATCATCTCCCACTGTTTATTGTACATACTATACACTTACCCGCACTTTGCTTTACTTTTAATTAGAATGGCAATAATTATTACGTCACATAAAATTTCACAATTGTATCCTATTATACGTATCTATTTACATACGAGATCAAACCTTAGTGCTTAGTAATTAGAAACTATGTCAATATGTAGATAGATTTATGATATTGAAATAATTATGGAAAGCTTTTTTTTTTAATTCTATTTCATGAGGGCTAGCAAAAACAAGCATGTCCGCCTAATCGTAAGCAGGCACCGCAAACTATAAACGCGCGCCATAGTTGGCGCATCGATAATGCGCGATGCCAACCCAGAACAGGAGGGAAGGTATATGAAGGAAAAAAGAAGAGAAGAAAGGGGATGGGAGATTGGGCCTCCGGCGCTCTCACTCATCGCATGAAACGCAAACAGTATTGTTACTTTACGCTGATTTTCTGTGAGAGGATAGTACTTCCCCAATCGAGTGTGTTGAGCATGCTACTACCGTTAAAATTTTATCAAAATTGAAGGCGATTAAGGTTTTTTTACTCTTTACAAATATATAGGATAACTTAATTCTTACATATCTTGGCACTTAACTCTACTTCAGTTTGTGTTAAGTAAAACAATAAATAACAAAAACGTGCTGTGCAATTCAAAACTTTAAGAAGTACGGCGATATTTTTGCTTAAACCGGCATTTAATTTTACAACTCGACTTCTCGAGTCGAAAATTTATTTACGTCAGCTCCAGACAATGGCACATTACGTTGAAAATGCATTTGGATATTATTTATGTTAGAAAATAGAAAACGTTCAATTTTCAGAAGATTTCGTCGTAAAACGCGAAAAGTTATTAATACGCTAACAACATTTCCTCTCGGTCACAGTCATCTGATCTTTTCCCTGACTTCTTATCTGAATGATATCATAAGATACAAATGTATACTACAGCCTTGACCTTCGCAATAACAGAATAATGTTGTATGATTTCATTTAGTAAAAAATTCCAATTTAAAATCCCTCAACATCCTTTATCTAATAGAAGATAGCTTTAAACAATTGGACATACATAGGAACATTCTCGATCGAGACAAGTTTGATAAAAAAAATATTAAAAAGAAATCAAATAATCAAAATAGGTATGACGAAATCAACTTTGAGCCTCAGCGAAGGCTGTACCTTTTTCTCAGATGTCTCAGTACTCGGCTATCGCGCCCGATGACACTATGTCAGGGCCAGTAGGATAACAATTTTTGGATCGGGGATTGAAAATAAACGAACAAAAGAGGATGTGCTATTTAATAGTTGATCACGTTTCGCATAGAAATGCATTAATGAATTATTTTTATATAAGAATATCATATAAAGTTTATCATTATAATATTGTAGACAGCGTCTCATTATAATGCAACGCATATCTCCAACAGTGCTATGCAGCAATCAGTCCTTTGTGCCAAGGAAATTGTGCATAAAGTGACATTTCAAGAGATCGCAATCAAAGATAAATTGTATACACTATTCAGCGAAACAAAACGTCGCGTATAAGTGAAGTATATTTTAATTGACATCAATAAATTTACACTAATATTATCAACGTTAAAGTTATTGCGCCTTCCTTAGGTTTTTAACGCTGTGAATTGTAAAGCAAGCGCACGAATTACGGGTAAGATCTAGAATATTATCATACCGACGACCGTCTTGGTATTTAACACAAATGGTTGCTGACTCGACTCCCTTTAAGCAGATTTTCTGACTTGGTTATAGGTTTTTTGGCATAAGCCCAGCTAGGTAGGTACCACAGCAGTGTCAAACAATCGACCGCAAAGCAGTAGTGTCTTTGGCATTACTGTTTCGGTTTGAAGGGCACTGTAGGCAAGTGAAATTACTGGGCAAAAGAGATTTAAGAACCAATATCTTGAGGTTGGCAACGCGTGAGTGTCAAAAATCTGAAAACTCTTAACTGAAACTGGCCAACGATTAACTGTCGGTTCTAGATCAAATTAAATTTTGATAGTCTGTTATTCAAAAGTTACATTTGAGGTTGCGAACGTAAGAGATCGCAATTTAATTTCTATGTGAGGGTGTCAATCAAATTCAAAAACTGAAATTGCATTTTGCACGCTAATCCCAAAAATATAACATTTCATTGAACTGTTAGTAAACACTTTAAACTTAATTCTAATCCAACGTGCGTCTATGTTAATCAACCTGATTCAAATCATTTACCGTTGAATACTAATTAAAAGCAATAAAAGCGATAAAAGAAAATCGTTTCCGTCAATATATAGTTTTCAGAAACAACTAGGTCAAATCAATAAGATTTTGCATGCTCCATTTTACGCTTTTCCGACCGTGTTGTTTTATTTTTAGAAATTACTCGCACTAGCGAATCGCCCACGTTTCGTTCAGGTTTCATAGATATTTTAAGAAAATAACATAATTTTATTATAGGCAATAAATTAGGGCTATGAATTGATTCCTCTATAAAGTGCAAAATTTTCCATAAATTAATAAGAAAAGTAAACATAGTGACAATATATTATGTATGTATTTATAAAAATGGAAGCAAATACATATACGTAGGTCGTAGGTCCAAATACGGTCAAGCACCTATGATTTTCACATGAAGGTGGCGGTGAAGGAAAATATCGTGAAGAAGACTATAAATAATATAACCAGAAGAAGTTCCAAAATTCCAAGACATGTATATCCGCTAATCCTAGTAGTGATCCCTTCCTAATATACCTTACATGCCTGCCTGGTTACTTTGGTGAAGAGCTCGTGAAGTAACTACTCGTCAGGCGTGTTTCGAGGTCGATACTGCGGACAGGCAGGGCGGATATCGGATGGTCATTTTTCACCGGGGAAATTAAAAACTAAAGTATTCTAAATAGAGTCCTCTATATCCTCTTTTCTCCCGGCTTCGGGATGTGACGAACCCATCGCCCGCTGTTCCGATAACCTCTTTCACAGCAGAGATTATTCCACCAGTGCAATCAATCACACTGATGGTAGGTCTTTTGTTGCAAGAGGCCGGCTGGGTAGATATCACCGCAGTGTCAAATATTCCGTGAAATAGGTTAGTGAAATTACTCGGCAGAGGAGATTTAAGAACCAATATCTCGAGGTTGGCAACGCGTGAGTGGCACCTACTAATGGTGCAGCAAGCGCTCA
The DNA here is from genome assembly GCA_023373885.1 of Hestina assimilis. Taxonomy (NCBI): domain Eukaryota; kingdom Metazoa; phylum Arthropoda; class Insecta; order Lepidoptera; family Nymphalidae; genus Hestina; species Hestina assimilis. The sequence continues at coordinate 5,781,281 of CM041741.1, read as the reverse complement.
TAGATTACGGGTACCACTTACCATCATGCGAGCCTTTTGCTTGTTTGCTAACTTGTAAAAAAACAATAGTGAAAATAGCAACCGCAAAATAATTGAATACGTAATCACGTGCGCCCATTCATAAAATAATTTGACTTTGAACGTCCAACGCCCACCGATACATCTATTTTAAACTAATACGTCCATTGCATTCATCATAATAATTATAACTCTGTTTTGTTTTCTTTCAAATCTATCAAGAAACCTCCGGGAAATATTTATTTGTTTTGATTTTGAGTGCGATATGTAAAAATATTCGAAAGTTAAAGAAAAAATATATCTATGGCGAATAATATATTTCTCACGAAAGATTTATAGGATTATAAAAGATATTAGAAGTACATTCAAAATTATTAAAAGACGAAAAGGAATTGACGCCGATATGGCCCAGCGGATAGAAAACGTAGACTTTAACCGAAGGTCGTGGGTTCAAATCCGGGCAAGCTCTGAATTTTAGTTTTGTGTTTCGAATTCGTCTCTTTCTTAGCAATGAAGGAAAACATATCTGGTCGATATACCTAATATCCGAACTATGCGCTTTCGTTCGTCATTCATAATTCGCACGGCAGGGATTGGAATGCTCTTCCGGCGCCTGTATTTCCGAATGCATACAACCTGAACCTCTTCAAGGTGCGAGTACATAGGCTTCTCTTGAGTAAGCTCGCTCCAACGTAAACCTCATCATGCTTTCACGCTCGATGGAGGTCAAGAGCTTACCCATTTATGAATAAAAATTTAAAAAAAGATCGTGATAAAACCTACATGTCTTGGTATCAATTCTGATTCATGTGGATCCATCAATCCGCATTGGAGAAGGGTGGTGGGTTAAGCTCTTAATCCTTCTCCTTGAAAGGAGAAGCCCTTTTATTTTTTTTTGATTTGTATTTATTTATTTAAATTCAGGCGACAGGGTCCATACATATATACCTTACAGACTAACATGCATATTCAATATTATAAAAAAACCTAAAACACCGCATAACACTGGAAATCTTTTTATTCACTTACGAGTTTTTGATTTACTTTCCTTGTGGCCAAAAATCAGGCCTAAGGTAAACTACTCCTTGTGGCCAAAAATCAGGCCTGAGGAAGACCTCCTTATACTTCGCGACAATCTGGACGAGATACGGTTTGAAGTTCGTGTCACGACTCGACTCCTGTCGCTGCAATTTCAGCTTTGCCCAGGTGTGGGACATTAACAGGTTTTCACCAATGAAAGAGGAAAAAGTCTCTTGTATCAATCACCGAATACATCATTATTACTACATAATTACCAATTTTTATATATTGGAACATCTGACAACGCACACACACGTGACAATAAAAACCCTTTGATACAGGTTAAAGAAGATCACGAAATAGGTCCAGATTCCGAGAATATATCAGGATAAAAGTGTCCTCTATATATAACTGCAGGATAATAACTATGTGTGTACCAATTTTTAATCAAATTTCTCCAGCTACTAAGTGGATTAACGTGAACAAATCGTGTACATAAGCATACTCACGATTCAGCCCGCATTGAAGTAGTTTTTGATAATCCTACGGGAACTTAACATTTTCAGAATAAAAAGTCTCCTTTAAATTCTCCTAGGTAATAAGCTATCTGTGTACCAGATTTGATCCAAAACCATGTAGTTTATGCGTTAAAAAGTAACAACATCCAACCATCTAAACATACTCTTACTTCGATTCTCATAACCTTTCACGGAAATAGGAAGCAGGATCTATCCAGTTTCCTACAGAAACCTTAACAAAATACGAAGTAATAACCAACTATTCTTTTACTTTAACCCTTGTAAGTGTGTCACTTGCAATATTGTTTTTCCGCCTCTTTACGGCAAATGGAATTTGAATCTTCCTATGACGCCAGCCGTAACACATCTGGGGTATCTCATTCTCAACGATTTTGACACATTACGGATTTTCGAGTTTGTCTTTTTCCTATCACCTTTTTCCTATAAACCCACACATAAGTAAATAAATAAACGCTACACACTCAACGGCCCCCATTAGGATAGTGATATCCTGTGTCGGGGGTCCAGAAACATATACACGGACAAGGACAAATTCTAATAAGTAAAGATTAAGTTATCTTACTACTATTAAAAATGTGAAAGTTTGGATGGATGGTTAAACGTTACTCTTTCACGCAAAAACTGATAGACAGATTTTAGTGAAATTTGGTACACGCATAGCTTATTACCTAGATTAACCCGTGGGCACAGCCAGTCGACAATATATCACGCTACTGGATATTTATTTGTATAATATGGATAAATGTATCATTAATTAATTAATTAATCCCTATACTTGGAGTGCTGTGTTTAGTAAAGAAACACCGATCATATTCAACTACCAGTTGCATAGGTATACAAAAAAATCCGGTTAATTAAATGTTATAATTTCAAGGCTTGTTCTTAATTTTTTTCTTAAATCTGTTCTTAATTTCCAAAATCAATAAAATCGGTTTATAATCGTTAAAAATAAAACCAATAAACAAAAAAACAGGCAAAGTGTGGAGCTCCTTCTTCTTTAAGTCCGTTAAAAAAAGGAAATACACTTGATCTTAGTATGTCCTTAGTAAATAGAATCAAACGAGCGATTCCAACCAAAACACTTATTCCTAGAACCCTCGTTACGAAGTTATAAGGGAAATGTGTCAAGGGCCACGCTCAAAGGGTTCATGAAATCGTTCTCACATTCAGAAGTGAAGACGCCCTATTCAACTTCCTAAGGGCCATCAAAGGAAAGCAACATAATGAAGAATGGGTAACGACTGAAGCTATAGATTCTTCAATTTTTTCTTGACTCTACGACAGTTTTTTTTTTTTTTTTTATGTTAGAAGTTGGCAAACAAGCATACGGCCCACCTGATGGTAAGTGGTTGCCGTAGCCTATGAGCGCTTGTAGCACCATTAGTAGGTGCCACTCACGCGTTGCCAACCTCGAGATATTAGTTCTTAAATCTCGTTCGCCCAGTAATTTCACTAGCGTACAGTGCCCTTCAAACTGGAACACAGTAGTGCCTAAGCACTACTATTTGGCGGCAGAATATTGGACACTGTGGTGGTACCTACCTAGCCGGCCTCTTGCAACAAAGACCTACCACCAGTGTGACTGATTGCACTGGTGGAATAATCTCTGTTGTGACAGAGGTTATCCCAACAGCGGGCGATGGGGTCGTCACATCCCGACGCCTTTAATTTATTTTTCGTCTTTTTAACAACTCCAACAACTACTACCTGGTGGAACTCAGTCACTGTAACCTATTTTAATAGTAACCAGTGGTATCAATACTGATGATTAGTTTCTGCCAGCTTCAACCAACAATGCTTTTAATCCCTTTGATAGATAACACAATAATTATGAAAAAAAAATTCATTTTGGTTTGATCTTGATTGCACAGCACTGTAACTACTACGTCGGATCTCAGCGATTAAAACTAAATAAATAAATAAACGCTACACACTCAACGGCCCCCATTAGGATATTGATATCCTGTGTCTGGGGTCCGGAAACATACACAATGACACGGACAAATACCCTCGACCGGAAAATATGGTTGCATGGTCAATACAAACATATTATGCTCCGAGCGGAAATCGAACCCGCGACCTGTGGTGTTTAAGGCAGGTTCGCTACCGCTGCGCCACAACGTCGTCATATTATATGTTCGTCCTTTTATATGCTGTACTACAATAACTTTCTTTATGGTGAAATACTGAAGTAACCATCAATGTGACGTTTCCTTAGAATAACATCTTTTTCAAACATTGTCTTTCTAATCTAACGTATTTAATAGGTTCTATACTTCGTCATGCGCCAAGTACAACTCCTTACAGGTATGATAAATTGTTACCTATACACAAATGATCGTAACTATCAAACTAAAACGGCGCAAAGCTAGTTGTTAGGTAATGCCAAGTAATAATTGAATGTTAATTGTATACTCAACTCTATAATTGATGTAATGTCGTGACAGATGATTGATGGCATCCTGTGTCACTTGAATGGGGGTTTCGTTTACATCCAGTCCTTCAGTTTTATTAGTCATTGATTTGACTGACGAGATGCTATTGCCTGGGGCGTTAAGCCTTTACTCAGCTGTGAATCGGAACCAGAAATCGGAAGATGATACCGGTAATGCAAAAAAACAAATGATGCTTCTGAAAATACTTTTCATTATGACTACATATATTGCTATCCCGATATTTTTGACATTGAGTATTTTTTATGACACACAGTGGTTGTGGTTCGAAACAGGAATGTATATTGTAAATTTCAAAATACTTTTTATTTCACAAATTCATACCCCTTTAGGGATAAAAAATAACTACCTATGAGGAATATACATAAATAAACGCTACACACTCAACAGCCCCCATTAGGATAGTTATATCCTGTGTCGGAGGTCCGGAAACATACATAATGACAAGGACAAACACACCCAGACCGGAAAACATGCCTGTATGGTTAATACAAACATCTGCTCCGAGCGGGAATCGAACACGCGACCTGTGGCGCTTAAGGCAGGTTCGCTACCGCTGCGCCACAAGGTCGTCAAAAAATATAATCTGAGGTGAACTGTATTTCACTTTTATATATATATACAAATACAAAGACAGATGACACACGCCATGTTAAATAAAAAATAATATTTTTATATAATCTTTGAATATTATTATTATACGATTAATGTAAAAATTATGTAGATAAATAAATAGACGTATATTAGGCTTTATTGTTTATGCTTAATATAATTGATGATACATATTCATGAGCTGGTGATAATAAATCACCAGTCATAGGCATGAAAAATATTTTCTACATACGAATATGTTAAGGAATTCAAACGACCTTTTTGGCACATTGATAACAAACTGGTCAAAGGGTTACTATCAATATTGTTGTTTTTAACGAATCAGTATCATACTGTTTTGTGTTTATAATTATTAGCAATTAAAAAAATTGTCTAAAATTTAAAACATTACAAAGTATATATATATATATATATATATATATATATATATATACATATATATATATATATATATACAAGGTTTTTTTACAAACATCGTCTTTATATTTCAAAATGTAGGACAGAATAGAGCCTGCGTGTCCGTACACTTATTATGTTGCTCAAAGCAAGAAACGCCGGGGTTTGCACACGACACTTGACATGCAGCGAAAAGCTAAAAACGCCTCTTAGAAAAGGACCCAGCCGTCTCACAATAAAATAATAAAAAGCAATTCTACACAGTCTGCGACGGCGTCTTTTTAAGGTGAAATGTTAATCTAAAATGATTCGTTGTAACGACTATTTATTAGAAAAGTAGAATTTTATTGTTTAAACGACGATACAAGGTTGCGGTTCAAACTTTATCAATATTTAATGGCCGTCTGCTTTTTGATATAATTAAGGGAGAGGTGTACTTTTGTGTTCGAAATTCTTGTTTCACTTATTATTTTACATAATTAAAATCAACATTATAACATTTTCATTGTATTTACACTAATGGGTGTTCAAAAAACATCCAGTTCGATGACACTTATTAATTTTAAAGCAATTACTGCCCTAAGAAAAAGGTAACATATGAAATAAGCAATACCATGTCAACCCACACGAATGTCATTTCGAGAAAAATGCGTTTGAAAATTTTGGGCAACTTGCTTTATATGAATTTTTTATATATATTGGTAAAGTTTTTAAGAAAAATGTTCTTCAGCCATTTTCAAACACTTCTGCATATATATCTCAGTTTTTCTAATTTTGTGGGTTAACATGGTATTGCTTATTTGCGTCCATAATGTAATGGCTTAGGCTTTTATCACATTGTATAGTTATTTAGAATCATAAAAGCAAAGTAGGTTAAAAGAATAGGTATCCTTAACCAACTATTAACCTACCAATTTATGATAATTTCTAAAATCTATCCACAAAATGAATATACATATTTTGCAATAGAATGGCATACTAGAAGATATAAAATCCGTTGTTATAATTAAACTAAATAACAACGTAGGTATCATACGCTGGCGCATGCGCACCGACTGCACCGACAACGGCCTTAGCATAAATTCCCCCTGTCAGTCATGCCTATGTCATTCATCGCATATTAAATAACCGTTTCTTTGAACACATCTCCTGTTCTTGCAACCTTCTTCTAGAGACCATGAGGCGACTATGACATACGACCCGCTTCCCGTGTAAAACGTATACGGATTTTTAAAAAGGCACATCTTGCAGTGTTTTATTTAAAAAATATTTTATGCTTCATAACCTATGGGCTTTGGCGATCTTAGAAGTAATGGATCAACACATCGTTCATTGCATTTTGAATTTTGGAAATTAAACGATTAAACTTTGAAGAGGATATGAAGATAAACATATACTATTTACATGTATAAATGTTATTTGCTTCAAAAAATGAAAATAAACAGCTTTTATTTTACAAAAAAGTGAAAAATTAAATTTTATAAAATGTCTTTGTTTATAATTTTGAATAAAGCCCAAAACGACGACAGGATGTTCTGCGTAGTCAGATTTATTTTTGTAGGCTATTTATAAATCTATGGTCATATTCCATGATGTCACAGAGATAATTAGTGTTCCGAGAAACGAGATAGCCATCTCGACAGTACGTTCGCCAGATTTTCCTGTCACGCTCTACATAGACTACAATTAACCAATTAAAAGCAATATATTCATGTACTTACTTAAATTAAAGGGTAAAAATAGCATATGTTCATATTATTATGTATCATTGAAGTAAAAAATGAGATAAAAATAGATGCTAACACCATTATTCAAAATGTGTTTTTTCTGTAGTAATTAATTTATGTTTTGTTAAATAAAATCTAAAAGACATTTAGAAACACTCGTGTTCTTTTAAAATTAATTGATATATTGAGAGCCAATTTTCCCACTAAACGCATTTAGCTGTCGGTGATAAAAAACAACCTTCAAATTCGTGTTTCGTTTTAATTAACGATAAAATGTTATTATACCTAATCTCAAGATCAAATGTAAGTTTAGGCGCCACATTCGTATCCGAAACCAAAAACCGATTTCATTAAACGCACTCACTCACTCCGGACCGTGAGGAATGCCAAACAAAACATAAAAGGGCATATAAAAAAGGCCAATTTACATAAAATTCCCCGAGCAACATCGTAAGAACGCAAAGTATATGCGATTCTGCAAGCGTCTGCGTCGGGCGATATAAGATTATACTGGTCTCTTATATGAAGTATGTGCAGATGAGGGTCCCTTTATTTAATTCAAAGGCTAAGCCGCCGCAAATAAGAAAATAAATCGTTTGCAGATAATGACGAGTGATAATTCACGCCCGAACCGGACCCAACGCTCACTGGACAACGTGTCCTACCTTATAAAGTAATCATTATTACGCTGGAGGCATCGGGACTGTTATGATCATGTTTTCGTATTATTAAAATTAATAAGATATGATATAACATAATGTATGAAGAACAAAATGTTATAAATAAGTCTTTATTTTTAATTATAATGTTTAGACTGTAATTAAAGTTTTAAATTTATACAATTGTTTTTGTGGTTTCAAATTAACTACTTTTGTATAATCACACCAGTTATTTTGACATGATTAAAAAAGCTTTACACATTATTTCGCTTGCGTTCTCTATTAATGTTATAAATATGAAAATAGCTGTTCTTTTACCTCTGATTATAATTATATTAATTAATACGGCCTAACGCCATTTCAATTAACATAGGATACTTTTTCTCGCGATAATTTGTTGGCCACGCAGATGACGTCGCGTTTGAAATCTAGTTAAATAATATATTTGTACATAAATACATAAAAAGCCGTTTTCACTTTCTGGAATTGCATTTATAAATAAGCAATGCATCTGACCTAAGTTTTTCCCGGCCAAAAAAATACAAAATGCAATTGAGTGATTATAAGATTAAAAAATTACTTTGACCGAGCAGACCTCGGTCTTGGAGCATAATTGACCGAATTGACATGCGGTGTTTGTGTGTCTTTATTTATGTAATTTTACATAAATTCGGTTTGAAGATAATCTTTTCTCAACTGTTCATCAAATTCCTACTAAGCAGTCTCAATAGCTCTACGGTAGTAGGGCCGATTCCGCTCCGTTAACGACGCGAGAGTCGCGGGTTCGATCCTGACCCTCTTTGGGCTATTGTCGTATCCAATCCTAGCGCAAGTTTCGAGCTTATTTGGAGGGCCAATAGGAATATTAGTAATGCCATGAAAAAGCATTACTAATATTAAGTAATTAATTGAGTAAGTTCTATCAATATAATCTTAGTTTAAGGCTAAATAATTCACTTAGAGTTTGGTGGTATAGTAAAAAAAATAACATATATATACATAGGAAATTACTGTTTTTACTGTGTCTAAACCATCACATTAAAATAATTATACTTGTTACTCAACGCTCAACAATAAAGCCTGTCTTCTCTTTATGAAGATATACAGTAATACATTATAAGAGAATCTCGCAAATAAACCAACTATCTCGTCTAAATAAACGAAGCGACCATGTGATAAACATTCGCCACGGATTAAAAAGGTTAATTAGGGTTTCGGCTGATGAAGTCGACCATACAATGATTAAGTCGATAATGTCAGTGGGGTCGTTGCACTCGTGTGGGCGGCACCATACCACTATCTAATGATCAGCTACCTAATGAAGTCATAAAGGTAAATTATGAGGTTCTAGGTGACCTATTTAAAAACACATAAGCGGCTTATTCGTCTGCGTGCGGTCTTTACGGACAAAAGGTATTGTTTTGTAGTTCTGATGAGCTTTGCGCGTTCTGCAAAGTAACATGCTATGTTAGATTAGTGTTTTATTTATATATTATCTACCATAAACTTAAATCGACTATTTTAGAACAGCAGTATCGATTGTGCTCTTACAATCTATATCCACCAATTCGATGAACCAAGCTACAGTGAATTATAAGTAAAAGTTGCAAGCAAGGACCGAACAATTTTTTAAGTGTTGTTATTGCTCCCCTCTACGCATTCCCTCGTGGGCTTAGTGGCCTTGATAATCAGGTGCGTGGTGCGACAGAGACTCGACCAAGAAAAATCTTTGTTGGAGCTAAAGTATCTTCCAGTTATTTCCCACTTAAAGACCTGCGAGACTGAGTACGAACATCTTCGAGAAATAACAAAGAATTACACAAGGGAACTTTTTTACTTATCATAAAAAAACTTAAGCCTTGAAATATATTTTAATAGCTCTTTTGCAAAACCATTTAAGATATAAACAGCTGAGCCCATCGTTAGAATAAATCTCGTATGCGTTAAGTATTCGCTAAACCACCAAGCCTTGGTTACGCAGAAACTCATTACTTCTTGTTAAAACTGAAAACAACTTAAGCACTTATGCCTTAACATACATCTCTTCATTCATTTCAAAGAACTTGTACATAATAAGAGAAAGAGATAAATAAAACAGTCAATTATCATAACAATATAATATATTCAGCTGTTTAAAATTTTAAAGTTATTTAAGTAAGCAGCTCTTAAATCTGTAATTAGAATATCGTAATATAAGATAATTTTAAGAGTAAAGAAGATGATTTTGTTAGTATATACTAGTGTTATACTAATACTAGTATAACTATACAGTATAGTTTCTACTTGTTTATTTTAGTACTAGAAAAAAAGAAGGGCACAGCTTTGAGTTCCCAGCATTCACAATCATCAAACGAAAATACAGAAGGAATACTGCTAAACTAGACTAGACTAGCAGTACTATGTGTAAAGGCTGTGTGTGTGTGTGTGTGTGTGTGTGTGTGTGTGTGTGTGTGGGTAGTACTTTGACATCATCATCATGACAAAATAGATAATAATTCAATATATCAACGATAAACCTTTAAAATTTTTTAGTATATTTCTAAAAGTTCTTATTGAATTTTTCTACTTACATGCCATCCATTTAGCGGTTACTCATTATTCAGACCTAGATATTGCTGTAAATGGGACATTGTAATCGTTGAAAAGAGAGCATTCATTTAAACCTATCGATACATGTAGCATATATGTCATGCAACCAGCCTGCATATCACAATAATGGAACTAACAGATATATTACGTAGTGCAGATGCAAAATGTAAAAAAAAATTAAAAATTTAATCCAAAGGTAACATTTCTTTGGATACTAGTTTTTAAACACTGAATTTGCCATTGGAATTTCTTATCTTGATAGCATTTTGTTGGTATCTTCTTATTCTTCTCCAAATTTGGCGAGTCTATTGTGTTTACACGGAACGATTGACACCTTATCTCTGCTACCCTTTATGGGCAGGTAATGCTTTGGTTTTGAATAGCTTAAAATAAATTTCTTCCTTTCAGATAATGATTAGTCAGTCAGCTGATTGTATATATCAGAACCAGATTCAAAGAGACTCACCGTATCTCCAAGTTACGATAATGATCTTTACCAAAAATAATTACTTATAACAAAACCTTAAACTGGAAAAGATTAATCCCTACTTCGCTGACTTCTAAGATACAAGCTATGCCTAAATTAGAACTCAGAGTTCCACATATTTTAATGTTTTTTTTTTTTTGGTTTTGGTATAAATTTAAATAAATTCAGTAGTTAATATAGTGTCATGATTTTGCTGTTAAATATTCCTCTTGTAAGTTCAAAATTCTAAATATTTGTTAAAGTATATACTCAATGTTATAATGCATATCAGAGATACGACTAACATAGTTTTAGTATAGTATGGAGCAAGCATACAATTTGTCCTCATATTTTCCGTCTTTTTAATATTTTTAAAGCCAGCGCCCTTGTGAGACTTGAATGAGAGCCAGGTAACAAAAAAAGCAGAACCACATACGAGTACTTTACTATGAAACATAAAGAGACATCAACAGAACTCAATTCAAGGTGGAATGAATACTATTATAAACAGAATATAGCAACAAAATTTTAATAAACATATACGAATAAAACTGCCGTAAATAAAGAAATACAAGTTCTATGTAAACTTTGTACGATGAGAAAAGATAATTTGTACTTCTTTTTAAGAGTCCCTCAAAGCTTACGACTCCATCATTGTTTCTACGTACTTTATCTTCTCTATTTTATATCTAAATATTATGCAAACAGAAACAGACGACGCACTAACCTAAATTCGGTTTTCAGACACACGCTTTTATGTCAGAGCGAACGGATAAGCGAACATTATTATAGTTTCCGTGATAAAACGTGAATTATTATGAGTTATTACGGCTCCAGCTCGATCTCAACACAAAAGCGGGCGGCTATTGTGGATAGCGTTTTCACCACTTCAGAAAAGTGGTGATGTTTTATTAGTCTGAAATGTTTATTCAGAAAATCGCGAATGAATTTTTAAACTGCTTTTATGATAACATTGTTTTAGCAGCGATTATAATGTTTGGGTAATAAAATGGATCGTATATTTATTTAAGGAATTATCTTAAGCAATTAAGACCTAAATTTCTATTATTATAAGAACAAAACGATCTGAAAGGATTGTCGCAGCCTAACCGTGGCCCTGTTAGCAGTAAATTGGTAACATAGAGCTTCTAAGTAATTATAGTACACCGTATCCGAAACAATATTTCGAGAAAAAAGGCAGGACAGAAAATCTGGAACTCATGTAATATAAAACAGATGCGCAATTTTCATCAATAAAAAGACTAGCACTGCTTGTCTACTATAATGTTAGACCATTATAGAGCAGAGACAGACACGCGCTTTTAAGACAAGTCCGTTTTAAAAGCGACCTCGGGACATGTTTTTAAAGACCACATAGACATGTGTTCTGTGTTCGGTCCCCTTCTTCTTCTTACCGAGTGGTTAGTGGCCACATAAGCTTCTGACTTGACTTTCTGCATATTGTATATAGCAGCCGGGGCCGTGTTTTATGTTCCCTCCGAAGCACGGAGACACAATTGAAATACCATTATGTGGTCATCCATCAATTAACTGACCGCGTCTAAAGTTGCTTAAATCACCGATCGTTACCGATGAACGCAGCATTTTGTGATAGCTCTTGTCTTTGTCTGTACGTTTCCAAACGTTCGACATAAAATAATTCTGTCCTACTGGATGCCGTTGGATGCGTAACGTTTATTTTTTAATACAGGTGCAAATTACGTTGTTAAGCGTTAACACGATGACATGTTACAATAACCGTCTAGATATGTTATCAATGCAAATTAATACGTCGAAACAATGTATGTACCGGCATAATGAGCGCGATGTTCAAACGAAAACCGATTACAATATAATGTTAACGCATTGTGGACGCCATTGTTTCACGGCCTGTGTTTGCGAACAGACTCTATGAATATTAACATTTATGTAAGTAGACCTTATATTATAATTCTAATAACGAGCCGTACCGTATTTTGTACTAGTGTTTTAAAATGACATAACGTATTGACACAATAACATCGTAGAATACACTAAATTGTAATTTTACTAGTAACATAGTACATATATCATGGGCAGAGATTAGTTAAATTGTAATTTCACTAGACATGTGCAATAGATTTGCAAACCAAAAATTGTATTTATGGAATCTAATCGCTTTGATTCGCTTTTTCGATTGGAGCTGTCAGTCCGATTCATCAATTTGAAGAAAAACTTCGATTTTTCTTTAATAACATTATTTTTTTCTGACGACGTATCGATATTGGCCTTACTGGCCTTGACAGCGTCACTGGATGGAATTGAAATTCGAACACTGGATTATCCAAGAACTTTGAGACTTCGTTTCACTCCGTCAATCATACAAACCAAAATTAAATAATTGTGAGATTTGTTTTAACACTATATGGACGCAAATAAGCAATACCATGTCAACCCACACGAATTTGACACCGTTGTGGCGTTGTGGGTAGCGAGTCTGCCTTAAGCCTCGACGGTTGCGGGTTCGATTCCCGCTCGGAGCAGATGTTTGTATTAATCGTACAGGCATATTTTCCGGTCAGGTTGTGTTTGTCCTTGTCATTGTGAATGTTTCCGGACCCCGACACAGGATATAATTATCCTAATGGGGGCCGTTGAGTGTGTAGCGTTTATTTATTTATTTATTTATTTAACATTTCGAGAAAAACGCGTTTGAAAATTTTGAATAACTTGCTTTTTGCATTGGTCAAGTTTTTGGCAATTTCAGATTTATGTAAGTTATTTTACTTATTTTCACAAAAATAAGTATACAAACTGCATATTTCATATATAATCTAACCCAAAACGTTTAACACAATACATACATTGCATGATGAAAAATTGGCTTTTTTTAGAAGTTTTAAAGCTTAAAACCCTACAAATATTAAAGAAAAATGTTCTTCAGCCATTTACCAACACTTCTGCATATATAACTCAGTTTTTCAATTTTGTGGGGTGACATGGTATTGCTTATTTGCGTCCATATATAATATATTATTTTCACGATATATAATTTTGAAACACTCCGAATAAATAAAGATAAGGTAAGAATGTCCAGGTATATTTTCAGTTCTAAATACCAATTCTAAATGCCAATTTTACATACCTAAGATGTCAATGGTATATAAAATTGGCTTAGTTCCATCTAGTAAACAGTTCTAGCAAAAGGTCAGCCCCGAGTGGCAATAGTTTTAAAGATAGGGAACTCACACAAATGAACTACATACAGTAAAACCTATATAATAACCGTCTAGATAAATAATAATAATTAATGTAGTATGTATATATGTATAAATGTATATGTATATGTGTATAAATCGATAATTTAATAAATAAATAAATAAACATTATAATAATTATTATGTTAGAGCAATAAGTCTAAGAATATGACAAAAATATGTACACGAAGAATCATCCGTGCATAGTAATCAAAACTCCGACAGACTGCGTAAAATAGTGAAAATAAAGATGAAAAATGTTAATGAAAAATGTTTTATTGCTGCAAAAAATACAAAGAAATGAAAAACATCAGAGCTACGAACTTTAAATATTAGTAAACAATTTTTTTGACAAATTCCAAGACGACGTTTACAAAAAACTTTTAAAAATTGATTATGCCTGAGGATACATAATTATGTAATATAAATTTTTAAAAATGTCCATAGCTTTTAATGATTTTTCTTCAAAATTTAAAAGTTAATAGACCTCTAGTTCCACATTTTAGTCTTTGCGTTGTCTTTATATCCGTCGCTATTCACATCCACAACATGCAGTTGAGGTTTCACATCGTTGAAACGGAACCCTAAAACCACTCACTATCGCACTCCAATCCCTATACTTTATGTTTACTTATGTCACTTCAAATGACATGGCCTAATTGAAGAAAAAAGTTCTCACAGCAACTTGTTTGCCCGGCAACGAAATCGAGGCCGAACTAAGTAATCTATCCATATAAGGGCAAGGTGCGTAGGCACATGAACCATGTGGGAGCTCAAATTGTAGCAATCCCGTATATCCATTAGATAATCTCGCAATAAATACTTACATCTGAGGTAAAAAATATTATACCATTTGAGCACTAAAAACAGTGACGTAACTACACCGTTTGAGGCCATTGGCAAATTCATCGGATGGGGCTCTCTTTTTAAGTATTTAAAGAAGCTCGACCAATACCATAGTATTTTTTTTATAAGAAATCACTACGTATATTAGGCTAGGCATACAAACGCTATTACAATTTACCTACTTTTCTAGTTGGTGTTAGTATCAAAATTTCAATAATATTAAAACTCCTTTTTCCTGGCATCTTGTTAAATGTTAGGATCCTCTTGTGCTCAAGGCCCCCTCCAACTTTCAGTTTGGGGGCCCGTGGCATTTTACCGCCTTGCCGCCCTATTGTTACGCCACTGACTAAAAGCACTAATTTATTTGATCTACCTGAGCTATTTTTTAGATTTACACATGTTTTCAAATGTTGTCACTAAAATATAACTAATGACAATAGAACATAATATAATAAACAAAAACATTGTAAAGTGCTCCGAGAGGTTTTATCTGATTAAAATTTTAATAAATAAATATACAAAATATGTATGTGTTGTAGCCATAAATGTCATTGTATGCCATAAAAACATAACACAGGCTCGGCTTAGTTCATGGTCTAGTGCCCAACAAATAAGTATAATTTATCCATAGATTAAGACTTAATATTTACATAAATTGTCTAAGCTATTTTAAAGATTTTTTTTTAGATTTTTGATGTTTCTCATGATAAAAGAGCATTTTTTAAATCAAATCAATATATTTTTTTAAAGTTAGTATTAACTTAAAATTTTGCTCTGTAGCCTAGACACTTCAACCTAGCTTATCGAAGAGTTTTTAATGACAAATTTATCCAGGACCAAGTTCGATAGTTAAAACTTTGAGACTGCTGTTTGAACTTTGAGTGTCGATGAGAATACTCCAAAATGCACTTTTGATCAAGTTGCTAATTCACTTACTATTTAATATATAATATACTAATAAGTTCTAGGACTTATAATTATATACATTGATCAGATGCATTTCTGATCATAATTAATTTCTAGCTTGTTAACTATGACCTGCACCGCTGGGCTATGAACTCTGGTCTACAATCTGAAGTAAATGCTTGACTCTAAATAAAAATGCATTTAAAGGAATAAACATTCTTTCTTTCTGGACTTTTATTGTAAGTAAAACTAAAAATAAGTGTTTTAATCTGTCTGTGTGTGTCTCTCAACAAAGTCAATTTTGCAATTTTAATGAAGAGTAAGAGGAAGTATTTAAACATTTCACGCAAAAACTACTAAACGTATTTGGAGGAAATTTGGCACACAAAAAGCTTGTTACCAGGATAAACACATAATACTTACTTAATACTTTTTATCCCGCCAAAAACCGGCGTCGGGATGTGACGACCCCATCGCCCGATGTGAGGATAACCTCTGTCACAGCAGAGATTATTCCACCAGTGCAATCAGTCACACTGGTGGTAGGTCTTTTGTGCAAGAGGTAGGATAGGTAGGCACCACCGCAGTGTCAAATATTCTGGCGCCAAATAAGTGCTTAGGCATTACAGTGTGCCGGTTTGAAGGGCACTGTAGGCTAGTGAAATTACTGGGCAGAAGAGATTTAAGAACTAATATCTCGAGGTTGGCAACGCACCTACACCTACCTAGTGGCACCTACTAATCATAATATATATATCCTAAAGCGCTCATAGGCTACGGTAACCACTTACCATCAGGTGGGCCGTATGCTTGTTTGCAACTTGTAACATTAAAAAAAATTACGTTCCCAAAGGATTATCAAAAAAACTACATTACCGCAAGAACAGCTAGTATTAAATGTATTACAAAAAATAGTGAAGCATCTATTTAATCAATCTATGACGGATATAATAATTTTAAAGTCCACATTCGCAACAGTAATAAATAAAGAACAAATACCTAGTTAAGGATGAGATCACCGACATCGAACGTCCGTAATCTACCAATCAAATGTAATAGTTGATATCTGGGATCTCATCTGTGGCTATTCAACCGCGCTGATACGTTTTTTGTGCGTCTCATAAAGAATATTTAATCCCTTAACAAACTGCCTCATAGTATTAAAACATTTGGAACACACATTTCATTCTAGGCTTCGTATTAAATAAACTAGATTATTTTTATTATTATATACTTCATTTGTCAGGATTTTATTAATAAAGTATATTTAAATATCATGGTAAATAAATAATGATATATTGGATGCAATCCGACAATTTTTTAAAATGAAATAATTAAATAATAATTAAACGCTATACACTCAACGGCCCCCATTAGGATATATGTCCTGTGTCGGGGGTCCGGAAACATTCACAATGACAAGGACAAATACACCCAGACCGGAAAACATGCCTGTATGGTCAATATAAACATCAGCTCTAAGCGGGAAGCGAACCCTCGACTTTGGGCGCTTAAAGGACCTTCGCTACCGCTGCGCCACAACGTTGTAAAATCAACAATAAACTGCAAGGTTTTTAAACATGTATTGTATGTTTCATGTATCTGTATTGTAGTAGTATTTCCAGTACTACTTCGCCGCAATTGCACTAAACATAACTCTCCCATATTCATAGATAACTGGTTGAAATCTCCTAAAGAGATAATTTTATACAGTAATAACTGGTCTTTTTTGTGGTTTTGTTTTAGGTACGTAAATAAATATAAAAAGTGTTAATAGGAAATATGTGTACATTTTATTTCGATGCGGAACCATTGAAAAATCGTAAATAAAAATCAAAATAAAAATCGTTGATATATCGACAAAATAGCCTCAAGCGTATGACCGATCTCATGTATTTTGAATATTCAATCGTTTTACTTGCTTCCCATACAAATAATATAATGTAATAAAAAACCGGCCTAATTCGTATCGGACTCGCATATAAAGGATTCCGTAACATCGTAAAATATATAATTTTTAAATTAATAAAGCATTTATCTATTACATCTTATGAACATAAGATACAGCAAAATACTTCAAAAATGTTATGTTTCTTGTATGCGCCCTGCATGTCTGTACGTTTTTTTTATAAAGAATATTAGCAATGCTTTTTTCAACGTATTACTAACATTGCCATTGCCTCAAAATAAGTTCCAAGCATGCGCTAGGAGTGGGTACGACAATAACCCAAGGCGGACAGGATCGAACCCTCAACTGTCGCGTTAACGGAGCGGAGTCGGCCCTTCTACCGTTGAGCTATTGAGGCCCTTATTTTAAGTATTTTTATTGTAGTGGCCACAGAAAACTCATTCTGTGACAATTTCAACTCTCTACTTCTTACGGTTCGTTACATACAGCCCTGCTGATAGACGGACGGCTATTAAATGCTAATTAATAGGTTTTCGTTTGCATCCGTGAGGTAAGGAATCCTAAAATATTAACAAAAGTCACGGTATGTAAACACAAAAACAAAAATAAAATTACATAATCTCATTTAAGTTGATTTGTGATTATTACATACTGCTGATTTATGCAGAGAAAGATTTTATCCTGAATTAACATGTTCAAAACATAACAATTATTTCAACGATATATTTCTCATGTTTTGTTATCCATTAAAATGAATTAATATATTTATTTATATACTACTTAGATAAAACAATAAAACATCGTCGATCGATCAAGATTTTTAAGTTTAGATTGCGGTCGTAATTTTTTGAGTCTTCTTCTTCCAGCATTATCCCGGTATTTTGCCACGGGTCTGCTTTATACTCTTCACCAGATTTGACAGGTTACAGAGCGAGCCAGTAACTCATTAGATAAAAGCAAATTTCCTGTCAAGAGTTAACGAATATTATCAAATGTAGCAACAACCAGGACTGACAGCTTAACGGGTACTCCAAGGCACGGTGAGGCGACTCACAAAAACAAATGCCCAGACCAAAAAAAATATTTATAACAATCTGCTTCGAGCGAGAATCGAACCCGCGACCGTCGAGGCTCAAAGCAGGCTCGCTATCACCACGCCACAGCGCACTTCATTATTTTTTTGAGTAGTATACTCATTTAAGTATTTATATTTAAGTTAGCAATATTATTTGTAATAATAATTATCTTTAACATTCAGACAGGTGGTGGTAGGCCTTGTATTGCAAGATGCTGGTTAAGTAGGTGTGGTACCTACCTAGCCAGCGCAGTCTCAGTTATTCTACCGTAAAACTGTATATTACAGACACATACAGACGCTGTAGCTAGTGAAGTTACTAGACAAAGCAGATTTAAGAACCAATATCTCGAGGTTGGCAACGCATTACACCTACACACCAGTTTTTTTTTTAATTTCCTGACGGTTAGCAAACATGCATGCGATCCGGTTGATGTTAAGCGGTCACTACACCTATCTAGTGGTACTCTTACCTATCTAGTTCCTTTTTTCCTTTATCATCCCTTCCCTTCTTGGGTGACAACGCGCATGTAATACTTCAAATATCACAAGCGTTCATAGGTGACCGGTTAGCAAAAATGCGGATCGCGGCATGTTTGCCAACCGACAGGATATTTAAAAAAACTGAATTCGATACTGTAAGAATTTATCAAGGAAACAGTACGTAATAATTCACCACTCCGTCTAGCCGGTCTATATTTCAGTATACCCGGACTTGCACCCGAGACGTGTCAGGAATGCGATAGCTATTTCGCAATTCGCAATACTGGGCTGGATCGCCCACACAACCAGAGACAACATGAACTGAAATACGAAAGTCTCAGAGAAAATTTAATCTTATTTATCAACAAGACATCTCGTCTTGTAAATATTCTTTAACTGTATATTCAATAAAGCCACAACAACGATGAACGAAATACAATACTCTAATTTAAATTTTTACGTACATACGAAATCATTTTTAAAGAGGTTAATTAAAAAGTACTTGTTAATATTGTAACATATGAATGCCAAAATAAATAATTATCATAGATATTGAACAGGGTAGATTGACGCGCCATAGAGAACGTTTACATGGCTTAAAATGACAGAAAGCGTTTAAAATTGAAGCGCCATCTAACGAATGGCTGAGAACTAAATAATACCATCATACGCATGTGCTACTGGAACCATGATAATGTCATTGGTCAATATCCCAGCCGCATTCTAACGTAAATACGTTACTTTTTTTGTTCGATTTACTTCATTGGTGGCGTTAGTTTATTCTTCAATTTTTAACTATTTCAATGAATGGGATTGCTACATATACATAAATAGCTTTAATTCCCATGAAAACTTAAGTATTCAAACAGTGTACAGTATGATAAATAATTTATATCAAAAAAATCTTTTCCTCGGATAAAACTCGTATAAATTACGTCAAAATTTCACACGGTAGATATAACAAACGCTAAAATCCGAGCTCCATCACTGGCCCTCCGTATGGCCGGACACGACGCGCTCTAGTTTCGGGCATATCACCACGTGTCAATTTTATAAATGAGTTTCGTCCCTCGCTTTGACGGCCAGCCGTGGGAGCGGTTGCCCGGACAGCCTTGAACACGGTATTCGAGATAACATTTACTATAAGTAAGTGTACATATTTATCACATTAGCAGCTTTTAACTATGGATAAACCGTGTTGATACTTTCTCTAAAATTTCCCTTTAAACTGTTATGATCTAATATCATTTTTAATATTGAATATAAGTATTTATGGAGCAGTTAATCAGTAATAGACGAATAAAAAAACGCAACCGTGAAGAAAAAACATAAACAAGAAATTAATATAATTGCTAGTTAAAATTTGAAATTTTCCATTTTAAAACTTTAAAATCATACTACCGAGCTACTTATAATTGCAGACAGTACAATTTAAATATTCATATTAGAATAGTAACAACATGAATCTTATAATTTAACTATACAAAAAACAAACGCTAGACAAAATTACTGGTTACAAATTACAGGTCCATTGCAGACAGGCATCGCAAACAAGCTTAAACTGGATTGCATGACCGTGTCTGATTGATATTGATAGCGGAAGACTCAAACAACCGACTAAATGGAGTAGGCTCTAATCGAATACGCCCTGTACTGCGGACAGCTACACCCGAATATTCTATGACATTCCTTTTCTCATGAACTAAACTAAGTTAAAGCTATGTTGAGTAACAACAAAATAATAGACATTCTTGTAGACTTAAGTTTAGAATTTGCTTATAGGATTAGTTGCAAGTTCCATTCATATTTATCTTATATTATTATTATTATTAAAGTATTTATAAATCATTTTATTTATTTATTTAAACTCGTGAAGCAAAATATTAATAAATTGAGTATATTGTATCTATGCCAATGTTTTTTAATATTTTTTCTGTTCAAATATAAATATTTTCTAATTATAGTGTAGCGCAACAACGATAACACTACACTTTAAACAATATAAACTATAAACCAGGTCAGCTCTAACTAAACTACAAAATTATAGTCACTTTATTACTCGTAAAATAAATAGTGGAAATTGGTCCGCGATAATCGTTTATTAACATTATAAATAACTGTGACTAATATCAGAATACCTAAAATATTACAAAATACATTATAATATTATACACGATAATAAAAAACTATTTAAAGTTATTAATTACTATTTCATTTTTAAATTTTTACTCAAATTAATTAATTTTCTTCTTAATATTTCTTTAATTGGAATTAAAAATCTCACGACTGAATTATGATTTAAAAAGGTCAAAGATATTAACCTATCATACGCATTTTTTTGTTTGCAGGCTTTAAAATTATTTTTTTTATATATATTCATATACATAAAACCGTAATCTGTAAAAATGTAAAAACTATAACGTTCCAGGTTGTCTAGTGACAAGTACTCTACGTCGCCAGTATCTGTGACAATGCGAACTTTTATAGACGTTCAAACATAAGAAAAACGAATACCTCTCGGCTTACACGAGCCGAGCGTTCCGAAAAATGACATGTCCGCCAGGCGCCGGGGAAACCGTCAGAACACTTTTTAAAAACCGTTTGAAAGTCGGCGCGAATCTCTAATTAAAACTTCGTCGGCATCGAAACGACAAGACTCGATATTGCACTCTCTTTAAGAATTTTATACACTGTGTATATCACTACAGATTATTTAACATGCGAACAACGATTTATCTTTTATAATATATACTTCCTTTTGAACGTTGATTTATTTAATCTACACTCGTCATAGTCGTCGGTCATACTTACTGTTTATTAAGTGGTTCTTGAACGTGTCTTTATATTATCGATAAATATCTTGACGTTATTACCTGAAACAAAATAACGTAATAGTTACATTATCATGACATATAATGTAAAATTCGAAAACCTGAGGTCTACTTAACGTAATTTTTTTGAATACATATAGTCTATGAAGGTACTTAATTTTATTATTGGAACGAAGTTCCTTATCGCGCGCTGTGAAAGGGGGCTAGACGGAAAAAATTCTTACGAAAAGTTGTCACGACACTTTTTGCTATAGTAAGCTATTGTAAGCTGTGCGGCGTCGCATGTTTCTCTGTCTGTCTCTCTCTCTTATAGAAAGCAAGCCATATATTTTCATTTCTATTTCGCATTGAACAGTGTGGTGTCGCGACGATTATTTTTGTTGAGTGTATACAGGTTTTTGTAAATAATAAATAATGTTAGTAATAAAAAAATATTATTTTAACTTAAAAAAATAAAATTTTATTACAATTCCTTCACTAATTAATCGAAAGGAACTTCGTTCCATCCGGGTGTCCCTTGACACCTCTCATATCTATTTAGTAAATATTTGGTTACGATAGGTCTCCAAAGGATAAAAAAATAATGAAATAAAATATTAATGTGAAGAAAATTGCTATATATGTCCACTCAAAGCAGAGGTTGTGGTACATATAGTAGTAGTATAATAGTATACACTTTAAATATTTGATCTGTGAATTGAATAGAGATATATTTAACAAATCGTCAATCGTCAATATTTTAATGTAGCCCAAAACAAAATAAAATAATGCATACAATCTTTTTTCCGCATAACGTTAGTTATAAAATGCAGCCCGGTGGAATTGAATTAATTATTCGTGGCGAGGGAGAGAGAGCGGTATCCCAGGGCTTAATTAATCGCGCGAGCACTCAATACGAATTGTTTAGCGCCTCCGATCCTAATCGATATAAACAAGCTGCCCTGGAACTATCGAGAATGGATGGAATTACTGTTTCAAACTATTTGTGGACTATTTAAGTTGAATAAATTAAACATACTTAAAATAGCCACGCTCTGAGACGCTTGCATTAAGAATTTTCCTCGTTCTTCGAGTTTACGAAATAAATTTCTTACAAAACTCGGATATATTTATAAACTATATAAAAAAAGAAATACTTCACAAAAATTATTTAAGTCAACTGAAAATAAAATACTGTTTTTTTTTCGTTTGTCATGTCATAAAAGTAAACCATCATAAAATTATCCAAACAAATTTTCACAATGCATTTACCAGTATTGCACCTTTAAAACAAAATCTCTATTGAGGCACTAGAGATAACATTCAGACAACACAATTGAGATTAGTGCAAAAAGCTTTGTTAAGACAGAGTGCCTCATTAAGAATGGCAGGTAATTCAAGAGGCACTTCGCTCTACCGCGAACTCGAGCTCACTTTCAAGAATAGCTATTGTTTTTACTCGATTGTGTTACATGTTAAAATACGCAAATTGGCCTAATGCGTATTTACGATTTGTTCTTAACAGATTAAACGTATTTGTTTAATGTGAAATGATACGAAGTGTGAGACAAGGAACAACACTCATAATACAGTATTTCATTAGGAATTATATATAGCTCATAACGAATTCTTTTAAGCTATCAACCTCAATTCAGACGATGACTCACGTTGTATTGAGCCTAAATTTTCTAGTTCCGTACAATATCAATCGGAAGCCGTACTTTACACGTCCGCGCCCTCGTTTGTAAGCTTTTATATCTCTCGACTTACCGGGTCTCGCCCGGGCACGGGTCAAGGGCATGAACGAGGCTTCTATTAACTAGATTGCCGAAAATCTTATTAAACTATACATAGGTAAGTAGAAGCGGTCTAAGGGAGTATTCAACCGATTTAAAAAATAGTTAACAATTGGATCGCTGTATGTTTTCTTTTTTATGTTTGTTTTTTTTTTTTTTTATGTAAGAGGGGGCAAACGGGCAAGAGGCTCACCTGATGTTAAGTGATCACCGCCGCCCATGACATCTGCAACACCAGAAGGCATGCAGGCGCGTTGCCGACCTTTAAGGAAAGAATAGGCTCTTCTCTTGAAGGTTCCCAAGTCGTATCGGTTCGGAAAGACCGCCGGCAGAAGTTGGTTCCACAGAGTGGTTGTGCGAGGAAGAAAATGTCTTCTAAATCACCCTGTTGTGGATTTCCAGACATCGAGGTGGTATGGATGGAACTTAGAGTTTTGTCGCGATGTCCGATGGTGAAATTCTACCGGCGGGATCAATCCAAACAATTTCTCAGAATACTCTCCGTGATATATTGTTGGCTGATTACTCGAAGACCGATTTGAATATTCCTTATTCTTCTTTTTTTAAAGAGTATAGGTACTCCCGAGGCTTTCTCATAGTAATCAGGTCTGGATCTGATTATGGAATACTGGAGAAATCGAAGGAACTCTTCTTTTATAGATACAGCTTTTGTGATTTATGTATTCATTAAAGTAGCCTGTAAATTTGCTGTGAAAAAGCATCATTTGATGAAGTGGAACTGCTGATGATGACCACAAATGTCCATCAAAACTATTCAAAATTAATAAGTATTACACGGGTTGCAAAAAATATTTACAGGTTGCAACTCAATTGATCGCTTATTATGTTGACGATCTATTATTACTAACTTCAAAGTGTAATAAAAAAAATTAAAAACTGACTGCACTAAAAGGCAAAAAATAAAAATTTCTTACAACAGAAGTCGTCCGGTGTTCTACTTATTTTAATGAAAGAACATTTCAAATGCTTGTATGGCATAAGCAATTTTTTTTCTAACTGACGACCTTGACCAGTAAGTATGTTTTTGATAAGCTTTCAATACCAATTATTTAAAGTATTTATAGTTTTTAACACGTTTTTGGGTAAGACATCTTTTATGAAATGCAAGAGCGGCGCAAGGCGGTTAATATGTATGTGCTCGGGTGTGCAGTGTATATATTTTTCTTTTCATTGTTTTATGCAACAGATATAGAATGTCGACAGTGAATCTGTGTGAGTCCCTCATTCAATTTAACTTCGCTCGATTTTATTAAAACCCCAAACAAATACGCCAAAAATTCCCTTAAAGTTAATCTCAAATAGGCATTTTCGTCTGTCGTTTTCAGACGAATTCTTGAGGATAACGAACGACGACTCCAGATTCGGAACCGGCAGGAAGAAGGCCATTTCACTGTCACGGATAAATTGATTTAATCTAATCAAGCGATAAATTGCCTCCGACTACGAGAACACGTCATATCTCGCAGCCGATTCACGACTCATTCTTAGATTCCGAGGTACTTTAAATCCACTTGATTTACTCCCTTTGTTGGTTCAACGGATTGTTCGATATTTTTTCTTTCATGATAAACCGATTGGTCGAATCATCAGTCTTAATAATCATTACATTTTAAATCTATTTTGTTTTTGATTTATAATTTTTATACCATCATAGCAGGCAAGCAGTCATCCTGCCAGAGGGAAAGCAGTTACCGTAGCCTATGTTTGGCTTCAGAGAGAAGGGAGGAAGGGAAATAATAGGAACTAAATAGAGGACTTAATATTTGGGCTTTCGACACTCACCATTATCGAACGAAATAAGACAGAACGAATACTTCTAAGTCTCCTTATGAAGGTGTTGACGTCTGACGGCTATTCCTGTGTCTAAACAGTTCACTGATGCTCACCTCAGCAAGCCTTAAAACCATATTTGAATTAAAGTGTACATTGTATTTTATATATAATTGTAATAAAATGTACAAAATTAACTTTAATTTTACATCATATGACATGATAATTTTGTTGGTAGAATGAACATATGAATATTTTTTACATCTAATCACTTGTACCTCAGTACAAAGTAGAGTATGGACTTCATTTTCACAAGCACGTCCTCGTTTGTAGTCGACATTATTAGTTGCGCGGTGGGACCATAAAATATATTTAGCACATCCTGTGACGTCACTGCCTACAAAAACCACATGTTAGCAAACGCTTCATTATTTCTTAATTTGGATTTTAAAACGGAAAGGAGAAAAACGAAAACGAATGAAAACGAAAACGAGTTTTTAAAGCGTATTTGGAGACACATTAGCGAGTAACAGACGCACAAAACAATTCTTTTTTGCAATTTTCTATGTGTAATTTTGATACTTTTCATTACGAGTGTTGTACAGATTTTGCAAGGATTTTCAGTGATGAGGTGCCTAAGCTGCCTAGCGAGAGGATTTACCGAAATGTGTTCGTAATCTTCAATACCATGTCTGAAAGTGAGTCAGTAATAAATCAGTAAAATATATCATAAAATATTACTCGACTTCAGCTTTTAAGTAAAATCATAATCTGAATGTTTGATCAAATGTTACATCAACAACTATATTGAGTTCTTCTTAATATAGCGCCCTATCGTTCATGGTTAAGTTTTAGGGTCAGTTAAATATTCTTCTTATTTTAAGCCAAAATATAACGCCTCAAAATAGATTAAGTGACAATACTATCTTTTTTTTTTTCAATGAATATATATTAATTTATTTACTAATTATCATGTTCACGGGGAATTTAATATTCTAAATTTTTTTTATTTTAAAGACTTCACACTCAACGGCCCCCATTAGAATAGTCAATCATGTGTCGGGGTCCGGAAACATACACAATGAAAAGGACAAACACATCCAGATCGGAAAACATGCCTGTATGGTCCATACAAACATCTGCTCTGCGCGATCGAACCCGCAACGTGTGGCGCTTAAGGCAGGTTCGCCACAGCCAGCCAGAACGCCGTCAAAATCGTCAAAAGAATGCTAATTGTCGTTGAATCGCAATCCACATTCTTTAGACGAAAAATGAACCAACCCTATGGATTATTATGATGTGCTATTTTATTCTATGCACAGCTACATCCGCGTCATTTCCATTATGTTTGTCACCTGATTACTTTCATCAATCAATTAATTAATCACATAGACATCCAGTCGGCATACATACACAGTAAACAGTTAATATAGGTCGGTAGATATTATCTTGAATACCTCGTTCCGATCCAATTCCCCTGACGATTGGTACTGGCGTGGTCTGACCTTAGACTGTTTACCAATGTACTTGTAATATATACTTAATACAATAGGTATTTTTACTTTTAGTAGATTATTGATAGTTTAATTTTTTTTTTAATTGATTTTATTGACGAGTATATACGAATATAAATATATTTGTTCGCCGATCTAGGACGGAAATTATTACATGCCTATTAAGACCATAATATCTGTAACACTAATATATTACTATATAGTATAGACAGGCCTTCCAATAGACAAATAAATGTTGAAAGACTCGCGCTGGTACTCTTTTGTAAATTCAACATCAACGCAGCGAAACGAAGTTAGCCACAACTTGACAAGTTTGCAACATAACCAATTGAAGTTAGTGGCACAAGCAGCATAGTCGAATAAAGTTAGCGTGTGAGTAACTTCGTTCACCATCAGCGCTTGTTTGCGACTATTGTAGCTGAGAAAAAAACACTTCAAGAATAATATTCAAAATCACAATATTGTATTGATCGAAGTACCGAAAAGCCCTAAAAACTCATAATCACATATACCACGGAGCGAACCCTATCAATGAAGTCGCACGATTGACCCGTGCCATGACTCACCTCCAGGGTAACACGATCGGGAAGCCCAACGTGTAACTGATACGACCACCTGTTATGGTCAATGTGACGGCAGCCGCTAATGGCTGTGGTTGTAACGATACAAATACACTATATCTAGTATCTAATAACATGTTGAATTAATTTAGTTACGTAACTAGCTCAAGACATAATGCGTAATCTCTTTTGATTACAAATCTGTACACGTTTAGACATTGGATGTATATAGTTCTACATATTTACTCATCAAGAGAACATGCAAACATGTATTTCAAGAATAATATAAAAATGCGACTCAACAAACTGCCATAAAATACAATTTAAAAGAATAGAATTATATAAAAAGAATTAAGTCGAAAAGTCTAGGTAAACCATAATAGGTATAAGCATTACTCATCTTAAGATAAAACAGAAAAAAACTGTCACATCAAATCGTAGCAATGCCGTTTCTCCTCGTCCTAATCCTTACAAGCCATAATAAGAAAATTTGATAAACGCCGTCTTCTGAGAACGTAATAATTTTTTTATTAACGGTGTCACCGGCAGGTAGCTCGCTCCCCTCCCACCCCCCGGGGACAAATCTAAATCCCGACTTCGTTATACCTCGTGACCTGCTTTACAAGATAACTTTTTACCTATTGGCATAAATACATTAAATACGAGTAATATCTTGGGGCTATAAAATAAGATTATGGTTATAGACTCCCTAAATATTTGCGGCATTTGTGAAGAAAATACTTCTCTTCTTTTAAATTTAGTTATTTATATAACATATTTGTTAATTTCTTTCTCCGCTTTATCACGTTTTACAAAACAGTTCTCAGAATAGATACAGTAATAACCTTTCCTGATAAAAAATCAGAATTGAATTTGTGAATTTTGCTCTAACAGTCGACATTTTGCCGTTGAGATAGTGAAACTTCAATTTAACATTAAACACGATATTGGATGAAATATACACAACATTGTTACTGAAACCTACCAACCTCTGACTATTTTATCTTATTTTGTTCATTGAATATAATGTGCAGAACGATAACCATTTTCTTGGCCTCTGCCCCTAAGCAGAGCAAAACTCGAATAACTACTCGGATAATTGTTATCATCATTGCCTTATCTTAGCTAATTAATTCAATTCTAGAGCGGTCAAAACTCGGTTACCGAATAATAAAATTGAATTTCTGATTTCAACTCTTGTAAGAAACAATTCACAAATGTAGCTTACAGCTTTTGCTGTTATGTTTAAATAACTCTATTATTTTAAATGGCTCTACATTATTTCCTATACTATAATAAACATATAAGCTATTTCAATTTTCAAAAACAAATTCTCCAGTTGATAATATTAATAATTATATTATAATCATAATATAATTCAATATGATAAACTCATATGTCATATTTTATCAAAGTAACATTATCAAATATTATGAAGATGGATAACAAAAGTTTAAATTATAGTCGTTTGAGAAAAGTACGCAAAATGAGACTAAGAAGTAATGGAAAGGAATTAGCTGAATTATCCCACTGTGGACATTTGAAAGAGGAGAGATGTTCTGAAAGATTAACTCGACAAAAGAACCTTCGGAATTAGCGCCTCAATCAGCCTTTAATGTACTTTCTTAAGCACGTCGTTAAGTCATGAGGTACGTTATAAAGTTTGATGTTAAACTCAGAAAAACTTTAATTATTCTCAGGAAATGCAAACGAAATTAATATCAAAAGACATCCGTTTCTACTTAATTAACTATTACACGAAATTTATTTAGGTGTTCAACATTCACTCTTGTGTAAAATTTAATTTGGAACCAACGATTTGGAAAAAAACAACAACAATTTATTACGTGGACAATGACTGTTACGTCAAATATAAATAAGAAGACGGGATCTTAATTTTAACAATTAATTTGTCAATTTTACAGAAAAAAATTAGGGATATTTAATTATAGTCTGAAATGAAGCGAACATTACCTGCCTATTACACATCTGATTTTGAGAAACTTATAATTCCAGAATAAGGCTGTTAATAATAATAATAAGTTATTTGTATGTATATTAATTGTTATAATTCTAATTATTTTCTCGTTTTTTCTTAGATATAGGTACGTTATATTTTATTGTTATGTTAAATGTATAAAATGTTGTTGTTATTAGTATATTTATTTGACTTAATAGTATAACTTTAACTGATCTTACAGTCAAACCAATTGTCAGGTTTTGTAAGACTTTAGAATAAAACATATTGTTAATAAATATTGACTTAATAAATAAATAAAAATAAAAATAATAAATACTTAAAGAAAGATAATTCTGTTATAACCCTGATCTGTTTTAGATAATAGTATGGATAATTTATTAATTATTTTAAGTTTTATGTAGTTAATGCATACACATAAGTTTCTATTCTTGAGTTTTATAAACATGTTATATTATTTAACAACAAGAATGCTATCAAAATCTCTAGTTGAATTATCTTAATTCACATAAATTGCTTAATTGTAATCATTTTATTTCGTTCAGTCTGCCTCCTCGTATATTTAAATCAGTCGCGCTGCTTTTATGATTTCCATTTTCCCACTTCATCCCGATTGCTATTACGTAATCAAAACACGGAGTAAAAGCTACACGTTGTGCAAAAAAACGTGAAAATCCGTTTCGAAAGATTTATTTTAACGTGCAACGTGTTGTACATGTACTATTTATTGAATAAAATTCTCGTTTTCTGTTACCTCTCTCCAGAGCAAATTTAATGTATACTTTCAAGTAAAGCAAGTCTAAAAACTACTTGAATAAAAGAAGTCCTCTTTCAAATAAATGCTAAATGCTTAATGACAATTTTACGCTAACTATGTGCGAGACATAATCGCCAGACAGATAATAATAGTTCTTGTCGTCCCACCCTCGTCGAAGATAAGGCTTTGCAACTCCCAAGTATTTGTCAATGTATATAAACAAAATTTTCGGAACGTAGACGCGGTACCTGCGCGAGCGCATCGCAGGTAAAACAGGCACAATGGCATTCCGAACATCCGAAATGAATCAAAAACTGGTGTGATCTTGTATAAACCGGTGATTAAACGCCCTTAAAAAACAACCTTCATTGATGCTTTATCAGCTAATTCATTATATAATAGTAAGTTTTAAATAACTTGTTACTCGTTTTAGACTAATTTTTTGTCCATTATTCTAGAACAAATAAAAATACGTTTTATACTAGTTTTATAACCTGTATTACTTACAAATGATGTATTGTAAACAAAATCACCGAATCATCGTCTCAAGCAAAAAATTTAATTGCATGTTTCACGTTTATCAAACTAAAGTAGAAGATTCCTGCTGTTCGGC
The DNA here is from genome assembly GCA_023373885.1 of Hestina assimilis. Lineage (NCBI taxonomy): Eukaryota > Metazoa > Arthropoda > Insecta > Lepidoptera > Nymphalidae > Hestina > Hestina assimilis. The sequence continues at coordinate 5,750,528 of CM041741.1, read as the reverse complement.
GCAGCAGGCTCGATGACTAAGTCTTCCAGTCCCACTGTTAAATTATAATAATAATATCGTCCATTGTTGTTTTTAGGGGATGATTTCATTATGTCTGCAGGTGCAACACGATTTTACGCCTGCCGTCAACTATAAACTGTGTGACAAGTATTTATAATTTATTTAAAGTAGGTAGCTATTTCTTTCATTCAAATATTGAAAATTACAACAATTTCTTAATGTCCCTATCAAGATTTGAATCGTTTCAAACTGAATGTTACCATTTCATTAACATAATCATCCCAAGTTTCTTGAAAGAAATTAATCAGAATGGAATATTGAAAATTGCAAATGAAGAAACAACTGCTTAACAAGCATTCACCGAAGCTCGAATTCAAATTGATAATTTTATTCCGGAACGTTCCCGGTTGAGGTTTTTACAGATATTTCCAATTGGCCCATTTTCCCTAAATGTCATTTACGGATACGACGAACGTGTTTATTGGAGTGAGCCAACAAGTCCTCCCCACTTAAACAACTGGTTCCATTATTTGTACGTGGAGCGGCGACCTCCCGCGCCGACAGGAACAATGAAAGTGAGAGAGGGCTGGAATGTGTGCGGGACGTCGAGCGGACGGGAGGGCTGGCGGAGCGGGGCGCGGGGGGACGGCTGTTCCCGGTTCCCAGGCGAGGAATGCCAGCGCGAGCAACAAAGCCTACTCGCCGCCAGTCACCCCGCACCCCTCCTCTAGCTCTTCTACCTCGACTCGTAATTTTTCGTGACTTTCCCCTAAAAACCGTTTACGATCGGAAACTGATTCAATATTCAAATTTGGAACTGTCGCATGCTCTTTTTTTATTTAGTAGCCCTTGAATAAATCGAATCGTCTGACGGAAAAAGTATTATATATTAAATAACTGAACGACGACGTAAGTGTTTTAAGTCATGCGATGACTGCAATGTACCGCAAAAATAATGTATCTACACGATATAATAAGTGTTTTCATACGAGTGCTCAGAGTTCAGGGTCAGGCGTTAAGTCACACCAGCTGACTTCACGTATCGCATTTTATTTACATTACACCATTTACCAAGTCCAATAATAAGTACAATGACTCTGTTATTATAATTTATACAATTAATCTTATCAAATTATAGTGTATCCAAGTATACTTGACTACTTTATGAAAATAGAATAGAGCATGTTAGACACATTATCTAGTTCATAATTATATTATTACTAGATTCTGCCCACTTAATCCACGTCATTTTCGATTTTTAATGAGCCACCTTTAAGGCAATATATAAATATTTGGCTCCCCATACAATGTTTCATCCTCTATTTCATCCCCTTTATCTATATCTATTCCATACCAAAATCGTCTATATCTATACCAAAATTCATGATTATAAGTTCAGCATTTTTGACCGTGACAGCATTACAAACAAACAAACTCACTTTCGCATTTATAATATAAGTTTGGAAGGTTATCATTCTTAATGCTATTCCTACGAACTTGACTTCGAATAAAACGTTTATTATACATATAGTATTACAATAAGGCTGGTAAATATCATTAGCATATCTGAATAAAGTATTAGCAAACGTAATTCGCATCTCGAATGTTTTTGCATGACATGTTTAATCACTAAGCGCCACGCCGGCTGTCGGCGCCGACTGACATCAAGCTTGCCTCACGGCGTCGTGAATTTTTTCCTTTCATTACGTTTTCTTAGTATTTAATGTAATTTCAACTTAACTATAGGATACGAGTACAGGAATGAGAGAAAAACACTATCCGTTATGTCTTTAATACTAGTTCATTAACACAACATACGTCTAGGACATATTTGTGTAGGTACAATAAAAACACACTGACGCTAAACGATCATTGGATAAGTAGCTTTCGGCGCAGTAAGTATATAGATGGATAACTTCTAGTGGTATTACAACTGCATCTCTGTTTTACGGATGATGTATGCATGATCGGTCCTAGCTGTTTAATAGCTTGATAATAATCGATAAGTTAACTAAGAAGTCTATTATGAGTGTTCTGAAAAACTCTAACATTAAGTTAACATATAACAAGAATAAGATTAGTGTAAGGATCAAATCAACTGTAAATTAAATATCTCAAACAAAATCTAAGCATCTATCACCCGTAAAAACACGTAACGGTATGTTTGAAAGGTAAAAAAAAATACTAATACTTATCTCGTATCTCAAACTGTCACGTCAAAGTAATACCGGTGTGTATATACAGTAATATAATTATATGTATACTCCATAATTATATGCTGTATAGTGTATACCTATCTATCAATATCAACTGTCAAAGTCCACAGCCAGAGGCGCTACCGAAGACCCGCATGTCGGCAAATTCGTGCAAACACACAAGCTGGACGGACACGATTGATTTACCATAACTATTATATGTACACTATTACACATATATTCTGTCTTTGTATGATCACGAAACGATTAATTGAGTCTAGCCATTTGATAATTGCCATTGAACTTTTTAGTCAATATGATATTGAAAAAGACAAGTCCTTAAAACTAAACTAAAGCTTAAAAGCTTAATCTGAAGTGATAATTTCATTCTTCTTTTTCTTTTTTTCAATTAAGACTATGTTTAAATTCTTCCTAAAGTTTTTAATTTTTTTTTACTTGTAATACAAACGTGTAAAATCACGCTGTCTCTACATTCGCTATGTTTGTAAGTTTTGCGCTTATTGAATTTTTATTTTGATGAACTATTTAGTACCTTACCTATGCCATTGCACATTCTGATTATTCTTTTAATAATAAAATTAATTACACTCAATTAAATCCATTAAAACGATCACAAAAAAGCATTTTGGTTATTCAACAACCTTTGTAATATGTTATGTTATTTGGTTGACAAAACCAATTTAATAATTAAGCTTTGTGTTTGTGCCGGCGCCGACCACGGGTACTATCAATTAGTTATTTGACACCGTGTACATACATATATTATAAAAACACCGGCTTCATTAATGAGATAAATTTTCCTTTGAGATCATTTTGAAAATATTTTCACAAAAATCGTGGTAATATCCCAAAAAAATTATAAGTTAGTTTTTTCTTTAAAGTAATGCTGTAGTGTAGTAATTTTTATTACTTTCGTTGCGTTTATTGTATATAATAAAATCATTTAAATAAAACATTGTTGCAATACGTGAGAGAAGCGTGTGGACATTTCCATAATTTCTAGTAAATGTCGCCGTTCTGTTGATAAATGCGTTGATTTATTAAGTCTGCTTATTCACTTGTTTGTTTCTAGTTATTTAGTAAACAGGGATTTTCCAATACACATATATTTTTGTTACTTTTTAAAATAAAAATGTACTATAACTTAAAACCTACAGCCGACAGGCGATTAGAAAAATATTAACATAATAATTACTTATTAGCATTTATTGAAAATTAGTACTAATTATAATTTTTTTTTTTAATACAATGTGAAATTATTCTTGAAAGTGTCCTTGAAAAGCTAGTATTTCAGAGTAAAGTAAGCAGTGTTTTTATAAATATGTTAATACGTAATTTTTTATTTAAAGCTCTAAATAAAATTGGTAACAGGCTCTATTATTTATATAAAAAAACAATCACTCATCTATCAGTAAAATGACGATAATTCAGGGGTAATCCAGAAGTTCAATAACCTAAAAATCAAAGTTCCTATCAAAAACCCGCACCTGGTTCATTGTGATCATCAGCTGTTATGTTGTGCCTCGCGAAGAACTCTTCGGAGAGGGCACAAGAGGTGGCCGCGGCGGAAGCGGTCGCCAGACACGCCGCAAAAAATAAAATCACCACTAGATACTTCATGGTCACTGTCGACACTGTTTAATATAATTGTTTTAATATATCAAACGCTTTTGTTATTGCTCGTAAATTTTACACACGCGATCGCGAAGTTGTATACGGGCGCGCGCGCGTGCGACCACATCGGATCGCCTTAACCAACTGGTCACAGAGTAAGCGATGGGCCGTTACACAGACTGCATCGTTATAAATTAGGAACAGAAATAAAATAAAGAAAATACTGAAACTCAGCTAAGTAGTCAAAGTGATCTTCTATTGATCTTATGATTTATTTTTTTCAGAATATGAAATTTATCGAGGTTTTTTCGATAACTTTAAAACTTTATCATTTTTAATAGATGTGTTTAAGGGTGTTTCTAGCTTAATTTCTCTTTATAATATTTATATTTAATTAATTTTAAGCTTAGCAATAAATTTGATAAAATTAAATACTCTATATATATTAGATAAATATTATATAATAGCAATTAGTCTTTGCAAGTGCATAGCGCATTTGCAGTAAACACAGTGCAGGTTGTTCTATTTCCCGATAACCTATTTCAAAGTAATTAAAAACGAAATAATGTAATAACGTGCATTCTATAAATATAGACAGCCTGTCTTCGTACTAGGTACGTAATGCCCCTAGCGGCAAGTGTATGCGGCGTCGATGCGCGCGCACTGGATATCGAACCGACTACCGAGCTCGCTGCCGAATGCCGACTGCCGACTGTCGACACCTTAGAACAGGGAATTAAAATTGCCATTCCAACGCGTTTAATACTTTATCTGTCTATACAAACAAATAAAATGTATGCGTCTATTTGTAATTCCAAATTGACAGCTTTTCACTAAAGGCATAAGAAAGTATCTATGGTACTTACATAAAAAATCTGTTTATTTGGTCCGGCTAAATCTTTGAAATGGCTGGGCCGATTTTAACAAGACTTTCTGACACATAGGTGTAATAAGGAGTAACTGAGGCTACTTTTATTTTAGAAAAAATGGGCGGAGAAGCGGAGCTGTTAGCAGCTAGTTACCAATAATTTTTGGCTGTACATTTAAAGACCGTCTTTTATTCGACCCAAGACAAAATTAAGAATATATTTTAATATATAATATTTGTTCTCGTATTTGCACGAGACCATTTTAAACAGATATCTCTGTTCTGCGACCGAAACAGCATTTAGTAAAACTTTTACTACGCCACAGTCAACACGCGAATAGCGCTAGTTACGCCGCACGATAAACTGAGTATTATGAATATGTAAATACAACCCTGTTACAAGTATTTCAAACAGTATCATACGCAGGATCAAAGCGTGCTGAAAAACTTACTTATTTTACGCCATCGTAACACAGATTTTACATAATAACATAGTTCGTATGATGCACATCAATTTCGCGACACAATATCACATAAAATTAAACTCAAATAACGCATGAACGCTTATTTAATGCTCAAAGAATTTTGTGACAATGACACATACGATTTTTTAAACCTAAACGTTGACCCACGTTGTGAATAAACAAATTTATTTATTAACAAATCCTCACTATGCAAATTATTTTATATAGAGTTTTCCGCAGGCAGAAATTAATTTCAAGCTTAGCAATATTAAAATTTGAAGCCTCAATAGCTCAACGGTAGAAGGGCCGACTTCGCTCCGTTAACGCGAGAGTTGAGGGTTCGATCCTGACCCCCTTTGGCTATTGTCGTGCCCATTCTTAGCACAGGCTTCGAGCTTATTTGGAGGGGCAATAGGAATATTAGTAATATCTTGGAAAATGCATTACTAGTATTTTTTTTATATAAAAATAGAAGTAAAAGTAAAAATTCTTGTCTCCATTTACATGAACGAAACTACCTTATCGCTACGAGAAAATTATATTTGACATACGGACAAATATAGACTAACTGACGACGGGACGACTGTATCTTATTCTTTAACACATCTTTTCCTGTGTGCATTTTAACATCTATAAATGTCACATAAACATAATTTCAAAACCAAATTACAACAATGTTGCTCGATACAATTTTTAATAGCGTAATATTAAACATTGTTTATAAAATCAACTTATCTTTTACATTGAAGACGTTGTGGACAGCGGCAGCGAAACTGCTTTAAACGCCAAAAATACGGGGCTCAATTCCCGCTCGCAGCATGATTGTATTGACCACACAGGTATGTGTTTCGGTCTGGGTGTAATTGTCCTTGTCCTTGTGTATGTTTCCGGTACACAGGATAGCAGTATCGTAATGGGGACCGTTGAGTGGGAAGCGTTTATTTATTCATTTATTTATTCTTAAGGGGTATTCCCGGACTTATGTTTCAAAAGAAATATTATAACATAAAATTGACATAAAAAATCTGCTCTGACTGGTAGGATAGGCCATGGATGCTTAATGTATCGTATTTTTTTTTTTTTTTCTGAGTGTCCATTGCTGTTGGCCCTAGTGGCCTTGACAGCGTCACCGGTGGGGGCCGGGTCTGGAGACCTCGGCCGGTAAAAGATGGACTGCCACGCGGGGCACAAGTTGAATCCGTCCCAAGGGCCCCTCCTGCGAGGTCGAGCCTAGACTTGGGACGTCATCGGGAGGGAGGGAGCGCTCCGGAGCGCAGTCTAGCAACCGTACGCGGCGCGGTGCTCACCGTCCGGGGTGAGCGGTCGGGTTGGGATCGTATTTATCATCCATAGCCTATGTATATGCCTCAATATTAAGAGAGGATGATAGAGAAGTGAACAGAGAGAATCAGAATTTTATGATACTTAACAAGTAAAACGGATACTAGAACTACTTTCCTTCAATTCTTGCTGAATCTACTTGGTCGATTTTTGACCCATTCAAACTAAACCAATGAATACAGTATAACTAAAGTAAAGATTAATAGAACCGAACTATGGCTGAATATTGGAATACCAATAGAGTATGCGAAGAAAAACTGATTAAAGTGCCAGAAACCAATTTGTAATTAAAATCCTTCATTTTTTAAAACCTCGCCTCGACTTAAATTTAATTAAAGCAGCTAAAAGATTAATTAATGATAAAATTTAGAGACTTATTTCGCTTTTTGAATTATAATTGAATTTTTCATTAATTATTTTGTAATATCAACATGAATGAATGATAATTTATTTTATTGATATCATTTGGAATAGCAAAAAATTAGTGTCATGATGAAAAAGGTAGTAAAATTAATCAATTATAGTTGCCCAGACGTCAAGTCGTTAGCAGGAAAGATAAGCTATCTGCCAGAGACCGGTGAACAAGTCGACTCGACTCCATATCGAGTCGCTCGCGAAACTAAAATTCGATGGAAATCACACGCCAAACTGCCGAACAACTTTTAAATTATTTGAACAAGCTTGTCATTTCGTACTTGAGAGCCGTACTGAATGTTTTAACCTAAATTTTAACATTCAAACCGTAGTGTTTCTTAGTAGTACAGCAGAAAACAATCGTTGTCGAGCAGCATACAAAACATTTAGTATTTTCATGTGAACAATAGCGCTCTAGCGTCCGAAATGACCCATTGGGATGATGAATACCGTTGAAATGCCATATTTTTAATTTATCACTCGATAGATAATCCAGGTAGGTTCATTGAGGCTCTTTGGGTCGGTCGCCGCCCGCCGCGACGCTATTGTACCCTGCAAGCGATCGGTTTGTAGCACCTAGATTCAAGCTACAAGATCGAGCGATATACACTCTGGTACCACATTTGTTTCTTTTATAATGCTTATGTATTATTTACTAAATTAAAGTATTATTTTATTATGTTAATGTTTTCTTTTTTGAAATTTAGCATCTTATAGGATGCCAGATGATTGTTTTTTTTACAATTGATGTAAACTTTATATAAAAATCATGTTTAACCGACTAGGCATACAGATACCGGCTTCGGGATGTGACGACCCCATCGCCCGCTGTTAGGATAACCTCTGTCACAGCAGAGATTATTCCACCAGTGCAATCAGTCACACTGGTGGTAGGTCTTTTGTTGCAAGAGGCCGGCTAGGTAGGTACCACCGCAGTGTCCAATATTCTGCCGCCAAATAGTAGTGCTTAGGCACTACTGTGTTCCAGTTTGAAGGGCATTGTACGCTAGTGAAATTACTGGCCGAACGAGATTTAAGAACTAATATCTCGAGGTTGGCAACGCGCGAGTGGCACCTACTAATGGTGCTGCAAGCGCTCATAGGCTGCGGCAGCCACTTACCACCATCAGGTGGGCCGTATGCTTGTTTGCCAACTTCTAACATAAAAAAAAAAAAAAAGATATCAAATAATCAATTTCAATAATTATTATTTATATGTACTGTATTAATTCCATTATTTTATATTACTTTATTATTCAATAATAACTATTATTGAGTAACGATTGTCAATTACATTACTTTGAAATAAATTACTGTATATTAAAATAATTTATCATTTAAAAAGTCAGAAATAGTGTAACAGCATTTAATGCCAACACTTCCAAATATATAATAATACGAAAAACTATATTATAATAAAAATCACAAGATAGAGTATTAACTATCATTATTTAAGCAGGTAGAAACGTACCAGAATAACTATGCTGTTATATTATTTCAAAAGTAAACCGCAACTGCTTCTATTTTGGACCCATAATTTATTTATGCAGTCCCAAACTACGGTATACAACGTCTGTGAATGTTGCTAGTAATAAAAGGGACGTCTCATTTATTATTGACAAATATTTCGCGCTCAAATACATTTGAAATGATTCTAACGGAAGGCGCCACATTTATTTTATTCCATTTATTGCATACAATGAACATGGAATCACTTTGACGGTCATTTTTTTCATTGAAGCACAGGAAACTATATGAATAAAGTAGAAAAAAATGGTAAAAGATATTATCATGTGTGGCGAAGGCAGTTGCGCGCGCGTTTATGTCTATTGTTTGGAAGCGCTTACGCAGCTTTTCAAGTATGTTGATTGGCTTAGCGATTTTTTATATTGTCACTACTATTAGGGATATAGACCAAATTTTATTATAATACTAGACTTTCTAGATTTATCTTAATCCATTATGTAATTGTAATAATAAAAATGTTTTATAAAAATTCGCAAATTATAAATATTTTCACGGGCGGTTATAGATCTTGCAATAAGTCTGGGAACTGTTGTGGAGCGGTGTGAAAACTAGATAACCCAAATCTAAGAAATACGACGTGTTGTTAGGCGTGTCGTATCTTGTCGACACAAGCGGACGATTAGCGCGGTCCCTAGCAAAAAAACACACACAAAAACAGACGAACACAATGGCTCGATACCATGAAGAATCTCCACAAATAAAACAACCTTTGTATCACCGCTCGGTGCATTTTTATAGGCTTAAATATGCGCATATTAACCGTTGAATAGTGCTATGTCATCATTCCCCCAAGGATCTGGTAAACGGACACAATTGCCCATGTTATATTAATAAGGCTGAAATATTACCTGTCGCCGATCGTTTTCAATAAATTCTATTATTTTGTGCAATAAAAATGAATTTTGAACACTATATACCTACATATTTGGAGAGCTTTTACATTTCTGTATAAAACTCTAATTAAAAAATGATCTTCATAGACTCAAAAACCAAAATTTTTATTAGTATAGAATTTTTATACGTATATTTCTGCAATAGTAAATCACAAAAAAAAACTAAATCTTTCTCTTAAAGGTAATGATATGGTAATGAATTGGCCACCAAGAGTGTTGTGGTTGTTATTGAGTGAAGCGAACTCGTAATGTCGAAATGGAAAGACTTTCGTATGCATTTTTGTCTGTATTTATGTATGCTTATACCAATGTTAATGTAAGATATATATGAGGCTCAGTTCAGTTCAGGCGATTATCAATGATGGAAGGGGAAAAAATAACTTCAAGGCGGTCGTCCGGCATAAATACTGTGTAACGCGAGAAAAGCCATAGAGATAGCTAGTAATTAATTTAACATTGTAGTCCGACTCAAACTATTCTTTTTTCCATGTAGACTTTATGAGAAATTGTGAATCAGTTACAACGAAACTCTTCTTTTAAGTAAAGGTTTCTAGCACCCAAATTTACACAACTTATATTTTACAAAAGAATGTAGGTACTGTACGGAAATCAATGTTTGCTACCCCTATATTATCTCCTATTTCTAATTTGCGTTATAACGACCCAAAACAAAATATAAATCGTTATATTTTTAATCGTTAAAAGAAATGCTTAGTCGCAAAAAGAAATATTAAAACATTCCATTTCTAAGGTGATTGGAACCGGTATTGTAGACCAGTTAAGAGAAATAAACGTCGCTATTGTTAGCGAGTTCCGAATCATTAATATCGTGCAAAGAAATACCAAACAAAAGAAGGTAAAGAATAGAATTTTTTCGCTTTCCCCGGCGTCCGTGTTCCAGTTATGAAAAATGTTTCTTAGTGTCACTTATTTTTATTTATCAGCAGGAGTGGTCGTTGAACCGTATAATTCATTTGTAAAAATAATATCAACACTTTCGCATTCCAGGGTGCGAGACCCTTTGTGGGAAACAATGGCTTAATTCAGTTATTAAAAGAATTGCACACGCAAGGGTTACTAGCAACGTCGTTGTGTATCAGAAGTTAGAAATTACTTACAAACACACGAATCCATACCACGATATATAATATCTGGATGACCGATACAAATATTTGCATTGATATCGTGATCAAATCCGAGATTGGGGCATCGAAGTTGAACCTCGCTATCGCCACGATGGGTAATTTTAAAATAATTTTTAATAGCAAAATTGTGCTATTTAGTACAATGAGTTATTACAAGAATGTGTAAACGAAATGTACGAGTGCAAAAAATAAATATCAAAATGGCCGCTATACTGTATCAGAACACGCGCATCACAATCCACAGACAACTAATAAAAAGAATGTCATAAAGCAAACAACACTGCGCATACAGCCATCGCCAGACGTACGTTCCCATCCCTTCAAAGCCTGTCACCGCTAGAGATATGAGCCTAATTTATAATACCGCCTCCGTTGATACACTCGATAAAAAACCGTCACACGAGATCACTTGATCATTACCATGACGTTTTACTTTGTATTACTGAGGAAAGGTGTTAAAATTGTTTACTTACATATTAGTATATCAAGGTTCAATATCATTAGTTTATAATATTCCACATTGTCAAAAATATTATTCAAGGCACTGCAATCAACATGTTGATATGTATATCTTTGTTCTAGTTACATAATTCAATTTATAATAATTCTGATGTATAATATTCCGGATAAGTTTCGGAACGTTTTGTTAATATAGAACATGTTCTGGTGGATCCTGTAATACGAGTATTGTAAATGTTATAGTTGGGAGAGGCAAGGCTCGAAGCGCGAAAACCGCCGTAGGCTACGCTTTGACGCGCCGCGCTCAGTTCGATAAAATACTTGTACGTTATGTATCGTTCACATACAGGAATATTTTATACTTTTTGCTGTCCAATTGATATTCTAATATTTTAAGACACCTTCTTTATAGTTCTGTTGCAAAAAGTATCAATATTACTAAGAAATATTACTAAAAATAATCGTTTCAAAGTACCATTTTCAAATGTCTAAATTTAAAATATAACCAAAAGCTCATTCAAATTCAAAATGGAATGAGATTTGAATGGAACCAATTTCACAGAAGGTCTTCACAAATCATAATAACGTGATGCACCTCTAATTATCCTGGCTGCCATCCCGATATGATAAAATCTCGATCTCCACACTAATCCAACGGTTGTGTGACTAACACGCTAGGAATGCGATGCGCGAGCGCCGGTGCGCGGGAGTCGGGGTGGCGCGCGGAAACCTGCTCGAACTTAAGAAACCCCAAAAAACCACAAGTGCAGAACAAATACTTTTATAAATATAAACCTTTTCGAACAGTTATAAGAACCAAATTGGATTTTTTATTAAAATAATGTTCTGTCCTTATTCAAATAACACTGTTTAGCGCCGGCGACAGTGTACACTCGCAATCGTGGTTAAGATTTCGTAGAGGACACGCCATGTCCTTTGATGGTATTACGCTAAATTGTTCCTGTTTTGTATAGCACGAATAGAGGTGGGCGTTTAAACGAAAAGCGCTTAAAAAAGTCTGCTTATCAAAAAAAGCGCTCAAGCATGCTTACAATAATAAGACAACAATAATTACGATTTCGTTTAAACGTTTAAACTTGACGGCAACCAGCCAACTACTCATGTTGCAATAACAAAATCGCTACACAGTACTATGATTGAAAAATAGACTTATTTGTTGCAGTTATAAGACAGAAATTACTCGTACGCTTGATATGTTTACATAGTATTTTCTAAGTTTTAATTAAGTGCCCGATAACTGATTGGTTTATTGTAATTATTTTTTTTGTTTAGTTGTAAGGTTTCGTTACGTTGTTGGTGAAATAGTATTATAACTAATGTAGAATAACAAAACAAATAATGTACATAAAATCGACGAGGTTCTGAAAATAATACCTACGCCCGACTTAAATTACGAAATAAAATACTGGTCAAGTGTGTGTGTGGTGGCTAACCCACGGTGGAAACCAAACAGTTCCGCAGCTTGATGAGAATTTTTCGGATTTTAAATATTAACGAATTAAAACAGCGTGCATAAAGAAGCTATTAATTTAATAGCAATTTTTTATTTATTTAATTAAAATTACATGAAAAATATATATTTTTTTTATGTTACAAGTTGTCACACAAGCATACGGCCCACCTGATTAGTAGGTGCTACTCGCGTGTTGCCAACCTGATATAGTTTAGAACCACGAGATATTAGAGGAGATTTAAAAACCAATATATGTCTTAAATTTCTGTACTAATCTTCAATATAAGTTTTGTGAAAAGTTCTTTTGATGTTTTACTATCTCAAATATTTCTAGAATTTTAAATCCCATAGTTGAAGAGTTATTCATAGTTTTCAATATTTAAAATGTAACGCTTTTTTAATACTTAACGTCCACGTTTAAAACGTAACGCTTTCTTCAACGATTAGCAGGTTTTTATAAAAAAAGTGTTTTAAGTGAAAAGCTCTTTTAAAAGCGCGCTTAAAAAATAAGCTTAGCATTTAAACGCGTTGTCAATATTAAGCCGTTTATGCCATCTTAAAGCACGAATGGTTTATCTAAGAAAATGATCCGATTATTTACATCTAAAAATAAATAGAATTTTACTTGAAACGAAAAAAGATAAACGAAAACTTTTTTAAATAGGACAATTGCCTGTTATGTATGTCGTGTACTATATTTTCCTTTACGAAGCAATGTTTTATATTTCACCACAATGCGCATCCGTCGCGAACGGCAAACTCTAGACACAACACTAACGTACCTAAAGACTGATTCTAATAACAATGTTATTCAAAAGCTATATTTCGATAAATATAAAAAAATGTAAAATGTAAAAAAAAATTACAATAATATAACTAAACAATACAGGAACTTTCAGAAATGACATTAAGATACGCTTTGCATAACTTAAATTTAATTTAGTATCTTTTTGGACAGAAACGCGATTACATATTTTACACAAGAATTAACATTAAAGTTAATTGAAGTCGGTATTTTCAATGCATATTGCAATATTACAATTAGTGATATATTCTTGAAACTTAAATGGTTATCAATAAAATAGGAAGCATACCGATCCAAGCAAAAAAATAATGTTTAAAATCGGTTTACAAATACTATACCGTATTAACGTACCGTTATACCATATTACCGTACTCGTACCTACTGTTGTTCCTTTCCTCCAATCTCCATTCCCAATGCAGCCTATCAAGGACGGAAACAACTTGAGTCCCTTGAGAGCTATTCCTTTTTCTCAGCCTAGTCTCATTACTCAGCGCCCCTGTCTACATTGTCAAGGCCAGGAGGTCCAACAGTAATATTAATTGAGAAAAAACTTTTCTTCGTATTACTGTGAGCACCATAGGTCCATACAACACTTTCCAATCCAATCATTTATCTTTTTCATTAAAAGTAACATGATTTTAATTAATTTATTGGTGAACATTGCAATGTAGGTTTCCATCCATAAAACGGCAAAAAGGATATCAATGAACACACACCTACACGCAAACTTCCAAGCGCAACATTAATCATTGCCAAAAGTTTAGCGAAGCGAGAAATTTCGTCTGCTATCTGGCAGATATTGTACACTACTAGTACGTTTCGTGGTTGTAATAGAAATCATATTTTATTACCTGAATTATAATTTATTAAATTAATCGTCAAGTAAATAGATGAATGTTTTTAAATCCGGAAAAATGTCCTAAAATGTTGAAATAGGTACTTTATTAAAAATGTCATTTACGATTTTCCGGAATAATATGTAAAATATATTTTATGCATCGTATTTCTATAAACACAGGGAAATGGTCAAAGATTCGCTTGTTATCCTTAGTAAATTCGACGAAACTAAGTTAGTCACACGCTTACTTTATTCCATTATGTTGCAAGCTTGTGACTAACTTCGTTTCGTTGCGGTATTGAGAATTTACTTACGAGCACCAGTGAATAGTTGGTCTTGTACATCTTGTTAGCATGGAAGGACATGTCTATATGTCTATATAATATTTTATTATTTAATTCTATTGACGATACAAATATTATTATTATTATTATGAATTATTGGGTTTCGTTTTTGAAAAATTTTATCGAACTAGCAAAACTAAAAAAAAAATTGAATTGAATTAAACACACAGGTATGACTGTGTTCAATATTGGCAATTTCCACGGTCGATACTCTTTAAATAATGTTTTGCCGGAAATTGAGATAAACCGTTTTTTTCCCCTTAAATCCCCCTCCTTTCCATTTCCCGACCTATCATTGATCACCCGTAATTATTTTTCCTTTAATTTTGTTATATTGACGACGTTGTGGCGCAGCGGTAGTGAACCTGCCTTAAACGCCACAGGTCGCGGGTTCGATTCCCGCTCGGAAGATAATATGTTTGTATTGTCCATGCAAGCATATTTTCCGGTCTGGGTGTATTTGTCCTTGTCATTGTGAATGTTTCCGGATCCCCGACACAGGATATTAGTATCCTAATGGGAGCCGTTCAGTGTGTAGCGTTTATTTATTTATTTATTTATTTATTTATTTATTCTCTTCTTTTTCCAATGGATTTTATCCTACTATTATTTTTTTTGTTTCAAAAATTATCTACCTTGGTCTAATACCTATACAGAAACATTATGTTTCTGCTTTCTAGCCCTCGAAATATGCTTAAAAAATGGGTCCCAAATTCTCTCTTATCTTGTTGTTAATGTTTTGATCTATTGTTATATTGATACCTATAGGTTTGAAATTTGTTAAATTAATCGTTGCTATAGAAAATATTTTTTCCATAATGTTTTATTCGATTTCAATTTTTGGATTCGTAATCAGGTTGTGGGAGTGCGTGTACCGCGATGCTCGGCGATCATCGTCGCGCTTCGTACGGCGTCGGTTTTCCCTCGCCTGGCAGTGGTCCCGATGCTCCGACGCCGGGAGGCCGCGCGCGCGCCCTTAGCCAAACTAGATAACCGCCATATTTGTTGTTACACGTGTAAATGTAATTCATATGAACATTATACGTTTGTTAATTTATATGTGGTTTGATTCAGAACGTCCCCACATATTTGGTGACCCCGACGTGATAAATATGTGACGGAAATCAAGGACGTTATTAAAAATCCTCCGTCTTCGGGAAAGTATGAAAAGATAAAAAATGAGCTTATAGCCCGATTATCGTCATCCCAGGAGCAACGAGTACGTCAGTTACTAACTCACGAAGACATAGGCGATCGTAAGCCGTCACAATTTTTACGGCATCTCCAGAGTCTGGCCGGACCGAAAGTGCCTGATGATTTTGTGCGGTCCCTGTGGTCGAGTAGGCTACCGACGCACATTCAAGTCATTGTTGCATCACAACCACGAAGCAGTTTGGACGAATTGGCCACGTTGGCGGACACGGTGAACGAAGTCATATCCCAGCCGCAGGTACATCAAGTGTCTGAGAGTACATCAAATCCTGAAATAAAAGAACTACAACAGAATATCGCCGAGTTGACACGGCAGGTCGCAGCACTCTCGGCTACGTCACGATCGCGTTCGAGATCTCGAGGAAGCGGTTCTGGCTGGCGTTATCGTTCCCGCAGTCGCTCTCACAACTCATCGACAAATGAACATTGCTGGTATCATCGGAAATTTAGAGCCAATGCAACGAAATGTCGTCCACCGTGCACGTATTCAAAAAACGAAAAGAGCAGTCATTGATGGCGGCACAAGATGGCTGTCTCGACTCCGCGCGCCGCATCTTTGTAACAGATAAGAACACTAAGTTAAATTTTTTGATAGACACTGGTTCTGATTTATGTGTGTACCCGTTTAAATACCTACGTAGTAAAGTGAAAAAAACTGACTATAAACTCTACGCGGCTAACGGTTCAGTGATAAATACATACGGTTCTATAAACTTGAATTTAAATTTCGGTCTCCGGCGCGAGTTCAAGTGGCGTTTTGTCATAGCCGATGTAACCAAGCCTATAATTGGTATAGACTTTTTAGCATTTTATGACTTACTCGTAGATGTTAGACGCCATAGGCTCGTTGATAACGTTACGTCATTAGAAACTAAAGCTAAGCCCGCGTTTTCACTGTCTGTGTGTCAGGTTAAGACTGTTGCAGGGACCTCTCGCTACCATAAACTGCTTACCCAGTTCCCAGAAGTCACCAGACCTTTTGGCGCACCTGCTGTTCGTGAGGTCAAGCACAAAACGCTCCACTATATACGAACCACACCTGGCCCGCCGGTATACAGTCGTCCCCGCAGATTGGCACCTGATCGACTTCGAAGAGCTAAAAATGAATTCGAGGACATGGTAAGAGCCGGAATTGCACGTAGGTCTGATAGCGCCTGGGCGGCGCCGCTACAGTTGGTTCCTAAGAAAGATGGTTCAGACCGACCATGCGGAGATTACAGAGGTATCAACGCCAGGACAATACCAGATCGATACCCCGTACGGCATATCGCAGATTTCTCTCACAATTTATATGGCTGTAAAGTGTTTAGTAAAATCGACTTAGTGCGTGCCTATAACCTAATACCAGTCAATCCAGCAGATATACCTAAGACGGCAATCACTACCCCATTTGGGCTTTTTGAGTTTCCATATATGAGTTTTGGGCTGCGAAACGCCGCACAAACTTTCCAAAGATTTATGGACGAAATTCTCAGAGATCTAGATTTTGCATTTCCGTACATCGATGATATTTTAATTGCATCTAATAATCACGACGAACATGAGGAACATCTTAGGCAAGTTCTTGAGCGATTACGCAACCATGGCGCTGTTTTAAACTCTGTTAAGAGCGTATTTGGTGTTTCAGAAATAGAGTTCCTTGGGTACCTGATCACAGCTGAAGGCACGCGTCCCATGCC
Organism: Hestina assimilis; assembly: GCA_023373885.1. NCBI lineage: Eukaryota > Metazoa > Arthropoda > Insecta > Lepidoptera > Nymphalidae > Hestina > Hestina assimilis. Next base: position 5,733,235 of record CM041741.1, on the reverse strand, counting down.
AGAGAAGGTGAAAGCCATCCAAAACTTCACGCAGCCGAAGAACCTGAAAGAGTTAAGAAGATTCCTTGGTATGATTAATTTTTATAGAAAATACTTACCTGATGCAGCGAAGATCCATGCACCACTGCACCAACTTCTTTCTGGAATCGATGTAAAAGCCAGCACGCCGATCACCTGGAACATAGAACTTGAGGAAGCATTTAATCAATGCAAGAGAAGTCTCGTCGACGCTACACTGCTCGCTCATCCCGACCCAGCTGCTGATCTAATGCTAGTCACCGATGCGTCAGATGTAGCAATAGGAGCTGTTTTACAGCAGAAGGTACGTGGCCACCCTCAACCATTAGCTTTCTTTTCAAAAAAATTAACACCTGCTCAGCGCAAATATAGCCCGTTTGACCGAGAGCTTCTCGCTATTTACGAAGCCGTGAAATATTTTCGTTTCATGGTCGAGCTGAAAACGTTTACGATCTGGACAGACCATAAACCCATAGTTGCTGCCTTTCGTAAAACATCAGAAAAATGTTCGCCACGTCAGTTCAGATATTTCGATTTCGTATCACAATTTACGACTGACGTGCGCCACATCTCAGGAGATGACAATATAGTAGCAGACGCTCTTTCTAGAATAGAATCGATCGCAAGTGGTCCAATATGCTTGGAAAAACTCTGTTCTTCACAAGAGTTAGACGCCGAGTTGAAAGAGATTTTAAATTCTCAAAGCTCACTGAAATTAAAAAAAATAAAAATTTCTGATTCTAGCAAATGCAGACCATACTGTGATATTTCTGGTTCAACGCCTCGCCTATATCTGACACCTGAGTTTAGAAAACAAGCTTTTGACAACATCCACGGACTCAGCCACCCAGGAGCTACGCCTACTATCCGATTGATGACTGAAAGGTATGTTTGGCCTTATATTCGGAAAGACTGCAGGACATGGACGAAAGCTTGCATTGCATGCCAAAGATCTAAGGTTTCGAGACACACACGAGCTCCCGTGCACGCTTTTTGCCTCCATCTACACGTTTTGCCCATGTCCATATCGATTTAATAGGACCGTTGCTCATTTCGCATGGCTATCGATATTGCTTGTCCGCGGTTGATCGTTTTACCCGATGGCCGGAAGTTATACCCCTTGCTGACATAACGGCAGAGACGGTGGCTTACGCTTTCGTGAATGGTTGGGTTTCCCGCTTTGGTTGCCCGCAAAGAATAACAACAGACAGAGGACGGCAGTTCGAATCTAACTTATTCAGAGAGCTTGCGAAACTAATAGGTTGTAACCATTTCACCACAACTGCCTACCATCCAGCTGCTAATGGCTTGGTCGAGCGATTTCATCGTCAATTGAAGTCGGCCTTAATGTGTCACAATGACCCTGGATGGTACGAAAAGCTTCCGCTCGTTTTGCTGGGAATTCGCAGTGCCTGGAAGGAGGACATTTCATCCACTTCTTCAGAGCTTGTGTATGGAGAGAGTCTTCGCCTACCTGGTGATTTGTTCAACTCATCCGCAGCCGAAATCACCGACTACTCAGATTTTTTGTCTCGCTTCCGCAAACACATTCGCGAGTTAAAGCCAACGCCCATCATACGACACGGGGAAACAAAGGTGTTCGTCCACAAAGACCTCTCTTGTGCGACCGCTGTATTTTTAAGACAGGATGCAGTACGAAAGCCTTTGCAACCACCTTACTCAGGTCCACACAAGGTTCTTCAAAAATCAGAGAAAACCTTCAAGATTGACGTTGGAGGAAAAGAGGTCACGGTATCCATTGATCGCCTGAAGCCTGCCTTTATTTTACAAGAAGTTGAGCCTCAGAACACCACCAGTGCAACTCCTACGACACAATGTCTTCCGCCTAAGGTTACCGACAAACCAGACTGCATCACCCGTTATGGTAGACGAGTTCGGTTCCCTCGTAACTGTTGCGACCTATAGGTCTCCGGGGGGGCTGATGTGGGAGTGCGTGTACCGCGATGCTCGGCGATCATCGTCGCGCTTCGTACGGCGTCGGTTTTCCCTCGCCTGGCAGTGGTCCCGATGCTCCGACGCCGGGAGGCCGCGCGCGCGCCCTTAGCCAAACTAGATAACCGCCATATTTGTTGTTACACGTGTAAATGTAATTCATATGAACATTATACGTTTGTTAATTTATATGTGGTTTGATTCAGAACGTCCCCACAAGGTCAACACTTACTCAGGCATTCGGAAAACGTATTGTTAAATTTTAGAGCACTTAATTGTCCACTTCAGCCCGACGCCATTAAATTTCGAATGCATTTTTATTTAAAACAACTGACCTGAAAAATCAACTGAAATTTATATTATTTATATCTTATACATACAAATTATATTGATATATGTATATACAGAATAGTATTAGCAGTTATTTTTTAACCTACTGAGACATTAAGGTTCATCGTTAATAATAAACTATTTTTAAAAAGTCTAACAGTACCTATCAAATCAAAGACATTAAACGTATTTAGATCTAAATATTTTATGTAAACGAAAACAAATCTATTAACATTAATAAGCGAAATACGAGCAGTTTGTTTGTCGAAAGCTCAAACTACGCTCAGGCTACGATTAAACGAGAGATGAGCGAAGATGCGTAGCGAAGGATGTATTTCTTAAAATCAATAGAATCGTTAGATTTTAGGTTTAGGTTGAAAGTATTTATTTCCAAAAAGAACAAGATTCACTTATATTGGAAATTTTAAAACAAAATATCTTAGAAAATAAATACATTTTAAAAGTAGTAGTTAAATACTAAACAAAATCAGTGCTATTCGTTGCAATGTAGGTTCTTAGTCTTTTTTAAATATATTAAAAGAAGTTGAATCTTTTACATATTATGAAATATTAATTATATTATATAATTAGGAATATATTTTTTCTTCTTCAAATAAAATTGTTTTTATTCCATACTATTTTCGAGTTTTCGGTATTTCTAATTTGTATCAGTTTCTTGTATGGTGTGAATGAGTTGAATTGTTTCATTTACCTAGTTTCGTTTAGTTTAGTTATATTAGCTTCTATGGAAACAGCTTTACAGAGAGAGGTTTTTGTACAAAACAAGCAAGGAATGGGTGCGAGTAATGTATGGAAGGGATGGACACAAGTGTGGAACTGATAACAGTCATTACATGGCCTTTGTTAGAGGTTGATGTGTATTGCGCGGAAAACATGGATCAATAGAAAAAAAACATTGCGATAAAGAAATGGAGGCAGTAGACCGCATCTGAAAAGGGTTCGCAACATTTTCTTTCAGCGCTCAACGGTCTGCACATCTCTGGTGGAAACGCTGGCATAGTTTCACAGCTTCGTTGACGACCCTTGCTGGTTGGGAGCCTGTCCTGAGCCAAGACGGTTGTGGATGCGATTATCGTTCGGAGCAGATATTTGTTATCACCACCTGTTTTGGTTTGGGCATTTGTCCTTGTGGGCCCGAAGAGCACGTTAAGCTGTCGGTCCAGATGGTTATCGCAACATCTGACAATAATCTTCAACTCTTGATAGGCAACTTGCTCTAATTCAATGAGTTGCTTGTTCGCCCATTCGGTTGCGAAGGTCAGATGGCATATCGCTATATGTAAAAACTAGTAGCCCGTCAAATCAAGATAAGACTATAAGCAGACCCTGGATACATACAGGGAATAATGCTAGGAGGAAGTAGTTTCACAGCTTTGTTACGCATCCTCACACTGCTCGACAGCCTAACACATCTCTGGTGGAAACGCAACTTTACATACTACTGTGATCTACGTACGTAATCAGCTTATTCCAGAGCTACCTTTGAACTGCTGCTTTGAGCTATCAAACTACCGCGAATTTCGCCTAGGGCTTAAAATGCCCACTCATTGTTTCAAATAATATATTGCAAAATTAGAATGCTATTAGAATATAGTAGCATTAATTAGTTATAATTGTAAAGATATGCGTATTATTTGAATTGAGTTCTTTATCGTAGAGCCTTGATCCATCCAAACTATTGTTTCGTTCTTCACTAAAGGTTTTTATAAAAATAATTTAATCAAAACATCTCAACATTCATAGAAGCCTGTAATCCGTTCAAGCCTCCTGACCCGTTTTATGTTCTGCGACCTACATAAAATTGTGTCGTAAAAACTCGCCCGAAAATGAATCACTTGAAAAATGTACGTATTCTTGTCGTTTAATGTTTATTTAAAAATGATTCTGTGTTTTCAATCAAAGAATTTTAATTTATATTGATTTCAATGAAAAATTAATATTTTTTTTAGTTAGAAATTATTAATATATTTCTAATCCTACAACAATATTTATTTTCTCAATACTCAATATATTTATTGCACTCCATAATTAGGCGGTAGTTAGTTAAAAGTAATTTAGAATGGTGGACCCAGTCGGGCACAGCAACTTAGAAAAGAATTAAAAACAAATTAGAGAGGAAAATAACTTTTATTATAAAATTGTATTTATTAATAACTTAACGTATTATCAGTAAAGTATTCATTTACACCATAGTAACATTTGCATACTAATAACGCATTTAATTTATTTTTAAAGATATTAAATATCTGTTCATATAGATGAAGTCTGGTAAGTTGTTATATATTTTAAAAGACATTACTAATGTACTTGTTGAGTGTATTTTTGGAGTAGAGTTAATGGTAATAGGATATGAAAATATCCTTTTCCCATTTGATTTACTTAAAACATATCTGAAGATTTTGCTATTATTAACTTCTCAGCACTTTTAATAATAAATCAGACAGATACCACATACCACATACGCATAACAACAAAATAGGAACAAGTGCGCCTAGACTAACGAGCGGCACGGCAGGCGCCATTTTGTCTATTATATTGTTTTGTGGTGACTTATGGTGCAAAATTGGCAATAACAGAGCCGACATGATCGCAAAATATGTTAGCAATAAATAATTATTAGTCGTAAAAATTTAATAAAATGTAAGTCCGCAACCACAATATTAATTATATTGAACGGAGCTTAGGACTGTGTACACTGTACAGTATTGTTATAACATCCGCATAAAATATTGAAGCCCTTACAAATTTAGTGCGCTTTTATCGTATCAAAAAGACGTTAAATATTCAAATATTAAACAATGCATAACTCTTGGTGATTGTGTCAACATGTGCGATTCTTAATACTTATGTTTATAGATGCAGAATTAATTTAATATTGTGAAAATATAGTGTTTAATTATTTGAAAGCTATAATTTTATTATGAGTTTTCTTATCTCAATGGTTAAATTTAAGAGTGTTCATTGGGGAAAAATAATTTAAACGCGTAGCAGGAAGCGCAGTAAGAACAAAGTTCCTTAATTTCATTTCCCGATATCTTTTTTACCATTGATAATTTTATTCAAGAATAATTTCATTGATCGAAAATAAAGGAATAAATATGATAAATAATATACAACATGCGAAAATGTAAATCTATCAATCGATTCAATATTTTCATATCCCAACCCTCACGACCGCTCCCCTTGGCACCCCTTGCTACCCTTCTCTATGCCACCACTTACCAACCCACTAACGTATCGCTTTTCTGATAAGGTTTTTTAGGCGCGAGTCAATCCGCGACACGGAACTTCGTTCCAAAATGAGCGTTTCTAGAACAATAAATAAAAGTCTTGTGTGAAAAAATATTTATTCATTAATCATTTAAATCATTACAATACAAACAAATTCGAACACAACATAGGCGCAAAACGTTTTTCTTAAAATAGAATTTAATATTAAAGGCGGTTTCACATGAAGGTAATCTTCGTTCGCACTTGGTTGACTTGCCATACATTCAGATTCTCATACTCCTCGATGCAGGCATCCACCTGGAAATATATTTAAAATAGTAATGTGTAAGTAACTAGTATATAATGAACCATAGACTTCTTATATACCAGTTAAGCCCGCGACTCCGCTCGGGTGGTGTTCCGATTTTTTTGATTGCACGGAACATTCATTCTTTTTCTAAATTAAAAGTAGCCAAGTTACTCCGTATAACATCAGCTAAAACTGGTCCTGCCACTTCAGTGATTGACCGGAACAAACAGACAGACAGACAAAAAATTCTAAAAATTTATTTTATTGTATAAGTACAGTATATACTTTTATATGAATTTAGTGAAAAGCTGTTAATTTGGAATTACAAACAGACAATTCAAATTTTATTTCTTTGTATAGATGGAACAGGCCTTTTCATACCAACAAAATGTCTAAACATTCGCTGGTGCTCCTTTTAAATTACCACGCATTTTGTAGCTATCACTCTAAGATTTTACTTTGTCTAAGATTTACAAGTTCTATAAAAATAGAAAAACCTTAAAGATGAATTAATTATAATAGCTTTCAATCATACCTGATCGGGTTTGAAGCCCTTGTCGACGCAGCGCTCGATGACGTCAGCGATCTTCACGGTCTTGTTGGGGCCGGCCAGGTCGCGCACCACCGCGAATATGCGGTCCGTTGCACTTATACCCCTAAAACAATTATATATTTTTAAAAATAGACGATCAACTGTCACTCCACTCCACCTCATTACACCCCACTTCATCACACCCCACTCCATCCCACCATTTTTGAGAAAATTACTTAATTCTAAATGATAAATGCTATACGCTCAATAAATTATAGGCAAAAAATATGATTTTCAATTAATTAAACATTAAGAGTGACAACCCTAATGTTCGATATCTAAAGAAAATTGTTGTAACTATCAAAGTCAAAGATCTAAGCAGGTAGGCTCTCGGAACCTATTAAAAAGAAAGTTCATTTTTACATATAAAGTATATGGTCCGCCTGATGAAGCAGTCACTTCAACCTATAAATGCTTGCGATACTTGAAGTATGACATGCGCGTTGTCTACCAAAGAAATACTCCCCCGAAAGGCTTGAGATGGGAAAAACGACGGGAACAGAGGGGGTGGGAGATTCGGCCTCCGGCGCTCTAACTCACTGTTACATTACGCCAATTTTCTGTGAGAGGCTAGTACTTCCCCAGTCGAGCTGGCCAGTTTGTGCTGGGAGCTACCTAATAGTGGGCCTACCTTTGTACATTGTCTTCTACGTGCTGCAATGACTGCTTGGACATTTCAACGAGTCTTATTGCCTCCGATACATCTTCCTTCTCGACTACATCTGACAACCTGTAATTTAAATATACAACTTAATTTGCAATATTAATTAACTTACTAGCAGCCAGCCCCTAAATTCATCCGAGTAGTGATTTTTTTTATCCATTCAACATCATCTGCAACACCAGTAGGTATATAGATGCGTTGCCACCTTTTAGGATAGAACTGGTTACACGCTGGCTGACCCTAAATGTTGGCTGACGAGCATTCAATTCACGAGTTTTTCACCACCGTACGGCGGCCACCAGGCGGGCCTTTTAAACCCTACCACCAGCATAAGATACAAACATGGCCCCAAGCGGACTGGAACTTACAACACGTAAAGCAGGTAACGGCGACGAAAGATGAATTAATTGTTTGTATATCAGGTATATTCCAGCTGTTATATATATCTTTGTAACCACACATATTTTAATGATTCTATTATACCTTAAGCGAGCGAGTGCAGTCGACAGGCGCAGTATAGCTAGCAAGTTCCTCGCCGATGTGAATGTGACGTCACGTGCGTTACGCGCTTCTCTACGGAGTTCCACGTACGAAGCTGGAAATGAAATTGGTTACTTGATTAACAATATTGAGTGCATGCCCAACGTAGCTATGGTTTTTAATGTTGTGATTGGCATTCAAGCATATGGCCCCTATGTAAGCTTGCGATACTTGAATGCATACAATACAAATGGGTTGGCTATACCGTGTGACGTCACAGAGACCAGTCAGACGCACAGATGGAGCCTCCCCTAGTTACGTTTTCCAATCTAATCGATTAAGCGATCCTAAAAACGTTCGGCGCACCCTTGTAACAATATTAATCGGTAAAGCAGTCTATTGGCCAATCCTTCCATCACAATGGGTCATCACTTTCCTGTCCCCGGTGCCTGAACAGCTGTTCGACGGCCGATCTAATAAAAGCTAATTAGGACGCCACTGGAGTGGCAACTTTCTATTCCTAGTTTATTTAAAAAATGAAGCATTGAGTCGATAAGAAGATGTAATGTACTCACACACGATGTAGTCGGCGAGCGCGCGCGGCACGACGGGCTGCTTGCGGCGCGTGAGCGCGAGGTAGCGCCGCACCAGGCGCATGGGCAGCGCGCGCACCGCGCTCGGCGGCTGCGCGGAGTGCTGGTGCACGTACGCTATGTGCTTCGCCAGCTCCAGGTCCTTCTCCCTGTCACAGATTATATAAACACATTGATATATAGCGCACTGATTGCTTCACATACAGCTTTAGGCGTAGTAAGTCGATGAGTGACCGTATTAACGTGAACGTGGAACGTGAATGTTTTTGAGATATATGTTTCGATGTAATGGTGTTTGTTACTCTTTGATGCAAACACTACAAAACGGATTTTGATAAAATTTTACACACACACCTTTACCATTTTCCGGGATAAAAAGTATCGTAAATTTGCCACGTTTGCCCCTCTGATATAAAAAAATGCGGGAAAAATGTACGATTCCCATGGGATTATAAAAAAATTTGGGTGTTTGTTACTCAATCCCGCAAAAATGGCTTAACGGATGGGGATGTCATTCAGTACACAAAGCGCATAGCACATAGCCCATTATCCACAATAACATATAGGATATTTTTTATCCTGGAAAATTATTTGTACCTGTGAGATTGCAAAAAAAACTTGCTACAGGACATATTCAATTGAAATTCACTATAGATATGTCTTATTTACGAAATTATGCATTTCTTTCTGGAGCCACAAGTAAGGTCACAGCAGACGAAACCGTGGGTGGAGTCCAATTTAAAATATATCAACAGTGTCACTTGCCTATTAGGTTTGTCCTGTATGAGCCACAGCAGGTCGAAACGGGACAGCAAGGCGGCGGGCAGCTGAATGTTCTGCTCGATGGTGCGCTTGGGGTTGTAGCGCCCGTACGCGGGGTTGGCCGCCGCGAGGATCGACACGCGCGCGTTCAGGCACGTCATTATACCAGCCTGGGGGTGAAACGATCGATTTATTAATAATTCATTTACTAGATTCCATAAAATTAGTAACTCTTTTAAAGATCCCAGTCCAGATCCCAAAGTTCAAAAACTTTCTAGTAATAAATTTAAAAAAAAATTTCAAGGAATATTTGTGTGGTAGAGGCTATTATAAAATTAGTGAATACACAACACCTTGTGAATGAAACAGTCACTCGAAGCTTTTCAGTGGCCATATAACGTAAACTAATTTAACATTTAAAGTATTGTGTTGTATCTTTTTTAGTGTATATTACACTAAAAAAGATATAACAACATGAGTTTGTTTTGCCGGCTTTTCTCAGGATCAGCATAAGTCTGTTAGTATACGATCAAATCGAAGCTCATCGAAGCGTCAATAAAGTTAACATAGACAAACACTCTGCAATTGCCATAATAATCACCTATAATAGGCGTATTTAGAAATCAATAAAATTCAATAACAAATGTGTCTCATCTGGTTAAGGAGGGATGAAGGTCGTTGTTCAATGTCCTACCTACAACACTTCTTTTCTTCCATAATTTATGAACACAAAAATTTCGATTTTTTTTTTATTTTCTTCTTATTCAACTTCCGACATAAGCAGATCTTGATTACAAATAATATTACTCTCCTAATAGGAGTCATAAATTGTGTGGGTGTGTGTGTATGGGTGTGTTTGTGTGTGTGTGTGTGTGTGTGTTTGTTAGTGTTAGTGCGTGTGTTTGTTTGTGTGTGCGTGTGTCTGTTTGTGTGTGTGTTTGTTAGTGTTAGTGCGTGTGTTTGTTTGTGTGTGCGTGTGTCTGTTTGTGTGTGTGTTTGTGTGTGTGTGTGTGTGTGTGTGGCCAAAAATTGTGCCCGGCCTTTACCTTAGCAATGCTTATTGTCTGTTGCTCCATGACCTCGTGTATGGCGGTGCGGTCATTCTCCGCCATCTTGTCGAACTCGTCGATGCAGCACACTCCCTGGTCCGCCAGTACCAGTGCGCCACCTTCCAGCATCATTTCTCCAGTAAATGGGTCCTGCCAAATTAATTATTTTTCATAGCATATTTGAATACCCATACCAAATACCAAAAATTATATCTTTACTTGAGATTTGAAGAGGAAAAAGCAAAGTTTCGGAATTGAGACGCTAGTTTTTTTTTTTTTTTTTTTATGTAAGAGGGGGCAAACGAGCAGGAGGCTCACCTGATGTTAAGTGATCACCGCCGCCCATGAACATCCGCAACACCAGAAGGCATGCAGGCGCGTTGCCGACCTTTAAGGAAAGAATACGCTCTTCTCTTGAAGGTTCCCAAGTCGTATCGGTTCGGGAAGACCGCCGGCAGAAGTTGATTCCACAGAGTGGTTGTGCGAGGAAGAAAATGTCTTCTCAATCGCGCTGTTGTGTATTTCCAGACATCGAGGTGGTAGGGATGGAATTTAGAGTTTTGTCGTGATGTCCGATGGTGAAATTCAGCCGGCGGGATCAATCCAAACAATTCCTCAGAACATTCCCAGTGATATATGCGATAGAAGATGCAGAGTGATCCGACATCTCTACGCAATGCCAAAGGATCAAGCCGATCGGAAAGGGCTTGATCGTCGACAATTCGAGCCGCTCTACGTTGGATGCGGTCAATTGGAAGTAGCTGGTACTGGGGAGCTCCAGCCCAGAGGTGAGAGCAGTACTCCACGTGCGGTCGAATTTGTAGTTTTAAATTTAATTTTTTTTTTTTTTTAAATTGCTAGTTGTAATGTTCAGCATATGCAAACCAGAACAGAAGACAAATACGAAAATTAACTGAACTTATTTGACGACCTTGTGTTGCGCAGCGGTAGCAAACCTGCCTTAAGCTCCACAGTTCACGGGTTCGATGCCCGCTCGGAGCACATGTTTTTATTCAACATACATGTTTTTGGGTCTGGGTGTGTTTGTCCTCGTCATTGTGTATGTTTCCGGACCCTCGATAACTAACTTAATGGGCGCCGTTAAGTGGCTACCGTTCATTTATTTTATTTATTTATATACATAATAAAAATAATTCACTGACCTTTAACACAGCTGCCGTAAGACCAACACCAGAGGACCCTCTGCCTGTAGTGTACTGGCTGCGGGGTGCCAGTCTATCTATATAGTTGAGTAGCTGTGACTTGGCCACACCGGGGTCACCCATCAGGCAAATATTTATATTGCCACGAATTTTCATACCATTTGGACGTCTGTAAAATAAAAATAAAATGTCTGTTTAAAAATGTTTTTTATTGTCTATGACCTATGAAGACCATTGCACAACAGTGGGTAGTAATCCTCAAAGAACGTGGGATTCGTACTTAGGATAGATGTATCTATTGATCAAAGGAAGTGTGGGCGATTGTGTTTGTGGTTGTTCCCGGACTCCCAAAACAGGTTATTGCTATCCTATATTTACTTCTATGGATTACTTGGGATAGTCATCAACACATATCGGTTGCAATGGATATTACCAAGATATAACTCACAAGTTTTAAGAGCCCTTATTGCTATGAATCTTTCAGTCATTTAGACATAATGGTCACATCATTACGCATGACATTGGCAATCTTAGCATTAGCGTCTTTAGCCGTCGTTCGACCTGCTCGGTGTCGCTGTCAAGGCCAGTAGGGCCAACAGCAATATATATACACAACCAAAAATACACGGCAATCTTGAAATGAAGACGTATAATATTAATATTCTTACTTATCAACTCCTCCAACAAGTAGCAGAAGCAGGGCTTTTTTGACGTCCTCGTGACCATAGATTTCCGGAGCTAGACTGCGCGCCATTCTCAAGTACAAGTCATCGTCAGCCAGTTCTGCTAACTCTTCTTCAGTAAGAGCCTCCGCCATCTCCCCTTCATCACTTTGATTTAAACATGTAACACCCTGTAACCATATATTGAATATTATGTCCTCACTTATTTTTATTTCATTTGAAAATATTTAATGACGACAGCTTAAGCGCTACAATATTATTTTTACATAGTATATTGATGAGCATTCTGGCAAAGTGGTAGTGGATTCCTGCCCAATGCAGATGTTTGAATTAGAAGTTTTGCTTTTATGTGTTTCCGGACCCCGGACACAGGATATTACTCTCCTAAATTGGAGCCATTAAGTATATAGTATTTATTATTTACTGTGTATTTATTAGTAAATATAAAAATTACATTGAAATTCTTCCAGCCAAATCATTTATTATATGTAGTCATAAATTTGCAGAACTTTAATTGTTACATAACAGAAGATAGCAACAAAGTTTTTTATTTATGGCTTTGGTTAGTACAAAGAAAATATGTCCCATAAAACTCACATGAGCCTCAAGGTAGGTATCAGACAGCAGTCCTTGCACCATCTGTTTGAAGCCCGCATTTAGCAGCGGGAGGAAGACACCGGTGATAGCTACATGGTCACCGGGCTGTGCTCGGCGGGTCGTCTCTCCGCGACAGTACACTGACAGCTGGCGGGGAATGTGGCCAACTGGGACTTGGTCTGACTGGTGGGAAAATGGCAATTATCATCACATACATACTCATTTTATTAAAAAACACTGTTTAATGCTACAGAAAAAAAAATTTCTTAGGTCCAATTTTGATCTATTAACTATAATGGTATTATCATTTTGATGAAATTTAGTTACTATAAAAGCAAATCAGTTTTTTGTCATGATAAGTAAAATTTTGAAATTGGCTATTTTCTAGTTACAACTTGAAGTTCTTTGTTGTTATATATTTGAGCTAAATAACCTTTAATACTGGCCATTGTCTTATTTAGCAGAATTACAAATACCAAATTACATAGGTAATTATCTCAAATAATACTTAATACATTTAATTTAATTAATTACAAAATAACTTGAGAATTAATCCACTTGACATCAGACAACAGCCAAGAACAAAAACTTTATATTACACTACCCACAAAGTCCATACATAACAGTACTATTACACTTTATAATACCTTTGGGTCTAAATAGCTTTAATAATCAACATACATGCTCTTGTATCTTCAACTCCTGGAACTTCTGGAACCTTGATCCTCTAGTCTGTAAATGCAGCTGTCCAGCTGTTTTGTTGAGCCTGCACTCATCAGCAGTGCAGGCGGGCGGTGGAGTGAACTGCAGTGCACGGACTGGCTGATATGTCTCAGCCCCGCATGCACTGCAGGAGTATGTTGCTACTACTAATAGTGGCTTCACATCTGTACAGCGAGTGACAATTCCTAGAAAAAGGAACAAGTCATAAGTTAGATTTTATGTCTGCCACTACTTACAATCATTTATTAAACTTGGACTGTTTTAATTATCCCTTAATATTTAAATAGTCGTTTTTATTTTTTAACCTTCTGAAGTAAGTATTACGTAGAAATATTATTGAATATTTGAAATGAAACTGTAGTGATACAATAACTACAAAATTTCAAAGTTGAAGAACAATCGATATCAAAAACGTGACTAAAGAGTTTATAGCTGGGAATATAAGTATATCTTATTATACCATATAATAAATTTCAGGTTTATATAAATTCGGTTTATCTATTTGAGAATAAATTTACATTTATCAAAAGCACTCCATGCTATACACACCTCTGACTGTCACAAGTTTCCCAATGTGTTCTGCCTTGACATCTCTTATAGGTACTGATTTAGATGTGGACAGATCCTTGAAGTAAACTTCACTAAAAAATATCCAATACATTAGTAATTCATGTCAATCCATGATGATTTATAACTCAAACATAAAATTTTATTTTTTAAACAAATAAATAAACGCTACAAACACTTAACAGTCCCCATTTGAGATATTTATATCCTGTGTCGGGGTCCTGACACATACACATTGACAAGAACAAACACACCCAGACTGGAACACATGCCTGTATGGTTAATACAAACACCTGCTCTGAGCAGTAATTATACCCGCGACCGGTGGAGCTTAAGGCAGATTCCATACTGCTTCACCACAACAATGTCAAGTCAGTTTTATTTTTTCTTATTTATATGTTTTATCATTACAATCATTTCCTAAATATAGTTTTAGTGTGTAATTTAGTTTGTAACAATGGGGCCAACATGTAGGCTTTCTACAAAGACCCGTAAAAAATCTAGAATAAAAAAATTCCATACAATCGTCTAATCAGCTCCGGTGGGTATCTATTCCTGGGGTCTCTCATCTCACCAGGAATCCTATGATTTTTAGCTTCAAGCATTATTCTATGTTCAATGTACACATCCAGGACATCTTTGGCAGCAACCTATTAAAACATTGTTAATAATTATAAAACCTGTTTAAAAAAATAAAGATAAAAACCTATAATTCCAACCTCTTTTGCTTGAAATCTGGAAGCATCTCATAAACAACATCTGACACCATGTTAGTATATCGCCTTGTATTATTTATCACGGCCTCAGCAAGCTCTTCATTCATCTCATGAAGATCATCTAAATCCACTACAAAGGATAACTGCAAAAGAAATGTAGTGTATAAATTTAATCTAGTTTTCAGTATCCAACAATCAAACAGAGTTAAATAGTTATTGCGTACTTTACTTATGACGCTACAAGACTTCATTTTGATAAATATTACAATATATAAAAACTAACAATAGTATGATTAAATTTACCTGTTCTCTATGTGCCACTTTGGTAAGCTGTTCTGAATACTTAAAAAACTTGTGGCCCTCATCATCAGTCTGACAAAAATCCAAGAAGAAACTTTTGAAACTTTCTGGATGGGAAAACACAACATTATGATATTGTTACGAATTCACATAGATGAATCAATCGTACTGCAAGTTGTGTTACCTTTATCAGCTGCATAGTCACGCATAGCCATCTCGAGTAACTCGCAATAAGATTATTTAAGGTTTTAATTTCAATGTTTACTTTTTACTATACGGATATTTTTAATTTTCGTAAGTCTACTTACAGTCTTACAATATTACAAAGTAACCTTACCAATAAAACTTTAAACTTTTGAAGTTAGATGTTTGACAGCAAAATTGGCGCAATAATAATTAAGGACGCGTTTGCAAAATAGATAGGTAGCGAATCGCACTACTACATTCACACGAAATGATCACACAAGCGCACGACCGTGATCGGCGGAATAATGAACGGTAAACTAATTTTGAGACTTTAAATGTTTAATTTTTTTGTGGGTATATTTTATACGTTGTCATGTTAGTAAGTAATAAATAGTCATATTTGTTTTGTATACTTTGTGTACATAAATATTGTAAAACTATTTTTTTTCCTTATTTGTATTATTTTTATTTAAAGGTTATTTATAGGTAATAAAAATGTTTTATATGAATATTCTTTTTATTGTCGTCAATAAAAAAAAATTAATAAGATATTACCCCTGAGCATGATGGAGTTACCTGATGATGTTTTCCGACGACTGCTACTGTAATGTAAAGATGAGTAGGGCCATGTGTGCCGTGCTTGTGATCGTTTAGAAGTTACAATGAGACCTACCATCCGAATTATTCGAGTGTCTCTGAAGGTTCATTTCGATGACTGATACAGATCTCGCAGCATGAGAAGGTTATGTGCCGTGTTTGGAATCTATTTGTTAGGTACGGTCTACGCTTCAGCTGAAGTGATCTGAAGGTTCATCGATGACCGCCAGATCTGCAGTGAGAAGGGTTATGTGTGCCGTGCTTGGGCTCTGTTTGTTAGGCACGGTGAGACTCTAACGTCCAAATTGTTGGAGTGATCTGAAGGTTCATTTCGATGACGCTACAGGATCTGCAGTATGAGTAGGGTGTGCCGTGTTTGGGCTCATTTGTTAGGTACGGTGAGAACTTGTCCGAACTTCGTTGATTGATCCGAAGTTGTTCACTTCGATGACTGCTGGGATCTGCAGTATGAGAAGCGGCCATGTGTGCCGTACCTTGCCTCTATTTGTTAGGTACGGTGAGCAGTCAGCTTGTTGAGTGATCCGAAGGTCTTCCTGATGACCGTTACAGGATCTGCAGTAGAGTAGGTTATGTGTGCCGTTTTGCTCTATTTGTTAGGCAACGGAGAACTTACGTCCGAACTGTTAAGGTGTTCACTTCGATGACGACTGCCGATCTGCAGTATAGTAGCGTATGTGCCGTGTTGGGCTCTATTTGTTAGGTACGGTGAGACCTACGTTCGGAACTTGTTGGAGTGATCCGAAGCGTTCATTTGATGACTGCCAGATCTGCAGCATGAGAAGGGTTTCCGTGCAGCCGTGTTTGGGCTCATTTGTTAGATACGATGAGACCTTACGTCCGGAACTTGTTCGAGTGATCTGAAGGTCCACTTTCGATGACTGTTACATTCGCAGTATGAGTAAGTTATGTGTGCCAGCTTCGGTTTATTTGTTAGGTACGGTGAGACCTTACGTCCAAACTTGTGCTGGAGTGATCTGAAGGTCTACTCATCACGTTCGAAGGTAAGGTCTCATCATATCTAACAAAACAAGCCCAAACACGACACACATAGCCCTACTTGTACTACAGATCCTGTATCAGTCATCGGAGTACACCTTCAGGTCATTCCAACAAGTTCGGAGGTAAGGTCACACCGTACCTAACAAATAGAGCCCAAACACGGCACACATAACCCTACTCATACTGCAGATCCTGTAGCAGTCATCGAAGGAGACCTTCAGATCACTCCAACAAGTTTGGACGTAAGGTCTCACCGTACCTAACAAATAGAGCCCAAGCACGGCACACATAACCCTTCTCATACTGCAGATCCTGTAGCAGTCATCGAAGTAGACCTTCAGATCAATCCAACAAGTTCGGACGTAAGTTCTCACCGTACCTAACAAATAGAGCCCAAACACGGCACACATAACCCTACTCATACTGCAGATCCTGTAGCAGTCATCGAAGTAGACCTTCAGATCACTCCAACAAGTTTGCACGTTAGGTCTCACCGTACCTAACTAATAGAGCCCAAACACGGTACACAAAACCCTACTCATACTGCAGATCCTGTAGCAGTCATCGAAGTAGACCTTCAGATCACTCCAACAAGTTCAGACGTAAGGTCTCACCGTACCTAACAAATAGAGCCCAAACACGGTACACATAACCCTACTCATACTGCAGATCCTGTAGCAGTCATCGAAGTAGACCTTCAGATCACTCCAACAAGTTCGGACGTAAGTTCACACCGTACCTAACAAATAGAGCCCAAACACGGCACACATAACCCTACTCATACTGCAGATCCTGGAGCAGTCATCGAAGTAGACCTTCAGATCACTCCAACAAGTTCGGACGTAAGTTCTCACCGCCACCTAACAAATAGAGCCCAAACACGGCACACATAACCCTACTCGTGCTGCAGATCCTGTATCAGTCATCGAAGTAGACCTTCAGATCACTCCAACCAGTTCGGACGTAAGGTCTCACCATACCTAACAAATAGAGCCCAAACACGGCACACATAACCCTACTCGTGCTGAAGATCCTGTATCAGCCATCGGAGTAGACCTTCAGATCACTCCATCCAGTTCGGACGTAAGGTCTCACCATACCTAACAAATAGAGCCCAAACACGGCACACATAACCCTACTCGTGCTGCAGATCCTGTATCAGCCATCGGAGTACACCTTCAGGTCACTCCAACAAGTTCGGAGGTAAGGTCTCACCTTACCTAACAAATAGAGCCCAAACACGGTACACATAACCCTACTCATGCTGCAGATCCTGTAGCAGTCATCGAAGTAGACCTTCAGGTCACTCCAACAAATTCGGAGGTAAGGTCTCACCGTACCAAACAAATAGAGCCCAAACACGGTACACATAACCCTACTCATGCTGCAGATCCTGTAGCAGTCATCAAAGTAGACCTTCAGATCACTCCAACAAGTTCGGACGTAAGGTCTCACCGTACCTAACAAATAGAGCCCGAACACGGCACACATAACCCTACTCATGCTGCAGATCCTGTATCAGTCATCGGAGTAGACCTTCAGGTCACTCAAACAAGTTCGGTGTTAAGGTCTCATAGTAACGAGCCCAAACACGGCAAAAAAACTACAATCATCCGAGACTTCCACTAGCAGTCAGGTATGTATACCTTAAGGTCTGAGCAATAAGTATAAGACGAATTAGAATTTTTAATCTCTAAAAAAAAAAAAATATTTATCAAATTATCCTTAAAATAAAGTATCAAGAGTTGTAGTTATAGTAAATTTTTTCTATATAATATTATATTTTAGCGATCTTATTTAATATAACCTCCTGCTTACAAGCGACATAGCGTCCACTCACGAAGGCGTCTCAGCGCCGACTAATATTTTACTAGAAAATTTTGAACAATAAATCATGGCAGTCATCAAACAAAATAGGCCTTAATGCAACAGCTTAAGGTACAACTTTAGAAGCAAAATATGTGAAAAAGATACATTTGATATTTATTTTTTCTGAGCTAATGTGTCGTATTATTATAAATATCTCTTCCTAGGGTTTGAGTTGAACATGTCTTACTATTAGAGGTATTTTTTTTAAATTGATATCACGTAAGAAATAGTTTAAAAGGCTACCTAAACTCAGCTCGATATCGTTAATTTGGTGTGAAGAGGCTCCGAAAAATCGGTTTTACTATAAAAAATAATAAGAAAATTTCATATTTTTTACAGCGTTATTAAAGATAAAGGCCTGATCTATTCATAGCAATTAAAAGTTCCATTTAATTTACTTTGATTTTGTCGGAAATTAGATCGAAATACATCTATTTTTCGTCAAATACGTAAACGCGCCCTTAAACCATGGATTACAGAGGATAACAGTAACTTTTTTAAAAGGCCTTTTCATGAAAAGCAAAAACCCATGGCCATACAGTCTGTTGGTTGTCTAGATACTTGCTTATGATAATATTTTATATTCAGTTTTGCCTGAGGCAGAAGCCAGAAGTGACGATGGGCTGGATATCATTATAGTAAGATACAAAAATGAAAAGTAAATTCTTCTAACAACTAAATGGCCAGCGAAAAGAAATGTAGAAAAACAGAGGAAGAAATGGAGTTCCGATATCTTAATGATCGCTGGAAAGAAATGGATCAAAATTACTACAAACAAATACAACTGAAATAAATGAAGGAAGGTGTTATCCTTACGGGATCACACTTAATAAAATAATCACTTAAAAATATAGCAATTTAACTGAGAAATAAATATAATGAATAATAATAATTAAATAATAAGTTCTGAAGGAAGACAAAACAAACAATTTAAATAATCATAACATAATTTGGCCTCGTAATAGTCATTATTAAAATGGTCGGAATTCGGATTCAGTTATATTTTACGGTGTAGTAGATTTAAGAACGAACATTTTATTTCGCGCCAATTTCTAATGTCAAATCTGAAGTATGAAAAGGAATGTGATTCTTGAATTTTGTCGTTGTAATCATGAATAAGTTTTGATTTAGAATTTTGGTATAAAGATTATTTTTTGCGATAAATATTAAATTCTTCTTACATGATATATTATACATCTTTATATGTAATAAATAATAATCATGGCAGATTCATTAGGTATGAGATAAAATTAATCTTTGGAATCTGAAGATTGTTTATTTTGTATACTAAACTGCTAAACATTTAAAAATTGTTTTCAGCTAATCAAAGGGCTAAGCGGCAAAAAGTTG
The DNA here is from genome assembly GCA_023373885.1 of Hestina assimilis. Taxonomy (NCBI): domain Eukaryota; kingdom Metazoa; phylum Arthropoda; class Insecta; order Lepidoptera; family Nymphalidae; genus Hestina; species Hestina assimilis. Next base: position 5,713,482 of record CM041741.1, on the reverse strand, counting down.
ATAAACATGGTCGTATGTCGGCTTTCGAAAAACTGAAACAACTAAAAGGGAAAGGTTCAAAACATAAATATGATGTGGACGAAGTGGAGAATGTCTATGATACAGTTGACGAGTCAGAATACAGCGAGCGAGTCCTTCAGCGGCAAGAAGAAGACTGGATAGAGGATGGTTAGCTATTTTTTTCTAATAGGTAATTTTTGTATCTACGAATTTCGGATTGTTTGTAGCCTACATGATGTGAAAATTTTTGTGTTTAACAACTGTAAATGTAAAATTATATTGGTTTGCACAAATCTTGAAAAGAGGCTGATGGTTGTAGTATTTCTGCCCAAGAGTTTTGAGTAATATTTAGTATCCCACAACTCTCACAAGAATGGTATTTATATCCAATAAAGTCACAGCGAAGCATAATGTTTACATATTCAAGAAACTGCGATAAATTTTTGTACAGAGAAACTAGCAAATATTAATTGTATATTTTGTTTATTTTTGTTTGAAATTCAAAAATCTTCCCCTTTGTGTACGCTCATGTTCTATTTTATTCTATTCAATTTTCAACATTGTCAGATTTTTTATACCAACAAAGTTACTGGCTTAACTTGCCAAGTATTGTTTATATTTAGAAATAATCAATAATATTGTTTGACAGATGATACTGGATATGTTGAAGATGGTAGGGAAATATTTGATGATGATGATGGTATTGATGACACATATGTTGCTACTGACAGTAAGGAGTCTGGACGAGGACAAAAAAGAAAAGCCAGAGTAGCTCCTCTGCCTTCTGGAAAAGGCAATATTAGGAACCTTTTAGGGTCTATGCCCACAAAGAAAAAAGAGGTATTATTTTACAATCAATTGTAATATATTTTAGTTTATTGAGATTTACGAATTTTACTATAAGTAAATATTGTTAGTAAAATTAAGAGATACACAACTTGTTTAAATCTTAAACTCATAATTATTGTAATAATGATAAAGATTTTCTTTAATTTCAATTTACATCGCAGCTTACTATTTAAAGGGCTACTGTTCCATATCAGATTTTTTTTCCAATAACCCACATCCTGCAATTGTGAGTATTTAAAATATTAATTAGATTTATGTTATAAAAATAATTTTAGGATGTAAAAATATCGGAAGACAACATTCTATCAGACATTATGTCAGATTTGGACGGGAGTGCTCTATCAGCGGTCAAACCAAAGACCTCAATACCAAGCAGAGTTCATATTGTTGAATCAAGTAAGAAAGAGGCTCAAAATTACTTTAAAAATCTCTCCAATTCTTTCAAGAAGCCCACTCCTGTTATAAAGGAAGAACCAGCTATAGCACCAGAACCTATAGCACATGAAAAGGCAGATGTAAGTAACTAAATTAATGTAAGACATTTATTTACATATACTCCCTAATAATAAGTAATTTTTTTTATCAATAAACAGGATTCTGATAAACAACCAGATGTTCCAAAAATACATAAGAAACCTGAATGGAAGATAGATAAAGAAATAAAAAAAGAATTAAAAGACTCTGCTTCTCAAAACATAGAGGAGTTTCAGACGCAGGAAATTGATTTTAATGATGACTTCAGCAATGATGCAGTGTTGTGTGAAATTCCAGAAGTCAAAGAAGAAACACCGGTCATCTCTAATACTATAACAGATGTTGCGGAAGAATTTATGAATGAAGATTTTGAAATATTTCCAGTGAAGAATGAAAAAGTTTTAAAACCTTTGAACAGCAATTGGTCAGATCAGAATCAAAATCAAGAGGTAACAGCAGTCCAAACAGATGGACAACTTCCACTTCAAAAGAATAAAGACGGAGAAAAGGTGCTCAAATTTTACTGGCTCGATGCTTGGGAGGATAGATTTGTGAAACCAGGAGTAGTGTATCTATTTGGTAAAGTTTATGTGAATCCTTCTAACAAAAAAGCCGGTTGTGCATCTTGCTGTTTGGTAGTTAAAAATGTTAATCGCCAATTGTTCCTCCTACCTAGGGAATATGTAAGTAATTTTAGTATTTACATACAGATTGATTCTTGTCTCAAAAATCAAAGGTTTATTTTTAGAACATGTCATTATTCCTATAGTTGTAATATTTTTGTGTCTTCCAGAAATTAGATCCAATTACTTTTGAACCAACGGACCAAGAAGTTACAATGATGGATGTGTATCAGGAATTTAATAGTATGGTGGCCACTGAGTTGGGCCTCAAAGAGTTTAAATCTAGGAAAGTAACCAAAAATTACTGCTTCAATCTGCCTGATATACCGGCCCAGTGTGATTATTTAGAAGTGAAGTACTCTGTAAGTTTTGAGAAACAGTAATATAATTTTAAAGAAGCCTACAAAAAATTAAGTGGTATCAATTCTCAACCAAATGATCATAAATTTTACTTTGAATTTTTTTACTGATTTATTAAATAATTTCAAAAAATTGCCAGTACCTGAACAAGTTTTTCTTCAAAATTGAAAGTGTAATTTCAATTACAGTTGTGTAGACTAGATAAAATATTAATATCTCTATTTCATATATGTAAAAGATTATAGCGTAATGATGACTTTCAGTAATTTATTACATAATTATTTGCCCTCAGGCCTCTTTGCCTCCACCACCAATAGGAAAGAAATATTTGACATTCTCACACATATTTGGCACAAACACCTCATCTTTGGAGACATTCTTATTAGAAAGGAAGATCAAAGGTCCTTGTTGGCTGGAAGTGAAAGAAGCAGAAAATGTCCAAGCCAAAGTGTCCTGGTGTAAAATGGAGGCATCTTGTGAGAAAATGGAACATGTTAATGTCATCAGAAATGATAATGATCTTGAACCACCGCCCATTGTTATTGCTACTGTATGTATTTGTAATATTATTTATTTATTGATTTACCTATTTTGCTGTAACTAATTTTCAATCATAAGTGCAGGATAAACTTTCACTGCTGGGTTTCGCTGCTGGTTTATTTTGCCATTGGTGACGCTGTCGAGGCCACTAGGGCCACAGTACTACTAAAAAAAAACCTTTTGAGAAGGAAATTAATTATTGCTTGGGTCAGTAAAAATTTAAAAATGTTTGTTTTCATTTCTTTCAGCTAAATATGCGAACTGCCACAGATCCAAAAACAAATAAAACAAAAATTTTAATGTTGAGCTGTTTATCACACAACTCTTTTCCAATAAATAAGCCACCACCAAATCCACCATTTCATCAGCATTTTTGTAGTAAGTATAGAAAAGAAAATATAAACAATTGAAATATAAAACGTTATATTATTATTTGTATGATTTTTTTAATTTTCAGTCATGACAAAATGTAATGAACTTTGGCCACTCGATCTCAAGCAACATTTACCACAATACAAGGCAACCAAACTTACCAAATGTGATTCTGAAAGAGAACTCCTCAACTTCTTTATGGTGCAGTTTTGGAAGTTAGATGCTGACTTAGTTGTGGGTCATGACTTACAGGGCTTTCAACAAGACTTGCTTATTGGTAATATCCTAGATTTACGCATTCCAAACTGGTCTCGTCTCGGTCGACTTAAGAGATCAGTTGCCCCTCAAAAGAAGTACGCAGCCACGGACGCCTTTTTAGGCAGACTAGTTTGCGATATTAAGATTTCCGCTATGGAGCTGATCAGAGCCCGCAGCTTCGACCTCGACACTCTCTGTGTAAATGTTCTTAAAATGAAAGAAGGTGATCGTGTTGATGTAGCCCTCGAAGATTTGCCGCGCTACTATGAACGTAGTAACGATTTGTTACAATTGGTAACACTGAGTATGCAGGACGCCTCTTATATACTCAAAATCATGTGCGAACTTAATGTAATACCTTTAGCTTTACAAATTACTCAAATTGCTGGTAACATAATGTCTCGGACGTTAATGGGTGGCCGGTCAGAGAGAAATGAGTTTCTATTGCTCCATGCTTTCACTGAAAAGAATTACATTGTACCAGATAAAGTCTATGGGAAAAGAACAGCTGATGAAGTAGATGGAGAAGACCAGGAAGAAGGCACTAGTAATGTATCGAAAAAACAAGGAAAGAAAAAAGCCGCTTATTCTGGTGGTCTTGTTCTTGATCCTAAGAAAGGTTTCTATGATAAACTAATTCTTCTAATGGACTTCAACTCTTTGTACCCAAGTATTATTCAGGAATATAATATTTGTTTTACTACGATCAAAAGAAAAAATGGCGCGATGATTGAGGACGATATTAATAATCTAGTTTTACCCGATCCTAAAACCGATTTTGGCGTCCTACCAACTCAGATCAGGAGACTTGTAGAAAGTAGGCGAGAGGTGAAAAAGCTAATGAAGACACCTGACTTGACATCTGATCAGTACATGCAATATAACATACGACAAACGGCTCTAAAACTCACAGCCAATTCTATGTATGGCTGCCTGGGATTTACACATTCAAGATTTTATGCGAAGCCGCTGGCGGCACTAGTCACCATGAAGGGTAGAGAAATTCTAATGGATACAAAAGAGATTGTGCAAAAGTTAAACTATGAAGTTGTGTATGGAGACACTGACAGTTTGATGATAAATACGAACTGTTTGGATTACGATTATGTTTTTAAGATAGGTAATGATCTAAAAAGGAAATTAATAAAAATACAAACAGATTGAACTAGATATTGACGGAGTTTTTAAATATCTACTTCTTTTGAAAAAGAAAAAGTATGCCGCTGTTGTTATAAGTAAAAACAAAAATGGTGAATTTGCTTATACTCAAGAACACAAAGGGTTAGATATTGTAAGACGCGATTGGTCACAACTGGCAGCAGAAGCCGGTAAATTTATATTGAGCCAAATCCTTTCAGAGCTAACGGCGGACGAGAGGCTCGAAAGTATTCAAAATCATTTGAATAAACTGAAAGATGATTTAGTGAATAGTAAAATGCCACTATCTTTATTAACTATAACAAAACAGCTTACCAAAAATCCTCATGAATACGCCGATAAGAATAATCAACCACACGTCCAAGTAGCAATGAGATTGAATGCTAAGAATAGTCGAAGATTTAAAAAAGGTGATATTGTACCTTATATAATTTGCGAGGATGGAACCGCAAATTCAGCAACACAAAGGGCTTACCATATTGAAGAGTTCAAAAATTCCGAGCATCTCAAAGTAGATTACAAATATTATTTGGCACATCAGCTCCATCCTGTGATATCACGTATATGCGAACCGATCGAAGGGATGGATCCAGCCAGAGTTGCAGATTGCCTTGGCTTAGACCCATCTGGCTACCGCCACATAATTAAAAAAGAGAACTCTAGTACTGAAACATATGAAGTAGAAAATGATCATGAAAAGTACAGATATTGTAAGGAATTTACATTTGTATGTGTAAACGAAAACTGTAAATTCGAAAACAGGATTAGAGAAACGATCGTAAAGTTGGACAAAGAAAACTTAACGTTTTTAGAAAAATGTCAAAATCCGAAATGTTCAGTGAGACCAGTAGAATACTTGGCGTGTATACAAAACCAATTGTCTTCACAAATACGACAGTACCAAGGCCAATATTACGAGGGTTGGTTATCGTGCGAGGACCCGGCCTGCGGTTACCGCACTGTTCGTCTTCCTCAACAATTTGCCGGCGGATATCCTTTGTGTCGGCAGTGTGAGAAAGGAGTTATGTTTAGAGATTACACTGAAAAAGATTTGTATCTTCAAATTAACTTCTTCCTGTTCTTGTTTGATGTCAACAAAAACAACACATCAAGTGAGTTAAACTTTTTTTTGAATATTCTGATTTCTAAAAAATGATTTAGTTCATAAATTGGTAAAAGAATATAATTAAAAATAAAACAATAAATGGAGGGACTTGCCAACTGAGGATTCTGTACAAATATTCTATAAAATATGTATGTATATTCGTTACATATTAGGCAAAAAAATTTAGCTTCTATAAGTACAAATATGTAGCCCAAGCTTTATCTCCACACATAAGGTCAGTTTATCTTTTGTTTTAGTCTGCATATAATATGAAAATTATAGAATCACTCTGGTTTTTCTGGATTTCAGATTTCCATTTTTTATCAAATACATAGGACACAACAACTTAATTATAATTGGATCATAAAGCTAGTTATACTGTGTAACATTCGTATTTTTTATTTCAGAGATAAAACTGCCTCCACAAATTGCTTCTGCATTCCAAGTCCTAAAAGAAATGGTGGAAGATATTTTGTCATATTCTGCATACTCAATAATCAATTTATCTAAGCTGTTTCGATTCTTCCGCTTGGATGCCAAGGATGGAAATAATGTAAAGTCGGAGCCGTTCGAGATAGACATCCTTCCCGAAACTGAACATATTGATGCGTTGATGGAAATGGGGACCTACTAGAATATATGTGATCATGTATATGTATAAAAATGTAAATATTAAGTATTAACCTTTTAATATTATAAATAAAAACATTTTACACATTTAAATCCTGTTTATTTCATTAACATTCAGGAAACTATTAACACCATGAGCAATGATGTGTAAGTTTAAAATAAATTTAAAAACTAATTATTAAAAGCTTATAACTTCTTAATAATAACCGCGCCCGCGTCCTCTTTGTCCCCGACCTCTACCTCGTTTGTTCTCAAAATTTCCAAATGTCTGCCCTCCAAATTGTTGCGGATTTCCATCTTGTCTATTATTGAAATTACCTCTTGACATCTGATTGAATGTATTATTGTTTGCTCCTCTCAGAGCACCATGAGATTTGTCTTGACCTCTCGAGCCTTGGTTGTAAGAACCCAGTAAACTAGGAACTACTTGAGTATTAAAAATGTTTGGAGAACCTTGCATCATCCTTTGATTGTAATTGTCTTGAGCTCCCTGTAACACCTGGGCAAAGTTATCTTGAGGTCCTAGTGGGCCTTGATTACAAGTATCTAGAAATACTCTCGGCCCTTGATTAAAATTTATTTGGGACCCTTGCATCATCCTTTGATTGTAAATGTCTTGAGCTGCTTGTTGCCTTTGATTAAAATTATCTTGAAGTCTTTGTATCCCTGGATTGAAATTATTTTGAGGCGCTTGCAAACCTGGGTTAAAATTATCTTGAGGTCCTCGTGGACCATGATTGAAATTGTGTTGATGTACTAGCGGGCCTTGATTAAAAATATCTTGAGGTCCTCTTGCTCTTTGATTGATATTATCTTGAGGCCCTTGTGATCCAATATTGAAATTATCTGGAGAGTTTCTAGGCCCCTGATTAAAGATATTTTGGTCGCCTTGCTGCCCTTGGTTATAACTGTCTTGCTGGGTCTGATCATAATTGCTTGGAGAATTTTGATTAAAATTATCCTGGAACCGTCTAGGTCCTTGATTAAACATATTATCTTGATTACTAATATGCATGTTGTCTGATTCTTCTCTTGGCTCCCACTCCGGTTTCCGAGTTTCGTCCTGATTTCCGCCAAAATTAGACATAAGATGAGATGGCCTGACATGACTTTGATTAGACATTGTTTGACTGGTAAATGTAGGAATCTTTTGTGTAAGTGTTTGAGATGTCTCTACTAAGGATGGTTTAGGTTGTTCAATCATTGATGGTTCTGGCAGATCCCCAAAAGATCTTGGCTGTGTATTGCTAGAAACGACATCAAGTGTCTGCGCTTGAGTAGCCGGAGCAGTGGATTGCAAAGTTGCTTGAACTAGTGCTAAAAGATCAGTAGCCGAAAACGTATTATTTTGAGTCACTTCCGAGCTTGAAGAAGTTATAGGCGTTTCGACGACTTTCGACTCTTCCAAAGACTTCTTCACTATTTCCATTTCCTGACGAATTTGATTTTCTTTTACCTTTTGAGTGGCTGATTTGAATACCTAAGAAATAAAAAAATAATTTAGTAAGCATACCAAAATTTTATATTTATGTAACGAATCGTTTTGAAAACATACATCTTCAACAGTATAATCATCGTCATCACTTTCAATAGGAACTGGTTCAACGTTGACGGCAGGGTTTGCTTCCTGTGTCGGTGAGCCAGTAGCAGCATCGCCTACATACTGTCTTAATCTCTCTACACGCAGCGGTTCACGAGCTTCAAGCTTTTTAAGATAAGCAATAAGACTATGTTGCTCTTCTGCAGAGAGTTCATTAAAATTCTTAAGCAAGGTTTCCAAATCAGAGTCGGATAAACCATCCATCACATCTGGTACATCTTCTTTTTCAGATCTGTAAAACAAAGATTAAGTAAAATAACCCATAAACTATAATAAATTTTACGGATTTATATATGTTATTATATTAAACATACTTCTTGTCGTCATACGCGGATTGTAACATCTGTAGTGCAGATGCAGTGCCGGCAGAAGAGCCCCGCGTCGATTTGTCATTAGCAGCTCTAGCCTCTGTCTTTTTCTTTAATTCTGCTTCTCGCTTTTTCGCTTCGGCCATCCCAACCTAATATAAAGACGTTTGATTTTATCGACATTTTTAAATCTTTTTTTTTTCGAGTTTTAAGTTAGGTACCATAAGTTTTGGTATCTTTTTATTGCATATGAAACTACAATGAACTATGCAATTAATATAATTATTATATGGGTTAATCAATGAGGAAGCACCAAGAGTGTACGTCAAAAGTTAGTATAATGCTGACAAAACCGTGAAGGTAGCTGTATAAGGTATATTTATTGTCAAAAGGGAAGTAATACCCTCTTACAGAAAATCATTCTGTGTGATGAGTGAGTCAATGTCCCACACCCGCTGTTCCTTTCATTTTTTTTCCTTGTTATCTGTTCCCTCGAATCGCAATGGAAACCCGTATGTGATAATTCAAGCGTTCATACGTTACAATGACTGCATATCATCAGGCAAGTATGCTTTTTGGCCAACTGTCCTGAAATAAAAAAAAGTAATTATGTGAAACTCACCACGGCTTCCACGAGCTGCGCCAGCTCCTCCGAAGACACGTCGGTTTTCCCTTGCGCGATGAGCGCGGCGGCCATCTGCTGCGCGATCTGCTCGCGGTCCACCGCACCCACGCCCGCCACTGGCACCGCTGCGGAGCTTGTCTTCGCCTTCGATTCTTGCTGGAGTGAGAGAAAACTATGTTACAATACTTAGGACGCCGATTTTAGTCTGCGAGCGGGTAATACAGAACTCTTTATAATTTTTTCACGTCAGTATGTCACTGTCATTTTACTCGAAGACTCCTTTGAGTTGTGGCGGTCACATTTCATCGTATGAAAATTAGACATCTGATGCTAGTTTTGCAGATTCTTCACAGGTTTTTAGTAATATTTTTGGAGCCAGTGGTAGAATACAACTGTCAATAAATACGTATTATTATGTACATAGCAACTCCACAAACTTAACAGCTCCACGTGGTCGCTCACCTCCTGCTTCTTCTTCATCATGCGCGTGTCGGCCTCGTGCAGCGTGGCGGCGGCGCGCACGACGGCGGAGCGCACGGCCGGCGCCGCGCTGGCCGGCACCAGCCCCGCCTGCACCGCGCCCTTCAGCTTCTCCTTTGCCGTCTCGATCAGCACCACGGCCGGCTCCGTTACCAGCAACTCCTCCGACGAGTTCGCTTTTTCCTATAACATTATTAATATTTTTATATATAATTATTCATCATAATAAAAAAACGCTACAGACGTATTTACTTATTTAGTTTATTCAAGTATATTGTACAATGTCAGACCGTGATTAAAATTGAAGCGCCATCTGATAAGTGGCTGGGAACTAAATAATACCACCATACGCATACAATGCAATACCTTAAATGGACGCAAATAAGCAATACCATGTCAACCCACACGAATGTCATTTCGAGAAAAACGCGTTTTAAAATTTTGAACAACTTGCTTTATTATTGATATTTTTTTTATGTATTGGTCAAGTTTTTGGCAATTTCAGATTTATGTATGTTATTTTACTTATTTTCACAAAAAATAAGTATACAAACTGCATATCTCGTATATAATATAACCCAAAACATTTAACATAATACATAAATTGCATGATTAAAAAATGGCTTTTTAGAAGTTTTAAAGCTTAAAACTCTACAAATATTAAAGGAAAATGTTCTTCAGCCATTTACCAACACTTCTGCATATATAACTAAGTTTTTTCAATTTTGTGGGTTGACATGGTATTGCTTATTTGCGTCCATTAATTTCATTCACATCTCACAATTTCAATTTCAATATATGGGATAAACTATTTTCCTCTATATGTATGCCGTCCACCAATCACCTTTTCCATCTTGAGCGCCTCGGTGAGCAGGTCGACGATCTTCGGGCCCAGGCTGCCCAGGTAGTCCTCCAGGGCAACGAGCAGCCGCAGCGTGGCGACGACGTTCTCAGCCGCGCCAAAGTCCTGCGGCGCGGGCGGGGCCGGCGGCGGCGCCTTATCGCGGTACGAGTCACGGCGGCGGGAGGAGCGCGGCCCCGCGCCGACGGTGCGCGTGACGGGCGACCGAGCGTCCGGTAACGAGCCCAGCGAGTCTTCAGAGTTCCACGGCGACAGCCCGTCATCACTGTGTGTTTACAGTAAATTTAAATAAAAATCCGGTTAAAGGTATTGATGATTGATATATAGTTAAATACGCACGGCTTGAGCTCCTCGTCGGATATGAGCACGGTGTCGAGGTTGCGCGAGGGGCTGTGGTTGCGCGGCGCCGACCCGCGGCACGACAGCGGGCTGCGCGCGCGTGTGTCCGCCTTCTTCACCTCCGACCTGTTACAATGACATTGTAAATGGGAAAACTTTATGTCATGGCCTATTTATTGAAAGCATTAAAATTTAACTGTTAACATTTTTTAATTTTTATATGCACTATGCACAATACTTTTATTGTGCTGGTCTTCTTCTTGTTGTTCAGGTCGCCCGTAGGCCTCTGACTAATTTTCGACTGTTGTCAAATTGATAACAGCCGGGACCGACTTTTTACGTGCCCACCGATCTAGTGACTGACCGCGTCTAAAGTTGCTTAACCCACCGATCGTTTACCGATCAGTGTGTGCACTCGGCTATGAGCGTCTCATATTCTGCATTGTGCTGGTAGCATATTGATTTAAAAGTCGTTTTCTCACTAGAAAAAGTGAACTAATAGTATCAAGCATATACATAGACAACAATATGTCCATATATCCCCGAAGCTTTAGTTAGAAGAAGAAAAAACAGTATCTGAAATTGGCAACTGATTTCACAAATCTAGTCTAATAACTTTTTTTTTATTTATGTTAGAAGTTGGCAAACAAGCATACGGCCCACCTGATGGTAAGTGGCTGCCGCAGCCTATGAGCGCTTGCAGCACCATTAGTAGGTGCCACTCACGCGTTGCCAACCTCGAGATATTTGTTCTGAAATCTCGTTCGCCCAGTAATTTCACTAGCGTACAATGCCCTTCAAACTGGAACACAGTAGTGCCTAAGCACTACTATTTGGCGGCAGAATATTGGACACTGCGGTGGTACCTACCTAGCCGGCCTCTTGCAACAAAAGACCTACCGCCAGTGTGACTGATTGCACTGGTGGAATAATCTCTGTTGTGACAGAGGTTATCCCAACAGCGGGCGATGGGGTCGTCACATCCCGACGCCTTTAACTTAAATGTTAATAAATAATTAAATATCATACTTTTGTATTGGACTGCGTGAGCGGGTAGGAAAATGGCGGGGCGGAGAGCGACGCCGCGGTGACAGGCGGCGCTCTGGAGACCTGAAATTTGTAGTCAGGTATTATTATTATCATTTCGTTGCTGAATCTGACATTAAATTTAATATAATCAATTATAATAAAAATAAATATTAATTTAAAATGCTGCAAACACTGTAGCTACTCTTATTATCAATATCATTGTTCCAGTGTTTTCAATTCTTCAGAAAATAAACCATATTCATAATCAATGTTCTTAATTAAATAAGTAAATACATATTTTGAAAGATTTGATTACAAAATTAAAGATTACTGTAGAAGGGTTGAATTGAAATTTCATCCACGTGTACGGGCAGAATACTAACACAAAGTAATAAAGATGAATCAAAATTGAACGCTTACCTCCGATCCCTATAATCGTATCTACGTCTCTGCTCCGGAGAGTTCCTCCTGTAGAGAGGCGAACGCTTCCTCGGCGGGGAGCGGCGCCGCGGGTCCGGCGAGCGGCGCCGGTCGGACGAGCGGCTGTGATCGACGGGAGTCCTGCGACGTTCCTGAGACTTCCGATGCTCTTGTGACTTCCTAAATTAGTTTATCTCAATGTTTATTAAACAGTAATAAATAAATCTTCGTAAAAATGTATGTGTTAACGGCGTCGGGATGTGACGACCCCATCGCCCACTGTTGGGATAACCTCTGTCACAACAGAGATTATTCCACCAGTGCAATCAGTCACACTGGTGGTAGGTCTTTTGTTGCAAGAGGCCGGCTAGGTAGGCACCACCGCAGTGTCCAATATTCTGCCGCCAAATAGTAGTGCTTAGGCACCACTGTGTTCCGGTTTGAAGGGCATTGTACGCTAGTGAAATTACTGGGCGAACGAGATTTAAGAACTAATATCTCGAGGTTGACAACGCGCGAGTAGCACCTACTAATGGTGCTGCAAGCGCTCATAGGCTGTGGCAGCCACTTACCATCAGGTGGGCCGTATGGTTGTTTGCCAACTTCTAAAATAAAAAAATAAAAAAATGTTACACTAGCGGCTTCGAGTCACTTTTATTGCAATAGAAATAAATGTGTCCCAATACAAACTTTCATCAGCTTCAGACAGCTACGACAAAAATTCATCAGAATCGGTTCACCAGATTCGGTGTGAAAAGCTTACAAACAAAACGACAGAGTTACTTAAGACCCGTCTACATCGAAATTCCAGTAGTTCGTTTTTTGTTATCCTACGGAAATTTAACATTTTCTCGGAGTCTGAATTGTAGGATACTACGGACGGGCCCTTCCATACATTCAAAATGCTAATTTCGTTTGTCATTTTTCATTTCATTGTGTTGGTGGTGGGTTATATTGATTAAAGCGCTTTCGTGTAATAAATATGCGTACCTCGCTTCAGCCCGGTCGGGCGGCGTGAGGCGCATGCGTCGATAGATCTCGGTGACGGTGGAGCGCAGTTCTTCCTCGTGCAGCTCCTTCATGCGCGCCGTCCAGAACACGATCCACTCCGGCTTGAAGTCGTGCTGCGACGCATCTTTGCCCTCTACAAGCAAATATCACATGTTTATTTAAGGTAAATTTTAATAAAAAGTTTTTGTTCATCGGGAACAGAATGTACTACCAAATTTTCAAGCCTGCTGTGGAAAAATCCAGGTTATGTAAGGTTCTATGATACGAAAGAATGTTATACAAACTCACTAGTCCTCTTTGTCGTTTGACCATCACAATAAGGGCGGGAACTTGCAGTATTTTTTTTACGCTTATTTTTGGACATACTTCCTTACATGCGCGCTTTAAAAAGCCAGAATCGGTGGCAACGAGTTCTACTCAGCGAAGTGATTCTATACGATTCAAAAATTTATCCTTATATATATATTAAGCATATACTTTATTTCTTTTAGTTTTAAAATTTTATTTATTGAAGTGAAACTTCTTTAGAATCGTTGTGATTTCAAACCGGATGCAACGGAAAAACGACAGGTAAGAGACACAAATACAAAACTGTGTAGGATGAAGCCGGCAAAGAATGAGACAGAAGTATACATACTATTTTATATTATCGGTTTCGCCTCTTTGCGCCATGCTTCGTAGCATTCCCACTCCCGTCTTCTAAGCATAATTACTGAAGTTTCACTTCTATCCTGTGTGAATCGCACACACGCCTGTTTTTTAAAATAATAAACAAAGAAATACGCTAGTTTGAAAGCGCTGCGATAACGTACCGGCCTGTATCTCCTTGTAGCGCCTGTTCCAGAAGTTCTTCCACTCCTCGGGGTAGAGCGGGTGCTTCTCGGGGTTCTTCTCGTGGTAGGCGAGCGCCTTCATCGCCAGCTCCTCGGCCGACTCGCGCAGCTCGCCCACCAGCTTCACCTTGTAGTCGTAGTTGTGCGCGCGCTGCGGCCGCGACGTGCCCGCCGTCTCGTTCTTATTTAGTTCTTATCGTTAATACAACTTATCGTTATCATAACAATATAAATAAATAAACAAAACGCTGCACACTCAATGGCCCCCATTAGGATAGTGATATCCTGTGTCGGAGGTCCGGAAACACAAGGGCACAAGGGCAAGGACAAATACACCCAGACCAGAAAAATATGCCTGCATGGTTAATACAAACATATTATGCTCCGAGCGGGAATCGAACCCGCGACCTGTGGCGTATAAAGCAGGTTCACTACCGCTGCGCAACAACGTCGTCATATATGTCGCAGATACCACTAGTTTAGAATCCGTGTGGTTGATGTTTCTTTCTGGAACGATAATTTTATCAATCAGAGCATCGGTCGGCGCAGGCGCTTCCTCTAATACATGACAGATACCACAGATGTGACCGCACTATCCGTGCGGTGACGGAGAAAGAATACAATTCACCGCCCCTCTCTTTCCCATGGGTGTCGTAAGAGGCGAATAAGGGATTACACAGTTTCCATCTGCTGTTTTGCTGGTGGTAGGGCATAAATGCCCGACTGGTTAGCTACCACCGTACGTTGGTGATAAAATCGTGAAGTGACTGCTCGTCAGCCGCGTTTCGAGATCAGCCGGCGTATAACCAGTTGTCGAGTGGAATTTGTTATGACACGTTCAGGTCCAGTGGATGCGTTTGTGGATCCAGTGCCAGTGCAGAACTGCTTTGACCTGCCGGCCAGGGAGACCCGTAGAAACGGTTGTTCCGCTGGCCGCCCGTGGTATAGTACAGGGGCCCAAGCTAGCCTAACCTTAGTAGGTTAGGCTGCCCTATCATGCCACGAAAAATCCCGGGATAGATCGTCGTGCCGGTTGGTGACTGGAAGGTGGGGTCCCGGCGACTACTCCTGGGGGTTCGGGGCCCTTCCGTCCGATGGATCAGTGTTTTCCTCATTTGGCAATTTTCTGGGGAAACTAGCCTTCACGCTTTTGACCGACTCTGTCGTGACAAATTTTACTTGCTTCACGCCTCTCCAATTGCTCATTTAATCTCTTATGGCAGCACATATAATGCAGCGGTGCACACCCCCACCACACCTACGCTGTTTGAGGTGGAGTTCTGCAACATCCTCGGACTCCACACTAATCTCAATTCTGTCCACCAACACCTTGAGACAGCACGGCCCTCATTGTTGTTTCTAACGGAGACTCAAATACTCCGTCCTGCCGATACAAGTTACCTTAATTATTCTGGCTACATTCTTGAAGAGTCCTTCAAGGCAAAAGCCGGTGTCTGTTCTTGTTCGTCAGGCCGGATGTTTGCTGTCACCGTCTTCGCAGCTTGGAGGATCCCTCCTTCTCCATGTTGGGGGTGCGTGTAGATTCGGGTCATCAGAGTCGAATCTACGTGTGCCTCTATAGATCGCACAATGGTTACTCAGTGACTAGCCGGCTTTTTGACCATCTTAGTCGGGTGGCAGACACTGCTCAAGAGCAGTTTCCGAATGATGAACTGGTGTTTTTGGGGGACTTCAATGCTCACCATGAATTGCGGTTAAGTTCCTCAAAAACTAACCATGCTGGTAGAACTGCTCATACATTCGCCCTTACGCATGACCTGACACAACTGGTTGACCAGCCTACCAGAATCCCCGACATCGTTAGTCAAACGCCTTCTTTGCTGGACCTTCTGCTGACGACCCACCCGTCGGAATATCGGGTGGAGGTTCATGCTCCTCTTGGTTCATCAGACCACTGCCTGATATCCACTAAAGTGCCGCAGACTAAGCCAGCGCCATCAGCGTTGATTAAACGTCGCATCTGGCACTATGGGTCGGCAGATTGGGACGGCATGCGCGACTACTTTGCGTCTATGCCGTGGAAGTCACGCTGCTTCAGTGAGAAGCACCCGACAGCTTGCGCCGCTGCTTTAACCGATGAGATCCTGATCGGGATGGAATATTACATCCTTGATTCCAATTCCGTCGGTGATGGCAAGCGGAAACATTGGTTCATCGCGATTGTGCCATCGCTAATCAGAAAAAGCGGGCGGCATACCGCGCTTGGATCGATTTATTGCCTGATGGCTTTATTAAACGGGACCCTAATTTAAGCTCACATAAGACTGCTTATAATAAAGCTTCCAAGTCTTGCAAGAAGGCCTACGTAAGGGCGGATGCCCAACGCATCGCACGAATAGGCCAGAGTCTAGTTGCGCACCCCACGGGTTCGCGCTGTTTCTGGAGTCTGGCCACAGCCGTGCAACGGAATTTCTGCCAGCCTTCGCTCCGCTCAGGTGTCCGGACGGTTCAATGGCCCACAAGTTGCAGGATAAAGCCGATCTTATGGCTAGCCTCTTTGCGGCTAACTCGCGATTTGTAAATCGACGATTGTAGCACGTTACCACCTACTCTTCCTCACTGTGGCTACACACTGCCTGATATCAAAATTAGGCAGCGTGACGTGCGCGCAGTGCTGCAATCTCTTGACGAGCGGAAAGCCAGTGGACCGGATGGCATACCGGCAATACTTCTGAAGCGGTGTGCAGCGGAGCTATCTCCAGTGCTGACGCGCATGTTTCGACTGTCTCTTTCATCGGGACTTGTCCCGGGAGCTTGGAGAGAGGCTAATGTCCAGCCTATTCCAAAAAAGGGGATCGTTCTGACCCGGCTAACTACCGGCCGATAGCTATTACCTCAATTATTTGCAAGGTTATGGAACGGATCATAAACAACCAGCTGATCCTTTACCTAGAAGATCACTGTCTTATTAATGATCGACAGTACGGGTTTCGATCGAGGCGGTCCACAGGTGATCTTCTAGCGTACGTGACGCATCTTTGGGGTGAAGCAATCGACAGGTATGGTGAATCGCTGGCCATCAGCCTAGATATCACCAAAGCTTTCGATACGGTTTGGCACAAAGGTCTTCTGTCCAAGCTTCCGGCATACGGCCTGCCCGCTCAGCTCTGCGACTGGGTTGCCAGCTTCCTGCACAAGCGTAGTCTCCGGGTCGTTATAGATGGATACACTTCACAAACATACGCAGTGAATGCTGGTGTACTACAGGGGTCAGTGTTGTCCCCTACACTCTTTCTTCTGCATATCAATGATATGCTTCCTCTTGGAAACATCCATTGCTATGCAGACGACAGTACTGTACATGCGGGATATTACGGGCACGCAGCTGCTGGGCGTGTAGACACCGAAGTGAGACGCGAGAGTCTTGTCGCTGAAATCAATCGGTTGTTGGATCTCATCGTCAAATGGGGTGCTGATAATTTGATTGTTTTCAATGCCAAGAAGACTCGGGCTTGCGCGTTCACTACCAAAAAGTCACCATTCTCCCCTCATCCTTCGGTCTCTGGCACTTCGTTGTTGATGCGAAGCAGTATCACTATGCTTGGGATGGAGCTTCGCTGTGACCTAAATCCCAGGGATCACATTGAAGCAGTTCTTAAAACTACTTCACGTAAACTCGGAGTACTGAACAAGGTGCGGCGTTTCTTCACGCCACATCACCTGTGCCTGCTGTATAAAACGCAGGTACGGTCTTGCGTTGAATATTGCTCGCACCTCTGGGATGGCTCCGCTAAGTACTGCTTGATGCCCTGGATCGGTTGCAGCGACGCGCCGTCCGAATTATTGGTGATGTGGAGGTCTCTAACACCCTCGAACCTCTACAACTGCGTCGCGAGATTGCCGCCCTCAGCGCTTTCTATAGACTATACCACGGCGAGTGTTCAGATGAATTATTTTCCTTATCCCTCCCTCCCCTTCCATTCAAAAACTACGCGTGCCGGTCTCCGATGTCACCGACTAACTGTGGCATCAATTCCATCGCGAACAAAGAAGTTTGCCAACTCTTTTCTTTGTCGCACTTTAAAAAAATGGAATTCTTTACCGGCACACGTGTTCCCTCATTCTTACAACCTGGGGTCCTTCAAACGAGGCGTGAAGAGGCACCTTGCGGGTAGGCAGGGCGAGGATGGCTAGTACAGTTCGCCTTCTGCAACCATATTAGCCACCTTCGCGTGTGGACTCTACTTCCACTTACCATCAGGTGGAGTAGTGAAATTTGCCCTCCGGCGTTATTAAAAAAAAAGATGTCAAAAACAGCTTTACTCTGTATCCCAGATCACTGACGCGCTACACTGACAAATGCCCAGACCGAAACAGATACTTGTAAAATCAATACAAATATCCGCCCCGACCAGGAATCGAACCCGCGACCGTTGAAACTAAGGGCAGACTCTCTACAGATCAGACTAACACGCCACCGGTCATCCTAAGCATTTAACGATTCTTTTCAGGTAATGGAGAACATGTTATGTATACATAATCTCCATTACCTGTTCAAGTCTTAGTGGTTATGCTTATAATTTCGTATTTTAAGGAAAGTCGACACAGAATACTAATATCATAATAGCCATTAAATATTTTATTCATTACGATTCAAAATTTACAACCCACTGATAAAAATAATCTGCATTTTCTTTGAAAGAATATTAGCAATACTTTTTCAAGGCATTACTAATATTCCTATTGCCCCTCCAAATAAGATCGCAGCTTGCGCTAGAAGTTGGTGCGACAATAGTCCAAGGGGATCAGGATCGAACTCACGACTCGGCCTCGGCCCTTCTACCGTTGAGCTATTGAGGCTTCAGACATTTTCTTTTTTAATTAATTCATTTAAAACTGACCAAAATGGTGTAAAGTTATTATTTATTTTATACCTTTTCTTGTGATTTCCTTGACTGCTCGTTTCGTAAAGCGTATCGGGACCGGAAAAAATTATCACGCCGCTTATCCGGATACGGCTCGTACCGCTTAGTGTCCTCTTTGCTGCAAGATTAGTATATATTAAATCGCGATTACGACTTTTACCGTAATTTTTAAGAAAACAAAAACAATTTTATCAATTTTTATTTATCTATTTTAGTAAATGTACGAAAAAATGTTGCGACCCCTCATAAAGATTGTGATACTCGGACGCATACGCAATATATATCAGGGTTCTCAATCTTTTAATTACGAATCTTTAAATTGCAATATTTTTTGCCACACCCTCTCCTACCGCTGCTTATCTGTTAAAGCTACATAATGAAGTATCTATATATACATATATAGCTTTAGTAAATAAGATAAATATTATTTTTATTGTTGCATTTTTTATCATAGGTTATAAAATCGGGAATAAGTTCTTTAAATTGTTAATTAAAAGCTAGTGATTAAAGTCCACCCCAACAATGGTCCTTTGAGCCGGACTTTTTGTATTTGATGACCTCTGTGCCATGAATTGTTTCCGTATTGAAAATGCTTTGAAATTAAAAATGAATATATCTTTAATATAAAATAAATATCTCATAGATATAGGGTCACGAGACACCGTTGTGGCGTTGTGGGTAGTGAGTCTGCTTTTAGTCTCGACGGTTGCGGGGACGATTCCCGCTTGGGCAGATGATTGTTAAAATTTCTGTCTCGGTCTGGGCGTTTGTCTGTGGGTCCCCCACCGTGCCTCGGAGAGCACTTTAAGCTGTCGGTCCCGATTGTTATCACATAACATCTGATAATAATCGTTAACTGGTTACTGGTTCGCCCTTAGGGTTGCGGAGGTCAGATGGCAATCGCTCCGTGTAAAAACTAGTAACCTGTCAAATCCGGATAAGAGTAATATGCAGACCCTGGGTAAAATAAAATACCGGGAATAATGCTAGGACGAAGAAGAAGATATAGGGTCATGACAAATATGCTTGCTGTTACTTATTTCATAACAATAAGCTAATGATTCTGTTCAAAATCACGAATGACGGTTCTGACATCGAACACAACGCTCACCGATAGTTTCTGTGGTCCCTGTGGGGTTTGAAATCAGGCTCGTCGCTTATGTCCGACAGCGCGTCCGCGTCCATCACACGCCTCCCCTGTACAATACATTCACAACATTACCATCATGCCATGAAATAAAATACATTTTTATATTAAGAATAGTGATATTCTAAATTTTTTTATTAGGGCTCCGTACCTCAAAAGGTAAAAAAGGAACCCTTATAAATCACTTTCTTGTACAGACTGAGGAACGAGTGGACTTAGCAAGTTGAAAACTTATACCAGATACTGAGTTATGGACTCACCCGACGATATTAGCACGTCACGACATAAGATACGAGGGGTATGTTTTTCGCCGACGAAGATGTTTTTGCGTATAGCTGTACCTTTATAGTTATACTTCAAATACTTATAAATAAATAAAAAAAACAGTTCTCTACGCAATTGAATTAGTCAATCAAAAGACTTGAAAAGAGGAAATAATGTCAATGAAATAAGAACATAAAGGATAGGATAGGAAATGTTACAACTAACATAATAAATGTGAAAATTTGTATGATTCAAACGGCTTCAGGGATTTGGATGAATTTAACACAGATATAGATTGTTACCAGGATTAAGACATTGGATACTTTTTATCCAGAAAACTGTTCGGTTCCTTATCGGATTATCAAAATAATGGATGTATTTAATTGAAATTCAATATAAATGTTTTATTTTTCTCTGAAGTCAATTAGAAGGTAAACACGAAGTCGCGGGCAATTGCTAGTTTCAAATGTAAGAGATTGATTGGTTTACTTACTTTATTATTAGGCTTAGAAGGCGGTGCGACTGTGGGGGTGATGGCGCTTGGGTTTTACTAAAAAAATTAGGTCAATCTTTATTTATTATATTGTAAATTATGTTAATGATGGTGAAAAATAATGTACTTAATTACATACCTCGTCTCCCTCTTCTTAGACGAATCTGTTTTGGACAAAAGATACGAATCAAATTTCACTTTTTTATTATTTTATTACATTATGATGATAGTTAAACTGTGCAGTGATTGAATCAACCAGATTTATGTAAATATTAAAATATTAAATATTGACACCGTTGTGGCGTTGTGGTTAGCGAGTCTGCCTTTAGCCTCGAAGGTTGTAGTTTCGATTCCCGCTCGGACAGATGTTTGCATTGATCTTACAAATATCTTTTTCAGGCTGGGCGTTTGTCCTAGCACGTTAGCTGTCGGTCCCTGTTGTTATCACATAACATCTGATAATAATCGCTAACTCTTGATAACTAATTTGCTGTTATCCAATGAGTTACTGGGTCGGAGAGTCCATTAGGGTTACGGAGGTCAGGTGGCAATCGCTCCGTGTAAAAACTAGTAACTTGTCAAATTCGGACAAGAGTAATAAGCAACTTACCCAGAGAATAAATTAAATCAGCGTCAACCACTTCTTCAAACGTGCAGTTCTCACTCTCACTGTAGTGTGGACCCCTAAATATCCACTGATGTATCTGATTCCTGAAAGAATTTTAACACTTGTATTCCAGATTAATAAATTTAATTAACTATTTATGAAGTATTGTTATGTTTAAACAATGAAAACCATTCATACAATTGATGACCTGATTTTCTTTTCCTGACGTCAAAGTAATTCCTAATAACAATAAAATATTGTGCAAATAAATATATATACGCTTTCCCGGCGTCGGGATGTGACGACCCCATCGCCCGCTGGTGGGATAACCTCTGTCACAACAGAGATTATTCCACCAGTGCAATCAGTCACACTGGTGGTAGGTCTTTTGTTGCAAGAAGCCGGCTAGGTAGGCAGTATAAATATCTACTCCGAGCGGGAATCGAACCCGCGACTGTGGTGCTTGAGGCGGGTTTAATGCGGAGCACGTCGCAATACGCACTTGTCCCTCTCGTAGTCCTCCTTGTCGATGTTGCAGGGCAGCATGCGGCCGAACTTGTCCTGGATGCGCGCGGCGAGGCGGTTCATGATGACGGCCACGCCCTCGCGGTACTGCGCCTGCGCGCGGTACGGCGTCAGCAGCGCGCACGCCTTCGGGAAGTGGCGCAGCTGCGACAGGGGCAAGACTCGTATTTAATGACTACTGAGTGATAGATAGAATATTAACTTTTTTTTTTATGTTAGAAGTTGGCAAACAAGCATACGGCCCACCTGATGGTAAGTGGCTGCCGCAGCCTATGGGCGCTTGCAGCACCATTAGTAGGTGCCACTCACGCGTTGCCAACCTCGAGATATTAGTTCTTAAATCTCGTTCGCCCAGTAATTTCACTAGCGTACAATGCCCTTCAAACCGGAACACAGTAGTGCCTAAACACTACTATTTGGCGGCAGAATATTGGACACTGCGGTGGTACCTACCTAGCCGGCCTCTTGCAACAAAAGACCTACCACCAGTGTGACTGATTGCACTGGTGGAATAATCTCTGCTGTGACAGAGGTTATCCCAACAGCGGGCGATGGGGTCGTCACATCCCGACGCCTTTAAACTACATCCTACTAGTGTAATAAAGGTCAGCAACGCACCTGCATACCCTCTGATATTGAGAATGTTAATAGGCGGCGGTGATCGCTCAACATCAGGTGAGCCTCCTGCCCGTTTGCCCCCTCTCATAAAAAAAAAAACTAGCAGTGCCCGTGGCTCCACTCGCGTGAATATAGTGTTTTGATAATTAAAAACAAAAATTACCAGGTAGTGATATCGATGCCAGAAGCAGGTGAGGTGGTTGACGATGGTGCGCGGGAAGCCCTGCTTGACGCACAGCACGCAGATGTACGACGGCTCGTAGTGCGCCTCCTCCGGCGGGTGCTCCACCAGGTACTCCACGCCGAGGAGAGGCGTTCTGGAAATATACGTACCATAAGGGTTAAGAAAATAGCTCTGTCCGTCTGTCACGCTTTCACGTCTTTAAACACTGAACCGATTTTGATGATATTCGGTACAGGTATTTTGTTCCAAGAGGCCGTCTAAGTAGATACCGCCGTATTGTCAAATATTCTGCCGCCAAATAGTAGTGCTTAGGCATTACTGTGTTCCGGTTTCAAGGGCAGTGTAGGCTAGTGAAATTACTGGGCAGAGGAGATTTAAGAACCAATATCTCAAGGTTGGCAACGCGTGAGTGGCACATAATAATGGTGTTGCAAGCGCTCAAAAGCTACGGCAACCACTTTTCATCAGGTGGGCAGTTTGCTTGCTTGCCAAAAAAAAGAAAGAATAGACCTTGGGAAGGGATAATAGGCTATTTTTGATTGCAAAAAAGGCTTCAAGGGGTTTGAAATAACGGATCTACACGGTCCGAAGACTCGTTGGTGCTCCTTTGTAAAACCAACATCAACGCACCGAAACGAAGAGCGTCACACGCTATATTGTAGAGGTTACATGACAAGACTACAAAATATTACTCACTTGACACTATCCAATGTATCCTGTATGTGACAACGGACATTGCGGTACTTTTCATATTTTTGATCCGCCTCCGAAGGATTCTGCTTGAAAATCTCCACTTCTTCTGCCATTTTTTGCAGCACTTTTTCTGTTGCTGTTAAAAATAAAAAATAAACAGATATTATTTTTGGTGTAAATAGTGTTTTTATATTTGGACGCAAATAAGCAATACCATGTCAACCCACAAAATTGAAAAAACTGAGTTATATATGCAAAAGTGTTGGTAAATGGCTGAAGAACATTTTTCTTTAATATTTGTAGGGTTTTAAGGTTTAAAACTTCTAAAAAGCCATTTTTCAATCATGCAATTTATGTATTTTTAAACATTTTGGGTTATATTATATACGAAATATGCAGTTTGTATACTTATTTTTTGTGAAAATAAGTAAAATAACTTCATAAATCTGAAATTGTCAAAAACTTGACCAATACATTAAAAAAATTCATATAAAGCAAGTTGTTCAAAATCTTCAAACGCGTTTTTCTCGAAATGACATTCGTGTGGGTTGACATGGTATTGCTTATTTGCGTCCATTTTAGGATGTTAATATCTAGCCGCAGTTTCACTCACTATGTATTTATGTATATAATTTTTTATAGTTCTCAAATTGATTTGGTTAAATCTCTAAATCTTTAAATATATGTTAGAAAAAAAAACAGTGTGCTTTAGATCACACGATTGAAGTAAAACTTCTGTCTGTCTGTCTGTCCGTCCGTTCGGTCCGACAAAATGGCGCAGCAAATATGTAATTTTGCTTATGTAATGTGTATGGTTAAGCTCGAACAGTAGTAGCGTCGCCTCGTGAGTCGTGATATCCTAACTAAGAGCGAAAAAGTTTTCATAATATTAATTAATAGAAATATTAGTACCTGCCGATTTAGGTTGTCCTTTTTCATAAGGATGCTCTTCAAATATACTCAATGGCCATATTGTTTTCATGGAAAGCTTATTTTTATGCTTCTTTCCCGATATATGAGTCTACAACAAAAATATTAAACAAAAATCATTTATCGATATTACATATGGAATACAGTTAAATATTGTCGAACAATATATGTATATATTACAACAGTTTTGGCGCAATGATCGTGAAACTGCTTTAAATGCCGATGGTCACGAGTTAACTTCCCGCTCGGAGCAGATGTTTGTATGAACCATACAGACATGATTCCGGTTCGGGTGGTTATGCTTGTGTGTATCTGATTGAGTGTGTAGCGAACGTCTTATTATTATTGGATGTAAATAAGCAATACCATGTCAACCCACACGAATGTCATTTCGAAAAAACTTGCTTTATTTGCTATTTTTTTATGTATTGGTCAAGTTTTTGGCAATTTCAGATTTATGTAAGTTATTTTACTCATTTTCACAATAAATAAGCATACAAACTGCATATTTCGTATATAATATAAATAAATAAATTGTATGATTAAAAATTGGTTTTTAGAAGTTTTAAAGCTTAAAACCCTACAAATATTAAATAAAAATGTATTTCAGCCATTTACCAACACTTCTGCATATATAATTCAGTTTTTCCAATTTTGTGGGTTGACGTGGTATTGCTTATTTGCGTCCTATTATATTATCACCTGTAAAATGCTCTCCCCACTGCACATCGCCGCACAGGGATAGCACAAGTATATCCATTTGCCGGACACGTCGCGCCCACGACGCTCCACCATACAACGGTAATTGTCATCTTCAGTTTTGATCTTCAAACTGTTCAGATGCTTTTGGAACTCCTGCTCAGCCTGGAAAACCAACAAATTTTTAAGAACCTACTTTTAAATTGGGTAAAACTACCTCCTTCAAATCCAATCCGAATATTCATTTTATTAAATATAAAACCAGTCACAATTAAAACAATATAAATATTGTACAATGGGAAACTTGTACCTGAATTAAGTTTATAACTCAACAATAATAGTTATGAAAATCGCGCTTCTGAAAGAGGTATTTTAAAATTATCATTATTTTTCGCGACATATTGACATTACATTCCTAAGAAATCAAAAGCATTTTGACGTCACCCCACCATATACTTGTTGATTTTTGTTTGTGTTGTTAACCATTGATAAAGAAGATAAATTAAATTTCTTTATCAATATAGAATAGTGCTTGCTTTTTAAAGATCTACATTCTTAAATGCCTAATGCATTTTTTTTTTCAATTGAAGTGCATTAGTACCTTCCTGAGACATATGTGCAAAATCTTTCATATCGAATTTAAATGATACCAATTTGATATTCAAGTATGTGAACCTAAACTTCCTCATAGAATTTATAATTATTTAAGGATTCTCCTATATCGTACAAAATTGTCAATTATTTAACCTGACAACAAATAGTTTCACTAGGCTTTAATTTTCGAGTTATGGCAATTTTGTTTATAAAGGCCAACCTTTAAAGCGCCATCCGGTTGATATTGATTTTTCTTATTAGACGCCATCTTTGATCGCAAGAATTATCAGTCATATTTTTCACCCCGAAAAAGCTATAATGACAATACAAACAGATTTTTCACATTTGATATACACGCCATCTTGAATTGTTATACACTGTTGCGATTAATTTAGACACTTTTTCTATTTGGAGACATAATTTCCAACTCTTGTATATTATATATTATAGGAGTTTGAAATTATATTTCTATATAAAATCCTTTGTAAATCCATTCTAATCCATTTCTAAGCTTTGACGACACGTAAAGCGTTTTCGCGCGAAAAAAAAACTTTTTAGATTTCCATAAAAAAATATATTTGTGCACACAAGGAAAATGTTAAAGAATCGCTAATACTCGGCCATAAATTCAATATAGACACAACCAAACAAAGTTAGTCACAAGCTTGGAACAAAATCGACTGAAGTTAGTCACACTAACTTCGTTTCGTTGTCGTTGTGATAGTGTTTAATTTACGAATCTTTGTACATTTTTTCTTTCGTTAAGCCGGCTCTTAGTTTAAGTTACATTTTATTTTTTGATTAAATAAATAAAATAGATGCTGTACAAGTTCCCCTTTATACAATTATGTATTATTTAGGGATACGATACAAATAAAAGATATTGTTTAGAGAGTTCCTTTTATTAAATATCATTTGTTCTTTATTTCAAACATACTTACCAATATCTCTGTTTCTTTGCGTGAAAACTTCAAAGAAATAAACACAACACAATAACCATTTGATGTAAAGTATCATTATGATACAGAAAGTGTTTAGCAAGAAGAAGAATTATTAAAACGAAATTAATAACCGCACACCATAATTCGAGGTTGATGAAGAGAACGCGGCGAAAAAAAATCTATTCCTTAACTGTTGGTTTATAAATTTTCTAATTTTGAAATTTCAGCCTGATCGGTCCAAAAGTGCAGGATAACGAAAGTACGAAGAATTTCTTTATATTTTTTCCCTTTAATTGCCTGTCTAAGGAATCCTTGAGAACGTAATATCCGCTTTATCACACAAACCAATATATTAAATATTCATTTTCTATTAACCTCCCATGAAATTTCTAAATTACATTTATTTCACAGATAATACTTTGTTCTAAAGATGCTGAGAATGTAAATCTTTTTTCGAATTTATAGTATTTTTGTCAAGTAATCAAGTCAAGTCATAGTAAAATGAGGTATAAATTCTTATATATAAAAACTAACTTTAACGGTTGCATAAATAATGGATGTCTAACCATGTTGGATGGTGAAAAAACCGTCCTATATTTTTGCAAATACACACTCAAAAATTCAAAATAATTTGCTGATTGTATGAACATCTCAAAAACATACGCCAAAATTAATACCCACTCATAATTTCCGTAGTTAAGAAATTTTTTATTTTATTTTCGGTGTGATTTGAATAAGATGGAAAATTGCTGGTTCTTTTTCTGTCAAAATATTAAATTGTTTATCTATAATAATTAATTTCCTTTCGTCAATATCTATAGTTCATGAGACCCATTTGATGGCAAGAAAAAAATATAAAAACTATTGTTCTGATAATCGCTGAACATCTTACAGTGCAGTACTGGTCGAGAACCACTTATCATGCATTTTTTTATTTTTGTCTATTAAAAGTAATACTAACGATACCTTTACCTTAAAATATATAGGTAGTCATAAAATTACTAAGGACTTACTTTTTAATTTCTTTTGGTCCTATTCATTTTTGCTGCCACAAAAACTAGTTTTAGTAGTATGCTCCTGACAGCACAAATGGGCAGGATCGACCGGTGAAGTATTACCCTCTTACACAATTACAAAATTGACGTAACCTAACAGTACTGTTGCGTTTCGTGCAATCAGTGAGAGCGAACTCATAATAAATTAAACTTTTTGAATAATAAAATAATGATTCAAATCGTGGTATGCCTTTTATTGCAAGAGGCTGGGTATGTAAGCACCACCATATATTTTACCGCAAAGAAGTAGTGTGGTTCGGTTCGAAGGACACTGTAGCTATTGCAATTGTTAGGAAAAGAAAGGTTAAGAACCATTATCTCGGTTGGCAATGCGTGCGTGACACCTTCATGCATGCATGCAGTGCAAACATTCATAGGCTACAACAGCAGCTGCAGATGGACCATAATTATGCTTGTTTGCCAACATAGTTGCATAACAAAACTTATTTATGTTGTTCTAATGCAAGTTAGGTCATAAAGTAGAGAAACTGAAAATTATCATAATTTTAAATGCTCTTATAATTTTACTTATACCTAAAATTCTTTTGACGTTTATATTTTACACATATTCAATTTATATTAAATTTTTAATGAAAAGTATCCATTTGCTAAATTTGAGTACCTTCATATCCAAAAAATTGTCTTATTTTGTCATTCCTTTGGTTACGGTTACCTTTAGGCAAAGGCAGGCAAACTTATTTAACAAAAAAAATCAACATTCAAATATTATAGTCTAAGGGATAAGTATATCCCTACTTATTAGAGGTTCTAGAGAAAAATAACATAACATAAATCTTAGTTGTAGTGAGTTAGGTGAGTTAGCCGCTATGAGGAAGCTGGTTTCCTCGGATTACTTTTTTTTTTATTTTTCCATGTCTGAAAGGATGTTCCTTTCTGAATCTGTCATCTTGTGTCTATATTTTTGGTCCACCCAAGACCAGGTGTTCTTTAATGATTTAAAGATAAATAATATGACATGTTTGTTGTCACAAAACCATATTTTGCACATTTCACTTTGGTATATATTTTTAAGACTTAAATAAAGGAGGATATAGAGATATAATATATAAATAACCACATAGGTCACAAAATAAAGGGTGCCAAGTACTGGGATAAAAATCTGGGAAAAATACAATCTGGTCTATATTGTACTTTTCTATCATCTGAAATATATATTTCTTGTGACTCCTTAATGTACTATAACATTGTAAAATGTCAGTAAAGTCATTTACCTAAGCCCTGCTACAATAGCAAATGGGTGATATTTGATTAATTCAGATTCTCAAACATTTAAAACCTTCTTAATCCCCAGTGGTCAAAATTAACATAAAGACTAATTTATAATAGATAATTTTTAATCAAATATAGTTGTCAGTTGATATTTCTTCAATTCAATATTGTTTATTTCATACAAAAAAATTAATTGTATTTCTTAATAAGTACCAGAAAAATATTACCTACCTGTCAGATAATATACTTTGTATAAGCGCTGGCTTGGCTACATAAATGCAGGCAATTTTCTGTATTCATTTGAAGAACTAATCATAACATTTTTAAAATTTTAAGTATAAAGATTTTTTAATGATATGTTTTTTGTACTTCACTTTATATAAACAAAGAATAAACAACTTCAATTGCCTTCTAATAATAATCTTAATCAAGAGTTGTGGTATTGTCGAAATTTAAACCATGTACAGCTAAATAGAAGGAAGGAATCCAAATTGCACTCCGAAATATATATATCTTATTAATACTAATTTAAAAAATAAATAAATGTTTATATTAATAATAGTACAGCTACTTTGATTTTTGTTAAATATGGATTTTAAATACTAACATAACATTTATTTAAAATTGGTAAAAATAAAATATTATCTTACCTTAGTGCAAATGGCATCATCCTTATCAGGCTTTTTAGGCACTTCTGTTACAGAATCTTGGTAGCCCTCCGCTCCGGGAGGACAGTCTGGGAGGTCCATCTTAACGCACTTAACACTTGACAGTTTATGACCACAGATTGATCATAAACTTTTAATCACTTAATATTTTAATTAATTCTTCTTTCTTCGGTATTCATGCATGTAAACTGTGAAGTAAACCATTTCAATAAGAATTAAGTTTTATAAGATTCAAACTATTGTATTATATTATATAATCAAAATGATACTTACACAGCATACTCATTTGAGTTACTTACTTAAATGAATACTGTTTGTTTCATCAATGATAAAATCCCTTCTAATATTTTATATCTTATATCTTAACTTAATTTCAAATATGAAAACTTAAAAATAAATACAAAAATCAATATATTTAAAAGTAATAACAGTATAGTGTGTTTATCCAACCCTACATCTTTAGGAATATTTTGCCTTCCATAAATTTTTCCAATAAACAATTATTAAAAGAAATTCTTCTAAATGTCCTGAATAAAATTCTTACATACTAGTCAATAAAAATATGTTTAAATTAACATACCAATTGTACCCTAAGACATACTAAAAGTAATAGATAAAAGTCTAACTACCTCACTCATGTTGATGAGATGAGATGTTTTGTCATTACCGAAACAAGATTTTGGGTTGTTATTACTTATATTTTTACAGAATTGTTTATCTATATATAATTTAAAATTCACATTTTATCTAAAAGAATGAATAATTTTATATAGCGATTTGTTGCAATTTTCTAGAGTGCTCGATAATTTTAGCACAAAAACAATTACAGTTAAATATCTATATATAATATATCCTATGATCAATAACGCCAATTTAAATAAATATCCAAAACTGTTTAGACAAATATTTGATATCATTAGGTATTTCAAGAATAAATGAGACACAATGAAGAGACCACTAGGACAATTGCCCAGACCGAGATAAATATTTATAATTTCATTACAAATATCCACCTGCAGCGGAAATCAAACCTGTGGCAAGACTTAAGGCAAGCTCCTGACCAACACACCACAATACTTGCCTAAATTATTTATTGATTAAATTACTTAAATGTTAGACATTTTAAGCAAAAAATGCCTCTTGAGTGTGGCAGTTAGACATTTTACATAGTTAACTAGAAAAACTTCAAATTATTTTTAATAATGAATAAAGTCCTGAAAAGAGTAGTCAAAATAATTTAAAGAGATTATTCAGATTTTATATTGTGAAGTAAGTCATGTTTATTAGTCACATTATACAATGTGTCTAAAACATTAAATAATTCCAGTTGGAAAGTAATTAAATAAAGTTAAAATATTATAAATGAGCATAAAACGTTTTCTAGCAATAATAAACATCCCATAAACCTAAAAATATGTTAAGTTATAGTTTCAGTAGAAGTACTTACCACATAACGAAATAAAACACTCACTACAAAAAAAATAATAATGATAATTATGTTTAGATACGCAATCATTTGTGGCCCGGCAATATTTTCTCATACTTCTGGCGTAAGCGTACTTATCAATCTTTATATTGTCAAAATTAAAAAGGAATATCTAGAGGTACTAGAATATATCATTCGTTTCAAATATAAAATTTCAATAATTATACATTAAAACATGTCGTTTGAATAACTGACCTGCAAAAGGCGTGGTGATGAATTTTCCACTAAATTTTACTGCATTTTCATTTTGGATGCATACAGATTATTGAATATTAAGTTCACACCGATGACGTATATTGAAGTAGCGAGTAAATCATATATTTTCGTTGTAAAACTCATTAAACTATGGAATTACATTCAATAAAGAATAATACACAATGAGCGACTTTCTACTTTCAAGAGTCATTAAAGGCATTGCTCAAAAGCTCAATTGCCCATGTCAATGACTTATAAGTTTACAAATGCGGCTGTACGAACTACGCCATTAATTTATTAAATGGTTTTCGTTACTGTTAGGGATGGCCATCTGAGATCGACCAAAGAATCGATTTATAGGCCAAAAAAAATTAATCGATATGTAGTAGTAGATGGAATCGATTCACTGACGTCGACGAGGACTTTTCGGCGTCGGAAACAGTCACGCGTAGGTCTTTTGATGCAAGAAGGCACGCTAGTTAGGCCGGGTAGGAACCACCGCAGTGGCAAATATTCTACCGCCAAATAGTAGTGGTTAGGCAATACTATGTTCCAGTTTTAAGGGCACTGTGGGCTAGTAATTTACTGGGCAAAAGAGATTTAAGAACCAATATTTCGAGGTCGGCAACGTGTGAATGGCACCTACTAATGGTGTTGCGCGCGCTCATAGGCTACGGCAATCACTTACCATCAGGTTGGCCTTATGCTTGCCTTGCCTTATGCGTCAACTTGTAACATAAAGAAATCTGTATATTTCACCCTCAAATTTTTATGTTTTATTTGATTTTTATGTTGATTGATTGATTTATTGATTTAATGGCTTTTAGTTATGCCAGATTTTTTATGTTTTCGATAAAAACCACTAAATTAATTCATCTCTTCCATAAAAAAGGTTATGTTTTTGTGCCTTTTTTGTTGAAGGGTTGATGCAACAAATACATTTGGATTTTTTTTTATTCTAATCTGTACTTTGATATGGTAATAAAATAGTAAAATTGACATCTCTGGTATTGCCATTATCAATCGTAGGATACTTTTTTCTAAAACAATTCGAAGTGGTAATATATTTGCCTTTGTTTGTTTAAGGATTGAGGCAACAAATACATTTTTTTTTATCTAATCTGTACTAAATTTGATATGGTAATATGGAATTTATTGGAAAAATAATTATATTGATAATGTAAATGCAATCTTAAAAAAAATCGAATTTTTGAAATCGATCTCTTAGTCTTCGATTTTTTTTTTGTTAATCTATTCATTAGGTCACGATTTGAATCGATTTAAAAATCGATCTTTTTGGACAGATTCAACATCCCAAATTTTCATATACATACACCATAGATAAAGCAATTCAGTGTTGTTAGATGATAGATATGATGATAGATGATTGTTATAAATCCGTAGAGCAACGCTCAAAAACCTGTAAAATTTAGTAGATTGCCTGTACAAAAATCCGTAGATCTACAGACATTTTTAAACATATAGGCTTTATTTAAAAATGCAATCTAAATAAAACCGGCCAAACGAGTGTCTGAATGGTTCCGTACCACGTTAGTACAGCAAATAACGTAAAAAGAAATTTGCTAGTATAGGGACCTCTTATATCTTTAACTAGCTGCGCACGCGGCTTCGCTCGCGGTGGTGGTGTTCCGATGCGATCGTGATGTACCGAAGCGGCTAGACAGATTTTAACCTTATTATAATTTTTGTAAATGATTTATAAAAATTATTATTATTATTTTTTATAAATGATATATAATTTTTACAAATGATTTATAACATTATAATAAGGTTAAAACCTGTCTAGCCTCTTCGGAGATTAGCCGGAACAAATTGGTAGACAGACAAAAATTTAAAAATTGATTTTTGTTACCTATATACTTTCATAATATTCATTTATTAAGAAGCTATTAATTATTAATTACAAACAAACACTTTAATTTTATTTACCTGTATGTATACAACAGACTTTACGCCCACACATACTTTTCTGAGTAAATTTGAGCTCTATCTATTATGGTTCGTGAGATACAGCCCGCCGACAGACAGACAGCAAAAGCATAAATTGGCTAAGAATGAATTACCTATCAGGAGTTTACGATTATTATCAGATGTAATGATAACAACCGAGACCGCCCGTTTAAATGTGGTCTCCGAGGTACGGTGGGGAGACCAACAAGAACAAACGCACAGACCGAAACGGATATTTATAACAAACATTTGCTTCGAGCGGGAATCGAACCCGCAACCGTCGAGGCTCAAAGCAGGCTTACTACGAGCACGCCACAACGGTCGTCAGAACGCTGAAAGAGTGGTACAATATTGAAAGCATAAGGAAACAGTGAATGAACTTAGTAAATCTTGTAAAATAAAATAATGTACAGAACTAAGTTCATACAGTATACAATTTGAAACAAGAAGATATTTTCTATTCTTTACATCTAAGATTTGAATAAATAAATAAATAAACGCTACACACAACGCCCTCCGGATAGCACCAACGCCCAACGGATACTAATATCTTGTGTCGTGGTTCCGGAAACCTATATAAAAACTATAACAAATACTCCCAGTCCGGAACACATGCATATATGGTCAATAGAAACATCTGCTCCGAAAGGGAATCGAACCCGCGATCTGTAGCGCTTAAGGCAGGTTCGCTACCGCTGCGGTATAACGTCGTCAAACTAATAAATATAGTACAAATGTTCATCTAAATATTTTGCGTTACAAACCTAATTACTGAACCAATTATGATGAAACTTGTATGAGACCAATCTAAAAGTGTATCCTTTAAAATAAAAAAGAACTCTAAAAATCGATTCATAAATGACTCAGTTCTGATTTCTAGTAAACATAAAAAAAGAAAATAAATCCAACCGAATTGAGAACCTTCACCTTTATTTGAAGTCGGTTAAAAATATATATTTTCTACAGAATATTTTTGATATTCTATTTTTATAAGACAGGATATGCTTCCAACCAGAACATTTATTCTATTCTAACGATTGATTTTACGGCAGAATGAAATATGAATCAAAATAATTTAATAATTATGTAC
The DNA here is from genome assembly GCA_023373885.1 of Hestina assimilis. Taxonomy (NCBI): domain Eukaryota; kingdom Metazoa; phylum Arthropoda; class Insecta; order Lepidoptera; family Nymphalidae; genus Hestina; species Hestina assimilis. The sequence continues at coordinate 5,679,330 of CM041741.1, read as the reverse complement.
ATCCTAGTAATATAATAAATTTGAAAGTTTGTATGTTTAGATGTTTACTACTCAATTACGCAAAAACGGCTAAACGGATTTTAATGAAATTTGGCACTAATATAGAATCTTACCTGGAATAACGCATAGAATACTTTTTACAATGGAAAAAAATATTTTGTTCCCGTGGTCGACGACGTTGTGGCGCAGTGGTAGCGAACCTGCCATAATCGCCACACGTCGCGGGTTCGATTCTGCTCGGAGCTTAATATGTTTGTGTTGACCATGGAAGCATATTTTCCGGTCTGGTTGTATCTGTCTTTGTGTGTTTCCGGACCCCGATATCACTAACCTATTGGTGGCCGTCGAGTGTGCAGCGTTTAAAAAAAAGAAAAATGTTTTGAACTTTTATATTGACTTATATTACTGATGGTGTAGGCCTTTCGTTGCAAAATTCCGATTATGTAGGTACCACTGCAGTGTCAAAAATTAAAAGGAAAAGCTTTAGACTGTGTTTCGGTTTGAAGGATATTGTAGCCAGTGAAATTATTGGGCAAAAGAGATTTAAGAATTAATGTCCCAAAATTGGCAACGCGTGAGTGACACCTACAAATGTATGGTATTGCAAGCAGGACGTATGTTGCTTCCCAAATTATTCAAATAAAAAATGTGAAAGTAACTGTATATGTGTGTTACCTTTTCACGCCTAAGCCACCGAACCGATTTTGATATATTCGGCTATAGAAATAGGATCATCAAAGAGATACCACGCTACTTTTTGTATCGAAAAAAATTATATTTTTATCTAGAACCATTTATTTTATTCAATAAACCCCGTTAAAATGCTGTTCAAGCGAACGAAGCCACGGCCAGATGCTTGTATTAAATAACATAGTGACAAATTCCGTTTGATTACAACTACTCAGTCATTAATTATTGATGTATAATATAATATTATCTTTCTAATAAGAATAATGATTTATGAATACATCAAGAGACAGGTGAATAATCTCCGCAAAACAGTTAATAATCATTGCATATTCGAGTAATAAATTTATCATCGTGCGATGAATAATAACTTACGCGATTTCGAAGGATTAATCCGTAGAGGGCATTCACCGAAAATCCAAAGATATAATGCAAATTAGTTACGAAGAAGCCTCTATCCTTTGTAGCCTACAGCCAGTCAGCCATCCAAGCGCGGCAGAACCGCGAGCACGATGGTTCAAACCGGTCGCTTGCGCCCCATCGCTTCCTCAACTTTATCGCGATTTATTTACGTCTTTGCCGTCATCAAAACCGTAGCTTCAATAGAGATTGGAGTCCCAATTGAAATTAAATTATGGGACTCGAAACGGACTCCCTTAGCCCACATGGTGGATGTAACTAATGAATTCGGTTTGAAAGTTCTCGCGGAACATAATTTTTTAAATGAAAATAATATTGCCTTTTCGCCCTATGGATTGATGGGTATTTTAGTGGCACTGTACGAGGGTGTGGACGGTGAATCTTCGTACCAGATCCAGAGGACCATGCAGTTGCCGTGGAACAGGAATGTTATGAGAATAGGTTTTCGGGATATACATCGTACGCTGAAAGTGAGTCATTCGTTTTATTTTGAACCAATAAGAAGGTTTATAGGTACCCGTTTATAGATACTCTAAGATTGTTGACAAAAGATATTATGTTAGGTATAAAAAACGTAAGATAAAAATACAACTTTGTAATTGTCGGTATATATTTGTTACCATAAAATTTAAGTGCTTAATTTTTTTGCGTTTTGTTATCTAAATATTAATAATTTTATTCATGAACTTATTAGAATTTTCTATGCTATTATAATCTTTTTTGTTCTGAATGTATAATGTTATTGGCCTTAGTGGTCTTGATAGCGTCACCCTCCGAGTGCTAATACTCGGCCGTAAAAAATGGACGGTTTAGGGAGGGCTCAAAAATGATATCGTCCGCTGGAGCAGAAAGATGAAAAAAATGTTAACTTTCTTTTAAATTTCCTATTCGGCTGACGTAATATTATTTTGACGGCCTTTGTGGTGCAGTGGTAGCGAAAATAACGCGTTCGATTCCGGCTCTAGTCAGATGTTTGTATTGAGTATACAGATCTCTGTTCCGGTCTGGGTGTTATGCTTAAAAATGGTATAAAAACGTTAAGTGCTTAGAATACTTTTTATATTAAATTAAACGTAATGTATACACTTAAATAAATTGATGTTTTTGTTTGTAATATCAATATAACAGATTGTAATAAATTTACATTTTCACATACATTTAGTAAAAAGACGATATCTATGTACCAAGTATCAAAATTTTATCCGTATTTCTATTACATGCTAATCTCCGAAACAGCTAGAACTATTTTAGGCTGCTTTTATTTATGATCAATAATTAGTGTTCTCTCTCAAAAAAAACAACAATAATTCTGTGGACAAGGTAAGCAGAAACAAGTGTACTACGCGTGTAGCGGACCCGGCAGACGTTGTCCTGCCCCGTAATTTAAAAAAATCTGGGACCCGATAGCAGCGCCCTCTACTGGGTCCAATTGTGAATCTAAGCCATTCTCGAATCCACTGGAACACACAAACAATTTCATCAAAATTGGTCCAGGCGTTTAGGAGGAGTTTAGTGACAAACACACGTACAGTAGAATTAACTATATTATTGGGTACCTAGATTAACTAAATGATTGGGTACCTAGGTTTATTGAAGCTGGTAAGAAATGGCTACGGCAATTACCTATAGAATTGAAGCTTAGTACTATGCAAGAAACGTCCATTTTATAAAAGAACTTAAACAAGCTATAAATTGTACCTTCAAGTTACTTTATTTATATAGAAATTTATAGATGGCATTATATGTTTAGCTATAAAAGGATAAAATGGCCATTTAACAGGTTTGCTAACTGTTAGAAAGAAATAATGCTGCTGGTAGAATCCGGCTTAGGTGCAGAGGTAATAATTTTAGTTATTGCTAATGAACCAGACGCATAACGAGATAGACTTTTTATTAGTTTTGATTATTAAGATATACATACTACATGTAATATTTCTTCAATGTGGAATATCAACTATTGAAAAATGCCATTATTAAATCTCTCTCTCTCTCTCTCTCTCTCTTCACGTATTTTCAATGGGTCTGCTTATTACTCTTATCCGGATTTGACAGACTACATTTTTATATACAGAGCTATTTTCATGTCACCTCCGCAACTCTGAAGACGAACCAGAAAATCATTTCATAAGAGCAAATAGCCTATCAAGAGTTCATGATTATTAGGAGATGATATGTGGTAACAACCGGGACAGACAGTTTATCGTGCCTCAAGGAGAAACGCCCAAACTGAAACAAAAGAGATAGATAATAGATAAGATCATTACAAATATCTTATCGAGCGGTAATCGAACCCGCGACCGTCGAGGCTAAAGGCAGGCAGTCGTCATGCGATTATTCAATACATAATTCAATGTAAATTCTATACAAAACATTTCTTTTCAGACTTACTTTGTACCAGAGGAAGGATTTTTAGCGGGATTAGCACTTAATAACGAAAATGTTACTTTTAACGAAAGCTACAAGAAAGTCTTGCGTTTTTATGGATTTGATATAGATAACGCTCAACCATCGAATGATAGTACTAATGGTACCCAAACAACTACAACAATCCTCGATAGTTCGTCTGTTAACAGCGTCTCGACGACATCTATTGATATGACAACTGAGAAGGTAACAGCACGAGAACCTACAACTGTTTTAACCACTGAAGGTACTAAAGAAGAAACAACAGTAAGGCCTAACACTGAAACTCTAAGCGATGTGAATATTCGTGGACCGCAATCTACAACATTACAACCAACTACAACACTACAAAGTGAGACCACATCTTCATTTGTCAGTTCTGAAACCAACCCTACTAGTGATGTAACAACACAACAAACACCTATTAGCTCAACTACGGAAACGGTTGATGTGTCTTCTACTACTACTATTTTAACAACATTTACTGCACCAATATCGACTGATAATACCATTGAAAACAGCGGATCGACAACGAACTCTAACGCTGAAACAATTTCAACGCAGTCAATGACAATTGGTAACACGGATACAGATGCTACAAGTACAGCAGATTCATCTACGACAAATCTTCATACAATGACAACAACACAGATGTCTGAATCAGAAATGCCTTCTTCTACATTAGAAACTCAACAAACCGACGTCATTTCAACAACAGTATTTACTGAGGCTAGTACAACAGAATCGACAATATCTACAACATCCGCACTGGAAACCCTCGAACGTAGAAAAAGGTCAGTTTTCGATTTTCTATATACAAGCCCACCATATGCAAACGATTACCTTGTATACAGATCATTTGATGTAGGCGTTGAATTACCTGAGGAGAATTTGGAAGAGGACAAAATGTTCTTGGTTAATGGACTTAGGAATATTCAGGTAATAAGTGGATATTTTTACGATATAATGAAAAGTACAAAATCAATACTAAATATATTTCATCGTTATCTTATACAGGTTACATACATGCAGTACAATTCTGTATTAGAGCATGCTTATCTTCCACACCTAGAGGCCTCAGCGCTTCGTCTACCATTGGACAGCGAGCGTTACTACTTACTCGTTGTGCTGCCTAATAGAAGAGGAGAAGGAGAGTTGGCGAGGCTATTAAATCGAATGGCACGGGAATCTGACTTGTCCGACATATACGCTGCTTTACACCCCCGACGAGTGAGAGCTGTAGTGCCAAGTTTCACAGTAAAAGGCCACGTAACTCTTACTACGGACTTGCAGAAGGTATATTAAGATACAATTTGACAAAGTTGTGGCGTAGCGGAGAAGATGTTTGTATTGACCATACAGGCATGTTTTCCGGTCTGGGTTTGTTTGTCTTTGTCCATATGTATTTTTCCAGATCCCCGACGGGCCCAATTAGGATACTCATATACAGGATATAAGTATCCTAATTGGGCCCGTTGAGTGTGTTGCGTTTATTTATTTAATTTTACTATTTTATAATGTATTTTTTATTTCTGTCTTGTTAGTAATAATAATAATTTATTTCAAAAATATTAAATAATATCTTGTATATTAACAATACAAAGCACCAACTATATTTACAAGTAGCGAAATAATAATGAAGTCTCAATAATTCAACGGTAGAAAGGCCAACTACGCTCCGTTATCGCTCGAGTCGCGGCTTCGATCCTGTCCCCCTTAGACTGTCGTCGTACAGACTCCTAGCGCAAGCTTCGAGCAAGAGATTTGAAGGGGCAATAGGAATATTACTAATGCCTTGAAAAAGCATTGCCAATATTCTTTTTAAAAGAGTGTATAACGTTAATATAGAAAACATTCCAGATATACAATATTCGAATATTGTTACAAATACAAATGTTGTTATAATTTTTTTATTAAGTTTTTATTTTTTATTATTAAATTATTGTATTTATTCCTGTAACGTCCCTTTTTGTGAACTATATTTTGTAATGTTTACTTTTTTGTTTTGTTTTTTGGTTATATTATAGTCTTTATTATTTTATTTTATTTGCAAATAACTGAGGAATATCAGCCAACATTTAAAGCCTTGAGCTCTCGAATTCCACCTCAGAGGCAGGGGTGCAGCTAAAAACCAGCACTACTCGAGAATACGTTCCCGAGACAGCATCAGCTGAGCTTCCTCCCTTTGTCAATTTTTTTGTACCATTTTATAACATTACTTTTTATTAAGAATTATGTTAATGATTTAGACAATAAATGACTTTATTTCTTTCTTTACAGCTTGGTATACACGATGTGTTTGAGCCAAGACAGCACGACTTCACTCCCATGACTCCTCAGGCAGGGGTTTACGTGCGAAGCATAGAGCAAGCTGTATCCGTTGCTATGCGCAAATATCAACCTGATGTGAAAAACAGTTAGTATAAATAATAATTTTAATATAATATAATAATTATAATTTATAAATTAAATTGATTAGGTTATTACTTAGTCGGTTCTCTGTAATTTAGTGACATATTATATGAAATCTTCGTTACGTATATTTTATTTATATTTTTATTTACTTATTATTGTTTAATTTTTATTATTATAAGCACCACCTTCCGCTTTTTTATTTAAAATTTTGTTTCTTTGCTCATATAAGACCGCCTTATTGTGCCTGCATTAGTTATGTAACATTCTTTCTTGTAAGTTCTCTGCTTGTGTGGTGTACAATAAAAGAATTATTATTATTATTATTATTGATTTCACTAATGTAATGTTTTAAGATCAGAGGACTATCACCAAAATAGTATAATATTATTGTATGCCTTGAGTCTCAATGGTCGCGGGTTTGATTCCTGCTCGGATATGTTTGTTATAAATCTGTTTCGGTCTGCGAGTTTGTCCTTTTGGGTCTCCCCACCGTGTTCGGTGAGCGCGTTAAGCTCGCCCGCCTAATAATCTTGATAAGTAATTTGCTCTTATCCAATGAGTTACTGGTTCGCCCTTTGGGTTGCGAGGTCAGAAGACTATCGCTTTGTGTAAAAACTAGAAACTCGTCAAATTAGGATAAGGGTATAAGCAGACACTAGATAAATACCGGGAATAATACTGCAAAAAATAATAATGTAATATTGTTGTAGATACGACTTTTACCCGCGACTCTGCCTGCGTAGACTTCGTGCTTATTCCTTTATTTTTACCGCTGTGACTTTCTTTCGACATTAAATAAAAACTCTACTGCCAAACGGTAATGGCCTGGATTATACCATTCGTTATCATTAATACCGTATGCCATAAAGTAGAAAAAACAAGTAAAACAGACACAGAGACGAAGAAAAATATAACTTCATCAATAAATTGTAGAGCAAAATATATGATCTTATATTTGGTATATTAGGTATATTTTATTAAGAGACTGCAAACACTCTTAAATTTAAGACAACCAAAGCAGGGGCGGGTCTCTAGTAGGTTTTGATTATAAAGTGTTAAAGCTGGGAAATTTTTCTGGTAATTCATTCTTAAAAATTAAGCAGCTTTTTATAACAAGACAATAGACACCTGGCAGGGCCTAAGGTTACGGTGTGATCCACTTAATTATCGGAGATGCGTGGGACCGCTGCTACGGCCACAAGACCGGGGTCGCCAGTCGCGCGCCGTCACGCCTCGACAACCACCGGAAGATCCTTGAACGACGATGCGCTCTACGTTTGCTAAAATTATTTCATTCATTAATTTGTCACGTGTCGAAAAATGGTTGTTTATGTATGTCTTTGGTGAGAATAACAACACCAATTAATATTTCGAACAGAGACTATACTTAATACAAAATTTTTATTCACGTTTATGTAGGTAATGCAATCTTATTCCGAATTCATTTTGATAGTATTTTCGTGTTCATATGCAGTAGGTATATGAACACGAAAATACATAGTAGACACAACCATTCAAACATCACTTTCGTACATTTTTATACTGTGCTGCAACTTAAGTTCACTAGGAACATCAAAGATCTCCCCACCCCGCGATGCCACCTGAAATAAAGTATAGGTGAGGGTAAAAAAAGAAACAGATCCATAATTATGTGGCATACCTAAAGTAAACAAACTCGTTGCCTCATGTTAAATACAATATAAATTGCGGCGAAAAGTTGCGATAATTGCTACACAATGGTGTCCGTGATATAATTCTTAGAAAATTACTTCTATTACACATAAAACCGCGTTCTGGTTTTACGCTTTAGGGTTATAATAATTGTTTCAAAAACGGTGTAGAATTCCGTATATTAAAATGGTGAGTGGGTACTTCTATTGTTTCTCACTGTAGTGGCGCAACGCGGCGACACGCGCATTTGAATCCATTGATGCGCGCGCAGCTTTTCGTGCGGTCACGTTATGGAAATCGCTCATTGCATTGGCATCACGACCTAAATGCCTAATCGAAATAAAAATTATGATTTGCCTAGATAACAACATTTCAATTATATCAATGAGAATGAATAACCAGAAAAATGACTATGATTTGTTTCCTGTGGCCACAAATTATTTAGCCGTTTTTATCAACGGTCCACCGCATTTGCATTGCAAGGACGATATTATGTCCATTATTCGATGTCGATTTCGTCGAACTTACGTAATTATGCTTCGTTAGATGAGTTTCTAGTTTTAAATTGTCATGATCATCATCATTAGTTTCTTCTAAATGGTCATTTGCGAAAAATACACAATAAGAATTTTGAGATAAATTCGTAGAATAGGTACCTATTATGGTACTTATTATATTAAATTATATTCAATGGTCTCGATTACGACAAAAAAATATTTCAGTTTTATAACATTTTAAATGCGTCATAACACTAATATAAGAATATAGGTCTCGGCAGGTACCTATTATATATTATTACTAGCGGGCCCGGGAGACGTTGTCCTGCCCCGAAAAAAATCTGGGACCCGATAGCAGCGCCCTCTACCCGAGTCTAGAACTGACACCGGTGAATACACTAATATGGCTAGAAAAAAAATAGGGGTTGACGGTAGAAGGTTGAAAATTTAGGGTCGTATGTACTTTTCAATGCACCATAATAAAAAAATATTTTTAAAAATTCAAAAATAGAATAAAAATTTGGGTAGGACACCCTTTATCACTTAGGGGTCTGAAAAATAGATAGTAGCCGAATCTCAGACTTAATGAATATGCATAAAAATTTTATAAGAATCGGTCAAGCTGTTTCGGAGGAGTATGGGAACGAACATTGTGACACAAGAATTTTATATATTAGATTTCATAATTCTGAAAATGCCTGACTCATTCTTTTTTTGTTGCAGGATTTGTAGCAGCCCGAAAACCAGTGCTTTTTCTGCTACGCACCCTTTTTGTATTTTGTTATGGATTCCAATATCCACGTGGCATTAATGGCTGGCAAGATGGTGGATCCTCTAAATTCAAGAATATTATAGAACATGTTCTTTTATTTAACTAATGCTTAATAAAAATAGCCAATAAAAAATTCTATTAATAACCTACGTCAGTGACAACTGCAGTCTGCAGTCTGCAGCCATCGCCCCTCGTTAGTTGTCAATTCCTCGACCGTCGAAGACTTGCACTCGCCATACCAACGTCGAAAATACACAAGTTAGACAGACTCCAGTGTGTAGGTCCGCGCTCCCAAGATACAACTTGCAAGCGTTTGCCTGTCCTGCGTCAGATCCAGATTTAGTCATTTTTTATATTACCTGAATTGATCCGTGGACTTATTCGCTGCCAAATGTACTTAGCGAGCATCACAAGTTTAAAGAAATTTTTGGACCAACTTGCTCTATCACTTTGTAGTTTATAGTTACACTACTCTTGTTTGAATGCACAATAAATAAAAATTACATTTACTAGGTAAAAGTGCAAAAATTATGTTGACTAGGTACTCAGGTATTTTTATATACTGTATTAATTAGCAGATCAAATGATAAAACAAATCTTAATTTGTGTCTAATGGCATGTACTAAATCTAATATTATAAATGTGCAAGTTTGGATGGAAGGAAGTTAGGTTAGAGTTGAAATTTCTTCAAATGAGTAAACTTCTGTTGCCGCTACAACATGCACTAAATTTAAATATGAAGGGAATCGCCATTTATTTTTGTTATACGTTGGTATGGAACTCTTTATTAGTGTGTGCAACAAAAATATTATGTGTTTTATTAGCACCACCATTTGAAATTTGCTTCCATAAATTGCACAATTACCTATTAACTTTAAAATTTAGGTCAACTATTATTCTACCTACCATAACATACAAACAATTTACTGAGTTAAAACTGAGAAAAATTAATTAAAATGTAACAGAATAAATCTTTTTTGTGCCAAATATGAAATTTAAATCAAAATTGTTATAATTTTTTTACAGAATTTCAGTGTGAAGAAAATTGAGTAAAAATAAAAGATAGAGATAGATTTTTTTATTTATTTTTACATTACACTTCCTACTTCGCCCTCTTGGATTTGATCTTTCTCAGGTAGAATTCCAATTCCTTTCCTTCAAGCACATAGCCATCAGCCCGGCCGCACTGACCCGGCCTACTTGCTACACATGCTGAAATAAAACAGAATACATTAAGATTTTGCAAAAAATACATATTTTAGCCGTCAATAATGTAAGATTGTCAGAGTAACTATGACAGCGATCATACAACTGCTAAATGGTTCCCAAAACGGTATCCATTTGTGACGCAGTATCAAACATATCAATATCATCATTTAAGTTTTTGATAGTGAAGATAATGAAATAGAAAAACATAAGAGGCATGATTCGTCAATCCAGGCATTGGTTTAATAGGCAAAATAGCAATTCTGTTTCAATAAATTATACATATTGTATATATCTATATCTACATATTATAATTGCTAAAAATATTATACTTTTTCATAAAAGTTGTATTATTCTTTCAAATAAACTGAGAATTCAATTATAGTTATGTACACATACTTGTTGAATGGGAACAGTGCCCACTAGACTATCAAATGTTAAAAATTTGTTATAAAAATTAAAATCTTACCAAACACTTCTTATGGATACCCTAGGTTAGTTATAAAATTACTTCTTTCATATTTATGCCTTCTGTTTTATATAAATATAATTGATAATTAAACAAACAGGTCACTGTTTTCTTTCACAAATTCTAAATGATTAGATATTTTACTAACTTGCCTTAGCTACTTCAATATTGAGTAATAAATACATAAAATTAATTTATAGTTTTGTGTCTTATTGAAAATTTATATATTTTATTAATCTTTAGATTGTCAGCTCATCGTTTAATAGTAATTTAATTTTATCATGCCTCATTTGCTGGTAGCTTTGTAGTACTCATTAGGTTAATAATATGGTACCTAATAAACGTCCAGTATGGAACTGCTCTTCAAGGGCAGCTTCGACCTTAGAAATGCGCTGTCTTGTCAAATATTTCTTTGCAGTTTTCTTGCTGCGCTTCTTGTTAATAATAGCTTCCTCAGCTTCAGTCTAGAAAAATATAATGTATGTTTCAGTTAAATTTATTATTACTTTAATTTATCAAATTTGGTGTAATATCAGCCTAAGTAAATAATCATCTAGGTTTATCATTTGACACGCAAAGATGATCATCATTAAAAATTTCACAAAAATCAAACAAATACTTGTATAATTTAAGAATTTTAAAAATAATTTGTGTGCTTACCAGCTTGGCACCCTTCTTTCTACCAAGGGGCAGAAGGTAGTGAGACTCATACCACTGCCTGAATGGTGTGGCATCTACCACAACAATAGCATTCTTCACTAAAGTCTTCGTACGGACCAATTCATTGTTAGATGCATTGTACACAACGTCGATAATACGCGTTTTGCGGGTGGAACCTGAAAATTGTGAATCAATTATACTTAGTAGAATTTGTTTAATGAACAAAGAAAATAAGTAAGTCATAATATTTGCGAATGCCTAAAATGAAAATTTTAAAGACATACATTCTGAGCCCCATGCGAAATTTCCAGTGTCTAGACGTAAAGCACGATACTTGATGTTACCACCACGAGCTCGCACTAAGTGAATACGTTGTGAGCCAAGCTGAAAATAAATCATCGTTGTTATAATAATACTATCAAGTTATAGAAGGCACATGTAATTGTTTTAAGTGAAGAGGTTAGAAATTTCCATTTTACCTTGGTGTTGGCAGCCGGGCGACCTAACTCATACTTCCTCTTCTTACGAATCGGGGCACGTTTGCCACCGGTAGCCCTCCGTTTATGCCAATGATCACGGCTAATACCTGCGTAACAGTTAAGTCACATTTCACAAACGATATTAAAAATACAACACTACACAATAATCACAATAACACTTATAGATGTAAAACTTGAAAAATACAAATATATTTAACACTCGCGGATTACTAACTATTGATAGAACATTTTAGTAAAATGAACTTATATCACATTTTAAAGATTTTAATGGATAAATTTTATATTTACTGCAAAGTACTCACCCATATTGGCTGGGTCAGAAAGAAAAGATTTATTTGACGGAAGAAACTTATCAAACTTCTACTGCTCCGTAGTCTATGGCCTATTGCTTATGCCCAAATGGTTTCAAATCGGTTTTTTAGTACTAACTGATATAATATTACACAAACGTAAATAACAATATTTTCTACGAAAGTTTTTAAAGTATAGTGTAATTAATAAGTAATCTTTTGGATACATTAATATTATTTTCAATGAGTCTAAAGGACCGCTTCTTTAAGGCGCCCTTTTTATTAACTAAGGCTTTACTTATCCTTTAGTTTTACTTATCATAAAACATTCTTGAAACACCACACTTATATTAATTTTATTACACTTAAAACTAATAAGCGGACTCAACCGTGGCGTCAAAAGTATACAATTATTACTTAAACAAATGAAAATCGAAATTAAAAGAATACAGCGGTAATTTTTCAAAATATTTTTTAACAATATAATGTGATATCAAAAAGGATTTATTATTTTAAATTAAATATTAAATAATGATAGTTGTATAAAAGTCCGTATACAAGAACTTTTATTTTATATTGCGAATGATGACAAATAAACGCTTATACTTAACGAATGAAACGTAGGAGTAAGAATACTGAGTAAGGGCAGCAATTTTCCGGAACATACATGCCAAAAAAAGGCTCTAAGGCTCCTTAAATTAAATACTGTAAAAGAAATATGTGATTTAAAACTTTCTATAAACTTTCAATAATCGTTGCGCTGACCATCAATAAGATATTGATTCCTAAACTTTACAACTTCAGTGGTGGCTTTACCTTACATCGGCCGCGACACATTTAATAAAAACTGTATGGACTTATGAAGTCATATCGGTCATTTTGTATGGAGACAATTTTTATTAGAATTAAATTTTTTTTACATGTTATTAACATTATAACAAATTAACATGTTAACATTTCAATGGTCCAGTTCAAGAAATCCCTAAGTCCGTTTTTTTTCCTTGAGAAAAGTGCATTAATATGTTTTACTTCGCCTTTTTTGCCTTTTTGAAATAAATTCTGTGATATCCAAATGTAGGTCCTAAAAGTCTTTTTCCCATAGGCTTAAAATAAATATGTCTTTTCAAATTTGTTGAAGAAAATCGGAAAATGTTGCGGAAAAACGTGGACTTAGGACTTTATGATGGACTTAGTGACTTTCTTTAAAAAAAATAGATGGACTTAGGACTTATTAGGCTTTTTTGGAAAACAGGTAGGCACAACTACATAGACATGGATTGTACACACAAGCAACGTTTTTTGCGTCGGGAGGTAAACATGACAGATATGATGATACCAACTCGGAAAAAGATATTTACCCTTAAACTGCTGTCAAAACCCCTTGAAACCGCTCAACTATTTGGAAATATCACAAACAAATTACAACAATTAGGCATATATTATAACATAAAGCTGCTGAAATAATATGAAAGCGTCTTTTAACATACGATGTCTATAAGTGTCTCCAGAATCATCCAGATAATTACTTATCAATGCTGATAGATATAATTCAGACCATAAGGCTTATGTATATTCCTTTACTTGGTATTATCTGACTTTCTACAAATAAGTGTTATGTTTTTTTATATTGAATAAAAATATTTGATTGTATTTGATTGAACAATATAAAAATATAAAATCCGAACTAACTTATTTTCATCCTAAATTTAGGGGAAAACATAGAACTACATAGAGCTATAAAGTAATTAAGTCCGCTGTACCTAGAGAGTGCATAGCTTGTTTTTAAGTTTCAGAAAAATTAATTATATTTATTCATAAAGATTAAAAAGAGTATCTAAATATTATAATGCTTACATGAAATAATTATAGCTACGGAATAGCCTACTCAATTCATTATACGTGTATATAGATACATATAGATATTACTTTTTAAAAATATTATTTTAACGGAGACAACCACCGACTGAAACGTGCTGACAGACTGCGATTTTTGAGAAAGACGTTCATGACGGTTGTGAGAGTTGACGAGTTCTACTGAATTCTATTCTTTGATTGAATTCATAATTCTATGTTGTATAAAAACTATGGGGATCATAGAGATTAAAACTACGGAAATGATAACTAACTCGAAATAATGGGTATCAAGGTCAATGCCAAAATGTGACTCGAAATGGCTGCCAAGAAATGAAAAATGTTCTGAAAATCGGTTAAATGCATATAGTTTCTATTAATCGAATCTTATACATTTATAAAACAATTTAAAATATAATCATTATTACTAATTCCAAACAAAAGATTTTATTATATTTTCCTTCATATATTTTTAATGTTTATTAAATAGCTTATTTATATTGTTAATGTTGCCCAGTTATTTACTCTATTAAAGAAAATAAAATGAAATAGTTAAGTAAGCTGCAGTGAGTTCTATTTTAGAATGAGCATCTAAAGCAGCTCTGACGGGCTCTTTTTAAATTTGGCTAGAGAGGAGGAGGAATGCAGGCAGTGCAAGGTGAGCGTTGATGCATATCAGAAAAGAGGTCTCCTTAAGCCTACAACCGGGTCGCAAGGCCTGGGAAATGCTTGGAGTTTCTCCCACAACCACACGATGAATAACGCAACTCTATGTTTATTACTTCTTCGTCTTTTTTATGTAATATTTGTTGATTAAAATTTTCTGTAGACGAATATAGCATCTCCATATCTTTTATACTCTTTGATGGCGACGATGGATTTGACTTATGACTTATGAAACTGATGAGACTAGACCAGACTTGTGGACTTAGGTACTTCTTAAAACTTGAGGATAAAACATCTTTAAAAGTACGACGTAGAAATAAGGTAGAAATTAACCGATTAGACTGAACGATAGATAATGAGATTCTGTTTATTTTGGTGTTATTAGTGCATAAAGTCCCTAAGTGGACTTAGGGATTTCTTGAAATGGGTCATCCATTTGTACCTATTCCATTTCGGCTACAGCACTGCAAAAAGGAGAGTTATGATTTTGAACAGTCGCAGTATGTAAATGGGTATGTATATAATTTCTTCCCTCATAAGTTAATTATTTAAAAAATCACACAATACAATACAGCAATTATAACAACAAATACATAAAGGTTTAATGATTATTTAAAATGTAAACTAAGAACCTGTACGTTCTCGCTTTACAGTAAATGATAGAAATTGAATGATATTATTAATTCAATATTTGTATTATAAATCAATTTTATTCTACTGCAATTTTTTTGAATAAGGTGGCTAATAAGTAAAGAGATCTTATCCATTGCAATTACTAACCAAATTACTAATGTTATAATCTTAAAGTTTATAAGACTTTATTCTTGTCTTTATTAAAATACGATACGATAGTTGTGTGGCTAGTTAGTAAAAATAATATTTTTAATTTCGGAAGATATAAAATATATAACGTAAAATTTTTTTGATTAAGATTACAAGAAAGTATAATTTAATGAACGGTCATGTTTATTTTTTTTTGTTAATTGTATTTCAATTCATTTTTTTTGTTGCTTGAGTTAGTAGCCAACAATTTTAGTTAGTGGCCAGTAATTTTAGTTAGTTGCCAGTCATTTTAGTTATTGGCCAGTTATTTTAATCCTAGACGAATCTTTGTGTAAATAAAGTAGGTACACATTGTACATTAATGTTAATACTTATTACAAAAAAATATAGCAAATCGATAATAATAATTATTATTAAGTTAGTAGTCATTATCACTTTTGACAGTTGGCTTTTGACAGTTGTCGCTTGTCAATTGGCACATGAAAGTTGGAATCCCGCTAAGTCGGCGTCTTACTCAACTCATAAAACCTTATACTCTTTTTAAGTACAAATAGTCAATGTGGTTTGGCTCAAATAAAGCTATTGTTGTGAACGTTAATTAAATAAAATTTTGAAAGATCTTTTTACTCGTGTAGTTCTTTAAAATTGCCAAAATTGCGTTATCAAGTTCAACAATGTCTTCGGACTTCTACATACGCTATTATGTAGGACACAAGGGAAAATTTGGACATGAATTCCTCGAGTTTGAATTTCGGCCGGATGGTAAATTAAGATATGCTAATAATTCTAACTATAAGAATGATACTATGATACGGAAAGAAGCATATGTGCATCCATGTGTAATGGAAGAATTAAAAAGAATAATTGTCGATTCTGAAATAATGCACGAAGATGATCGTTTATGGCCTCAACCGGATCGTGTTGGTAGACAAGTAAGTTTTATTCTTAATTTTAAAATGAAATTCTACCAATTAATCATTTATATTATTAAACTTTTGCTTTTCCTGTGAGACCTTGTATCCGGTAATTATAGGGGGTCTTCTGTGATATAGATATAATATTTTTATACTGTCTTAGATATTAGAGTAACAATTTGATTGTTCTGGTTAAGTTTATTTTAGAGTTATTTGAGCATGATTGTGACAAAAAATTTGATAAAACATTTGTTTTTACTATTACAATTGTGTTGGTTTAATTCATATTGATTTTTCTTAACACAGAATTATCTACAGAAGCATATTAATATATATTTTATTTCTTTGTTTACAGGAGCTCGAAATAGTAATTGGTGAAGAACATATCTCCTTCACAACATCTAAGACTGGGTCTTTAGTTGATGTCAATCAATCTAGAGATCCTGAAGGTCTACGCTGCTTCTATTACTTGGTTCAGGATCTAAAATGTCTTGTATTTTCTTTGATTGGTCTGCATTTCAAGATCAAACCAATATAGATTAAGCTTAATAAATATAAAAAGTTTATAATTTTTATCTTTTTTTTATTTATTAGCTTCTTAAGTCTTACTATATCCAATGTTCCTAATTAAAACAATGTTAGGCTTTTATTTGAAATTAAGTTTGACTGAAACTGCATTAAACGGCACAGGTCAGAGGTTTGTTTCCCACTGGGAGCATAATATGTTTGTATTAACCATGCAAGCATATTTTCCGATCTGGGTGTATTTGTCCTTGTCCTTTTATGTGTTTCTGGACTCCCAACACATGATATCACTATCTTAATATGGGCTGTTGAGTGTGAAGTGTTTATTTATTTATTTAAATAAAGAAAAATGCCTATAGGAAGTCCAAAACTTCAATTAAGACTGTAATAATGTGTCAGAAGTTTCCATCTGAAAATCAGCATCAAAGTGGTGGGAACATTGCACTAGCTCCCAAAATATGTTGTATTAGCTAAAAATGTTATCAATATAAAAACAGACGACAATTAACTCGAAAATTGAATCTCAAATAGAACAAAGCCATGCAGGTATAGGTTTAATCAACTGCCAGCCTGATATAATAGAATTGCCAAAGCAATATAGTTTTATTTATAATTTCTACTTTAAAAAATAAAGCTCTTTTTATCATCTAAAGCAATAATATCGGCTTTAATAACAACTTATAAATAATAAACTTCTACAGTTTGTTTTTATGCAACATACACAGTATTAAGGCTATCAATTTTGTCCGACTACAGAAAATGCACTGTCAAATCCCAATATATCAATAAGTGATACAATTACCATACCTAATATATGGAATATGTTGAATCTAAGAGATTTAAATATAGCTATATACATTTTAAAGTCTTTGTGTTAAGTATAATTATATACATATTATAATTATATATTAGACGATGGGGCGCAGCGATTGCGAACCTTTTTTTTTTTACTTGAAGAAATGCAGCGTACTCGAGCGCCGGGACGGGTGCAATGGCGCAGGAGGTGTGTGGACTCGGAGCCGAGCTCCCTACCCACTAAAACTCCAAGGTCCCATCTAGCGCCATAGTGGGACGTCGCGGGGTCGCCGAAGCACACAACCGCGACGCCCCGGCGCTTGCCCCGAGGGGCCTGCCGCCTTACGTACATAATAATACATATATACCAATACATACCTCCACGCGCGAACGCGCCAGGCCTTTCGGCCTCCACCTTGGGCGGCACCATACTGCCGCCATATATACATACTAATACATAAATAAAATACTCCACGGCGCTTTCGCGCCCCACCGAACGGGACCAGAAGGTCCCGGCAAACTAACCAAGGGAGCTAAGGCTCCCCCGCCGAGACAAGCTACATACTTTGAATTCTATACGTTGTAACAAAAGGCAAGATATTCCCGAATTTAATTTTACGACTATTTCCCCAACTGAAGTTTTACGTATAATACAGTCAATTAAGTCTAAAGCAGCTGGTAATGACGGTATTTGTCTGGACATGGTATTACCTATTAAACATTATATCTCACCTTTTATCTCTCACATTCTTAATTTCTCTCTTTCGACCGGTACTTTTCCGTCTTGCTGGAAGTATGCCTATGTCATTCCTCTGCAGAAAAAAATAATCCTACTGCCTTCTCTGATTTTCGTCCCATCTCTATTCTTTCTGTACTTTCTAAAGTCTTGGAACATTTTGTTCATGATAAATTATCTGAGCATATTCGTCGTTATGATGTCCTCAGCCCTTTTCAATCTGGTTTTCGCCCAGGGCACAGTACTGCCACGGCTCTCCTGAAAGTTTCAGGTGACATTCGAGAAAATATAAAAGTGAAAAAATTAACTGTACTCGTGTTACTTGATTTTAGCAGTGCCTTCTGTCGATTTAGATTTACTGTTGGGCATCCTGGAAGGGATGAACTTATCTAAGATTGCCATCAACTGGTTTCACTCGTATCTTTTTGATAGAAAACAAGCTGTGAAAATCGAACAAAATTGTTCTCAATGGTGCAGTTTATCTGCAGGGGTGCCGCAAGGAGGACTTCTATCACCGCTTTTATTTGGTATTTTTATTAATCACATTATTCCTGTCTTAACTACTGCGTATCATCTTTATGCAGACGACCTGCAAATTTACTCAGCTGCATCTTATGATCGTATTGATGATGCCATCATGCAAATCAATCATGACTTATCATCTATTAATGAGTGGGCTAAATCGTATGGTCTTTTGGTCAATCCTTTAAAATCCCAGGCTATTATCATCGGAAGTTCGTTCTTGGTTAATAAACTAAATCACTCTATAATACCTAATATTATATTTGATGGCACTGTCATACCCTTTTCGAGTCAGGTCAAAAACTTAGGCGTTATTTTCGACCAAACTCTGAGCTGGGCACCGCATATTGATAATATAAGTCGGAAGCTCTTTTCTACCCTACATTCTTTAAAACGCCTTCAAAACTTCTTGCCAATTAAGACTAAGATTTTGCTTGCTCAGTCTTTATTACTACCGCTGTTAGATTACTGTGATGTTGTATACACTGATCCTTCGGAGGAGCTTCTTATGAAGTTGGAACGCCTTCAAAACACCGCTATTAGATTTATTTTTAATCTACGAAAATATGATCACGTCACTGAATCTCGGAATATGTTAAAATGGTTTCCAATTAGACTAAGGAGAAATATTCACACTCTGTGTTTACTATACAATATTTTATTCAATCCTCTTACTCCTTCTTATTTAAAAAATCGCTTTTGCTACATGTCTATTGCTAGTGGTGATCGACTGAGATCGAGCAACAATCGTAAATTGTCACTACCGACATGTTCTACAAGAATCTGTTCAAAATCTTTCGATGTGAAGGCTGTTCAGCTCTGGAATGATCTTCCTCTTACAGTTCGTAATTCACCTTCTTTGGCTAATTTCAAGAATAATGTAATTAAGCACTTTGGGGGTTTCTGATTTTTAGTGTATGATATTGTATATATATATAGTATTAATACGTAGATATTTATACGTATGTATTATGCATTATTAATATATATTTTTTCTCTCTTCATCTCTTTATTTAAATATATATATATTTTTAATTTATTTGTTACTTTCTGCTATTTCTACCCTTGGTATACATATTCCTTTAGTAACTCAAAGGTTGGCTGGAAGAGATCCCTTATTGGGATAAGCCCGCCTTTGTACAAATGATATTTCTGTGAAAAATTTTGTAATTTTTAAAATACTTGTACAATAAAGTTATATACAACAACAACAACAAGCGATTGCGAACCTGCCTTAAGCGCCACAGATTGCAGGTTCGATTCCTTTCCGGTCTGTCTTTCTCATTAAGAATATTTCCGGACCCCCCACAGAGGATATTATCTCTATCCTAATGGGAGCCGTTGAATAGAAAAATATTTAAAACAACAACTTTGTGGAACCAACTTCCGCCAGCGGTTTTTCCGAACCAATACGACCTGGGAAGAGCTTATTCTTTTCTTAATTAAGGGTCGGCAACATGCAGGTGCATGACCTCTAGAGTTTCAGCTATTCATGGGAGGCGGTGATCGCTTACCAAGTTAACATCAATGCCTCTGCCCCTTCTTACATAAATAAATAAAAAGAAATATGAAGTTTGTACTATTTTTTTATAATATATTTCAAATTCTAGATAATATTGTCCTAGGTTTTTACAGTAAATAATGGCCTAGTAACTAGTTTTACATACTTTACTTGTGGAGAAATACCCTTTATTTGACTATTTAATAGCGAAATTCCTAAAAATATCTACAAAAATTATTTCAGTAGGATTCCTTTTTATTTTAAGGCAAACATACAGTTTTTCTATGGGTTTCCCATAAAATTGTTACATTTAAAGCTGACACTTTTTATAAGAATAATGATTATACCTTAGGCTAGTTAGTGCCTAGGCCTCATTGCGTGAGGGACAGGAAAAAAGTACTTATCTGTGGCGTTTTGTTTATCTATTTGAATATAATTTTTAGTCTGTCTCTACCTAATGTTTTTGATATTATTGTTTTGAAATTCCTTTACACGTTACTAATAATAATTAACCTTTTTAATTAATAGCATAATAGGTTAATTTATTTATTTTAGATACATATTATGCATTATATTTTTCAATGTTTATAATCCTAATGTGAATAATATTTGAAATTATTGTATGCATAAGATAAAAACGAAAGTTAATATATATTTTGAAATAAATAATATTTATAGTTAGTTTCTAATAAATGCTATCGTGATACATTTTTTGACCAATATTTTTATTCAGAAGCATTATTTTTCTTGATTTTTTAAATATATGTTACTGAAAAGGAACGTTAGATGTATTTATTTATGTTTATAGTATAGCTTTGCGCGTTGCGCGCGCACCGCATCTGCCCGACCGACTATGGCGGACAGGCAGTGAAGGATGTTTGTAGTCTTTTTTAAATCGGGAAGTATCGACGGTAGCCAATGGCATAATCCGACTTTTTTGTAAAAATTGTACATTGTAAATAGTCCTGTGTACATATAGTAATTATATTTGTGATCGTTTTGTTTAGAAATTGTGTGAATAGTGTATTATTTTGAGTGTTTATTCGATTCAGTCTCCGACGCCGACAAATATCATAATCCAAGTGTTATTACTCGGTCAAATAATACAAAATATCCAAATTCGAAATTTTTCTAAATAATAATACCTAATAATCACTGGCATTAATTATTGTCTTTGTGTTTATCTTGAGAAACGGACCGTTGCAGTTTCCTGCAATATTTTGATTCTCTTAGCGGCTGTCATCGTGCTTCGATAAAACTAGTAGCTGTCATTACAAAGACAAAAAGACTATTATAGTCTTTAAATGGCTTCAGTATTCGATTCTGCGAGCCGTACACAGTAATTTTGATCATGGTAACCGGTCGAATTAACATTTGACTCGAGTAATACAAGCGTTGAAGCTTATCGAATTTATAAACAGAGGATTGAAGGATATTTACTGTTTACGGTTGTGAAAGACTGGAGAATAGTGAAACTGAATGCTTGAACCTCACGGTAGCCCAATGAAGTGGCTGGGAACGGGTGGAGAGGAAGAGGCGGGTGAAGCAGGGCTGCAGACTGCGCGAGTGGCTCAGACCCGCGCCCAAGACGACGCCGCAGCCCATTATGTGTTTCAGCGCGAGTCTCAGGAAACTGAATTATCAGCATTAGCACCTAAACAACGTTGGGCTGTTGGTGACGATTGTATTGCAGAGGTTTGTTTACTAATAAATCTATTGTATACACTATATTGAAGTATAGTAAATAAAGATTTACAACTTAAGTTTTCTTGGTTGTGATTCATATTGAGCCCTAAAATACAATACAATTACTCATTATTTTTAGTAAATCAATAAACTTATTTGAGTATTTTTGAATATTTTGATTAAATTTTTAAATATTCGAATTATTTGATTATAAAAGACTTCAATAGTTGAGTTCTGATCAAACTCTGTATCTTATATTCTATACATAATTTTTATTTACTGTTATGTCTTAAACATGTTATAAGTTCTGAAATTTTATTTTCAGAATCAAGATAAATGGAAAAATCCTACACCAATAACTATGAATAACATTCAACAACAAGGCCCTGTACAAATGAAGAACACTCAAACAAACCAGCAACAATACATTAATCAGGCAATAGCCTCATCTGTCGGCACTTTGGCCATTAACCCCTCAGTTATTGGAAGTCACCCAGCACACATGACCACCAACATGGTTCACACACAGTTGGCACCATTACAGAACCATACATTGGGTAATAATTTAACAATACAGAACAATGCTATGATGCTACCACCACTCCAGGGTATGCAAAATGCCCCACAACTGGGTCAACAAGGCTTATACGACATCCATCAACATCCGGGCAACCCAATGCAAGCTATGAATGGCATTGGTAAAAGTGCTGAACATCTCATGTACTTAAGCCAGGCTGGAATGCTGGCACCAGGGACTAATCAATTTCTACAAGGACAAAATCAATTAGGATTAACACCAGTTGCCGCTATTAGAAATCAGGTGAGTTATTTTTGTTTTATATAAAAGTACTTTTAAAGGGCATGTATATGCAATATCAAGTAGTTTTAAATATAGTTAGTAAAATGAGTAGATAATAAAATTATATACATTGGGGTTATTATTAAAATTTTCAAATAAAATGCATGTTATGCTGTATCTTCATTAAAATTAAACAAAATTACATTATGGCCAAGACATTAACAATACTAGGATTACAGCTTTAACAATAATAATCATAAGTCATTATTTAAAATTCAGCATAAAATATACTTTATAGCTTAGAAGAGTTAACTTCTTTGTACTAAAACAACTTATACCGAATGCAAAGCTGTCAAATTTATTTTCTATCATAATAAATTTGACAGCTTTTCTATTATAATAAAAGATTGCCTTTTACACTTAAATACAATATTTTTTATACAGTTGTATATCATGTGGATTTTGACACATTCTATTTTATTGTATATATTCACTCATTCAAATGTTTGAGGTAGCTGCTGGTTCAGACAAAAAATATAATGTTGGTTACAATGGTAGTCTACAGACAGAGTTTTTTAGTGATATCATACAACATTGTTAATATTTTTTTCAAATTTGTATGGTATATCTACATTTTAGTATTAAACTTATCATTATAATATCTTGTTTTTAAAAGTTTATTTTTTACTTGCTAAATATTAAATCATTTCCTGAACAAAGTTTCTTTTTAAAGTTATCCTTTCCTGGATTTTTGACTTTTTTATTGTGCTGCACAACATATAAATTGTTTTGTGAGTTATATATAAAAATGTTAAAACTTTGGTCTGCTTAAAACCTAAGATTGTATGACCTAAACTTGTATGACATGTTATAAACTTAAGTTGAATCTTAACCATTTTTATAATATAATTAATTTAATAATGTGTGAACTTAAAAAGTTAAAATTTGAAGAACATACATTTTAAGGAGATTAAAATGTGGGTTCAAAATTATTATTCACTGTGGTCCACAAAAAAATATCACGATTTTATAATTTATATGCATGTTCAAATTTCATTTTCAATTAATCATTTTACTACTTTGTGGCACAGTGGTAGAGAACCTGCCTTAAGCCCCATTTCCGTCCGGAGCATATGTTTGTATTGACTATACAGGCATGTTTTCCGGTCGGGTAATTTGTCCTTGTCAATGTGTATGTTTCCTGAACCCCTACACAGGATATAACTATCCTAATGAGGACCGTTGAGTGTTTAGCGTTTATTTATTTAAACAAAAAATATTGCATATTCACTACTATAAACAGTAATAGGATTTCCATTGCTTTTTTCAAACTTATGTCATTATGTGTATTGGTTATTGTATCAATTTTAATTTCATCAATTAACGTATTTTTGTCTTAATATCACCCCAAAAATATCGTTCAGTGAGTAACAATTTTCATTATGTATCTCCAAAATTTGGCAACATATTAGCAATGTATCTTATTTTCAATTCGGCCTGCGTGTTTGTATGAATTTATGATATGTAGGAAGATACTAGTTATATATTTATAAATTTTTATGTCAGAAATTTTAATAGGATTTTTTAATGAAAATTCTATTTATAATCAATAAAAATGTCATTAATTTAAATTGGACTGTTATAAGAAAATTGAAAACATATATATCTGTTATAAATATTTTATATTCCATAATATAATTTTTAATTATGTCATTATTATAATTACTTATAGCATTTATATTTCATAATACTTGTATTTCTATGAATATTAAACCAATCCAGAAAAATATAACTTATGTATAATATTTAGAGAAAGAACAGACAAAATGTAATTAGGTATATTAATTATGATTCACCTTTCTTTAGTTTGTTTTTAGATTTATTTACAAAATTTTATTCTTGACAGACTGTGTCTCATGTTACAATAAATTTTTTTGACAAATATGAAAGCATGAATGTAAAAAATTTTAAACTATTATTTTATCAAATAATCAAGTAACAGGCTGTAAATATTCCACATTGAGCTGAGGGTTTCAATTATTAATATAATCCATATTAAACTTACATCTATTAATATAACTGCTATCCATGATTGTTAAACTGAAATATTAATATTGTTAGTGGTGGATCAATATCATAGCTTTTCTTAGCTATTTATTATGTTGTGAGACAGCTTGTTTTCGTGAGTAGGAGTTGCCTTCCAATTATTCATTTATAGATTGAGAAACAAGATGTTGTTTTTAGAAATTTCGCCTGCTGTTATAATTTTATTTTTGCATTGACAATGCAGTCTCACAGGCTGCAATATAAATTTCAAATAATTAAATGAAAAATACATAGTTTATTTATAATATTTATAATTAAAATAACAATATTTTACATAAATAAAAATTTATACATGTATTAACTTCCTATTACTTTCAAAGTTCTAAATGTTTTTAGTAAACAATAACTTTGAGACATATTATATCACAGAAAAATAAATAAAAAATAAAAAAGGAAAAAATTAACAAAATAGCTAATTAACAAAAGAAAAATATTTTTAAAATAATTCATGTACTACTCTTCTAGTTTCTGAGATGTAGGACTGAGACATGCATGAGCATGACATGAAGGCATGAATACTGCTTTAATAATGATGGGTATATCTAACATCTAAAACAAAACAATTGACAATATTTTTTATTGCTACTGTGAAGTTACCGTAAACTAATGAAATTATCATTCACATTACACATATTCTGATAGTTAACACTCTATAGTCTTTGACAACAAATGCTTTTCCAAAATTGTTAAAGACATGTAGGTATATTAGTAACGTTTTTGGTGAGCATTAGTGTGGAGAGTAGTAAAAGAAATGGTTACTAACCACTGGAGTATTGTATTTTCTTTTACAATGCGATCCAATAGAAATTTTGACTGTTAAACATTTTCGACTGGTCTTACTCTAGGCAAAATGAATATATGTATTCATATTAAATTTAAATGGTGAAGTGAAGCAAGCAATTTTGAAGACATTGAATGTTTATACCTTGTACTTACCTAAGAATTGAAAAATGTATTCGACTTAGGGACTATAGGGTGTGTGGGTCAATTTTCCGGATCCATATCTTTGTAAGATAGCCATTACAACATGGCTTTTGTAAACTGCTGCATTTTCAGGGAAAAGCAGCATACATTTGATCAATTTTCAGCTCTTTTTAAGGTTCTCTACCCAAAGGGCGCGAAACCCTAAACTAAGCTTCCGCTGTTAGTCCTCCCGACCGCCGGTACCCTCACGAACCGTAATAGGGAGAGAGTCAAAATTTTCACAAATTGTGTATTTCTGCTGCTACAATAAAAATTTAAATAAAGTTTAAATATAAAGAATATCGAGGCCTCATGGAAGAAACTTGATATTTTTATTCTACGTCTGTATGTGACCTAAACTAATAAATTATTGAAAATATTTGCTTTGATTTTTCCAGCGGATTGTGAAACCTTAAACTTCATAGGAGCTGACCTTTTTTGCACTAGATTGTTGACTCGTGTTAACTGATAATAATGAACCCATGGTTCGTTTTCACTGACAAATTCATTCAAAATGTCTTCCATGTGCTCGTGACAAATATCAAAAACTCGAGTGAAAACTTCCGACTGCTTTTTGGCTAAGAGCAGTTTCAGCATGGATATTGCGCCGATTCCCACGATGTCCGAAAACAATTTATTTATCATACCACTAAGCAAGTTGTAATAGCAAATGCCAAGGGTAAATCTGGAAGCGCATTTTACAGGGCACGGACAGCGATCCATGAGGATATCCGTAAAAAATTATGTTGTAAAAAATTAACCGTGGCTTCTAACTTGATATTGTCTACGACTTGAACTCCTTTCACTTAAAATCCGGTTTTGAGGGCAATTTTATAACATTGTGTGCCCCTTTCCCTGCAGGCGATGGCGAGGTACGTGAACTGAGATAGTGATGGAATCCGATGGGATATGTAAATGTTGTATTTACAGTCGTGTAAATCTCTCCGACGGCGTCAGCTTCAGCATGGTCTGCTGTGCGAAGGGTCTATGACTACGTCTGCATCGTTTGGCAAAGCAGAGAAAGCGCACCTCCGAGGTGCTCGAACAGATCAAGCGGCAGGAGCAAAATGTAGAGCCTACGTTTTTGTTAATTCCCTGCGCGCGTACACAAACTCATTGGAGCCATTCTGCCAGTATTCGGAACTCAGTTACTGTCTTATACAGGCACTCGTTGGACACGGAAGCTTCGTTTAGTTTTTGTGTAAGATCTAACGAAGCGACATGCCATCACGCTCCACGTTGGATGCGGAATGTAGAGTCTTCTGTTTAATTAATTGGATGAGATCTCTCCCTGCAGCTAGTTGTGTCGGTTATGATGTGATGATTTTAGGTGATACTTGGATGGGAATCCGCGTGGTAGGCCGTTGTTTTCTTCTGACTTAACCTAACCGGACCGGCTACGGTAACGAGTTGGTTGAGTTATATCGGGAGATGGTCGATCCCACTGGGCTTCGGCGGGGGCCTCCTCCTCCTCCACCTGATGCAGCTGGCTGTCGTGATACCCAGCTCCGTGTTATCCAAGACTATGTAAATAGGGCGTGCCCTCGGGCCGTGGACCTGCAGTATGGGGAACCGGTCCATCCGTCTTCAAAATGGCAGTCTGTGTGGTCCTGACTGTCATGTGTACTTGCATGGAAATCCTTCTGCTTTACTTTGTTAGCCACGAGTAGAGCACAGTGTGACAGGTCGTGTGCTAGCTCGTACTGAGAGAGACTCCGTAACCTGTCATAAGCACGGAGGTTCTAGTGTGTCCTCATGCAATTGCCTGCTTGTCATGGAACTGTGAAGTGTGAGCTGTGCTACACATAAATATGTGGAGTTCTTTTTAGCTTAAGCATAATGTGTAAATTTTAGCCTTGTGGGAGTAGGTTTTGAACAAAAATAAAAAATAACATGTTTTTTTAATTTTAGGGATGATTGATAGACTTTCTGAATTTTTTCTTTCTTTATTATATGGCTACATATAATAAAGATTTTTTAAAAAAATTCAAATTTTGTGAGAGTACACTTAGAATATTAATTTCTATACTAGTTTGATCTTTTTGTGAAATTATATGTCATGGGTAGACATATTTTTGTACATATATCAGCATTCCATAATAATCTAACTAATAGCTTTAAAAATGTATTAATTTTTTAACCTATTGAAGCTTGTAACCAATTTTGGTTCTGCTCTATTAATTAATTGATAATCTTATTTACTTTCTTTGTTAAGTAAATTACAATTCTTTGAGCTCTGTTGAACTTTCAAATTGGAATAAATCATCCACAAATGTCCATCACCATGTCTATTCAGATCGAATTCCATTTTACAGAAAATGCTTTTCAATGAAGCCTAGAATAATTTCAGAGATTGCTTTTTGTTAGACCTTGCTTCTCTATTTAAATAAATTTTCTTGATGATTTAGCAGCAGTAGAGCCACGCTAAGTAGTAATAGTAGAGCCCTGCTCCTCCCAGCACAAATGGGCTAGCTTCACCGGAGAAGTACTATCTTCTAACAGAAAATGGGCATAAAGTAACAAGATCAGTAAGAACTTTTGCGTTTCGCCTATATTGCTTAGCAGCTTATGCTCTCGAACTTTGTGACGTATTGTTACTGAAAACTTTAGATAACATTAAAATAATCAACACATAAAACTCAAGTAGAGATTGCCAAAATATTTTCAAAGAAAATTTTAGGAATATTTAACTGATGCAAATCTATCATTATCTTGAATGTTGTGTTTAAAATATCAACACATAATTAAATTATTAAAAATGATTACGTTAAGTTTAATGTTTCAGCTTTGTGAATATATTGCACTAGTAATTTAGCCATAAGCACTTTTATAAATAGTTTTCATAAATATTTGCTTATTTATAGGTGATTCCAATTTAGATTTCATTTTGTATTTGTTTTCTAGTTTAAGTAATGTATAAATCTCTATCACTATTAATAAACACAAATATTTTAGAAAAATGAGTAATTTTAATATTATGTTTACCTTTTATTTTTGATTTTAATATACAAAGAATTTATTATTTATTAAAAGATACATAATCATTTCTTGGGGGAATACATTATGATGTATGTCCAGGATCCTCATAGCTTTTATTGTTGATAATATTACGTTTTATGAAATTATATCTGTATCAAAATTTATAAGGCCAAAACTGGATTTATTTGCATGTCAACAAATGTTAACAAATAAATTTTGCTAACAATAATTTTTACTTAATTAAAGATATGTTTTTCATAATATTATATTATGAAAAATTTCATAATATTATATTATATAAACAAATTATAATTGGAACAAAACATAAAGAATTAAGTATATAGTTACAAAAGTATATAAATTGTTTTAAGTTTTTTTTACTTCATACTTATCTTAAATATAACTACAGACAATTTTTATAAGCCTGCTTATGAGCAAGTTGCAGTTAGGATTTTTATTGGACAAATAACAAAAAAAAATCATTTTTCAAAATTCTCAAGTTAAAATATTTTTTTGGTATTATATTATATTGCGACATATCATAATACTTTAATTTAAATGCCTTTATTTTTAATTACTAACAAATATTTTTGTTTCTGCTATAATATAATCTAAGAACGATTGTCAAAGTTTGAAATAAACCATTTTTTACAAAAAAAGTAAATGAC
Source organism: Hestina assimilis (assembly GCA_023373885.1). NCBI lineage: Eukaryota > Metazoa > Arthropoda > Insecta > Lepidoptera > Nymphalidae > Hestina > Hestina assimilis. The sequence continues at coordinate 5,649,846 of CM041741.1, read as the reverse complement.
AGCTAGCTTAATGTTGCCAACATGACAACAAAATCAATATTATAATTAATTATTAATCAATTTAAATATGAAAAGATAATATTTTATGAATATTTTTAACATTGATAATTTATATAGTTACTTTATAAAAGCCAAAGGAATAAACTTATAACGCTGTTTTGATTTCTCAGCGTTTTGCGCCATCTGTTAAACATTCCGCGAAGCCTCACTTCGTCCGACGCTCCCGAACTCGGGAAGTTAACGCAGGCGCTGTGGTCGGCGTATGTCCTTTGTTCGAAACAAGTCAACATTGTACTTTTGAGTTTTAGCTCTTTCAGTTTTATTTTGCTGTTTATGAAACTTTTAGTATAATAAATGTGCTGTATTTTGTTGCATTTAGTGTAAATAACATATTCAAACAAGTGATCAATGTTTAGTGTTGTCTCTCATGCGATAAGCTTTCATTGTGGTACATGACCGAGCTTTAGGTGGTTAGTACGCATGAAACCTTTGAGTGACTTTTTTTTCGAACCTAATGTTAAGGATATGGGCCCCGACATGGTGAGTTTATGTTTTTAATATTGAAGTATATCGTATTAGGAATTAATTTTATGTCATGAAGTGATGAAATACTTATTTTTTATACGCAACAGGTCGGTTTTTGTTTTGTTTACTTGTCACCGGCGTCCGCCATTTCTAGTTCGTATTAATTATATTCACCGGTGTATGGAGTAACAAAAACACTAATACGACGTTATTGAATATACAAAGTCATCATTGTATCGCGTTACATTCTGTTGAATTTGTAAAAGCACCCATAACGGTCACCAGTCATGTTCTTTCGAAAGACTTCGTTACATTTTTATCAAAGGATTCGACGATACATAGCCCTTTACTCAAGGAACATTGAACAGACTAAAGCTTTTAATTTAAGCTTTACAATTTATTTTTAATTTATGTATTTTTAGATTCATTATTTACATTAAATATATTTTAACAACAACATTGAAGGTTAGAATTGCCTAAATATGTTTGTAGTTGGACAGTATGTGATGTATAATGCAAAAAAGGATATATTGAAAAAAAAATATGCTTTAACCAATTTACTTAGCAAATTCATTAAAATACTACTTTGACTAATTCTTATTATATTATTATTTTGTATTTTAAAAACAAGGTCTGTAAATTACTCTTCATGAAAATAATAATACAAGTGAATATCTTTAAATGTTGGTCATAATTGTTTTGCAATTTGTATATTATTTTAAACTGTAACATTTTACATATACACACAGACATAAATTAAACATGGTAATATTTTTCTTATATTATTTTGACAATGGAAAAAGCTGTTGGTCTGTTTGAATTGAATATATAGTTCATTAATATTATTGAGCAATACCAATTATAAATAAATATTCAAATTGGGTTATGTTTAGTATGTTTAATATACCAGTGCTTACAAGAGAATTTGTATAACCTCGAAGATAGTATTGTACCTTTTTTCCTCATGTTGCATTGGTATTTATCCTCTATTATTCCCTTTGTTATTAGTTTGTTTAATTGACTAAAAATAAGTGAGAAAGTGTTTTAAAGTGAATTACTTACAGTTTTCATAGTTATGTTTTATTTAAATCGGTTTAAAAGCTTAAGTTACATGTAATTTAGTTGTTTGGTTATTTTCATGCATAAGTTGTACAAGGTTTTTTTTTTTAATTTTAATGATTCTACAGTTATGTTGTACTTTACATGTAACTTTTAACGTTATTTTTTTTTTTGAACTTCATGAATGAGTGAGAAGTGAATAAGTTAAAAGAGTTAAGATAAGCTATTATTATATTTTTAATATGTTGAAAGAGAATCCATAGAAAGTTGTTATTGTAATATCTATCTATAATATAATATTTCTGTCTTCAATTAGGGTGTTGATGTTTTTATTCCAGGAATAGTAAAATTGAAATATAAGTTCAATTACTTATTTTATCTCTTTGCAGTTCTTGATACATAAAATTTCTGCAAAATAGCGAGTACTTCAGGTGTTTTAAAGGGATCTATTTTGTGCCCATATACATTAAGAACTGTAAAGAAACGTAAGCAAAAGAAAGTATTTAATTTTAATTTCATCCTTTGCTCAAATGTGGGATAGTAATAGGCTATCATTCTTCAAATTTTTTCATGCTATTGATGTTGCCACTTATAAAACTGTTTAAGCTATTGCTTTTTGTGTTTTATATAGATGAATGTTATTGTCACAAAATATTTAAGTATACTTAATGTTCAATTGGCACTTAAAGGCCCAGATTTTTTATTTGTCTTATGGTTTTTATTTATTAGAAAAAAAAAGATTATGTGTATGCATGCTCTTAAACTCAAACTGTGATGTTTAACTGTGATTGTGTTAATGTTGTGTTTATCATTCGTTTTTTTTAGATTGCACCTGCTGCAAAAAAATTGTGGGACAAGGGCCCCGGCGCTGGGGGCGACAGCAAAGGCCCACCCCATCTTCCTCCATTGCAACTTAATCCTGAACAGATGTGGAGAGATCCCACTTGGTCTGCTCAAGGTTAGTTTTTATAAAAAACAGAGAACATGCGTTTTGTTAACCTTTTTAACCACCAGAAAAAAAATAAAAATTTTAATTTTTTTTAAATTTTCATTACGTTTAAAAAATGTCAGAAACTTTAAAGGCTACTTACTAATACATAAAATATAGGTATTAATACTTAAAATAGCTGAAAAATTATTAGTGATTAAAAGTTTTTCAAGTTTATCAGTATGACAAATGTTAAGCTTTTAATTAAAATAGACTGTAAATAGAGTTTGAATATTAGCAGTGGAACACAATGTGGGTGTACCTATGATGGGCACGCGGCGCGGCGTCACTTTCCCCGGCGGCGACGCTAGCAGCATCCTGTCCCCGCGGGACACCGCCGGTCTCGGCGTCAAGATGGTTGAGTACGTGCTGAGGGGCTCGCCAACAGGTACCGTGTTACTGTCAAAACTTTTGAACGTTTTCTTAATAACTATGCGATTATTTCTGTTATCTTTAAATATTTGTTATTTAAATTTTTATGAAATAAAAAACTCATGGTGTAAAGTAATAGTTTATATCTAATAAAATTAATTAATTAATTTTGAATGGATGTGAGAAATGTCGTCTAGTTGTTTTTAATCGCATCATTGTTAAATTACATAATGGGTATTTTTATTGATAAAATTCGTGTCTTCGAAAGTACTCGATATTAAGTAAATTTATTAATTGATGTTTACTAATTTAGTAGTAGTAAAGCCAGTAGCCAGTAGTGCTCCTCCTAGCACTCGACCGGCTCGACCGGGGCACTACTACTGCCTCACAAAAAATTGGCGTTAAGTAACAGTATTAGTAGCTACTGTGGTTTTTCTTGCTGTGAGTGAGAGCGCCGAAGGCTCAATCTCCCATCGTCTGTGTTGCATCCATCCTATCACTCGGGTTAACAACGTGAATGGGAAACTTCAAGCACCTATCACAAGCGTTCATAGGTTGCGGTGGCAGCTTACCATGAGACGGACCGTATGCTTGCTTACCAATCGTCATGACAAATAAAATAAGTATCGTATGGGTTGGGTGACAATAAATAAAACGCGTCGCGTTCCGCGGCAGAAGGCGGCGGCGTCGCGGGCGGCGGCGAGAAGATGGCGGGCGTGGTGGCCGGCATGCGCGGGATGGTGCTGGAGGAGCGCGGCGACGACAAGGCCGGCTCGCCCAAGGACCTGCACGAGATGCACGACCACCCCATGCCCAACGGTCTGCACAACGGACAGGAGGATGACAAGGCTTTCAAGTTAGTATATATATAATATACACATAACTAGAACTTGAACTGAATGATTATAACAATTTCTCAGTTTCATGAATTGAAATGGTTCAAATTAGAATTTGATAATACAGAAATTACGAAAAACTGTTATATTTAAATAATCTTGGTAATTAACGGACTTTTGCGACTTTTGCGGTTATTAAGTAGGGCACTAATTAAACTAATAATGATTAATGGAATGAGAAGGCTTTGGAACAATAATATACACGTTATTCGCGCGGTAACCTGTTCAGACCCGCGGCCGGTCCTCGGATAGTGTTTCACGAATTGTTAATAAAGGTACGTTTTGACCGAGCAAAGCTTTTTTCTGTCGTCCCAATTAACATTGTTTCAAAATTTTAGAATAAAAATGCTAATTGTTTTCGTATTCTAAGCGAAAACATATAAATTTTTTATGATTTCCATTTTTTGAGAAAAATAACTTAATTATGTGTGTGATGAAGTCACATATTATATGAGGTGGGTGAGAATTGCTCATGTAAAAGTTAAAAATTTAAAATAATTACAAGTGTCAATTAAAAACCAGTTGTATTGTTGTTGTTGGAAGCATCGTCATTTTTAGAGCTAGAATCTATAAAGTAAAAACTATTTTTTAAGGCTGTTGTTTCGATATAAATAAATATGTCATTTAAAGTTTTTAAAAGGAGGGGTTCAGGGTTTGTATTAAAATCGTTACTTACGCGGGCGAAGCCGCTGGCAGAAGCTAGTTTCGAATAAATAATATTGTTGTGTCCATTTTCAAGTGGTTTCTTAAAAAGACGTGTTAAAAATTAAATGTCGTCAATACCCTCAAAGATAAATTCGCGACTTGGAGCAAGCAATGAAACATTGTCGATTACCTTACTATTATAAATTTTTTTAATATATTATAATTTTATAAAAAAAATAGTCGTGTCGCGCTGCTCTCGTTCATCGCTTACCTTTATGCTTACGAAGTCGAAATTGGAGCGTCGCCGGCGGTAGCGAAGGCCGGCACATCGAGGCGGGCAATAACCGCGCGCTTGTCGTGGCCTCCGCCAATGCCACGCGCGGGGAGCGCCTCGCGACCCCTTCGCTCTAATCTTTTATCATTCCATTGATGTATGATTCATCGTCTCGACGTGATTTTTAAGATATATAGCTATTTAACTTGAAACGTTTTTTTTTAAATATGAAGTAATTTTTTTATGGAAAACATATATTTTTTAGTTTCTTTGTCAAATAATACTTCAATGTTTAAAAAAAACATCTGTAATTACTAATTACTACCGGTATTGATTTTTTTATTTTATAGCATATTTAAATTTAAAGGTTACATTTCATTCTACATATATTTGCGTATGCGATTTAAAGGGCAAGAAAAAGTCAGTTTTATTTATAAACATAATCAATTATAAAAAGCCTATACAATCGGTATGCAAAATAAATAAAAGCTGTAAGGTAGACAAAAACAGTTTCTGCAGGTTTTTCTAGCTTCAATAAAATGATAGGAACAAAAGAATATGAAAAAAAATGTAATCTGAAACATACTAAAAATTTAGGACAACAATCTTAAACAGTGGTCAGTTGAAATTTCCGAATATCTGGATATCTTTGTTAGCTTCGTACTTCACGAAGCAACGGAACGTGTTAACCGATGGAGTGACGGTCCTCAGTAAAGGTAGCGATTAAGATGAAGACTACAAATTTAACATACTGAATTTTGAACTCTTATATATTTTCGATTATATTATTCGATTATTCGGGGCGTGAACTATAGTTCATTTATATTGAGTGTATTTCCTGCGTAGAACAGGTTAGTATATAAAATCAGCAAGCATGTCAAGGAAACTTGTATCTATAGATGTCAAATTAAAATATCATAAAGATTAAACGAATTTTTGAATACTGAATAACCTATTTTTTATGTAATAAATTATAATAATTTATTAAAATATATGTGATGTGTTATCATTATTATGAAATTAAGAACATTCATTAAAGAAGTTTTTTTAATGCATCCATTAATTGCTTTGATTAACTTTAGAAATTTAATGAGCCTGTACTAGCAGAATGGAAACTTCTCTCTCCTATCCGGTTAACATCATATCGTCCGGATCCATGCGTTTAAATTGACGTACATCGTGCGGCAACAGACGGCGCTATTATAAATCTATATTCTATATTATGAAAATAACACATTCAACTTTTAAATACGAAATATTTCTATAATATTGTTTCCTAATTAAGCTATACCATCCATAATAATTGGAAAAGACATAAAAGTTCAGTATCCTTTTTTCCTCTGTTGAACGTTTTTTGTTTGTTTAGTAGCTATTATTGTAATAATTCAATAATGATTGAAGCGCGAATATTAGTACTGATATTAGTACTAATATAATGAAACTACACTATACTCAAAGCATGTTTTGTTATTCAAGTCTCCAGATGAACTCTCCCTTGCGAAGCCTCTCATGTGGCAAGTGTGTGCGTATATTATAGTAATGTAGTGTGTACTATTACAGCCGCACGCCGGGCTCGCGGCAGCCGTCGCCGGCGGAGGAGGAGGGCGGCGCGCCGGGCGCGGGCGTGGGAGGCGGCGGCGGGGAGGGGAGTGCGCAACGGAGACGCGGCCGCCTTCCCCTGCTGCCGCCGCACGCGCTGCCGGCGCCGCAGCCGCAGCCGCTGCACCACATGCCGCACATGCAGCACCCGCAGGTAGCGTTTCAACATTAGTACTCTTTGCTGTGTACATTTTTACATCTCTCTAGTTTTTACATAGACTAAAACAATAGTCATGCTTAGGATTAGCGTTGATTGCCAAATTTGAGACAACAATATACTTACACTAACGAAGAAAAAAGTCTCATGCTAGTTTATGCTTTGATTTAGAAATAGATACTAACTTTAAGATTATGACATAAAAATGCCAACATGATAAGTAACTCATGAAAAATATCTGTTTCAAGCAATAGTGAAATAGGCAAACACTAATCGAATAGCATTAATGACTCTGTATCAATCAATCAATCAATCAATCAACAGGAATAATTCATATTGTTATTTAAATTCTTTACTATATGATATACCTATTTTTGGACTTGGCTTTGGCCCTAGTGAAAACACTAGTACTGTAAAGCATGTCAACAACCCTTAATACCCTTATGGTCTTATGCATGTATTCGATTTTTGTATTCCACTGAGTGGCTTTTTTTGGCAATGCTTCTTCTCTATTAAGAGAAAGATTGAAATCAAAGGGTTCATGAAACCTTTGATTTCAAAGGTTTCATAAACCCTTAAATTAGTTATTTTCACGCTTTTTTTTTTATTAATTAAGTTAACAAACAAGCATTACAGCTCAACTAATACTTGCAATTATTTCTTTAATCTCTTTTGGCCAGTAATTTCACTAGCTTCAGTACCGTCTCTTTCAAACTGAAACACAGTAATGTAAAATTACACTACTGCTTTACTATATAACACTTCCATTGCTTGATATTATATGAATTATTATTGTAGCAAGGGACCAACACCACAGAGTACAATGACTAAATTTCTCGGAACTCTGTGGGCTCGTGCAGGCGGTGCCCTGAGGGTTCAAAATATGACTAACCACATGGTTGGCACCTTTGGAATAAAAAATTGAGTTTGAGTGTCAAGGAAAAGTATTTTGAAAGACTAGAACTAGAATGCATGTCATATGCATTCTAGTTCTAGTTGTAATTCTTTTATATCATTACCAACACTACGCTTTATTATAATAATTAGTATATCTCCAATCAAATAATGACAAGGGATAATTAGTATTCCTTGTAAAATAAAATACATTTTAAAAACTTAATATTTTTTACATACATGAATTTATGAAAAGTTAGTGCATGAATAATAAGTTTTTAAAATGTAGTGTTATTAGAATGCATTTGCGAAGAACAATAATATTGTACAAATAATTATTATATTAAAAATATAGTATAAAAGTACACAAAGATATTTGTCATCTTTATTCGTGTCCGGCTGAAAGGCGATTGATGGAAACGCCTAACGTGTATAATATTTAACATTATCATTTTAAGGTGTAAAAATTTATTGCCGTCCCCATTTTTCATTTATACACGCATCTCATGGAAGTTTTTGGCGTGCAGCGATGGTGCTTCCTGATTGGTTGGCCAATTTTCCACGTGTTAATTGTGTCAACTGTGCAGGTACATCTCGTGGCCGCATAAATGTGTACTTCTGTACGTATATTTATTTAACCCTCCGTGCACCACGCAAATCAAAATTGCAAGTAGACCCATGTAGGGCCTATCAGACCCCACAACTGAAAACATGAATCCTATAACAGATAAAATAAAAATCTGTTATGAACGTAATGTATATAGTATTGTAAAACAAAGAAAGGAAAGTTAAATACAGTTACTCTTGTTATCAATGCAGATGCTTAGAACATTCTTACCTAATTTGAAGATTGTGCTTAATTTAACAAAAATGAAAGGTACTTTAGTTTTTCAGTTGATTATTCTTTATAGTGTAAGCTGAGCAAATATATATGGACGCAAATAAGCAATACCATGTCAACCCACACGAAAGTCATTTCGAGAAAAACGCGTTTGAAAATTTTGAACAACTTTGCTTTATATGATTTTTTTTTTATGTATTGGTCAATTTTTAGGCAATTTCAGATTTATGTAAGTTATTTTACTTATTTTCACAAAAATAAGTATACAAACTGCATATTTCGTATATAATATAACCCAAAACGTTCAACATAATACATAAATTGCATGATTAAAAAATGACTTTTTACAAGTTTTAAAGCTTAAAACTCTATAAATATTAAAGAAAAATGTCCTTCAGCCATTTACCAACACTTCTGCATATATAACTCAGTTTTATCAATTTTGTGGGTTGACATGGTATTGCTTATTTGCGTCCATATATCATTATATTTTATGATAAATATGTCACATAATATAAATATGACATATGTCATTGGACGGTTTAGTCCCACACTTTGATTTCTGTGGGACCGTAGTATTACATTATTCATCTGTTTGCTGCTGCAACGACACTCATCAATACTACAACACCAGCTGCACATTTATCAGCATTCAAGGAAATTGCAGAGCTTTTTTGTTGTTTGGGTCTATTATAATTTAAACCCTACTTGGTGCACAAAGGGTTAGACTTATGAGCTCAAATCCTAAACCAGCTGTATGTTTTACAGCATCATCCGGGAATGCTTGGTGTCGCACCGCTTCAAGGATTACCACATCCCCAGCATCCACAAATACATCCTGGTAAGTTGAGTAAATTAATTAAAATTTTCCCATTGTGTATCTTTTTTTCAATAGGGTTTGCCTCTGAATTTGCTCATTACTCTATATCTGATATTTTTTTAACAACAAGGATAATGACATCCTGTTTGGGAGTCCAGAGACACACACATGGACAAGGACAAATATCTAGAAAAACATATGCATGTATGGTTAATGCAAATATAAATATATGCTTTATTTATTTATTTATTTATTTATTAAGTCAATATTTATTAACAATATGTTTTATACTAAAGTCTTACAAAACCTGACAATTGGTTTGACTGTAAGATCATAAGCGGGAATCGCACCCGCGACCGCTGACGCTTAAGGCAGGTGCTCTACCCCTGCGCCACAAATTCGTCTATTTCATAGGTTAAGATATTATATTTCAATTTAATTATATAAAATATAAATTTTCAGGAATGACCCTCAACGACTCAATGAATCAGCACATCGAACTCGTTTTACAAATGGAACAGCATCCACAATTTGACAACAATAGTTTTGCTAGCACACAACAGGTGAGGACAACATTAATTCTTTATAGAAATAAATAATAAATAAAAAACGCTTTACAGTGGCCCCCATTAACATAGTTATATCTTGTGTCGGGGGCTTGGAAACATACACAATGATAAGGACAGACACACCCAGAACGGAAAACATGCAGGCATGTTGTTGTCAATACAAACATCTGTTCGAGCGAGAATCGAAACCGCGACTGGTGGAGCTTAAGGCAGGTTTGCTACGCCACAATGTCTTCAATATTATGATTAGCTTTTAAGTGGATTGGGCCTCCGGCGTTCTCACTCAACGCACGAAACGCAACAGAATCTATTGGTACTGTTACTTACGACGTTTTTCTGTGAGAGGGTAACTTCCACGGACGAGCCAGCCCATTTAAGATAAAAACACCACGGCTCCTCTACTGTAAAGAACCGTTGTTTTTTAATATCTTATTATTTTGATAATTCTCTAAATGTAACAATTTCGTTAGTAGTAGATTTCTGAGAATAATAAGTTGTTGCAGTACGCGGGCGGCGTGGGCGGTGTCGGCGGCGTGGGCGGCGTCGGAGGCGTGGGCGGCGTGGGCGCGGTGGGCGGCGCCAGCGCAGGCGTGGGCGGCGCCGGCCTCGTCAACGGCGCCGTGCAGCCCGCGCCCGACTCGCAGCACCACCAGCCCTTCGAGCTGCAGGTCAGTGATACACACAGAGACCCTTTGTTCATGTGTTTGAGTTCGTGTCGTGTTGTTTTCTATAGTGTTTTTAACTTAAGATTACTTCAGAGGCAAAACGCGTGAGCAGATTTTGATGATTCTTACGCTAATTGATACTTGTATTAATCTTTCGAATGTCACTAAAAATTATTTATTCATTAGGATAGCCAACAGCACGTCAATTTAAGGATACAATCATAAAAATGAATTACAAATATGTCCAACTAATAATAGGTTATCACAAGATGAGTACTAATATTAATGAATTAAAAGTAATAGATATTGATAAATTTAAATAAAATGCAAATATTTGAAAATTTCATAAAAATCCAAAACAAACAATATATCAATTAACCGAATAAAAAATCAGAGGTATATAGATAGAAACTGCTAATATCTTTTATTAAAAATGTAAATTTCCATCGATATTTTAGCGCTTAGTAATTACTAATTATTATACAGCATTGATATATTATGTTACATGTGAAAATTTGCTTAAATTAGGCCTATTATGATCAAAATTATTATAATTTATTGAAATACGTTTGTACAAAATATGTTCGTTCGACGCTTTTTTTTTTGCATATTGTTACATGTTAGTAAAACTCTATAGCTATTGACCATTCCGATTCCTTTGATAGGTTCCTAGGTTTTATACAGAACGATTGCCATCTGATCTCCGCAACTATCCTAACTACTGAACTAGTTTCTTATTGCATAAGAGTAAACTATGAGAGCTAACGATTAATTATCATCCGATTCTATGTTATGATAACAATCGGGACCAACAGCTTAATGTGCTCTCCGAGGCACGGTGGGACCCGCAAGAACAAACGCCCAGACTGAAATTTTGATAGATCAATACAAATATCTGCCCTGAGCAGGAATAGAACCCCGACCGTCGAGGCTAACGGCAGGCAAGTGTTGTTTGTAGAGTTCCATACCTCAAAAGGTATAAAAAGGAACCTATAAGTTCACTTTGTTTTTCGTCTGTCCGCCCGTGCGTCACCGCCGATTTTCTCAGGAACGGGTCGGCTGCAACTAGCAAATTAAACCAATATATTATACTGACGTCTATATTCTCTATTAGGTTTATAAAAATCAAGTTCCTGAGTCAACACGATAAAAAAGAATTGGGCAAATTTAGATTAAGAAAATTATAAAAATTAAAAAAATAAATAAATAAACGCTACACACTCAACGGCCCCCATTAGGATAATTATATCCTGTGTCGGGGGTCCGGAAACATTCACAATGACAAGGACAAACACAACCAGACCGGAAAACATGTCTGTACGAATAATACAAACATCTGCTGCGAGCGGGAATCGAACCCGCAACCGTCGAGGCTTAAGGCAGACTCGCTACCCACAACGCCACAACGGTGTCAAAATGAAAATTAAAGGTGTGTGCCCATACATACATACATAGTTAACGCCAATTATGATAGTCCTCTGAGTTATATGGGCGCTCATAAAATTTAGAGTTCTAGCTTAATTAGCACCAACTTCAAAGAAGGTAAATAAATAAAATTGTAGTATTGTGTGAAAATAAAAGAAAATATTTAGTATAGGTAATGATACGGAACACTTCGTGCACGAATCCGAGTCGCACTTGCCCGATTTTTTATTTTTGTTGAATTATGTATATATGTGATCTATATATATATAAGGTTAGTGAGTTAAATATTAGGCCATTTTATGTTTATAGAATCTTATAATTTATTAAGTTCTAATTAGACGTCAAAGATTTTTTTTTAACAATGGTGGCAAACTAGCTCACTTTTATCAAAAATGGTGGGAAACAAGCTTACATCCCGCCTGATGATAACTGTTGATCGTAACCTATAGACGGTTGCAATGCCTTTATTTATACAACCGTGTTGCCAACTCCAGGGAAGGAACGACGCAGAAAATGTAAATAAAAAGGGGTGGGTGTTTGGGCCTCCGATTGTCCCACTCATTTAACGAAACGTGGATACTATACGTCGATATTTTGAGGGTAATACTTCCCTGTTCAAGCACGTCCATTCATGGTAAAACAGCAAAGCTCTACTACTACAAACCTATTTAATTTTAGTATTAAAAGGGCGTCTTAATTTTAGTCCATGGTGATGGTAAGCAGTTATCGCAACCTATGAACGCTTGCGATATCTGAAGCACTACAGAGACGTTGCTATTCCAAGTGATAGGAAGGAAGTGATGAAAAGGGAAAAAGGAGAGAATTGAGCCCCCTCTCGTGGGAGATTAGGCCTCTGGCGTTCACACTTATCGCTGATATTTTACTTTATGGCGATTTTCTGTGAGAGGATAGTACTTCTCTGGTCGAGAAATACACCGGGTATTTGTGCTGGGAGGAACATGGCTCTACTAGGACTTTTTTAACTAAATTAAAAAAAAATAAATAATAATAGCAATGCTTTTTGAAGTCATTACTAATATTCCTATTTCCCCTCCAAATAAGCTCGAAGTTTGCGCTAGGAGTGGGTACGACAATAGCCCAAGGGGGTTAGGATCGAACCCGCTACTCGCGCTAACGGAACGGAGCCGGCCCTTCTACCGTTAAGCTATTGAGGCTTGAAATATTTATCTCATTATAATGTAACGATAATAACCTATGTCCAGCAGTGGACGTCCATAGGTCGATGATGATGATGATGATGATGATGAATGTAACGATAATGTTCTGTCAAAAATACCTTTAATTGTCGCTATTACATATATTATAGTGTAAAACCGAAAATAACAGCTGATGTAAATTAGTAAAATAACAAATTAAAGTTGACAAAACATATCTGTCTAAATATATATTTTTGTTTAATATAATTTCTAATATCAGTAACTTATAAATTGCTTTACAATGTCGACTATTGTTTGTGAAACAATAAAAGCTATTATAGAGACACAAAAGAGTTTATCAATATTAATGTTGTACGAGGGGGTCATTAATAACATCATTACGTTGACTGTCCGCTGTAATAGACTACGCGAAAAATAGCTACGCAGGAAAAAATATAATTTTTCTTTCTAACATTATTTATCGAGTATGATTTACGTTTTTTTTTTTATAGTAATCAGAAATAGAAAATTTGATCATCATGAAAATAAAATTGCTAAAAAGATTATTTTAAATGACGTCCACCATTGTTGATATTGTTTACTTTATAAAACAATTATTGAAGATTAGAAAACTAATACACTATTTTATACTTTTCAATAATAATCTATAGTACCTACTTATACCAATAATCCACGTACTTAGCCTAAGGTGTAATATAAGTTTTAAATGTAAATAACAACTTAACAAGACGCTATAAACTATATAATACTCATAAGTACTGAACTATGGTTATTATAACCGCTTTTTAGGGTTCCGTTTCCCTGTCTGTCGTTCGATCCGTCTCTCTTATCAGCGAGCTGTATCTCACGAACCGTATAATCTGCAGTTGAAATTTTCACATTATGTGTATTTCTATGGCCGCTGTAATAAGAAATAATAAGAATTTATACAAGAATTTTGTTATTTTTATTCTACAGTGATGTGGTACGGGACTCTTTATGTGCGATTACGAAGCGCACTTGGCCGATTTAATATGTCATGTCGAAGTAAAGAAAGCGCGGGAAACAGCTTGACATAGTTGATTTTTCCCGTTCATTCTCTAATGGTATTGTGATGAGTTTTAAACTTTTTGTCGTAAAATCTTATTGTCAGTGATTTTCCTCCATTATAAATGACAAATATCATAGATATTTGAAATAGCTAATTGGTAAAATTATAAAATAAAAGTTCGATGAAAACAAAAAGATTTTGTGGAACACAATCTACTTACTTTGAGAAAATAAAAGTACATATATAGCGTTTGTTGATAGAGAGTGGGCACGTTATAGTTTCCTTTATCTATTTGACAAAGACTATAGTGAAAGGTCAAATGCTTTAGTCCATAGTAACCGTAAACCTACTTTCTTTATGTTAGGAACCATATAACCGAATCCCTAATTCGTAATTGGAGATGATCGACAACAACTGGCTTTTAAAACTGGTACTAAACTGATACTTTTCCTTTGAGGATGATAAAAATGTCACATTTAGAGTATGCACTAGAAAATAACATCCTTACCACCTCGATGTCTGGAAATCCACAACAGCGCGATTTAGTGCATATTTTCTTCCTCGCATAACCACTCTGTGGAATCAACTTCCGCCGGCGGTCTTTCCGAACCGATACGACCTGGTAATCTTCAAGAGAAGAGCGTATTCCTTCCTTAAAGGTCGGCAACGCATCTCCATGCCCTTTGGTGTTGCAGATTTTCATGGGCGGCGGTGATCGCTTCACATCAGGTGAGCCTCCTGCCCGTTTGCTCCCTCTTACATAAAAAAAAAAAAATGTTTAGTCTTCTTTAAACCTGAATATACGAAAATGTTTTGATTTCTTATTTCTAAGTACATATTCGTTTTCATTTTCTGCCAAAGAATCAGGATTGGTATTCAGCGGAGAAATGCAACTGTAACTTCCCCGTGAAAATTATTTGTACAATTATAATTATTTGTTTAAAAAAATCCTGGAAATATAGCAGATGATAGAATAGTTTGTGTTTCGTTAATGTTTTAAAATATTTGTAAAATTAATGTTCTAAATGCTAATTAGGTACGGTAATGCTATCTATTTTTCGTTGTAGACAGTAAATGTTAAAAAAAGCCGAAACAGAAAACTATAATTGTTTGTAAGAAATAGGATTTACTTAAATCATCGTAATTTCAAAATGTTGGTTTTCCAACTATTTAGACTAATTTTACCATTGACGAAAAAATAAAAGTAAAGATATTATTTATCATTTTTTATTTGTTTATTGTTTATTTGGAATTTGTTAATTTATACAAATATCAACTTGATTAATTACAAAGGAAGCTACCATCGTTATTTAATATTTGTAAATTTTTAAAGTAATTATATTACATTGACTGTATGACGTATACACGAAGGTGTAAATTACATTTTCTCTACACGCGTGGTTGGTGGCGCGGATACAGCGGGTAGTGTGCGGTGTACGGGATTAATTATTGTTATGTAGCTGGCGAGTTGGAGATGTAACGTTAACGTAACACATGTAATGAAGCTCGTTGACGCGTAAAACTAATATATATGTTTTCGCACTGTGTCGAAGTGGCGTTACCGTTATACAGGAACCCGCGTACGCCACTTACGAGTTTCTATCTCCGGCGTTCTCACGACAAGGAAGCTATAAAGCTCAACCCTAACTGCACATATCATTACCGATTGTAACGGCAATCGTATGCGATAGAAATCTGTCGCGGATCGGGACCACATCTAGTGTCGCAACACAATGATGCCTCAATAACGCCTTATCGAATTGCGCCTTCGTAGCTACGTTCTCGTATACTTTTTCTTTACGCCTATTATTGTGCAATTTTTATCGAATGTCTGGGAAAATTGTTTCCATTAAAATATACGTAACGTTCAGATTTATATCGCGGAAGACTTTTTATATTGTTTTATCTTTTTTTGTAATATTTATTCAATCATACTTAGAAAACCAGATCAGTAGCAATGTAAAAGACTTCTTTTAAATACTAAAATAGCCGAGAGTATCTATAACACGTCCGGTGTTTCGTTATTAAAACGGATTTTATTCGTAATCGCGAAATAAGAATCTCTAAGTAGAAGTTTGCTTCATACGCCGGTACTGTGATCGTGTAATTGAACAATGTCTGCAACATTGTTATTTCCTTTTTGTATTTCTTTATGAAACATGAGAACTTAGAAATCTTTGCAAAATAACAAGTAGGAAAACTATTATCGTAGAGTGTCACTTTACTTGAATTGTAATCGATACGACTTTGGACGGTATAAAGTGAGCAATTAGTGTTATTAACAAATATAATAGAATTAATAAGATAACAGGCAGATTAATGAGGATAAGCTAGGTTCTCGCTTTTTATACACACGTGGCTTTGTTGTCGACAAGCGTAGGCTGCTGAAACGGATTTTCTTATGAAAGTCTGCAATCTGAAGTACCTGT
Organism: Hestina assimilis; assembly: GCA_023373885.1. Classification (NCBI taxonomy): domain Eukaryota; kingdom Metazoa; phylum Arthropoda; class Insecta; order Lepidoptera; family Nymphalidae; genus Hestina; species Hestina assimilis. Next base: position 5,633,480 of record CM041741.1, on the reverse strand, counting down.
AAACAAAACATTACGGAAGCTTTTGAACGGCATTTACTTTTCTTTAGTTTATTTACTGCCTGAGAAATGGTAGAGATTTAAAAATAATAATTTTGCAGTTCGTTTGTAATTATTAATTAAAAATATCTGGTTTGATTTTTTTCTTCTTCCTGACGTTTCGCTTATTCATTTAGTCATTACTATTTAGCAATTGACCGAAGTTTTATTCACGTTCATGTCAAGACGATTCGTTAAGTAAATTCGTGATAGGTGACTTACATGATAAATCACTTCTTATAATAATTCTTCTACGTTCTAAATTGATTGAACCGAATTCAAGATTAGTAAATTTAACAAAAAATATTTCTGTTAACTTTAACTAAACCTGAATTCATATTTAGCAATTATTTCGAAAAAAGAAACTATAGACAATTCAACTTAAAAATTTCATAACGTAGTTTTCCGGTAACTATATAAAAAATACCATAAACAAAAAATTCAATATTTCAAAATAAGATTCAGGTAATTTAAAAATATTTGTTATTTATGTATAGGTCTCGACAAAAAAAAATAAGCAATTAAATTTAATTAGATAATATATGACTAAAAATTAAAACGCTTGTATTCTTAAAAGAGCGTCATCAAGTATATAATGAGAGGTCAATGAACTTAAAACAATATGTCGCTTCGCTACCCGCAACTTGCTCTAATTTACCACCCGTGTGAAAATTCCGCATTTATTCTGAGAAAATTTACAGACCATAAAAAGCCTCCTTCATTGTTGTATCTAATGCACAATTATTGTTATATCTGATTTCTAGTGACACTTGTTAAACATTTAGCGCTTGCAATGTTCGTACATGATTTCACGAAGTAGAAATTATAAATGCGCTTATATAATTGATGAGTCGTGCTAATTGAATTGTAATTAATAGTATTCTGTACGTTTAACCTATGGTAGCATCAGGTTATTCTTTTGTAGTCGTACATAATAAATATGAGTGTTTGTTAATTATGGACTTATTTCTTAATTTAAGCATATCTATACATAATTAACGGGCGTTCACTTGACTATTCATTACTGGCAATTAATTCCCGCGGGTTGCGCTCCGCGGCGCTGAGATCGACCTCGTGGGAAATTAAACTGTGCGCGGCCCGTCTTTGCCGCCTCCGCCTCCGTCTCTCGCCTCGCCAGTTTCACCGCCCCTTACTCACATATGAACACTTTCTCTTGCGAATTTTCTCATTTTTCTACGTGCACTTTGCAACCGTACTTGCAAGAATGTGTAATTTGTCCACAGCACACAAAGATACATAGTCTGTTGTGAAAAAAAAGACATTGTTTTCCAAATTAATTACCTGTCGTGGGCTCTGCTTTGTCTTTCTCGGTCGCTAGCGCGTGGCGCTGTTTATTAAATAATCAAGTGGGTATTGAAATTAGCCTGCGGCGAGCGAGAGGTCCATGCGAGTGGCTCATTAAATATGTAACCGTAATCAGTATTGTTCTCGTACCTTACCGGTACTAAAGTCAAATAAGGAAATAGAGATATATAACAATTATATTATTAATGCAATTTTTGTAGTTCACCTAGACTAGTTTATAATTCTTACATTCACTATAAAATACAATGATTCTAGTGAGGCTTTCTTCTTGGCGGAAGTATATAGGCGAATGTTGCAATGAACCAAACTGTTACCGTGAATTGGATCGAATTAACTCAGACGCGCCCGATTGCGCTTGCCACGCATCAGCGCTCGCGGAGAAATTGAAGGGGCCATTACAAACGACTTGCAAAACTTACCGTTTAATTGCTCCACCGGTGCACCGCCGAAATAATAAAAAAGGATTTTTAATATATTATTTCATATTTTTAAAAGATCAATTTAAACTTTTGTGTCTTAACAATATTACATCTAAAGACAATCCTAGCTTAAGCTCGAGAACGCTTGGATAAAGTTGCACGAATTGTCAAGGCAGGCGTTATGAGATTATACTCGCTTTGACAATCCGCCTCGATGGCCTTCCTCGCGGTCCACTCTTAGCTTCTGCTTCGCTGAAATTTGAAATCCTAATGGCTCGCTTTATAACTACGAACGCGACTTGTTCGAAGTTTTTCAATTTTTTGCAAGGCATTCATTATCATAATTATATAATTATGTGGAAAATGACATGAGGTACAAACTTAGCCTGTTATAGAGCCAGGATTGAATCGACGTCGTTGTTATGAAATGTTATCGACAGTGCAATATCGAAGTCTATCGGTCATGTGCTAATTGATACAATGATAGCGTTAGTGCTGGATGAATTATAACGTGTCGGGAGATTTGAGATGGGCGGGAGTGATGTGAGAGCAGTAATTTGTTCATCGCTAGCGGCGCGCCGCCACAGCGCCGCACCGGAGATAACGCCTTATTGCCAGCGCCGCGCCGCGCCTCCGTCCGTTAACTAACGCTTATTAAACTTCAACAACGCGCCCGCTGATCACTTCACCTAACCATCTTGTTAACTCTCTTAAACTTAGATTAATCGTTTGCTCAGCCTTGTTGACATGGGTATTTATTTTGCCAACAAAGGCGTCTTTTCTCTGAACTTAGACGATACCTTATTAGTTGGAAAATTATATTTTAAACTAACTATAACTGAATTCCAAATAAAAATAAACATAATTATTAAGAAAACATCAAAAGTGATGTGATAATGACCCGTAAAGTCTTGAAACGTTTTTAATCAACACAGACTAATTAGTATAATATGATAATAAGCACACAGGCATTAAACGCACGAGACTATGATTAAGATAATTATTTCATATTTTCATCTTCTATATATACACCTGACTGACATATCAACGCCCAGCCTAAACCATCAGACCTAGATAGCTGCATTCTTAACAGGTGTTGGTTTTGAAACGTAAACGAACATTATGAGACGATTTTTCGAAATTCAACTCTTAAGGGGGTGAAAAAGGGTCTGATAGTTTGTATGGAAGTCCGTCATTTCTGAAACTGGAAGAATGGAACTTTGTTATTCGTCGAACAATTAAAGATAATTCTTTTATTAATAATAATAATAATAATATAATAAACGCTGCACACTCAACGGCCCCTTTTAGGATAGTGATATCCTGTGTCGGGGTTCGAAAAAACATACAAAGACAAGGACAAATACACCCAGAGCGGAAAATATGCTTGCATGGTACAAACATATTATACTCCGAGCGGGAATCGAACCCGCGACCTGTGGCGTATAAGGCTGGTTCGCTGCCGCTGCGCCACACGTCATCGAATGTTAATTATGTGTTTAGAAAATAGATTTTAAAATTCCATCCCTGAAAGGGAGAGAGAAATGGGAGTACACAGTTTGTATTCAAATCGATAGTCAGAAGCTTGTTTGAAATAATTTCGAAAAATCTGGTTAATTGTTGTGAGTATAGGAAAGGTTTCTGTCAACAAACTTTAATAAAAATAAATTGCCCGACAGTCACATTATGCTTCCATACATTCTTTACATTAGCACTTTTGATCAGCTACTTTCAAGTTGCAAAGTATTGTGTACACTTTACAACATCACTTTAAAAATATTATCATTATTTGAAACAAAAAGCAATTATTATATGAGTTTGCCTTGATAGTAGCACGCTTTCGAACCATACCGAGAACACCACTAACACCCAACTGGCTTGAATATGTATTTCTGCATCATAATCTCTTCTTTAATTTGTATAAATGATTTTAAATAATAATAGAAAACCGTTGTCCTTTTAGGCATAACCAGACATGACCTACAAACCTGTTCCAATTTTTTGGCAAATAAAAACTAAAGTAAAATAAAAGTATGTCCCAAATAGTATTTGTAAGAGATTTGAGATTTCCAACAGAAGCCAACAATATTTACCGCTAAGCCAAAATTCATTAATAGAATTTAAAATGAACAATTGGATTTTTTTGACGCGGATTACAATATAAAATAGTCCCTAAGTCACTTAAATAAAATATGAGCTACGTATGCATGTGACGCGTTAATATCTTGTTTAATGTTTTTTCTTTCTCTCCTTTCACTATTCTTTATTAAAACTAAGTCACATGCTACTTACTATAGGAGAAATAACTATCGATATTACATTTATCGATGAAATTAAATTAGAAGATCATTTTGTCTAAACCGTTTGTTATTACTTATATCAAGCCTTACAAATACAAATAATTATATTTTTTAATTTCAATTTGAACGGAATTTGCACGAAATATAACTGTATTCAAGAAATTATTTTAATTTGGGAATGATAAAAGGATTACAGATTTTTGGTAAATTAGTTGTTTTTGTGGATATCTATTATTTTTGTTAGTTAGAAATAAAATGACTAAAAATAATCCCATTATCCCACTAATATAAATGTGAAAGTTTGGATGGATGGATGTTTGTTATTTTACCACTCATAACCAACTGCTTTACGGATTTGGACGAAATTTGCTACACACATAGATAGCTTAATACATAGATTAACACATAGAATACTTTTTATCGTAGAAAAATTTTGGATTCCCGTGGGATTATCTAAAAAACAATATAAACGGGAGCGGAACCGCGGGTACTGCTTAGTATGTTTATAAAAAAGCTGAAGAAATCGTCCATAAAACGTTGTTAGTCCGTTTATTTCTTTCACAATTAGGAGTTTAAAATACTCCTTCGAAAGGTATCTGTAATTTCAAATAAATACGGGGTTCTATTATTCAAGTACATAAACAACCGCAACAAAGTGAATATATTAATATTAACATTTTTATTGATAGCTAACATTGTAAATCTACATTTTTTGTAGCGGGCTATGTGAAACTATTTACCAAACTACAATTTTAAACTTAAAATAGTGACTAGCTGTGAAGGCGTGATACAACACCGCGTGACACGAACTATGTGAAGAAACAAAGGAAGTCATCCAAACGTTCCGCGAGACGGTCACGCAACCGATTTGTTTTCCGTGGAGAGTCCTATCGCCTTATGTTAAATTCGACTTGTTTATTTTATAGCTACTAACTCGCTAACACTATATTATCAAAGTATTCTGAAAAAAAAAAGCTTCTTGAAATTGTAAGCCATAAGTATAAAACGAGTGTATAATGAAAATGATATTGTCACATAATAAACACGCTGTACATTGTGCAGTCGTGGAATAATTAATAGAAGGCGATCTCACAACAAGAGTGTTGACTCGTGTGACTCGCAATTCGCAAACTACCGTGAAACACCGACTTCGCGAAGGCTCCGACACGCACAATGGCCACACTGTTTGCTCGCTCCTGTTGTGTACTGTTATACTGTTACCTCCCGCATTTATGAGAAATTGCTATGCGCTGTCGTGGTCAGAGGCTTGATTAAATTTCAAACCACATTTGTATTTTAGGTGCTGTTCCTGGTCTATGCATATTTACGTATTTCTTAAAAGATACCTAGAGTTATTTTTTATAGGTTAAAATGTTTATTTTTGTTAAAAATATAATTATCGCTAAGCATTTATTTCATTATCAGTTTAGCAGAAAAGTTGACTGATAAAAAATGCCTTGCTCGTCAACCTTTTATATGACTCTTTGTTAAATAAGAAAAAAAAAATAAAAACAAAAGTAACTTTATAAATAGTAACAGTAGCATTAAAAAAACAAATAATATTTTAAGATATATTTATCGACGGTTGTAATAACGTAACGCATATTAATATCATTGTGTGGAATCTCTTAAATTTGTCTTGAATGACACGAAGGATTTCCCAGGCTCGACCCGCGGCGACCGCGAGGATTGCCAATGTCAGGATTGGCACATTCAGGCTTATAGGAGAAACCCAGATTAATGAGATGAGCTTTGGTTTCATGCTCGTGTAATACAAGTGGTGTTACATAAATGGAAATTGCAGAGTACATAAATACATTCTTAAATAATTTTATATTCGAGATTTCAATGCTTGCAATCTCTGCAACGATCTAAGAAATCTATTTATTTACCCTTTATTGTAAATTGTAAAAGGTAAACTCCCGGGTGCTAATAGAATTTAGGGTACATAACAATAGGTCACGTTGAAACGTAAAACGATTCGCTTAAAGCGTACAAATTGTCTTAGTTGCTTAAACTTTTTTACAAAATAAAAAATGGTATAACTTCAAACTGTTTTATATAAAACTGGGTGTGTGCATATTGTGACATTTCTAAGAGAAATTATGAATTTTTTGTATTATATTGTATAGAACACCAACCTTCAATTTAAGCGTTACGAATCGTTGATTCTAACCTTTAAAGTTCAGTCTGGTATTTGCTTGAAACGTAGGCCTTGGTTCTTCTATAGCATCCGAGGTAACTTTGCGAGACAATATTTCATACTACAAGTAACTTGTGCTTTAGACAACTGAACCGGTAAACTTTATACCTTCTGCTTTCTTACTAATAAAAGTAATTTAAAAATGTCAAGTACAACATTTAGAAATGCTTCTCTTTATTTGCATAAAATCATTAATCATCAAGTTAACTTTATTTCAGCAACAATATTACTAGATGGTTTCGGTAAACCCAAAGCTTGTTATGAATATTAAGCTTTTTACTTATAGTGTCGGGCATAAAGTTAAGATAGTACTGAATTAAATCACTGGTAATCGCACTAATTTTACTGTGGCTTCGGATCAGACTCGCCTAATTAGCCTAGCGTTTGCTCCGGTTTTAAAGGCTGCCGGTCAAAGGATTCCCCGCTCATTACGCGCCGTGCCAGCCTTCCACGGTGTCGACACGGGATTGTCGCTAAACGCTTTGAATAAATATAAGCCAAGCAGAACTAGCGATGCGGATTACATTATTGTAGAGGCTTAAATTTAATTTATGGTAGGAGAAATTGTATAGATAGGGAATAGCATAAAGTCAGTCACGGAACAACATGGACGGACAGTGCGATGCGATGTTCGTGGAAAGCACGATAAGATCGAGGCGGGCACGCCGCGGGCACGCTTCGCCGCGCCTCCCACCGCCGCGCCGCCCTCCGCACACCGACTTAACCCCGTGGATGATTCGTCACGCTGCGTTAATGGCCAAACAGCACGCCACGCCACCACTTGACTTGTAGTATCTGCAATGATATATAAGTTTAGACTGTTAAGTAACTTCCTAGACATCGTCAGCAACTTTGTTACCTGATCTATGTGCGGTTTATTTAAAAAATATATATGTTGATGTAATATTTATTAGCTTTTAAACATTCTGACAATAGCTTATTACTAAACGTAATATAGTAATATAATATATTGGTATTTCAGGTTATATTGTGGTTGATCAATATTATGTATGTTACAATATTGGCTTGTTTTTATTCTCTGTATATCTTAGTTTATTCTGTTCTTAGTGTAGTAATTTTTTATTATCTCCTGAGGTAAATTTATTCAACACTAACTTTTTATAAAGAAATTAACATAAGTAAACTCCTTCGTCGATATGTATTTGTATAAATATTTAATTTCGGACGAGAACACATTTAAAATTGCTTTTCCCAATTTTTAAAATCTCCAGTTCAAACCGCGGAGACTGCATTCTCTATATTTCAGTTAGTCAATCGGACGCGATACTTATTGATTAAATAATAACGTATACGAAACACCATTCTATACTTCGCTACTTGTATATTATCGATGAACTAAACAATTTAAAAGTAATGTTTCAATTGTTTTGATAATGGAATAGCCAATCATTGTATAAGGTTTCTTTGATAAACATCTGAGGGCACATGGCGTTGTAGTATTGTAACAAAATATCATGTGGGCGTGTGCGAGGCAGATGGCGGTGTCTCTGATTAAAGTTAATTAACTGAAGCCATTTCCGAGCGGCGGCGGCGGGCGGCGTTTCGTGCGTGTCGCACTGTCACTGCACTGTTCACTGCTCGCTGCTCGCGCTGCCACAGTCCCATGTTTCTGCGGTCACCGACATCGGTTATATCTACACAATTAGATTATAGGTCGCAGAGCGTAATGAAAACTATGATAAAGTGATATACACAACGTGTATTTGTATTCTTTTAAATCTGGCCTAAGTATGCCAGCATTATTATACCTGATGTAAACGCTTGTTTGTTTAACTTTAACATTAACTTTTTCTACTTAAACACAAGTAGAAAAAGATCAAATTATTTGATGCTATCCAAACATTTACTGCTGTTAAATCTTAATATAGTACAAACTTAGGCTGTCAGCCAATGATCTGCAGTCGGACTGGGTAGTCCTATCGACGCCGACATGTCCGCGAGATTTATTGTACGTTCGCACGCAGCTGGCGTTACGCCTGTAGCCCTAGCGTCCTTTTATCACCGACTAAAACACGCCCGTCGCGTTAATTTGTTTACTTTGACGCGGCCCAGCTAATGAATCGCTCCGAGCTGGACCCATGTCCGCGACCCCGCACAGAATTAAACTTTACGCCCTTTGAATCACTACAACCTGCAAATAAATCGTAAATCACAATGTTGTTTGAACAACGCCGCCAATTACCAGGAAAAGGCACTAACACTGTTTTGATTATGTACTTAATCTAGTTACTGACGAACATCGGTCATCGTTGTATTAACAACGAGATCGATAAGATACAGTTTATGCAGCTGTTAAACGCGTGAAGATGTGTTGTTAAATAAATATGTGGAGCGCACTGTTTTAGCACGAGTGATTCAGACGCTCTCAGGTGAGGTCGCATTCCGCGCTCCGATCTACCTGCGCGCCCAAAATATCCGCTTCACGCGCACAGCCCGCCCGCCTTCACATTTACTACGCACTGATTATTTTGAAAGTTTCGCTTGCGATGTTTATTAGTATATCGGAGCTATCAGTTACTTTATTTTTTTCGCAGCCAGTTTAAGGATTTGCTCGAGCAAATACTCGATTTAAAAGAAACTAACAGGTGGGGTAACGTATCTATCTATCGTCTCAGAGCAAAGGGTCTTCTTATTTCGCCGTAAACGTTTTCTTTCTTTTTGTTTGCTTCACCACTTAATTAGGTACTGCTCGTAAAACTGTCTTCCTCATCTTATATTTACCGCGTTTGCCCTTTTTATTATCCGATTACATGGGCCGCGCGGTTTGCAAAGCGTTCTGTAGAGCGAGGGGAGCACTTTCATTTGTTTCTTCAGAAATTACTTCAGACGATCTTGTTGCTCCTTTAAATCGGAGTGAAACAACTCATTCATGAAGAACACAATAAAATATAATTAGCGAACGTTTTTGTGCTGTTCATTTGTGTTGTCAGGGGGGCATAATTAATGTTTACACAGATATGATTACGGTTGGTCAGGCTTATCAGCACGGGTCCTTTGGGTGAAATTTGTCGCTTTACCTGCAATGTGATATATCGACGCAATATGCGAAGCCTTTTCGCTTTGAAGTATAAATGAGTGCAAACGAGGGTAAGGCTAAATATGAATAGTTGATATTTGATGATCGGGCGGTAACGTCGCGCAGAGCTCGTTGACGATAGCGTGGCGTTGCAATTAGCAGGGCACTCGACGCGTCGCCGTCCGCAAACCACAGCTCAGAATCCACTTGTGTGTCGCCGCGCAAATTAAAACGCTCCACTCGACCTGATCGCACTCTCAAACACCAATTCGCTTAACCAATGAATCATTTAATAGTTTTTTTTATCTATCGAAATCCATACATGAAATTCTCAATTTAATTAATACCAAAACATAAATTTTAAAAAACAAAGTTCAAACGTCAGAAACCGCAGGCCAATAGGTGCTAAACTCTATATTTATGTATCACTATTAGGTAACAATGGGCAATAAAACATAATGCACTCTATTCTCGACATCAATCGCAACTGAAAAACAGATGCGCTCGAAGGACTTTCTTTCGTCTTAAATTAAACAGTGGTTTCGAATTATAAGTATATTATTTTGTGGGCGGACGCCGAATATATACTTACTATTATTTGAATTTTACTTTGAGGTATCTTATAAAACCATGCATAAATTTAGTTAGTTAGTTGTAGCATACATACGGAGGTGCCTAATATTCGGAATGTAATAAGGCACTTGCCTTACCGGCAGATTAATTGAACCTTGCGGGATTGGTTAACGTTTAAATTTGTTATCATCCTAACAAACCGGCGTGAAAGCTGGCAAGACTAAAAGATTAGTTGTTGGGCCCGTCGGAAAGCAAAGTAGAGTCCCACGGGCGCGCCTCCTTGTAATTGAGAGCGCCCGCGGGCCGATAATTGTGGTTGCCCGAGCGGCCGCGAAGGCACGCGCCGGCCGCCCGCGCTGCCGCGTAAATCATGCCCGTTACTCTCCATTACCTCATAATACTAAATTGACTCGCGAGGATTTTACCACTTTCAAGGAGCTTTTCTAGTCTCTATTTTTCTGTTTATATTCATAGCGTCATTCTGTAGCAGTCAGACTATATATGTAACGATATATTCTTCTGACTGCGCTTACTGCTTTAGAGATTTTTGGTTTACGTACGTGATATAAATAAACAAATATGATGGTTGTGTTCACAATATTTCAATACAGGACGCTACTAAAGCTCACTTCATTTAAAAGCTTTTTCTCCAATTCTGGGATATTCAGGGTAACACCACTTGTCACGACAAGGACGTCGATGTTGTGAAGACATGCGAACTTTTTAAAGTATCTTTATCTTCTCTATAAAACCGAAAGAAGGTGTGCGATAAAACGATCGCGTGACTTAGCATCGCCTCGTAGCTTTAGCTACGCCTTGATTAGGTGAGATTTTTAAATCAAACGTAGTGGTACATTTTGAATAGCCGTTTTGCAGGCACTCACTGATAATCTAGTTTGTAAAACACTGGGATTAAAATAGTATCAACTTATCCTGATCATGAATTAGAGATCATCTAGAGATCGTTCATAGTATGGTACCAGAGATTTGCTGGCACTATGAAATTATAGAGCGTGACGTCAGTCCAGGGGCGGTGCCGACGTAAAAGCATGTAGATCGCGAAATTGATTGCATGTTATCAGATGGGGCACGGGTTCTTCGCTAGCATTTAATACGGGCGTCGGACGCTCAGCACGCGATCCTTTGACAGGAGATCGCCCGCGCCCCCTCCGAACGTGGTAATTACCGGGCGCCGTGAGCAGCGGCGACGTCGCCGCTCTTGCTCCCGAACAGTTACGCCGCGGTAATTACTGCGCACACCTAATGCTTGTTTGTCTAACTCGAATATTACTCATGTTTACCAACTACTATATTTTATTGTTATAACTAAGTAAACTAGTTTGCTGCGAATGGTATCGCTTGGTACTTACAGTACACTAAGATATAAATCATTCTATATTATATGAAGGTAAAAATATGTATCTCCTAGTAAAATCTTTACACCGAAGTAGTGCTTCTTAATATCCAGAATGTTTTAAACATGCTAACTAAAGAACTAAATAAAACTTTATTATGACTGTATACATAACTAGATCGAGTTGAATTTGTGAAATCAGCTAACTTCTGGTGAAGAGGTTGAAGTGTTTCCGATTCATTATAAAATATACATGAAAAACGATACGTATGAAAACTCCGTCTTGTATAAAAATATTATTTTAACACAAAAATTTAATTGGTCCTTAAATAAAAAAAAACGTACCGTTTTGTAGCCATTATTTTCCGTTATTGAATTGTCGATGTTGCGACATGAAATTGAAACGGTTTAATGATTCGGTCGGATGAAAAGCGTAGAGACCGTAATTTGATTGGGCACGATGGGCCGAGAGCCGCGAAGAATCGCGCCGCGTCCGAGTTGCGCTAATTGCCTCGCGGAATATAGAAACAATGACAAAACTTCGGATCGCCTCGGTCGCTCTCGCCCCTCGACCCTCCCGCTTTTTATTTAAAATTCGTTTACCCGACTCGCAGATTGTTATTAAGCTGAGTCGAGTTACTCTGTCTGACGTTATGAAAACAAGAATAAACTTAATTATTTTCCTATTCAAAATGAAGCCTTACTAGAATTACAAACTTATTATATCAGCATTTTCGTCAGCTACTCTTCAACAAAAATATTAAAAAATATCTTAGGCGGTGATGTATACACATACCTTATTATATGTCGCAAATATGAGGTGAGATCGACAGTTTAATAACCTTATCGGCAAATGTAGTGGCACGAGGCGGCGCTCGTTGGTAATTGATAGTGACGTTTGATGGACTTGCAGCAGCGCGTATTGCACCGCTGGGGACCGTATACGATGCACATATATGTACATCTCGTATTATTGACATACCGAATTGCATCCTTTCAAATCAATAGTTATTTAATTCAAAAACGTTTATGAATTAATACTTATCACTAATTTCAATGCACTAAAGAACTATTTATCTTATTTTTAAAGTATATATAATTCGCCCCGTTCTTGTTCTTCCCCTGTACATTTTCTTGTCGTACACAAAACTACATCCGTCCACGTGCTGTTGACATTGTTGTGAAAACAAACTCGCCCGACCTCAGCTTACCTTTACAAACTAAGCCCGCTTTAAACTTTTAAGGTATGTCTAATAACGCAAGCAATTTGTGGGTCCCTTATTGTTTGCTCTGTCTCTCTGTCTCTCTCTCACTCTCCGTTTGCAGGGGTGATTTGATGATTTTGACTTATTCAACTTGTGAGCTGTGTTGACTCTTCTGTTTAAATTAAGCACTTAATATTTATGTTAAGAAGGTTTCCAAATTCAAAAAAAGAATTAATCGAGACGACCCTTAATTAAATACGCTTTTTATATAGTCAATTATATTCATATTTTTAAATTAAACAAATATTTAAATACAAAACGTTCTTGCAAAAAAGAAACATAAAAATAGTTTCGCGTGTTTAGTATATTTTAACATCAAATTACTATCATTTGAAGAAAGTATCGCTCGGACTGTGTAACAAAGATTTCATTTTAATTAAGAAAATATAGAAACTGAGCTCTAGTTGTGTGCTTTGATTCATAGCTATAGTTTGAAGTTAAGTTTCACTATCGGTTAGCGAGAGAAACTCGACCATTTCTCTTACGAAAGCTGTGTTACCAGTCTACTATTATTTCTTTAATTTTCTTTAAACTATTTTTAACCATCAAGAATTATAGGATTTGGGAAAGATACTTTACTGCCTATTCCAAAATTTAGCACTATCGTAACTATATAGAATAATAGTTAATGCGTTTTCAAGATAATTTTTAATATTAACGTATAGGTACGTATAACGTAACATATATGGTTAATGGTTAGATTGAGACGCAATGAAAGTAAGAATGTGCCGCAGTACATAAAGTTAAGATAACGTCCCAATATTATGAGTGCACGATGTTATTGCTAAGTAATATTGATAGGTGGAGGTAAACATGTACATATGTAGGTATACGGACGAAGTGGAGCAGTGAGCACGCGAGGTGAGAGATGTTTTTATTCGCGCAACACGTTCTCGGACGTCGACTGGCAGCGATGTGTCGTCCTCCCGCGGGACACCGGCCGTACTTCCGAACGGAAATATTTATAGCCGCCCCAGAAGCCGCCGTTACCTAATGTAACGTTTTATGGTGGCCCTTATTACGGTTCTCTCGCCACCCTGTCTTCCATTTCACATTCGACTTGAATAAAGAATTTTATATATTCAATTGAGCTTCGTACATTTATTTGCCTTATGTATTAAAGGTAAGACAGAAAACGCCTATTAGGACTGAGAGAATCCTTTTCGGTGGTCACTTGTGGGTCACAAAAACGCCACGTCGAAGATATTCTTTGCGGCAATCGTAAATTGGGCAGTTCCCTAGGGTGAGACGGGTGCGAGGCAGCCGCCTACAAGGCGCGCCGCATACGCTAATCGAGCCACCCTCGACACAGACGCCAGTTTCTCCTGTGCATTCCGCGTAATGGCCGCGAGAAAGCCTCCTCCTTTGTTGCGCTAGCGATTTGTTACATCTCGCCGCGCTTTGCCGAGATACCTGCTTTGACTCGCGTAATTGTTCTTTAAATTCGAAGGTTTTATTGTGCATAAAATGCTTTGTCACATAAATCTGTTAAGTTGCCCTTCATCAAGCCTATATTATGTATTCAACCTTTTGTTTATAAACGAGCATCCATTAGGGTGATACTTATACGACTAAACAACAGTCAATCTTAGCATTGGATTAATTGTAGATACTTAATAATAATACGAATGTATGTGTGAATAATAAGTTATATAAAGTTAGCTCTTAACTGTAGATATTTTCACGAGTACATGTGAATGAGAAAGATGATTGCGAAGACAAGACAGACTGGCGTATGCGCTACGCTCTGGTGCTTCTTCGGCCATTCAACTTGCGTTGGAGCTCTAATTGCAGTTTTCTTGATTATGAACGAATACTTCCTCAACAGATTGTTCATTTGTTTTCCTGTAAACACTTATTAGTTTAAATGAATCTTACAATCTATATCAGTATTTGCTAAATAATAAAAAAATTTAAGGGTAATATAAGATAAATGTAAACCTTCCAATAAAACAGTTTAATTTTTTTCGAAAGGTGATAGTAACAGTATGGTCAAATAATTTTCTTTGATCTCCCGTACCAAATTATACGTTATCGTCTTAACTAAACTAAAGTAACTCCTCAAAATATTATTCTGCGTGCCAATTCACACTATACTATGACGAACTTCATGGTGTCTGAAAATCTGTTGCGATAGCGCGCAAAAAACACTTTTTTGTCAAAACTCGCAAAAAAGTATTAATTTTAAAACATGATACACATACATATTGTTTACTTATATGTATAGTACAAACACTACGCTACGAAATAAAAACGCTAAGGTTATATCTTTAAGGTGGCATATTTTTTAAACCAAAAAGATTAGCCTATTTTTAATCATACAAGCCGTACCTATTGATGATAAACGATATCAGTAGGACCAGTACTGTCACTTATATACGTGTTGCGACCCCAGGTGTAGAAATGTCGGGCGGAGAAGAAAGAGGAAGGACAAAAGGTCTTACGACGCTCCCATCTAGTGAAAAAATTGCAATGGTACGATTATAACAAGAGATCAGTAATACCCTCTCAAAGAAGCGATCTTTGAGAGTATAGTACTTATCTGGTAGAACCGGACAATCTGTGCTTTTTTTCTTACTGACGACTAACGAAATTAAAAGTTTTAAAATATTGAATAGGATAGAAACAAGTTTCTAATATAAAACAGACGTTTAAGAGACGTTATATCAAGGTCAAATCTTTACATTATTCAATAGCTTTATAATTTTTTACATAGTGTTTAAATGGTCTTATTTAATAATATATAACACGTATATTTCTTTCGCGCTTCATACGCATCCTAAAATTGCACCAGATAATTTCAATTTATACTATAAATAGTTAGTTTTATTAGACTAAATGAGTGTTTATAAAAGTACAGACGACATATTGTATGACATCGGCGTCAAAATAATGATACAGCCCCTGACATAGTTTGCTTTGTGACAATTTCGTCGTGAGGGGCTACTCTCGTACCCCATGATGACTGCGGCCGCTCGTTACTGTCTTACCTTACGCAAGGCTTGCCTGATGTTGTCACTAATGATGCCACAATAGAACACAATTCGCACTACGTGTTTACTCATACCCACCTTATACGATGGAAATAATAAATATATTTTATTCAGCATTATATTATATATTTCTATACAAAGCTCTTGAGTTTTTATTTTCAGCAGAAAATGTGCACATGATGCAAATAGACTTTTTACTTTGCACCACCATTCATTCAAGTTCATTGTTCTTCGAAATTGCTCCGCGCAGGGAGTAGCGCTTGTAGGTCTTGCTATTATTGTGCGTTATTTATTTGTAATAACAACGGTAGACTTTACCAATCTAGGGGGTTATTCAATATGCGGGTCATCGCTATAGAATATAATATAAAAGAAATTTATTCAAATAAGAATAACAAAATATAACGTAATTCAGATTGCGCTTAGCATTTTTCGGTTTTTCTGCATCCGCAAATACATAGTCAGTCGATAGCCGATAAAATGATAGTGTGTTTAGTTGCAGTTGTTTGCTCGAAAGCGGTAAAAGGTTTGCGAGTCCCTGACGGCGCGGGCGCGCTTGTTTTCATTTCGTTATTTACTTTTAATTTGGTAACAAGCGAATGATGTTGCGGCCGCAGCCGCGCCATGTGAATAATTAAGCCGAAACATTACAATGTTTCGACCCATCGAAGTTCAACAGTATTATGACAAGTATTTGATTATTTAACTATTTTAAGAGTTTTTGTTTTGCTCCTGTTTATTTTATTTCTAAATTGCAAAGATATTTTGAATATATTAAATAATAGAAAGCGCGAAAAGAGGACCAATGAAGTTCATTTATAATGCTCTACTTGACGCAGTCGTGGGAACGAAAGTTAATTATCTCCCGACGAGAGACAGGTAGACTATTGAGACAGACCGCTACCTAAAAATTCTTTGAATTATTTATTTAACAGTTAGATAGGATCCATTTCGTCTAAAAGAAGCGCCACAAGAAATATTTAGTTCAGATAGTTTGTGGTGGTAAAAGCGATTTAAGTGTCGTGTAAAAGTTTTGATTCTAAAATATGTAGTGTCATATGCAAATCGTAGTCGCTGTAGCGGGGTCCGGGGCGAGGGACACGGATCGCGTGTTGCGGAACATTAGCTAGCTGACTAGGAACTCGAAGGGGGTGGCTTATTGTCTTGCCTCTATTAATATCACTCTTTATAGCAAATTAATTTCGGTTAGATAGACTTTAAAAGTAAAAAGTATTTTTAGTCATTCTTTTTCTTGCTAAAATTACTTCCCTGTATTTTACCTAAGGTCTGCTTATAAACTTATCCTGATTTGACGGGTTACTAGTTTTTACACAGAGCGATTGCCAAAAGAGCGACCAGTCCAGTAAATCTATGGATAAGAGCAAATTACCTACAACAGTTAACGATTATTATCAGAGGCTATAATAACAACCGGGTCCGACAGCTTAACGTGCTCTGCGAGGCATAATGGCGAGGCCCACAAGGAGGAACGCCAATGACACGAAAAAGATGAAGTTATAAATTGAATGCATTATAATTATGGTTTATGAGTAAACTTCAAAAAGGCTCAATAAATGTATCAACAAAGATATTACAAACTTTTACATTGTTTCGGCATACCTCTCTAGAGGACATTCTTATAAATTGGATTTGAGTTACAATCACTATCGATGCGCGATGTTTTTTGTTCATGTAATGTATTTTCGTAGCTTTTTTTTTGTTTATTGTCAACAACATTAAACGCGTATCTACGCGGATATAGTAGAACCGTAACTGTACATCAAGTTGATCGGTCAATGAAAATTTAATGCATAATGTTTCAACGAAGTCGTGAATTATTGTACAGTTTGCTAATTGTTTAGAAGTTTGTTTGTGTATTGAGACGAAATGTTTCATTTATTCAAAGAGGAGGGGACCTAGAATTGATCACGTGGCACCGGCGGACGCCTTTAACCGGGTTATTAATTTTGCTACCACCATTTTTGTAACGGTTTTCGATTTAATATGATTTTATTAAATCTTTTCTAAACCTTGATTTCTATAAAATCCGTTCGGTAAGTTTTTGTGCAGTGTTGTGTAACGACTTCATTGTTAACTTTAACATTTTAATAAAGAAGTAAAAGGTACATATTATTATATATAAAAATAATAATTAAATGAGCTTATTGCATAAATATATAATGTTAAAATAAGTTTTTGGAAGTAGAATCTAATTGTATCATTCTAAGATGAGTGTATTTAGATCAGTGTAACAAAGCTGCTTGCATCTGTTTAGCGTTTCGTTTAAAGTTGTATTCGAGAAAGTGGGATGAAAGTGGTGTCGGCTGTTGTCAGTGGATGCAGGGCGACCGCTGCAGCAACGGTGTTTGTTGACGAGAAGGTGGGCGGCGCAGGCGGGGCGCGGGTCGCGGCGACCGCGGCAGGTGAGCGCCGCGGCAGTTCCGCGATTCTCGCCGCTCGAGTGCCACGTACCGCGCGACAGACATGTAGCTCCGACTCGCACTCGAATTCAGTGAAGTGACATTACGTGAGGTGTTCGATGTCTGGTGCACTGTTGTCATTACAGTGAAACGTTCTTTTAGCTATAATGGTGGTGCTCGAGGGTGGCGGAGCGCTGCTCGAGCCGGCGTTGGCCCTCGACGGAGCGGCCGCAGCATGTCTCGAGCGTGCATATGCACAAGCGGATGTTTCCCTAAAACTTTTACCAAAACGTTACATTAATTTGCACCAGTGGTTGTCCCCGGTTACCACTTCGGTGACGGCCGCCTCGGCAGCCGGAAAGGATCTCAAATTACAAATTGTAAGTTGTATAAAAACAAGACGACTTGACGAGAAAGTAAACGTTTTGCAAAGTTTTAAATGAGTTTGCTTTGTAAAGTGGCTACTTTTTCTTCACTAGATTAGTTTAGTATGAAATTTAAATAGTTAACTATAATATAAATCGAAATGTTATACTGCGAAAATACTTAAATCATATATTTTTTATTATGAGTGATAATTCAGTTTATATAAAATATTAACTTCTATTAACAACATAATTATATTTTTATTTTGTATTTGTTCAACACATATTTCAATATCCAACAAAAAAAAGTAAATAAACGCTACACACTCTACTTAAATACACAGTGTAATAAGAGAAAATGCTAATTCGTTGTCTTAATATTATTACATGGGTCGTTTAAATTAATTTTAATAGTGTTACATGCTAAAACAAAAAGCTTATTCATTGAAACATATAATGGAAATTTACACTCCTGTTTAAGTTGTTCTCAATATTTGATAGACTATAACATATAATATTATATTATTATTGTAATTAAATGTGGTATAGATTCAAAACAGAATGAATACAGTTTGATATAAATATATATACAATTAAAGAAAGATACAACAAGAAAATATGAAGTGGATAAAATGAATAAAACAAACCTTTTGCTGTAAAAGAAAAGCTGTACAGAAAAGAATTTGAATCCATCAATAAACTTATGTTGTTATTAGAGGAACCATTGAAATATTTATTTACGATATCAGTGTTCGCTTACGCGGTACACCCACGTAAACAATAAATGTTACGTAATTTTGAAAAACGACTTAGCGAAATGTTCTAAATACCACATATTCGAAAATAAATTCGAACAACCGATGGATATATTCCAGTAACTAGATTTCCGGAACGCGGAGAAGACAATTGAATGACAATAACTAATACATCATAATATATCTTTATAGCCCGTGTACGGGCATCAATAGAGATGATACTTTCATCCCGTGATGTTGGAAGTAGTTGTTATTATACATATCATCTCAATAAGCACAATGACTAAGTAAATAATTACGTTTGAATTATAACAACAAAATATTTTTTCCGCGAAGAAAAAACATAAAATATCAAACTCAACTTTATTCAGTTTTTAGTAAATTTTGTGGCGCTATTCAACGTTGTTTTTACTTATTTTACAGTTTCAATTATACTTTTTAAAGTAAGACAGTAGTGACAAAAAGGGTCAAGAAATTCGTACTAATATTTCCGCAGAACTTTATAAGGCCAAATCGAATGACAATTTTTCTTGTTTATAGTAATTTACCTTGAGGTCTCATTTATATAATTGCGATCGGAAATCGGGCCGTCTCTACGCGCAGTTCGGCCGCACGCGTCGTGGCCGCCGACTTATCTCGCCATCCGATCTACCGTATTCATCGCTAAAACCCGAAAACGCGCTAACTGTAAAGATATTCCTTCCAAAACACTTTTCCGAGCTTTTCGAGAGATCCTATACAGGTACAGGCTAAAAGTTGCATTACTCGAATTGACTTCGCCCTTTATATTTCAAAACTTATTCATTTCGAATCTATTTTACTGTTCGTAGATATCTATCTATACGTATTTTCTATCGAAAATTGTAGGTGCATTTACAATATTAATGATTGAAAAAATACGTTCCAATAACAAGCGTTAAAATAAGGTTTATATCTTTGTATGCAGAAACAATGGAATCTCGGCAGGAATGTAAGACGCAGCTTTAAACATTAGATATTAGGACGAGGGGGCCGTAGTCCGTACACTCTCACCCGTTTTCTTGCCGCAGCGCTCGTTTATTTGCGCCTTCCTAGCTCTTTTGTTATGCCCTGTCGCCTGTGTCTGCTTTGAAAAATTGTAATGCAGCGGCATTGTAAACGCGACTTGCGGCGCTTGTGCGCCGTGCGCCCTGCACTTCAGCAGCATCCACGATCGTACCCGAGAATTTATAAAATTTCCTTCGTTTAATTTACCTGCAGCTGTTACCTTACATTTTCACATTAATTACAAACAAGGTGGCAAACAAGCGTACAAACTTATAACAGTCATAGTTACATAATATTATATCCACGTTTAACATAAGAGATATAACGTGCCTTTTCAACTGAGTTGTCAGAACAGGACAGAGAAGTAGGAATAGAAAGAAAATAGAGGAGAGGCTAGCTAGCTAGCTAGTTCCTCTGGCGCTTAAACTCATCGTGTGAAACAGAATACTCTTACTTCTCTGTGATATTCTGCGGAAAGTTCATACTTTCTCGGTCTGGCGAGTCGACGCATGCACCCTAGAAGTAGCAAGTCTAATATAGTTAAAAATTCTCTATACTAGATAAATAATTTCTAAAATTAGCAAATATTTTACATGTAAAAATCTTTCTCTTTATGTATCTACTTAATAAACTCAAATAAATCGAGCAATCTGAAAAAAAAAAATTAATGAACCCATGAAATCCTATAATCACAAGTTAAATTAAATGTAAAAAGTTTAGTATTATAGTAAGCATGATTTGCATGAAGTGTGTGTCAACTTTAACGTATGCATATTGCGGACCCGGCATATTGTTACCACACTACAGTTGAGCACTACAAAGAGCTGAGGTAAAGCGAAGGTGAAGGCGGAGCGTTCGGGCCGTAGAATACATTAGCCTCTACATAGCGGTGTTGGCGTCGGAACGTTGTAATATATTTCACTTGCGGTCATTTTCGACAATTAACCACATAAAATAAGTGAAATTATGCATGCGGCCGACGACGGCATATATCACGTCCAGTTACAGGGTACGATACCTACCCACCTGTATATTCATTATTCAAAGAAATGTTTCGCTCGGCCAAGCCGCGTCCGGAAGCGCGGGCTCTGTTCGTGTGATTGATGGAGAGCTCTTTTATTTTTTCAGTTCTTTTTGGTTTATATGAGTTCGCGCTTTCTTGATACCTGAATGCATGAAAAATTACATCAAATGCATTATCTTATAGTACTTTTCTAAAAATTTATTTTTGTATTCAATAATCTTTCACATTTTGTTAAAATCTATATTAACTAATTTAAGATCTGCTTTAAAGCCCAAATGCTTTTCCTACTAAGTAAGCTTTCGCTCGTTTCAGCCGGACCTCCCAAACCGGCGGATTCATTTTCTCTTGCAATTTCCTACAATTTCCGGGCAACGTTTGGTACACTGACGTGCTGGAAAATTATTTTCCTGTAGATAATACTCGTGTCACGGTTGCTCTCAACCGAGAATTTAAATATTTATAGTACTCACCCATATCATGCTAACGATACTGACGGGAATTTTAATTACAAAATGTTTGATGACTGGTGTTTGTTTATTAAGTTACTGACACGACAAAAAATATCGCAAGGCATCAAGTTCAAGCGCGAGATCAACGTCCTTACTGAGCGCGGCCAGTTCTTACGCAACGCGCAACAGCTCTCGATGCGCGTGCACGCCTTCCGAACGAATGAGCGACCGAGCCTTCGGATATGTAACCTTACTATCAATCTCATTCGAACCATATTATTCATTTTGCTTTCTTATGATAGTTGTTACGTAATCTAATCTTTAATTCTCCTCGTTCTACCATTTTTGCCGGTACTACATGAGTATTTAGTAGTAGACCCAGGGTCTGCTTATTACTCTTATCCTGATTTGAGCGGTCACTAGTTTTTACACAGAGCGATTGCCATTTGAACTCCGCAACCCTAAGGGTGTATCAGTAACTCATGGATGGATATGTGCACATTCCTTATTAGTTTAGCCGACTGCTTAACGTGCTCTCGAGGCATGGTGAGCAGACCCACAAGGACAAACGCCCAGACCGAAAAACATATTTGTAAGATCAAAACAAACATCTGCCCGAACCAGAATCAGAACCCCAACCGTTGAGGCTAAAGGCGAGGACGCGCTACCAATACGCCACAAATGTCTCGAATTGATTATTATACACTATTTTTAGTGTTATAGAAACATGTATTTCAAACTCCGGAATCGTCCAATTCGAGAGGTGTGCTCATTCCCATCTAATACCACCTTGAGGTGCATGAATCAGTAGACGCTCGCTCACCGGTGTGACGGCGACAGTTTAAGAATAGCGTGCGGTCTATTTAGGATTCCTCTGCGTTTGTTTGCCAGCAATATGTGTCATTGTTAACTAATTTAAGTAACGATGACTGCCAGCTGTTACGACATGAAGACGCGAAATGTCGCCCAAAGGGATTCCAATATCTCTACCTCGGTCGATGGTAGGATAAGTCCCTCCTATGGGTAAATAAAAATTTTAAATATTAATTACCGAAGTAGACGTAACGACCACATACGAGTAGGGCGGCCTTGACGATTACGAGCAGATTGATTCACGAGCCCTAGGAACAATAAATTCGTGTCGGTTTCCTTTTATTACGCCCTCTTTATTACTCTTTGTGTATATCCATTTGCACTAGTGATATGGAAATTCTCCACATTGTGTTTATTTATTTTTAATTATCACTAATGGACGTGATTCACATACGTTGTGATAACTTACCTCGTACAACTGACGGCACTCAGCTATTCCTTATGCAAATAAGCAATTTGTATGCACTAAACTTTATAACGAGCTCAATAATGAGTGCTTTAATTTTTTAGTGCGGCGGGTAGGGTTAATAATATTTTATTAATTAATGCGAAGCGAAGGTAGCACTGTCCAATGGCGGGCGACATTATCGCTGGAGAGTTGCGTAAACATCACAATGTAAAACACCATACCGTTTAGTCAGTTAATTAATTGCCGTTACCGGGGAGTCCGGGAGTGCACGGAGCGCAGAACGAGCGGAGGTCGTCGTGAGCTCGTTATGGAAATAATGAGTGCGATCGGCGCGCAGCCACTGCACAAGTTATTGTCGACTCGCCCTGCAGGGTTGCAGAGCCTACTACTTTTTATTGTTACAAGCTTTACGACTCCAATCTTTATTTCGGATATGAATGCCAAATTATTTCTCTCTGCCCGGTTATTAAAACTTCTCAACTGCGGTCTCATACCGAATAATAAACAACTAGCGCGCTATGAAATTTCATTAGATTATGATTTACTTTCTTAAAATCCCGTTTACAGCACCGTGTTCCTTCAGTGAAATTAGTCGTGAAATGTGACTGTGTAGACGAAGCGTGGCTCCGCATAGACCTAGCTTATTAAGGTGAACTTTCATGAAATACGCGCTGAATGTACATTTGTTTGCGTTACTGCTATACATTACCAGTTCATGGTTAAACTATGATGCTTTTATGGCGATCGTCTAAACGTTATTGACATACATGTGTATCTTAAGAAAATTTATACATTAAATTATTAAAATGCTATTCCGCTGTAAATAAAGTATAGTATTGACCTATTTCAAGTTTAGAATCGATTGTATTTCTTAAAACATTTTATAATTGAGATAAATTAATAGTTAAAAATAATTTTTAAGCACAAGCTTTTATTTTAACTGCTCTAAAAAGAAAAAAATAAACTTGAAATTGAATCAACCCAAGCTTTTTTATTATAAAAATATAAAAGCTTATGATAGACATGGTTAAGCATCATTAACTGACATCCGTGTCGGATAAAAGTCCATAAACAAAAATAGATATCTTCTGTCTGAGAGATTAGGCGTTTGAGGCCGATTACTTAATTTTTTTTTCTTTTTTAAAAATAACTTTAAAACAAATCAAATATTTAATCGGATAAGATAAAGGAATCAATAAAATAAGAAGATTCTTTTCAAACAGTGCTTCAGTACGCTCATAATTTTTCGTAAGTAATTCGTAAATAGTCGATCATATGATTATGTCCGTAATTATATTTTAATACGTTAAAAATCTGGTTGTGCTCGTAACACATTGTTACAACTTTAATAGACTTATCGATATCACTAAGAGTGAGTATTAATTTGTAACAAAATATACAAATCTTCTTTACACTTAATAATCGTTAAATATTCCCACACAAAGACAATATCAGCATATGTACGTCTTGTTAGGTTTTATCGGTGCAGCTGCCTTGGTGGGGTGCGTTGGCGTTAAAGGAGCAGATCCGTTGGGCGCTCGGGTTTATTGAGGTCGTGTGATTGAAGCTACGTACGAGACGTGTCACTTGATTTAATTAAGAGCCGCTTTTCCACCCATTCCGGGGACCTTACGACACCGTGTAATTTCCAAGCAAGTCGTTCGACGGGAGATTTATTTCAATATTGAACAAAGATGGGTATGCTAACGTAACCCTTTTGTAACCTTTTCATTTACTCATTACTAACATTTGTCGTAAGAATTAATCTAAGCCCCGTTAGATTTGATAGCAATGGATATATTTCATATTACAATTAATTTGTATTATAGATGTACTTTATCTATTTAATGAAAAGTGCATAAGCTTAGTTGTTTATGTAAAGAACTAAATGATTATATATATATATATATATACGTAATGCTTTTCGCAATGCTATTGCTACAAAGAAGAATTGTGGAATGTCAGACAGGGTAAATCTTGTAAATCCGTCACTGATTGCATCGTTTGCCCGAGATATTCGTCATATTTCATGGGGAAACCTTTGATTTTAACAAAACACCGTCATTTGTTTATAATTTTTTATACTGGTAAAGTATATAATTGTATTATAGGATCGTTACATCTATTAGAATTTTAAATTTAAACATTCTTCCTGATCTTAATAAATTCATAACAAAAGTTCCACCGCTTATTCATCGTCAACTTTAAGTAATAAGTTACTGTATTATTCTATTTTTGAATAAAAATTACTGGGAAAAAAACGATAATTAGGAGGAGATTTTGGGGAATTTCAGTGTTGCCGTCTAATGCGCTACTCTTGTTGGGCCGTCATCACGCGTCGCGGGAGAAGTTCGTTATTAATTCATCGCTTCTCAACTCGGCTGCTTTTACTTGCATTACCTTTTCAGTTCGAGAACAAACGGCCATTTTAGACGATAGGTTTTATGCAATAAATTGTTCTTTTGTTATTACTTAGTCGACATTTTTAGTTCAGTTTTAATTTAAATAATTCTACCATACGAATTCTATATTCAAAATTTGTTCATTTGACCAAAGAACTCATTACATTGTTTATTGTTCCAGTTTTTGTGTAAAAATGAGAAAAGAGCTTTTGGGAATAAATCTTAGTGCCCATTATGGTGAACCACAATCGGCAATCACATAACGGTCAAAAAGCGTCCACGCGACGTTGATTGTGACATTGTCTGGATACGGGCGGAATCCGCGCTCGCCGCGAGCGTAAAGCATCGGGGCGCATCGCGGCCACCACCCGTATTTGTAATGCAAATTGTTGCGCCCGCCGCGCGCCGCGCGCCGAACGCTTCGCGCCTCACGCCTTACCTGCTGCACCCAGCGCGGTTATTATGAAAAATATTCATTTGTCCGCTTTTACACCCTCATTACAACGACGAAGCGGTGCTTTCAAAACTATATGCACTGCAAATATAAATGTATTCCGTGAACCTTTCTCTTGTGCTCGAATCTCGTTTCTTATTTAATTACTCTTTTTTTGTAGTAAGATGATATCGACGTCGATCCACTATAGCTATTATAATAGAATGGAGTTCAATAGGTAAGTCGTAGACAAGAAGCCCGTGTGAAGTTTCGTGAGAACTCTGAATGTCGGTAACTCGCTCGAGCGATATCAGATTTCAAACGATTTCGCAAAACGAATAAATAAGAACGAAGGCAAGAAGCGTGCGGTGAAACGGAGTCAAAGCGTGGATATTAGAAACGCTCCGATTACTGCGCTAGAACAAGTTGCTGACGTAGCATTACAGGACTTCAAATGTTCTACCTATAATATCAGTGATCAGAGCTTTAGTTGATCGTCAACTAAAGTTTCTTGTTTATAGTTTTTTTTATAAGTTGTCGACTATTGACTATGTATTCTAAATCGAAAGCGATTAAGTGGCGATGTTGCAGACACGAACACCGGTACCGCTGCCGGCCTGACCGCGTTCCACTAACGGTATCCATTCCGAAGTATTTCTCCGGCGCGTGGCACACTTAGTGCGTACATTCACCTCGACCATCTCACTGTCTCCGTTCTGCACACCCTTGGAGGCCTTCACTATATAAGTCGTTATTTGACTGCCCGTTTAGTTAGTCACTAAAGGCCACTGTCAAGAAAGAAATCTCGATGTATTCAATATGTACGTGTTATTTCCTTCAGCGCCCACTCTAGGAACAAATTATTAAATCGAGATCAAAATACCGTTAGAGGTCGTCGTACCTGTGTCTAGAGGCGGTCAAGTAAAGAGTAGTTAACAGAATTACTGTTAAATGCCCATACTAAAAAATATAGTTGTATAATAAACATGCTCAGTTAATAACAGTTTTTCTTTGAATAAAGACTTAATAACTATAAATCATTACGTCAAAAATTATATAAATTGCATTTATAAGTTTATTATTTATTATTATTATTAAATAAATGTTTGTGTAACATGATCAACTCGTTTTTTGTCTTGTCTTTAGCGAAGATACAATAACCCCTATTTCTTAAGTTCAATGTTCAGACTAAAAAAAGTATGTAATGTTAATGTCATGGTGATTTTTATATTCATTATCAATTATTACTCGTAATTACATGATTACAAAAACAAACAAGTTCCATGATGAAGGCAGTCGTATTCAAATGTTACAAAAGAGAAAATCCTTAAATGCTATACTTTACCTTTAAATTTATCGTCCTGGAAATGAGCCGAAATTAAAGTGTAAGGAGGTGAATTATTGGTTTTACAAATAATATTCATATACTGCTATACGGTGTAGTAACGTTTTCTTGCGTGCGTGTGATTACTTTGCTCGTATTGCTGTGTAATATATTCATATTTTCACCACCTTCGCATCCTTAATGTTTCGTTTGCACCCTTTCCTGTGGAGTAACTGTTCGAACTTTAAATATATCTTGCCATAGATTTTCTTCAATATAACTATGTATAGATAGAGCTGTGTGGTAGAAATAGATAAGGAAGTAGCTTCCGTTTCCTTGCAGTCATGCACCACTGCGCGGCCTGCAAACATTTGCCGAAACGAGTAGGCATATTGCTGTACATAATATCGATTTCACCAGCTTTTTATATTCGCTTGGGTTAACATCATGCCACATTTAATCTTCAAATAGCTAAATTTTCTAGGAATGTTGGCTAAATTGGTACGCTCTTTTTCTGAAAGACTCTCGTAAAATGTTTATAAATCTGAAAGCAACTAGTTATATTATTTAAAGATAACTTTAAAACTTAACGAGTATTGAAAAAGTTCTATATTTTAGAATAACATATATAAATACATTAAGGGGGACGACACTTTTGTTGTTATATGGATATTTATTAGTGCATTAATTATTCGCGGGTAATAATTATGCGACAGACACACACGTTATTTCCATAATGGTTTTATTTCTAACGGTTATAATCGTCAAAAACCTTTTCTGACTTCATTTTTGCTTCGAAAAATTATAACAATTTTTGAACCGGTATCCCATATCTTTTTATTCGAATTCAAAAAATAGGCGGAGGTTCTGACAACAGGACTTCATACATAAACAGATCTCTACTTTTTATTTTATTTTAATCTACTATTACTAATACTTCCAGATTGATCCTGTATACATTTTATTATAGAGATAAAACGATAGCGAGATATAGAACGGAACTTCTTAAATTATAAGAGCAAACTCTGAATCGCGATAATAATACCTTAAAATAAGCTACTTTTGTATACCTATATTTATATATGTATATAATGTGAATCTCTGAAACGGCTCCAATGATTATCATGGTTAGTAGGTATGCCCCCTGTCTCGGGGGCGATAATTTTTAGAAAATTACGTTTTATCCGTTCTTTATGATAGTGAAAAACCCGGTTCGAGTCCGATTTTTCCCCTTTTTTCCAGCTCCTTCTTTTGTTAGAAAAAAAAATATTTTCCGAAAAACACAGTTTACCACAAAAAAACAAACAAAGCTTGGTTATTTATGCAGGTACTAAAATTATAAAAGATGTAACGAATCGATTTCAATACAATTAAATTCCGCAAAGTTATGTTACTTCATTATTATTTATATACTGAAGAGAATACTGCTTATTACGTTGCTGTCAGTTATCTCGGAAATAAACAAACAGCGAATGGATTAATTTTATTTTATTCAATACACTACTAGTAATCTACTTTATTTGTACAATAACGTTATGGAAACCTTTTCTTAGTCTTGTATTATTACTCTTAATTAGTAAATGGATTATGGTATTATTAATTATTACCAGTATAATATTGTGATTTTGGAATTTGATTTCCTTTCTTATGTAATAGGACTAGTTTTTTTTTTTGAATAAATTGTTTGTCAGTATAGCGATAGTTAAAATGGTATTACGTAGGTACCAGAGTTAATAGAAATTTCAAGGCACGTTTATTTTTTTATAGTTTAGTATTGACCTTAACTTTGTAAACTTCTTATTGTACTTTAAGAATATGTATCGTGTTATACATTTTAATAGCAATAATACTGTTTTATTTTAACTACTGATTACCTGTCTGCATATATTTAAGGTATTTTTCTAGAAACATTTTTCGCAAGGGCTTAGTTGCATACACATGATAGTTTAAACAGCGTGAGTAGTGTAAGTGGCCTTATAACGGCCGCTTGACCAACTTATTGTGTCACAAACTAACTTCGGTCATCGATTTAGAGCCATTACTATTCTATTCCAACCATCTCGATTTAACTAGAGTTTTAACTTCATTCTTACGACATGCGATACGAACTTTCTAATTTTCTTTGTACGATATTATATTTATAACAAAATACGTAAATGATTGTTTATACTTCATCATTACATAAACATGACTTGTTTATTATATGTGGTATAATAAGAGGAAATATAAGACGTGACCGACGGATCCTCATAAATCCAGCGCTCCTCAAAATGTTGCCTTTTTACTGTATTCCACTTCGTCGGTTTCGTTAGAGCCGCTTAAATCTCTGCCGACCGTGTTTATCCCTATGATAGCCATTTAGGACTTAAAGTGGGTGAAAAATGCTGTCGGACGTGAGCGCTTTGTGTTGTTCTCGCCAATTTGAGTATACGTGATGTTTGCGGATGTTTGCCGGCAATGATATAAAATATGTTATTCTCGCAATAACTAGCAAAAGGGTGAGTTATAAGGGTGCGACAGCTAGGTGTGGTTCCCGAGTCGTCGATGCGGCGATGACGGTGGTGTTTTATGAGCGGGGTGCGCCGCAGCGCGGGCGCGCCTGCTAATTTTGATAAAAGCTTCGACCGGCCGCACCCCGCCAGCGACCACCGACTGCGGCTATCATACCCACCACGCACCACGCCACTGTGACCAATAAACACTAGTTTCATTATACCTATCTTTAAGATTATATGCTACATTCAATGTAACTTAGGTTTAACTTTTATCTCGAGTTCTATTTTACGAATATAATAAAGAGTAATATATCGAATAGAACATATTATAAATAACTTATTTTTTATCTCAACAGAAATACAGAATTTCTATTTGCTTCTACGACTACGCATATTAAAGAGTCGATTTCGTAGTCGAGAAGAATGTTCAGGGTTAACATTTAATGCTAATAAAGAAATATAAATTTACTAACATAAGTACAGCTACAGGTCATTCTAATTTGAACAAAACCAAAATTTTTCCATAGTTTTCGCTATGTAAATTTTTTAATAATACGTGTATCGTACACGTATTATTAAAAAAAAATATATATAGTGAAATTTATCGATTTTTTGTTCATCTATCTGTTACAGCCAATTAACTATTATTGTCATTTTGATATTTGGCAAAGGCATAATAAAATGTGGCGGTGACTCATTTTACATTACATGACTCATGATTGTAATTTAAGGCAATAAAATATTGTAACATAAAAAATATAAACGTTATACCTTGATTATACACAATAACTTAGGAAAAGTCCTAAAAAGAAACCGTTTTTTAGCATTTATTCTAAATTTCTAATTAATTAAAAATACTACTGTATTTTTTAATTATTTAATAAATTAAATAATTAAACAATAAATATCTATACAATCTTGCTTTCCAAATAAAAATTATAGACGCAAGATAGTTAATGACGTTTGTAGTTTATAAAAACCTTATTATTTGAATCGATTTAAGATGTATTTATCTATTAAAGCAAATAATGTACAGGTAGAATGCCAAAAATATCAAGTTTCTTGAGGAATAACTGTTTTTAAACTTTATTTTATTTTTAGTAAGTATTTGTTGTTGTAGCTTTGATTATTCGTGAGATACAGCTCACTGACAGATGGGCCGGGACGGGCGGACAAAAGAGGCTTACTAATATAGCTCCGTTGCCACCCTTTGGGTATGAAACCCAAAAAAGTTGTACACATATAAAGTTCTTTTTCTTACTAATTTAATTTAAAAACTATATAAAATACCGAATAAGGTTTAAAGTCTTGTAATATGATGGATTATTTGTCTTATTGATATATTATTATTAGTTTTCTAAACAGAATACCGAAAGGTTATGCATATCTAATTGATTTTGTTTACAATCTGACATCATTCTCCTGACCTTTTACAAACGAATATCGCTCATGTTATAAAATCAATTATTATGTTAATTACATATTTGAGATACGCGTTTATACGCTACATAACAGAACCATGCAAATCTGTTAGACACAAACTTTTCCGCAACAGTTAGAGTCATTGACTAGCTTTTTTTTTGTGACAATCTCAAATCAATTATTATGTTAATTACATATTTGAGATACGCATTTATACGCTACATAACAGAACCATGCAAATCTGTTAGACACAAACTTTTCCGCAACAGTTAGAGTCATTGACTAGCTTTTTTTTTGTGACAATCTCAAATCAATTATTATGTTAATTACATATTTGAGATACGCATTTATACGCTACATAACAGAACCATGCAAATCTGTTAGACACAAACTTTTCCGCAACAGTTAGAGTCATTGACTAGCTTTTTTTTTGTGACAATCTCATTGAACAGTTACATCAATATTGGCAGATGCTATAAATCATATAAACACTTTAAACGCCGAATTGACTTTTCATTATTTATGTTTGAGCCGTGGGGGACACCATGTAGTGGACATACTTTATGTATGTACGTATGATTCGTTGGCGCCGGTGAGGACACCATAATATAACAACTAGCAACTTTCAGCATTTCTACTAAGCCGTCGAGCCCAAATATTAAACTCATAATTATATAATATCAACACAAAAGCAATACAAAGTTCATTAAAAAATTTTAACCTGGCTCATTCGACTATAAAAATGAAGCCCTTGTCCCCCATGGCGTTTAACGTGTTAAATTATGCTTATTTTCTACTGTGTATATTGTAAATTTACACTTGCGTGTTATGTTAAGAATACGCGTGTGAAGTTGAGAGAAGAAAAATGACAGACAGCTTATAAATATACGTGAAACTTTGAATGTATCGGTTTTGGTACACGTGGCAACAGATGCAAAGAAAATATCTTACGGGATTAAAACGTAGTGTAATCTACTAGTGGAGAATAACATAGAAGCTAGATTAAACAAAAGACGCGCACCTACAATGCGCACCAAGTTTAATGCGCGCTATTCATCTATTATGAAAGGGACAAATAAAAACATTACTTATTCAGCTTTAAGATGTGTATTTTAATTAAGTTATATTGGTGCAATATACTGCGGGCTTTCACGAAAAATCTTCAAAGATAAAATAATAGTTTTAGTATGTTTAATATATTTATTAATTTTCAAGTTAAGCATTATATTGCGAGCTGTTTGTGCTCTCTCATGGATATTAAAAATAGACAACTAGAAGAGACATATAACGCATAAACAACAAGAGTAATAATTATTGTTGGGTTCTATTAAATAAAAAGTTAGCGTTTCTAATTGATGTTCTCTCAAAATGTCTAGATAAATAAAGATTATCCATAAAACAGTTAACGAAATTAATATTGATTATTAGACAAATGTAACCAATATTCATCGTCCGCTTCGTAACCAATATTATAAATGCGAAAGTGACTTTGCTTATTTGAGATTATTTCACACGTATAGCGCTGAACTGATTATCATGATTTTTGGTGTAGATATAGATAGCACCATGGAGACGATAATAGGCTACTTTTGTCGCGAAAACAAAACTTACAAACACTACAGGCTGGAATAGGAAATGAAAGTTTGTATTACCCATACAAATATTCCTGTATCGCATTAAATACGCCTCATTAGAAATCGTTACGAAGGCGGGCAAAGCCGCCGGCAGAAGCTGGCAATAAATCAATAATTTGTGTTTTTGTAAATAAGCCCTAATCACACGTACAAACTAAAGTTTTACCAAACTTGTTTACCATCCATCTATAATTAGTATTCTTTACTTTAAGTGACTTTGTTTTTAGAAACTACGCTTTTATTTTTAATGTAACATGTAGGTAAGGCCATTCAAGTCAAGGCCATAATTAAGAAAAACAACGCGTAGTAAAAAAAGTCTATGCGCTTATAATAAAAATGAATATTCGATTGATGTGTTTTTATTTATATTATAAAATAATATTTTCTCATCCTTACGTTGTATAATAGAAACATCTTATTTAGTTCTGTGAGTTTCTGCCTTAATATCTTAGCAAGTACTGGTCTGATTAACATGTAGGGAACATGTGGTGTGAATATTTTAGTATAGTGATAGATACATCATCTGCGTTAAGGTAACGATAATAATTTTGCTGTTGGGATAACCTCTGTCACACCAGAGATTATTCCACCAGAGCAATCAGTCACACTGGTGGTAGGTCTTTTGTTGCAAGAGGTCGGCTAGGTAGGTACCACCGCAATGTCAAATATTTTACCGCCAAATAGTAGTGCTTAGGCATTACTGTGTTCCGGTTTAAAGGGCACTGTACGCTAGTGAAATAACTGGGCATAGGAGATTTATGAAGCTACATCTCGAGGTTGGCAACGCGTGAGTGGCACCTACTAATGGTGCTGCAAGCGCTCATAGGCTACGGCAACCACTTACCATCAAGTGGGCCGTATGCTTGTTTGCCAACTTTTAACATTAAAAAAAAATTCGTACAGATTAAGCAGAACAACTTAGACAAAAGAAGCAAGTCCGCGCGAGCGGAATCGTTATACTACTATTCATAAATAATGAAGAAAAACCTGAGTTATAAAATAAATGAACCTATGCATATTACGATACGTATAATGTAGAAAAATTATAAATACATATCAGATCACATTAAGAAAGATAGTTTACAATCATACGACAGCATCTAGTATTTGCATTTTTATACAATTAATAATTAATTACAGCTATTAATATTGATATCGGAAGTGTAACTACGTGGTGGGCATTTGCGGTGAATTTTACGCGTCGTTTATCACTTGATGACACACAGGTGAAATGTCTACTATTACTAAACAGAATCCGTAAACAAAGAGAATTAACTACTGTAACTTGTTTATCCACATTTCTATATAATATAATTCTTATTTTATAATGATAGAACATTACAAATGTGTAACTCTTGTTTTTACGTCGCATTGTCGATTTTTTCTATGGAAAAAAATGATTTATATTTATGGAAATCGGAACATTTACAATTCCGTGTGGGCGAAGACACTAATGAAAGTTAGTAATTCTATTACTTATGCTGTACATGTACAATGTAAGTAATTATATAGACATTTCTGTTTTATTTAAGTATTACTAATTAAACGGCCAGTAGAAAAATATTTTAAAATTAAAATATCATGTTATGATATTTTAAGAAATTAATTATATAAAGATTAGTCTAAAAATACTGAGGTGGTATTCGTCAATACAAATATTAAGTTGTAACTCTGACAGGGCGTGGGCGACGTAGGCGTGGCTGCGCTCCGCCCAACTTGAGCCCGCCCTCGCCCTTTGCCACCTTTTCATGAAAATCTACAGGCGCTCTTTCGCGAAGGCTATAATAGGTACCCAATGAAATTTTGTAATTAAAACGCCAACCTATCCCTTACTCTACGTAAATATGTACCGCCGCCAACACTGCGGACCTAGTTACGAAATATATACAATGGCGAGTTACGGTTACATAGAGATTTAAATCTAAACACTTTCCATAAATTTTAAAGGAAACACGAAAATCAACGTTCCAAATGATAAAAAAATTATGTTAGAAAACGTTTTGAACAAAAAGATTACCCTGAAATTGATTACATTTAGCCAATGATAGCGTGAGAGATGAGCGTCGTCGAGGTAGCGGCAGCCCGCAGGGCAGATAAACTCGTTAGACCAAGATACGTCAACCACGAGCAAAGTCGACAGCGCGCCAGCCACGAGTATCCCCGTAATCTCATTGGACTTCCGACCCTGTCGACTCCGATTCGCCCAAAATTAGCTTTTGTATTCGATCAACAATCTAATTCTCCAACTTGTAAAACATTTTTGTCTCTTTATATAAAAGACATTTATTGCACGTAAACAATTATAGAGAAACTACGCTAAATGCGAAGGTATCTCGTTCGATAGTACCGGGAGCACCTCTTCGCCGCCGCTAAAAGCTTCTTGTTGACGTAGCGTTCGATTCGAGAGGCACAGCTACGTTCTTGTCATTGTAATTGATTGCTTTGTCGCGTAATTTGTTTGCCGACGCCTCGAGCGAGCGATCCTCGCGGGAACGCCGCTGCGTCGTCCTCGTCATCGTCCGCGTTAATAATAAATGCCTTCCAGCGCCATTTCTCCACCCGTCGAGAACGCGAATACCTGGACACTTGTCGCTCATTTCGTGACACAGCGTCTTACGTGTTATTGCTTGATTACTTAATGCTTCCATTATTTAACAATCGAACTCGTACTGCCGTAAAAAAATTATACATTTTATTTCGCAAAATATTTCAAGCAATTCTAATAATTCTTTGTGCAAGGTTTTGAACATTGGATTATTGCTAAGCTGCCAAAACGACAAGATTTCTACCAGTTTTTTTCTTTATACCAAAACCTTATCTTTTCTATAAGCTAAAAGGAAATACACTAATTTTAAGTTTTTTTAATTTAAATTTTTCATGTATTAAAATTGTACATTTACAAAAAGTTGACATGATTAAAATGAAAACATGGAATATTTCCATTTCTATTTAGAGCTTTGATTTCGCAAAGCGCACAGTAAAGCGTCGGATGAGCAGACGGAGACGTGCACAAGCGTTCTGTCACTAATAACCCTGTAATTGGTATCGAAGCTCGCCGCAGCCGGATTACTGAACGTCTAATTGAATGCGAGACGATGCCTCACCGCCACCTTCGAGCGACACAGACGACTTAATTTTGTTGCGGTCAAGTTGCCCAGCTTAGCGCACGTGCGCCTCCCGCGCCCGACGCGCGCTCAATTACACCACCTCAATGAATTAAATTGCCGTAGAAGCACAAGGCGACCCGCTACGAGATCAAACGCTATCCCCCACCGAATGAGCCTTTAAGATTTACCCGCCCGCGAAGTTACGACCTCTGATAATCATTTCGTGTCAATTAGCTAATGAAAAATAAAATAGGCACCGGGATATAGGAGCACCGTAATTAAAATTACGATCATAGCCGGCATCTGTTTTGAAGTTTACTTCTTTACTTAGAATACGTCTTAACTACGAGGAGATTGGTGTATTTCAATTATTTAATGTATCCATGGATTAATTCAATTTCAAAATCGAGAACATCAAAAGTAGCAATTTAACTTTAAAAATAATACTGTTCTTACTTTGGTTATTTTTTTCCAAATATCTGGAAAGCGTTACTTACTACCACGCCCAATTTACACGAATAATCAAAACACTTTCGTGCCAAGGTTATGTTACTGATTTGTAAATGAAACTGCGGTACACAAGCAGGCAGGTGGTAGCAATAGACGCAGCCGGCGTGAAGTGCGCTGTGTGCTATGTATCACTGTGTTTACAGTAGTGGCGTGCGCGCCCGCCCTGGAGCGACGCCAACTAATCTGCTCTCAACAGGTAAATGGAGCCCGCCCGTCCACGATGACATCACACTCGCATTACGCGCTCAACACTCTGAATCACCTCATTCTAAATATCTTAATGCCATTCAAATACTATATATACGATACTTGTTATATAACAAGCAGTTTCTTATTTATATTCATAAAGTGAATAAAGGAAATGAAACCATATTTACGATTTTATCTCTTATGCAAAAACTATTATTGCAGTTATAATCTCTTTAACAATAAGGAATGTTTTTCATTTGTAAAAAAGGTAAAAAATCTGGTAGCCAGTAGCCGCACGTGCATCGGACAGGGATGCGGCTTGTTATTAACTTTTTAAACGATTGTGTTAATTAGCGCGCTTCACGGCGAGCCACCCTCGAGCGCTGCAAACCGCGGAGTAAAAAACAATGAACGATACATTACGCTATTAATTAAATATATTATAGGAGTTACCATCGGGCTTGTACACCAGGCAAAACACAATTACTATATCAATGCAGATTAAAATTGAGTGTCGTTTTAACTGTTTTATATTAGAAATGTTTGCTGTGAAATTTTTTCTTAATTTATTTTAAATATGAGTTGTAAGTTTTATTATATTGGTTACTCTATGTTTTTATTATAGTTTAATTAACTGTATCTTTTGTTTGTTGCAGCAACTCTTCCGATCACAACAAGCGGCGGCGGCCGGTGGTCAAGCGGCTGCGGCTCAGCTACAACTGCTGCAGCAACAGCAGCAACAACAATTCCAACTCCAACAACAGTTAGCAGCGCAGCAAGCCTTCACACAAGCACCGTACGTGATAAATGCCGGACAGGAAGGCGCGCCGTATGTTAGTGCACTGATCGCTGGCGTGCCGCCGTACTACGGCGTAGCGGCCCCGTGGGGCGTATACCCGGGGCTAGTAGCGCAACCGACACAGCAACAGGCGCAGCAACCGCGTCGGCCGTTGACCCCGCAGCAAGGCGAGCAGCAAGTGAACGGACAGGGCCAGTACGTGATCCCGTACTATGACCCCGGGTCGCTAGTGATGGGCGGACGCAATGGCACGCCGTTGCGACTGGTATCGCCGGGTGGCGTGCTGGCGCCGCGACAATACCCGCCGGCTCCAACGCACCCCGCTGCCACGCCAGCACCACCCGCCTCCGCGCAGCCGCAACAGCCGCAACCCGGTAAGCCGCCCCTACACATAAACACACCGCACAGACACAAGAGTCACACTACCGTCACATACATTGCATATATCAACAGTTCTACAAAAATTAGAATATAGATTTAGATGACTTTATTGGTTGACTTCGTCATAAATTAGAATAAAATAATTAATTAATTATAGAATTATGAACAATCATTACTTTAAGCTCGGCTAAGGGAAATTATTTTTCACGAATTTGACAGTAAATTGCGGAGTAAATTTTTACAGTGCTCGCGTGTTATTAGTTGTCAATGACCATACAGCATAAGCATTTATATACACAACCATATACTGCACAACAAATCTAAACAGGCAATGTAAATAAGCATAATAGATATATAAAATTAACAAAAATATTCATTTTGTATTTGACCTAAAGATTAGTTAAAACCACCAGGATAACGATTTAATACCATAATTTTCAAACTAAAAATATTAATGTTTTTACACATTACACATTAAGAAATTATAACTAATGCCATCTAATAAAACGATATAAATACAAGTATCCAATAAAATTGTAATTATTTAATTATGTTAGTTCATGATGCTTAGGATAAAAAATAACCTTTAATTTACTACCGAACGTAAGTTTTATATAACGACTGTGTGGAAAAAACTGAATCGAAATATTTAAAATTTAAAAGATAGGTATTTTAATTTACTAAGTCGGCGATCAAGCAAAAAACAAGGATATAATTTTGATACATCATTTTGTTGATAGGTTTCCTTATACTTTGACTAGGATTCCATAATTGATATTAGTTTATTTAAAGATAGTAAGATATATTATATTAAATTAGTAAATTATTCCTTATAAAAAATTGTAGCGACTGTACGGCGAAACGTCAAAATTACCTCATTATTCTTTTCACTATAAAGTTTCGCTGTGGCCGTTTAAATAAAAATAGGTAAATTATCAAACGGTGCTTTGATTTTTTTTTCTAATTTAGTAAGCCGTCAAGGTTTTTACTGTTTTAGTTTTGTTTATCTTTTACTCAAGGTATTTTATAAAGTAGTACAACGTTACGACAACATCGTATTATAGTCGGAGAGAGTTTATTCGGTAATCAGTGGAACTAATTTGCTTCTATAAAGTTTCTTTTTATAATTGTTATGGTGTAAACGATAAATTTATAGTAAGGGAGCTGGCGAGTAGAATTTATTTATGATCGCGTGGCGGTCATTAATAACTAATAGCGATCATTTTATAATAGGAAACATTGAGAACCGTATCGGCCATAACGCTGCGTTGTTAATTATTAGCTCTTCGAAAAAAATATCGTATTAAAAACTAACTAAACCTCACTATCTAAATTAAATTGATTTGTATAATTATTATTGTTTCATAGCTTCATTCATTGCGGTTTTGGTTTACACATTTGTATGTTTGACAATTCCTCAGTGTTGCGTTATTAGTATGGGCTAATAAAATAGCGATCTGAACTAACATCTTTTTTATTTATTGAATAATAGGATACGAAATTTTGACGTAAAACAAATATGAATAATTTTATCTTTCGATTCATAATCCTCTATTGAATTTATACAAGTATAGTAGCTGTTTTATATTTTGTGCTCTATACATCCTACAAATTCATATGTAAACCTAAATTGAAAAGAATGAAGCTGTGAAACAATTAAAATTTAACTTACCAGTTAGCGAAGTTCTATGTTAACAGCTTCATTCGAAGCGATCAAACCATCCCTATATTAAATAAATTTATAATATGCGATATAATATATGGACGCAAATAAGCAATACCATGTCAACCCACACGAATGTAATTTCGAGAAAAACGCGTTTGAAAATTTTGAACAACTTGCTTTATATGAAATTTTTTATGTATTGGTCAACTTTTCGGCAATTTCAAGATGTATGTAAGTTATTTTACTTATTTTAACATAAAATAAGTATACAAACTGCATATTTCGTATATAATATAACCCAAAATGTTTAAAATAATACATAAATTGCATGATTTAAAAATGGCTTTTTAGAAGTTTTAAAGCTTAAAACCCTACAAATATTTTAAAAAATGTTCTTCAGCCATTTGCCAACACTTCTGCATAAATAACTCCGTTTTTTCAATTTTGTGGGTTGACATGGTATTGCTTATTTGCGTCCATATATGTCCATGAATAAAGCCTTACCTTAGACAATCATATATTAGATTGGGACCAAGGGACCAACGATGCCGGCGTGAAGGCGGGGCAAATTGACGGCAGCTGTCAGAGCTACTATAACAAAAATAAAATAAATACCCATCGATATGAGACATTAGAAAAACATAAACCGAACTGTTCGTCAGCTCCCTAAGCTATCCTACTGTTATAGTACCGTATATTTTATAAAATCGAAGGAGGTTTTACTAGGTTGCTTGATGTCTGCGTATGTGTCTGATAATTCGATTTTAAAAAAGACTCACAATTTTTTTTATCTTAATTACGTAATATGAAGCCATTATTATTCCTTTGTTGCTTATAAAAATCTTCGAAATAAAAAAAGGTTGAGGTCAAAATTGTTAACATTCATTTAAGTCTAAACAAAAAATGGACCAATGATAGTGAATGTTAAAGATAGAAAAATATTTGTTCTGTATTATTCGTTTCATAACTGGTTTACGTATAAATAAATAAGCAGTGCTATGAATATTTAAAGGACTAAGCTTGTCTTTCCTTAATTTCGTAATACGTATTTAACGATTTTAAAATCGTGTATTCGTACTTATATATACAACTAGATTCTGCCAGCGGCTTTGCCCGCGTGAGTAAACATTTTTAATACAAACTTTGAACCCCCATTTTGAACCCCTCAGGGGTGGAATTGAACGTAAAGAAAATGTATTTCTTAAGTCTTCGCACATCTTTCTTTATATTTAATTGTTCACCAAAATACATCGCTATATGCTTCTGGTTTTAAAAATGACAAACATCCCATACCTTTAAATCACTTTTCCACCCCTTCAGGAGTAGTATTTTAGAAAACGTTAAAACACATTTCTAAAACAATTTTTTTCTAGGCCAATGATATATGTTAGTCAGCCTTCTATATAATTAATTATATAGATTATTTATATAACTGTAACATAGACATTAGCTTTACTTTCTATGCGTTGAATTAATATAATTGCAATAAATGTATGATTTTCGATGTCCCTTATTGCTCGCGAGAGTTGCATACTTTAGAAACTTGTTCTTTTTTTCAAATTCAACTATTATTCTAATAAATAAATAATGCGGATTAAGCCGAGGGCAGATGCTAGTAACCTTGTTCGACGACGGCGGTATAATTTATATTCTTGACGATTTAGTTTCTTTTTATGGACATATTTACGACAAATAATATCGATATTTTACGTCGAAAACGCCCATCTTGACAACTGTGTTGTGGTCTTATTGATTACCTAAACATCGAAATTACTATTATTATTATAAATATTACTATTATAAATTTGTTTCAATTGTGGACAAAATGCGGCGAACTTTGGTCATTCAAACATGACGAATTATAGAAAGTTGAATTGAGTAGGTATAAATAAGAACGAAAATAGTAGTCTATTTTTTTAGAACCCGTTACCAATTAATTTTAGAAAATACTTTCAGTTCAATATCATCAACATTACATTTCGTCACGTATTTTTCTAGTTTTTAATTTGCATTCAGTAATATTGTTTGGTTAACTTGATTCGTAACAATTTTACTAAGTATTTATGGTTACGCATGCCGTACGTCTAACAGTGAGTGCATCTAGAAAATAATTAGACCTTAAATATTGTACATATTGCTTTGTTATTGCTTATTATAATAATGTGTATCATTTACCAATATTTTTAGGGTCCGACCGAAACTGGTTTTTCAGCCGAAACCGAAACCGAAACCGAACTTTCGGCCTCCTTCTCAGTTTCGGCCGAAACCGAAACCGAAACCGAAACTTTTTAAAAAATATTTGAAATTACGTTTTTTTACTGAAATTTGAATTTCAAGTTTTTTTAACATTTATTTGCATGTATACATTCGTAGTCAACTAATTAGGAACGGAAAATAATTTGGTTAAAAAATTTTTTAAAAGAAAAATTTAAAATATATGTTAAAAGGTTTATTTTATGAGATACTGTTTGTTGTAAAGTATACTATTCAATGGTGTGTACTTTTTCGAAGCTAAGAATATTTTAATATAGTTTATTTAAAAATAAATCTCTTGCATCGAAATTGCTCATTTACTGACTGACCATCTCATTAGGGACAGCAAGAGTTAGTGTTTTATATTCGATTTTTAATAAATAAACCTGAAATACAAAGGCGTAAAGCTTTTGTATTTTTATTTAACGTCATTCTTTAGTTTATAGTTTTAATTAATATCACAATTTATTATTTAAACATGGGTCTCTTATTTAAGTTGTGAAACGACAAAGCGAAAACAATTTTATCTCAACGTAAATGGCCATACCGTAAAATAGCTTATCATTTGATTTGCTCCAAAAGTATGGTTTTCAACGCTTTTCAATATTTTCAAACCTATAAAACTACTGAAACTGTGTACCTAGAAAGAAATTTAGATCGCAGACTGGTAATAGCTTTAAAAAAGTTCCCCTTGTAGGCTCTGTAATTATTAAAAGACAAATATTTGGACTAGAACTTAGTGGCGAAGTAACATTAGTGGCGCTTTAACACGAAAACGATCCAAAATATACTTCACTGTTTATTAAACGATTCCTAGCCGGTGAACTACGTCAGTTTTAGATTGGCCTGCCAATAGCCTAGACATGAATTCTTTGGATCATTTGGACGCAAATAAGCAATACCATGTCAACCCACACGAATGTAATTTCGAGAAAAACGCGTTTGAAAATTTTTAACAACTTGCTTTATATGATTTTTTTATGTATTGGTCAAGTTTTTTGGCAATTTCAGATTTATGTAAGTTATTTGCTTATTTTCACAAAAAATAAGTATACAAACTGCATATTTCGTTTAAAATATAACCCAAAACGTTTAACATAATACATAAATTGTATGATTAAAAATGGTTTTTTTAGGAGTTTTAAAGCTTAAAATCCTACAAATATTAAAGAAAAATGTTCTTCAGCCATTTACCAACTAACGAAACGTGTCATTATTTGATGTTAATTTTTAATAGAAAGCGTTACTTTTTAAATGAATTTAATATAAATCTACACTTTTCTTAAGTGTCCCTAATTACTTGTCCAGAGTTATATTAGCACGAAGGAGAAGTAAAGTTGAATTTTAATAGTTGTTATTTTTAGTACAATCCATTCCAATAATTATTTATTCTATTACGGAAACATTGGTTAAATGATCAAGATCAGATCAACATTAAAAAAAAACGTAATGAAGACTTCATGTAAACTGAAATTACGGAAAATATAAATAAATGTTACTTATATTATACCAATGTCCCTAATTAGTTGACCACAACTGTATATAATATAGACAGTTAAATAAAATAAAAACTAAAAATTCATTAAAGTTATAACCATTTTTTTGTCATGAAAATACAGGTCTTACTATTAGGAGTAAACTTAAAAACACAATTTGTAGTTAGATATACTAGGTACATAACTAATTAGTAATATGTTGTGTTCACAATATTTTAAAGATCAATCTAAATACTTATTTCTGGAGATTTTTGGCCACGTCAGCGAGCGGTCACGAGTTAGCTGCGAAGTTTACCGAACAACGCACGAAAACTCACGAACACTCGAGTTTCGGCGAGGCCGAAAGTTTCGGCTATATTTTGGCCGAAACCGAAACTAAAGCCGAAACTAGATTTTTGGCCGAAACTGGCCGAAACCGAAACCGAAACCGAAATTTCGGTCGGTCACTAAATATTTTAAGTTTTTCAACTTCTTCAAATAATTGTTTGTGGAAAAATAAGTAGGTTTATCATAATGAGAACTTTGACAGTAGCTAGAATTGTAATTAGTAATATCTTATTTCTACCTCATTACTTTGAAAGTTTAAGTAGACATAGATAATAAACGTAAGCTGACCTAACTAATATTTTTTTTGTAAAAATAATTTCATCTCCGGACACGAAATAGACGTTCATTTCAACTGCTCTCGAATGAACGACTTTTCAGATTTTGTAAATAAAAGCAAAAGTATATAAGAGTAGAAGTTCAAATTTGTACATAAGCGGGTGTACAGAGTTGAGCGGCGAGCG
The DNA here is from genome assembly GCA_023373885.1 of Hestina assimilis. Classification (NCBI taxonomy): domain Eukaryota; kingdom Metazoa; phylum Arthropoda; class Insecta; order Lepidoptera; family Nymphalidae; genus Hestina; species Hestina assimilis. The sequence continues at coordinate 5,589,754 of CM041741.1, read as the reverse complement.
TAGGGGTGCGAGCAGAGACCGGAGAGTGGAGCGCGGAGGTATGTTGTTGCAGGCGGCGGCGCGGTGGCGACGCGGCGCGACTCGCTGGAGTTCGGCGGCGGGGGCGCGCTGCAGGACTATGCGCGCAAGTGGGGGCCCTCGCCGCTGTCACCGCCACTCGGCGCCGCGCTCGGCCCCGTCGGCCTGCGCCCCGTGTCCGCCGCGCCCGGCGCCGAGACCGCCAAGTACAGGTGACCACCACCACCACCACCACCACCACCAGCAGCACGACAACGACCACGACCACCACGACACCGCACACACATGCGTAAACGATAACGTTGAATACACGCAATGAACTGAATTATATTATAAATGATATACATTCTTGTCGTTACGAATATCGATGTACATTTTCTATTAAGTGTGGCGATGTTGTGTCCCGTGCGTTGAGAGCTCATCGAGTTATAAACATTGTACATAGCTTTGTAAATTATCATTGTACATGATCGCGCATTACCCATGTACAGAGAGTTGTAAGAGATATATAACTATACTTTTATTCTAGCATGCTCATTTGATTTCACATTCTTCATTATGCTTTTAGAGTACGTGTCTTAAATGTAATACGTGCGTTTTCAACTTTTCGGTGAGCTGTTTGTTTATATTACGTTTATATTACAGGGTCAGCAGTTTAGCGCAAGGCTTAACATCGAATGGTGGAATGTTCGGATCATCATCATCGTTATTGAGCAAACTCAGTGGAGTCGGAACTATCTCAGGTTGGTACGGCATTAGATCGATGTATTTACAGCTACTCACAAACCTTTTGACACGTTTGACTCGTGACCGTCTAGAAAATTACATAGAGATTTACGTAAGTTATGTATTTGGAATAGGCTTGCTTTGTTTCATTTAAACGTGAATTATGTACATATTTTGTTTAGGGTCGACGACCCTTACTAAACTTTAGCACAAGTTAATATCTTAACATGAAAATGTATATATAACCAGTAAAAACTGTACAGTTTTATAAATCCCTAACATGGGCAAGCCACCCCGAGGCTTTTAGAATGAGCTCGAAAACGACGAGATCCGAAACAATACTAGTTTTGATAGTCATTGTATATTTTAGGACGAATGAACGAATTTTTATGCATTGTTTTTCTACAGAAATAGTTGTTACAATAAATTGGCTGGCCTGTTTTCACGGGACGAACAGTCGCTGTGACGAAATCGGTGGAACATTATTTTTTTTTAATGAATCTGCTATAATAACGAAATTTTCTTCTCTAGATTAGATTTCTTAAAATCTGGAAGAATATAATTTTCGAAATGTAACCGATCGATATACAACCCTAAACCCTTATTTTACTTTTACATACTGGCTTTATTAGTAAAATTCTTACACATAACAAGGTCTTCTTCTTTCTCCTAGCATTATTCCCTGTATTTTCATAGGGTCTGCTCATACTCTTATTCTGATTTGACTGGTTACTATAAGAGTGAACGATTATTATTAGATGTTATGATAACAATCGGGACCGACATCATAACGTGCTCTCAGAGGCAGGGTGGAGACCCGCAAGGACTAACGCCCAGACGGAAACACATATTTGTAACAAACATATGCTCCGAGCGGGGATCGGACCCGTGACCGTCAACAAAACCTATCAAACCATAATATAATTCATCTATTTTGGCTTTGGAGTAGAACTATTCAGGACGTGATCGCAACGCAATCAACCACGTAACAAAGTTACTCGATCGAAATATAAGGCAAAAATGTAGTCTTGCGTCAACTAATTACACATTACTTACAACAGTTATTGGTGCATCGTAGTCTTGCATGTCTTCGTAGCGTTTGGTAATTATATTTACCACGTACCCGTAAAATAAATGAGTATATATAGAAAACAATAATAAACTTGAATATACAAGGTCTTTTATTGCAAGAGGTCGGCTAGGTAGGTACCACCGCAGTGTCAGTTATTCTACCGTAAAACAGGTTCGAAGGACTCTACAGCTAGTCAAAATACTGGCTAAAGGAGATTTAAGAACCAATATCTCGAAGTTGGCAACGCATGAGTGACACCTAGAGATGATTAGTGTCACAAGCGCTCATAGGCTACGACAACCGCTTACCATAAGGTGGGTCGTGTGGTTGCTTACCAGCTTAGCCAGCTTACAAGAATATAAAAACAAACATGAGAAAGAGACATACATAATTACAATTATACGAGCGAAAGTTTATTCGATTACAACCCGGCAGGGACAACGGCCAGGCACCAAGGTTATAGGTTAAGAAACATCCATGCTATATAATTATTCTGCAAATTAATTATATTATTTATTTTAACTCGAATATGTCTACGAAGTAAGTTGAATTGATAAAAGATTATTTGTCTTTGTCGTAAAAGCGATCACATTGAGATAGCCTCTAGTAATTGCAAACACGTGGACCCAACTACTGCTACGATAATTATATCATTGAGTCAATGAAGAGTACATTCCTTCTCTTTGTAAATTATCCCATTCAGCAATAGCATTTATGTAACAGCATTATCTATGAAAATTGTGTTATTATACTGCATGTTTACATACGATTTATTATGTGCTACCTTCTGTCCGCAACTTCGTCCGCGTCATATACTATTTTTAATGAGGCATCTTTAATGCTCTTATACAAGCTTTCACTCTCTATTTCACCCCCTCCAAATTTTGTTTTCGTGACAAAAAGTAGCCTAAAACCATCTCACTAGTCCAATCTATTTCTATACAAAAATTAATCATTTAGGCTTGTAAGCGTTACATCAATAATCTCAATTTCGCATTTATAATAATAGTAAAGATTATGTAAACTTGAAAGGTAAATTCGTAAAGACGGACGAACGTCCTGTATAACGTAATACGATTTCCGAATGTAAGCGGTATTATATTTCCCAAGTTTTTATTTTTCGTTTTTTTATACGCACAAATATATTTTTACCTAAGAAAATATAATCCCTAACTATCCGAAATTTCTGAGTTGAAAGTTTTGTGTTGATTAAACTCATAGACTTATTATATATGGACAATTCGATATGCCCAAAGATCCGTTACTGCTCGCTTCTTCGTAATTTCGCACTAACTTAACATAAATTATATTGCGATTTTCGATAAATATATTTCGAACTTTATATTATGTACATTACGCCACCTGCAGGCTCACAAATGTCATGAATTTAGATATTTAGCCAATTTTTGTTTATTTTCCACTAGCTGTGCCTGCGGCTTCCCACTTGTGAATAACGGTTTTTAAGAGGCATCTTTGTTGCAGTTGAAATATATTGTCCGTAATACATATTATTCGTACAGGCATGTTTTCCGGTCTGGTTGTGTTTGTCCTTGTCATTGTGAATGTTTCCGGACCCCGACACAGGATATAATTATCCTAATGGGGGCCGTTGAGTGTGTAGCGTTTATTTATTTATTTATTTATACTTTCAACCACTTCAAGCCTCTTTCACGACGAAAGGCTTCAAAATCGATTCAATTAATTCAGTATTTATAACATTAAGCGATTACATACTATCTTTAATAACCAAGAACAACAACAGCTTCCACGGTCGATCGTGTGTACCGAGAGCCTACGATTGAAAATCGGTGTTGGAATGCGCCCATCTCAACTAAAGCCGAGTAAAAATCCCTTTTTGTGACGTCATCACCTTTGTATTGTTTTGCCAGAATTTTAATTGTACATTTACTTAAATACCTTAAAAAGTTAAATACCTCGTATTCATCTTATTTTTGATTTTCTTTTTTTTTTGCTTTCTGATTATATGCATATTGCATTATGTGTAGCTTTTAATTATTATTCTTATTTAAAAACAAGGCGATACATAAAATTACACCATACAATATACAACATACTATATAATTATACAATTATACATTCACACGTACTGAACATTTTAACCCAATTTATTTGCATCTACAGTTGCAGAATTAAGTTCTCATGAGCGCATGAGGAACAAGATTAGTAGTAGGCTGGAAGGCTAATTAATCATTATTACAAATTCAACAACAATATGGTGGATTTCAGTCACTTCCTAACCATGTTTGTACTTCACACGACGATCAATTCTCACAAAAGTTTCGGCATAACGTAAAAGATTACAAAATAATTCTTGACAATACCATCACAAGGTCAAATCAAAAAAGAAGAATCTCCTTAAGGTCGTTTTAGAAATTTAATATTATCATTTTGTATAATAAACAGGTTTCAAAGCAAAGGCATCTTGTTTTAATAGTGTGGAACTATAACCACTATATACGTAATTGAATCAGTGACTTATTTATACTTTTCTCAATCGTGTCTTGATAACTGTAGTTAAATTACGTAAAATCCTCATAGGACTTTGATTTAGTAGAACTAACTTTTAGTGCATGAAATAACCCCATTTGTTAGCGATATAGATATAGACATTTAATAACCAAAAAGATTTTGTAATGGATTTTCTGTTGTTTTATGGTGCAAAAATGAAGAGTTTACCGTTGGGAAATCTTATTATGGATTTTAAAATCTGAAAGCTTAAGATTAGGCTATTTGAGTGGAACTTAATTAGGTTGCTGCGAGAATGTTGTTTTTACGGCCACTGTTCTACTCCATCGCCAATTTAGCTCACTTGACTGACTAGTTGAAGTACTTTCAATATATCCTTTCAAAATTATGGTCTGTTAATTAATGCAAATTTAAATCGATCGAATAAGAGGATGACCAAAATATATGTAGTTCTATGTTAAAGTAAATAAAAGAAATGTAGATTTAAACGAAAAGTAATCAGGAGGCGAGCTTATCAATTTCCTAAGATTGTTTTGTTATGTTTTTTTCAACATCATTAAGGTGGGAAATAGTGTACGGATATAACAACTTATGTTTATTTTACACCAATCTTTTACTTGCAATGTCACCTCAGACAAAATAGTGAATTTAGGGAAACAGATATCAATGCGGGTTCGTGTCGAAAATCACCACAACTCTACACACACAAAAACAATCATAAAATACTTACAAGAGTAACCATACGTTTTAGGAATAGTTCTGTGTATTGTTAATTATTTTATACTCCATCTTCAGTCTTCAGTCTTATTCATGTATAATAATTGTTCTTTATATCTTTATTTTTAGAATTGGTAGGCGGTGGCGTTGGCGGGGTGGGTGTCGGCGTGGGCGTGGGAGTGGGCGTGGGCTCGGTGGGTGGTCTGGTGGCGGGCGACAAGCCGGCGGCGGGCCGCTCCCGCCTGCTGGAAGACTTCCGCAACAACCGCTTCCCCAACCTGCAGCTGCGGGACCTCGCCAACCACATCGTCGAATTCTCACAGGACCAGCATGGCTCGAGGTAACTATTACCGCTCAACACATCTCATCAATATAGTGCTTACTATTCCATTTGTTTCTTTATTTTTATATTATTTTACTACTCAATATCAATAAGGAATCAGGAAGGAAAGGAGGGTCGTAATAAGACTTAAATTTTTATCAAAGTAATTAATAGTTGCTCAATGTCCTTATATCGTAATATAAATTTAAGGATAATTAAAATTGTTATACGAGTAATTAGTTTGTTTTTTCATATTGTATTATGTTAAAAGATTTTCTATAAAACTAGCTGTGCCCGCGGCTTCGCTCGCGTTGATGTAGTGTTTCGATAATCCCACAGGAACCTAACATTTTGCAGGATAAAAAAGATTTGCGTGCAAAACGTCATGAAAATCCGTTCAAAAGTTTATCGATTTTAATTAAATAAAAAGTAACTGAATATTTTACCCGAGAATGTGTTTTACCATTGTCTTGCTGAATTCTGTAGTACACCAGTGCGTGCTCAAACCAACATACAGACAGATCAGATATTTCTAAAAATACAACATTTTTTGGCCCCATACAATTTTTTTTAATGAAAATATAAAATGAACAGACAGGTGAAATTTACAACTTTACTATATTATGTAATATATAGATATTTCAATCGATCGACGTGAAAGACAAAAATCAAGGTTTAATGTCGGTATATATTTATAAGTCATATTTGCACGTGGTTAGCGTAAGTCGATCAACACGACCTCTTAAAGGCTTTTGCAAACATGCGCGCGTCGTTCTATCAACAGGTGGAATTATCCGTTTTGCAAATACACAGTACGGGAAGTGCGATGCCTTTGTATTGTTTGCTTTGATAGGCCGATTATTATATTTATTTTTGATAAAATATTTTATTTATATCAAAATTTAAAGTATTGAATGCACTTTGAAAGCCTTATCAATGAAAGCTCAAGGACCATATAAAAACGCAGCAAAAGAAAAGTTTAAAATTTAAACTTTTCTTTCATATACACGATATCGATTTGTGCGGGAACTTGTCCCTTGTGAATAAAGACAAATGGACTTTGTTTCATGGTAAATGCTTTGTTTCAGATTTATACAGCAAAAATTAGAAAGAGCAACAGTTCAAGAAAAACAAATGGTGTTTAATGAAATTATTGGAGCCGCCTATAGCCTGATGACAGACGTCTTTGGAAATTATGTAATTCAGAAATTCTTTGAGTTTGGCACAACGGAACAAAAAACAACGCTAGCTCAGAAGGTAATCTATACTTCTAAGTTTCACTCTTTATTTCCTGAAATTTGAGTACTGTGATGTTACGTTTTGACGATGATATAATACTATAAGATCATTATATAAAAATATTTAACCGTGGATAATTGACAGATATAAAAATGGTATAAAACTATGTTTATTTTTTATATTTTAGTTTTAGAAGTCATTTTATTAGCAACAATAATAAAATATTTGTTTTTGTTAATAAAGATGAGATGTTTAGTTCTTACATACATTGAAGTTAATTTATTTGCAAAACAAGTAAATATAGAAATATTATTATTTAATTTTTAAATGTTATTTTATTCTTATAAAAGGTGAAGGAACTCAAAACAATAGATTTTTTAAAATCGTTAAAAATTACAATACCATGAATAAATTTACACATGGGCGTTAATTGAAAAAAATAAACACAGTTGTAATATTATATAGTATTGATGTGTGTGTGCGTGTGTGCGTGCGCAGGTGCGCGGTCACGTGCTGGCGCTGGCGCTGCAGATGTACGGCTGCCGCGTCATCCAGAAGGCGCTGGAGTCCATCCCCGCCGAGCAGCAGCAGGAGGTGGTGCGCGAGCTGGACGGGCACGTGCTCAAGTGCGTCAAGGACCAGAACGGGAACCACGTTGTGAGTACAGTACACAGATCACTTTTTATTTATTTATTGAGACCAGTGGTTCCCCATAACGGTCCACGGTTTTATTATACTGAGGCATGAAAAACTAGGAATTACACATATGCATTGGCTCATCACTACTCACGCTCACAAATATAGATAATATATTTGATTAAGAGGTGGCCTTTACCTCGTGTTATTTTTTGAAGTTCGAAGGGCGATGGCACTTTATTATTGTGTAAATATAAATCTATTTTATCTACAGCATACATAGTTATTCAATATTTGACGATGTTGTTTACTACTAACTATTTTAAAAAATAATTAAAGTAGATTCAGAAATTGTAGGGCCCGAGAACTTTTAACATTATGGTACACAATTAATTGGAGTTGGAATAAAAAATGTGAAGGAATATGTTAAAACAAAATATACGCTTGCAGGTACAAAAATGCATAGAATGCGTGGAACCGACGGCGCTACAGTTTATAATAAACGCTTTCGCCGGTCAAGTGTACGCGCTGTCCACGCACCCGTACGGCTGCCGCGTCATCCAGCGCATCCTCGAGCACTGCACGCCCGAGCAGACCGCGCCCGTGCTCGGCGAGCTGCACGCGCACACCGACCAGCTCATACAGGACCAGTACGGCAACTACGTGGTGCAGCACGTGCTGGAGCACGGCGCGGCCGAGGACCGCTCGCGGCTCGTGGCGGCCGTGCGCGGGAAGGTGCTGCAGCTGTCGCAGCACAAGTTCGCCTCCAACGTGGTCGAGAAGTGCGTCACGCACGCCACGCGCAACGAGCGCGCGCTGCTCATCGACGAGCTCTGCGGCTTCAACGACAAGTGAGCATATCCCCCACCCACAAATACAACCCTCTCTCGAACCTCGGACACCGACTCGCTAACGTCGTTCGCTTTTGTTACAGCGCTCTCCACGTCATGATGAAGGATCAGTACGCCAATTACGTAGTTCAGAAGATGATAGACGTGGCGGAGCCGACGCAGCGCAAGGTGCTGATGCACAAGATCCGGCCGCACGTCGGGTCGCTGCGCAAGTACACGTACGGCAAGCACATCATCGCCAAGCTGGAGAAGTTCTTCATGAAGGCGCCGGAGCTGGGGCCCATCGGGCCGCCGCCGCCCAATCCTGTCCTGTAGTCTGTGTAAAGAAGTATTAACGCCCGCGGAGATAGGCTGATGCGACGGCGCGGGTATCCCCGCCTATTATAAATTTTGTGAATATTTGCGATTGTACATTTGTAACTATAGAGCCGCCGCCCGCCGGGTGGCGGCACGGCGCCCTGTACATAGTAGCGACGATACAGATAGCGGACTGATGTACAGAACATACGATTACTGTTTACTGTAACAATAGTTGTACAGCGTCGACGCCGACCGGTGCTCGGCCGTCGCGTCACCGCGGCGTAGCGATTACTGCGTTTCTAGCTCTTAAGTGTTCTAGTATTATTCGTTGTTCGTATGAATCTATGTATAAATATTTGAACGTTTCTCATTCTCGTGTAATTTATGAATCGAAGGAAAGCTGCGATCCGATGAATCCGCGCGTTTCCGTAATTTAGCTCGTTGTAGATTTACTATTAGCTGGTCTAGGGGACCTTGAATCTTTGAAAGTGATGAAATATGCCGCAGGCAGTTCTAGACAATCGGCACTATAGTCGTGATTATAATATTATTATTTTGTAGTTTTCAAGTCGAGCTCTCGTTTAAGTTTAAAAAACCGGCTTTAAAATCGTAAATAGCTTATCGAATATTTTTAGCGCCGGCATGTATAGTTTTTCAATTATAATTTTGTGAAAATGATATTTTTGTATATTTTTATGTAACGTGTAACTAAGTTATTTAGTTGGCCCCCGGGCGGGGGCGCGCTTCGAGCGGGCGATGCTTATGTTGTGTGCATAGGTTATAGTGATGATTGTAAAGTCCTGTACTGATAGTTGTAGTCCGAGGTCTGCCTTGCCGGTCGCACGTCACAAGCGTAGCTGCTCCTCATTCCCCCTCTGTAATTATTTTTATAGGAAGCGTAGTTTCCTACGACACCTCAGATTTTTTACGTCTAGATGTAATTGAAAATAAAATTATTGTATATGGCTGTACAAAAATGTTAACAAAATGATTTGTAAAACCTGTATGTGATGGAATAAGGCGGGGCGTCGTGAGCGACGAGGTGTGACTGATCGCGGCTCCAGCCGTCCCGTCTTGTAGGTTGTACTAGATAACATTTATATGATGATCCATCTATTTAGACATTAATTAATAAAGCATTTCTGTAATAATATTACAAGGTATCCGTAGTTTTATTATAACCGACCTTATAACCCATATGATATACGAAACATATAATACTGGTTAAAAAGGAATATAATCGTATAGCTTTTTCACAATTACAAAGAAACTACATTTTGGTATTTGGGCAATGATTTCTCAGAAATTAAATTAATTTCAACCAGATAGTGTAAAATATATCAACATAATAAGCAACAACGTAAAACAAGTAATTCTGTGTAAAAAACACTAAGTGGGATATTGCGAGATTTTGTAATACTGATTTGATGAAAACATGCAATCTCAGTATTATTGGTATGGATAATGGTGATACCAATCCAGTAACACAAACAACTTTTAGCGTCGACTGCGATTCCCCCGTATTTGGACTATATAGTGTGTATTTTAACAGCAAATTTTCCTCACCGAAGGGTTAACAACATTAATGAAATAAACAAAGGCTCTAGCATATTCTAAACAGCATCTACTTCATTGCTACATAATGACAGTACCAATTCAACAGCGCATACTTATGGTGATCATCGTTTTTGTAGTGAGTTTTTGTTCACTTGGGTGCCATATTCATTCGGCTTTATGAACCAAATTATTTAACCGATTGTGAAGAAGAATTTTATAATTCTTTTCATAAATGACAGACTTTTGTTGAGGTAAAAATAACAAATTAATTATTAACCAAATTCGCGCCCATAAAAAATGTCATATCCATTCTTTCATCCGTTATTTTTCTTGAAAATTTTAAAAGTGAAAAAAAAAATTTAAAGTCTGAATTGAGAACCTCTTTTTTTTAAGTCAGTTAAAAATACGTGTCGGTTTTTTATTGCCATCTTAATTTTATAAAGGGTTTTTTATTCATGAAACTTATTCCCTAAAACGAAAAAGTCGCCTCTCCCAGACTTAACAATAGGATCCCAGAAAGCTATCAAAAACTTTCTATTAATAAGTTAAAAAAAAGTCAAGAAACGTTTATGTTGTAAGGGCTATTATAAAATGAGAAAAATACATTTAAAAATAGAACCTTGTTTGAACCATGAGCTTGTTTCGCTGGTTCTTCTAAGTTCTGCTTAATTTTGGAGTCGGTCACAGAATCTTTCTCTTAACAAATAGGCGTCATACTTTATACGTTAAATAAAATATTTGATTTTAAACTATATGGATGGGGCAGTGAATAAAAAAAATATATATATAAATAAATAAAACTCCAACTCACTTCCTAAAATCATGCCTCGCGTCGAAACACCCGCCTTAAAGCTTGAGTTACAACGAAAGTATTATGAAAGTACAAAATTATATTTAGCAGTACCAGGAAACAATAAAACACCAAATGTAATGACTTATTATTTTAATTTTTTTCAGTATTAACTTATATAGACCCACAATGTAAACCAGCGACTCGTATTATTTATCCTCATCCTTTTCCTTGGGTTCCTTCGTTTTGGGCTTCATACTTCGTTCCCTGTCTCGGTCGCGGTCACGTGATCGCTCCCGTTGACGCGGCGAGCGGGATCGCGATTTGTGACGTCTTGATCTCGATCGAGATCGTTCTCGTCGGTACGATCTAGATTTTAAAATAAACGACTGTTACGACTAGAATTGTCAGTGTATTAACAATAGTTCTAAAATTTAAAATTTTACCATAAACATCTTTATACATATTAATTATAAAGCTTTTGAAAAAAAATTTAAACAATATATATATTCTCTTACTTTTCTCGAATTCGATCTGGTTTGATGGAGCGCGATCGTTCCCGGTCCCTGTCTCTCTCTCTCTCTTCCTATAAAAAATAAATTAAAATTAGTAGTTAAATACAATATTTCTATCAATATCAATTAAAGTATTCAATAACCAGATTTAGTATTGTGATAGTTATGATGAATTAAATATCTTACCTCTTCTCTTCTATCTCTGTCCCTGCGTTCTCTATCGTCTCGCTCTCTCAGTCTGTCCCTGTCTCTATCTCTCTCCCTATCGCGCTCTCTTTCCCTTTCTCGTTCATGTAAATGCGGAGGCAGATGTGAACGAAAAGGCGGCGGGAAAGGAGCCCCGATAACATGTGTGGGAGGCATGTTGTGAGGGGGTACCAAAGGGGGAGTCATGCCCATAGGGGCCCATAGGAGGGGACCCATTGGCCCCGGAGTTAACTCCTTAATCTCAGTCGGCGCCCATCCACTTTGTTCTGGATGTGCTGCAAAAATAAGATTATAAATATTGTAATAATATTTAATAATTATTTATATAATCTAAATCATTTACATTTTTAATAAATTCCACTTACAATGTTTACGTTTTCTTCCTGAAAGAATTAAAAAGTAAAAGATTCAAAACATTTGTATAACAAAAAATAACAATATTGATAAAATTTATCTGGCTTTATAAATATTTCTGTCGTAGGAACATGTTTTTACTAAAAATTAGGATAAAAAGGTTTCCGAAAATGAACGGATTGTTATATAGGGTAAAAATTACGGCATAACCAAAAGCAAAGCAACCTATGACATACTAGAAAAGTAGAGCTTCAAAGCCACTTTCTTTTATATTTTCTTAATAAATTTATCTCTAAATGGTGGAGCTCTGTTAACTGCCGCATTTGGGGTGTAAGTGGTCGGCGGTCGTCACCCTCACGTGATCGACACTAGTCACTGCGTCCTCCTCTTCCTAGCATTATTCCTGGTATTATACGAGTATATACCCAGGGTCTGCTTATTACTCTTGTCCGGATATGACAGGTTACGATTGCCATCTGACCTCGTTACCCTAAGGGCGAACCAGTAACTCATTGGATAAGACCAATTTACTTATCAAGCGTTAACGATTATCAGATATTATTTGATAACAACCGGGACCGACAGCTTAACGTGTTCTTTGATCCACGGTGGGGGGACTCACAAGGACAAACGCCCAGACCGAAACAGAAATTTGTAAGATCAATACAAACATCTGCCCGAACGTGAATCGAACCCGCAACCGCGAAACGCCACAACAGTGTCACACTAGTCACTGCGTGTGGAGGTGCAAGGTGTAAAGAACGTACCCCAGGGCTCGTCGTAGGAGGCGTGCGGCGGCGGGTAGTAGTGGTCGGGCGGCGGCGCGCTGAAGTAGTCGGCGGGGGGCGCGGGCACGTCGCGGCCGTGCGCGCGCCCGTACTCACGCCGCTCCGCCGTCATCACCTACCAATATGATTAACTGTTTTAGTTTTTCACCATTACCCCATAGTTTTTTTAGGGTTCCGTAGCCAAATGGCAAAAAAGAATCCCTTATAGTTTCGTCATGTCCGTCCGTCCATCCGTCCGTATATCACAGAATACTATACGAAATTTAGTAAATGGGTGTATTCTATGAACCGCACCACGATTTGATAAAGGAATTCTAAAATATATAAAAATTTGGGGTAGCAGTCCGCACCATATATGTAACTGAAATTTGAAACAAAAAAAATTCAATGTATGGCAACATGTGAGATATCTTTGGATAGATCTTTCAAATGATAAGGAGGTTGAGACATAAGCTCCTAAAGTCATAAACATTGTAACTTTTCTAACTTTTGAACTGAGATTAAAAATTCTAGAAAAATTTGAGGTTGTAGGGATACATAAGTTGTTCCCATAACTTTGTTTTTATATTACTTTTAATAATTTCTCTTGAATTACCAACTTAATTTTGCGGTCGATTTTAACTCATTATTTTAAGTCCTATACTATATTCCTCATCATCAAGCTGCGGAACCCTTTAGTTTCGACTGTGAGTGGTCCACAACGCACTTGACTGATAATAATTGTTATTTTTTAATTAATAAACGCTACACACTGAATGGCCCCCATTAAGATAGCTATATCCTGTGTCGATTCCGGAAACATACACAATGACAAGGACAAACACACCCAGACCGTATAGCATGCCTGTATGGTCAATACAAACATCTGCTCAGAGAGGGAATCGACCCCGCGACCTGTGGCGCTTCAGGCATGTTTGCTACCGCTGCGCCACAACGTCGTCATGTTTTTACGTCGCCAAAAATGTTTTATCATACAAATGAAACCCAAAAACATTATACTTTATTGTTAAAGCTTTCATTAGAATGTAATATATTTTATGGATATTTGGGTTTTTCATTGACTGATGTTCTATTTATATTAGGTGCGGCAATAAAAATATTTACACAAATATTCGGATAATTTACTATAAATCAAGTATTACCTGGATTGTATTTTCCCGAGATTGATAATTATTCTGCATTCCAGGGGGCATCTCGTCATGCCGTATTGGCATATTACCTGAAAAAAATTTGAATTATCAGAATTTTCAACTTTTTAAAATAACACAAGCTATCCCCATAGTATTGATATTTATTCAAATTTCAACTACTAAGTTTTGATAAAGAGTTTTATGTGTGAAAATTAATGAATCTTAACAAATACTAAACATATTAATTCCAATGAACTTATCACAGATTTCAAGTAGGACAAACCGACGGAGCGCCTGGGGTCGGGCGGCGGCGCGCGCGGCGGCGGGCCGGCGTGCATCGCCACGCCCGCCTCGTTCACGCGCATGCGCCGCTGCCGCTCGCAGTACGCGCTCCACGTCACCTCATTGAAGCCGTAGTTGAAGTAATCTGTGTTACATACAAATTTATATATAAACTATGCTAACATGGCTCGTTTAAAATTTAAAAAGTTAAAGAAAGTCGTACACCGCATGTGTGCGTTCGAATACACACGTGAAACAAAAATATCCTTGGATTTCTTGCTGGACTAGGCATACTCTATGATGTCTTGCGCGGTCGACTAAATAATGATAGGTGAAAAACAATTCTACCCGCCTGCTACTGAAGATGAATACTTATAAGTACTTAATTTAAGGATGTGACTACACACATTGAATAAGTAATTTGGAGGGGCCCGACATTTTATCGTATATCATGTTATTTATTCTATAATTTATAATCATTTGTAATATTAGGTTTTAATAAAAATAATATTATTCATAACTCAGAAAATACTAAGTGATATAAAAGTTGATCATCACAGAACAATCAAAAATTGTTGATATTTCATTGTGAATAATAACCCAATCCAACTTCATGCATATGTCCACTAGAAATCAAATCATTAAAAAAGCAACTACATTTTGAGATTAAATATAAAGTTTTTAGTGTCATCAATGTCCTGTCCAACCAGCAATATGGTATTTCACAAAAAATGGCAAATTTTTGAGTGATAATTACCAGATATATCGGCACCAGGCTTGTTCCATGGTTTATCTTCAATAGTATCAATATTAAATTCCATAGCCGGAACTCCATTGATACTGCCAGGTCCATCCAAATCCTCCAATGTAACCTTGCTGCCAGCTGCTGGTCCTGGTCTGGGTTTTTCTACGCCAGCAACAAGTCCCACACCACGCTGTAGTTTAAAGATGTTTTTTATGTTACAAGATTTATATGTTTATATTTTGTCTATGTAGAAGAGCTTGTTCATTGCACATAGTAAGTCTATGGGTTCAACATTTTTCACATTATATAATTATGTTAATGATTTAATATATATTCATAAAAAAATTAACTTATTAATTGAAAAAAATGTTATATTCCATAAAGTCGGGGTTCTGCGTTAATATAAATGTCCTAGCACAATTTCAGTAAAAACAAATTGTTGCTTTAAAACCGTAGCTTGAACACTGTTTTACTAGTAGATTTAAATTTAATGGGACTTATAATACTTTTTTTCAGTGAATATTGGGTGATTATTTTCACAGTACTTTGATTTCATTTTTTGCTTTTATAACAATATAAATATTGCAATAACTGGCCTACTACATCTACTAAATCTACGTGTTTATTAAAAGAATCTCAAGAGTTCTATATCTATTATTTTTCTCTATATTCTATATATATATTGTATTTTCAATAGTTTACAATAATTAGTGATAAAACACTCACCTTTATATTTAAGCTGGCATAGGCTTGCGGTCCCGATTTAATTTCGCCAATGGTAACTTTTACATCGTCGCTGTCATCAGAATCAGAGTCGCCGTTGTCTTGGCTATCACCATCCCCGTTGGCTTGTTCTTGTTCCTCGCGACCCACTTCACCAAAGTGTTCATCATTAAAGTGGGAATCGTCATTAGTCGTCTCATTCCCTTCAGTTTCATTTTCTTTATCTTCGCCGTCCTTCGCATTAAAAATTATTGGAAATATTAAAAATTGGAGTTGCTATTTTATTTAATGAAATAACAAATTAGATAAGATTTCTTTTTATAAAATAAAGGTTATGATGCGTAGAGCGCTCACGTCATAATGCTTACCGCGCCTGCATCCGAGGCGTTGGTCCGTTGTTGTTCTTTTTCATCAGACTTAGGTCCATCGGTTTCAGTTTGGTCAACATTGGAATCTCCGTACAACCAGTTATCATCGTTTTCATCGGCCGGAGCCGCTTCAACAGCAGCGTCTGCCATTATTGTTTGACACAATGACAAATTGACAATGGTTAGTGTTAATAGTTTCGAGTTGACATATTTTGTCATTTGACGAATGGCGAGTTGACGACAAATCATCGACAAACAACTAAAGCATAGACATGGAGAGAACTAGAGAAGTACAATAGATATTACATAGATATGTAGTGATAAATGGTCCCATATATTGAAATTAGTACCTACAAATTTAAGGATGAAAATTGAAATTGGTATAAATTGAAACTAACTCAGCGAATTACCTGGAACTAAAAAAATTAAAACAGCTGCGTAAGTAAGAATAGGGATGGGAAATACACATAAAGAAAACCGATAATTTTACAATTTATTTTTATTCATTAATTGGAATTGCAAGTAGTAGTAGTAAGTTGAAATTTTATAGATATGGACTTTAATACCTATAGAAATTTTACATTTAGAACATTAAATTATTTGAACCTGGAGTGGTATTTCTTAAAAATCACTCAGCTTGTCCAATCCACGTAGAAACTAAAAACAAAAAACAAAAGATACTCAGCTACCCACATTTTTTTTGTGTTTTAAATAAGTTTTAACGTACCACATACCATACTGTACTATGTATACGCATTCGTTCAGTTTTGCTATTTTCCATAAACATTGTTTTTGTTGAGTTTTATCAATATGTTTTTGTTACAGGGTAAACTTGAAAATATCGATTACCAGTTCAGTGGGAATAATTATGGAATTCGTTACCGATTATACCCCATCCCTAAAGCTGAGCTTTCAAAATTTCTATGCTCTATTCTAAATTAAAAATCTAAATTGCATAGAATTAATATAAGAATTCAATTACAAGTGATTGTTCTTATTCTTATATATAGAAATAATATAAGAACAAGAAAGCTCACTGAAGCAACATTTCTGTGACAAAAGAGAGGTTCCAAATGGTATTTTTGTCCCTATCTAATCGAAACACCATAATTGTTAATAATTGAGGACAAAATACAAACTTGAATCATCTTGATTTCTGCATACCTACTATTAATATATTTAAATTAGAACCAATATATTATTTTATTGGAATATTATTATTTTTATTAGAATTAGCCAGTGGTATTATAGTAGTGGCATGTAAGTGGAAAAATATAATAAAATTATATTTATTTTTATCCATTCTTTTTTTTTCCTCGTCACGAGAAAAACTGAAAATAACATTTTATTACTAAAATAAAGATAACATAACTTTATTTTTAAATTTTAAATTAATTAAATTTGATAAAAAATTCAAGAATTGTCTTTGAACTTAACATAGCAGAGTCACCGTGGTTCTTATAAAACAAAATTACTTACAGGTGAAAAGATTTCCTACAACCTGGATAAAAATCATTCTTACAACCAAGTATAACGCATTTGTTCACCTTTTTCTAAGAAAAATCAATTAAAAAAACTTTGAAGAGCCCAATCTATGATTTGAAAGTTTGACCTTACTATAGTAACCAAAATAAGGCCAATTTGTTGGTAAATTTTGAACTGTGTTGTCAGAATAGTAATAATATTTCCTTTATTTAAAGTCATTTTACCGAAAATGGTGTATTTAAAGGCTTATTGTATTACGATCAAAACTATTAATTTTAGTAACAACTGTTTTTAATTATAAAACACTTTCGTTAAGCCGCAAAATTTATAAATATATTCGGAAGTTGTGTAACTACCACCTTATCAAATTATTTTTTGTAAGGGCAGCTTGTGTGAAAGGGACACGAATAGCATTTTGTGTGTCTCGTTCTCTAACAAATTTTCGTTTTAGTATGAAGTATTGAAAATTGAACTTAAATATTTAGCTATAAAAAAAAAGATTGTTCTGGTTCTTATATTATTTCTATGTTCTTATATTATTGCTATGCTAAATTGTCATTACTTCATATTTTGACTTCATTAGTCATTTGAATTTTGACATTTGCATTATTCAACTCTCAATTTCTCATTGGCAAGCGATAAACTTTCGAATTTTGGAAAATTTGTGTTCGAAATTTAATTTTTGAGTTTTGACACAATAAATTTATAGGAATAATTAAATTATTTGGATCTACCCCATTTTTTTATATTAATTTCTTCACTTCCTTTTTAAAAGATATTATTTTTATTTATATAGTAGAATGGATCCTATTGCAATTTTACAAAGCAGGATAGAGCAGCTAGAAGCTAAATTAGGTATAAATAATAATATGCTTGTGGATGGACAACAAGGAGATTCTGCGACGGCGAATCTACTGAATGCCGCTCAAGCGATTAACAACGCGGCTGCAGGCAATGAGAAACTTGCGGAGGCGAGAAATATGGCGAGCGAACTAAATAATTATACAGATCCAAACTTGGTAGAGAATGTGAGTATTGTAATTAATAATTTACAAATTCTATTTTATCCAGATCTACAGACTTAGTTCATAATTGTCCGTATAAGAAAAAAACTTATTTAAAAATACCCTACATAAGTGTTATTTCTCATTATACAATTCTACCTATATTTACAAATAGTTACAATTGTACAAATTATGTCCCCACAATAGTCACAGGCAACCTAGCTGCATTTCCCACTGATTGCAAATATTGTAAATATATTTAATTAAGTTGTTCATACATATATGTGACTTTAGATGCAACAAAACAACATGCACATGCATGAAGTTCTTGCAGCCGAGCCAGTTATCCAGCATCATTGTCACTGTATGCACCGTTGTAAGCAGGTAAGCTGTAATTTTCATATAATTTTAAATTTTACTTTTATTCAATAATCAAATTTGTTACATCATTTTATTAAATGGTATTATACTTGTGGCATATCTGCATTCATATAATATTATTATATGATTTGTATGTACACAACTGAGATTTAACATATAATACTGGCTACTAGAAAACTATACGCAAGGATCGCAATCTTGTAGAGTGAACTCATTTCTACATACTTGCTTTAATTCATTGTTATGTGGCATCTAAGTCTGTGCAGAAAATTAATAGCTTAAAAAACCTTAGTCTCCATCTCTCTCTCATAGAATACTTTTAACTTAAGGACGCGTTTGCAAAATAGATAGGTAGCGAATCGCACCACTACATTCACACGAAATGATCACACAAGCGCACGACTGTGATCGTGGGAATAATGAGCAGTAAACTAATTTTGAGACTTTAAATGTTTAATTTTTTTGTGGGTATATTTTATACGTTGTAATGTTAGTAAGTAATAAATAGTCATATTTGTTTTGTATACTTTGTGTACATAAATATTGTAAAAACTATTTTTTCCCTTATTTGTATTATTTTTTATTTAAAAGGTTATTTATAGGTAATAAAAATGTTTTATATGAATATTTTTTTATTGTTGTCAATAAAAAAAAATTAATAAGATACTACCCCTGAGCATGATGGAGTTACCTGATGATGGTTTTCGACGACTGCTACTGTAACTGCAAGATGAGTAGGGCTATGTGTGCCGTGCTTGTGATCGTTTAGGAAGTTACAATGAGACCTTACCATCCGAATTATTCGAGTGATCTGAAGGTCTACTTCGATGACTGCTACAGGATCTGCAGCATGAGTAGGTTTATGTGTGCCGTGTTCGGACTCTATTTGTTAGGTACGGTGAGACCTTACGTCCGAACTTGTTGGAGTGATCTGAAGGTCTACTTCGATGACTGCTACAGGATCTGCAGCATGAGTAGGTTTATGTGTGCCGTGTTTGGACTCTATTTGTTAGGTACGGTGAAACCTTACGTCCGAACTTGTTCGAGTGATCTGAAGGTCCACTTCGATGACTGCTACAGGATCTGCAGTATGAGTAGGGTTATGTGTGCCGTGTTTGGGCTCTGTTGTTAGATACGGTGAGACCTTACGTCCGAACTTTGTTGAGTGATCTGAAGGTCTACTTCGATGGCTGCTACAGGATCTGCAGCATGAGCAGGGTTATGTGTGCCGTGTTTCGGGTCTATTTGTTAGGTACGGTGAGACCTTACGTCCGAACTGGTTGGAGTGATCTGAAGGTCTACTTCGATGACTGATACAGGATCTGTAGCACAAGTAGGGCTATGTGTGTCGTGTTTGGGCTTGTTTTGTTAGATATGATGAGACCTTACCTTCGAACATGATGAGTAGACCTTCAGATCACTCCAACAAGTTCGGACGTAAGGTCTCACCGTACCTAAAACAGAACCCAAACACGGCACACATAACCTACTCGTGCTGCAGATCCTGTATCGGCCATCGGAGTATACCTTCGGGTCACTCCAACAAGTTCGGAGGTAGGTCTCACCGTACCTAACAAATAGAGCCCAAACACGACACATAACTCTACTCATGCTGCAGATCTGCAACGATCATCGAAAGTAGACCTTCAGATCACTCCAACGAAGTTCGGACGTAAGGTCACCGTACCTAACAAATAGAGCCCAAACACGGCACACATAACCCTACTCGTGCTGCAGATCCTGTATCAGTCATCGAAGTAGACCTTCAGATCACTCCAACCAGTTCGGACGTAAGGTCTCACCATACCTAACAAATAGAGCCCAAACACGGCACATAACTACTCGTGCTGCGGAATCCTGTATCAGCCATCGGAGTATACCTTCAGGTCACTCCAACAAGTTCGGAGGTAAGGTCTCACCGTACCTAACAAATAGAGCCCAAACACGGTACACATAACTCTACTCATGCTGCAGATCCTGTAGCAGTCATCGAAGTAGACCTTCAGATCCCTCCAACAAGTTCGGACGTAAGGTCTCACCGTACCTAACAAATAGAGCCCAAACACGGCACACATAGCCCTACTCGTGCTGCAGATCCTGTATCAGCCATCGGAGTATACCTTCAGGTCACTCCAACAAGTTCGGAGGTAAGGTCTCACCGTACCTAACAAATAGAGCCCAAACACGGTACACATAACTCTACTCATGCTGCAGATCCTGTAGCAGTCATCGAAGTAGACCTTCAGATCACTCCAACAAGTTCGGACGTAAGGTCTCACCGTACCTAACAAATAGAGCCCAAACACGGCACACATAACCCTACTCGTGCTGCAGATCCTGTATCAGTCATCGAAGTAGACCTTCAGATCACTCCAACCAGTTCCGACGTAAGGTCTCACCATACCTAACAAAAAGAGCCCAAACACGGCACACATAACCCTACTCGTGCTGCAGATCCTGTATCAGCCATCGGAGTATACCTTCAGGTCACTCCAACAAGTTCGAAGGTAAGGTCTCACCGTACCTAACAAATAGAGCCCAAACACGGTACACATAACTCTACTCATGCTGCAGATCCTGTAGCAGTCATCGAAGTAGACCTTCAGATCACTCCAACAAGTTCCGACGTAAGGTCTCACCGTACCTAACAAATAGAGCCCAAACACGGCACACATAACCCTACTCGTGCTGCAGATCCTGTATCAGTCATCAGTAGACCTTCAGAATCACTCCAACCAGTTCGGACGTAAAGGTCTCACCATACCTAACAAATAGAGCCCAAACACGGCACACATAACCCTACTCGTGCTGCAGATCCTGTATCAGCCATCGGAGTATACCTTCAGGTCACTCCAACAAGTTCGGAGGTAAGGTCTCACCGTACCTAACAAATAGAGCCCAAACACGGTACACATAACTCTACTCATGCTGCAGATCCTGTAGCAGTCATCGAAGTAGACCTTCAGATCACTCCAACAAGTTCGGACGTAAGGTCTCACCGTACCTAACAAATAGAGCCCAAACACGGCACACATAACCCTACTCGTGCTGCAGATCCTGTATCAGTCATCGAAGTAGACCTTCAGATCACTCCAACCAGTTCGGACGTAAGGTCTCACCATACCTAACAAATAGAGCCCAAACACGGCACACATAACCCTACTCGTGCTGCAGATCCTGTATCAGTCATCGGAGTACACCTTCAGGTTACTCCAACAAGTTCGGAGGTAAGGTCTCACCGTACCTAACAAATAGAGCCCAAACACGGCACACATAACCCTACTCATGCTGCAGATCCTGTATCAGTCATCGAAGTAGACCTTTAGATCACTCCAACAAGTTCGGACGTAAGGTCTCTACGTACCTAACAAATAGAGCCCAAACACGGCACACATAACCCTACTCATGCTGCAGATCCTGTATCAGTCATCGGAGTAGACCTTCAGGTCACTCCAACAAGTTCGGTGTTAAGGTCTCATAGTAACGAGCCCAAACACGGCAAAAAAACTACAATCATCCGAGACTTCCACTAGCAGTCAGGGATGTATACCTTAAGGTCTGAGCAATAAGTATAAGACGAATTAGAATTTTTATACTCTAAAAAAAAAGAAAATATTTATCAAATTATCCTTAAAATAAAATATCAAGAGTTGTAGTTATAGTCAATTTTTTCTATATAATATTATATTTTAGCGATCTTATTTAATATAACCTCCTGCTTACAAGCGACATAGCGTCCACTCACGAAGGCGTCTCAGCGCCGACTAATATTTTACTAGAAAATTTTGAACAATAAATCATGGCAGTCATCAAACAAAATAGGCCTTAATCCAACAGCTTAAGGTACAACTTTAGAAGCAAAATATGTGAAAAAGATACATTTGATATTTATTTTTTCTGAGCTAATGTGTCGTATTATTATAAATATCTCTTCCTAGGGTTTGAGTTGAACATGTCTTACTAATAGAGGTATTTTTTTTAAATTGATATCACGTAAGAAATAGTTTAAAAGGCTACCTAAACTCAGCTCGATATCGTTAATTTGGTGTGAAGAGGCTCCGGAAAATCGGTTTTACTATGAAAAATAATAAGAAAATTTCATATTTTTTACAGCGTTATTAAAGATAAAGGCTTGATCTATTCATAGTAATTAAAAGTTCCATTTAATTTACTTTGATTTTGTCGGAAATTAGATCGAAATACATCTATTTTTCATCAAATACGTAAACGCGCCCTTAATATGCATAAAATATATCTATTTACCTAATTCTATTTTTGATTGTTTAAACTTAAGAAATAAAACTGATTTATTATAAAATAAAATTATTATGCTACCCAATTTGGCATGCAGTCCAAGCTATTGAGAAGAACTCTTTGTTTATAATTAAAATTTGCTATTAGGCTGCCCCAGTTCTGGAGTCGGAACCTATCCAACAGGTGCCACAGATGCAGTCGAATGTTAACAGCTTGCACAAGGCAGCTGCAGAAGTGAAACAGGAAGCTGATGCTGTAAGTTTTTGTAGGGGAAATATAAATAAAACACATCTGACAATTTTAATGTTTTGTTGAAATATTGCTGAGATAATTAAAATTTTAATAATATTATGAATTAATTTTTTTTATAAATATATTTACACATATTTAAATATAATAACCAAATATTTATATATAAATTCTAAAAACCAAGCAAGTATGTAACTCTCAATTATTTCATTCTGGGACTGGTTGAGAACATTAAATAATTTATTTGGTACTTATATTATTTCTTGTAAAAATCAGCTATTTCCTTACAAAACTAGTTCACAAGAATTATTCTATTACATTTCAAGAATTAAAAAAAAAAATTTTTATGGGCTCTAATTTTGTTAATGATTTGTTTTTTTTGTGCAAATACCATCATTTTTACAGGTATCCCATGGAATCCAAGAGTTGGCAGAAACATGTGGTGCAGCAGCATCTAATGCGTCAGAGCAATTGGCAGCTGTTGCTCAAAAAGTTGAGCAAGTGGAAGAGAAAGTATTCCCTAGACGAAGAAATGGGTTGGACTGAATTACAAATAACATCCTTTGCTTGTATTTTTTATTTGTTATGTATTGCAAATGTATTATATTTTTATTTATTCAAAATTAAAAGTGATGTCTTAAATTTCATGTCTTTCATATTGTACATTACCCTAAATACAAATGGTTATTGTTGAAATTTTGGCTGTCTTTTAAAAAGTAACTGCCAGTAACTGGAAAAGCACTAAGATGTGAGTGATTTTCATCAATGCAATAGAAAACTTCAGGATGCCAAAAAAGCAGCTTACAGTATAATTATTAAAAAATTACTTTTTGTCCACTGTCTGGCATTACAAATACATTAAATTACGTGAGTGAACAGGCAGGCTTAACTAGTACTGATTAGCAATTGGGTTATATAATATATATTTTTTAATTCAAACAAACTGTGTTTGATTTATTTAAAATATTTATACTAAGCCATAAAATAACAAATTTCGGTCCCATCCAATGTATCTATGTGGTGTAATATTTATGACATATATCTGCTTCGATTGGGAATCGAACCCGCGACCTGTGGCAATGGCTGTGACCTTAAGACAGGCTCGCTACCGCCGCACCACAACGTTGTCAAAATAATAATAACAATAAAAGGTTAGGGTTTTTTTTGTCGTTCTTCTTTAATTTTAAAGTTGTTTATATTCTTTTTACGTCTTACTTCTTTGAACTAGGAATTTAATTCTCTACTAAAAATATAATTTTATACACACCGGAGTGAAGATCAAGTGGGTATTTCGAATTATATAATTTTTTTTTTTAATATCATTTACAAAATAAAATTATAGGGTAAATCCTGCAGTAACTGGCCACTTAAGCACATAGGCTCCTTTAAATTGTTACAGTTCTAATTTCCATCATTTAAATTATACTTGTATGCTATCGCCGAATAGAGAAAACAGTCATAATTGTAAACGGAATGATAAAAAAAGGAAAAGCAAAGTTGGTACAGTTTTATAGTAAATTTTGTCGAAACTATCTAACTCGACCAGATAGCCAGTTGTTAAAATCAGAAACTGGCATGATGATCCTTTAGTAACTAGCCACAGTTTAACTTGGTTAAAACAACAAAATAAAGGAAATGCATAACAATAGAATAAATTAACGTGAATATGGATGTTATAAGTATCTGCAATCTTAATAAAAATAATCTTCACATTAATTATTTTATATAACAATATTACTTTTAGTATATAACTAACCACAAACCTGACCACCTATACTAGTTACTTAAAGAACCCGGAAAAGCTTAGTATCATAATCCATATAAACTAAGTCCTCTAAACTTTCAATTTAAGTAGCTATTTTTCAAAAACTGCAAAAAAAGTAGTTATTAAATTTCACACATAGAGCAGTAACTAAAAATGTACTATTTTTATTTTCAGTTACTAGCCACCCTATTAAAAGATGTTCAATAGAATAAAATAAATAATATTGGTTTATAATGCCAATATTTAATTAATATAGTTCAGTTTTAATCACTTACTGTAAAGCGAGAACGTCAAGAAAAAATTTAATGAATATTTCAAATGATCACTAACCCTTATCGTTTTGTTAGTATAATCTCACGAATACATAATTTTTTCCGACTGTCGATAGAAAACGATAATTTTGGTCCCATATTTTAATTATAGGAACGCAATTGTGATTTAAAATGAAAACCTATAGTATAAATAATATTACAAAACGAAAACAGACAGATTCTGAGTATCCAACTTCTTATTTTTGAGAGTTTTAAGGAGACCTGGCCAGTTACTGAAAGCGGCCAGTTATACCCGATTTACTAGTGCCATAGCCTTATGGGATATGTACCCACATCGTAAAGCAACCTCTTTCATTACATAGTAATTAAGAATATAATTTTGAAGCTTGTAAATAATGTAATATTGGGTAAATCAAGGTATAACTGGCCAGATCTCCTTAAAACTCTCAAAAAAAGAAGTTGAGTAGTCAGAATGTGCCTTTTGTAATATTATTTAATTAAGTCTAGGTTTTCATTTTAATTTACAATTTCGTTTCTATATGCAGCAAATATAACCGTTTTTTATTGACAGTCAGATAAAAGGACGTATTCGTGTGATTATACTAACAAAACGATAAGGATTAGTGATTATTTAAAAAAATTATTACAGTTTTTCTTTAAGTTCTCACTTTATACTGAATGAATAAAACTGAACGATATTAATTAAATATTGGTATTACAAACCAATATTATTAATTTTATTTTATTGAACATCGTTTTATAAGGTGGCTAGTAACTGAAAATAAAATAGTACTTTTTTTAGTTACTGCCCTTTCTAAGGCAATTAATAACAAAACTACTCTTTTGCTTTTATTTTGCAAAATAGATACGTAATCTGGAAGTTTATAAGTTTCAGTTTATATAGATTATGATACTAAGGTTTTTTGATGTTCTTTTAGTAACTAGTATTGGTGGTCTAGGGTGATTATAGTTCTGTGTGGCTAATTACGTGCTAAAAAAAACATTGTTTTTTTTTCGGAAGATATAAAATAATTAATGTAAAGATTATTTTAATTAATATTGCAGGTAGGTATAAAATCCACATACATGATAATTTCTTTTATAAATTGTTTTTGATATCTTCTATATGGTTGTTTTAACCAAGTTAATCTGTGGCTAGTTACTAAAAGATCAACATGCCAGTTTCTAATTTTGATGGCCAGTTTCTGGTCGAATTGCATAGTTTTTCTCTATTCAGCGATAGCATACAAGAATAATTTAAGTGATGGAAATTGGAACTGTCACAATTTAAAGTAACCAACGTTCTTAAGTGGACAGTTACTGCAGGTTTTACCCTAATGATAATATAATTGTCTGTGTGTATAGCATATATATTTGGATGAATTACTGTTTATTTTATTCATAAATCATTAGTTGTAACTACCATTTGACACTTAGGCTGTATGGCTTAGAATCTTTGTAGGTTCTACAATATGGAAAATGACAAGTAATAAAATTATGTCAACATACAGCTAATTATAGAAAATTGAGTCGTCGTCCGTTGAAATAAATATGAATTTATTTTTTATCACTGTACAATTGCCGTCAAAACTGCAATCAGCAAAGACTCAAAATGTCACTGACAGTAAATTAATCATCAATACATCAACAGTTTGAAAATGTGATTAATTTTCAATTTTATTGATAAACAAGTACGCACTGGTGTTAAATTGTTAATTTATTGATTGTGTAATCTTTTTACTGAAGTTTTGAATAAAATGGATGAAGAATTAGGAGGGTTAAATGAAGATGATTTCTTTTTGCCGCCGGTGAAATATGAATGTAAGTAATATAATATATTTTGCAAAAATCTTATATTAATTAAATAATAATATTTGTATTGTATTACTGGCATTACTATTTCATTAGCTTTTTGTTTTTCTTTGCAATATAAGACAAAACTCGCAACGTAAGATTGTTGAAGTAATTTCATTGAATTAATAAAGTAATATTAACCTTAAAAATTCGATATAAATAAAAATGATTATCTAAATTGTTTGCGGGATTGTATTGCTTTAATTAATAGGTATTAATAGTTCCCCAAGTAATTTTGGGCTGTATTCTTGAACATCATTTTCGAATATTTTGGTGTATCAATAAAAAAAACATTTAAATCTAGTAAAAAAGTTTTTACTCGATCCGCAAATACCACCTCTAAACTGAGGAAACTCCTATATAAAATGTAATTTGAAATAATTAATATCAACATTCAAATTGTAACATTTTCAAACAATTTCACAAGCATTTGATGTAATTAGTATGTTAGAATATATAACTAGACTATACTATTATATTAAGATATAATTATATACTATTACCAAAATGGTAGCTTCTGCTCAGGTACAATCATGGTCAAAAATGTTATTTGAAAGAATTTTTTTATAAAGTAGAAAAACTTAATTAAGTATATAATATAGTTCTTTTATCTTCTAAATTCATTCCTTATTTATTCATTATCATTATTAATTACTTCCATAAAATAAAACAAATAAATAGTATAGAAAAAAGGTATATAAAAAAATAATAATAGTTTATGTACATTTTTCATCACTGTCACTTATTGGGATGACACCTTCTACATAATTTTCAAGTGGTATGGCACCAGAACTTGAGCTAGGACTTGTGACTTTACTTGTGGGTGTGAGATCTTCTATGTCAGTTGAGGAATACAATTTAGAATCACTATTGTCAGAATCTCCAACTTGTATTATAAATTTTTTAATTATTTTAATTGAATTTTGAATAATATATTTTTAAAGAACCGTGAGCAAGTTTACCAAACAGGTCGAGCGTTGTAAAAATATGTCATGACCGCCACAACTTATTCAACCATTTTTTTTAGATATATAGATTAACACTTGACTGTTATCACACATAAAAGTAATATAATAAAAAACAGTGTTTTTCATTATTTTTATTTATTTTAAAATATATAGCAATAATAAACAAAATTAATGTTAAATCCATTTTTTCAGATCTTGATCACACAGCAGACGTTCAGTAAGTAAAATTATATGTATTTATATATTAAATCTTAATGATTCAGCTCACTTTTTATCATACAAATTGTATTTAGATGTTGGATTATTTGTTAAAATAAAAAAAGTTCCAGATTGTAGGTTTTTCTTACAAAATATCAGATTGTGTTACAACTTAATATATTATCTATAAAACTGACTATTAAAATATTCATTTTAATCCCTCAGTAGATTAGTTATTTAATTATTATCTGTCTCTTGTTCATATTCCATAACATAATTTTTTCACTGAATAATTTATTGTCAGAATTTTATTAGAATATGCATAGAATATTTCATTATAACTGAAAAAATATCCAAATTATTAAGAAATTAGGTTACTATAATATATTATATAAAAACTGGCATGCTTGTTTTCTGGTGCATGGCCTTCTTTTTTCTTCTCCTTTTTGTATTCATATGTTGTAAACAACATATAGCGATTTTAAAAGTCATCAGACCTAGCTTTATATGCTTTCACTAAACTATTTTGATCAAAAAATCTCCCATCTGATTTCCCTGATTAGTCAACCTTGAATTTATAAAAATTGAGCCATCAGACTAAGGTTAGGTGTCTGAAGCCTGGTCGAAGAGATTGGAAGGAACCTCTCCCTGCCAGCAGTCGTATCGGCGATGCTAGGCAGGGAATCGGCATGGGAGGCCATTGTCTCCTTCTGTGAGACCGTTATGGTCCAGAAGGAGATCGCTCCTTCAGAGAGGGCCGATCGTGCTAGATGCCAACGGGGTCGAAGGCGTCGACCACCTGATGCCGCTAGCCGTCCCGGCCCTTCAGCCCCGTAAGCCGGGGCTATATAAATATGGCTCATTCTCAGGCCGTGGACGCGCAGAGTGGGGTATCTGTGCGTTCGTGATGAGCGGCCCTAAGGAGGACGGCAGTCGGTGTGGAAGCGCTGGGAGTGCTTACCATCTCGTCCCCCCGGGACCGAGCTCCGCTATCAATCGGAGCACTGTGATTGTCAGGTCGCGTTGGTCTGTTCTACAAGAGTTCCCATTACCTGACAAAAACACTGAGGTCGGCCACCGAGCAGGTTTAGTGGGTCCCCATGACGTTTCCACCTTGCATGGAACCCCACATAACCTGGTTGTTCCTCCACAGGACGCCGGGTATCTGGTAGTAGATTACCGACCTTTGCCGACAAAAAAAAAAAGGTGTCTGAGGCGCAAAACTATAAGGTCACACGCAATGTTATTTTGTTGGTCTATGTCCCATACCCAACACAGATATGTGTCCGTTTCCATTGTCTGCAGAAAAGATTTTTACATACTGAGGAGCACTCACTATGTTGGATGAGTATGTAGTATAGATGAATATCGATCATACTCCGAGTGTTCCATCCACTCCCAATGATATATTTATATATTTTTTTCATTATGGTAAGGAAGCAAGGTCCCCCTGAAGGTAAGCAGTCACCATAACCTATGAGCACTTGTGATACTTGTAATATTTTTAGTATCACATGCGCATTGCCAACTTAAAGGATGAGAAGGGAAAAAAGGAAGGAACAAAGATGGTGGGAGATCTCTCTCCTCTGGCCTCTGGCGCTCTCACTCATCGCACAAAACGCAAAAGTACTCTGTCACTTAATGGCGAATTTCTGTGGGTAGCACTTCCTCAGTCAAGCCAGTCAATTTGTGCTGGCTCTACTACTGCTAGTTACTGTTGTGGTTGAGTCTCGCAGGAGGCCATCTTTAGACAGCGCTGTGGCCTGCAGCCTGGTGAGCTTGTCAATGCCAACAGAGCCAAAAGTGACTTTTCATAATAAAAATATCTGATACAAATGATTTTTTTATAAAGACATAGAAACTTTGTTAGTTGTATAAATTATATCAGAATATCTTATAATATCGAAGTTGATTTAATAATAGATATAATATCAATTTCTTAATTAAACTTAACTTATTATATGAATTAAGAACTTCATTTGTGTTTTGAATTTTAAAATTGTCCAAATTGCTTCTGAAAATTACTATTTACTACTATTCGTTTGGACTACAGAATTATTGGTTAGTTTTTGTTAAATCATGTAATATTAATAATCTCTAATTCTTTTCCTAAAATAAAAGTAGCCTAATTCACTCATTCTAATATCAGTTTATTGCCAGCGAAAATCCTTTTAAAATCGGTCAAGCAGTTTCGGCCTAGCAGATAGACCTATAAAAATATAAAAAAAAATCGTTTTTATTGTAAGTATACTATATACTTTCATATGTAGTAGGGAAGTGTTGTAATTTTGACTCATGCTGTTAGATCGTTTTCATTTAGTGTTTTCTCTACCTTTTTTTTTACTCAACTTCTGAGAGTTGTAATGAGATGTTAAATAGCTTAAACCCTACCTCAAGAAATGAGCTAGCAAAATAATGCAAAAAGAGAAAATTTATCTTAAAAATTGTTCCTAATAAAGCTGCGGTAACCATCAATCTCCATTGTCCGTTAAATTACATTAATATTACAAAACTTTAGTGTATTTTTAAGCTTTAAAAAGCTAATAACTATTTTGTGACTTTAGGACCTATGTCAAAATTTATAATTATAGAATATGAATTATATACTATATGCTACCCTTATTTTGTACATTTTTCATTGTTTTACCTAAAAAATGTATAACCCTTTTTATATAGATAGGGCCAACAGTCCCTGAGTAAAATTCTTTGTTTTGCCATTTGGCTACGGAAACCAAAACATTCATTAATATTTGTGATGTAAAATTACTATAACATAAATATTTCAATTATTACAGACTACACGCATGGGGCGATACTCTAAAAGAAGCTTTTGAACAGTGTGGAATGGCCATGTTTGCATATATGACAGAGATGGATTATGTCCAGATAAAAGAAGTTCATACAATTGAAGCAAACGCCGATGACTTGATGGGACTCTTATACCATTTCCTTGATGAGCTGCTGTTCCTATTTTCGGTCGAACCATTTCTTATTTGCAAGAAACTAGTGATCACGGAATTCAATACTGAAGAGTTTAGGATAGTTTGTAAGTGTTTTGGCGAGGAGTTCCAAATCGGTAAACATCCGCAAGGGACAGAGGTCAAGGCTATCACATACTCGGCTATGCAGATTATAGATGAACCTAAGGACAATAAATATGAAGTATTTGTTATTATTGACATATGAATATATTGATTATTTTATTTTATGTATTTTTATTTTTTGTTTATTTTTTACTAAATCCTTATGCTTAATTTATATCCAAATGCGGAAGTTGTTATATAGCCACAATGAGAATCCGTGGCAGGGTCGACGTACGAGATCAATCGAAATACATCGAGAAATGCGACAGGGTGGAAATTACTGTTTAATTTAATAGAAGCTGACTTCAAGGTTTTGGAATGGAATGAATTTAGCATCTATATCGACAGCAAGTATATAATCGACTGTCGAGAGTAGATTTCGTTTGATTTACCTGGTGCTTGATCCAGAGGCAGACCCAAAATAAGATAGGACAATGTTTATTACGACCGTGTCGAGTGCAGTGGAGAAAAAGTGCAAAGTAGGGTGACCACAATGTGGGACACATATTCAGGAAGAAAGAGAGATTCCGTTTGATTCGGTATTATTACAGTTTTGATAGGAAAGCCTCAAGAAGATCACAATGCCATGTAACTTCAGTAAAGTTAACAGTTGGAATCGCTCATATTCATCCTAAGTTAGTTGTCCAGCTTGACTGGACAGTTTAGAAGTAATAAGTAAAGCCTGCAGTTTAAAGTCATCGAAATTTATTGCCTGTGTTGATTTACGGGACCGGAATATAGTCGCTAAGAATCAACTTCATAAGAACGGTCAGAGTTACTCAGTGGACGATGGAGAGCTATGATCCGAGTCATAAGGGATCGAATCCGAAATGAGGCAAACCTGGGCTCCTACAAACGCGCGCCTATATTACAACCCTGGAGCGCTTACAAACAAAAAAACAGAAGACTTGTAGAAACTGTTCTCATTGTTGATCCATGTCCATGTATTATGAGCCAGACAGTTGTTCTAAGACTTTAGGATCATGTTAAGGCACTACTCTGAAAGAACATAGTGCTACGTTTTTTCAACTCGTAGTAAGCTTACGAGCTTCGAGCCTTTAAACCAATAAAATTACCTGGCGGGGTATAACGGTTGATGTTGTGAATTTGTATATAGGTATGCTTCTTTGAACATAGAACTTCGATAGCTTGATGCAGGATCGTTATGTCGTATTTTTAATAGTAACGTAGAGTATAGATGTCGCCACACCATGCTTAATAAAAATTGCAAGATTCTCAAAAGAAACCTTAAAAAAACACGAGGTATAAACACACTTGGAAAGTCATGTTATTTTTCGCCCAGTTGAAGTTGGAAACTTTTTCAAATTGTTGATTAATACGTGGGGCACACATATTTCAAGAAGTCAGTTACCGAATCCAACTAAATCCAAAGTCTTGAAAAAGGAAGCCAGTGACGACAAAGGCATTTAAACTTGATACCACACATATTTCAAAGGTAGGTCGCCGAATCCAACTTAGTAAAAAGTCTTGAAACAGGAAGTGTTGTCAGTGATGACAGGGCATTTAACATGATGGGAAACCATGGATCTCATTACAAAGTTCAGTGTTATCAGGCACGTGATGGACGAGACCTATGTACCGAGTAACTCCACGTAATTAAAGCATTGGTTGTAAAGCTAAAGTTACAAAGGTTAAGTTATAGTTAAAGAAACCGATCTATATATTAGAAAGATAGATGACTTAAAAGGAGTCTGGAATTGGTGTCAAGCGGTACAATATTTCTCTCTACACAACAGGAAGAAATATAAATAGTGTTTTATGGTTTTTAAAAAGGCAGACAACATCGCCTTTAGTGAATTTGCTATGTGTTTATTGTCTTATATTCTGTTATTAACATAATAAAAATCTATTCTATTTTTAAGCCTACAACGCTGTATTTATTTGGTATAACTTAGCGTAGAATAGCATTTAAATTTTAAACATGTATCTTCAAAAGTCGATAGGTAAAATAATTATTAACAAATTGTGAATTTGCTATATTTTGTTATTAACTGTTGTATTATTTTTCCAAATCAGGATACCTAGCTTTCGTTAATATGACTTCAAATTCATAAAAAAAAATGTATAATACTTTTTATAAATTCCCTTCTTACAATCGTAAAGAAGAGGTATCGATAAGTAAGAAAATTAACCCTTTTGTAATAGAATATTCAATTTGACAGAATATTTTTTATTTGAGTAAAATACAGGACACTAAATAACGCTACAATAAATTAAAAACATATATTACACTTTCATGTTCCGCAACCATATTAAAGTACCTACCTAATTGTATTGCAACTCCTGAAATATTTATATGTATTGACTGGTTCTGGTAGCCATTTGTGGTCATTATCAGAACCGTACATCACTTTATCAAAATGTTATTTTCTGGAGCAAACGCGTAAGTTAAGGTAACTTACTAAATTTGCAATAAAAGACCCAAATTGCAATAGTTATAATAAAAAAAATTAAAGAGTTTCTTGATTTTTACATCCATCCATTATCCATCGATAATACCTGGCCTGATTGGGACCACCTCGATGGTATGTCCTTTCAAACAAAAAACCATCGGGCAACAAACATACAAAAAAAAAGTGAATTGATAACCTTCTTTTTGAAGGCAGTTATACAGGACTACGTTTTCTCCCGAGCAAAATCGACAAACTTAGATCAAAATTGCTTCTTTTTTTTTTTGTTATTTTTTAAAAATTAATCTAAAAAATTAAAATAAATTTATATGTAATGAAATATATAAAATGTGTATTAATGTATTGTGCGGTAAATTATGTGTTACAAAACTGTGGTCCCTTGTGGTAATTATTATATCAATCTTTGATCTAGCATTGATTCTATTTAAGCTTTCTTTGGTTTGAAGTAACACACCTCTTATATTTCTTCAGTGGCGCGCTCTGACGGTATCAAACAGCCTTACCTTTAAAAGACTTGGACATGAAAGAGCCATGATAGTTTTTATTAATGAATATATTGCAGATAATGTGACATGGAATTAATATACGTTGAGTTTCATGCGGGATATATAGCTTAATTGTACATTTGACAAATGTAATGTGATTGTTTTTGAAAAGAGTAACTGTAGAGTTTCTTGCCGTTTCTTCTCTGCAGAATCCTTCCTTCCGAATCGGCGGCAGCTTCACTTAGGCATAACAGACTGTATATTTGACGATTCAAAAGTGCTTAAAAGCCTATTTGAATAAAGAATATTTTGAGTTGAGTTGAGAACTAGCCTGCTGCTTAAATGGTCCACAGAATCGTAGGTATAAGTTTTCGAAACTATGAATTTATAGGCATGCGTTGGTTAGCATATAGTTTGCACCACCCCAGCTTTATATTTATATTCAAAGAGCATCTAGACATGCGGAAATCAGTCCCGATTTTCATCCTACCTGTTGATCATAGAGACCTCATTGCATATTTTGAAAAATGGAGTCAGTCTCTTTTCTTATGGAACAGCTACCATCACCATAGGGGTCATCTCATCATAGGGATTATCATCTGCTATTTACTCCCTCTCGATCATCGGAAGTTCGAAATTTCCGATAATAAGACAATGGATCGCAATTTACCTACTTTAGGTGCTTTGCATATTTAGGTGATTTGTAGCGCCCTGCCATTACCGTAACTGCTGCCTGGAAGTCAGTGCCTATAATACAGAGACTCCAAATCAAGGCACCAGAGACTCATTGCAGCTAAATTGTATTTTCTTTGCATGTATGTATATTTTACGAACCTTTATTTATGCTTGTATAATTTTTGGTTTCATAAAGTATTTAGTGCCGGAGTCAGAAATCCCGGAGACCTGACTACATGTATTTTTATGTATAGGCATTTCAGAGTATGATACGATAATAATCACGTGTGCTAGAGCGATTGCTAATCGCGGAGAATAACACCTTAACTCTCCGACGCTAGGGAACGGCGAGTAAATACGTTTTTAAATATATAAACCTCTATATAAGTGGGTATATATAATAAATTGCGTTTCAAATTATGAAGAATTAAAATGCCGTACGTAAACACTTCTACTAATCTTAGAATAAACATGGATTATAATATAAAACACTACGTACAAAGTATGCCGATAGATACGCCTCGTGAACCCGTGTAATTGAAATAATTCAGCACAATAGCGACACACTTTATGTTAACACATAAACGGCAAGATATTGCTCTGTGAATCTGCAATACATACTTGGTTTTTATTTTATTTTAATTCATCGTTTGAGTACTTAATCGGGACTTGACTGAATTTTATTTTGCATCAAATAAATATCAAAATTGGTTGAGCTAATTATTATTATTAAGTACAGTTTTAATTAAATGTTAGCTTCATTATATACTAAGTTCTCAACAAAAAAAAACAACCACAATATGGCAAACAAATATCATAAAAATCCTCTTCGGCCTCGGCCTTCCAAATCGAAAGCAGTGAAGATGGAGGGAAAAAAATGAAGATTTGAAGGAATTTGTCATGTAAAATTTGAACAAAACAAAGCTTAGTTAATTATGTCTTAGAGTTGTGTAGAGAAATCTGATTAGTTTTTAATCATTCCTAAATTACTAGAAAGTATATTAAGATGTACTTACTTACCAGGAGTATAATTACATATAACTAGAGACCCGTTTTCGATTCATTTCAATTTCATAATGATTTAAATAAAATACAATAACGTAGCAACGTCATTGTATCTACTCTATCACCAGATCTGGTAGGTTTTCGTGTATATCGCGGTATTTTCATGAATATAATCGCTATTTCATTAGCTATGATATAAATATGAAAAGTTATTCAGGGTTTGGATATGTCTATTGTAATCGTGCAAGGTTTGGGAGATATGTATATTAGGATCTAGATTTTATGTCGCTGCTCTTGCTTTTCTAATGAGTTGGAAGAAAACCTTGTTTATGATTTAAAGTAATAAATAAGTTAACATTCAAGAATTTGCTCATAAATTACACATTGAATTAATTTTTCAATTCTCAACATATGAAATAACAAATTACTATGGTCATAGAATATACACAACTTTGTGAGATCGTTTGAAACTTTATTACGCAATAATTATTTTTCTCTGTGTTATATTACTCTTCAATTTCATGAATGAGAATATTTACATAGCCGCACAAGAAGTACAACAATGAATTTAAATAATATAGCTAACGGCCGCAACACACTAAGTGACGTCACATTTAGGAATACTAAATACCGTTAGAATTGTACATCCTGTAAAATATTTGCATTCTGAATTCTAATTTTATAAGACAGTATTTTAAAATTTACTAGACAGAGTTATTTAAACATATAGTTTTACTATATACTAATACATAATTAAAATTTCTAACGTTCGTATGTATAACGTTCTAATATATTACAAAATTAAATAATTTTGATTCTAAAAAATTTATAAGGCTTTTTGCTGTTTCATAATATAATGTTTTATGTGATATTTTTTAGTCTTTTATTTTCTTGGTTTTGTTAGTAGGCGCACGAACGCATGCGTTTATTTTTTTTGTATTTTTATTTTAAAGTTAGCTTATTAGATAATTTAATTTTTTTCTATGCATTTAGATTATGTAATAAGTAAACAATTTTAGAACAAACAAAAAGGCATACATTTGTGTTTATAGATTTATGGATTACACATAAACAAAAGAGTAATAAATTGTCTATGATAAAATATTTCCTACAGTCACTTCCGTTGAGGTCGCGGTTTCACAACTTTGACTTCCGTAATACGAAAGAAGAAAATTATAAATAATAATATGCAATTAACATTGTTTTTCATTTTATTTACAATTAATAAAAAAATAGTCCGTAAATATTCATATAATATGTGTTTTCGTCCAATGCTTTCTTATGACTTATTTATAAATTAATTTTAAATTGCTAATCAATAGGCTTAATCTTAACAATAACGTGATTTCTTACATATTTTTATATTCGATGTAAAGTAGGGCAGTGTAGGACAATAATAGCAATTTATTTTCTTTCTATCACCATCTAAGTAAGTTTTTAATACCTATTATTATTTCTTATAATGACTTAGGTAGTCGGTTAATTGTACGTCTAATGCTTAAGAAATTTGTGCTCATTTCATTCAGCATAATATTATATCTAATAAATCAGAATAAGCGCATTAACATAATCGTCGATGGTAAGAAACCGTAGGTAATTAATAAAAAAATACACACAAATCGAATAAGGTCTACTTTTTGAAACAATGTTATATTTCTAACCAGAATACTCTCTACATTTAGTAATTTCATAAATAATCGTTAATGTATAAATGTCCGCATAACTTAATTATTTTTATTGATATTACTATTTTTATAACACTAACTTTTAGTTAATATTGTTAAAAACCGAATAAATATCCTTATAATAAGTAATCTATTATAATATATTAGAAATAAATTATTAAATGTACTCTCAATTTAGAATAGATTTGAAAATATCGTACCATAACATTGATATTTTACCTTTTGGCTTGGCCTGGCCTTAGCGCAGTGCGCTGCGTTTCTCTGCAAGAAACCGGTCGTCGAACGAAAATTCAAAAATTCGTTATATTTTTTATGGCTTCTCAAACGAGGGGAGGAATTTGGAGAACGGCGTCGCTAGGGGTTGCTTGGTTCGTACAACCGCTTCGCGCCTGCGCGCGTAGTTCGCGCCACGGCTACGTTGCTTGCAAGCCAGATGTTCTGAAAAGCTTCCTGTCGTCGTTACATTGCTCTGCATTTTTATCAAGATATAAAATATAAAATGTGGACTAGGATTATTTTATTTTTTTATATTATTAGTGAAGTATACAGTGTGTAAATTAATATGTGTTTAGTAGATTGTGTCATTTAATTGAAAGTTATCGAGCGTCTCGATGTCCACGAGTTCACTCGAGACCAACAAAGCGGCGGACATTTTATTTTGAGTACTCGATAATGTAGCGTTTGCGTCGAAAACATTAAATGTCGTTTTATGGTTCTGTATTCGGATATCGTTCGCTTACACCTTTCGTAAGTATAACAATTGCATATTGGGTAATTATAGTGAAATTCTAAGATTGTTAGCGCCAGTTGAAAAAGCGGTTATGTTCAGGAATTACCGCTAGGGCTACGATATTTTTATGAAAATATCGTTTAAAAAGTGACGTAAGCAAAATTAGACATATTCATGTAATGTCGGAGGTTTTTAGCATTACATAAAACTTATTACAATATCTATCGACCCACTCTGCTTCGGAGGCTTCTCACTTGTGATTTCCGCGCGCGCGCGCCCTAACCTCTACACTAATTAAATTGAGATGATTACGAGTAAAGATTTTCGTAATGAAAATTCATGTTATTATATAGATTTATATTAGGATAATTTTAACGAACAGCGATGCCGAGGGGGGTGAAGCGAGGGCCGGCGGAGGGCGAAGCTGAGGTGGTGGTACGCGTCGGAGCTTCTCCTTCGCACACCACACTCTTGGATGACAGCCCAAGCCAGCCCATCAGCTACCATCTGCTCGACCATGGCTATGGTGCCACGCCTCAACACCAGATTCGGCGGGAGGCGCCCACCGCACCGCCGAAGACTTCAGAAGTAAGTTGCTAAGACATGCTTGTGAAATACCCATTTCAATATATACTTACCTTCAAATTTTCTATTTAATTAATTAAAGTGCAATACTATGTAATTATTTGTTAGCCATATGTTCTACAAATCAGCTGATCAACTAGTTTAAATTCAGCTTTGGTTACAATTATTCAAATGTTTTATTTAATACTTCTAAATAAAACATCTAATTTGAGATATTATAACTTAAGTAAGTATCAAGGTTTTGTCTTATATGTTAAGAATTTAGCAATCTCCAAGTTGTTTTATTTTTAATTTTAAAATCAGAGCTATATCATGCAAGATCTTAAGGACCTTAAGAAAATACTTAAAGTGATTGAGAGGACAAACAAAATCTTTCAATTTGTCTAGTAAATCTATAACAAAACACCCTACGAAATAGATCTTCAAAACATAAGATTGATTCATTTGTAATAAAAAACTAAAATTGCTTGGGTTAATCAAGTAATATTTAGGTTATACTCTCCACCTGAACACACCATATATAGTAATTAAACTTTTCTACAAAACAATATCATATAGATATGGGGTTTATAGAATTGTCAAAAGTTATTTTATAAGGAAATGATGCTATAAAAATGATTTAGGAATCATGAACTTAGAATGAAACTTAGAATATTTATAAAAAGGCACACCAATTTCATTATTTATTAAGAATACTTAGTAAATACTGTTATCTAAAAACTAAGTTGTAATTATAAAACTGCGTAATATTTAGACCCTTTTTAATATTTTTTAAAATAAAATGCTTATAATACAATAACCTTTAACATGGTTTTACTTATTAAAATAAATCTTAATATTATTAGGAAACATTTTATAGAATATGCAGGTCTAATTTAATTTTTTGGTATAGATCCTGTTGGGGTCACAGACCCTATTTTCGTGGGGTCGTTGAACTTTATTGAGTTCTTACTTAAGACTTACAAATAATTTTAAAGTTCTTAAGACTTACATATAATTCTGATAATAACATTTGCATTACTGCAGTCATTCTTATTATGAAAATAAAATGTTGATATTTCAAATAATCATGTAAAATTTTTGGGATATAATCAAGTTAAAATCTAATATCATTTATACCAATTTCTAATAAAAATTCCTCGGTTAACAAAGAGATTAATGTTTACTTTTTTTAATGTTTGCTCAAACTCTCGGATTGTAAGCAAGTATTTTACTTTATTTCATTTTAATTATGATTAAAGGTAACATAATTTATAAATCTATTTTGTTTAGTCAGTTTGTCTTTTTGAGA
This sequence comes from Hestina assimilis, assembly GCA_023373885.1. Lineage (NCBI taxonomy): Eukaryota > Metazoa > Arthropoda > Insecta > Lepidoptera > Nymphalidae > Hestina > Hestina assimilis. The sequence goes on along the minus strand of CM041741.1, from coordinate 5,549,526 downwards.
TTATGTTATATCTTATGAATGAATTCAGCTACTTATAATATATGAATTTAAAATACTTAAAAATCAAGTACAGTTACAAAATAAATTAAAATTTTGTACTTTTCATAAAGCATACTTGTAAATTAAGTTAATAATGTATCAAAATGGGTCCGTGCAGTTGATGATATTACCTCTCAAACTAAGTAATGTTGGGACATAACTTATTGTTATCATAATTTTTTCATGGAACTCCTATTTCAATTTTTCTTACATGTAATGTAAATATTCCCGTAATATTGGTTTCGTTTTTCCGGTGCCACTTTTTACTTTAGGCCACCAACTTAATTTTTTGAAATTGAAATTATATATAAATTTTGCTCTTCTTTCTCTCAACTTAATTGTCTCTGGCATTATGGGATATTACTAAGCAGTATGACCCTAATATATTTCAATTATAACAGGATGTGCTTATTTACTAGTAATGGTAATTGTATATAATGTATATGATATGTATTATTATTTTAAAATCAATTAAGTTATTTTAGTCTTGTTGTAAAGTTAAATAATATGGATATATTATAATGGTTTGGTTATCAATTTAACTTAATAAACAGAAAATAACTGCAGTTTAGATTCATTCAATTATTTTGTTGTCAATATCAATGCTAGTTGTCTGTTAAGTAATGCAACACATTGCTAACAGATGCATTACGACATTTTTGTATTTAAGACTGCTTGGGATGTCTCAATTAATGTTTCCTGTTATGTAATAATCCTAACTTTTATTAAGACTATTTCACTGAGTGGTAAGAGTCTTTCCTACTTGAGTAGTTCATTATCAACTGTATGTTGATAATTAGTTTCTCATTTCGTATGATGCTTTTGGCATTGTTTCGAACATCACTGTCGCTAAGGTCCCGTACGTCGGAGAATAGATGGCAATTTGCCGAAAGTTTTTCAAACCTAAATGAAATAGAAAAATCAGCTGGAGGGCTGAACTTTAACTTGTCTTTTTGTAACTATGCCTAAAATAGCTGTTAACAAGTGTTTATCGTACATATGTTAGTAACTGTCGACTTGTCGAGTGTACGATCACCCGCAGTCCGCGCCTACACGCCATGTGGCTAAACCATGGGGTCACGTGGCCAGGTACCTGCTTCCTGCGCTCCTACATTGCGCAACTCAACCGTCATTGTCCTTATCGTGGTCTAACGACACAACGCCCTTCGTATGTTTTGATGGATTCGTTTTAAAAGTTACATTTACATAATGTATTCGATTATATATCGTCATTTCATTTAATAAAGCCAACATTTTAAGGAACCCTTTTGTGATCCCTATTTATAATAGTTTATTCGATCTTCGGGATTTTTTTTTTTGCATGTTTTATCTTATAAAAGAAGACGGTTCAGTTTATTATGTTAATAATGTGAGCGAAATTTTTAATACAAGGGTGTGGAATGCTACTATATCTAAGATGTCAAGCTTAGAGGCACATCTGCTCTGATTTACTCGACGGTGAACAATTAAAAAAATGCGCGAGACCCCGCAACTCGGGTTTATTAACAATGGCTGTTCCCGTTCACTAATAATAATAACAGAAATTGAGATAAGAAATTGGCATTCTTTTGCTAAAGTCCCTTCCGAGAGCCGGGCGTCTTTTGTGTCGTTTCTAATTTATGTCGTGTATTGTGTAGGTATGGGTACCCTCCCCACACTTCCTTAAAGGGGGCTTCGGCCCCACACTGCTTCACATTGAATTAGTTGCATCGGCTTATTGAAAATGCTTCGTTCATATATCTGTGTTACATTTCTGTTAATTTTATAAAGTGAGCTTTCTTTAAATCTAATTTTCATAATGTACTAAGTTATGACGTGTATAACATTTTTTGTCGGTGAAGTGAATACAGTTTGGAGATAGTTCGAAGAATAATTAAGGATAGTTCAATCAACGATGACGTACCTTGTTTTAAGAGTGAGTCGTGAGATTTATCACGTTTGCGGTTATGACAGCTAGAATAATTCTTATTAAACTTTCGGTTAAGTTTAATGACATTACGAAGCAAAGGGATTTGTTTTCAATAAATGTATTTTATTACTGTTTAATTGTATTTTGATATTGTAGTTTAAGAAGATATTTCTACTAAGGGTAAACTTTAGGGAAGATCTGAAGTACCATCGGAATACTAGTGAACTTGTGCACGTTTTTAATCTTCACATCTGAAATATTTTTTACACGACAGTTCTCTCAAGTGGCCATTACTAATGGTATCCATTGCGAACCGGTTCACTTTTTCGTTTAGCGATTTTAAGAAAAATATTAAATACCACATATTGTAATGATATCTTAAACGAATGATGATTTTTTTTTGCATTATTTCTGGATAGTATTAATAACTATTATAAATACTTCAATTTTTTTTTATGACGGAAATAAGAATGGCGTATTTTGAATTAAAAAGGGGTATCGTTGATAATTACAAGAAACGACGTAAAATATTGATCAGAAGTATTGGAACAGGCGGTGAAACGAAGACTGAACCTGAGCGAGAGCAGCTCAGGCAGCCAGGGTCACGTGGTGCCCATGAAAGCTGACTTCAAGACGCCGAAGCAGAAACGAGTCAAAGTACTAACACCGTACAGCCGCCCGTCCAGTTCCATGAAAAAATACACCGAACGTTCCAGGTACAAAACTTTCGCTACAGGTAATATTTTTTTAATAACTGTTGATATTGCCACGCGTAATATTTATAAATCTAATAGGTCTGTATGAGGAATGTTTATTAGGATAGAAGTTCATGCTAGTGTTTGTTTTAAAATTAATTCAATATATTGTTTATTTCCTCTTAACTGGCGATAGGTTACGTTTTAAAACGCAGTGAAACTATTTTGAAACATATTTTGTTTCAGGTTTGACACATCATTAGGTTTATTAACAAAAAAATTCGTAGCACTACTCAAGTCATCGCCGAACGGCGTACTCGATCTAAACATAGCGGCCGAGCACCTCTCGGTACAAAAACGACGTATATACGACATCACAAACGTTTTAGAGGGTATAGGAATATTAGAGAAAAGATCGAAAAATAATATACAATGGAAGTGTGGTGAGTACTTTTTTATTTCTAAATAAGAAATAAGTCTGATAAATTTTCTAACGTTAATTTACACACTTTTCGCCAGGTCTTCTTGTTTTATCATTTTACAGGGATTAGATTTAAACTTATGTTAGAACACGGGCATAGGGTTTAGGGTAATCGGTTTTATATCTAGGTACATTATTTTTATTCCATGTTCCTGGCAAGGATCTGATGGTGGGCGGTTATCGTAGCCACTAGACGCTTGCAAGACTTGTACGTTATGTTACATTACTGATACAAGGAGGTGACAGTTTGGGTCTGATGGGTGCTCAGGTGGTGGACCTGGCCTTGGTGCTAACAATTTTGAAACGTGACAAAACTGCGGATATTATTATTTCATAATGTTTTGTGAGACGGTAGTACTTCCCCTGTCGAATCGGCCTATTCATGCCAGTAAAACATAATATACTGCACATATATTATGTTTTGTTTATTACCATGGTTGATTAGGGTAATGGTGAAGCAGACTTTATATTTATTGTAATATTGTTTTGTCTCTTTGTAAAGTGGGATTAATACCCATTTCATTATATTTTAGATAGACGCAGGGTTTTTAAAATTTGTCGATCTCATCTCGTACTCACGTCTTGCTATCTTTCTAAATGACAAAAAACATTGTCTAATATCTATTAGATTGTTTATCAGTAGTCGTATAGTTTTATGATTATAACATTCTTTAGGAATACCATTTAAGTCTAAGTTTAACTTGACTCTATATACACAGGTTTAATCAGTGCATTAACTGTGTAGTGTCTTCATAGAATTGCTTATTCTATATAATAATTTCGTAATAAGAAATTATTTCAGCAAAAAAACGAAATCATGGTCATCTTGCTCTAATTATTATACGTACGTCTGCAAATCAATTTAACATAGATACCTGATTTTTTAATATCAATGGCCTAGTAAGAGGATTTCTAATATTGTGTACGATGCATTCCGATGTCATTTGAAAATACATACTATGTAATACACATTGATTTTATACTTAAAGACATTTGGTTAATTTTTTAGCACTTAATAAGCCAGGGAAGTATTTAAGAGTTGGTATTATTGTTAGTGCTAAAAGTATTTTATATACATTTACGGAAAAAAAACTCTACGTCATTCAAGCATATGTGACTGAACTGAATACGTACAACGTGTAATCGCGTCAGGAACGCGTCACTGCATCTGATTGCAATGACATTAGAATATCCATTTTTACTTCGCGTCAAATACCATCCGCTTATATTATATTAGTGAAGAAAGCGATTGCCATCTAACCTCCAGCATCCTTTATGAATAAATCATTAAAGGTTTGAATAGAATTATTCTCGTTACTCGATTGTGTGATATTGATAAAGAAATTTTAGATCATTTTCTGACTAACTACAACCGTAGACTCTTTAAAGGTTGTTGTTTACTGACGCGAAAAACTTTTAACTAGATAAAAGTGCACGTAGATTTATTGTCGCCTTGAGCTATTTGGAATTCATCGCCCATTGCAATTTAGAAAATGTCAAATAAACTGTAGATATTTAGATAATTATGTATTTTCCGAAAATTAGTATTATTTATTTTTATCATGACGGTTGGCAAACAAGCATACGGTCCGCCTGATGGTAAGCAGTCGCCGCAACCTATGGACGCTTGCGATACTTGAAGTATAACATTCGCGGTGCCAACCCAAGGGATAGGAGGGAAGGAATGAGAATGGTAAAAAGAACGGGAACAGAAGGAGTGGGAGATTAGGCCTCCGGTGCTTGCACGAAACGCAGTGTCAAATATTCTGCCGCCAAATAGTAGGCAAAGGGCACTGTACGCTTGTGAAATTAATGAGCAGAGGAGATTTAAGAACCAATATCTCGAGGTTGGCAACGCGTGGGTGGCACCTACTTATTTATGGTGCTGCAAGCGCTCATAGGCTACGGCAACCTGTTACCATCAGGTGGGCCGTATGCTTGTTTGCCAACTTATAACATTTAAAAAAACGCAACAGTACTGTTACTTTACGCTGATTATCTGTGAGTGGGTAGTACTTCTCCGGTCGAGCTTGCTGCGTTTGTGTTGAGAGGAGCACAGCTCTCTACTAGGAAAATTAATTAGGTTGATAATTTTAATAAAACGAGCTTACCTCGGTTTTTTATAATGTATAGGTGGCAACAATGTGTATAACCCGCGTGATTTTAAGCGGCGTAGCCTATGCTACCTGTCGATTCTGAGTAGTCAGATCTTAACCAATAAGACTCTACTGTTTATAATACTATACAAATATTTACAATTTCGAGCTATAGGCATATACACTTTAGTATTGTAAATTTAACTAATTGTTCGTGTAATATTATTAACATAAATACTAGTTATGATGAGTCTTTTCCATTAATATAATAGGTACATTCGTCGATATAAGATTTAGTTAGAGTCACTGAATGCAACTAGTTATACCTATTACTGAATCCTATTGTTAATGTGCCTGTATATCATACAATGTATAAAATCCACTTTGCGATATCAAGATCGTATTTTTGTTATGTTGATATTATACTTCGAAGAAATTGTATAATTTCATTTCGAAAGTTAAATAATTTGAATAATAGACTACCACCGTTGTCTCATCGTAATAATATAAGTTAACGGAACCCCTCTTATAGATGTTTGCAACACTATTTTGGTTGAAACTCTTTAGGTAGGCCTTTTATTAATAAACAGGCCGACTACGTAGGTCACTGTCAGTTATTCTACAGTAAAATTTACTGTGTTTCGGTTTGAGGACACTAGCTAGTGAAGTTACTGGGCTAAGGAGATATAAGAACCAATATCTCGAACTTGGTAATGCGTTAGTGATACCTACAAATGTATCATGTTGCAAACGCTCGTAGGCTACGACAACCGCTTACCATCCGATGGGTCGTATGCTTGCTTGCCGACTTAATCACATAAAAAAACATGAAAACAAGAACCTTTTGCTAATGCATGCGATATTTTGTGAGAGTACTTTTTCTGTAGAGACAAAAATCTCAAAAGTCACACTCTAAAAATAGTATTCTTACGAAACCTGAAAAGCGTATATGACTAGTTTATGAGTAGTAATATTCCGTGGTGGTGCAGGCGTAGGCGGCGCCGGTGGGTCGGGCGAGGAGGCTCGCGTGAGGCGGTTGCGGCGCGAGGTGCGCGCGCTGGGCGGCCGCGAGGCGCGCGTCACCCGCGCGGTGACCGCCGCCGAGCACGCGCTCTCCCGCCTCTCCGCCGAGCACGGCGCGCGAGCGTACATCACCTACGCGGACCTGCGCTCCATACGGGACTTCAGGAACCAAACCGTCATTCCGATCAAGGCGCCGCCGGACACGAGGCTCAGTGTTAGTTGTACACTTACACACACATACTTAACCTCACACACTGCTTGGAAAATTGGGTGTCTAAGACAAAGAGTAGGTGATATTTTGAGTGGCGGACTTTTCAGAAGACTTCGAATATAACAGTTAGCCAAATAAAAATAACAAAGGTACATGTAAAACTTATGAGATTTAGAACCTTAATTTGGATCTCCTACCTAAAAATACTTTTTCGAGTAATATTACATTATTAAAATTCATTAAATAGATTGACAGATGAGATGTAAATACATGTAATATTATAATATTTTATCATTACAGATTTTTTTTTTATAAAAACTCCATAGTTTTTGATTCAAATAGTTTAAGAGTAGGTGGGTCGTCTTTTCCCGAGGATTTTATATTCCATCTCAACGACTACGGGTTTTGGTAGTTTTAGTTATTCAAAAGTTTTTCTTTATTTATAACATTATCTTTGCAGGTGCCACACCCAGATGAGAAAGGTTATATGATACACCTGAAATCTATGTCTGGGGAAATTGAAGTCTACCTCTGTCCTAAGGAGAGACCACCAACACCACCACCCTGTGAGTTTGACATTATTATATTAGTTCTAATTACCCTACCTTCAACGGTAAACTACCGTTTAACGGTCGGTTTCATTATGCGATCTCAATCGGTAGATCGGTAAATTACTTGGACATTTAAAAAATAATAATATATTAAAAAAGATATAACCCCCGAGTTTGTTTCGCCGGTTCTTCTCGGGTATAGGTTTAATTTTGGAGCCGGTAGTATAATCTTGACTTTCAACAAATAAGTTGTATGCTTTTTTACATTGAATAAAAATATTTCATTTGATTTGATTAGATCGCATTTTTAGATTGATATTAGAATCTCAGATTGGGTATTGAAGCTCTTTCTCGTGTTACCTAAAGTGCCACAGGTCGCAGGTTCGACTCCTGGTAGCTAGTGAAATTACTGAGCAAAGGAGATTTGAGAACCAATATCTCGAGGTTGACAACGTGTGAGTGACACCGAATGGAGTTGCAAGCGCTCCATAGGCTATGGTACCCATCAAAAGGGCCCTATGCTGCTTGCCAAATTAGTAACATAAGAAATAATAGGTAATATTTGGACGCAAAAAGCAATACCATGTCAACCCACAAAATTGAAAAAACTGAGTTATATATGCAGAAGTGTTGGTAAATGGCTGAAGAACATTTTACTTTAATATTTGTAGGGTTTTAAGCTTTGAAACTTCTAAAAAAGCCATTTTTAATCATGCAATTTATGTATTATGTTAAACGTTATATTTATATACGAAATATGCAGTTTGTATACTTATTTTTGTGAAAATAAGTAAAATAACTTACATAAATCTGAAATTGCCAAAAACTTGACCAATACATAAAAAAATCATATAAAGTAAGTTGTTAAAAATTTTTAAACGCGTTTTTCTCGAAATGACATTCGTGTGGGTTGACATGATATTGCTTATTTGTATCCATTTACGACCTATTGGGATAATATATTATGGTATGTTATATTTTTTGTATCTTGCAGCGTCAGGGCTACTACCATCAGACCCGTTACTGGAGGACAATAAGGCTCTTCTGGCACCGTTAATAGCGCAGTTGCAGTCCATGCCATCCAGTTCAATATCAGCTGCCTTTACGTGAGTTTGTATTTTAATATTACTGTATTTTAGTTAATTATATATGCGTTTACCTCTGGCACAACTCAAGCGAACTATAGCCTTTAGGTCTGTTATGGGCTTGGGACATTTAAGAGTTATTAGTACACTCTTAGAGGATAGAGCTGGAGAAAAGATTTTAATCAAACGATTTTAAGTAAAAATCAGGGTAATAACCTGTAAATAATAAATAAGTAGTAACCTGTAAATAATAAATAATTATTTAATAATTTGTGTTTCAAATTTGTGTTTTTGTGTCACTTCACTTGTATTTTTGTGGAAACTAAAGGCCGACTTTTTCCTAACACAAGCTGCTAAGCAGTAACAAGACTACATTTTATGTATCAAATAATGTATTTTATTATTATTAAATTCATCTTGGTACAACTGCGATAGCATGTGAAATTAATGGGCATAGGACATTGACGACGTTGTGGCGCAGCGGTAGCGAACCTGCCTTAAACGCCACAGGTCGCGGGTTCGATTCCCGCTCGGAGCATAATATGTTTGTATTGACCATGCAAGCATATTTTCCGGTCTGGGTGTATTTGTCCTTGTCATTGTGAATGTTTCCGGACCCCCGACACGGGATATTACTATCCTAATGGGGGCCGTTGAGTGTGCAACGTTTTATTTATAGGAGATTCCCTAAAAGGCTATGACAACCGCTTACCATCATGTGGTCGTATACTTGCTAGCCAACTTAATCACTTAAAAAAGTTATTATCAAGTAGCACTACTTTCTCTTTCACTGGGGTCGATAATACGCCTATACGCCTTTGATTCTAGATTGGTTTTCATGTTATGGCGTTAGCGAACCTGACTTAAGCACCACAGGTCGCGGGTTCGATTCCCGCTCGGAGAAGATGTTTGTATTATTGACCATACAGGCATGTTTTCCAGTCTGGGTGTGTTTGTCCTTCTTTGTGCATGTTTCCGGACCCCCGACACAGGATATAACTATCCTAATGGGGGCCATTGAGTGTGTAGCGTTTATTTATTTATTTACTGAAATAATAAGTCCTATCATCGTTGAGTGTGCAGCGTTTGTTTATTCTCATTCTCATAAAAAAATATATTATCGTAACTATGAATCAGTCTTGTGAAAAAGGTTTAATTTTATAAATTTCGAAATTAATTATGGGGCTTCTTTCCTCATTTCACAATTCTCTAACAAAGACGGCAACGATAAACTTTTTAATAATTGTGCGTAATTTTGGTGCCTGCGTTAATTAGTCACGTGTCATTTCCACGTGATTGGGGAGGGTTGATTTGGAAGTTTTGTATTTTTGCTTTCATATTTTTAAATGTCGTCAACAGTTCAACACACATTTTAGTGTACGATATTAATTGTATGTAAAAGTATTTAATTTTTTATAATAATTTAAAATTCCGTTGGCTTTTAGTGTTGTAAAATTATGGAATTTAATTTATATTAAAATTTATATGTGATTATAAAGTTTACAGTTTTAAGTTTCGTCGTTTATAGTCTTTTCGTATTATAATTAATTATTAATTCTGTTGGAAAAAATTCTGGTGCTGAATGATAATGTTGTAATACATATATTCGCCTTATGTGAGCCGATTTCTGTTTAATAGAGCATGTTTTAGTAGTGGTGGTAAAGTTTTTGGATAAGTATATGGTCAAGAACTTCGTACTCTTTAGAGACTTGTGGATATTTTTGTATGAATACGCTCTTTCAATTTGGGAAGCCACAATATACTCCAATGCTATATGCATTATATACCTATATATGTGAAGCAGTATTATTCCTACTGTTGCGTTGTTATTCCTACGATTATTATGCAGTATTATGCCTGCTGCAAAGTTGCATTAGGGCTCAACCTTACGCCTTCTGTCCCCTCATGAAGTTATACTACTTTTGGCGTGGTTGGGAAAAAGTGATTGAATTTTTACCATGCGTACACCATGATGTTGATTGATCGATAAATCTCGCCTAGTGTAGAGTGAATTGGCATGTAGTAAAAACTAAAAAAGCACAGTGCAATTAAAATAAGAATTGGACTGGTTGCCGGCTAACTTTATTCAATGAATGCAATAAAAGTATAGTCAGCAGACGTTACAATTTTTAGAATAAAAAACAAAGAAAATAAAAATTACAGATTTTTGTTTTTCAAATATGCTACGTAAAATATCGGCAAAGAAGGCATAGGACGACTGTATTTTTGATTTTTATTTGTTGACTGTTAAAATTAGATTATTGAATTTTTTGTTCCACAATTAGCAAAAGTGATAGTATTTTACATTGGCTAATTTGAAATCTCTTTATTTATTTCTTTGCACGCTGTACCAAACTCTGGTTGTGACGTCACAATATGGCGCGTTGGCCGGTCCTATTCATTTCGTATTTATGATTGTAGTATGTATTTGTTACAGGACGCCGATAAAGCGCGAGCCGCTGTCGTCGTCGTCGTCGTCGTGGTCCCGCAGCCTGGTGGTGAGCTCGCCGTGCGTGACGGACCCCACGCTGCCGCTGGCCGCGCCGCCGCTGCGCCCCGTCCTCGCCCCCACACGCCCTCCCCTCGTCCGCCTCCGCCTCCGCCGCCTCCTCCTCGCCGCCTCCTATCGACGCCCGACAGTGAGTAAATAATATTCTTTAGGTTAAGGAATGCTTATGTCCAAGGTTACCGCTTGACAGGAGCTTATAATCACTTGTAAACTCAGAAGCATCGATCGTATTGCTAGCTGATAAGTGATTGGTGGAGAGTGAAGAGTTGGAAGAAAATAACTTATCAATTACAATGTAGAATTATTTCATCCAATAATCAATATCAGTGGCTCCCAATCTTTTTCTAATTGCGGCTTCCTACAGGTGTTGCAATATTTTTGCGACGCCCTTCTAACTCTGCTTATCTACTAAAGCTCCACAAATCTACTTAATGAAGTATCCATATTGAGCTTGAACAGATAATATAAATATTGTTTATAATATTAGAAGATATTATAAAGCTACAAACAAGCTAGTAGCTTGCTCTTTGATCATAGCAATCGGGTAGAGGTATTCGAATTACTAACCATGGGTTGCGTGTAATGAGCAAGGGCACATTTAGCTTCACGATAATCTTAGGACTTCTTCACGACATTTAAAGGCATCATCGCGACGCAGTTTAGGAAATCCTGATCTATATAATATGTGTCTAGAAGTTAGGTCGTGTGTAATGAACATTTCGGCTCATGACACTTACGTCGTGTTCACGACGCCCAAGGACGTCACGACGCAGTTTGGGAGCATCTGTTCCATATAACATGTGGCTAGTAGCTACACCGTGTGTAATGGACATGAGGCTTTCGACTCACGACGCAGAAGGGCGTCGGAGCGCACAGTTTGGGAAGCCCTGGACTATATGGACGCAAATAAGCAATACCATGTCAACCCACTCGAATGTCATTTCGAGAAAAACGCGTTTGAAAATTTTGAACAACTTGCTTTTTATGATTTTTTATATGTATTGGTCAAGTTTTTGGCAATTTCAGATTTATGTAAGTTATTTTACTTACTTATTTTTACAAAAAAGTAAGTATACAAACTGCGTATTTCGTATATAATATAACCCAAAACGTTTAACATAAGACATAAATTGCTTGATTAAAAATGGCTTTTTTTAGAAGTTTTAAAGCTTAAAACCCTACAAATATTAAAGAAAAATGTTCTTCAGCCATTTGCAAACACTTCTGCATATATAACTCAGTTTTTTCAATTTTGTGGGTTGACATGCTATTGCTTATTTGCGTCCATATAATATGTGTGACTCACAACCGGCTCCCCCTCAGACGGCGGCGCGCGCGGGCGGCTGCGTAACGCGCTGATCGCCGACAGCGACGACTTCGCGCCCATCATGGGCGGCGGCCGCTTCCAGCTGCAGACTGAGGACCAGGAGTCAGGTAACTACATCTTTTATATGGCCCACCGATGTACTTGTAAAAGTACGAGCTGTACTTTTTCAATACCGGGTACATTAACAATGTGGGAGGGGAGTATCGCTTTGCGCCAAGTATACCCTGTGTAAGCGAAATTGAAACACTAAACGGCAATCAATTATTATTCCTAAAAAAAAAAAAAAACTAAAACTAAAAACAAGTGTGTAAGGTTCAATTATATACTTCTAATATTTTACATTTTTTCGTCGATTTTTTTTCCATTAACGATACATGGATAATATGCTTTGCTATAAAAAATATTTGAAATGAAGCAGATAAGAATTATTAAAACATTCACGAGTGTTTCATTCATTGACTTACTATAAACTTGGGACCGGCTCTTCCATACAGAACAATGTCCCAATTATTCGTTGGCGCCCACTTCGTAAATTCGCACTAACGCTACGAAACGAACTTAGTCACAAGCTAACTTTATTCGATTATGTTGCAATATTGTGTCAACTTCGTTTCGTTGCCTATGTTACAAAGGAGCACCATCGAATCTTTGTCATTTTGTCAGTGTGAAAGGGGTTTTCCATTCATCATAAATCTATGTTTACGTTCAAATAATATTTTGTTCATCTGATTTCTTATTTAATCAATCTACATATTATGTATATAATGTTAAAGGTTACGCAGAATTATTTTTTATAGTTATAGGTTAGGTTAAAATTAACATATTAATAACTTAGCTTAAGTTATGGTTATTGTAAATATGGGAAGAGCTTAATGGAGTGGAGGCGATTCAGGAGGGCGTGGGATGGTCGCGTCTTGTGGCTAGCACTCGGCACTGTGGTATGTGTTGTGCTCACATCACAGTCAGAGTTCTAGCTACACGGCGCGGCGAGCGACGGACACTACACACTACACACGGATCACGGATCACGGGAAATTAACCTATGTGTCGCATGCTTTATTAAATCATCAATCATTATCATTGCTTTTACTAACCCTGTCTGTTTCATGTTTCGTAACTTAATATGTCAATTGTGTTGTGTTAACTGAATTGTAATTTGTTTTGTGTCGACTAACTTCTGTGTTGTGAATAAAATTTTACTGGTTATAGGAGGGTTTTCAAATTTATATTGTAAATTTTTTTTTTTTCAATTATTTGCGACTTAATTTTTTTTTAAATATCACTTTTAGCACGCCTCATACTTTTTCTTTTAATTATACTATCAAAATTGTAAATTGAGCACGGTCTCTACTGTAAAACATTCATGCTGGGTCCTGAGGTCAAAGAAAATACCAAAGTATAAATCCAGTTAATAATTGCTCCAATAGCTTTGCTTTTAGTAAATATCGAGATTTCATTGTCATTGTAATTATTAACAAATGGATTTATAAGTCGGTAGGGGGCGCGCGGGGCGCGGGACGTCGGAGGGCGCGGGCCCCGAGCTGCTTCCCGCGGGGCTCCAGTGCCGACGTGTAGCACCATGGGATTCAGCTCAGGGCCCCGCCACTAACCACCATCTACTAATACACATCGTAACACCGCCACACCGCCCGACCTTGTCTAACCGTGCTTTGTGCCCTGAGCCTAACGCTTCGTCTACGTACGATATGGTACCATATTTCATCTAGTAGCATGGGTGTACCAGAATACTGCACAATGACTTGATTAAGGTAAATAATCTTCCATTTCTCGGTTACTTTATTTAGCAAGGTCCAGGGATCATAGTGGGGGGACAAATTGCCCCTGCTTCGGTACGCCCATGACTAGTGTCCAGTTACTTTATTAATCTTTGCGTGTCTTTTTTATCTAGGGTGCTATATGAGTTATATCTTACTTTCATTATTTTCTATTCTATTTGTTCATAATAAAATGTAAAGAAAAGTTGCAAGACTTGTTTCTTAGATTTCACTAAGTAATATTAAAAAGACACAAAAAGATATATTTCCTAGAAATTATACTTTTATATAATGCAAATTTCTGTCTATTGTGAATTGTTACACTTTAACTGTTTTATTGATAGTAGTTTGCAAACTGACACAATTTAGTATATTTTATAAATGGTCTTTTATTATGGAAAACTATGGTTTACGTATTTTTTTAAATTACCATTTATGAAACGGTTAAATTTGACTGTACATTTTTGTATATATATATGACATTTCTAATAATAGAAGACTTAGTTACCGGACTGTCACTGATACTATTATTATTAAGGGAATTTCAACAATATCTCATTTGGAAATAAATATAACGAATAGACACCACCAACATACAAATTACAAAGATATATGCCATAACAACACCCTCCTTTTAAGGCAGTCAGGTAATTAAGCAGCTACTCTGTTTTGACCATTGCCCAAAAGATTTCGAATGAAAGGTAAACATGTATATACTTTGTGGCTATAAAGATTATAGAGTTGCAAAAATGATTCTGCACCTATTTCAAACATAATTAATTTTTTATGCCTTTTAATGATAAACAATTTTTTGAAACAATAAATTTGATCATTTTTGCAAAATATATGAGGGACATTTTCATTTATGCTTTGCGGCATCGAGTAACTAACACTAACAAGAGAAGTAGCCATCATTGGTTTGTATTGAAATTTATATTTCATTCAGAAATAATGTCTAATAAGGTCTACATCCATTAATAAATTTAATCCATCGCCATGTGCTAATCCCGTACAAAATCACGTACATCATTATTAGTGATGTACGTGATTTTTTTGCAAACATTTATCGATATCGATGATCTTTTTCTTAATGAACGGTGACAAAATACTTTAATAATATAAATATCACAAATTTTATGATCGATCACTCACGCCCGTTTAAGAAATATATAATTAAAAGTCAGCGGGTACCGCTGACATTTTTCTGTCGTCTGAGTGGACTACAAAAAGACTTTAGATTCGATGCCTCCTTCATGGCTCCTGAGAGTCTTTGAGCTGTACAGGATCGGTAATACAGTTCGAGATTTTCTCGGAAGTATGCATGAGGCAATGGAGCACGATCCTTTGTCTTCAAGACGAGCGGATTTATATAAGGATGATTGTAAGAGCCCACGTTGGTTTTGCCTGTGAATTGAAGTCACTGCAAGTTTGTTAGAGTTATTAGGTCCAATTATTCGGTCTAAGGATCGGGTAATCAATATCACACTTCAACAACAATTGATGGAAATCACTACCGCTTTCAGTATTTTGTATGAATGGAGTTTGGTATAGCTAAGTGTACGGTATTTTATCTGAATTAGGATTGGTCTATCACGACCAGGACGATTCAGGTCAACGAACTTCATAATGTGGTGGTGGAACGAGCAAAATCGATGGTGTTTTAGTGGAAGTCACTAGCCCACATGTCAAGAACCTCGTACAAATTAAAAACTAGTATCTATCTGAATGTGGTGCTCGAGGTTTTCGACATTGGGTGTGCGTGGTCCACAATAATCATCCCAATCGGAAATATCTATTAAAGGTTATTTTTATGTAATGTACGTATATTTATCACAATTATGTATTTATATATACTATTATTTTAATATCATAACGGGCATGAGTGACTTCAAAAATATAGATAAATATAATTATCGATAAAAGACTATAAATATAAGCACAGCACTATGAAAGGGTGGACTCCGCTGAAAGATTTTGTAAGAGAAATGCAATAAGTTGAAGTGAGATGTACTAACAGAACTTGAGGCTTTACAATTCGGCCGTAAGAAACTCGAGTAAATACAATTAATTACATTTAAATACTGGTCTTATCATCCGTTTTTATGATTTTATTTTCTTCATTCTATGAAAGTAGGTTATTTGTTTTTAACACATGCTCAAGCATAAAATATTTAGCTGTACTACTCCAGTGCGTTGGCTGTAGCGAATAAAAAAACAAACTAACAATTTCTGTTGGGGTTAGTTGCTCGGTGTTATAGAAACATAGTAAGGGAATATATTTGTTTTTATTTAATATTATTACTATGTAATGTAAAGCTTATTGTTCACTGTGTATATAGCATTGATCTCTGTTTATTGGATAGAATAACCTATATGATTATAACTGCTATAAATAGTGTCAAATGGGTAACAGCTTGTGTATTAAATTCCTTATTCAGTATTTTCAGTGCGCATGCGTAGCGACAATTATAAGTAACACCACATATATTAAATCAAAATTGTAATATGTAGTGTGTTTTTACATGGTCAGCCATCATTTGTCTTTGCAATGTATATGTGTAGGTCATTCCCATTTTTTAAAATCTTTTTTTGAAGAATTAATACAATTCAGTAAATTCAAGATACTGAGCTTGATAGGGTCGACAAAAGCAACATAGGGCGAGGGAATTAAATGTTGCACATTTTAAATGCTTTCCTATGTATAATAAATTATTATTGATCAGATTACAAATTATGTTCCATAATATTTTATACATTTTATGTTTTAGTCTATGGCTCAAAATCTCCTGAATCTTTTGGTTTTTTTTTTTTTTTTTTTTTTTTTTTTTTTTTATGTTAGATGTTGGCAAACAAGCATACGGCCCACCTGATGGTAAGTGGCTGCCCCAGCCTATGAGCGCTTGCAGCACCATTAGTAGGTGCCACTCACGCGTTGCCAACCTCGAGATATTAGTTCTTAAATCTCGTTCGCCCAGTAATTTCACTAGCGTACAATGCCCTTCAAACCGGAACACAGTAGTGCCTAAACACTACTATTTGGCGGCAGAATATTGGACACTGCGGTGGTACCTACCTAGCCGGCCTCTTGCAACAAAGACCTACCACCAGTGTGACTGATTGCACTGGTGGAATAATCTCTGTTGTGACAGAGGTTATCCCAACAGCGGGCGATGGGGTCGTCACATCCCGACGCCTTGAAAGTTCTATAAGTAAAAAAAGTTCTATAATAAGTTTTCAAAGTTCTATATAAAAAGCTCATTGCTAAACAGGAGCTTTGTATGATGAGCACATAAATAAAGTTTGAACTATGTGCTAACTTAAATTCACTATGTGCAAATAAAATTATTTGGGATTTGAGAAAATATTCTTTGCATAATATAGAGATCAGTGATTCAGAAATTGTCTATTATAGAGTATTGAAAATTTAATTGTGTATTTTACTTATATATTGTAAATAATGGATTGTGTAAATCACTTTCAAAGTTTTGTTGATTTTAAATATTATGTTGGTGATTTTTAATTTGGATTGTATACTAGAAAATTGTGGTTGTATGGTCATACTTTTAATTATATATACACTTTATTTATATATACTTTGTACACATAAAAATATTATTTGATATCTTTGCATATTAAAAAGGATTCTTTTTGACGTTGTGGGGCAGCGGTAGTTAACCTACCTTAAGTGCCACAGGTCGCAGGTTCGGTTCCCGCTCGGAGCAGATGTTTGTATTGGCCAGGCATGTTTTCCGGTCTAGGTGTGTTGTCCTTATCATTGTGAATGTTTCCGGAGGAAACGTGAAACTAAGTGAGACTATAACACAGAATATAACTATCGTATTGGGGGCCGTTGAGTGTGTAGCATTTATTTAAAAAAATATTTTAAGTGCTCTTTTATCTAATTGTAGACCCCACTGCATTTCAGAGCCGTTGGAGTTGGAGCCGTTCCTCGCGCTGGAGCCGCCGATGACCGCCAACGACTACGGCTTCTGTCTCGACCACGACGAGGGACTATCGGAACTTTTCGACTTCGAGTTCTAGTGACGTGTGTGCGGTGAAGAGGGCGGGCTGACGTGACGTAGCGTGACGCGCCCGTGACGCGCGTATCAGTCGCGAGATGACGTGCGCGTCCGTGACGTGACGTACTCGTGTGTGTCTGTGACGTGACCAAGTGTTGCCACTATGTACAGTGTACGAATTATATAGATCTAGATAAATGTCTAGACGTAACTTACAGCCGAGCTGGTATGTTACATTTGAAACGATAAACTATGCACAAATGAGTCGCGAGAAAGTACGCTTAAAATTGTACATTGTAATGATATGTTTTTATTTTTATCGGCCGTGAGTTGTTTGTGTACATGCAATATATAACATCGAATCTGAAATAGAAATGTGTAATTTTTATTTTTACATATGACGGGAATTCTCCTACTGCAATACATATAATACACAGTATTATCTCTCCTGTATGCAAAACAATGTTTCAAAATTTCAACACAATTCCAACAATAGTTTCGAAACTCATAGAGGAAAACATACAAACAATCAGTTTTATTTACGTAATAGGGGTCTGAAACCAGTTTGGGGCACTACTTCTGTTGGGTAGTTTCTGACAGCCATATTGTGCATTAAACTCTTGAGAAGGAGAAGGTGTTTTTCGCATATTGTGTGCTATATGTATTGTGCTAATATTATTTCCATACTATACTTCGAATGAAGATATCAATTTATGTGATTTTGTATGTATGGGATTTAATAAAATTTGTTATTTCAACAAAGCAATAATGCATCAAATTGCATACATAATTTTTATTATTAGACAAAAGAAATATGATGCTGTGGGACTAGAAAAAACTGGTAAAAATTTATAACATCTGGATCGCCGTATAACATAGCATCATAGAGTCATAGACTATAGTTTTTTTTTAATTTGTAATCTCAAGCTCACATTGATTGCCAAAGGCCGGTAATTAAAAGGATTATGGTGGGTGGTGAGGTGTCGCCACCCACTCTGTATATATTACGTTGTAATGAATGGTGATATCTTAGCGGCCTTCGATTTACTTGTAAAGCTAGTTCTAATTACATGTTTATCACTAGCGGGACGATACGATTAATTCTCACGGGTGGGGATACGTTAATATCGAAATTAATTGCACATAAAAAAGCCTTGAATATGAATATTTTGTGACATAATAGTGAGTGTAAGGGTCTGCGCCCATTGGCGGTACGGTACGGCAGAGATTTTTTTGTGATGGAGAGAAATAAAACTTCATAAGTATAAAAGAAATAGGAAATTAAAACGATGACTATCTTGTCAAAAACAAACTTGTCAAATTATAGTCTGTGAAATTTCTATTTTATGTCATACTTGTTAATTTTTAATTCTATTTGTCTAATATAAAAATCCATCGTCGTACCGTGCCGCCAATGGGCGCAGGCCTTTATTGTTATTTTTTTAATCGCCGTATCCCGCCTCTGCTAAACGTGTCTGAATACTTAAAAACTGTCGTTTGCCAAATATTTAGTTGATAAATATATTTCGTCATCTTATTTAAGCTTCATTATTGTTGCGTTTTTATTATCTTTAGTTATCATTGTAAATAACCTCGCGGGATCTTGTGAAGCGAATCTTGTAGGCTTATTTTACAGTATTGTTTCGAGGAGTACAAAGTGCAAATAAACATCTCAACAGTATTGTAAATACCAGAGTTCGCCCGTCGCTGTCCCATTTGAAAATAGTGTACAGCACAAATTTCACTGTAAAAAAAAATTATACATAAGTGCATATCAAAATAAAATTAATATTAGGTATAATTTTAAATGCACGAGGTCGTTTGAGTTCGGTTCAGGCGCGGTGCGACTCGAGTTGGAACCTGGTCGGTTGTAATAGCGATAAAATATTAATTTTAGTTAACAAAAACCCTTATTTATATTTCCCGTATAGGTTCCGTAATAGAGAAGACTGTATTAAATATATCGTGAGAAAATTTAATATCCTAATATTAATATCTAAAACGTATATATTTTATTGATTTTGTATGAAGATATCAGTTTCGAATGGATAAAAATAATTGTAAAACGATATCTACCGTCTCGATGGAGATAGAGAATTCAATAATCGAAAAGTTTAATTAAATGAAATGAAATATATTAAATGAATTTTAGGCGCTTTTTTCAATATTATTAATGATTAAGTTTTATAATTATTTTTGGTTTGATAGGTTTTTTTGAACGTTTCGTTTTTTAGCGTGTCGACAGAATCGTAACTTTGGAGGAAATTTTATCTTGAAAAGAGCGTTTCCGTCGTCGATGCTGTCTACTCTTTTAAGTTTATAAATGTTGAAAAAATGTAACAAAATCTATCTCTTAAAGTTACCTCGTAGTAAATGAAAATATAACGTTTTTCAGATATAGCACTGCTAATAGGTGTTTTTCTAGAACATTCGTTTCGGTTTTTTTTTACGAAATTGTTTATGACAAATTCTGGGGCCAAAATAAACGAGAAAAGGAAGTACAAATTAAGCAAAAAATTTTCTCGTAATTTAGTTTAAGGTTTCTACAATTCTCTCATGTATTATCATTGATCGATTCTTATTTAAAAAAAATCACCACATCATCAATCCATTATTATTTATAATTTTATTTGCCTTAAGATTATAATATTGTATGGCCTTGTATTTATTTTTAATTTTTTGCACCACACAATTGCTGAGGATTTAATTTAAATAAATACATTTCAAATATTATGGGCCTGCGCCAATTGGCGTCACGGCATGGCAGGGCCATTGTGACAAATGGAAATTAAATTTAAAAGCATGACAATACATTTGAAATGTTACTGACAAGGTATGCCTAAGGATGCCGTACCTCAATCAACATCATTGAATTTTCAAATTTATTTATTTAAGTTTTATTTATATTTGTCACATAAAAATCTCTGGTCTTGTCGTGCCGCCAATGGGCGCAGGCCCTAAAGTGACATTACATAAATAAAATAAATCTAGGAACTGCGTAAGCTTTTTTGCACTTGCAGTATACAGTGTAAATAATCATTGTTAAATTAATAATAAATAACTTAATAACTTAGTTTTTTTTAACAAAATTATTTTTATGTTGGTAACATTGGAATTGTTGGTAAGTTTTGTTTTGTCTCTGTGCACCATAATCAAATAAATCCTAATCAATTCTGGAACTTTATTGTAATAGTTATGGTAAATAATTATGCTTTATGATATTACTTAAATATATACCGTAGCTAATTTTGATTACAATAAAAAAAAATACGCTTATATTAGTTAAAGAAAACTGTTAATTGCAAGTGCATAAGAGCTTGACGGAATAACGATAATTGAAGCAAAACAATAATAGTTCGCTTCAATTTTCGTTCCCGTTGTTTATTGGCTGAGAACGCGGTAACAATGTCGGTCTATTTATTAAAATGTTAGATAAGTAACCTCATACTTACGCTTATATCATAGAAAACTTATTGCGGTTCATTTCAAGATCGACGATTCGTGATCTTGAAATGACCCGCCAGAGCAACCATTGTATAAAAATGTTACAACGATTTTAGTCCGTACAGACATTGCGTCGTTTCGACGGTCCACAGGGTCCTAATGTAGTACATGTTTCTTATCAATACAATATTTGTTGAAATTTTTACGTTGGTTTATTTATACGTAATACATTTTTATACGTGAACATATTTGCATGGTCTTTACATTGGTAACAAAACGTAACGCGTTTTTCATTGGTTAATATTGTGACTCGTTTTGAACGACTAAATAAACCAGCGTAGCGGTAAAGAGTATTCGTTGAAAAATTTTGATTTTGCTTGTACGATATCTGACCTTTAACATTAATTTCGTTTTGTATAACTTTTACTGATGACACATGTATGTAATTTGTTTTGCTTTAATATTTAACGCAACAATCTTAAATGTTTTGAGACAATTTTAGTTACGACGAGACTTGAGATATTGTGAATACGGACATTTTCGACGGTATGTTTTTATGTAATATATATTTTTTGGTTTTAAAAATATAGAAAATTGAAGGTGCAATGTTATATAATGCTGTATTTATGGAGAGCGCGGTGGTTCGGAATACGCTTGTTGGCGCCATTTGTTGTTGGTAAGAGGCCTGTTCGGTTTGTATTCATTTGTGTTGGAAGACTGAGGTTGATTATTCCAGTTTCGATGGACGTGCGAGTTATTTGTTGATTGAATTTAAATATAAAGTCATATATATAGTTAGGTTATATTTTTTAATAAATATAATATTGAAATATGTAATATAAAAATGTCTTTTATTTCCCATATTTACACAAACTTTAAAAATGTATATACAAAAGTAGAGAAATAAGTTTATACTAAAGGACTAGTTTGAAACACTTAACTATAACCCGAATATCCAAAAAATACCAAGGCTTTCGTATTTAAGTAAATTTGCTGGCACGCAGTAGTAAATTAGTTTGACCTGGCAGACGAAGGATTTTTAACAGAAGTTTGGTCCATTGTTAAATTTGCTGCCTGAACTTTTCATGGACTCTTAACTCCTGGTGTAGTATTATTGTCATCGTGATACGGTAAGTAAAAAAACTGCTGGAGGGTTCCATATACTGTATATCTTGTGTTCAGTTTTCGGGTTCTTTTGTACGCAGTACCTCGTATGCTTTATGCGATGCAGTTATAAATAAAATTTATTTTGAGGTAATAAAAATAAAGGAGGTTCTATTAGAACGGTCCTCCGTCGGCGTAGGCAGTAAAACTTTCACTGCTAGTCCTTGATGATGGTTTCCATCGGAAAATCTTTGAAAGATTTGCTCCATATGTCTGTGAAGGCGGTGCTGACGAGGTCATTGATAAGTGGTCTTATGACTGCAAAGCCGGGCTTCCACGTTGCGTTTATAAGACGATCCAGTAAATGTTCTGAGGATAAACATTACATTTAAACAGATATTTTTTTGATGTGACTAAATTGGTAAGAAACCAAATGGGCCATCGAATATGTCTTGGCATAAGAGCGTTTGAAACGCCATATATTTGTAGGCGTTACTCACACGTTGTCGATTCCAACATATTGGTTCTTAAATCTTTCCCCATTAGTTACACTAGTGTTATATAAACCTCATTACTTATTTGGGCTCTTATTTTGCAAGCTATTTTCACGGATTTTAATGATCCCTAGAATACCTCGTGGGTACTGATAGTCCCATTACTAGCGTGGTCTATTCTTTTATGTCTATGGTCGTATCCACAGATCAAAGAAACTGTTTCTTATCTGTGGTCGTATCATATATTCGAAATTCGAATTATACAGTATCAGTGTCTTGTTGTATTTTATTTTTGTAACAATTTTTTATTTTTAATAAAAATAACTTACCCATAACGCTTCTGCCTCTAAGCAAGTTTGCGACATGTATGTCCATGTCGCCGATGTGATCAACCTCCACGTTTACATCTAGGCCACTTCCATTGCGTTTGATGCGTGTTGTTTGAGAGTAATCTCGCAACGTAAGGTTCCACCGGCCAGAGCGCTCCACTTCCAGACCTAACATTCCACCCTGAAGACAATATTAAAATATTTTTATCAGTGGTCTTGAACTGTTATTTTTTATTTAATATGCTTAACGAGCATGGCTCGGTTACGCCACTAGTCTCGTTTATTTTATGTTATAACCTATTATTTGACTTTTATTATCCAAATTTCGTATTAGTAAAACTATTTGATTGTTTTTTATAAGGTTTAAATGACTATTGGGATGTAAAATATCAATATAAAATATTCAAATGCGTTGAAACGTCTTCGATAAATTTGTAAGTTTCTGGCTAATAAGACGTAATAAGCTAATTAGTGTTAGCTCTATTGTAAATATTACATTCTGGTTCATGAATACATAGGTAGAAAACTAACTACACACAAAAATACCTTAAACTCATAATTTCCTTCTAACCACTTTTCAGGAAAATATTGAGAGTAGATAATGCGTTGATTTGCCCAATCGGTCCTGAAAAAAATAAGTATTTATTGCAAATAAATTTTCTTTATCATATAACTTATATCGAAACTAAATGTAGAAAACTTACTTATATTTAGTGACAGTGGATTGCGTCCATCCTCTTTCGAAGACATCTCGTAACGTAAGTGTGTACCCCATACCAAAAGCCGATCGAATTTGCTTTACTTCTTTAGCGAAATGAGGATCGAAGGGTGCCACGCCCATTTCTGGTATACCTTTAAAATAATTTATTAACAATATGAAGATGCTGTTAGGATAATCTCTGTTACAGCAGAGATTATTCTACCAGTTCAATCAGTTATATTGGTTGTAGGTCTTTTGTTACAAGAGCCCGTTCCAGGTGGGTACCACCACAGTGTCAAATATTCTACTCCCAAGCAGTAGTGTCTTAGGCATTACTGTGTTCCAGTTTTAAGGGCACTATAGGCTAGTGAAATTACTAGGCGAAGGAGATTTGGCAACGCGTGAGTGACACTAGTGAGTACTAGTGTTGCAAGCGCTCATAGGCTACTGCAACTGCTTACCTTCAGATGGGCCGTATGCTTGCTTGCCAACTGAGTAATATAAAAAAATGCAACTAAATTGTTTGTGGCTTGCTGTGTTAGGCCTAAATGGGTTGCTCGCCTGGAGAGATATTACCTTCTTAAATACTGACGTGAAGTAGCATTATACGTACCGTCTCTTGAGTTTCGCTCGATTTCACTGAACAATATGTTTATGTATATTTAAAATTCACTTTCTATTGATTACGATAAAACCAACATAACATAACAGCTATATATAATAATATAACAAATTCATTTAATTCACATTCGTCTTTTCGAAACAAGGTCAGAATTGTTATTTATCACTAAAGTTTTATTTCACAAGTTAAAACTCGCTTTGCTTACCATTTTTGAAATAGGGTCGAAGCTTGTTGAAAGCGCGTTTCACACATGCATCAAAGTCAGGTGATTTTTTCTTGCATTTTGAAAATATTTTTTCTGTAAAAGAAAATTAAATTGAATAGGTACATACGAAACATCAAACTCAACAAGTTTGTCATGTTAATTATTATATTTCCTATTGTATTATGTATATCTGATATGTTAAAACATTTTTAATCGCAAAATAATGCACTGTGTTTTACATTGACGTAATCATAAAGAAAATGGGTACAACCAAGTCACTTCATTATCACTACATAGTATAAAACAAAGTCTCTTTCTCTGTCCCTATATCCCTATGTACGCTTAAATCTTTAAAACTACGCAACGGATTTTGATGCGATTTTTTTAATAGATAGAGTGATTGAAGAGGAAGGTTTATATGTATAATAACATTCATTAAATAGTGGAGAAATACTGTTATTTTTGAGGTTTCTAATGTGATGTCGTAAATAATTACATTTAACGCGTGCGGGCCACGGGCAGTAATGAATGAATCCAAACTACTGGATCTAGTAATTATTATTTAAGTAAAGAGAAAACAAAATCGTACTTAATATCTAGTTATAACTAGCTTCTCTTTGCGGCTTTACCCGGTGAATAACAATTTTTAATACGCTTTTATTGATTGGATCCTCATACAATTTTTCATTCCCTACTTCACCAATTTAAGATTTTTTTCTCAATAAAAATGTCTTTTCCCGTGGTCTAGTCTTTGTACCAAATGTCATCAAAATTGGTACAGTGGTTTAGGGATGCAAGCTTGACAGACAGAGTTATTTTCGCATTTATAATATTAGTAGAGATTGTGTATTTACAATATAGACTGCTGTATAGCGAAGTACCTACATATTTTGCAAGCTGGTGTCTTTTTACGTATTCTCCACTAATTTAAGCAATCAAATTTTTACATATCGTTACTGTAGTTAATTGTTTATTGCATCTTTCGAGATCTCCGAGTTACGAAAAGAATTTGAAACTCGCTGACCTTCATGTCAATAATCTATGAGAATGTTACCTATGGTAATATTTTGTAAGAAATGAAGTAAATAAGAAACCTACCACTGTAACCATTCGCTTGTTTTAAAATTTAAATTTGACTTTAATTATGACCTAAAGAAATCATTTCTAATTTGCATTGCTGTACAAATGGATTTTGTTGAATACGCCAATAAAACAATATCCTAATTTGTATCGTATTCTGCTTATTATATAAATTTATGTGGCAAAGAAACGTTCCTATAGGAAAAAACTTATACAACTTCGCAGGTCAGTTATTTTCATAGAGTAATATGCATTTTATTCGATAATGAATATCTTTTTGTATGGGAACATGTATGGAAAGAACTAACAAAAAAGCGAAAATTCTAGTCTTAATTCTATAGACACTTAACGGAATGGAAGTATCTGATGAAAATATACACATGCATTGTAATATACATATGCATTGTCTAAAATGTATATTTATTTAATTATATAAGATCTTTTTCATACTTTATTTTCATGTTAAAATGGGTAAACTTCCTGTTATAATATTCTTCATATGAATTTTGAATTTAGGTCTTCTTTATCTATAATATTTCAATAGATGGTACTTACTACTAGTATTTCAAATCGCGCTTACGTTTGGTTCACTTGATTAGTATTTATAAGTAATCTGAGAATGTTAATAAATCGAGTTCATCAGCAGAAAGAAGTTTTATTTACATAGTGAGTGAGTCGTGATCAGTACAGTAGTGAAAGATAGAAAGAAAGAAAGAAAGAAAGAAAGAAAGAAAGAAAGAAAGAAAGAAAGAAAGAAAGAAAGAAAGAAAGAAAGAAAGAAAGAAAGAACAAATTTATTTGGAACACAGCTGTGTACAAAATATTTAAAACAGAAATACAACTTAACTATTAGTGGAGCTATTAACATGCATTTTTGATATTTTGAGCACAGGACAAAGTAAGGGTTAGATCTAACTGTAAAGTAAAAAGAAAACTACATTCAGAAAACTTTAATTTTCTCGAATCTCGCGTACCGACCGATGATGATGATGATGATGCTGACCGAGATACCGCTCTTGGGCTTAGCACGGCAGAGTTGTAGAGCATTGTTTTTTACCTTATATGCGTTAGTTGTTACCCCCATAAAAATCTTGAGGTCATGTAGCAAAATCCGTGTAAAGCAGCAAAATGTTGAGTTTAGTTTGATGATTGGTAGCACCGAAACTCCGATCGAAGTGTCACCCTTTTATGCACTTTTTTTCCTAATTCTCCTTCCCATCTCTATTTTCAAGAAATTACAAGCGAATGAATATAGGTCACTGTTTACCATCAGGCGGGCTGCGCTCTCGATTGCCAAAGCTTTGTGATATAAAAATTATATATTTGGCGACATTCGAAACAGTTCTCATTTTGGGTGCCACGACCGAACTTGACCGGTATTTGAAAATTGGTTAAACGTTGTCGTTACGAGATATTGTCCAACGTGTTATGTAATTTAACCTTGATAACAGAGAGGAAAATTTTATATTTAGCTCTATCATGGATAGATTTAATCTATCATGAATTGCTGTGGTTTATGTGATTAATGGTGGTAGGTTTGCGTTATCTATTCGTTTAGAGAAATAAACGTTGGCTTATTAATTAAATAAATTAACTTTAAACTTGCGTTAATGTATCCATTTGACATAGCCAACTAGTTTAATCAACCTGTTAATTAGGCTAGCATATTTATTAAATGTCGCCATTTAATTAAATGGCTTTAGGACAGCTGTAACACAACGTCGAATACAACTTATTCCATTAAGTATTTACGTAACTATTCGTCTTAAAATTTTCATTTTTTCTTACTTGAATACCACGACTGCGTTATTATCAATAAGTTATTATCGTTGAGGTCTAAATAAGATAAGATTTAGTAACAATTTTGTACTAGTGTGAAATTGAAGAAAAATACCGGTTATTATTTAAATCCTGAAAAAGACAATCGCATGACAACCTACTTCTTTTTTTTAAGGTTATAAAGAAAGACAATGCGATTAATTGATTTAAAAAAAAAAATTAATGTATTGATGTTTTTCACCATCTACGTTTGTCACAGCCCACAGGTATACGAGTTTAATTATATAACATGTAGATCTTATTTGATTATACGACATAAATAGGTGACCGATGTGGTCCAGTGTTAGTGACCCTGCGTTAAGCGCCGATGGTCGCGCGATCACTTCCCTCTTGCGGCAGAGGTTTGTATGGCTGTGTATGTACATGTTCACTGGTCTGGGTGGTTCTGCTTGTGTTAGTGTATGTTGCTGGACCCCGACACAGGATACCACTAATGGGGGCCGTTGAGTTTGTAGCGAGTATTTTTTATGAAACTGCAAATTAAGCAACATTGTCAACAAAAACTCTGCTTTATTGTGTTATGTCATAATAAATGTTCTGTGGTTCTATTATTATTTGTGTTTACGACCATTTTAATGACTTACCAGTAATGTGTGTGACTTACATGAGTGATTTAAAGATTAGTATACTTATACAAAATACATATACTCGAATACGTAAACAATATTCATGCAAACTTAAACACGCGAATTAAGCAAGCATGTTGTCATCTCAGCAAACATCTAACCATAGCGTTATATACCTAGTTGAAAATCTACTTCTTTTATTATTTTTCCTAGCTTTTTTCTGATTCAATTTTCTGATGAAAATTCAATTCAATAAAATTTCATTTATTGAATTGAATTTTCATCAGAAAAATTATATTTACAAGAATTTTTAATAAATACAATAACCTTACCCTAACGTCGTCCTATGATTTATGCGACAAGCTTTTACCGAGCAAATTCACTACATTTTGTTTGCATTTATTTAATTGTATTTATTGCTATTGGCCCTACCGGCCTTGACAGCGTCATCGGGCGGGGCCGGCGAAATACTGAGACCCAACCGAAAAAAAGGGACAGTCTTCGCCGAGGCTCAAAGTTGAGCCAACTTATTATTCGTATTCAGTAAGCTGGTTATTACTTTAACAGATAGCGATGACCATCAGGCCTTGACTCTTATCCGGTTTGACCGGCGAACCTGTTTCAGCCTCTTCGAGTATTATTTTTGGGGAAAAAGCCTATGTTTTTCTTCAACTCGCTATTTATTTTGTCCCAATGTCATCAAAATTATTTTAACGTTTTAAACAAGAAAACTTAAAATACAGGAGGGCTGGTTAATTTTTCGCCCAAAAAATCGGGATTGCGATTTAACGGGGAAATGCAGTATTCTTGTCACCAGTCCTCGTGGACAAGATTGGAATAGTTTTAAATATTTTTAAAGTATTGTAGTGTAAAATTGTAATTATATTGTAATATTGGTTGTAAATAAAAAAAAAAGAGTGCATAAGAGTTAATTATGAATATTACATGCCTTACATTATAATATTTCAACATTGCTAATGATAACGTTACCAGAAATAATTAATTAGATTTCCCTTTAACACTTGACAATTAAGGGAATTTCTATGCAAATCGTTTATACCTACTATATCGTTCATAATAACAGATATTGCAAAATACAAAATCAATTCAGTCTAAGAAAATTTTGGGCAGCTGATAACGAATTGTTGTGGCCATTGACATTATAATATTGCAAGATTTGATTGTTGCAAAATATCCTTATTAACCGAAAAGTTGATTGCTTATGTAAGCGTTGCGAATTGACCCACATCGCTGTGTCACTGGCATTATACAAGGTGAAGTAGGGTAGTAGGGCTTTAATATCAGATAATATCGTCACATAACGGACCGAAGGGAGATCTTAGATTCTACTTGGACAATTTGGGTTTTCCGGTTCTATGTTTTCCACTTTTACTACCGAATCGTTGTTCCAACGGTAATAATACAGCCTAATTTTTTCAAATGTTTCAAAAGCAAACTATCTCAAAGCTAATACATCGAAACAATAACCCAGACTACCGCAAACGAGCAACTTAAACCATCGAATTATTATCGTAAACTCTACCATAAATTCAGTAAATGTAGTGAAAATATATTTGTAAATATTTCTGATATATTACGTAAATAAACCTTTGGTTTAATTAAAAATAAATTCTAAAATAAAACTTACGTATTTCAACAGAAGTACTTTCAGCGCTAGACAATTGTAAACAACATAACACCAAAACACTTACACAACAAACATATTTTGTAAGATGCATCTTATTTAACTTTACTTAAAATTTAAAACTAAGAACTCGTGAAAACAAAAATAATGTTTTAAAATTTTATCAATTATACCAAGTATATAAAAGTAAATCTCTATGGTTTGTATTATTTAATTGAATTTTGTATTTAAATTTGTTTATGTACAACAGTTCAGCCGCTTTCTGATGAATGTGTTGTTCAGTTAAAGCGGGCTTCGCAATTCCCCTACCAAAAACTTGCGTCATTTCGCGTATAGTAACTTGGAATGGATCTTGAAATATGCAAGAATGAACATACGTACACTCTATTATATTGCGTAAGTATTCTTTGTTAAATATTTGTTTGAGCGAAATAATAAGAAAAGTTAAAGTGTACAAATGTGTAAAATTAATTAATAAGAATGAGTATTGAAAACAGAAAAACAATCGAAAGCAGTGATTACGTCTCGTACGGGTAGTTTTCTTTTACAGATTGAGGAGTTTCGTCCTATAACTTTATAATCCTTAACCAGATCCTTACAACATATTTGGCTACAATAACTATATACAATACTTTATTTAGCACAAATGGGCCGGCTCAACCGGGACGTACTACCGTCTCACAGAAATCGGCGTAAAGTAACAGTATCAGTACTGTTGCGTTTCGTGCGTTGAGCGAGAGCACCGGAGGCCCTACCTCTCACCCTCTTATAGAATAGACTTTCAGAGGTTGCGGAGGATTTCCATCGGATGGAATGTATTTTTGTTTGCCAACTATCATAACATAAAAAACTCTTACAAAATAGCAATAAAAATGCATGCATCCGAATTAGTTACCTCTTAATTACATTCCGTTAAAATAAAGTATTCCAGTTATTTAACAACACGACTAACGTAATAACTATGTTACATCTTATACCTTGTCGGGTTCTGTTCGTCGTCTCTAACTCCGATGTTTATTGTTAGATCATCAAGAACTTATTGGGAGCATATAAAAAATTATTCATACAGTTTAAAATAACTATCAAAATCAGTTGTTTCAAAAAAATAAAAAGTGTGGAAACGAAAGCAGTTATAAAAATAGACGTTAAATGGTTATTTAGCATTTGATCATTCATGTTTTTAAGTCTGCCCGCGGCTTTACCCGCGTGAGTAACGTTTTGTTGTGAGACCTTTATTGCAATACAACTAAATAGTTCCCGTTACAAATTTTCACACCATATTTCACCCGATCACTTCATGATTTTTTGGTAACAAAAGTTCCCTATGTATTCATCAAAACGTTTCACTAGTTTAGGTGTGAAAATTATAATAAAAATAATAAATTTGGATTCAATATCGTCTGAATTAGATAAGAAGTTGAAATATAAAATTGCCTACAGCAACTTTCCACCACATCACCGCTGGTCATCGGTAAGGTATTCATCCACACACATTGGAACCTATATGGGCACGCACAGTGGGCTTCTAAAGTAATGAGTTTTTGGGAGAAATTCCGGTTGTGGAATAAGCTCCCCTGACGAGGTTTCCCCAACACGCTAGAGTATGGGGTTCTTCAAGGGAAGGTTGAAAAGTTTTAATCGGGTCGGCAACACGCATGTGATACCTCTGGGGTTGCAGGCGTTTATAGGCTACGGTGACCATAAAGCGGGCCATACGCTTGTTTGCCACCAGGAACCCTCTACTACGCATTATATTTGTATCATAACACAGCTACAATATTTGTGATCTTATGGTAGCCTAATGTGCTACGTGACTGAAAGATCAATTATGTATTAAGGTTAATTGATAGAGACTCCATTTTAGTAAACTTATGTAAGTGTAGCAATAATATTTGTATAAAAGTTGTGTTACTAGTAGAAGAAGTGTTACTTAATTGTTTGGCAAGAAATGAGTAATAATATTACTAATGATCTATTACTATACTGATATATTTTACTAATATTTACCCGGAGTTTGCTTATTAGTCATCCTGATGCGACGACTAACTAGCTTTTACATAGAGCGATTGCCATCTGACCTCCGCAACTCTAAGGGCGAACCAGTAACTCTTTGGATAATAGCAAATTACCTATTAAGAGTTAACGATTATTATCAGATGTTATGATAACAAACGGAACCGCCAGCTTAACGTGCTCTCCGAGACACGGTGCGGACACCCACACGGACAAACGCCCGGACCGAAACAGATACCGCTACGCCACAATGGTCGCTGTTATTAAATTATTGAGTACATAGTAATAATAGGTTGCGAAGCTAAAACCCTTTTGGTTCCAAGTAGGGCCTTACCACCTTTGTTTTTGATTGTTAGAAGAAGGAGATATTGTCCATCCAAATGTATTTTTTTTCTATTGGAAAAGACACATCAACAGTACATATATTAATCATTTATAACTAAATATAGCTGAATGTTACATAATATATCTGATATATGTACTAATTATAGATGTGCACAGCATTGATATTATTATAAATTACTGTCTAGCTACGTAACAAAATATCTTGAATGTTATTGTACCTAATAAAAATATGATTTCCTTAAAGATAATATATAAATTTGGTGTAAAAACAATAACACTATATTTATTTCATTTAAACAAAAACTGCGATAAAATTAAAAATTAAAGTATTAAAAAAAAATCGAAAACAAGAATTAAAAGTTATAAAAACACAAAAATAAGAATTAAAATTAAAAACACTTGATATACTGATGAATACTTTATATTTGAATTTCGGTAAGGAATTGGAAAAAATGTCAATACTTTGCGTGAATGCCCGTAGGTCGTTACTTACATATTCTATTCATTGGAGAATATTGGAGAATATTTTGCAGGGTTGGTACGTGACTTGGGTATGTAGAATACCTTGTTATTGGGTTTCCTAGGAGGACTACGTGAAACAGAAATTTTAATTTTAGTGAGAAGCTGTTCACACATTATACCGCCATTAATAATTTTAAACAAGAATGTTCAATAATGTAATTTTCGGCGATTCCATAGTGTTTGTATTTTGAAGAATTTAAGTTGATTATGGTATGTGGGAAATTCCTACCTGTGGGAAATTCCTCTGCTCACAAAAGCACAGTGCCTAGTAAAAGCACACCGAATCTATTCAACTCTCTGTGAATTAACGGCAAATACGGGACTCCAGACTTGAGACGCATACTCGAGGATAGTTTTAACAAGTGCATTATATAGTGATAGTTTAGTCTCAACAGTAAAAAACTTTGTATTTCTTTTAATAAATCCAATCATTTTTTGCGCCTCCTCTACTTATCATTTCAATATGTGATACAAAGGTTAGTTTTCGATCGATAATAACTCCCAAGTCCTTGACTTCAGATATTTCTTGAATTACATGACTAGAGATAGTGCAAAATGTGGAGAAAGGATGCTTTTTATTTCGAAAATTTTACATGGAAACATTTTACCGGGTTCAGAATCATATTGTTGCTATTGCACCATTGTTGAATTCTATTTATATATCACCTTGAACTAGAACACTATCAATATATGAATTTACAGTACGGTGTATTTTAAGATCATCGGCAAAAGTGAAAATTTGCAATTATGTATCCACGTCTTTATATCATATATGTAGATTAAAAATAACAATAGGCCCAAATGAGATCCTGGGTGTACTCCTGTTTCTGCATAATATTCATTAGATTCATAGCCTTTAATAGTAACTACTTGCGGTCGGTTATATAAATATGAACTAAACCACTTTAAAAGCTCAACATTAAAACCAAACGATTCAAGTTTCATTAATGAAGTAGGATGATGCACTTTATCTTGTTGAAATCTATATATAGCATCCACCTGATTGCCATTATCAAATGATTGTGATATATCACTAACAAAGGATACCGGGTTGGTTTGAACCGAATATCTTTTTCTGAAGCCATGTTGAGAGGGCGTGAGAACTTTAGAGATGAGATGTGAAATCCTAGAAGATATAAGCGATTCAAATATTTTAGAAAAATTGGATAATATGGAAATAGGTCTATAGTTCTTTATGTCGTCGACAGCCCCCTTTTTGAAAATCGGTAATACTCTAGCCTTGTTTCATACGACAAGAAATTTACCATCCGTCAGATATTTATTGATTACTATAGTGAGTGGTAGAGATAATTTTGGCGCACACTGTTTAATAAAGGAAGCGGGAATGTTATCGGGCCCAGCACCTTTGCTAGTCTGTACATTTCAATAATTTACAGACTTCCATTTCAGTGAACTGCAATTTCCCACTATTTGTTGCCACAGCCAAAGTTATGAAATTACGATTTAAAACTGTGTTGTTGGAATACACAGAGGCAAAGTGATGTGCAAAAACGGTACTAACGGTAAGCAATATCTGGACTAGTATTTACGGTGACATCATTCAAATGCATTTTCGCTGGTAAGCGTGTAGAATTTGAGCTTTGAAGAAACGCCAAAATATGTTACCGTCTTTAACTAAGGCCTCTTGAATTTTATTTTTATTATACTTATATTACATTTCCTGATACCTTGAATAGTAAAATACCAGCAGAGCAACATCAACTATTTATGCATGGTTAGTTTTTGGTAAAAATAAATAAAATAAAAATTATTTAAAAGTTTATTATTTAGCCTTATGTTTATATAAATATTCTAAAAATAATAGTTTTAAACTCAATTAAGTTCGTTGTAAATAAGTTTACGAAATCCGAAACTTTCATCAGGTTATATGAATACAGTAAAAATTCCAGTAAATTATCACTAATCAAAATTTTGTTCATACTTAATACCAATACCATTAAAAAGATAAATTACCTATTGATTATTTTTTTATTACTTTTTATATTCTGCATACTAAGTTTTAATTAATAAATTGTACAACGATAAATTAATAATAATTTAAGAAATTACGCTCAAACTTTCATAGGGTATAAGATTGACGTAGCGAAAAATAAGTTAATCGATAAATATACATATAATAAAATTTTAAGCAGATTTGTATGTCAGTTTGTGCAATTAACACACGCGTATTTTCGCCTCTTTTATTATAATGTATGCGTTTATTTCATTTAAACTTTCACAGGGTATTTGATAGCCTTAATGAAAAATAAGTTTTATATTATATCGTCGGTTACTTAATTTATTTATTTTATTTATTTATTTATTAAGCGAAGAAAATAATTTAATTATTATTTCATTTTGTCACAATGTATAAATGAATATTTCAGCTTATTATAATTAATATGTTTTCAGTAAATTTTGTACGTATTTTTGTTTAGTTTTACGTTCGCTTTCTTTAAAGCACGGTGGAACCAAGGTATGGAGGCATTATATGTTAATTTTTTTATTAATTATTCAATCTACGATCCAGTCATCATAGGGTATTTTATCTAGGATCCTGTCTAGGAATCTGGACATCTTCTCAGCGAGGTCTCGCTTCAGTTGTGGTTTCATTTCCTTCAGCAACTCCTGCGCGTTAGTGTTTATGAACAGATTCAATGCGGCTTCTGTAAAGGAGATTTAAAATTTTTATAAGAAAATATGGGGATGTATCACGAACCAAATTAGGGCTTATTTCATATGGTATTGGAAAAAAAAATAAACAGAAAGCGTTTATTTCAATGTTTGTATTGTGGATGAAATTAGAAAATGCTTAGCAATTGTTTGTAAATAAGTAGAAGTAATGTGAAAATATATACTGAATTAGGATTTTGTATATGATTTCAAACAATATGTATAATAGCAGGCTTGGTGGTGGATGGTAGATGGGTGCCGGAGATATGGTGGTAGATTCATATAAATGTACACACTATTTTGAGGATTAGAAAATGGTTATAAATTCAATTAGGCATGAAAAATATTTTGAGTTTGAATTTTATTCTTTTTTGTGAAAAGTGTCAGACCTATGCTAAGTTTGTGATGAACTGATGATGTATTCTGGCGATGGAGAACTGCTAGACAGATAATTTGAAATGTATGGAAATGTATGGAAATGTATGGAAATGTATGGAATACTTTTATTATAATAAAATTACAAAACCAAATTTTTGTCTTTTCTATAGTTGCAAGGAATAGTATACGGTGATATATGTTTGTACTTACGTAAAACGGAGTTGCTGTTGTGTAAGTTATCAACTCCCATCTTAATGTCCTTTACAGAGAAGTCCAGTTTAAGCTGCTGTAACTTCAGGTAGGTCTTTCCGTCACGTTCGTACGGCTCGCCTCGGAAGTATACTTTAGCTTTCACGTTATCTATAATAAAATTGATATACGTAAAAAACAGCTTAGGAGTGTTTGAAGAATTGGCTTAAAAAAAAGATTTTATTAATCGCTCAGTCAAGATCTTTAAAGAACAAAATTTACTATATTTTATTGTATGAAATAACTAGCCGGTGGCTTCGTTTGCGTGGTCTACATTTATTGTTTAGTTAGAAGAAGAAACGAACAATTCCTTGGCTTTAGTATTGTGTTACTGTTCCACCAACTCATCGTATCGCATCGCCCGCCCGCGTTTTTTTTTAGTTAATGTTATAGCATGTAGCACCTTCCTCAAGAAATGTACTATGAAATGCAAAAATAACCTTACAAATCCGACCAATAGTTCCAGATATTAGTGCGTTCAATCAAACAATTCTTCTTATCGAGTGGTTAGTGGTCAACCTAGTGTCAGAGTTGTTCAGGTCGCCCGTAGGCCTCTGACTTGAATTATCGACTGTTGTCTAATTGTCAACAGCCGGGACCGACTTTTACGTGCCCTCCGAAGCACGGAGACGCTCGGTTGAAATACCACTATGCGATCACCCATCTAGTGACTGACCGCGCCTAAAGATGCTTAACCTACCGATCGTGTACCGATCAGCGGGTGCACTCGGCTATGAGCGTCTCATAGCGTAAGATAAGAAGAATCAAACAATGTCTTCAGCTTTATAATATTGTTATAGATTACTCTTTTTCTTAATTTTTATATTGTTGAAAAAATAACTACTTGCACTATTTAACGAAAGTATTTTTATATTTGAAAATAGTTTGGTTGTTTTTCATTGCGTTCATGCATGCATGACGACGTGGCGCACCGGTATCGAACCTGCCTTAAACGCCACCGGTCGTGGGTTCGATTCTGCTCGGGGCATACCATGTTTGTATTGACCATGCAAGCATATTTTCCAGTCTGGGTGTATTTGTCCTTGTCCCTGTATGTGTTTTCGGACCCCCGACACAGGATATCACTATCTTAATGGGGGCCGTTGAGTGTGCAGCGTTTATTATTATATTTTTTGTCAAAACTCAAATCATAAGTATTAACATACCATATTCTCCCCAGTAGTCACCACCGCCAGACGCTCGCACTAGTAGCAACAGGCCCGAGGAGCGGTAACGCGCCGTCGCGCTGATGTGTGGGATTGACATCGTCAGCTGGAACTGGTACGTGTCCAGATCCGACCTGGAGAGAGAATTGGTAGATAATAGACCAAAATTTAATTAATGATCATTTTATATAATTAATGGTTACCATTTGATTACGATAGGTCTTGAAACTTGTTTATTCTTCTTCTTATCATTATTACCGGTATTATCTTATCTTATATTCTTATCCTAATTTCACTGGTTACCAGTTTTTACACAAAGCGATTGCCATCTGACTTCCGCAGCCTTAAGGGGAACCAGTAACTCATTCGATAAGAGCAAATTACCGAGCGGGAATCGACCGTGACCGTCGAGCTAGCACGCCAAAACGGTCGTCGACTTTGAGTTGAAGTTGAAAAAAGTTGATTAAAATTAAAAGTTGAAATAATCATTTCAGTCAATAAATATTTGGAATGTATATGTTGAATTCTCTTTATAAATGTATAAAGTATTTTCATTTTAATTTAATTTGAAACTCTGATTCTGTTACTAATATACATAATTATTATATTCAATACTTATTTTTCAAGAATATTGTTAGCATAAAGCTATTAAGTAAAGTATTATTGCATTTAGAAGTATATATTAACAAGTAATCGTGAAAAATACAAGTGCTAAAAACGTGACTAATAAACCAGGAAAAGTTTAATTTAAATAAAAGTCTTAGGTCTTCCTGATTACATTACCATAATGTAGAATGCAAATATAATGTGAAGGTCAAGTTCCTAAGAACTGTAAGGTTGTCCACTTGCGGTTACTTGGTTTACACTCAAATAGTTGACCATATCTTTGCGGTTGAATGTTCTTAAGCATCGGTCACTCCTGCGTTTCGTCACGTACGACGTGAGATGAATATCTTATTTATTACTAATCCTTTCCACATTCCTCATTTATGACAATGTTGGGTTAAAAATCTATACATTTATTTATTTATTAATAAGGTACATTAACATCACAAATGTTAAGCACTTGTATATAAAAAGAAACGTTAAAACATTTTAGATCTGATATGAGTGGCAATTGTAGTGTAATAATGTAATAAATCAAGCAGGCTTTTGCAAAGGTTAATTTAGTTAATATTTTGAACGGATCAACGTAACGTCTCGTCCCTATGGTTGCTTGAAATATAATATGTATATAATCATCATTCGACATCGTTGTGGCGTTGTGGGTAGCGAGTCTGCCTTAAGCCTCGACGGTTGCGGGTTCGATTCCCGCTCGGAGCAGATGTTTGTATTAATCGTACAGGCATGTTTTCCGGTCTGGTTGTGTTTGTCCTTGTCATTGTGAATGTTTCCAGACCCCCGACACAGGATATAATTATCCTAATGGGGGCCGTTGAGTGTGTAGCGTTTATTTATTTATTTATTTTATAATATATGCTTATGACAAATATTTGCTTAATCTGTTCGTAGCACCTGCAGTTGTGGAAAAATATCCGCCAATTATTTTTTAAATGTTTTTTTTTATGTTATAAGTTGGCAAACCAGCATACGGCTCACCTGGTGGTAAGTGGTTGCCGTAGCCTATGAGCGCTTGCAGCACCATTAGTAGGTGCCAAACACGAGTTGCCAACCTCGAGATATTGATTCTTAAATCTCTGCCCAGTAATTTCACTAGCGTACAGTGCCCTTCAAACCGGAACACAGTAATGCCTAAGCACTACTTTTTGGCGGCAGAATATTTGACACTGCGGTGGTGCCTACCTAGCCAGCCTCTTGCAACAAAAGACCTACCACCAGTGTGACTGATTGCACTGGTGGATTAATCTCTGCTATGGCAGAGGTTATCCCAACAGCGGGCGATGGGGTAATTTAATATGATACATCTGCTTCGCAATAAAATTATGATAGGTCATGTGTACTTATAGAAAGAATATTAATAATAATTAATATTTACTACAAAAATTATAATACTAATACAAAATCATCTTTGGATATGTTAATAATGTCTAAAGAGGAAGGAAAGTATTTATAGGCCTATTCTTCTAGGACGAGTTTGAGACCTACTTAATTTTTGTAAATCTCTATTAATATAATACAAAATATGTGAGAATAGATGTATGTTTGGATAGATGGAGGGATGTTAATATGACTCTTTCACGCAAAATCAAATGAATGGATTTGGAAATTAACTGAATTAACGCATGGAATACTTTTTATTCCGGAAATATGGTATCCGTGGGGTTATAAAAAAACTACATTAACACAGCTAGTAAATTATAACAACAAGAATGCTATGCATAGGTTCTTTGTCATTTACGTAATTTGAAACCAAGTTATTTTCAAACATCCAGACCCCGAAAGACAATGAGGACATAAAATTTAGCTATTGCCATGAATGTGTAAACATACATATGTACCTTTATGAACAAATATTCGTTAACTTACTTGCGAAATTGAAAACATCATTCAGTTATTTTACAGTAGCCATTGCATAAAATTCGTCGTACTTATGATAACTCTGTACTACTTTAAAATTACCTATTTGAATTTTGCAATAATATTTCCTCATATTTTCCAACGTATTTTCCATATGATTGTGAAATTTTTCAGTTTTATATTTTTAAGTTTGATGTTTAGCGAAGAATGGGGAAACTATGAAAACTAATTTCAAAATTTACTCGTTCTTCTCTTTAATAAGTTTATTTATTTATTAGTCATACAATTTTCACTATATTAAATAAACTAGCGGCCCGCTCCGGCGTCGCACGGGTATAAAATATATAGCCTATGTCATTCACTGAAAAATTGATTAAGATCGATCCAGTAGTTTTGATTTATTCATTACTACCCGTAGCCCGCACGCGTTAAATTTCATTATTTACGACATTACATTAGAAACCTCAATTTTTTTTTCTCCATTATTTAATGGATGTTATTATACACATAAACCTTCCTCTTCAATCACTCTGTCTATTTAAAAAACCGCATCAAAATCCGTTGCGTAGTTTTAAAGATTTAAGCATACATAGGGACAGAGAAAGCCACTTTGTTTTATAATATGTAGTGATGGACGTATTTGACATCGAGCGTGCGAGACGGACGTGCCATAAAATATTTTCTAAAACAATTATTACAACAGTTATACTTATTTGACCTTTATTGCCATTGCTTTATTCTAAATTTCGCATATCAAGTGCTTTAAAAGTTACGTCAATTGTCTTCTACGCATTACCAATTTACGTGCGGCGAAGCGCTCTTCACCCCCTGGGGTAAAAGAGACAATCTCTGATTTTTGTCCTTCGTCGACGTGCGACAACCGAAACTCCGACGCATCCCGAAGACTCGTTGTATACAACATGGCTGTAGTACACTCACCTACTGGAAGTGGCAAAAACATGGAACGAAGTGGTTCTCAACCAAATTTACCATCAATAAGCGCGCAAGGTATGGCTACTTCAGATTTACCCTGCATTACATTTCGCAATAAACGTAAATATAGTCCTGATACTGACGTAAATAATCAG
Source organism: Hestina assimilis (assembly GCA_023373885.1). Taxonomy (NCBI): domain Eukaryota; kingdom Metazoa; phylum Arthropoda; class Insecta; order Lepidoptera; family Nymphalidae; genus Hestina; species Hestina assimilis. The sequence continues at coordinate 5,508,866 of CM041741.1, read as the reverse complement.
TTATCAGAAATACAAACACAAATGGCTGAGATGATGACGCTATTGTCAACATCTATTAATCAACAGAAACAAAGCTCAACTGAAATAAAAAATGCTATAGCTACTATTAAGGAAGAAATATCGGAAATAAAACTTAACATGACTAAGACAGAACAAACTTTAGTGACTATAAATACAGAACATGAAAAGATTAAAACTAATATCCAAAATATTAATAGTGCTGCATATAAAATGGAAGTACAAATAAACTCTTTGCAGTCCGAACTGCAACAATTAAAGATATCACCGACTGAACTGCCTATGACCGATGAAATGGCGTATGGGGATATGCTTTCAGAAATCACAGACCAAATATTGAGAAGGAAAAATATAATACTGACTGGAATATTGGAACAACAATGCAAAGACTTCAGAGAACGACAAAACAAAGATAAAAGTAAAGTACTAAAAATTATTAAAGCTGTATTTGAAGATTGCCCTGAACCAATTAAAATTATAAGAATCGGAAAATATAAACTCAATGAAAATCGAGCAATCAAAGCATGCTTTGAATCAGAACAAACAGTAAAGCTTATATTAAGAAATAAAAGCAGGTTGAAGACTGGTGCGGTAAAAATCTTCTCAGATCAAACGCCATTCCAACAGAAACGTTTTAAAAACCTCAAAGAAGAACTTAACCGCCGAACTGCAGAAGGAGAAGATTACTTACTAATCAAGTATATTAATGGCGTACCTAAAATTGTTAGCTTTCGTCCAAAAAACCCCACATCAGAATAAAACCCAAAGAAAATTATAACACCACTACATACCAAGCCTTAAACAATTATAACGACATATCAACCAACAAAAAAACAATGAAATTTCTATATGCTAATGCAAGAAGCATTGTAAAACCTGGAAAACTGGACGAGTTACAATGTGTAGTAGCTTCATTCAAAACTAGCTTGCATTTTATAATACTAACCGAAACTTGGATTAAAACTGAAGCTGAAGCTAAAAGACTATGTATTCCAGGTTACACACATTATTACCAATATAGACAAAACACTATGGGTGGAGGGGTTTCAATTTTTGCCAATAACAATTTGAAACACAACTTTATTGAAGAACTCTCTCAAGACGACAATCACTTCCTGTGGATACATTTGGAAAAACTCTCTGTGGATGTTGGTGTTATTTACAAACCTGGTCGAACGAATGTAAACAAATTTCTTGATACTTTCTCAATACAACTGAATCAAAGAAAGCGAGCCATAGTGTTTGGAGACTTTAATCTTGATTTATTAACCCCAGATAATTCAGTGGAAGATTATAAGGACACATTAAAAGAAAACGGTTTTAAAATAATTAACAAAATTGATATTAAGTAATGCACTCGTGAAACATCAAAGAAGAAGTCTTTACTTGACCACGTTTCCACTAATCTTAAGGGACATCATTTTCACTTAGCTGTCATTGAATCCTCTCTGTCAGATCATAAACAGATCTATTTTGAAATAAATCAATATCAACCTGAACAAAAGAGAAGAATCCAATATGAATCTACTGACTACCGAAAACTACACACCTTATTAGAAATAAATAATGACATGGACAAAACTAACAGTGACTACGTAAAATTTGAAAATAAATTAATAAAAACCATACAGCAGTGTAAAGTTGAAAAGATCAAAATACTGAATGGCCCGAGACAAGACTGGATAAATAAAAAAATACTACATAAAATTAACCAAAAGAATATTTTATGGAAACAACATAAAATGAACCCAAACGATAAGGAAATAGAGGAAAAGTTTATTAAGGAAAGAAATAGTACTACAAAAGAAATACAAACAATGAAAAATAATTACTATCTAAAGCGATTCTCTGAATGTAATAAAAAACCAAAAAAATGTGGGACGTGATAGATAGTTTGACCAATAATAAGAAAAAGGAAGTAAAGATACCAGTTAAACTGAAAAAAGGAGACATAGAATTGAAGGAAGAGAAACAAATATGTGAATATTTCAATGAATGTTTTTCAACTATGGGATCAACACTAGCGGAAGCTATTAACGCGAAGTATCATGATAACAAAATTCATACCAGTGCAATACCCAACGTCAATCATCCTAATTTTGGTCTTAGTAAACTACGTAATGTTACAACAGAAGAAATTGTAAAAATAATTGATAATTTAGACAATAACACCAGTTCAGGCATAGATAACCTAAGTACTAAGACAATCAAATCTATAAAAATTCTCATAGCCGACGAAATCAGTCGATGTATCAATGCTTGTATAGAAAATGGTAGCTTCCCCGAGTCTCTCAAAATAGCTAAAGTAACCCCTATTTATAAGTCGGGCGCAAAATCTGATCCAAGCAATTATCGCCCCATTTCTGTACTTCCGATAATGTCCAAAATTTTTGAGAAAATTATTTACAACCGTTTAGAATTCTACTTGAGGTCTATTAATTTCTTATACTCAAAACAATATGGATTTAGAGCAATGTCTAACACACTATCTGCCACTGTCGATTTAGTTACTAAAATAAAAAATAGTATAGACGAAAAAAAAATAGTTCTTGGTATATTTATCGACTTAAAAAAAGCTTTCGATACGGTTAGCCATAGGATACTTTTAAGAAAACTCAAAGACGTAGGCATAACTAACACTGCTCACAAAATTTTTGAATCATATTTAACTGATCGCTTTCAAGTAGTTAAGATTGGGGAACACCAAAGCTGCAAAAAACGAATAACTTATGGCGTTCCTCAAGGCTCAATACTAGGTCCTATATTGTTTCTGATTTATATTAATAATATAAGCAAACTTGGACTTAAAGGTGAACTATCGTTATATGCCGATGACACCACTCTTTTTTATTATGGTAATAGAATAGAAAATATAATTACAGATGCCCAAAATGACCTTAACTTACTTGATGTGTGGCTTAAATGTAACCTATTGACTCTTAATGTAAGCAAAACCCATTATGTAATATTTGCTGCAAAAACAAAAAATTAATTCCTTTGAGCCGCTGAAAATTAACAACACTGTCATCAGCAGATCAGACTGTGAAAAATATCTAGGTTTAACCTTAGACACCAAGCTTACCTGGAGGCCACACATAAAAAATTTAAAAAGCAAATTGACATCCCTTACGGGGGCTATCCGCTCAATAGTACGTTGTCTACCTCATAGAGTCCGTTACATGATCTACAACTCACTAGTCAAGCCACATATAGACTATCTAATTGAAATTTGGGGGTCAGCAGCTAAGACTAATATAAATGTTTTACAAACAGCGCAAAATAAATTGATAAAAATATTATTTAATTTCGATTTTCTTACATCGACAAAAAAAAATTATAAACAAACAAATTTAATGAATGTAACTGATACTTATAAATACTACACATGCATATTAATTCGAAAAATATTAGCAAAAGAAATACATACAAATATAATTCTTACTACAAAAAATAAATATCCTCAATTAAAACGGCTAAGAAGTGCAAATAATATTATATTACGGTCACCAAGAACTAAATATGGTCAAAAAAATATTACTTTTGAAAGTTCTCAGTTATATAACAAACTACCTAAAAATATTAAAGAATGTAAAACAACAAAAACTTTCAAAAAACTACTAAAGAACTACATCAATAATAATAACTAAAGAAAAAAAAAAAAAATATTTTATATAACATTATTTTATATTATATCGTAAGTCACATCTAGTTGTGAAGTATCTATGAATTCCTTCCGCAGCGCTCACGCAGTGGTATGATTTTGTTGTCATGTTATGTTGTATGTATTAAATTATAAAACTACCTACACAATTTTTATTTTTAATTTTTTTGTTCCATTGTTATTTTTTTTCTTGTCTTGCAATGTATATAATGTAATAACTAACTGTATATAATAATAATCACTTAACTTATTGTACGCTCAAATATGTCAAAGCAGATTTACTTTATATTTTAAGTTAGCCTGTAAGTTTCATTTAAGTGAATATTGTAATATTCTTTATGAAACAATAAATTTCTTAAACCACATACGTTAACGCCTGTACAGTCCAGCTAGACTATCATCATATAGCGCCATCTTCGGACTGAAGCTCGGCTGCCACCTCAAGATAAAGTTTAGGGTCTTGGGCTATTATTTTTATTATTTTATTTATGTATGTATAGAATTTTTTAGTTATAAACTTAGAGATATAATTTTTTTGTGCACTTATTTCTAATTTATACATTAGCGTTTTCTAGATTTTTTATTATTAATTTTTAATATACTTAATGCATAGACTTAGTATATATCGACAGGACCTTCCATACATATAAACATTTCCAAAGACTAGCTGATGCTCCTTCGTGAATTCGGACAAACAAAATGAAGTTAGTCACTAGCTTGAAAAATAATCGTTTAAAGTTGGCGTGTAAGTAACTTCGTTTCTTTGCGTTAACAATGAGAATTTTTCAAAGGATCACCAGCGACTCTTTGGACATTTTTTCTCTATGGAAGTGTCAGTTCTGAGTCTATTAAGTCAATGACTTAATGATAAAAATATGTTTAAGCTCTGTTAACTAAATAATTATTTCAATAGTTATGGTCAAATTAATTAAGCGTGTAATATCATCCGAATGATCAATCTCCTTCGTGACTTCTCCATTCTCAATGTGGCGTACATTGGCGAAGTAATTCGTGCTAAATTGGCACAACTGTCAGCCATTAACATAAAAATTAAATTGAAATAGTTATGGTTTAGTACCTGACGTTAATGATGGAGACGTCATTGACTCCGCTTGCGTTGATATCCTTAAATGTCGCCTTATACCCATCTGGACCACCTCCGAGAGCAATAGATAGCTCATCGATTAATATTGAATCAGTCTGTAATAATAAATAAATTATGTAAATGTACTATATTAATATCCTAGACTAGATAGGTAAGTTGGCACTATCCGGCTAGCCGCACTACGGATGCCGTAGGATACGGTTACAATGCGGATAACCGAGTGACAGCTAGCCGTAACCGTAATCGGAAAGTGATCTTAATTAAATCTGATAACGTCCTTGATATGTCACTTAAACTGCTAAGTTTTTAAGGAAATGCTTATTAATGATACTGACGTCACAACTTATAAATGCCATTCAAAAGTATACTAATAAAATAATACTGTTAATATATAATGCCATTCAAAAGTATACTAATAAAATAATACTGTTAATATATAATGCCATTCAAAAGTATACTAATAAAATAATACTGTTAATAAGTATACAAAATAAAATAATACTGTAGTATTATTTTATTTTGTTTATTTTTCGGAATGAGAGTTAATGGTTACGTGGATAGTATTACTAGTAGTTTCCCGGTTTAAATGCAATTTGTCGATCATATTCACAATTAGTGAGTTCGTCGCTCCAGAGAGTTATTCATATTTAAGTAAATAATGTTCCATAAGACACAGCAATATACAGAAATAACAACCTAAAACAAATTTGACTACTCTTTTATAATTATTATGTATGAAATTCGCAGTAAAAGGTGGCGGGATGCAATTTGATCTAGAGTAATACTATAAACTAATACATAGTTTATAGTTATACCTAAATGTCAAGAATGCTTTAAAAACTATAACGATTTGAAGTGTTAAATATATAAAATATTTTTATGAACCTTTGTTATTTTTTAAGAATTTAATACATGATAAAAATACCTGTTCAATATCAAGTTCGGGCGCTCCACTTTTAAGGTGGTCGATGAGGTTATTGAAACTTTTCAATAAGCACGCGTCGACATTGGCGTCCTGCTTCGAGCAATGACCTCCGAAGATATCTGAAAACAAAGTTTATAGTTATACTGACATTTTTAGCTAAAGGGATATAGAAATGCGATATAAAAAAACGTTTTGATCACTCTGATTTTGAGGACGTTCATTCGACGACAGTCGTGCTCTCTGAAATTACTTTATTCGATAAAATATATATGGTTGAAATGGAATATGTATGGTATGCGTGCAATATGCAAATTAATATTTGCCACTATTTATTCGAAAACAAAACAAACAATAATTCGTAGGAAAATATAAATAGGAAACCTTAGTCAGTTATGAATAACATATAATATAATCTCAGAACTCCTATCAAACGATAAGTAAGTCGTCTTGAGCGTTGTGTTGCATTCGCTTGTGCAAGTATTGCATGCAAACCATGCAAATCACATCTGAATAATATATTGCATAGTTATGTTTAGTAACGTAACAGTTGTCGTTACGAGGAAATTCTAAATCCTATCACTAAAAGTAAAGCTTTTTTATGAGTAGAGCCTTGATATCAGTAAGAATGCCATTACGATCGTGGTAGTGCTATTCCTTACAAGAATGTCTATGTGACTTAGCTTAATCCTGACTATGAGACGCTCATAGCCGGTGGCGCTCACTGACCGGTAAACGATCAGTGTATTAAGCAACTTTAGGCGCGGTCAGTCACTAGATGAGTGATTTTTTTTTTTTTTTTTATGTTAGAAGTTGGCAAACAAGCATACGGCCCACCTGATGGTAAGTGGCTGCCGCAGCCTATGAGCAGTTGCAGCACCACTAGTAGGTGCCACTCGCGCGTTGCCAACCTCGAGATATTAGTTCTTAAATCTCGTTCGCCCAGTAATTTCACTGGCGTACAGTGCCCTTCAAACCTGAACACAGTAGTGCCTAAGCACTACTATTTGGCGGCAGAATATTGGACACTGCGGTGGTACCTACCAAGCCGGCCTCTTGCAATAAAGACCTACCACCAGTGTGACTGATTGCACTGGTGGAATAATCTCTGTTGTGACAGAGGTTATCCCAACAGCAGATTGCATAGTGGTGTTTCCGCTGAGCGTGTCCGTGCTTCGGAGGGCACGTAAAAAGTCGGTCCCGGCTGTTATCAATTTGACAATACTAACCACTTGTTCAAAAGAAGAAGCTGAATCTTATGGTTGCGTTCCGATCGATGATTGAGATCTCTAAAAGCCCAAGCTCCTACTCTATCCATTTCTCCCCTCCAAATTCTTGGATAATCAACACGCAGGTGATACAGTTGATGGAGTGTGAATGGAGTTGGACCGTTTATGCTGCGGTCACCTGTTATCACAAGGAGGCCCGTGCGTTTGTTTGATACCATCGTGATATAAAAAAGCTGTTTACTTTATTTTCCTGCTGCATTTTTTTATATATAAGTAGAAGTAGAGTCCAAACGCGAAAGCGAACTGCACTTGCCTTGTCCTGCCTACCCGCAAGATGCAAACTCCCAAAACGAGGCTGACAAACAGTCACTTCATGAGTTTTCATCAATAATAAAGTAATAATAATTAATAAAAGTGAAATCCTGTGTCGGGGGTCCGGAAACATATACAAAGACAAGGACAAATACACCCAGACCGGAAAATATGCTTGCATGGTCAATACAAACATATTATGCTCCGAGAAATCGAACCAGCGACCTGCGGCGTTTAAGGCAGGTTCGCTACCGCTGCGCCATAACGTCATCGAATAAATAAAAAAATAAATAAATAATTAATAGAATAGATATTTGCAATATTAATTTACAAAGACGGTGATGAAAATTAACAAAACACGACACGCAAATAAAAGTCGTTAAATATATAGTTATTTTTGAGTTGATATTGACTTTTTAAGCTTTATTTAATTAACAGTGATAATACTTGAAAAAATTATTCACGGAAATTATCATTTACGTTAATGACAAGTACATGGTCTACATTATTGAGACCTACAATTACTATATCTTCAATTTTATGCCTTGCGCTTTTACCGGAACATAAAAATTTAAATTTCCTTATTCATTGGATTATTGGACTATTTGTTATGGATAATTTGGATTTGAATACGTTAACGGTGCCAGAGACAACCCTCGTGAAACTCAAAATTGATTTCATTCTGATGCCTCTTGCGAGCCCCAAAGAATAAATCCAACTACTTATTAAAATAACTACTAAATTATTCGCATTAATCGGCTGTCAACAGCTTTCTTAACTTACGGCACTTATTATGTGAGTCACGTCAGCATAACGGTGTGGGTCACACTGTGCAGTGAACACAATAGTCGATGCAAGAAAACAATAGAAACCTTCGGTTACTGAACGACAAAATATCTACACAATCGTCTTATTTTTTGGTTCCGCGATATATGTCGAAACAATTGTTTTTTTTTTTGAAGATTTATCACATATAGATATCTAGCGATATTGCTTCGCTTGTTTATGTTAATGTAGTTCTTACGTCTGCGGACCGGCTCCAAGTTATTTTACTATTTCTAGAGAATGGTACGTTTTTGTGAGGTAATTTATGCCCATTTCTTCTCCCCTGATAACAATTTTTTTAAATAAATAAACACTACACACTCATGATGATCATGTTTATGAAATTTCATGATGATCGTTTAAGTACTTGGGGTTTAAACGAGTGACAAACAAATAAAACAGATTCATTCATTTATTTTAGAAAAAGAATGAGGGTTGCGTGCAATAAAGAACATTCGGTACACCACGCGATCGGAGCTGCGAGCTAGTATATAATAAAATTTAACGTAATGATTTTCATTTGTTTTGGGGTTAGTAAGATAATTATAAATACTCATCATATGAGGAAAAAAGTTATTAATTCATTGTGTTTACAGTACGCTAACTTACTAAGTTATGAGAGTAAAAATGTGTTTGTGTATAAAAATGAAATTTTTATAGTTTTACACTTTTAAAAATTAATATATAATTTAATGATTACATATTCACAAATATATATTACACATATTTAGCTTTCATTTATTTTATATTAAACCAAAAATTTTAAGTAATTCTGCATGCTTTCTGGTGTTGCAGTTCACGCGGCGGTGATCACTTAACATCAGGTGAGCCTCCTGCCCGTTTGCCTCCTCTTACATAAAACAAAAATGCGTATAAGTAAGTTAGCAATAAAATGATGCAGTTTTTATTTTTAATTGCTACACTTAAACAATTTTTTTGCAAACGATAATACACAATAGTTATAAATAATTCTATTACTGTAAATAAACAATAGCTTTCGTATTTTACATTTACATTTAATATATAATATAACTTATTTTCCTATTCAATATACTCGTAAGTCATAAATTACGATTAAATAATAATTATCTATTCTATTGTATTAATTTGTTAAAGCATTTACTATTAAATCTATCAGCCCATCAAAAATCAGTGTCTGTCGATATCGTTGTTACGTTTAAAGCGTAACAGCAGCCGGTCGATCGATCTCGTAAAAACGCGGCGAGATGGTCGAAGTCATTGACCGTTTAATGCAACCTTGTCCGCGAAACAAGAACCGATCGCAATAATACCGTTTACTGACCGGTTAATTAACCGTACCCAGATATGTTTTACCTTTTGATGCTCGATCTGATACTGTAATTAAATAGTTTATAGTTATTTGTGTTTTAATATGTTTACTGGTTGCTGGGCTTTGGTGGGTTCCCCTACCGTGCCTCGAAGAGTGCGTTAAGCTGTCCTTCCCAGTTGATATCATAACATCTGATAATAATCGTTGACTCTTCGTAGGTAATTACTAATTTTGTAAGGTTGTGGAGGTTAGATGGCAATTGCTCTGTGTAAAAACTAGCGACCGTCGAATTAGGATATGAGTATAGCAGACCCTGGGAAAATACCGGGAATAATGCTAGGAAAAAGAAGGTGGTAGTAGGGCTTTTATTGCATGAGGTCGGTTAAGTAAGTACCTACCACCGCAGTGTCAGATATTTTACTGTAGGGCAAATGTGTGCTTGGCATTACTGTGTTTCGGTTTGAAGGACACCATAGCTGGCGAAATTAATGAATAAAGGAGATTTAATAAACAATATCTTGAGGCGTCAGTGTTGCAATTGCTTATAGACTTTTCCTTGTTAATAATTAAAATTGTAAACATTGTCAGGGGAAAAGAAAAGCTACTTCTTATACAGAAATAACTACTATATTAAAAATAGAAAAATTTTTTTTTAGTGAAATTAATAAATTACACGTAATCTAGTACAGAACTTTAATCTTTAAAGTACAGAACGCATTTGATGCATAGTCAAATGACTCACCGGAATAAACAAAAACCTTAGTACTCTCAGACGAAGTCGCAGGCAGGTGCTTGTAATATAAGATAAATAAAATAATAATAAAAATGATTATTATTATAATTATTGACGTACGATGATTTTTAGGGCTTTGAGGGTCCTAAGTTAGCCTACTCCGTACCTACTCTGTCACTGTTTGTTAAATGGATGCACATTGGGATTGTCATAACATGGTATACCAAATCATCAAAAAAATGCAACGAGAGAAATCGTTAATCATTTTATCTACGACACGAGAGCCGAAAAAATATTTCTAGAATACTAATATTCTCTTTTAACGATATTAAAGATCGGCAAATTTATCGTTGTTTCAATATTTATAACGATTAAGTAATAAAAATGTCACGACACTTTTATGGATATAGTTAATAAAAATCTTTATTATCGTATGGATATTTATAAAGGATGCAAGTACATTAATTCCAATCACATTGTATATCTTATCTACATAAGAAGCAATAAAATGCTTGAGTGCGTTGAGATGTATTACAATCTATGAAACATAAATCCATCCGTTCCGTCCTATATAACCTTAAAAACCTGCTTTTATTTCAATTGCCAAGGTTATTCCCACAATTTAGAGGATACGGGTCAATGCACGTGGATTATTTAACGATTTTCTTATACTAGATACTAGTTGCACCGGGGCTCCGACCGTGTGGTCCACCGATTTTTATTTATTGCACGGAACTCTAATTATGTTTCTAAAATAAAAGTAGCTTAAGTTACTCCTTATAACATCATCTATCTGTCAGTGAAAGTCTCGTTAAAATCGGTCCAGCCGAAACAAAGAGACAGATAGACAATTTTTAAAAGTTATTTTTTTTATATTTTTGCATTGGTGCAAATTTACGAAGGAGCATCTGCGAATCTTTGGACATTTTGTTTGTAGGGAAGGGGCTGTCCATTTAAAATAAATCTGTGTATCTATCATATTTATTTCTAAAATTTTAATACATTACATATTATAATATCGCATGCATTATTATATTGTATATAATTACAGTCATTATTATTTTTTTGCATAAGTATATCAGTCTAACCATAAACTTTCCTGGATTTTAGCAATAGCTTAAACTATTATTGATTTTTAACATTTAATAAATAAGAGATTTTCATAAATTTTACTGCAATTAGCCGACCCAGCCAAGCGTTTCTTTGGCAATCAAGGATTCAACTTCACTTTTCCGACAATTTCAACAATTATCTTCATATTTCAACAAATATACACAAAAATAATAAATTAGAAACCGACGCCTTCCTCATGCATCACTGTCTATTGATAACAGCATGGAAATCGGTTAAGTAGATTTTAGTATATCGTGAACAGACAGACGCGGCGGGGATTATGTAGTGATTATTCTGCAAGAGTAACTCTAAGCGTCATATTGCTTATCTCAAAGGTTTATTTGTTTATAGGTTTTGTAATAGACCCTTTCTTCTCTCAGCACAAATGGGCCGGTTCGACCGAGGAAGTACTACCCTCTGACAGAAAATGTAACAATATTAGTAGGTACTATTGTGTTTTGCACTATGAGTGAGGGCGCCGGAGGCTCAATCTCCCACCCCCCTCCACTCCTTTCCCCTTTTCCCTTCTTCTCCCATACTTCCTATCATTTAGGTTGGCGACGCGCATGTGGTACTTCAAGTATCGTGCGTGTTCATAGGTTGCGGTAAATGTTTACCATCAGGCAGATCGTATGCTTGTTTGCCAACCGTTATGACATAAAAGAGTATTAGGATATGTGATGTCATACCAAGAATAAATTATGTATTATATGTAACCGGTCAAGTGGAACTAATATGTGTTGCACAGTCTGACCCTTTAGAGTTGAATTACTATGTATAGAATAGCAGACACACGGATAACGGATGTGTATATAATTTGAATGTGTGTGTTAAGCAGCTTATATTATTGCAGCTTGTGACATACCGTAATAAGCCTTTTGTTAACGTTTAGATAATAAATCGTTACTTTAGTTAATTTCAATTGATGCTTATTTAAAAGGGTCAGTAGTCCTTGTTAAAGAATATTAGCAATGCTTTTTCGATTCATTTCTATTGCAACTCGAAATAAGCTCGAAACTTGCGCTAGGAGCGGGTAAGACAATAGTCCAAGGGGGTGAGGGTCGAACTCGTGTCTCTCGCGGTCTAACGTCTAAAGGAGCGGAGCCCTATTTTTTCGAACTATGAAGTATTATGCTTACAATTGTAGTATATCGTCGTGAAGTAGCAGTATTCGTACTGTTTCGATTTTGATAAGTATGGATGATGTTTAAAACCTTTTATGCCTCGAAGGTCGCAAGCAAGGTTATGTTACGCCTGGCGGTAAGCGCTCACCACAACATAAAGACACTTGTAATAGAAGTAGCACTACATGCGTGTTTCCGAACCAAGGGAATGAGTGGACAGAGAAGAAAAATAATAAGGGGGAGGATTTTGGGCCTTCGGCACTCCCTCTTATCGAAGGAAAGGCAACAGTACCGATACTCTAGTTTGATATAATTATTTATACTAAAAGGCACAAAGACAAACAAGTAGATGTTTTCACTTTTTGGACAAACGTGTAGACTACCAGTACTATATAAAAACAAAAAGATAATCTTTTAAGTAAATAATATGTTATTAAGAAATAAACGTAAATTATTTTAATTATCTATATAGTTTTTCCTAAACGTTTCTAAATAATAGTATTTTAAAGTTTTGCACAAGATGACATCTGAGTTACACAATTTAACTGCAGCCTGTATTTAAGATCTTCGACGACCCCTTATCATTTTCCGTAAAGCAAACCACAAATATTTATAAGGCTGCTGCTAAATAATTTTTATTTTCTACATACCGCTTCTGTACCTCTTCACCCGCGAAAATGCGGCACCTTTAATGTAGAAATAATTGGTTTCCCATACAATTTCGTATCCCCGGTTTTGACCACTTCAGGTCTTTTAGGGTTCCGTAGCCAAATGGCAAAAACGGAACCCTTATAGTTTTGTCATGTCCGTCTGTCCGTCCGTCCGTCCGTCCGGATGTCACAGTCATTTTATTCGGAGACCATTGGCTCTATCTATACGAAATTTACTAAATAGGTGTATTCTATGAACCGCACAACGATTCTGTAATGAAATCTTAAAATATATAAGAATAAAGGGTAGCAGTCCATTCATGTAACTGAGTGTTGAAAAAAAAAATTTCAACGTATGTCAACGTGGTAGATATTTTTAGATAGGTCTTTCAAAATAATAAGGAGATTAGATTTTGACTCATTTCATTAAGTCAGTAGTTGTTGAGATATTAGCTCCTAAATTTTAAAAATTCTGGAAAAATTTGAGCTTATAGGACATCAATTAAAATTTCAACCCCATTTAGTTTGAAGAAGATAGGTCTACAAATTTAAGAGATATATAACTTTTTCCATAACTTTACAATAAAATAGCCTATGTCCTTTCCCAAGGTCTAATCTATCGCTGTACTAAATTACATAAAAATCGGTTCAGTGGTTTAGACGTGAAAGCGTGTCAGAAAGACCGCGTTATTTTTGCATTTATAATATTACATTAAAAGTGATGTAGGGATTATTTAAAAGTCATATTCCAATACCAAGCTATTTTTATGCCGTATATTCCAATACCAAGCTATTTTTATGCCGCAAGTTTTTATGCCGTATGCAATCGTATTATATAATGAACATTAAAGCAAACGACATTTATATAGGACATATGGTTGTTCCAAGTGTTGAATAACCTAATGTTAGTTTTAGTAAATGTTTTAAAGGTTTGAATGATTTTATAGTTTATATTAATTATAAATGTAAAAGCAGCGCTGTCTTTTGAAACGATATTAAAAGGAGGAGAAGATTCCCAAGGAGAAAATGTAATACTAAACTATAATTTGATTATGTTTTTTTATGTGACAAAGTCGGCATGCAAGCATATGAACCACCTGATGGTAAGCGGTTGTCGTAGATTTCATAGCACTTATAGTATAGCGCTCATGCGCTTACAACACCATACATTTGTAGGTGTCACTCTCGCGTTGCCAACCTCGAGATATTAGTTCTTAAATCTCACTTGTCCTGTAATTTGACTAGCTACAGTGTTCTTCAAACCGAAACACAGTATACTGTTTTACGAAAGAGTAACTGACTAGCCGGCCTCATGCTATAAAAGCCTAGCAGAAGTAAATGATGTATTTGTGTATAAAAATATGAAATGGACATACAACAAAGTCGCTATTTCGTTACCATAGAAAGACTAACATGATTAGAATTCTTTTACTTTCAGCCTTTCGAATGATCATTATCATTTTAGTCACGATTACAATTTTATAAACGTGTTATGAGCTCATGAGGAAACAGTTCTTTTGAGTCTCACCGACGAAAGTGCTAAAATTTGCAACGGCATACCCAGTGAGAGTAAACACTTTCACATTTCTTAAAAATACATGCATGATAATTGTCTTTATTTTTATTTTACTAACTTTAACTTCTGCTAACTATTGGGTGGTTAGTTAAAATATATTTACAACATAATAATAATAGGTAAGCGACGAGTTTGTTTTGCCCTTTTAATCCGCCTGTTCAAGAATGAAAGCAATATTATTAAAGTGAACATGTATGTATTGTACATGCCTAACTTTACATAGTTAATGGTACGAATATTTTTTAGTACGCTCCGTAGCCTGAATGGATTGTATTTGATGTATTTTAACAAACAGTAGCTCGTAGTTGTTCGTTTTTAGTAGTAGTAGAGTCACACTTCTCCCAGCACCCGCTTGACCGAGGCAGTACCACCCTCTCATAAAAAATCGTAGTATAATAACAGTATTAACAGTATTAATACTCTTGTTATCTCCCACCTCCCTGTGTTTCCTTCCTTCTCATCCCTTCCGTTCTAAAGCAGAAAAACTTCAAACGGCTGTAAATAGAATTTACGAATGGCGCATTAAACTCAATGAGGGCAAGTCTGTTCATATTGACTTTAGTAACAAAATACCAAATTACTATCCAATTTATATTAATAACGTATTGTTAACATATAAGAACACCGCAACATATCTTGGCATGACACCTGACGCGAAGTTTAGCTTATATAAAAAAGAAACGTAAAGAACTTAACACTCGATTCAAGAAGGTTATTCCACCAGTACAATCGGTCACACTGGTATTCCAAGAGGCCAACTAGGTAGCTACCACCGCACTGACAAATATTCTACCGCAAAGCAGTACAGTCTTTGGCATTACTGTGATTCGGTTTGAAGGGCACTGTAGGCTATTGAAATTACTGGGCAAAGGAGATCTAAGAACCAATATCTCGAAGTTGGCAACGCGTGAGTGGCACATACTAATGGTCTTGCAAGCTCTCATATCCTACGGCAACCGCTTACCATCAGGTGGGCCACGGCTTGCTTGCCAACTTACTAACATAAAAAATACCAGGAACCAATTCTATGCTATCAGTATAAAATAAAATCATGTTGTACAAACAGATCTTAATGCCCATTTGGACTTATAATATACAGTTATGGGGATGTACCAGACTGAGAAACATTCAAATTATACTAAGATTCTAAAATAAAGTACTCAGAGGCATTGTTAACGCACCTTGATACATTAGAAACGAAGACCTTCATAGGGATGGACTTCGTAACTAAAATAATACAAAAATATGCGGAAGTCTATGAACATGGGCTTTATCATCATATCAATGTCGAGGCCATTCAGCTACTTTACGTTGCGGACACAGATAGGAGGCTCAAAAGGACAAGGCCTTTTAACCTGGTGTAATGTTTTGTAAAAGAGTAACATTTGATAGTGACAGTGATATGTAAAATAATTAGTGTAAGTGCTTCAATATAAAAATACTAGCGGGCCTGGCAGACGTTGTCAGAAAAAATCTGGGGCCCGATAGCAGCGTCCCCCAACTGAGTCTAATTGTGAACAAAAGTGATACCGGTAGAAAGGATTGAATTACTAATACCGCTTTTAAAAATAGAGGTTGATATAAGGAGTGTGAAAATTTAGGGTTGTATGTATTTTTTTAACCCACATCAGTAAAAATAATTGTCTAAAAAAATGGAAGTGGACCACCGTTAACATTTAGGGGTATGAAAAACAGATGTTGATTGATTCTCAGACCCGATATGCACACAAAATTTCATAAAACTCGGTCGAGCCGTTTCGGAGAAGCTTGGTAACAAACACCGCGACACGAGAATTTTATTATATATTTGAGATATATAATTGAACACAAGAACAAAGTGCCTTCCCCTTAAGTCAATAAAGACAATAAGAATTAATACAAATTATTAAACACCTACCACACCACATATAAGTTTAGGATAAAGTTAAATTAATTATTATTAGCTATTAAGGCTATATTGTAATTTTATAAAATACATAATATCTTTGTTTTGTACTTTATCAATAGAAAAATTCCTTTCCTCCTATCCTTGGACTGACAAGGCGCATGTGATACTTCAAGTATCGCAAACGTTCAGTTTGTGGTGACTGCTTACCATCAGGCGGACCGTATGCTTGTTAGCCGACCGTCATGACATAAGAGGAAAAAAAATTGGAGTTGTATTGAAAAGTTAAGGTAAGAAGAAGTGAGATGGGCAGTCCAATAACGAGTCACTTATTTACTCTTTATTAGAAAATAAAATTTATTTAAATAAAAAAATTGTAATTGTTAAACTATTAAGTGACGACGTTTTGGTGCAGCGGTAGCGAACCTGCCTAAAGCGCCACCGACGCCGATTCCAGCTCGGACCAGATGTTTGTATTGATCATACAGGCATGTGTTCCGGTCTGGATGTGTTTCTCCTTGTCATTATGTATGTTTCTGGATCCCCGAGACAGGATATAACTATCCTAATGAGGATATGATTTATATATAAATTAGATACCTAGCTAACTTTTTTTAAGCGGACTGCGGTATTTGCTAAATATTTATTTTGTGCGAAGGTCGCTACGTATTAACGTCATTATTTATTTTCAAATATTAAAATACGTCAATGCTTCAATATATGTATGATCTGTGTTATTATGTATTTTTTGTTATGTATGGACTTTGTATATTTTTTAAATTTTCATCTACATGAGCTGTTTAAACAATAATCGGTCTGTAAAATAAAGACTGACGTCAATCGCCAGCTCTAAGATGTACAAACAGTTACAAGAATGCAAAATACGCAATTTCGTTTAGTTAGATGATTAGATGTGATCTATACTAAAGTTCATCATGATTGCTTTATATTTATAAATACTTATCCGGAATTAACGCGTAAAAAACAACCAACCGAAACGTCAAGCAGTAATAAAGGTAACTTTTATGCGTTAATTCCCGATAAGTATTTATAAATGTTAATATGATTGGTCGTATAGGCGTGAAAGCGTCACAAGCAAACAAACCAAAAACTCACTTTCCCATTTACTAGTATAATATAATGTAAGGATGATGGAGTTCTGTAACAAAACCATACAACCGAATTGAGAAACTTCTTTTTTTTTTTAATGGTTAAAGCAATGGAAAATTTATTTTGAGCCTGTTAAACCATAGCCAAAAAATTGAATATTATATTAATTGTTAATCATAAAATTAAAATGAGTTTTTTTCTGGTTAAAGATTCCGTAATACACATAATTAATTTAGTATGCATTGTAAAAAAATTTTGGTCTGTGGTATTATATATTTGTATGACTTTATTCAGTAAAGAAATTTAGTTATTAGCGTTTAAAATAACGACAAATTTACCGATTAGAGCATTTGATTTTATCAAATCATATGAAGGTTATTTCATTGTTGTACTATGTTAGTATATTTGGCCTACTTTGGTTCTTTACCTTTTAAGATACTCATTAGAGTATTTAAAGCTTTGAACAGAAAAATAAAGAAAAATTTTCAACGATGGTGTCCATTGCTTTAGCGAATTTCATTGGCATGTAATTCAATATTGTTCCGCATTTCCTTGTTCTTTAAAACTAGCTGCGCCAGTGGCTTCGCGAGTGTACCGATTTTCTTTATTGAACCTAATCCTTATTCTTTTTCTTAAATAAAATATAAGCCTATATAGCCTATGCTACTCCTTATAATATCAGCTTTTTGCCAGTGAAAGTCCCGTTAAAATCGGTCCAGCCGTTTCAGAAATTAGACCGAAAAAATAAGTTAGACCAAACATTTAAAAATGGATTTTTCTATGTAACTACTGTTTATACTATCATATGCATTTGAAAAACTGTTAGTTTGGAATTACAAACAGACACTTTTATTTACTCGTATTTGTATAGATGTATATAGATTTAAAGTTTTATAGTTATATCGTCCTTAGTGGAAGAAAACGTTTGAATGCAAGTGACTTCGCAATTAATTAGCGTTAATAAATTACCGAAGCCATGTTATTTGATGGAGCTGTTGACAACTGTTTGATTCGTTTACTAGTAGCCCGCTCCGGCTTCGCACGGGTATAAAATATATAGCCTATGTCGTTCACGGAAAAAATGATTAAAATCGATCCAGTAGTTTTGATTTATTCATTATTGCTCGTGGCCCGCACGCGCTAAATGTAATTATTTACGGCATCACATTAGAAACCTAAAAAAATATTTTTTTTTGTCTCCACTATTTATTGGATGTTATTATACATATAAACTTTCCTCTTCAATAACTCTATCTATTAAAAAACCGCAGCATAATCCGTTGCGTAGTTTTAAAGATTTAAGCATACATAGCGACAGAGCAAGCGACTTTGTTTATACTATGTAGTGATTGTATTAGTAAATAGAACTATTGTGTGAAGTCTTAAAAAATGTTATTGGTACATCGTTTGACTGATTTAACTATAGCTCCGTTTATTTATAGATTTAAAGCTTTCGTCTTTAAAACTTTAGGGGTTCTCAAGTTAGCTGATATTTTTTATTTGTATTCTAACTTTGTCATTTGCGAACTAATCTTGATGAATACGTTTACAAAATGCTTATTATGTATATTTATTTTATTTCTTAATGTTTTCAGTAGCAGAAAGCTCCAAACTTCCATTCGTTCTGTCGCTATTATTTTTCTCTCTCGCGAAAACGAGCGTGTTGGGTGCAAAACCTTTATAAATAGTAGTACTTTTAGAAGATAGAAGAAGAAGTAGACTCTTAGAAAATTGTTGCTTGTTTGCCAATTTTTTTGTTTTAATATTATCATGTGCGACTTTTCAGAAGAAATTTTTTATTGTACTTGAATGTTCCTTTTAACTAATAGGAGGCTCTGGGTATAATTTTTATTGCTTGTACATATGTTTAGTGATATATTCGTGGTTTGTCAAACGATTTTACTTTTGTCTTCGCTAGATTAGTTTGAGTACATATTAACAGGCTCTATAAAGATCTGATGAAAAAATTTAGAGATAGAATACCAATATGAATTCTAAATTGAAACCGATTCTTAATATATAAGAGCGTAACTATAATTTTAGATCTTTAAAGTTGTTTGTATTTTAATGTAACTGCGGACGATATTTTTATATCCAAATCAGAAATGCGCTTGTAATGGTCAATGTGCATAAAATGTTAGTATACGTTCCTTTAGAAGGTCTTCAAGGAAAGTAAAAACAGCATAAAACAAGTCAGGTCAATGAACTTATTCTTCCCATCGACTTTGATTTCCGTTTAATTAGAATTGATAATGCGCATGTCATTTATGCGAAGAGACAGGAACGTAATTAAAAAGTTTTTTGATTAATGATTTTAGCATTATACCAGTTAGTTTTTAAAAAATATCGAAATTAGTTGTCGTGTATATAATTAATACTTACTTGAAAAATTATCAAAAAATAATAAAATTATTAAATTTTTGGAAAGCTGAAAGTATTTTTTAAAAATAAATTGTTATAATGTAAAAAGTTTTGTTATTGAAAACTTCACGCTTCATGGCTTATCTATGGTTTTCCACCATTTAAAAAAGTTGTCAATTTGATTTTTCATTTTAAATTATTTTTAATTTATTTTGTCAATTTAAATTTTTCAAACCTCATCAACCACATATTATTTTTTAAAAAGAAATTGCTACATAAAAAACTACTCTCTAACATGTTAGAAATATAAAATACTATTACATAAATAAAATATCTTATGCATGCATTTAAAGATTATCAGGAAATGTACATAGTAAGTCACTTGTCAGTCTACTTTCTTCCAAGATAAAAATCACTTACTTGAATTTGAAGATGTCGGAGTGACTGCCGCGATGAAGAAGATGATAAAAAATTGGTATTTTTCCATTTTTAATTTATAATAAAAGAACGCGTTATGAAAGTTCGAAATTCGTATACTTTTAATCCGAAGACAAATGTTTACTTTTTAATATCCCGCGCGAGCGTGCGTCGTTCACAGCCCGTAGAAGCTATGTGTTCGCAAGTTTGCAGTCTCATATAAACCCTCCACTTTCCATTGTCAGCTAAGTCGAGTCAGGTAAGTTGGTTTCGATTTATTTTGTGTTTAGGTATGACATATTTTTTTAAAGATTTTTCCTCGTTTATAATTTGAGACAAGGACATATCAAGAAATAACAAAAAATATTTACATTCTTAAAAAAAAAGAAAAGTTAATGTCATTTAAAGTTTTTTTTTTTGTTTTATACAAAATTTAAATTTATTAGTGTATCAGTCGTGTAATATTTTAAAACTTAAAATAATACTCAATATGAAAAAAAAACGAAAGGTGGTGAAATTACTCCTTCGAATCCCAATACGAACACCGTTACCTACCGGTTTTACCGTTTTAGATGTTCTATCACTGACGATGAGCCGACAAAAATGTAATACATCGAGAATCTTATATTTCAAATCAGTTAATCTATAATAGGAGATAAAAGAGCTTATTCTCGTGAAGTATATAGAAGTTAGAATATATATTTATTACATAATTATTTGTTACGAGTTTTCAATCGTTTATTGTTTTGAGCAAAAAATTTTAAATAATATTTACAAAAGCTTTTATTATCTAGTACTTGCATGTATGTGTAAATCAACATTTTATTACATAAATTAACATTAAAACACATACGCACATTACACACATAGGTCAGTATTTTGTTTTAGAAAATTAAATTCATAAATTCACTTTACTATATGAGGCATAATCATTGGGACCATTCATTACAAATTTATATTACGTAATTTTATAAAACTTCAAAGGATCGCTCTAAAAATTAAAGAATTCGTCTTCATCATAAGGCTCGTCTACCTTACTTGGCTCATGAAGAGCTGATAGCTTAAAACCTGACTCTTGCATCTCGTCTATTTTTGGCAACTGCTGCTTGATCATATCCTCTACATCTATCTTATTCAGCTCTTGTTGAACCTTTTCCTTTATCGGACCTTCCAGAGCATCCATTATTTGATATCGTAAAAGATTTGGTAAAACGTTTACAGCAAATTCAATAATGTAATCCAACGTACCAGCGCCATCAAAACGTACTTGAATATTACCGATATCTAAGTCCAAATCTCTGAATTCCGGTTTCTTTCTTGTATCAAGAGGCTGACCTAAGATTATTCTGCCACTGATATATTCTACAGAAAATGTTGTTCTTCCAGCTCTAGATATTAAGCCACTAATAGCTGCTATTTCCCATTGCGTAGTTCCCTCAAGTTTCTGTGTGCCAATTTCAACATCTGCAATCACTGTATTGTTCTCCAATTTCAAAGTTATATTTCCTACCCTTTGAAACGAAGATATACCTGTTATCCACGTGTTAGACAATGTTACAGTAAACAAACTTGCGGTAGTGTTATAGTCATTGATTTTATAAGGATCCATTTTCATAACCTTAATCTTTGTCCTAACATCAGCTATAACCATATCTAAAGGTGATATTGAATTGGGGAATTGCATATCTCCAGCTACTTTATCCAGCTCCTTATTAATTTCTTCTCTTGCTTTTGCATATGCTTCTTTAAGTATGTATGGTTTTATGGAATCAAAAACAAATGTTCCCATTGAATTGACAACTCCTTGTAACATACCACCAAAGAATCCAGCGTTTTCAAAGTTCATATCTATAGTGCTAAAAGATATGTCAATTATAATGTCTTGGGCCCTCAATTTTCCATCACGTTCTACGCCTAAATTTGCTTTCGCGGTGACTTTGATACCTGTTATGTATACTGTGAATGGTCCCTGAACTCGATTGAGCCAAGTCGACATAGTGTAGTTTCCTTTAGCTTGAAGTTTGTCTATAGCTAGAGCGGCATGAACCTGCAATTACAAAACATCGTTTGTTGATATGGATTTATAGATACAATATAGGTTGTGTAAACCGAAACAGAGAGCCTTACTTATTTGTATACATTCAAATGTAAAGTTTATAGGCGGAATGCAGAGAAATTGGCCTTATTGATTGGAAAGAATGAATCTACTGGCATCGAATGCATAAAATACGCCATAACGTAAGAGGTGACGTTTTCGAGAATTATGAGTGAATCAATATGTGACTAATATTTTCCGTAATAATAAATGGATTTTGATGCGGTTCTCACGGTCAGTTAGATAACTTTTCACAGAGGGTTCTTACATACTATAGTTACCAGAGCAAATTCTTTGCTCAAGTAAAAAAAGGGTGGAATGGGTTTGGATCAAATTTTTATTGTAATAAAGGTGGTTCATAATTATATTATTCACGCGGGAAAAGTAGGAAAAAAGTTATTTAATAATAAAATTCTTGTTTGTGCTTACCACCATATCTCCGATTTCGGCATTGACATACAGAATACGAAACTTGCTGATACCATATACAGCTGTATTTTTGAAATAGAATGTTCCAAGAGACATAGACTGTTTCATATCCGGGACTTGATAGGGATCCGGTATCTTCGCTCCCGGTATACCAACAGGGTGGGGCTTTTTGAAATGTTCCAAAATTTTTAAAATGTATTCGCTTATTCTCATTTCTCCTTGCGCCAGTTGCGATTCTGTTGTTGAGGGAACATCTGTGAATATTTTTGGTTATTTATAAAATTAACATTATTTAGTTACATTTCTATTTATAATAAAAAAGAAAAAAGATTAATCTCAATAGGCAAAGAGGCCAGCGAAGCGTAGCTTTGAACAATAGCTTAACCATAGTATGGAAATCTTAGCTAACTTAAATTTAATTATTTTTAATATAAAGGTAAATTAATTGTTAATATCAATCTTGTCAAAATAAATCTTTTCTCAGGATTTGTTGCTCCGATTGTCACTTATCGTATATTTAGCTGTGATAAACAATTTTATAGTGATGATGTCACTATACTAGACTTAAATTTTTTCGCTGCTCTCAACTATTATCACATATCAATTACTAGCATCTGCCCGCAACTTCATTCGCATTGACCTTAGAATTGGCTCCAAAAATAAATAAAACATTTGTTTTTGTTATAATTACACTGGATTTTATCCAGGATATAAAGTATACTACGTGTTTATCTACCCAGCTAAAGTGTTAAATTTTATCCAAATCCCTTGAGCCGTTTTTGATTGATTGAGTAACAAAAATCCAAACACCCAAACATCAAAACACAAACTTTTAAATTGTTATATTAGTAGGGTTAATTTAATGAAACAATTTTTTATCTCTTTCTAATTGTTTTCTTTACGTTTCTTACGATTTGTTTTTTTTTGATAAAATAAGTTAATATTGAAAGATATTAATAGTTAATTTTGTGAAATATCATATTTATTACATAGCTTTTACTTATAAACCAATTGTAATGAATATTGGAAGAATTATTTGTAACATAACCTTTATGATACAACTCAGAGCACTCCTGATTAGAAGCATGCTATATGACACTTCATGATCTTGAACATTTTTCTACATTAAACACACAAACTTACTTTCACTGAGGCAGCTCACGAATACGGAGAAAAGCAACAAAATTGGTATTGAAAACATTTTTTGGACACTGACAATTGACACACACAATCACCAATCATATACTAAATACGTACATCCCGCATGGGTCACAGGTCGCGTGTTATCTAACTCGCAACTACAAATGATTAAAAGTTGCTCACTCTTTACTTCGTTCTCATTATACAGTAATAGTCATTACAATACATTAATGATAATCATCTTTGTGTTAATGATATGTAGGATAAAGAAAGTTTTAAATGCAGATTTATAGATAATGTTTTTATTTTCAAAGTCTTTGTACTATTGTGTTTGGTATATCTCGTTACTTCGGTTATCGCTAGTGTTACTGAGAAGTTATTATTTATAGTAATAGTTATTTTTTTACAAACATTCATAATTGGGTCTTTAAGTTGCATTTTCTAAGATTTCAATGTAAAATTATTATCCCGGATGCTTACTAATTTTACTATTTTTAAAGTAATTTTTATAAGTTTATATGTATATCACAAACCTCTTCTTTGTGATATACATATAAACTTATAATATGTAAATATGTTTCCTAATTATACAAAGGTTTCCAAATCCCCTTTTAATATTAAAATAATTATTAATGGCTCACCCTTAGGGTTGCATAGGTCAGATGGCAATCGTTCTTTGTAAAAATGGATGAGATTATAAGCAGACCCTGGGTTAGTGCCGGGAATAATGCTAGTTAGTTAATGTAGAAACAATTATTGTAAATTACCGTATTTATATTAATTTTATTATTTATATAATAAGAATCATTTCTTATTATATAAATACGGTAATTACCACCGATAATATAAATTATAAACAAATATAGAATAAGGATTTCTTTTTAAAAATAGCTATAATAATTTAATTCTTATCCTTGACATTAAACACATTTCTCAATACATTTCAACTTGTTTATATGTTGATGGTAATAATATTTTACTAGCATATTTATTTAAAAATTAAAGAATTCATCATCACTATAAGCGTCATTTGCAGAATTAAGAATTCTAAGCGCAGCAAGCTGAAAGCCTTCCTCTTGCATTTGGTCTACAACAGGTAATTCATTTATTATGGCTTCTTCTATGTTTATTCTATCCAATTCTTGCTGTATTTTCCACCTTATGGGATTCTGCATTGCTTCCATTATCTGATACCTAAGAAATGTTGGTAATATATTTGCTAAAACTTCAATGACATAGTCCAATGTTCCCAATCCCTCAGATAGGATTTGTATGTTACCAACCTCGAGGTTCAAATCTTTAAATTCCATTGTTTGTCTTGTATCCATAGCTTGAGAGAGCACAATTCTTCCTTTTATATAATTTACTAAGAACGAAATACTACCAGTTTTGCATAAAAATCCATTAATGCCACTGAGCTCCCATTGAGTTGATCCTTGAAGATCTTGCATTCCAATGCTCACATCAGCAACCACTGTTTTATTTTCCAGCCTTAGACTAATATTGCCAACGGTATGGAAACTTGATAATCCTTTAATCCAAGTATTATTTAGAGATACTCTGAACATTCCAATAGTTGAATTGTAATCATCCAGTTTAAGTGGATCCATTTTCATATCTTTCATCTTATTTCTAATGTCTACCATGATCATGTCCAATGGAGATATTGTGTTAGGGAATTCAATATCTCCAACTATCTGGTCTAATTTATTATTAATTGCCTCTCTCGTATTCATTTCAGTGTCTTCTAGTATATAAGGCTTTATAGAATCATACAACAAATTTCCCATAGAATTAAAAACGCCCTGTAACATTGCTGCTAAAAATCCAGCATTCTCAAATTGGACGGTTATACTTTTAAATGTCATATCTATCGATATATTTTGTGCTCTTAATTTACCGTCTTCTTCTACACCTAACGTTATTAGTACGACATTCTTTATACCAATTACTTCAGCAGTAAAAGAACCTCGATATGAGTTGAGCCACATATTCAATGAATAATTTCCTTGAATTTGTAATTTATCAACTTCAAAAGCACCATGACTCTGAAAAAGAACAAAAGTATTTTTTCTACCATACATATAATTCTGTGTATTCTGGAGGAAATCCAAAGGACCGGCTGCCAGCTGCTAACAATTGACAAATTTGTAATTGAAAAAGTATAGATATATAAAAAAACTTTAAATATATAAAAGTTCTCAGTAAAGAAAGGGTTATATTATTGTATTCTACAGAAACGCCAAACTTAGTTTGATTATCTAATGTCTAAAGTAAAACAGTAAATAATATAAACATTATTTAAGTTTGGATCCCTAGCTCTTTAATTCTCTGAGACAAACTATGAGCGTAGCCCCAAAAAACATAATTTTCAGCAGTTTTATTATTTATTTTGATAATGTATATTACAGACCTTTATCGTGATTTGACGAATTCTTTGTTGGCACAAAATTGTACTGCACTTTTGGATTCCTTTAAATTTTACACGACTTATATGGACGCAAATAAGCAATACCATGTCAACCCACACGAATGTCATTTCGAGAAAAGCGCGTTTGAAGATTTTTAACATTTTGCTTCATAGGATGTTTTTTATGTATTGGTCAAGTTTTTGGCAATTTCAGATTTATGTAAGTTATTTATATTTATTTTCACAAAAATAAGTATACAAACTGCATATTTCGTATATAATATAATACAAAACGTTTAAAATAATACATAAATTGCATGATTAAAAAATGTCTTTTTAGAAGTTTTAAGTTTTAGCTTAAAACTCTACAAATATTAAAGAAAAATATTCTTAAGCCAACAATTCTGCATATATAACTCAGTTTTTTAATTTTGTGGGTTGACATGGTATTGCTTATTTGCGTCCATATGGTATTATAAATTTTTAAATAGCCTACCTCCATTTTTTTAATATCTGCATTAAGATATAGAAGACGAAACTTATTGACACCATGAAGAGCAGTGTTTTTGAATTCTAGATTAGTACCAAATCCTAAAGATTGTCTCATGTCCGGCACTAAGTATGGTTCAGGAATATTAATTCCTGGCAGGCCATCAGAATCCGATTGCTTGTAGTACTCAAGAACCCTGAGTATATATTCACTCATTTTTTCTTCTCCCTCAGCCAGAAGTGTATTCGTAGTTGTCTCAAAGCTGTCATCGTCTGTAAGAAATTAAGAGCAATGTTGTCAGATGTACAATTGCTATGTTATTATTGTAAGGCTTCCTTATTTATTATGGCAAAACGTGGGCATAAGTTAACAGTTACGGTTAGTTGTAATGATTATTTTAACAGTTAAAAACTAAAAATCACTTTTTCACTGATGTGTGAAGAAAACATTATTGTTATGTTATTGTACTGCACTAATAGTAGTAAAAAGACTACACACCTTGAGTGTTGACGTTTATCAACTGTAAGATGAATAAAAATAAAACGAGAGATATTGACCACATTGTCTTCAATTAAAATGTGTCCTACTTATAATGGAGTACTTAGGAGTACGATACGTAATGTTGAATTTAAAAGATCAAAGGTTGTCTTATCTTTTTTTATGAAAAACGTCATTTTTATAAACAATAGCATAACTGGTTTTTACATAAAAATTTGCTTATCATTGCATCACAACTATACAGTTTTTGCTGAACATACATTATTTAAAATAAAATTATCTTAACTGCTCATAAGAATTATTCTAAGGCATAAAAATGCATATCAAATGCATAAATGTTGCTGTTAAAGTTCCATTATAATTATTTATAAAGTTTTTTGTTTATCGCACATATGTATAAACCCGTACGCGTAATTGTAGGTCAATAATGGATTTGCTGTTCCCGTTGTGGCGTATTGACGAGCCCGCGACTAACCTCGACGGTTGCGGGTTCGATTCCCACTCTGGCATTTTGTATTGATCTTGTCCTTGCGGGTCTCCCCACCGTCCCTCGGCGAGCACGTTAAGCTGTCGGTACCGGTTGCTATCACATAGTATCTGATAATAATCGTTAACTCTGGATAAGTAATTTGCACATATCCAATTAGTTACTGGTTCGTTCGTTCGTTTAGAATTGCGGAGGACAGGTGGCAATCGCTCTGTGTAAAATTTAGTGCCGGTCAAATCCGTAAAGTAGATAAAATACTGAAAAAAATGCTAGAAAGATTTTTTTTACTTGGGGAAATGCAGTTACGCACTCAAGCACCAGGACGGGTGCAATGGCGCAGGAGGTGTGAGGACTCGGATCTTAGCTCCCCTACCCACTAAAACCTCAAGGTTCCACTTAGCGCCATAGTGGTACGCTGCGGGTACGCTTATGCAATCAATCGTGACGCCCTGGCGCTTGCCAGCAAGGGCTCACCAGCGGCGACAACTTACTGCCGCCATATATACATAATAATACATAAAATGCTGAAGATACTTGGACGCAAATAAGCAATACCATGTCAACCCACACGAATGTCATTTCGAGAAAAACGCGTTTGAAGATTTTGAACAACTTGCTTTATATGAATTTTTTATCTATAGGTCAAGTTTTTGGCAATATCAGATTTATGTAAGTTATTTATACTTATTTTTACAAAAAATAAGTATACAAGCTGCATATTTCTTATATAATATAACCCAAAACCTTTAAAATAATACATAAATTGCATGATTAAAAAATGGCTTTTTAGAAGTTTTAAATCTTAAAACCTTACAAATATTAAAGAAAAATGTTCTTCAGCCATTTACCAACACTTCTGCATATATAACTCAGTTTTTTCAATTTTGTGTATTGCTTATTGGCGTCCACTTATAAATATAAACACCCCGGCGCTGATTCTTGTTCTTATTATATAATATTAAAATATCATTTTTATAGGTTCAGCAGTTGAGGTATAAAAGGGTAAAAAAGGATAATAAACGCTTTAATTGTTTATGTATTGCGAAGTAATTAAACTCAATAAATAATGCATAATTAACGCAATTAGCTTGAATGGCTTATTAAAGGTCCATTGCAAAATTCTATTGTAATAATAGAAATAATAGGTTTTGCTGACGATTTTTACAAAAACCGGTTAAGTGCGTTTCAGATTCGTACATAAAGGGTACCACCGTAGAATATATAACAAAAAACGTTAACAATATCAAGTTGTTAATGTGGCAGTAGCAGAAATAAACATTTTTTTTTCTTTTTTTATGTTAGAAGTTGGCAAACAAGCATACGGCCCACCTGATGGTAAGTGGTTGCCGTAGCCTATGAGCGCTTGCAGCACCATTAGTAGGTGCCACTCACGCGTTGCCAACCTTGAGATATTAGTTCTTAAATCTCGTCCGCCCAGTAATTTCACTAGCGTACAGTGCCCTTCAAACTGGAACACAGTCGTGCCTAAGCACTACTATTTGGCGTCAGAATATTTGACACTGCGGTGGTACCTACCTAGCCGACCTCTTGCAACAAAAGACCTACCACCAGTGTGACTGATTGCACTGGTGGAATAATCTCTGCTGTGACAGAGGTTATCCCAACAGCGGGCGATGGGGTCGTCACATCCCGACGCCGGGAATTTTTTTCTCTGAAATTTTCAATCTCTATCTGAGAGAGATAGTAAGGAAAGAAGAGAGAGATACTAAAGATACTAAAGACTTAAAGAGTAAGAGAAAAAATAAAAACAAAAACTTGAATTGAATTTTATCATCAACCGTTGCACAGACTGTGCGATTCGGTATGTTCCTTTTGCCCATCAGATATGCAAATTTGTGACTAGAAATGTGACCCAGATCGCAATATGAAAAGGGCCACTATACGTCTCCTGTCATTAAGTTACAACGATAACTTATATCGTTTTAAATTTAGTAATAGTCTGTTTTTTGTATATTAAAATCACAAAAAATCAAGAAAAACAATCCTTGCTCTATTACTAAAAATGTTTTTGTCTGTCGCGCTTTCACGCCAAAACTACTGAACTGATTTAAATAAAATTTCGTACACAGATAGTCTAGATCCTTAGAAAGGACATAGGCTGCTTTTTAATACAAAAAAAGTGTTGTAAGGGGTTGAAAGGTGTGATGAAAGGTTACAAGGAACTATCGTCATTTTTAGGGCTAGAAGCTTGAAACTAATTTAGGCTGTTGATTCAATATAAATCAATAAGATATTCAAATTTTGTAAAAGTTTTATTCTCAAGGGTGTAAAAAATAGCAATAGGGAATAGGGGATGAGAGTTTGTATGGAATTATCTTAGGTTTATGTGAATATTTTACACGCTGCTGGCAGAAGCTAGTATTAAATAAGAAAAATTGTTAGTTAAAACTAAGTTTAGTATAATATGAGGTTTTATAATTTTTCCATATTAACATAGTGTGCAGTTTTTGTTTGTTTCAAAAACAAGTTAGAACTGGTAAGAGTAGGTTAAAACCTTGGCATTGAACTTTAATAAAACTAAAGTAAGGCCCGTACACCGTGAAACGTGTTTTTTTTATTTCATGACAGTTGGCAAACAAACATACGGTCCGCTTGATGGTAAGCTACATCGGAACATAAGAACGCTTCCGATACTTGAAGTATCACATGCGCGTTGACTACCAAAGGTACAAGAGGAAAGGGATGAGAAAGGAAAATGGGAAGGGAACAGAGGGGGTTGGAGATTAGGCCTCTGGCGCTCTCACTCTTGGCACAAAACGCAACAGTACCTACTGATACTATTACCTTACGGCGATTTTTTGTGAGACGGTAGTACTTGCCTGAGCGAGGGGGCCCATTACTGGTGGGAGGACCATGGCTTTACTACTACTGTGTTGTTAGTATAGAAAGATTGATTCATTGATATGATTTATTGTGCAACGAACTGACATGATCTCGTCGTCTCGCCCTCCATTTCGTGAATAAGGAAATTATAGGCTTTCTTAAAATATGTATTGTCTCCGCGCTACTGGCTCTCTAACTATAATAGGTACATTGTCTTACCGTTATATTATGTTTTACCGGCGTCGGGACGTGATGACCCCATCGCCCGCTGTTGGGAAAATCTCTGACACAACAGAGATTATTCCACCAGTGCAATCAGTCATACTGGTGGTAGGTCTTTTGTTGCAATAGGCCGGCTAGGTAGATACCACCACAGTGTCAAATAATCTGCCGCCAAATAGTAGTGCTAAGGCATTACTCTGTTCCGGTTTAAAGGGGACTGTACGCTAGTGATATTACTGGGCAGAAGAGATTTAAGAACTAATATCTCGAGGTTAGCAACGCGTGAGTGGCAACTTACTAATGGAGCCGTAAGCACTCATAGGCTACGGCAACCACTTAACATCAGGTGGGCCGTACGCTTGTTTGCCAACTTGTAACATTAAAAAAAAAATTGTCGTCACACATGTAGCGTTCATGACAATAGGGATGTGAAAGGCTCGTCTATTGTAATGTCTCAATATTAAAAACATTTTAATTTAAAAATCATACAATTATTATTATTATTCATCAAACGTGTATGAGCCAAATAAAAGGAATACACATAACACGATTGAAATTTTGTGTAATAAGTTTACTACTATTTACAACATGAGTGGTTCATTTCTAATGAAGTTGATGTTGTTGATTTTGATTCGATAAGAGAAATGTGTGAGGTTCACAGTCTTACTACAGACTTTTTGTATTCGTCCTCTTTTCTCTCATAATGTTCATCTGCCAGTGCCGAAGAAGAAGACTGTCAGGTTTTTTCTGTAAGCACAGCTTATTATATCTATTATTTTGTGTGTGTGTGTGTGTGTGTGTGTGTGTGTGTGTGTGTGTATGTGTATGAAAATACACGTTCCTCGAAAGAAAAAACCCGAGAACTAGAAATGCTTCTTTATTATTAAAATTAGTAATCCTAATTAATATTATAAATGCGAGTGAGTTTATTTGTGACGCTTCCTTCGTCTAAATCGTTGAATCAATTACGATGTTTCTGATTAATATAGATAAGACCATAAAGGTTATAGGTTACTTTTTGTCACGAAAACAAAACTGAAAAATTGGTAATGAAAATGTTTATCGGGAAGTATAATTTTTTTATATTGCACTTTTTTATTTTTTATCTCATCACGGTTGGCAAACAAATGTACGATCCACCTGATGGTAATCATTCACCGCGACCTATAAACGCCTGCGATACTTGAAGTATCACGAGCACGTAGCCAGCCCAAGGAATGGGAGGGAAGGGATGAGATGGAAAAAACTGACACCGTTGTGGCGTTGTGGGTAGCGAGTCTGCCTTTAGCCTCGACGGTTACGGGTTCGATTCCCGCTCGGGCAGATGTTTGTTTAAATTTCTGTCTCGGCCTGGGCGTTTGTCCGTGGGTCTCTCCACCATGCCTCGGGGATCACGTTAAGCTGTCGGTCCCGGTTGTCATCACATAACATCTGATAATAAACGTTAACTCTTGATAAATAAATTGCTCTTATCCAATGAGTTACTGGTTCGCCCTTAGGGTTGAAGAGATCAGATGGCAATCGCTCCGTGTAAAAACTAGTAACCTGTCAAATCCGGATAAGAGTAATAAGCAGACCCTACGTAAAATAAAATACCGGGAATAATGCTAGGACGAAGAAGTATGAGAAGGGAAAAAGGAAAGGTATAGAGGAGCAGGAGATTAGGTCTCTGGCATTTTCATTCATCACACGAAACGCCAACGTCAGAGAGTAGTATTTCCTCGCTCAAGCCGGACTATTTGTGCAGTGAAAAGCATGGCTATAATTACAAAAATTGCATTAAAGGTACCTTATTAAAATCGTTATTCGTGCGAGCAAAGCCGCGAGAAAAAGCTAGTAAATAACAAATTGAATTGCAAATGTCTGTGAAATATATTAATATGTGTCAAATGAAATATCGAGTGGTATATAATTGTTGACCTCACATCTCTACGACATTATGATGAATGGTCTGTGCTTATACGAAGGATATTCCTAAATGGGTTATATAAATAGCAAGAAATTATTGCTTATTACCAATCTTTAGACAGTGTCTATTGATAAGTATATGATGTTTTAAAGAGCGAAGCTCATGGGTTAGATGATTACATAAAAATAGTAAATTGACGATGTTGTGGCGCAGCGGTAGCGAACCTGCTTTAAACGCCACAAGTCACGGGTTTGATTCCCGCTCGGAGCAGGTGCTTGTATTGACCATGCAGGCATATGTTCCGGTCTGGGTGTGTTTGTTCTTGTCTCTGTGTATGTTTCCGGACACAGGATATAACTAATAAGGGCCATTGAGTGTGTTGCGTTTGCGCTTAAACAAGATATAAATTTATACCATAAAAAACATAAAATGTAAAAAAAATCCAAGTTCCGCAACGCAGTTCTTCTGCAACAAAAAGTTTTGATGTCTTATATTAAACCACTGAAACTTTACAACTGTACAAGGTACCTTTTCGGCGTGGTGGACATTTTGTTTGTATGGAAGGACCTGTCTGTCAGTTTTGTAACTTGAGATAATAATAAAAGGGATTGAAGAGAAGAAATCGATTAAAATGTAGTATGGAAATTGTTAATTTACTATTATAATATTCAGTGAAAGCCTAGATTTCTTCTTTCTTCCTTCTAGCATGCTTATGTCGAAAAAAAAGTCTTTTAAATTTTGATATTAGTTTGAATTGAGAGTCATCTAAATATAATTATGCTTCTTAATTTTTAACGATATATAAAAAGTTAAGCTCCTTTCGTCTGTTTTTTTGTTTGCTACGAGACAAAAACAGATTTTTTAAATAAATACGTTTTAAGAGTTATACAACATTTCTGCTGATCTAATCAATCACTTGCAGAATAACAATTAAAGCCTGCCTTATCCTTGTATACCTGAACTGGCTGTTAATCTAGGTTACAAATTTTTACAAGTTCAATACAATTTTAACTATTGTCGTGGTGTCCTTGATAAGTCTAATATTTATCATAAATTTTATAATAACGTCATCGTTTTATTTAAATCCTATTGCCGTGTTTATGTTTTATATAAATTCACAGAAATAATAAGAATACTGTGGTATAATAATTATATGCTGTGGTTGATCTGATCTTTAAGAATATAAAATATTGTAACACGAACTGATAATTGTTTGTTAGCATTAATTGAATTTATATACAACTATATAAGACTGGATTTCAATTAAAAAAAAAAATGGTTTTTCTTCGTTTTACTTTGCATGCTCCAGTAGAATCGTGAATTATTGTATATGTGCTTGGTTGTGTTAACGTCATGCCGGATCGAATGCAGGTCACTCTTCCCCTTACACATAAAAATACTACTGCAGAAGGAAATGCTCAAAATCCGCGTTTTATCGTATTGATTTATTTATTGAGGAACTCCGGCGTTAAAGGGCAGATTTTATTTCCCATATTACTAATTTACGGTTTCAGTCCACGGCCATGGCCACTTGTTATAGCCTCAACACTCTGACATCGAGTGGTTTTGTCGATTGTCGTCAGCAGCTACAAATTAATTACCTGAAAATGGAATGCTATGCTACGAAATCATTTTCATTGCACCACATTGTGATAATTAAGTGGGTTTAAAAACCTCAAAAAATATTCTTGGACACCAGCTTACCTTAATTTTATTTTTAGTATTTGTTATTGTAGCGGCAACAGAAATATACATTCTGTGAAAATTTTAATTCTCGACCTATAACGGTTTGTTCTACACACCGCGCTAAAAAGTACCGTGGACCACAAATGGCTGTCTTCTTCGGTTTCGGTTTTGAATTCTTTGGACTTTGATTACTTTTTCTGTGTATTGCTGTTGGATCGGCAAGGCCAATAGCCTTGCCGACGAGGGCCGAAATCCGGACGTGAAAAAGGAGTCAACTAATTCCACCTGTTCTTTTTTGTCCTCAGCGTAACTCCTGTGAAACGACGGCTTAAGACGTCATCGGGAATGACTTAGAGACCGCTCACAGCTTCAAATATCGACAATTTTGAGTTTTCGTTTGTGGCCAGTTTTTGAAAAGCGTAATATATCCAACAGATTATATATTATGCCACTAAATCATATGTAAATAAAATATTTTGATAAAGCTAATGATATTCAAAGCTTTTTAATGAGTTGAATAGTTATTGTATTCTAGTTTATAGTTAAGAGGCATAAAAACAGCACTATTTTAAATCTTAATTAATGTATTGATATTTCTCAAAGAAAAATGTAAATTTATTGAATTAGAATATTCATTAATAAAACAAAAAATTGTCTCACATCCGCATGTTTACGAGAACACGGATATAATAATATATATAAAAAAGGATATCCTGACCGACTTCTCATCTACGTATTAAAACAAGGCTTATTATGTATGCTTCACGTAGGAAAATATAAAAAATGGGTAAGCTTTTTAACATTATAGATATCTATTACACAAAACACGTAAAAATTAAATTGAAATCTTTCTTGGGCGATATAAATATAAGACTGCGTTGAGCGCGGTCCACGCCGCAAGAAGATGACCTGAATTTATTGAGCGATTACTTGTATTCAGCGATATTTTGAAGATTTTTTAAACGACGACGTTATGGCGCAGCGGTAGCGAACCTGCCTTAAACGCCACAGGTCGCGGGTTCGATTCCCGCTCGGAGCTGCGGTGACTGGTCACCATCAGGCGGATCGTATGCTTGTTTGCCAACCGGCATGACATAAAAAAATGTTTTGGATATATTGGATTGCTTGACTCAAAATGTGAGCTTATATTATATTTAGGTAGTAGACATTTACACTCAAATACTGTATGGAACATCCGTGGTATGTCATAGCTAAAAGGAAGCGTGTTATGGTAATTGTAAGTACTACCTGGAATTTTTGAAACAAAAGGCATTGAGTCTCTCTATACATATAAATATTTATAATGGAAACGCCTTCTGTTGTACATCATTTATAATAAAAATAATACTCAAAAATAGTAAGAACGAGTTATTGATTTTTTTAATAATTAATTGATGCCAGAAATTTATCTTTGTTATTATATAATACTTATAATAGAATTCGTATAAGACATCTTTAATGTATTGAAAAATTGCTTCACTTTTAAGTTTAATTTTTTTTTATTTCAAATAATTTATAGAACAACAACATCTGTTCCCGACTATGTATTTTTTAGACGGTTGGACAACAAGAGTACGCTTGATGGTAAGCAGTCACTGCAACCTTTCATAGGTACTTGCGATACTTGAAATATCACATGCGCGTTGCTAGCCCAAGAGTTAGTAGGGAAAGGATGAAAGAGGAAAACAGGAAGGGAGAAGAGGGGCTGAGAGATTGGGCCTTCGGCGTTCTAACGCATCGCACGGAACGCAACAGTATTCTGCTACTTTACGCGGACTTTCTGTGAAAACGATAGAACTAACGAACGAACTTCCCCTGTCGAGTCGACCCATTAGTACTGGGAGAGCATATGAAGAGTGTAAGAAATAAGAAACTGCTTCATTTAAATAATATTCACTAAAATATTAATATTTTGACAAATATTTCATGGAAACTGACATGACATAAATTCAAATTAATAAAACATAATAAACTTTATACGAAAGTTTTTATTTTTAACAAAGAATATTAGCAATGCTTTTTCAAGACATTACTAATATTCCTATTGCCCCTCCAAATAATTACTGATATTAAAGGTACAGTCAGGGAATGGAAATAATAGATGGGTCCCCGGTTTCTTGTAAGATTCAACTTAACGTAACAAATACAGAACGCTCATTGGTTGAAGGCAGCCGATGATCAACAGGCAACCAATGAGCGTTCTGTATTTGGTGTGTTATGTTGACATAAATTTGACACCGTTGTGGCGTTGTGGGTAGCGAGTCTGCCTTGAGTCACGATGGTTATTTTTATTTATTTTTGTCTGGGCGTTCGTAACAATTAGTAACCTGCCGAATCCGGATAAGAGTAATAAACAGACCCCGGGCAAAATTAAATACCAGGAAGAAACCGAGCCCCCTGGGGTTCGGTTGGAAACATTATTTCCAAAGAAAGAAATTGTTAGTAAACAATAATAGTCGACAAAATCGGAGGTATAAATCCTATTAAAATAAAAAAAATTTATGATTAAACGACTTAAATATACAACCTTGGATATTATTATGCTAGACACTTCACATACAGTGGTTGTAAATAATTAATCTATTTGAAACGTTGCTCACGACACTTCTGATGGCATCAAGCATTAATTTCGAGTGTAGACAGACTGTTACGATTGCTTTCAATCATAACTTATCAGGACTAATTTAGCTTTAATATAAACAATATTATAATCAGAGACTTACTATTTAATTTGAATAGGCTCTTCATAGATAAAATTTAAAAGTTTCCAACCTCACCATTTCGAATTGTGGAAATCCTACATCGCGGTTCAGAAAGCATTTTCTTCCGCACACAACCACTCTGTGGAACCGCTTCTGCCAGCGGTCTTTCCGAACCGATACGACTTGGGAACTTTCAAGAGAAGAGCCTATTCCTTTCTTAAGGGTGGGCATTGCATCTGCATGCTCTCTGGTGTTGCAGATGTTCAAGGGCGGCGGTGATCATTTATCATCAGGTGAGCCTCCTGCTCGTTTGCCCCCCTGATACCATTTCTCGAGCTCCTTTGTAAATGCAACGGAACTATGTCACTCGCTAACTTCATTTGGTTATGCAAGTCCCAACCTTATGGTTGTGACTAACTTCGTTTCGTTAGGAGGAGCCGATTTTGATGATTGTGGCGTCAATCGATTGGTTTTTCATGAGGTTTTAAATGTGATTTGTTCGTCGAGTAGGTACGATTGCATGGCATATTGCGGATTTACTACCTAGAAAACACTATTAAAATTAGTACTGTTATAATAGTCATAGATATTTATAAAGGCTATATATTTTTTAATGTTAGACACTTGACAGGTAGTCAGATAGTCAAAACGTCGATATTATCACCCATATCGATCTCATGAATTGAAAACAATAATTAAATATTTCAAATATAAAATTATCCTTCTAATTTTTTTTTAAATTCGGATTTTTATATTTTGGTCTTTAATATTTTTTCGTTTCAGGTTGACTGATATTTTTTTATTCAAATAAGTTTGCGAAAAAGAATGTTTTCGCAAACTACCAACATAATCGAATAAAATGGAACGAATTTTGCATTACAACCTTGCAACAATAAAGTTTGCGTGTGACACAGCACCAGCGAATCTATGAACATTTTTTTCTGTCTGTCATTAGTTTATAGCAACCCAAACATCAGCCTCCATCTCCGATGACGTCCTTAGCCGTCGTTCGGCTTCGCAGGAGGCATCCTAAGGACGGAATCAAATTTGAGCCCGCACGAGGGCTGCCCCTTTATCACGGGTGAGTCTCTGCACAGCAATACACATTCCGAAAAAAAAAAACCCAAACATTCATACATACTGATGTATCACTAAATTAATTTTATATTTATTACAACAGGCACATAGCGTATTTTAATTACTTTAAATATTTTAAATTCTCTAAACATAAACATTTTGTATTATCTCAAGTAAATCTTGGTAACATTGATATCAATCAATGAAACTAGGTTTTAATATCCACAGTAAGCTGTCATTTAGATATTTTTTCATATCCATCGATGAGGAAGAGCATCGGAGGCCCAAATTCCCACTTCCCATCAGTCTCTTCCTTTTCTTCCCACTCTTCCCTTTCCTTTCCTAGGCTTGACAATACCCACGTGATAAGACTGCAAAGTTGCCTTTTGCGAGCATGAATCAAGTAACATAACGGATATAAATTAACGTGTATAGCTACGATTGCCACATTTTTTCTTGGAATTAAAGTACATTGGTGATTGCGGGAAAGAAAAAAGTACATAGTACATCAAAATAAATTATTATTAATTTTTCTTTAACATTACACTTAAAATACATTTTTTCTTGCTTCTGCTGAGGTTTATTAAATATAAGTAATATTTTTAATAAGGTTCAGAAAAGCTTAATGTCATTCGTCTCGCCATTTCATCACGGAAAAAGCTTTCTGTAAGTGCTGATGTCGCAGGAATAGACATTAAAAGTTATATTACTTTATACAAGTACCATCAGTCTTTTTGCGTCTATTTTTGTGTAGTAAATAGTTCCGAAAAACGCAGAAAAATCATATCAAGTATAATAAAGTATTTTCACGTACTTTGTTGTTCTCGTAAAGTATAGAGTACAATTTATTTATTTATTTCATATGGCACACAAAACAGGTAGCAACTACAAATAATTTAACAGAATCATGCATTAAAAGTTTTAAACATATTTGGCACCTAAGAACATGTGTACATATCTTAATTAGATACTAAGCTAGCTACAGTTACTTATTGACAATTGCCCGAAATAACGTACAATACTTTATTAAAAAGTACACTTGTCAACCCTATATAAGGCCCATGTTATAATATAGCCTAATTTATACAATTATAGGAGCAGTCAAGGAGACTTCACGCGTTCAATTATATTAAATGCATAATAAGTGTTTGTACCTTATATATTAAAACTTGTCAACGCGTGCCCTCTGTTTAAACTTTTTCCCGCTTCCTCATGAATTATTTTAATATTCATCACTACAATCGACAATTAAATCACCGCTTCCACAAAATCATAATTGACTCCATTAAACACGCTAGTGACGTATGACTTTTCGTAAGTATTCCGCTGACATTCTCTTTGCGTGTATTTTTTTAAATGTTACGTCAATACCAGAGCGTGCATTTCCGGAATTCCTTCCGACTGTCCTTAGCGGGTCGTTGACTTTATAAAATAAATGCACTTCACAGCCGCGTAATAATAATAATTATGTTAATTAAAGCATATTGTTTTCTTGTTCCGTCCTATGATTGAGGTGTCAATAGTTCAATGGTAACGCTATGAACGATGTTGTATTTTTAACAGACTTCAAAAAAGGAGAAGGTTCTCAATAATAATAGGACTATATATAACGACGTACGGTCCTAAGTAAAATATCAGCACAGAAGGCATCGACTTCTGAAGAAAATATTCTGTAGAAAATATTATTGTATTTTTTGCTTTTTAGTTTTGGAGTCATTAAATTATTTTATATTAACTTTATACGCTTTTATTAAATACTTTTACTTTACACAATATGAGCTTTAGGAGCGATCAGTCAATAGACATGTGACTGATTATGCTGCTAGTGACTGATGACGTTGTGACGTTGTGACAGCGGTGGCGTTAAGCGCCAACGGTTGCAGGTTCGATTCCCGCTCGGAGCATATGTTTGTATTGACCATACAGACATGTTTTCCGGTCTGGGTGTCCTTGACATTGTGTATGTTTCCGGACCTTCGACACAGGGTATCTATATCCTAATGAGACCCTTGGGTGTGTAGCGTTTAGTAAAATTTCAAATAAGCGTAAAAAGTAGGTCTCGGCTGTTATCAATTTGATAATAGTCGATAAGATTGAAGCCTCAATAGCTTAACGGTAGAAGGGCCGACTTCGCTCCGTTAACGCGAGAGTCGAGGTTTCGATCCTGACCCCCTTGGGCTATTGTCGTACCCACTCCTAGCGCAAGCTTCGAGCTTATATGGAGGGGCAATAGGAATATTAGTAATGACTTAAAAAGCATTGCTAATATTCTTAAAAAAAAAAAAAGTTATTCAGGCCGCCCGTATGGCCTATACGTACTGAATAACTTTGACACTACGTTGGTCACGAACCCTACCATAAGAAGAATACCCTCCAGTATTAATATAAAGAGAGACGATTATAACTAATATTACAAATGGCTCTAGACTTACTTATCCTTACATACTATTAAATGCACCGTCTCTGTTTGTCTGCACGTTAATTGTTATTTAATTCAATTATAACTGTATCTCTAATTGAATTAAATATCAATTAATCCAATTAACACCCATGTTTATAACGTAGTTTATAGATAGATGCCCAGGGTTAGCATATGTTTTCTATATGAAGTATGGAAGAAGTAGTAAATATTTTAATGATATTTTTAAATTTTTTAATTATTTCCAAGTAAGATATATCTTTTCATCACATGGTCCTTTCCATTTATTTATTGATAATCAAAATATATCAAAATCACGATTATCATTTTTTTATGTTAGAGAAGGCAAACGGGCAGGAGGCTCACCTGATGTTAAGTGATCACCGCCGCGTGAACATCTGCAACGCCAGATGACATGCTGGTGCGTTTGCGACCTTTAAGAAAAGAATAGGCTCTTCTCTTGAAGGTTCCCAGGTCGTATCGGTTGGGAAAGACCACCAGCGGAAGTTGGTTCCGCAAAGTGGTTGTGCGAGGAAGAAAATGTCTTCAAATTGCACTGTTGTGGATTTCCAGATATCAGGTGGAATTTCGAGTTTTGTCGTGATGTCCGATGGTGAAATTCCACTGGCGGGATCAAACCAAACAATTCCTCAGAACACTCCCCGTGATAGATGCAATGAAAGATGCAGAATGATCCTATGTGTTAGTTCCAAATCCGTTAAGCCGATTTGTTCGATTGAGTAACAAACATCTAAACGTATGAACGTCCAAGCATCTGAACATCCAAACATACAACACTTTCAAATTTACAATATTAGTAGGATAGGATTTCCTTGTTTACGTTTAAGTTTATCCCTGACATTTTCGCGATGTAAAAATTGCATATAACAATTAATAGACGATTAGTTTTTATCAAATTGTAGATAAATTCTAAGGAAATAATAACAATGTAGGTTATTTAATATCAATAAACTTTTTGTATTTTATTAAGGAAGATATATTCTTGTTTCGATAATGTTTTGGCGTTTTTCCAGTTTTTGTTAAAGATTCAATTTAATTCACTATATGGAAGTTTGTATTTTTCTTACTCAATCACGCAAATGGCTTTACGGATTAGGATACGCATATAGCTTATTATCTTGAGTAACAAATAGGATCCTTATTATCCCGGAAAAGTTTATGGTTCCTGTGGGACTATCAAAACACATGCGGCAGGATGTATTCAATTATAATTCGGTATAGATATGTGTTACGGAACATTATTTACATACAAATGATTAATTTCTCTTTGGAGCTAATTCTAAGGTCACCGCGGACGAAGTCGCAGGCAGACTAGTATCTTATTGTAAAAATAAAATTTTAAAGGCGTCGGGACGTGACGACTGCATCGCCCACTGTTGCGATAATATCTATCACAGCAGACATTATTCCTCCAGTGCAATCAGTCACACTGGTGGTAGGTCTTTTGTTGCAAGAGGTTGGCTAGGTAGGTACCACTGCAATGTCAAATATTCTAACGCCAAGTAGTGTCTTAGGCATTACGGTGTTCCATTTTGAAGGGCACTTTACGCTAGTAAAATTAATGGGGAAAGGAGATTTAAGAACCAATATCTCGCGGTTGGCAACTCGTGAGTTACACCTACATAATATATGGTATTCATAGGCTACGGCAACCGCTTACCATCAGGTGGGTCGAATGTTTGCTTGCAAACATAACATAACATGAAAATAATTAAAAAATCTTTGCCGATAAAACAATGACATATATCTATTTTTATAATTAAAGTGGCTTACATTATTACATACTTTAAAAGGAGAAAGACTATAAATAACATTAAAATTAATCAATGGTCTAATATTGTGATAACTTATAACTTTTCGTATAAAAATTCCTTAGTAACAAAACATATTGATTGTACTTCAGCCCGTAGATAATATTGTACAATAACCAATAATCTCTACAGTACGAGACATACTAAGTTTTTTATTGCGATTAGCGCGAACATCCTTTTCCGCTTTGTAATAAACAAACATAAATAGATGATTATTATTATACTATTTTGAGTTAATTGTGTATATTTAAATAAGTATTAATCAATATAATTTAAATATATGTTTTATTCTTCTTCTTATCTTCTGGTGAGTAACCAACCTAGTGTCAGAGTTCTTCAGGTCACCAAATATTGGCCTCCGACTTGACTTATTGACTGTTATCAATATAAAAGCCAGGCCTTTTTGTTGTGTCGGGGAGGAAATCTGCTACCAGATACCTGGCGTCCTGGGGAGGAGAACCGGGTTATGTGGGGTTCCATGACAAGGTGGGAACGTCATGGGGACCCTCTAAAACCTCCTCGGTGGCCAACCTCAGTGTACTTTTCAGGTTATGGGAACTCTCTCAGAACAAACCAACGCGACTTGACTAACATGGCACCCCGATTGGTAGCGGAGCTCGATCCAGGGAGGGGCGAGCCAGGACCCAATTTTACGCGTCTTCTGAAGCACGGTAACTCTCAGTTGAAATACGACTATGCGGTTGTATTGTACGGGGGTTGACGCGCAGGTCAGGGAACCTGTGCGTCCATGCTAAACGGCTCAGATGAGGACGGCATTCAAGGTGGCCCAGACTGTCGTGCATGCGTGCGACGAAAGCGGGTGTCTTCACCCCCTGGGACTGAGCACTACCTGCACAGTGTCGAGTGGCCCCGGTTATAGTGTTCTTTAAGAGATCCCGGAGCCTTTCTCCTTCACTGAGGTCGGCCGCTGAGGTGGTTTTAGTCGTTCCCCATGACGTAATGCCTGTCATGGAACTCTACATAATCCTCTTCCCCAGGAGACCGGGTATCTGTAAGCAGATTTCCTCCCAGACATAAAAAAAAACCACTATGCGGTCACCCATTCTTAGACTGACAATAATTGGATCACTTAAATTATAACAGCTAATCTACTACTCGAGATCAATACATATTTGTCCATAAAAACAGAAACAGTGTATATTTCTATGAACCACTCTAAGGCACACCTGTAGCTAAGATATTAGAAACGCTACACACTCAACGGCCCCATTAGGATAGTGATATCCTGTGTCGTGGGTCCGGATACACACAGAAGGACAAGGATAAACCCAGCCATATGACTGCCTGGTCAATA
Source organism: Hestina assimilis (assembly GCA_023373885.1). NCBI lineage: Eukaryota > Metazoa > Arthropoda > Insecta > Lepidoptera > Nymphalidae > Hestina > Hestina assimilis. The sequence continues at coordinate 5,464,979 of CM041741.1, read as the reverse complement.
CTGACATCTGCTCCGAGCGGGAATAGAGCCCGCGACCTTTGGCTCAGAAGGCAGGTTCGCTACCGCTGCGCCACAACGCCGTTATGTCTACGGATTATTTATATTTTTTTAATCTTCACAAATGTCATCGATTAAAATAGTATTTGTTTGAGAACATTTTCGATATACTGGGATGTTCTAGTCAAAATTGAATCATTACTTATTAATTGATTCATCCATTATAACTAAGACGACGTCAAAACAACTTGTTAATTATATAATCATAAATAGATCGTTCTAGTTTATGATTTATTGACGTCTAACAAACGCCATTTAATGATACTGATATTAGCCAAAACCTCATGAATACGAATAATTTATAGAATTACTAACATCTATTCGCGACTGTCTTTTTTAGTTGCGGTTGGCCAACAAGCTTTTTAGGGTTCCGTAGCCAAATGGCAAAAACGGAACCCTTATAGTTTCGTCATGTCCGTCTGTCCGTCTGTCCGTCTGTCCGTCTGTCCGTCTGTCTTTGGATAGGTCAGATTTCTTTGGATAGGTCTTTCAAAATGATAAGGAGGTTTGATTTTGACTTTTTCCATTAAGTCAGTAGTTGTTGAGGTATTAGCTCCTAAAGTCATAAAAATTGTGTAATTTTTTTTAATATTTATAATACGCTTGATGGTAAGCAGTCACCGCAACCTATGAATACTTGCGATACTTGAAATATCACATGCGTGTTACCAAACCGTGGGATAGGAGGGAAGGAATGAGAAGGGGAAAAGAAAAGGAACGGAGGAGGAGGTAAATTGGGCCCCCGGCACTCTCACTCATCGCAAACGCAAACAGAAACGCGACAGTACTGTTGTTTTACGCTCATTTTTTGTGAGACGGTAGTACTTTCCCGGTTGAGCCGATCTATCTATCCTGGGTGGAGAATGGATGGACTGCTACTGCCGGTGACTATATACCCTCAGGCGGACCGTTTGCTTGCTAGCCAACGATCATGACATAAAAAAATAATTTGCAGTCTGGATGGTTTGTGTTTTTGCTTGTTTGTGTGTTTTTGCGGACCCCGACTAGATATCCAGTTATTAATGTCCTAATGCGGGTTGAATTAAGTTTATATTAATAAGATAACGTGAAAAAATTTACCAACTAATTCATTTGGCAAAATAATAAAATTTGAATACGGTTGAGAATAACGAATGTCATAGACACAGTTGTATTGTTTTTGATTAAAATTAAAGAATTCATACACTGCAGTATACCGGTAGTGCATATCCATTTGTGAAGCTTTGCTTATTTTACCTAAGTGTTTATACACCGATTGCTATTGAAATGCTAATAATAGTAATATTTCTAAAATAAATATGGAAAATGTAAAGATATCTCATTTATTTAAACTTTTTATTGACGTCATTGTTTGAGTTAAAAAAAGTTGAGGATAAGTATTTCTGTTTATATTAAACCGAACCATTTATCAAAATGGTTTTATAAATGCCTTACGCCTTTATAATGAGGAAAACTATCGTAGTTTTAAGCAATGTCTTTGAACCTGTATTTAACGAAAAAGATCGTAAGGTTCTAGTTTTAGAAAATAATAAATCTAAATTATCTTCGTGTCAAATTGGTCTATTGTTGGTGAACAATTTAGTCTTGGTGATTATTACAATTACGTTAATTGTCTTGTAATTCAAATCCAGCGTGTAGAGTTCGGATTTGATTCACGCCAAAACTACTGAATCGATTTAAATGAAATTTTGTACATACATAGTGTAGAGCCTGAGAAAGGATACAGGCTTTATAAATGCTAAAAAGGCTTATTTAAATGCGAAAAGGGTTGTAAGAGGTTGAAAGGTGAGCATGAAAAGTTGTATGGAAGTATCGCCATTTTTAGAGCTAGAATCTTGAAACTTATTTTTTAAGCTGTTGATTCGATATAAATAATTATGACATTCGCAGTTTGTACAAGTTTTACTTTCAAGGGCTTAAAATAACAATAGGGAATAGGGGATGAAAGTTTGTATGCAAATATGTAAGGTTTATGTGAATATTTTTAAACGCGGGCGAAGCCGCTGGCAGAAGCTAGTACTATATACTATAGACAGACCCGTTCATACAAACAATATGGCATAGATTCTTTTATGCCTATTCTTAAATTCAACACTGACGCAATGCAACGAAGTTAGTCACGCGCTAACTTCATTCGATATTCAGTTGTAATTTGCAAAAAAAACGAATAAAGTTAGCGTCCATCTTTAATATTTTGTTTCATTAGAAGGGCCAGTAAACAGTATATAGTAAGTATATGCTTAAATACATCATAATAATTATATCTAACAAACAGTATGGATGAGATCTAGGATATAAATTACTTGATCTAAATTAAAATAAAAATATTGTAGAATCAAACAAGACTGTAGTAAAGTTTACATAAAAAAGAGCTCGGAACCACATAATTATAAACTTTGCAAATTTGCAAGAACCTTTTTAATTTATAATCATGAAAAAAAAAGTATAGTTGAAAATACTGAAATGGTTTTTTATTAACAACCCTTAACCTTAACAATACTTTAAATTAACCAACACGACAAAAAAAAATACATGTGTAAAATAACACAAGTTTTGCCACATGTGATATAAAAATCTTTAAGCCTAAATAAATTTGCCAATCATTGGTTTCCCCTTAAAAAAATTGTTTGTGAGAATTAATGATTTTTATTGCTAGAAATAAATATTAGCAAATAATATTTAACTTAACTGGCTATATCTTTTGGTGAAATGTAACTGAAAACTAATTTTCAAATGGAAAAAAGCATATACGTAAAATAATATAACACTTCAGTATATATAAATTCGCGTGACTTATAAATGTAATTTTGGTGTATTTATAAAATAACTTAAAGCAGCTTCCAACTCACCTTGATAACATGTAATCAGGCACTTCTTGTGGACAGGTATATAAAACTATTGATCTTGCTGCGTGGTAGTTAGTGTTCTCGCTGTCACAGTCGGAATATCAGTCGAGGGAATATATTAATACAACAAAATGATCCACAGTTCGTTGCCTATTCTTGTTCTGTTCTGTTTACCTGCGTCTCTATTCGCAGTAATACGTAAGTAATTTACAGAATTATATATAATTTTTTTATTTATAGTTTTGTCGCTAAACGTTTTCGATTTATGTGTTTTTACAAAATAAGGGATCTATTGTTTCTTTTTTAAATTATTTTATTGGGATTTTAATAAAATTAATTTTAAGAAAAATACGATGATATTAATGAATAGAAAATATTTTTTAAATTATGTTTTAAATTTAAATTTAAGGTTATAATAACTCCATGATGATATTTATATTTTTTTTTATAAATAACAACAGTTTTGAGACAATAAAGACTGATCGCAGAACAATACTGATTGTTTATATTTTTATCACGTAATGTATCTTTGCGCATGCAAAACGCATGACAAATGTCATTTCCTGTAAATAAAGTACTATAATTTTCGTTAGAAACCGTTTACAACAAATAGTTAAACATTGTAATTTTATCTTGAATTTTTGATCCATCACAATATCCTGGTATTTTCTATACAAATAATTTTACAGCAATGATTGAGATGATCATTATTTTTTATAATGATATATTATAATTATATATTATTTTATATTTAAGAATATCGCTGCTGTAACGTGTTAATAAAACTAAAAATAATAGTCAACAGTGATAATGTATATAGTATTATATTTTTCATTATTTTCAGTTATTCAGGAACAGTGTGGCTTTATCATATTCTCATAGTGAAACATTTTTTAAAATTAATAGCTAACACGTTACTTAATTGACGTTAAAACATAACTTAAGCTCTTTTAGTAACCCCATTAGTAAAAAGCCTCCGGCGGGCTTTGTTAACGCGAGACCTGGAATGCATCATGACCACCTGGGCTATTGTTGTATCCACTCCTAGAACCTAGATTATTAGCTGGAGAGGAAATAGGAATATAATAATTGTATTAGTCATACAATTAAATAAGTATTTAATAAATTGTAGAAATAAAATGGTTAATATTCTTTAAAAAAATCTCCTGTGAGGTCCGGAAACCACTGTCTTTTATTCTGACTCATACAGGAAGATTCATTACCACTATGCAAATTGATCATCAATTTTTATAAGTCTTAGTATCTCGAGATTGTCATTACGAACAAATTCCTTATTATAATATTAGTATAAATTGCTATAATTATAATAAAAATATATTATATAATAAGCTTTTCATCCAAGGATGAGTAATAATTTATATAAATTAATAATCGTAGTATATATTATATGATTATTTTTTCAAACCAGTATTTTGACCTTATAAAATTTGAATTTATCGATTTTTAGCCACGGTTGATGTGTTTCGCGTGTATTGTATACGAGGAAGTATTTAAATTCGGACCAGTTTGAAACTTTTCCGGTTAAAGCCTTGTTAAAAAAATAATTAAGTCGGAATCGTAAATGAAGAAAAAAATTATTAACATGTTATGTCAGTCTAAGAGTGACGTAGATAAAACGGCAGATAGAGACACACGTTGGGCAAAAGCTTGCGTCACAGTGCGTATCCCTTTCGAATTGATATAGGGCTATCCCTATATTAGGGATACATTATCAGGACTTGCGTTTTAAAATTTTGTAATTAATCAACCCCTAATAATAATATTAATATTAGGGGAGAGATTTATGAATCATTGATAACATATTTAAATACGAAATGTTGCTTTCCAACACTTCTCCATCACAGTCTTGTGGTGTATTTCCGGAACATATTATTATTTCTGTAATGCTTGGTACACTAGCACATACACATACCATTCGGTTCGCAAGTGATATAGTTGTATCTGAATTGCTTCCATTAATTTTTCTTTGGTGGCGTAAAGTACGGGGCAAAATCCAAAGAAATGGAAATTAATGTGTGTTTGCTTTCAAATTGCGCCATTTTGTTTTGATCTACGGTTTTCGTTTCTTGACCCTTGTTGGCTGAAGTAAGAATACTCTAGACAAAATCAATAATTAGTTATAGCGTTTTGTGTGTGTATTATGTGAAAAATATATTGTTCAATTATTCAAACAAAATCAGAATTATCAAAGTGATGAATACATAAGTCAGAAACAAGGCCACAAGTTCGATATCCGCTGTCGTCAAGTGTCAAATATTTACATAGGTCATGGTTTGACGATAAATGAATTTTATATTTCTTTATAGGCAACGGAAGTGCTTTGATTTTATCCTACATAGATAGCAAATCCGAATAAGCTAATGCTACCATGTTAAAATTCTATGAGGGATACTGACCTCATCCATTCTTCCCCTTCATAAATTCCCCTCAGGCGAGTTACTGCGACTACTGATAATCAGGCAAGCCGTCTGTTTTATTATTGAAATTTAATAATTTATGACCTTTATTAAAAAAAAACAACAATTATTAACGATATTAATCGATTTTATGTTATTAATAAGCATTAGGCATCTGTTTTATTTAATTCGGACGTCATTTAAATAAATTAAAACAGATTTCGAGGTTGTTCATTCATAAAAACAAAAACAAAAGGAAGTCAATAAAATTAATAAACAAGCAATTCAATAAAAATAATGAACGTAAACCAGTTTTCGACAAAGTATATTTTTTATTAAATATTTATACAAAAATTGATCTTAAATGATTCCTTCCGAATCAATTAATCAAAAATTAATACATAAATAATTATGTGTCTAATTCCTCATTATAAAAAAATATAATCTTATGTAAATGTCTTTGAAAATAGATGAACATGTTTTGCCTTGTTGTCTTTATAATTAATTATTTAACAACAGTAATAGAATATTAGTCAGGTTCAGGGCCGTAATCCGCCAAACTGTTAAACATTTTTAGGCGTCGTGATGTGACGACCCCATCGCCCGCTGTTGGGATAACCTCTGTCACAACAGAGATTATTCCACCAGTGCAATCAGTCACACTGGTGGTAGGTCTTTTGTTGCAAGAGGCCGGCTAGGTAGGTACCACCGCAGTGTCCAATATTCTGCCGCCAAATAGTAGTGTTTAGGCACTACTGTGTTCCGGTTTGAAAGGCATTGTACGCTAGTGAAATTACTGGGCGAACGAGATTTAAGAACTAATATCTCGAGGTTGGCAACGCGTGAGTGGCACCTACTAATGGTGCTGCAAGCGCTCATAGGCTGCGGCAGCCACTTACCATCAGGTGGGCCGTATGCTTGTTTGCCAACTTCTAACATTAAAAACATTATATTAAATTTTGTATTATAACTAGCTTCTGCCAGCGGCTTCGCCCACGTGGATAACGATTTTAATACAAACTCTGTTAACCCCTCGCTAATTTTACAAACTTTGAATATTATAATTTTTTATATTGAATCAACAGCCTACAAAATAAGTTTCAAGCTTCTAGGTCTAAAAATGAAGATACTTCCATACATCAATCTCTTTATTATATTCCCTCTCTTTCAACCCCTTACAACCTTCATTTCGCATGAAAAACCCTATGTCCTTTCTCAGGCTCTAGACTATCTATGTACCAAATTTCAATTAAATCGGTTCAGTAGTTTTAGCGGGAAATCGCAACAGACAGACAGACAGACAGTGACTTTCGCATTTATAATACAACAGTTTGCGAATCTTGAAAAAAAAAAAAACAAAAACGCCGTTGCTCAGAACGGTTTGAGTGCCTTATTTATAAACTAGGCGCATATTATTTTAATTCAACGTTTTATTTATTAAGATTATATAACACGTGTATCGTTTATATTAAATGGACGGCAATTGTTTACAATTCATTGTTATTTGTTGCGGAGGTCGCACAGCTCCGCCTATAACATAATTTGTTTGTTACGTGATTGATTTGTCATCGATGCTAATGTTATCTACTAGAATCTGCTCGTCTATGTGAATAACGTTTTGTAATGAGGGTGTAATAAAGGTGTTATTGCGATGTAATTAATTGGTTCCCAATACAAACCTTCGTCTCATATTTCACATTTTTCATGTTTTTTCCCCAACAATAGAGGCCTACGTTCTCCCATAACGTTCCATCTATTTCTATACCAAAGTGCATCTTTATTATTATTACATAAGAATAGAATCCTATATCGAAATTCAAATTATGCAGTTCGTTTTTGTCTATCCCACGGGAACTCCACATTTTGGTGGAATACAAAGTTTCCTGCTAATTCAGGTAACAATATCTGTGCCAAAATTCATCAAAATCCGTTCGGCCTTTTTTAGTGATTGAGTTATAAACATCCAACATCAACACAAACATTCACATTTGTTATAAGAAAATATCTCGTATAAACTGACATTGTTGAAAGTTCAAGTTTTCTTAGTTAAAACATCTCAGTCATTTCCTTGTTTTTATTAAATTCGTAATGATAAACAGGTTATAAATATTTTCAATGGCTTCTGAACTTGTAAGTATTTAACTTTTATACACACTCGTATGTGTGGCGATTAAGTTAATACTATTTTTAGTAAATAGCTCAGCGCATTCTGGTCGCGCCATGGTTTTGTTTCCGACATGGAATAATACGTAATAATTATAATTTTCGCTTGGGGCAAATGCTTCTATCGAGCATTGGCGCTTTTCAGGGTGGTTTTGCTTGTGTCTATGTGTCTAATGGGTGTCGTTGAGTGTGTAGCGTTAATTTATTTTTATTATAATACTCAGTAGTCTTTATAGAATTAAATTTGTAATGAAGCCTACATACTTAGTAAAAAGAATAGTGTTTTTAAAACGCTTATATCGGATAAGTGATTTTTGTGAAGAACAGTGGCACAAACGAACTGTGCAGCTACAGAGACGCATTTTGCAATAAATATATTTAAATATATTTTTAGAAGGACAGGGTTCAGATAGCAGAGCCCTCCAATATGCAACCGCGATACTGATAATATATATTTTTTCAGCTGATTACATCAAAGTATGCAAACGAGACCAGAGTACGATAGATGCGTGCGTCAAGAACTCCATTGAAAGCCTACGGCCGAACCTCATCGCTGGTATTCCGGAACTCAACGTTCCCAGTCTAGAACCTTTCTATATCCCAGAGGTAAGTTCATATATATGATTAATTTAACGTCTGTGTAGGGTGCGATAATTACTGATGGTAGTGGACTTGCCCACTTCACTTTGTGCGTATGTTTGTATGTGCCGGAATCACATATCCGCGATACAGGATATGACTAAGCTAAGGGATCATTCAGTATGTAAGTATTTTTATTTATTTATTATTTTTATTTATTTTAACTCTTTACTGTGCACTACAAACTTAAAACTAAATATTACAAAGGAATGTACAAAACGGTTATATCGCAAGGCACAAAAGGCGGTCTTATCGCTCATAGCGATCTCTTACAGACAACCTTAGGAGAAGGAGTTATAAAGTTATCAGAATAGGCAGGTGATGAACAACATAAATATTATAATAAACTTACATGCAAATAATTACACATTAATACATACAACTATTAAACATATAATAATATAAACTAATAAATATTCTATACAACAATTAACTGATATAAGATAATATAAGTATATGTATTATTAATTAATTAAAAAATAAGTTTTTATTGCATTAAGAGATAACAAGTGGCCACACCATCGCTTTAAAGTGATCTCTCCCACGCAACGTATTGTCAACATAAGATTTTAAATAGATATAAATAAAAAAAGAACTTACAGTTCAATAAATAATTCAGTATACATACAGACTTATATATTTCCAAATGTTATCTTAATCTGCAGATATCTAAACAATTTAGCTTCGAAGTTAAATAGTTTTTCTTTGAAGATTATTTTAGTAAAAAAATCTAAGCGTAAAGTGAAAGATAAAGTTTTTGCCTCATGCCCTTGCACTACTCAATAAGGTCAGTTAGACCCTTATAATAAATTATTGTATGTCAAGGAGCATTAAAGTTACAAGTTCAAAGAATTGTGAAATTTATTTACAATTGCAAAATACACATAAGTAAATCCGACCACGTACCGGAAGGCGCAGCGTGGGCAGGCCCCCCACAAGTTGGACTGATGACCTGGTATAGGTCGCGTGAGCCTGCTGGATGCGGGTGGCGCAGGACCGGTCATTGTGGCACTCTTTGGGGGAGGCCTATGGCCAGCAGTGGACGTCCTCTGGCTGAAATGATGATGATGATGATGATGATGAAATCCGTGTTAGAGCCTTGATATTTTCAGCATGAACCGCGAAGTGAAGTAGCTATAATAAAGTAAATCCCGTGGATGATATAAATTTCATGATGATGTAACTCTCGAACACGAAGTCATGAAAACATAACAACCTATTATATCACCGAAGTCTTTCATTAGATCATCACAATTCAAATGGGATAGCCTCGGAAGAAGATCTAATAAAAACATTAAAAGTCATCAATATCGGTTTACAAACCTAAAAGTTATCACGTAACAGTCATACAAATGAAAAGATTCTGATATATTGATACTCTGAGGTTGAAAAAAGACTTTTTCTCTTTCTAGGTAGTCGCAGTAAGTGGTGAACTTGTTCCACTTAAGGCTTCAGGAAAGAACATCAAAGTCTCAGGAGCCGGAAACTTCACTATAAAGAGTGTTTCGTAAGTATTAAAAGGCTTATTTTTATGTCATGACGGTTGGCAAACAAGTCTGTGGACCGCGTGATGGTAGGCATTCATCGCAACTTTACAACCTTACAACCAACATGTTTACGATATATGATGATGAAAAGGGAGAAAGGAAGGCAGCAGAGAGGGTAGGAGATTGGGCGTCCGGTCTCTTACTTATCGCACGAAACGCCACAAATATCGAGATACAATAGTATTAAGTATGTGGAAATTTCAACGAAGCCACCAATATATAAATAATTAATGTTACCCTCTATATGCACTCTTTATCCATAGGAATATTTCACACTTACTGCTCTTTACATAGGCGTAGCCAGCATTTGACCTAGGGGAGAGTAAAATCATAACTTAGGGTCAAAGGGGAGGCAAAATGACTATTTTCGTTAATAATTATTAGTTAAATCATTCAAAATATCTTAAATTCGTTCTCAGTTCTTAGCAAGATCTAGGGAGAGGGGCCTGCCCCCCATTGCTCATGGCTCTTCAACTCCACTAGCATAGGTTAAAATACGTTATTTTGACAGGCAGTAAATAAGCCATAGATAATGCTTTCAAGACAACTAATATGAATTACAAGTGAAGCGCCATCTATTGTCAGTCTTACGAAGTATAAAGCATTATGAAATCATGTGAATGTTCAATTGATTTTGTTGGTTGTATTCTTCCTTTCAAATAGATGGCAGTTTACAATAAAAGCAAAAAAATACTGATCTTTTTAAATATTAAAATGGTTTCTTCTGTACGTCGTGAATGTATAGAGATGCATAGCGATAAATAAACTTTTCTCTACCAGTTTGAAATTAATGTAGTAATTGTAAAAAGCTATAAACATTGAATTTTTTTTTCTAAAGCAAAATACTAAATGTTTTACTATGCTGATGGTACCTATATACTTTATTATTATTATTATGTTTAATTTAATACGCTAAATGGTATATACGTTACCATTTTACGAGTTGACTACTATAAATTTCTTGTTACTTTTCAGCGTGGATGTCAATACGCTAAGTATCTCTGCCCGGGTTCGTTTCCCGAGACTGCACTTGGACGGCCGCTATAATCTTGATACACAGATCCTGATCGTGCCTCTTCGTGGTGAAGGGAACCTCGTTGCTAATGCTGGTAAGAAAAAAACAACAGAGATAATTTTTTTATGTCATCTTTTGTTTATTCGCCAAGATAAATCTTTAAAAAAGCGGTAAAGGATTATTATAAGTCCAAAGTTACGAATATTTATTACTTTATATTTCATATTTATTTTATATAATTATTTCTGTGTTGTGTTTATGTATTAATGTGTAGTTATTCGTATGTATATATTTTATAAGTAGTTACAGCACCTACCCTGTGATTACCCTCTTTCCTAGCCCAAGGCTGTTTGGAAGAAATCGCTGATAAACGATAAGACCGCCTGTTGTACATTTTTTTTATTTTCTATTATTGATAAATATTGTATTCTTTTTTCGTGGTGTACATATAATAAATGAATAAATTCTATATTCCGTATTTTCAGTCAACATATTTTTCAAAGTACTTAATAAAGTATTTTTTTCAGTGAAATGTGACGCTGAAGTAGCGGTCAAATCACAAGTAACTACCCGTGACGGCAAGGAATACCTTAAGTTCACCAGCTTTACAGTTGACCTCAGTATCAAGGACTACCGCATCAGACTTGACGGACTCTTCAATGGAAACAAAGCTTTAGGTGGGTTTTATATGTATTATCACAACCACGTTCACATACATATGAGACGCGTCATATAAACAGAAATAATATTTGCGATCATTAAATATTATTATAAAGACCTTTCGAATTCATTTGACTGGTGCTCAATAGCCCACCGGTGTTAGGGCCGACTCCGCTCCGTTAATGCGAGAGTTGCGGGGTTTGATCCTCACCCTTTTGGGCATGACGTACCCACTTTTAGCTCAAGCTAAGAGCTTATTTGGAGTTGCAATATGAATATTAGTAATGCATTGAAAACCCATTAATAAGATTTATTAAAAAAACAAATCAATCAGAATAATAATACAATAACTCAACGGTAGAAGGGTTTTTTTTTTTTTTTTTTTAAAGTGGAGAAATCCTCATGGATACCCCGGAGCTGGGGCTGCCGGGGTTATGTGAGACTCTTACTCACTAAAACTCCACCAGGTTTCGTCTCTACGCCGGGCGACGGCCGGGGGCATTCGTGCCGTGCACTTGACCCCGTCTGACCGTCGCAGCGTTGTCTGCGTCGAGTAGGACGCAGACCCTCCTCGCCCTGTTGGGCATGAGAGCGAGCAGAAACCCATAAGGCTCGCTCTCATCCTCGCGGGGGCCTGTGCAATGCGGACGTCTGTCGCCCCAGCGACATTCGCCCACAGGCCACCCACTAGGGCAGCGTAGCCTGGTGCCACCACCTCCTACGCTGCCCCATCCTCCGGCGCCGCGACGCCTCCGCTAGGGGATCGTCAGTTCGCAGACGCTGGGCCTCTCTTTTTCTAGACATGACTGTCTCCGCAAAATCGGAGACAGCAGTCCACGACCTTCTGTCGCACAGCATAGCCCGGATGACTTCGGGCAATGACAGGTCCGTGCCAATTACTGCAACCAAGCGCAGTCGTTCTATCGTCCACGCAGGACACTCCGCCAGTGTGTGCTGGGCAGTGTCGTCCACCCCCAGTCACACGACCGGCACACGGGGCTCGACTCTCTACACACGATGGTGTGTAGGTATTTATCGAAGCACCCGTGCCCCGACAAGATCTGCGTCAGGTGGTAGGTGGGCGAGCCCGACTTCCGCTCAACCCACCTCTTGAGCGACGGCTGAATGGCTTCGATGGTACGATGCCCAGCCAACGGTAGAAGGGTTGACGTAGGTTCCTACTTGTAGCGCAAGTTATAATCTTATTTGGAAGGGTAATAAAATGACTTGAAAATCCCTGAAAAAATAATTAATAAATAAGCGCTACACACTCAACGCCTCCCATTAGGATTATAACAATCCTGTGTCCGGAAACATACAAAAAGATAAGGACAAACATACCCAGACTGGAAAACATGTCTGTATGGTCAATACAAAAATCTGCTCTGAGCGGGAATCGAACCCGCGACCTGTGGTTCTTCAAAAGGTCGTTTCAAAAGCCTATTTTAAGTGAGTTTCTTAAAGGTAGTTCAATCATTTTAATGTAATATTTTCATAATATAGGAGACGCAACGAACGAAGCCATCAATCAGAACAGAGCGGAATTCTTGAGGACAACACAACCTTACCTCGAGAAAACTGTAGCCAAGATCCTTCTAGACGCAGCAAATAAAATCGTAGCTGATATTCCTTTGGACGAATTACTACCTAAACCTTAATTTATTTTATATTATTTATGTGTAAAATTATTTAATTGTTTATAATAAGAATTGTAAGCAGAGATTTATTATTAAGTTTGTCTTATGCAGGTTCATAAGGTGAATTGTTCAAAATATACCAACTTTTTTATGATAAAAAACCTCAGTTTTATTATGATTATTTAAAATTGGGATTTTGGAACTGTATATTACAAATTTAAGTTCGTTATATTTAAATTAAAAATTTATATGATCTTGGAAATTATTATTCTTAAATCAAGCTCAGTGCCTTGAAAATTTTTGAAAGCGTTGTTCACATTATTTAATATTTAAATTGTATTATCTATAGCTCCTCTCACTCCCTTATTGCTTTTACCAGTAAGTAAAGGTTAATATATGATGTTTGTAAAATTTCAAATTATATAAAAATCTGAAGAGATTTTCAAATAAAAGACTTGTAATGTGGTTAGTGCTATCCTTGCAATATACGCGCTGTTTTGATTATGTCTAACTTAAATTAATGTTGTCATTAAGCCATTGTGAAACGCGCGAACTATAATTCGTGCATTTTGTTGTTTTTACTATAAGTTAAGTGTAAGATATATATTTGAAGTATTTTTAGATTTATTTAAGAAATTTTATCGTGACAAAAATTTTTACGAATTGTAAAATTGTTGTTTTATAAAAATTAGAAAAATGTATTGATTGAACTTTTTGTTTTACTATAACCCCATAATAAAATTTAAATGTTAAAAATTATTAAGTTGAAAATTAGAATTTTGTATTTCTCTTAAAAAAAATTAAAATAAAACATACGAATATAATTAAAGCTATTATTCTTTACTTCTGTGCCAAAATTCATCTAATTGATTTAAAAGTTATGGCGTGAAAGTGTTCGTGTTACATTCGTCTAAATTGATTTATACAAATTTTATAGATTCGGTTCATGAAATGATCTTTATTATTTATTTGAATGTTTATTTATACATTTAGAAAAAAGTTTCATAAATGAATTTGTTGATTACACCAGGTAAACGACAAATTACACCTTTTATACAAAAATATAAGTTCTTTTCCAATTTGCTGTACTGTTTTATTAGAGGACGTTTAAGTTTTCTTTGAGGCCATTATTCTCATTATTGCGCAATTAATAAGGCTTGATGCAAATTTGCGTAGCTCCAGGTGTCCGCGTACCATTATTTGGGAAACACTGTACTGACCTAGCATAGTATTTCCCAAAAAACCCTACACACTCAACGGCCCCTATTAAGATAGGTATATCCTGTGTTGAGGGTCAGGAAACATTCACAATGGGGACCGGAAGGACAAACACACCGAAAAACATGCTTGTATGGTCAGTACAGACATCGGCTCCGAGCGGGAATCGAACCCGCGGTTTGTGGCACTTAAGGCAGGTTCGCTACCGCTGCGCCACAATGTCATCAAATAATGATACTTTGGCTTTTACACCCAAAAAATTATATACCGCCCGAGCGTGCGCTAGAACTAGAGTTCAATACTCTGAAAGTCAGAGTTCTGTCGCCAACCTTGACGAATGAGGATTTCTAATCTTTGATAATTGTGGATAATAGAATCCGTTTACTACATCCTACTGACCCATCCGCTGTTTACGCATGATTCTAAATAACGCTGGATGAAAAAGGAACCCTAAATATAATATATATCCATTTTTTTATATCATACATATCCATTTTTTTATATCGGAGGAGGCAAACGGGCAGTAGGCTCACCGAATGTTAAGCGATTACAGCCGCCCATGAAATCTGCAACACCAGAAGGCATGCAGGTGCGTTGCCACACTTTTTAGGATACAACTGGTTATACGCTGGCTGACCTCGAAACGCGGCTGACGAACAGTCACTTCACGAGTTTTCCGCCAACGTACGTTGGTAACTAACTAGGCGGGCCCTCAAAGTTCTACCAACAGCATGTACCTGTCTTAGAATTTCTTCCACAATATGCAGGTTTCCTCGCGATGTTTTCCTTTACTGTTAAGAACGAGATTTGAAACCCAAATTGAGCACTTGAAAACTCGGATGCTTTCCCGGATTTTAATCAGCGACCTTCGGTTCAAGTCTACGTTTTCGAATCACTGGGCTACTCGGCTAGATGAATAGATGATCAATGGTATGAAATATTTATAATATTATCTATAACATTACGAATAAATAAAATAATATTTATAACATTACGAAAATATTATTTATAACATTACGAATAAGTATGATGACGGATACTATCACATATTATCATAATATGTAGTTAGCGCAGTACGCCAACTATTATGATAATATGTGATAGTATCCGTCATCATACTTATTCGTAATGTTTAGAGTATGTGATGTTATTATAATATGTTTAAAGTCTATCAGCTTTCTCATACATATTTCCAACAGATTTTTTTGGTTAGCTTATTGGCTCAGTATATAAATAAGCTTAGAACCACGCCTGTTGCTTTATCAGTATTCATTTTGAATCAAACTAAGCTAAGGATAGCCGTAAGCCTTTATCAATTTCATCCAAGTAGGTTAACATTATGAACAACTTATTGTAATCAATAATGTTTTTAATAACTTAGATAACACAATAAATTGCACAGCACTGTAACTACTACGTCGGATTTCAACGATTCGTCCTTTTATACGCGGTAATTTTCTGCATGGTGTAATATTGAAGTAACCATCAAAGTGACGCTTCGTTAGAATGACATCTTTTCAAATATCGTCTTTCTAATCCAGCGTATTAAATAGGTTCTATACTTCGTCATGCGCCAACAAGCTAATTGGTTTAACGAGTGTTGACAGGTTACTAGTTTTTTCGCAGAGTGATTGCCAAGACTTAAAAACTGGCCCAGAGCCGTGTCAGACTCGCACATCAAGGGTTCCGTACCGCCGTATAAAATATCGATGGAAAGGAAAAAACAAATATCGTCAAAAATATTAAGTTTCTTGTTATTCTGTAATCATTTCAACTTTCTAACTATTACAGTTGGTGAGATTTTTTTTTTTTTGTTGACGGGGAGGAAATCTGCGATCAGATACTCGTCCTCCTGGGGAAGAGAACCGGGTTATGTGGGGTTCCGTGTACTACGGCGTCCCACTAAAACCTCCTCGGTGGCCTAACTCAGTGCGTGCGAGAGACTCCAGGAACTCCTGTGGAACGCACTCCGGAGCCTCTCAAGCACATCGCTGAGCCCATCCCGGGGAGAGCTGATGACGTTGCCCTCACCCTGGGGGAACCCTTGTATAGTCTCCCCCTGCCACCTCACGCTGATGAGCAGCACGGCAGTCGGTGCCACCTCCGACCGCCTTTTTCCTCAAGGCCTTGTGATGGGCATACAGGCGGCCCCACCCTGTGCCCCCATGACTTAAGGGTACGGCTTTTCTCTCCACCCGCGTAGACGAGAAGGCAAAGGGCGATGTGACAAATCACCCTCAGCAACTACGCCCGGGTGAGGGCACAGTTGGTGAGATACAGCCTGTTGCTAGATGTACGGATGGATGGTCGGACAGCTTGGCTTAGTAATAGGGTTCCATTGGCACCTTGTGTAGGGAACCCTAAAAAAGCTAAATATTTTTATCAGATGTTAAGTAATAACAACCGGGACAGGCAGCTCAACTTATTCTCAGAGGTATGGTGGGGTGACCTACAAGGACAACACACAGGCCGACACAGATGTTTGAATGATTAATACAAATATTGCGAATACTAATTTAACTTAGGAAAATAGAAATAACAAACGTTATAGTAGTTTTTAAATGTAATCATAAATTTTAAAGCGTCAGATTTATATCAATGCCTTTTATCAAAACAACACAACTCTTTTTGTGTTTTCGGTCAGAAACACCTAAGTAACCTAGCCATCAAGTAATCAAGCCATCCTTATTGGTCTTCAATATATAGGTTTTCTTTTTTCTTAAACACTTTTAAAATTTAGGCCTCAATAGCTCAACGGTAAAAGGGTCGACTTCGCTCCGTTAACGCGAGAGTCGCGGTTGCGATCTTGACCCCCTTGGGCTATTGTCGTACCCATTCCTAGCTTAAGCTTCGAGCTTATTTGGAGGGGCAATAGGAATATTAGCAATTACTCGTCTGAGGGAATATCGAAAGGGATGAGAGGATAACGAGGTATAACAAAGGGTGTGGGACTTTATGACTCCGGATTTTATTCTAATTAAACATGGGAGTCATGGTAGAAATGCTGAGACATGACATCCACCAATCCGCAATGGAGCAGCTAGGTGGATTAAGCTCAAGTCCCTCTCTTTCTTCTTCTTCTTTGCCCAGCTGTGGGAAATTAACAGACTGTTACTTTATTTTACCTACTGGCTCTGATAATCATTGACCTTCTTCTTGCCCTTATCCCACCTAAGTGGGGTCGGCACAGCACGTCTTCTTCTTCCGTTCTTTTCTATCATTCGTCATCTCTGCACTCACTCCCTTTCTACGCATATCCACTTCCACACATTTCATCCACGTCTATCGTCGATCCTTGACCTTCTAATAATTAATATATTATAAAGGCGTCGGGATGTGACGACCCCATCGCCCGCTGTTGGGATAACCTCTGTCACAACAGAGATTATTCCACCAGTGCAATCAGTCACACTGGTGGTAGGTCTTTTGTTGCAAGAGGCCGGCTAGGTAGGTACCACCGCAGTATCCAATATTCTGCCGCCAAATAGTAGTGCTTAGGCACTACTGTGTTCCGGTTTGAAGGGCATTGTACGCTAGTGAAATTACTGGGCGAACGAGATTTAAGAACTAATATCTCGAGGTTGGCAACGCGTGAGTGGCACCTACTAATGGTGCTGTAAGCGCTCATAGGCTACGGCAACCACTTACTATCAGGCCGTATGCTTGTTTGCCAACTTCTAACATTGTCAAACAGAGTCCGCATGAAGTTAAAGTTAGTTAGTAGTTAAAAAAATCCAAAGATCCTAGTAGATATATATCAAAGTGTCCATTAGACGATACCCTTTGAAGTTTATTGTGTTCGTTTGATGACACTATTACGTAAATATCCACGGCTTGAAAGATCTTATTTCTACTGTTGCCAATAATCCTCAGTCAGCTGGCTCGCCTTGACCACGCGTTGCTTCACCGCGCCACTCGCCGTCGGAAACGGAATTAATGTCATGCGCTACCTAATGCAGGAGATAACAGGGATTCTGAAGACTAATAAATAATATATAATATATGGCACCTTTAGAACGAAAACGCCACAATAAAAAAAGTGTGTGTGTACTTATGTACACGCGTTAGAAGTTATACTTCTTTGGCGTAACAACATAAATTTTTTTATCTTTCGCCTTATTCTACGTTTGTAGAAAAAACGACACTAACAATAGAAAAAATGATTTAATACATTGAAAGTTTTATTATAACGCATTATCTAGTTAAATAAAGTTTATTTAAATATCACAAAAAAATGTTGACTATAGCTAACTTCAGGGTGTCGATTTTATGTGACGGTGTGCGCGCGCATCGTAAAAATTTACTCTCATCATTTTTCTATAACGCGTCAAAATAAATATAACATCAAAATTTAAAATTTAGTTATCAGCGTGAAATGACTTAAAACGAAATTCTTAATGTTACAATAGTCTAAACATATTCGAACTGACGTAAATAACCAAGAAAATATTATATACGAAAGATTGTGCAGGTGTGAATATTTTTAAACTTATTTTTGTTGATTCCCAAAAAATTGCATCGACATCGCTCCAGTACGTTGCTCTAGTTTTGATAAAAGCTAAAAAAATACATTACTAAAATGACTAAGTATTTAAATGCGATGCGAAAAGTATATCTATAATTGTAAGAACAAAGCATTTTAACAGATTTGTATGCGTTTTGATATGCTCAAAAAGAGCATATTAAATTGGCATCGTCTTTGTGGCTAGGGTATTTTATTATTAAGCAAATTAAATGAATAAAAATAAGCAAACCTGGCCTACTGCGTCACTAGAGAAGATCATTAGATTGTTAAGAAATGTTGTGAAATTATAGATAAATAAAGATTTATCTATTAGCCAATAATTTATTGTGAATTCATAAAGAATTTCGAGTTAAAGTTTTGTGATTAATTAATTATCATTTAAAATTACGAAGAAAACAAATTCAACGTAAATATATTTTTTTATTTTAATTTGATAAAAATTATTGTTTAACCACAGTTTATAAGACTTAACAAAAATTGTGATTTTTCGGAAAAATGGCGCAGTCTTTAAAATATTACGCAAATCGCAACAGGTATGCCTATAAAATTAAAGGTTTCCATTACTCCACAATTTCAAAATTAGTTCCTGACGAAATTATAATGGGACCAACTAGAAAGTATACCCTTTGAAAATAAAAAAAAGAATTTTCAAAATCGGTGAACATACAAAGAAAACATACATACAGCCGAACATAGAACCTCCTCCTTTTTTGAAGTGAATTTAAAAGTCACGAAATACGCAATAATTTCGTATAGCATAGATTTTCCAACTTATTTTGATGAAAATTAAATGAGACCATTGCGGAATAAACTGTTTTGAAAAAAAAAAACGATTTGTCTACAAATTGTAAAAAATAAAAACTTCTGAATTTAGTAGTTAATTCTTGTTTGAAGTCGGTAAAAAATAATAATTACGGACATAATCAAACTAACTGTAAGGCCTATTTTGTGACATCTAATAATTGCTTAGTAATGAGGTTTTAAAAAAACCTGTCTATATTAATTTGATTTTAAGTTTATTTTCATTATTAATACTGTAAATATTTTAGTTAATTATTATTATCATAATAATTACGCACTATATATTAGTACCGACATGTTAGTGTACAGAAAATTCTTTGATAAATTTAAGTCTATTTAGTCTGTCCATTTATTATTTATACAAAACTCTAAAGGTACAGTCACGTGTTTGACTCAGATTCTTAAAGGATAGTTCACTTCCACCTGCAACAGCGGAAACCATTCCAAAACGTAGTCCATCTCGCTCTCACTCAAGTGAATAGACGAAGAAAGCAATAAAACATTGGGCAAATGTTTTTCAAATCCCGATACTCGATAGAGACATTCACATGTCCTTAGCGTTGGTGGTGGTGTTGTGAAGGCGCAGTGCCGGTCAGCACCGCGACTCGGCTGGGCGAACCGATCGGTTGGACCACACGAGTGCGTTTTGCAAAATAAACATTAATTTACTTGCTTATGCAAGTATGCTGACCACAGCGGTGATCTTGCTAGCGGTGCAGTACGCTGCCGCCGAAATACGTGAGTTCTAAATTTGAATTATATATTTATTAAATTCTGGATTATTTGTTTGTAAATATATAGACAGTTTTTGGTTTAAATTTAATGGGTGAAAGGGATTTTAATTTTAGATATAACGGTTGAATTTTCAATTTTGAATGGTCCTATCTCTACATAGTATAAAACAAAGTCGCTTTCTTTGTCCCTATATCCTTATGTATGCTTAAATCTTTAAAGGTACGCAACGGATTTTGATGCGCTTTTTTAATAGAGAGAGTGATTGAAGAGGAAGGTTTATATGTATAATAACTTAAACATAATATTAAATAATGGAGAAATACTGTTATTTTTGAGGTTTCTAATGTGATGTCGTAAATAATTACATTTAACGCGTGCGGGCCACGAGCAGTATGAATAAATCAAAACTACTGGATCGATTTTATTGATTTTTTCAGTGTATGACATAGGCTATATATTTTATACCCGTGCGAAGCCGGAGCGGGACGCTACTGTATTATAAATATGTACATTTTTATTCGATAACTTTGTCTCCTATAACTTACATTTATTAACAGAACAGTTCTTTGGGTAAAATTATAGTTCGATAGAAAACATAAAATTTATGCTAAACCATTGTGTAATTATTATTGATTTAATTTATTTTTAAAGTCAATTTCTAAATGTTGTAATAAATAAAAATGTGGCCTGTGATTGCGACCTTAATTTCTCAAGTCAAATGTGATGAAAGATTTTAATTATTGAAATATCTGTAATAAAATAAACGCATCTTATAAGGTTTTAGATTATTATTGACACAAAAATATTCTGTATTCCTAAAATTCAAGTATTAATTCAAGCATAAATTATCATCAATAATAATAATAGAAAAATATATAAAAATATAATGCTTTCGACTTTATCTAAGTACAGATGTTATTTTAAAAAGTCAACATGAAAATGAAAGAGCACGTTCTCGAGTAACATTAAATATTTATTTCATTGAAATCGGTTTACAATATCAAAACTTATTTGTAATTTTAATGACAGGGTGAGTTAAGAGAACTTTTTTTTCTATTATGTATTGCTGTTGGCACTTCTGGCCTTAACAACGTCACCAGGCGGGTTGCTATTCGCGACACGATATCATATTTAGGGAGAATCAATATACAAGCGTTACTGCGGTAACTCTCAATATATTTAAGCAATACTAGCTTTTGCCCGCTTCTTCCCTATTGTTATTTTACACCCTTGAGGGTAAAACTTTTACAAACTTTGAATGTCATATTTATTTATATCGAATCAACAGCCTATAAATAAGTTTCAAGCTTATAGCTCTAAAAATGACGATACTTCAATACAACTTTTCAAACCCTACCAGAATTATCACAAAAATCTAGTAATATATACTCACTAGAACCAAAAGTGTATCATCTTTTATTCCCCTTTTTGAAATCTAAGCTCTATTCGTATTGTGAAATTGTTGATGGATTTTGACGACAATTTCGACGCAGTAGTTAGTTACTTTACCTTAAACTAAAATAAAGTTTGTAAATGAATATATAACAGATTTTGAGGCATGGAATTAATGTACGTTGAATTTCATCCAGGATATAAAATTTAATTGTAAAAAATTGATAAATTTTCTTTTTTCCTAGCATTTTTCCGGGTACCCAGGGTCTGCATATACACTTATACTAATTTGACAGGTTGTTCGTTTTCACACAAAGCAATTGCCATCTGACCTCCGGAACCCTAAATGCGAACCAGTAACTCATCGGATAAGAGCAAATTACTTATGATGAGTAAACGATTATTATCAGGTGATATGATAATAACCGGGATCTACAGCTTAACGTGCTCTCCGAGGCACGGTAGGGAGCCCCACCCACTGAAATTTGATAAATATAATTATATTTGAAAAGACTAACTGTTTCTTGCCGGTTCTTCTCTGCAGAATCTACCTTTCGTATAGTCGGTAGCTACACTCATGATGATTCAAACACGTTTAAAGGGCTAGATTAATAGGTCACTAAACACGTCCTCACAGGTCTCGCTCTACCATCTCCGTTGGGACACGATGGCCTCTCAGGCTGCTTTTCTTCGTCTGATCTCTTCGATCAGGTCTCTACGCTCCGCGTCCCACATGGGGCACACCTCGAGGGTGTGCTGTGCGGAGTTTTGGTCCCTACCACAGTGGTGTCACATCATCGTCGACTTCTGTCCGCTCTTGCACAGAAACTCACCGAAGCACCTGTATCCGGTGAGCAGCTGTGTAAGACTTGTCGTCGCCTCGCCATTCTAGATTCCTACCTAATTAAGATTATACATAGTTGGCATCGTCTGAATAAAACGTATACATATATAGATATATAGGTTTAAGGTTAAATTACCGTTCTTGCATAATGACGGCGAGCCTGCCTTAAATGTTGATAGGTACTATTTTCGATCAAAGCAGATGTTAGTATTGACCATATAAAAACAGTCGGAGTGTTGTGTGCCGAAATGGCTCATTGGTTAGAAAACGTGGACTTTAACGCGGTCGCAGTTTCAAATCCGGTCAAGCACCTCTGAGTTTTCAAGTGCTTAATTTATTTGTCGATTTTATCTCATGCTTAAATGTGGGAGAAAACATAGTCAGGAAACCTGTACTTCGCATCGTAGAAGGAATTCTAAGACATGTATATCCGCCTATTGTAGTTGTGATGATAGCAGAGCTTTAATGGCCGCCGTGTTAGCTACCTACGGTGGTAGGTTTTTGCAAAACTCGTGAAGTGCTCGTCACGGGCTCTATACCCACTGAGGCAGATGTTTGAATTGACCATACAAGCATGTATTCCTGTCTTTTGATCATTGTCCTTGTCGCTGTGTATGTTTCCGGACCTCCACCCCCGGACACAGGATATAAGTATCCTAATGGGGGCCGTTGAGTGTGTAGCGCTTATTATTTATTATAATTATATTATTAATTATGTTTGGACTTTACTTCCACTTACCATCAGATGGAGTAGAGTCCTCTACTTTTTGGGCTAAAGAAAACAAAAAAATGGCGATCGTGAAATGTTAGAAAGAAGAAATTTTAATATCTCCCACGTGTAGTAATTATTAGTTATAATTATAACTAAGTATACTAAGGTATTTTATAATATTTTCACTAATAATGTGAGTCAGGGTCGATCATTCATAATGTTTACAAAAACTATAATGATAGCTATGATCATAGATAGGTATGTTGTCATAACGTTTCGCCATTACCCATTAATTGTCTATTCTAATATTAAAGAAACGGAATACGAAAGTCTGTTTAATAAATATGTAGACCAACCTAAATATGCAGGTGGGACTGACATATTAATTTCATTTTGTTTATTAAATAATATGATGAACTTAAGACTTTATAGATAAGTAGATATTGTCTTATATTATCACTTTTTTGTATTTTATAGTCCTAGTGTTAGATTACATAAAGTTCTTAACTTTTTTTTTGTTAATGTTAGTTATTATGATAACCATTGGGGGGAATGGCGGGCTTATCATCACACAAGCTATTTAATTAAAATTTTGGATTATTTTTCGTGTAAATACTGAATAACTGTAAAAGTCTTAAATAAAGCCTTAAAGTCTTAAATATAGTAGAACCTTAGTGTTGTACCGTAGAGGAGATTTAAAAATCATTATCTCGAGGTTGGCAACCCGTGAGTGGCACCTACTTATGGCGCTGCAAGCGCTCATAGGCTACGGCAACCACTTACCACATATAAAAAAAAACGTACTCTACATTTTGGGCACAAAAAAGGCAATAAAGCATAATAACAAAGTCATACACAATTAAAATAATACTTCAATATGAAGTTGCGCTATTTTTAGCTGACTTTATTTAGGGATGGCTTAATTCGGGTGAATGTTTTCTTTTTTATGTTATGAGGCATCTATGGTTTCTGTGTGACTGTGTCATACAGTACCAGAACATCACGTACATTAAAAAGGGATAGAAGAACCGGAGAACGGCAATCAAAGTATGGAAAGGATTAAGCACGTCGTTATTGCATTCGAATTGTTTCTGTGTATATGCATTTAGCGGGTGCAGTTTCTTAACAGCCTTATTAAATTATTAAATTACCCTAATTTCACGGGGTTATAGAGATATTAGTTTATTATCAACATTGTATCATGAAAATTACATTATTTGGAAGGGAAACGCTCAACATTATTACTAAATACTTCACGGCCTATGAATTCATGAGCTAACTACAAATCCCGGTACTTAAGTGCGTAGTTAAGTAAAGTTTATTCGTCAATTAATATTTATGTAATGAATAATATATTCTCGTGTAGAACATTAATATTTAGTGCTATGTCTTAAAGTATAAAGTTCTTTTCACATAACAATGATATTGAATATCGCTAAGGTGACAAATGGTCTGTCTGTCACTCATCGAAATTAGGCCGATTTCTGTGAGAGGGTGGTACTTCCTAGTCGAGCCCATTTATGCTGGGAGGAGCTTGGCTCTTCTACTAAAACTACTGATTTTATATATACCTATTATACGTATATTTATCTATGAAAAGAGAAATACTTTAGTATAATAGTATAAATATGGCAGGTCTAGGAATAAAATAAAAGCAACGACAATTTCTTAATAATTATAAACTTGTAATTAAGTAAATGTTAAGGCGTTTACATAGAAAGATTTTGAATTAACAGTGTAACACGATGCATACGTAATTTTAGCAGTAATAGCCTTACTAATATTATAAATGCGAAAGTAATTCTGTCTCTCTGTCCGATTTAAATGAATTTTGGTACACAGATAGTCGAGGGCCTGAGAAAGGACATAGACTTTTAATGCGAAAAAGGGTTGTAAGGCGTTGAAAACGTTGTATGGAAGTAACTTCATTTTTAAGCTTAAAACTTATTTTTAAGCTGTTGATTGGATATAAATAAATATGACATTCATAATATATATTGCGTAAAAAAACTTTTTACCGTGACCGCCACTTTACAGTCAGCTTTTTACTAGCTGTGCTATACTGATGTAACCGCGAACTGAACCTGTTTTCATTCAAGACATGGATTTGGGACACAGCATTGTTACTTATATAAAACTTGTATAGTTTTCACAGTATAGTATATTTTAGTGATAAATTAGAGAACTACTAAGATGTTTAATGCAAATTTATTCATTCATGTTAAAATTTCAAATTACAATAACTTTTGATAGAGTGAACTGATTTTAATGAAGCAAATACTATACGTTACTATATAATATGGTATTGTTTTCACACACAAGCAAACCGACAGACATTCTAATGAAACAAATACTATAGAATATGGTTAATGATTTTAATGACAATTTATCATAAAATTATAACCTACAATTTATTGTTTTATCCGCAAACAATGAAGCAAACGGATTCGCAAAAATGTTTTATTTTTATTTTTGGGCCCTCGCAATATTTTATTTTTCAAATAAATCTGAAATGTATAAAATTTACATATTATAAGTTTATAAAAAGGTCACGTATGGAAGATTGATTCCTCATGTATGACTTTACATACTATCCGATAACTGAAACTCTATACTGGATTATTCAAGGTTTTCTATTTAAAGAAAATCGCAAATAGATTATGTTCGGTTACGGTTGGGTTGTTTATATCAACAATATAATAACACAATTATAATTGAAAATTAACTGGCTGTGAAAAATACACTGATTAATATTATCTTTTATTATGTAAATATTAATTTTATTTAAATTATTAGAAAACACATGTACGATTATGTGGTTGTATTTTAAATAACTAAATTTTAATTTTATTATTAATAATTTATTGATTAAAACCAAACAGACACAGTTAAACATGAGAAACACATAATATTGGTACAAAGGATAACTTATCTCTAACAAGAGATCTCTACTGAGTTGATACTCTCGACTGGGTGGGTGGTTGTTCTAAATCGTAGGTGAATTTGATATTATTTATATATAAAAATTGGTGCAGGTGCAATAGATACAAATATCTTACATATGTATTAATAACATAAAAGTACTTGTATATAACCAATTATATTCTTGTAATTAATAATAAAAATGTTCTTTTTCCAGCTCCATTCATCAAAATTTGTCAACGAAGCGATCCTAATGTTGATAAATGTATCATTAACTCTATTGAGGAGCTTCGGCCAAAAATGAAACAGGTATGCCTACTATTATATAACTAATATTATAAACGTGAAAATTTGGATGGAAGGATGGATGGATGTTTGTTACTCTTTCACAAAAACTACATGACAGATTTGGATGAAATTTGTTAGACATGTAGCTTATTATTTGAATTAATATATAGCGTACTTTTTATCCCGGAATGGCTCCCGTGGAATCATCAAAAAATTATATAACGTGAGCGGAGACGCCGAAGCTGTCCCCACAGCTAGTTAATAATAAAATTTTATCGGTTTTAGGCATGTTATTGTAGAGGTGCTGCTCTACCTACATTTTAGTGTTAACTTTAGTGTCAAATGTGCATTAATTAATGCGCTAATTGAGTGGCTACCTGACGATGCATAGTGCGTTAAAGTTATTTGAATTGCATTATTTCTCATTAAGGCTAGTTATAATTTTGATAATAACAAATTAGTTATCTCCTTTAGCATGTAAATTAGAAATAGCGATAGTAGTAAGAATGCAAAATTCTTTGATATGTCGAAAAAACCGCCACCCGAGTTTAGTTTAGTTTAGTGTCATTAATAATGCCACATCAAAATTAAGGGCGTAGGTGGAATAGAGCGGTTATAACAACTGTTAACGTTATTACTTTATAATATCACATACATATGACATTAAAATAGTTACTTACATAAATCATCTTTTAAGTAGATTACGTAATAAATTAAGGCATAGGTTTCCCTTACAGTG